>JAECXS010000085.1:5000000-7500000 GCA_018153105.1 Drosophila rufa
GCTTCCGCTGACTTGACGCAAACGACTAAAAAAGGCCACATAAATTTCGATGCACATTCAATAGGCCAGCAGGCAGCAGCAGCAACAGCAACAGCCGCACATGTACAGTTGGGGTCAAAATAATAGAATTGCTGCCTATAAATCGTTAAAATAGGTAAAGTTTAAGTGCAATATTTTGAGAATAATTAAATAAAATTCTGTGCAGCTTGTATAAATTATTACTTATATTATATAATATAATATTATATATTATATTATATTTAAATTGTTTACTCAAATAATTCAATCGAATTTTTACCCAAAAAAATATGTATATCTTTGAGTAGACAAATATATGAAATATCTTGGATAAATACTATTTAATTAGAAAACATATAAATATTGATAGCAAATAAAACCAAAAAATTACTTAAAAACATTTTTAAATTCTAATAAAGTTTTATACAATTCTATCTATAATTAATAATATTTTAAGGTATATTAGATATGGTAAATTCTTAAAAATCTTATATATTTATCAGAACTACAATTTTTACCGCGACTGTGCAAGCAACAGCAACAGACACACACCAGCAACGGCAGCACATACACTCCAACGGCGGCAACCAGTTTCCTTCCATTCACATGGACATTGTTTGTGGATCGCATGTGTGGGAAGGCGGCCCAATGCGTTCCACTGCCGCTTTCCAGCTTCCACATTTACGACCTGCCAGCGGTTTGTTATCTTTTATGATAAGGCTAAGACCCGCTTTTTACGACTGCCCGAGGAGGAGGCTCCATAATTTTTAATGCGCACTTCTGGCCAGAAATTGATAATTCCCACTATTTCTCCAAATGCTAATTAATTGATGGCTCAATTAGGGTTAGTGGCTAACTTCAGACTGTGTCTTGCGTGCCGATTACAAGTTGATTTTCACGTTTTTACGAGTGTTTGTTAACGTCTTATTGCAATTAGGACTGAATTGAGGTTTGCTTTTAATAAGGCTAAGTTGGTAGAGGCTTGAAAAATAGGGTAATGATGTCTTCATTTGCAGAGTTTATTTAATTAACAAATAAACATTTATGGCACGCACTAAATTGCAGCTTGCATAAATCTTTTTTTTGCTTAGACCAGTTAATAATTGGACATTCTCCACAAAGGCAATAGGAATAGTTTTTAAAAAGAACACTTTAAAATAATGAATATAGATTTCCTCGCAGTTACTGTTAACTAAAGTGGGACCTTTATCTTTAACCCCCCCCCAAACCCATTGGCGCGGCAAAAAATTAATTAAAAATGCATTAAAAATGTTTGCCTTCCTCATTTCCGTCTTGGGGGAAACTCCCCATTTCTCGTACCATTCCAGAAGGAGGAAGGCTGCTGGGCTGCTGAAAATGCCAATCGCAGCAAACACAGAGCACAGTAAATACCGCGAATACGAACTGAGAACTGAGAAAATCCCGCGTCTCCACTTTCGCAAAAGTATTTACAAGCCTCAGTTCGCAGTCGCATCTAAAAATGTTTGGCATTTGCAACACGCACCACTGGAGCGGTGAGGGAGCTGGAAAGGAAATAGTTCTCCGGGAGGTGAGGAGAAAATGTTTGGATTTCAAACGGAGCTCATTTCTTGCGTGCGTCGCTGCATTTCAAAAATGATTTGCAATGCATGGCGGTGTGGGTGGAGGTGGGTGTGGAAGCCCGGGCGGAAAAACCTCGGGGAAAGCGTTTGGCAGGAAGTGGCAGGCGGTTTCGGTTTTGGCTCCTTCTAGCCGCGAGATGAACTGCAAGGGCCAGGCGAGTGGAACGATCCGGAGACCGCGGCAGACGGCGTGACTTGGATGAGTTATCGTCGCGACCACGCGTGATTCTTCCGTTTGAGTACTAAATATTTCAAGGCACTGGGGAAAAGTCTGCATTAAATGGAAATCTATAATAAAATAAATTAAAATCTTTATAAAATGCTATAAGAAAAAGATTTAATAAAAGAAAAACTCATTTAAACTCCAATAAAACCTATACTTATGTAATAAAATATTGCATTTTCTTAGGATCTTATCTAACTATATTATTCTCACCGTGCATTTCAGTAACGTAACTGTGTGCCTGCCAGTGTGTGCCTGTGGGTGTTCGGCCTCGACTGCCTGCTGTGTAAACAAAAGGCGGCCATAAAACTGCAACAGTTCTCATAATTTATGACAAGCGGAAAAAAGCCGAGCTGACTGATAAGCAAACTGGACATGTTGGCACTTTAACGATACCGACTTTTCCTCGGCGCGAAGGGGTTTCCTAAGTCAGCGAATAGCCATGGCAACATCTTCAGCTCAAGAGCGGCAGCCGAGCGCCAGACACGAGCACGAGCACGAGCACGAGGGCAGGAGAATGTACACGAAGTGGGATTCTAGTTGCTGCTGCGGCGATGTTGCTATTGTTGCTAGTGTTGCGGATTCTACAGATGTTGCTGCTGCTGCTGCTGGGCGCCGCATCACTTGGCAGCGTGTTTTTTGTCGCCGCGTCGACGTCAGCAGCAATTCCTGCTGCTGGGCGACACACACCACGCCGGCAACATGTCGCTGGGCCCGAGAAAACGCAATTCCAATCCGCGGGAAGGCTGTGTGTTGCCAAGGTGAGAAAGTGGGAGAGTGGGAGTGGAAGGGAGAAGGATGATGAACCAGTTCTCAGGCTCAAAAATGGACTGGAAATAAAGGTTTCACTTAGAGGCCTACATTTGAGGTTCTTGAGAACTAGTTCGGAGCTTAAGTTGGAAAAAAGTTAATTTTACCATTTAATATTTTGTTTTTATTTAATTTCCACTCTATATAAATATAATTTTTTAAATCACATACATAATTTTATTAAGAGCCCACTGATTAATTAATATCTTCTGCCTTGCTGTTAACACTTAACTTCGCATGAATTCATACCCACAAATTGGCCTCAAAAAACTAATAATTACCCCAAAAAAATACTAATGATTCTCCTAGCTAATGAAGTAGCTCCCCATTTCCCTTTCCAATCCCTCGAACAACTACAATTTGACGTGTGCTTAGACAAACTGAGATCTGCTGGCAACTCTGACAACTGATTTATGGTGTTCACTTGGCGTTCGCGGCAAGACTCCAGTTTTGAGGCAATTTGCATGTGTAATTGCCTTGATTTTGCTCCGGCTTACATTTACATCTTGCGCGGCTCCAGTCCATCCAGGCAATCCCCCGATCCCAGAGCCCATTTACCGTAGGAGAGCCACTCCGATGCCCCATTCCCAGTCCCAGTCCAATTCCAGTTCCAATCGCACTGTCATTAGTTGGCGCAGCTTTTTGACAGCCGCAGAAAGTGGCCCTAGTGGCGGACGGCGGAGTGGCACTGTGTGCTGGTTCATTTATGACATTCGCCGGCTAATTGCTGGCACTGCCACACTGAACAACTGCAAACGCTTCATACGCCCCGTGGGCGTGGCTCGTGCACTTTAAAAACGCATTAAACAGCCAACAATAAATGGCGGGAGCGAGGGAAGCTGAGGCGACCGAGAGGACAGCCCAAAAGTGGCACTTGCAAACACGCTTGGGGCGTGACCATATTATGCATCTGGAGACGAAGTTGAAGCCCGGGGGTGAGACGATTAATGACGACGCCGAGGATGGAGGAGGTCTTGAAAAATGGGAAAATTCAATTAATCAGCTCGAACACCACAAGAAACAATTAATTTATGCCTAAAAGTTATTTATTTGTGAATGGAAAAAATAAAGGTTCCTATAGTTACCTTCTATTATGTTTATTTTTGTAATCTTTTAAGAAAAACTTTATCCACCTATTCATATTGTTACCTTTATATCCCCCTATATTCTTCTCAGTGCACTCTGCTCAGTTATCTCAAATATAACACTTTTACCTGCTGCTTGTTGGCCAAGATAAGATCAAAGATCACTGAGCAAGTTCAACTCGCCGAGGGTTTCGTGTTGCTATTGTGTTGCTGTTGGTGTTGCAGTTGCCGTTGCTGCTGCTGCTGCTTCTGGTGTTGCTGCTGTGCTTTTTGTGTTGCTGCTGCTTGTGGCACGCGCGTTGCTATTGCCGCTGTGCTTCTGGGCAGGTCAAAAGCGTGCAGAGCTAAAAACGGTAGCCATGATAAATGTGGCCCATAGAATCGGCGACTCCTTTTGCCACACATTGTTGCTCCGTTGTCAAAAGTTGTTGCTGTGTCAAGTGTTGCATCTGCTGTTGCTGCCACTGCTGCGTCCCCTGCTAATGTTGACAATTTAGCACAAAATGTGTATGCCATGTTAATAAGAATTTGCAACGCTTTCATGAAACATTTGCCGGGGCAATTAGTTGTGTTTATAATTGGGGACGTTGGGGATTGCTGTGGTGTCTTCTTCCTCGGGGGTTTCCCCTTGCCGCAGGGATTTTTGGTTGTTGTATTCTTTGGTTTTGGAAGAAACGTGTTTGAGCGCTATAAATCAATTTGGCGCAGGGTCATCGAAGGATGCATGCTAAAATGAGTCCAAATCGAATGGGAAATGCCCTTTAAAAATATGCAGAAAGGTATGGCATAAAAATTTGTTGTAATTAAATTTATGCTCTACGAATTATTTGTTCTTGTCGATGTAATAAATGATACAAGTGCTCTAAGAACGACTTAATTTTTACAGGAAATATATTTGGGACTTTGTTTAATGTGAGCAAAATATTAATTTATATAAAATATCACTCATTTTCCCCGGAATCCATATTTAATATTTAAAGCCTTGGACATTCTATTAATATTAATTTGATAGTTTCAATCTTTTGACAGAAAAATCTGCCCCACATTTTCAAAAACTTTTACTCTCTCCCGCTAAAGCCCAAATTGAAATCACAAAGGAAACAAGAAAAATATATAAGCCAAAGCGAATTAAAATTTTATCGACAACAAAGTTGCGGTCCGAACGGCAATAAAAATTGTTACGCTGATGAACGACATGACACCAGCAGCAGCAGCAGCAGCAGCAGCAACAGCAGCAGCAGCAACAGCAACAGCAGCAGCAGAGCGGCAACTACACCAAAAACATGCGGCAACAGCAACTGATCGACCGCAGGAACAAGCACAAGCAACAGAAACGGCACCAGGATTGGCACTCACCGAAACACAGGGGTGGATCTAAGGGGGATTTGGGGGTTTATAACGGCCAGATAATTTACAGAATAAATATATACCGTCAGGGATTTACAGAGTTAAAGTTAAATTAAATGAAGTGTCCAAAAAAATTATACAACATGTAATTCATGACATACCTTATGGGAATGTGTAGACCAGAGCACCTTCTTAATTAACTATAAGTTCATAACAATGTCTGCGGCAACCCTGAAATACTATTTTAGTTAAAACTGTTTTATAAAAGGTTGCAACCTATTTAAAAGTCTTTAAGGTTTTAAGGTATTTAAGGTATTTAAAAGTCTTTAAGGTTTAATTCGTTTAAATGACACCTCTACGAAAATATGGTCTATATTTTTCCAAAAAATATTTTCCAACCCCCCTTCTTAGTGACTCCGCCCCTGGCGAATTGCATCGCGAAATTCTTTCCTTTTTTTCGTATGCGAAGCGGAGCACTCGTACTTCGGTTTTTGTTGGTCTTCCTGCTAAACTCAAAATGAGAAATTGCTGCCGCTGGTGCAATTTTCATGGTTGACCTCATTTTGCGTTGCCGCTGTTGACTTTGTGGAATATTTTGCGGCAGCGCATCATCATGTCTGGCTGTCAGTCAGTGAGTCAGTCAGTCAGCCTGCCTGCCAGCCGGCCAGCCTGTCCTTTTGCCTCCAAACAGTGAGTTTCGAACTGGATGCGAACTCTTGTCAGCGCCTGTGACAATTTGTCGCTAAACAATTTTTGCAGACGGCCCAAAGTTGACGTGGTGGTTTATGGTCGTTCGGCTGGATGGATGCTGTTTTCGGGGCGAAAATTCAATAAATAACAATGTAATTATATACCGAGCCGGGCCAAGTTGCTAACTCGATTTCGGGGCCCCAGGATGCGGGACAGGAAATACTGTAGGTACTTTAACAACAAAAGGAGCAGAATCTGCATGTCTGCCCCGGGTCAAATTGGCGTTAATGTGCCGAGTCAATATTTGCCAACACTCGACCGACATCAAAGCAAAAAGCAAGCCAACAGGATGTGTGTATCCTGGCATCCTAGCTCCCGCCACCTGCCCAATCCTGGGTCAACAACGGCTTCGCAAAGTGCGTGCCGAGATATGTATTCCCCCATTTTAACACCTTTTTCCACCGCTTTCCCACTCCAGCTCTGGCCCAGCTTCGTCATAAAAATCAGGTGCGGCATATTAGGGACAGCCATGTGGACATGCACACAAAGTACCCATGGAACACGTCAATGGGAATTTGAAAATGGCAAAATCTAGAGCGAACGGAGCAGGGGAAATGCTGTCTGCAGTGTCCTGTAAACGCTTTGTTTACAACGATATCCATGATTTCTCTTTGCACTGAAAGAAATCTCAAACTGTGAAGGGAATTGTGAATTTTAGAAAATCATAAATCTACAGCATTGGAACTAACTATCTAGTAGGCCTTGATCAAGTAATTTCATCTAAATGTCAAGTTCGGGGTCTGCCTCTGATTTTATTTCGCAGTCGATCGCAAAGCGTCCCTGTATCAATACGAAATATTCCTCTGAAAATCTTTGGCTTTTTTCTGAAAAACAATTTTATTTTTAAAACGTGCTTGGTTTTGCTTTTTTTTCAATTGTGAATTCTTCATATCATTGAAATTTTTCCCTGACATCGTGCAAATCTTTTCAATTCGTGTTTGGTTTTGTGTTGTTTTCAATTCTTGTGAATCCTTTGTTTCGGTGGTATCTTTCCCTAACAAATCTTCAAGCAAGAATGGCTCCGAAAAAGCTCAATGGCTTCATGGCCTTCGTCCAGGAGTGGCGCCAGAATAACCCCGAGGGCAAGGGTATGACCTTGGCCCAGGCGGTGAAACCTTGCGGCGTCTTGTGGGAGGTAGGTTCCCTGCATATCCTAGATTCGGGTCACTCAAAGAAGTGTCCTTGCAGAAGATGACCAAGCAGGAGCGCCGTCCGTACGACGAGGAGGCCAAGAAGGCCAGGCTGCTGCAGGGCCAGAATCGGATCGCCCAAATCAAGAAAGCTCAACGCGAGGCTAACGAGCGTCTGGAGGAGATGAATCGCCACACTGAGAACTTTGTAAGGGAGGCCGTGGAAGCAAAAGGTAAGTAAGATACCAAAACCGACATAAAAATTTGATATATAATTCCCTTCTGTGA
The DNA here is from genome assembly GCA_018153105.1 of Drosophila rufa. Taxonomy (NCBI): domain Eukaryota; kingdom Metazoa; phylum Arthropoda; class Insecta; order Diptera; family Drosophilidae; genus Drosophila; species Drosophila rufa. Next base: position 5,007,253 of record JAECXS010000085.1, read on the forward strand.
ATATTTAGTAATTTTGGTATACCCGTAAATATTTTTTAGATCTGGAGAACGTCCAGATTATCTTTATTTACTTCAATATCTTCACAAAGAGCGGTGATACAAATGTTCCGGCCGAGTTTTCTGCCGTTGAGCTCTCACTCAAGCACGGCATCTTGTCTGAGCTTAGCACTTTAATTAACCCAGGCAATATTGCTGTAGGCCTGGAACACGATGTCCAGCAGCACGCTCACAGCACACACATGCTCCCGATTCCCCCCAACGCGTTGGGGGAAAAGGATTGCATGAAGATATATACCGAAATTCGGGGTTATCTAAGAAAGTGCCGAGGATGCAAAACAATTTCTGTGTTTACCACCACATCGGCGATACCTCTAGTAAGGGCGTGCCTCCACTTTTTGGCGCCTGAAAACGATAGTCTGGATACTGAAATCCTGGGGATGGAGTACTTGCTCTTCCTTTTGAAAAGAGAGGTACTCCAGGCTGCCGGAGTGTCTGATTTTGACAAATTAAGTCAATTTCATACTGACGCGTATATTCAGAAGGATCAATTTGAGTATTCGCCTAATATCGCTTGCAAGGTGAGAAAAAATATAAATATTACTAAACTTAAATCTTAGATTTCCCTCGATTATTTTTGGCAGTTTCATGAGGACATCGACCGCTCCAACTACTGCTCCGAATCCACGGTCAAGCGTTGGGCGTACTCCTTTTGTAGTTACCTGTGTCGCGACCTAAACATCACCTTAAAGCCGGGCAAACACATTCCTCCGGTGGAAAACTCTGATAAGGACCCTGGCGTTAAAAAGGACAAAGCATCTTTGGTAAAGGTTAAGGAATATCCCTATCTAGCGGGTTTCGGACGTGGACGAGCTAAAGGTCGACTCCCCACATTGGGTGAAGCGTGTCCTTGAAGTTTTAAGGATTAGCCGATCAAATAACACAATTATCGGCATGAAAATAACAGAGATGTCGTGATCTTCAATACCCACCAACTAAAATATAAAACACAAAATCAAATCAAATTCAAACACTTATTTTCTTTATATTTCTGAAAGTCCCCTATTTCTTCGAGTGCTTGGGGGAAAGCAAAGGCCAGAACAACCAGAGTCATGCCCGTCATTCATCTACGGCTGTCCATGGCATTGGCAAGATAGATTTGACGACGTGTTTTCCTCCGCTGCTCGGCATGGAACATTTCGCAGCATGCTTACTGATGCGATCTTTGTTTGTGTCTCGTGCTTTGCCTTCCATCCATCGGGCGGCAATTGGAACAGGAAAATAGCAGCAACGGCAACGACACCAGCAGCAGCAGCCATGACCATTTCCCTCCTTCGCCAGTTTCGCCTCGCAAAATGCTTGGAAAATGTGCACAATTTTCACATCCGGTGTCACATTCGATTCAATTGAGATTTACCTGAACGTGACTAAAATACGCAAATTAAAAACGCTTCACGTTCCTGTATCCTGCAGCCAGGATCTGTGTCCGACAGTGAGTGTGTGCGTGTGCCCAGGTTACCATGTTAACAACATTTACCCAGCTCTATAGCCGAGATTTTTTCCCGGCTGCCCCTTTTTTGGGGTTAGTGAAAATCTTGTGTGAGTTTTCTTTTTTTTTTTCTTTTTGCGTCTGCTTGATGGCTGGTTGTTATCATTTGAATAAATTGCCGCTAGACGGAGCGGATGATTGGATAATGTTGATCCGTTTAGGCAATGAATTAATCAAATGCCGGCTTATTTCATATCCCACTGGATATGGACTGATACTGATTATCTGGCAGGCGCTTCCGTATGTAATGTGAACTTAATTAAACAACTAATTGCAATTTTGGCGCGGCCCAGAATGCAATTAACCATCGCTGATTGGCCGGGCCCCCCCCAAAAATAACCAGCAAATAATGCGAATAATTTAAACAATTTCAACAGGGCTCAGTGAACCACGAAGTGGAGGCAATGTGAAAAGTCACCGCCGGAGGGCCGCATCAATCGATTAATGCCAAAGTGTTGTGTAAATAAAATCACTAAATAAAATACGCGGTCAGCCAAAAAGCCTATTCAACTATATATTATTTCACAATATTTGCCAGCATTTTAAAGTCACTATTTAAGCCCAGTATGGTTTTTCGGTGAGCTTTTCCAGCGGTTTTTTGGGGGAACACGCGTGAATGGCCTTTGTTTTGGGTTCGTTGGGGAATTAGCAACGCATCGTCAGTTGAATAATCGCATTAAAAAAATTTTATAAATGTTTAAAAGCATATTTGTAACATAAAATACCCTGTTCGCACATGGCATACTTTTTAGATTTTTTTAAATAACTTTTGGGGCTAATTTAACAGTTAAATCACTTTAAACTCTACCAACTATCGATGTTCAATTTTTCAAGATTTTCAGCAGTACATTAAACCCTTTTAGAACCCTTAAAAATCGTTAAATGAATATAATTTTAGCTGTTAAATTGTGGTTTTCAATTTCTTCCTTTTGGGTTTGAGGCAAGGCTCTGCTCTTTTATGGCGCCAACTTCAAAGTGACAATAATTTGGCCATTAAGCCGCGAACTGAGACAAGACATCATCGTCGTGGTCGGGAATCCCTACCCCCTTGTCTGCTCATTAAATTGGCTTGTCATTTAATTGTTCTTCTGGCTTCATGGCCACGCATCAAAGGAGTTGGCCCTCTGCCTGCTTCTCTCCTTTTTTTATTCTGTAGTTTTTGGTGCATTGCCAATTGTCATAATGGCCGCGACGGCGCTGGCCAAGCTGGCAATTATGAGTTAAGAGTTAAAAGGAATCACTCGGCCAGACTCCGCCACCAGGCCAGGCCAGCCCAGACCAGACCAGACCAGGCTGGGCCCATTAAAAAAAGAAATGAGCAGCCCGGAGACGCACACAAAGTTTCTGCCGAGAATGGGGGCCATAAAATTAGTCGTGGCCAGGAAAGTGCATTTGCTTGTGGCCAACAGAAGTGGAGATGGGCGAGAGGGTGGAAGGACAACTGGAGCACAGTAGCTGGAGTCACGAAAATGTGGCTAAAAAAAAATTATTTTAAGACTTTTAATCTAGGAGAAGGAGTTATTCTTGTAAAGGAATTTCTTTGTTAGTTAAAAAATCAAAGTCTTTGAATTTCTGTAGATTTATTTCTTTATAAACTTTAATTTGTTATCAGAGGAACTCTGGATATTATGCCCTAATTTTAATACAGAATTACATTTTTTTTTTAGTTTTCGTATGTTTTTGACCCACTGTCTGGCCCAAGCGAAGCTCCAGAAATTGCTGCACATCGTCCGCATCTCGTAAACGCTCAAATGGAATGGAATGGAATGGACAATTTAAATGCAGCATTGGGCTATTGACACGCCCCCTCAATGGGCTGCCAACGGAGGCCACTTGAAGAAGGGGCTCTGAAAATGCCACACAGGGATGAGGAAGGGCTTAAAAGCAGGCAGCAGTCAGAGATGATGGAAAAGGGGGAAAAGTGCGTGATTTGAAATGGTTTTTAAGAGCGAGACTTCCACCAGAGAGATATATGCGCTAAATGATGATGGTCATATGTCAAGCGGTTAACTGGACCGTAAAGTGAAGAAGTGCACCAGAAAGGGTTCAAAATGAGAGCACTTTGCCGGGAGAGGGGGCCGAGCTAAATGATGCAAATCTAAAATCTGTTTAAAATTATGCTGGCTTTCACTCACCTCGCACAAGGGTGAGAAAAATGTTTGGCACATGAAACTTTTACAATCTGTCAGATTACTAAGCTGCAACTTCAATCAAGCCAGACAAGTTAATTGAATTTTGCCACACAGCCAAGCGCTCAAGAACTTTACAGGAACTAACAGAGAGGAAATTAAGTGTTTTCTAATTTTTTGGGAATAACAAAAATTAAATCCCATTAAATATTTGCTACAGGAAACTCCTTAACAAATTAGTCTAAGCCGCTGAAAAGTATATTCTACATTCTTCATTCTTCTACTTCATGATTATCTGATTTTCTGAGACTTTTCCGCTCAGTGTACTTGCTCCCACTTTATTCAGTCACCGCAAAATGCACATGTTCATTTTATTTTGAATTTGTTTTCAAGTGTTTTCGAAAAATGTTTGACACAGAGCCCGAGGGGAGGTCTGTCCTCCTCGACTTGGCTTGAGTATTTTGCATATCTGTGATATTTTGCATATTGGTCGGCAGAGAAACTTTTTGACTTTCTGCCACAGCAACTGTATTTCAAGTGACAGTTTTCGGACAGTTTTCCATGGCGAGCATGTGAATAAAGTCGGTGGTGTGCCAGAGGGGAGACGGAGGGATCCTAGGCGAGGACGTGTCATGAATTCATTTTGCATTTTGCATTTTGCATACATTGCCAGTCAGGGATCAAATTTGCTTTGGCATCACTGTCATTTTGAGGGGCGTTCTCCCCCGCAAATCACAAATGTCTGGCTGTGCTTGCTCACAAAATCTGAAATCATATTTCAATTAATGTTCGCAAAACAGAAAATCGAACACCCGTAATAAACGAAATGATTACACAGCTACCACAAGCCCTCCTCCCTCTGGGTGCAGATACTACATATTTTGGCGTTGCACATACAATTTGCAATTGATTGGCTTGCACAATGGTTTGTCAGCGATTGGCCGCAGTTTCGCCGTTTAAAAGAGCCTCGAAAATAGTTGGTTTTCGGTCGCACTCAATATCACATTTCCAATCTATTAACGGGCGAGCCGAACCGCGCATTGACAGACTGAAAAAATCGGGAAGCTTGATTAAAAACACCTCCCTGAACCGTCGGAATAACGTGTGAAAAAGTAGTGACAGGTCGGTCGGTGGGGTGGCATCGTCAAGCGGCAGCCGCTGCCCTGTCACAGGTTAATTTCGAATGCAAATAATGTCACGTGTTGTGTCGCATTCGCTGAATGAACTTGATTAAAATTCAATTCGACGTTAATTAAATTTACCCAATGCAATTGCCAGACACTTTCCGTCGCTTCGGTGGCATATTTTAAAGCTCGCCTAAAGTAGTTCTCTTTTACGCGTTGTTTGTCAAAGGGTTGGCAGTTTTTACTTTTTTTGATTTTAATAATTTACAGAATTTATTTTTCTGTTGGGAAAATCTTTAAAATATCTTTCCATATTTAATTTATGAAATGTCAAATAAATAGACTCTGCCAGTGTGGACCTGCATCTAAGCCAGGTAGATGGCCACACTGGTGGGGCTAAGAGGGTTGCCATTCTAAAAATCAAAGCTGGATAATTTAAATGATTATTGTTAAGCTAATTTTAAATTCAGCTATGAAAATGCAATAAGCTATGGTTTTTACTGTCTATACAATAACTTTTTCAAGATAAGTAAGATGCATATTTTTTAGCTCTACCTTCAGGCCATCCAAAGTGTTGATTTTATTTTTATTGCCATAACTTTTGCTGGAGAGAGGTGCTTACCTTCCCCGTAAGCCACCTCTCACCTTAGCCGTTGCACGGGGCGTATGAGCAATCGGCACATAAATTACCCGGCCAACACTGCAAGGACTCCCCGAGACCGGAATTCCGGTGCATTGTGTGGCTTCCATCGCCGCCGCCGCCGCCGCCGCCGCCAAGTCTAGACAAAGCAATCATAAATAATTTCTGCATAAAGACGTAATAATTTGCCTCAACTCTTTGCTACCTCTGGAGGGTATTTCTTTCCCCTAACTCATCCGAACTCTCGCTTGTTGGCGCTGTCCAAATATTTTGTTATTAAATGAAATTGCAATGTTTGCCGCTGACCACTTTGGCGGTGGTTGCTCCTGTGGCGTGGCATGCTGCCGGCGGTTGGGGGATTCGAATTGCTGCTCATTATGATTGCAGCCAGGGATATTCCCCATCGCCATCAGCATCGGTATCCTTCCCCCACTGGCCGCATCCTCTGCTCTCCTCAGCTCGTCTGGGAATTTCATTTCTGGGTTCCGTTCTGGCTGGCTGTGGGGCGCATTTCACTTTTGCGTTTTGTTAAACGTTTTTATGAATTGTTTGTCCGTCTGCTGGTCCCGTTGTTTTCGTTGCTATTGTTGTTGCTCTCGGTATTGTTATTATGCGGTTAGGGGCTGAAACTAGCTGTGGGGCAAAAGGTCAGGAAGCTGGGGAGTGAGGGCGGTCAACAATGCGTAGCTGGTTGGAGATACTCTATTTTCTAAGGCGAGTGTCTTTGCTTGGGGAAATAACTGATTTTACTGAGGATTATATCGCATTAAAAAATGTAAAAATAATATTTTAAGAACTAAGATTGGTAGTGTACAAGATTGGTTTAAGCTTCTTTTACTTACTTTTAAAATATACAATATTTGTATCCTTTTAATTAACCTTATAAATGTTTTAAGCGATTCAAGTAGTTCTTAAAAGCCTTTTACTTGTGATTAAATTTATTAAGCCGTGAGTCTTTCATCCCTTAATCACTATACGATTTTTTTAAGGGTATCCCCTCTTTTATCAGACTTTAAATACCTTTCCCTCTTGTTTTCCTGACCACGCTCTGGGACCCAGTTGGCCATGTTTGTTCGGTGCCGGACAACGCAGCCATTTAATGAAATTTTAAACATTTTTGTGTTCTAATAATGAAATGCTTATGGTTGGTCTGCTCCTGGCCAAGGACGTGGGCCCTGGTCAGAGACCTTTCCTTGGGAGGGGGTCCCAATTATGCCCACTCACCTGGCCAGGACTTTAAGGAATTGACTGGCAAGAAAAGCAAAGCAGCGATGCTGGAAAGTGTTGTGTGTTTTCACGGCAGGGCAAGTGAGAAAATTGCCGTTGAGTTGTGGAAAAGTAACTCGACCGAACTGAAGAGAACTCGTTAAAAGTTACGTGGAACGAAAGTGTTTTGCTTGAAAGTTTGCCATAAATAATGCTCTGCTCAATATTAACAAGCCACGACGAGATGGCGATGGCGACTTAAAAGTTTAGCGCTCTTCAATAAACAAAGTGCCAGACACCTCCAGACCCCGTTTACCCCCTTCAAAACAGTTCTTTCGCTGTTATTTTCAAGTTGTCAACAGTTTATTGATGTTGGCTTTCTCAACTGCACTGGAAAACTAACAATTTTAGGTTAAGAAATATAAAAAAAAAATTAATAGGAAACAAAATAACAAGTAAATATAATTAATTAAGGCTTGAGATACCTCTGAATTTAGCCACATTTCTCTTTCGAAAAGATCCTAGAAACCTAATTTTCTCTCTGTGGAAGCCGCAAAGCGCGACATAAATAATCAAAGGCGAAAAGCTCCTCTCCGAAAGGCAAATGGAAAATGGCAAAATAATTTCAACTAAAAGGTCGTGATGTTGTTATACTCCACCCCCGGTGGAGTTGCCGCGATTGTCGCCGCGGGCATTCGTCTTTCATATCCGGACGCCAGCTTCCGTTGCCGAAAAGGGAAATTGATTTTGGCCCCGGCTCAGGGGACGGGGCAAACCATTCAAAATGTTAATTAAGTGTCTAGTTTAAGAGCGGGGCCCCAAAGTCGGCTATGAAATATTAAGCACTAAGCAGGCCGCAAGCTCATCACAGATATTCTGCTTTCAGCTCAAGGACAGGCTCTAGTAACCTGAATACCATCGGTCTATGTATATATACATCTCTATATCTACACATATGTGCGCGAGTAGTTAATTAACTGGTGTGCTAACTAGGCAAACACACACAACCCACCCCGATAAGGGCTGAAAAATGTGACTTAATGAAGTGCGAAATATGTGGAGATTTCTATGGAGTAATGAGGCAGCATCTAGCATATCTGATGTGGTCTCTGTGTGCGATGTCATAACATCCTTGTAGCTCATATCGCTTGGGTAAGGGACATCCTGCGGTTGCTTTAAGGCTGCTTGAGTGCTTTAAGTGGTTATGAGTGTACTGTAAGTAAAATATGGCTTATACTTGCTAAAAATAAATATTATTTGGTTCATTAAAACAAGTAAAAACTCGCATATTAAATAACTTCATAAGGAATCTTCTTGTTTAAATTGTTTTCAAGGTATCCTTAGATTCCTCTGGCTCTTGCACATTCTTTCCCTCTTAGTTGTCATGTCTCTGTTTGTTGTTTTCCTTATTTTTTGGCATTGTTACTACAGCTCCTGCTGCTCCTGCTCGAGCGCCACTCGCCCCCAAATCGAAGCTATAAAAGTAATTAAGATAACGACTTTTGTGCTGTTCCCCGCCAACCCTCCCTCCCCACCGATCACTGGATGATATGTATCGTGTATTTGCTTTATAGCCAGACTTTTACAATATTTCCTTTTGGCTCAATGCCCTCGGAGCGCCCCCGCCCCGCTCTTTTCGCTCTTTTCCAGCCGGCTTCCTGTTGTTTGTGCAATTTTCTTGAAATTTCATTTCTTAACTTTTGCCGCCGGCTTTTGAGACTGTAAATCATGTGAGCCACCAAAGGGGGTGGCACAAGTCGCAGTCCGGAGGAGTCGATGCCATGTGTTACTGTTGCCAGGGCTGGAGGAGGATGCTCCTTTCCTCTAATTGTTTGCCTGGCCACGGGGGGCCAAAGGCTGGCAGGAGAGAACATATCGATTAATTAACAAAATTAAAAGATAAAAGTTTAGACCAAAGGCACACACATGTCAAATGGAGTGTGTGGAGGGGGAAGTTTTTGATTTATTTCAACGGCAACAACAGGAAACGGACAATTATTTTTGGGGATGCAAATCGAGGCAGCCGGGACTCATTATCGGTATAAAGATAATATTTCGACAGCAATCGGGGTAGGAAATATAATTAATTAATTCTGAGAAATCTCTTTGCCAGAAACCATACAAAATTCAAGTCCACTAATGAGTGGAGCTCAAGAGAAGATGATGAGAAGGATTATTATACATGTAAGGCAATATTTGTGCAGCAATTAGAATATGAATTTAAATTCAGGAAACTCTACTGAAGACTCGGGTTGAAAATCAAATTATAAGAGGATTATTATATGCGTACATAAGACATAACTGAGAAAATGAATTCAGAGAACTTTATGGAGGAATATTCTAAGGAGTTACATTTTAAAAGAGGATTATTTTCCGTGTAGGAACTTGGTTAAAATAGCAATTAGTGGAGGAGTTCCAACGAATCAGTACCTTATGTACCTTGCACTTTATATATATAATTCTTTTTTAAGACTAGAATGACATTAAATTCAAATTATAATTAAAGAGTTTAACTAAAGAAATATAATTCTGGTTTCTATAAATTTAAATGCTGCTGAAAGTCAAAATAGCAAAAGCAGGAGCAGTTTATGTTAATAAATATTTATAAAATACCGTTTAAATATTAAGTCTCGTTTTGAATTCAAGCACTTAATGAAGGCCAATTTCACAATCCATTTAATATCCCTAAAATACTAAAGTGCTTTCGACAAAAAAGCTCTTGCAATTTAGGTCAATTATCTCTTTAATTGCTTTTGTTTGTTTTCCTAAATGCTTAGAGTAGGGGTAATTATTGTGACAGTTGCAGCAAATGTTGACACGTAAATATTTACACAAAGCAAGGCGTGCAAATAAATATAATTAATTCGTAGGAATTTCTTCAAGTAACCTTCTTTAAATGGTGATTTTCCTGCCCTCCTTAAATTCCTTTACTCAAGCTCGGAGTGGTCGTGCGTTTGCTGCGTTTAATATGCACTTGGGCGAGTGCCAACTGATTTTCTGTTTTATACAGATTCTGTGCCACAAAGAGACCCACTACCCGCTCTAAAAATCTAAAAAAAAGAATGAAAAAAATAGGGAAAAGACCTGCGTTCCGTACCCTTTGGAACCCTGCGGCAACTAAACAATTGAGTGCACTTTGCGCTGCTTGTTGCATACTTTCTGGCTTTGCTGTCGTCGGTGGATCACGTAGTCGAGGGCGGCGGCACAGGGATATGGGTAAAAGGATAAGGATAAGGATAAGTCGGGCAGTCAGTCAGAGCCACCGCCGAGCGGGGCTGCGTTATCCTTTCTTTCCTTGTGCGTGCCCCTGCTGACACAATTTTTTACACTTCTTTCTGGGACTTACATCATACTCGGGTCACGGCTCGTTGGACACTCGAGTGGCACATAATTTCCGCCATACTGCTAGAAGCTTGTGGTCTAAGCAAAGGCACTCAAAAAAAATTTAATTTATTAAAATAACTGAAAAATATTTGGATAAGTATATATTTAAGTTGTTGCGTAAGTAAAAACAGCTTAAACTGTTTACTTTTTAAATATAATCTCAAAAAAGTTTTCTATTTTAATTTCGGTTTATATTTTGGCAAAATATTTTATAATTGAGTGCCTCTTAATTTAAAGTCTATGAATTTTTGAAGTTTTCCATCATAACCAAACTATTCCTTAGTTTTCCGAGTGCATTCCTTTATGTTCTTGGTCTGCGTCTTGCCTTCTTCTGATTGCATTACCCGACTGGTAGTAGGAAGCTGTGGCTGATTGAATTTCCTCCTCAGCTGGCCACTATTTTCCATCATTATCGATGAAGGAGCCAGCCAGGGAATCTGTGGATCTGGATGTGGATCGGCTTTAAGCGCATTAAGAGGCAAACGCAGGCCACTGCAGAATGTCGAATCGGAAATGCGTGCTAATTAAAAGGCAAAACATTTATGCAATGCCAGACTGCCGGCATCCGGAGCAACAAAAGGCGCACAAAGGCACCGGCGGCCGTCATGGCAACACATGCTCCCAGCTCCCAGCTCTCAGCTCCCAGCTCCCAGCTCCCAGCTACCCGTACATTTTCCCTTTTTCCCTGAATAAATCCCATATAAACAGAAGATAATCCGGGCAACATCATTGCAAATGCCATTCATCGCTGGGGGTCCGTCCTGCTGCCTCTGATTCCTCTCGCTCTCTCATTTCCTTTGAATCGCAGCTCCTGAATCTCTCTGCATCCTCAATAATTGACCATTCATGGATGCACTCGTCCTCGATTATTGATTTTCCTGCAGGACTCGAACCCGGATTTGGGGCTGGGGTATTCAAATAGAAGAGCTGTTTTTGTAATTAGCTGCGGTGCTGGCATCGGTTTAAATAAGGTGGGCAGAGTGGGTTAAGCTCTGAATAGGGCTAAATGAATGGTTGGTTAATGAGGACCAACGGCAATGTAATCGAATTGCAGGGATCAAAGGAGTCGCCATTCAAAGTGCTAGATAAACAAATTATAATTTGTTTACTCACACATGGATTTCATGAATTTAAATAAAAAAGAAGTTGTAAGATAGCAGAAATGGCTTTAAAATGCAGCCAATCCATGGGGATTGGTGATAAAAAATAGAAATAAAATAATATTACAAGTATCTTATGAATGTTAAACAAATTTCTAATTTTAAAATATTTCACAAGCAAAAACATTTTTAAGAATAGTTTAAATAAATTTAAAAACCATTCTAAACCTTAAATAAAACTAAACTTTAATGCAAACTTTGACCCTAATAGCCGCTTTAATTTTACATTCACTTTTCAATTTACATTCTTTGTATATCAAATTGTTTTGTTGAACAACTGGCCCCCTACTAATTTCCATTTAATTAATTTACCTACCGCATGACCCATTGTTTGTTTTTACTTTTTCCCCAGATACCATTTTCGTATGCTTACTTTGGAGTTATTGCAACCATTTTGTAATTAGTGAGGCATACACACAAATGAAAATGAAATTTACGGGACAACACACACTCTCTCCATACACTTTTGCCTTTTCAGCTGTCAGCATTGAAAAGCTAAACAAACTGGTGTAAAAATTATGCAAACAGTTCAAGTGAAAGGGGCAAAAAAATATAGCATACATTGCAGATGAAAGCATTTCATTAGCGAGAATGCTGAATGTTTATTTTCACATATGCCTGGACACACACTTGCAACTCCCTTTTGACGCTAAAAAGGAATTTCATTACGTCCAAGTACCGAAAGGAAGAGCAGTTGCAACAGGACGAGGGTCCACGAACTCTGGCAGGATATCTCTCCAGAGCTAAACCGAATGCCAACTGAAGTCTGGTTATCAGAGACAATAATGTTGTGGGAACCGTCGAAGATATATTGCCAATTCTGGGCCCTCGGTATTGGGCCCGATAATTCAGTTGTCAGAGGCATTTCCATTCGCATTTCTGTATTTGCTCTGGTAATTTCGAATTTCAAAGACAATTTCATTGAGATATTCCCATTTTGCGGTCTGTCCGATTGGCAGGCAATTAATGACTGGGTGACTTCGATTTAAATCGGAAAGCCCAGCTAGCCGGTTAAATAAATAAATAAATAACTAAGAGAAACCAAAACCCAGGGCCGCTTAATTTATTGTCATAATTATTACATTTTCCGCTTTCAGTTATTGTATTCATTTCGATTCGCTTATTAATGATGTAACGTTATTAATGCTGTCAGCGTTTCCATTTATTTGTAATTTGTTTGCCAATGTTTTTGCACGGCCTCGTTATTGTTAATGGCCTTTTGTTTTACGCCCCTGGGGTTATGACCATCCGTCCGTCCGTCCAGCCGCTGTCAGTGCGAATATTTGTAGTTTATATTGAAATATTTTATTCACTTGCCTGCCAATTGTTGGTCTCGCTGAATTATAGCCTTTTATTTAACTTGAGCAAACAACAATATCGAATATCACTCGCAGGCTGGTAAAAAAGTGGTTCGCTTTTTCCCAGCGGTTAACCCGGAAATGATTTAGCGCTATTGTTGACATTTGGGAATATTGGATATGTTTTTATTAAGCCCACAATAATTATAAACGGGTTTTCTCTTTATATTTTGTTAGCCTTTGTTGGGTTTTCGAAGTGATGTCTGCTTTTGGGGATTAATATACTTCGAAGGGGATATAAAAAATAATAGCATGCTTTTGGGTGTTTTAGAAATTATAGCTCTTTAGTATTTTACCGTATGTAAATAATATTTTCTGATAAGAAGTATATAAAATGAGCTGGGTAAATGTGAAGTATTAACCACTGTCTAAATAATAAATAAACTAATTAAAATAAAGGTTCGATGTATTTTATGTGTACTTCTATTTTTTATATTTAAGAAAAATTACCAATAAGCACAAATCAAAAATAATAATTAATAATTAATTAATTAAAAATGTATTAAAAGTCCATTAAAAATCATATTCATCAATATTCCTTGTACAAATAATTTTCTAAATCAAATTCCATAAATTCAGTCCACTTTTAGTCACATTTTCAATTGATTTAAAATCATTTCCGATTTCTGTGATTCCCCGACTACATAAATTCTTTTGAGTAAAGGGTATTGCCTACTTTTAGACACACGGAACAAATATTTATTAAACATTTTCTCTCTAATTTATATCACTTCGCCAACAATCAGCTAATCTCCCTGCTAAGTACCATAAGTTATTCAATTGTAATGTCATCACTTAACCATGCTGAAATGCCATCCCCGCTCCTGGTTGCTGTAGCTAACTAAATGTAAGCGCTGTAATTATTTATGCCACCAAAAGTGTTGCCGGCAACATGTTGCCGGTTGCAGTGCGTCGAGTGCGAATGCTCCACGAGCCGCACTTGAAAAATTAATGAGAGCCACTCGAATCGCTAATCACATGTAAGTGAAGCGTTCGCCGGGCCAACCCTCCACCAGGATGCCTCGGATTCCACAGAGAGGGATGGCCGGGGGAAAAGCAGGAAGTGCATCGATTGACGGGGCGTGGACACGGGGAACGCACATTTAACTTGAGGGTTGCGTTTTGCTGAATGCCATTGTTCGATTTTATTCGTAGTTCACTTTCACAATAGAAAACTTATGCCTCTACACAGTATTTCGATTAGTCGGTAGCCTTATGATAGGTAATAACTAGGGCCGAGGGTTGCTCGGCCATATCACAACGTACTTAGACATAGAAAAAACAAATCCCTAATTACTTTCACCTATCGTTCCCTTTGCAGTTCGATATTACTTAGCCCGCCCCGGTAGACCCCGCTTATTGATTAACTTCTATATCTCGATGCTCCTGGCCTGCAGGCTCTTCAGGATGCCCAACAGCTGCAGAGACTCCAGGGGCTCGAAGTCATCGGCATAGCGCACCGACGGAGGCTTCACCACATGACGCTCCCGCGGCATGTCCAGGGTCAGCGGCAGCTGTTCCGCCATCACGGAATGGTGGGTGACGAGTGCCTTGAGGCTGGTGAACTGCTTCTTGGCTCCCTTCAGGCGGTACATCTGATTGCGGGTGGACTGCACCGGGTAGGTCTTCACCTTGTTGCTCCTCTCCAGTCGCAGGAGGAGCTCAAAGTGCCGGGGAGTGCTGCGGCGCAGAAGGAAGCTTCCGGGTGTGGCCTGCTGCAGGTGCTCCGCTGCCGCCTTGGCCGTAATCCTGGGCTGGTACCAAGGACACTCCAGCAGCTCCGGCTCCTCGTCGTCGTCGTCGTCGGAGTTCTGGTTGGCGCAGCTATATCTGGGCAGCGGTGTCCTGCGGCGTTTGCCCAGGGAACTCGAGGAATTTTCAGCTAACAACTGACAGCAGTCGGAGATTCCTGCATCGGAGTCCTCCTGCGCCTCCTCCTCCTCCTCCGGATTGGAGTCACTGCTCGGGTGACTGCTCTGCCAGCAGTTGAGCGAGAGCAGGGACTTCTGAGGCGATCTCTTGGGCGTGGCTGGGCTGCTGCTGGCGGTGCTGCCGGAAGTGGAGCTGCAGCTGCAGTCCGCATCGCGTTCCTCCTCCTCTTCCTCCGCGTCGGCCTGGTACGAGGAGTCGAGAAGGTCCTGCTAAAAAGAAAGGAGAAGAACTCATTAAAATGCGATTCAAAGGAAGTCACGGTCATGGCAATTATGAGAGAACATTTCGAGCAAAGCCACAATATTTTCAAACTCATCATAATATTAATTTCCATGAACCCTTTACTAGGGATATTTATATTCCAAGATATATTCTAAAATACACACCTCATCATAGTCGCTGGTGGGCTCCTCGTTCAGGATCTCCCTCTCCTTGTGCGAGGGTTGGGCGAACAGTTTGCGCTGCAGAAAGTTCTTCATGCTGTCGTAGACCTTGTGCGTGCGACTCTGGTTCGGTTCTTGTTTGTCCATTTCGGCGGCGGCTGGGAACTGCAGCTTGTGGCTCCATTGTTGGCACTTCTTCTCGAAGGACAAGTCCTCATTGTACTGACCATAGATGTCCGAGTAGCCGGGACATTTGATGGCATTCCTTAGCTGTCGGGGCGAGAACAAACAAGGCGAATTTTTTGTTAGGTTCGGTTGGGAAATTTGTAGAAAGTGTCAGCGAGCGGAGGCCGTCCCTATAAATCTTATCTCAGTTTCAGTCCCGGGGATTCCCATTTCACTCGAAGGACGAAGGACGCTCTTATGCAACAGCCGCACAGATAACATAGACACACAGCCAGGCAGCCCATTATCCTGGCTTTGTTCTGCTTTCCCTTTGTTGGGCCAATCCCATTTCAGACCCTTTCCACTGCTCTCAAAAACCCGACTCCTTGTGCTAATGCTTTTGGGTCACTGCTGCTGTGATATCCTTGTAATGCGCTTGCTCTACTTGTTCATTGTTGTACAATTTGCCAGCGCGTTGTTTTCCCTGCTCGTATTTGCCTTTCATTTCGCCCATAAAATATTCATATGCAGCTCCTGTCGAGGGTTGCCAGCGGGTCCTTTTTTTTCAACACCTATCCCCGCCCCAAAAATGTCACCTTAAAAATATTTAAATAAGTCGTGCTTTTGAGGGGAACAATTTAACACTTTTGAGGGATTTTTTATACTTGGGGTAAAAGGAGGGAGATCTTTTAAAATTATTTTCATAACATTTGCTTAGGAAAAGGATAAATTTATAATTATATATAGTTCCGGTCATTTAGAACTTACAGTTTTGATATTCTTGTTAGATTCTTAGGTGCAGAAATTCCTCAAATAATTATTTTTAGGTAAAGGCCGCCTTTGAGAAATTTGTTTGTTATTACATCGGATTTAATGATTAAATACGATGCATCCTGCTGTTTTTCGAGTGCAGCAAATTCCCTGCAATTCCCAGGACCATGGTACTTTGGCTTTTGCAGATACAACCCCTGCTTGTAATCGAAAAAAACCTCGCAGGATCCTCCGACACGCACAAACACTCGAGTGAGAAACGCCAAAATAATGAGCATTCAATGGAAAATTGAAAAGGAGTGCAGCACATACAATGGAAGCAGCCAGGTAGAGCTCTCTCTCTTACCATGTGAGATTACCAAATTGAATTCGATGGCGAGGAGTGGCTGGGGGCGTCATAATTCAACACATCCAATAAATTAGAGGTTCGGGGGAAGGCCAAACAAAGGAAGTGCAGACGCAGAACTTCCTCTCTCTCCGACTCTCTGATTTGCATTCACAATTGAAAATCTTGTTTATATACGAAGGGGGCCGAAAATTGTTGCTACATCTTGGCCACTGACCATTAATTCGAAGCCAACGAGCCGTGGTCGAAAGAGTTCTCTTTGATGTGGCCACGCAGCGCATAAATCTGGGGGAAAAGGCGGCGTGAAAATGCCTCAAAGTGTACCTTTTATCGGCTTAAATCAAACACAATGGGCCAACAAGCGTTTAATGGCTACATGGGTTTTAATTTATGCACAACCAGGCCGAAAAAAACAGAAAAGGAATCAACAGTAATTTCAATGATAATAGAGGCCCCAAGAACGGGCACCGAAAAATCCCAAATCCAGTCAAATACAGCATACGGTAGTGACCCAAAAGGTGTTGGCCCTGTTCTTTTGATGGCGTGCCAGCTAATGCAATAATCATGGGCCTCCATTTTGGGCCAGTCTCTATAGTACGTACACATTCTGATATATTCTGATCCTGCCCTGCGGAAAGGTTGAGCTCTAATTGATGATGAAACAGCACCCCAGAGCTGCTCTTTGTTTGGCCTGCGAGGTGTTAGCATATTCTCGTAATCAAAATGTGTTACAATAAAGACTCAGGTAACCGAATCGACAGCGGGCACCTTCGACAGCTGACAGACAGAGGAAAGGAGAAGGTGCAGACCCTTCGGAGCAAGAGGTCTGGTCTTATAAAAACAGTTGTTAAATTTTCATTTATTGTGCATTTAGAGCGCGGGAGTAGGAGGGCACAGAAATTAGTTGAAGTGCCCGGAGTGAGTTGATGAATTTATTGAAATATATTTTCCTTTGTGCGCCACTTGAGGTCCCGCCGACATATGCCTGAATTTTCAGAGAGTTGGAAAATTCAAGCAGCTGCTTGAGGGTAGGCCACGCCACCCCAAAAGTTTCCACCTTGGAAACAGTGGTTACTGGTAACTGGCTCTTAAATTGCAACCGCAATAATAATACTTATCCTTTAACCTAAATTGGGCAATTGCCAAGACAGCTGTGCTGGGAAAACATGTATAGCCACCCTCTGAAAATATCAATGAAATTTGGAAAATTCCTTCAGACATTTTCGGAACAAAATTAGTAATATTTCATTTGGCTCCGGCCATTAGGCCTAGTATTTTTGAATATTTTGTAGACATCTCTCGCTCTTAGTTCCAGCTAATTTGACAGTTTTATGCCGCAGCCAAAGAAACTCAAAGTGATCCCCGGCACGGACACACGTGTCGGGGCTTTCAAAATGTCAGAGATACATGGACTTACGCGTAGTTTATGACATTTTTTAAAACACGTCCCGCACACATTTCATCTCCCTCCAGTTTTCTTTATTTTTTTGTTCACTGAAACATCCGAAGCTCTTTAAACGAGTTGGTTTTTTGGGGCCTCGTAAAATGATTTTCTCACTAATTTAGTTTTATACGGCTGGAAAAATGTTTATAGTTTCAGCTTTTCGGTGTTCGGAGTTTTGTAAATTTTATTTTCTTTTATTACAATTAGCTTTGGAAAATCCTTTGTTTAGACACATGTGGCGTGTGGCATTGGCTTTGTTTTTATGGCCACAGAGGCTGTGGCATTTTTATAGGTGTAAAAAATTGGGTCACATAAAACGAAAAAAATATTGAAATGTGAAACGAATTGAGTTGTTTCTTTTCAGACGCTTGGCCACGTTTTATGTGGTGTTTAAAAAACCATTTTGATGGGTTTATTAAATGCAAATGAAAATTGTTGAAATTTTAATTGTGTTTTATGGACACGGAGATATATCTTTTTATGTGGGTTGTTCCCGAAGACCAGGCACTGGAACTTTGGGAATTTATCACTTTGAGTTGAGTTGAGTCGGAGGCCTGAGGCGAACAATTTAATTAGAGAGAGACTCTCGGACTCGAACTTTTTCCGCAACTCCAGTCAGTCAAGGGAGAGAGTCAAGGGTGAGTGTTGGAAGACTAGTAAATAGTTTTCCCGAGTCTAGTCTAGTCTAATGCACACAAATCCTTGGTGGGAAGCCATATGAAACTCAAACACGGCCAACGTGCTGGTGATAACGATGATGTTGGCTGGCTAGCTTCTCTCGGCCAGACTAAACCAGAACCAAAAACTATTTGTAGTCGGAAAAGCAAAGGGCTGGGGCAGGCAGGGGTAAAGGAAAATGGG
Source organism: Drosophila rufa (assembly GCA_018153105.1). NCBI lineage: Eukaryota > Metazoa > Arthropoda > Insecta > Diptera > Drosophilidae > Drosophila > Drosophila rufa. The sequence continues at coordinate 5,025,702 of JAECXS010000085.1, forward strand.
GAAAAAGAAAGAAACCTGGTTGGGGGGCACAGCGATCCCGTTGAAAGCTTTTTTGCATATTTGCATTACATTTTCATGGCGTGGCATGTGGCGAGCAGAGCGAAGAGGGGCGAAATTTATATCGAGTCGAGCGTAAAAATAACAATGCAGACAGTTGATGGTCGAGGCGGCAGACGGCATGAAAAAATAAGTGAAATTGTTGTTTACTCAAAAGCAGAGACGGGCCAAAATATGGAGCATAAATTACGGCAATGCATGCCATGCCATTTAATTATGCTCATCAATTGTCCCGGCTGCAGATTGCAGATTATGTATTGTGTGCCGTATTGGGCCCCCTATAAATCTTCGGGTTAGTCAACAAGAGGCGTCTGCCTCTGGAAATTCCTAATTAAATGCACTTAAAAGCGATGCAATTAATTTTCTATCCTTAGAATAGCTATCCCCCAAAAATCAAAGAGTAGTCCCCATGTAAATACATGTGTAGAACACGCACAGCCACATGGACATTAATCACTGCCCTTGAAAGGGAGGCCTTCTGCTCTGGCAAGGCTGGAAGCTGGAAAAGTGCATTAAAATGCCTTAGAATTTAAATGCCTCAGCTCATTGCTGCTAATCGTCGCCAGCAGTTGATTTAATTTTAGCTGCATCTCATCGAGAATTATGAGGCCCATCAAGAGGGGATCTGCTCTGCTCTGCAGCCGACGAAATCCACTTAGGCGGGGCGTTGAAGGCACCAGAGCATGGCCACCATAAGCCACACGAGGAGGGAAATGCTTTCTGGCTTTCACATTTCAGACTTTTCAAATCAGAAATCAGCCTGTATCCATTGTCTGGGCAGCGCAGTTTATGCGGAAATTTATTGGCCGACTAATAAGTAACGTGATTTCAGCAAAGAGAAAGCCAAAGTCTTTTGTTTGCATGAATTAAGATGGAAATAGTGGGTGATCTTCAAATGAATGCATATTAATTGTACAATCTAATTAATTGTCTTATAATTAATTGCTCTTCAGCAATTTTCGTTTTAATATTATGAGATCGCCAACGATATTATTCACTTAATTGATTTAATTTGCGTAAAATATGCATTTAAGTGGCGGAAATATATTTATGTTCATATTCATATGTCAAAACTGTTTAATTAATGATTATATTAATATAATTAATATATTCCCCTATTAAACTGCCTATGAATTAATTATAAAACCAGAAATTATGATTATTATGAGTAGGAGGAAGGCTTTGACATATTCTGATAGATGATTGTGTTTCTATGTTCGGTGATTAATATTTTATTATAAATAGAAATAGTCCTATTAATTTCCCCTTTTAAATCATTAATTTAAAATTTAATTGACGAAGATAATTTAATGAAGTACATGCCCCAAGATATAATCGGATAATCATAAAGTAATTCAACTGTATATATACCCCAATGCAGTTCCCTTTAATAAGACCGCTGCAAAGTCATGTTTATCTTGGCTGGCTTAATTGTCTCCGATTTTAATCTAGCAATATGGTTGCAGTTCCCTCGCCTTTGAGGCCCCTCCTTCCCTATCCCACAGACCAGACAGCATATGGTCACTGCAGACAACAGTTGTGTGACAATTTTATTAGTTCTGCTGCCAGTCAGTCCTTGGGATGTGGCTGTGGCTCTGGCTCTGTGTGTTCTGCAGTTCGTGACGATTCCGTTTTGTATCTTTGACCCGCGATAGACGGAGATGCCTTTTATCTGCTGCGAACCAGCTAATTGAAATCGTTTGTCAGCACATGCAGTTCGCTGTGTAAACACTCGATGTCTGGTAATAGATTTTGATAACGGATATGGAGGGTTTTCTTGGGAGGAGGTGTCGAACGATTTATGCCAGGAGAGCTTTATAAAGAAGAGTCCTATCCTAAAATAATGGTAAGGAGATCAAAGGCCTAAGTGCATTTTTGGCTGGAATAAATCTCTTGGATACAAAATCCATCTATCAACTTATACCCTTGAATACAAGACTACTGAATGCACCTTTTTGGCCATTTCTCAGTTCTGAACAAGTCTTTTGTATGACTGAAGCCTTCTGGGTAAAACAACTCCCGTTGCGACCACACCCACTCTTCCAGCCTCAATAGACAATCCTTTTGGGAGCCAAAACAGCCAACACCTACACCAAAAGCAGGGAAAAATGCCATTCAAAAGAGTGGCGAGGGACGAGGAAGACAGATTTTCATAGATCAAAACAAAGGAAAAGAATCCAGAGAGTCGGAGATACAGAAGGCAATGGATGGGTGTCAATTCCAGTGAAAAATGACAGAATGAAAAATGCAGAGGAGGCGAAACGGCAAAAACTGTCATTCCGTTTGAAATTACAAACTTCTCTCGCCGAGATTCTTTCTAAACAAATATTATGATAAATGCTGCCGAGCAAGGTTATTGTTGTTTCATATCTGCAGCATCTCGAATAAGGAGATTAGCTATGGAAAGTTGACTTGGTAGCCGACCAGCTAGTTTGTCTTAATTAAGCCATATTTAGGGGGATATCGGCAGTCGGGCATCGCGGCTAGACGATAAAGCCTAGTTAGCGCTTATCGCCAATCAAAAACAAATAACATATGCGCTTTGTTGGTAAATAGAAATCAATCATTATCTTTATGGGGCCCCGACATATGTTTCGATTTCAATTCCCGACTCGGTTCAGGTCGGGCTGGAATTGGTTTGTTTGCCCGGCTTATCTAGAGTCAGCAAATCTGGCTGCATTTACAATTTGATTTATTTAAATTCTGATTTCGGCTTACGGAGTACTATTGTTCCCACCCTCTGTCCGTTCGCTCTGATTGCATTAAGACTTTTGATTTAGTTTTATGCAAATCATATTTATTTGGTTCGGCGTGATTTAGTGTCCCACTGATTTACGCCGACAGCCGAGTTTATTATGCTGCGTTGTCTCTGGCGTTGTCTATGCTATCTGTGACACTAAATCATTTTAATTGTTGTCGTTCGTGTTTTGAATTCGGCTGGAGTTCACTGTAGATAGTGCTAAGTGTGCGTGGGCCGTTCGTGGATGTTCGTGTGTGGGGAGTGTGAAATGGGCATTGACTTTGGCTTCCAGAGAGCTTGAATATTTCCAAGATGACTAGAGCCTCGGGAGTGGGTTTTATGGTAGTTATTTTCTTGTATTTCATTTTCATTTCCATTGTCTGCTAAAAGGCTTAACAAAGGCATCCTTTATGAGAGGGAGAGATCGGAGAACCTTAATGGGAAATCAATTACTGTGGGGCCTATTCTTTAAACTCCTTAAGAAAGTCTTTTCAAAAATAATGTTTTTAAGTATTCAAGAGAGATTGTAAAGAGGATTATGTAAAGTCCCCGTTGAAAGGCTTCAAATCAAGATCTTGAAGAATTCATCAAATCTGCTTAGAGGGTTTATAGGTTTTCAAGCTTTTCATACCTTAGATAGATCCAGGATATATTTTAGGAAGTCTGTCATTAATATTACCTTCTTTGGATATTATATAAAATACATAGGAGATCAATTGAATAATACTATTTTATTTTCTACCTGATGTCCCTTTAACAATGTAATATCCCGAAATAGTAAATCCGTCTTCAAAAAAATGGTTTCCTCGTAATATAATGTGGTTAATAAAGTTACTAAAGTTCAATATAGAGATCCTCAACCTCAAAACCAAAGTAACTGCCCAACTACTATCTTTTCTGTCTGTCTATGTCTATATCAAGGGCTTAAGAAAGGGGATTCTTTAACCTTATATAAGTGTACATATTTCGAACTTACCATCTTGTTCTTGTGCTGGGTATCCTTTTTGCTGATATTTTTCTGGACATTATCCGTGGCGCCAAAGCGATTGTACTGGAACAGACGACCCATTTTCTTGTTGTTTTTCCTGTTGTTGTTTTTAAGAATTCCTCGTTCTTCCTACGATTGTTTACACTTTGGTCTTTGGACAAATACACAAACACAATATGCTAAAGTCGTAATTTCCAGAACTTTATGGGCGCCCTTCAAGTGTGTTCAATAATTTAGCGCGTAAAAGGAATTTCGAATCGGTGTCGAAGTTGAAGTCGAAGTCCGGCGTTCGAGTTCGAGTCCCGGGAGCGATGCGAGCGATCGGTTCGAAGTGCGCAGAGGGAATGAAATCCACGGAGCGAGTGCATCGAAAAAATACAACGGAAAATGAGCACGAGACGGAGAGCGAAGAAGAGGCAGAGGCAGTGGCGGAATAGGCAGTGGCGAGGGTGAGAGGTGAGTCAAAGAGAAAGAACTGGCGCGGGGGAGAGAGCGCGAGCTGGAAAAGTGGCAAAGGGGAGGAGAGCAGCAGCAACAGTCGCTGAGATACAAATTTCATGACAGGCAGGCAGGGAAGCCGGCGTTGTTCATGCATTTACCGCTAGTTCGTTCTATGCCTCTCTCTTCCCCTGTCTATGTGTGTGTGTTGAGTTCGTTTTTCTTCATTTGCTTTGCTCAAAACACTCACACACACGCGCGCGAACAGTGGAACACTCAAAACAGCAACAGCACAAATAGAAGTAGGAACAAGAATTATTGGGATGGGCGACGAGGAGATACCTCTTACCACTGTACCATTGCCTATTTCAAGGCGCCTATAAGATAACTGTTTAAAAAATATATTTAAGATGGTTCTCAAGAGTCCTATGAATGCCTATTTTTACCTCATTTTGTTAGAAAAAATGTAACAAGTCCCTATCTCAACATTGGTAGCTCTAGGTTTTATAGATCCAGAAATCTGAATAGTCATATAATTATAATAGTACTACTATTGTCCTAAAAATATTAATTTAATTAAAATATATTTCTCACCTATTTCCATCATCTACTTTCCATAATCCCTTCAAATCTTGCATACCCTTTACCTCTCCAAGTACCGGGTATGAAAACCACTCCAACAAAAAGCGAAATGAGAAAAATTTACTACAACCAACGGAAACTACACTGAAACAAAAGGGAGCAGCAAAAGACACGAGACACGACCGCTGCTGTTTTGGGCAGCGGCAAAGTGAATGAAATGGAAATGGAATGAAATGCGAGTTTGAGTGACTGACGGACTGACGATGAACCCGGGGGTAGCAAAGTCGGTGAGCGAGCGAGTGAGTGAGTGAATCCGTCACTCCTCAACAAGTTGAGTCCCCAGTGGGTGGTGGCAGTGGCTGCGGAAGGGGAGAAGGGAAGCGGAGAACTCGGCCCGCTGGCGAGTCATTCAGCTTGGACAGCAAAGGAGCGGAATCAGCAGCAGAAACAGAATCTGAATCTGAATCTGAATCTGAATCAGAAAGGGCAGCAGTGGCAGCGACAGCGAGAGAGAAGCCCAGCCAAGTTTTGACTTTTCATTTCTGTATTGAAGGAAGACGTGGGCATAGCCAGGGTCAAAACGTTACCACCAAAAATAAAATGAGTTAATTTTAAGATAGTTAATAATTAGATTAAATGTTAGTTAATAAGTAACATTAAGATTATGAAATATAATTAATTTTTGAACTTTTAAAGAAATTCTAAGATTATCGATGGACGTTGAGCTAAGGTTAAGAAGTTGAGAAGCGCAGAGAGAGGTTCGTTTTCATCTTACCTTATATTAACATTATTTTCCTTAGCCAAACTATTTAATTCCTAATAAACTCTCTTAAAAGAAAAAATATATTTATGAATTTCCGGTAATCACTGATAAGTCTAAGCAATAAGCACTTGCAACTGCTATTATCTTGTTCATGATCGTATGTCCTGAATGAGTTATTCCCCATGTAGGAGTGTGTGTGTGTGTGTCAATGATGCGCGTTCTACTTTTGGCTTCTTCATTTGCCTCTGTGTTCTCTGTGCTGTTTTTACACATTGCCTTTTGCTTATTTGTTTAACGTCCTCGTAATCGTATGTTTCCCACCCACTGGGCTGCATTTTCCACCGCCATAGCCCCCTCCCGATTTTCCACTCGCCGTTCTGCTTTCTCCTCTTTATCAGCCGCACTACATTGAAACTTTCATCCTCTTCGCTTTTTCGGTCTCCTTTTTTGCACGAGCATAAAATAAACACAAAAACTTTGCAGTCTCATTCAGCAGTCCACCCACCTATGCCCCCTAGATTTTCCACCCACCCCCCTTGCGGTGACTGGCCGTAATTATCATTATCCTTTTGGCTCTCGTTTTGCGCTTTTCATTTTTCCGTGTGCTGTTTATACAGGCAACTATGGCACTTTAATTGAAGTCAATTTTTTATACTTTGCGGCTGCCCCGACAACTTTTACTGCCCCGCCTCGTCGCCTCCCTGCATTTTCATTGAAAATAATTTTGCAACTTATTAGCACCTCCGGAAATTATGAGTTCAAGTTTTTTTTGTGGCTTGTTTACGAGCAGCGCTGGAGTCCCGCTCCCGCTTTTTCCCATTTTCGCATTTTATTATTAATTGAGCTGCTCCGGTTTGGCTTCAGAGGTTTTTCCCCTTTTGTTTACTTAATTAGCTCGTCGGAAGGATGAAGAAAACTGGCATCAATAGACGAGTAGTCCTGGCGGAGTCCTGTCGTCAGGCATTTTTGTGGCCTGACCAAAATCAGCTTCAGTTTCAAGTTTCGACTTAATTGAAACTGTTTTCGGTGAGTGGCGAAAACTTTTTGTATTCAACGAAAATAATAGTTATTAAATTTGATTTTGAAGTTAAATAAATTGTAGGTAAATGCTTAAAGGATATAGATATATTTAAAAAAATATAACTAAAATTGTACAATAGTAAGAAGTAACGAAATGGGAAAAATAGATATTAAGAGTCGAACAAGAACTAAGAAATGTAACAATAAAATTGTTAATATATTTAATATAAAATATAAACGAGTTTCGACAGAATGTTTCAATGTTAAAATAAGCAACTATGTATTAGAACAGCTGCCAGTAATACCTGATGGGATACCTCTATAAATCATTCGAGAATAAAAACTAAAATCCCTTTTTTTGCGAAACCTATAGCCAGCTTACAATTAATCCCATATTTGGCTATATTTCCCCTCCTGGAAATGAGAAAAAAAGGAAACTATAGAAATATTACCCGCACTTTGCACCCTCCCGAGCAAATTATTTTTTATGTGCTCCGAAATCAGAGCCAGAGCTGCCATTTATAATTAGATTATAACATTAATAAGTCGCTTTAACAAATGTTCAAATTTTCCGCCCTGCACCGGCAAGCACTCCCCCAATCCCCTCGTGCAATTGACCTTCCACTTAGCTAAGCCGATATTTTGGCAACAGCTGCGAAAATTTAATTTCGGTTGTAGCATTTAATAAAGTACATGGTACGCTCTACGGTATCGATGAGAAAGCACTTTCGATGAGAGAATACTCGCACATAAATCAAGTGCAACCCCCCCTGACATGAGCAGCTGGGAAAGTCCTCCTCCAGACTCCGTTGTGAATTGCAGTTTCATTAGATAGAAAGCTTTCCCGGCTCTGAGGTTGATTTGTCATCACAATAACATCAATTTTGGGCCGCTGTCTGGGATTTTTTCTTCTTCTGAAGAGCATTTGATTTTTCCAAGTGAATGTTGTGTAAATTTCCGCAGCTGTTGCCTTTCGTCAGGCCACCCAGCCAACGCTTAATGTTTGTCAATTATTTGCAGTAATTTGCAATATTTCTAAATGCTTTCGCCGGGGAAATGGGAAAGTGGGGCGATCCTCCCCTTAAATTGTTTTTAATGGCCATTTGCACTTACGCATTGACTGCAGTAATGGCTTCATTATTGAGAGCAATAAATGGCCTACGGGAGAACTCTGTCTCGGATTTCTCTGTTTCTTATTGTTTATTATTGTGTTCGGGCCGTTGGGTTTTTCCCTGATTTAATTTATAGTCGCAGCGCGTAAGGAAAATACTCGTAAATGTATATTTATTGACTGGGGGACAAGTCTTGGGGCATATCAATTGTATGTTTGTATTTTCCAAGGCTCGGCAGGCGGTCGGTGGATCGCGGGGCAAGTGTTAAAAACGTAGTTATAGATGGAATTTGGGTTTGGAGCAGAAAAGCGGCTCGAATCATTATTACAAAATATTATCCCATACGAAAAACCCATCGCCTGCGGTGTCTTTGTGTGGCTTGGAGTTCTTTCTGTAGATTTTCCACATTTTTCTTTTATCTCCAGAACGATTCTCAAGTGACTCGGAGCAATTATGTTTTATAAATGATTTGTTAGGGGTGGTCTGCTCTGCGGTTTCTATCTCTTCCAAGTGTTTTCGGGGTTTTTGGAGTAATCCTTTATTTTATACAAGACTCCAGAATTATGTGTGAAAACCATTAAATCTTAGTTTAATTGTTTTCTGCTCTTGTCCAAAGCCTTCGGGGGTTTGTCCGTTTTTCGTTCTCCAGTTTTGGTTTACGACTGCCGGCAAGTTCAACGGATTTTTTTTTAATTGCTTCGCTTTGCGTTTTGGTTGATTTTCAATGTTCTCGTTTTATACGTTTCGGTTTTTCTTTTCCCCTTGTTTTCCCCCTTTTATATTTTTGCGCCCGCCCCATTGTCATAAATCATTTTAGGTTTATTTTCCGTTCGGGGGAGGGAGCCAACATAGCTTTTTGAATAATTTTCATTGTTAATTTGTGTTTTGATTTAGCTCCGACTTTCGTTATTCGTTATTCATATTTTATAGGACAATAACTTGTCCCGGCGATAATTTCGTTTGACATGGCTTTGGTGTCTGCCCCCGTGGAAATCTCCGATTCTCCATAGTTGGCGCTTCCCGATCAATCAGTCATTTATCAGACGTCAGCTGAAGTTTCTTTCACTTAACTTTTTCCCAGATGGGGCGGAGTCTACCATATTTCTTCTGATAAAAAACTAAAGCCCGCTGCCTTTTGGGAATTTCTCACACGTTTCGTTACATATCAAATTTATGTGGAGTTTTTCCCCATTACCCAATGCGCTGTTTGTTTTCTTTTGCTTTCTACGTAATGATTCCGATAACGCCCACATTAACGAGAACTCTCCGTTCCGAACAATAAAAACGATTTTCCAGCAGCACAAACAATTATAGCGATGCATAAATTAAGCACAATCCAAGAGCCCAACATGAATAACTAATTTCCTGTACGGCAATTACTAAAAAAGAGAGGCGCACTCCGCGCTTAATTCGGATTCCTACTCCGGTTCCAAGACCCGGACCAAGTGCGCATTAAATGAGCATATTTGGATGCACGATACATTTAATCGCTGGAATGGAAACCCTGAACCCGGAGACCGAACCATAAAAAACGTGACAAAATGCCAGTTTGGTGATAGCAAAGTGTGACCCTGTTTTCCCGAAGCAGAACGAATAAATTTATGCACAGCGACCGCATTACAGAAATCAACCACAAAAACTATAGAGAGCCGAGTGCTCGATAAGGTGGAACACGACCTCGGATCGCCACTTTATAGAGGTAGGATCAGGGCTAGGGGTTTTATTTACCTCTGCACTTCAGGACAGACAAATAAATCGTAATTGGCGTACGAGGGTTCCCTTTCTATTTTTTATTATGTGTATTTTTGATACGAGAGAGAGAGGACTCGCCATCGAGTGGTTCGAGTTCGGTTTTTTCATGCCCATTAAAATGGTAAACTGGAAAACTCGTAGCGTGAAGAGCGCTCTGCGGTTGGGAACCTTTTTTTTCAGTTTTCCATTTTTCCCAGCCCGGAAGTAGTGAAGCGTTATCGCGATCGGAAAATCTGATAGATGATAGAGCCAGCGCCCTGCCCTGCCCTTGCTGAAGGTGCCGTTTTCCTTTGTTTTGGCTTGTCAAGAGATACGGTAGGAGATAGCGTCCCGAGAGTGCGAACAGCTGCCACACAGGATCCTGGAGGGTTTGCCGAATTTTTCGCGATTATGCCGGAACGATAGGGAAACAAAGCAGATTTAAAATTGGATGATAACGCTCAGAGGTTACAAATCATTATCCGAATGTCAAAGCATCGAGGGGTGTACTTTTCTTGAATAAGTTTTCCTGTAGGAGATTTTAAAATTAATGGATCTTGTAGCGTGAAAAATTGCAGCCAAACGTTGTACAAAATAGTAAGGTAAAATTTTACTTTATTTATATTCTCCTATCAATTCCCATTAACTTTAAGTGTTAATTACAAAAGTTAAGTGCTGTTAAGTGCTTACAAAATTAAAGTAATTTAATTCCGAGCATTTTCTTCTTCTTTTTTTTTTTTAATTTAATTTCTAAATTTCTTTTAAATAAATATTAAATTAAATAGTTTTCTTCCCTCGGGATACCTAAAGCAACTTGATTGTTGGCCCCTAATGACCGCCACTAGCCAGTAACGACTGCCTTAGTGACCCAATTTTCCTGCTTGATGCGCTACCAGCTTGGAAATTCATCTAGTTTGGGGCAAACCCACCGAAGATTAATGAACTACAAAAGATGGGAACACAAATCAAAAGAAATAGGAGAGAGGCTTGGGGAATGAGTAATATTTTCTCCGAGAAAAACAAATGTGTGACAATTTCTCAAAGGGAAGGGCCAAGGATGCGAGGGCTCCACGCGCAGTAGGTGTCATGGCCAAGTGAGAATGTCACACTTGCAGCTTAGGCATAAAAAATATCTGTGTGTCAGGCTCGAGTTCGGGTTCGGAGACTGAAACCGAGACCAGGACACCCCGCCTCCTGTCGCGACTTTCAGGCGCGACCCTTAAAGATGCATTTACGAGAGGCTGAGAGAGGTCCTCAGAGGTACGTGTGCGTTTGCCATAATCAAGATGAAGACATGTGCAGTCGTTAGGCTTGTTATCCTTTACTTAGCCGTCGCCCTGCCCCGGGAAATTAATGGCCCGGTCTCGGAGCCTCGGAGCAGCTGCCTTCTCCTGCTCCTTCCTCGAACATTTGAATATGAGGAGAATAGAGGATGTAATTTGATATTTTTCCAAGAGGCAAACCCAAATCCCGTTCCATTTGCAGGAAGTGCGACTTGTAATTTTCGATATGGGCGCCTCCTGTTTGTTTGGAATTAATGAAATTTAGACATTAAAACATATTTATTTCCACAGACAAAAAAAACAAAGAAGATGAAGGAACAGATAGTCCCCTTTTTGATGTGAGTCATGAGGGTAATCAGGGGAAATTGAGTTATCTTCGAGGACCCCACAGCATACGGACCTTTTAGTGAAATTAAATGAACTTGGACTTGGACTTGGACAACGCTGATGATTTGTTTGCCCAGCAAAAGAAAAAGTTTCTTGATTTGCAAGAGGTTTTTTGGGTCAAAGAAGGTTCTTAGGGCTCTTTGTTGGCTTATTTCGGTAGCGCATCCCACGCACCCGCCTCTTGTTATCTCATCAGACTCACCTATGACCTAATCCCCGGCAAAATGTCACATGTATCCCAGATTTTCACTAAGTCTCCTTGGCCAGGAAAAACCTAAGACGCGCAGCGAAATCCGCTTAATGCGATTTTCAAGTGGAAAGCAATGAGAATGTCCTTGCGATTGCAGACTCCTATCCCTCACAATTTTTTTTTCCTTTTTCTAAATTTTTCAAGGCTGCACAGCGAGTAAAAAAAATTCGGAAACAATGCCAAAAACTGGAACAATGCAAAAAAAAGAGAAAAAAGGAAAACCTGAACAAAAGGAAGTGCCTGACTGTCTGGACATTTTGAGAGCGCCGCTGTCTGGATGATGGGTGAGGCGAGTCCTGGCCCATTGTCGCATTCAAGGACTAGGAGACCTAGACCCGAAATGAAATGTTTTTTGGCACAGCCCGAGGGAAATTTATAGGAGCGCAGGCAGGCAGCAGCAAGGAACCCAACCGTTAATGACGCTGCAATGGAAAACAAAACGAGAAATAATGAGTTTTCCCTTTGTATCAACCGCAACATGCAGCACACACAATCAGAGTCAGCAAAGTCAATTTCAGTGCCTCTCCAGGGCAGCTGCAGGACGAGGTCCTGACTACCTGTATTTCATTTTCAGTCCGGTTACGCGCATCTCTACCATATCCTTTGGCACAATGGCCAATTTAAATGGTGCTGTCAGCAGGCGGGCCAAACAATGCTGCAAGTAAATTAAAAGAAAATACCAAACGTCGTGTGCTTAATGAACCGTGCCCCAATCATAATTCCTCCAGAATTTCAGGGAACACGAGAAAACTTTCAGACAGCTGTCATAAGCAGAGAGTGAGACCTTCGACGAGGGACTTGTCAGTCAGCCAGTCAGCCCTTGTATCTCGCAGATACATTTGCCATCCAGCAAGCGGTCCAATTAACCCCTTTAGTCCAACGCCTCGCCCTCGATCGCGGCTCTAAAGTATTTTCGTATATTCCGTGTTTATTTTGGTAATTCAAATGCAGCGTTTTAACCCTCTCGTGTTGATGTCTTTTAAATGCGAGCTGGTCCTGGGACTCTGCCTCTGTGTAAATATTTTGTTTACTCCGCTGTCAGTCAGTCAGTGCCCAATGGCACCACAAATAAAATAACACTAGATAGAGGTGGCAGCGTGAGCAAATTTTGGTCGAGAAATATATAATGATGTGGCTGAGAAAATCTCTATTAAACAGTGATACATTTATTTATTTATAAGTCTAAATAAAATATTAAAATTATATTACCAGATCTTGGTTAGGATAATTTATAAAGAAACAATGTTGTCTATTTATTTTTTAATGTATTTAATTTACTATTTAGACAGAGAGGTTATTTCTTTAATTTTGTACATACTTTAATGGCCTTTAATCCCCTTTTTTATATACAAAAAATATAAATAAAATACTTTAGTCACGCTGTCATCTCCAACCTCATCCCTACTTAATTGCGAGCGGCTAACTGTATCTGATTGTGTATACTGCTCCATATCATTTGCATAAATGCAGAGCCCGCATCCATTTGCAACCCTTTTCGGGTTTGTTTGCTTATCCTTCCAAAGTCCTCCGTCCGCCGTCCTCCATCCTTCACACTCCGCCAGCGCGACGCCAGTCTCAATTACTTTATTGACCCGGACAGAGATTCCGCAGTCGCAGATTGCATTTCAATTGCAAAAACTATTGGGCCCCGGACTTACTTATGCATCCATTGTTTTCTGGGCCAAGTCGGGAATAGTTGTGATTGATTGGCTTGCCATTCAATTGTCATCGAACGGAGCGTAATCAAATTGGCTTATGTAAACAATGAGACAAAATAAAATCTCCTCGAGAAGATGGCAATTGAGACCGAGACGGGGTCGGTGGAAATGTCAAGAGAAATATGATTTACTGCCGGCGAACGAGAAGAGAATCAAGAAAAATGCATTCTATTGAAGAAATGCCATCGAATCAATCACTCAGCGCTGCACTCGAGGGTCCAAATCAAAGTCCATCAATCGGGGAATCACAAAAACTTCGGGATCATTAGGAGTCCATAGCTTTGGACCACATTAAAATCGAATCAAACGAGCAGTGAGCTTGGCAATCGCATAAATCAGAACAGAACCCACACAGAAGTACAAAGTGTAAGCAAAAGTGTATATAAATTATGATTAGGATCTGGCACTTTTTTGCCCTCTATTATCTGGAAATCAGGGGAAGTCCGTGAACCAGCAAATCATATGAAAAATTGTCATTAGGCCAATGCCAACAACAGCACAAAAAGTTCAGACAGTAAGCCAAGTTAGCTGCGGCTTTTCTGTGGTTTTTGCTAGGAAGGAAAAAAATGTTACACCCAAAAAAGACACACATCCACAGCAAACTACACATATGTGGGAGCCTAGAAATGGAGGACATAAATCATATCCTGTTGCCTGCCGGCTACGCACTCGGCGCAAGGACAAATGTTGATGATGACAAAGCGCCATTAAGGGCACATTTACACACCCACACGAGTCCTGCCACCTACACTCCGAAAAGCGCCAAACAAATCACATAAATCAAGCGCGACACTTCGCTTATTATTTGCTGATTTTCCTCCTTTTTTCCTCAGCCTTTTCGATAAAAGTTTTCCCGGGTTCTGGCAGGGGCATTATATCTAGATTTTGGTGTTTAAAAAATTGACAGCTCCAATTTGAAGCGGTCGGGATATTCGAGTATATATAGGTTTCGATAAATATTTGATTCCTTTTTATTTGAAAAGAAAATATAGTTTGATTTATGGGAAATTTAAATTGATATTTATGGTTTAAAATAATAAATATATTCTTTATTCTAATGGATTAAATATATTTTCTTGTATTCTGCGTTGAAGGTTTTTACTTCTTTATGTATTAAAGGATCAAAGATCCAAATATGCCTTAATTTTCCCTTTAACAACTCGCGATGATGACCAATTATAAAGAACTGCAATCGTGTGTGTCCTGTTCTGAAAACTCATCAAAGGAGGCCCGCAATATTGTACTAGGAAAACCCGCCGCCTGCCCACCAATTAGGAATGCTATTAGCAGCCAACGCCTCCATAAAAATATCCTCCTTGCCAGCCAGGTAAATCGATATAAAAACAGAGGGACGGGAACCTGCTGCACATCCCAGAAATATATACTCTCCTCGCTTCAATTAGGATTTTCATAATTTCCCAGCCTTGTGAAATTTATTGGTTTCGATTTCCGCTCCATTGCCTCATCTGCCGTCTGACCACACCTCCAGCATAAGCATAAAAGGTGTCCTGCCGACTATGATGTCCTGCAGAGGCTTAAGTCTGCCTCTGCGGTCTCCTGTCACTGCCATTAATTGAAAAAGTCTTTAGCCTAAATTATTAAATTGATTTTTATTCACTTTTAATGGCTGCCGAGGAAGGTGAGCCTGCAGATCTGACAGCTACGCCTTAATGGCAGCTTATGTGGCATTAGAGCCTCAACTTTTTTCTGGGTTTTAAGTTTAAAGCTTAGTGTCCCCGGGGACTAGCTCGCTCAGTTGCTTTTAGCAGCTGCTCCCGGACTTAACTTGGCCATAGACTTTGGAGGAACATATGCCACCCGGCTGAGTCATCAATCAGGTCTATTAGAAACCACCAAACTAGACACGAGTCTATCTGCTTCAACCCTATATGGCAGTGGCTTTGGCCTGCAATTTCATGCCTGACAGAGGACTAAGCCAAAAGGACACTAAAAGCCGCGGTCTTGGCATGGGGGGTCTTGTTGCAGTTTGTACACTTGGAAAATTATTACTTTTGGTATCTTTGAATATTAAATCTATTATATTTATAGTTACAAAAATTTAAATATAAATTGTAATATTAAAAAAAAAAATGTATTTAATGTAGGAAGTATAAAATAATTTATTAAATAAAAATAACACCCCCCAGTCAAAAAAAGAAATATTTTATCTAAAGAAACTATAGATTATTTCCTTACATTGAAATCATTTGTTGTATTCTATATTATTGCAATAAAATTATTTTAGAGTGTTTTTCCTCCTTTTTTTTGCCTGACAGAACCACATTTAGTCTTCACCCTCGTCTCAGCTGAAAACTGCAAATTAAACTAAACATAAACACAATTTCTCAGCACTTAAAGGCGAAATGAAATTATGATTATGCAAGCGCCGCTGGCGAGTTTCACACCGTTTCCGAACTTTTTCAACCCTCCGGCAAATGCCGAGTGAATAAATGAATGAAAGGAACTTTTTCTTTTTTTTTGCTTTTGGGTGAGACGCGTGCCGAAATGAAAACGTCATGTTTTCGAATGAAGTTTTTGAATTATGATGTTGACGCGACATGGTCTTTTGGGCCATCATCTGGCGGCGGGCACGGGGCATTAAATTAATTCAAAACGTTCTCGGGACACGCGCTTTGTCCGATTGGTAAAGTAGGAAAAAAAGGAAGACCATCAAATTGATGAAAGCCCGATAAAAGGTGAGTCCTGTGAGGGAGGAGAGCAGACAGGATAGAATATCCTACGGTACAGTAACCAAAGTCCCAGGGGATGCGGATGCCCGCAGCTTACAAAGGTCTCTTGAAAGGCTTCACTGTCAAAAAACTTTGAGATCTTAATATGTTCAATACATATTTTAAGAGGATGTATTTTTATATTTCGATTGATTTTATCTTCAAAGGAATTCACCCAAAAATTTATTTTAATAAAATAAAATGTTAAAAACATAAGTACTTTAATTTGAAAGTGAGACTGAGAAGTTTTTATTTGACAATAAATTTATAAATTAAGTTCAGCACACAGAAATTTATCGTGTATCATTATTTCAACATTTTAAGTTCAGAAATCATTAAATTTTGGGAGTTTTCCCTCAGTGAACTTGAGGATGAGGGTTACTTTTTTTTCTCTACCAATTTGTCTCCTTGGAAAGTTCACTGTTTGCACTTTCGATTCGAGTTTATTATTATTGGCGTTATTTTGAATGCATTTGTGTGTTTGCATGCCACATTAGTGGCCGACCCGTGACTCGCCCCTCGTCTGCATTTGTCGTTTACAAATTGCTTTTCGTGTTCGGCTCGCATCTATTTTGCCCGGCTGCATAATCAGGGGTATGGTTCGCCGGCTTTCCGAAGGGGGGCTACGTGATCTCTACTCTCTCCTGGAAGGGCCCTGGCCCTGCTCTATTTTTACATATCCTACGTCCGTCCGCTGCTTGTTATATTCCCGGCTGATAAGGCACGTGGCCTCATTTATCAACTGCGACTGCAACAAGCGAAACATGCAACTAACTTTTATATAGACTCCGATTTCTATTCCTAGTTCAATTCGAATCCTTCCTTTGGGGTTGGTTTTCGTACAGAGATAAAAATAATCGCTTACTTAAGATATCCTATCTTAAATCTATCTTATCTCTAAAGTTGGCAAGAGTGAAAGTAAAGGAGCCTTTATGATAATTTAGTGCATTTCAAGTTACATTTTTTCGATATTTATTAATTTAATCATTTAACTTAAATATATATTAAAATAAGCAAAAATTCAATATATTTTTTACATTTTACTGGAAAGAAACCTATTTTTAACATGAAAAATGTCTAACATTGACGCTTTTGAAAAATAACTTGCTAATTATAAACTCCGCAAATGGAAGGTACAAAATATATAATTCTAGAACACTTCCGTTTGGAAATTAAATTGAAATTAAATACTCAAAGAGGTCTTCAAAGCTAAATTATAAATCATAATTAAACTCCCGGAAAATATCTTGGGAAGTATAAATTTAATGTAAATTAAATAATATACTCAACCAGGTCTTAAATGTTAAAGTAAAAATCCTATTTAATCTCCCGAATAGTAACTTGGGAATTACAAGATTTATACAAAAAATTCAACCAATATATGTGAAACGGATATCCTTTGGCAAGTGTAATGCGGTTGGCTTGCCACTTCCTGTTGCTCTAGCCCCGTGGGGTGTTGTCCTGCACTTGAGTTATAAATTTGATTGTAGGAAACACGTAAGTTTTCCCGGAGTACTTTCGCCCCCATTCTTCCAGTCAACCTTTAGCTCGGAGCCCCTGATGGTCTGTTGGTTTGCTGGTAATTACTGTTATTATAATTTCTGTTGACTGCCGGGATGGTGAGTGCTGGCCTCTCCCCCAAGCTGGCGGCGTGTGTCCTGTCCACGTGTGCTCGGCTTGTTTTTCACTTGGCTGACTTTGCAACCCTCGAAACAAATGTAGTTCCCCCCGCGTTGCCATGACTGCAAATCTCTCGCCGGGCCTTGTAATGATACCTCGACGATGTTTATCTCACGGTCACCATATCGCGATGAGATTATGTCATCACTGTCGTCAAAGGTAACCGTGTGCAGCTCTCAAAAATGTTCCGGGCTTATTCCGCTCCAGTTAACAGGCTTTGCAACTCGATACGTTGAGGCTCCTACTGTATAGACAAAGAGATGGGTTGAGGTGGGAGAGTGACCTCCCCCGTTGGCCTCTTTTTGTGGAGCGCAATTAATCTTCATCTAGCGGCTTGAATCAAACGCCTACGCGACAGTTTCCATGCAACCTCCCCACGAGAAGCGGCAGCCAATAAAACATTTTCCATAACAAAACAGAAATTTGTGCTAAGTGCACTTCAAGACGACGATGCTGCTTTCTCCCCCTCTCGAACAAATTCACAATTTGTCTCAAGTGAGTTTTTGTCGAATTTTCATGCCACATACAGACAACAATTGAGCATTCTGACTGAGACTGCGGTTCTACAGATGAATGAAATGCTGCATTTATCAACAATAAGATCAGTCAGCTATGATTGAGGCGGGGAACTTAACGCAGAGTGCACGGGGAGAATTATTTTAGAACTCTTATTATATAAATTATACTTTAAAATGCATTTTGAATATTTTATCAAGCAATTTATGTAAAATTAAAATATATTTATGGGCAGCTAGACTTAACGAATATTATTTTGGATATATTATTTACATGGCAACTCGTTTAAGGACATTTCTATTTTATATTTTTTTCGTATTATTTCTTTCTCTGTGGGTCCTGAACTCTCGTTACTTCCTCGCTTAATGCAGCTTCAAGTGTGGTCGCATTTGTCGTCTGTAGTCCACAGTTCGCAGTCCGTCCGCGGTCTGAAGTCGGAATTCAGCAGTGGGAGGTCGCTCGGTCAGCACGCATGATTTATTCCGCAGGCCACTTGAACACATCGCACACCCCATACCCACACCCACCGGATCGGATCGAATCCCTCTCCCCTCTCTTGGTTGCAGAAGAAGTACTACGTAGCATGTGACCCCCACATTATGCACTTTTCGTCATTCTCAACAAGGGGCGCTGATTGACAAGCGTAATGCAGTCGAGGGAGCTGGAA
Source organism: Drosophila rufa (assembly GCA_018153105.1). Lineage (NCBI taxonomy): Eukaryota > Metazoa > Arthropoda > Insecta > Diptera > Drosophilidae > Drosophila > Drosophila rufa. The sequence continues at coordinate 5,044,363 of JAECXS010000085.1, forward strand.
ATGGAGACAGTAAATGATGGCAAAGGAACCCTTGTAGCTACAGGCCTAAAAATAAAAAACAAATCGTAAATCATTCAAGGGAGTTATTAAAAAATAAATGAACAAAAGATTACAGTGCCTAATCTTAAAAGACAAATAAAAAAGATTTTAAAAAATGCTGAAATATTAAGAAGAGGCTTTAATAAGCGATAAAAAAAAGCTTAGGTTTCTTTAATCAACATGTTTAGATAAATGTTTATTTCACATATTTTTCGAAGGTTTATAATTAAAAATTTAAGCAACAAGACTTGTTATATGTTCACAGTTCTTCAAGCAAAAATATCATTGTTTCTTGATGACAAGTTCTTTCTTTCAAACCCACTATCTCGCATATATCTTTCAATATCCCTTTGCGATGCATCATAAATTGAATTTAACAGAGCCGAACGCTTCCGGCTTACTGAACCGCATCGTATGCTAATTTCTTCGAGTGTACACATTCGAGCTATGCGCATTTTGCATAACTCCAAACTCCCCACTGCGCACCCAGAAACATCCGCACGGAGGGTTAAAACGGTTCCGAATGGGTAACCTGCTAATCCTCTGCGCCTGTCATAAACATTGACATTGATGTTGATTCCGAGGCTGATGCTGATGACGATGGTGATGCGATGACGATGACGATGTTCGGAGCTGCTTTTGTGCGACTGACAACTGACAAGTGGGCGTGCTGGGTTCTCGGCTGTCCAACTATGCGAGGAACCCAGAAGCCCGGGACGCCGGGTTGCCCGACTAACCCCCTGACGCAGCGTTCCGCTCCACAAATTGCGGAATCGCCGGACTCATTCCGGCGTATGGCCTTTAACGAGTGTATTCGTCATTCGGGCGGACGGACAGACAGTTGACATTCATTTGAAACGTTTCATGAACCCAGGCTGAGGAAAAAACAACTAAAATAGAGGGCCTCGACCATGAAATACCTTATATGTACAAAAATATTGCATACTTTTGGGCAAACAAGTAAGGCATAATTAATAAAAGTAGCTAAAATCTTAGCAGCAGATTGTAATATTTTTTAGAGAGAGTTTTAAATAAGTTTATCCAATATAAACTTTAATAAAGAATATATATCCCGAAAAACCATAAACTTTCCTTTATTTAAAATATATTTAATTAAAATCTAATTTATAATTCGAAGAAATTAAATTTATATTTTCTTAACATCCCTTTTTCTGAATCTCCACATACCCTCCCAACCACCCAAATACTGGGTACAAAAAGGATGTCCCCGAACGGGGTTCACTGTACAGTGGCCACCGCGGCGCATGTCAATCATTAAACTGTCATTTTCAGTCGATTTAACTAGCATTAAAAATCGCACACAATTGCCAGGATTTATGCATTGTGCGTAAGCTGTCATAAATTTCACTGAGTGCTGGCCTTTGGGATCTCCCTTAAGCTGGCCTAATTTTTTATGGTCTGCAAACTAATTTTTATTCATTTGCTCAGCCACCAAGAACTCGGAACTAAGCGCTCATATTTATTTTAATACGCCTCACGAACCAAAGCTGACGAAAATGGCCCCGGCATTTAACAGGGAAATCTTTAATTTTCATCTGGGACAATCTCAGCAGCCATTAACGAGAAGGAAAAAGAAAAAAAAAGGAAGCGGGGCAGAAATGCTGACAGACAGGACATTCGTCCGTTGTATACGAAAATTATGGAAATTTATTAATCACATAAATTTGAGGCATAATGTGCGTGAGTGGGCCAACAGTCGGCCCTCGTTAATGGCTCCCACAGCGCCAGAAAACGACGGACGCGGCATAAAAATTGCGTTAGGGGGCAGAAGCTTCTACGCGATGTCTTTGCATATTTGCGTTTTTGGGTTTTTGGCTGGGGACCTCCTTGGCCAGGTTTCTACAGGCTTAAACAAACTTTGCGGTGGCAGGAAGGAAAAGCACTTCCTGTTGATGTGTAAGCAAATATTTTTGGGCAAATTGTTTGAAAGTGATTTTTACACAGAAGAGAGGGAGACTCGATCAACAGAGATGAGGGGAAACTTAAGGTAATGGAAGGTACTTCAAGGCAATTTAAGGGCAACTTTAATAGGGTAGATAGAAAATATTAATTCGGGAGGCTATTAAGGTTGTCCAAATATTTTTAAAATATTTTTCACACGCTTTTAATTATTTATTGTATCGAATAGTAATTGTATCATAAACACTTAGGCATTTTCTTAAAAGGTGTAAGAACGATATTAATAATTTCCTCATCCTCTTATATATTATATATATTTAAATGATTAATATTTTTAAAGGGAAATAAATACTCAGCAGTCTCTTGAAATTGTCTTAGTATTTTTAAAAACATTTCTAAATCATTAGAGCTTAATCAAGAAATAGTAATAATTTAATAAACTTCAGGACATTTCCTTAAGCCATGTAGGAACCCTCTTAATAATTCCCACATCCTCTTAGCTGACAGTAATTTTATGCACTCCCTTTGGAAATTATCGGAATGGTTAAAACAAGCTCTAAAGCAAATCCCAAAACAAAGTGCCGACATGTGTTGCACTTAACAAAAAGAGGGGAGGACTCTCTCCTCCGCCGGCCCCTCGGCTGCAGCACACGCGCCCTTTAAGCCCCTTTGACAGTGCAGTAGGGATACCAGATACCACCTCCCTTTTTCCACCCCTTTTCCTCCCTCTCTGGCTTTCATCTGGAAACGGAAAATTCGCCAAACAGCACGTGTTGGTAAATGGATTCGGATGAGGGTCGCAGGTCGCCGGGAGAGGGAGAGGGAGAGGGAAGTGGCTCCTGGTCTTCCATCGAGTGCTGACATTTAAAGTAGCTGCCAGCATTGAAGTGACAAAACTAAAGATAAGACTCAATCACGTGTAGCTGACACTGACAATCGCGCAGAAGGAACGAAACGGGAAAAAAAAAAAAAAAAAATAGCAGGCGAGGCCAGCAACAAAATAGAAAATCAATTTCCACGTTTTAAGCAAATGTGTGAGTGGGGGAGGAATGTGGGGGGACATGCAAGCAGTTGCTTTGAATTTCACATAGGGAAAACCGGAGAGGATGGGGGCGGCGAATGAAGAGTGACATGCAGACAAAACAAGGGGGCGACAAAGGAGGTGTCACTGGCAGGAACAGGATAAATGTGCAAACCAGCGACAGACAGGAAAAAAGAGCTGTCAGTCGAGAATGGAGGAAATATAAGCAGGACCCTCTCACAGAGCGAGAAAATTACAGGAGAGGCCAACACCTTAAATTGCTGTAAGTCTATAAGTTTAATTAAAATCTAATTAAGGTTAAGATGCCATAAGAAAATAAAATAGCGAAACAATAACTAGTGATAGTCCTAGTAATTCTTAATAAATTATTATTATTATTAGAACAAAAGTGTACGATAATTTCCACTACAAATATCTCAAATTCCTACCCAAAACAACACCTCATAATCCCTATAAGACCCAGTACTTATCTTAGCCAATTTTCCCCTGTGCAACACCAGTAGTTGCCCCACTAGCCAGGACAGCTTTTGGCATGTTTAGCTTGTTTATCATGTCAGTTGTACGCTGCTCCCGGAATTGGCAGCATTAACTGGAATAAAAGCGCCAGGAGAGCGAGGCGACAGCGTCGCAGCAGCCATGGCAGCCATCAAGATAATGCAAGTTGCTACTTGGTTTGCCGCCACTATCTCATTCCACCCCGCCAGATCAGTTCCAGTCGGAGTTCCAGCTTCCGCTTAACGACTTTATTTGCCCAACTCCGGGCAAATGTAAACGCTGGAGTTCCGTCTACGTCTCGGATGCTCGAATGCTCCGACATGCAAACAAATAAACAACCAACTGAAGGCACACGAAACCAAACAGAAACTAAACCAAACCAAACCCAAGACCAAGATAACCGCAAATAGATCTTCCAGATACCTGATAAGCCTCTGGAACGAACACGGGGACAGTGGTTCTCAATATTTATAAATCAAAAATAATTTATCTGAAATAAAATTAGAAAGAGACTATCTCTGAAATAAGTTAATGGGAAGCAACAGGAACCGGAAATGAAAAGTAAATATTTTGGTTAATACAGCCAATGTTTACCTTTGCCCAAAGCTGATCTGTTTAACTAACTGTTATCCTCTTAGGTCCTTCTCCGAATTAAGCCAAATACAATCCTCTTCGGGGACACTGTCTCCCTTGGCTACTTTCTTGAGAGGTAAGCAGTTTAGAGCAGCAGCAGCAGAAGCAGTTCGCTTTTTGTTTCATTTGTTGGCTGGCAAACATCACGTGTGCCCCTCACAATCCTGCCAAGAGTGTGTTTGGGTATGTGTGTGCAGGTGGAACTTTGTGTGCCTTGTGTTGTCCCTGCAAAAACAATGCACTCCGACGACGACGACAGCATCAACATGCATAAAATACATTTTCATTCGCATTTTATTTGTTTTAAGCTGCGACTTTACACACAAAGCCAACAAAGTGGCAGCCGCCCTCACCATCTGTGTGTGTGCCAGAGACCGGATATAGCCACGGATATCGAAAAGTTGTTCATGGCACTCTCCACTCTCTTTCCTACGAAAAAGTCATAAAACTGAATATTGTTTTTTAAAATGACAGCAGCTGGAAATTAAGTTCTTGACTTTTATGTACGCCGCAAGTTCCGAATTATTGATATGGCCTCTGCTAACTGAGTTTGAACAAGGTAAGAACAAGGCTAAGGCTCGATTTAGTTTTACGAGGTGAGAGCTGAAAGTGACAGTCGTTTATGGAATTGGATTTGGGAAATAGTTTTTGCCAGGAGTCATTACTTCTTTCTCTTCAGGAAATAAGGGCTTTAAATTAGCTTGTTAAATTTAAGAGAACTTCAAAATGTGTTTATATAACACATAGTAATTCCCTCATCGATGGGCATAGGGGAAAACTAATTAGCTTTTGGTGGCGTTGACACATCATTCCGCTTTGTAATCTCATCAGTATTCGACACAAGTTTTGACTCTCGTAATCACATTAAAAGTATGTCACACTTCAATTACTGTCAGCGACTGTATTTTGTTATTAATTTTAAACCATTTGTTGCGCTCCTCGAGGCCTGCCTGATATGAGATGATGGTGAGGTTTCTGGGGACAGACAGCTGACAAACACATGCGAACGTGTGCAAGGGTCGCCGCCACACGTTTTGCATTTGGTATGCTCTTCCCTTCGGTTACATTTTCTGAGTATGAGTATGAGTGTGGGGGCAGCCGAGGAAAATTGGAAAAAGTCAGCATGTGGTTTGCGTCAGTGTGTCTGGCATGAAGTTTTTCGCTTTATGTTTCTGCCACGACCTCAAGCTGTGCGCCTGCGCTCTGAGCAGCCGCTGATGGACTGGCCTAATTCATTTGTAAACGTCTTCAGGTCATGTGACACATGTGTCAGGGGATTAGGGATGGGAGCGTGAAATACTAACTAAGATAAGTCAGGGAATAGAAGAAGAGCATAGTCACGACCGGCTTAGTAAAGGGTGGTCTTTTAAAAGTCTATATAAAAAGCGGAACCACAAAATTTCTGGTAGAATTTAATGAATTATTTACTTTATATCTTTAATAAAGGACTACATACATACCTCGCATTACGGCCTCTCTTTATTAAGCAATTCACTTTAACGGCAAAGTTCAATTAAGACACTTTTCGATTTACGGCCTTAAATTGTTCGCCAAAACGTCAAACAAAACTTTGTTTCAATGTCAATTATACGAGTAATTGTTTCATTATAAGACTTTTCGCTTTCGTGGAATGTATGTAGGCCGTAAAGCGAGGTATGGGTATATTTAGTATTTATAACCTATAGTATTTTTTTTGGTATATAGTATTTTTTTTTTTTCATATCTAGTTCCTTTATCAATAGATTTGTTTTAATAATATTTTATAAATAAGGTAAAAGCTTTATAAAGAATTGTTATAGAATTATTCGGCTTGCTAGAATACTTATATACTTATTAATCTATCTGACTTTTCATCCCCCTATGTAATCAATTTGGCTTTATACATAGCTGTATGTAATCAATTGTGATATTCCTACCAAATATAATCCTTTGACTTATTTTAATCGCTGATTATCTTACTTACAGCTTGATACCTTTAAGGAATATAAAAATTTCCAAAAACTATCGTCACTCACGAACCCATCACTAGTCACCGCGATATACTCTTAACCAGCAGGCGGTAATACCTGGTGCCAGCGGGCGCTGAGAAAGAGGAGGGGCTGTGGAAGTGTCGCTGCATACGCCCCTTGACACTTTACTTTCAGTATTATTCCTCTCCTAGACTCTGGGTCGCGTGAATTCTGGGTAATTACAATTTATGGTGACGCAGTTTCTCAAGCGCTTCTAGCCCGAGCGATTCCATTTTCATTCTCATTTCCATTTCCATTCCCATTTCGATTTCCATTACCATTTGTATGGGTGAAGTGGCACCCGCAGTGCGTGTTTGTATTGCTTTTGAATCGAAACTCAATTGCGAAACAAAGGTTGCAGAGTGGCACTTGAGAGGGTTTTCTTCTGCGCCGTTCCAGTTGCCTTCCCCAAACCAATAAGTAATAGTTCTTTTAGGAACAAAGGTTTCTCGAGAGCACCTTGCCATTAGTTTCCTTTGATAACCGTAGAGCGCTCTCTCAGACTTTGTGTCTGCCTTGAGAGATATCATTAAGTATAAAAGATGAAGGAGGGTTCCATGTCCACTATATGGTTACATCATCATGCGGGCAGGGCAGTTGCACAAGCAATTAAAAGAACGAAGTGGCGATGCCCGAAAAAAAGAGAAAAATTCGCTATGCATTTTCTGGCGGCGTAACGCTTCAGTGGATTAAATTAAATTCCAAACCGAGGGAGAGAGCTTCACCCCCGACTTACCCCAATTCCATGGGAATGAAATTCACACATACAACTCAATTACGGTGGCTGCCAAGGGAAAAACTTAATTTAAGGCTTAATTGCAGCATAAATATCAGCGGGGGAGCCATCCAGGGCCATCGAAAATATGGGGGCTTTGTGTAAAATCAATTTTTAGCCTCCGTTTGATCCTTGAAGCATATGCCCCTCGTCAATTGATAAGCCATTTTCCAATTCGCCTACAATTTCCATTTTAATAGAAAAATCCCACGCAGCACACAAAACAGGAAAAAAATGCACACAACTGCCAAATATGATGAAAGTCCGCTCTTAACCGAAAAGTGGGCGTGTGTTCAGCTATGTATAAAGCCAAATTCAATATAAAAATTCAAATCATTCAATTATCTGTGGCTCAACGCGACGCTTTCAGAGGGGGAAGCGAAAAAGCTGAATCAATTTGGCAATTGAATTTCACGGCAAGTTAGGGTCGCTCCCCGGCATTCGACTTGAACAAGTAAAATAAATGGCATTTATCAGAAACAAATCAAATTTCCGCTTGTAATGTAAGCAAAACGGGAAAAAGATACAAGAAAGATAAACAGAAAATGGCAGCTCGACGCTGGGGCATCCTTTAAGGATATCGGATGATAGATAAATTTAGGGAATATTGCTCCTAACCAGATGTTTCCCGTTTTTGCCCTCTTTTAAATTTTCCTTTCTCATTTCTCCGCTTTCCCTGCTCCTTCGAGCAAAAAGTATGCAAAAAGGATTGTCAGGATAATCAAATGAATCGAAAGCCTAGAAAAATGATGAGCTAAGCTCCCTGGATTTTCTGCCTACAACCATGAAATGTAAAAGTTTTATACCATTAAATTCGTTGAGCCAACTTTTTCAATAAGTAATTTTTGTTATATTTTTTACATTTTGGCAAATCAACTCAACACAAGCTCACCTGCCTGGCCCAGCATTTTTCCATTTCGCGTATTCCATTTCAATTTACAGCCATTAAATCAGCGCTGACGGCGGAATATATATAAGGATATATATAGACACGGGATATATGCTGCTAAACAATGCTCTAAATAAACAATAAAATGGATGGCGCATAAAAAGGAGATATTGCATGGCGGATGGAAAATCACGAAAAATCCACGCGAGTTTCTATTTTCTTTAGTCGGGTTTTTCACTTTTTTTCCCTCCTTTTTATTAGCCCTTTTTATACGTGTGCACGTATCTATGAGATACTGGATACCAATTTGGTAGCTGACATTGGATTACATGACAACGACTTGCCCTTCGGGCCGTTAATGAGTTCAACTCGCTTCGATGACTTTTGGCTGCACAGGAAAAAATAACAAAAATAATAATTTTATTAATAGTTCATAGGGATCTTATTTTTTAGGGAATATAGGGGGATTATTAATTGATATTTGATAATTGGAAAAATGGTTTAAACCTAAGAAGGCTTCACAACTTCTCATAATTTCGCTAGGTTTGTGTTGAAAAATAAATAAATATATATATAAATAAATTAAAATTTTTTGATATCATTAGCAATCGTATTTATTAATGATGTTAACTAGAAATATATTTTTTTAGTTACCATTACATATTATTAAAATGGTCTTAAAGACAACGTAATATTTTCCTTTGAAGAAACTTCTTTAAAAATATTATAAATGTACATTTCTCTGGCTTATATAATACTCAAAATATGAATTCTTTTTGTGTACAGATATTTGGACTGCTCGTTTCGGGTTTCAACTGTTGCAGCTGCTGGAACCGCCTTCAAGATGCGGTTAGTTCGCCTTGTTTATGCAACGGTCAGGTCAATCTGGAGCTCACAAAACCGCAACATGTTACTGCAGCCTGTGGGTGTGAGCCTCAGGACGCAGGACTACTGTAGCTAAATCCGTATCTCTATCTATACTCTGCATCTGCATGCCAATCCGCCGCCGTATCCGTATCCGTATCTCAGGGCTGAGCCTCGACTTAATGCGCTTGCATAAACAATGGGCTCCGCCCTCGGTAACAGGACGAGTGTCTTCATCTCACCGCCGCATCCGTATCTGTTAGTTACGAGCTTGTGTCCCTGTAAGCGGATTTGCCTTAATGTTCTTTCCCCTTTTCAGATGTTCACCGACCCGATATTTGAGTCGTGCACTCCAAAACGGTGGCATAATTAGATCAGAGTTGGATTTCAAACTAATATGGCAGGAATCAAGATTCAAAGGAGATCGGAAAATCAGAGAATAAAATGTTATCAAGTGCGTAAGGGGACACCTTGTACGTTCTGTCTCTGATAAGTTGCCACGACAACACATATGACTGTTGTCGTCCGCCGAGGATTCGATTGGCAGGACGACCACCAGTTGCATGTCCACTGGAAGCTCAAGCCAACCCCCTCTCGGTCCACGAAGCCACCAAAACATTCAGTTCCAAACATGGGAATCCAGCGCAGGCGCCGTTGTGGATGCCAAGTTTCGTGTTCGGCTACCAAGTTTCGTAGGCAGGACAAAAATGCCAGCACACTACGCCAGGATAAACAGTTCCTTGCGCGCTTTCAACTGCAAAGGTTGGCCCGGTAAAGACGTTGGCCCAAAGACGTATCTCAACGAGAGCGAGCATCCTGAGAGAAGACGAAAGCCATAAAAACTTAACAAATCCGCCAGTTTAGCACAAAAGGACGACGCTTAACTTTTAATGACGCGACGGGGTAATTTTATTGCCATGGTCGTGGCCTGATAACAGTGTTAACAAAGTAGCCGCCACCGCCGCGTCAACCCACAAAAAGTTGCACACTTTCTCCATTCCGTTTCCGTTGCCGTTGCCGTTTTTGGCCAAATCAAAGGGCCAAATCGTAAAAGGCGGCCAAGTGTTGGAATTTATGAGTTCACAATCGTAATTGAATTTTATGCGAAAACTTGGTGTCGAGTTTTCCTTGGGATTATTGTGGCAATAAAACAAACACGCACGCGAACAAAGGGCCCTCGTGGTCATAACGAAAATTGCCGCCAAAAAAATAACATTCGAGACAAAAGGTGAGCAAATTGCATTGTTTTTCATATCCTGAATATCCTGTCTCTGAATTTACGATTTTGCGAGTCAATTTAGGGCTTGATTTTTGAGATCAAAGTCCGCTTGCCCTTTGGGTCCTGGGCAAACAGTGTCAGGGAGAGAAAAAAAAGGTCACTGGCCTTGAGGTGAAAGGATTGCATAGGCTCTTGTTTCGCTCCGCTGCCTCTGGGCCCTTTCATCTTCTCTATATAATTATTCAAACAGAGTTTTCCCCCTTTTCCCTTTTTGTTGCCACCTTGTGGCACTTTTGCCCTGCGATGCACATCAAAATGCATTGCAAACTTTTGCCACGAAAGCTGTTACACTTTCTGGCCCTGTTCTGCTTAAAGTTATCAGCGGAAAAGCGGCAAGGCAGAGGTCGGAGGGCGGAGGAAAATTCTGAGGATCCCTGCCATAGGAATCAACTTTTTTTCGGCATTTCCTCGCCCCGGTCTTGAGGCAGACTTCCTGCTAAGCTGTCAACATGTTTGGAGTGAAGTGTTTCAGCTTTCGCGCAAAAGTTTAAATACTTCGGGGAGTTTAAATGCATGCGAGCGGGGGGGCGCTTGTGAACAATATTCGTGGCTCATAAAAATATGCAAAATAATCCCCGTCCTGCGGTGTGAAATCTCCGAGAAATGTTTGGCGGTTTCACACATTCGTAAGCCAAAATATAGGGAGCCAATTTGGAGGAGCCAATAAATAAATAAAGAATATTTGTTAGAGGTAATAAGTCCTAGAGCGGCACTTTTTAAATCTTTATAATTTATTTTTGGGATTTTTTAAATTAAAATCAGTTTTTTAAATCAAGAAAATAAATGTTATATATTATTGAATTTTGTTATTAAGCAATAAAATTTGTCTATGTCAACTCAATGTATTTTAATAAGAATGATAAGTGTAATATTAAATTCCAACTGGTAAGCTAAAAATAAATAAATAAATAAACTCAAAAAAGTTACAATTTACAAATTACGCAGTTCTAGCCTTAACTGGAAATATTTTATAATAAATTACGCTTCAGTGTTCACTGTTCAATAACCTGTAATTAAAAATAAAATGCTTTGTGTTTGCAATAAAATAAAGCCAATTTTTAAGAAACTTTCCAAACAAAGAATAATAAATAAATAGCACTTATTCCATTTAAATTGGACTTTAAAAATCCAATTAGAAAAAATGTCTAATAGAAAACCATTGCCTAACTTAGGGCATACATTTTCCTTAAGGAAAGTCCTCTGGTTCCCCTTAACAAATCGAATTACTCGCCGCAGCATACTTTCGGGGTTAATCCCGAGTTAAATGGCATTAAAAAAGTGTAGCGGAAATTAATGAAGATAAGTCCCTGGACAAACTTTGGCTATCAGCGGATCAAGATTGAAGCTGTGCCATAAAAGGCGCACTTAAATGCAGTCGCCAAATAAGAGGGGCCCGCATTTCGCCAAACATTTCCTGAGAAAGCTCCGTCGTCGCCAAGGAAATGTCAAGCGGCGGTTTGGCTGGCCGCTGTCGCAGTTTCGCATTTCCGCAGCGGCGACAGGTGCTGCCTGTCAGCTGCATTCAGAAACCGCGAATTTTCCCCCACTTTTCCGGCTTTTCACCAGCTCTTCCCTTGCCGCTCTTTCTTGGCCGTGTCAAGTTAATCAGCGAGCGCACTTTTATCTTTATTTTTTTTCGGTAGCTTTTCAGGACTCCAACTCGTTTTTTTGGCTGGAAAAAATTTCACGCCCGCCGCGAAAACTTTTCATTTTCACGGAGCGAGTGAGCCGGCGTTAATAAGGTATAAAAAAACATGGGGAGCGAGGAGAGACCGGAAAAGCGGGCAGAGACAAAAGAGGCTCATAAAAAAATGGAGCTTGTTTGTCTAAGTTAGAAGCTCCCTTATTTTTCCCCCCTTTCATCCGCTGTAAACACTTTTATTTGTTTAAGTTCGCTGCCGTTGCTCTTGGCAGTGACTTTCGTCGAGTAGCTAAAGACAACAGAGCCTCAGAGCGTCTAAATGAAAATCCCTCTTTTATTCCCGCCAGGAGGATGTGTGCGCCTCGTACATGTGCGATAATTCACACTGCTTGCACAGCAAGCGGTACAGCGAAAGGCTTTTAGGAGTTGTCTCCATTTTTCCGCTCTCTTTCACTCCCATAAACCGACTCTGTTGCCACGCCCCCGACGGCGCTACGCCCACCTGCTGTCGCCCCGGCATCGTTGACATTTTCATTCATCGTCTTGGCAACCGTAATTAAAATCGTTTTAATTTACTTTTTGCCTCGCACACACACTCCTGGCATACACTGTGAGAATGATGCTATAATTGAGAGAATTTTAGCTATTAAAACTGCTAATTTTTATTTAAAATATTGAACAGTTAGGAACATAATTATTTGTAAGCTTTCTTCTTTAAAAACAAGCGGAACTCTACTGCTAGAGGCTACTGATAGATTTTATGGCAAATAAATATGATCTACTTTACGTTTGTGGCATTTAAGATGTGAAAATATTTTTAAAATACTTTTCCAGCTACTTTCTAGATTATTTTATAATATTCACGTTATTTTAAGACATGCTCTTAACATTTTAATACCCATGCTATCCTTGTTAAATATTTAAAAATTAATTGAAAATTTCTAACATGATTTCAAAGTCTAATAATTGTATGCCTTGCCATTTTTTGATAACCAGTAAATTCAAATCCTGCTCTTTAAAGTGTCTGGGGTGATTTCTTACTCACCCAAGGGACATCTATATAGATATATCTACATTTTTTCTGAATGTAAAGCCCTCCTTCCGTTTCCTGTGGAAAGTGTGTAGCACACTTATCGGCGCTCGTCTGCGCCGCGCCTGGTTTATGTTTATCGACTTTTGTTTAGCGGCTGAGGCTGTTGCTTTTCTACTGCTCCTGTTATTATTTCAGTCTCTGCCCGTCGGCGGAGTCCCCAGCCCCTTCCTCAGCCTGCTCATTATGTGGGCGTGCAAATTGCTGCATATTCATTTACCGTTATCTCTTTCTTGTCAAGTAAAACACACATTTTACTACAACAACAGCTGCTGCCACTTCAACAGCATAGCCTAGCCCAGTCAGGCCATGCCACGCCCCCATAACCATCATTCGTCGCCCACGAGCCTCGATGTTCTTAATAACATAAACTTCTTTTCTCTCAGCGCCCGAGAGTTGAGTTAATGAAGAATTTCCATGACGATGTCGTTGCCCGTGAGCCCAGCCATTACACCGGGAAGAAAAATGGGTTCTATTTAACTGAGGAATTAAGGGGAGGATTGTACTTTAACTTGCATTAATTTACTCTGACAAATTAAGCTGGGGTTATTTATTTTGGTTCATTGTAAAGTTGCTGATGAATGCTTTACTCTAAATAAAAATATTTTATTCTAAAAATGTAGTACAGAAAACTAAATAAATACTTTTAAAATAAGAAGCTGTTAGTATTTAATATAAATATATAAAATATTGCTATTATTTTTTGTTATATTAACAAAAGTCGTTATTAAATGTGAAACTAAATATAAAACTAAGCACAATATCTCATAAAGAAACAAATAATAACCCGATTTATATTATATATAGTATATAAAAATTATAAAATAGATATAATCTCAAATTCCATTACATTACTTGCTTTAATTACATGTCTCACTTATTTTTCCCTTGGTGTAAAAGTATCTATTCGTGTATATCTTTTGATACCACTCCTGCCACCTGCCCAGGCCCAGGCCCATTATATATTGTTGCCTGTCGACGGGGACGTCGTTCTCCGTTGCCTGGGGAACGAACAAAACGTCTAGAAATTTGCCAGTCGAGTTGGCTTGAAGCGTATTAATTTTACTCATAAAATGATTGCCGATAAGATATGATCTGTGTTTGCCCTGCGACTCATTTTGAGTTGCCATAGAATTCCGTCTGCCTTTTGAAGTTGAGAGTTGTGCACTTGCCAGGGCATGGAGTGTATATACTTCAGGAGTACGAGAAGTATTCACCTTTGGCTTTGTAATGAAAATTCAGCGAAGGCATCATCGTCGCAGTAAGCCGCTTAAAATTGCCGAGATGATGTGTGCATATGAGTAAAATCTCCGGGGCTTAGTTGCCCCGCTATCAAAACACTTCAGAACACTTGGCAGGCCTGCTCCTGCTCCAGCAACATTCTCGCTCCAAAATCCAACACTGATAGGATATGTTGCCAGCAACATCGCACCAACATACACACACACTTACCAGCGACATCGTGCCGAGTTCTTTGTGGGCACGCGTCTGTGTGCGATACACCCACACACTGGGAATATTTCGGAACAGGCGCTCAGCGGCGAAAGATGGCGGCCCGAAATGGAAAACACGAAATACGCATCGCCACACAGATACTCCCGCAGACATGCACACAATGCATAACACACACAGGCACACTAGCACACTCGCAGACTCGCCTCGCACACTACTAAGCAGGCACACAAAATCGTCCTGGAAGTTGCGAAAGCAGCGAAAACGGCGAAAAAGCCGAGCAAAGTAAGACACTCTTTTCGAGCCGGATCGGGGGTCATAAGGGGGGCTGGAGTCTGGCTGAACGAGGCCAAACAAAAGCGAGATAAACAAGGCTACCACCGCATCACCCACACAGAGGGAAAAAATTAAGGATATATAGCTAATAGGGTTGCTCCAATGACACAATGGGAATTTTAATAAAGTTTATCTTTTGCTGAGAACAATTAAAGTAAATTCGTTTACTTTTCTTTCCGCAAAATAAAGATTGAAAGCCCTTATTTTATTTTATTTATTATTATTTGTTTTATTTACATTTTATATTTTTAGAAAGCTCAAAAAATAATTATTTTTCTAGAAAAAATCATGTTTGAACAAACTAGAAGAAACGAAAAAACATTGCATAATTTTAGGAACCATTTCAATGGGTTTCCAATCACTAGAGATAAATATAAATATTTGTTTGTTATATTTGAACATTAATTCGAGCCATATACAAATTATTATCTCTTAATAATTATTATTATTATTACTTTTAAGGTAGAAACAATTCTTATATCTTAACTGATTGTAAATATTTATTTTTCTCTCAGTGCCCGCACACCCACATGCAGAGTAAGTCGGGCGACAGACATTGAAACAGTTTTGTATGTGTTTTCCTCTTTCTTTTTTCTCTTTTTGTGTGCCTTATAAAACGGTCGCGGCCTGCAGTTGAGTCCCGCCTTAAGGGGGCGCGGGAGAGGCAGCTTTATGGCCATCACCCCTCTAGCCACAACCCCCCTCCCGGCTCCCACACTCCGTTGTTGTTAATTTCGCCACTTTTCGCGCTGGCATAATAAAGTTGATAAAGCAGCCGCAATGCTGCCTTTGAAGACTTCGTATTTGGCCAGCGCCGAAAAGTAGGCAATTATATTTGAGCCTGCAGAGGGAGACAGGGGAACTTAGGTAAATTGAACTTAGTTAAATTGATTTAAAAATTGTTTCTTGAT
This sequence comes from Drosophila rufa, assembly GCA_018153105.1. Taxonomy (NCBI): domain Eukaryota; kingdom Metazoa; phylum Arthropoda; class Insecta; order Diptera; family Drosophilidae; genus Drosophila; species Drosophila rufa. The sequence continues at coordinate 5,059,739 of JAECXS010000085.1, forward strand.
TTTATTTTTAAAACATTTTGGCCTAATAAGAGTTCCGTTGCAACATAGAATATTAATTAAATTATTAATAAATAAAGTTCTAACTTAAACAATTAAAAAGTGTTTTTTGTTGGAGAATTACCTACTAAATTCATTTCCATAACAAAAATTTAAAGCCAGAAACTAAGCTTACGAAGACCTTTTAGGAATTTCTCAAGTGGCAAATAGTCTCCCTGCTTATAGAAGTTAGACTGTACATGGATAGTCCTTGGTGTGTGTGTGTGTGGTCCACACAATAAATCCCCCTCTTTGCATACCATCCCCGGTAATGAATGGCAACTCCTCAGCTGTCTGTCTTGGTTTTCGTTAAGGCTGCTAAAAAGCGTGTCAAATAACTGGGCCAGCATGCGAGTTGGCGAGTGGATAGGGACATCAGCTGCCTGCCTAAGCGTCGGCCATAAAACAAATGAGCCTTCAACATGAGTTCGTCATTTGTTTGCCACCCTGTCGCACTTTGGGAAATTTTTGAGCGAGGAATTTATGAAAAGCCTTTGCCTATTTCCACATATAAACTATGCACTCGAATTTTTGCCGCCTGATTACAGGGCGAACAACAATGGTTAAGTCATAAAGGGAGCGCGAGGGGAGAATACTCAGTGTATGACTGTATACTCACCCGAAAAACCCCAAGTCTTGTCTGGCCGTAAAATGCACAAAGTAACACAAAGTAAGAGGACTGGGTGGGCTCCTTCGGGATTCGCAGGTTGTCTTCCCGCCATCGCCTTTATGATCCCTGTAATTAATGCATACCTTAAGGATATAATAGGAGCCACGGTCTGGACGGAGTCTGGTCTGGCCAAAAGGAAATGGCCAAAGATAAACTGAAACTGAAGCGGCGGCAACAAAGAAAATCAAAACAGAGTGTGACTGACATTTTAATAACTCGCAACAGTTTTCTGCAGCATTTTTCTATCCTAGAGAAAATCGAAATTGCCGGGGCCTTTCATTTCTTGTTGTCGGTGTGAGTGTGAGTTTGAGTGTGTTTGTTCATGAAAAGCCAACTCCTCGACTGCTGCCAAATAGTCAACGAACAATAAGTCTTAAAGTCATGCCAGGACTGCCAAGTGCTGTCCCTGCATCCCGGCCCTCGCCCCTGAAAGCTGACTGACTTATGCACTATGTTATGCATGCAGTCGAGTTGCCAGCTCTTGTTCCTATCTCTTTTGGCCAACAAATGTAACTCGAAAATTTAACTAACATTTTTGTACATCCTGACAGCCACACACAGGCTGCCTTTTTCGGAGTCAGCAGGCGCTGAGTGAGTGCAGCTGGCAGCTGACCTTTAAGCCTTTTCCTTTCACATAATATTTTCTTTTTAAAAGAAAATATTTTGGGCTTCCTGAAAATATATGGATTTTTAGACATTTAGGTTTCTTGAGAGTGTTTGGTATTCGTGGGTGTTTAAATTATATTTTTCGGTTATTTCTGTGAGTTTTCCATGAATATATGGTGTTCATGCAAATGAAGTGGAATAGGAACCTTTGACAGGACCTCTTACCAGAGTAAGTTTATAAAAAGGCTTTAAAAAATAAGAGACAATATTTAAAGGTTGCTTTTTAAGCAGGTTTTTTAAGTAATAAGTTATGAAGAAACCACAAAGATAGAGCTTAATTTAAAGACATTTAAATTCAAATCCTGAAAAATATAGAATTATAAAAGGGACTCTAGAAAAGACTATTTAAATACAAACCTTCGGTTTCCTGTCTTTAAAAAATTATTACACACAAAAAGACACTTAAAGATGAAAAGTATTTCAGAGTCCTTGTAAGGGCATACCCTCACATGCTGTATTTCTCCTTGCCTTTTTTTATTTCTAGTGCGCTGCGCTGTTGTCCTTCACAGTTGGCTGCATCTGGGCCTGAGTTACTTTCGTTACTCTCGCAGCACAGTTTTTATTTCATTTCGAAAAAAAAGCACTCCGACTGCAGGCTGCACGGCAAAGCTCGGCCCCAATACGCTTTAATGCAATGACATTAATTTATGAGCTGCCCGAGTTGAAGCCAAGCTCCGTTTCAGCCATTTGAGTCGCCCTCTAACTCATTTATTCACGGGCAAAAAGCTGGGAAAAGGAACTGTAACTGGTTACTCGGAGGACTCCTGACTCCTCCTCGGTTTGGCATTCACACGCCTCGTCGCGCTGGCACTTAAGTAATTTCAACTTGCAAACAAACACCCCGGATGTCTCGCTCCCGGAGCTCTGAAGCTCCGGAGCCATAGCAAATGTCAAAGTAGTTGTTAACATTTCCGCTTTTTCGCACGGCTTTTCTCTGGCCCTCTCTGTATTTTTTGGCAGCGCGGGCGAAGGGGGCCGGGAAAAAACTTTGGGTTGCAACCAAAGCGCATTGCAAGCCACAAGGAATGCAGTCAAGTAAAGCTGCCGGCGAAAAAAGTTTCCCTTCGCCCGGACGACACTCTTAAATTACTGACTTAATTATAAAACATGAACGCTGAACGCGGCTGCTGTAGCTGCAACTGGGGGAGCTTAGCCAGCATCCGCATCCGCATCCGAGATGGCATTGCCAGTGCAGTTGCCAGTAATTTACATAAATAAGTTCCCGCGGAGTATTAACATGAAGGTTACAAATCGCCATGGATCCCACCGCCCTGCCCCTGGCGCCATAAAATGTTAAATGGCATTTAAGCTGTTGACTTTTAGATAAAAACCGGGTCAAATGTGGCTTGACCTGGAAAGGGAGAGTAGCTAAAAGGAGAGAAATGAAAGGGTAGCTTCAATTGTTACGCCAGGAGGTCCTGGCCCGGCCTCTCCACATGTCCTTCGCTCTCTGCAGATCCCTGAGCGACTTACTGTCGCTTCATGTTGACAAGCTTAACAACCGTCAGCTGCAAGTTGCAGCAATTCCTCATCACTGGCTCACATCGCATCGCCTGGCATGTGTGTGTGAATGGAACCTATCCCACATTCCCCCCAGTGGCTTGACTGCTGAGGTTCTTGAGGTTTTTGGGGTCTGAGGTCCCCAGTCCCCGCCAGTCTCATGTGCAACTGACATTTTTCAACAAGCTGTGGGACTTCGTCCACAACCAGCACACATCACATCTACAAACATTGACTTTGACTTGTTCCCCCTTAATTTTTAGGGGCAGGAGACACACACACTGGAGGAAAGCCAGGGATTTTAATCAGGAATTACGACTTATTTTTCAGGGAGCAACATTATTTGTAATAGTAAGTAAGCTATAAAGCTCTAAAGTTTATGTTTTTATAAACTAGATAGGTCGGAGAAGCAAGAACTTTTACATATTCTTATATTTTCATTAATATACTCGTATAACATTTTTCCTTTGTTGTTTTAAATTTTATATTTCAAAATTGAAATTGAATAATTAATTCCCTTCAACTTCTAAGCTCTCACTAAGATTTTGTTCCCAGTGACTCCCACTGATAACTCATCAAGTTTCCATATCCTTAGTCCAGCATGCCAGTGAAGCGTTTTTAATGTGTTTATAAATATGCCGGCCAGACGAGGTCCTTCGTCCTACGTCCTCTCACTCCCTTGAGCTTTCTCCCGATTCAAGCTGGCCAAACTCTAGTTTATAAAACTGTTGTCCCCCTTTTGATACGCTCCAAATTGACCCCTTGGCTGCCCCGCATCCACCTCTCCCCTATCCAGGATACCGAATCCAGGACATCCTGTGTGTGTCACAGGCCGAGGCTAGGGGATTTGTTATGAGCCCAGACTAGTTGAGTTTGGCAGACTAGGCGGAAGCTCTGCTCTGTGGCTGTTTATCAACAATGCCACGCCTCCTGCGGCTTTCGGGGCTGAATGCTAAATGCGAGAATTAATGCTGGCTCCTGGAGGCGAAGGATGATATTGAAATTAGTTGGCCAGGCCACACACACACAGGCACAGGGGCGTGGCCGGTTTTGGCATTTAATGAAATCGTTAACCCGGACAAATTTGCATAATCGTTCGGGAGACATTGAGGAGATGGAGGTGTGGCCTGAGTGACTGACAGCATCGGATGGTGGCAAATATTTGAACTATGGGCGATAGGATTAATTGCCATTTGATTGCCGAAAGTGAAAGGTGAAAGGTGTTTGGGGGTTAGGTTAAATGAAAGTCAAGATAAATCATTGGAGGGTAGTACGTAAAAATAAAGCCTAGATAAAAGATATAATAGTTATTTCACAGAATACTTTCTTGGATTAATTTAAGAACCTGGAAACTGTGTTTCCTAATACTATTCTGCTTAGAATTACTTAGCCATCTTAGGGTAAATAGTTTCTCCTGTGTTTCTTAGGCTTTCCTATCGCTGTCACCGCCTTACCACCATCATCATCATCAGGATCGTTTCAGTCCCCCGCCAATCAGGCAAATATATTCCACCCCGTCCTAGTTCCTTTGTATTCCCCCTCCTTGTAGCTCCTGGTATATTTTCAATTTCATGCCTAAGCCTGCTTAGGGAGGGAAAAGTGAAACCATATTAGTTTCGGGCCTGTCGTTTTATTGAAGCAACAAAAATGATAATTTCGTCAATAGAATGTTTCTGTGGGGGCCAGGCCAAGCCCCTTTACTCGTTACTCGAGGATATTCCATCTTGTAAGCCCCGTGGCCATGACAAAAGGCTCAATGGAAGGCTCCCCCCAAAATGTGCATGAATTTCAATTTCTGTTTCCTTTTTTTTCTGCTCTTAGTGGCCGGGATTTGCAGTCTTACACCCCCGGACTTTTGTTGGTTAATAATCAAACGCACTCGTTTGCTTAGTTGGGGTTGATGATGTAAATGTGCCTGTGGCTTTGGCTTTTTCCTTCCTGCCTCCTTTATTTTTTTGCCACTTTTGGTGGGCATTGATACTGGGGAATTGCCCTTGGTTATTTAACTTTTTCGTAGACATGTGATATCCGGACATGTTCGGGGGCCTCGTCCATTAGCGCCCTGCCAAAAAATCCTGCCCCCTTGTTTGCCAGTGTTGAGTAATTGGATTAGATTACTTCTTTTTTTCCGCTTTTCGTCCTACCTGCCGCAAGTCTCCGGTGTATATAAATATATATAGATTTTTTGCGGTTGGCCCAGCTGCTGTCAGGCTTGATTGATTGATTGATGGATGGATGGCTGGCATGGCTTGATCTTGTGGCATTGTCAATATGCTTTTTACGGCCCTCGTCATTTTGAGCCAAGTTAATATTAAATTTCTTTTTAATGGTTCCCCCAAAAGAAAAGTGAGGGAAATGTATCAGTATAAATATCGATATATATGTACTGATATATTTACTGGCGATGTTACTTTTCTTTATCGTTTTGCTCCAGGCTGCCAGGGCAGACTGTAATAATTTTCTGCATCATATCTGCAAGGCTATTAAATTCACATAAAATTTTCCGTGCGGTATGCTGGCGTTTTTCCCACGCAATCCTCTTTCCACTTTTCCCCAAAGCCCACACTTTTCGCACTTTCCTTGCCGCGCCCTCGGTCCCGCCTAGAGCTGCAACCAATGGGAAAATCATAAAAATTTATGATTGCAATAATCTGGCTTTTGCACGAAACTTGTTTTTCATGCGGAAGTGCAATTGATGTGGGACGTGAAGAAAGCGCGGAACTGACACGGAAATTATGAAATAAAAACTCCAAAACAGGCGGTACCAGTATATGTGTAAATTTTATATTTTAATGATACTCGTGCGGCCGCTGGGAGAGTTTCAGTTCATTCGCAATCATGCAGATAAGATGCCACTTTCAACAAAATACAAAAAAAAAATGGTTATGTCAAAATCGATAAATGACTTTCGGTTCATGGTCGTTATTTTGGTGGCCACTCAAGGACATGGCCACACTGGGGGAAAATTATACGACTCAGATATTAAAAATTTAGAATTTTAGTTTCTCTACCTTTAAAATAATTATTATTAAAAGCTTTCTTTGAAAGGAATTAACCAATAACTTCAAAATCAATATAAAAAGCACCCAAAACTATGCAATAATAATTTTCTTATATCAATCATAGCAAGCTTTAAGACACCCAAAAAAGGTACTTTAAAATCTCCTTTTCTTATATTTATTTTTATATTTAATTCAAGACCTTTTCCTCTCAGTGTCACTCCAGTAAAGGCCAGAGCGCAATTTCAACTTTGGGAATAAGCCCCACAAAAACCCAGCCAGGACGAACGATGATTTAGCCTTATCGTGGCTCTGTCCCGTCCGATCTGCGTTGAGTTATCAACGATATGCTTAATTTAGTTACCACAGCAAGGCCCCCCTCTGCCCATTACTATCTCCCGATGGTCCCTCGGCAAGTGTAATAATTTGTTGTTATTATCTCTCCGGCGGAGGAGACCCCAAAGACAATGCCAGTCGCATTGGCCCAGTTCCAAGGGCGCAAAATGGCAGAAGGGCAGGCAGGCTGGCATCCTTTTGCATGTGGCATCCATCTTTATGGAATATGTATCTATATATAGGGTGTGTGAGTGTGCGTGTGCTTGGGGGTTGAGGGGCACCATAATGAGCGCATTACACGCCATGTGGCACTTGTGCCTATCTCCGATGTTCTCAACACTTGGCGCTTCGCCTGCGTCGAACGCATAAATTTCAAGGACGCCGAAACACGCGCTGGGCGCGGTGGGGGATCTGGGGGAGAATCGGAAAAAACATGGCCCAAGAACATGCGAAGCGCGAAAAATAAATTGACAGCCCGAAGGTATGCAGCCAGTTTTGACCTACATGTGAGTAAGGTAAGGGTTGGTTTGGGGGCTATTGGGGGAAAGGACAAGTTGCTGAGTTGCCAAGTTGGAATTTACGCAGAAAAATATACACATTGCACATAATTATTGAGGCAAGTTTAATCAAAGGGATGCCGAGCCTTGTTTTTAATTTATTTATCAGGAAGCTGTCTTTAAAGTCAGCAAGGTAATTCATTTATTTAGGAAACTGCAGACTCTTAAATTTAAGCCATAAATTAAACATGATATTAATATTAAAATAAAAAATAAATTAATCATCTCTGAGTGAGAGAAGTGTTTCGTACAGCGCATTCTTTAAATATTGTATAATTCTTAAAAAAATATTCATTGACTTACTTATGCTAACTGCAATTTAAATATTAAACATAATATATTATTTCACCTTCAAATCCATCAAAGATTAAATTCAACCGGATAAAAACCTTGTTCTTGTTTCCAATAAAAAATATAACAACAATCCGAGTATCCCTCAATTGCACTTAACAATAAAAATAGTTGAGTTTATTTGAATTTACATCCATTTTAGAATTACTTTTTCAACTGCCCTCACATGTCCATCACGTTCACAATGATTAAATATTAAATTTAACACGCATTAAATTAATGCCCAGGCTTATGGTAGCTCGGTCTCCCTTCGCTTTGCTTAATAATGATAATGACCATAATTTATTGAACAAAAATCCCCTCCTCGGCCGGTCAAGAGCTCTCCGGTAATGTCATTAATTGCACACGCATGAATTTTTGATGCATTCGGTTGCGAAAATCAATTAAACGTAAATACAGGCGATACAGAAGTGCACGCAATAGTTGGAGCATTTAAAACAAATATTTAATTAATAGTAACAAGCGATATGAAAAGTGTTAAGTAAGCGAAAATAAAAGTTAACCAGGCGGAAATGTATGCTCTATATTATATATTTAATATTTATTTTCTATCTCTGGAGATCTCTGGTATTTTGCCTATTTCTCTTTAACTTTTGTACACCTTTTTCTGAGCCCTTAAAAAATAGTTCGAATGCACTTCAGAGCCGTCTCATTCCGTAGGAGTTTTGGAAAGAAAGCCGGGGAAAAATGGCAAATGGTTATATGAAAATTGCCGCCCTGTGACGTGTGCGCAATTTCCGCTGCCGGAGGTTTGGCTGGGGGATTGCGCCTGGATTGGCTGGAGGCGATGGGAAAAATGGCAGCAACTATGCCGGGGTCATTCATCCTGCAAAGTGGCGACACACCAAAGCCGTCGTGGTGGGGCCCCGGCTCCGAAATGACTAATGGGCCAAAGGGGCAAGGAGGAATCAGCAGAAACAGCAGAGAAGGCCGACGACGACGAAGAAAGGCAATATGCAAAATTCGTAATTTGCCCTGGCAGACAGGACTCGCCCTCGAAGGACTCTCCCCGTCCAACCTGCTGCCCCCTTGGGGCAGTTGTCGCATTCACTTGGCCCCTGCAACGTTCGACTATTTTTATGACCAAATGGCGTTTTATTGCCATCGACTTTTGTCGATTTCTGGCTCACATCCCTATATAGACTACCGACTACTATCCTATTCCAGGTCCTGGTCTGCTGCTCCTCTCAAATGTGGGACAGAATCTGGTTTCCTTTGGCTAGTTCAAAACAAGTTGACATTCCTGGGCATCGGGCATCCCTTATCGATTTTCTGTTGTTTGCTGGCTAACCAAATCGCCGCCTTAAGCTGTCCTGGAATCCATTTACCCCCAGCCTCTCCCCCGATTTATACGGGGGTGACTTCCCCTCGGGTGTGGGGCTTTGGCAAAACATTTCAATTGATTTGAACATTTATTGCTTTCGAGGGGAGGACGTCATGGGACACTGGCCAGACGTTGGACGAAAGGTAGTCGGAATTATTTCGTTGCATAAAATAGTTTTTTCCCTTCTCTTTGTCCCTTTAAACCAAGGTGGAGAAATCAATGGCAATGGGGAGTGAGAGTGGCAGTTTTCTGTTCTGTTTTCTGTTCCTTATTGGCGTCTTGGCCGGATGCTTGGCCTGGTTTTTATTTTTGCCAGGTACTTGGTGGGATTAGAGGTATATTATTTTTTAAGAACCAGATATAACTTATAATATTAATTTTATAATTTTTTTAAAATTATATTTATAATGATTTTAAGCTCTCAAAAGTATGGCTACCTTTTAATGGTCTTTAGGTAATTTTTAACTACTCTTATTAAGATTTCTTATATTTTGTTATCAAAGGTGTCTCTAAAATTATCTTTAATATTAAATAACCTGAAAAACACTTTACATTTTGTACTTAAAGGTTAACTCTTATTCGTGGCTTTCCTATATAGCATACTTTCCTTGATTTTATTATTTTATGCTGGCATTCTGTATCCCGTGCTGGCCCATTGGCTGCGCATTTCTCAAATCAATTCCCATTGCTTTGCATATTCAGTTCGGTTTCGGTTTTATTTTATTTTGCACAAATAATTTTAGCATTTAACCGATTGTGCGAGCTGCATACCAAACATTTTCGCATTCATATTCGGGAGTATGGAAATTCTGAATGCGCCGCATAGCTGAGAATAATAATTGTTTTGTTTATGGCTCCGGCTTTTGCCTTTTGGCTTTAATTGCACCGAAAAACATTCCGAAAACTAATTAAAATTCTTTTTGTTTTTCGGGCTCGCTTTGCATATTCAAATCATTAAAGAGAAATTGCACAGGAACGACGGTGTTAGCAATTTTTTGTAATTTGGCTCGACTCAACACCTTTTTGAGGGGTTGCTCTGCTCGGGCGAGACCAACATGTTGGCATTTGTTTTTACTCTCCTTATTTTTTGGTGTTTTTCTGTGCCCCGCAGCAAAAAACACAAAGAAACGGGCAAAAAGAGAGAGAGGCAGGAAAAAAACAATTTCAAAATTCACATAATGAACTGGGGACCGAGATGGGGGGCGGCAGGCGTTGGGATCGACGACGGGCGAAAAGGACCGAAAGCAATCCTTAAAGCCCTGCCAAATAGCATGCCAGTTGGCAGTAAGCGAGAAATAATTATTTGCCGTGCTAAGCGAACATTATTCACTCGAATTCGGCCAGGAAAAGGCGTAACAGCCACGGCAAAACAGAAATATGTTAAACAACTCGGCCTGATACCGCCACAATAAAAAATGTAGTCATGGAATTAAGGCCCTAAGTAAAAGTGTTTTCACAAATTTATCACGGAAAGAAATTAATACAAATTACAGATTTTAAATAAGATAAATGAGGAAACATTTAGAGCAGAAAAAGGATTAAAAGATGAAGAAAAATATTTTCAGACTCTTAAATAATTAAAGGCAAAGCTGCATTAAATTTCTGAGCATATTTCTTTAAGAGATGTGCATAATAATACATTTATAATCAAAAGTAAATGCAATATATATTAACTTAATACAATTTACCATCTTATCTTGGCCTGAAAATATTTCCCCCTTCTTTTCCCTAAATAAATCCTCCTTCTAATTTAATTTTGGCCCCCATTTTTCTCTCAGTATCCATTTAAGAATATCTTACCCCACCTGACTGCTTTTAATGTTGTCATTTTGGTGCCGCTTTGTGATTTACCTTTTGCCAGCGCCTTGTTCCCATTTTGCTGCGAAATTTGCTGTCTAATTTATGTAAACCAGCCGCTCATCCACACCTCCTTGCCAGGAAAGCAGGCCTCCTCCTCCTACTCCTTCCCTTACCCTTGCCCAATCCGCACTGTAATTTATGAAATTGCCATCAGCCCATGCTCTCACGTCTTTCACTCACTTTACTCGCTGTCCCACTCTCTCTCCCTGGCTCACAACCATTGACATTATGAATGTTTTTCAATTTTATTTATGACGTAAATTGTTAATAAATGCAGCCGACCTCGGAACGTGACTCGCCTTACTCGATGTCTTATCGCATTCGCCGGGAATGATTAATGTCTGGCATAAACGAATTGCATTTTAAATAAATTATTACGCATACGCCGCGTGGACCGGGGCGTCTCTAATGAAGCTGCCGGCTATTTGGAGGAGCACAGAACAGAGCAAGTGCAGGAGAGAGAGAAATCCTTTTTAAAGGAGTCGTCGGGGTCTGCGGCATGTGTACTCGCCAAACTTGGTTGGCAAACTCTTTTTCGCTTGCAGCTTGATTAAAATTTCATTAACAAAGAGCGGCAGAAACTTGCGGCATACTTTAAGGCTGCGGCTGGCGTGTGTGGGTGCGAGAAATCTGCGGTGCCGCACACACACACGCACACACACCGTCACCGATGTCGGCACATAAAACGCTTTGCTTGTTTCGGGGCTACCGGAGTATTTTTTATACCCGTTACTTTAGGGAGGGTGAGGGGTATATATGGATATAAAAACCTTAAATAACCTAGTAAAAACTATTATTTTTACTAAGGATTTGAAATCAAATAAAATGATGTCCAAAAGTATGCAGCGAAATATTGTTAGGTTGCCTAATTTTGGAGCATACTCTCAGACACTGTTTAAAGTAATTTCCCTATATAATTTTGGCCCCAAAAGTAGGCATTATATTGATCACAATCTGACAACTAGGTATTAAATGGTCGCAACACTTGACTCCAGCCTTTCTCCTCTTTTTTTTTCTCCTTTCTCTGCTGGCTTTTTTCGCTTGAACGCTTCGTTTGTTTGCCAACTGGCGACGGATCCTTAAGGATGTGTGTCTGTGTGCCGCGCAGTGTGTGTGGGGCCGTCTGTTCGGCTGTGAGTGTGTGTATGAGTGCCTGTTAAATTGCTTGTTTATGTTGGCCCGCGCTTCCTGCGAACAAGGACTCTTGCCGCATGCGGCAATCACTTGAAAATTCTCATATGATTTTGATTTCTTTTAATTTGCGAACAACTCCCATCCCACTCCGCCTTGCCTGCTGTTTGCCCTTTTTCTGGTCTCAAGATTCTCGTCTCCTTTCCTCTGATTTTGCATGATGGCAAATATTTTTGTTTGGGCTTGTTGATTTTATTATGGCTTTGTTGTTCCACGCTGCTCACTTAAGCAAATTGAGAATTTGTAAATATTTAATGAGCCCCAAAGAGGCAGAGATAAGGCGAAGCAACAGGATGCATTTCGCGCTGAATTAAACCTGTAATAATAGTCTGTAAATGTTTAAAAATCAAGTCAAAAAGGATGCCTGATTTTATTTAAATTTATTGTTATTATAAAAGCATTAAAAAGAAAGCCCTGTAAGTAGTTCCTTTTTTTCCCTCGATGTCCTTGTACATTTCACCTGACAGCTGCAGGCTCAACAATCGCCTTAACTGCGCGCCATAATTGTAATGCCAGCTTCAGCCTTAATTTACTTCCGCGCCTGCACTGCGAAAAAAGACGGTGACTCGAGCACTTATTAAGTTTCACCTCATTAATTGTTCACTTTTGCTTCGCGATCCGTCGAGGGTTTCCTTGCCGTCGAGACAGGCTCTTAGTGGCCCTAATCCCCGGCTCGCAAAACCCCACACCCGTCGGCATGTCAAGCATTTAATTACTGGCCATCAGCAGGGCTTAAAAGTGACCCCCACCCTGGTCCAGTGATCCTGGCAGCTCTCGGCGGGAATCCGCTTCGTTAAAATAATATTAAGCCAGTGAAGGGATAAAGGATTCATCATCACTCCGCCGGCCGCCTGTCCTTTTGCTAACTGCCTTTTTATTTTCATTATTTTTTGCCATTGCTACGCAAAATATTTTCATTAAAATGTCAAAAAATATCTGGAAATATTTTGCGCAGACACGCAACCAAAAAATTAAGAGAGGGGGAAAAATTAATGGCAAACGCAAATGCAAGAGGCGGCAAAAAGGATTCAAGATTTGTTTAACCAGGATTCGTTTGCCGTTTGTCCTGGGCTCCAGTGAATTGTCGGGAGAGTCGTTAAATTGTTTTCATTATCCTTGTAAGCCCTGCCTGCCAGCGAACCGTATATTCCGGGGTCAGAGGTAATGGCCGCCGCTGCCGCTCTCCAGCTATCGCCGTTCTTTTCTCTCGTTTCCCTCGTTTCCTCTGTGGCAATTAAAACCGCAATGCAAATGAGCTGTGCTTAATGCGTACGGCCAATGTGTGCGTGTGTGCGTGGCAATGCACTGGGAAAAAAATTTTAGCAAGGCAAAAGACTTTAATTAAATTGAAAGTATTAATTTAGGGCAAGAGTTAGGCATTTTATTAATTCATTCATAATAAGTAAAAAGCATTCAAGCCAAATTCTTTCTAGTCAGTCTCCTAAAAAATAAATTAAAATTTAAATAAAATACTATTCAGAGTATAACAGAAATTTTTAATTCAAATTTAAAAAGCTTGGTTTCACATAAAACCCTCAGCTTATATTAAATACAAAATTCCTTTTAATACATTAAAAATCCCTTCAAGTGGAAAACCTTTCAACTTTCCCAAAATCCTTCTCTCTGTGCACTTTCCCTTCGAATAGTTTGCTGTCCTGGAGCATAGAAAAATTTAATTGCTCTGCTGGGAGAGGGCTGGTCCCTTAATTTTTCCGCTGTTGTTTTGGAAAACGCTTAGGCCGCTCCCACCCAGAAGTCCCCACCCATATGCAAAGGCAAAAAATAAAAGTACGAATTGGGTTGGGTCGCACTTGTTGTTTGGGTTTCCCTCCAGTTGTTTCTGGGGTTACTCGATCCCATTGGGTAAACAATCGACACATGATGCATTCGGAGGGAAGATGGCCAGGCCGACCTTCGTCTTTGGCTGCGTTTCGCTCGTGTTTCCGTTTCATTTGTAATTAATTAAATTACTTCCGCTTAAACTGCGCCGGCAGACGCCGGAACCCGAGTCTGGGCCGGAGCCCGAAGAGCGATTCCAATTCCAAGTCCCAGCCCGGCGACTTCTCAATTACGCCTCGTGCCCAGTCCTCCTCGGCAGGCAGGTCCTTTTCCTCTGCTCTGCTCTCCAGCATGGCTTGTTTATCCTTCGCAGTCTCAGCCTCTGGACTCGGCGAAGTAATTAAGAAGACATTTCACCCGGGCATCCTTTAATCTGTGCGTTTTATTTGCGGCATCGCATCGTCTTCGTGTTTTCGTGTTTACTTCATGGCCGAGACAGCCGATGATTACAGAGGGAGAAATATGGTCAGATATATATTTAAATATTTATATTTCAGATAAAGAATTTTAAGTGAAATAGTGGTATTAAGCGTGTGCTAGCGGTACTAAGTGGTATTAAGCTTGATTGTATAGCTATAGTTGTGACAAGCTCGCCTTAATATTGCCTAACTTAATTAGCTCTTCTGTCATTATTATAAAAAATCATAAATTATTACTTGATAAAATTTATACATTTTACTTGTGGAGTTCCTTATTATTTCCCACTGTGCAATCATTTAGTATCGGCTTCAGCACGCTCCCATCTCTAGCAGGAATGCCGGGCCTGCCCATCTTGATGGCTTTGCTTTGGTTTTGTTTAGTGTCTGTGGCTTGGCGCCTCGTTCCTCCTCCTCCTCCAGGTCCTGCGAATCCTCGGGACTTGCCTCCTTGCGATGGTCTCCTTTAATCTGTTGCCAGTGGACTGAACTGAACTGGTTGTTATTTCGTGCCCAGCGCACGCTTGATTAGTCGCCTAATGAGGTGTTGACTATGAACGTCTAATGATTGCCGCACAACCTCCTCTAACACACACACACGCATATTTACACTCGAGCGCAGCTTTAAGTTGCTTTTAATTAAATCAAACTCTCTTCTCTGCTCTCTCTCTTGCAGCTCATGAGCAGATCCAACTTGCTTCTGTGAACGTGGCCCACTGGAGGAAAGCCCAATGAAAAGTTTGGTTGCCCCCGAGCCTATGTGAGTAAATCAATGAAAACAACTAAGGGAAAAACTAACAAAAAACACGAAAAACTAGCCAGGAATTTGCATTGAAATTTCGCTTTCCGCTTTGCTTTGAAAAAATACCGGAAACATGCAAAAAAAATAAAATCGATTTTGCAATAACGCTCTCGCTTTCCGCCAGCGACATTCAATGCAAATTTCGCCAAAAACTGGCCAAAGCAAAAATTTATGGTATAAGCAAAAAACTGAAAAACTCTCTACAAAATTGGCATATTTCTTCTCCCCTCTATTTTATTTACATGAAATTTGGCCTTAAAATGTGAACCGAAACGAATCGAAACGAAATTGGCTTGGAAACTTATGCGCAAAAAATTGGCAACTAATTGGCGAAAAAAAAAACGCACACACCCATTTGTGGAAAATCGTTGTGCAATCGATAATCGCATAAAATGGAAAATGTAAAACACAACAAAAAATAAAAACAAAAACCACAACAATATGGGAATCATGTATTCCCCTCTCTTACAATCACAACAAACAACCACCAAACAAAAAACATAAAACCAAAAAAACATTTCAACAACACCATTATCATGGTCATCATCATGTTCATGAACATCCTGCGAAATCCTGCTATTTATGCGCTTTACATTTGTGACGTCATGGCTGCGACCCCTTGGGTTTTTCCCTATTCCTCTATTTATGTGCATTTTTGTGGCTTTCCCCCCTGTAATTTCCACCCCTCTTTATGCGTTTTCACTTGCCATTTTTGTTTTGGTTTTTGTGCCTGGCCCTTTCCTTCGTTGCCAATTTCCGCTTGAATTAATTCTGTGTTTAAATCTGCGAATCGTCGGTGGTCCTTCGTCCTGCAGTCGAGTGCGAGCGAACCCCTGCGGCTGAACGCACCCCCGGAAAGAGCCACGGCCGCCGCCCACTCTAGTCAAATTTAATAAAGGCCGCGCGCGAGCTTTTCTGCCGAATGTCCTGAATCGTCCTGGCAGGCACACGCAGTGCGACAAAAGCCGCCCGCAGCGTTTTTATATGCGCTCATAATTCACCCAGCGCCCCGGCTAGTAACACCCGCTGCCAAAAGTTAATGCCCAGAAGCGAAGCCTCCCCCGCCACAGCCACCGCCGCAATGATAACCAACAATAATTTGGATTATGACCAGGCCAGTGCCAGCAGCAACAGCAACAGCATCAGCATCAGCCTCACTGCCACCGCAAGCACGGCGGCAACATCGGTGGCCATGAGCAACAGAAATGGCAGCACCAGCAGCAGCAGCAACTCCTCGCCCACGGCAGATAATTCCAATTCCAACTCAAACTCAAACTCAAACTCGAATTCAAATTCGAACTCCAACTCCAACTCGTATTTCAATCGATTCGACAATCGCATTGCTGCCAATTTGGCAGCTGTCTTAACTGGTGCCGGGGCCCGCTTTCGATCCTCGTCCTGCAGCAACCGTCAGCCGAATGGAGGCGGTAACTCGGCCATGTTGAGGTCCCCCTTGGCCACAATTACCAGAGGTAAGCCAGGTCTGGCCACGCCCGCATCTCCCGCCAGTCTGGGACGACGCCGACCACTGCAGCTCTTCACGCACGCGAACCTCAAGTGAGTAGAAGATCATCTCAAGGCGTCTAGCTTTTGCAAGAAATCCCCCAATCAATGCTTAAATCACATTCATTAAAAATTACACATAAATTACACTTGAAACACTGATTAAAATAATTATTTTTGGATTTTTATGAGTTCTGATATAGATAGAATATATTTGAATTTTGTTGTTTATATATTTATTACTTGGTCAGAGCTCTCTAATATTTTTTGTAAGTTAATGTAATTTAATTATTTATATTTAAACAATTTTAAACAGCTGCAATGACAACGAGAAGGTGGCCCAAACACCGAGCTCTGATGAGGATAATTCGCCCACCGAGCTTAACAATTGCAAGCGACTGGCAGACAAACCGCCATTGGTAAGTTGAAGCACAAAAAATATTAAATAAAATGAATAGATATAATAAAAAATATCCTAAATACATTTTAAATACAAAAGCAAACGTTTTTCATATTGATTAAATACTGTACCAAGCAAGAATTAAGGATAGAATTATCGGTTTTCAAAGTTTAATAAATAAATTATATCTTATAACGAAAAACTTTAAAATTACATTTAAATACATATATATTGGAATACATATTAATGATAGTAATTATCTTACAAGTATTAAATAAAATGAATAGATATAATAAAAAATATCCTAAATACATTTTAAACACAAAAGCAAACGTTTTTCATATTGATTTAATACTGTCCCAAGAAAGAATTAAGGATAGAATTATCGGTTTGCAAAGTTTAATAAATAACTTATATCTTATAACGAAAAACTTTAAAATTACATTTAAATACATATATATATGAATACATATTAATGCTATTAATTATCTTACAAGTATCCCAGCTAAAACTAAGATATTTAAAATGAATAATCCCATATCTTTCTTATCAAAACCCTCCATCTATGGAATCTAAAACATTTTGAATATTATCAAATCAGCCTTTACTCCAAATCTAATCTCAAGACCATTCTAGAGAGATATTTTCCCTATAAAGGATGGCAAGTATTTCGTCCTGCACTAGAAGATCAAACATATTTGATGGCTTTGACTTTGACAAGGGTGCCCCAACACTTTAACTGCGTTTATTGGTTTTCCATTTATTTTTCCCATTCTTTTTTTCGCTGACTACTCAAGGCCTGGGCAAAAATGTTTCCCCAAATTTTCAACGCTTTGTTATGAATTATTGGCGAAGCGAATTCCCTCAAGGGTGGGCAGAGCTAAGCTTCCATCTAGGGCGCAAAAACTTTAGACAACTAAGCCCCGACCACCCTTGGGTCCTTACAGACCATTTGCTGGATTGCTTGCTGGATTTTTTCTGGCTTGTGCGAACTTGGTTTCCTTTTATTTTTATTCCGGCTTTGTCATAACACGTAGACGTCGAAGGGCTGCTGCTGCCCACATGCGAAATGTTTATCAAATGTTTCGCCCGTGTTCTTTGTCACGTGATGCCACGAGATCGGAGCCAGAAGTTTTGCAATGCAAAAACTTTAGCCTTTCCTTCGCTTCGACTTGCGGCACGTTGTTTTCATAAATTCAACGCCTTAAATATTCATACACGGCTGTATGCTCCCATATATATATATATATATATATATATATAGAGTTGAGGCAGCTGTGCTCAGTCGAGCATAGTCTATGCGATAAGTACGTGCGAGTTTATTCATACGAGAGAGACTGCCTGGCACTCGACCACGCTGCGTATACGTTATGTGTTTGTCTTATTTATGGCAGCAATGCGACTCGATTGCGCATTATGGTGATTACGCCTTGTAAACTAATGGCCTCCACCTAGGTCCTAAGCGAGGGGGCCAACCAGGCTCAACTGCAGCTGAAATCAAATCGAATCAAGGCCAAGAGAGCGTCACACACCAAAACTGAAATGTCAATGACGCAGGGCATAGAGATGGGAGATATAATCGATAGATTAACGTCGGCTATGATAATGAAATATATTTAACATACTGTATGAAATTGATTTTATAGCTTGATACTGTTATAAGGTGTTTATGAAAGTTTCTTAGCAATAAGTTCTCGATTATTAACCTTACAAATAATATTTAAGATAACATTTGCAAAAACGTATCGATATTGTTTGATAAAACTAAATAATGCTTGTTTAGTTGCTAAAATCTTACCTTGCTTTCTTTTATTGTTATTTTTTTACTCACTATTTGGCTTACCATGAACTATATTTAGGTTAACCTATCGCCTCGGGACTTCCCATTCCCATCCCTAATCCCGGTACACACACACAAAAACAAGCCGAACACTCTGAGAAATTGAAATCGTATCGAAAGCGAAAAGCAATCAGTTGGCCCTAATGGCAAACCATAAATATTGTCAATACAAGGACTATACGACACCCCGCGCATATGACGAAGGGCGGAAAACAGAGAACGGAAAACAAAAAGGCGGAAAAAAGCCCTGGAAAAAAGGGTTCATGCTTTCGCTTTTGGTATTTTTCATATTCCTGTGCAGCTCGCAGCTAGCAGCTCGCTTGCCTTGTTTTGTCAATAAATCAATTTCGGCTATAAACATTTTTGCGCCGGCAACAGCAAATAACACGCATACGCCGCATGGTACGGCAGGCATATCCTTTTGTTTTGCATAGTATTTTTTTCTTTTTCGAGTCCTTTGGCTGCCGTTCTTTATTTTTCTTTGCTTTTTTTTGTGGTTCGACATGCTCCTGCCTGTCAATAACATCATTCCGTTGCAGGGTGCGGCCCGATAAGCAAATTAATTTTTGCTTCCCCCATGGACGCGGTAGAGAGGGGGGGCTTTTATATGCAGGGGGAAGGCGTGATGCTTCCCTAATTGTGCCCAACAGGCAACTTGCCATCGCTGTCGTCGTCGTCGTCGACGTCGTCTGCTTGGTTGGCTGATTCAATTTCAGATAAGCAAAATAAAGCAGCACGTGCAACCGAAAGAGGAGTCCTTTGCGGGGAGCAGGAGGAGTCCTGGCAGGAGTCAAAGACAAATGCGTTGCCACATTATGCAGTTTGCTGTCGGTTGTCGGTTGTCTGAAGTCGCAGTCTGGGTCGGAGTCTGAGTGCCACATCACCCGCATATCCTTGTCCGTCCCTCCACATCCTGTCGCTCCCTCCTCCTCCTCCTGCTGCTGCCATCCCAAGTTAGACGGAAATGACGCACTGTCTGTCACGGCTTCTGCTCTCTGCTGGCGTTGATGCATCGATGCTGTTGACTCGGCGCCGCTAAATGTTTGTTTAGCAACTGCAACTGCAACGGCAAACGAGTCTGGGGTATCCTCCTCATACCCAGTTGGATTTACACTAAGGAAAACAATTTTCCTGAAATAAATAAAATATATTTAGTGGGAATTTCTTAAATTTGCAATATAAAACAGACAGACAGAAATTAATTCAGCTGGATTTCTTTATCTATGCCATTCCAAAAAGGTTGAAAATTAAAATAAATTATTCCAGAGTAAAATCCTAATTAAAACCCTTAAAAAACGTATAAGAATGTTTCTTTCATTGCATAATCTACCCAATATACTGCATAGTTGGATTTACACTAAAAAAAAGTTTCTTAAATAGGAAAAATATATTAAGTGGGAGTTTCTTAAATCTACAATATAAAAAAGTCAGGAGGAAATAAATTCAGCTGGATTTCTACCCAAAAAGGTTGATAAGAAAAATAAATTATTGCAGAGTAAAATCCTAATTAAAACCCTTGAAAACTTATAAGAATGTTTCTTTCATTGCATAATCTACCCAATATACTTCATAGTTGGATTTACACTAAGAAAAAGTGTTTCATAAATAAGAAAAATATATTTAGTGGGAGTTTCTTAAATCTGCAATATAAAACAGACAGACAGAAATTAATTCAGCTGCATTTCTTTATCTATGCCATTCCAAAAAGGTTCAAAATTAAAATAAATTATTCCAGAGTAAAATCCAAATTAAAACCCTTAAAAAACGTATAAGAATGTTTCTTTCATTGCATAATCTACCCAATATTCTGCATAAATTCCTCTATATTTCAATATTTTTCCCAGTGTACCTCTATCCCAGTTTGAGCGACAGCTATCAGCTACCACATGTGGCCTGGCCTGGCCTGACTTGGCTTGCCTCGGCTTGACTTGGCCTGTGCTGATACTCCGATCCGGCTTCGTCACGCCTATCCATGTATCATGTGTGCCCGGAATATATTTTCAGCTTGAATGTCATAAATAATATTTTGTGGGCCACGCACACTCTTACACACACAAGCACGCCCAGAGCCAGTTGGCGTATTTGATTTAAACCCGCTCGACTTTCGCCTTTCGCTTTGCCCTTTTATTTAGCCCCGTTTTTGGCTCCTTGTGCTTATCCTTTGGCCAAAGGCAGTTTATTAAATTTGCATAAATGTTGAGCATTTTGCGGCAAGTGTTCTTTGTGGCCCTTTTTGTTCTCCAGCACGTGCCGCCTGCTCTTGGCCTTCTTTGTGCTGCAACAGCTGCCACTAATGTCCAGCTAGCTGGCAGTTCATTAAGCCAACAGGGCAATTAGTGTTTAGTCCGAAATATTTATTTAGAAATGGCGAAAAAAAATGAACGGAAGTCGAAACAACACCTGGGGAAAACCGCCCTCATTTCATATCAAAGAAATGAACTCGGGGGAAATACAAATAAAAACACCCGAAACCTGGCCGCAAATCAGTGTGCAATGCGCCGTGAAATATGCAAACAATGCCGCCTAGTCCTTACATAAGGAGCGCGGTTTTTTCATTCTAAATTATGCAGCAATGGGCAAACAATTGCTGTCAGAAGAGCAGGTAGGAGAGCCAGCTTCGCCTCCCCCCTCGGTCTCATTGTCAATGTCGCCTTAAATTATGCCAGAAAAAAGAGGAGAAAAACTAAGCGAGGCTACCAACTAGACTGTAGTCTAGTTTCGGGGCAGACAACTATTGTACAAGCGCCGGCAGACTTTTTCAAAGCCACTGACCCCGAAAACAGGGTAAGAGGAGGGTAGTGGAAGCAGGGGGCGTAGGAAACACGATCTCGACATGGGCGCACAAGTGCATCTGAATTATCGCAGGCCGCTGGTTTTTTCGCCATTCTGCAATACCCTATGATAAGGGGAGTCCCCAGAGAACTTTACATTATATATTATTAAGATACGGTTCTTAAATAAGAAAATATCTTTAAACAAAATTTACTTTAAAATAAATATTGTACATCCGTACCTCGCTATACAGCGGTTTTTTATAAGGCAATTCCCTCTTCATTTACGGAACCTTTTCGATATACGGCCTTAAATGTTTCGGTTTAACGGCAGCAAACTTTATTTCAAAGTCAATACATCTTAAAAATTCAGTCATTGATTCATTGTACGGCTTTTCTAAAAGTTTCTAGACCGTAAAGTGATTTCATACTTTATTTAAAAGTTTTTTAAATCCCAACATTTTCTAATTACCTTTCGAATATACATTTTCTCCTATATTTTCCACATCCTTTTTTTTAAGGGCATTACCCAGTCTCTAAATATTTTCCCGCCGCAATCCAACACTTGCTCTACATAGCTACTCTATTCTTTTTTTTTTCACTGCTTATATAGCTACTGGTCCCGGTCCCGAGTCCTGCGGCACATTTCCGCCTTGAATGCCACAGCCGCCATTTGCTATGCAACATTTTGGATGGTGGCTGGAAAGGGGTTTTCGGGGAAGGCGGGGAGAGTGGCCGGCACGAGAGTCTGCCACGAATTTATGCGCCGCCTTCCTCTATTCCTTGTGCACTTTGCACTGCTCCTCCTCCTCACCGGTAATGCCTAGTCCAAGCATCCGTTTCCTGTTTAAGTGCACACACCCGAAAAAAAGTTTTCGCCTGCCTTCGAGTTTTCCTTTTCCTTTTGTGGCGGCGCGGCGCATTTTGCCAGCATTTTGTCTCGCTGCGGTTCTCGGTAATAAATTCTTTCCTTTTTTCTGCAACTCCGCCTTCGTCTGTGGCTGAGGGCCACGCCCACGCCTACGCCCACGCCTTGCCCTTGACTGCAGCATCCTTTGCTGATCCTTGTCGGCTTACAAGGTGTTTAAATTGTAGTTAATTTTGTTGCCACTTGAACGCTTCGCCATTGCCTTTGATCCCTTTTTTTCGGTGGATTTTTTTAAGTTTCAAGTCGATTTCGCTGTGGCACACAGTCAGAAATTTAAGAAATTTAAGGGGGTTTTATTTAAGGTTATTACAATTATCTTGCATAAAAATAAATATAATTTTCCGAATACCTTTTCTATAATACATTTTCGGTTATTTTCGCCTGCAGGTCAAACGCCTGACAATGGGTTTGCTGCGTCAGAACGAGGAGTCACGCCCACTGGTGGGCAATATAACCCCTTTGGCAGCTCCCCTGGACGTTCAGCCGGTGTATTCGAATGGTTACATCAACGAGGACTCCTACATAGACAGCAAGTTCGGTGACTCGTGCCGCCAATCCCTGACAGCCATCCCCATGCTGGATAATGTCAACCTCAACGACAACAATGAGTTCAACCTGAAGAAGCGATATTTGAGGGAGACGAGCAGTGGTAAGGAATTTAATTTGAATAAAGAAATAAATATAGTTAAGTGGAAATTATTTTATAATAACATAATTTATTTGGTTTTCTTTTTCGTTTCAGCCAACTCCAGTCCCAAGATCTTTGCCAATCGCCTGCGGATGAACCAGGGAAGTGCCAGTGCCCAGCGGAGCAGCAGCCTGGCTGGCCATGCCTTTGGCCATGTGGGCGCCGAGGAGGAGGAGGCCGACCTGAAGGATGCATGCTGGTATCAGGCGGGCATCTCCAGGGACATTGCCGTCGAGGTCCTGCAAAGCAAGAGCCCAGGTGCGTTTCTGGTGCGCAAGAGCAGCTCCAAGCCCGGCTGCTATGCCCTGACCCTGCGCGTACCTTCGCCACCTGGGCCCAAGATAGCCAACTATATTATCCTGAGATCCGCAAGGGGTTACAAAATTAAGGTGAGAATAGAGAAATTACCTAAGGCCTACTATAAACTTTACCTGTAAATACAAGATTGACCTTGTCGCTGGATTAGTCGTAGCTTTGGTTGTGCCTGCCTGACATTTAAGCTTTCAATTTATTTAAAAAGTATATCAAATTCGAAATGATTTGCATTCCTTAAATGGAATAAAAAGGTTAAGCCTAGAATTTTGGTTTCTGCTTATGTCTATCTCTTAGTATCCCTTCTTAGTATCTCTTTCAGGCCTACATGGTTCAGTTGCAAAAACAGAGTTAATAATTTTCTTTTTTTTTTAAATTGTATATAAAAGTCATAAATATATATTTTGGAAATAAATATATAAAAATCGATTAAGTCGATTCCCGAAGTTGGCTTGCTTTCCTGTTTGGAATTTTTGGAATAATAGCTTTTATTATCCTAAAAAAGCCTCTGTTGAATGCAGCCAAATGAGTAAAGCTCGCGTTGTGGTCAAAACAATTACTGATTTTATTGAGAAAACTTAACATTATTTATAGCCAATCAAAGTATAAAGAATAAGCTTATGTCAACGAAATTGTGTGTAAAGAGAAATGTGGGTTACTGTTATTCACCAGGTCGACCTATGCAGAATAAGCCATCCCGCTTGGCCTGATTATTGCTATCTTTTGTTATCGCATATACATAATCTGCTCGTGGGTCATTGACCGGTACTACAATGTAATCTGCTAGTGGATTATTGACCATTACTGATCGTAGCTTATTGACCGATACTGCGACGTAATCTGCTCGTGGGTTATCCACCACAGCATCCGACCGTAGACTAGAGCGCCACAAAATATCCTTCGGTAACGATCTTAAGGCTTGGATCTGTGCCTGTGCGACGACCTGGCTACAGGCCAAAAGGATAAGGACCCGCACTAGAGTCCTGTTCCGATTGAGCCCCGTATGCTTGATGGATGGAAGTCATTTCGGGATTGGTAGTGTTCTTTACCGAGATTTCCCGCTTTAATAGTGGAATTATATAAATTATATAACAGAAATTAATTTAAGTTAAATCAAAAAAATCTGGCAAAGCAAAGTCAATTCCCGAAGTAAGCTTGCCATCTTGTTTAAAAAGTTTGGAATTAAGATTTTTATTAATCCTCCGAAAACTGCCCCTAATTGTAGATATTTAATTGGTATAGGAATTTGGATATTCAATAAGGCAGCATTACATTTTAAATTCCATTAAATAGAGACCCCAATCCATCAAGATTTCTTAAACATGTTTGGATCTAGTCGATTTAGGGTGTTTTAATCGATGTATCTCACTCAAAGCCAGCAGCCCCGATAAAATAATTTCAAGCCGCGCTTATTATATTAATAATTTATGCAGATTTTTAAGCGCCTTACGTTAAAAAGCTTAAAATACATAAAAAAAATAAATTCCAGCTTGTTTTGAGGAAAAATTAAGAGAATTAAAGATATAGTATGTCAGGAATTATATTTAGTTTTACCCAAGTATAAAGATATAATCCATGGAATCTAAATAAATCAATTATGAATATGGGCAATACCCAGCCTCGCGAACACACGTTTGTACGATTTTCTTTGTTTTCTTTATATTTTTATGTAAATATATTAGCTCAACGCAATCAGTAGCCTTGATGAATATCAGGATTATTTTTTATTGGCAAAAAACATGACCTCACGAACACATAAAAAACGGAAGTGGTCCTCGGCTGAATGTGAAGAAATGCTAGACACAGCGAATTTGAAAGAAATAGTTAAATAAAAAAAAAGTTTTTCTTTTTAGCCAGCAGCAGATTTGAGGACTTCTATAGGGAGGTAATCTGCTCGTGTATCGACCGGTACTACGATGTAATCTGCTCGTGGGTTATTGACCGGTGCTACGAGGTAAGCAATTGGCACCACAGCATCCGCCCGTACACTAGAGCGATATAAAATATCCTGTGCCTGCGCACCGATCAGGCTACAGGCCAAAAGGATAAGGACCTGCACTAGAGTCCTGTTCCGATTGAGCCCCGAAGCGGACATCTTCTGGCTCTTTCCTTGACGGATGGAAGTCATTTCGGGATTTGTAGTCTTCTGTGGTTGGCGGCTGGAGGCACAATGAATCGTCTTTACCGAGATTTCCCGTTTAAATAGTGGAATTATATAAATTATATAACAGAAATTAATATAATTTAATACAAAAAAACCGCGCAAAGCGAAACTAATCATTAAAGCATATCAAAAGCTAAAAAGCGAGAAAGGTCAATTGAATGTTTGGTATAGGAATTAGCAAATTCAATAAGGCAGCATTACATTTTAAATTCCATTAAATAGAGACCCCAATCCATCAAGATTTCTTAAACAAATTTGGATCTAGTCAATTTAGGGTGTTTTGATCGATGTATCTCGAAATAATTAACGATTAAAGCCGAGCTTTATTTCAGCCGACTCAGAACCCACTTTAAAATGAGATTTCAAGCCGCGATGAATGTTTTTATAATTTGTGCACATTTTTAAGTTATTAAGTTATCAAGTAATCCATTGTAATATAATAAATTAGTTACATATATAGCATGCAAGTTCTATAGGTAAGCAATTGCAGCGTCCACCACAGCATCCGACCGTAGACTAGAGCGATAAGGACCTGCACTAGAGTCCTTTTCCGATTGAGCCCCGTAGCGGACATATTCTGGCTCTTTCCTTGACGGATGGAAGTCATTTCGGGATTGTTAGTGTTCTTTACCGAGATTTCCCGCTTTAACAGTGGAATTATATTAATTATATAACAGAAATTCATTTAATTTAAAACAAAAAATTGGGCACAGCAAAACTAATCCTAAATGCATAACAAAAGATAAAGAGCGAGAAAAGTCAATTCTCGAAGTTAGCTTGCCATCTTGTTATAAAACTACCCTTAAAAATAATCATTTTTCTTTGTTTTCTTTTTTTTTAATGTAAATATATTAGCTTATCCAATAGGGTCCTGTTTAGATAGAGCCCCCTGGCTGACTTTGGGCAAAGCAAAACTAATGCTAAATGCCTAACAAAAGCTAAGGAGCGGGAAAAGGCAATTCGATTAAGTCTAATCCCGAAGTTAGCTTGCTTTCCTGCTTGGAATGTTTGGAATAATAGCTTTTATTATCCTAAAAAATTTGCCGTAAATTCGTGATGAAAAGTTTATGGCGAAGGTTCTTTGGTCTTTTCCTGAAAGGCAACAGTAGATTTGAGGGCTTTATCAGTGAGGTAAACAATTGGAACATCCACCATAGCATCCGACCATAGTGGATAGCTGCGAGCAATTGGCACCTCAGCATCCGACCGTAGACTAGAGCGATAAAAAATATCCTGTGCCAGCGCGCCGATCAGGCTACAGGCCAAAAGAATAAGGACCTGCACTAGAGTCCTGTTCCGATTGAGCCCCGTAGCGGACATCTTCTGGCTCTTTCTTTGACGGATGGAAGTCATATCGGGATTGGTAGTCTTCTGTGGTTGGCGGCTGGAGGCACAATGAATCGTCTTTTCCGAGATTTCCCGTTTAAATAGTGGAATTATATAAATTATATAACAGAAATTAATATAATTTAATACAAAAAAACCGCGCAAAGCGAAACTAATCATTAAAGCATATCAAAAGCTAAAAAGCGAGAAAGGTCAATTGAATGTTTGGTATAGGAATTAGCAAATTCAATAAGGCAGCATTACATTTTAAATTCCATTAAATAGAGACCCCAATCCATCAAGATTTCTTAAACAAATTTGGATCTAGTCAATTTAGGGTGTTTTGATCGATGTATCTCGAAATAATTAACGATTAAAGCCGAGCTTTATTTCAGCCGACTCAGAACCCACTTTAAAATGAGATTTCAAGCCGCGATGAATGTTTTTATAATTTTTGCACATTTTTAAGTTATTAAGTTATCAAGTAATCCATTGTAATATAATAAATTAGTTACATATATAGCATGCAAGTTCTATAGGTAAGCAATTGCAGCGTCCACCACAGCATCCGACCGTAGACTAGAGCGATAAGGACCTGCACTAGAGTCCTTTTCCGATTGAGCCCCGTAGCGGACATATTCTGGCTCTTTCCTTGACGGATGGAAGTCATTTCGGGATTGTTAGTGTTCTTTACCGAGATTTCCCGCTTTAACAGTGCAATTATATTAATTATATAACAGAAATTCATTTAATTTAAAACAAATAAATTGGGCACAGCAAAACTAATCCTAAATGCATAACAAAAGATAAAGAGCGAGAAAAGTCAATTCTCGAAGTTAGCTTGCCATCTTGTTATAAAACTACCCTTAAAAATAATCATTTTTCTTTGTTTTCTTTTTTTTTAATGTAAATATATTAGCTTATCCAATAGGGTCCTGTTTAGATAGAGCCCCCTGGCTGACTTTGGGCAAAGCAAAACTAATGCTAAATGCCTAACAAAAGCTAAGGAGCGGGAAAAGGCAATTCGATTAAGTCGAATACCGAAGTTAGCTTGCTTTCCTGCTTGGAATGTTTGGAATAATAGCTTGTATTATACTAAAAAATTTGCCGTAAATTCGTGATGGAAAGTTTATGACGAAGGTTCATCGCGACGAACAAGAGTTTTGAGGGCTTGTCCAGAGAGGGGTTCAACAGCAGCCGCCCGTACACTAGAGCGATAAAAAATATCCTGTGCCTGCGCACCGATCAGGATACAGGCCAAAAGGATAAGGACCTGCACTAGAGTCCTGTTCCGATTGAGCCCCGAAGCGGACATCTTCTGGCTCTTTCCTTGACGGATGGAAGTCATTTCGGGATTTGTAGTCTTCTGTGGTTGGCGGCTGGAGGCACAATGAATCGTCTTTACCGAGATTTCCCGTTTAAATAGTGGAATTATATAAATTATATAACAGAAATTAATATAATTTAATACAAAAAAATCGCGCAAAGCGAAACTAATCATTAAAGCATATCAAAAGCTAAAAAGCGAGAAAGGTCAATTGAATTTTTGGTATAGGAATTAGCAAATTCAATAAGGCAGCATTACATTTTAAATTCCATTAAATAGAGACCCCAATCCATCAAGATTTCTTAAACAAATTTGGATCTAGTCAATTTAGGGTGTTTTGATCGATGTATCTCGAAATAATTAACGATTAAAGCCGAGCTTTATTTCAGCCGACTCAGAACCCACTTTAAAATGAGATTTCAAGCCGCGATGAATGTTTTTATAATTTGTGCACATTTTTAAGTTATTAAGTTATCAAGTAATCCATTGTAATATAATAAATTAGTTACATATATAGCATGCAAGTTCTATAGGTAAGCAATTGCAGCGTCCACCACAGCATCCGACCGTAGACTAGAGCGATAAGGACCTGCACTAGAGTCCTTTTCCGATTGAGCCCCGTAGCGGACATATTCTGGCTCGTTCCTTGACGGATGGAAGTCATTTCGGGATTGTTAGTGTTCTTTACCGAGATTTCCCGCTTTAACAGTGCAATTATATTAATTATATAACAGAAATTCATTTAATTTAAAACAAATAAATTGGGCACAGCAAAACTAATCCTAAATGCATAACAAAAGATAAAGAGCGAGAAAAGTCAATTCTCGAAGTTTGCTTGCCATCTTGTTATAAAACTACCCTTAAAAATAATCATTTTTCTTTGTTTTCTTTTTTTTTAATGTAAATATATTAGCTTATCCAATAGGGTCCTGTTTAGATAGAGCCCCCTGGCTGACTTTGGGCAAAGCAAAACTAATGCTAAATGCCTAACAAAAGCTAAGGAGCGGGAAAAGGCAATTCGATTAAGTCGAATACCGAAGTTAGCTTGCTTTCCTGCTTGGAATGTTTGGAATAATAGCTTGTATTATACTAAAAAATTTGCCGTAAATTCGTGATGGAAAGTTTATGACGAAGGTTCATCGCGACGAACAAGAGTTTTGAGGGCTTGTCCAGAGAGGGGTTCAACAGCAGCCGCCCGTACACTAGAGCGATAAAAAATATCCTGTGCCTGCGCACCGATCAGGATACAGGCCAAAAGGATAAGGACCTGCACTAGAGTCCTGTTCCGATTGAGCCCCGAAGCGGACATCTTCTGGCTCTTTCCTTGACGGATGGAAGTCATTTCGGGATTTGTAGTCTTCTGTGGTTGGCGGCTGGAGGCACAATGAATCGTCTTTACCGAGATTTCCCGTTTAAATAGTGGAATTATATAAATTATATAACAGAAATTAATATAATTTAATACAAAAAAACCGCGCAAAGCGAAACTAATCATTAAAGCATATCAAAAGCTAAAAAGCGAGAAAGGTCAATTGAATGTTTGGTATAGGAATTAGCAAATTCAATAAGGCAGCATTACATTTTAAATTCCATTAAATAGAGACCCCAATCCATCAAGATTTCTTAAACAAATTTGGATCTAGTCAATTTAGGGTGTTTTGATCGATGTATCTCGAAATAATTAACGATTAAAGCCGAGCTTTATTTCAGCCGACTCAGAACCCACTTTAAAATGAGATTTCAAGCCGCGATGAATGTTTTTATAATTTGTGCACATTTTTAAGTTATTAAGTTATCAAGTAATCCATTGTAATATAATAAATTAGTTACATATATAGCATGCAAGTTCTATAGGTAAGCAATTGCAGCGTCCACCACAGCATCCGACCGTAGACTAGAGCGATAAGGACCTGCACTAGAGTCCTTTTCCGATTGAGCCCCGTAGCGGACATATTCTGGCTCTTTCCTTGACGGATGGAAGTCATTTCGGGATTGTTAGTGTTCTTTACCGAGATTTCCCGCTTTAACAGTGGAATTATATTAATTATATAACAGAAATTCATTTAATTTAAAACAAATAAATTGGGCACAGCAAAACTAATCCTAAATGCATAACAAAAGATAAAGAGCGAGAAAAGTCAATTCTCTAAGTTAGCTTGCCATCTTGTTATAAAACTACCCTTAAAAATAATCATTTTTCTTTGTTTTCTTTTTTTTTAATGTAAATATATTAGCTTATCCAATAGGGTCCTGTTTAGATAGAGCCCCCTGGCTGACTTTGGGCAAAGCAAAACTAATGCTAAATGCCTAACAAAAGCTAAGGAGCGGGAAAAGGCAATTCGATTAAGTCGAATACCGAAGTTAGCTTGCTTTCCTGCTTGGAATGTTTGGAATAATAGCTTGTATTATACTAAAAAATTTGCCGTAAATTCGTGATGGAAAGTTTATGGCGAAGGTTCTTCGCGACGAACAAGAGTTTTGAGGGCTTGTTAAGAGAGGGGTTCAACAGCAGCCGCCCGTACACTAGAGCGATAAAAAATATCCTGTGCCTGCGCACCGATCAGGATACAGGCCAAAAGGATAAGGACCTGCACTAGAGTCCTGTAAAGATTCAGCCCCGTAGCAGACATCTTCAGGCTCTTTCCTTGACGGATGGGAGTCATTTCGGGATTGGTAGTGTTTTTTACCGAGATTTCCCGTTTAAATAGTGAAATTTTATAAATTATATTTATATAACAGAAATGAATTTAATTAAAAAAAAATCGGGCAAAGCAAAACTAATTCTAAAACAAAAGCTAAAGAGCGAGAAAAGTCAATTCCCGAAGTTAGCTTGCCTTCTTGTTTAGAAAGTTTGAAATACAGGTTTTTATTAATCCACCAAAAACTGCCCCTTATTTTGATATTTTTGCATAACGAAAGCCAAGCTGTAGAAAGAGTCGATTCAATAAGGCAGCATTACATTTTAAATGCCTATAAATAAAGACCCTAATCCATCAAGATCTCTTAAACATATTTGAATGAGGTTTGTTGAACTAATAAGCTTTTTTATTAGTTATTGTTAAATTAAAAAATACGAATTTCAGGTTCCTTTATGCTTGTTAACAATTTATTAGCGAGAGAGAGTACAGCAGGCGAGACGAGAGTGCATTTGATGTCGAGATCAGAATTCGTACTACTTTTTCAAAGGGACAGCCAGCCGAATGCTGGGCCCAAGAATGCAAGTGACCCGACATGGTTGAGTTAAGGTGTTGTAATCGATATATCTCGAAATAATTAACTATTAAAGCTGAGCTTTATTTCAGCCAAATCAGCAGCCACGATAAAAATGTGCACATTTTTAAGTAATTAAGTTTACCCAAGTAATTCATGTAATCTATGTAATTAAATTAATTACGAATATAAGATAAAAGTTTAATATTTATTTGATGTAATATAATTAATATAATATGAACAGTGTAATAAAATATGATATTAAATGGTGATCACTTACCTCCACTTCCAGGGCTTTCGCAAGGAGTTCTCCAGCCTGAAGGCCCTGATCACGCACCACTCGGTGATGCCCGAGCTGCTGCCCGTCCCCCTGGCCATGCCCCGTCCCACCAACATGTCCTCCTCCCGGAGGAACCTAGATGACTTCGACACCTACGACTCCCTGCAGATGCTGCTGAAGTATCTGCGCGCCAAGAACCTGGAGACGGAGCAGCAGCAGCAGTAGCTAATGGAGGGCATCGATCAACTGGTGGCACAGAATTACATTTAAGTTCGGAGCGGAGGCGGCAAAAGTGTTTTGCTTGAATCTAGAACCGATATACCGAAATACCGCGAAATGTGATACTCTATGAAAAAGAAAAACACAGACACTGCAAATGAAACGCCTAGCTGATAAATGGTGAAAGTATCTCTAGTTTAGTTTAGTTATGTTCTTGGATTTATTTCTTCAAAGAAATATTTCAACCATTTAGGGGCAGAAAGTGCTAAATAAAGGATGAAAATAACATGTCGAACTCTCCATATTAATTGATGAAATTCTTTGCCAGCAAATAATATTTGAATTCTTCGATTGGTTAGCCAGGAATGTTTATTTTCCACTCTCCTTTGCGCATTTTCAACTGCAAACCTTATTAAAAGAATATTTCCCCAGTAATAAATATATAAATAAATTAATATATATAAATATATCAAATATGGAAAAAATCTATGTTAAATGTTGTTGCCGCTTTCCACTGTTAAGCATAAATAAATATATAACTAATTGAAATGCATATTTTAAATGTAAGCAAAACACAGGACACGAACCGAGAGTCGACCTAGAAAAATGTAAATAACTCACTACCGAACACATAATTGAGTAAATAAAGTTGTTTAATTTATAATACCAAAAAAAAATCCGAAGAGAAAACAATAAAAAGTAAAAAGGAAAACACAGAACACGCGTAATAACAATCAATTTCTCTTCTGCCGCTCATTATGCAAATTTCTGCACCGCCAGCTGCGAGTTGGCATGCATTTTCACACGTTAATTATATGTCGGCGACACGATGCCATATATTCCATATTGTTCAAGGTTCTTTAGGGTCTGCTTTCAGCTTGGTTGGCCCTCGAATATCCTGCAGCTTGTTGGCCTAATCACCGTCATTATACAATTTTAATTTGCTAAAACTTTTAATCGAAAAGCAAAGCGAAAATCAAGGCCGGAAGGAAGGCAGGAAGGGGTTGTAAGACCAAAGGAGCAAAGAGCAAATCGAAAGTCTGGCCAGGATCGTAATCCCTTTTTTAATTGCAGCTATCCTGGACACATTTTTTCCCCGCTCTGGTTGTGGGAAATCTTTTCAATGGAAAACTTTCTGGCCAGCGGCGATTTTCCTTCATTGTCAAAGTGTTGTCTACTTTTCCGCTGGCAACTTTTTCTTTGTTGCAATTATCGGCATCGCTACACACGAAGGCGTGCGTAAATGAAATAAAAGTAAGGACGAAATGGAAAAAATACACGAAATGGCTGCCATTTAAATAATTTGAAAATTGCCAAAGAAGTTGTCACCGCCGTCCGACGACGGAAAGCCTAAAGTATTCATGAGGAAAGGACTTGGAGAACTTTTCCCTGCTGCTTTTTCACTTTATTTGTCAATTATTGCGGCACAAACAAACTGGCGGCAGGATAACGGAGCGGGCAGGGGATGTCCTGTCAGTCAGTTGGATGTTTTTGACAATTTGCCTCTTAAATATTTAATAAGCCAAAGTGGTGGTCGAGTGGAACAACAAACAGAAGACGTTGAAAATCAATTATATCTATATAGAACTCGGAGGAATGATGTCTCTGGAAGGAGACCCTATAATTCTTAAGTGGCTTAAGCATTCGCCTGTCGCCTGGCCCCGGACAAAAGTTTTTTAATTGAACATTCTCAATGCTATTCCCATTCCCAGATTGGGTTGCTTGGGTCCTTGAGCCAATTGCAGTCCTTATGTTTACCCAGAACTTGTTTTTCCCTCTTTTTTACGGCGCTTTTCATTAGTCGCATTTCTTTGTTCTCTCCAGCAGATTTTCCCCTCTTTTCCTACAGCTGCACAATGGCAAAAATTATTGCTTTGCTTATTTGCGCTGCGTTTTCTTCATTTGTCAGCGGTGAATGCCTTTTGTTGTGAAATCTCCCTACACCGAACCCACAGGAAAATATATAAAAAAAATATGAAAGAGGATTTCGTCTGTCTGCGTTTTATATTCGTGAACTTTTTCATTTGGCTAATTAAAAATGCTTGAGAGTGAGAGTGTTTGCCAATGTCTTCGGGGTCTGAGAGTCTGGGAGTCCCTGGAAAGTGTAACACATGGCGTATGAGCAATAAGTGCTTTATGACTCCGAGGTAAACGAACTTTTCGGGTTTTCAGGGCCTGCAGCTATCTGGAAATAAAAACCATTACCCAAATCCCGTCCAAAAAACTTGTTAGGCTTGCATTTTAAGTAACTTTGGCAGTTGGACCCAGGGATTCGCATACAAATGTAAACTTGAAGCGGCGGCGGCCAAGAGTTTTGTACATTTTGTGTCTACGTTGTCGCCTTGCCTGACATTAAGGCGACAATTGCCAAGTCCTGCTCGTCATTAAAACTCCGACAATGCCAGCCAAGGAAAAATTACGGAAAACAATAAAAAAAATAAGTAGCAGCGACAGAAAAGTTTCTTTCTTTCCCGGTTCCTCCTTTTTTTTTTTGGAAGGAATATGTTTAAGTGTCAGTAACAGTTTTCATGCAAATATTGTCTGGGGATTGTCGGGACTAAAAAAGAGAGACTACAGAAAATGCTAAATACACGGCGAAGTAGGGGGATTAAAGTCCAGACATTCAACCGTTTTGTCATAAAATTAAGGACATCTAAATTTTTTATGATATTTTTTATGAATTGAATTGTGGTATTTTGTGAAGATTTTTTTTAACACTTTAAAAGTTATAAAACCTAAAAAATCAAGGGCTACTGCGAATGAGAAAGTGATATTCCTTCAATCAGTGGCCGGATTCTACCATCTAGTAATCATAGAAAAATCAAAACATTCAAAACTTCAAGTCTGAGGTCGGCTTTTAATTTACTTCGCAGTCGAACTGTTTGCTTCGGTGTGTTAATACATAAATTGAGCTCCTCAAAAAATCAGAATTGCTGTAAATATTTTTGTTCATTTTTTCCGCTTGCGTTCTTCTCAATATTCGTGTCTAAGTCAATTCGATTTGGTTCTTTGAAGTATAAATCGTCCTTCAATTATGGCACCAAAAAAAAACAATGGTTTCATGGCCTTCGTCCAGGAGTGGCGCCAGAATAACCCCGAGGGCAAGGGAATGGCCTTGGTCCAGGCGGTGAATCACTGCGGAGTCTTGTGGCAGGTAGGTTCCCTGCAAATGCTTGATTTCTGGGACTTCAGAGGGTGTCCTTGCAGAAGATGACCAAGCAGGAGCGCAGTCCGTTCGACGAGGAGGCCAAGAAGGCCAGGCTGCTGCAGGGCCAGAATCGGATCGGCAAGATCGAAAAAGCTCAACGCGAGGCGGAGGAACGTCTGGAGGAGATGAAGCGACGTACCGAGAACATCGTGATAGAAGCCATGGAAGCCAATGGTAAGCGACATACCGAAACTCTTATTTTTTTTTTTTTATTTGTATTTCTTAGATCTGGAGAACGCCAGGTTCGTCTTTGTGAGCTTCAATATCTTTACCAAGAGCGGTGATATTTATGCTCCGGGAGAGTTCTCCGCGGTAGAGTTCTCCCTCAAAAACGGCATCGTCTCTGGTTACAGCACGCTAATCAATCCAGGGAACATCAATCTCGGTCAGGGCCACGATGCCCAACACCATTCTAAGACGACACACATGCTCCCGATTCCCCCCAACGCGTTGGGGGAAAAGGATTGCATGAAGATATATACCGAAATTCGGGGTTATCTAAGAAAGTGCCGAGGATGCAAAACAATTTCTGTGTTTACCACCACATCGGCGATACCTTTAGTAAGGGCGTGCCTCCACTTTTTAGCGCACGAAAACGATAGTCTGGACATTGAAATCCTGGGGATGGAGAACCTGCTCTTCCTTTTGAAAAGAGAGGTACTCCAGGCTGCCGGACTGTCTGATTTTGACAAATTAAGTCAATTTCATACTGACGCCTATATTCAGAAGGATCAATTTGAGTATTCGCCTAATATCGCTTGCAAGGTGAGAAAAAATATAAATATTACTAAACTTAAATCTTAGATTTCCCTCGATTCTTTTTGGCAGTTTCATGAGGACATCGACCGCTCCAACTACTGCTCCGAATCCATGGTCAAGCGTTGGGCGTACTCCTTTTGTAGTTACCTGTGTGGCGACCTAAACATCACCTTGAAGCCGGGCAAACACATTCCTCCGGTGGAAAACTCTGATAAGGACTCTGGCGTTAAAAAGGACAAGGCATCTTTGGTTAAGGTTAAGGAATATCCCTATTTAGCGGGTTTCGGACGTGGTCGAGCTAGAGGTCGGCTCCCCACATTGGGTGAAGCTTGTCCTTGAATATTTAAGAAGGATTTTCCGATCAAATAACACAATTATCAGCATCAAAATTACACAGATGTCGTGAACTTCAACACCTAGAGACACGAGAGGGATACCCACCAACTAAAATAGAAAACTCAAAATCAATATAAATATCATACATATTAAAAATCGAAAAAAAAAACAATTTAAAGTTTATATAAACATAACCAAATATTAAAATCAAATCTAAAACTAAACTAAACCTTCTTATTCTTTAAAATCATTTCTTTATTTCAAACTTTAGTGATTATTTTTAGGAATCAATGCTTTTTATATTGTGAAATTTTCCCTAAGCACCATTTAAATGAAAATTACATTTCCCTCTTTTAAAATCAAAGGGACTACCCTAAATCCTTTTCCATTTTAAGCCTGTGAGCGATGGAAAATCGGTTTAAATTTCCACTTCCCCTAGTAGGGACTACGACTGCGCTCAATTTCAAATCTGCAGTCGAGGGACGTGGAGAGTCCTAGTTCGATTATGCATGGAGTTGATGGCCGAACAGGACACCTCATTAATTTGCCGGGCTGCGGCAATAACAATAACAGCCATTTCGGCTATTTGGCTCATTGACTGCCTGATTTTATGGCCCCAGTAGGTCCTGCTGCTGCTGTTGCTGCTGCTCCTGCTGCATCTCATGTCCAAAACCAAAACCAACATCAACATTGACCCAGGAGCAGTTTGTCCTGCTGCAACTGACGTTGCTGCGCGTTGCCAAATATGTTTTTGTGGCATTTTTGGCCAATTGGCAGACAGAGCCTCGTCCAGTGCCCGTCGGCCAATTGAATGCACCAGACGCGAACGTGGCCCCGGCTGATTAAGCCATAATGTTTGGCCACACCCAACACGACTCTCGTCTCCCGTCTCCTGGCCCTGTTTGCCTAACCCAAATTGCATGCTATTGACCAGGATTCAACATATTTCAAGTGGTGCCGAGAGGAGCGGGAGCCAGATGAGGAATATGCAGTTGTGAGTCCGTAGCTGTGACGGCTGCCATGGCACTTGAAACTTTTACAAATCACACTCTTTGCCAGCACAGTTCGATCAACTACAAGTGGCGCTGCGGAAAAAGGGCTCAAAAATGTGCAAAAGGCGAACAAAAAATAAAAATAAAACAAAGCCAGCTGAGACGAGGAAATGTGAATGGGAAAACGAAAGAGTTGCTACCCTGTTATTTCAAGATTTAATTATATATTTTTGGCATACAAAATGATTCAGAAAATGCAATAATAAATACATTCAGTTTTAAGAAATTATATATCCAACCGATGCCAACTTCCTGCCCTGGTGATTACCATCAATTCCTCATTTTGGCTGGCATCTATGCACATCAGTTATCGAGGTCTGATCTGATCAAATCCTGTTCAGCATGCCCCACATATATGTAAATTTATTCAGGATAAAGCCAGCCAGCCCATCTGGAGTCATACACACATGCTTGGCGTGCAACATTAATGCACTATGGCTGCTAATGCAGCGGCGGAGGCAACAAAAGATAGGGGGGCGGTGGTGCCAGGGCGGGGGCGTGGCAAACAAAAGCCAGTAAAAGCAACAGTGGAGGCATTACAGTATCCAGATGGAATCCCCGCTACGCCTTCGCCAGGACTCGCAATCGCATTCATTTTTGCTGTTCGCCATTGTTGCAGCTGCTGCCTTTTCTGCTTATTGTTGTAGCAGCACCCATGGCCATACACTGCGGGAAAATGAGGATTTAAATATGGGAATTTATCTAAATCTGTTTGAGGAAGTTGATTTGGTACCCGGGAAATGCTTTTTTAATTAAAATTGCTATAAGATATTACAGATTTCGGAATAACTGCATTTACATAGTTACTTTAATATTATAATTTCTAAAAATAATTTGATTAACCTTTATGGCAACTCTAGAATTAATTTTAACCCCTCATTAAATCAAAAAATTATTAAAAATTAAGGTGCCAAAATATAACCTTAAGTATTTATTATAATCAGGATTAACTAATATTTATTTATTTTCTCTTGATTTCTTGAATATATTATTTTTTCTATCTCTATTTTCTATGTTATATTTTCAGAATATAACATTCGTACCATTATTTCTTATTTTAACAGAATATTTATTTATATTTTCCGTTATAGTTTCTACCCTTTATTCCCCAAGTGCCTATGAAAACACATACTTATGCTGAATGCTGGCTCTGGCCTGGCTTTTTGTTTAATTCGTTTTTCTATTGTTCACAGCCAAGAACTTTGGTCCAACGGGGGCTTTGGCAACATTGTAAAATGCATGAATGTGTTTTGGCCAACTCACTATCTGCCGCCCTGCTTTTCTCTGCAGATTTTTGCATTTTCCAAGCATAAAAGTTGAAAGCGACATTATTGAATATGCGTTGTCGTTGTCGTTGTCACTGTCCCATTGTTTGGCCAACACGTATACGTGTATATGTATATGTACGCACAGATTTACCCATTCTATATGCCGCCCCAAGGGTGGGCGTGGCCCATGAGGGCAAAGCCAAAGCTTAGCGGATTCTTACGCCCATTGAAATTTATATGCCACTTTCACACACATTAAAGCCGAAATTGCCGAAAAGCGAATCGAGTGTTTAAGGTCAGGCGACGAATGGTTGTGGCTACAAATGCACAGGGAGAAAGATTCCAAAAATCTTAAAATAAAATTGGGCTAGAGGGCTAATATATAGAATTTTTGGGCACTAAAATAATAAGGAATAAATGTTTTAAAAAAATATTTAAGTGGATCCAAAAAAGTCTATATAAGTTGGAATATTTTAATGAAGAGATTTTTACTTGAAATCATTTTTTATCTTATTTAAATGGATTATATATACAATCTTGATCTCATAATTAAACTACTTTTTACTTATTTAATATTCTTTAATTTTTTTGTTCATTTTTTCCTTGTGTCCCGACGGATGGCTAGTACCAGATACTCCACATCCTCCCCGGCTCCCGCTGCTTATTTATGCTTTGTTTGTCGCTTTGGCTAATAAATTAGCAGCTTTACCTTTTGGCCCAACTGCAAACCAATAGCAATTTATCGCAGCCACAAAGAAAGGCACGTAGCGAAAGCGGGATATTCGCCGGATCGAAGGGGCTTTCGAAGGGGTTCGTTCGGTTCCGCCAAATGTGCTCGCCTTATCGCCGGCTTAAGCGACACGCACAGGTGGGCTGGCTGGCTCAGGTGGGTAAGCAGGAGGAGCAGAGGCAGCAGAGGTCCTGGCAACGAGACAGGGATGTGGCAACGGCAATAGTTGTTACCGAGTTTAGCCTTTGACTAACGACGGGCGACAATAAAAATAGCCCTGGCAATTGGCACATTGCGGTTGCAAGTTAAAAGGATTTTCCATTTCTAAATGATGGCCAAGAGAGGACAAGGCAGGTCTGCAGTCTGGCTAGAGTTTCCAAAAGAAAATTGCTTAAATGAAAGTCAAAGTGAATTCTTGTTGAGATTTAATATGTGGCCAAAGCTTTGCTTGCTGGGAAAACAGACTTACGGAAGATAAATCCTTGGCCAACAATGAGATTACAAATGTAAAGGCTTGAAATATTTCTCTTAAATAAAATCAAAGCGTTATTTTGTATAAAATGTTTAAAGTTTCCGCGTCTTAAAGTCGAGAAAAATTAATAAAACTCTCGCAGCAAGTGCAACAAGCACGAGAATGGAGAGAAAAATGTGCAAAAAATATATATTTCGATTGCGTGCCGCGTGAGGAGAAGTCCTGGAGATTCGGAAACGCTTGCCAGGATTTATCGTGCGTCCATTACAAGCGGAAATTAAGCGCGGCAGGTCGCCGTTCTGGACGAGGGGCGGGTAGAAACGGGAAAAGCGGTGGCGAGCGTGCGTGAAAGCGTTTTGCCGGCTGGCCATAAAGTAACGAGCGGACAGCATTCCAGCAGGCCAAAGCAGAGCTATTGTTTTCGGCTCCTGCCAGAGTCCTTTTCGCCTCCTTTGTATGCCAGTCACGTGGCACGCAACGACAACTTGGGATTTGTTAAGTGGCGCGGCGTCGTTTTTGATATGCGGAATGTTTAGAACAGGTCTGTGGATCTTGGTTTCAGTACTTTTGATATCCTGTATATGTTTGGGAAATTTTAAGAAGTTAATAAGATGAAATATAAGTTAAAGAATATTTTTTAGAGCTCATGATCTTATTTTTTATTATATTTTATTACTATTATTTATTGTATCAAAATGTAACAGGTTCGCTGAGAATAGGTTGTATAAATATAAAAATACCTATATTTTCAGAAAATAGGAAAAACACTGCAGCTATTAAAAAATTGTTTAAATTTCGAAGTTATATAATATAAATATTAATTCAATTAAAGGAAAACTATAATTTGTATTGATTTTCAGTCCTTTAACTATTTTTAACTTGATAAAAAGAAAAGTTTACAGTCTCATAGAATGTCTGAAAATAATTATGGCAGTCCAAACAAAGCTTTAAAATACTATTTAATATATTTCACAATATCAGAATATTTGTTAAATACATAATAACATTCACAAAACTTAATAACAGTTACTAAGCCAAGAGTACTCCATCGTCTAAACACTCCAACCTCTTCTAACTTCATTTTTGTCGAAAAGTCCATCACGTGTCCCGGACATTTTGCACATAACTTGTTTCAGCGTTTTTATTGCCAACTTCCGCTTCCGCTTTTGAATGCACTGCGAATGTCTTTTGTTTTTGCCCCACCTTGCGGTTAATGGTGCTTCGGCTCGCAAAAAATACAAAACCAAGAAATGCGAATAAAAAAACAGAGACAGCGAAGCCGTGCGGTAACCACTCCAGCAACAGCAACTCCATCAGCCGTGGCTGATTCGATTTTCCGATGTGTACCTTTGCTTTTAGTGATTGAAATCGCACATTTTAAGTGAAAAAGCGCACACAGAAGTGCACTCAATCATTCGTCACGTGATTCAGTGGGAAAAGCCCTCAGTCCTCAGTCCTCAGCCTGCTGCCTTCTGCCTTTTCCGGGCTTTTTCCCCCGGCCTGTGCCGGGTGCTTGTGCAAATGTTTTTCCTTAGTTTGGACATCGACGAGTGGAAGGTGTTGGAGCGCCTCCGCCGCTGTGTTTATATAAAAGATTACGCCACCAGATGAGAAATGGAGACACAATTGCTCCATGTTGTTATTTTTGCCAGAGCAGAGCAAGGGATAATGCCACGTAAATGTTGTGAATGCGAAATCAATAGGGGAAAAGCAGCTTTAAACCGAAATGGTAATTCAATAGGGGAAAACTTGAAACTCTGAACTCGAAAGCTTGAAAGGACAAGCGGGGCAAAACTTTTCTAATTTTCGCATTATGAAAATTGGGTCGCAACATAAAAATTCACCCCAACTCCGGAGGAACTCAGAATTAAGTGAAAAGCAATTTTTGAGCCTAGTCGCAAAAAGGAACGGCAGGGTGAATGAATGAAAGAAAGTCGAGAAAAACTTTTCCATTAAGAAAATTAACTGAGATTAAGCGAGGGGGCGAGCGAAAACTTTACCCAATTTGGGATGAATCAAAATTGCAGCAATTTCAGGGCATTTAAACATTTGTCACATACACACCCACAGAGCCTCTCTCTCACGCACACCAGCTCGGGCCGGAAGTGAGCCCCAAAACGGAAGCAGGCCGCAAACACATGAAATTGGCTAAGGGAAGGAAGCGGAGGGAAAAAGAGGAAGGACTTTATTTGCCGTCTGCCTGACACACTTCGCATCGCCGTCGCCGCCGTCGATACTAATCTAATTTTATTGATATTGACACAATTTCTGCAGATTTCCGCATAAACATAAAAACAGAGCCCGAACCTCGAACCTCGAAGGTTCGTTCCAGGCTCAAGTAGCACAGGCACGCAAACAAATGGCATCTAATAAAAATTGAACAAAAAGGCAACAAAAGTTCGTTCAATGGGGCTGCTGCGGCCACCATTCGAGGATGAAAGTCAAACAATGCTCAAGCACTTGGCCATTTCCGGCGGCAAATCGGGAATCCATGGAAGACAAACAAAAAATGGCAGATTAGGCGATACAGAGAACGTGGCAGTAGATAAAAGTTTGTCAAACTATATAGAAACTTTTTCAAAATATAATTTAAGACAAGTTCAAATGTGATACATAAAATATAGAAACTTTGTCGGAATAAAAATTTATAAGGGCTTCTAATAATTATATCTAAATAAGCATATTTTATATTACTTATACCTACATTTTCAACATTAGGTAACCCCCTTACAAATTAATGTACTTAATTATCTATCTTTCAAAAGGCAACTCCCTAGTGAACTGGATTTTGCCTTGGCTAAGATAAGCGTAACACCGGGCATTACCCACTAACCAAACTATTCGCTTGAACTAAAAAATTCCCAAGTTTATTGGCTGATAATAAAAACAAGATTTTTAAAGAGATAGCCATTAGGCAGCAAGTTCCGGAAATTTCCAAATCATTTTTTTGTGTGGCCCAATGACAGAAAATCTAAAGATAAAAGCAATCATAAAATCAATTACAATGTGATAATGTCAAAGATTATTTTGAATTGTGGATTAAATTGATAATTTATCAACTTTCAATAGTTAAGTACAGTAGTCCATTTCACGGAAATCTCAAGTAGCTTTGACACAGTTTTCCCAGAAAAATAAAAGAGCTGATAGATTATTTGATAATATATTTTGAGTGAAGTTTATTGATTTGGATGCTAAGTTAGGGAACTCCCAGAAAGTCTAACTATCCAAATATATCCAAGATTTATAATTCTAGATCATGTGAAGATCCTCTCAGTTTTTCTAGAATAAATATTTCAATAAAATCTCTGATTTATTTCCTCTCTGACATAAAGGTAAATTAACTTTTATTTATTTAGAAGGATAATATTTTGTAACACCCTTATTTTATTATTATATTATAATATGCTATTAGTTTCATAAACAATTAAATAAAATCATATTTCATATTTTTACGAGAAGAAGGCCCAAGCTATGCTATGGCCCACCGTTAGCTCTTAGTTTAACACTAATGGTCAATAAATAAATAAATAAATAAATAAATAAATAAATAAATAAATAAATAAATAAATAAATAAATAAATAAATAAATAGATTATCGTTTCAATGCATTTTATTTATAGAGAAAATGTACAGAAGAACAGAAACTTTAAGGAACTTTAAGCTGAGATGCCAGAGTTGCTCTGGATCCAATCCAAGTAGCTGGTCACTCGGGTGAAGGCAGCTGGGGCTCCAATCTCGCAGCCATCATCCGCTCCAAAAGAGGTGATGCCCACCAGGGTTCCGTCCAGAGCCAAGGGGCCACCAGAATCGCCCTGGCAGGTGGAGATGGCCTTGGCGGTGTCCACGCAGATGACCTTGCTGGTGACCACTAGGCTGCCAAAGGTCTTCTGGCACTCAGAGTTCCCGATGATTGTCAGATCGGCATACTGCAGGTTCTTGGTCACAGAAGTCTCCGTGTCGGAGGTCATGCCCCAGCCAGAGGCCACGGCAGTCTGTCCCACGTATGTGGAGTAGCTGCTGGCGATGGCGGGCAG
Source organism: Drosophila rufa (assembly GCA_018153105.1). Classification (NCBI taxonomy): domain Eukaryota; kingdom Metazoa; phylum Arthropoda; class Insecta; order Diptera; family Drosophilidae; genus Drosophila; species Drosophila rufa. Next base: position 5,103,113 of record JAECXS010000085.1, read on the forward strand.
GGCGATCTTGTTCACAGCCGAGGAGAAGGTAACCGAGGGGGTCTTGATCAGGGAGATGTCGTTGCGGACAGTCAGGGAGATGTAGTTGGCGTGCTGGATCCAGTTGGAGCTGGACACGGTGTGGGTGAACTGGGGACTGGTGCGGACTGTGGCGCCATAATAAACGGTCACATAGGAGGCACTATAAAGATCGTTAGTAAGATCCTAAGGAAGCCAAGAAGCGAGGACCACTCACCCGCTGGTGCAGTGGGCAGCAGTCAGGACCCAGGAATTATCGATGATGGAACCACCGCACCACCAGCTGCCCTGCAGGCCAAAGAAGCTAAGTCCCACCTGGTAGGGGAACTGGTTCTCAGCGGCGTTCTTTCCATTGGTAATGCGACCCTCGATCGAAGGAGCCACGATCCTGTCACGAGGATGCACTGGCGTCAGCTTGGGCAGGATCCCAGCGGAGGCGGAGGCGATGGCCAGAAGCAAAACCACGAAGGCCTTCATGTCGATGGCTGAACGTTGATTGAATGAGTGACTTTTTCCTAACAATTGGGCCTAATATATACTATTAGCTATCTGCAGGGTCTTATCGCCAGTGACCTAATGGGCGAATCCCCCGATCGATTAGAATATCGATGGATTATAAATCATGCTTTAAAATTAACCCAATTGACGCAGCTTTTTCACACCTTTTTATCTAGAGTTGTATCTACCTTAGTCATTTCATTTTTTGGAATATATTAAAGATAATATTTTAATGGATATACGCTAGATAAAAAAAATCATATATTGACTCAAGGAATTACATAAAAAAGAGGCATTTCTTTCTGTATTTTTGATTTTTTTATGAGGTTGGAAACTTATGTCTTTAAGAAAGTAATCAAGCTCATCAAGTTATAATTAATTAAATTGCTTAAAGATCAATTTAAATTATCATCTCATCCTTTTAACACTTTTAATAAAAAAACTGAGTTAATGAAATATTATTTAGATTTTATTTGAAACATTTTCCTAATTAATATTCTAAAACATTAATCAAATAATATGGGAACGATTATATTTATATAAATATATAAATAATTATAATATAAAGCAACTACGATAACTCGTAAAGACCTAATTTTAGTTAATATATTCCCACAATATAAAAAATTATTGTGGACTTTATAACATTTTTTAACAGCAGTTCAAAGAGAAAGTCACTACTTGAACTTATCAAGTTATCGCCGCATCGATATAAGTGATAGGGATTTTCCCCACCCACAAGAATCGGAATAAGCCAAAATTTACAACTTCACCTTAGAAGTGGAGGATTTTCCCTGCGGCCTGTGGAAGAAGATAAGCCTCCCCAGGACGGATATAAAATGGTGGCCCGAGTCGAAGGGAACATCATTCAGTGAACTCTAATCGATCAACATGAAGGTATTCGTGGTCTTGGCTCTGGCTCTCGCCTCCGTCTCCGCAGGACTCCTGCCCCAGGCTCAGCCTGTGCCGCCCAAGGACCGGGTCTCGAGGCCATCGATCAATGGTCGCGTTGTCAACGGCCAGGACGCGGTGGAGAACCAGTTCCCCTACCAGGTGGGACTCAGCTTCACCGGCTCCCAGAGCGGCTGGTGGTGCGGTGGCTCCATCATCGGCAGCGAGTGGGTCCTAACGGCTGCCCACTGCACCAGCGGGTGAGTAATCCAGGATTTTGACTCAATGAACTTGGCTAATGACCCTGTTTGCAGTGCCTCCACTGTGACCATCTACTACGGGGCCACTGTCCGCACTAGCCCCAAGTTCACCCAGACCGTGTCCAGCTCGGACTGGATCCAGCATGCCAGCTACGTCTCCCTGACCCTTCGCAATGACATCTCCCTGATCAAGACCCCGTCGGTTACCTTCTCCGCTGCCGTCAACAAGATCGCCCTGCCCGCCATCGCCAGCAGCTACTCCACCTACACCGGACAGACCGCCGTTGCCTCCGGCTGGGGATTGACCTCCGATTCGGAAACTGCCGTGACCAGGGACCTGCAGTTCGCCGATCTCACTGTCATCCCCAATTCCGTGTGCGCGGAGACCTACGGCACCCTGACGGTCACCAGCAAGGTCATCTGTGTGGACGGCTCCAGCCGCACCTCGATCTGCAGCGGCGATTCCGGCGGCCCCCTGGCCCTGGAGGCCATCCTGATCGGAGTCACCTCCTTTGGCCACAGAGATGGCTGCGAGATCGGAGCCCCAGCTGGCTTCACCCGCGTGACCAGCTACTTGGACTGGATCAAGGAGAACTCTGGTATTTCCGCCTAATCGCTTCTATTTGCAACAAACCCTGTCTTCTACAAGGTTTCATAATTAAAAAGCATTTTAAAAAATTACATTTTCTGTTGTTATTTATTATTTATGGATGCAATTTAGTTTGAAGCTTAAAGATATTATTAGAAGGTTAAACAATGGACAGTTTTAAGCTTAAAGGTATTATTAAAAGGATGAACAATGGACACTTTTACATTTAAAATATTGGACAGAGGAACTGAAAACATCTTGGTAATAACCTCAATTGTAGGTAAAGGATTAAGCAATTAATAATATTTAATAAAAATGAATACACTTGCAATTAAAATTATACTGAATATATAATATATAAACAAATTTGTCAAATACTGTACTTAGTCTTCGATCAAAGCAGAACGAACTAAAAAATACTAGAATTTCAAAAATAATTGCACAAAAATATTGTTATTTAATACAATTACTGAAACCTTATAACTTGCATAAGTCTCTTCAGTTGAGCTTTCATTTTTTGTTGTGATACTTTATTCTTTGGATAATAAGGTATACTCTATTTTAATTTATTGCCTGGCATTTTAAGAATATTTTTCATTGTTTATTGGAAACTCCATTTATTTATTCTAAGAAGCTTAAGAACATATTAAATATGTTCTCTTAGGCCATTGTTATTCTTAAAAAAATGAAAAGCTAATTTTATTTTAAAGAAAATTCGATTACTTTTGTTTTTGCAATTCTCATTTATTTTACAAATTTCCCAGGACTCCCTTAGGCAGTGACTCCAGACTTGGTCTTGATCCAGTCCAAGTAGCTGGTCACGCGGGTGAAGCCAGCCGGGGCGTTCTTCTCGCAACCCTTGGAGGACACGAACGAGGTGACTCCAATGAGCTTGCTGTCCAGAGCCAGGGGGCCGCCGGAGTCGCCCTGGCAGGTGGACACCTCGTTCGCGGAGGCCACGCAGATGACGCCACTGGTGACCACGGAGCTGCCATAGCTCTGCTGGCAAACGGAGTTGGCGATGACCTTCAGGTCGGCGTACTGCAGCTTGGAGGTCACAGCCGAGGCGCTATCGGAGGTCAGTCCCCATCCCGAGGCGATGGCCGTCTGTCCGGCGTAGGTGGAGTAGCTGCTGGCGATGGCGGGCAGGGCGATCTTGTTGATGGCCGCCGAGAAGGCCACCGACGGGGTCTTGATCAGGGAGATGTCGTTGTTCAGGGTCTTGGAGTCGTAGTTGGCGTGCTGCTCGAAGCTGGAGCTGGACACGGTGTGGCTGAGCTTGGGGCTGGTGCGAACGGTGGATCCGTAGTAGATCTTCACCGAGGAGGCTCTGGTGGGTAGGAGGTTTATTTAGCAGGATATATCTAGCAAAGATCAAGGAATCCTTACCCGCTGGTGCAGTGGGCAGCGGTCAGCACGTAGTTGTAGGAGATGATGGAGCCACCGCACCACCAGCCGCCACTGGAGCTGGTGAAGCTGAGTCCCACCTGGTAGGGGAACTGGTTGTCGGCTGCATTCTTGCCATTGGTAATGCGACCCTGGATGGTGGGCACAGCTGCGACATCCTTGGGATGTATGGGAGTGTCCTGCGGCAGGATGCCAGCGGAAACAGCGGCAATAGCCAGAGCCAAGACCACGAAGACCTTCATGTTGATCGATTAGAGTTCAGTGAATGATAATCGGTGGGTGATGGGGGTTATTATATACCTTCTTTTGAGGTCTTATCAATGCGAAGTATTGGGCTAATCCCCAACTGATTTTATCAGTAACAAATCATGGCCAAAGGTGAGATTATCTTTGCGGGGCTTCCAGAAATTTTAGAAGAGGGGAAATCCCACTTGGGGTTTAGCTTTGTTTCTAGTTCTTACAAAATAATTACTTAAGTTGTGAAATTATGGACATATTAAGATATATCTTATATATTATTAAAAAAAAAAATATAAATGCCTAGTTTTTAAGCACTCTGCAACAGCAATGATTGCTTTTATTAGTAACTACAGTAAGTTTATTTACAAGGCAGTTCATAATTATTATATTTAAATAACAAAATGTAACTAATATTGATGCCACGTTTTCTATGATATAATTACTTTATTTGTGTAAGATAATAGTAACTAAAACGTTAAAGCACCTATTACTTCATTGAGTTATTTCATGATTATTATAAGTACCTACAATTAAATTGTTGTAATAAATATAACATGAATACGTATAACTTAAAGTTTAGATAGATGCAAAAAATATTAATTAATATTTAAGAATACTCCAAGCACCGTTTACCTCATTGATTGCATAAGTAACTGAGTTATCAGCCCGTCGTAAGTTCACTATTCATTCAAGTGGCTTTTCCCCCAGAAAATGTTCCAAGAAATACAATCTCAATCGTCACACATGGAGTGGGTCTTGCCCAGCGATCTGGCCGATAAGACCCTTTTGGGCCGAGTATTTAAGGGGCCACGTTAGTTCCGACCACCATTCACTCTTCGATCCTCCATCAACATGAAGGTATTCGTCATCCTGATCCTGGCCATCGCCTCCGCTTCCGCCGGACTTCTGCCCCAGGTGCAGCCCGTGCACCCCAAGGACAGGGTAGCTGCTCTTTCCATCGAGGGACGCATCACCAACGGCAGGAACGCCGCTGAGAACCAGTTCCCCTACCAGGTGGGACTCAGCTTCACCAGCTCCCAGAGCGGCTGGTGGTGCGGTGGTTCCATCATCGCCAACAACTGGGTGGTGACCGCTGCCCACTGCACCAGCGGGTGAGTATTCCTTGTATTCACTTAACGAATCCCACCTAATGAGAGTATCCCCGATGCAGTGCCTCCTCTGCGACCATCTACTATGGAGCCACTGTCCGCACCAGCCCCAAGTTCACCCACATCGTGTCCAGCTCGGACTGGATCCAGCACGCCAACTACATCTCCCTGACTGTCCGCAACGACATCTCCCTGATCAAGACCCCCTCGGTTACCTTCTCCTCGGCTGTGAACAAGATCGCCCTGCCCGCCATCGCCAGCAGCTACTCCACCTACGTGGGTAAAACCGCCGTTGCCTCCGGCTGGGGGCTGACCTCTGACACTGCCACCGCCGTGGCCAAGGATCTGCAGTACACCGACCTCACTGTCATTTCCAACGCCGAGTGCCTGAAGTCCTTCAGCAGCCTGATCGTCACCAGTAAGGTTATCTGCGTGGCCACTCCCAACTCGGTCTCCACCTGCCAGGGCGACTCTGGTGGCCCCCTGGCTCTGGACGGAACTCTGATTGGCATCACCTCCTTCGGGTCTCCCGATGGCTGCGAGGTCGGTGCCCCCGCTGCCTTCACCCGGGTGACCAGCTACTTGGACTGGATCAAGGAGAACTCTGGAGTTTCGGCTTAGTAAAGATTGTAAACTTGGTAACTGGTTTTAATAAAGAAAAGGAAGTTCTATTTTTGAAAAGAGATCTTTTGCTTAAAGGGAGCTTCTTTCGGTAATAAGGATATTAATCTAGAACCTTCTTAGAATAAGGATCTACTCCAGATGCTCTGCTCACTCAGATAAACCTTCAAAACAAGTAAGGAAAATTCCAAAATAAATATAAAATAATATTAAGTACTTGTAAGCAGCCGAAAAGTATCTACTTTCCTAACAACTTTCTACTTAAACGCACTAAGAAAAGGATAAGCAACCACAATTAAATTACAAATTGAAAAAAAAAAAATTAGTAATTTACATAGGTAATACCTCCCTAACTTATTTATCTCCAAATTAAACTCATAAATAGCGCAAACCGATAAAATGCACAGACAGAAGCCCGTATTGTGACAAACAAATTTGAAATAATTGATAAGAAAATGGCAAGAAAGTGCGCCTTAACAGCTTATTAGATTAGCGAAATACATAGGTCCCAAAATACATTATCAGCTGGTAAAAACCTGGCCAGGAATATAAATCAGACAAGCCCCGAAGTGACCGAATACATAAGGCTCCGGCCAGATAAGAGCCCTATAAAAGGAGTGCCTTGGAAGGGGAGAATCATTCGCAGTCCGAACACCAATCAGCATGAAGGTATTCGTCGTCCTCGTTCTGGCTCTCGCCTCCGCCTCCGCCGGGCTCCTGCCCCAGCAGCTGCCCCAGCACCCCAAGGACCGGGTCGCTGGCCAGTCCATCGAGGGTCGCATCACCAACGGCAAGACCGCCACCGCGGGCCAGATCCCCTACCAGCTGGGACTAGCCTTCACCGGCTCCAGCGGCGGCTGGTGGTGCGGTGGCTCCCTCATCGACAACGAGTGGGCGGTGACTGCTGCGCACTGCACCAGCGGTGCCACCTCTGTGACCATCTACCTCGGAGCTACTGACCGCGCCGACGCCAAGCTCACCCTGGTCGTGTCCAGCTCGAACTTCAAGCAGCACCCCAACTACCTGGCCCTGACCATCCGCAACGACATCTCCCTGATCAAAATCCCGTTAGTTGTCTTCACCAATTATATCAACAAGATCGCCCTGCCCGCCATCGCTGCCAGCTACCCCACCTACACCGGAGACACCGCCATTGCATCCGGCTGGGGACTGGTCTCCGATAGCGCCACCTCGGTGGCTCAATACCTGCAGTACGTCCCCCTCAAGGTCATCGCCAATCCTGATTGCTCGAGCGTCTATGGCACCATGGTCGTCACCTCCAATGTCATCTGCGTGGAAACTCCCAACGCCCAGTCCACCTGCAGCGGTGACTCCGGCGGCCCCCTGGCTCTGGACGGAACTCTGATTGGCATCACCTCCTTCGGCTCCTCCGCTGGCTGCGAGAAGGGCTACCCCGCTGCTTTCACCCGTGTGACCAGCTACTTGGACTGGATCAAGGAGAACTCCGGTGTGACCTCCTAACGACTCCTAGCGAATCTAACGAGTTTATGCATTAAAAAAATATTTCTATGAATTGATTTGAATTGTTTTATTTTGGAAGGTTGTTAGGGATTTTGGTATCCCAACAGTATAAACCTTTTCCATTTTTACTCGTTTTTCTGCATTTTTTAGTTAAGGCTTTATAGATTTTAAATTATTAGTGTATCCTGGTCATAAAAATGACACAAGACATTAATAAGTAAATAAAAATGCTATGATAGCTAATATTAAAAAAAATAATAATAATAATACATAGAGCACAAATCTCATTAAAGGTGTTTATATTAATAAAATCTTATGTATGTAAGACTGTGTAGGAGAAAGGCAGAGTAAGCAGTACAGCAGCAGAAATTAGCAGTACAGCAGAAATTAGCAGTTCAGCAGAAATTAGCAGTACAGCAGAAGAATAAGAGCAGTATAACAGCAGAGGATCATTTTTGCATTTTTCTTTCCAAGACCCTTGTTAAACCCAGCGGTCATTTAATTCTTAACTTTCTTAATCCCTAACTATTTCCTATACCCTGGGGACACTTGGTGGCCTATTTACTCTCATAATAACTTAGCAAATACTCCTCGTTCTGCGTAAATAAAATAAATTCCAATTTACAACTCATTTACGGTCATTATAAAAACAAAGGCCATAACATATACGGGCTATGGGCCATTGAAGGCCCAGAAGGCCTATATGGCGAAATCCAAGCAAACGCCTGCAGTAAATTAAACAAATAATAAACTAAGCGTTGATAAAACGCCAGTCAATAAATATTAAGACCCCGACCCAGACATTGTTGACAGCCCGACAGAGTTAAAGGGGCCCGAGTGAAATCATGCAATGGAAATACACGCCGAAAGCAATTAAGCCAACTGCAGTGGAGTCGCAGGGAGTCGAAGAAGGCCAAGGCCTAAGCAACATAATCGCCGAAACGTGCGGCAATTACACGGCAGCTTGAGGAATTGAATGCCAAACATCTGCTCTTCCCAGGCCAACGGAATCATCTGAGCTGTAATTTGCACTGGGCCGGGCCATCGGAGCAAATTCAATTAACAGAGGGAGACTGGACACGTGCCGGGAAAAAGACGCTGACGCTGACGCAATGTGGATGCCACAATCGCTGGCTATAAAAACAACATCCCGTCCTCCACATGAAGGGCCCACTCAGACACAACTCGGTATTGATCATTACAGCCAACAAATAAGGTGAAGAACTGCAGGTTTCGATTTTCTTTTTTAATTAAAAGAATGTAATATATTATAATAAGTTTACAATGGAAATTACCTATTGTTCTATGGGTTTACTATTTAACCATGATTTAACTTACGTTAAATATCCTATAAACTGATTTATTAACAATTAAACGTAATATTTTTGAACTTAATATGTTTGCAGAGAAAAAAACGTTGATTTTGTTTACTTATCGTGGCCAATGTGAATGTGAATAGAATGTGTCCAAAAGACAGAGTTGCCAGATGGCAAAGTTAGATCGATACAGACTGTATCATACAGTATTCTTGAAAAAAAAATTAATTTATACAAATTTAAGACAATTTTTCATTTTAGTTTGCATTTGGCCTTAGGTCAAAGTCTCGTTTAAGTCCTATAAAACATAAACATTTACATATTATTAAATCATAATAACTACATATATATAATTAGGTTTATATCGTTATCAGATACTTACTATTATAGCACTTCAATGTATTAAGATTAAATACATTGAAATCTGATATAGTAGTATCACTCTTGAAAGGAAAAAGTCATTCCCTCAATTAAAAGTCTTCCAAAGACAATTATGAACTAAAAATAAAACTAACCCAATTGGTTTTCCATTTCTTCTACAGATAAGATGTGGCATTACCAGACACTTTCTGTGCTATTCCTCCTATTACTCCCACTAATGGTTATATCCACCGAAGACTGGACTGCCAACGAAGACGATCCTGCTGCCGACGATGATGAAACGATCATGGAGCGGCGCTGGCAGCTGGGCTACGAGCACTGGCGACTTCGCTGCGAGAAGTTCGAGGCGGAAGAGAACCAGACTTCCCCCATAGCCACTCGAATCGCTGGCGGGGAGCTGGCCACGCGCGGCATGTTCCCCCATCAAGTGGCTCTGCTGATTCAGCAGAGTGCCGGAGGAGCACTCATCCAGTGCGGTGGCTCCCTCATCGCGGCGCAGTTTGTTCTAACGGCGGCTCATTGCCTGACCGATGCCATCGGGGCTAGGGTTTACGCCGGAGCCACTCGATTCGGCGATGTCGTAGATGCCGCCGAGGAGTTTGTGGTCAGCTATAGGGACTTCATAATCCATCCAGGTTACTTGGGCTTTGGGGGCTACAATGATCTGGCCTTGATGAGACTGCCCAGAAGGGCTATAGCCTCAGACCGGGTCCAGGCCATAGAGCTGGCCGGGGAGTTTATGAATCAGAAGTTTCTGGCGGGCCAGCCGGTGACCCTGACGGGTTGGGGCAGCCTGGGAGACTCTGCTGGCACGCCAAAGGATTCCCCTCTGCTCCAATACCTGGATGTCGAGGTGCTCGATCAGGAGCGCTGCATGTGCTATTTCCTGCCAGGTTTGGTCAGCCAGCGGCGACACCTCTGCACCGATGGCCGGGATAAGCGTGGCGCCTGCAATGGCGACTCTGGCGGACCACTGGTCATCCACTGGCGCAATGTCAGCTACCTAATTGGGGTCACCTCGTTCGGCAGTGCCGGCGGCTGTGAGCTGGGGGCGCCCACTGTCTACGCCAGGATAACCGCATATTTGCCATGGATCCGACAGCAGACGCAGACGGAGATGTCGACCGACTAAATGCAATTAACGCCTAATTGCAGCCCATTAATTGCTAAACAATATAGTCGGAGCCCGACAATAAAACCAATTTGGGGCGAGGAGGGACCACCCCACCGGGAAGGTGAAAATGGTACATTTTATTGGGTTTATGGGGGTTGCTTTCCCTGTTTGCCTGAATGGAAATTGTGGCCGATAAATAACAATAAACATTTGGAAGAGCTCAATAAAAGGGAGAGAGAATTTCCAGCGAATTTCGTCTTCGAGTTATTTGCCCGTCGATGTGGTGTTGATTCTGCCGCCTCCCTCACCTCCCACTCCTGGCCTAATCGTCTTTAATTGGCCATCTGAATTGGCCATTAACCGCAGCGATGCGGTCAGTCAGTCCAGTCCAGTCCAACGCGTCATCAAATCACGCGGCAATCGCGCCGATAAAGAAGCCAAAGCCCTGTGGTTGCGCCAACAACTGTACCTTGTTTGTTTATAATCGTAAATTAAAAAGAGAACCTGTCAATGGGCAAGTCTCATACGTGTATTAAGTATATATTATATATGTAGTGGGGGTTTGAAAAGACGCACAGGGTATTTTAACACAGAGACTTCCTCCGATTTTACTCGCCAGAACAAACTGCCTCCTTGAGAGAGACTCGCTTACAGAGTAAGTTAGTTAACATTGGCTTAACATATTTCTTATAACTATCGGTATTGTATTGTTATCGGGATCTGCTAGCAGTGTGGCCGTCTACTAGTCTACTACACATTGAACAGCTGAATGATTGGGCTTTTATTGTGAATTCCTAATAGAAAGGGGCTTCATTCCTTGATCTTTACCTTTACAGGTAAACAAACCTGGCGGAACCATGGGCTTAGGCGACTCTTTCCCCACACAGACAACCGATAAGATAGCACTCGAGTGCTACTAGCACTCGTAAGATACCAGGAACGGCACACGTCACTCGCTGAAGAGCCAAAGTAAGCCCTTGCCTATTCCATATTACATAGATATTTATTTGGAACTAATCAAATTAATTAGCCACCTCATGCTCGGCTTCGGCTCGGGCTCCACCTGCAGGCCCGGCGGAGGAGAGATTAGATCCCTATCGGGATTTGAACCGAATACCCTTGGGCTTTGGGAAAGTAATTTTGGCGGCCGAACGGCTGAAGTTCATTCATATCTTCCGCTTAGGATCTCCAAAGATAACGTACTTCGAACTACCGACTTCTGGCCATATCTTATCATAGTTTTATTTTTGAAATGCAGCCTAATCTGGGATTTCTATTGCGATTTTGCGATTCCTCGCCACTATAAAAACCCGGCGGTGGCCAGTGTCAAGTCAGTTGAGTTCCTTTAACTGAACACGCAACAATCCCCCCAAGATGAAGTTCCTGATCATCCTCGCCCTGGCCGTGGCCGCCTCTGCCTTCCCGCAGCAGGAGGTGCAGTTCCGCAACCGTGAGATGCCCGTCGTCGATAGCATCGAGGGTCGCATCACCAACGGCAAGACCGCCACAACGGGCCAGTTCCCCTACCAGGCGGGACTATCCCTCAAGCTGAGCGCTCTGTCCAGCGCCTGGTGCGGTGGCTCCCTGATCGGCACCAACTGGGTCCTGACCGCTGCTCACTGTACCGATGGGTGAGTGTCCTTTGCCCGCCTGTTCCCGCCTTTTCCCGAAAGGTAACCAATCTAATTTTTTTTTTATTTCCCCATCACAGTGTCCAGTCCGTGACTGTCTACCTGGGCTCTACCGCGCGTGCCGCAGGCACATCCGTTGTTGCCACCAAAATTCTAATCCACTCCGGCTGGAACAGCAACAACCTGCGCAACGACATCTCTCTGCTCCAGATCCCCACGGTCTCCTTATCCAGCACCATCAAGCCCGTCGTCCTGCCCGCCATTGCCAGCTCGTACAACACCTATGTCGGTGACGTGGTTACCGCCTCCGGCTGGGGCCGCACCTCCGACTCGTCCAGCTCTGTGTCCAGCACCCTGCAGTACGCCACGATGACCGTCATTTCCAACACTCAGTGCGCCGCAACCTACGGTACCTCGATCGTAACGACCTCCAACATCTGCATCAGCACCGTCAACTCCATCTCTACCTGCAACGGTGACTCCGGTGGCCCTCTGACCCGCACCGACGGTGTCCAGATCGGTCTGACCTCCTTCGGAGCCGCTGCCGGTTGCGAGAAGGGCTACCCCGCTGCCTTCACCCGTGTGACCAGCTACCTGGACTGGATCAAGGACAACACCGGCATCTCCTACTAAGGAGAAGTCAGGAACTTCACTTAATGCACAAATAAAAAAAGCAATTCTAACGAATCGGTGTGTCTTTGGTTTTCCTTTCGCTCTAAGTTAATCATTAAAAAGATCCTTCATAGTTCAGCCCAATGCCTTATGCGCCATAGTGCATGCATCCCAAACAAGAATTTTTAGTTTTTGCAAGGTTCTTGATCAAAAATGTTCTTCTATAAATTGAGGGACTTATATATATGTACGTACAGCAGCAGAATAAGAGCAGTATAACAGCAGAGGATCAGCAGAAGTAGACCGAAACAACAGCGGAGAGACAGAAAAACAACATCGAGGTAACAGCAGAGGGACATTCAGAGAGAGACGACAGCAGAATCAAGAGCAGAAAATAAATCTTTCAATATCTTATACCTTACTACTTAACCAAAACTTACATAACAACAAAATCGAGCTGAGCTAATAACTCCGCTTACACAATTGAACACTTCAATTAAGGAAAAACTCATACACTCAAGCTATAAATGATTTTAATTTATATAAAACGGCAGGCACACGTAAATCGCCAAGCTGTTACTGGCTCTCAGCACATAAGTTTTCATTAAAATTCATTAAATTGCCAAAGCGAGACAATAAAAGCTGAAAACTTCACTGCCAACACAAAAGGAAAAACAAAGGCGAAAAAGTTTCCCGCTCAAGTGAAAGTTTAAAAAAGGAAGAAAGAAAAAAACGATGACAATATGTCAGCACTTGAATTATGGCCAGGCATTTGAATAAATGACAAAAGTTGTTGCTTCATTTGTAGCACTTTTTATTTTCGGGCCATCAACGTTTAATTCCCCGAAACTTTTCAGCCCAGAATCTGGGCTAAGTGCGGCATTTTTGCAGTGCAAGGACCTCTCCACATGTGGAAGGATAGCAGGTGGTGCCCAAAAACCAGTCTCGACCAGATGCTCCTGCGGTGTCGTATACTCGTAAAAAGCATTTACTCGGAGTCAGAGGCAGAGTCAGGAATAGGAACCGAAAACCAGATCCGGAGACATAACAGAGTCAGTCAGGGAAAATAACAGCAGCAGCAGCAGCTGAGCTGAAAGGGAGTCCCCTCCCAGGACGAGGACTAAGCGGGGTCCAGCCGTGCTGATAAATGTTTGCATTGCGGAAATTTATGACAGCACAAAAAGTTTCCTGCACTCGCATTCTGTGGTTTAGATATGACAAAATATCATACATAACCCCCCTGAACCTGAACCGAAATAAAAACGCACAAGTTACTAGAGTTATATGGGTGTTTGGGTATGTGGGGGGATGAGGACAAAAGTTAGTTAAAATGTCAACCCGGAACTCGCTCTCCACGAGTGTTTATGGCCAAAAGTTTTTTATTTAAAATCCACTTTGCCCAGTTGCATGGCTCTGATTGAACGTCGAAAGTTCGCTCCTATCTTGGCCACAAACTTGCTTGTTTTGCTGATTGAAGTGAACTTGGTCTGCCCCGGCCTTCCAGTTAGTTGGTCAAGTGGCCTTCGTTCGATCCGAGTTTATTTCCAAAATATTTGGACACGCCACCCTGCGGCCCCAAACGGCAGGAAGCTCTGCAGCCGGAATTTGCATTGACTTTAAGTCTATTATTTATATCCTTCCGAGTCTCTGCTGACCCAGTTCGCACATCAAATTAAATATTTAGCCCGGTCTTATAAGGTAGTATGTGGTAGCTAATAAAATCAATTCTAGCATCGTATGGAGCTCTAATCACAGGGCAAAATCAATTAACGAACTGTCAGCTCATCAATTATGCCCCAGTGGGAGGGAGGGAGTCTGGGAGGGATTGGGTTCCTGCCACTTTTCGACTGGCGGCGAGTCAACAACGCAATCCTGGCTAATAAATGCCAGCCAATTCAAAGCAATCAACTTAATTAACGATTTTTGGTGGGGCCATGATGCGGCTACATAATTAATTAAGTGGAGTCGAAATCAGCCAGCCAACAAACAAAAAAAAAGGAGAAAAAGGACGACGTATGCGAAATTTGCAAACTCAGCATTTCGGGGTCACCAAGTGGATGAAGTGAGCTGGAACTGCAAATAGTTAAAGTTAATAGTTAATGATGTTTATGATGATGTGAGAAAGCCATTTGAAACATGGCTTAATTGAGAAGAGAACTTTGGATGGACTTTAAATGGGGTTTATTATAAGCCATTAGTTTGAGGTCACCACATGTCGAATTCGAGCTTAGCTGCTGACTTTAATAAAGTGTTCAAGTAAGTATGACATTCTATCTCAGGAAGACCTTAGCTTAAAAAACATAACTTAGGACCTATCTTGACATAGGCTTTAATTCACTAGTTTTTTGGGGTCATCATTTTTAAGATAATCGAATTGTGAAACCTGTTAATAAATGGATATTCTATACTAAGTCAGGATAATTAATGTATATTGAGAAAATTTCGGCAGGCTTTAGCTTTTCTTAATAGTTAAGTCAGTTTCTCCTAGACATTGGGGTTACCACTTGCAAAAATGTATCTTAAGTGAAAATAGTTAAAGGATATTGTTGGTCTAATGACCTAATAGATCCACTTAAAGTATTATTTTAATCTTAGAGAACAACTGAGAGAAGAACTTAGAGAGAAAGTTAGAGAAGAACTTAAAAAAGAATTTAGAGACGAACTGAGAGAATAACTTAGAGAATAACTGAGAGAAGAGTTGAGAGAAGAACTTAGAGAAGAACTGAGAAAAGAATTTAGAGAAGATCTGAGACAGGAGCGTGGAGAGAAAATTAGAGAAGAACTGAGAGATGAACTGAGAAAAGAACTTAGAGAATAACTGAGAAAAGAACTTAAAGATGATATTAGAGAAGAACTTAGAGAAGAACTGAGAGAAGAACTTGAAAGCCATGAGAAGAACTCATGTGACGAACTTAGAGAAAAACCAACTTTACCTAGTGTCCAAGCTTGTTGTCACCACCTGTGAAAAATTGACCTGACTTCAAAATAGACTTTGTGTTAAGGAAACTAACTTTAAAAATGGTTTTCTTAAAACCTCTCCTCCTGGAGCTTTTTGATATTTCGGTCCAACTTAGACTGACTGATATTCTTAACCCCTTTAGTTGCTCCGTGTGCTCGGTGTGTGGCTGTGACACTTTGAATGATGTTTGGCTAATTAAACGCCGAACAATTACTATTGCTCCAGCACTTAACCACCCCAAGTCACTTGCGATGACAGGCCAACACAGAAAGTGTTTCTAGCAAAAAAGCCACACACCCAGCACACCAACACACACCCTGAGTGAGAGAGAGTATCGCACACTTAATTCATTTAACTCAAACATTTTCATTTATTTATCGCATTACTGGCTCCTTCCTCGGTCGGCGCTTAACCAACCCCAGTTGGAACCGCCGTCAGCAGAGTTTTTTCGGCTAATGACTTCCTGCTTTTCCTAACGCGCTCAGCATCCGGCTTCCCGGATTCCCGGCACAAAGGCACACACACCACATGTGGGTGTGTGTTTTCAGGAGAGAGGGTTGTTTGGACTGACAGGGTAAGTGGGCAAGAAGGCGCATCAAGCTCATTGAATGCTTTTGGCATGTTGCCCGGCCCGACACCATTATTTCTGGTAACAAGATAATTGTATAATGAAATCCAAACAACACTTGGGTCTCGGTGTGGTGCCTCTGCCGACTCTCCACTTGAACCAGCATCCACCCAGCAGCATCCTGGCCACGAAAAACAACAAGTTAGCCCCAGCAGCCCACCGCAATGACTTGACGGCAAAGTTCGCTGGCTTTTTTTGGCTTTGGACTCTCGGAGACAAAGAGTTCTTGGGGCGGTTTGCTTTTTGCCTTGACTGCTGATTGAGTGGCAATACTTGTTTCTGGCCAAAGTTGGCTCCTTTGATTAACAGAGAGGCCAGTACATGACCAAAACGGGGTTTCTAATTAAGTTTTAAGTCCTGGTAGTTTGTGTAGTTTGCAAAATATTTACTGAAATAAATATTAATACCTATTAAATGCCTTATCAGAAACAGCTTTAATTTTAAGACACATTTACACACTCTAATATCTTATCGGGGAATTATTCCCCTTATCATAATACTCTTTAAGTAAAGGAAATATTAGTAATTACAATTTGTTTACTAATATACTTTTCCTGCTGATAAGATAAACTATACAAGCCATGAATTTAGCATAAACTTTACTTAATTAATTAAATTCTCACAAACATTTTGATAAATATCTTTGTGGCAAACCCGTAAGAGCAATCCCCAGTCAAGGATATCCTCTGGCCAAAAATAACTTCCCCCTTTTGGTTGTTAATTTCATTCCATTCACATGGAAGTAAAGTGTCTTGTCATGGTCTCGTGCCTTTTGTTTCCATGTTTCCTCCTTTTTTCCTTCCGTTTGTTTTCCCTTTGGGAGTGACAATTGATTGACGGGAAAAGTTAATGGCTTACTTCTGGCGAAATACGGAACTCGAGAAATACTTAAAGAAGTGCGTCTGCTTTGGGGCTAGCGAGCGGTAAACATAATTGAAACATCTCGTCCTTTTCGGGACTCGAAAAGCTCCGACGAAAGCATATCAAGTAGATAGCACACATGCCCATATGCAAAGCCGCTCAGAGAGCACTCACCGAAATCCCCGCGCCCCCATCTCTCTGCCAGAATCCTGGCATCCTGGCATTACCTAGAGCCATCAGTCAGTCAAAAAAAAAAACAAGGAAAAACAGAAAAAGAAAGGAGAGAAACGTCAGCAGGAGTAGGGCAAAAAATAATAATACTTTGCTCCTCTGGCGGGGGCAGAAAATAAAGACATAAAGCAAACAAATGCCGGCATCGAGGAGGAAATATGGGCGGAGCAGCTCTCCGGACGGAAGGTGGATTCAATGGATGACTGGCAGTGGAGCTGGAGTGGCTTTTAGTGCGTTCAAGCAGAAAAATATATAGAAAACAATAAACCGAAATTACAACAAAAATAAGCCGGAGCACACACACAAAAAATATTGGCAAACAAAAATGTTTATAAGCCATAAAGCATTTGCCAGCTGAGGCTCAGCTGCATACTCATATAAATATTTGCATGCTAAATTTTGATGACTAGTTATATATTTTCCAACTGAAGCTGAATGGAGATAGAGATGCTTCAGAAAAAAAAGGTTCGCATATTTTACAGGCATTAATGAAGCCCCAACAAAAGAGATTCCCATCTGAATGAACAATCCTGCAGCCCCTGATATTAACTATTCCCATCCTTCGGGGGGGCAGGATATCCGACTGCATTCAAATTCTGCTGCCAACACCAAGACTCTCCCGGAGTGTACAAAGGAAAAGTTGCAATATCCCGGTGCCAAGAATGCCCGGAACAAAAGGAATCCACTGAAAGTATTCCAGAAGTCATTGATACGGCCCGAGCGGAATCATTTTTTCATTTTTCGGTGGGATGTGCCAATGCCAATAAGCAGACAAGTACCAGCTCCGAAGGGGACACGTATCAAACCAGCCACTCTCCAGTCTCCCTGAAAATCCAATTGTCGTCGAAGTAGACAAAAATCCTTGGCGTTTGGCACACAATAATAAAAGCGGGGGGAAAAAAAAGGCAAAGCCAAAAGCAATCTATCGAAAAGGATTTGTTTGCATGGCAGGAATTTATATTTATATATATTATATTTCGAGCGGGAAAAAGACTGAGCCTGCTCTCATATGCAAAAGCCACTGGGATGCCGTCAGCTTATTGATAGAAAATCACAGAGAAAGCAAAAATGGTGCCCTCAAATATTTGTCAAGCCATCGCCGATACATATTATATACCATATACATTTATGTATTCCCATATAATAACTTAGTTTGATCCCAGAGCATAAAATTTAACGGTGGACACTTGTGTTTGTCGTCTGTTCGTCGGATTTGCGTCACAGTATTGACAGTACAACGTGGCGTATGTGCAATGTTCACCACTAAGCTCGCTCTTTATCAAGTTTTCTTGTCTGGCACTGCACTCAGGTTGGGATCTGGAACCCCAGTCTGCCAGCTGCTCCCTAATCAAACTTTTTCAATACATCGCGCATTAAAAACGAGTTGACAAACTGCAACACAAAACTTTGACCAAGTCCCGGGACCTGCTAAGTCCCGGGTTAACTTAGCCGGGAAAAAAGGGGAGCCACAGGAGCTACAGGGAGTTCACCGAACGTGAGTCACGCCAACATACATCTGTACTTATACTTATAGCCAGCCAAGTGCAGCAACAAATTGCATTTCGAAAAATGGAACATAAAAACTGAGGAGGAGGAAGGAAAACTTGTTTCCCATGCATTTGAGTAACATCTTGGAAAATGGGGGATAAGTTCTTGCCAAGTTTACCGGGGGAGAACCGAGAAAAAAGGTGCCTGACAATCGCATTACTCATACGCAATGTGAGCCCATCCCAGGAGGCATGATTAATGAGGCGGCTGCTGTTGACATCCCCGAAAGCAATTTGAATTATAGCAGGAAATAGACATAGTTCCCTGTGATAAGTCATCAGCGACATCGGGACGACGAAGGGAGGAGAGTCTGGGCACTGCCCGAGCGGGTCAGCTGTGCCAGACAGTTGTCATTAATTCTGGCCAACAAGGAGCCGGAGACGGATTTCTTGGGCTGACCGCAGGGCACAGCGACAGTTTCATGACAATTTAACACACAAAAAAGTGAAGCGTAGCAATCGGAGTGTAGCTAAGCTTTCTATTTGCGACAGAGAGAGAAAAAGGTGTTCCTAAATCAACAAAAATGTTAAGAAAAAAATCTGTAGTTGGAAATTGTAAAAAGTAAAAGAGAATTAAATTGCTTGAACCTAAAATAAAAATAATAAGTATTAATAATAATTTATTAATATTTTAGGAGCCGTTTAGCTTATACAAAATTAATGATAAATCTAAAACAAAGGAAATCTATAGCTGCAAATTACCAGAGAGTTCCATTTATTTAACCTAAAATATTATTAAATATAAATTAATAATTAAGTAGCCTTTTACTTTTATAAATTAAATATAAACCTAAAAAAAGGGATAATCTTTTGCTGGAAAGTTAAAAAAAAATTAAATAATAATTCAATATGAATAATCTAAAATATTAAATAGGTATTCATAAATTAGAAGAATTTTACCTTATATACCCCTTTAATAAAAGTATAAAAATTAATTATATCTTCTTTAAAATCTACTACTAACGTTTCCCAATTCATATTAAATCCCTCTTCCTTTCTAAGAGCTTTTCATACATTAAATAATTTCCTAAAGTGCATTAAACTACAATTTCTAAGAGTGGACCAAAAAAAAAGGCGACAGCCAAAACACACAGTCCAGAGTGGCAGTAGAAGCGTAATCGATGCGGCTCACATTAGATTGTTGTCCGGAGAGAGGGCTGAGGTCCTCAGCTCAGCTGAAGTGAGTTAGAGTCCTTGGCCGGCCACCAGCATCTCAAGTGCTCCCCAAAACTGACCTCTCCGAGGGCTGCTCCTTTCGCTGCTCCTTGCTCGGTACTGCTGCGACTGCTTTTTATCCCAAGCTGCTGCTTCGTTTATCATTTGTTGTTCACTTGTCGAAATTTTATTGCTGCAATCTTGTTTGTCGTCTCGTCCTTTTCCCTTTTTCTCGTCAAAGGACAGCGCTCGCTGGGGGACATTTCAAATGCCTTACTAAGGACACACTCGGGCGCAAACACAACTGAGGTGGAAATAATATAGCTATGGGTTTTGTTATGTTTTTTGCTTATTTTTAAAGAGATTTTATAGACAATTTTTGGCGACTTTCTTTAATTTAAGAAGGTGATAAAATTATTTATAAATATATTTGCGAGTGGTGCTATCTTGCACTATTAACTCCCCCGTCGCTGTGCTTGAGTCCACTTGAGCCAGAGGCGTAGTCGGTTCCTGAATGAATATTCGAGCCCTTTGCCAGTCCCTGCTCCGCCTACGCAACTGGTCGAGTGAGCAGAAGTTTCCTTCCATCTGAGATTCCTCAAGCAGTGGACATTGTTGTTGCTCTCTGGCGGATATGCGTCTAATAAGCGTGTGTGTCGGGTGAGCGCATTACGTATACGTAATATACATTTATATACATATATCTCTGGCAGCAATTTAAAGGGTGACTGCCTTTAAAACTCCTCCTCGGCCAACAATGAGAGCAAATATTTCAGGAAAATTAGTTCCTTTGTTCCTGCTGGAGACAAAAGGAGCGCGATTTTTACGCAATCAGCAAAAAGAGCAGCCGGAAAAGTGCTCAAACAGAGGAAAAATCAATAAAGTGCAGTTAATACAGGGATTAAATATTTGGATAGATTTTCCCTTACTCCCCACTACGACTTGGCTCCTCTTTAAGATGGCGATAAGAGGAAATCTATTTTATGCTCGGCATTTATGGCCCAGACACGCACAAAAAAAAAATAAGAAAGGCAACCACTAGAACAACTATCATGCTCCGGCATACATGTGTCAGCAGGAAAGGCAATGAATTGTTTTTATGTGCTAATGTCCGGCAGGAGAGTGTGGTCCTGGTCCCGGCTCGCTTTGCATGCCCGACACGTAAGGCGATTTGATTTCAATTTCCCAGATTCAGCTGGCCACTGTCACTTGCCTCGTCGCCTCATGAGTTGGCAACTTTCGGCACACCGCTGCGTATACTTGATATGATTTGGGGCCAACCATCAGAGATAATCACTGGGAATTTCACCCACTCGAGGCGCTGAGAGCGGCCGTAAACAATTTCACTGATCGTTTGATCGTTTGGAATCCAAAATATATAATTCGATTAGAGCAATCGATTGATCCGGTTTTCCCCAAGCTAAAAATATACATTTCGTATTATTCTTTTTGGCAGTGCAAAAGTCAGCCAAAGTCGTGCGTTTTGCACGGCCGTCATTCAAAGAAATCTATGCTTATCACTTATCACAGAGCCCAGAACCAGGCCGATTGCTAGACATCTGCCGCCGCTCCTTCAGGTGTGAAGTGGGTTTAATTGAAAGCCTGCGGTGTGTAATCTTGACGCTCACTCACCCCTCCGATAACGGAAGACACTTCTCTGTGCTTTTTGGTCAATCAAAGCAAAGATAAGTAGCCACAAATAAAGCGAATAAAAAACCCTGATAAGCATTTCCAGCACGCTTCGAATAAACAGAAATGACTTAGTCAAAATACAAGAGGCCCGGCCCGATCGATGGTATATAAACCGGAGCTAGTTGGGCTAGAGAATCATTCGTTCTTCGATCATCATGAAAGTGCTCGTAGTATTCGCCCTCGCTCTGGCCACCTGCTCCGCCGCCGGCCTCCTGCCCCAGCAGCGCCCGGTGCACCCCAAGGACCTGCCCTCGGTGCCCTCGATCGAGGGTCGCATCACCAATGGCAAGGCCGCCACCGAGGACCAGTTCCCCTACCAGGTGGGACTAAGCTTCGGCAGCAACAGCGGCAGCTGGTGGTGCGGGGGCTCCATCATCGCCAACGACTGGGTGCTGACTGCTGCCCACTGCACCGCCGATGCCACCTCTGTGACCATCTACTACGGCGCCACCGTCCGCACCAACGCTAAGGTTACCCAAACCGTTGCCAGCTCCTTCTTCAGGCAGCACGAAAGCTACAACTCGGTTGTCCTGAGGAACGACATCTCCCTGATCCAGACCCCCGCTGTCGGCTTCACCTCCGCTATCAATAAGGTTAAGCTGCCCAGCATTGCCAACAGCTATTCCACCTACGTCGGTCAAACGGCCACCGCTTCAGGCTGGGGCAAGGTCTCTGATTCCGCCTCCGGTGTGGCCAGCACCCTGCAGTTCGCAACCTTCGAGATTGCCAGCGTTGCCGATTGCCAGAAACTCTACGGCTCTCTGATCGCCACCTCGAAGGTCATCTGCATTGCCACCCCCGACAAGGTCTCCACCTGCAACGGTGACTCTGGCGGCCCTCTGGTCCTTGACAGCAACGATGACCTGGTCGGTGTCACCTCGTTCGTGTCCAGCGCCGGCTGCGAAGCCGGTGCCTACGCTGGCTTCACCCGTGTGACCAGCTACCTGGACTGGATCAAGACCACCTCCGGTGTTTCCTACTAAGCACTTTTCTTTCAATAAAAACGATTCATGATTTAAGCGCAATTGGTATTAATGGCACTATTTTTGGGTAACGCTTATCGTAAAGATTAGAACTTTTGGCGTTAACTTAATTAAGTTCTTGGCAAAATATTTAAATAATTAGTTTGAATAAAATTAAGTTGAGGTCATTTCCGCAATTCTATGAGGGAGAACTAATACCTTTTAGAGTCCAAGGGGTTTTTTTTTATAGGTATTTCTTCTTTAATTCCAGTTGAATAATCAGAGAGAACTTAAAACTGACAAAGCAACTGATGGGGATGATTGAAACATCCGAAACATCGTATATCGTTCAAATAGAGAGCTTTTTACATTGAGTAACTTATATAGAGCCGCAATTTTCTCTTCCTCTCACGATTTCAAGCCAACAGGGTAGTCACCTATGGCATTTTATACTTGCTCGATGTTGCAGTGTGGATAACGAGTGGAATTAAGTATTTTGAAGGGCTTTTTATTAATATTTGTTAAACAAATCATTTTTAGGTAACTATTGCTCAACATTCGATATCAATATACCCTTTTCTTAGAATAGCCAGGCATTTGCATTTGAAAAGTCCGTTACGCATTGATTGTACAACACTAAGTGCGCGTAACAGAGCGATTCCATGCGCAAAAACATGTTAACTAACATGATTAGATAGATTCTCTTTACTTTTTGTTACTATTTGTTACTTTACGCTTTGACTACTGAATTCCCTGTGGCATCCTATCGTTTACATGTTAATATCGATTACTGGTTATCGCGCCACCCATCGGCTTATTTATGGTTATCGGCCGATAACTTTTTAAAATTAAGACGGACTGCATCGGCGGTAACATCGCTAGTCTAAATATACTCTAAAATATCTTCATTGCGATATATATATATATATATATATATATTTATATATAAATAACTAACTAAGGCCTTCAATTAAATAAGCTGATAACAACGTAAATAACAAGTCATCGACTGTGAGATACCAGGTATCTCATTCTTAAAGCTCCGTACTCAGACACACGAAAAGTGTTTCTAGCAGTATGTTAAAGCGAGAGGGTGAGTATTGACCTCTCGTTTTGGCTCAATGCTTAGGAACACTTTTCGCGTGTTTGAGTACGGAGCTTTAAGGTCCGAACTATTATATAATTTATAGGTTGACGGCTTTTAAAAACGTAATCAAACATTTAACATTGCGAAATGCCCAAGAAAATGTGGCTAAGAACATATTGAGGAACATAGTGCAAAGCAACTTAATTGTTTAATAACTTCGATGCTTATCTTTAAATTTTACTCATACCCACAAAAATGCATTCGCTATTTATTTATTTACTTTCTACAGAAGTTCAGGTCTGCAGCCGCCAAAAAGTAGGCTAGCATTTGTCCCAGACTTCAATTGCGCACATTAAAAATAAAACACTTGAGTTTAGAGATTGAACTTGAACTTTTATGGGTCTGTCATTATCAGGACTACATTTCGGGCATTGAACTTATTCTTCAGTGGAAACATTTAGCCCACATTTGGGCCATGGCCAGACTAGGAGAGTTGGTCAGAAACAAAGAAGCTCGTGTTTGCCACCAATTTAATGTGAACAATGGGCCGCGTTTTGCCTTTAATATAAATAAATTGGTATAAATAAGGCGAAAAATCGTTAAAGAATACCATTCGTTGTGAATATGAAAGTGATCGCAGTTCTCCTACTGGCCCTGGCCGCCGCCTCCGCTGGCACTCTGCCCCAGCTGAATATCGTTCATCCTCGAGACAGGACAATGGGAGGATCCATTGAAGGCCGAATAGTTGGTGGAAAAGCCGCCTATCCGGGACAGTTTCCCCATTTTGCGGTGGCTCCATCGTCGCCACAGACTGGATTCTGACCGCTGCCCACTGTACCGATGGGTAAGAGATCTCAAAACTAAAGTATTTTATTTTTTGCGACCTATAATGATTGTATTTAGCGCTGAGGGGGCAACTATCTACGCTGGATTCATACTCTTGGAGGTGGGCTTAGTGCTTAAAGTGACCAGTGATAATTTTAAAAAGCACCCCCACTACAACTCATGGCTTCTTACCAACGACATCTCCATGATCAAGCTGAACAAACCATTGAAATTTTGTTTGTGGATTAACAAGATCGCACTACCCTCACTTACGGGCCCTCACGATACCTACGTGGGTCGGAAGGTCACGGCTTCGGGTTGGGGACTGACTTCTGATGCCGACAAATCCCAACCCTGGTTACTACAGTACACGGATGTTGAGGTTATTTCCAATGAGGAGTGCAATGAGCACTATCTAGGTTTCATAGATGATTTACATATGTGCACGTCCGTAAGCGGTGGTCAGTCCACCTGCTCTGGTGATTCCGGCGGACCCTTGGCCCTTTATAATGGAAAAAAACCCCTGCAAATCGGAATCGTTTCGTTTGGTTCCATCTTTGGATGTACCTATGCACCCAGCGGCTACACTCGGATAACCTCGTTCCTGGGATGGATCCATGAAACTAGCGGCATTTCTTATATATAGCATTGGGGAACTTCACTGTTATTACTATAAATATTTTATATTCTGTGTATTCTGTTAATAACTTAATAAACTTAATATATGGTGTACTATCCTCGAGCACATACAATTTTATTGACTAATTAACAATGATTTTCAGAAACAAAGAGAACTCTTGAGAGTTTTTCAGTCCGATTGGTTTTATATTATTTGGCTATTAAATTATTCTAGACACAGAAATGATTAGTAAAAGAGTAATAATAATAATTATACTAAACTAAGATTAGATATAATTTCCATTAATACCGTCATAAGCATTATCAATTGATGATAAGATGCTTTCTTTTATTATTTTCCCACCTAATCAGATCTGTGCTCATTTCAGGCTTCTTTCTATAAAATACAAGAGTATTAATAAAGAAAGAAAGAGTATTAATAAAGAAGAATATATATGACCGAAGCAGCTATCAGCCTTCAGAGAGTGGCTTGTAAATTTCTTGGACTTAACTGATTGCGAGTATTTGGGACAACGATGACCCTGAAGCCTATAAAAGCGTATACGATTCCTTGTACGTGCCAAAAGCGATCGAGCCATGAAAGTGCTGGGAGTTCTACTTGTTTCGGCCTTGGCCCTGGTGGCAGCCGTTGAAAAGCCCGTTCCCTTCAAGGATATGCCGCTGGGCAGGAAGATCAATGGACGGATCACCAACGGCTATCCTGCGTACGAGGGCAAGGTGCCCTATATTGTGACTCTGTTGTTCAAAAACGCAGCTGGCAGTGGCTGGTACTGTGGTGGCTCGATCATCGGCAACACCTGGGTGATGACGGCCGCCCACTGCACCGAAGGTGGCAGCTACGTAACCATTGGCTATGGCGCCCTGTGGCGCCAGCAGCCGCAGTTCTCCCATGTGGTGGACCAGAGCGACTTCGTCCAGCACCACGCCTACGATACGAGGACTATTAACAACGACATCTCCCTGATTCGCACGCCGCACGTCGACTTCTCGGCGCTGGTCAACAAGGTGGAGCTGCCCCGGTACGAGGATCGCTACAACAACTACTACGGCTGGTGGGGCCTCCTCTCCGGCTGGGGCAAGACCTCCGATACCAGCGGCGTGGCCGAGTACCTCAATTGCGTGGACATCCAGATTGCCGATAACTCCATCTGCGAGGAACACTACGGCACCACGATCATCACCCCGAATCATGTTTGCATCGCAACGCCGGAGAACAAGGGCTCCTGCGGCGGTGATTCCGGCGGACCTCTCGTCCTGCACGACGACAACCGCCAGGTGGCCATTGTTTCCTTTGGATCTTCGGCGGGTTGTCTGTCTAACAGTCCCAAAGGAATGACCAGGGTGACCAGCTACTTGGACTGGATCCGTGACAACACGGGCATTTCTTACTAGGACCTCGAGGGGCTTGGGAATGAAATAAAATTAATTTTGCTTTTAACTATTGCTATATGTGTTTTTAACTGAGGTTTTTTGGCATAATTTATGTTATTTTCAGGAGAAAATGAAGATTTTAATAGTTTACCGGAAAGAACGGAATTAACAGCAGTGATAGTACAAGCAGAATTAATAAAATGAATAAATAAACGATAAACAAAATATGCAGAATAAATAGAATTAAGAAAATGAACAGAATGAACAGAAAGAACAGAACTAACAGAAAGAACATAACGAAAAGAATGAACAGAAAGAATGGAATTAACAGAATGAACAGAATTAAAAGAATGAACAGAATGAACAGAGTGAACAGAATTAACAGAAAGAACAGAATTAAAAGAATGAACAGAGTAAACAGACTGAACAGAAAGGACAGAATTATAAGAATGAACGGAATGAACACAAGGAAAATAATGAACGGAAAGAACACACTGAACAAAAATAACAAATTGAAAAGAGTAAACAAAATAAAAAGAATGATCAGATGAACAGAAAAGAAAGCGCCGAAAAATAAATATCTTCACATTTCTCTCAATTTCATATCAAAAATGTATTTAAAAGCAAGCCTAGTAAGCGATGCCGGTGTGGTCGCGGATCCAGTCCAAGTAGCTGGTGACGCGCACCATTCCCTTGGGTCCGTTCGAGAGGCAACCAGCGGAAGACCCAAAAGAGACGATGCCCACCTGGCGGCCGCCGTCGTGGAGGACCAGCGGGCCACCAGAGTCTCCGCTGCAGGTGCCCTTGTTTTCGGGCGTCGGGATGCAAATGAGGTCGCCGGAGAAGCTGCCGTAGTAGTTCTCGCACACAGAGTTCTCGCCGATCTGGACATCCACGCAGTTCAGGTACTCAGAGACGCCGCCCTCGTCGGAGGTCTTGCCCCAGCCGGAGACCAGAGCCCACCAGCCCTGGTAGTTGTTGTAGCGATCGTTGAAGCTGGGCAGCTCCACCTTGTTGACCAGCGACCAGAAGTCCACGTGAGGGGTGCGGATCAGCGAGATGTCGCCGGATCCGTGCTCGATGAAGTCGTTGCGGCTCACCCAGTGGGTGTACTGGGGCTCCAGGCGCCACAGGGCTCCGTAGTAGATGGTCACTGCCTCCATGCCGTCGGTGCAGTGCTTGGCGGTCATTACCCAGGTGTTGCCGATGATGGAGCCTCCGCACCAGGTGCCGCCGCCGTTCCTGGTGAATCCCAATCCCACCTGGTAGGGCACCTTGCCCTCGTAGGCCGGATAGCCCATAGTGATGCGCCCCTCGATCGAGGCCTTGCCCACAGGCACGTCCTTCCAGAAGACTGGCTTCTCGGACGCTGAGGCGGAGGCAATCACCCCCAGGAGCAGGACCGCTAGCACCTTCATTCTGCGCGAGGTAAACACACTTAATGAATTCAAATCAAGCCCTGGCGGTAACTTTATACCATTTGAATTGGCCGGAAACGTATAAAGCTGCTAACTGTCGCCTGATTTACGATGCGCAGATAAGGTTTGCCGCTATTTAATTCAACTTGACGAAATCTTGCCAAATGCAAGCTGGCACTTTCGATAAGATTTAAATGTCTATTTATTACATCAATAAAGTTTAATTAAGTTATTATTTAATTTGTGTATAAATAAAACAATGCAACCTTTTGTGATTAATTTATTGCAATAAATGATTTTATCTTTGCACAGAACAATAGAAACTTTTGATCGAAGTTCATTCATATAATTAAGATTTACTTTAGTTAAAATTAAAAAAAAACAAGTAACAAAGCTACAGTCGAGAGTGCTCGACTGTGAGATACCCAGTACCCAGACGTTTGTTGGTTTAGACACTCCTTAATTAAAAATTAAATCGCCGCTCGAATTAGCTCCCGACTTAATAATAAATTTGCGTCATTTTTTTGGTCAACAGTCGATCTTTTTTCTCTTTCACACACACTTGTTTAGTGCGTCTCTGTTACAATAAACAAACCGCCTTCTGATTGAAAAAGTCTGGAGGCTATTAGAAGTATCAATCGCTGTCTATTGCGCAATGAGGAGCATAGCCCAGGCGTCTAAGCGACGGGCAATCGTTGTATTATGCAAGGAGGTCTGAGTTCTAATCCCGCTCATGACAAGGATTTTTTTACATTTTTATTTAAGATTCTTATTCATCTTTTCTGCTCTTTATTCAATTAATACATTTTATACCAGTTCGGCAAAGTTGAGTTATGAAAGTGAATTTTGGTCACGCTCGTTCTTTTCTGTAGTTTCGCGCAATTTTTTTGGTCAATAGTCGATCTCTTTTCTCTTTCACACACACTTTTTTATGACAATAAAAAGCATCCTTTCATTAAGAAAATGTAGAAGCTATTAAATGTGACAATTTCTGGCAATTGTATTTCAGTTCTGCCAAAATTAGGTTAACAGTTGTCGAAGCATACTTAGTATGAAAATGACGCTTCATATGTAACATATGTAATGGCCCAGTTGTCTAAGCAGCCGGTGCATCTACATTTTGCAAAATTGGCACGAGCTCAATCCCACACAAAACCAAAATATTTTCTGTTTTGTATTTTTATTCTAAAATTTTGTTCTAGTTGTTCTCCGGGTATAATAACAAAGGAAAAAGGAAGAAATGCAAAAAAAATAGAGAAAAAACAATACAAAGTTTTGGCGAGGTCGGGGCTCGAACCCACGACCTAGACGGCTACAGGCTACTCAGCAGCGCCCTAGGGGTGTTTTAAAATTCGAACCTTATTGCTAATATCTCCCATGTTTATCATCCGATTTTACTGAAATTTTCAGGAAACGTCCGCTCTATTTTATTCATTTTTTGTATTTATTAACTTTAACCCGAAAGTAACGAGTATAGCTTGTTTAAAGCTTTTTATGATTTTTGAGGGCGGAAGTGGGCGTGGCCAAATTTTAAAACAAACTTGATCTGCGTGCAACAGATTCCAATGTTGTCACCAAATTTGGTAACTCTAGCTCTTATAGTCTCTGAGATCTGTTGTTTCACACGGACGGACAGACGGACAGACGGACATGGCTAAATCGACTCGACTGGTGATACTGATCAAGAATATATATACTTTATGGGGTCGGAGATGCCTCCTTCTGCCTGTTACATACATTCTCGGTTGGCACAAACTTATAATACCCTTGTACCCTATGGGTACCGGGTATAAAAACTCATTATTGCGCCAGACTTCAAAATCGTAACGGTCATTCACGTTATTTGAGTACGAAAGCAAAGTTCCCCACCTTTTTTAATCCAGTGCATAACAGAGAGCTTTTGTCTGTAGCAGCCAGTAGCTGGCAGTAGCTGGGCGCCGCGGAACTCGCAAATGACGTAATTTTGAAAATAGGACCGCACTCGCCTGGCGCGTGGCAAAAAAAGGGCGTTTTTGAGTTCTTTGGTGTTTTTAGTCGAGAGCTTATAAGTACACACTTGCAATTTGAATCCGATTTTTGTAACGGCAGAAAACGTTCGACTTGAAAAAATTCATAAAAAAGGTCAAATCTGAGCTGAAAATATATTGAAAACACGATAATTATTAAAATGATTTTATTTATATATGAGTATCGCGGCTTATGGTTCTATACTTTAAAATATGTCTTATTTAACAAATGAACTATTTAAAAACTTTTTAAAATAGACGTCTTTTGTCATTTCGGGGCTAGGGACGCCACTGATCCACTTTTAATTGCTGATGCCAGGTCAATCGCCACAACAACATCCTCCAGGGCGTGTTCGTGGTTACTGAACCCCATCTTCCCTGTGCCAAAGGGATCGGGTAGTCCAGGATGCTTCCTGGAGGCGTGGACCGCGCGACCCCTGCAGGCTTAAGTGTTCCAAGCCATGGTAGAGGGCTACACGAACGTTGGCACCGTGAACCTGATGCCGACACTTGCTGGATGGACCTTCACGTGCCAGAGGTAAGTAAAAGCAAAAGTTATAGATAAATAGGTATCCCTAGAATCCCCAAAATCCATCCCCCATCCCCATTGAAAAAATTTGAAGTGCCGCTTTTTTTTAAGCAACGTAAAGAACGCTTCGCTTCGGTTTCGTTGCAGCTGCACAGTGGTGCACGAGTGGTGCGAGTGGGAGTAAAAAGCGTGTTTATTAATATTTCATTATTTTATTTATTTTCTTTGTTATTTATTTATTTTAGGTAATTATATTAAATAAACAAATATTTTTTTTATTTCAATATTTTATTTATTTCTTTTATTACTTTATTTATTTATTTTCAGCTGTTTGGCATGTCAACCAAGTTCATTGCCTACACATGGGTTGCATTTTCACATTGGATTTATTGACATTGTAAACAGATACAATGAGGATAGGGTTTTTGTGTAATTAAATACATTTTAAAAATCTTAAAGGACTTGAACTTGGCTCATTTATTATTAGCATTAGTCTGTGATCAAAACCCCATAAACTTAAAAACAGTCAAAAATAGCCCAAGCGTTCCTATTCTATGGGATTTCAGACACTGTGAGGCCGTCTTGGGCAAAAATGATAACTGCAGCTTTGTTTTAGAGAAACTATATAACTATCCGATCCAAGAAGCTAACGTAGATATGCAGATCATTCAGTTAATTTTGTATAACAGTAGATATAATGAAGTTGATGTAAAAGATCTTGTATTGGATGAGATCAATTCTATGACTAGAGTAGTTTTTAGGTACTTTCAAATTTGCCCAGAAGCCGCTTTCTTTGTGGGCACCTTTGCAAAGAATAATCATCTGGAAAAAATAGGGCAAAAGTGGAAGAGAGCTTTGAGAGACGCCCTTCCTGCATCAGGAATCGGAAAGGACTACCTGGAGATAGAAGGGCAGCCGTTTTACGCCGCAATTGTAGGCACGAGGTGTAGGTTTCTTTCCTCTCTTTTTTTTCTTATCTTCTCTTTCTTTTCTTATTTTCTTCATCTTAATTTTCCAAAGTGGACCTAGGCCTATCGGGGAACCACTATAAAAAAAACGCGCCAAGTCTCAACCTCGCGCTTGGAGCGCCACAGAGCCGAGCGCCACAAAATGGAGCTCTCCCGGAGAGAAGGCAGCGCCGAGGGCGACGGCAAGGCTCCGGGAGAGGCGGACGAGAAGGATGAGGCAGAGGTGGATGATCCCCGGCTGCGACGACTGCGCGCCAGACCCGTGGACATGGAGGACATGGAACGGGAGCGCAGGGAACGCCACCGACACATCCACGAGCCCGAGGAGGTGGACGAGGAGGGCCAGGAGCAGCAAAGAAACGTCGAGCGAGGCACCAACAAGATCACCCTGGCCTCCGAGTCCGACACAGATGCCGAGCTCAGCGACGAGGAGCTGGAGAAGCGCCGTGTTAAGCTCCGGCCACGAATGCTGCAGCAGCAACGCGAGGAGGAGGTGCTCCAGAAGGAGGACGAAAAGCAGACGGAATCCTCCGAATCGGAGAGCTCCGAGTACGAGGAGGAAACGGAGAGTGAGGAGGACAACGAGCCCCGGCTGAAACCGCTTTTCGTGCGTAATTACGTTAACTCGCAATTACGAATTACTCGAGTACTTTGCAAGTACTTCTACAACGTCATAATTATGCTTGAAATGAACAGATTTTTTGAATTTAGCGGGAATACTGGATTTTTTAGGGGCAAACTCGATTGTTTGGGATTTTTTAGGAGAGAAAGCAAAACGTTTATCTGGTAACACTGGCTCTAACTTACTGAAAAAAAACATTTTCTCTCTCCCGGAAAAGCGGAAAAAACAAATAGAGGACGCCAAAATAGAGAGTGAAAAGCCACAGAACCGGATACAGGCTTTTCCCGGGTCAACAAAAGCAATACCTGTTAAGGCGGGCATCCTACTACAGTAGAGTCATTGCAGTGACCGAGATTCGCCCAATTCCCGACAGACAACGACGCCTGCGGAGAGAAGGGAAATGCGCGTTGGGCAGCGGTAAAACATAATGGATAACATTGTCTACGACTTTGCCAAGATCACGTTTCAGCCGAAGGAGGTGGGATTGACCGAGAATCGGTGGGTATTCCCTTGGGAAATGTATGCAAATGGCCGCTCTCTATGCTCCCTGATTTCCCCGCTTTCAGAACCGGATCGCTTGCAAGTCTCTCGTGGAGGGTGAAGGAGATGGCCATGACGGACATGGAGATGATGCGGAACACTTCCACACACGGAGGAGCAGCAGCAGCAGCAGCCACCGAGTCCGAGGACGATGTGAGCAGCGAGTCCAACGCCTCCGACGATGTGGACTCGCAGCTGAGTCGCGGCGAGGACAACGACGACGACAGCGACTGCATCAGTGGCAGTTCGCGCTTCAGCCACCTCGGAGCATCTCGCTCTGGAGTCTCGCGTCGCCGGATGCCCGCCCGGGTGTCCAAGGACAACTTCAATCGCGTCTGCAGTGTCATCATGAAGCCTGTGAAGAAAAAGCAGCGCAAGGAGCTCAACACCAACGCCCAGACGCTGCGAAGCATCGAGAAGCTGTACACGAGCAAGCGGATGAAGAAGTTCACGCCGGCCAATCTGGAGACCATCTTCGAGGAGCCGAGCGACGAGAATGCCGCCGACGCGGAGGACGACAGTGAGGAGTGCTCCATTAGCAGCCAAGTGAGGATCGTCAAGTTCGGCGGACGCAAGCTGCGACGCGCCATTTCCTTCAGCGATGGCCTGAACAAGAACAAGATCCTGATGAAGAAGAAGATCCGCCGGCAGAAGGTCAAGAAGACGTTCGGCAAGCGTTTTGCGCTCAAGAAGATCAGCATGACCGAGTTCCATGACCGCCTGAACAAGAGCTTCGATAGTGCCATGCTCGAGGGCGAGGACGAACCGCCAGCCGATGCCCCACAGATGCCCAAATCGTCCATGACCATGGAGGATATACAGCTGCCGACTCTGGGCCAGGGCCAGGGTCAACTGTTCCAGAGGCAGCCGGCGGGCTTCGAGTAGATAGTAGAGAGAGACTGAATGATCCATTCGCGGGCATGCGCAGCCACCATTATTCATTGCAAAAACATTACACACCAACTAGTTGATAGTGGCCAAGAAAATCGTACTGATACCAACTATGGAAGCTAGGATTTACACACACGTTCGTTTGGTTAACTTCATCATGCCCTTAGGTTTAAGCGGAAGCCCCATCAAAGTTATATGTATGTGTAAATAGCATGTAGAGGAACTAAACTAGAGCTACACCTAAACTAAACTTATCCAGCCATAGAATACGATTCTGTGCTTAGTTCTTAAGTATATAATAAAAGTTACAAAAGGTTACATATCCACATTCACTGCCCTCGTCGGAGATTCGTTAATGTTTAAATGAGAAAAGCCCGGAGTTTAAGTTCAAGTTCACTTGGAGCAGAAGGAATATTTTTTCCTAATTTAAATAAGTTTTTGCGACTCTTACGTACACATACTTTATTTATAAATCATTTTATTTCTTGGAATGAATCTATTTTACAGATATAAAGTATCATTGACACATAAACAATTTGGTTTTTTGTATTCTTGGGAGATTTTTAGAGGTTTCTATGGGGTTTCAGGTGTAAAAGAGAGGTTTTAAGGGAATGGAGATCGGATATATCGGATTAAGTTTGATAAAATCAAAGAAAAACCCGAAGAAAATTAATTATTTGAAGTATGAACATTAATTGACACAATTTTTAAGACACCTTTCTGCTTCAAATCATGTTTCAGGAGACTTTTGTTAAATTTATTATAATTTAGAGGAAACTCCGAATTTTCAAAGCCAAAACTATACAAGTTTAGGCTTTTCTCAGTTATTTTAATTTATTTAAGTCCGATTTAAGCAAGTGTTAATGGCAATATAAATGCACACATACTGCGTGGAGCTATTAGTTCCTTAACTTAAACAGGCATGCAAGGCGCTAAGTATTCGATTCATTACGTTACGAAGACGAATTTCGGGGCGGGAAATCGGTGAGCTAACAAATGGAGCTACTAGGTGCCTGGCAATAAAATAAAATACAAATAATAATAAAAATAAACCCAATTCGAGCGAGAGACGGAAGAGAAACGCACTCGGGAACTCGCATTAGGATGGGGCCTTTAGGGGGATTTTTATTGTGCGAGCCGGGTGGCTCAGGCTCTCAGGCTCAATTAAATAACGAGCGGCGTGTGATTAGCAAGTGCAATAATAAAATGCAGTAACAAAAACGCGCCCATTAATGAGCTGAGTGCAACATGCAACGGGCAACGATTATGCAGCGCATGCAGACGCTCAGATTGGGGACTGGGAGGGGGACTTGTGGCGCAGACATTTGCATAATCACGTTGTTGTGGCAGCCTCATTACATTCGGCTTCGATCCGATCCAATTCAATTGGAATCGAACATATCACCCGGGCGAGCGCGAGCGCGAGAGACGAGACGATTTGGTTTACTTGCTTCGCTAGGCAGAGACAGACCGCAGTAATTTCCTAAATCGACAACAATGGCCAGGTAACAGAAATACTTTCAACACCAAATAAAACTGATTATTTCAGCCAACTCGCGACTGGCAGCTGGCCGAGGGAAGGAGGCGGAGCACGAATTAATTTAATTAATAATAAACCATACATACATATTTTAATGCTGCATTGCTCGCGCATTTTTGATTTCATTTCCTACAAAAAATTCTGCGCATGCCAGCCAATGTTGCATGCAACCAAATGGAAAACTGTTAATTTGTCTACGACCAGCCGAGTCACAAGTGCAATCCGGCATATATCCCGTCCCTTAACCTACGGAAATCCGACCTGGCAATAACCTTGAGACGCCGCGAACTCGGCACCAGACAACGCTTTATTTTGATGGGAACACTTTTAGTTAATTCCAGCAATCAAGTGGAAGCCACTACTGTGGTTAAAGATGACTAGACGAAACAGTGGAACATCGAATTTGAATATTTTATAAATATACCACAATAGAAACCAAGTTAGAAATATTAGATATTTTTCAATAAAAGTTGTACATTAAAATATAAACATAAAACTTTGATTTTTAGCTTCAACAAGATTTTTAACACATTTAAACATGTTTAAGCTGACCTAAAACTCACTATTCTTAATAATAAATTATGACACATCCAGGGCTTTTCAAGATAAATAAGGGTTTTAGCTTTTATAAGTATATAAACTCAAGAAAAATTCAACATATTTTTTTTTAATTGTTAAGAGTACGGAATCTATATTTGATCCTTAGAAAAACATAAAAGGTAATTATAGAAGACGAAAGTTAGGATTAAAGTACTAAAACTCTTACTTTTAGCAGTAAGCTTTCAAAAAGGAACTCTAGTTACAATTTCCACTAAAAAGTTAGAGTTACAATGTTGTGACTGCAAGTCAATAACTTTTTGTGTAAAAATATAAGGACCTTATCTCCGATTCCAACTAAGCTTTAACAGAATAAAGTTCCTACAAAATGGATCAGATATATTAAAAAAATTTAATTCCACAAAATTAAGCAAAAAAAAAATAAAGTTTCCTAAAAATTATTCTGAAACAGTGGAAACTCTACATAATTTACAGTTCCTCCCACTAACGGTAACTTCCCTGCTGCACGCAGTTCTCTCAACAGAAGCCACACTGTACATCTATCAAAAGTGATGGACAGCTGTAAGTGAAGAAGAGGCGGCATGCAAATCTAACTGTAACGAGTAATGTTATTGTTTCACTTACTACTCTACAGCAACAACACCAAAAGCTAAGCTCTTTTCTCAATGAAAGACTGGCTCACACACACACACACGCACACACCGAGTGCGCGAATGCATAATGAAGATAAAGCGAGAAGTGAGCGCGTGATGTAATGGCGCCAAAGCGGGCAGATAACTAGAGTTACAGCTTCGCATTCAATTTAAATGGCAAAACCACAAACAGACAAATCCGACAAACCAAGATTCGAGTCAGAAATCCAGCCTATGCGGCACACATTTTCGAGTTATTTTTGGCGAGCGAAAATCGCGAACAAAGCCAGCCAAAGGGCAACATCTGACTGAAGTGACATTCCATCAAGGAGGAAAGAGCCAAATAATGGCCGGAGGAGGAGCGGCGGGGGCCGAACGATATTCAAATTAAATGAAATTGATGCAACTGCAATTGTGAATGCAACTAAAATAGATGAAATAATTAAGGCGACCAGCGAGCGAGCGCGCAGAAAAATGGCTGGCTCTGGCTGCTTGGCGAAAGAGTTTATAAAAATGCTGGTAACCTGCGCGCCGGCGCAGTCTTGAACGCGACGCGAAGAAAGCAATACGGAGCAGTGCGCAGAAATTACGAACGCGCGTTACGATCATCGCGTTAAGTGTCCAGTGGACAGCAGTAGCAATAGCAGCAGCAGCAACCAGCGTAACCAGCCAAGCCGACACCAGCTTTTGGGAACGGGAAGACAAAAAGTGACCAGTGGACTAGTGGGTGAAAGAGGCGCAGCGAGGCGGAGGAGAGCGGTGGAAATGTGTTAAAAGAGGAAGCGAAAGGAAGTCAAGGAAGTGAACAAGGCAAGGCCGCCTGGCAAGCCGTTGAAGCGGTCAATCAAGCAGTGAAGCAAGTGGCTAAGCGGTGCCAGAATCAAACGAAGCAGTGGGAAAAGCTTCTTAAAAGCCAAGAAAGCAGTTTATGTACCGAAGAAAGCAGTTAAGTCCTGAAGAAAGCAGGAAGATCACCTCATAAAGCAGTCGTAGGACAAGAAAGAAAGCGATATGCTTTTCTAAATTAAAAAAATAGTTTACTTTAACCTGTAAATAAGCCACAACATTTAATATAGACTCCAGAAAGGAAAACCAAATTTTTCAATATCTTTTAGAAAGATTTTACAGGACGAGGTTAAACAGTGACATTTTTTATACAAATAATGTAGTTAGAATTTATCAAGTACTAGGAATAAACAGTGCAATATTAAACAAGCTTTAAAGTAAATAGTTAAAGTAATATTATAAATTCTAAAGAAACAATTTATTAACCAATTAAAAATATTAAAAGTCCATCGATTTTCTAAAAAAGCATTAACAAAGGAATATAATTTGTTAGAACTGCAGGTCCTAGTAGTCATTATAACTTAGAAAGCAGTTAAAATATAAAATAAAAGAAAGTAAGATCACTGAGAAAAAGGTACCAACAAAGTTAAGAAACTAAAAAGTAAATGTATCCAAACTTAACTTAGAAAAACAAACAGTTATAGTACTTTAAAGAGATTTAGGAGCTCAAGAGGTATAGAAGAGAACCAAAAAGCAGAGCTAAGAAAAGCACCATTGCTAGAATCCCCCGGAACCCCACTCAATCAGGAAGCCATGCCAAGGAAGCACAGTTAGCAGTGAAAGCCGTCAAATCAACATAAGTGCCAAAGTGCCGACAATTCCGAATCGCAATTACAAATTAAATGCGTACGCAAGCAAAGCGAAGCCAATGTCCAAACAATCAGCAAGAGCGGCTCCGAGTCCAAGAGTAGTTGCTTGGACGCAATTACTCCTGACCTGGTCATGGCTGGCGCTGCAGTGCTTGGCGCTGGACTGGCAGCAGGTTAAGCCAATGTACCTGGTCTCCATCAATCCCAGCCCCTTTGGCCTGTCCAGCTCCAGCTCCTCCTCCTCCTCCTCCTCGTCCTCGTCTTCGCCCTTCTCCGGTTCCCTGGAGCACGATGCGGAAATGAGTGCCAGTAGCTTGGATATTCGCCACATGAAAGGCAAGGGAAGGGGCCGGGAAATGCCTGCCTTCAGCGAGGAGGATGTGAAGGAACCGGAGCCACTCGTCCTCAATCTTGAGACGACGCCGCTGCTGGAGAAGATGCTGCCCGAGGGCGCCATGGCCATGGATCGCATCTTTGGCGGGGATGTGGGAAATCCCCACTGCTTCCCCTACCAGGTGGGCATGCTCCTGCAGAGGCCCAAGGGTCTGTACTGGTGTGGCGGTTCCCTGATCTCCGAGAAGCATGTAGTCACCGCCGCCCACTGCGTGGACATGTAGGAATGGTAAGAGCTGGCCAGGAGAGCTGATTCTCTCATGGTGCTATCTTTGCAGGGCTAAGCGGGCTCTGGTCTTCCTGGGGGCCAACGAGATCAAGAATGCCAAGGAGAAGGGCCAGGTGCGACTGATGGTGCCCAGCAGCAACTTCCACATCTATCCCACCTGGAATCCCAAGCGACTAAAGGATGACATTGCCCTGGTCAGGCTGCCACATCCAGTCAGCTTTAATGGTGAGAGGAAATTGTAGTAAAATCTTTAATAAGATAATTATTGAGGAATTTTGAATCCACCCAGAACGCATCCATCCCATCCAGCTGCCCAAGCGGCACTACGAGTACCGCAGCTTCAAGAACAAGCTGGCCATCGCCTCCGGCTGGGGACGCTATGCCACCGGCGTTCATGCGATCAGCAATGTCCTGCGCTACGTCCAGCTGCAGATCATCGATGGAAGGACCTGCAAGTCCAACTTCCCGTTGTCCTATCGTGGAACGAACATCTGCACCAGTGGTCGGAATGCCCGATCCACTTGCAATGGCGACTCGGGTGGACCCTTGGTGCTCCAGAGAAAGTACTCAAAGAAGAGGGTCCTCGTGGGCATAACCTCTTTTGGCAGCATCTACGGCTGCGATCGCGGCTATCCGGCGGCCTTCACAAAGGTGGCCTCCTACTTGGACTGGATCAGCGATGAGACTGGAGTCAGTGCCCATCAGGACACCACGGAGGCAATCTTCTTCGATCAGTACGTAAGGAATTACGGAAAGCCGCGACAGAGTAAGCGCCTGAAGGCGGAGGAGCCGTCGGAGGAGGACGATGTGCCCGACGAGCTGGACGTGCGTCCCAGCGACTCCGACGAGGACTTCACCGACGATGTTCGACAACGACCCCGTTCCCGCCCAAAGTCCGAACACGAGTTCTATTTCTTGTAATCCAAAAATAAACGTTTATTTTAAGTTCGAAAATCAACGTTTAGTTGCCATAGTTGACGATGCCGGTCTTCTCCTCGATCCAGTCCAGGTAGGAGGTGATGCGGGTGAACACACCGGGCCATCCGACCTCGCAACCGAAGGCAATGCCAAAGGAGGTGGCTCCGATCAGGGTGTTGCTGCCATCGGCCACGACCAGAGGGCCGCCAGAGTCACCGTTGCAGGTGGAGATGCCGCCGCTGGTCTTGATGCAGATATTGGTGCCGCCGACCAGGCCCAGGTACCAGGGAGCACAGCCCGAGTTGTTCATTATGGGCACCTCGGCGTACTGCAGCTTGTCGGTGGCTCCAGTGGCAGCTGTAAGAATATA
The DNA here is from genome assembly GCA_018153105.1 of Drosophila rufa. Classification (NCBI taxonomy): domain Eukaryota; kingdom Metazoa; phylum Arthropoda; class Insecta; order Diptera; family Drosophilidae; genus Drosophila; species Drosophila rufa. The sequence continues at coordinate 5,142,508 of JAECXS010000085.1, forward strand.
ATATTGGGAGGGATATAAGGAATTATTTCCATCAGAAGATATAAACTTATTATTGGCCCTAAAAAATGTTATAAAAACTAAAGTTATTTTTGGGTTTTTCCTCAAAAGATTGGATTCAATTAGGCACAGGCTTTATCAGTAATATCAAATGATGGAATTGATTTCTAAAAAATCCAAGATTAGATTTATAATAGATCATTTTGCGATTATTACTTTCAAGTGCGATTTCTGAAAAATGTGTGGAAAAGATTGCTTAATCTTGGCCAAAGGTGAAACCTCAATCTAGATTAGATGTGACTTGGGTTTTTACCTTCGTAATTTCGTTCACAAATAAGTGGATTGATTGTTCTATAAAAAGAGCACATGTTAAGCTATTTTGGTTAATTTTCTTCAAGAATAAGCCATTTGCTAACTAAAATGTGTTATATCATTTATACCTAAAGACCCTAAAAATCTTGTAGAACATTCTCTGTGTTATGAGTTATATTTCTCCCTCTTTAACCTGGGACAACCTCGTGCTTCATTAACTTTCTCCATTATAACGCTATAAACTGCGTAACCCTAACCAGATACAAGGTTCACTTACAGTCGCTGATCTTGCCCCATCCGGATGCGATGCCAGTCTCTCCACCGTATGTGTTGTAGCTGTCGGACTTCACGGGCAGCTTGGCGGGCTGGATGAACTCTAAAAAAATATATAAAAAATACTTTAGCAAAGTTCTCTCTAAAACAAAATAAATAATTAATAACACTTACCATTGAAGGTAATGGGCACGGGCAGCTTAATAAGGGAAATGTCGTTGGTGATGGTGTCGGCCTGCCAATCGTCGTGCACAATCACAAGCTTCTTCTCCACAAAGATGATCTGCTGGCCGTCCTCCTTGGCATCGGTACGATCCCAGGCACCCAGGTAGACATCCACGCCGGTGGTCAAGCTATCCGTGCAATGGGCGGCTGTGATGATCCAACGGTCGCTGACGATGGTGCCACCGCACCAGGCAGCGCCTCCGGTGATGTAGAGCAGCAGACCCACCTGGTAGGGGAACTGCTGGGGCTTGGCCAGCTCTCCGCCGGTAATCCTTCCATTGGGATAAAGCCGTGGGTGGATGTTGGGAGCGGGAACCTCGATGTTCATGTTCTTCACCGACTTCCAGTCGACGGCCTGGGCGCCGAGGATGGTGGCCAGCAGCAAAACCGTAGCGCAGGCGAATTTCATTTTCCTTTTTTTTTTTCGATCACAACTAAGGTTCTGGCCAAGAATGGGCGCACTTTTATACGGAAACCGATGGCGGCGAGGGGATCATAATTCATCGACTATCTGTGGTGGATTGCCCGGGCTGGAATAAACCGAGGTGATTTATAATCGTCTATTGGCCAATATCAGTTATTGGCGATGCTACCGATCCGGCGATAAGGCGCTGGCACGAGCACTTTTGCGGTTTACCAGTTATAAAGCCCTAATCAGGGCCAGATTTATCAGTTCTTATCGAGGGACCTGATGACGAGCCCACGGCGGCGCAGATCAATATGAAATGTAGGTGAAACTACTCAGGATAGTGCTTTTATGGCCACTTTGTGAGTTAAAATAATCCAAACAACACTAGTATCTTTAATTATTTATTTAAGATAATATTTTAAAGGAATAATATATATTTTTTATTGCTTCAATCCGTTTTTCCAAGGTTATACTTCTCCACCAATTCTTGAGATATAGTAATCGTAAAATCACCCCTAAGCCTTATCTGCTACTATTAGTACTTGCAGAGATAGTAAAACCGCCAAGACCGATTATCAGAAAGGTGGTTTTGTGATTTAATTGCATAATTTATAGAAGCCAAAGTCATAATTCTCACGGGTCTAAGTCATGAGTGGATCAGGTGTACGTGCACGCTTCCTGTCGACTCATTATGATGTCATAACATATAGCAGCCGATGTCGATGCCGATGCCGATGCACTTCCCTCCATCCAATTAAAAGGTATTCGGTATTTTTCAAAACAACAACCAAACCTCATTAAAGCTTAATACTTACTTACTTGTGGAATCAAATTGGAAATAAAATAAGTAACAAAACAAAACGAAATAAAACACTGAGAACTAAGCGAGACATGAATCAAAACGGAAATGGATTTATTGTAACAATTTTTGTTTGCTCAATTGAAGGTCGTCTTAAAGTTAAAGCGAGACCAAACAAAAGCCGTCAAAACAATCCGGTCTACGAGTTCACACAGAGAGTCTCTTCTCCCAGGGAGCCCAGGCCCATAGAAGGACAGATTTGCCCAATTAATTAGCACGGCTTTCTAAAAATTATACAATTCAAATGACACCTGTGCCAGCCCCACACACACATGTCACTATCTCGTTATAAATCTGATCAATAGCCGTTCCATTAACTCCCCAACAATCGTTGATAGATACATTTAGTAGAGTTGGCAAAAGTCCTTGAAGCCGCTCAAAAGCAGAGCTAATTAAAACATTAAATGCGTAGCAAACTATAAACAAATGTAACAAAAAACACTAGACTAAGTAAATAAAAGCCAAACGAGGTGTTAAGTGGGTTTCAGAGGGTAGAAGAGTTAGATACTCTTCGGGGGTTATTATATAAAATACAAGAAGTAAAATATGAACCAACTATTTTCCAGTTTAACAGATGTTCCTTCCGAACTATAATTAATTTTTAAAATATATATTTTATGCATATGTAAATGTCCATTAACCATAGCCTCAATTACTTATAATTAAAACAATTACCGATACAGTTACCACAGTGGTAAAATTATAAATACCTTAATCCCAAAGCTGAGCAATCTCCTAATCGGACTTATGTTACATACACTTAGCAAGAGTATAATACAAATTTAATTTATTTTAGCGAGATTAAACTGGTTCGAAGCGGCAGCGGTCAAGAGAACAATATTTTTGCGTGCACTTTTCTGTACGTAATGAGAGGCGAAATTATTTGACTTGGGTGCGACTTCATAATTAATATAAATGGAATACATGTGCCACCGCCCACTGCACTCGAAACATGCGTATCTTAAATTGAACACACGAACAAATTTGTGTAAATAAATAAGATAAGGCGAACATAAACACATCAAAATATTAATTTTAAAACCAATTAACAGTTAAGTCCTGTATATCCTTCTAATTGCAAACACAAATAAATAAATACAAGAGAGATAAGTGCTTATGAAAACAATTAAATTAAGTCGAGAATTGTAAATCTGTCGTCCCCAAAAAGGTATTGCAATATGGAGCCCGGAAAGCGGGAACAAGTAGACCGATTAAGAGGATCTTATTAATAAATAAGTTAAGCTTAATAAGGGAGAAGAATTTTGATTCTTTTGGAAGACAGTTAAGATCAATTACAAGTTTATTGCTTGCAGTTCTGTAAAGTTAATTGCTTTAGAATTAATTTTTAGATGTAAAAAAATATGATAAACCTTAAATGCGCATCTATAAATATTTTTGTTTGCTTAGTATATAAATCAAGGAGTTTCTTCGACTTTTGAAATAGGATAACTTGACTTATTTATCAATTATTATAAAGATGTTAATACATGTGACAAACATGAAATAAAATCAGCAAAATATTTGTTTTGTGAAAGTAATTTTCCATTGCTAATTAACCTTTTTCAAAACGTTGTGAAATTCACCTAAAGAACTAAAATAAAGACGTACTTTCTGATTTAAAAATATTTTGTACACTTTTAATTAATATATAGCTGTTAATAAATAAGTAAATCAGAAGAAATTAACCTCTTAGGGTTTGAAAAAAAAAATTTTTTTTTAATAAATGTTCCTTTGGTGAAATATATTTTAGAAATTGTGAATATCGCAAGAACTCATTCTGGAAACGTACAAATACTTCATCACATTTGCTTTTCTAACCTTTCGCCGTTTATGAGTTAATTTAAAGCTGCTAATATACAAAATAAACTATAAATAATTTATTTACGAACTGTCTAGTTAAATGAATGTTAATTACAAAAACAAATATGAATCGGAAAAGTAAAATCTGAATTATCTCAATTTACATTTGTTTCCCATCTGCATGTGAAGTACGTAATTTGAATTAAATAATAATAAAATATGTGAAGCGTTTAACCAAACTGAGAAAAACATAATAATTGCTCTGAAAAAAATGAACTGTTAAGCTTAAGTAACTTAATCCCATGTCTTTGAAGGCCTGCCTCACGATTATTAAATCACGCAAACTCGTTTTGTTTGATTGCTTGATCTGCCACCGAGTTTAATCCCCTCTCTCGCTGCTCAATTTATGAATGGGCCGTGACGTATATATAAATAAATATAACAAATACACTTTTTGCTAATTTCCTCAATCTTTCGGAGTGCTTGGAGCATGAATCACAGGCATTCTACCGCTTTGAAGCGGGGTTATTAATAAAATTCTGGACCCAGCTGGGTCCAAAAGATGCAGCAGCGCACCTCTCGCGCATCTGTGAGGGAGTCATGGTTCCAGAGGCAGGCTTAAAAATAAGTTACCAAGAGCTCTTAATGTGCCGCCATAAGATCAGGCACCGATATGATCGTTCGGGGCTCGCCTGTGTCCTCCCGATGCCCGCCGCCGATTCAGCAAACCGATTCCGACTCCGACTGCGATTCCGAGATCCTAACCGGTTTACCAGCTGTGTGAACCAAGCTCCGAACAGCTGCTTAACTTTCGCTGCCCGCTGCCGGTTTCTTGTTCTTGGCAGCGGCCAAAACACTGAGAAAAATTATGTGTAGCTTACTCAATTGGGTAGCTAGGTGTTTTTACAAGATTGTTGGTTTAAAAATAGGAAGGAGAGTGGGGTTTGCATTGAAAAATTTAACTAACTTACTAAGGAACTATCTTAAATTAATGAATAATTAAATGAAGTAGATGTAGGTAATAAAGGTGTAATAATTATTTTTTTTTTAGACTCTTTGACGATATAGAATAAAGTGGCATAATTGTTTTATAAAGATTACTTGACGATGAATTGCTCGAGTTAACCAAAAAGACATTAAAATTTTTTGCCTTTTTTTACAAAACGCAATTACGTTTTTAAACCTACCCCCTATGTAATCAATATATCAAGAAACTAACGGTATTTTTTAAGTGGAATTATCACTAGGCAGACATTATTTTCCTTCCTCATTAAATAACTTATATAGGGACGACCTATTATGAATTCTTACTAAATCGATACTAAGTAATAGGTTCAACAGGAACTAAGGGTTATTATTATTTTACAGACTTTTGAAGAAATATCTTTTAAAATTCAGAATAATGTGAAAGCAAAATAAATATACAATAAATTTTTTTAAGGTAAAACTTTGTGGAAAGAACACTGACAATAGGAGAAATCTATCCAAATATTAAAATTAAACCCAAATCTATTATGTCCTGTGGTTTTGAGACTTGACCCCATAGAAACCCCTTGTTTCTGTCCCATTTTAATACCCAATTTTTGTTCTCTGTGCCGCCTAAAATCAACAGCAAGTGCAGCGGCTTAAACGGTCCGAGCCGAGCTTCTTGGCCGGGCTCATATAAAAACGGCTTTTGGCGCGCGTGCTCAGTCAGTTGCAGATTCGAAACGGAAACGCGCGCGTGCGCCGCAATCGAATTCGATCAAGTATTTGAGTTTTGCGATTTGAAATTGGACTTTTTGCGCCGCTTCGTTTCGGTCAAGTTCTGAATCACTTAGAGTGACACACATAAGGCAAGGTCGCAGAGTGCTCTACGCCACAGTCAGCAGTCGAAATGGAAGGCCAGGCCAGGCAAGCGTACTTCGTCAATGAGGCATACAACCACGAAGAGTCGCCGCCGCAGGGTGTCGGTGGAGATGCCCTGCATCGCCGCAAGAGCGGTGGCAACAAGGAACTCCAGCTGGATATCAGTGGCTTCAAGAAGGGTCAGGAGGTGAACGGTGCCGACCAGCCGAGTCTGGACTTTGACGACATCCTCCCCCTGATTGGGGAGTTTGGACGATATCAAAAGATACTCTTCATCTGCATGATCCCGTTCTCGTTCTTCGTGGCCTTTGTGTACTTCTCCCAGATTTTCCTCACTCTGATACCCGAGCAGCATTGGTGTCATGTCCCCGAATTAGATGGCCTGGATGTGATGGCCAGGTGAGTAACACTCTCGAAAGGGTGAAAATCTCAAGGGGTTTCTATGCAAGATCTCAAGGGTTTTCCCTCATAAATCTTGTAACTTTTGGCTAGATAATCTCATGGGTTTTTCCTCGGCAAAACCAACAAGCCAAGGCTCTCCATGGCTCCATGGCTCCATGGGTTATGGCATCCGCCGTCGAGCACGGCTTAGCTCGGTAATTCACGTAATGTGCCATAAATATTCAAATGTGTTGTGTATAATCGTTGATTAGTGGCCAGGCCAGCACACTCAGTGTGTGAGCTGAGTGTGTGCGAAGTGCAGTAGTCGTAGACGTCGCCTCGAGTGCTAAACTATAATGAAGACTTTGTGGCTATCGGAACGATCATGAATCTATTAACAGACACTGCGTTTCAGAACGTTATGGGTGTTTGCCCGCAGCAACTGTGGGTGCCAAATGGTAATGAATGAATGGATACAAGTGAGTTACGGTATATTCAAATTGAGTTTTACGACAAATTTGCATGTAATTGTTAAGGAAATTAAGTTTTATGGAGTTAAAAAAGGTTTGAAATAATTTATATACGAACATGATCAGTCACAGAGTTGTACAAAATGTCAAAGTTAAAGAATATGTTGAGGTCCTAATAGAGTTTTATTACGTTAAGTATAAACTTTCTTTAAAGAAACATATAAAATACAGAAAACAGGAGAATACTGCCCTTTTAAAGCATTTTCTATTATAAATAAAACTTTGATTAAGAAGATGCTTGACAAAACTAAAGATTGGGTTCTTTTTATGGCAATAGATCCATATAAGATTGCAGGAAATAATACCAACTCTAATTCTTGAAATTGAACCTTTACTAAAATTATTTTGTATAGTATAAGAAATATGAAAGCAATGTTAATTACCCTCCTTTTTTATTGAAATAGATCTCTGGTAGTTTTTTAAAATTAAGAAAACATAATTAATATTTTTTCCTAAGGTCAGGTCAAACAAAGAATCAAATAACCCCAAGTTCAAGGCTCACAAACAGATCAATTAATCCAAAAAACAGCCAAACCATTAAAGAACCAAACCCAAATTTTATTGTACAATTATATTAACCTGCTCGCAATTATTTACCTTTAAATATTCTCTAAAAACAATCTCCATCCGGAAGCATTCTCATAGTGCGTAAATGGCAGACCGAGACATATGCGGTTCCGTTTTGAACTTTCACAAAATAAAAGCAATTGATCGATTACTATTAAACACACAACTACATACATATAGACCGATCTCACCTTGGAATCGAAAGGCTAAGGCTAATACCGGTTAGACCTGCAGTCGGGCCAAAACTGGATAATGCCAAACTAATAAGAATTGGCCATGCGAAAAGATTTAGTTCGCCCAAAATGTCGATTCTAATAGTCAAATTATATGTGCAAAGTGTTTGCAACTCGATTTAAGTTGAAAACGAACCACTGGAAACGAATGAAACGTAACGAAACCAATCTGAGCCCGCCGCGTTCTGGCCAAAGTCATTAAGCCGTCCGACTTGGCTTAGAACGGCCATTCGGCGCGACCTTGGGCCATGATTGGGTTTTCCAGCCGTCCAGCCGTCCAGCTTAATAAGGCAAAGAACCTTACTGCAAATAACGATCATCTGTGTAATTATCAGAGTTTTCAGTGGCAAGGAGAGCGTTTTCCCCCTCTTTTTTCAAAGGCCGAGTGGGTGGCGGGGTCTGGGCTGCCTCGTGCTGCCAGTTAGATAAGCCAAGTTAGCCGGCCAAATTATTTAATTAGCAGCAGCGCAGCGTGAACGTTGCGACAACGCAGCAGCAGCAGTAGCACACAGGTAGCACAGGTAGCACAGGTAGCTCAGGTAGCAGCAACAACAAGCCATCATCGAGAGTAATGTTGTGTGGCGGCGATGATGTGAGACCGCCGTCCGCCAACTTGCCGGTGGACTCCAATGGGGGATTATGGAATTTTAGACACTCTATTCGGATTTTCTTAGAAAGAAAACTAGAAAAACCTTTTAAGTTTGTGGTAACTCTAGAAATACCGATAATATTTTAAATTAAATAAAAGAATTTAAATTAAAAAGAAAGAAACTTTGATCTACAAAAATGGTTGTTAATAAAAAACATAATATTTGATATGTTTTTCAATAGATTTTATGAATCGAAAATGTATTTATTTCCCCAGCAAATGTATTTCCTCATTCCCAAATACCCCTTTTGTAATTAAAGTAATGATCAATAGCTACATTTCCTATTTAATACATATATGTACCTCACATCCTAAAGAATATATAATTTTGAAGTGTAATTACTGAGATTATTATTTAATAGGATAATATATTTAATAGGATATTGTATTTAAAATTGATTTTCTTGAGACCTTTAATCTTAAATGTATTAAAATAAGCTGACCAATGTCGTTAAAATACATCACACAAGCATGCAACCATTACCAATCTCAATATAAATACAAAATCACTTTACTAGCATAAATAACTTAAATTAAATGAAGATAATCAGCGTCTCAAAAACTGCATTCTTGATTAAAATAAGAATATCCACTCTAAGCTCATTATTGACTTAATGAAAACATTCTAACATATGGATTATTCAAATAAAAACCGATAAATGTCAAAGCTCGCTCTAGGAATAATATGATAATTGACCCTTTATGAGTTATGCCATAAACAAGTTATATTATTTATGGATTCAAACAGCTAACCCCATTTATATTTAGAAAGGGCAGCCTACAATTTACTTCTAAATTGATTAAAAACAATTTAAATATAGGTTCTTAGGGAATAAGAGCATTCTAAACTATTATTTAGTGGTTACTCACGTAGTAACTAAATAATTGTTTAATAATTTTAGTTTTTAGTCATTTTTCAACACCTTCCGCTTGCCCACAACCATTATAGGCGATTAATCTTGTTTATGTACCAAATTCAGACACTTTAAAGTTGAGACCAACCCAAATGGGGCAGACACGAACGAACGAACTGTTAGAGTGTATCCGAAAACGCTTAAGTCGCAACCGCATTTTCGAGTGCCCCCCAAGATCACGATAATTAAGTTGTCGCTTCCATACATATTCATGCTACAATGTGGATACAATGTAGGTACATGTGTAGCTCGGCTCAGAGCACAAGTGTTGGCCATGGCTTAGAGCGTCTCTGAGAACTGGCGGAGACAATCCGACCCTGGATGAGTTAATTGCAGCAACTTAAAAATCTCCTCTGTTTTCCCCCTGCAGGCTGGCGCTTTCCATACCCATGACCAACGGGGAGTACAACAATTGTTACATGTACGACGTCAACTACACGGAGGTACTGGCCCAGGGCAAGGTGATGGCCGATCCCAAGTGGCCGCGGGTCAAGTGCCGCCACGGCTGGTCATATAACTTCACGGAGATTCCCTACTCCACGGTGGCCACCGAGCAGAATTGGGTTTGCGACGATGCCGCCCTGCCCACCTATGCCCAGTCTATATTCTTTTTGGGAGCCATTGCGGGAGGTTTACTCTTTGGCTGGGTGGCGGATCGCTTTGGACGCATTCCGGCGCTGATTGGCACGAATATGATGGGACTGGTGGCGGGCGTGGGTACGGCTTTCGTGAGCAACTTCTGGGAGTTTGCCGCCATGCGATTCTTTGTGGGATTCGCCTTTGATAACTGCTTTACCATGATGTATATTTTGGGTGAGTAGATCGGGTACTATTAGCATAAGATAATGCATATTCCAAGTCATTTTGTCTAAATAATTAATCCTTTTCAATAACTGCTTTTAGAAAGGCTTCTTTCCAGCTTTTAATTACCAAATTTACCCCAAAATAATCTAGATTTTTACAATCTAAATATTTTAGAGGGAGACTTTGTTTAGAATTTAGAACTTAACCCTTTCCCGACTATTAAAATGATTAATTTGATTCTGTCTAAATTCAATCTTTAAACCTAAATTTAATAGTTTGCTTTATGTCTTATTCTCTCCCCTTTTCCTTTCACAGTTCTCGAGTACGTTGGTCCCAAGTACCGCACCTTTGTGGCCAACATGTCGATAGCCATCTTCTTCACCGGCGCCGCCTGCCTGCTACCCTGGATCGCCTACTTTGTGGCCGATTGGAAAATCCTGGCCATTGTGACCTCTGCTCCTCTGTTCCTGGCCATATTTACCCCCATGATAGTGCCGGAATCGGCGCGTTGGCTAGTCTCCCAGGGCAAAGTGGACAAGGCCATTGGCATCCTCAAGAAGCTGGAGAAGCGCAATGGCCGCCAAGTGTCCGCCCAGACGTATCAGAACTTTGCGGACAGCTGCAAGAGGATGCGGGAGCAGGAGGCCCAGAATGGCAACTACTCGGTGCTGGACCTGTTCAAGTCCCCGCGCTTGCGTCGCACCACCTTGCTCCTGATCGTGATCTGGATGGCCATATCGCTGGTCTTTGATGGCCATGTTAGGAACGTGGGTTCCCTGGGTTTGGACATCTTCTTCACCTTCACGCTGGCCTGCTTCACGGAACTGCCGGCGGACACTCTGCTGACGGTGATCCTGGATCGGTTTGGACGCCGCTGGCTGGCCTGCAGCTCCATGGTGCTCAGCGGCGTGTTCAGCCTGTTGGCCACCGTGGTGCCCGTGGGCATCTACTCCGCCGCCTTGGCCATTATGGGGCGATTCTTTGTGAACATCAGCTACAACATTGGCCTGCAGTGGGCGGCGGAGGTGCTGCCAACTGTGGTCCGCGCCCAGGCCGTGGCCTTCATCCACATTATGGGCTATGTGGCCAGCATCATAGCTCCGTTTGTGGTTTATTTGGCCAACATTTCCAATGCTCTGCCACTGATTATCCTGGGTATTTTGGGTATCATTGGTGGGCTGCTGTCGCTGCTGCTTCCCGAGACCCTGAACCACGTCCTGCCACAAACCCTGAGCGACGGAGAGGAGTTTGGAAGGGGCCAGAGCATCTGGGACTTCCCCTGCCTGGCCAAACAGGTGGACGACGACGAGGACGATGAGGCAAAGAGGAACACCGATGTGGAGGAGGTTCGCTCGCAGGCCTTCGTGAGGGGATCTCAGACCGGAGCCTCACTGAATGCCTCCACGGGTGGCGAGCTGAGATCCAGCATCCTGCGACGCTCGATCAAGTCCCGAAACTCCACGAAGCTGTAGAGGATCGGCTCTGCCAGCAATCACTAGGTAGCTAATTCTTCTAGCAGCCAAAATTAAACTGTAGCTCTGCCTTGCATTTTTAGCATCAACTAGCCTCTAAGCGTCTTTAAAGACTTTTGTGATACTAGAAGTAAGAAATTCTATGAAGTTCTTTAAACAATTGAAAAATAAAAATGAATTAAACGAATACAACCCAAAGAAAGTATTTTGGAAAATTATTAAATGATACATAAACCGAGTAAGAAGTCCATTAGAAAATGTTCTGTTTTTAAAAACAACTTAAATAGTCTCAAAAAGTATGCAACGAATTATTTTCAATCATTCAGATGAAAAGTAACAATTTGAAGTCTACTGTTAGACACCATATAAAATCACATAATTTTCAGAGACTCTTCATTATAAAATTTAAACTAAACGAGAAAGAAAGCTAACTTCGGTAAACCCAGGTTGGTATACCCTTGCAGTCTGCAATTGGATCATTGAAAATCGAACCATTTAAGTAATGTTGAAAAAACATCGTATTTTGTAAATTTTACATTTTACATGTAGAAATTTACATTATCATATAAATCGACCGTCGCTTCTATGGCAGCTATATGATATAGTGGTCCGATCTTAATGAAATTAAAACCGTAATTCTAGAACCATAAAAAACTGCTATATCTCAAAATTTATAGAAATACGTTGAAAAACAGAGAAGTTAAAATATTTTTTACATTAATTTCGCCATCATTCCTATGGCAGCTATAGGATATAGTACATATATACTGCGTGCTAAAGAAATAAGACTATGCTGAAAATTTCAGCTCGATAGCTCAAAAACTGAGAGAATAGTTCGCGTAGAAACCGACAGACGGACAGACGGACGTACAGACAGACGGACATGGCTAGATCGACTCGGCTGGTGATGCTGATAAAGAATACATATACTTTATGGGGTCGCAGATGCCTCCTTCACTGCGTTGCAAACATCTGGTCAAAATTATAATACCCTATGCAAGAGTATAATAACTAATTTTTCATTGATTAATTAATATTTTTAAGAATAGAATAAAATAAAATAATTTGTTCAAGTGTGTCATACACTAGCGCTCCTTTTGAGGAACGGGTATTATAGGAAACTAATGTAAGAGCAATGTAAAATGTATGTAGAATTCGTCTATAGCTTACCAGGTAAAGTAAACATTTTAAGATTTATTTTTCAGTTTTTTAATAAATTAGGACAATACCAAGAAGAAAAATTATTTAAAAATATAATAAAAACCTTATAAATTAACATATAAAATAATAATATATAAATTTGGTAACTATATAAAGATATTAAGTGAGTTTTCCGACCCAATTAGCAATATATAATGCTCTTGACCACGAAAACTGGTAGATCTGGGACACATATATGCAAATGATGCCATATATACTTTCCTCGCGTTTATGATCGTCTTGTTTTTCAGCTTCTTGGCAAGTGCAAAATGCAATTAAACGTTTTGTGCCTTTATCGGCAGAAGGGTCAACAGTGAAATCCGCGTTCAAATATCCGATTGAACTACAAATAAGTGCCGGCATACGACTCACCTATAAAAGCTGCTGCATCTTTAGGGCATCCCACCAGTTGTTCCAGAATGGCTGCATCCACCTACCTGCTTCTCCTCCTAGGACTCCAATACAGTGTCGCCGTGGACTACAATATCCAAGGGAATGGGAGTAAAATCCTTTCCGTTTTGAATGCATCCGTTCCCGTTCCCCAGGAGTTGCTGTACCACATCGATGTCTGGAGGAATGAGGCTGCCTCGGAGGCTGTGGAAGCCCCTGCTCCGTCCAACCTGGAGTCTGTCATACGCTCGGAGGTCAGTGGGGATTGGAAGCGGGGCATGCTCGTCCTACACTTGGCCTATCAGGCAAGAACTGTCCAGCTCAAGGAGGCGATTTACACTGCCCTCTGGAAGGAGTTGCAGCAGACCAAGCAGATCTATGATCCCTCCGAGATCCTGAGCTTTTACAAGGAGCTGTTGGGGGACGAGGATGTTCCCTTGGAGCTGATGGATTTGGTTTATACAGCTTTCATCCAACGCAGTGCCCAGTTGCTAGAGGCTCCTTTTCACACAGCCAGTCGCACTGCCACCTTTCCGTTGGTCGACTCCTTGATGCAGCGGCTGACTTTTAGCACCTTGGACTACCTCAGGGATGTTCTGAAGGTTCTCTACGATGCTGTGCTGGCTCTGGAAACTCCGTTGAGCGTGGTGGAGCGGCTGAGCAACTTCACAGGCAGTTTGACCCAGCTGGCCCTGGCCAATCTTCAGCTGCTCGACAGGGAGGAGCTGCAACGAGCAGATCCGGCGGTGCTGCAGGCCTTGCAGGCCAATCTGAGGCATTTACTGGAACAACCCGGATTCGAGCAGGAAGTGGAGGCCTCTCTGAGAGGAGAGATTTACGCCCACCTGCCCCAGGATGAGCAACTGCTGTACACCGCTCGAAAAGTCTGCATCCGCAATGTGACCGATCCCAGTGCCTATATCTACGAGTGCCCGGAAACGTATCTGATTTGCAGCAATCCTCCGGACCACAAGAAGGCTGCCTACTTCATCCAACGAGGTCACAGCAACGACAGCCGGCCTCAGTTTGCTTTCTACAGCGCCTTCTGGCGGAATCGCTATATCCTGATGGAACCAGCCACCGGAACCAATAGCTCCATTACCAAAAACGTATATAGCCGGGTCAACATCAACTGGTGGCGAGTGGTGTACGGAGTCGAGGGTTTCTCCCTGATTGATGCGGCCACCGAAGGGTCCGTGCTCTGTGGCGGCGATCCCTCGCACTGGAATGCCGAAGAGCATCATGTGTACACACGCCGGGCATCGGAGTTGGCAGCTCATCGCGCGGAGTGCACCTGGAGGCTGGAGGATTGCAGCGATGCCGCTTAGCTGGGGAGAGAATTTTAAAGAATTTATTATTCAAGTGAATAAAGCAGAGAATATATCAAGGGGTTGTTGTTCTTAATTATTACATTTTAAACTTTATATACCATATATAATAGCAATTTCCGGATAATAAGACACACCTCTTTTCCGAATTATCAAAGTTTACAATGGTCTTGATTTCGACTCATCCGCAAGTGAATAATTTTATTGGAGAATAAAAAAGCGCACGGTTCTGCAGAGATATCAACTGCAAATAAGGGACAGGCTGTGGAGCTCTCCTATAAAAGGGGCTTCTATTCACAGGCAACCAGTCAGTAAAGCCAGAATGGCACTTTCACCCACTTGCCTGCTCCTAATCCTGGGACTCCTGCGTCTCAGTGGAGCCTACGACATTCAACATTCCTTGGCGCTCTATAATGCCACCTCCGTGCCTTCCGATCTGGTCTCTGTCATCGAGTCGGAGATTAATGGAAACTGGGACAGGAGTCCGATTATCCTCAAGTGGGCAGCCGAGGCGCAGACGCAGGAGCTAAGGGAAGCCATATACGCCGCTCTCTGGGAGCAGCTGTGGCGGATCAAGCAAATAGATAATCCGTCAAATATTCTCGAGTTGTACGATCAGCTATCCCGGCTATCGGAAGTGCCACTAGATGACCAAGCGAAGAAACGAGAGCTTAAGGATAATATTTTCAACGCTTTGTGGAACTCCACGGAGCAAAACGAACCCCGAAAGGTGCTGAATCTTTACGATAAGCTGAGCTGGCGTAGCGATGTGCCCTCCAGCTTGATGCTGCTCATCAACCAGACGTTCATTGGCCGCTGTGCCCTGCTATTGGAGACCCAGTTGTACACAGACAGGCCAGGAACCACTTTTCCGTTGCTCAACTCCAAGGTGCTGGCCGTGACACGTCCTCATGACCTGAAGGCCATCCTGCAACTCCTTTTCGATGCTGTTCTGACCTTGGAAACTCCCTTGAGTGTGGTGAAGCGGCTGGACAACTTCAGCAACGACTTGACCCTGCTGACCCATGCTAATATTGAACTGTTTGAGAAGGTAATCAACGTGGGAACTCAAGATCCGGTGGTGCTGCAAGCCCTGCAGAGTAGCCTCCGAAGTTTGCTGGAGAAGCCTGGTTTCGAAAAGAACGTGGATGGTCCTTTGAGAGGGGAGGTCTACGCACGCCTGTCCAAGGAGGAGCAGCTTCTGTACACCGCTCAGAAGGTGTGCATCCGGAATATGACGGACCGGAATGTCTACATGCACGAGTGCCCGCGGACCCTACTGATGTGCAACAATGACCAGAGGACCGCCAGGGCTCCCTTTTCGGTGCAACGCCTTCTCACCAACGACAGCCGGCCACAGTTTGCCTTCTATAGCGATTTTTGGAGGCGCTCTCTTTACCTGGACAAAAATATCAAGATTGCGAACAATGGCAGTGCCACCAAGAACGTGTACAGCGTAACGAGCTTCACCTGGTGGCGAGTGGTGTACGCTAATGGAGGAATCTCCCTGTTTGATGCTGAGACCGAGGACTCTGTGCTATGCGGAGGAGATCCCGCCCAAAAAGTCGATATAGAGCGACAGGTCTACACAAGGAGGGCGGCTCAGTACAAGGCCTATCAGAGGGAGTGCACCTGGAGCCTGGAGGACTGCAGTTATATCTAGCAGTTTTATTTTATCAAATATATTAAAGGAATATCTGAGCATTGAAATAGTTTGCAGAGCTTATTTTCTTTTATTCTTTTTTCTAAGAAATGTGGGCAATCAGTCCCACATAGGCAAATATGTAAAGATACCATTGTTTCTCTATCTTTTACTCATTAAAACAATGCAATTTAGGGTTATAAACTTTTATCAGCAAAGGCAGCAACCAAATCCTTGAGTAAATATGATATTGAACTGCAAATATGTTTTGAATTCCGACTCACCTATTAAAGCTGCACACATTTGAAGATCCAACAATTGGTGAATCGGGGGAAGGCCCCGAGTTGGTATTCCAATCTTGAAAGAGCTCCAGGAAGAACCCACGTTCCTGTAGGATTTTACGTTCTCTGAAGAGCTATCCTTATTATATGAACTTGCCATTTATGCTCCTTCGATCATTTCTTAACTTTAAATTCTAACTGTTGGAACACAACGACCGAATCAATATCAATAAATTATTACTAGTTTTATTTAGACTAATAAGGCACATGAGAAAAAACCGTCTACCTCTGCGCAAAGTCCCAGGGAATGCACACCACGCCGTCGGTCAGTACCGAGTAGTAGTGGGTGATGTGTAGCTTGGTCTGCTGCAGCTGCTGCTCCACCTGCATCTGGGACAGGTCCCGGAGCGCTGCTATCATCTTGTCCGGCGTGACAGCGTCGTCTTTGGTCAGCGACTGCAGCTGCAGCTGCTTGATGCACGCGTCCATGAGCTCCTGCTCGACGTGCTTGTCCTGGGCGTACTTCTTCATCCGCTCCCTGGCCAGCTCCATGTGCTGGCTAATGAAGTCCACGAGTATGGAGCCCGGGCAGGTGGCTGGGGTGATGAACTGACCCGTAGGGCTCACCATTAGCGGACCCGCCTCCGATTCAACGACGATGGTGAACTCTTTGAGCGTCTTTGGCCATTCTGCCGGATACTTTTGCTTGCCTAAGTAATCGTTGAGGGAGGTGGTGACCTTCATTAGGTAGTTGGCATAGCCGCTGGCCTGCTGCTTCGGCATGAACTTGCGCCGCCCGATCTGGATCTCCAGCAGGACCTGCGACAGTGTCCGCTCATAGACGGGCACCACCTTTAGGTAGGCATCGTGGTGCGGAATGTTCTTGATGAAGTCAATCCAGGTGCTCAGGACATCGCCGGTGAAGAGCATCACGTGACCCTCCAGGCTGATGCCCGTGAAGGGAGCAAAGACCACAATTCGTCCCTTGAGCGGCGACATTTCCACCAGATGGGTGTTGGCCAGGCGCTCGAGGGTCTTCAGGCAGCCGCGATAGTGATCGATGTTCCAGCCGCACTCGTACCGCGCATCGCGCAACTGCAGCTTCTCCACCAGCACCCGCTGCAGCTTGTCAATCTCCGCCTGCAGCTCTGCGGTTTCCTTGGCGCGCTGCCTGGCCTTGTCGGCGTTCTCCTCCAGCCAGGTGGTGAGCACGGGACGCTTACTAGCCCGCTCCTGTTGGTTCAAAGGGAGCATTGAATGGGTTTTCTTAAGTTATAATGGTTTTACCCACATCCTTCAACTGAGATTCGAATTCCGCAAACTCGGTGTCGTAGTGGTAGTCCTGACTGGGCCTGAACTCCAGTCCCGAGCTCTTGGGCGGCTCTGGTTGCGCCTTGATGGTCTTCACATACTCCGTGGACAAATTGCAGGACTCGAGGAGGCCTTGGATGAATCTCTTGGGATCCCGCGTGCTCTGCCTGTCCGTGCGTATCTGGATGAGCCGAAAGGAGTCGCGCTTGTTCGCATCCGAGCTGGCGCGCACATAGAACTTGAGCACCTGAGTGTCCTCATTCCGCAGCCTGCGCTCGTACAAAGCCTCTAAATGCTCGCTCAGCAGTTTCAGGGAGTTCTCGTTGGTGTTCCGCTGCTCAGGATGCTGGGCAAAGAAGTCCGGATGCACCGCAAAATAGAAGGGCCTCAGCGCCGTGGTCAGATCTGCATAGAATCGAAGAATCACATGATATCCGGGGTTATATGTCTGCGGAATTCAAATGAACACTGACCTTGGTTCAGCGATCGACGCAGTAGCAGGAAGTGCCGCCTGCTGGGGATCAGTTTCCGGATTTGGGGGACCAGCGACACGGACATTATGTAAGCGTCGAGCAGCGGCACAACCCTGCCCCTCGTCCCAGTTGGCCAGCATATGGCAGAGACGGCTGTTTACTCAAATATTTGAGATATATGACTCCTGATCTTGAAAATTATGAAAGACCGACGGTTGATGTGACCGTTGCGCGAATCGCTTGAAATCTTCAACTATCGTATGAGTTTTGGCGGGAAAAAGTTAGCCTGACACTTTGAATACCCTTGCAGGTTATTCAATTTTGAGCAGAAGTTTGCAATGAAGAAAGCATCAATTATAGCGATTAATTTTAAATTTTTATATGCAAGGTTATATAAGCTTACTACAATAATATTTGTACTCGATTAAAGCGTTTGAGTAATTAATGCTTCCTTAAAAAAAGTTAAATAATTGGATAATATCTCTCCTTATAATCTGCTGCCTTTCTGATTTTAGATATACTTACTGTCTATAAATAATTAAATAATATTCAGCTATTTCTTAGCTAATTTTTGTAGCCAAAAGTCGCATTCCTATCTAGCCTTCCGACTACCGATAGTTTTGGTGTGACCAGAGCCTGCCCGCAAATCCGCATTGTTTACCTCGCATTCCTGCTGGAGTTTTCGCAAAATTTTAATTGTTGTATTAAAAACTAGTAAACAAATCTCAGTTAAGATGACTGCCGTTCCCCCACCCGCTAACATCTCCACGCTGATGCCCCTGGGTAAGTGATTTTAAGTTTATAAAGACGTGTTTTCCCCACTTACCGGCTTCCTTGGAATTTGTTGTTTCCCTCAGAGTTGGTGGACAAATGCATTGGCTCCCGCATCCATATAATCATGAAGAACGACAAGGAGATGGTGGGCACGCTCCTGGGCTTCGATGACTTTGTCAACATGCTCCTGGACGACGTCACGGAGTACGAGAATACGCCAGACGGGCGCCGTATCACCAAACTGGATCAGATTCTGCTGAATGGCAACAACATAACGATGGTGAGTGCTCCTGTTAATTGGGTTTTTATCCATAATTAAGGCTTTGCATTGCAGTTGGTGCCTGGTGGCGAGCTGGCGGAGTAGCAAAGTTCCACTTGTAAACCTAAATACATTTGTAAAATATAAAAAAAAAACACGAGTTTTAATGCTTAACAGAGAAATGTTAATGGGTGCTGTTAAAAAAAGGTAAACTTTTGAAATAAATGAAATATTGTACGTAAATTTCGAAAACCAGGGTTGATAAATAAATAGAAGATACCAAATATAATTTTAATATTAATATTCTACTCTTCCGTAAACTTTTAACAGCTATTTATGCTTTTCTTCGAAGCGCATGCGCTGCGCCACTGAGCATAAGTCTGAGCGATACAGCAGTCAACATGTGCCATAAATATTAACCGCTTTTCCCTGCTGGCCCTGGTGCGTGTGGGTGCATTTGTGCTCTCCGTGCTCCGCTCTTGGCCTACCACTCTCCGTTCTCCGTGCTCCCGCTTCCGTTCTGGGCACCTCCAACGGCTCAGTACGGCAGCAAGCTTCAGCGGAAGTGGAACAACCCGAGCGGAAACAGACTCACGCGACAACAAACGCTGGCCCGTTCGTCGCTCGAATATGGAAAAGTTCTCCCTCAACAAATACCAAACTGATAAAAGCAACTCGGCGGAGTAAACTGTTTTATGAATGGCAATGACTAATTGTAATTGCCCATCATCACTCTGTATCTGAACCTGGCCGCCGGAGGAGGTAGTGCTCTGCTCGCTCTGTTTTCCAAACTCCGCTTTTTCCGTCTCGCTCGGTATTAGAATCGGATTCGGTTTTGGTTTCGCCTGGCGGTGTGTCGTTGTCGGTATCTCTGTATCTGGCGGTCTCTGTGCGTCTCATTGGAACGGCTCGAGTGATCCGCCGCCTGTAATTATGACTGCGTGAAGAAATCAATACGAATACGGGGAGGAGAGATGGCCGGCAAGCCCATGAGCAGCAGCTGCCAGAGTATAGCCACGGCAGCGAGCAGTGCGGCCACCACGGCGGCCGCAGTATCCATCTCGGCCTCGAATGCCACCTCCGTGGGCTCCCTTATCGCAGCTGCCTGCCTCAACCAGCAGCAGCAGCAGCAGCCGCCGACGATGATGCACCAGCACCATACCCAAAGCAATCCGCACTATCAGCCGCCTCATCAGTATGTCAATGGCACCGGCAGCCTGGGACGCCTCAAGTTCCACAAGAGTCTCGATGCCAGCGACGAGGAGATCGAGTATGCGCAGGTATGTCCAAGTGGGTGTCCGGGTGTCCTGGTGTCCAAATGGTCGCCAAATGAATTGGATTGTGCCCCACACTGAGTCATCATAATGCGACAAGGTCCTGCAGTGCTGGCTCAATTGAATTTGTCTTGCGGGTGGTGGATGATGGGCGCTGGGAGCTCAGTACTGTATTGTGGGTGGTGGATTATTGGTTGCCCGTCGAGTGGGTGTCTCAACGGTGGTGGTTTGCCACCCACCGCCTCCTCCTCCTTCTCGGTGCAGCCCCAGCTGTTTAACCTCCGGCGGGGTCGTTATGCATAGTTTACGCTTCGCCAGGCAAGCTCAACGGCCGCCAACAACCGCCGTCGTCGTCGATCAAGTGTTAATAATTCAATGCCCCTGCAAATAGTCATATATTGAAATGTATCATACGCTCAGCGAGCGAGCGAGGAGTGCCGATAGGATGAATCCACCAAAAGGGCCTTGACTTTGGCACGGGCAATTAGAAAAATTAACCAGTTGGCTTAATTTATGGGTCGATGAAAGCATAAGGGGATTATTTGCAGTACATACTAGAAGTTTGGGGCGACGTAACAGTATGTATATATTGTTACTAACTGAGTTAGGAATTTAATTATAGATGGTTGTTTGTTATGAAATACTTTTAGGAAGCAATACACGTCTTTGTGTTTGATTTTTAATAATACTTAAACCTCTAACACTAAAGAAAAGAACTTTAAATAAATTAATGCTGTAAATGCTATCTTTCTGTGTTAATTTGTAAAGAAATAATACGATTTTTAAAGTACTTTTTGGCATTAGATGACAGTTTATTTTGTATTTTTGTTTATATTTATTTAAAATCAAAGAAATACAATCTAAAAAACTTTATTTATATTCAATTGTTATGAAACAGTGAATATACTTTGATTCTTATTTTACTTTAGCTGGATTTTAATGAAAAAGTTAATAAATAAATTTTAACTGAATTTAAAAATATAAATTAATATACATAATTCTTATTACTTTTATATACTTTAATTAGAAAAGTATATATAATAAGTTTGGCTTATCATTCAATTTAATTCTGCTCGAATTCTTTAGTTTAAGCTCGCCAGTATCTTCCCTTGAATTTTTCTGCTGTTTTTCCCACTTGCCTTTAACTTAGAAAGTTTCCAGCCTGATTTTTCATTTGGAAACTCTTAACAATTTCATTTTCAGTAAATACTGTATTTTTGTACCGACATAATGCCACACAATTTGCGCTTCCTAGCCATGGGCATTATAGCCCCAGGAGCCGAGGGAGGTCCGAGTCCAAAGCCTTTCAAGCCATTTATTACGCTCCGCACAATGGGGGCGTTAATGAAAGACCAGTAAGGTCTATTTCTACATTTTATATTTTGTATCTGAGCTTCTGCGGTTTGGCTGTCTACAGTGGTCTTTGCTTTCTTAATTATTAATATTATAGTTTGAAGGGAAAACCTAAAAGATACGTATTTTATGTTAAGCATTCTTTATAAATATTTATAAAAGAATATGCGACTTGTCCTTCTAGTAGAGATAACTTAAAGCGAAATACAATGGCTTGAAAATAATATAATATTATAGGGGTGATTTCCTCACGGAATCATCTTGAATTTTATTTGTTATCTTTATAAGGAATAACTAGAAATCAATCAAGGTATATACTGATAAATACTATGGATAGCTATTTAAACATGATATTATTTAGGTTAACCTTATATATTTTATAAGACCTTTTTGGTAGGTTAAATTTATACCTAGTCGTGGTTACCTAGTATGAATAGATCTCAGAATTTATGCCCTGGCCCCCTAGTGCTATTATCTTGTCCGCACCTGTATATATTTCTGGGTTTGGTTTGCTTTTCCCGCTTTCCCGCAGCGAAAGTGTTGCCTGCCTGCCCGGGGGGGGCTTCATCCTGTATTCATAGAAATGCTTTCAATAAAAGCAGGAAGAGCGGCGAGGACGAGGGCATGGGCTTGGCAAACATCATTTTGATGGCTCGAACCAGCACCAGCACCACACCTGCCGGCCATTCGGTGTGCCACATTCCGCAGACGTGTAAATACCCGGAAGTGCTAACGATAGTTTGGCATACAAGTCTTCACTTTCACCGCAAATCGGCACTACATCGGCTGCTTTTCATCCTTTTCAGCTGTCCCGCTCCACCCACATCCTGGGGCGCTACAAGTCGGAGCGCTTTCTGGCCTCCAAGCCGGACGAGGATCGACGGCGACGCACGATAATCGTGGAGAAGAAGAACGACTCGTATGGGTTCACCCTGCAGAGCTATGGCATCCACTACAAGCGCGACGAGGAGCTGGAGATGATCACCTACGTGGACTATGTAGAGTATGGCGGTCCTGCCTACAGGGCTGGCATGCGGGAGGGCGATGTCATCCTGTCCATCAATGGCAGCGACATGGAGAAGGCCGACCACAAGACCATCGTGGAGTTCATCAAGCAGTGCGACACCAGGATGCGGATGGTGGTGCTCTTCGAGGACTGCGTTAGGAAGGTAAAGTATTTCACAAATTAATATTTACTTAAATTCCTCAACTTCAACTCCTCCCCCAGGTGGACCTCCACATGCGCTATATCCAGCTGCAGAGCATGCTGCAGCAGAAGATGAACGAGCTGGAGCGGGTGCACCTCCGGGAACGGGAGCTCTTGGAGGGCAAGTGGAAGACGCACAGCCTGCCGGCGCGGAAGAAGGCCAATGCCAATACCTCGCCCAGCGACGGCGAAGGTATCTCACCCACAGAGGGAGGCGGGGACGCGGGCTTCTACCGTCCCGCGCTGTCCACCGAGGATGTGGCCAACATAGCGGCACGCCAGCAGGCGGCGGGTGGGCATCCGGGCATCATACCGCCGCCAGCTCAGTTCATGCTCACCTACCACTACCTGGATCCCACCTACCGGTACGTCCTGCGGCCCACTCACGGCAGCTCGGAGGACTACATCGACGGCCTGGGTCTCCAGCGGAGCAGCAGTGACCACCAGCCCATCACCGGTCAGCAGCCGCGGTACATCCTGCAGCGAACCGAGTCGGTGGACACGAATACGATCAGTCAGCCAACGACCACGGCTCCCACGCAGTACCACAGCGTCACTGGGGGATCGGTGAAGCCACCGGCTCCTCCGCCCCGCACCTGCGAGAAGCACAAGCCGCCGGCCAAGCCACCGAAGTCGGAGAAGGAGAAGCCCCCAGGGAAGCACTGCCATGTGGGGCACTCGTGCAATCCCTGTCTGGGCCACTTCCGCTGGAAATCGGCGGAGAAGACCCCACTGCCGGCTCCTGACAATGTCAGCCTGGATGCCTACGATCTGGCCAGTCCCTGCTGCGATACCCATTGTGTGCCAACGCGGAGACGCCATCGCCAGCACAAGGAGCACACGCACAAGCACAAGCACAGGGATCGGGATCGGGAGCGGGCGGAGGGCAAGGAGCAGAGGGTCCGGCCCAAGTCCCAGTCCCATGCCTCACCGAATGCCAATGGCGGGGCAGGAAATGGGGGATCGGGACACCATCACCATCATCATCACCATCACCACAGCCACGAGCAGCAGCAGCAGTCGCAGCAATCCCAGCAATCCCAGCAGCCGCAGGCAGTGCCCCATCACCACCACTATCCGCACCAGGTGCAGAATCCCTGCCAGGTGCAGTCCCAGGCCGGCAGCACTCGCTCCCGGTACTTTGACTTGGCCTCCGGCCTGGCCAGCCACTGCAGCCTGCACTCCTGCACTTCCAGTGAGTTCGCCCCGGGAGATTCCGCCTCCTACACCACTTCCATCAGCACGGATACCTTGTTCTGGGATCCCAAGAGCGAGCCGGGTCAGTCCCGGCAACCGTCGACAAAGTCCAGGCAATCCTACGAGCAACCAGGGCCTCAGCAAGTGCCGCAGCAAGGACAGCCGCATCAAGGACACCATCACCATCATCACCATCAGCAGCAGCAGGGGAGTTACCCCCAGGGCTACCATGTGACCGCCGCTGGTGCCCAAATGCAGCAGATTTATCCCAACACCATAGCCTACGTCCAGAAGCCCAAGTCCTGGGACAACCTGGCCACCAAGGCGGGCTATCACTTCAACTATGGCTACCTGGACACGGTGGCCGTCAAGCCGGCCGTGAAGATGCAGATACCACAGCAACGCCACTCCATGCCGCGTAGAAACCCGTACGGCAGATACTCCACCTACGGCGACGTGGAGAACTATGCTCCGCCGCCCACCGAGTTTGTGGGCGAGCTGACCACCACCACGACCACAACGATTACGGCCAAGTCCACGGAGGAGCTACTGGCCGCCTGCGACTGCCTGACGCCGCAGCAACAGGCGGCGATCAAGGCGGCCCAGTACCAGCTCAGCCAGAACCAGAAGCTGACCCACCAGAACACCTGCCAGATGGGCTACTACTCGCACCTGCCGCGCCCCACCACCGATGTGGGCACCTCCACCACCAGTCAGCAGGTGCATGGCGGAGCCGGAGATGTCCAGACCGTGTCGGAGGCCACGCGGTTGTAGGTGACACTCGTCTAGGCGGGCCCAGATCTTAAAAAGGAACCGTCTTAGGAATAGAAAGGGTGCAGAACCCTGAGTTTAAGGAGGATAAGTGATTACATGGTTCAATGAGTATAGAAGTACAAGGGTTTTGAGTTTGAATATCGAAATAATATGGAAATATACAGCTTATAGGTTAGGGAATTTGATTATTATCTAAGTTAATTGAGTTAATATAGAAATTCTTAGTTTAAGTAAATATTTAATATTTTAAATTATAAAATAAATATTTAGTTAAAGATAAATGGAGCTGTAAAGCTCCGTGAATAATGATAAAGACTTTTAAAACTTAGGTTTTTAAATATTCAGCTATTTTACCATAAGAATATACATTTTAAAGCTCCTTCGAGTCAATGGAATAGAATAAATTTTAATTATATCAAATTCAACATAAAGAAGTGCTTAAATCACACTTCCATATGGAATTTATACTCATTGAACTAAGTAACCTCCCGATCTCCTCCTGAACGAACTACTTAGCTCAACAGCTCAACTCCATTCGCGTCTCAAGACATCGAACATTGAATTACTTTCAAATGGTAACCACAGCCAAATTTTAAACATAAATCATATATAGCTTAACTGATCAAGTGTATATACAGTGAGTTTCATGCGTATAAGGTAAATATTTAGCAACCAGAAACCACATGACAATACACAGCGTAAAATGAGCCCAATAGAAGTTACTTCTAAGCGTAGATGATTCCAAAATGATTATATCCTTAAGACCCAAATGAAAATTATACTTGTAGAAGGCTACCTTATATATAGGTGAAACTTGCGGTATATATGCCTGATATGACTAGAACGTATATTGACGTTAGGATTATTTGGATTTATTGAAAGACTGACAAAAAGCCACGCGCATATTCCAAATGAATGAAAAATCTGGCGTCTTTAATGATAGTTAGGGGATTATATTATACATATGTATGTCTGTACGAGTATATGCCATATAATATGGTTACCTATCATGCAACTAGCTATTGTTTTACATGACGAGTATATACAACACACACACACACAAGTAAGCATATAATATATATTTATTGTATACTGTATCCGAAAAACAATGTAATTTATTTCACTGTGATAGTGAAACAGCAGGCACTTAAAACCGCAACAATTTTAGTCGCAATTTTATCAAGCAACAAACCAAATATTATTTAAAAACGCTTTTATGTAATGCGAAATGTAAATGTTATTGTACTTTATGTATTGCAATAAAACTAAAAAAATGTGTTCATGTAGTGAAACCCATACAAGAGAGTAGATACAAGGTATTCCATATATCTATGAGGTTTTTAGAGATAAAAGCCATTTCTGGATTTGCTCAGCTTTTAATTTTTATATACATTTTTGTTAATTAGTTTTCTTTTTTAAATATCGAAATCCGTAAGATTTCGTTTTGGAGATTTCTGGAACACCTCGTCAAACCCAAATCAGCTGTTTTCAATCCAAGGTGGCGCCACCTACCATTTAATTTGAGCACTTTTCAACCCTTGGAGACTTTTCCCTTTAAAATATACCGTTGTAACGGCTTTTTGGCCCATCAGCTGTTCAACCCCCGCAAAAATTGCCAACTGTCAGCGAACGCCCTCTAGCGACCACCGTCTGCACCGCGCAGCTGTCAGAGTGGCAAAAAAATCAATACCAACCCCCAACCCTCCTCGTTAAAAATGTAAATGCGAAAAAATTCAATACTGTGCAGCCAAACGCGACGGTCGCAGCGTTCTCCACTCACAATCGCTCTCCCCGCTTTTATCCCCCCGCACGTAACGCTCGAGATCCGTGTAAGTCCCCCCGAGAATCGGCCAAGGATTGAGAAGGCCCAGTGATTGGCAGAGAATGAGAATCCACAATCCCCAGTGAAATCCGTGTGGGCAAAACCGTTGCAAACCGGCAAAAAAAAAGAGTCCCAGCCTGTGCAAGGCCTGGCTCTGTGAGTGAAAAGTGAAGGAGTGCTCGACGTACAGATATAGAGGCTATAGATCCAGATACAGATACGCATCCTGGGCAAATCCGGCAAACATATGTCAAGTGCAAGGCGCCAGCAACAAAGCTAAGACGGCGGCGTCGACGTCTGCAGTGGAAGAGGCAGAGGCAGCAGCAGAGGCAGCGGCAGAGGCGGCGGCGGCAGCAGCAGCAACAAAGACGGCTAATTTAATTGCACGACGGCGGCAACAACAACAACCTACAACGGCGACGTTGACGTCGGCAGCAGCAGAAGCAGCAGCGGGCAGCGACTGCTAGCAGAGGCTGTGACTGCGACCGAGATCGCTGTTTCCGTATCCGCTTCTGTTTCTGTTGTTGTTGTTTGTGGCAGCAGCAGCAGATACAACAATGATAAGGTGAGTTTTTAAATTATTAATGATTAATCATAATTAATTAATTGTTAAGACTTCACCTTACAACAAATTAAAGAAAACTATCAAAGGATGCCAATGAAGAAGGCTGTATTTGACAACCCGAAGCATTGTGTATTTCCTCAAAAAGAAAAGTCTTCATATTAAATAAATATGATTTAAATAAATAATATGTACACAAATTTACAAAATTCAGGATCTGTAAAAATGAACGCTACTTGATTTATCGTGATTAAATTTACTGAAAGCGAAATAACTGGCAATCACATTTCTTTTCGTAACGTTTTATAAATATTTAAAATTGTAGACCCGATTTTAGGTATTATATAATTATAATAATATAAAAACTAAATATGTATATGTGTTGTCAAAAAAAACAATACAGAAATACATAAATCAAAGGTATTTAAAAATACAATAAATATTTGAAATATTTATAGAAAAACTATAGATTTTTCACTGTGTCTCTTCAATGCAAGCCACAGGTTAAAGGACCCTAAAATTCAATGACTTTTACTTAAATTTCAATTGTTGTGCTACCAATTTTTCTGCACAACAAATTATTAATTATTTCCCTTTTGACTTCTATATAAATGCAGAATATTAAAATCTAAGCAGATAAGGAACTGAGAACCTTCAAAGAATTTAATTTTCCTGCTTCTACTGTCCGCACACACAGTTTTCAAATTGTGTGTGTGTGCCGACATGGCTGTGTTAAAATACAAACATCCTTTTGGCAACTTCGGGGCGAGATCAATTTCGATAAATAGAAATTGCCAATTAAATGTGAAATGTAAATTGCCCCCGGGCGACAGTCGAACAGTTCACAAAAAATGTCCGGAGGCCAAGGGAAAAGTTGTACGCTGGTCACTCGCATCCGGCTTTTTGGTCCTGGCAAAGTTTCTGTGCAGCCTCTGTGTGATGTCTGCAGCGAGATATGAGAATTGTAACTTTCGGACCGACTCTGTCTGTCTGTATCATTAGGGTAAAGTTGGCCCACTCAAGTAGTTGGTTTTTATATGTAAGAGTGGGCTGGAATTTTTCATCTTTTTTTTTACCATTAATTATGAAGGCTGAACTGTGCCAAAGTTTCTCAGGCAGTCAGCAGCGGCTGCTCAATTGTTAAACCGAAATTCATAAGTCCTAATGACTGGCTGGGGCAGAGGGGCAAGGGGGAAAGGACCTTTTTCGGGGGGACAGACAACTTGAAGTTTGCTGCGGATGCGGACGTTGCATGTACGACAACATCATTATCAGCGTTGGCAGCGTCAAAATGTCATTAAATGTGTAGCCTACAATGCCTTTGAAGGATTACACACCCAACCTCCAAACACACACTCCACTCTCCACACACACACACCCCGCCCCATCCCTTGCTTGCTCACACACTCCCACTTTCAGAAAGAAAAGGAGCGAAACGGAAAAAAATGTGCAGCTTTGTCAAATAGCAAAGAGCGCGGAGTAGCAGCGAATAGTTGCATGCACCGAAAGAAATTTGAGTATATTTAATGGGGCATAATTTGAGGACTATTTAAACTTGATAATGGAAAATATACTTTCTTGGTTTGTAATTATTATCCTTGAAATGCCATAACCTAGCCTAGTTTTAAAGTTTATTTAATGTTTGCAAAATCTAGGGGATCTATATATTTAGTTATTATTGGGATTTAACTACTTTAATTCACTTCTTTGTTATAGAAATTGTATACCAATGATCTGACTACTAAATTAAATAAACATTGAATTTAAATATATTTTCTATCAATTTAAAATAGACGGGGATTTTTTTTTTTTTTTAATTCTTAAATTCCCGGACTTTTATAAAGGATTGTTGAGATTTTCCTCTGTGTAATGTTGCTGTTGTTCGTGTTGCAGTTGCTGCTGTTGCAAGAGTGCTGGCGGGCATTGAAAAACACACACACACTCACAGGAGCACGCACTGGCAGTCAGTCAAAAGGGAGCTAGCCGTTTCCGCCCCCGCTCCCCTGGAAAACTCGCCGATGAGCGCCAAAGTGCGTTGCATACTCCGCTTTTTCCCTTTTTTTCTGCTGCACGCTTTGTTTGACTGGGATTGGGATTTTCCACCAACAGTTGTACTCGCTCTCGTAGCTTGCCTTGTATTTTTTGTTCCTTGTTCTTGTTGCTGCTGTTGTACATATTGTCACACACGCAACAACAACACAAGCAACAGTACTGGAAAAAAAAAGAAAAGGAGGGAAGAACTTTGCCGCGTTAACTATGTGACTGACTTTGGCAAGGCGACAAAAATGTCCTTGGGCTTAGGGAAGTCAAAGGATGACAAATTTTAAATAAGAGATTTAGAAATAATGGAAATGGTATACAAAATAATGTTCTTATAATAGTAATCTTACAAGATAAATAAATAATTGTTCATATAGAAAAAAATAATTTGTTGCATACTTTTAGACACCTTTTCGAAATGATTTGAAAACCAAAGAGATATCTTAGAAATTTTTATTTTAAAGTAGCTCAAGTGCTTATATATATTTCCCCTTAACATTTTGAACTTTTCCTTAACAATCTTCGACACTTTTGCTGGTGGCAGGTCTCCATCCCGACGTGGCACTGTCTACTCCTGCTTGTGTGGACTCTGAGGGGGAAAAGGACTTTCAGAGCCCGACAGCGGGAGGGTGTTAATGAGCAACATCGCAGTGGCAACGACTGTGCTTAGTATTTGTGTTTCTTCATTTCCGGCTTCCACATGTTGACATGCTGATGATGTTGGTTAACTTCTGTCGAGGATGATGGCGATGATGAAGTCAGCAGCAGCCAGGCCATGCCAGTGCCAGTCTGTCATTCAGTGAGTGAGAGGAGTGAGTGAAAGGCCGGCTGGTTAGTCAGCTTTGTTTTGCTTTCGCCACTCCACTCCACTCACTGCT
Source organism: Drosophila rufa (assembly GCA_018153105.1). NCBI lineage: Eukaryota > Metazoa > Arthropoda > Insecta > Diptera > Drosophilidae > Drosophila > Drosophila rufa. The sequence goes on from JAECXS010000085.1 coordinate 5,172,546, forward strand.
TGTTTGTTAACGCTGCGTATGCGTAATTTTCATATTATGTAATTTCAGCGCGCTAAATGGAAGCTTAATTTGATTAGGGCGCCATAAATGTGTCCTACTCGCAGTGTGTGCCCCAATCGACTTGTTGGTTGGCCGCTCGTCGAGATGACGCATATTTGACGCAGTTTCCCAGCAGCACTTCCCCAAGCCCAAAACCAAAAAAAAAAGGGAAACTATATTTACACCATCGCTCTGGCTACCATCTCCTGTCCCCAGTTGCCATTTCAGGCTGCACAGAGAGAAAATATAGCTATTTTTGAGATAGTTTCAATTAATATCAAGGCCTTGAAAATATTTATTTATAAAGTTTTTTGTAAATTCAATAATGAAGTTATTTATAAAGAGTTTCTTGTTGGCAGAATGCTTTGTAACATTTAAAAACTGTCTAAAAGTATGCAATAAAATATTTTTAAACACAAATTTTGTAAGGTTAACCCTTTGTAGCATACTTTTATACCGCATTTTAGGTGAATTTAAATCTCTAGCGATTTTTGAAGCATCCTGAAAACAAATGGAATAAAAATACTGAAAAACGTTTAAAGAAAATATATATTAAACTGTGGTACAGTTCCATATATTTTCTTGCACTGCTTTGGGCCTCTGGGCTACTGGCTACTGGCTGCTGGCTGATGAGCTCATATTGAAAGTTTTTGTGCTCTGTGGGGCGACCTAGTTTGGCCAAAGCCAAATCAATGTGGCCGCTGCGGCGCCATTTGCACTGTCGACCCTTTTTGTGCATTTACTCTGTTTTCCGCTCTGCCCTGCTCGACATTTTCCGGACTTTTCCTCTGGCCGTACCGTACTCTGTGTGTGGTTTCATCTTTTTCTCTTTTTTTTCTGTGCAAACAATTTCGCCCGGTCGCCTGGTCGCCTGTTCGCCTGGTCGGGCGTTATTAATTGAGCTTTTGATGCATAGCCCAGTATAACGATTGTCTCATCCCATTCCATCTCCCGCGTCCGGGGCCATCTCATCCATCTGTCCGTGTGCACTTAAAAGGCTACATAATTGTTTTTACCAAATTGAAATTTTAATTGAATTCGTATCGCAATCGCGACCGCGCCGTTAAGGCTTTAAATGCCTTAGAATAGGAACAGCTTCAAAAGCAAACATAATCAGAAATTCCAGCATTCCGTCCGTTCGTTTTTTCGGGAAACATAAAAATTAAATATTTAATATGCATTGGGAGAGGAGAGAAAAAAGCCGCATAGGCATTTCATTTTATTGTGAGGAAAGCTACGGCATCAGCATCGAACCCATTGACATCATCATCGTCATTATGCACATTATCCATAATATCCACATCGACAATGGCTCAACGAGCGGCTGAATGAATCTCAAGTGGGCAGTCAGCGGCTCCTCCACCTCCATCCTCCTCGTTTACAGTAGATACGTGCACCGATAGATGGATAGATAGATATTTGGATGGGTAGATACATAGCGAAAACATAGTCTGATTCGGGTTGGTTATGGGGAAATCTCTTGGTTATCAACAGAGATTTGAAATCTCTTGAAAGAGCGTCAAAAAGTATGCAACACTGGAAGCTTGGTGTATTCTTAGGCACATTTTCAAGTGAATTTAAATAAATATAAGCTTACATTAATTATATAATTAATTGTAAGCTATTTAAAATCACTTAGTAATCACCAGAGATTTTAGATCTCTTGAAAGGGTGTCTGAAAGTATGCAACACTGGAAGCTTGGTATACTTTTGGCACATTTTTAAGTGAATTTAAGTAAATAAAAGCTCACATTAATTTTATCAATAATTTTAAGCTATTTTAAAACACTTAATAATCACCAGAGATTTGAAATCTCTTGAAAGGGTTTATAAAAGTATGCAACACTAAAGCTTTGGTATACTTTGAGCACATTTTAAATTAACCAGATGGGAAATCTCATAAATGAGTATTCATACTAACTTTTAGATACATTTTCAAGCTATTTCTCATCTTTATATTATTATAGTATATCTTATTCTATAAGTTTCCTAGTCATTAACTTTATAATCTCCCTTTCAGCAGATCCGATTCGCAGACATAACACATTGCGGTGGCGGTTGAGAAGAACGGCATGGTGAAAATGGAATCCACGGAAGAACAGGATCGAAAGCTAGTTTTGGAGTTCTGCCACCTGCTCGAGAAGTCCAAGCAGCTCTTCAACGGGCTCAGGTGAGTCCGTCCCCAGTAGTAGAAAACTCCTGTTGCAAATAATTACTCTTAGCCTGAATAACAGGGATCTGCCGCAGTATGGCCATCGCCAGTGGCAAGCATACTTCGGTCGCACCTTCGATGTCTACACCAAGTTGTGGAAGTTCCAGCAGCAACATCGCATGGTGCTCGACTCCAAGTACGGCCTAAAGCGCTGGCAGATCGGCGAAATAGCGAGCAAAATTGGCCAGCTCTATTATCACTATTAGTGAGTTATAAAAACGAGTTTATTTTTACAAAATTTAAATCGCAATGGTCTCCAGCTTAAGAACCAGCGAAACGAACTACCTGAATGAGGCGTATCAGTTCTATGCGGCCATCAGGGGCAGGGCCTACTACTCGCGGGCGGCGAAGGAGGATCGGCCCGATCTGATGGTGAAAAAGCTGCGATACTACGCCCGGTTCATAGTCGTCTGCCTGCTGCTCAAGAAGATGAAGCTGGTGCGGGAGCTGGTCACCGAGCTGGAGAAGCAAATACAGGAGTACACCAACACGTAACTAATTAGTTAGCCCCACTTATGTATTCCGTATTAATCCCCAGATTTCCCCGCAGCTACGAGCCGGAGGACCATTTGGAGTGGTCGCTGGTCCTGGAGGAGATTAAGGGCTTCATCAAGGCGGAGGCGGCGGTGGCCGTCCTCCATGCCGACTCCAATCCCATCATACTGTCGCACAGGTGAGTCGTTGGCACAGCCTCCATCCGTACTCGCGTATTTAGCCCGTGCTTTCGTCGGCGGAGGAGGAGTTTGGACAGCTGGTGGGGTGGGCAGTGGTATGGCCAATAGCCTCTCTCTGTCCGCATATGTCTACGTACGATCGGGGGTGTCAGAGAAATTGTATTGGTGTCTAAAAGTATGCTAGGAAAGAAACAAATTTACCAATTTGAGTTCTAAAATATTTTATAGCATACTTTTAGACACCTTTTAAAATGGTTTTAACAATTTCTGTGGCACCCCTGTCTATATATATGCCCTGTTCTGTTTGCGTAGGTATACGAGTTTTGCTTGAGTTCCGTTGCCGTTAATTATGTTCATTTGTTGTGCTTATCACAGAAGACTTGAAACACCAAAGAAACACTCACCTATGTCATTTTGTCATGCACTTTACCCAAAATCTCTGTCCCGAAACACCCACGAATCCAATCACAATCCGAGTTGGGCCAGGAAACTATTGTATAATTTATAAAATTTAATGTATTTTTGAAGGAATTTATTTAGGTTATTCCTAATATAATTTTATTTAAAGATTTTTATATTTGTTTAAAATAAATATAAAGTTTTTCTACGTAGAAATAAATTAAATTTAAAGATTTTTATATTTGCTTGTAATAAGTAAGGTTTTTCTACGTAGAAATAAATTTAAAATTATATAAACCTTAAAAAAATATGCAAAGTAATTAATTTAAAGATTTATTCCTAGATTCATTATTTAAAAGGTTCAAATATATAATGTGCCTTAATATTATGTTTTTTCTGAATTGAATTTAAGAATGTATGATTAAAGGTCGTTATATTTTTATAAATTAAATTAATATCGATATTATAAGAAATTTTAAACAGTTCAATGGCCCAACTTGACATACACACCACAAAAAGTTATCATTTCATTATCATTTGAATCCCCCAATCCCACCAAGACACCCGACACCCTACACCCGAACCCTTGTCACCTCATTAGTGCGCCACATTCTCAATTCTTCTGTGAAAGCACGGGCCCCGCCATCCGCCGGAGGACGAGTGTGACTACCTCGACTGATGTGTCCAGTGGTTCCGGTTCTAGGTTATCCCCGCTGACGACGCCGCCCTGCGAGCGATCGCCGCACATGACGCTCAGCCTGCAGGAGATCCTGATCGTGGGCAGTGCCTGCGAGCAGGCCAAGTTCTCCGAGCTGACCATGGACATGTTCCGGATGCTGCAGACGCTGGAGCGCGAGCCCACGGAATCGGCCACGAATCCGCTGAGCATGGCCCATGGCCTCCATGGCCACGATGCGAGTCCGGCAGCCAGCCGGATACCGCCGTACGGAGTGCCCGGCTCCAAGGGCTACATGGAGAATGGCCGGCACTTTCGAGACAATCCCCACAAGTATCTGCTGTACAAGCCATCGATAAGCCAGCTGCTGGTGTTCCTGGCCAGCGGCTTCAAGGAACTGCCGCTGGGCGGTGCCCTGCTCCTCTACATGTCAGCCGACGGCTGCTTCTCCACCACCAAACATCCCGAGGATTGTGAGTACTGAGTGTCTGGATGTAGTCTAATCTACATTCCTGAAAATATCTTTTCTTTTAGTTGGTTACGAACTGGGCGGCCTGGCCACCAGTGTGAAGCGGGACAGCGTGGACGGCGGTGGGCTGTCCTGCCGCGGCAAGTCGTACAAGGAGAATCACTGCCTGTATCCCGGCGACCTATATCCCTTCACACGCCGGCCCATGTTCATCATCATCGACTCGGACAACTCGTTTGTCTTTCAGCACATACCCCGCTACTTTGGCCAGCCGCTGGTGGTGCTCATGTCGCCCCAGGACGTGCCTCCCGCGTTCCAGGGTGAGATCTTGAGAGAATTTTAATGCAGAAGGAAGTGCTTAAATTTGATTTGTTAATTCCAGCTGATGTCCAGCATCATGGGTCGCTGTTCACATTGTTCCTGCACTCCCCGCTCACCGCCCTCTGTTACATCTGCAATGTTGGAGATGTGCCCATCCATCACTGGGAACGCTGCCAGACCTACGTGGATCGCTTCATCACGGAGGCCTCGCGCCTGGTCACCCGGTGTCGCATCGATGAGATCGAGCAGGGCATAGGCTTTATAGGTGAGAGTTTGGGTAACATCATTTGAGAACTTTCAGTGAATCTTTACTTACATATTCTGCTCCCCAGACTCCTCCTATGTGCAGTTCTTTGGCGACGACTTCCTGCGCACCCTGATCCTCCGCTTCGTCTTCTGTGATGTGGTCCTGCGCCTGCACCGCGGCTTCCGGGGGCGGCACATGCGGCCACGCTGCGAGCCCCCGCTGCCGGCGAACGAGCTGCTGGAGCATCCGTCGCTGTCGCACATCATCTTTCAGCTGGCCTCCGCCCTGGACGTGCGGGGCCACTTCTCGGAGGGACCCGAGTGCGACTGATGACTTTTTGTGGCCGTGGTCCTAGTCCTGGTCGTGGTGGCAGCGACGGTGTACCAGGTGATCATTAGCTGGTGCTGCCTCGAGAGGTGGATGCTTTCGCTGTACAATACTTTTCCGCTGGGCTGAGGTGGGGGCCAGGCGTCCATGGGTTTCCTTTCCTTTTGCAGTCTCCCAGCTGCTGGCGTAATTCTTTTTAATAACGTAACGCGTAACGTAACGTAACTGCATTATAATACGAATATAAATATATAAATACGAGCATAATATAATATATATATAAAATATATGCATATATATGGATAAAGGTAAATTAATCAGTAGCTAGTTTTCTTATATAGTGCGTCGCGCAATGGAAATGGTCCAATGTTAGTTGCTTAGCATATACATACTTAATGATAACGACATAAGCATACGTGAAATTAATGATATTCAACCGATATCGGGTATATATCGCAGCAGCAACAAGAACAACAACCACAAAACATGTCAAAAGCAAACCTAACAAACGATAACTGCCAAAAATGAGATGAAATCCTTAAGGGAAACGAACGAAATCGAAACCGGAAATTAAGGGGAGGAGAGCGATGATTTTTTGTATCGGATCTATAGGATCGCGGATCGGAAATAATACTTACATGCATAGGTAACTTTTTGTCATACGCAGCGGATAACATTTTAGCTTTTATACAACCGATATTGAGGGAAATCGAAAGCGAAACCTAAACCTAAATCGATGTGAAATTACGAACACGACACACTATATAAGAAAGGGAATGCGTTTTTTATGCATTGTACGCGGCGCTCATAACAAATTTAAATTACGAAACCAGAATATTATTGTACGTATGTAATATTGCATATATGTATGTATGTATTATGATTACAAGACGACTGAAAGTTACTGTTTCAACAAAGGAAAAACGAAAAACAACATAAATTAAACGTAAAAAACAAAAGCAAAAAGGAAGCAAAGATTTAGCAAAAGTAATAATAAATAATAATAATAATAACTTATACATAAAGCCCTAGTTAAGTGAGACATGGAAAATATACAAAATATATTTTGCGTATGTTAAAGAGAATAAAATAAAACAAAAGCCCAACAACAACATTTTATACGAACGAAAAAGAAAAAAGATAAAAACGATAAAAGAAAAGCATACAAAATTTACACTTCTTCAAGCTAAGGAAAATGAAAATCTGTTCTTGAATCATTTATGTATTTCCAACAAAAAATGCCGCTAAATTCCATTTCGGTTTTCGGAACAGGAGGAGCTGGTCACCGTATAAATAAACATTTATGATAACATATAGTTACAAGTCACACACGAACTCTATGGATTTATAGGCAAATGATAAACGCAATATTGAGAGTTACAAAATTATATATATATATGAATATGTATATATATATAAAGCATATATATTTCAATATGAAAATAAAACTAGTTGAACGCATAGAAAATTACTTGATCATTTTTACAAGACAAGCCGATGGATAAAAAACCAAACAAAAAAGGAAAGAGAAAAACAATTTAACAATTACTTTACATCTATTATTTACTACGGATAATATGTGCATTTTTTATATATTTAAACGAAAGAAACCGAACAAATTTTACGCTAGTTACAAACAAATTTTTCTGAAGTCTTCAAGCAGCCGTAAAAATGATAAAAAATAAACAAAAACCGAAAAGAAAAGAAAACTAATTTATTCAGCCGAGTTTCTTAACAACTTATTCGCTTTGTTAACTAACAAATTGTATAGCTTTTTCAGAATTTCGTTAACACCTTTTGTACATATAGGAAAAATACTAAAAGAATCGTTGAAAGAACCAAAGTATATCTCACCCACACTCATTGTATCATTTCCATTTAGGTTTTTGTACATTTTGAGAACTGCATTTACGAGAAATAGCGACGAGAATTAAATGAAAGAATTGCAAATAATCAGCAACATTAACCACACACACTTTACACACTCATACACCCCACACACACGTAAACAAAGCCCACAAAACGAGAACATCTAAACATTATCATAAACATATAAAATTGTTTAAACGACATGCAACACAAATAACATACAAAACATAAAGAAATGATAACAAATTTAGCAAAGCCACAAGAGAATATTATGAGAACCGAGCGGGGAACGGATGACGAGACAGTGTATGGGAGTTTGTATGAAGTAATAAGAATAAAGCACACGTTTGAAAAGAGTTTCGCATTTTAATTGTATTCAATATCTAGAGATCCGTGTGCCAGTTGATCCACGACAGAAATTTCGAGACTCTGGTGGAAATATCAGGCAGCTTTATCTTGCAGTCAAAGTCATAACCGTGGGAGACCACTCCCACCAAGGTCCTGGAGCCATCAGCCAGTACCAGCGGCCCGCCGGAGTCCCCTTGACAGGGCAGACCCTCCTTGGAATCGATGCATACGAAGGTGCTGTAGACTTCTTTCCTCTTTCCTGTGGCATTAAGATGTTTGGTCCACTGCCTCTGGCACTCCTTGTTCGAAAGTATGGTCACCTTGAGGTACTGGAGCACACTGCTGGGCTCCTTCTCGGTGGTCAGACCCCAGCCGGAAACGAAGGCCATTCGACCTGCATAGGTTCTTATCCTTGGCAGCTTGGCGGGCTGTACATATCTATTAAACTTGAGCTTTTTGGGCAACCTGATCAGAGCCAGATCGTTTTCCACAGTCTGACGATTAAACTTGGGATGGACGATGGTGTTCCATCTCTTAACTATCATATCCTTCTCATCCCCGGGCACATCTATGCTGCCCACCTGGACTAGGACATGGAAGCTGTAGGAAATCAAGTTTTACTTTATTTTAAGATTGAAAGCAATCAATAAGACTTTCTTACAGCTTGGCCTTTGGTTCCTGCAGGCAATGAGCTGCTGTTAGTACCCAGAAAGCGTTGAGGATGGTGCCTCCGCAGAGACTGGGTTCACTCATGTAGCCCTCAAAGAAGCAGAGCAGCCCCGCCTGGTAGGGAAACTGCTTCTCCTTGGCCTCAGTGCCGTTCATAATCCGCAGAGAGCCGATCTCTTGGCCGAATCCCAGACCGACTTGAAAGAGAAGCACCAACTGAAGGATCATTTCAACTGATTTACGGTCTACGCCTCCGTCAACAGCTTATATACGGAATGGTTTTATGGCCCAAGCGTGTTCGAACCTTTATTGTTTATTGGTTATTATCGTTACTCGGATATACATGGCATTTATTATATATACTATATATTGTATATTATATATGCCTTAGATAAGGCGTTCGCCACTCAGTGACAAACCCCGAACTTGTAGATGACTTCGTGGTTGTAGATCTCGCCCAGTCTTACAATGGTTGTGGGAAAGTTGCTGTGGTTCACAGAGTCCGGAAACTTCTGCGTCTCCAGGCAGAAGGCACCATGCTTGGCATACTGCGCTCCATCCTTGCCGGGAATCGGCGCCTCACCACGCTCCACGTCCGGCATGAAGTTGGAGGTGTAGAACTGCACGCCGGGCTGATTGCTCACCACCTCCAGCCAGCGTCCGCTGGGCGGATGCGTGACCCTGGCCACCTTGGCCAGCGGTTGCGGGGGATTGAATGTCACGCAGAAGTTGTCATCGTAGCCACGGGCTGGTTGCAGCTCCTTGAGGCGTTCTCCCAGGTTCCAGGGCGCGCGCAGATCGAAGGATGTCCCGTCCACGGGTATGATCTTGCCAGTGGGTATCGAGTCCTTGTCCGTTTCGGTGATCCCATAGGCATTGATCTCGATGGTGTGCTCGTAGAGACCATTGGCTCCCGCCTTGTGGCCAGCCAGGTTGAAGTACGAGTGATTGGTGAGATTCACGGGCGTCGGCCTGTCACTCTCAGCGGTCATCCGGACGTGCAGGCAGTTATCCTCGCTGAGGGTGAAGGCGGCCGTGGCCGACACTGTGCCCGGATAGCCCTCGTGCCCGTCGGGATTGCTGTGCGAGAGGGTGACGCCATCCTGCTGCACCGCAACCACCTCCCAGTGGGCCTTATCGAAGCCCACGAAGCCGCCGTGCAGCTGGAACTTGTTGTCCCGATTCTTGGACACCTCCACCACCTTGCCGTCCAGCTCGAAGCGTCCTCCCCCGATCCGGTTGCACACGCGTCCAATGGTGGCTCCGAAATAGGGATTCCGCTCGCTCTGGTAGCCCGCCAGGTCATCAAAGCCCAGAGTCACGTCATCCATTTGGCCCCTGGAGTCCGGTGTCTTGATGCTCGTTATGATGGCTCCGCGGCTGATCACCTGGACGGACATGCCGCTTCCATTGCTCAAAGTGAAGCGCTTGATGGCCTCCTTTTTCTTGGTGAACGGATTAACTGCTCCGGTGGCGAAAACATCCTCCCTGACGGTGACCATGTTGTGGTGGCAATGGGCGCAGCTGTGGAATGAATTGAGATTGCCAAGTGCACTTCGTTTTTATTTGACCCTCTCCACCACGTAGAGGTTAATCAGCCAGCACTCGGTGTGCAAGTGTTTGTTTTAATTATCGCGAAAAAGCCGCAAAACAAAAACACAAACATATGTATGTTAATTTCGTTATCACAAGGCGACGCTGGAGAGAAACTCGATAAGAGGGATGAGAAAGTGCTCGGATTGGGTGGGCACATTCTCTCAGCAATAAATTGCTTCAGTTTAGCTCTTGATAAGTTTTATTATTATTGTTTGTTTTCACTTTTTGTAATCACCAGCGTGACCGGCTTTTCTTCTACACGGCAGCTGGTCACACTTAAAGGACTCAAGAAGGCTCAAACAGGATTCACTTTCTAGCTCGAGAGAGAGCTGAGAATGTATCCGTACCTTAAATTATTGAATTATGGGCTCAAGCCCTCGAAATATTAGGCGTTGCCGCGCTCTCCATTTGAAATGCTTCAGCGCTCTGGCAGCCCCTTCCGAAAAATACCAAAACCGCAAGGCTGCCAACTTATTGCACTTTTGAACTGGGTTGGCAGCGCAACAGGTTGGTTGTTTATTGAACTCGGTTTAGTTGACTTTATGTTTGTTTAGCAAATAGAAAGTTAACCGGCTCAAATCCCTCCCCAGCTGACAGAGAGCGCGCAGTGGAAAACGCAGGCAGGCCGCCCCCGAGATAACCCCCATCCAGACACCAGCAGCAGCCGACGAGATAATCCCCAAAATGCAATTGACGTGGCAGAGAGAGCAGATAAATTTAATACTTCCACTTGCCCTGATTTGTTGTTGTCTGCTAATAGACGCGGTCACGGCGCAAGAGGCACAGCAGCCATGGTACGAAAATCTGCCCGCGGTGGCCATGGACTACAAGGTGGGTGCCGGGGAATGGGGACGGGGGAACATCTCAATATCTGTATCTGAGATTCTAATCAGCGATCTTCTTACCCTTTTGCAGGTCCACATTGATGCTGGGAAGGAGGATTGCTATCACCAGTATGTGCAGGCGGGAGCCACCTTCTACGTGTCGTTTAGTGTGAGTTGAGGGCTTGAGGGGTTTCCAGACATGCTCAAGCCTCGTGGGAAATGTTTCCCAGTTTAATATTTGCTTACTTCCGGGTTTGCTTACTTAATCTCAGTGTTTATAACCAATATCTTTCACAATTTCCAAGAGCCATATGTTCTCTATAAAGAAATCTTTGTTTTCCTTTAATGTTTCGCAGTTTTTATTGACTAAACCCTTTCCCTTTTCCAGGTGGTCCGCGGCGGTGATGGCATGGCTGGCTTTGCGGTCCGCAATCCTTCCAACGAGGTGGTGAAGCCCTATCAGTGGCAGGCAACGGCGGACTACACCGACCAGGTCTCGCCGGGCGGCTACTACTCCGTGTGCATCGACAACCAGTTCTCCCGCTTCGCCGGCAAGCTGGTCAACATCTATATCACCGTGGTGAAGTACGATGCCTGGGACAAGTACGCCAAGGAGATCGAACAGCTGCAGCTGAACATGCAAAACTTCACGGTGAGTCAAGAAACTGGTTTTTGAGTTCCGCCCAGAAACAAACCCACGTTGATCTATTTTGTTTAGGCCACCATCGGCACTGTGGAGCGTAACATCAACGATATGATGGGATACCAGGCGCACAGTAGGCACCGCGAGTCGCGCGATTATGCGCTGCTGTTGGACAACAACGCCTACATCCAAACCTTCTCGATTAGCCAAATTGTGGTCATATTGATCACGTGCTCAATACAGGTAAGGGCATTCTGTCGACTCAGCTTTACTTCATATTAAATTCTTGCCTTCCTTGCAGGTCTTCTTCGTGCGCAAACTATTTGAAGTCAAGGCGAACTCCAAGAGCCGCATTTAGGCTATGCCCTACGCACTTTCCCTCTTATATCTCCATCCACATTTCCAAGACATTCAACTGACTTTTGTTCGTGTTTTTGTAATTAGTTTTATCACTGGCTAAACAGATCAAGTGCAACTTAGCAGACTTTCTACGTATTTCCGACAGCTGATGTCATACGATTTAGAGACAGCAAAACTTAATGTGATAAGTGTACGATTGTGTGTTTTGTTCAATTAAAATATTGAATCATTTTGTATATTTGTGGGAGTTGTTAATTTTGGGAAGGCTTTACCATGATACAATTATATAAAGGTAGTCTCATCGAGAAAGCTGCCCTCAATTGAGGACGATATTTTGACAGTCGTTCGTCAAACGTTGTTGGAAAGGTTGTGCTCGATCAAGGGAGCTGTCAATTTATCGTCCTTGTCAAAGCTGATGAGACTACCTTTATATAATTGTATTATGGTCTTTACTATTACATACCCGAGCTTAGTTTGACATTGGGGTTTGGTTATCAGCTAAAAGCTTTTTAAGGACATAAAGCGGCTTTTGGGAGCTTTTGCCAAGCCGTTACGCTTTGTAATCCTTGAAAAATGTGAAAAGATTTTAAAATAGTTGTACTTTTTCTACATTTCATAAGGTTAAGTATTAAAAGATAAGAAAATAGCACTTAATCATATCAGATATCATTAAGTGTCTTCACAAAATACCTTCAATCTCTAAAACTCATTAGCTTAATCTCAGATTTGTGGCCATTTCACCTGTGAAGCTGGAAAATTAATCACCATAGCCAGCCAAGTCAATCCTGCTTATCGCAAATTATCCTGTGCCAGTCAGGGGACCTTAAATCATGTCACCGTACAGCCGCTTATCTAAAAGTCATTTAACACATGTGCCATGGGCATGGGCGAGATTATGTATGAGTATGTGTATATGTATATGTATGTGCTGCTCCTCCAGCAGCAGCAACTGGCATGTTAATTATATCCTTTTTGGCAGGCAATGGCTGGCGCATCTTGGGGTCGCCTTTTGTGGCTACTTTTGCACGAAAATTAAAACGTTATTATGTGCCAGCTTATCTGCGGGCCTTAAAGCGCCCGCAAAACTAAGGTCCTAATGGCCTCACACACACACACACCGAGGCACATGCTCTTTAACTGTTTTAAACGCCATTGTTAAAATATTGCTCATACGCACTTCCGCCCAAAATGGGGTCTTCTCTCCACGGCAGCACTAATGATGCCCAAGCAGCACATGGAGCGGCAGGAGCATCCACAGGGGAATGTTTTTAAGCTCCGCCCACCAAGAGCAGGAACAGGAGCTGGAGAAGGAGCAGGAGCAGGAGCAGCAGCTGAAGCAGCAGCACCAGCAGCAGCCGATGACAGTGGCAGATAAAAGGCCAGCGCCAAGTGGATGGAGGTGGTGCGAACACGCGGAGAGCGCGCCTGCGCATCAACCACCGCACAGCGCACGGATGGGACGTTGGGGTGACATCCTTGCTATCCAAACAGCCCCACCTCCTGCCTGCCAAGCAATATATACTTGTGGGAGGAGTGTGTCGCCATCTTTGAGCGTGTGCTGGTGACTGGACGGGATGATCTGGCCGCCACATTAACTTGGAGTGCGCGCTACCAAGTGCAACACGTCGCGGACGACATAATAGCGGTACTTTGCGGTCTAGATTCGTCGGTCACACGTCGTCAATATCCCGGGAGACCTTTCTTGGGTCAGGCACAAAAACGAACAGCAGCAGGACACGGGCCAAAAGGAGGAAGTTCGCCACACACACACACACAAGGTGGATACTTGGACACACACGCCCAGCTTGTTGCTGGCTATGTGGGCGTGGCAAACTAAAAAAATAAGGAAACACGGAAAGCCCACACTCAAACACACAAAACACACATGTGTCGTCGTCCTGCCAGTGTGTCGCGGAAATTTTTGTGCGGAAATTATAGAAATTTCGCTTTTTGATTTCATTTTCGTTCCGCTTTCGTTGGTGCCTCCCATCCCCACCCTAGATGCACCTGTGCGAAAGGCCCAAGGAACTGGTGCCAGTGCCAGAGCCCCAGTCCGTTGCCTTCGCTGCCGTCGGTGTCCAGTTGGCGTCGTCCTTGCACTGACAAATTTCCTTGCATATCCGCTTCAGAACTAAGGAACTACAGAACTGCAGGCCTCCACACCTGAGGGACTCGCCAAAGGAGTCCTTATTTGCGTGGCGCGTCGCTGTCGCGTTTACTTGTCGCATATCCGTCGCCATTTTGACAATAATTTCATTTCCGGCCTGCAATTTGTACGCACTTGAGTTGAGTGATTAACGGTTCCAAAAAACGATAGTGAAGTGTTTACGATTGCAAGTGCTACCGATCGGAAGTCTACGAAGATTAAGGAAACGAACAATAAAGGAGGGAAGGAGTAATATTTTTGGATTAACTTAATCGCAAAAACAGGCACAATCCTGAGGTAAGTTTGGCATTTAATACGATGTTAATAATGAGCGACGGAAAGGATTAATAATGTAAACAATGAAAAACTACTAACTTTATACTTCTTACCTGATATGGAGTAATACAAAGTATTTAGCATAAAATACTATATTGACAGGAGGTAAAATTTTAAAAGATCCGCTACAGACTTCTATTAATTAATTAAATTGTAATAGGTCAAATGGTTTGCTTGTTAGAAACTTCAAAAACTTTCCTGATTGTTAATAAAGATCTCAAAGATTTTAAAAAGTTTAGTTTAAGATTACTTACGTGCTTTTGTTTCTTTGTATAATTGTTAATTGTATTAATGTATTAATTGTGTGTCTATTTTGAATATAATGAGTGTTGCCAATTTTTACTGACACAGAAAAGCTTGCCGAATTGAAATTAAGGCAGTTTTAGCTTAGTTATGAAGGTTTATATCTTAGATTAAAAAAAAAAAAATCATATTTTTCGAAATAAAAACTTAATAGACCGGCTCTCCTTCGCTTCCCTCCGGCAAGTCTTTATTTATTTGAACATTACAGTTCAAATCAGTTGAAAAAAGAATGACGCTAGACTACAGAGTGGAAAAAAGGGCCCCGAAGAGCAGAGTTTAATCTCAGATTTACATATTACATTATGTATTATTATATTGCACAAATATTAAAAATGAGCAGCCAGAGAGTGAGTGAGCTAGGAAAATATGCTGATGTTGATGTGAATGTGTATTGAAGTGGGTGACAATCCAATTCGGTTTGCGGGAACACTAAGGCTTGCTGTTCGGGTTTAGCTTGCACGAGGGCATCTCCTCCTTCGCCTGTTTAGCCCCAAACTCGGCCATCTTGTCGCGCCACTGGTTGGCAATGTCCACGAGCTGCGATGACATCGATTCGAGGCGCTCGCAGTACGCATCCTGATCGTAGTCCACGTAGTTCCTTAAATTGTACAACGCCTTCGATTCGGACAGGAAGGTCTCAAGTGTGGCGTTGACTGTTTGATGATATTCGATGGCCTGCTGCTCCACGGCATCGCCGGTCAGGTCCGGGTTCAGCGCAAGAATGGCGTCCAGCTCCACCTCCATGCTCCAGATGTCGCCGAGCTCGAAAAACGAGACTGTGACGCACTTGTCTGCCTGGTTAATCGCAGTCACCATGGTACGCATAACCCGGCCATCGGCGCGCTGCACCTTCACTATCTGTTTCACCTTTATCATGTCCATCTCAGGTCTGGGTTTCGTCTCAAGGGTCGCTGCTGCCGCGTTTCTTGCGATTTGTCGTTGGGTGGACAGCAGGAGCGGTCCACGTGTTCCTGTCCTCTGTTCTTCGCACTGCTTTCTGCTGCTTGCTAGTCACAAATTGCTTTTGGTAGATGCGAAACGAAAATGTTCTACAATTGAAAAAGAGGATACAAATTTTAGACCAAATTCTTTTCGGGGCCAAATATTTTTCGGGTTTGCATTGCTGCTCACAGTATCGTTAACTGAATACTGACTCAAACTTGATACGGGAGCTTGTAGGGGCACTGACAACTGAAGCAAGGAGCACTTGATGGTAGACAAATGCTGGTCAACGATTTTGTACAGGGATCGTAACAGTTATAATTTTTAAAATACAAATTGTAAAGTAATAGTTTTTAATTAAAAAAAAAAAGAATTGACCTCTCTTCTTCGCACTGCATTCTGCTGCTTGCTAGTCCCGTTCAGTGTTGCCAAGTTTTGCTGAAAAAAAAAGCTGTTTTCGGCGGGACAAGGGTATAAAAATAAACTGTATTTTTTGCAAACAAAAAAAAAATAAGATTTTCATACAAATTTTGCCACTTAAAAAAAAAATCTTACTACTACATTTAAATGATTAATTTAAAGAGCATGCTTCAAAATGTTGTCTAGTTTTAATGTTTTAAAAATACTCACAAAAGTATATCGAGACTAAAAGATAATATATACTTATTTATGATACTGATTAGGGCTTACATCTGGTATTAAATGTTCCGACGGGTTTTTAAATGGCAATGGGTTCAAGCTGCATCAAATTCTCTTCACGAATACCTTAAATAATTTCCTATATAATATTTTGTATATCAATAATTATATTCGGATTAATTTACTGATCATAAAATTACATTTTTTATAAATTCAGTATCATTATTTTTATCATTAAAACTAATTTCTAAAATAGAAAGAGATTTTTGTTTTTAACAGAACTCGAAAAAATAAATCTTCATGAGAAAGTACACATACATTTTGTCAAAGAATTGTTATTTTTGTTGAACTGAATTTAATTGTATTAAAATTTAATTTTTATTAGAATCGAATTTTTATTAGACTTATAAATTAACTACATACACATGTGTGTATCTTGCGTTATTCCCCGTAATACGATTCGTAATTTCTGGTTTATGTTGATAATCACCAGCGTTCAACCCCTCCAAACAAGCTCACTCATTGGAGGCATTAATCCCACCCCCAAAGCCAACCCACAGCTTATGTTTTCTGCTAATCGAATTAGCAGACGTGGAACGGAAATATGCACAAGCCAGCAAACAGTGCAGCATCGGCGGGCAGTAGCTCGGCAATTAAACAGCTCAGCAGTTCCATCGGCCGGCGTGGAGCGAAAGCATTCAAAAATCGAAAAATAGAAATATTCCGCCGAATGCCGAATGAGGGGCATTAAAAATCTTACAAACCATTAAAGAGCAGCCAAACGTGTGGCCTCTTAATTAAAAGATCTAGGGGGGATTACGCCATTAACAGCTGTCGAAGACCAGAATGGAATCTGCACGCGTTTCGGGTACTCGGGCCCATCTGCAGACCGACTTCCTGGCATCCCGCTCGTATTTCCGGTGTGCGCGCGTTCAACGCTCGGCGATTGTGATAAGTTCGCAACAAAAACGGGAGAGAACGAAAATGTCTGCCTGCTAATGTCTGTTTGTTGGGGAAATTTGCTTACATGCAAACGAGAGTCCTTCGGTCCCAGCTTCGGTCCCTGGCACAATATAATAAATAATAAATGAGGCGTGTGCAGGCCGTTTATAATGTCTGACAACGCACCGAGTTGATGATGCTTCGTAGATGCCACCGATCTGATAAAATATTAAAGCCATCTCTGTTTCGATTTTTCGGTTTCAAGCAGGGGGGCGAACCTTAAAGCCCGGAGACAGGAGAAGTCGCACGTTGTGTGTGTGGCATAAATTTCGTTGGCATAAATCAAAATCCGGCAACTTCCGACGAGGGCAGAGTGCAAAAATTTGCATGCCCTGCCCTGTGTTTGCTGCCAACTGCCAGAGGCTAACTGCAGACTGGCCGAAAAGGGAAAAGCCAGCAGAACGAACAATGGTCCGTTGGACATTTGGAGAGCCACGCTCAAATGGCCGCCACCCACGCACAGCTCGTCGCTCGTCGCTCATACGCAACGTTGGCCCAGTCCAAGAGCCGGGACTGTACCCACAATAAATAACAAGCCAGATAATTATGCACGTCGTGCTTATATCTAAGGGAGCACCACAGCTCCACGGCTCCAAGCAGCCACTATTAATTATGCCAGGCCAGGGGGCTGGGAAACTCGCCTAACGTGTTGGAGCCGAGGCAATTAGAGCGTTTCTTTAGCCCCAAGAGAGGCTAAAATTCGAAAATTGCAGTCTTTAATTGCGGGGTCCAAGGCGTTATGATTTATGAGTATCTAGTTCTGTAATTTGCCATGAGGTGAGTGATGGAATGTGTCTTGAAAGTCTTTAAAGTAATTAAAAACAAAGGGTATTGCGGGATTTTAAAGTAAGGGGGCTTAAAAGTCGATTAAAGTATTCCTTAACTTGGGAAATGTTTATTAAATATTAGGTATTACAAGGAATATTAAATTCTTTGTGTCTATGTATTTTTAAATATAATTAAACTTCAGAAATAATCCCTAACTTGAAAAATGTTTATTAAATAATAGGTATTACAAGGAATATTTAATTCTTTGTGTATATGTATCTAAAAATATATTGAAATAAATTATTTCCTTAATGTGTATTTCTCTTTTTCTTGACTTTACTAATACCTTAATAATATTATTTATCTTCCCTATTCCTCAGAGTCAAGTGGAATCCCTTGTTTAGCCAACAGCCAGCCATCGAGGCTCCCCAGGCGTGCGCCATGTACGAGAACTCCTGTTCGTATCAGACGGCGCTGGACCTGAAGCGAGTCTCGCCGCCCACCCTCGCCCAGGTGAAGACTGAGGACTGCCTGACCCTCGGCCAATGCTCGCCGGACTGGACTTCGTACCGCTTCCATCAGTCCACCTTCGAGCAGCTGAAGCAGAGCGTGGAGAAGGCCAAGGCGGCGCTGCAGGATCGCAGCAGTTTCTTCGGGGCCAGCAGCGCCTTCAGGTGAGTGAAGTTATCCTAGAAAAGTGACCTAATTCTTTAGTTAAAATATCTCTTCCAACCCCAGTGACATCTACTCCAGCCAGCGCTTGACGGACACCCTCGACACCCTGCCCGTTCAGTCCGGGAATGGGGCTGGGAATTGCCTCGGTCTCCCACACAATCCCAATGTAGGAGTGGGTGTCGGTGTGCTTAACTACAATGCGGTCAGCAGCAGCACGGCCGGAGTCCTGGGCAGCAGCAGCAGTAGCGGCGTCGGTCTCGGCAGCGGGAGCGGCGTCCAGCGTCATCGGCTGGATACCCTGCATCCTGCAACTGCCGGCTGCTCTCCCGCCGGCACCCAGCATGGGGTGATCACGTCCAGCGCCGGGCAAGTGGCATCCGGCAGCCTGGATGCGGTAAGTGCGGCTCCTTCGCTGACATCGCTAGCAGCGTCCAGTACATCGCATGTGGAGCACAAAGTTCGGGCAGGTAAGCAGAGATTAATATAATATATTATTAATAATAACTAATTTACAATGATACAACTTAAGAAAAAATGGGTAATTCATATTTTTAAATACCAATAGAATAGGAAAATTTTTAATACATGAAAATCTGCTTTAAAAGTATAAGCATTTTTGAACTGAAACAGGTTCAAAAATAAAAATTAATAGAAGGGCCTTTAACTCGAACAAATATCAATTAAAAATATAATTTAAAGCAACCAAATACTAAAATTTCTTGAAATGTTATTGGTTTTGATATTCAATTTCAATTAATTCAAAATTAATCATCCAAAAATGTGAATTAAATTAAGTATAAATGCTGCAGACGTAAGAAATAACTTTATAAATAACCCAAAAGAATTATTTTTTAATCCATTATAATTGTTTAAATAATCTTAATTTAAATATCCTGGCTCTTGTATGTATTTTGATATAAAATATAAGCAAAAACATATTCTTTAGTGCACCAACCAACCCACTGACCTTCTCGCAATTGTCTAGCACAAAAATGTCAACGAAATGGCGGAAAAACAAATCCTGCGCTTCCGGCCAAGGCATAACGAACCCAGAGCCGGACAAAAAGAAAAAATAAATACCCCGACAGCCGAAAATGTTGTGCCACAAAAGTGGCAAATTTCGCGTATTTATTTAAACACATCCAAGCAGCATATGTTGGCCAATGGCCATACCCGACCCGCCTCCCACAAACCGCCAAATATGTCCGAACCCGTAACATTTAATGGCCAAAACAACGGCCAAAAACCGCGACCAGCCATGTACATAATTCTGCTCGTTGTACTAACAACAAATAAAAACAAAAAAAAGGGCCAAAGATTGTGCAAAAAATTTAAATTGAATTATCCATATAAACGCTGAGGTCCCGCCGGGGTCCGCTTCTATTCCTCTGGATATTTTTGGTTACTTTTTTTGTGGTTCCCCACCCATTATTCTTTTTGTTTCGGTTACATATTTATCAATTTAAGCCGGGGCCAGCGGATGTGGCTTATAATGTGGCCCGAAGCCCGGTTGCTGCTGCTGTTTCTGCTGTTGACTGTTTGCGGTCCCTGCCAGCTTTTGATAGAAACATCAAAAACCGAACAATTTCATCGCGTGCCTGGCGAGAGTTTGTTATGCCGCCTCCGTTCCAGTCAAGTTGTCCATGTCCATTTATTTCTATAAGACTTTCAGTCTTTCCCTCTTTTTCACTTTTTTTTTTGGCAAATTTATGTCCTGTTTCTGCTTTGGTTTCAATTAGACAAGGCTGACTTGTCTGTTAGTTGGCCGAAGGACGAGCAATTCTAGCCAAAACTTGGCTCAAAATTGAATAATAAAACTCGTCCTTAAGCGTGCCTATCTCGTTTCACTTTAATCGCAGATTTAGCAACATTATCCTTGCCATAAAGTCCTTCCCAGAAAACAGTTTCTGAAGTTCTTCCCTCACAAAATTGCTAGACACAAAATGGCCGCCTCCTCTCTCAGCTTAGCTTTTCTCATCTCATCTCGGCGCGCTCAAGCAAATATGAAATGAATCCTTTTTATCCTGCCCCATCTCTTTCGTCTCTTTCTTCCTTGTTCTGGCTATCTCTTTCTGTGGCTGCTGTCAAGCTTTAGCTGAGTTCTTGCCTCTTTTGTCGCTTCTACCCTGCCATGAAAAGATTTTGTCATGCGTAACTCATTATTTTTTGCTCAAAAGACGTTTGGCTCACAGAGGCGCATAAAAAATAATTACACTTTGCAGCCAAGTCAAGGCGAAGTTGTACGCATTACGTACTATACGTATATTCTTCTTATAAAATTATATGGGATAGGAATATTTCTACAACTGATTTGGTTTATAATTGGATTTTTCGGAGTTATTTTGACTTTGTATTATTGTACTTATTGTACTTTGTATATTGTACTTCTTTAATGGAAGTTTAAGCTAAAGAAAACTAACTAAGGAAAAATTGTATTTAATTATATTTTATATTAATTATATTTAACAAATTGCCAAGAGCATAAATACCATAAATAATAATAATAATAAAATAATAACATAATAACCATAAATGTTGAGCTTACCAAAACCCTTAGTAAACGCAATAAAGTTTAAAGAAATATATTTTTAAACATTTTTCCGCTACGAAAGTTGTATAAATGTTAGAAAAATATTTATACATACGTTTGGAAGCTCCTATATTTATTTAGAATTTAAATTTAAATCAATAAATCCTTTATTGCTGGAAACCTTAGCTAAATATTAAAGAAATACATAAAAAATATTTTTTGAAAAACATTTCTTCCTGAGAACGATGTATAAATTATGACACACTCGCTGCCCAGACAGCTCACTTGATGGGAACCAAATCCCAACATTTTCATTGCTATCATTATCCTGGACTGGCATAGCATCCGGCTTGACATTTCAATTGAAAGCGTAGCAAATTCCTCAATTCCTCATGGATTTTTCCTCCCAGCTCACACCGACTGGCTTATTGTTGTTTACATCAAACAAAGATTTACGGCAATTAAACATCTCTGGCATAGCTGGTGACAACCCTCGCGATTATGTCCTTTGCGGTTCACAGGATCTGTCGGGCATCAGCAAGGGGGGGAGTGGGTATCTCTGGGCGAGAGCGACGTTGCGTGACGTTTCTGGGGAAGGGAAGGGTGAGTGCGGCGGAGATATGAAAACCATAATTCCAGCAATAAATAAACCAGCAGCTAGTTGTGATGACAATTATCTATGCCGAGATTTATGAGTCCTGCTCCTTGCCACGTTCCTTCCTTGCCTTCCGTTTATTTTGCACTTTTTTGCTCGCTTCCGTTCCGTGGCAAAAGGAGAAGCGTGCCGTGCTGAGTGTGCAAATTTGCGCTGCCTGGCAATTAAAGTATCCTTTTGTTTGCTCTTCCTTTTTGTCTTGCAGATAAATCCTCGCTGGACTGCGCCACCACATCCTCGCATGCCGCGGTGCCCTCCTCGTCGTCCTCGGCCAGCGACCATCAGCAGCAGGGCAGGATCAGCGGCAGCAAGAGCAGCAGCAGCAGTGCAGCAGGAGCTACATCCTCTGGAGCAGGGGCAGGATCAGGAGCAGGCGGCGGAGGCGGAGGCGGCGGCTCGGCACTGTGTAAGTTTCAAACTCTGATTGTGTCGAGAATGTCCTTTTCCTTTGAGCTTTTGACAGCTTTCAGTCAGGACCGCAACCTGATGGCGGCACACAACTCTGCGTTATTGTTCGCATAAAAGGTGGCGCTCGTGTGCGTCACGGGGGTGGAATGTCCTTGGCAAGGACTTCCTTTGTGCAGGGGGTGGATCGGAGAATATACTTTGATGGGAATATTACAATTAACAAATCAAAAGTTTGGAAAATATTTCATTTCTACTGAAGGGCACTTTATTTTTTGATTTTAACTGTTTTGTAAATTATAGGATATCAGAAAATGATTTTTTGTCCTTTTTCTAGTAAGGGTTTTTGTTCGAAATTTGGAAATTTTTACCGAAAAGGAAATATGAATTTGAAATTTAATAACTTATTTAGTTGGCATTTTTATATAAAATAATTATTAAAACATTTCGTGAATAGAGAATGAATTTTGTTGAAAAATGCTTTTATAAAAGTCCATGAAATGGCAGCTGAATATTTTTATTAATCCATAAATGGGGTTTAAAAAAAATATTTAGATTTTAAATATGAAATACTCGATTGCACTATTCTTAATTGAATTCCTCACATTATAAGGAACTGTAATTTACTATAAGTAATTTCCATTTAGGTAAATTTAAAGATTAGTAAAAAAAACTTTTTTTTTCCTTAAACAATTTATGAAATTAATAGTTAAATAATTTGTAGGCAGTCATATTTCTAGCAATATTTAATGTTTTAACGGCTGATTTAACCTTGAAAAAAGTGGATAAATATTTATATTTCCAATCATAAATATTTTTAATATCAAAATACATAATATTTCTATCAATAACTGAACACTCTTTCATTCCAATTTAAATATTTCCTCCCATGAAGTGTCGAAATCCCTCTCTCAAGTATCTGCAAAGATCCCTGAAATCCCTGAAATTGGATGACTCAATTGCTCACTTGACTTAATAACTTAAGCCTGACTAATGCGCGTAATCTGGGCTGCGAACTGGTCCCTCTGGGAACTGCAATTGAGTCGAGTTCAGTGGGAAAGTTTGGCAAACAATTGTCTCGTCAGGACCTTAATGCTTATGTTCATTGTCCTTGTTGCTACTGTAAACACACAGAACGCAACAGTCACAACATTTGGTCGCTCGGAGAGTGAATCTGTGACTGCCCCGTTGATAATTTGACTCTTAAGTGCTCTTCAGAGCTAATCCTATTAAAGCGTGTTAGTCACACGCTCCTTCAGGCACACTTTAGCGTGGCAGGATGTGCCAGGACAACCCCCGAGCTCATCCAGACATCCTGGCCACCAGCTAGAGGGATGGCTCGAACAATGAGGCTAATCGACAGATCATAAAATGATCAAAATGTTATGTGAAGCGCATTAGGGCGCACACTCCGATGACAGTAGAAGTATCTATGGGATTGGATAGGATGGGATGGCAGGGGAGGAGTTTCGTGTGTGGGATCCTTTTTGGCACAGACAATTGAGCGGTTAGCGGTGCATAATAATGAAAAAGGGTGCAGGAGCAGAAGCAGGAGCATGATGACATCGATAAACTCATCGAGCAATTAATAGAATTTATTATTGTTTTATTGAGCTGATTAGAGTCATGTTTGCTTAGTTTTATGGAGTGATTGTTGGGTTTAGATTGGTTATATTGGAAGTTTTATGGATTTATGGTTGTAATGCTTAATTGGGGGCATAAATTATTGTATGTAGAGGTTTACCTGGTTAGGCAATAAATAAATCGTTTATCATTATTTATTTATCAGCTTAAACCCTTCACAATAAATTGTATATATTTAAGTTGAATCAATTTTATGTAAAATTTATCTAAAAACTAGAAAAACGAATTCGAAATGTGCAAACTATAATATACATAGTTAGTATATATATATATATTATTGGAAATAACCAAAATAGATGATTATTACAAGAAATCAATAGATGTTACCTACTTTAGTTAATGTTTTTCTAACGAAAATATAAGAAACAATATTGGTAAAATCTATTTTTAGTTTATTTAATTAATTATAATGTATATTTATTAATTGTTTATTTATTTTTTTTATATTTATATTAAATTATTGTTTTATAAATATTAAAAGCAATATAAATTAGAGTCCACCACTTCCTTTATCAGTATCTCTTTCTGAGATACTTCTACATGTTGAGCGGTTACCTCCAGGATGTCAGTTGGGAATTATAGTGCAAGCAAAGCGTACAGTGTGACCCTGCGTAGAGAGCTCTTTGGGTGCTGTGGACTTTGTTCCGATTGTTATTTTTTTTTCGAACTTGTAACAGCGTATCTCAAGCTGAATACCAAAACTTCCCAATAAAATTTTAGTTGGATTTGTTAAATCTAGCTTTATGTATTATTATTTATTATTGGTTTTTATATAATTATTTATATTTTTATTTATTTACTTATTTTATTATTTATTATATATTTACTTTATAATTTCTCTTCTCTTCCCTTATACAACCCCCTTTTCCCATAATTTTTAATCAAATTTCAAAGCCCTCGTAATCATTTTCTGTGATGTCTATCGTCATCTGTCGCTCGGCTGGGCTGTTTGTTTGCTGGTTACGCTCACTCTAATCGTAATCGGATAATCTGTCAGCGGGCTGGACCCCACCCACCCACACCCACCCACCGCACCTCATCAACGCGCCCAGTGGGAGGCGGGTGGTGGTGGTCCACCCTGCGACCTTTTGGGCGCCACCTTCGCCGCCTGCCCTGCGCCGTATGTTTTGCTCACTTGAAATTTAATTTCTGATTTCATTTGCGCACACAGTTCAGTTTATTCCTTTTTTTTCGCTGCTCCCTTTAGGGCCGTAATTGTTTCAGGCTGTGAAAATAAATTGAAAACGCTGCTGCTGTGCCAACTGGCGCCAAAAGGACGATGAGTAGTCCCTTTTGACAGCTTCGCGGACTGACGCTTGCGCTTAAATTTATTCACTTGCGAAAAAATATGCGAGAATATAGCGAAATATATAAAAAAAATGCGCATAATCGGTGAGAAGGAAAAGTCGGGAAGAAACTTCTGGTTCCCATGCCTCTGATCCCCCTTTCTATTGTCCGCTCATGTGTGCGCCTATTGATGTCCAAATATTTTTATTCATGGCCCTTTTCGCGGTTCACTTAACTGCCGATCCAAGTCATTACCCAACCCCCGGGAGCGGGACTTACAGCACGAGCCGCTCATAAATCAAGTCATTGTTTGGACCAACCCCGCGCCGAGTAAGAGCCCAAAAGATGACGGCAACAAGCTGGAAAATACTTGGCTAATTTAGTGCTCGTCTCCCCGATAGCACATCATCAATTTGCCTAGGCAAAAAACTTGATAGTAACTTCCAATAAAAAATTTAATTACAAATAAAAATTCGCATGCCTCTCCGCGCCAGTTGTAATAGAAAACTGTCAACGGAGTGCAACAGGTGGGCTTCCGCCTTCGAAGTCCGCCGCTTTTTGTGATTTATACCTCTGGAAATGACCCGCTTCCGACATGGAATATCAGAAAAGGAAAATATATATAGAAAATGGGAAAAACACAAGCCTGACGATGGGGAAAGGAAAATGGAAAAGTCGGGCCGGGCGCACTTGAAAGTTTTAGAGGCGACCAGTGCCTCCAGCTCCGACTGCTCCTCCTGCTACCCAGCGGAAACGCAGTGCACCCGGAGCCGGAGGTGGCTGTGTCGAAGCGTCTCCGGTTTCGGCAGCCAGTGCTCTGCAATTTAGTTGTCAATTGAATTTATGAGCTCGCTGAATTTATGGCCCTCCACCACCGACGCCACCGAGGTGCCGCGTCCTTTTATCTCAAGTGACACAACTCACGTGAGACCGTGGGATTTGGAGAGCTCGGAGAACCAGAGAACCCGTAGTGAAACCCTTGACCCGCCAAAAAGTCAATCCGCGTTATCAATTGACAGCGAGGG
Organism: Drosophila rufa; assembly: GCA_018153105.1. Classification (NCBI taxonomy): domain Eukaryota; kingdom Metazoa; phylum Arthropoda; class Insecta; order Diptera; family Drosophilidae; genus Drosophila; species Drosophila rufa. Next base: position 5,198,576 of record JAECXS010000085.1, read on the forward strand.
TCGCTGGAAGTCAGACCGCGGTAATTTATAGCCGGCCCTGCACGTGAACCCGAACCCGAACCCCTTCGCATGTTAATTGTTTGTTTGCTGTTTGTTGTCATTGGCTCTTAAGTGGCGCGGGACGAGGGGTGAAGCAATCCCAGATCTCAGTCCCGGTCTCACGTCAGGGGTGTGCCGTGTGAATATGCTAGCTTTCAGTTTAGAAAAGAATCTGACACAAAAAAAAGTGAAACAAAATTATTAGGTAATATTTGGAAGGTAGTAACGACTACTTGGTACCTTGTGGTCTTTGATTATATAACAATTTACCTCGAGTTTCAGCTTTAAACTATTTTATATTATATATTATTATTTATATTATTATATTTTATGGCACACTCAGATATTTCAGATATCTTATTGATTTTTAATCTATAAAAATTTAGGTGTGGTTTGGGATTCTCTGAAGTGAAATAAAACTTGGAAAATGGTGCTAAAATAACATATTGTTGGTAAAATAAGTATAGGTATTTTAAAAATTCTCTGTAAATAGTTTCTTTTGAAAAATTTCTACTTAGGTAAATTTTAAAATGTATTCCTTAAAACAAAAACTTTGAGTGCTTACCAATATTAGATACCTACTAAATTTTCTTTATCATCGCCAGACTACATACAACAATTTTTTATATATTGAAGGTCTAAGGAGTCAAGTTTTGTAAAATAATATTACACTTAACAATGTCATACCTTCACTATTTTATTTGAAAAAAATCTAATATTTTCCCGAACTCAATATACCTTAAAAATTAAGAGAAAAAACCGCTACAAACGAGCTCGTGACACTCTCTTGCAATTATCTGAGAAAGTCAAACGCTTTGGTAATCGGAGTCGCACCCGTGCACCCGTGTCACCTACCCTTCCACCTTCCACCCCGTTTCCACCTCACAACTTCCACCCCCCCGTCGTCATCAATCGCGCAATTATTGCTGGCATTGTTTAGATAGACAGCCACGAGGACACTTTCAATATGTCGCTGTGAGAATTTCAGGGCTTCCTCTCCTCGCGTTTGTTGATCGTGTTCGTAATTTGTTTTTATTACAATTTTCACTTTTATTCGTGGTTCTTTTTTCTGGTTTGTGGTCAGGGTTTGTTTGATTTGGCGTGTTCCCTATGTTTTTGTCTGAATTCCGGGTTGACATTGTTTTTATTCTGTGGGAACACAAGTTTCGGAGAGTCATTTAGATTTGGTGCACTCGATAAGCGAGGTGTAATAGGTGTGAACAATGCAAAGGTGGTGGGGTCAAGTCAAGCAATTGGAAAATAAAATAAATAGAGGTATGAATTCTGAATAGGAATATATGTACGTTGTGGGGATTTATGGTTTATTATTAAAAATATATTGAATAACCCATTAAGGGCTTCTAAAGATGAGTTGGAAGTGAAACTTTAAAGGATCTGCATTTCATTTAATGCCATTTTAATTCGATTTTTACATTTCCTTATCTTAAAATTTTAATTAAACATATTTTAGCTCTTTATTTGAAAAAAATATACTCTAAGTGAGTCATATTCTTAGAGAAAAGTGTAGTTTTAATATATGTATATATTAATATATATATTATGTATTCAATATTAAATATTAACATGACTTCTTTAATATTTCTTCTTAAATCTTTTATTTATTTATTCTCTCAATACGTGTACTAGTCCCATATTTATATACCCCTAACCTCCTAAGAGACCTCTGATTTTCCGCACTTAACCCTCTTGTCGCTTTTCAAATAAAAAGTTTATAGAACTGCCAATTGGCAAGTGATTTATGCGCCGCCACCGTTGCCGCCCATTTGATTAACAAAATATTGAACCAGCACCAGCGGAGGCCATACAGCAATGGGTGTAGTCGTGGGCATTGTATTTTTATTATTTTTATGCCGATTATAACAATACGCATTTTGGCAATAACAAAATGCAATAGCGCCGCGGGCGAAGTGAGCAATCCTTCGGGTAGCAAAGAGGAGGAGTAAGACCAAGACCAGGACATTAAAGACCCGCAAGGAGTCAATGGGGGAAATCGGGCTGTCATGCCTCGCAGGCCGCTGGCCACGTGCCGCGTCAAAGTCTCCATCGCGTGTTACATCATTCATACGTCATTAATGGCCACGTGTCTGGCCTGGCTGGGCTGCCAGTTTGTTATTGTAGGCTGGGCCATTTCGATGTTCGTCCTGCTGCACAAGGACAAGGCGCAAGGCTCACAAATATTAGCAGCTATCTCTGTCTGACTTTCTCTGTCAGTTCAGGCTTGAGAAAACAAATCGCAGCGCTGATTGCGTTTCTTATTAACTCCCGTGGGTGGTTGGCCAGGACAATATGCTCCCTGTCTGCGGTAGACTGCGAGAAATTAAGGGGGAACTTAGCCTGAAAATTGGTAAATAATGTTGTTACAAAATATATAAAATATAAAATTGGGAAGAGCTTAGAAGACATTTTTTTTAATGTTTAATATAACTTAGAGTTATTTTATTGCTCAATTTTTCTGTCAGTGCACTGTGGTGCTATCATGTTTGTCTTGACGCTCCGCTGAATATTTTGGCAGAAAATAAATGGACAGGCGGCTGATGCATTGATTGTCCTCAGAGAGCAGGAGGAGCTGGCCAAGGATATTCTCCGATGATTCAGGCCACTAAGGCGGTGGCTTAAAGTCTACTTCAGACACTTGACTTGTGGGCGGCGCTCTGGCTCAGTGAGAAAAGGAACCGCAATTTGAGGGCGGGACACGCAGCGGAAGTGTTACGGCGAACGCAAAATGGCGGAAATCGCACAACAAAAGAAATTAATTTAAAGTTTCTCGCCCCGAAAGCGTGAAAATGGAATTACATAATGAATGCAATTATAATGTTAAGCCAAGCTAAGACACTAACACACACACACATGCCAGGGAAAGCGGTGTTCAAAAAAAAAAGGAAAGCTTTTCCTTTTTCCTTCGCTTTGGCAGCGGAGAGCAAACAGTTTGAGTTTGCGGCAAGCGACGAAACTGGCTCTTTTCCTCTGGCTGAGAACAGCAAATTGCTATTTAGCCATTTTAGTCATTTTAGCCATTTTAGATGCCATTAACACACACACACAGCTTGAGAGCCTGGGCTGGTAACTAGGTGTGAGTGGCGGAGGGGCTCCTTTCCTTTCCCTCCGCTACGTTTATTAAATAACTGCGTGTCAAAGGAACTCGACAAACGCACACAGGCATAGACACACACTTCTAGGATCACAAACTAGCACACACATACACACAGGACTTGCCTTGACTTGCTAAACTTTTCACTATTTGGGTGTGCGTGTGTGTTAGTTTGCTTTGCTTTGCTGCGTGGGTGAAAAGCGAAATTTGTTTTTAACTAAAATTTAATAGAAGAGAAAGAGCATATAGCACCAGATAAAACCTTTTGACAAAAGCTCGAGTTGTAATTTTTAAATCAGACAATTTAAAAACAAAAATAAAATTATTTAGAACTGAGGCTCAACTTTCATCCTGAATAATATCAAGCATTCTATATATTTACCTCAATTTAATTTATAAATGTGCATTTTACATTTTAATTTCTTTTGCTAACATTAGCCGAAAAGGCTTTAAATTAAGGAGCAGTGTTTTATTAGTTAATTTTCTTATTATTTATTATTTAAAATAGTTTATTTATTTATGTGTATATAATAATAATAATAATAACAATAATAGTAATAAATTATTTCATCAAACCAAAGCTATACCATTGGAGAAGGTATAATTGCTATGAACAAAAATAAAAAAATTAAAAAGTAGCTTTAACTGAAAATATTAATAAATAATATATAAAAACTATAAACAAAAATAAAAAAATTAAAAAGTAGCTTTATCTGAAAATATTAATAAATAATATATATATAAATATATAAATTATATAAATAATAATTTCCAGTCATTTTTCAGAATGTTACCTAAATATTATATTTATTGATTGGGTTCTTTGGAATTTAGCTAAAAGAATGTTATAATACAAAAAAACGGTTATAAAGAGGTTTCTTAAAAAATATTTCTATATATTTTGTAGCTGTTATATTTATATATTAGAAAAACCTAAGAATCAATATTGGTCTAACATTTTTTATCAGACCTTTAAAATGTGTCAATGCGAAGTAGCTTTACCTAAAGTTACAATGAGTGATAGCTTTTAAAATTGTTTCCTTAGTAACTCTTTTAAACCTTAAAAAAGCCTTAATTTCACAATTAAGGTTATCTCTAATTCTAAGAAATATAATAATTAGCATTTTATAAAAAATATCCTTAAATAAGCCAGTTTTCCAGCCATTAACCAAATCTTTTGGCAGAGTATTTAAAGAGCTCAATAAAGCAAAACATGAAAACATGAAGCACAATAAAAAAGGAATCAAGCTAAGCTTTTTCTCCTGTTTGTATTCGAGTTGGTGTGTGTGTGTTTGGTGTGTTTTTGGTGTGTGAGGAACTACAATTTGTTCGTTGACGCCTATGAATTAGCCCGAAACCACCCACAAGGATACACAAGGACGGTGGCCTCGCATGGCCAGCGGCAAAGACTGAGCAAAAACAATTTCAATGGGAATTCAAAAATTAATTAAGCCAGAGCCCAAAAAGCTATATCGCTGTGTGTGTGTGCATATATTAGTATGTATTTGTGTGTGTGTCTGTCATTTTGTGTAGCCTGCTTCAAGGGGCTAGCTGAAATAAGGGCGAAGAGGGGGAAAGCTACAGCTCCACCGTTGCACTTGAGCAGCTGCAGCGAAGTCGGCGTTGACGCCAACGCATGTGCAGGGCGGCTCCCCTTAACCCAAACCCAAACCCACCTGACCCCCAACCGCTGGGCAGTCAAAGCCTTTCACAATCAACTATTGTTGATTTCTCCTACGGCTCCAACTTCTCGCGCTTTGTTTTTGGCGCCCCTAACACCCACCCACCGAGCTCCCACCCCAAACCATGTCGGTGGCGGGGGTGGCGTTGTAGGCGAACGACGAAACGGTAATATCCTTGTGTTTGGTGGAAGGAAAAAGGAAGTGGATAATACATCCGTCCTTGTTGCTTCGTGTCACCCACTAAAAAGGCGATGCCACTTCTGGAAGCTCCGCTCTGCCGCTGGAGCAGCACGGCGGCGGCAGCGCCTCCATTGAGTGGCCCGCAACAGAGACGGCACTATTACTCGGCCGAAAGAGAGGTCCTGCAGACGCTTTGGTTCCTAGTCAAGTGGAAATGGTAACCTCCTACCAAACAAGAGAGAGAGAGCCAAACTCGAGAGAGAGAAAAGCTCAGGAGATCATTAGAGTGTGTGGAGCCAGGCAACTCCCAGGAACAACCATTTGCAAAAAGCTCGCCGTGGGGGAAAAGGAAAGCTCTCCAGGCTAGGCCACACCTCTCCTCACCGCTGATTGGCGGACACTGGCAGCTCGAGGGGGTGGCTGCGGATTAAAACCCTAAGTATATCCTGCAGCAGGAGTGTCGACAGCGACAGCGACAAAGCCAGCAACAGCAGCAGCAGCAGCAGCAGACAGATAGATACACACACACCCAGAGTACGGAGTCCGGAGTACCCACCACCACCCACCGGGAGGGTGGAACCACCAGCTACCGCCGACCAACCGCTGGCCACCCCCTCGCAGCCACGGCACTAAGGGTTGGAGGCAGGACGTTGGCAGGATATGCGCGATTTGACGACGGAATGAAATCAATTGTTACGCTGCCGTGCCACAGATCGGACGCAATCCGGTGTCAGTGCTCAAGCCCGATAGTCCACGTCCTCGTCCTCGCCAGGAGCATCCTTTCTTAGTCCAAGTGATTTACGCGATTTGGCTGGGCCTACCCACAAATACCAATACCGAAGCGACTATAATAAAAACCAAAAAAACCAAGCAGAAAAAGGACTAACGAGAATATCACGTATACGTGCCGTGGGACATTGACACATATAAATCAGTTGGACACGCGAACGGCTGGCAGGTCGAAAAGTGCATTGGAAAGTTCGGCCGGAAGTCGAGGTGTCCGGTGAACGGTAACCAGTTCCGATCGTCACTTTTCCCGTTCCCGTTCCTGTTCCGCTTCCTGTTCCCGTTCCCGTTCCCATTGCCGGTCCTCTTCCGCTGCTTCGCGTCGCTGAACGTTTGCCCTTTTTAAAGCAAAAAAATACAAAAACAAACTGAATTGCGGACACCACTTGGCGACGTCTCCGGCCTCCTGTCCGTGTCCGTCTCCGTGTTATTAGTTTCCGGACTCCGGCGACAAATTTACCGCTTGCCAAAAACAAATACAAAAAAAAAGCCAGAAGCAATACAATTTGAATTTGAAATTCAAAACTAATTGTGCTTTCTTTCGGGGCGTCGGAACTCGCAACCGACGGCGGCCACAATGCTGGACATCAAGTCCTCCGCCGATTACTTGTCACGCTCCACGGGCAGCTTCAGCAACTTCTCAATGCTCTTCGCAGGTGAGTGGGCGGTGTGTGAGCCAGCCATCGCAAGACCGTCGGCCGCGGCGGTCCTCACAGGTGCCACCTGGAATCCAAGTAATTACCATACGAAAGACTAGACCCCTAAGATACTGCCGTCGGTTAACTGTTAGAATTTTGATATATATTTTATTTAATTTGTTGTGTTTTACAAGTTTTAGTAAAAGATTATTTCTTTCTCTTGCAGATTCCTCGTACAAATCGTCGTGGGGCTCCCACAGTTCGACACAATCGCAAGGTGAGTTTGATTTAATATTAAAAGTGGAAATTATGACTGAACAGTTTTCAAAAAGAAAACTGATAAGATTACAAAACGTTTAGTGTAAAAAATATACAGTATATAGAACTCTTGGAATATATTCTGGAGTATTATGGAACATTTTAAATCGTGTTTCGGTATCAAGGAGTTTTTCGGGATTTTTGTGAATTAATCCCTGCATTTTTCAGATGAAATTGTTGCATTTTTTAAACATTTCTGTAAAGCCGAGACGGAATTCAATCAAAATATATATCCTTATTGACTTATTTAGTCTTAAAGCACAAGAATAGTATTACTAATATATCCCGGATATAAATAATGTTCTTGAACACTTTTCAAAATATTTATAGCATTTACTGTTTCCTTACAACCATAACCACAAAAAATCATCAGAAACTATGCGCACTTAGCTAAGAAATTGTTAAATGAAAGCATAAAAATATATTCTTTTCGAAAAATAGAATACACTTAAACCATAAGTATCTATTTTAAATAAAAATTGGAAGTCCTTAAAAATTAACGTGGAGGTAAAAACAAAATTTAAAGAACCAGTCACTTGTTTTTGATATTAATATATTTATTGATAAAATCGATAGCGGTTAATAGAACCTTAGAAATGAATTCCAGACCTTATATTAAATTATTTAAATATTCAAAAAAATATTTGTTGGAAATTAAATTAAATTAAATGACTGACAATGTGTAGAATAAATGGTATTAAAAGCAAAAGTCAGCCTTGAATAAATGTCTTATAATTAAAATAAGAAATTTGTATAGAAAGTTAGTCTTGTGTTCGATCAAAAGCTTCAAGCTTCAACCCTGGCCTATTTTTAAAAACGAACAAACTGTTTAAAAGAAGTACTTACATAGTAACAACTCATCGATATTTCGTACAGCAAATGTATCTTCCCTTTCTCTCCTTGTAAATTCATCCAAAAAGAAACATGACTAATTTGCAAAGTTTCAATGATCACAAATTGCAATGAAAAAATCCTTAGAAAGTTCGGAGACAAGCCCGAAATTATAGCAAATTACGAGGCACTCAAGGAAGCCAGCCCGAAATAAACATTAAATATGCAAAACACACACTGAACCCGCACAGAAAGTGATGGATGTTCACACGAACCACAAATCGGAGCCAGTGAGGCGTGCAAAATGTGTGTGTGTGCCTGATAGATGTATTCAAGCAAATCAACAAGCCATCGACGGAATATTGACAGGGGTTCCACATCCTTTATAGACAGATAAAAGGACTCAAAAAAGGTGTGGACTACACGTGTTCCTGGGGTTGCGGCCACCGAAGCGAGGCGAGGGGTTAAGGCGCTATTAGGCTAGTTATGGCCGAACTAATTGAAATTATAATGTGCTCTTGACACCGCCGCAAGCCATTTTAAATCCGAGATATTTTGGAATTTCCAAAAATATTTTTCACACTCCCAGAGAGAGACAAAATTTCAGCTTGGCTGCTCGCATTTAGCTGCTGGCCATTGATGACATCAAAATTGTGCACAGCCAAAGTTGGTGCTGAGCTCCAGGACCTGCTGCACCACCCCACTCAGAAGCCTCACTCCGGCATCCTTCGGCGGCTGCGGCTGCAATCGGTCGCCTTTTGTGCTCTTCGCAGTTGAGTGGCCACGCAAAGCGCAAAAACCAAAAAATGTCATATGAAAAGCTGTCGTTGTTGTTGCTTTTTTAGCACAATAAGTGACAACGAAAACAACAGCGGGCGGTGCATGAAACCACCCATTCATGGGTTGCTTTTGGCACTGGGAAAAAATCAGGGGATGAAGGGGATTCTATTAAAAAAAAAAAAATGGAATACAGCGATGTTATTGATTGTTTTAAATAAGCTTGTAATAACTTTTATAGATATATTTTCAATGAGTTTATAATTAAGTAATGGGGCTGTTGTTATTTTTAATAGACAGTAAAATCGTTATGTGATGACTGTAAATATCAAAAACAATTATTTTTTAATACATTTATGGTATTAATAAGTTCGCAGAGTAAACTATTTCAATTGTAAATATTTTCTAGATTATTTTAAAAGTCCTAGATAGCTTAAAATCTTTTTAGTTTAAATAGCAACCTTAGAAGTTTATCCATAAATTGTTTTTTACTGATTTCTTAATAAAGTTATTCTTTATTTGTTACTTCGGGTCTAAATAAAATAAGCTGCAACAGTTTTTAAACACTTCTTCAGCTTTCCCGTCTCAGATTTCCCTTAATTTTCCTATCAAAACATTATCTTTTTGGCCTTTATGACCTTTTTTTCTATGTGTACTCTGCACACAGCCTGCGGCTTTAATTTTATTCGAGTTTGAAGCGTGAAGTTTGCCACACAACTTGAGCGCGCACCGAGATTGTAAATTGAATTGCCAGCGGCATTGTTTTCGCTCTTTGCAATCATATTCCATTACGGCCCAGGCCAGAGAGAGATCCTGCGTTGCTCATGTCACAGTTGTCCTGCCCACGGGCACTCGCTCCATTCAGTTCCAGATGGGATGGGTTCTGGCTCTGTTGGCTCTGTTCTTTGATGACAACGCCGAGATAATGTTTGTGTTGCGGTTGAGTTGGTGATTGCCTTTGATTGCTCGCCCGAGAGTGTTAACACTGACATGGGCGACGACAGGTCTCTGATTTACCAATTTGAATATATTTTATATAAGCTCTTAAATGTTTTTTATTTCCCCTTGCAGGTTACAGCTCGAACGCCCTGAGCATTAAACATGATCCGCACTCACAACTACGGCAACCTGGTGAGTAAATTGTGGAAATTTGAGTTTTGATAATAGAGAAAGGCAAAGAAATACAAAGGTGTCCCTATAAAAATATTAGATAAATAAATTAAAAATAAATAAAAATAAATTTTCTATATTTTAATTCATTTTTTTTTTTCATCAGTTGATACACCGATCAAGCAGTGTCTCATCAGGTTTCCATGAGTCTGAGCTTGAGTCGTAGTTGATATTAAATGAGTGCAAAATTAATGGGGACTAAAATAGATTAAACGATAATTTTCACATTATAATAAATAGAGATTGGAGCATTAATTAGACCTAGCATAAATTAACCTAGAGGCTTGCTCTTAAAAATATATTACAACATTTCAAAGTGCATCATTTGCATCTAAAATGACTTAAAAACCTTTAGCGAATTTTAATCAGTTGATAAAAAAGGTAAATGTAAATTGTATTATCCCTTAAAACTTAATCAAACTTGAAGCTATCAAGGACAGATGCTTCAGCACACGTGTGCCTCCTTTGTTCAGCCTAAAAACCAACATAAACATAAACAGTATCCAGGAGAGAACTCGAAAAAGAGAATTCGAATCGAATCCTGTTGGCCAACACTAATAAAGTTTCGGGCTTTGTATTGAGCGCACGCTGCAAGTGCCACTTGAGTTCGAGTTTCGGTTTCTCCCTTTTTATTTCGCTACCCTCGTCCTCGAGCTTTAAAATTCATTTCGAATGTGGAAAAGGGAACTTTGAAACCGAAACAGAAATCGAGCAAATACTGTCGCCGAATCAAAACCTTAAATACGCCACTTGAGCAATGGAAATGGTAATGGAAACAAAAGTGCCGAGCCACGAATTGAAGCGTAATGGAAACAATTGAAACGGCCATAAAGGATTCTCAATTAGAGGGGAAGGATAAGGATGAAGCAGGGGCAGCAGGACCAGAGCCAGACCCAGACGCACTTGGCTGGGGCTTTTGTTGCTGTCAAATTTGACGGCCGTGGTTGAATAAGACGCGTGCCAAAGTCGGGGGCAGTTTTTTCTCGCTTTTTTCGGGGCATTAAAGCTGTTGAGAGAACAACGGGGCCGGAGCCAAAAGCAACTGTTGGCAAAACAATGGCCTGGACACACAGGACACAGGACGCTGGAGGCGGCGGCGAGCCAAGGAGCGGCGAAGGACTCTGGATGATGCGAATTACGGACAATTTTCGCTATATGTCTGGTGTCGGTCTCGCTGCAATCAGAGTAACCTTTTCTTTAATCCCACTGCAGCTGTGGGTAATCACTGGAAAAAACGGGTAGAAGATGAAGGATGTTTTAATTTTTTTTGAGAATTTGTTGTATATAAATAGAAAGGGAAATTTCAAAATTCAAAGAAACCTCTTTTTACGGCCTAAATTTAGTCCACGAAACTTGGCTGCAAAGCGAAAAAATGTTTAATGAATAAATTATTATATATTGAGACATTGATTTTTTTTAGGTTTTTCTTCATTAAGAGACTTTTTTTTAATAGGTTCAAAATGTTTTCCAAAGCAGGTACAAAATGTAAATAAGATTTCTGTGGGCTTTACAGATTCTCTAGACCTTTAACATTATTTTTTTCAAGTGTACACTCGGGAATGGTAGGCTTTGGCAGTAACAAAAACAAGAACAACGCGCAGGAAACGCTCGCCGGATAATAAGTGAAATGGATATTTGGAGTGCGAGTGTGTGTGTGCGAGTGCACTCGACAAATGCGCGCAAATGAAGCATCTGCATACATATAAAAAATATATATGTATAAAGAAATATACTATATAGTATAGTGTGCAGTAAGCGTACACAGACTTTTCACAGTTTTCTGGTAATGCATTTCATTTCGTCAACGGAAACTAGAACTTGCCTTTGTATTTCTTTGCTTCTCTCACCCTTCATTAAGACATTTGCATAAAGGACCCTCCGCCAGCTCTCCATTCCATGTGTATTTATTCTTTTTTCCCTTATTTCCACCCCCTCGTTGCAGATCCATATCAAATGTTCGGACCCACCAGCAGCAGGCTGGCCAGCTCAGGTGAGTGGAAATCACAAAAGCATAAAGATGCAGGTGCCGCGATTAGTCCAAGTCCAAGCCGAAGTCGAAGTCGAAGTCTGCCACGTGACTAAGCCCCCGGCGTCCTGCATTTCATTATCATATCAATTTCTGGCCGAGATTCGACTTAGTCATTGCCCGGACTTTCGGGCGACCCTAACAAATTAACCCGTTGCATGCGAGTTTAACCCTCTCTCGGTGTCTCGGGGTGCAGCTTTCTAATTTATGCGAAAGGTGTTTTTTCGTAAATTTATTACGGCTAGGCGTGGCTGGGCAATTGTTTTTGCAGCTCCGACTTTTCGGAATTGTACGATTTCTGGGCACGCGCCCTCTGGCCCTAAAAATCCATTAAAAAAGAGTTGCGAAGTCAGAAAAACGGGCTCCGTCAAAGGGTTTTGGCGGTGGGCGTGTCCTCTATGTCCTGTATGGATTTGATAAATTGGTCAATGGCAGTGCTCTTTTTCTCACAATGCCCGTGTGAGATAAATGGGCTTGGGAAAAAGTGAAGGGATTCATAAAAAATTATGGTTTACGAACTAGAGTTTCATTAGAGTGAAGGGATTCATAAAAATTATGGTTTTCGAACTAGAGTTTCATTAGAGATATTGTTATAACATTTTCCCAAACCAGAAATAATATCCAAGCCAGGTGGAGCTAGAATTCACAAAGAAAAAGCTAAAGTTACTTCATTAAACTTATTTTACTAATGAAACAATATCTTAGACTAAAGGATAAACATAAATAAATATATTATTAATATTTTACGTAATTTCGTAACCGTAATTTCTAGGAACTATAAAGGAATAATTATCCAACCCATGTGAAAGTTTATATTTTACTTTTGGAACTAGATATCATGTAGAAAAAGCTAAAGTTAATTCATTAAAATATTTTTAATGATGTAAAACGGTCTTAGACTAAAGAATACATATTTTATACCACTCTAAAAATTTAAAAAAGAGGATTAACTGTGTTTCCTTTTAAAATATAATTAAATCTAGTATATATTCTTAACTTAAATCAAGGCAGGACTCCTCTACTTATATTAATTTTCCATTAAAACCAAAAGAAAGCTTGAAAATCAAAATGAAAGTCAATTCCAAAATGGTGCTCATTGCCTTCTGTCCGGTTGCCAGGACGAAAATCGATAATTTCCATTGATCCGGCGCTGGGGGCGAGCTTTTGACGCCGCCATTACGATGGCAGTGGCCAGGAAGGACGAGGGTGTGGACTCCGCCCCGCCGCCCCACCGTATCTCCACCTCCGGGACACCATCGAAACATGGCGCTCGAACGGAATTAGCATAAAAACCCAGACGCCCAACATTTTCCGGCGCGACATTTACACGAATCGGACGGACTCTCTCTCTCTCTCTTGCTCCCGCTCTACGGGTGATTGTTTCCTTCTCTTTCGATTGTTTGTTGTGCGGTTTTTGGTTTTTAGGGCCCCGTTGCCAAGAGTTTGGCTCTAAACTTGGCTCTTCAACTTGAACGCCAAAGCTCACTGAGAAAAACCCACTCTCGAGTTCCCTGGGGTACATACTGCGCTTTCGCTTTTTGGGTGGCAAAAATGCTGTTTTTGATTAATTATGGCTTCCTCTCGACACGGAACCGCTTTGTTAGCCAGGTCCGGTTCGGTCCGGTACCGTTGGCCAACTCAGCCGGCCAGCTGGCCCACACACTTGACATGCCACCTCATTTGCATACGTGTATGTGTGTCTGCATCTGCAAGTTGCATGCAGCTCGCAGGAGTGATAATAAAAAGAGAAATTAAACATGAGCCTCAGAGGCACCTGGAAAAAAGTAGGAGAGAATAAGGTAGTTTTTGATATGCGAAGTAAAATATTTACCATTGGAGGAAGTTTTTAGTTTTATCTAATTTATTTTGGATATTTTTTAAAGCAATATATATTATTTCTAATAATTTTCTGGTGCTTAAATACTTGCTAGCCAAGTGAAGGCATATTTCCTTGAATATTTATTTGCTCCCAGAAAAAAGTAGAGGAAAATAAGGTAGTTTTTAATAAAGGCAAGATTGACAAAGTTTTAATTTTATTTTAGATTTTTTTTAAAGAAATATAATTTCTTGAAGGCCTTACAAGCCAATTGAATTTGTTCTTGAATATTTATTTGCATCCAGAAAAAATTAGAAAAAGATTAAGTTGTTTCTGATAAAGATACTATATTATTTACTGCTTGAGGAAGTTACTTAATTTATCTACTTTATTTTAGAAATGTTTTCAAGAAATATATATCCTTCTTAAAAATTTTCTGGTGTTTCAAGACTTTCTAACTTAGTAAAGGATTTTATTTATTATTTATTTGAATACATTAAAAAATATATGAAAATTAGTTGTTAGTTGTTTTTGTAGAAGAAACTATAATATTTGCTGTTTGAGGAAGTTACTAAATTTATCGAATACATTTTAGACATTTTTTAAAAAGTTTAAATATCCTAAAAATTATATAGGCCCTGAAGGCTTTTCAAGCCAAGGGAAGGCACTTTTTCGCCTATAATTTATTTTCCCAGTGTACCTACTGAATAATTAAATAAGCCAAGACCAAACACAACTTTTCTTAATTATGGAAACGACCGAAAAAATATATGTACGAGTATATATAGCCAGTGCAGCCTCATATCAAAGAACTGGTCGGGCTAATTGCTTCCGGTTTTGCACATACTTTTCCGCCAGCCGAGGGAATTATTAAATTAACATTTTTTCAGAGCCCTAAAAAGCTTTGACGCCTTTCTGCTAAATGGAGACACTCCTTAAAACGCTTTAGTTTGGCTTTTTTCGCTGTCTGCCGTCTAGTTGGCTGTTAATAGCGTGTCAATTACGCCTCCTGTTTTTTCAAAACTAACTCCGATGTCTTCTTTCGGCATTATCATTCATCATCGTCATCATTCAGGCGGCGGGTAAGTCGTCGTCGTCGTCGTGTTGGCACTTAACACATTCACTTGGCCATGATTTGCAATTAACGCAATATTCATGACGTTCTCACACATGAGCAGCGCTAAGCCACCACCAACGGAGCGGAGTCCTTCTTCCCTTTATTCCCACTCAAGTTATCCCAACAACCCCGTGTCCTTTTTTTTTCTCTCTATTTCGAATTTTGTCTGACAGTAAACAGAGGGATAGAGGAGAAGGGATAAGGGAGCAGGGAGCGATTGTTCGTTCGTCCTTTGACGTCCACGGCCTAATTGCCAAATGATTAAGCGATTTATGATGTCTGCGTCGAATGCGTAGCGAATTCCGAGCACAATATACAATCATAATTCTGTAAATGTTTTAGCACGCACAAAGAAAATTTCAAAGGCTGATTCGCGGAGAGGGGAAAAGTTCACGAGTTGCGGGGGAGAAAGTCAAAGTTCAAATGGGGAAAATGCCATGATATTGGACACAATACATATTGCTGGAATAAATAATATTTCTCTGGCAGCCAATAACAAAAGAAGGTCGACAGCGATTAGATTAGCCCATGGGTTAAGCGTTGCGGAAAAGGAAGTATTTTAGTTTTAAAAATAAGTTTTTTACATTTCAGATTAATATATAAAAATATATAAAAGCAAGGATAATAATTTAGATGTGAAAAAAAAATTACTTTATTTTAAAATTTATTCATTGAAATAAATATTCTTGAAGTATTTAGTTTTAAAAATACATTTTTTAAGTATCAGATTAATATATAAAACTATATAAAAGCAAGGTTAATAATTTAGATATGTTAAAAAAGTACTTAACAATTTTATTTTGAAGTTTATTCCGTGAAACAAATATTTTTTGAGCTAAGTTCAGGTTTCCACGCTACGTTGGACTTTAGTTTCTACTTCGAAGACTCTCATTTTCCTTGAATCTCTTTCCCAATGAAAGTGCAATCTGTAACTTCTCCTGGGATTCCCCGCAGGACCTTCTCTATCCCAGTTCCATTACACTTACATGCAATGCCATTTCCGTTGCGCTACACTTCTCTTACAATAATTCGGCGAGCGTCATAGATTGCCCCGCGCGGCCTCAGTTATTTATTGAGGGGCTTCCCCCCCCTGGAGCTTGGAGCAGAGCCTACTGCCCGGGGGGCTTTGGTCTGTGTTCTTGTCCGGGGGCAGGAAATGCTTTATGGGCTTTTTGCATGCCACAAAATGCTTACATTTCGACCACACACATCCCCGCAGCCGCAGTTAATTTAAGCCCGAAACGCCAAGAGGATATGCTCTTTTGATGGACATTTAGCCCGGCCAAAAATACCCACATTAAATGTCTCTATACATGGAAATCAACGAGCTCATTTCTCATTTTTCCCATTCTCCCTTCCACAGGCTCGGGCCAAATCCAGCTGTGGCAGTTCCTGCTCGAACTCCTCTCGGACTCCAACAACGCCAGCTGCATCACCTGGGAGGGCACCAACGGCGAGTTCAAGCTCACCGATCCCGACGAGGTGGCCCGCCGCTGGGGCGAGCGCAAGTCCAAGCCCAATATGAACTACGACAAGCTGAGCCGCGCCTTGAGGTGAGTTTAATTGATTTTTATAAGTATTTAAGATGTATAAAAATTTAAATTAAATTTCTAGAAATATTTAATAAAAGGAAAAACTATAAGTAAAGAAAATATAATATATAAAAATAAAAAATAATAGTTTGTAGACCAACTTATTTCGATTTCTTTTTCGATTCCCTCTTAGCTAATGGGGTTGTTTTTCCCTGTGCACTCGAGTATTCCCTAATTAGCCGATATATCTGCCAAAATGCGAGCATGTGGGCAATTTGCCGCTGGGCTCATCATCAGTAACAGTAACTGATTTGTCCCTGCTGCACTGATTAGCCGCTTTGAGGGCTAAACAGCCAGAAAATAGCCCAGAAAAAAAATATATAAATAAAAAAAAGAAGACACTGGCTGACCCAAGACTTGGCCCACTTGATTGTGTGGGCGTGGCTCAGGGTCTGGGACAGAAAACTCAATCACAAATCGAACGGGAATGTAATCAAAAATCCAATAAAATCGCAATCTAATTGCAGGGCAACCTAATTCGATTTCTAAATATGGAATTCTCTAACGAAATAGCTCTAGAATTCCTTGCCCGAATTGGGATAGAAACATATGCACAAACTATTTGTGCAACGGTCAATTTGCTAAGTAAACATGGCCAGAGCCCAGAGTTGGCCTAATCCTCAGAGGACGAACCCTTTTAGCCAGCTCCTTGAAGCTGTCACTTGCAATCAAAGAGAGAGAGGACGAATACTCGTGCCAATGATGCGAATTGAAGTGGAAAAGTCCTGGCAGCCAATTTGCAACATGCTCCTCCGCACACACATGTAAATAAAATGTAAAAAGTCTAGAAAATCACACGAGAAATCCTTTTTGATGTGCAGGAAGCCTCAGCATGTCTGTGTTCCTTTTTCAGATTTTTTTCTTATTTTATTTTTTGCGCCTTTCAACTCAATTGAACACGAGAACAGACATCATCGCCGTTGGCTTTCATGTTTGCTCAGAAATGCGAGCGCAGCAAAGTGTAAGTGTGTGTAAATTAACACTCAGCCCACACACACACGGCACACAGCACAGAGCACCCGACACCCACAACAAGGACAAGTGCTTTAATGCTTCATTTGACATGTTTATTCACAGCCAGCTGGCCTTTTGTTGGTCTCTCCATGGCCTGGCCAATCCTCGAAATGGGTTTACTTTAATCCTTTCGTTCTTTCGTTGTGTCCTTCCTCCTGATTGAGCGCCTTTGTCCTTAGCCACCGACCTCATCAGTCATTGATTGGCTTTGATTGTCTGTGCAAAGAGGGGCATTCTCTCTCCTTTTTTCAAGCCTTTGTTTTTGCTGCTTTTAATTTATGGCCGTAATTGGCATAATTTATGGAGGAGAGACACAAAAAAAGCCAACTCAACTGCACGCATTATGCCAATTTGCATTGATGCATTGAAATGTTTGCAATTCTTTGTAATTTATTTGCGCATTTTTTATGCCTCTGGCTCTGCTCACTTGTCGGAGCGGAAGTTGTGGACATTTTAAAGCGTAACAATAAGCGCGACAATATGCAGGAGCAGGAGCATTTAAAGGGATTTATTTTTAAAGGGCTAATGGCTATCCAACTTAATGAAAAGAAATCGCTGCTAACCCCTCGAATGTAAACAAATTTCGCTCGGATTTCTTGGCTGAAACGTCTGAACGAACGCCCACATAATTTTCTTCCCTTCTCCCCTTGGCCAATTTCTATTTGCGTTCGGACACAAGGCGTTGCCGTTGCCATTTAATTGCAGAAAAGGGAGCTCTGAGCCTGGGGAGCGGCACTGAAATCGCTTAATGTCAGCAAATTAACTTAAAACGCATAAAGCGAGCATTATTTTGTAATTATTTATTGTCCATCTGAGGGGGAGCATCCTAGCTTTTGTTTGACTTTCCCACATTGAGATCAGGGAAAATGGACAGCAGCCGAAGTACATTTACTGCCATGTTTCGAGGGTTGATTCCCACTTCCATACAAAGGTCGAAAGTCAACTTTATGATTTAAGTTGGAAAGGAGTTTAAGACTATTAAATTGTATTAGGGATATATATTTACATAAATATTTACAAGGTTTACTTTGAAGAAATATTCTAAAATTAAGCCTGTTTTTAAAACTTAGCCTTTTAGATTCTAAGGCTGCAAGTTTTTCTATCGGGTTTTAATTAAATTTTTTATTTAGTTTTTTTTTATATAAATAGAAGCCATAGCAAACTTAGGGATCCATTTCCACTTTTTAACTAATAGTTTCCAAGTTGCTAAAGATATAACTCCACTCAAAAGGCAACAAAGAGGGTTGATTGCCACTTGCAAGAGCAGTTCGAAAGTCAACTTAGTGATTTAAGTTGGATTGGAATTTAAAGATATTAAATTGTATTAAGGATATTTATTTTAAGTAGATTTGTATAAGATTTACTTTTAAACAATTTTTTAAAATTAAGCCTGCGTATGCAGCCTATTTTTAAAAGGATAAGTTCTAGGTTTTAAAGCTCTCAGGTTATTATGCGGCATTTTTATTTACCCAGAATCCTTTTCTTAAATATTAAGAGCAAACGTAGGAATCTATTTTTACTTTCTAACGTTTAAGATATAATATATTTAATTATATAAACCCATTCCCTCCGATTTTACAGGTACTACTACGACAAGAACATAATGACCAAGGTGCACGGCAAGCGGTATGCGTACAAATTCGATTTCCAAGGCCTGGCAGCTGCCACTCAGCCGGCGGCCAGCGATCCCACCTACAAGTACCAGAGCGACTTGTTCATGACACCATATCACCACAGCGCCAAGCTCAGCTCGTTCATGAGTCCGCACCATGGCATGACCTCATCGTCCGGTAAGTATGGACTTCGTGTCCATTTAGGGCATTCCATAAGTCAAACTAAGAGCACTTGAAATTCAAATTAATATGTATTTATTGAGAAAAATAAAGATTAACAAGCTTCTTTGATTAAATTATTTTATATTATATTATTTTCCCTCATCCACAGCTTCGATCTTCCCGTCGGCAGCCTCGTGGGGCAACTGGGGCAGCCCGGCCACGAACCTGTACCAGCCGCACTCGATGAGCCACGTGACGCCCTCGCATGTGGCGCCCCACCTGAGCAGCTATCCCCACTACGCATGACCATCATCGTCCGGAGGCGCCTTCTAATATGAGAGCAACGCCATCGCCAGTGCCTCCTCGGGCATTGGCGGCGGCGGCAGTGCCTCCTCGACGGGCGTAGCGGCAGGGACGACAGGTCTTAGCGGCGGCGGGCTGAGCGGTGCCGGTGGCGGAGGTGCAACCACCGGCGTGGGCTCAACCTCGAGCAGCACCACCAGCAGTGGGGGAGGAGGAGGAGCAGGTGGCTCTGGCATGAGTGGCTTTGGCAGCAATGGCAACCTGAACGGATCACACGTGTCCAGTGGCGGGGGCGGAGGCGGTGTGGCGACCAGTGTTAGCAACAATCTCAACATAGCCACGGCCACCTTGACGGCAGCACCGGCTCATGCCAGTGCGGGATTCGGCACCATCGGTGGACTTAGCGTGGCCGGAATGGGAGTGGGAGTTGGCGTCGGAGTGGGCGTGGGCGTGGGCGGTGGCAACTCGACGCTGAACTCCCTGGTCGTGGGCAATCGGCTGATGAACAGCAGCTTGCCCACGCTGCTCAAATGATGCCACTTGGAGAAGTTCGGGCTGACGATGGGCGCGGGACCCTCGCCGCCGGCAGCAACGCCTGCCGCCTCCGTTGGCCTGGACAACCTGCCGTCGGCCTACCACCATCCCGGACATCCCGCCCATCCGGGGCATCCTGCCCACTCAGGACTCCCCACCGGCAACTATGGGGCCAACGAGCGGGCGCTGTACGATTATCTGGACATGAAGAGCGGCGAGCAGGCCACGTTTTTACTGTAAACTTGCAACCAAGACCACCAGAAAATTAACCAGGATAACCAAGGATAAAAAGGATACGAGGATAAAAAGGATAGCAGGATTTTATTCATAGGCATAATAATCCCGGCTAAATATTTTACGTGTGTGAGAGTGCGGGGAAGTCCCCTAAAAACTACGATTAAGCTAACGAAATAGAACAGAACTCTCTCAGTGTTTTTTAGGTAAAAACCGAATTAAAATCCATTGCCACTTAACTCTTTCCTAAGATTCAAAAAGCTAGTTCTATAGAGACTTCCAATTGTTGATAGCATTTCGTGTGTAAAGCAATTGTAAATATCAAAAAACCGAAAAAAGGTAGCTCGCTTAGCACCGACCCAACCCCGTGAATGTCTAGTTATAGAGAGTTTGCCACATTTGTCGCTTCGATTTACGATTTGTAAATAATAATACTATTGAACTTTGTGTAAAAATGTGTAGTTGCCCCCGAAAGTCCGTTCTAAAGCCCTGATTTATCGCTTATTGTTTCGAGATGGTTGACTGTGATAGTTGATTGTACAGTTAAAACTCTTACATATTTTTTAAATACCAACAGATTACAAGAACGAATAAATATTGAAACTTAAACTACGAGTACGTATTAATCCCGAGTCTAGACATACTATATATATGCATATATATATATTGGTGTGCAAACGAAGAACTCCTTAGCTGCTAAGTCAAAGTTTAACTATAATAATACGACATATATGAGTATTTAAATTTAATTGTGTGTAACTACTTCGATTTGTGTGTGTATTTACGACAAAGAAAACCAACAGGCGAACTAATCGCCAATACCGATCTAAGTGTATACAATTTTTAAATTCTGAATGTAAACTCTACGAAAACGAAAGCGAAACCCAAAATATCTAGTATAGAACGAACATCAGCGATGCCCACAGACCGAAAATGGTAACCCAAAAAACGGAAACCGAAACCCTCTAAGAATTTAGTTAATTTAAGGCAAGAACTTTCAACAAAAAAAAAAAAAACAGCAAATAAAACCCAATTCAAAACCGAGTCCGTTACTAACTTTATTTGGAAATTTAACAGGTTTTTCTTCTTCAAGTTGTATGTACATCGAAAGGGGAAAGGGGAAAGGTTAAGGAGGAGACTATAGAAATTGTCCTAGTTGAACCACTTGAACTCGTAGTGCTTCAGCGAGTTCTCCTCGGGCAGCGCCGCCTTCCCGTCCAGCTTCTTCCAGCTGACGTGCGGCTGGAAGCCAAACTCGTTGGCTATGTACTCGATGGTCCGCTCCACCGCATCCTCGCCGATGGCAAAGTAGCTGCCCTGCTTGTCGCCATTCCGACTGCCGGTCTCCTCGTGCCCATTGTAGTCCAGGATATACTTGAACTTGTACAGGTCCCCGGTTTCGCCGCGGGAAACGCTTCCACTGCCGCTGCCGCCGAATCCGCCTGACGCTCCTAAGGCAGATCCAGAACTGCCAGATTTCCCAGATCCTCCAGAGCCTCCAAAGGCTCCAGGAGCTCCAGGCGCTCCAGATACTCCAGATTTTCCAGATCCTTCAAAGCCTCCAGGAGCTCCAGGTGCTCCAAATACTCCAGATTTTCCAGATCCTCCAATACTTCCAGCTGCTCCCGATCCTCTAGAGCCTCCACTTACACCGGAAATGCCTCCCTGACCCGCTGATCCAAACTGCGGCTGGCCGGAAGCTCCTCCAACTGGTGACTTTCCAAGAGGGAAACTTCCACCAGTTGCACCTGCCACCGCTCCACCGTTATTATACGCTATTATTAAATAATAAATATTTAAAAAATTAATTTTAATTATTTTTAGTCATCACTCAAACCACTTACAGGGTGTTTTTCCGGTTGGCGATTGCTCTGCCGCTCCCGAAATCCCCTTCGAGGTTGCTGAATCTGATGGATAAAAATATACCACGGGAAATTTAGTAAGGACATGACCCCTTCTACAAAAGGCTATGTAAAAAGTATGTAAAATAGACTAGTTTCGTCAAATGGCCATAGGTGGCGCCATGGCATGGTACGATTAGGAGCTTATATTAATGATTAAATGTTTAACTAAATGTCATTTATGTGTAAAAATAAAACTTAAAAAAAATGTAAGAACAGGGATAATAATATGTAGCAGGAACTTTCATAGAGAAATTCTGCCTGTGCTGAGTTTTAAGTAAAAAAAGTGTGAAAAATCGTAATCAATAAATGAATGCTTTGCCATTAACCATATTTTTAAGCACTTAATTATCTAATAATTTAGAATACAGTTATGTTTCGCCAATTCGCTTACTCAAAGAAGGTGTGCTGAGTGGGTTGTGTGCTAGTGTAGTGTGTTGTGGTGTTGTGCGTGCGCCAGCTGGCTTCGAACCGGAGACCCTCTTCGCGGAAGCCACTCCCCCTCGAACGGCGTTGCCGAACTTAACGCCAGGACGCTGTCCCACGGCCTGGACATTGCTGGAAATGGGCACATTACTGTGACCATCGACGGCAAAGATCTTCACTTGACCCGCGGGCACGGTGGCGGGGGCCACAAGTGGCTGCTCGGACAGGGCCAGAGGAGCACTTATCCGGCCGGAGTGGGTGCTGGCCAATCTGATGGCATCCTCGCTCAGCCTGGTGTTCAAGGGGGCATAGGTCAGCGGGCCCGCCTTGCGGGTCACGCCCACATTGTAGTCCACCTTGGTGCTGCTGCTGGGAGAACGCGAGTTCTGGGTCTGGGTGCTCACGTGTCCGGTCACCGCTGCCTTGGATTCGTAGAAGGTGGCCATGGCCAGCTTAACACCTGCCTCGATGTCCTTTACGGGTGTCGCGGCACTGGGCCTGGTGTAGGTGTGCGTGGTGTGCTGTGTGACCTGTCCCAAACCGAGTTGTGTGGCCACCGTCTGGGCGATGGAGTCGCGGAAGGGCAGCTGCACGTTCAGGCCCTGATCCGCTGGCTTACCTGCTGGTGCCGGCGCCAGAGGCTGCGACAGAGTGCGAATCTCGGTTTTGGCAGGGGTCTTCTTGAGGAAACATCCCGAGCAGGCCTCCGTGTTGAAATTGTGCCGAGGTGGCGCAGGAGGAGCAGGCAGCGAAGCCCTGGGCGTCGTGGCAGCTGGGACACTCTCTGTGGAGTTGGAAATTAAGGGTTTACAGGGGAAAAGAAGGTACTGATAAGAGTGTTTCCTTAGAAAACAAGGGATAATTCAAAATGTTTTCTCATATCTTTAGAGATTATCATTTTAAGCTTATAAGAAATATTTAAAGCCAAATTACTCACTGGATCCTATGGGACCATTGTAGGGGTAACTCTTCATGGAGATTATCCGGAACTTGCCCTCCTCGTCGGTGGCATAGACCGTCACATGGTAGATTCCGTCGGCGGTGATGAACCCAAACTCGCCCATAACAATGCCGCGTTCATCTGCGGATCGGGAAACGATGAGACGAGATGAGATGAGCCGAGATTGGACAAACACACAAAATTTTATGTTCATTTCGAATATGAATGCGAATTTGTGATATTAAAAATTCGCTTCATAACCTGCCCAGCCAGACCCGAGCCCGAGCCCGGGCCCGGGCCCATAAAGATTAAGATCTAATAAACTGTATCGATAATGACGCTCATAACTTGTGAGCTGGTTTTCTTCTAATAATCCGAATGCCACCTCCACCTGCCTACGCACACGACATTCCTATGCTGGCCAGAATGTCAATAATATTAATAATTTTTTAACAATTTTAACGACCTTAAAGAGGTGCGAGCATCCTGTCCTGGCCACCCACCACATTTTACGGGAGTGCTCCACAAATTCTGGCCTTTTTTTTTGTTCCCTGGCCTTTGTCTGCCTGAATTTTTAAACGGGTTTCGCGCTAATACTTGTTTTAACGGTTTGACTCAATTGGCTTTCGCTTGTTTGTTTTATGTTTAATTCGAGAATATGGCATTTGTCATTAGTTGCGAAAATAATTCTTTATTGAAATTTATTCCTTTGTCGTGATCAATTTGGGTTCAAATTGTTCAATGGGCTAGAGCTACACATAATGGAAAAACAATATAAATTAAGCATGGCTTTTTTCTGGCCATTAAAAGGCAAAGTAATAAAAAAGTAACAATAAAATTAGCATAATTTTTAGTGCGGTGATAAAGATAGGAGATCATAGTCTATAAATATGTGGAACTTAAAGGGAAGCCTTTGGTTAAAACAAGCGACTATTGAATATTAAACAAAATAAACATATTTCTATGAAAATATGAATTTCTTTAAATATTTAACCAATGAAAATATAAACTCTAATTGATTTCCTTTTCTAATATTTAAAATAATATAATAAATTCTCCACCTTTATCACCTTTCTATTAGGAAACAAATATCTTATGGCTAAAAACCACATAAATCAAAAAATTATAGGAAGTAATTAACATAAATTCTAAAGATTATATTTATTTATCTTTTGGATGATGTAATGCCCCGCAAACTAGGCACCAAAAAAGTGATCCAGTTATTGAGAGAGATCAGCTTAAATTTCAACAACGAAAAAAACTATTAAGATTTGCCGTAAAAAGATTTGAAAGCTTTGTTTAGGACACCTTCTACCCTGCTATAATCCAGTTTAAGTTTTTCAGAACAAACAAATATTATTGGCTTTGCATGGACAACAAGTTCCTGAATTTGCGTGCGGATCAGTTGAATTATGAACGTAATCCGAATTTTGGCCTCAACTCTGGCATTTCATATGCCAGAATTATACTTATAAATATTGAAATGTGTCTGTTCTTTTTCGGAATTAGCATTAGGAGCCGAAGAAAGAAAAACCATAAATAAGGCAGAGACATCGGCTGCGGCTGCGGCTGCTGCTGCTACATGTTATGCAAATCGAGCGCGTTTCGGTTTCGTTTTTCTGAAAACTTTATCACCGATTCAGCATGGAAATAAAAATCATAACGACCCTGTGTGTGGACGACAATGGACCCCTGGACGGGGGGCAGAATCTTGAAGATTCCGATAATTGCCGGCGCTGGTATTTCAATTGCCGCCTGCCGATGACCTGTCGCTCAGGTGCATCAAACGTGTATTGTGTGGCATTGCGCAAGCCAACGAGCCGCATGGCACAAAAGTCAAAAGTTATGGCTTTTTTTGGTACTGGTTACACTGGCCACCAGTTCACCAATGCACCCAGGCACCCATGCACCGCTGCAGCCGCCTCTCTAACGATGCCCAAGATGACGCATCTCTATTTACATATTTTGGTTTTGGTGTCAATAAATCGACGCACAGTAGTCGAGATATGCTAATGGTTTAATTAGCGTCATTAGCCAGCTGCCAGCTTCACTGACAGCTTAACGGGGTTGCGGGGTTTTGGAGGGTTAAAAGCCGCCCACTTAATTTTTGGAGAATTTTTGAAATATCGGTCATGTTCTTAATTTCATTGTAAGCTAATTGGCAATGAAAGGGATTTATTTGACTTTTTGTTTCACTTTATAAATTTATTTGATATATTTTTAGTAAATAAGAAAATTATAAAGTCAAAGCTCCTAGATGTGACCGGTTTTGGTTGTTAAAATATTACCTAAAATATTTTAAATGGTTTTTTAATTTAATGCAGAGTAATTTTTCGGGAGTAATAATTAAATTTTTATTGAATATTCCCGCAAAGGGCACAGGCTTAGTTAGCCTCCTTAAAATCCCTATTATTAATTTATTTATCATTTATTATTTATAAAGCTAGATTATAAGTTCCATATCCCTGAAAATACTTTCCATAATATTGAAACCTTATTTCTCGAAAGATAAACATTTTAAATCAATTGAAAATCAAGTTCCTTGAATGAAAATTAAATTTATAAATTAAAATTATAATTTTCATAACTTCTAGAGATCTTCAAATTTTAAAAATATTTAAAAGTATTCACAGAATTGTTATACTTTAATTAGTAAGTGAAAGTGTTTAATTCATTTATACTTACTGAATTAAAAAATAAATACCCAAGACAAATTTCTAAATAACTTTACATTAATAAATAAAATTATTTTGTTTACTAACAATATTTTTTAAGACCCCCTTTCCTTTTAAATTATTTCCTGGTCCCGCCCATGACTCACCCCGCTTCTCCTGCCGATGCTGCTGCTCGTCGATGGTGAAGCCGAACTTGTAGGGACGCACTGTGGTCGCCGCGCCCAGGACTTGGCTCAAGCACAACGCCAGCAGCAGCTTAAAAGGAACTCAGTGAGTCCAGAAATCCAAAGGCCTCGCAAGGCATAGCAAACACTTACAGCACTAACGATCGCCACCAGTTTGAGGCTCATTCTGTGGCTCTAATTCGTATCTTAATTGGTCACAAATTGGATTTTTATTTTCACGCCTATTTAAAAACCGCTTGGGATCACACGAAAAACCATAAATAATCGCGCATTTATATTTTAATACAAATAAATGTGTCTAGATATTTGAATTTCGATCGGACGGCGGCACTGGCGCGTTTCTCGCGACGAGACTTTCGGAGTTCGGAGCAAGCGCCTCAGAATGAAACACACCCCACGATGTTCGGCAGCGAATTGACAATGTTAATAATATTAGGTAAACATTATAAAACATTAGAAGCGGACGCTGTCGCGCTGCCCAGGTGTGCGTGCGTATCTGTGGACGCTGCCCTGGTGTGTGTGTGTATCTCTGGTCGCAGAGCTGGTAGCATTGGCCAGAACGGCAACCGCATCACACCTCTGGACCAGGCCAAGCCTGTGCTCATAATTTTGAATTTCATGCACCGCTGCAGAGGTTATTTATTTGATTATTTAAACTGGCTATCAGCTAGTTCGAGAATATCATTTGCATCCTCGGAATGCCTGAACTTTAGACAAAGCCAAATGGGTCTTCGATTTATACCATATATTATTTATGCTATATACTGTACTTCCTGGCTGCTGGATCTTTTCCAAACATGAGTATTAAGTAAAGTGCATACAGTAGTCGGTAGCATTGTATTATTTTTCTAGTCTACTCTGAAACTCTAAAACTTACTCTAATGACTCTCTTCTAGCATAAATCACTTAATTAGCAGGTTTTTAAATCGTTTTCGTTTTCATTCAGTATTGTTTGTTTTATTCTAGTTTGTATCTGAGCAATAGTTTATTTTTAGAAAAATTCAAAAAGACAGAAATTATAAGCGGAATTATTATTGCACATTATTGGTCCTGCGAAAGGTGTGTTATAAAAACATTACGAATAATTAAAGCAATTAAGACCTAATTCTCGATTAAGAAATACAAGTTGTACCTTGACTTATACTTATGATAAAAGTATAAATAAATAAATAATTAGGTTTCACTCCCATGATTATGCTTGACATTAATTAAAAAACAAAAGGATATATAAGTAATGCAATTACCAAAAGAATGTATTATAAACAAAATAGTAACAAACTTTGCTTAACTGAAATTTAATGGAGCTTTTTAAGCCAGGTTCTAAAAATTTTAAGGGACCGTGCTGGCTTAAATTAGGAAATAAATAGAAATACATAATAGGATACTTCAAGCATTGCATTGAATTGACAACCAAAGACTTAATAATAAAATAAATTAATAATAGAAAATACTAATAAATTCTTTATTCTGATTTTTCGTGACCTGTACTTTAATAAATAAATCAATTTTAAGACGCTTTCAAAGGGGGAAAAAACATTTTTTAAAGCACCTTCAAAAATAAGTTGAAGAATAAAACTAAAACTATTATTTTCCAGTCAAAAGAATGATTAAGGAACTAATTTCTCAGTAATTCTTAAGCAAATGAAACGTTAAATTTCCCCAAAAAATCTTAGCTCCCTTAACATAATAATAACAAACATTAGCAACAAAATCTTCAATTCCAGCATACAGTTAATTATTTTTTATTTAGTCACTTTAATTTAATATTTATCCCGCTGATACGCTTGACTCGTAATCAATTCCATTGACTATTTGTCGGCAATTAACCGACTCCCATCTATTTGCCAGCCAACTTGTTGAGTCCAATCAGTGGCCAGGCATCTGACCTCCTAGATGAGCGAATCCCAATGCAATGAGGAAGATGTTTGCACTTCGGTGTTCACATTATCGATCGGCAATCAGCAATCAGCAAAGCGCGCGTCTTCTGCCGGATGCTGGCAGCCAATTGTAATTGAAATATTGCTGTCAAGTTCGGCAATGAGTGATGCTGTGTGCGCACATTTGCATATTAATTGCAATAACTGTTGACTGCAACTGCGAGCATAAGTACGTAGGCTGCTATATATATTTCTGGCCTAGGCAACACTAAGTGTTGTTAGGTGGAATCTGACATTTCCATTGAAAAGTTCGACATTTTTAAGCATAAACGTACTCAGAACGGTTTGACGTACGACTATCATTTGTGTTGTTTACAGTTACTTAAAAAAATCAATTTCGCAAAAAAATGGAATTAACTCGTGAACATTTTCGTGCGATCATTTTTCACAACTTTCGGCGTGGATTATCACGACAAGAGTGCAGCGATGAACTTAAATCTTTGTATGACTATGAAGCACCATCCTATAGCACTGTGAAAAACTGGTACAACGAATTCAATCGTGGCCGACGCTCCCTCAAAGACGAATTCCGCGAAGGTCGTCCAAAAACAGCCGTTGTGCCAGAAAACATCGATGGCGTACGTGAACTAATAATGCAAGACCGTCATGTGACATACCGTGAGATAGAGGCATCCCTAGGCATTTCTTCCACCAGCATACATTCGATATTGCATGAGCACCTGGCTGTAAAAAAGGTTTGTTCTCGTTGGATCCCGCACAATTTGACAATCGCTCAAAAGAAGGCTCGTGTGGATTGGTGTAAAGAAATGCTGAAAAAATACGATCGCGGTGCTTCAAAAGACGTTTATAAGATCGTCACAGGTGACGAATCATGGATCTATGCGTATGAGCCCGAAACAAAACAGCAATCGACCGTGTGGGTCTTCCAAGACGAGCCAAATCCAACGAAAGTTGTTCGTGGAAGAAGCACTTCGAAGCAAATGGTCGCCTGTTTCTTCGCAAAAACTGGTCATGTGGCTACTGTTCCTCTTGAGCAACGTAGGACGGTCAATTCTGATTGGTACACCACCATTTGTTTGCCTGAAGTCTTCGGTGAAATTCGAAAAACGAACAAGGGAAGACGAATCATTGTGCACCATGACAATGCGAGCTCTCACACATCGGCTCAAACCAGCGCCTTTTTGACTGGCCAAAACGTCGAATTGATGGGTCATCCGCCGTACAGTCCTGACTTGGCACCAAATGACTTCTTTTTATTCCCTCACATCAAGAAGAAAATGCGTGGTCAACGATTTTCGTCGCCAGAAGATGCTGTTGAAGCATTCAAAAACCATGTTTTTGAGGTGTGTCAATCAGAGTGGAAAAAGTGCTTCGAAAATTGGTTTGAGCGCATGCAAAAGTGTGTAAATCTTGATGGAGAATATTTTGAAAAACAATAAAACTATTTTCCTTAATAAATATTCGTATTTTCATTATTAGGCCAGAAATATATGTAGCAGCCCACGTAATGCGAATCGAACAAGCGCGGAACCGATGGGTAATTAACTGCCGTCTGCGCCCAAAAGTAGGCAGTGCGCAGCCACAAGTTCATTGCCTAAGTCTTTCGTTATTTTACAATCAAAGCCGTAAAGTAAGCCATGATTTTAGGCCTTTACTAACTTTTTTTCGGGGACCCAAATGCCGGCTTTAAGAAATATCATTAACTAGCAGAACAGAAGTTACTAAGGGTAGAGAATGTATTTGTGATATAGAAAATTAAAGCTTGCTAAACTGATTAAATACTAAAATATATCAGCAAAGATTTACTTATAATTGGAGTCTTTTAATACTTGATATTATTCATTCTTTTTAAATATTTAATTATGTTTTTTAATTAGAATATATCAAAATTATCAGAGCATTGATAACTATAAACAGATAACTGTATAAAAAAAGTAAAAACTAAATTTATGATCCTTGAAACTGTTATGGAAGAAATTTAATATCTGATTTTCGGACTGGGCATTCTGGAATTGGTCTTAAATAACAATAATGAGTTTATCTTAAGTATAAATATATTAAAATTTATTTAAACCCTATAGAAATTTACCAAGTTATTTGATTTATCGATAAACCTATATACCATTAGTTTTAAAAATAGGTTTAAGGATACTAAAATGTTTAATTATTTTGTCTGTTAAAATAAAATGGTAAACTAGCTTACCAACCAAAAGCGGTTATTATAATAATAATTAACAATATTCATTATACTTAAGTCTCTCACAAAATCTACAACACTACAAAATTGAACAGGCTTTTAAAAATAAAATTAAGCTAAATAAATGTTAAAGCTAGATTCAATTGAAGTAGAAGCTAAGTAGTAAGTGGAATGACTACTCTAATCGCATAAATTGATACCAAATTCTAATAAGTATTAAACTTAAATCACATTCAGAATAAAACAAATTCAAATAAATTCTTCATATTTTTTTTAATATTCAACAAATGTTCTTTGACTTAGGAATCGTTCCCTTAACAAAGGAAAGGGAAACCGGAGACGGGGAAAATAACAAGGATTTGATAAGGATTTGGGCGGACTTAAAGCTGCTCTAAAGGGAAGCAACCGAACTTAGACCTCGGGGGCAACGGGCAGATGGGCGCCCTGGGGCTGGAATCCGTTCTCGTCGGCGATGTAGGTGACCTCGTAGGTGACGCCATCATCACCAACGAAGCGGTAAGATCCCTGGACGGAGATGGCCTCGTTCTCGGATCCGATGTTCTTCAGCTGTCCTGCGGCCTGAGCAGCCTGGCCATCGCTGGTCTCCCAGCTAATAAGGATAAGGAAGTCGGAAGTCAGTGGTACATCCTTTTTCGACCATGTTCTGACTGGTATACTCACTCGTATTTGAAGCTCTCGGGTCCGACATCGGAGTCCGAACGGACGATGGAAACATCGGCAGGAGCGGCCAGGGCCAGGGCGAAGAGGGCAACGAAGACGATGAGGAACTTCATGGTGATTGTTGGTTGGTGCTTGGATCTGCGGTTCTCGGACAGGTCACGACGAATGGTGCCGATGGATGGTCGGCGGAACCCTTTTATAGAGGGCAAACCGAGATTATTCAAAGCGTGGCCGAACTAGTCAAACGTGTGGAGGAGAGCTAATCGGCAAAGTCAATGTTAATGCGACATGTCTGGTTTAGGCCCGGGTTTCGTTTTCGTTCGCAGATGGAGCACTAAAAGGCCTATACAAAATGTAAATTCATGTTTTAGGCTCAAAAGAATCGCGGCCATAAATATTTCATTATTCAAATTTAAGACTTTGAATTTGGCCATTACATATATATATATATGTCTTTTAGTGACGTCAACCAAGATGTGGTTCAAGCCTTGCCAAGATTATAAGATTGTGTCTGAGCCATGGAGGTTCTTACCATTTAAATGGTAATATTTGGCTGAAGACATTTATTGAATTTATCTGTTTAAGTCCCTTGACTTCAGTGACGTCTACAGATCACTGATTCCAAGTTAAACAAAGATTTGAAAATTGTTTATAGTTTATTTGTCAAACATTAAGATTCTTACATTGATACTGGGATTATGATATTTCTCTAAGTTCTATGGTTAAGATGCAGGGGCTGTTCCTAGGTCACCAGCCGGAACTTGGGATGGTAGCCAGTCTCGTCGGCTGTGAAGCTAATCTCGTACTTTTTGCCATCTGGAGCGGACCAGCTGGTGGAGCCCTGAACGGAGAGGGAGCCGTCATCCTCGCCGGCACCTGGCTTCACTTCGCCCGTCTCTGTGCGCGAGATGCCGTTGCTGGTATCAAAGCTGAGAGGGGAAAATGAAAGAATAATTATATTACTTAGATAATTTCGCTTTTTAGCAGGTTTTATGAAATATTTTTTACAAAATAAGAATAAAAACTGTCGAAATTCAGCTTTAGTATATTAATATATGGATGATAAAAATTATTTATATCAGTTATTCAGACACATTTATAAGTAGTTTATAGGTGGTTTCTAGCTTGTTTTTGTAAATTTCTTTAATATTTATATTATTTAAAAAATGGTTATATATTTTTCACAAAAAGAATCCGGAATAAATAGATTTTTGTATATTTTCTATCCTTTCTTGAACGTATATATTAGTTTTATTTATTTCTCCCATAAGCTTTATTGGGAGTTATTTTTGAATTATTGCTGGCACCATATTATCACAGAAATATTCTAGTAATGGCTTAAAAATTGGCTTCACCATCGAAATAATTATATTTTATCACAGGTAATATTTTTTAAATTATTTTTGTTTAAGTAAATTAATTTTTTTCAAGGCCTTTGACTTATTCAGCGACTTTCATTGGCTATACCCACGAGAAGGAATACTTGTCGCCGGTGTTCTCGCTCTCCAGCTTGAGGGTCTCGGCCTGGGCATCCTCGCCAGCGGGCCGGGCCAGGACCAGGGACACACCGACTGCCAGGATGGCGGCTATCCACAGAGACATGGTGCTCGAATGCATCGCGAGACAGGTGGGATCACAGGTGCTGCTGCTGCACTTCACTGAGCTGCGATGCGCGCGTTGGGGGCCCTTTTATACCGCCAGAACCCGCCGACAGTGTCCTCATCGGCGAAAAATGCATAATAATAAAAACAAATGAAAAATAACAAAATCAGCAGCAGCAGTAATGGAATCATTCAATAAAACACATTTTAATTACGGATTAACACACTCTAAATACCCTGCACTAATCGTGCCCGCAGGCGTATGATGTATGCAATTACCTTGTCCAACGGCCCCACCTTGCTAGTTTCCAGTTTTCAATTTAAAATATCGTGTTTTAAGTTGGCGGCACAAAAATAAATTACCTAATTACCCAAGAACACTAAGCACATAAAATTCGGTCTTCCCCTTTCGAATTGGAAGCTAAGTCGGCCTAGGGGATGTCTCATAGTCGAGATGAGCTCTAGCTTTTTTGCTGTTATTGTGCATTGTGATTTTGCCATTGTCATTTCTCATATTATGATCAAATAAATGAATAGCCGCCGGTAGACACTCACACGTGTCTGTGTACACTTTTATTTATTTGCTTAAGAATCAATTAAAAAATCAATACCTAATCTATCAAGCATATAACTCAGCGAGTCTTCACCAGAAGCTTTAGTAATAGTATTTTATTGCCTATATTATAGTCTTACTTAATGATATGTGTGTATAATTCCTAAGTTTTAATTAAAACGATTTTATTTCAAGAAAGTAGTCTGTGTAAATAGGAAAGGGAAAATAAATAAATAAATCTATTCTATTCTCTTCAAAATATATCCAGTATTCAAAAAAAAAAAATTGAATAAATTTACCTTTATGGTAATCTTTTTGAAAGCCCTTATTATTTTTTTTAATTTAAAGATGAAGATGTAAGCCAAATAAGTGAAGCAATAAAAAGCCAATTTTTAGTTTCAGGTAATCATTATTTCGTTTAATATTTAACAAGTGGGGCTGACTTAGTTCCCATCCTTTTAAAATAAGGACAGGATCGGTTTGGTGGATTTCTGGGGTACTAACAAGGATTTGAGGGGAAAGGAAGGGAGGATGGAAGGGACTTAGACCTCGGGGGCAACGGGCAGATGGGCGCCCTGGGGCTGGAATCCGTTCTCGTCGGCGATGTAGGTGACCTCGTAGGTGACGCCATCATCACCAACGAAGCGGTAAGATCCCTGGACGGAGATGGCCTCGTTCTCGGATCCAATGTTCTTCAGCTGTCCTGCGGCCTGAGCGGCCTGGCCATCGCTGGTCTCCCAGCTAATAAGGATAAGGAAGTCGGAAGTCAGTGGTACATCCTTTTTCGACCATGTTCTGACTGGTATACTCACTCGTATTTGAAGCTCTCGGGTCCGACATCGGAGTCCGAACGGACGATGGAAACATCGGCAGGAGCGGCCAGGGCCAGGGCGAAGAGGGCAACGAAGACAATGAGGAACTTCATGGTGATTGTTGGTTGGTGCTTGGATCTGCGGTTCTCGGACAGTTTGCGACGAATGATGCTCTCCGGTGAAGGGGCCACCGTTTATATGGCTGGACCAAAGCCTAAGCCGAAGCCCAGAGCCCAGAGCCTATAGGCCGGCCAAACTAGTCAAACATGTGCGAAGCATAATGTGATAAATGTGTGATATTGATTTCGGCCTAAAGCCGAATCGTTAAAATCCCAATGCGAAATGTAAATCAGCCATCTCGCTCGCCTTTGGATTCGTAGCCAGTCTTCTTGTGGGAGAAGTGACTTACACATCAGACTACAAAAAGCATATGTATTTAATACAATTTTAAAACAGGAAATTCTATATAAAACAGCCCATAAAAGAAATTAAATTAATTTATTTTATGTTTTCTTCTACGTAGCATCAGAGTGCAAATATATTATAATAGGTTGCGAGATATATTCAAATATTTCGTTAAATATATATAAAACGAGAAAGAACGCTAACTTCGGTTAACCGAAGTTGATATACCCTTGCAGTCTGCAATTGGATCATTGAAAATCGAACCATTTTAGTAATTTTGAAAAAATATCGAATTTGGTAAATTTTACATTTTACATGTAGAATTATACATTTACATATAAATCGACCGATCGCTTCTATGGCAGCTATATGATATAGTTGTCCGATCTTAAAACCATAAAAAACTACTATATCTCAAAATGTATAGAAATACGTTTAAAATCAGAGAAGTTAAATTTTTTTTTTACATTAATTTCTCCATCATTCCTATGACAGCTATAGGATATAGTAGTCCGATTTCGGCCGTTCCGACATATATACTGCGTGCTCAGGAAATAAGATTATGCTGAAAATTTCAGCTCGATTGCTCAAAAACTGAGACAGAACAGACAGACGGACGGACATGACTAGATCGACTCGGCTGGTGATGCTGATCAAGAATATATATACTTTATGGGGTCGGAGATGCCTCCTTCACTACGTTGCAAATATCATGGCAAAATTATAATACCCTCTACAAGGGTATACAAATTATATATAAACGTTTTAGGCTTAAAAAAAAATGTTTTTCCATTTATACGGGCATGGAATAATGTTCGTAAGCCCTGCAAATACATTTATTTACATCAAAATGTATTCCTTCATTTAAAAAAAATTAAATATTTACAACAATAAATCTCATTAACTCGAGATGAAGTGTTTTAAAGTAAACTACATTTAAAAGTTTATGCCCTGTTCTTCTCATTTATGCACAGACTGTGTTTGGCGAATTTTCGGAATACTACAATTTTTTAGTATAAGCAAACTGCAATATTAAATTGTGTTAAATGTGAGATTCCTACAAAAATATTCAAATAAAACGCCTTATCTCCACTTA
Organism: Drosophila rufa; assembly: GCA_018153105.1. NCBI lineage: Eukaryota > Metazoa > Arthropoda > Insecta > Diptera > Drosophilidae > Drosophila > Drosophila rufa. The sequence continues at coordinate 5,233,887 of JAECXS010000085.1, forward strand.
TATTGCATATTACATTCCATACCTAAATATATTATTCAATCTATGAAAGATAAGTAATTAGAAGACTTTAGTAAAACCAAGAAAATGCAAGACATATTTTCTTTCGATATCAGCCTTCCCGGAATTCTCGAATTCGAAACACACATTTTTTTAATATACTAATATCATTCTTTAATAATCAATAGTTCAGGGTTTCTTGACTTAGATTCTCTGATTAACAAGGAACTCGGGCGGGGGGAACTTAGGCCTCGGGGGCGACGGGCAGATGAGCGCCCTGGGGCTGGAATCCGTTCTCGTCGGCAATGTACTTGACCTCGTAGGTGACGCCATCATCGCCAACGAAGCGGTATAATCCCTGGACGGCGAGCGACTCGTGGTCGGATCCAATGTTCTTCAGCTGTCCGGCGGCCTGAGCAGCCTGGCCATCGCTGGTCTCCCAGCTGAGAAGGAAGTAGGAGGTCAGTGGTACATCCTTTTTTCGACCAGGTTCTGGCTGGTATACTCACTCGTATTTGAAGCTCTCGGGTCCGACATCGGAGTCCGAACGGAGGATCTGAGCCTCCTGCTGAGGAGGAGCAGCCAGGACCACGGCGAAGAGGGCAACGAAGACGATGAGGAACTTCATGGTGATTTTTGGTGGCTGCTTTGATCTGCGGATCTCGAACGAATGATGCTGTCCCATGGTTCGACCTCCTTTATATGGATGGAGGCGCAAACTGGGGCTCCGATTCCAATGCAAATGCAGCGAGACATAATGTGAAAACATAATGCGAAAAAGTGATTTCAGGTTAAAGCTAAATCGCTTAAACACCCATACGAAATGCAAATCAACCTTCATCGCCGGAATCGGTAGCATTTGCTTTACAAACCTGTCTTGTTTTTGGAAATGAGACTGAGCGCCTATCAAAAGTGCAGAAAAAGGCAGTAAAATCCATGAATGTCTAAATTTATACACTGCAGAGTAATGTTTTCTTAATAAATTAATTAAATGAATATGTACAACTTTTTGTAAATGGCTATCTTAAATTTGTACATGCGTATTAAAACTTAGCAAATGTAAGTAACAGGCAGACGGAACCATCTCTGATTCCATTATAAAATGATATGAATTCCTTAATTCCATATGTCTAAATAAAGTCCTAAATTTAAGGGACTTTAAAAAACAAGAGCTACCCAATTTGGTGATAATGATTTTGTACGATTATTTAAGCATTAAATATAAGTCGTAAAAGACACGCTTTTGTCTTGAATTTCTATAAAATTAAAATAAATATGTATAATAAATAGACACAAAAACAAAAAAATTATATACAAATAAAATAAATATGTATAATAATTTATTATTAATATTATTATTATTAATAAATAGCCTTGTACGGATGTTTTCTCAAAATTTTAGTCAAATTGGGAGTTATAAGAGTTGGGAGTTGTAAACTTTCTATCTTCCTGAAAAGTGCGAAGAGAACCCGCAAGACGACTCAAAATAAAATGTTTTTTTTATATTTTCAATATTTATTTACTAAATAATGGTCTCATAAACTTCAAGTATAAAGATTGGTGAGTCCTTTAAGATGTGTATGTATATTTCAAATATTTTTAAATAGCTAAAATTTAATAGTACTTTTTAAGAGATTAAAGCATAAACAATGGACAAAGTTTAATTTAAATATAATCACTCACAACGTGAATATTTTTAAAATTCAAAGTTTTCTAAGATTCAACCACAAGCTATAAAATCATTGACATAAACATACATATAAAACCTTGAATTTAGCTTGCCACCCTCAATCGATATGTTCTTTTGAATTAAGTTAAAAATAGTACCCCAATTGAAAAACACATATTTTCATGTACTCATTTTTTTTCTTTAATATTCAATAGTTCAGGTTTTTTGACTTAGATCCGCCGACCCTCAAAAGGAAGGGCCAGACTTAACGGTATTAACAAGGAACAGGGGGAATCCCCTTGGGGCGGCTTAGGCCTCGGGGGCGACGGGCAGATGAGCGCCCTGGGGCTGGAATCCGTTCTCGTCGGCGATGTACTTGACCTCGTAGGTGACGCCATCATCGCCAACGAAGCGGTAAAATCCCTGGACGGCGAGCGACTCGTGGTCGGATCCAATGTTGTTCAGCTGTCCGGCGGCCTGAGCAGCCTGGCCATCGCTGGTCTCCCAGCTGAGAAGGAAGTAGGAGGTCAGTGGTACATCCTTTTTTCGACCAGGTTCTGGCTGGTATACTCACTCGTATTTGAAGCTCTCGGGTCCGACATCGGACTCCAAACGGACGATCTCGGCAGTCGGGTTAGCCAGGACGACGGCGAAGAGGGCGACGAAGACGATCAGGAACTTCATGGTGATTTCTGGTTGCTGTCTTGATCTGCGGATCTCAAACGAATGATGCTCCCTCCAGTGATCTGCTCTTCTTTATATGGATGGATGGCCAAACTATCGCGAAATTAATGCAGATGCAGCAAAACTAGTCGAAGCAAAATGCGAAAAATGTGCGAAATCGGTTTCAGGTTAAAGCTCCATCGTTAAAAGCCCGAAATGCAAATCGTTGTTGGTCGCATTCGCGATAATTAGATGCGTTTTTTGTTTTTACCTTTATTATTCTTGTTAGTGAAATGACTTTGCATTAAATCAATATCCATTTGTGGTAGAACGGGAAATTATTAAGCAAAGCAAGTAGATCGCAGGTGATAACATTTAATAAAATTGCTTACTAAGAATTTAATTAAGGTTTTATTTAAATTACCTTAACATTATTCAATGTAGTACTTTAAGTAGTTCTATATAATGCAATCTTTAAATCAATAAGTCAGCCCATCGATGAATAAATTGTACTGAAGCCGTAAATTTAATTCATTAGCTTGAGCACGAGTTCAATATTCCGAAATGGAAATTTATTTACGAACTCCTAACTCAATTGCAATAAACCTTTGTGGAATCCGTTGTAGCAATTAGATAATGTGAGACTATAATTCCCCATTAACATTAATTGTTTGTTTTGCGAGAGGGCTTATTTTTAGAATCCCAGTTAGTTACTCAATGCAGCTTGGTTTTGATATTTATGCTATTTACTTATTTCAAAACTTTCATTATCATTGTAAGAAGATTTTACAATTCCCTCAACAAATTTAATTTAATAAATTATTCATAGGAAGAGTGCTTCACTCACGTTTTAAATTTGAGGCAAAAAGCAACATAAAGATTATTATTTTCATTTAAACTGAGCACACATTTCGTATTATGAATATCCATATAAAATTATTTTATTTAATACCATTTTATATAAGACTTTCTTCAATAAATCTCACCTTATTTTAATAATAAATTCATAACAGGTGTTAAGAAAAATTATAAATTTTCATATATAGGTGATAATTTTTATACATAGTAATTAAAAGAGTTTTACAATTTTTGTTTTGAGGATTTCCCTGAATAAAAGAGATGTTTTTTTATGTACTAATTTGATCTTTAATATTCAACAATATCTGTTTTATTTTCTTTTATTATCTTTTGTGATACCCTATTTTCGCAATAAACATTTCACTCTCCACTCTTGTCTATTTACAATTTAATTAACTCCTAAAACTTAGGCCTGGGGGGCAACGGGCAGATGGGCTCCCTGGGGCTGGAATCCGTTCTCATCGGCAACATAGGTGATGGTGTAGGTCTGTCCATCGTCACCCACATAGCTGAAGGATCCGTGGACGGCAAGGGCCTCCTGCTCGGTTCCGATGTTCTTCAGCTGCCCGGCAGACTCGGCTTTCTGGCCATCGCTGATCTCGTAGCTGATTGAGGAGGATGAGGATTAGGAGTAATCTTTTAAGGGAATTCCCTGTCAACTCACTTGTATTTGTAGCTTTCGGGTTGGACATCGGCGTTCTGGACCACGATCTGTGCATCGCCGGAGGCAGAGCGAGGAGGAGCAGCGAGGGCCAGGGCGAAGAGGGCGACGAAGGCGATCAGGAACTTCATGTTGAACTGTTGGGCTGCTGTGTGCTGATCTCGAGGATTTAGCTGCGAATGATATTAATGGACAGATGGATAAACTCTTTTATACGAGAGCGAATAGCCGCTCGCTGGAATTGGTGTGATATTGGGTTTGGTTTTGGTTTTCTTCACCTTCAGTCTGGCTGCAGATTATGCTGCTAATTAAATTAAAGCTAAATTGAATTAACTGAGACTTTTACACAGCCATTTAGCAAGTTATTTTTATGACCCGAGCCGGTTATGTTTTTTTCCAGCTATCGGTAGAGTTTGACCAGAGATGCACTTTAAATAATGGCTGGGTAAGAGTTGTGTGGAGGATTTAATTGGATTCTAGATAGAGATCAATGAACTACATGGCCTATTTTATTTTCTTTATATTTTATTAAGAAAAAGAAAACCTATTTTAACCAATTATATTTTATTGTCTCCTTAAAATATATCAATTATATTGAAATAATATATATTTAAATTGAATCAACACATTGTATTCATTCAGTTTATGGCTATAATAAATAAAAAATAATACTAGCAAATATTTAGCAGTTTAAAGTTGCCTTAACCTTCTCAATTGATCTAGAAAAAATTCAAACAATATTAAATACTTGCCTAGAAAAGACTGCAATCGCATTAGAACCGGAAATGACATGTAGAAAATAGGGGAAACATTAGATATATTTTTTCCTAATGAAAACAAGAAGTTCTGCCGGCCAATAATAGATATGTAAATCGCGGCAGACATTAGTAAAGTGTGTTCAACCCACAATTGGGCATGGGCATGGCAACTACGTCAGCAGCAGCAGAAGATAAGCCCCGGAGAGCGATCGGCTTATTCGAAACTAGTTTGATCAGTGTCACCTTTTATTCCATGCATATTAATATTATGCCCTGCGCTGTTGTTATTGTTGCTGCTGCTGCTGCTGCTGCTTTTGGCGGGCATCTTCCAAATTTCATTAGCATCGCATGAAATTTAAATCAACGCCTGAAATTAACCTTCAAAAACTTCGGTTTCGTTCGTGGCCCGACCGAGCGATCGCTCGCACATATTTCACTATGCGCCACTTTAATTATGTATTAATTACAAAGACAACAAAAACGCAAACAAGTTTCAACGTGCCAAAAATTTGCAAATTTCTGCCGCCCGAAGGCCATCCGGGCGAAGTCGCCAGACAAAACGAGACACACCGCATTGCGACGTCCAACGGTGCGTATGCGCGATAAAGCTGCGGAGAGAACTCTGGCTCGGTATCTTATCCGAAATCGCAAAAATCTAACCTGTTGCGTCACATACTTTTATTTTCATTTCGCTCCCGAAAAACGAGTTATGGATATTTGTGGCCCTACTATAAATACCATTGTTAGCATATGATCCGGGTTCAAGGAACGATCTTACTATTTGCTCTCTTTCCTTTCAAAAATACAAATTAAAATATACTTTCCCTTGACTTGATTTAATTATGTATTATATTTAAGCAGAAATATGAATTTTTAAGGGTTAGTACATTGATTTATTTTACAAAATGAACAAATACTGATTAATACTGGCTACTACTCTTGGCGGCCTCACTTAGTTGTGGGGCAGATGGTCTCCCTGGGGCTGGAAGCCGTTCTCATCGGCGATGTAGTGCAGGGTGTAGGTCTGGCCATCGGGAGCCACCCAGCTGACAGAGCCGCGGACGCTAAGGGCCTCCTGATCGGTGCCAGCGTTCTTGAGCTCAGCCTGCTCCTGGCGGGTAATGCCATCACTGGTTTCGTAACTGCAATTAATTAAATTAAATTAGGAAAAATATTTTTATTTATAATTTGACTTTAAAATGTTTATAATACTTTGAAATAGAGTCGGTTTTCTAAGGGAATATCCCGCACTTAATATTCCTTGCTTCCTAAACGATTAAATACACCATTTATATATCCTTTGCATAAGTAATATTAGTTTAACTTATTGCCAGATTTTTATCTACATTCTTTTTTAATTAAAGGAATTTCCCTCTTTTGTTACTGTTAATATAATTCCCTTTTCCCTTCGTTTTACTCACCCAAAGTTATAGCCATCGGTTCCGATGTTGTCGTTGTCGTAACGCAGGATCGTGGCGTGTTGCGAGTCATCCAGGGGAGCCGCACTGAGGGAGGAAATCAGGACAAAGGCGCACACGGCCAGGACACAGATGCTGGAGGACTGCATAATGATATTTTTATTTATTTTTTTAGCTTCCTTTGAAGAGTTTCGCGGCACGCTCCGGTAGTTATCACAATTAGGCACTAACTCGATATGTGGCGCCCTGCAATGAGTGTTCGGCTATTTATAACTGGCCTGGCCAACACACACACTCGCACACACATACTGGGCCAGCGATCCGTGAAGTAAAGGTGGCCCATAACAAACACCTTAAATGCTCACACAATTGTCCACCCATACGCAGGTAATTGCAGGCAAATGCGTGTGAGCCGAGTGTGTTAAGCTTTTAATTGAACAAGCCAAAAAAGCCAAAAAAAAAGCTGGAGACCATTAAGCGTTTGATGGGCGCTCAAATCTCGACTCATCTCATCTCAATTGCCTCGCCACGGGAGCTGAAAGTAAAATCCGAGCCGATGATGGGGCAAGTGATAATGAAATGTTTGGGCCTCTTGGCAAATAAATATTTGGCCAATGCGCGTGTTTGGCTATAAGTACAAACACCATACTGTAGGCACCTCCACACATTTGGATCTGTGGCAATAGGTCAATGGCTATGGCTATGGCTATAGCAGTGGCTATGTTTGCACTTACCAACACAAATTGTGAGGAAAAAGATTGGCCATAAAATCCCCAAAGAGCAGTGAGGAAGTGTAGACGGGTTAACTACTCGAAATATGTACAGGAAGTTGAAAGAACTGGAGGAAGAGGCGAAGTTCTCACCAACTGAGGTTATAATTAACCATTAAATATATTTTATTATTCACATTATATATATTTTGTTGGTTTAATAACATTATGGGGTCATGATGGGTCATAGGGATGGCCTAAAAAATACATATATCGATATTTTTTATAATAAATATATATATTAATAGTAAAATATTTATATAGATAATTAACCTGAGTCCGATAGATTTTGTATGAATTAAATGTTCAATTTAAATCGTAGTTCTCGATCATTTCGAATTTTAATTTAATTTCAGCTCTTAAATTCGGTATTTCCTCGATGAGCGAGCAGTTTTGTACTTATCCAATCAGCCGCGTTGTGACTTGTCCCAGCATTTCCGCCTGCTGACACAATTTCCGATTAAGGCTGGGCGATTTAACCTCCAAAAGTCTTGTATCGAAACGAAAACCTCCACAGCTCCATGTGCTTGTCAGCTGCATTTGCTGTTCAAGTGAAGATGCGGCACGGCACGAGAGATTCAAGATTACGCGGCTCATCATCATCGTCTTCTCCGCACACGGCTCATCGTCAGCACCAGCGTCTGAGGTTTCGCTTTGAGTGCTTGTTGATGACCTTAGTCAATAAAATAAAAACGATTTTTTACCACCATCAGCGGCGGCAGCAGCAACCTAAGCAGCAGCGAGACAACAAAAGCCAAAGCCAAGCTCCGATCAGTCGGCTGAGGCTGGGCTATGCCCTACAATACATCGAACAACGGGGCGTATGCGTAATGCCATTGCAGGTCATTTGCCGGGGCTTGGGCCAGCATAAATCATTCCCTAAGCTGTGACTGAGATGCACAGCAAGGAAAACTATAATTTTTATTTATAAATATATTTGTTGAGATAATATTTCTCCTACAATTTTGATTTTGTGTATGTTTTTAATCTATTTTAGTTGATTTTCCAATGATTTTAAGTTAAGCTTTAAATACATATTTATTTCTAAGGCTGGCTTTGGTTAAATAATTATATTAAAGAGACTCTCAGAACTTATTGATTTATAATTCTATATTTAAAATAAGTGAACTGTGCGATTACATTAATAATTTTTCCTTTAACTGTGTGGTTTAAGTTTTATAAATGTCAAATTATCTTATATTACAATTTATTTGTTAGCAATATAGTTTATATTAAAATATTTACCAAGAAATCTTTTGTAATAAATTTTAAGTGTTTCAAAAATTAAAAGAAATATTTCAGAAATCAAATTTAGAATCCCTTTAATGTATTTTGAACTTTACCAAAATTTGATTCATTTTTTCCCAGTGCCTCTTGACATGTCTAGGCTAAGACAGCACCGATTATTTTGCACTTTACGATTGATAAATGACAGGAGCTCGGGTTAATTGCCCGAAAAATGCCCTTTTCCACCGAAGTTCTCACTTTCATTCGCCAGCATTGTGACTTCTTCTTATATGTATTTTTTCCTTTATTTTTTTGGCAACCTTTGTTGGGTGCTTATCGGCGTTTATTGAACCGGTTTGGTCAGCTCCCGCGGATCGCAGATAGCACATCGGAGATCGGAGATCGGCAGCTACTCGGTTACGGCATCTCCAGCTCAGGCGCGAAGAGCAAACGGGTTTGGGAGATGAGATACAAATGTATATGCTAATTCCCCGCCTAGAATACAATTCAATTTCGATGGGTGAAAATTTATGCCCCCATACATATATATACCAATATGTGTCTATATTTTATTATTATGTATTTAATTTCTATTGTCTACTGTCTGCTATTTGGTGGTTTCGCTTTTTATATACCTATATTCATATGCATATATTTGTGTTATTTTTTTAGCAAAGTCCAAAGCTATCACGTGATCAGTGCTCCGCCTGCGGCAGATGCTCTCCCTGGGCCTGGAAGCCATTCTCATCCGCCAGGTAGTTGAGCTTGTAGTGGACGCCATCGGGTCCCACCCAGTCCACGCTGCCCTGGACAGAGATGGCCTCCTCGGGGGTTCCCGGGTTCTTCAGCGTGGCCGACTCCTCGCGCGAGATGCCGTCGCTGGTCTCGAAACTGCGGAGGCGGGAAATCCATCACTTGGATTAGTAAAAAGAAAATTGAATATTTCCAGTTTGGCCTTGACCCTGAGCCACCTACACAGTGAGAAATAAAGCTCAAAGCTTGAAGCTTTATATTATGTCTCTTTAATTTCAGATAAATAAAAACCATTAACTTACGAGAAGGCATAGCCATTGCTGTTCGTATTGGCATTCTCGTATCTCAGTATCTGGGCGGAATCGGTAACGGCGGCGGCGGCATTAGAGGAGCAGCTGGCCAGGATCAGGATTAGGATCAGGCCGAGCAGCAGCTTTAATCCGGCCATCTATCATCACCTGTCCTGCACCGATCGGCGCTTGCGACTAACTCCGATTGCGCAAAGGCCGTGCAATATATCCGTACTCTGGCTAATTAACGGCCAAATCGGCGCGGCGAGTGTGTAATAAAATGCGAATGAATGTATCCAAATGAGTCGAACGAACGGCAGCCGTCGAAAAGCAGGCAAATCAAGTCGAAATGAAATTGAAAGCAGGCGAAGACGCTACAAAAAGTTCAAATGGTGTTGCCTTAACCCTCTAAAATCAACACAGACCCTCTAGGCAATATAAATTTGATGAGTATTGAAGGTTCTTCAACTTGATTAGCTGGAAAATTAACAAGCATTTAAAAATGATGTAAGCACTAAAATATTGTTTATAAAATTAGGAAGATTAAGCTCTTTCCTGGTGACTTTAAATTCTTATTTTAATTTTAATTTAATGAATATGAACTTTAGAAGGTAAAGGTATTTTATTTATTATTCTGAACATTATTTATAAATTTAAGAACTCCCAACAGAATGTTTGCACTCTCTTTATCAGAGAAAAAAATTAGAACAATGAATATCTGTAATAAAATCCATCACAATCTTGACCTTCACTGAATTGTAACAAATCTTGTTTGTTTTGTAAAATTGTTTATAAAATTAGAAAGATTAAGCCTTTTCCTACCGACTTTAAATTTTTATTTTAATTTTAAATTAATAAATATAATCTTTGTAAGGTAATTTATTATATTTATTAAGAAATCCCTAGAAAATATTTGCACTCTTTTTCTTAGAGAAAAAAATATAACAATGAATCTTTATAATAAAATCCATTACAAACTGGACTTTCAATGAATTGTAAAAAATTTCTATGATCTCTATTTATAATTAATTTGAATAAATACGAACTTTAAAAGGTAAAGGTTTTATATTTATTTTTCTAAATAATATTCTTGTATTTCAGGTTACGTTAATAAATCGTAAGAGAATGTTTGCACTCTTTTTATCAGAGAAAAAATTAGAACAATGAATATTTATAATAAAATCCATCACAAACTTGGCCTTCACTGAATTGTAACAAATCTCTATGATTAACACCTTTCTTGACATTGAAATGGGAAATGGCAAACACTCTTTTTTTTATTAGGCCCGAATCATATCATTTCACTTGCACTTGGGCCAAATAGGTGAATAGGTGACCCCATTCCCCAGTTTATTGACTATTTCTTTGGATTGCTTTGGAGCCAGCTAACGCAACTCATTGCTGGGCTGGGCGCACTTTGCAGTTAATTTGTTCGAGACAAATGAAGTGTGTGTGCACGAATGAGTATCTTGTCGCGGGCAATCAATCAATCGCAAAACGGCGAACCTCCATCCATCCAGCAGCCAGCATCCATCCAGCAGCCAGCGACTGGTTAGGTAACCGGGCAAGCAGTGTGGGTCAAAGGAAACCCAGCGAGAAACCAGTTTCTCTGGCTCCCACTCTTTTTTTTTCTTCTTCGACTGTGGTTTCTTTTGCGCCGGTAATTGCCGGCTTACACGCCCTGCAATATACGTAGTACATGGCCGATGGCCGAAAGGAGTATAAATTGGCCACTTGCCGAGGGAGCAGCAAGCATTACCTGCCAGCTCCTCCAGCCCAACGCACTTGAGTCAATCTATATATTCCAAAATGAAGTTCGCCGCTGCTGCCATCGTCCTCGCCTGCCTGCTCGCCAGCGTCCTGGCCGCTCCTCCAGCCTCGGACGCCCAGGTGCTGCGCTTCGACAGCGACGTCCAGCCCGAGGGCTACAAGTTTGCGTAAGTAGCTGCTCCTCCAACTCCAACCGAACTGTGTCAAGGCTAACTCTTTCGCTTCAACCTCTTCCCCTGCAGCGTGGAGACGAGCGACGGCAAGTCGCACCAGGAGGAGGGCCAGCTGAAGGACGTGGGCACTGACCACGAGGCCCTGGTGGTGCGCGGCTCCTACGCCTATGTCGGCGACGATGGCCAGACCTACACCATCAACTACCTGGCCGATGAGAACGGCTTCCAGCCGGAGGGCGCCCATCTGCCCAGGGCCGTCCAGTAAGGATGAGCATCCTTGTCAGTCATTCATCAACTAGTTCCAGTCCAGCATAAATGTGTTAACTATGTTTAAGATTCGTCTGAAAAAAGAAATTATAATATTAAAAGTACATTCATTCATTCAGTAAAATACTGTCGTTTTTTAATTTGATAATTAATTTAGGATTGCAGCTTATGCTTATCAATGAGGGAAATTAATAAAACAAAAAATTTGTATATGATGCCATTAAGTTCTTTAACGAGTTTTCTGAGTTTATTCTCAAGAAAAAATATCTTAAGGGCGTACAACAATTTATGTATACATTTATGCATTTAGTTGCCTTCGGCGACTCTTAAGTATTTTTCTATAAAAACGTCAAAAAATTAATTGAATTTTGTGTCAGTTTAGTAACTCTTAATTTTCAATTAAATTTAAATTCAATTTACTCCTAGTATATTAACAAGGGTCTTTATTACTTCTTTTGGAAGAAAGCTTTATTCTTTAGTCTGAAAAAAATCATCATAATATTTATTACATGCAATTTAACAATTTAAGGAAGGCCGGAATACAATATATTTAAAATAAATTTAGTTTACTTCTAGTATATTAACAAGGGTCTTTATTATTTCTTTTAGAAGAAAGCTTTATTCTTTAGTCTGAAAGAAATCATCATAATATTTATTACATGCAATTTAACAATTTAAGAAAGTCCGGAATACAATATATTTAAAATAAATTTAATTTACTCCTAGTATATTAACAAGGGTCTTTATTATTTCTTTTGGAAGAAAGCTTTATTCTTTAGTCTGAAAGAAATCATCATAATATTTATTACATGCAATTTAACAATTTAAGGAAGGCCGAAAAATAATATATTTTTATTAAATTCAATTTACTCCTAGTATATTAACAAGGGTCTTTATTATTTCTTTTGGAAGAAAGCTTTATTCTTTAGTCTGAAAGAAATCATCATAATATTTACTACATGCAATTTAACAATTTAAGGAAGGACGGAATACAATATATTTATATTAGAATACCAAAAGAACCTTTAAGGGACCTACCTTCCCATGAATACTCCCTTTTTTTGGATAATAATTATAAGCAATATATATGGAGAGTTTTCTTGAAGCATCTTGATGTAGCGATTTTCCTTGCTAAAACTATAGTATACGTAATTCGTATATCCTGTCTATCCTTTGTATTTAATTTATTTTAATTAAGAAAATGCAATGTGAGTTATCTCCATTTGAGGAGCAACCCACCAAGAGGGCTTCCAACTAGACCCATGATAAGTGGACTCGGACTCGCTTCTGTGGCTGCAGGGCACGCAAACCGGCGGCCCGAGAAATATGAATACCGCGATGGATTATCAAAAATGTTCGGGGCTCGTTGTCTTCGACTTGGAAGCGATTGGATTGATTGATTCACGAAAAATGCAAATGATGATGATGAGGTGTATTTCCTAAAAACGGCGTCGATTTGTTTGCCTTAGAAGTTTTTGTTTTACGCTATTATTTGTGCCTTGGTATGGTTGTTTTTGGTTTTTTCATCGCTTGTTGGTGCGTTTTTCAAGCCAATTTGCTGGCTCCGGTGCTCGGCGTGTAATTAGTCATTTTTATTTTCGACTAACTTTTCTTCGATTGATGGCCGCGGATGCGACTATATAAACGCCTGGACGTGGCCACAGACATCACAAATCAAGTAACGTTGACTAGCCGCTCGGTCGCAGGTTCCCTTCGAATTCCCCAATAAACCACAAGGAAAAATCCAATAAATCAGCCATGAAGTGCGCCATCGTCCTCGTCTTCGCCGCCCTCTTCGCCGTCGTCCTGGCCGCTCCCGCTCCCGATGCGGAGGCCCAGATCCTGCGCCTGGAGTCCGATGTCCAGCCCGAGGGCTACAACTTTGCGTAAGTCTCCAACGCTGCAAGAATCAGTTCCGGCTCTCAAGGATTAAGCCTCTAGGAATAGCTCAGAAATATTGATATCTTCGATAGAATTATCAATGACATTTGTGATATTTTCAAAGAAACGAAAAACTATCGGAAATAATTTGTAAAAAACTTGATAGCAAAGCAATGGCTTAATTATCTATATTTTTGTGTTTACCTAAGCCTAATTAATAATTAAAATTGTGCTTGATAATATATCAATATTCGCGATATACCTAACAAGATTTATCTTACCGATACACATCCCTAATCAAAACCATTTTCTTCGCCGCAGTTTGGAGACCAGCGATGGCAAGAAGCACGAGGAGCAGGGACAACTGAAGAACGTCGGCACCGAGCAGGAGGCCATCGTGGTCCGCGGCACTTTCTCTTTCGTCGGCGATGATGGCCAGACCTACACCGTCAACTACATCGCTGACGAGAACGGCTTCCAGCCCGAGGGCGCCCATCTGCCCAATGTGCCCATCAGCAACTAAGGCGGATGCACTAACCGAGAGCTGTTCTATCTATAATGGTTTCTAGTTGATTATTAAATAAACGCGGCAAGAAAATCGAAACTCACAAGGTCTATTTATTTCACACTTTTGGGGAGTCCACGAAAAGCTGTAATATTTATTTGCAGAAAACTGCATATTGTCATCATAAAATTTAGCCTGGACTGAATATATCTATGAAGTAGACCAAAGAAAATTAAATTCTTTTTAATGTCTTCGCATTTTGCACCAAAAAAAAATCAATTTAATTTTTAGTATCCTTTTTCTCATATTTTATATAATATTCTTTTTCAAACTAAAGATATCTATGAAGTATACAAAGAAAGATAATTCTTTTTTAATGTCTTCGCATTTTGCACCAAATAATTTCAAGCTAAATTTTAGTATCCTTTTTACCATATTTTATATAATACTCTTTATCAAATATTAACCCTTTTTATAGCAAAAATTTATACGATCGCTTTTGGTAAATCATTGAAAATTGTATGAATTCTTAATTATTTTCCTACATTTTCAATTTATATATTACTTAAATTATTTGTAAGTATTAAACAAATAACTGTGTTCCCAATACAAAACTTTGGTCCTTTACTTCAAATTAACTGCATTATTATAATCCAACATTTTTCTCGATAGAGTTTATCCAATGATAGATTTTAAAAAATTAACACTTTATTCCCTTTTAATCAACTATCAATACTTTTGCAACCAAATTGCAAAACAAATGTTATGAATGAAATATAAATCTTAAATAAGCTAGGAAAGATGTGTAAACATTGGCGAGCAGTAAGCTGCTTAATACGGAATTTGCATTTTTGCATGAATTATTAACACTTGATTACTCATTCATATTACAATTACAAAATAATTAACAATAGAATAAATTCTACGAGAAACCAAGTACCGAGATTACCAGGTACTAGTAAATGTCCTGATTTAACTTATTGGACACAAAATGTAATCTGCGATAAATGGTTTATAAAAGTACATATTACGAGCTTTTTTCACAGGGCTTATTATATATATTTATAGAAAATACATTAAGAAAATAACACTAAACACTAATAACATTTTGTAAACATCTCTTTCTGTTCAACGTAAAACTTTTAGGAAATATATACAACACCAAACGTAATTAAATGATATAACAGGTGCGCAAAATAAAATAAAGAAATGAAAGCGCTTTTTATTTGAGCATGCAAAGCCGTCGTCTTGTGCAGCATTTGAATGGGATTGAATGTGTTAAATGAAGCGAAATGAAACGTTTTAATTTTGGCCGAGCGCCTCGAAAAGATCAGCGACCGGTGGTGGGTCCCCCGCCGCAGCTCATCCCAGATGCAGCTCGTCGCAGCTGGTTTGGGTTTGCTGTGACAATAGTTTGACGCGCCAGTCCAGTTTGACCGGAAACAATGCTGAAATAACGATGCGCTCATCTACAGATCTACATAAATATTAGCAGAACTCATTTGTATGAATCCGTGCCACCTTTGACTTTTGCATTTGCCGTATTTCGCGAAATTCGCGAATTTGGCGAATTTGGCTAATTTGCTGCGTATAAAAGCCCCCGCCCAACTGCAGTGGAGCATCAGACAGTTCGCAGCTCTCTATCTACCAACTCCAGCTCCAACATGAAGTTCCTCATCGTCTTCGTCGCCCTCTTCGCCATGGCCGTGGCCCGCCCCAACGACGCCCAGATCGTGCGCCTGGACTCCGATGTCCAGCCCGATAAGTGGAGCTCCAACCTGGAGACCAGCGACGGAACCAGCATCAACCAGGACGGAGTCCTCAAGGATGTCGGTACCGAGCACGAGGCCGCCGTCGTCCACGGCTCCTTCTCCTGGGTCGATGAGAAGACCGGCGAGAAGTTCACCGTCACCTACGTGGCCGATGAGAACGGATACCAGCCCCAGGGCGCCCATCTGCCCGTGGCCCCAGCTGCTTAAATCCGCTGTCTATCCTTACGAAATTTGTTCATTCAGAGACTAAAATAAATTGATTGTTAATTGCAAATGACATGGCACTGAGTTTTATAATAATCGGGACCTTTCTGGGTGCAAATTGAATGAGTTTCCCGGAATATATTGGTATTTCTCTAGATCAGGATAAATAGCACCTTGTAAAGCAAGTTGAGCTAGAAGATGGTTTTTAGTATCTATATATTTTCTGTTTATTAACAATAGATTCATTTTGAAGAGACTTAAATTGTTCCTTGTTACTCTTTCAGAGAATTTGGTATACTCTCTTTTCAAGAGTTTTGAAAAGAAAGGGTTCTAATATATATTATTTTTTATAAGCAAAAGATTTGTTTTCAAGAGTCGGGAATGCTTCCACGCTGTTTTCGAAGAGAATTTTGTATACTCTCTTTCATTTTAAGAGCATTGAGTATAATCAAGAAAAGGTTTTATTATTATAGCAACTATAAATAATACAAATTCTACTAAGAAATATTGATATAATTATTATTTAGCTTTTATCTTAATTTATCCACAGAGACTTCATGATCCACTTGGTCTTGCTAAGTTCAGAACTTGGTTTGATATTAAGAACTCTAATTTAAAATATTTATAAAAACATATTTGATATAGATCTTATTATAGAATACATTCTTAGAATACATTCTTAAAATATATTGTAAATATTTAAATAGCTCTTATTGGGATTCTAATTAAAATTTAAATAAAGTTGGAAAGAATTCATGCATACTTTTAAACTTTGCATTTTATAATAAGTAATGTATATAAGAGCTACGCTTTTACGTTTATTAAGAAATCAATATTATACTGCATATATATGTATATTATACTGAAGTTTTTATATTATTATTTTTATTTATTCTTAAAATACGTTAAGATGAATACAAACATCTAAAATAAATTAAACAAGAATTTCATTGTCCTTCAGGTGTTACACTTCGGTCAAATAATTGTATTTTGTAATTAGTTAAAAATTAAATATTAATTAATTCATAAATAAATTAATAAACTAACTAATAAATTAATTGCTTTGAACATTTTCATCTACAGTTTTAATTTGTAATTATTTAGACTTTGTTTGGTACATGCTATCCTCTGAGAAGTGAAATATCTTATTTGAGGGTACAAGAAAAATGCAGTGCAGAATTTTAAATATTTTATTTAAATATTTGAAAAGAAATTAACATTTAATTTAATTACTTAAACCAAAGATAGAATTTAAGATTGATAATAATATTACTTTTAATTAATATAAACACAAACCCATTAGAAATATATGCATATCAGCCCCCTCTTAATTTCCAGCGATTAAATACAATTAATGTCCAATAATCTTGCATTGATTTAAGCCTCTACTTGACTTAAATGTGCACAGCTATATGCAAATCATCGGCTTGAACTTGGCCTTAGACGCCGTGCTGGTGTGCTGTTACCATGGCGGATGCACTGGCTCAGCTGGTTCGGTGACAATAGTGCCGACTCTGGGTTTTGTAGTGCAGTCGCTGCTTTAGTTTCCAGTTTAACCGGAACAAATGCAAATCGATTGGCATAATTTTGGCAAATTTGGGCAAATTTGTGCGAATTTTGGCAAATTCGCTCAATATTGCCTCACCTCTGACTTTTGCATTACGCAAAGCGCGTATAAAAGTCCCCGCCCAACTGCAGTGGGGCATCAGACAGTTCCCAGCTATCTAACCAGCATCACCATGAAGTTCTTCCTTGCCGTCTTCGTCGCCCTCTTCGCCCTGGCCGTGGCACGCCCCAACGACGTCCAGATCCTGCGCCTGGACTCCGACGTTCTGCCCGATAAGTGGAGCTCCAACCTGGAGACCAGCGACGGAACCAAGGTCGAGCTTGATGGAGTCCTGAAGAACGCTGGCACCGAGCACGAGGCCCCCGTCGTCCACGGCTCCTACTCCTGGGTCGACGAGAAGACCGGCGAGAAGTTCACCGTCACCTACGTGGCCGATGAGAACGGATTCCAGCCCCAGGGCGCCCATCTGCCAGTCGCCTAAGATGTCTCGATCACCGATTAATAAAATTCAAGTTGCTTAAAACGAACAAATCACTTCTTGTATTTATTCCTCCTAGGAAAGTTGAACCAACTTTCTCTCTAATAGTTTAATTGCAGATTTAGCTTGGACACTCCATCAGAAGGACTACTTTATATACAAATCTAATCAAAATCAGCTTGAGATTTTGCTCGGTTTCAGTCAAGAAGTTTCACTGCAGTCTGTAGTTTTTTTATAATATTTAAACCCAACTCTTTATATTTTTTCTGAAGTCTTAAAATAGCAGCAAGAGCAAGCAAACGTTTAGAAATTTAAAATTTAAAATTTAAAATATTTGGCATTACATTTTTATTTTTTTGCAATATGTAAATCAAACGCTTAGGGGCAGTGCCTCTCGTTAAGAAAAGATGCCATAACTGGTGCTTTCGTTCATCTTTCAAGACAATCAAGAACACCCATTTATACTATATATTATTGTTAACAACCAGTTGATGTTTGGTCCACAAACAAAGCCATATTTTTTAATCATATTCAGTAGGGTTTCTTCTTTTTCCTTTCATATTTGATAAACTAGTTTCGGCTGCTGTGACGCCAATTATGCTTAGCCCAGCACCAAAACGCGCTGACTATAAATAGGCGAAAATCCGAGCCTATCAGCATAGTAATCTTTGAGTCTTCAACGATCAACGTCTAAGCCTTCAACATGAAATTCGCCATCGTCCTCGCCTTCGCTCTCTTCGCCGTGGCTGCCGCGCGCCCCAATGCTGAAGCTACCGTCGATGTCCTCCGCTCGGATGTCCAGCCCGATGGCTACTCCTTTGAGTAAGTCACTGCCTCTACAGGAATTAGTTTCCACCCAGGACTAAACCCATTTCCCCTAACAGGCTGAAGACCAGCGATGGCACGTCGAAGTTGGAGTCGGGTCAGCTGATCAACGCTGGATCCGAGAATGAGGCCATCGCCGTCAAGGGATCCTTCTCCTTCGTGGACCCTGAGGGCAAGACCCACACCATCACCTACATCGCTGACGAGAACGGATTCCAGCCCCAGGGCGATGATATTCCCGTTGCCGCCTAGGCCTAAGTTTTAGAAATTAAATAAATTGTTTATAAAAGAAATCAGAATCTTTTTGTTGGAGAAGGGTTGGGGAACAGCATTAGCAGATGGATAAATCTTATGATTTACTCAAAGGAAATGGATACTATTTATTTATTTATTAAAGATGATAGTACTAACAAAGTGGAGTTCCTTAGGTGCTTACATAAACATGCCAGGCTATCCACTAGGGAACTACTCTATGGTTTTTTAATAAGTATTTCGACATGGTGAAACCTTGCATTTGAGACAGTAAACACAATATCTTAAAACACATAAAAAAATGTTAATTATTAAATTTCTCCGCTTCTTATATTTACGTAGTTTTGGTAGCATTGATAATACATTTTTTCTCCACAAAATAGAATAATTACGGATTGTTTAAATAACGATTTTGTTTTTAGTTAGTTTTTATTATCTTTCCCTTTTATGTATTCAATTATTTTAAGTGCACAATAGAATCGTGTTAAATAAATGGTGGGAAAAAACCATATGGAATCTAAACTAAACTTAATCTCTGATGGTCCATACCTTGCAATACAGCCCTCTTCAATTACAATACTTTTCGGTTGCGGCCAAGTTTCGTATTTTCATGATTGTTACTGGTAAAGTCGCAATGAACGTGTTCTTTTGTTTCTATCCGAGTTACTGCCTCAGTTTTAAAATGATCCACTTAAAATGTTTTCAATTTTTAAATTTATAAGGGCTGATCATGTTAAAAAATTTCAAAAGTCTTTGTGCCTGAATTTATACAAAATTAAAGATATAAACTTGACAAACTCTGACTTCAAGGTACTCAGCCAATAGCTATGCAAAATAAAGCTTATTGAGGATAAAAACATTAGTTATTTTTGTACAATTATATTAATTATAGCGGATTTTTATCAAAGTCGGTCAAAAAGGTGTCATTGTAATCATCTTTTTCTATATAACAGCAAGGGCTTAAAAACTTTGGATTGACGATGTGAATTTCCATTCTAGTTCTTGCCTAAAATCTGTTACTAAAAGTTTCTTGATAACTACTATTATTTTCTGGATCCATCCACCCCAGATCCTATTTAGATCAACTCCAAGTTGAAAGACAAACGATGGGGAAATTTCATTTTTTATAAACAATTTATTCAACTTCTAAAACTTAGGCCTGGGCGGCAACGGGAACATCTTCGCCCTGGGGCTGGTATCCGTTCTCGTCAGCGATGTAGGTGATGGTGTGGGTCTTGCCCTCAGGGTCCACGAAGGAGAAGGATCCCTTGACGGCGATGGCCTCATTCTCGGCTCCAGCGTTGGTCAGCTGACCCTGCTGTTGCGCAGAAATGCCATTGCTGGTCTCCAGACTGTCGGGGGGAAATGGGTTTAATCCTGGGACGAAACTGATTCCTGTTAGGCAGCGACTTACTTGTAAGAGAAGCCCTCGGGCTGAACGTCGGAGTCCAAGCGCAGGACCTGGGCATCCGTATCAGCATTGGGGCGCGCGGCAGCCACGGCGAGGAGAGCGAAGGCGAGAACGATGGCGAATTTCATGGTGACTGTTTAGGCGTTGATCGTTGAAGACTCAAAGATTACTAAAGTATTAGGCCTACGGCCTGCCTATTTATAGTCCGAGCCATTTGGGCTCGAGCATAGGCCTAAAAACTAGTTTGATTTTAATGGCTAAACGCAGACTACCACCTAGAGTGGTTCATAATTTGGGCCAATAAAATATGTGCATGGGAATTAGCTCGAAGACGAATTGAAACCGAAAACCTAAATAGTCGAAAGTGTTTTATTTTAATTTAATTCGAATGATTTCGGTGTTCTGGTTCTCTCTGGGACTCGACTGATTCCGATCGATACGATGGCCTGTTTGCCCCTCCTGATGGTGCGATTCAATTAACACCACCCGAGTTGGCTCCAAGTGCTAATTGCATTTGTCGCATATAAAAGCCATGCCGCCGGGGTCCGGCACAACAGTAAGACTCCTAACCGAAGCTTGAAACCTCTCAAACCTCCAAACTCCAAACTCCAAGATGAAGTGCATCCTCGTGTTCGCCTGCCTCTCGATGGCCTGCCTGTGCCTGGCCGCTCCCGCCCCGGAAACCGAGATCGTGAAACTGGACTCTGAGGTCAATGCCGACAGCTACAGCTACGGCTTCGAGACCAGCGACGGCACCAAGCAGGAGCAGCACGGCACCTTGAAGCAGCTGAGCCCCGAGGAGGATGCCCTCCAGGTGGCCGGCTCCTTCAGCTATGTGGGTGACGATGGACAGACCTACACCGTCACCTATGTGGCCGACGAGAACGGTTTCCAGCCCCAGGGAGCCCATCTGCCCGTTGCCCCCCAGGCCTAAGTTTTAGGAGTTAATTAAATTGTAAATAAACTAGAGTGGAGAGTGAAATGTTTATTGCGAAAGTAGGGTATCCCAAACCGAGAACATAGTATTTTTAGAGCAACACGAAAGAAAACTCTGTATTTAGATCTAAAATTTGAATATTGAATAAAGAATTCATTGAAGAGCGCGAACAACAGAGTGTTTTTATTAAAAGGAATTAATTTTTAAGTAGGGAAAAGCTTGGCCTTCAATGATTATTAGTTCACCTTAAAATGCTGTCTGAGAAAGGAAATAAATAATAAAAACTTATACAGAGAGAATTATGGCTTACAGAAATTGAGAATACGCGTTCTCAAATACGTACTATTCTTAATTTGAGAAAGGATTTTTTTTTTTAATTAGTTGAAGTATGTTTTCCTTACTTAGAGACCAAAATAGATCAAAATGAATACAAAAGTACTCACACCAAAATTGAGAACAAATATTCTTGAATTGAAATGGTTTTATCTCTAAATTAAGTACATCTGTAATCAAGTTCGAAGAGAAAGATTGAGAGGGGAAGAGCGGCAAAGTCCCCTCCTCTCTCGCTATATTTTCATTTGTAAGAAATTCAAGTATTTTTATATTCATTATAATTAGCAATACATACCTGTGACGGAAGACGCATAATTCAGATGTCCTGAAAACCAAATCCTTTAAGTAAGATCCCTGAAGACCCCGAAAGAAAAACCACTTGACTTCGAGTATCGAAAGATCGGCTTTAATGCGAGTAACAAGGAATAGAGAAACAATGCACGACACTGACTCGACTGACTGACTGACTGACTGACTGATCACTTACTAACTGAAATGGCCAACTGGCCCACCGACTGGCTGCCACGGGACGAGGGACAGCTAGCCCAGGCCAGGACCTCAGCACCTCATTCTATGGCCGGGGGCTTGGCATGGGGGGATTGGGTTTTTTTGGGATTGGGTCTCTACTTGGGCAGATGGGCGCCCTCCGGCTGGAAGCCATTCTCGTCGGCCACAAAGTTAATGGTGTACGTCTGGCCATCGGGAGCCACCCAACTGACGGAGCCTCGGATGGAGATGGACTCGTTCTCGGTGCCCGCGTTGTTGACCACACCCTCCTCGGTGCGACTGGTGCCGTCGCTGAGCTTGTAGCTGAACTTGTAGCCGCCGATGCCGATGTTCTCCGACTCGTACTCCACCACCTCCACGTCGCCCTGGGGCCGGGCACTGGCCAGGGCCAGGAGCAGGGCCATCGAGCCAACGACTAGCATCTGGAAGTGCGAGGTTAGAGGTTATCCTGATTATCCTGCGCAGATATATCCATTGTCCTACCAATTTCATCATGTTGAGAGTTCGCTACGGTTCTCGGGGATTGCTGGCACACAAACTGGCGGTTGTCTAATGGTGGCTCTGCATTGCTGTCCACTGCATTTTATACTGCACCGCGCAGCCGCATTTGCAAACGTCATAAATTTGCACAATTGTCGAAGAAGCCAGTGCCAGAGCCAGAGCCAAGCGGCCGGCTAAATGTTTTTCTCTAGTAGTTTTTCCATTTTATTTTTTGCCAGAGTTCGCCTGAGATTTCAATTGCCAGCGATGCACCGGAGTCGCCAAAGTCGCTGCGACAAGTAACATTTAAAGCGGCTTTGTGCTGCGGCATACTCATCCGAAGGTATTACTATTATCGCTTTGCACCCACACTCGAAAAAAGCACGCTTCAGAAGGGGCATGCTTCGAAAAAAGCACGCTTCTGTGCTTAATACATCTCCCTGTAATTTGTCAATCATTTCCGGATTTTTTAATTACTTTTTAATTTGCCTTTCTCACTACATTTTAAGCAAGCGTTAATTGTTCTTACAGGGAAACTGTCTATGTATTTTATTGTAAAGGAGAATTAAGGAATTCCAACAACTTAAACTATATAGAAAATTAATCAAATTGAAATAAAATGATTTTAGTTTTTTAAAACATAAGTTTTCATATAGAATTCTGATTGCTTTTAAAATGGCATTTATGAAACTATTTTAAACAGTCTTTAATTGTTCTTACAAGGAAACTGTGTATATATTTTATTGTAAAAGAGAATTAAGGAATTCTAACAACTTAAGCTATATAGAAAATTAATTCAATTTAAATACAATGAATTTAGTTTCCATATATAATTCTGGTTGCCTTTAAAATGACATTTTTTATATTATTTTAAACAGGCTTTAATTGTTATTACGAGGAAACTGTCTACATAATTTATTTTAAAAGGGAATTAAAGAATTTTAACCAAAAAAAATTATGAAGAAAATGTATTAAATTGAAATAAGCTACATTTTCTTGATTTTTCCTTATATAAATCTGCTTTATTTTCCCGAAATGTCTTTAGTTTAGCCTCTTTTTAAATATTCTCAATAAAATGTTGCCAATTTTTCAAATATAAAATATTCAAGGATATAATGTATTTTTATCTATCAATATATCTGTTTATATATTTTTTCCCCCTTTTATTTATATACAATTCCTGTTAAAATTTCTAGCTACCTGTAATACACAAAATAATAATCAAAAGTAGGTCGTTTGACCCGATCGTCTAGTTTTTCTCCAAGTGACTGACTCGAAAAAGTTCATGATTCAAGATGATGATGTATTGGAAAAGGTTGCGGGCTGAATTGGCCAGTCAGGCTGCTACCGGGGGAATACCTCGGCCAGAACCATGGGAAGCCAGAACCAGAACTGCCTTTCGGCAGCCAATTGGAAATCGAATTTGAAGTCGAAAAGCAAGGAACTAAGTTCAAGTGCTGTCAACGGCAATTTGCAGGGCGGCAAGTTCAAGACACGAACACGAACACGTAGACGAAGACGATCACGAGCACGAGCTGAGCCATGTGTGATGGCCAAAGTGCATGGTGGCTGAGATGGAACCGCAAGTTGACTTTTGGCATATGCAACGGCCTTTACAGATTGATGTACCTGCCCGGTAACAAGCGCCAAAAGCAGCTGGAAATAAATATAAAAAATCCAACGAATAACCTACAACTACAACGCTCGCATGCAATTTAAATCTGCGATTTTTTTTCCTTTTCAGAGTCTGACTCTGAGTCTCGGTTTCTGTTTCTGTTTGCCAATTTATGCCACCTTCGTTGACCGCTACAGGCCGGCTAAAAAAAAAAAGAAGAAGCGCCAATCCGGTCATTCGGGTTTTCGGCCTCTGGTTGACCACGGTTCTGTGTGTGCCCCATCCTCCTCCAGCCAAGTGACCCACGAATTGCCCGCGATCTGTGCCATCAACGTCTTCATCTCGATCCTATCGCCTATTGCCTGGGTGTTGTACATCGTTATTGGCATTTCCTCAAATGCCGTTCGAGAGCTGCATTCTTTGGCAGCTGCGCATTTGACATTTTGACCATTTTTCACTTGATTCCTTCCCAAAATATACATTTTTTGTGGTCCATCATTAGCAGGTGAATAATTAAATTAAAGCAGAAATAGATAAAGAACAATTTTGGATATATTTTATATGTGTTTTCATAGCAAATCGTGTCAATAAAATTCGCATAAACATTAATTTGGCAACAATCAACTCAGTAAATATAAATAAATTCAGAAGAGCAACATGTAAGTTCATCAGTAATTAATGTGGGTTCAGTCCGAAATGAAACAATAAATTAAAGACTTAATTAATTGGGTTAGGCCGCCGCTGCCGCCGCCTACGAGTTGAACTTGAGTCGCCGGGGGCACCGGGGGCCCTTGAAAATGGATCTGAGTCCATTCATTTCGTGACTGCATAATATTTATTACTCGCATTTGGGTCTCTGCTCGCTCTCCGTGGCTTTTGGAGGGCATCTGCAACGGCTGCTGCATTTATCATGCTGGATTTGCATAATTAATCTGGCTTTGATCGATCGCTGCGAGTGCTAATCGGCATGGGGGCGTTGTCATTCACACATTTCGGCGAGCGAAGTTTTGGGCGAAGTTCTTCCTTATCGCCGCCTGTCGTCTTTGCGAAATATATACAATCATTTACATAACTGTTCTAATCAAGCCACTATCGACAGGTTTTTCAGCTTCTTGTCCGGGGACTGTCGCTTTCAATACACAAATACAAGATGCCCGCTGAGAGACACCATATGCCAGGCCAGACTCCGCCGCCGCCGCCGATTCAATAGATATTTATGTAGATGCGTCTTCACATTTACGTCTTCAAGGTCAGCGCCAGATGCTGCTGCTCCGGTGTCTGTCCAGCTTGCTCTCTGTCCATCCATCTGTCCCTCCACCGGTCCAGCGGTCCATCTGCCCATTCAGCTGCCGTTTCGGCCTGGCTTTCAAGCGTTGCCAACGCGCGCACGCACCTCACCAAACTTGGTCAAACCGGCTTCAATTCGGTTTTTGGGACTCAAGGCACTCAGAGAAAATTATTTCTAATTATTTTTTTCCTCTAAAAAATTACCATTGAATTTATTTTAAGATTTGGCTCTTACATTTTGGTTATTTCGTTCACAAAATAATATATATCTACCTGGAATACTTCAAAGAAAACAATGCTCTTTAGGAATAGAAATAATTTCACTATTTTTATCGAGGTTTTTTACAAGTTAATCTATATATTTGTTTTTAATAATGTCTGTAACCCTTAATAAATAAAACCATTTCATCGTTTTATGTTCATTTTTCTGAGAAAATAATATTTATTGATGTTCAATTTTTAATTGCAAAAATCTCCTTAAATATTTTTGACTCAATGTTTACTCAAGGTCATAATCGGTTTAATTTCTCATAACTCACCAAAAAAAAAATCTAAAAAATTAACAATTAATAACTAATTTCTCTCAGTTTACTCTTCGGCTGAAATCGAAGATTCCCATTCGGGTTTTTGCCCGTTTTCACGTTCAGCTCGTCTCCTCTTCAACTGGGTCTGCGAAATTAGCACTTGAACGTTAATGGCAATGTTTTAATAGCCGGTCCCTCGCCGCCTCACCCCCCTTTAAATATGTAAATGTCACATTTCTGTTGTTTTTTAATTTCTTTTTTATCACTATGACCGCTCGTTTCGTAATACTTATTTGCATTTAGCAAAATGGGAAAAAAAACACAAACGGATTCGCAAATTCTTCGGCTGACACCTGACATTCAGAATCGTGCGTATAATTTAATTTTATTGCAGGTTTTGACCATATTTGCTGGCTTACCTCTGGCCTGAATGCAACGCATCTTGGGCCCCAAACTCTGACGGAACGATTGATTGCCGTGAATAGCCATTAAAACGTATTTTTTGTTTACCACATCAGGTTTTTATGGTCATTAAATAACCAGAATATTTTCAATGAAATGCCTCAAGAATTCCTTCTAAGCGGAAGAGACTTTTTTTGTTTCTAAAAAAACTTGTAAGCAAAATACTTAAATATTTATATAATCTAATATTTTTCCCATGGGAGTCACATGTTCTTTAATTTAGGGGCTGACATTTCTTAAACTCAAACGAGTTCGTTGTTCTCAACTCTTTTGAACAGAAAATCAAATGACTTAGGATAAAAACATGAGATTGGATTCGATTTCATTGTCGCATACTTTTTGGCGGTGCAAAATGCGAAGATTTATTAAAAATGCTTTAAGTTTATATACTTATAGGAGACAGCAATAATGAGACATGAAAATGTATTTATATTTTCTTGGTTTAATTATTTAATATTCAATTAGAAATTAATTTAATAAATGAACTAATATTCTTTGGATTTTAAAGTAAAGATATTAAAGTAGAAAAGTAAAAAATTGTTTTTTTATTTTCATACTGGCTTCATTTACAATAGTTTCCATTTGTTCATCTATCGATAAAATATTTACAATGCCACGATATTTATCGTGCTTCTTGTCAGTTTTTCGATTGTGGAATACACATTAATTAATTTATTTAGTAAGCATCAAATATTTATATAACGCAGCATTCATTTTCTGGGTTTGCATGCGAACAAATAACAAATAAATATGTACGCAAATTTTGCTAAAAATGTAATATAAAACTTAGAAGTTAGCAAGCCTTTACCTCTATTTACATAGCATTTTTAAATTATATATTATTGATCTCTTCTCATCTTTACTTGGACGTAACAGGTTATGACCATTCATTTACAGTCATTCAAACAAACCCACTCAAAGACACATTTGCCCATCATTTCCTTAATCACCATGAATTTATGTAATTTTGCTTGCACATTATCAACACCAATTCCCTTGCACAACAAACTAGTTTTGGATCGATTGTTTTTTTATTTCATGCAACTTTGTCAGCTCATCTTATAGTCTAGCCTAAAACAGTTGGCACACTGTTGTAATAAATTCGTGGTGGAAACTTAATGGGAATGGGCTTTTAACCAGCCAGAGAGGAGAGTGATTTTCCTGACAGCTTGCGCACCTTCAGACCCTGTTCGCGCGAGGGCCGATGGTTCTTGGCCAGGCTGTTGGCATTCTCCAGATCCTGGGCAGCCGAAGATCCACTCAGCACCTTGCCGATCTCATCACGGAAAGTGCCATCGGGAAGAGTGTAGCTGGAGGGGGAAAAATAGTGGTTAAATTAGTTGTTTACATTTTTGAAAGGTGATGAATGTAAGCATTTTAAGGTCGAAACTATATTACATTTAAGATAAATTTATAGAATAATAATCACGTAAATAAATATTTTCGATCTAATTATCATTTCAAGATCGTAAGTATATGATAAAAGGGGAAAATTCAATATTTTCAATTAGAAGATAATGTCTAATTAAAGTCTCTTTAAAAGAAAATTTTACATTTAGGAATAAGATTAAGCATTTACGAACATATTTTATAATCTTTGAAAACTCTAATCAAAATAATAATTCAAAGATTAAATTAATAAATTTCTTTTGTAATCTTTAACCTATTTTTCTCCTTAAAGACTAGACCTACTTGAACTCGTATCCATCGGGTGTTGGCACATAGCTGAACTGCTCCAGGGTGACATCGCCCAGCTTGATGTCGAGCACGGTGCCGGGTGGAAAGGAGGCATAGTTCAGATTGGCGCCAAACAGGACACAGGCCACCAGCAGGATGAGGCCCTGGACCAGCTTGCTGTTGAGACTGAGCCCCGTGCTCCCGGACTCCCTCTTGCCGCTTCCACGACCGATGCCAGCCAGCGGGTTGAGACTCATTGCGGATTAGATGGTGGCGCCGACTCGGGACAAATACAACTTGCTGCCAAGGCGGCTGGGAGCACAATGAAGCGTCTTCTTCGAGGCCACTGGCATAAGACACATGGCGGGAGCCCATAATGAGTTGGTTGGTCCAAAACAAAACGGGGAACCGCAAACTGCTGAGTAAGCTTCGGCGGAGACGCCGTGCCATGGTTGCCCAATCCCTCGGCGTTGAGCTGAGATTTGGATTTGGAATTGGAAATGGAAATGGGATTTGCATAACGAAAGCCAAAGAGTTCCAAGAGTCGATTCAATGGGGCGTCAGCATGCGAGTCAAAAATTGTGTGCATTACATTTTAAATGCCATTAAATTGGAAAACTAATCATCCAAGCTCACGGAAAGAAAGTCTTGACTTTGCCGGGTAGTGACTGGAAAATACCCTTACTTAAAACTTTTTTATAATACATTTTGATGTATATCTTTGATATTAATATAAGTTTCAATAAAATTGATATTGATTTGTCAATCTAATTTAAATTTGAGTTTTCTTTTAACCTAAATTAATGGAAAAAGGGACCCCTGGCTTATTGCTTCATAATTACTTTTGAATTCAATTTTCTCTTTAGTTTGACTTATGTTTAAAAAATTAAATTTAGTATTTTAAAAGATGCAATCACCGTACAAAGTGTTTTTAAATTTTTAAATGCCTAAAACATCATATTTACCTATCAAAAAATTCTCAACTACCTTGCAATCGCATCAAAGAATTCCCCATTTAATAAAATAACTATTAATTTCAAATTCATATTTTCAGATCATCAAGGTTTTTCTAAATCCCTTAAACGTTTTCCCTTGATTTTTATACAAGTCAAACCTCCAAATAGTCAAGACAACCCAAAGCCAGCTTCAGAGAAACAGTAACTCATTTTTATGCTGTTGATGTTGCAATCTGTGTATCTCGAAATGATTAACGATTAACGAGCAGAGCCCAGCTCTCTTTAGAGCTTTATTTTAGCCAAGTTAGCCACCGAGCTGCCAAGAAAAGAGCTTTCGAGCCACGCTTAATACACTGATAAATTATGCGGATTTTTAATGATCTATCACAAAAACAAAGGCAGCGGAATGGTTTGCTTAACTCTTATCCGGTTTGATTTTGTGGGCCGTCACATAGGGCTGGAAACCGTTTTTGTTGGCCTTGTAGAGGACCTGGTACTGGTAGCCATCGGCGGATATGAAGCTATAGCCGCCGCGATACTCCACGGGCTTCGGTGTGGTCACCTCTTTGGGGTCTTTGGGGTCACCCGTCTCGGGTCGGACTGTGTAGGTGATGTCCTCATTCCGCTGATGACCGTTCTCTGTGTGAAAGCTAGATGGTTGGGAATATCCATTAAAATATCTGATCTTCAGACGAGATGAACTTCAGTGAACTCTTACCCGAAATGAAGCGCCTCTTCCCGTTCGCCTTTCTCCAGAGCCGCCGATGAAACCAATGCCGACAGAGCGACTACCAGCAAAATCTGACCAAACTGGGGAGAAAATAATATATTAAAAGGTAATAAATAAGGAAATAAATCTAATAGAAGTCAGACTTACCAATTTCATTTCTTTTAAGGCTTTTACTTCAGTTTATTTAATTTTTATTAGAACTCTAGAGCTTCGTTCTTGTCTGCTTCGTTGTCCAATTTCAACTGAAGTTATTCTGCGATTCGAGATGAGCCAAGCAGCCAAAATAAGTCAAAGAGTTGGGAATATAATGAAAACAAATATCTGCGCCGCCAGGTATTTAACAATGAGTCGTAGCCAGAATAAGATTACGTCATTGTTTATGGCACAACTTTTGTTCTAAGCAGGCAAAGAAGAAAGGTGATTATTGTTGAAAATTTAATTATAAAGAAGAGGGAGTACTCTTTAGGTTTTTATATCTAAGTATTTGCATTATAGAGTTTATTTTGAAATTTGATTTATATTTTTTAATAAATAAATAAGATCAAAATAAAAGTGGTGTTCTTTGAAGTATATTTATTATTAATGCATTAATATTTTTTTTTGGCTTAAGATATAAATACTGTTACGTACGCCGGTTAGGGCGATGTGAGTCATTTGGTTAACGCGGAAGAAAATCCAGCGAAGCCAATGCACTAATGCTCTAGAAAATCAACACGGGCACGATTGCACAAAAATTTGGCTCTGGCAGATGACACCGCCTAAAGTCACCAAATTGGGCCATGCAATCACCTGCAACCCAGCACCGCCGATTTTGCTGAACTATCAAAACTTAGAACAAAGACGACCCACATATAACTCCAGCCAATAGGCGAAAAGAGGGGAATGGATGACACTAGGTGAGAACACTTTTGTGTTCCATTCCGGAGATTCCTAGGCAATACTTGGCACAGTCTTTGGATATAAAAGACCCCCATATAGCCGTACTAGGGAAGTAAAAAGTCGAAGTCAAGAAGTCGAAGTCAGAGAGTCGAAAACCAAAGTGAATGCGTACAAGGCGCTTAAGTTTAAAAGTCGGATAGCCTTTCGCGACCGCGGAAAATGTGCAATGTAGTCCGTTCCAACATCCCGTCGAACAGTGCCGCAGACCATGTGAATCCTGAAGGACATTCAACATTTTGCAATGAACTGTGCAACCTTCAACAGCAACTTCAAACATCAATCTTCAACATCATCAAACCCTGAAGGATGTCTCGGACAGCCAAGAGATCGAACATCGACCAACGGGAAGGAGCAACCTATGCACCAACAAAGACCTCAATAACGACCTACCAAAAACAATCTGACAAGAAACATATAAGAGCAAAACCGTCACAACAATTTCCTGAACTTATAAACTCATTTCTAAAGCCAATACACTTCTAATATTTTTATTTAATGTTGTAAATCATTAAGCAAAATTTTGTGCATATAGTGAATCTCTAACACCAACACACAGCACGATATTATATATATGTATGCTTAATTCTGCCTAACCTTTCCAACCAATAAAACCTCAACTCCGGAACGAGAGCTCTCAGCGATGGAATAACAGAGGGTGAGTCAAAGGGACATTTTTTCCCAATATTGTCAGACATATTTACATATATATATATATTCGTGCCCCATATACACTATATACCATATGACAAAATAATAGCTTCCCCAAAATACCCTATATTCTAAATACACCTAAACATTAAATACACAATTTAAATCAATTCAAACTAGCTATAACAACACCTACTCACACACTTTAATGTCCAATACACAACTGACCAACCTTTCTAATAAATTTGTAATGTGAATTTAAAGCAACAAAATGCATTGGTAGAAACCCATTAAAAGAGGGGCATTGGTACAACTGGAAGACTGGGTCAAGAAAATGACATAACTTTTGACGAACGACAAGAACAAAAGGGGATCGTATTGCACGGCCCGCGACGATCCAAAGGCGCACGAAGTTTGCGATTGGGGAGGGAAAACGGCCAAAACATAGCCCGATCGTTCTCACGATCAAGCATAAATATGCTTGCGGGGCAATGTGGACAGAAAGACAGACTGACAAACGATTTCTTCTATTTTTCAGGCACGTAAATAATTGTTCTGATTACGTTTGGAGAGGATAGTGGCGTCCAAAGAACCCACCCCAAATCCGGCGAGCTCAGCTGCACAAATCGTGTCTGCTATCCGGGCGACCACTTCCTCAGCCCTATGTCCTCCAAGGACTGAGGCACCACGACAACACCGACGTAACAGAAATGGCGCCCAACCCAGGCAATATCCTTTCATCCTTATTGCCAAAAACTTATTTTCATTGACGAGAAAAACTTTAGTATTCATATAAACATTTTTTTTTAGTACTGTTTCAAGAATTTAGAGATATCAGAGCGGATCCCTTTGGTGTCAAAATTTGCTAACAATCTTCATAACATATACTGGGAATTTAATTTATACATCAAATATAACTTTTCTGTATGCTCTTTTAAAAGTCACCAACTTCTCAGACAGATAGTTGTAGAAACGGAAAGGCCTTCCGATCTGACACTTGTAGTTTTAGAATTGGCATTTGACTTTGAAGGCCCTTTTAAATTTTAAATACTAAATTCAATACTTGAACCATAGTTACTCGTTAAAAGAAATAATACCATAATAACTTCTTTATAAAAGTGCAGACCATTTTTAGAAATATTTAACGTAACCAAACTTAGCTGCGCTTCCTGGCCGACGCTATCCATTGTACTAGGCTAAGCCAGGTCTCTCGCGAGGTTCGAGTCCAGGAAGAGCAGGGTCGCAAGCGAATAACGGCGCACCACCAACCGGTCTTAATAGTATCCAGTCATCGCCATAATATAGCCGCCATCATCGGTTGGGGTAGCGGTTCGTCATCGTTTGTCGATCCAGTACTGAAGGGGGTGGGGGAATGACCGTATCCGTACAGCCGACGCTATCCATTGTACTAGGCTATGCCAGGTCTCTTGCGAGGTTCGAGTCTGTTCGGTTACCACGACTAACGGGCGGGACGACAGGATTTATCTCTCTGGCCGACGCTATCCATTGTACTAGGCACAGAACCAGGTCTCTCGCGAGGTTCGAGTCCAGAGAGAGAGGAGCAGGGAGGCAATTCCTTTCGCCTGTCTGGAATAAAGCTCCATCCGTCTGCATGTGAGTGAGTCTACCTGTTTCCGACGACAGGGGGGAGGGGGTTCGGACAGAGCCTTCCTGTGGGTGAGCAGCAGTCCAATGTACTGTGTTTTCCTAGGAAGAGGTCAAGTGGGCGCAGAAGGAACTGATCACTCCGGTGGAGGGCAGTTGAATCCATTCAGCGAATTCACTTGAATAGGGTTTTTTAACTTTTATTTGGGGCTTAATTTCGGACGATTCTTGACCTATACCAATACCCAGGAGTACCAGCGCACCCCGTTTTGAATTACAAAATTTTTATTCGTCATAACACTTTTTGCCGCTAAGCAAAAATATTGAAGCACACAAAAACAAAAGAAAATAACTTAACAAAGCCAACAACGCTCCAACACGTATAAATATATATATCTTATTACAAATAAAAATTAACTAACAAACGCAAATAAAGAAGTACCGCGATTACACGGCAGGGTGGTCGATTGGGTATTTATACAATATTTAAACATATAGCAGTTGATGGAGGACCGCGCCGATGATTTTGAGTTCGGATATTATGACTTGACTAGCGAAATGACCAAGGCGTTCTCAACGTCCGAAAACGACTACGTGACCATTAAAGAACTTATGGAACGGCGTCAGGGATACAATGAGAGTTTTTATGATTTTATTGCACATCACATCACCAATAAATACGTTGGCGGCGTTTAAGAAAGAGGGAATCCGAGTCGAGAAATGGATCCGAGAGAGACCGTCAACTCAACGTAAAGCAGCAGCAGCACATATCTTTTTACACCCAACAATCTAATTACAATAAACATTCCAATACTTCACAATAGCCCAAAATCAATATACAAATGTCAACCCGGCTAGCTCAGTCGATAGAGCAGGAGACTCTTAACCTCAGGGAATGGGTCGAGGCCCACGTTGGGCGCGTGAAAACAGCATAACCGTCCGCACGTTGATTTTTTTTTACGGGACCATTCCATGCTGATCAGCATCGACGACCCCGAGCCTGTTACGTACGCCGGTTAGGGCGATGTGAGTCATTTGGTTAACGCGGAAGAAAATCCAGCGAAGCCAATGCACTAATGCTCTAGAAAATCAACACGGGCACGATTGCACAAAAATTTGGCTCTGGCAGATGACACCGCCTAAAGTCACCAAATTGGGCCATGCAATCACCTGCAACCCAGCACCGCCGATTTTGCTGAACTATCAAAACTTAGAACAAAGACGACCCACATATAACTCCAGCCAATAGGCGAAAAGAGGGGAATGGATGACACTAGGTGAGAACACTTTTGTGTTCCATTCCGGAGATTCCTAGGCAATACTTGGCACAGTCTTTGGATATAAAAGACCCCCATATAGCCGTACTAGGGAAGTAAAAAGTCGAAGTCAAGAAGTCGAAGTCAGAGAGTCGAAAACCAAAGTGAATGCGTACAAGGCGCTTAAGTTTAAAAGTCGGATAGCCTTTCGCGACCGCGGAAAATGTGCAATGTAGTCCGTTCCAACATCCCGTCGAACAGTGCCGCAGACCATGTGAATCCTGAAGGACATTCAACATTTTGCAATGAACTGTGCAACCTTCAACAGCAACTTCAAACATCAATCTTCAACATCATCAAACCCTGAAGGATGTCTCGGACAGCCAAGAGATCGAACATCGACCAACGGGAAGGAGCAACCTATGCACCAACAAAGACCTCAATAACGACCTACCAAAAACAATCTGACAAGAAACATATAAGAGCAAAACCGTCACAACAATTTCCTGAACTTATAAACTCATTTCTAAAGCCAATACACTTCTAATATTTTTATTTAATGTTGTAAATCATTAAGCAAAATTTTGTGCATATAGTGAATCTCTAACACCAACACACAGCACGATATTATATATATGTATGCTTAATTCTGCCTAACCTTTCCAACCAATAAAACCTCAACTCCGGAACGAGAGCTCTCAGCGATGGAATAACAGAGGGTGAGTCAAAGGGACATTTTTTCCCAATATTGTCAGACATATTTACATATATATATATATTCGTGCCCCATATACACTATATACCATATGACAAAATAATAGCTTCCCCAAAATACCCTATATTCTAAATACACCTAAACATTAAATACACAATTTAAATCAATTCAAACTAGCTATAACAACACCTACTCACACACTTTAATGTCCAATACACAACTGACCAACCTTTCTAATAAATTTGTAATGTGAATTTAAAGCAACAAAATGCATTGGTAGAAACCCATTAAAAGAGGGGCATTGGTACAACTGGAAGACTGGGTCAAGAAAATGACATAACTTTTGACGAACGACAAGAACAAAAGGGGATCGTATTGCACGGCCCGCGACGATCCAAAGGCGCACGAAGTTTGCGATTGGGGAGGGAAAACGGCCAAAACATAGCCCGATCGTTCTCACGATCAAGCATAAATATGCTTGCGGGGCAATGTGGACAGAAAGACAGACTGACAAACGATTTCTTCTATTTTTCAGGCACGTAAATAATTGTTCTGATTACGTTTGGAGAGGATAGTGGCGTCCAAAGAACCCACCCCAAATCCGGCGAGCTCAGCTGCACAAATCGTGTCTGCTATCCGGGCGACCACTTCCTCAGCCCTATGTCCTCCAAGGACTGAGGCACCACGACAACACCGACGTAACAATACATATAAAAATGTCAAAACATTAGCCTAGAAATGCCCTAAAGAGAGTAAATCATCCATTTAAATTCGATTTATTTATATTTATTTATATAATATGTATTTCCCCACCAACTTCAACATAAAGTATATAAACCCTCACATAAATGGCGGGTATACTTTAAGTATTTCAGTGATTTAATTTAACGGTTCATTTAAAGGCTTAAAAACAAAGTAATTATTGTTTTGTAAACATTGTTTTAATGGATGTATTTCTGGCTTCAACATTTATTTATAGAGAAAGCCGCCCACTGAGTCAGCCTAATCAACACCCAAATACTTAAATTATTTTAATATTTAACAAGAACATCGCGACAGTTGCTCAGTTTCCCGCGCTTCACCTCATACCGCGGGCTGTCATCGAGGGCCAGCGGGCAATTTATCAACGGACCTCATCCGAGAATGTGTTTATTTAAGCGATCCGATCCGATCGGATGCGAATCGAGGAACTTAATCGGGCCAACCCCCGGCAAAAATGAAGCGAAATCGCAATCAGATCGTTCCGCGCCGTCAAAATTCGCTTTATGAACGCAAATGCGGGCGTGGAATATGTGCCATCGGTGCGTGGCTAAACGAGGACCAAAACCGAAGCACCCAAGGACCAAAACCCGGGGACCGACAATTGTTGGTTTATGCAGCCGGTGCAGCAGCCGGCTCTGCCTGGTCCACCCCACTGGTGGTTGCTTGGTGGCTAAAGTTCCTCCGCCGCATATCCCTGGGATATCCTGTGGGCCGGCTCACAGCTGACGCTGCCGCTACCAAGGAGAACAGGTTCACTCCACTCCCTCCAGCCTGGGAGCGCGTCAGCTGGACGCCAGCACGTTACAAGTAGGACAAGCTGCAAACGACATCGCCATTAGCTCGGACCGTTCCAAGGGGGAAGGTTCTATATTAGCGGCATCCATCCACACACGACGGGCACAAGCTGAGCCACCAAATGATAAACACACAAAACACAGCAGCCGCAACAGGGCGGGCACTGTGGTTTCAATCTGTTAATTATTAGAATATAATTAAGGAAATCACAAATACTAAATAGTTTGAGATATAGCAAACCTTAAATAAACTTAATTTACAACTTATATCAGTGGAAATTATTATACATAAATATAAATTAAATTGTTTGCAAAAATAATATTAATATTATATTACATTTTTAAAAGCCATATTACAGTCTTAAATCTTGGAATAAAAAAATACATCCCAAACCTTTGATGAAAATTTAATATTTTACCATAAAGACATCCTATAACATTTTTATTTTTATGTTTATTGGGTCTGGTGGGTTCAAGTGGGTGGGTATAATTAAGCCTCAATTTATTGTGAATTCTGCCATATTATATTTAAGTTTTAATACCTATTTAAATCCCTAATTTAACTTTGAAAGTTTTGGTTATCGTCAAACACTCACTTCAGTAGTCTTTTTACATATTTTATATTATTTTCTATAACTGAATTTAATTTTATTTGTATTTATATTTAAGCTTAACGAAATATTTATTGGAAAAACAGTGATTTAATGTTTTTTATCCAGTAATTATTCTACATTAAAAATTCGTACTTCGTGCTACCATGGAGTTTACTCCCGTTTTAGTAACTCCAAACCACTGTGCCTGCGCCTGGCAAAAAGTTAATAGACGATTGACTAAAGCCGACATCCCTGCCGCTGTTGTTGGGTGTCCTCCGTCCTAAGTCCTACGTCCTCCGTGCTGATTCCAGGACTTAGCACCCCTTGGCAACAGGCAAAGTGCATTAGCCCAGGGATTCGGGGTTCGGTTTCGGGTTGGTCATGCAGGTGTTGCCCGATCCTGTTGAAAATTGCTTTTGAATTAAAAGTTTTTGCTTGTGGCCGGGCGGGTTTTGTTGTTTTTAGCGATTAGCCCAAGGAAGGAAGGCAGGAAGGACGGAAGGGGTTGCCGACCGAGATTGCACACACTCCATTTATTGGCTCTTTGTCGGTCTCTAAACTAATCCAATGAGATTTCGGCACTTGCCACTGCACTTGCGTTGGCCCAGTTTTTGGATTCCGTTTTCGAGTGCTCGCTGCATTCGGCACGTGACCGACCCACTGGGGGCCAGAGGTCGCGGTCAAAACCACCTGTGGCGGTCCGT
Source organism: Drosophila rufa (assembly GCA_018153105.1). NCBI lineage: Eukaryota > Metazoa > Arthropoda > Insecta > Diptera > Drosophilidae > Drosophila > Drosophila rufa. The sequence goes on from JAECXS010000085.1 coordinate 5,271,580, forward strand.
ATAAAACCCAGGAGCCCGTGACCACCGGCCACAGTTGGAGTTTGAAATGAAGCTGGCCACCACTTTGCTTTGTCTGGTTTGTGTTTCTGTGGGCTGCATCTGGGCCCAGCCGGCGGGTTATCCCAGTGCGCGTCCTCCTCCAGCCACTTACCTGCCCGCCAAGAAACCAGCCCCTCCTCCTCGTCCGCCTCCTGGTAATAGCTACGGACCTCCGCCCAAGAATGGTAATGGAAAGCCGCCACCACCTCCACCGAAGCCCAACAATAGCTATGGGCCTCCGCCCAAGAATGGTAACGGAAAGCCGCCTCCTAGTAATGGTTACCTGCCGCCTGGGAATGGAAATGGGGGTGGAGGAGGAGGAGGACCAGGTGGAGAGGGAGGCGGCGAGGTTATTCCCATCATCAAGCTGGAGTCCAAGGTCAACACGGATGGCTCCTATATGGTGAGAGATGTTCTAGAATAAGGAAACACACACCTTTTTGATCAAAGAATATTATAATTTAATTTATTAATTTATTTAAATGAATATTAATTTTACTTTAACTCTATTTCCAGTATGAATATGAAACCGGAAATGGCATAAAGGCCGAGGAAATGGGCTACCTGAAGAACGCCGGAGTAAAGGGCGCTGAGGCTCAGACCGCCGAGGGTTCCTTCTCCTACACGAGTCCCGAGGGAGACGAAATCATGCTGACCTACATTGCCGATGAGAACGGCTTCCAGCCGATGGGCGATCACCTGCCCACACCGCCACCCATTCCCATTGAGATTCAGGAGGCGCTGGACAAGCTGGCCGCGGGAGGAGGCTGCCATGGCTGCGATGACAACGAGACGGGTGGCGGAGACGATGGAGGTGGTGGTGGTGGCTATACCTACCGAAAGTAAAGATTTTAAACTTACTTAAATATTTTATTTAATATTCTTTCAAGGCATAAATATCTATAAAGTTGAATTTATATTAATTTTAAATGCTTTCTCCCCTGCTGCACTTGTAATTGCTAATTAAAATGCTTTAAATGAAATACCCTCGTCGGCCTACTTATTGAGGACTAGCAAACACCAAGCCGGAATTGGTCCTGGCCTGGTACACCTTGCTCCTGGCCGGAATGGTGTTGCCTGTACAGGCCTCAAATCCACCCCTCCTCTCTGGCCATTCCAACCCCTTGAGCGGCACGGAGCGACGGCTGTGTGACTGGCAACACATGTTTTTTTCCCTGCTTCGTGCCCAACTTTATCCTGTTGATCGCTCGAGGAGGGCTGGCCAGGATTTTTGGGTGTGGGATGGGGTGCCGCAGCCAGGATTTTTGGGTGTGGAATGGGGTGCCGCAGCGATTGTGTCGCAATAATGAAAACATTAGCCTCGTAGCATATTTGTCAGCCAGTCAGGAGCGCAGCTACCAGGGATGAGGGTAGGCTTTAAATGTTAAATTAAAACATACAAACAAAAATATAAATTTTTTAGACAATAATATGATAATACAAAATTGTTTGACAGTTAATATACGATTATAAGGTTTGTTTTTGGAAATACATACAAATATTTTAAGAAATGTACCAAAAGGTTAAAAATTTTAACTAAATAAAAAATATTACAAATTGTTTATATATTATGTAAAGAAATTAGTAATAATGGTATTTTTATTATTTAATAGACAGCTTAAAAAGGTTGAAGTTTTTAGCTCTATAAAAAATATTAAAACCTTTCCCATTGTATAGTATATAAAAGAATTAGTAAAAATGGTATTTTTATTATAAAGAAAGATTTTAACTATAATAAAAAATATTTAACATTTTTCATATGTATAATTTATAAAGAAATTAGTAATAATGGTATTTTTATTATTTAATAAGACAGCTTTAATACCCATCAGCATAAGCGCACTAACCGCTTAAATTGCTTTAAAATTCCCAACTTCAAACTGGTGTTAAACAAACTTAATATTGAAGTTAGATTATTTATGCTTTATTTTCTCGTTTTTTTTTTTATTTTAAAAAAAGAAATATTTAATATTTTAATTACCTAGATTTCCCTTAAAAAAAACACTTTCAATTAACACAATGCATTATTTTTTGGGCCTTTACCTTCCCTCACTCCGCTCCTTGAAACCGTAGAGCTCGAAAATCACGACCCACCCCAAACCGCAAATAGTGAAACGATACACGCCAATATATTATGGCATTAGCCTCGTAGAAAGGGGCAACTTCATAATGGGAGGAAGGGAGGAGTTTCCAGAATGACATTGACGATGGCGAATGCGATTTGTATATGGTGGCATTACAGCAACAACAGCCACAAGGGGGCGGCGAGGGGAAACAACAAACGATCGTTTAATTTCAATTAAAAACATTTTCCTTGGGCTCGCAGCCCAAAAGCCAAAAAATAGAGGCCTTGAGGACACACCGGGGGATGAGGATACTTTGGGCGCAGGAATACGCACACTTGCTGCTACAGGACGCTTAGCTTGGCTTAGTGCTCTGGTGATTGCGAGGACATGATGTTGCACTTGCCGAGCAACCACCAGGACGCACCAGGACCTCTCGCAAAAAGGGATGCCAAATGAGCCGGGGGATGGAATGGGATGATTCTGTTGAGCTGCTGCTGCTGCCTGAGCCGGCAAAGTGCGTAGCTATGTCGAGGCTATAGCCGGTGCCGGTGGACCGGATTCTGGGCTGGGAATTCTTGCACTTGCCGCCAGCCGTCGTGCCCGTCGTGCCAGCCGTAGTATTGTGACACTGCAAGGCCGTGGCAAATCCGAAATAAGGGAGCAGGATGCGGCTTCCGCAGGATGGTATAAAACGGATGGTCGCTCCCAATTGGAACGCAGAATCGAATTCGAACGCGCACGATGCACACGACGGCTCAACTGGACAGTCTGGAGCAGAAGCGCTCCTCGGCCAGCCTGATCTTCCGGATCGAACAGCTGCTGCCCAGCACCAGCCTCTCGCCGAGCACAGCCATTACCACCTCCTCGGTGGCGGCTACGCCAAGTACGCCCACTACGAGCACCGCCAGTCCCGCCAAGAGGGTGAGGAGTAATCCCCGGCCAGGCGTCTACACCGCTCAGTACACTCCCAAGGATACCTGCTCGATCCCTGTGCCCACCTCGGCCTTGCTTAGCTCTACGGCCACGCCCACGGACGGAGGACGATCCCACTGCCCGATGGCCAATGGCGAACTGATCGTATCCGCCTCGCTCCTGCGACAGATCAAGCTCTCCGAGGACGTCTACAGCTTCAATGCCATTTTTGAACTGCAGGGCGGTCAGGTGCGAGTGCGCCTGGTAAGGGATGTGGCGCGGGAGGACGAGATCGTGGCCTGGTTCGGCGAGGAGCTAGTGCTCCTCATGGGCATACCCTTCCTGACGCCCTTAAACATACAAGGTAGGCATCTCTTAAAAGTCCTGGGCTTTCTATAATTAAAAATATATTTTTGAATAAGAGATTGTCTTAAAAATGTATTTTTTATTCCCTAAAAAATTTATTTATCTTTTAATATTTATATTCACAATTTCTTAACCTAATCCGAAATTCTCCATTTCTGATCATTCCAGGAAACAGTCGCTACACTTGCCACCTTTGTCACCTTACCTTCGAGACACCGCATCCGCTGAAGATCCACCTGGCGCTGGGCTGTGGACGCAGTGCCATGGACATTCTGTGGATGCGCCTGCACTATGCCTTGAAGGCGGCAGCCAGGAGCCAGACGGCCACCCAAGGCTCACCCACTCCTGCAGCCTCGTCCACCTCCTCGGCTTCGCCCTCGCACTCCCCACCGCCACCGCCGCCCCAGATGCCACCTCGCTTCTCCGCCTTCCGACCGATCGCAGCCCTGGCCCAGAGTTTGCCCATGGCAACGGCGACCAGCACGACGGGAACCACTCTTTCCTACCTGCCCTCCATCTCGATGGCCAGCGCCCCGTTGGCCGCACATCCAATGAACGCGGCTGCCCAGATCGAGGCCATAGTCAGCAACATGGGCGCCTCGAAGCAGGGCCACCTCTGCATCTACTGCGGCAAGGTTTACTCCCGGAAGTACGGCCTCAAGATCCACATCCGCACCCACACCGGATTCAAGCCGCTGAAGTGCAAGTTCTGCCTGCGACCCTTCGGCGATCCGAGCAATCTCAACAAGCATGTGCGCCTGCACCTGCAGACGCATCCTGGCAGTGCGACGGGCTCTGGAGAAGGTGGAGGAACAGGCGGTGCCGGGAGCGATGTGGACATCGAAGGGGAAGAGGATGCCGGCTACCAGTGCCATCTCTGTCACAAGTCCTTCCCCCGCCGCCGAGATCTGCAGCGGCACATGGAGACCCGGCACAGTGGTTCCAGCCAGTCCAGCTCACAGTCCAGCACCACCAGCACTATCACACTGACCACGGTGACGGGCTCCAGGGCAGCCAATGCCTCCACTTCCAAATCGAGCTGATCCATTGTGTGTAGCACTCTTTTTGGGGCACTGCTGTGATAGGAAATTATAAAACTGGGAACATCTCAAAGAAAATGGTACAAAACCGAACCAAAGTCTTTAAATGTAATTTAATATTTAAATTTAAGAGTTAGAAAATAAAATACTGATATAAAAAACATAAAACAAAAATTATATACTCGTATGCTGTGAAAGGGTTTGGTGGGAAAGATCTAGCAAAGTTTATATTTCCTAACTTATTTGGAATTCACCTTCTATTGCTTTGGAGTCATTTAAGACTTCATTAAGTCGAGTATTATGTCTGTCCGTCTGTGCGTCTATTCATTTGCCCCCTGTCCATCATAGCTCTATCCATATATCCGTCTGTCCGCCAATTTGTCCATTTGTCCGTTTGTGCTTTGTCTGTTTGAGCCTTGACCCTTTGTGCTTTGTCCGTTTGTGCTTTACACGTTGGTGCTATTTCCGTTTGTGCTTTGGTCGTTGTTATTTTTGTCCATCTAGTCTGTTCGTCTATCTGTCTGTCCGTAATATCCGGATGGTTTTAATACTAATATTTAAAGGACATAAAAACATACTAATTTTGTAAATAAATTTCCCTTGCTAATTATAAACCTAACGCCTCTAAATACATCATTATTAATACAAAACGCTTAAGAATCAAATAGTATCGCTTTATTGATAAATTTCAATACGAATTCAAAGTGAATTACTATCGTATAATGCACAAATCTTATTGTTAGACAATTAATGCTATTACTCGTACAGTTTACGCTTACAATTTCGCCTTCGCCTTCCGGATGCGTTTCCGTTTCCGCTTTCTGCGGCTTAATCCTTAGATTCGTGTATACTCGCTTAATGTTAGGGTACATGCAAAACAATCACAAATTGTCTTCAACTTGGGGTAAAGCGGGTGTGTCTGTGTGTTTGGTGTTAGTTGTGGGTGTTGTAGGTGTGTGTGCGTTGAGCAAAACGTAGACGGGGCCATAAAACACTCACAAATACAAGATTTAAGTCAATAGGTAATCGCACAAGTACTTAATTAATGCCTGTGCCTGTGTAGAAATGCGACGGTAAAGGTAAAGATATACACTAAATACGTATATATGCACTTATTGTAGTATAGATCGGAGCGTAAAGTTAACTATTCTGTTTGTTTGATTTCTGGAACTACAATTAGTTTGGTTTGCACGGGGGCTAACACTTAGTAAACGTTTTGAACAAAGGTCTTCCTCTCTGTACTTTTCACTTTCTCATTCCTAAACATCTCTCATCCTCGAAGCCTTCCCATCTCCATATCCTGTCTTCCCTTCCACTCTCTCTCATTTTTAAGGCACTTACTCAAGAAATCGCGATTCCAGAGTGTCCCTTTGGGGTTTAGTAATTTGCTTTAAGGTATTCCCTCGGAGTTACGACCAAAACAATGTGTGTGGCAAGCAAAGCGGCGAGTACGTGTGTGTGTGGGTGTGTTTCTTTCTGTGTGTGAGTGTGTGGGTGCAGTGGGGTGGACCTCCTAAAATTATAGACCCTAACTCTCATTACTTTAAAAAGGGAATCTAGCTAATTAAAGAATTTTAAAGCTCACAGAAACCGAATATTTAATACAAACTTCTAAGACTCGTTGGAAAATTTCTTTAAATCAAATTAAATTGTAAGACCTTGCCTTAACGTTGCTCATACGCCACGTGGGCCAGTCAAATATAAGCTTGCCTTGAAACCACCCTTTCAGGCTTTGAAAACAACTTGTAATTTTCAACAAACTACTTTCCTTTTCCAATTAAATCGAAAGTAGGAGAGCTTGATCTTATTCTTTGTTAAATACAACTAGAGTCCACCCCAGTGTGCAGCTATCACCTTGAGCACTTAACGTATTTAATATTCATTATTAGCAACTTGTAGCTTTGACAAATATGTCTGTTTCGGTTTTGGTTTCGGATATTCGACGATACGTTTCACAGTTCTCAAAAGTCTGTACTCGGTTTACATATACAAAGGTAATATATATAGTAAGTATAGTTCGTTAATATATATATAAGTAATATATATAGACACCAATAGTTTTTTTATCGTTAAGAGTAATATGCAAATTCTGTATGTGGCTTGGTTTAGTTTAGGAATATGTATACGCGTATTGTTGTTGTAAATATCTAACATAAATTCATACATGAAGCACACTTGGGTTCGGTTTTCGGTTTCTCATTAACTATTTGCTAATGTGGTTAGTAATTCGCTCAAAGTTTCGCATTTAACAAAATATCCATTATCTGTTATCCGTTAACAATTTGATTTATGTTTTAGCTTCTCTATTTGCCAAATATATATATTTATATATTTATTACTGTATGAAGTTGAAGTAATTAATGTTATCCTTGTGGTATTACAGTTGCTTCTTCCTCGTTGTTGTTCCCGCTGGTTCTTTTATTCTTTTATTTAAGAGTTAGAGCATTAGACATTCTTGATTGATTATAATATATTTATATTTAATTGTGTTTTCTGTGGTTCGCAGTTGGAAACCATTGTAGCATTGCTTTGGGGGTATTCATTGAATTGGCTTAATTGAAATACTGAATTGCTGAACACACACACAGACGACCAAATAATGTACGATACGATACCATTCTTAAAAAATAGAATTTCCCTCCTCCGTTTCCCGTTCTGGTTATGTCTCAATTAATTGCGCCACGAAAATTACAACCTCACTTAACACCTAATGCATGTTCACAAAATATTCTAGAATCTACACACAATTAACGGATTGCATTATGTGTGTAAAATTCCGTTTGTGTTTCGGTTTCAAAACACTTATGAAGACTTTCTTGTTCACAATTGTTCTTAGTTCTTGTTTCGCATAAAAACTTTGGACGTTTGGTATTCTTATTTCAAGTTCATATAATTATAATTAGACAAACAAAATGCTTAAAGCTGCCCACAGGACTTTGTCTACATCGTTTTAGGTATTATATTTACGATTTTGTTTTGGTTTTATTCATATTAGTATTCATTCGTATAGATATCAAGCTTGCTGCAGCTGCTTAACATTTAAAAGACACACAGTATGTAGGTGAAACTATCGCTAGGACAATGGGCTCTGCTACACTCTCTATGTTTTATTTTTCAGTAAGGCATATGCACAAGGGAAGGACTCGATCATCGTCGCTCATCGTTGGATTTTTGGATTTTTGGATACTAAACACATAACTAGGGGGGGGGAAGACAATACTGGGGACAATTGTTGACGCTCTTATGTACAAGGTTTACAATTGGCTGCTCGCTTGATATGAGTATTTGGGCTAAACTCTAGTTTAGTGCTTAGTTGTGTGAGAAGCTAGGGAGCTAGGAGGAGGAGCTGCTAGTGGCTCCCACTTGGTTACAGACTACACATTAAAACGCGATCAATTAGATTTCATTGCAGTTCTCAATATTGCTGTTCTCGGTGCTGTGTCCTGATTGTGATGCTGGAGAATCGTATAGAGTGAGTGTCTCGTGTTGGCTGTGTCTTGTATTTTCCATTAGTTGATGTTTTACAATTTGTTTAAATTAAGTTTGCTTTATCAAATACCCTGCAACTTCATTTAATTATCACAGTTTTTCATCAGAGATAGTTTAAACGTTTCAATATTCATTTATTTTTCTGCTTTTTCTTCAAATCAATTTTCTTCTGGGTTTTATGCAAAAATAAAAGGCAAGCGACTTGAAATTTGTGCAAAATTGTGTCCTATAAATAATTAATTAATTAACCCAGCAAATGGGATGTGTGGGGGGTGTGGGAGAAGTTCTTAGTTCTATTTATACTCCACACATCTATGCCTGATATGCTGCCCGCTTCTCTCTTACAATATTAGCTACGAGTCTACTTTTCTTTATTTTTTTCTTTGTTTTTTATTTATTTATTTATATTTTTTTGTTTTTTCTTTGTTTTTTGGTGAGCAAGTCTCGTGTAAAACAAACATCGATTTTACTTTTAAAGTAGTTTCTGTTTTATTTGTAAACATAATTAAATTGTAATTATTTGGAAGCAAAAGATGGCATATTTGTTTCTCTTTTCTCATACTTTTTCTGCGACTTTGTTAGTTTTTATCTGAGCGAAACTAAAATAGTACACAAAAAAAATAATATAATAAATGTAAATTTAAAATGTCTTCTTGGAAAGTCTTCATTTGAATTTCTCGTTTCACTTCGTTTCGATTCGTTTGGTTCTGGTTGCAAATATATAGAAATCGTCATAATATATAGTCATAGGTAGTGTTGTTGTGGCGTGTGTGTAGATCGGGGGTGTGTTGTAAATCATTCTCAAGTGGCTGTCGTACTTTACCATCGTCTATCCTTGATTAATCTTCTTCTAGTTTCACGTTTTGTACTTTCGACAAAGAATATTTTTTGGTTAAACCGATTTGTATGCAAATACAAACAAAGTCATATAATGGCAAAGATCTTCTACCTCTCTAATACATAATGCGTTCCCTTTGTGCTTGCAGCATGTGTGGTTGTGGTGCTGTTAGTTTGGTTTGCTTTCTCGTTCTCAAAATACAATAAATACAAGTCTCCAATTTAACAAATACATGGGTATAGTGAAGGAGGGGGCTGTCTACAGATCTCTGTTGCGTGCGGAGGAGGGACTCAGTAGGGCCAAGGACGAAAGTAGGACGACGAGTGTGATGCATGGACAGCCCCCCGTGTATAGTATTAAAATATATATTATATTTATAGGTAGATAATCCTCAAATACAAATACAAATATAAACTAAGCACTCTAAGACGTTGCGTGAATTTTGGTACTTTAAGTAATGCTCATTCGTTGCCTAACACATGGAGAGTATTGAAAGTAGAGGCGTTCTAGGACGACAGACTAATATAATTACAAACAGAATACAGTTGGCTTAATTAGGAAACGCGAAGGAAGAGTAGTAATTAAAATAATTGGCAATACGAGCGAGGAGCAGAAGGAATCAACAACATACTTTTCATTTTGAACATTTTTTTGTTTTGTTTTTGTTTTTTCGATTTTCATTTTGGTTTTTGGGCGGGCTTCGGCCTTTTGCTAATACAATACAAATCGTTTGTTGTACTTTGCAGCCTGTTCTAAATATATGTACGTATAGGTAGTAGTATGTGGTATATATATTCATATAAATATGTATGCATATGCACGATTATGTTGTATACGAGTGACCGAGGAGCAAATCAAAGGCATTTTCACATTTTCTGCTATACAATTGCGTTTGCGGTTGGATGGTGCATGCGGGGTGAGAGATGCATGGGTGCATTTATGTGGTTGTTGGGGCAATTTCTACATTGTTCGTCTTGGCGCTGGCGGGCAGCTTCTGTTGCTCCGCTGTGATGTTGGCCTCGTGCACATGCTGGCCTTCCACGTTGCTGCTGCTGTTGTCGTTGGCATGATTGCTGCAATGTTGAAAATGGAGGAAGGGATTATATTAGGAAAACTCTTTAAAATGCAAAAATTGTAAACACCTCACTTTGTATTACACGGTCACATTAGTGACCAGTTGGTATAATGTTATTGATAATAGTCCTAACGCATAGAATTAAGCTAGATTTTTAAGAAAAGAATATACGGTCACTTTTGGTTTGGCGAATACGAACGATCAGCTCGTGAAAAACGGAGAAAAAAATGAAATCATTAGAAATAAAATCAATCCGACGTTATAATTTGAAATTAAAAGCCTCGGAGTTTGCAATATATATAAATATAACTTAATATGCATAATTTTTATAAAAACTCTTAAAAAAAATAAAAAAAATAATATTAAATAAAAAACAATTAAAAGAAAAAAATATAATACATTCCCTTAATAAATATCTATCGAAATAGGCTAAGTTCCCTATTTAAAACCTATTTAATACTGCAGAAATATGCACTTCTGTTAGGTTAAGTTATTTAATTTGCTTAGAAACCTTGATTAGATTTATGATCATTGTGATCCCGAGACAAAATACCGCTCACAAGATCATTTGTAACAATCCGAGATCCCCTTAAAGGTTGCCCTCCTCCCCAGTACTTACAATTCGTTCACTTTGCTGGTTGGTCCATTCGAAATGGGCGTTGACTGCTCAGCGACCTCCGTGCTGCGATCGGCGCCGCCCAAGGGCTTGGTCCACATACCCTCATCGTCCTCGTAGTCCTCCTCGCCGTCCAGCAGCACCGACTGCAGCCGAGTGACGATCGAGGCGGTCTCCACAGCGCTTGACTCGGCCAGCTTGTCGCTGATGGCCTTCTCCACGTTGGCATTATTGTCGTACTCGTCCTGCTGATCGTCGCTATGCGCAGTAGTCGCAGTGGTAGACTCTTGCTCCTCCTCCTCCTGGGCGGGTTCGGCTGCTGGGACTCGTGGCGACCTGTCCTTCTCCTCCATGTCGGCGGGCGGCGCCGTGGTGGGCCTGCCCAGGTCGCTGCCAAAGGTGCTGAAGTGCGCATCAAAGTCGGCAAAGTTGTCCGCATTAAAGTCCGTGCCCCAGTTGGCTGTGCCCGTGTTGATCTGCGCGGACACGCCGGGAATGTCGGAGAACTGGACGTCCATGTCCCAGGGATCCGCCAGGTTGTTCAGCGTGATCGAGTTCTTGGTGAACATGCCGTGACCGTGCGCGTGGCCATCACCGGAGCCCGAGTGCTGCCCGCCATGCTCGTCGTCGTCATCGTCCTCGTCGTCGATGTTGCCGCCAAACTGGAATAGATTCTGATCGTTGTCCATGGTGAAGACGATGTCCTGCAGCGTATTGTCCAGATCGCTGTAGCCCATGTTGCTGTACGACAGCGTGCCAGTGTCCCAGGCATTCGTCTCGCCCAGATAGTCCTTGGAGCCCACACTGTACTCGTTCTCCTCGTGCGGATTGCAGTCGGCCAGCAGCTTGGTCTGCTGCTTGGCGGCGAGAGTAAACTCGCCGGCCTCCGCATCGATCAGGGACAGCCAGACCTTGTGCTCCTCCTCGTCCTCCAAGCTGGCGGTGATCAGGGCGGCGATATGTTCAGATTCGGATATACAATTCGTGACGTGACGCAGAATTTTGATGAGGTGGCCCATGTAGCCCAGGCGTCGACCCTTCTCAGCAGATCTGCGGGGCAAAGCATATGGTGAGCCAAAGGATAACAAAAGGTAATCATTTCCAACTTACTGCGCCTGCGCATTGTGCTGCCAATAGTCGACCAGCTTGGACACCAAGTGGCAGTTGACAATTAGCTGGAATGTATGGAATAATTAATATTGATTCCGCAAGGGATCGTAGGGCAACCTACATGGGTTTGCATCTCGGAGGGCGGGGCACTGGGCAGGGTCTTGGTCTTGTCGAGATCATTGAGCGTGGGCTCCGTTTCCTGCTGACCATCCACATGATTCTCCTCCGCTTCCTCTGTGGGCGTAGCCTCAGCTTCCTTAGCAAGCTCCACTTCTGCTGCCTTCTCTTGTGGCTCCTGTTTCTCCTCCTCCTCCTGCGCCTCCTGAGCCGCCGCATCCTGAGCAGCTGCCACCTCGATTTCAATGTCACCCTGCTCCTGCTCCAGCTCCTCCTTGCCGCCCTCCGCTCGCTTGGCATCGTTCAGGGCGTTCTTCATCTCCACCTCGGACTCCTCGTTGCCGACCTTGAGGAAGGCATTGATCAGGCAGTCGGCGGTGAAGAAGTCCGTGGCCTCGGTGGAGGCCGTGTTATTGTTGGACAGCTCGTTGTAGAAGACCAAGTGGAGGGCCTTCTCCAGCTCCGTGTGCAAGAAGTTGTTCCAGCAGTACTGCTTGAAATACGCCAGCAGCAAAGTGAAATACTCAGTGGAGCAGATGCTGTGATAAGGTTACTATTAGTTAAAGGCAACCTATGCTTTCATTAGAGACTCACGCTTGCTGAATGGTCTCGTGCTTGGTCTCCAGCAGGGCGGTGAACACGCGACACACTTGGAGGCGGGTCTTGCCAAAGGGGGGCGTCAGCACAGCAGCCGTGGTTTCCAAAGTGGGTTTCTGCAAGTTAAGCGATTAAAAATGGGTTTCTTTTTTATTCAATCAAGAGAGACTTACAGCAGGCGGGTTCTTGAGCACATGGACAAATTCCTGGAGGCGGGGCGCCATCACAGTGATCACAGTTTCCTGCACTTCCTGATGGAATTCGCGCTCACGCTTCTGCAAGAGCCGCTGCCGGTCCGAGTTGGGCTCATCTCTAAGGGAGAAACAATAAGTAGAGCATAAGAAGAGCTTCCCTTTATTGAGTTATTCCAACTCACGTGAACGTAATTGGCTTGATGAGGGTAAGTACAACCGATATTCCTGATAAGATGGCGCTCTCGCGAGCGTTTGGTTCCAAAATCACATTTAACAAGGCTTCAATTGTGTCCGCAGACTCGATCGTCTTCAGTATGGGGTTGGAGCCATCGAAGGCCGGCTCAAACGAATCGTTCTCCTGCTCGGTCTGGCGCATCAGGCGCCCTTGGTTAATAAGATCACAGAAAAAGTCGGCAACATTTGCATGTTTTTCGCTTTCTTGAGGATTACGCAATATTGCAATCAGTCTCTCAACAATTTTATCTTCAGTTAGCCACTGCAAATAATTACAATCCCAGTTAGTTTTAATAGTTAAAATATTTAAGCTAAAGCAAGGACCCACTTCGAATAGATTCCGCTTGAGCTGACCACCCTCGATGTCCTTCATCATCTGCATTATTAGATCAGGTATGACCGGTGTGTCAAAGTGTTTGCAAATGAAATCGAGAAAGGTCTTCTGCGATTTAATATACTCCAGGAGTTGTAGGCACATGTGTTGATACAAAAACCAATCTTGTTCAGGCTTTTTGGTAAAGAGCATGCTAAACGTTTTGCTAAAAAACGATGATAGCAATGGATTTAACGGTGGTTCCTTTTCCAGATATGAATACAGCAGCTGCAGCGTCTCCGCGTCGGTCAGCAGCTTCTCATCGAGGGACGGCAGGCCGCTGCAAAAGCACGGAACGAACACAGTGTACAAGGTACGGGGCACCACTCCTTCGACTTGGACTTACAGTGTGAGTATCTCACAGGACATGTTCGCATAGCGGAATCGCTGCGACATGGGCACATCTTCAGAGGGCTCGGTTGTGATCAGCTCCACCAGGCGCCGGATGACCTCGGGACGTGTAAAGTAGTTGACCAGGTTCTTCTTTTGCGTCTTGCACTCCTGCAGTATGTCCTCCTCGTCCAGGAATTCCTCCAGCGTGGAGTTCTCCTTCTCCAGCAGCGCCTCTATATTCGCGGAGGGCGCATAACCCTTGTCCCAAAACATTTTTCGCACGTACGTCTTGGCGGTGACACTTTCAGGCTGGGGGGAATCAAGAAATCTCTTCGCTGGGCTCGCGGATCGCTTTGGCTCGGGCGCGTCGGTGACTGGGCATGCACGGCTCTGCGGAACGGAACGGGAGAGTGGAGGAGAACCAGAAGCGGAGTCGCTCAATTAAAACACTGCCGCCACACACTCGCAACAAAGTAATGCGTAAATTTTTGTAATTATGCCAAGCAGGCCCCACATATACACTACGAATGCTGGCCGAAAAACGGGCTACCGCCTCTTGGTTGCCCTTGAAATGGGTGCGTGGGCGTGGCGGGCACACTTACGAGTTGGTTGGACTTTGTTTTTCTCACTATTTGTTGCACTTTTAATTGTTTTTCTACCGAAAAAACCACGCTATAATTTTCTTCACTGCTTCGTAGAGGTGGAAAATCTTCGACTACTTCGTATAGTAACCCAGGGCGATTATTGTGACCGATAGACCGTGACCTCCAGAAATCGTAATCGATTGTACTTTTATCATGAACTCACTTACCGATAAACAAAATTAAAATGTAAATACAAAATATATGTAAATAAAGGTATAACTTAAGTAATAGATACAGAACTACGTAGGCAGATTTAAATATATTTATTTTGTAATTTAACCTTGTTTTTTTTTTTTTTTTAAGTTGTGTGCTACCTTTTTGATGAAATCAAACAATGGTTTGGCTGCCTGAGGTCTTGGTGCTTTTATTATTTTTCCCAATATGTTTAGATTTTCTTCGGATATTATTAGATTGTCCTACAATTTTTTAAAAACGATCTCAGAAAAAACCAGACCTTGAGCCAGCCAAAATCATAATTTTAGTTAACCTTATTTTACCACTTTTAAAGGTAGTTCACCTTACATATTTTATTGCAGAAGAAGCAGAATTATTTGTTGTCCAATTTGTAGGATAATATCCTTGTGAAATAAATAATATCAAAGAATAGAATAAAAAAAAAAAAAAAAAAAAAATGTTAATAATTGTTACAAACTATATTTGATAAATTAAACTATATTTAAAATTAATTCTAATTATATTTATTTCAAGCACCTTTTTCACTTTAATATATTCTGTTACCTACTTGGATCATTGCAGTTTCAATAAAATACGCCAGTGAGAACAAGCTATTAGCATTAATCTATCGTCATGAGGCCATCGCTATGACGGCACTAATCTGCCATCTCTAACTTGACTATTCGGAATTGTGCGCGTTCAAATGGATCATGGAATTGTTTTATGCGAAATTGCCGATGAAATTGCCGATTCTGAGGCTACAGAACAGCCCTCAGAGTTCTCTTACCTCAAGCGGCGATGGCAGATCAAGGACTTTCTGACCGAGCACGCGGATGTCATTGTGATGGCCGTGCAGAGATGTGAGTAGATCGAATGAATCAGGGAAATTCAAGGAATCTAATGATGCATTTTAGGCCAAGAGGCACGCACACGAAAGCTGAGCTTCAAGGCGATCCAGGAGGAGCCCGGCAGATGGACTTTGGTGCTTCGCTACCAGCAGACACACTTCCGAATCCGTCCCGTCGAGATGCAGTTGGCGGACATATTACTGCCTCTGGTGTTCAGGGACTACACGAGCAGCCTGGAGTTCGAGGTGGCCCAGCAGGAGCAGGAGCACCAGCGGCCCCTCAAGACCTATGTGAGCACCAAGCTCTTCGATGCCCTCTACGAACGACACTGCCAAGGAGCGGATCCAGACCGTGAGACGGCGTTGGATCTGCCAGAACGTTTCCAATCCCGTCTAAGGAAGTACCAGGAGCGTACGGTCGCCTGGATGCTGGGCCGGGAGCTACAGCCAACCGAACTGCCAGCTAAGTACACGCCACTCCACGCCGTCGACGGGCGGAGCCGCGTCTTCAAGCACAACTACTGCCTGGAGTTTTATCCGTTCGAGGAGGAGCTGCCGAAGGTCTCCCTGCCGCCGGGCGGCATTCTGGCCGACGAAATGGGCCTGGGCAAGACCGTGGAGTTCCTGGCCATGCTGCTGCTGAATCCACGCCCAGCAGGTTCCTACAGAAACGAATACTGGCGCCAGCGCCTGGAGGACATAGGGGATGAGCTGCCACTGAAACGGAAGCGCAAGGAGGGCCGGGAGGAGTTCTGCATCTGCACCCGGAAGGGCGGCACTCGGTTGCAGTGCAGCCGGTGTCGCCGCTGGCAGCACCCAAAGTGCATGGGGATTTGGAATGAACAGAAAGCCAACGATTCGCCCCATCTGTGTCCCGACTGCTGGTCCGAGCTGGCCAAGACCAGCGAGGGTCTGGTGGAGACCGGAGCCACGTTCATAGTCTCGCCCACGGCCATCAAGATGCAGTGGTTCCACGAGATGAAGAAGCACATCGCGCCGGGCCTGAAGGTGCTGCTGTATCGCGGCCTGCACACGGGCAGCTGGGTCAATCCCCTGGAGCTGGCCAAGTACGATGTGGTGCTCACCGACTACATGATCCTGCGCAACGAGATCCATCACACGGCGGACAACAAGTCCGACCGGAGGATGCGGCACCAGCAGCTCTACATGCGCCCCAGCTGCCCGCTCCTGATGGTCAACTGGTGGCGCGTCTGCCTGGACGAGGCCCAGATGGTCGAGAGCAACACCTCGCAGGCAGCGGAGATGGTCAGGATGCTGCCGGCGGTTAATCGCTGGGCCGTGACCGGCACCATCGACGACCTGAAGCCCCTGCTGGAGTTTGTGGGCCGCACGGAAGCTTGCAGGCCGCCGGAGGCCTGGCAAACCGTGGACAAGGCCTTCCAGCTGAACTTTAAGGCGGATCCGCTGCTGGAGGTGCTGGAGCACAGCCTGTGGCGCACCTGCAAGTCCAAGGTGGAGCACGAGCTGGGCATTCCGCCGCAGACGCAGGTCGTGCATCGCCTGGAGCTGAGCAACGTGGAGTCGCTGTACTACCGGGAGGAGCACCTGAAGTGCCACGAGCAGTTCCTGGCCGCCGTGGCCAAGCACACGCGCCACAACGCGGACAACAGCTCCTGCCTGGCGGCTATTTCCCCGCAGTTGCTGCGCCTCATCTTGAAGCCCTTCCTGCGCATCCGCCAGACCTGCTCGGTGCCCGTGGTGCTCAACAGCAATGTGGCCAGCAATTGCTACCTGAATCCCCAGGAGCTGCTGGCCCGCCTCAAGGCCAACAACGAGAGCGAGTGCAAGACGGAGCTGCGCAGCTGGGCCTCCTCCTACAACGGCCTGGCCTCCATTTACTTTATACGCGAGGACTTTGTCCAGGCCATCAAGTATTACAAGCTCCTGTTGAAGCTGGCGGCGGACTACAACGAGGAGAACATATCGTGGGTTTCTTTAAGGCTTAGTTTCCCCAGTTTCTTTATTCCCTTAATAACTTTAACAGGGTCGACAGCGTGCTCCAGATCCATGCCATTTTCAACCTCATCCAGGCCAGTGAGCTGGCTCCCGCTTCAGACCAACTATCCGACCTGGAGAAGCTTAATTACCAAGCCCAGATGAAGCGCTTGGAGTGGAAGTACCTGGAGGATAACACAGCCGTCCTGGAGGCGGCACTCACTGCCTACGAAGCGAAGCTGGAGGAGGTCCAAAAGCTGGAGGTGGAGTTCAAGGGCAGCGTTGTGGATCTCCTCTCCACGGTGGTGCACCACCAGCCCTCGCTGCACAATGCCATGTGGAACAAGGTGCTGGAGGAGTTCTTTCGCCAGAACATAGCCACGGACAAGCTAAAAGACGTGGACACCATGGCGGGAATGGTTTACTTTGTGGACATTTGGTTCAAGAAGCTCCAGCAGCTGAAGAAGACTCTGCTTACAGAGTTAAAATTCCTAAAGGAGAGCATGCAGGCGGCCTGGGGGTCTGTCAAGGCAGGCGAAGGCCTCTCGCAGGAGATCATAAATTTCATAGGCAGCGTCACCGATTGCCATTTGGCGGATATTTTGGTGAGTGGCGGGGAAATCCCTTTGGATTCCTCAACTTAAATGCTTTCTTTACAGGAAGATAAGCCAAATGACAATCCGGAGAAGCCCAAGAAGCGTCGCCATTGTCGTTTGTGCAAGATCCGCGAGTCCCTGAATCAGTTCGAGTGCCTGCTCTTCGCCAAGGAGCTCGAGGAAGAGGCCTTGGCAACCGAGGGACTGGAGAAGTCCAGCCTGGAGATTTGTCTAATTAAAAGTGAGTCAAAAATACTCTATATATTGTAAACTCTCAGGCTTTTATTTTAAAATAATAACGTCGGATTGATGTTTTCTCTCGATTTTTCACGAGCTGATCGTTCTTATTCGACTAACCAAAGTGACCGTATATTCTTTTCTTAAAAATCTAGCCTAATTCTATGCGTTAGGACTATTATTATATTATACCAAGTGGTCACTGACCATGTAATTTAAAATGAGGTGTTTACACCTCGCCATCTTTCCTTTTCTTACCCATCTTCCAGCAATTTTCGCCTTCGTTCGCTCCAAGCCGGACTTCAGCGAGTGGCAAACCGAGTGCCAAAACAAGATCGATATCCTGAGCTGCCTGCAGAGCCTGGTCAAGTGCCAGATCAAGTACTGGATCGAGGTGGAGTACATGGTGAAGGCCTTCGACGAGCTGGAGATGTGCAGGATGCGCATCCTGCTCACTGACGATCCCGAGAAGCAGTCCAACTACCGCATACTGCGGTGTCAGCTGGACGAGCAGCAGCAGTTCAATCTGTACAACCTGAACGAGGCGCAGCTGAACTTTACGCGCTTGTGCGGAAGGCTGAAATATCTGAAGCATCTGAAGGAAGATGCCACGGATAAACCCTGCCCCATATGCCAGACGCAGGATGATGTGAGGGTGAGTTACTGTCACCTGTTAGCCTCCAGTTTGTGGAACATTCTGAACCCTTTCAGTACGTGATGATGGTCTGTGGCCACTTTGTGTGCCAACACTGCCTGGACACGATGCGCAGGAGGTCTGATCGCGGGGGAGTCACCAAGTGTCCTCTGTGTCGTCAGGATTCGCCACAGTAAGGTTTTTATAAACAAATTGCTTTCTTACTAAGCCTAAAAATACTTTTATTTAAAGGCTGTACTATTCGGTACGTCCTGGCGCCCACAAGTCCATAATGGGTGACTTTTCCACCAAAATAGCGAACATTGTGGAGCTGGTCTTGAAGATCCGGGAGGCAGACGAAACGGAAAAGGTCCTCATCTTCTCGCAATGGCAGGCCATACTCATGCAAATAGCCAGGGCCCTGAATCTCAATGGCATTGAATTTCGCAGCAAGTGCAGCAATCAGGAGTTTGAGGATTTCAAGGTTTGTTGGCTTGAAATTTACTCCAAGAATACTAAGCAAACCTTTAATCTCCTCCAGAATCCCAATCGCAAGATCACCTGCCTTCTGATGCCTATTTCCAAGGGCTCGAAGGGCCTCAATCTTATTGAAGCCACGCATGTGTTCTTGGTGGAGCCCATACTTAATCCCGGTGACGAGCGACAGGCCATAGGCCGCATTCATCGCTTTGGGCAGACGAAGTGAGTGAAGTCTTTCCTAACAGATTTAACATTAAATTTATAATGTTTTCTAAAGACCCACAAAGGTACATCGCTTCATTGTGAATGGCACCATAGAGGAGAATATCCTGTCGCTTATAACTTCGGCCGATGACAACGAAACTCTGTCCACGCATTGGGACTTGGAGAACATGACTCTGGACAGCCTCAAGAAGCTATTCATACTCAAGGATAAGGAGTAGGAAGAGAGGATACATGCATTTAGATACCCTAGCCAAGGGTAAATCACATTCCAGGCCTCGAAATTAATTCATAACATTATTCAAGTCTTTTATACCGGTTACCCATGGGGTACAAGGCTCAAACGGATTGCTTAAAAGCCAGCCTTCAATTTAAGGGAACTCATAAACATTAAAACACGCTTCTTGACTTTTGAACTTGTTTAATTCTAACCAGACTCGCGCCACCTTTAATTGGATTCACAGTTCACTTTATATAGAATCTATACATGTTGTATTTCCCTTCGTTTTCTTCCTGATCAATGGACAGTATTTCTACGTTCTAATTTAAATTAAATTAATGTAATCATAACTTTAGGCTTAGATCCAACTTATACACTCTGTAAATATAAGGTATTGCTCTTCGTTTTATTCCCACCTTCGGAGAGCGTTAAACACTCACACATGGTCCATCTTCAAGGCGTCCAGAGTGGTCCCGTCAACGTTCGCCTTCTGCGCGTAGTAGCCGTCGTAGGAGGTCTGCGCCTTGTCCACCTCCTGCTGCTGCTGCAGCCGCTGCAGCTGCTCGTAGGCCGCCTCCTGTATCTTGAGCCGCTCCTCTTCCGCCCGCCGCTTCACCTCGTTCTCCTCGAACTGCTGGGCCTGAAGCTCGGCGGAGGCGGCTGCCCGCTCCGCCGCCGCCTCCTGGTACTCGTCGTAGGAGTGCAGGCTGCGATCGCTGCCCTCCAGCTTGTGCAGCGACGACAGCTGCTCCTTGGCCGCCTCGGCAATCTCCCGCCGCTTGGCCTCCGCCTGCCGTTTGGCTTCCCGCTTGCTCCGCTCCTGCTCCTCCAGCTCCTCGCGAGCGGCATAGAACTTGGGCGAGATTACGGGCGGGCGGTTCTCGTGGGTGCGCTGGTGGCGCTTCAGGGCCGTCTCCTGGCGGAAGTGGGTGCCGCAGGTCTTGCACTCGAAGGGCTTCTCGCCGGTGTGAATCCACTCGTGGTGCCGCAGCGTCTGGGCCTTGGCGAATCTTTTAGGGCAGAAGCGGCACGCAAAGTCCTTGACCTTTTCGTGGATGATCTTGTAGTGCCGCTTCATGTTCCCTATATTGTTGAAGCCCTGCCCGCAGCCCGGGCAGATGTGCTTGCCCTCCTTTTTGGTAAAGTTCACCTGGGGCGACCACGAGGGCACCGACACCGAGGGTATGGGGTTCACAGCGGTGCCGGCCAGCTCGGCAATGTCCACTCTTTGGACGCGTCGCGGATCTTTGGGTATGGTGGCCACCGACTCGGCGCACACCTTGAGCAGCTCGTCGGCGGCATTCTGCGACATGATGGGTTCGGTGGGCACGCCCTCCACAGGCATTCCTAGCTCTGGGGGATTTTCGAGCTGTTCCCCGGCTGTCTCGCCCATCTCCACCTGCCGCTGGCGGTAGGTCTCGATGGCTCGTAGGACCCGCTTCTCGTGCGTCTTCAGGTGCTTCGTCAGGCTCTTGGGATACAGGAACTTCTTGCCACAGACCTGGGGAGATCAGAGGGGTTAAGGGGTAAAGTAGGGCTAGGTTAAGGGCTTACCTTGCACTCGCAGCGCTTCTCCCCCGTGTGCGTCATCTCGTGGATCTTGCAGGCATGCGACTTGCCGAAGGTCTTGCCGCAGTACTGGCACGCGTAGTTCTTGATCTTCTCGTGCACGATCTTGATGTGGTTGGCCAGGCTCTGCTTGTTGTGGGAGGCGTGCTCGCAGATGTGGCACTTGAACTTCTTCTCCTGCGTGTGCGTGAGGATGTGCGTGTTCCACTCCTGCCGCGTGGTCTTGCCCACGCCGCAGTACGGGCACACGTAGTTCTTGATGCCCGCATGCCGCATGAGGTGATCCTTGAGCGCGCTGTTGATCACGAACCGCTTGCCGCAGATGTTGCAGGGGAAGGGCAGCTCCTTGCCGTCGTGCTTGTACATGTGCTTCTTGAGGGCCATCGGGCAGCGGAAGACCTTCTCGCACTCGGAGCAGGGGTAGTCCCGGGGCGGCGCGGCCGCCTTCGTGATGCCGTGCACCTTCTTCATGTGGAAGGTGAGCAGGCGGATGCGCGGGAAGGACTTGCCGCAGCCCTCGATGCTGCAGTTGTGCACCTCCGACAGCTCCGTGTGGGCGTGGTCGATGTGCAGCCTCAGTCCGCCGGCGGTGGTGAAGCCTTTCCTGCACGTCTCCACCTTGCACTGGAAGGGCAGCAGGTCGTTGTGGTGCTTCATGTGCTCCTCGTAGCGAATGGCCTTCTTGAACTTCTGATGGCAGATGTGGCAGTCGATGATGCGGTGCAGGTGGCGCTCGCCGGGCGGCACTCTCCGGCGCCTGGTCTTCGTCTTGTTCCCCTCGTCGTCCTCCTCCTCTTCCTCCTCGGAGCCGGAGAGGAATTCCTCCTCCTCCGCCTTAACGGAGGATCTCTTGGCCTTCGGCCTGGCTCTCATGCGCTGCGCCAGGGGCAGGTCATCGTCGCCGTCGCTGCTGTTGGGCTCAAAGTCCACGTCTTGGTCGCTCTCCGAGGAGGAGCCCGCGCCGAAGAGGGTCATCAGATCGGCGGCATCCAGCTCGTCCTGCTTCACCTCCTTCTCCACCTCCTCGGCCTCCTTGTCCACGTGCTCCAGCATCTTGAACACATCCTCCTCGTTCTCGATCAGCTCCATCTTGTGGTCCAGCAGCGGGTCAAAGTTGATGCGGTCCTCCTCCTCCTGGCCCACCAGCTCGGCCCCATTCCCGGCCACGTTCATCACATCGAAGGTCTTGATCTGGGCGCTCGAGGGCGAGCAGAAAACGTTCCTGGCCACCAGATCCTGGAATTTCTGCACCGAGTCCACGCACAGCTTCTGGAACTCGTGCAGATCGTCCAGCTTGGTGAAGCACGGCGTGCACAGGCTCTTGGGGAAGCCGTCCGACTGGTCCACGGACAGCGAGGTGCACACACACAGCTTCTTGGCCAGGCCGGGGATCAGGAAGAGGTCGAAACATCCGGCTCCAGCGCCGTCGCCCGGCAGGCGGTTCAGGCAGATGCGGCACACGGCGTGCACCGGGTACTGGGCGCCCTCCTCCTCCATGGCGGCAGCTCCAGAGTGAATCAAGTGGTTCGGCGTGGGCCAAAATATTATTTATATTTGCGGAGAAAAAAAACTTTACGCGTCAGACAAACCAAAACAAGAGTGACAGTGATGCGCAGTTCGAAAGATAGCCAATTGGGAAAATAGCTAGATATAGCTATTCTTCGAATATGAAATTCCTTGCTATGTCACATTATTAATATTAAGATAATTATTATAAAAAATTAATAACCTAACAATTAAAATGATTTTAAGGCTCAAAATACATAAATTAAAGAAACATAAACATATCACGGGAATAAGTGCCGCTAGTTCTTGCACAGAAAAATGTCCAACTTCGCAACACTGCCCTCTTATAACCTCTAAGAGCCGCTTACCAACACTGAACAAACGCTCTGATTAATGCTTATTTCTGTTTATTATATTTAAATCGTCATTTATAAATGAATATAATTAGCAATCATACAATAAAATACAAACTTAAGCAGCTGAGAGTGTAAGGGGGAGAGTTACATACAAAATAGGCGAGGGGAAGCTTGCAAAATGACGGAAACTAGATGGTAAACCTTAGAGACCTATAACGCATACATATGTCCTTCATAGAAACACATAGTAGAATTGGGATCGGGTGTGGGTTTTGGGTTAGGGATACTGCAGATGATCCTGTCGCTCAGACGTGGTCAAACTTTAGGGCATCCACCGAGCTGCTGCCCTCCGCCTCGGCCTTCTGCGCGGAGAATCCCTGATACGTGCCCGTCTGCTTCTGCAGCTTGTTCAGCTGCTCGAAGGCGGCCTCCTGGATCTTCCGCAGCTCCGCCTCCGCCTTCCGCTTGGTCTCGTTCTCCTCGATCTGGTAGGCCAGCAGCTCCGCGGTGGCCGCCGCCCGCTCTGCCGCCGGATCCTGGTACTGCTCGAAGTTCTTAGGCTGCTGCCGCTTCACGGTGCTGCTGCTCTCGGCCTTGGGTCCCGCCGGCTCCTTGGGCTTGCCCGGCGGCCGGGGCGGCTTGTCGTGCACCTTCATGTGCGTCTTGAGCACCTGCTCCTGGCGGAAGTGCTTGCCGCAGACCTTGCACTCGTACGGCTTCTCGCCCGTGTGGATGTACTCGTGGTGGCGGAGGTACTGCTTCTTGGCGAACCTCTTGGGGCAGAAGCGGCAGCAGAAGTCCTTCACCTTCTGGTGCACCACCTTGTAGTGGAGCTTCATGTTGCTCACGTGGTTGAAGCCCTTGCCGCAGTCCGGGCAGATGTGCTGGCCCTCCTTCTTGGTGAAGTTCACCTGCGGCGACCACGACGGCAGGTTGACCGAGGGAATCGGATTGGCCACCGTGCCCGCCAGCTGGGCGATGTCCACGCGCTCCACGCGGCCCCGCAGATGCGGACTGGGCTTGGCAATGGTCGACGTGCTGGCGGCAGCATCGCCCATCAACGGATTGATCGGCTGCGTCTTGGGCAGATCCCGCTTCTCGTGCGTCTTGAGATGCTTGGTGAGGCCCTTCTCGAAGAGGAACACCTTGCCGCAGATCTTGCACTCGCAGCACTTGTCCCCGGTGTGACTTCGCTCGTGGATCTTGCAGGCGTGCGACTTCCCGAAGGTCTTGCCGCAGTACTGGCACGCGAAGTCCTTGCGCTTCTCGTGCACCACCTTCACGTGGTTGGCCAGCGCCTGCTTGTTGTGGGAGGCGTGATCGCACTGCCGGCACTCGTACTTCTTCTCCTTGGTGTGGGTGAGGATGTGCTTGTTCCACTCCTGCCGCGTCGTCTTGCCCACGCCGCAGTACGGGCAGACGTGGTTCTTGATGCCCGCATGCCGGAGGAGATGGTCGCGGAGGACGCTGTTGATGGGGAAGCGCTTGCCGCAGATCTCGCAGGCGAAGGGCAGCTCCTCGCCCGTGTGCTTGTACATGTGCTTCTTGAGGGCCGTGGGGCAGCGGAACACCTTGTCGCATTCCGTGCAGGGGAAGTCCCGCTGCGGGGTGTCCACCTTGTGGACGCGCTTCATGTGGAAGCTGAGCAGCACGGGCCGGGCGAAGGACCTGTTGCAGCCCTCGTAGGTGCACGGATGCATGGCCGAGGTGTCGGTGTGGGCGTGCTCCACATGGACGCGCAGCCCGTTGGCGGTGGTGAAGCCCTTCTTGCAGCTCTCCACGGTGCACTGGAAGGGCAGGAGATCGTTGTGGTGCTTCATGTGATCCTCGTAGCGGAAGGCCTTCTTGAACTTCTGGTGGCAGATGTGGCAGTCGATCAGGCGGTGGCGATCGCGCTCATCCGCCGGTATCCGCTTGCGCTTGGACTTGCCCTTGGACCCGTCGTCCTCGTCCGAGTCGTCCGAGGAGCTGGACTCATCGGACTCATCCTTGTCTCGCTTGGCCTTGCTCTTGGCCTTCGACTTGCCTCCTCGGGCGGATCCTCGCCGGCTGCGCTGGGCCAGCGGAATGTCGTCGTCGCTGCTGTTCAGCTGGAAGTCCGCATCCTGGTCGTTGTCGTTGCCACTCTCGAAGGAGTCGTCCGCCGAGAAGTTGCCGAACGGCTGCTCCAGCTCCACCTCCAGGTCCTCCTTCTCCACCTCCTCCACCTCCTTTTCGACGGTCTCGAGCATCTTGAAGACATCCTCCTCGTTCTCAATGATCTCGATCTTGGAGTTGAGCAGCGGATCGAAGTGGACGTTATCCTCCTCCTCGCCGGGCAGGTCCGCAACGGCGGCGCTCGGGTCGAGCACATCGAAGTTGGTCTGGCAGGCGAAGGCGTTGCTGGCGACCAGATCCTGGAATTTCTGCACCGAGTCCACGCACAGCTTCTGGAACTCGTGCAGGTCGTTCAGCTTGGTGTAGCACAGCGTGCAGAGGTTCTTGGGGAAGCCGTCCGCCTGCTCCACGGACAGCGAGGTGCACACACACAGCTTCTTGGCCAGGCCGGGCACCAGGAAGAGGTCGTAGGCCGCCGTGTTGTCCAGCGCGGACAGACAGGTGCGGCACACGGTGTGTATAGAGTATTCTCTGCCGTCAGACATTGACATATTGCCGGAAATGGACGCCGAAATCCGGAAATTGCAGGCTTGCCGAAATATTCTTTGCCGAGAAAAAAAATTCCAATTTGTCTTCTTCTTTCTTCTTCTTTTTTTTGATTGAATACAACACTAGCCAGTGTGACCAGTCTGATTTATATATTTAATGTACGTATACGTAATGTGTGCTTATATATAATTTACGTATACGTGATTTGCAAATATATATACAACTCTTCCATACAAAAGTATCTCATTAAAATGATTTTGCAATAAAATATGTGAATGGAATCGCAAAATCCCATGCGACAAGTTTCGCTTTTCAGTTTAAGTGTGACCAGGGTGACCCCTTGCAAATTAACACCCTTAAAAAGGGTGGGAAACTTAGCTGAACAAGAAACGTATTCAAAAATATCAGCGAGTAGATTACAGTCGTGGCTCGAATAATTGTTCAACTGATAAATACAGTCAGTGTCTTAAATATTGAATATTCCATTGGAAATAATCTCTAGCAAAGCCTCTCAGTAGGTAATGGTTAGCTAAGTTAGCTTTTAGTTCTTAGACTATTGTTAGCTTTATATAAATAAATAAACTCTAGTACTTACCATGTTTACCATGACCATGTTTAATCAATTCGTGTCGTTTCAAGCGGTCGTAAAAGTTCAAGGATGTCGTAGAAAAGAGCGTAAAATTATGATTAAGAATAATTTAATATATGGGTTAAATAATACTGGTTCTAGTTTATAAATATAATTTTAGGTTAATCATATCCTACTATTTTTGCTATAAGCATAAAATTTCCATGAAATATTACTCAGATAAGGCCTCAGTAGCTTAGGCTTCTAATCTCTAAGTTTAGCTTTTAGTTTTTAATTGTTAGCTTTATATAAATAAATAAAATAAATAATATCAAGTACTTAACGATGTTTAATCAATTCGTGCCGTTTCAAAGGTCGTTAAAGTTCAAGGATGTCGTAGAAAAAGAGCATAAAATTATGATTAAGAAAAGTAAGCTCGTATACTATTGGGTTTAGTTTTTGGCTAAAATAAGTAGATATAATAGCACCATATGATTTTCCTAAAATGAATATTCTTTAAGGAATTATTATTTTAGGAAAATCATACCCTACTATTTTTGCTATAAGCCTAACATATCCATAAAATACTACCTAAATAAATCTTCTATAAGTCAAATTACATCTTCTAGTGAGACTTAATCTTAATATCCCTTAATAATATCCAAATTCTACGAGTATTTCAACTTTCTTTCAGAATATATATATAAAATCTGATTGGTAAAATGTTAGATTATCTTTATGTAATATCTAAAAGATAAAAAACGTTTATTCGTATACTAGGACAATAAAATATATCTTTTATAAACTTTTACAGAGACTGACACCAGCTATGAAGGAATCTGTCACTAAAAATGTGAAATTGCCCATAAATCCACTGTTTTCTTAGTCATATTTTTTTCCCCTAAAAGTAAAACTCCCTTAGTTAATATTTATATAATTTTTAATCCTTTACTCTAAGTAAGCACGGGAGACATTACACGGAAAACACAAAATACATATATTGCATGTATGTATAAAGTATAAAGTATAAAGTATAAAGGTATGTAAAATATATAATATAAAATCTAAAGTAAGTGCTCATATTGTAATATGTACGCGATTAGTGAATTAATTAAGAGGGCTTAGGGCTCGTAATCCTACAATCTGATCCAGCTAGAGAGCAATTCGAGGCATGCTTTGCTTTTTGCTTATAGAACGTTCCGGACAGTGGTAGCTGCTGATGAAGTGGATACATGTGTCGCTAGAGTCGCTAGTATACTCGTAAGATAAAGCCAATTCCTGGATGATGCCGATGCCAATGACAATGCCGTCGCCTCTGGCCTAGACATGGTCGATCTTCAGGGCATCGATGCTGGTGCCCTCGGCCTGGGCCTTCTGCGCGTAGTAGCCGTCGTACGAGGTGGTGGCCTTGATGATGTCCTGCTGCTGCTGCAGCTTCGTCAGCTGCTCGCAGGCGGCGGCCGCTATCTTCTGCCGCTCGATGTCCGCCTTCCGCTTGGCCTCGTTCTCCTCCAGCTGGTGGGCCAGCAGCTCGGCGGTGGCCGCCGCCCGCTCCACCGCCGGATCCTGGTACTGATCAAAGTTCCGCGGCTCTGCGTCCGGCTCCAGCTTCCGGAACGTGATCTGGGTGGGCGCACTGCGCTCGGGCACATGCCTCCGGTTCGGCTTCTCGTGCGTCTTGATGTGCTTCTTGAGGGCCGTCTCCTGGCGGAAGTGCTTGCCGCAGATCTTGCACTCGAAGGGCTTCTCGCCGGTGTGGATCCATTCGTGGTGGCGCAGGATCTGCGCCTTGGAGAACCGCTTGGGGCAGAAGCGGCACGCAAAGTCCTTGACCTTCTCGTGGATGATCTTGTAGTGGAGCTTCATGTTCCCGATGTTATTGAAGCCTCGGCCGCAGCCCGGGCAGATGTGCTGGCCCTCCTTCTTGGTGAAGTTCACCTGCGGCGACCACGAGGGCACCGACACCGAGGGTATGGGGTTGACGGCGGTGCCCGCCAGCTGGGCAATGTCCACCCGCTGGACGCGGCGCGAGTTCTTCGGCTTCGGAGGCACTGCAGCGGTCCCGCCGCCGCACGCCGCCTTGAGCATGTCCTCACTGGGTAACTGATGGGGCTGCATCTGCAGCAGCCCGTCGCCGCCCGGCATCTGCATCTGGCCAGGGATCTGACCGGGCATCTGTCCGGGCATCTGGCCCGGTATTTGGCCCGCCAACTGGCCGGGCATGGGAATGTTCAGTTGCTGGCGGTGCGGCTCCGATGGGGGAAGGTCGCGCTTCTCGTGGGTCTTCAAGTGCTTGGTCAGGCTCTTCTCGCAGAGGAAGATCTTGCCGCAGATCTTGCACTCGCAGCACTTCTCCCCCGTGTGGCTCCGCTCGTGCACCTTGCAGGCGTGCGACTTCCCAAAGGTCTTGCCGCAGTACTGGCAGGCGAAGTCCTTGCGCTTCTCGTGCACCACCTTCACGTGGTTGGAGAGGGCCTGCTTGTTGTGGGAGGCGTGGTCGCACTGCCGGCACTTGAACTTCTTCTCCTTGGTGTGCGTGAGGATGTGGGCATTCCACTCCTGCCGCGTGGTCTTGCCCACGCCGCAGTACGGGCACACGTGGTTCTTGATGCCCGCATGCCGCATCAGGTGATCCCTGAGGGCACTGTTGATCACGAACCTCTTGCCGCAGATGTTGCACGGATAGGGCAGCTCCTCGCCCGTGTGCTTGTACATGTGCTTCTTGAGGGCCGTGGGGCAGCGGAAGACCGTGTCGCATTCCGGGCAGGGGAAGTCGCGCAGCGGGGCCGCCGCCTTGGTCAGGCCGTGCACCTTCTTCATGTGGAAGGTGAGCAGGCGGACGCGGGGGAAGGTCTTGTTGCAGCCCTCCGCGGAGCAGGCGTGCACCTCCGACAGTTCGGTGTGGGCGTGGTCGATGTGGATGCGCAGGCCGTTGGCCGTGGTGAAGCCTGGTAAAGAAAGCAGGGATTATATCTCTTTTTTAAAAGCCCTATAGCCTGTACTCACCCTTCTTGCAGGTCTCCACCTTGCACTGGAAGGGCAGCAGGTCGTTGTGGTACTTCATGTGCTCCTCGTAGCGAATGGCCTTCTTGAACTTCTGGTGGCAGATGTGGCAGTCGATGATGCGGTGCAGGTGGCGCTCGTCAGCGGGAATGCGCTTCCTCTTCGGCTTGTCCCTGGGCGTTCCGTCGGGGTTGTTGTCGTCCGAGTCATCCGAGTCGTCGGAGGCACTGGTGAACTCATCGTCGTCCGGCGGCGGCGGCTTTATCTTCTTGGGCCTGCCCCGGGGCTTGCCCTTGGGCTTGGCTGGCTGGGAAGATCCGGCGCCAGGTCCTCGCATGCGCTGCGCCAGAGGAATGTCGTCGTCGCTGCTGTTCGGCTCGAAGTCCAGATCCCGGTCGTTGTCGTTGCCGCTCTCGATGGAGGAGTCGTCGTCGAACATCTTGATGTGGCTGAGGGCATCCTTGTCGTCCTCCTCCTCCTGCTTGGTGCCGTTCTCCACCTCCTCGGCCTCCTTGTCCACGTGCTCCAGCATCTTGAACACATCCTCCTCGTTCTCGATCAGCTCCATCTTGTGGTTGAGCAGCGGGTCATAGTTGATGTTCTCCTCGTCCTCACCTTGGATGTCGTGCACGGACACACTGGGGTCCAGGACATCGAAGTTGCTCTGGCAGGCGAAGGCGTTGCTGGCGACGAGGTCTTGGAACTTCTGCACCGAGTCCACGCACATCCGCTGGAAGTCGTGGAGCTCGGTGAGCTTGGAGTAGCACTGGGTGCACAGGTTCTTGGGGAAGCCATCGTTCTGCTCCACGGACAGGGAAGTGCAGAAGCATAGCTTCTTGGCCAGTCCTGGCACCAGATACAAGTCGTACAAGTCGGCGTCGTTCTGCAGGTGGTTCAGGCAGATCCTGCACAGGCTGTGGATCGAATAGGTGCGCGCCACGTCCATGTTGGTTTCTCGCGAGCGGCACTGCGGGATTGGGCGGTTTTCGTCTGCTTTTTGCGTCTCCCTCCAGCCAGCAGTAAAAAAAATAATATTGACACAGAAAAAATTGTATACTCGTCGATGGTCGAACGGGCGAGTTGGGCAATAAGACAAGAACGAATTTCCAGGGTACAATTATAGTAAGGTGGTCTCATCAGCGATGACGGGCAAGATACATTTTCAGCTCTCTCGCTCTGCTCTCAAAGAAACAATTATCTAAGGTAGTTCCACCAGCTTTGATAGGGGATACATTTTCAACTACATCTGCTATCAGAAAGACATGCTAGAAAGGAAGAGCATTGATCAAAATATCGTCCTCAAAAGAACTACCGTTCACCAGTCTAATTTTCGAGCTACCGTGGACCTCTCTCGATGACACTACCTTATATAATTGTATCATGCAACTTTCCAGCGAGTTAGTCGACGGTGGTGGGGGACTCGATTGAATCGATTTTGATAGAGTGGCAACGTTGGTCGTGAGATGGCATTAACCCTTATTGTGGCAAGAGTTTCCGAAATTAATTTTAATTTTTTTAAATTAAAATTTAAGTAAGAGATTTATGTAAGAGAAAAAGAGCACAAAAAAAAATATACAATATAAATATAGATATAATATTTATCATACAAATAATTAGATCCATTCAAATTCAGTTTATTTTATATTGCTAATAGTCTAAATTTCTTAACTTTTCAAGGTGCTCAATTTCGTAAATTTAGCAAATGTTCATTAAAACAATTTTAAAACAGATATAAACATATCCAAGCACTCCTTGGTCGATTTCTCACCCATCTCACCGAAAATGGGTTAAAATCATTGAGCGCCGGTCACACTGTCAGGCGCACTGCAACAAATTTGTTTTGTTTTGTGTGCTCCGGCTGCCCTTCTTCCAGAAAAATGGGCACCCAGGAGCTCCAGTACTCCGTCCACTCTCTGTGTCGCACCTGCCTGGTTCACCTGGACCAGGGGAGAGGCCACGACCTGTTCCTGCTACCAGATCTGGCCAGGAAGCTTACTGTTTGCACATCGATGGAAGTGGATCCGCAGGATGGCTTTCCACGCCACATCTGCCACCTGTGCTTTGGGAAGTTGAATGAGCTCCACGATTTCCAGGAGCAGTGTGCGGGTTCCCAGAGGCGCTTCAAGGAAATGGTGGTCAACAACCAAGTAATCCCCGTGGGACAATTCGAGCCTGTGGCGGAGGAAGCAGAGGCGCTGGGCCGGCAGGAGGAGCAGGCCAGTTATGATCCCCTCCTAAACCACAAGCTGGAGATGATTGACAACGAGGAGGAGGTGTTCAAGATGCTGGAGACGGTGGACAGGGAACCGGTGGAGCATGAAAGTAGCAATAACCAAGAAGATTCCTCGAGTGAAGTGGAAGAGAAGGGCTCCTCCAGCGACGACGAACAACCCTTGGCAAATCGGAGGAGGACTCCCTGCTCCGAGCGCCACCAGCATCGCCTTATCACCTGTTCCATTTGCCAGCAAAAGTTCAAGAAGTCATCGAAGTACGAGGAGCACATGAAGCACCACAACGACCTGCTGCCCTTTCAGTGCGCAGAGGAGAGCTGCCGAAAAGGTAATTCTGGACATGGTGTTTCCAAAGAGTATTCCTTATCCCTGTGCTCCGATTCGCAGGCTTCACCACGGCGGGTGCCCTGCGGCTGCACGTGGACTACGCGCACACCAAGAAGGCGGATGAGATTCCCTGCTCCGTGGAGGGCTGCCGGCTGATGTTTCCCCGCCTCCGCCTGCTGACCATCCACCTGAAGAAGGTGCACAACCAGGCGAGAGTGAGTGCTCCGCGCGCGGATCAGCCGTGCGGGGAGTGCGGGATGGTCTTCCGCTGTCCGGTGGCTCTCAAGAAGCACATGTACAAGCACACGGGCGAGGAGCTTCCGTATCCCTGCAACATCTGCGGCAAGGGCTTCCACATCAACAGCGCTCTGAAGAACCATCTCCTCCGGCACGCAGGCATCAAGAACTACGTTTGCCCGTACTGCGGTGTGGGCAAGACCACGCGCCAGGAGTGGAGCAAGCACATCCTCACGCACACCCAGGAGAAGCAGTTCAAGTGCCACGTATGCGACCATGCCACCCACACGAAGCGCGCCCTGGACAGCCACGTGAAGATTGTGCACGAGAAGATTCGGAACTTTGCCTGCCAGTACTGCGGGAAAACCTTCGGGAAGTCGCATGCCTGCAAGATCCACGAGATGACGCACACCGGGGAGAAGCGCTGCGAGTGCAAGGTTTGTGGCAAGAAGTTCCTGTACACGGAGAGCCTGACGAAGCACCTAAAGATCCACGAAAAGAGCGTGGAGCGAGCTCTGGAAACCTACAGACAGCGGCAGGGAGAGGGTGATCCGGGGGAAGTCCAAGTGGATGCGGATCAGCTCCTGAAAGTGTGCGCCGAATCCGTGGCCACCATACCCAAAGATCCGCGCCGCGTGGAGCGGGTTGACCTATCACAACTGGCGGGCACAGTGGTGAATCCCATTCCCACGGTTCAAATGCCGCCCAGCGAGACGCCAACCCGCACGAAGTTCGTCCAGAAGGAGGGCATGCACCTTTGCCCCGGCTGCAGCCAGGGATTCAATAACCTGGGCAACATGAAGCGTCACTACAAGAGCGTCCACGAAAAGGTCAAGGACTTCGAGTGCCGTTTCTGCGCACGCCGCTTCGCCAACTCCCAGTCCCTGAAGCAACACGAGTGGATACACACCGGCGAGAAGCCGTACGAGTGCAAGGTGTGTGGCACTCACTTCCGCCAGGAGGCGGCTCTCATCCGCCACCAGAAGGTCCACTACGAGAAGCCACCGAAACTGCCGAAGCCACCCAAGGAAATCACTGATAGAGCTCGTGAAAAGGCGATTCAAAAGAGTGAACATCGACAGAGGAAGGAGGCGCTACGCCAGGAGATTGCCGAGGCTGCCAAGGAAGAGCTGAAGGATCTGGAGACAATACGAACCCTGGAGAAGCAACACAACTCCTACGAGCAGTACAAGGCAGCGGCCGCTGTTCAAGCTAATCTTGAATCCGAGTTGGAGGATGAGTTTTAGAGCTTAATGTCTTCCAAAATGAGTGGAGTAATTAATTGTTGGTTAATATTTAACTATTTCCTAATTGTTATCTTAGTTTTAAGTTAAAAGAATTAGAGCTGTAAAAACATCGATAGTGCTCTCACTCGATATTTTCGATTGTTAGTCCAACCATCGATAATATCGCTATTATCGACAGAATAAAATGGGTTTAAAAAAATGTACTTTGCCTAATTAATACAAGATTTTATTTATAAAACAAAAAAACAAATAAATTTAACCACATTACTGTCTATAAAGAATTTATATATAGATAGTTTTTGAGATATTTATTATTAAAAATTAATTTAAAATGTTTCGGTCCTATTTTAAGAATATAAGAATTTATGATTATATTTGTTTTTATATTATATTTATTGGAACTTGTAAATTTTATACGAATTCACCGATTTGCTGCTAACGCGATGTATCGATGGTAGAAAGAAACAGTCGATAATATCGATAGTATCGTCGATAGTTTTACAGCTCTAAAAAGAATAAACAGAAAGCAATTCTTTAGGTAAAATAATGTCCTCAGCTTCATTCCTATTAGTTGTTTTCAATTTTTTTTTATTTTTACATTTACTTGCTTGTTATTTTGATGAGAGAGTGGGCTTAATGTTGTAAAATGATTGCAAACAGCCGGACGGACACGCTCCACAAATGGCTGCGGAAAGCGATGCCCGGCCGCTCATATGATAGATGGAGTGATGGATGGATGATAATGGTTAGATTCAAATGATACAAAATGCGATCAAAAAAATCTACAAGTAGATAGCAAAAATTTTGTATACATATAGGCGTATAGTATAGAGCAAGAAGTTCCCTAAACAGTGGAAAATGTTTGGTGGAAATGGTTGGTCGTTCATCCTCTGGCGAGGCCCATCCCCGCCTGCCGCTGGTGGTTCTAAGGGGCCTCCGGCGTCTTCAGATTGTACTTAGCCTTGATGTTGTTCAGCTCCTCCTGCTTCTTGTCCATGTCCACGCGCTTGAAGGCCTTGTTGGACTGGTAGTAGAGCACCACCAGGTAGCGATTGCACACGTTGAAGCCGGATAAATGGTCGCAGGCGTTCTTAGCGTCGAAAATGTCCTCGTAGACGACGAAGGCGGTGCCGCGGGTCTCCGGTGTGTTGCCCCTGTTTAAGATTAAGGCTGGAGAGGATTCACACAATGACAGAGACACTATTAACTTACACGCGAATCTGGCGGATGGCTCCGAATTTGCCGAAAATGTCGTACATCTCATCGGAGGTGATTTTGTACGGCAGATTCCGCACGTACAGCAGCCGATTCACCTCTGGCGGCAGGCGGATCTGCAAGAGAAATTTAGTTTTCCCCCCATTAGTTCCATTTACTTTGTCTCCGGACTGGAGTTCCCTCACATGGTTGCGCTTATTCATGTCCGGTCGCTTCGGATGTTAAGATGCGACAGGCGAGAAACTTTCACTCGACGGTGTGGAAAGCGAGATGCGGCTTTGTCTGACCCCGGGATGAATGTCCTGAGCGTGGTCCTTTGTTTAAAATTAATGACTCTTCTGTCTGGCCTCAAACCCAAACAAAATTGACACCAGGGTGGCGAATGCGGGCACTCTAAACTAGTGAAAGTGTGGCCGTCCTAGCGAGTGCATCTAGAGATGGCCGCAGGCCGTGATTGCAGCGAGACGTTAATTGTGGGTTGAAACTAAACTTTTCATGCTAATCAATTTAAATATTAAGTATCTGCTGTGGAATCGGAGCTAATAAAGTGTTAACCATGTGGAATCTGTATATTTTACCCAATGAAAATTAATATTCTTTAAAAATCTATGGATATTAATATCGGTTAAACAAATTAATATAGACTTAAGAATAAGAAGTATTATCATACCCGTATTCTCTTTTCCTTTGAAAAACAAATAATTATAAAACAAAGAGCGTTCAAATTTTAATTTTGAACGTGTGCCCGTGACGGCACGCTTCCATCTCTATGGCATATAGCATTTGCCTAGCCCATAGCACGGTCACACCGAACACAACTCTACTAATTGTGCAAAGAAAAGGTGAAAAAAGAGAAAATAGTTGCAAAACTCGCAATATTTCCAACCATTTTAGTTTTAAATCACAGCCAACACCCAAAGGTGAGTTCGGGGACCTGCAATGGTGATATTCCGTGCGCGAAAAGGTGTTTTTCAGGGGCGCGACTAGGTCCGTGGAATATGGCGGTGGTAGGCGGGCGGGTACGGTTCGGTTTGGGTTTTTTCTCGCTCTTGGTTCTGGGCAGGAAATCGCACTCGCCCCGCGCGGGGGGAGTCGGACGGGCACTGAAAATAAACGCGATTGGGGCAGTTTTACATGGCAGATGCGGACAGATGATGTAAATATCATATCAGCAGACATGCTATGTGCGTGTATGCGGTGCTGCGGGTTTGCTTGCCAAGTGCGCCTGTGTGCGTGAGTGGCCTCGACCACTCGTTCGCGCTCTCGCTGGGGCTCTTCCTCTTGTTAGTTTGCTACCCCTGCTGACGGGAGGGCATTAACCCGACTTGATCCGCTCCGATCTCCTCCTGCAGCAGCCGCACCAGCAGCAAGATGACGTGGGAACCACAGGGAGACGGTCTGCAGCAGATCATAGCGATCCTCAAGGAGTCGCAGTCACCGGACACAGCCACCCAGATGGCGGTACAAATGGTGAGTAATGCCCATGCCCCGTCGGCGCACAGCTGTTTTCCATTTCCCCGGAATCCATCCATACTGATCCGCACTCGCCACAGAAACTGGAGGAGTTCAATCGCTATCCAGACTTCAACAACTATCTCATCTACGTGCTGACCAAGCTGAAGACCGAGGACGAGCCGACGCGCTCGCTCAGCGGCCTGATCCTCAAGAACAACATCCGCATGCACGGCAGCACCCTGCAGACGGAGATCGTGGAGTATATCAAGCACGAGTGCCTGCAGGCCGTGGGCGATACCTCGCCCCTCATCAGGGCCACTGTCGGCATCCTGATCACCACCATTGCCAGCAATGGCGGTCTCCACAATTGGCCACAGCTGCTGCCATCGCTCTGCGAAATGCTCGACAACCAGGACTATAATGTGTGCGAGGGCGCCTTCAGTGCGCTGCAGAAGATCTGCGAGGATTCCGCCGAGATCCTGGACTCGGCGGCGCTCAACAGGCCGCTGAACTATATGATTCCCAAATTCCTGGACTACTTCAAGCACAGCAGCCCCAAGATCCGCTCGCACGCCATTGCCTGCATCAATCAGTTCATCATCAACAGGTCGCAGGCGCTCATGCTGAACATTGACACCTTCATCGAGAACCTGTTCCACCTGTCCTCCGACGAGGACCACGAGGTGCGCAAGAATGTCTGCCACGGACTGGTCATGCTGCTGGAGGTGCGCATGGATCGCCTGATGCCGCACATGTCGCAGATCATAGAGGTGAGTTCGAGGACTAAATTGAAATGTTTAGACTAAAAAAAACAGTAATTTATGATGTAGTTTTAAAGGGGGAACCTTCTAATTGTATTTATTTTGTAATACTTTTAATCTTTCCCACTTATTTGTCTTTATTTAGTATCTATTTAATGAAGTATCTATTTTATGTAGTATTAGAATATAGTTTCCATTAAGCTTATCATTTTTCCACTGCCTAATTCATGTAATTAACCCGAGATAATCCCTTCTCCCCCTTTTCAGTACATGTTGCTGCGTACCCAGGACTCCGATGAGGGTGTGGCTCTCGAGGCCTCCGAATTCTGGCTGTCGCTGGCGGAGCAGAGCATCTGCAAGGACGTGCTGGCTCCCTACTTGTCCCAGTTGGCCCCGGTGCTTGTGCGCGGCATGCGCTACTCGGAAATCGACATTATCCTGCTCAAGGGCAACGTGGAGGAGGATGACATGGTGCCGGATCGTGAGGAGGATATACGGCCGCGCTTCCACAAGTCCCGCACACACACAATCAAGAGCGGCCAGGAGGCGGCGGGTCAGGCGGGCGCGGCTGGCGAGGATGACGACGACGACTTCGACGACGGGTTGGACGACGATAGCTCGCTATCGGAATGGAATCTGCGCAAGTGCAGTGCCGCCGCCCTGGATGTGCTGGCCAATGTGTTCCGCGAGGACTGCCTGCCCGTGGTGCTGCCCATCCTCAAGGAGACGCTGTTCCACCAGGAGTGGGTGATCAAGGAGAGCGGTGTCCTGGCCCTGGGCGCCATCGCCGAGGGCTGCATGCAGGGCATGATCCAGCACCTGCCCGAGTTGATCCCCTACCTGATCAGCTGCCTGTCGGACAAGAAGGCTCTGGTGCGCTCCATCACCTGCTGGACGCTGTCCAGGTATGCCAACTGGGTGGTCAACCAGCCGCACGATCAGTACTTGAAGCCGCTGATGGAGGAGCTGCTCAAGCGCATCCTGGACTCGAATAAGCGCGTCCAGGAGGCGGCCTGCTCGGCCTTTGCGACGCTGGAGGAGGAGGCCTGCACGGAGCTGGTGCCGTATCTGGAGTACATACTCAAGACGCTCGTCTTTGCCTTCTCCAAGTACCAGCACAAGAATCTGTTGATTCTGTACGATGCCGTGGGCACGCTGGCCGATTCCGTGGGCCATCACCTGAACAAGCCGCAGTACATAGACATCCTCATGCCGCCGCTCATTGACAAGTGGAATCTGCTAAAGGACGACGACAAGGACCTGTTTCCGCTGCTCGAGTGCCTGTCGAGCATTGCCACTGCCCTGCAGTCGGGCTTTCTTCCCTACTGCGACCCGGTCTACCGGAGGTGCATCTCCCTGATCGAGCAGACCATCAACCAGGAAATGGTGGGTAAGCAATGGGAGTTTGTATTTATATTCATCCTTGAATAATTCCTTAGCTGTGCAAACAAAACCAAACCTTCGAGCATCCCGACAAGGAGCGCATGATTGTGGCTTTGGACTTGCTGTCTGGCCTGGCCGAGGGCCTTGATCGCCACATTGAGACGCTGGTGGCCAACAGCAACATAATGCACCTGCTCTACCAGTGCATGCAGGATGTGCTGCCAGAGGTGAGTGAAAACCTAATTAATAAAAGGTTTAAATTGAAAACTCCTAGGTTTTTATTTTAAAATAATAACGGCGGATTGATTTCATTTCTAATGATTTCGTTTTCTCTCGATTTTTCACGTGCTGATCGTTCTTATTCGCCAAACCAAAGTTACCGTATATTCTTTTCTTAAAAATCTAGGACTATTATCGATAACATTGTACCAACTGGTCACTAATGTGACTGTGTAATACAAAATGAGGTGTTTACATTATTCTAATTATTGAGTAATTTCAGGTACGCCAATCCTCGTTTGCTTTGCTGGGCGATCTGACCAAGGCCTGCTTCCCCCATGTGCATCCCTTCATGGCCGAGTTCTTTCCCATTTTGGGCCAGAATCTGAATCCCGATTTCATTTCCGTGTGCAACAATGCCACCTGGGCCATTGGCGAGATCTGTATGAAGCTGGGTGAGTATGGGGAGCATGGGATATTGGAATATGTTTAACCTTTCTATTAACAGGTGAGGAGACCAAGCAGTATATACACCTGGTACTCACCGACCTGTTTGTGATCATTAATCGACCCAACACGCCCAAGACTCTGCTGGAGAATACAGGTGAGCCGTTTGGGGCTGATATCGTCTGAGATATATATTTATGTATATATATTTATATATGATTCAGTATGTATGTGTGTATGTGGATCTCTGGACATTTGTTTCTGTTTTAGTTTGTGTTACTTGTTGCATGCACTCGAGCAGCAACGAAACGAAATCGAACCTCATTCCCATACAACATGCATAGAATTTACTAGATATAGCCAGCCGAGAGAGAGAGAGAGATCGATAAATATTCGAGAAAAGCGAAAGAAAAGCGAACTCTGTGTGTGATATTGATTTATTCAGTTGATTTATTTCTCTTACTTTTTTCCGTTCCTTTTAGCAATAACAATCGGTCGTCTAGGTTATGTGTGCCCAGTTGAAGTGGCTCCTTATTTGCCCGAATTTGTACGACAGTGGTGTGTAACACGTTTTCTTATATTTAACTAGCTTATATCCCTCCTTCTTCCCCACCCCATACCTCGAATTATGCTTAAACCAACACTAAAACCCCACGAGCACACACCCATCCCTTCTCTAGACTCATCCACGTACTTTTCAACATCATTTAACTGGAATTTCTCAAATTTGCTTTTCAACTTTCATGTTCTTTTGGCCCCCCAAGGCCTGCTGTTTCGATTATTAATTGCTTTAATTGCTTTAAAAACTCTCAACATACAGGTGCACCTCGCTGCGTCACATACGGGACAACGATGAGAAGGACTCGGCCTTCCGTGGCATGTGTCATATGATCACAGTGAATCCGGCTGGCGTGGTGCCCGACTTCATATTCTTCTGCGATGCCATTGCCTCGTGGGTGAATCCGCCGCAGGATCTGCATCAGATGATACAAAAGGTAAGTTCAAGCTAAGCTATATTTATCCCATTTATTAAGTTTAATCTGGCGGATCCAGATCCTCCA
The DNA here is from genome assembly GCA_018153105.1 of Drosophila rufa. Classification (NCBI taxonomy): domain Eukaryota; kingdom Metazoa; phylum Arthropoda; class Insecta; order Diptera; family Drosophilidae; genus Drosophila; species Drosophila rufa. The sequence continues at coordinate 5,311,220 of JAECXS010000085.1, forward strand.
TGGCTTCAAGACCCAGGTGGGTGAGGAGAACTGGCGTCGATTTGTGGATCAATTCCCGCCAACTCTGGCCGAGCGCCTGGCCACCATGTACAACATCTAAGGCAGCGCCATAGCGAGCCCAGCAAGCAGCAAAACATCTTAACTAGACAATTATGTACAAGTATGCGTAGTAGGCATGTCGTCGTCTTAATCCTTAGCCTGTTAAGTTACCCGATTCGATGCTGTTCGAATGCTACGTTAATACTGAAATCTAAGCTTATAGAAAAAAAAAAGAAAAACTAAAAAAAAAAAGCAACTGCATAATCATACATTTAACATATATCGATATATATATCTTATAGAGAAGAGCTAACCCCCACACAAAACACTAAAGGATCCTAGATCTAACAGAAGTCTGTCCGCTTCCAGTATATGAAATGCCAGAAAATCATGTGTTCCGGCCGTACTTAACCGGATTCATAATAATAATAGACAGAAAACCAACCAATCCATCAGTACACTTAGTTCAAAACCGAAAACATAGAGTATAGGGAATTATGCAGAGCACACGGGTGCTACTCATAGGTAATAAATGAAACTAAAAAATCGTCTTAAAGAGAAATAATATTGCGGGTTCGTGTCGCGGTAATTATAAACTAAAAACTAAACAAAACTCGTTGAGCGAAAGCGTTGAGCCAGGTGGGAAATCAAAGCAAAAATTTATAACCAAATAATTTCAGCTGAAGGAAATGTCACACAAACCAAACAAAGACTGAAACAACTCCGTTCAAAACCACAGACAGCACACTCACTCACAGAACAGAAGAAACTGAGCCCAGCGCTTTCGCAAATAAACAATTAAATAAATAAATAAATAAATCCCAAAACAAATCGTCGCGTTTCGGATTTATACGGTTTCGCGTTCGCGTTCGCGTATTCGCCGCTCGTCGCTCGTTCGTTCGTAATCGTAATCGTCGTATCGTCGTGGTATCTCGTCGGGTAAATCGGAAAATCGAAAAATCGGAAAGGAAAATAATACAAGGATAACGATAATATTGCAACTGTTACTGATACAAATTTACTTATACACTAAACGATGATATTCACATATATATATGCTATACAAAATTAGGTGTTTTTTTTTTTTGTTAGGGAAAAGAGAAAGAGAGAAAGGGAAATTTTTGAGATTAGGATTTTGTTGAGAATCATGATATATATTTATTTTTGTGCGATCCTTTAACTGAATACAAAAGCAACCATTGACTGATCACTTTTTAAAGTATTATTATATAATTTTGTTGTTTAAGGACAATTGTAATTAATTAATATTATTATTTCACGAAACCTTTGCTATCTGATATTTGCTTTCATTTGTATAGGCCCTATCATTTTGTAATGATTGTACAGAACAAATTTTTTACGATTATACGATTAGGTGTAAAGTTGACTAAAACTAAACTAAATGGAAACAAAAGTCTTTGAAATTGTCGCGGAACAACTGGAAAACAAAAAATATAAAGCTAGGGAAAACTAAAAACTAAAAACTAAACTAAACTAAACTCTCAGTCGAAACAAGTGAAAACCAAGTAAATCTAAGTAATAGTATTATGTAATTATGCAAACCGTGTTTACGTTTGTGTTTTTATTTCGTTTTATTTTTACTTTTGAAAATGGGGGAACGTGTGATAATAATGTAACTTCGGGTCGTTCGTTCGCGTCGCGTTAAACTCAACTCAAGCTAAAGAAATCTAACAACAAGGGACTCTCGCCCCCGAGTCCCAAATATAATACCAATACTTAATATAATATAATACTGAAACGGTCTAACTAAAAAAGTGAAGCAATTGCTAAAGCTGAAACTAAACTAAATGAAAAATCGTGATTTCGTTGTACCTTAATCCGGATTCATCGCGGAATCCGGTCGCGTTCGCGTGCGTTTGTATCTCTCTCGGGTGATCTTAGTGATTAGCGTTTAAGCAGTAAACAAAACAAAACAAAAAACAAACAATAAAAACAAGCAACTACACACACACACACAGAACACACTCATATACACACCAAACACATATACATACAACTATATAAAATATATTTATAGATTTTATGCAGCATAGGTTTTTGTTCTAATAAATACTACGATGTGAATAGGGAATAAACAAAAACAAAAACAAAAACCAAGAGAGTAGGGAAAGTAATTAAAAATAAACAAAATGCTAGGTCAAGTTAGGACAAGAAATTATGAAGGAAAAAAATCAAAACGGAAGATTAGGGAATTATTATTTCATATTTATTACAATATTTACACGTGTATATGTAACTAAAATCTTGATAAGAACAAACCCATTGTTTTTAGTCCTTTACAAACACACACACACAATCTTTCATATTTGTTGTTGTTTATTTAACCGAATCAATTACCAATACTAGTTAATATTGTTTTAATTGTAACACAAACACACACTGCATATACACACATCCTTTTAAAACACTCGGTTTTTGCAATAGGCCTCCAAATGTCTAACGAAATTGATTATATATATACATTAAACATTATAAACATTATAAAGAACATATGCATATATACATATATGAAGTACATGCGAATATGCCTAATCCCTACATCTAGCTGTATGTGTATCCCAGCATATATTGGCCAACTAGAGATTATCCTTCTGGAGTTTGAATATTTGTTTAACGGCAACTCCATTTAAAAATTCAACTATCTATCCAGATTGTGTAAATTGAAAGGAATATATATCTGAATAAATATGTATGTATAACATTACCATCAACAAAAGCCTTTTTGGGTTTAAGGGAGCTGCATGAGAAAGTTATGAGCTGGCAAAGCAAAGTAACAGAACTGGACACATCGGAACCAAGGAGATAAATCTTATATCAAGGGAGAATCGAAGGAATCAGCGTGGGAAATCAACAAGGACCAACCCAACTGTCAGGAAATAGACCAACATCGAGCAGTCAAGATGGTACTGTGGAGAATCAGCACGAATCCACAGCAAGAGATAGCGAATCTTAGGTAAGCCCATTCATTGGAACCGGAACAGCTCAACTGACAAATGAAATCTTAAGTTTTATGGGAACAGTAGTAAATAAGTAAGTAAGGAGATGAACGCAGACACCTGTGATCAAGTATTTAGGGAATTACATTGTTTATTTACTGCGCGCGTTGTCTTAAAAATATACTCAAGTATTTTCGACTATTATTTTTATTCGAATCTACATCGAAAACTCGATAACATATCGCGTTAGCTGAAATCTGGTGCTTTTCTGTTTGCCGCGTTAGTGATTCTTCTCAAATCTTAGTGCAGATTAGTATAGTTTTTATACTTTGGTAGTATCAAATTAATAAGCATCCATTAAGAAATTTGTAAAACTCAAGAAACTATAGTGTAAGTAGTTTCTATGACGAAGAAATTATATAAAACTCCAAAATCCCATATAAAAAAAAAGAGGTCCTGTTTTAATTGGATAAAAATGATTTAATATATTTATTGATTCTTCAAAATTACTACGTTAAAAAGAGACACAAGACTTGAAGAGTTTGAGACATTATGAAAAGTACAGAAATTACACATGTAGATATGGCTTTAAGAGATTGGCACAAAAGTTTGGCTTATAGTTTTAAGAGATATACGACGGGCGTCTTGGCCAAGGGTCCATTATCTATCGGAATCCCCCGGACTATAACCACAACCCGTCGATTTTGTTCGATTTAGATTTGTTCGTTCGTTGTCCTTGGACTTGCGTATGTTTCTTCAACTTTCCATTATTTTTCCTGGCATCCTTTCATAGACTTGGTTGCATCATAGGTCCTTTAAGAGTTGCCAGGGATCACCTCTAGTTGAGGGGGCAGACGCCCTGCCATATGTCGCCGACGACCATGCTCGGTGTAATGTTGACCAGCTTCTTGTTGATCTCCACGCGGCTGATGCAGCCCTTGAAGGACTTCCTCGTCTTGATGCCCGGCGCCTTGGCGAAGGCCAAGTGGCCGCCCATGAAGAGCGGCCTATTGGTCTTGGTGGCGGCTGAGCCCTCGTTGCCCACGCCCGGATTGGAGCTCATGAAGTCCACGGCAATGTTGATGACAAACTTGGACTTGATGGCCTGGACGTTGCGGGTCTTGCCGTCGCAGAAGCTCTCGTTGTTGGGCAGCGTGAAGTTGGTGGTCACAATGTTCTTGGTATCGGACTTGACCGTGAAGTACAGCGTGTTGTCCACCAGCTCGAGGATGGCGTACGAGTTCTTGCCGTGCACGGAGAAGAGCAGCCCGTTGGGATCCCGGGGCCGGAAGTCGAAGCTGATGGTCATCTCGGTGCCGACGGCGAAGCGCTCGAAGAGCTTCACATACGCCGTCTGGCTGTTGAAGAACACTCCGCGCTCCACCTGCTCGGAGCAGGGCACCACACCGAACTCTGCCGGCGGTGGCTCCAAGTCCACGCTGTCGAACTTGAAGTCCTTGAGGCAGCCGTTGTAGTACGGCGCCAGCGGGTTGTACCCGGTGGAGTTGCGCACCCTGGACTCTATGAAGCTGTTGACGCCTCCAAAGTAGACTGGCGCCTCAACAGCCAGCACTGGAGGACTGCGATTCGCATCCAGATCCAGCGAGCTGGGCTGCTCCACGCGGTCGATGAGCAGGGTCACCCTGCGGCTGGTGCGGATCGCCTCCACGGTGTGCCACTTGCCGTCATTGAGCTCCGCCTCACTGCTGATGTTGGCCTGGAGCACGGCGCCCACGCGCACGTTGTGGTACACCCGGCCGTCCAGGAGATAGACGGCGATGAAGTCCTCGTGCTGCTTGCTGCCCGCGTAGAAGAGCAGTCCGTTGGGATGGTCCGTGCGGAAGGAGAAGGTCACGTCGTGGTGGCGACGCAGCTTCGCCGGCAGCGGGTTGATCTCCAGGCGCTGCTCCCGATTCTGGTAGAAGCGGTAGCCCGCCTCGGCAAAGTCCACATCGAAGTTGGGCTGCTCCGGGAGCTTGCAGCGCTTGTCGCTGGGCAGATTCAACTTGGTGGGTGGCCGCGTGGTCAAGGGTCTTTGGGGCTTGGCGGCCTCCTTTTCTTGCTCTTCTTCCTTGTCCAGGTCCTCATCGATGGCCAAGGGGGACTGAGTGGTTGTCGTTGTCGTTGTAGTGGTTGATGTGGTGGTCGTGGTCGTTGTCGTCGTTGAGGTTGTGGATGGCGTGGTTTGGGGCGCAGGAGCAAAGGTGGCAGGCCGTGGGGACTGCAGCTTCTCGACCTCCCAAGGGTTCTCCAGCACGTCATTGGCTCCACTGGGGTAGTAGGTCGGGAGCGTGTTTGGTTCGTAGGCTGGAAGAGAGATCAATAAGGTTTAAGTTGGTGGGAATTGGGGATTCAAGGAGCTTGGAATAAGGATTTAAGGCGGGCGTATTCCATGGTCAGGACACTCTTTACTCACCCAAAACATGCGGCGGACACCCGTTGATGTTGCCATTCTTCTTCTCCGCACTGTTGGCAAAGTTAATGATCTCCTCATTGAGGGTCACATCGCTGATGCATCCCACAAAGTAGGCCAGGGAGGCCAAGGCGTTTCTGGGCGTGCGATAGTTGTCCGGGAGGCCAGCAAAGAAGATGTCGCCACCCTCCAAGATCAAAGGTTGCGGAGTGCCAAGTCTGTCAAAATAACAAAGATTAATAAAGGAAGTAGAAGAGAGTAAGCTCCAACCCACCTCTTGGTCTCCACATCGTCAACCGAAAGTCGCAGCTCTCCCTCGTTGTGCTGCACCGTAACCACATGATCCTCGCCATCGTTAAGGTTAAGCTCATCAATCAACAGCTGGCTGCCCATGCTGTTCAGCTTGAGCACACCCTCATCCAGGCTTAATCCAATGTGCGAGCTCTGGTCATGATTGGCGGCATAGAAGAGCACGCCGTTGGGTTGGCGGGTCTTGAAGTGCAGCACCACATGCAGATTGTTGTCCAGGTTGACGTTGTTTATCCTCAAGAAGCCATAATCATGCGGGGCATACGACAGCACCGTGGAGAATCTCTCCGAGCAGCCCTCCTCCACTCCCGTGCCATTTACGTACTCCGTAAGGTCCACGACCAGGCCACTGATCACCACATCGTCGATGCAGCCCTCAAAGTTGGGCTGGAGACTCAACGTGCTGTTCACTCGCCGCGGATGGCCGCCGAAGAACAACCTCTTGAGCCGGGGCAGCTCCTCATCCGCTTCGGCGGGAGCCGTTTGTCGGGACAGAACCTGATCGTCCACCGTGAGCAGACCATCGCGATGATCCCGCTCCGCCCGAACCGTGTGCCACTGGTTGTCGTTGTAGTGATTCTGATTGGCCGAGACCAGGCCTCCGCCCTCGCCCAGGCTGACGTTGAAGTAGATGGCGCCGTCAATCATCTCGATGGACATGTAGTGCTTGTCCCGGCCGTAGAAGAAGAGCAGGCCGTTGGCCGTGTCCTTGTCCGCCTTGAAGCGGAACTGGACGCTGGAGCGGTCCTTAAAGTTGGAGGAGGCCTTCAGCTGGGCAAAGCCGTTGCCCTTGAACCGCAGCCCCGTCACCGGCTTCTTCTTCTCCAGCAGCACATCCCGCTCCCGAGCGCCCTCCCTGTTGTCCTCGGCGAACACAAAGTTCCAGAGTCCCACGTTCTCGTCGCCGATCCTCAGGTCCTCGATGTCGCCCACGAAGGAGTTGGCATTCAGTTCCTTGGGTGCATTGAAGTCTGGGGCAGCCGGGTAGCCGCCCACGAAGAGGCGACTGTTCTTGTCCACATGCAGGATGTTCTGGGATCCCTCCAGGTAGCCAGACTTGCTGTGCTCGATCACCTCGCCGGTGGGCAGTTGCTCCCTGATCGTGAGCTTGGCATTCGGCCCGGTGCGATCTACCACGGCCTGATACCACTTGCCATCGGACACATACTTGTCGCTGGTGATGCGCTCCGGTCCGTTGCCCAGATCGATGTTGAGGATGGGGTAGCCGTTCTCGATCTCCACGGCCACAAAGTCGTTGTTGTTCTGGGCGGTCTTGTTGTCGTTGCCCAGGTACAGGAGGAACCCTGAGGGGTCGGTGGTGCGGAAGAAGGTCGAGAGGTTGGTGCGAGTGGCCAGGAGCTTGGTCTTCGGTGGGGTCTTCAACTCCAGCACTGTGCTGGGCCTGAACTTGACGCCCACCTTGATGCTGTTGGCTATCTGGCGAGCGGCCTCCACCTTGGCCTTCAGGTTCTCAATGTCCTGGCCCAGCTGGAGGGTCTGCTCGCCCACCCGTTGCTGCTGCTCCTCGATGTCCTCGGCCAGCTCGGTCAGCTTGGAGACGGAGCCCTCGACATTGTCCAGCTGGTTGTTGGCCTGCGAGATGTCCTTGTTGGTCAGATCCAGATCCCGATTGATGTTCTTGGCCTTCTCCAGCTCCTTGGGTGTCTGCACACTCACCGGCTGAAGGGTTTCCAGCACACTCTTGAGGATGTCCAGGGCATCGCTGGCGTTGGCATTCGAGTTCTTCCACAGATCTATCTGCGACTCCGCTGGGAGTTGGGTAATGAGGATGTTGATGTCCTTCAGCTTCTGTTCCGTGGCATTGTTCAGGGCGGAGATGGCCTGGACCTTGCCAGCCGAAGCATCCAGTCTTGGTTCCAGGTCATCCTGGACATTCAGCAGGGCCTGGCGAGCATTCTGCAGCAGCTCGGCGGACCGGCTGTCCGCTTGGCCAGCTCTCTCCTCAATGCCATCGGTGATCTGGGTGGCATTGCCGGCCGCCGTGATGGCATCCTGGCTGAACTGCTGGGCCGCTTCCACGGCCTCCACGATGCCGGAGTAGGCGGTGGCCGCCTTGATGGCCGGCTCGGCACTGGCGGTCATATCCGTGTACTGGACAGCCAGATCCTGGGCCTTGACCGACAGCTCGGCGGCCTTTTGCTCCGCCTGCTCGGTCAGGAGCTCCGCCTCGTTGTGCTGATCCTCCCTTAGAGGCAGCTCACCCTCCACGTTCTTATTCACCGAATCCAGCTCGTCGAGGGCATCCCTCAGCTTGTCCAGCTTCTGGGTGATCTGGCTCAGGGTGAGATCCCCGTTGATCAGGTAGTTGCCCGCCTCCTTGATGTTCTTCTCGGCCTGCTGCTGCTGGTCCGAGACCGTTTCGAACTTGGAGTTGTCGAAGGCCCTCTGGTTCATCACATTCCGGCGCTCCACGTCGGCCGATTTGTTTTGGGATTCCTCGCTCCAGTTGTACAGATCCTCCAGCTTGTCGCTGAACTCCCCGATGTCGTTCTGCAGGGCGCTCAGGCTCCTGTTCTGCTCCTTGATGGGCAGCACCAGGGTGTTCACCTCCTCGAAGAGCTTGCGGGCCTTCTCCAGCACCTGCTCGTTGGGGGCCACATCTATCTTGGTCTCGTTGATCTGTCCCAGGATGTGCTGGGCCTGCTCCAGGGCAGCATCGATCTTGGTGCTGGCCGCTGCCTCGAGGTTCTTGGACAGAGACTCCACCGCGGTGATGGCCTCCCGGGCCTGATCCGCACTCTTGATGGCATCGTCGTAGGCCGTGGTGATGTTGCCCAAGGTGGTGCTCGATCTCTCGCGGATGTCCAAGGCATTGGCCAGGGTTTGGTTGACCTGCTTGGCATAGGACTTGGCCTCCGCCTCCAGCTCGCTGTTGGCCTTCTTCGAGGGATTTAGGTCCACGCTGGTGGGATCCAGCAGCTTGACCTTCGGCTCCAGTTCGTCGGCCAGCTCGTCGTAATAGTTGAGCTTCTGGCTGGTGAAGAAGGCCAGGGTCATGCTGTTGAAGTCGGCCAGGACACTGTCGATCTGGTAGCGCATGCGATCGGTGACATCCAGCAGGGCGTGGTGGCAGTTGTTGCACTCCTGGCAGCCCTCGTCCTTGATCAGCACCCAGCGGTTCGGGCAGGCGTCGCATCTATCTCCGATAACTCCTGGCAGGCACTGGCACTTGCCGGTGTTCGGGTTGCACCCGAATCCCCGCGAGTATCCCTGGTTGCAGTTGCAGGGCGTGCAGCCCTCCTTGGCGTAGTTCCAGTGATCCACGGCACACCGGTCGCACTGGCGTCCCGTGACCCCTGGCTTGCAGGCACAGTGACCCGTGTGGGCGTCGCACTGCGTCGAGTTGGAGGCCGATCCGCAATCGCAGGCCCGGCAGCCAACCCCTGACTCGAAGCCATAGTGATCCGGCTTGCAGCGATCGCAGCGCTCTCCGATCACGTTCTCGTTGCAGGTGCACTTGCCCACGAAGGGATCGCACTCCTGGGTGCCCACATCGTCGCAGTCGCAGCTCTGGCAGTTCTTCAGCTTCACAGCATCGCCATAGAACCCAGGAGCACACAGATTACAGGCCGCCCCAAAGGTGTTGTTCAGGCAGCGCAGGCACTCGCCGGTCCGCGTGTCGCAGGATCCCTGATCCTCCGGGATAATGTTGCCGGAGCACTCGCAGGGCTTGCACACATCCCCCAGGTTCTCAGGCTGGCCGTAGAAGCCATTGGCGCAGGACTCGCAGCGGGGTCCCGTGTAGCCCGGCTTGCACTCGCAGTGGATCTCGTTGCCGCTCTCGGAGATCTCGCAGCTGGTGGCGAAGTTATTGGAATCAAAAGGTAGAGGACAGGCACAGATCATGCAGTCGCCGGGGCTGCCATTGGTGGCGTTTCCATAGTACCCAGACACACACTCCTCGCAGTGATCGCCCTGGGTGCTGTGCATGCAGTTCGTGCAGATTCCGGTGGCGCAGTCGCAGGTCTCCGAGTGGCCGTTGCACTCGCAGGGAATGCAGTAGCCGCCATACGGGCCGCTGGGATCCCGGTAGTAGCCCGGGGCACAGTCCTCGCAGGAGTGTCCCACGTAGCCGGGCGGGCAGGAGCAGCGTTCCACGGCCAGGAATTGGTATTCCGTAGTGCCATCGGCATCTTCATCGGCCAGGGTCAGGTAGACATCAGCCAGGTGGGTGATCAAAGTCTGCTCCCAGTAGTTGGCACGGATGAAGATCGACTTGAGATCCCGCAGGACCATCATGAAGTCGGCGCGGGAGACGGGCTTGCCGGACACCGTCTGGAAGTTGGTCTCCACTATGTGAATCCTGTTGGTAAAGGGCTGATTCCTGTTGGGCTGCTCGTAGCTCTGGTGCACCAGGACATTGTGTTCGCTAAACAGGATCACATCCGGCGCCACAATATACTTTCCATCAAACCCAGAGGTGAAGTGCAGGGTGTAGGCCAGATCTCCACCATAAGAGGAGATGTGGCTATTCTGGTTGAGCAGGTAGTCCAGGACCCCGAAGTAGGCGGGACGCTCGTCGTTCACCTCGCGCAGTGTGAAGTCCGCCTGCAGCGTGGTCTCGTTCACCAGGAGCTCCTCCGCAGGCACCGGCCACATCTCGAACTTGATGCTCTCCGCCCGGAACTCGGGCGTGCTGATGGACACCTGCCGGAGGAGGCTCACATTGTAGACCCTCAGGTAGGCACTGTCGCAGCGCGAGGTCTTGCCGAAGCAGAAGCACGTGGTGCAGCCATCCGGATTGCTGTCCTGCAGGTTGTAGGTGCCGTCGTCGCACTGGTCACAGTCTCGTCCCACCACATTCTTCTTGCAGAAGCAGCTGCCATCGATCTTGTCGCAGACCTCCAGCTCCGTGCCCGGCTTGTGGCAGCTGCACTGCTCGCAGTGCGGGAAGTTGAAGTAACCATTGGCACAGACATCGCAGGCCCTGCCCTCGATGTTCTCCCGGCACTCGCAGGTGCCATTGAACAGGTCGCACTGGGTGTTGCCATTGGCGATGCCCATGTGGTTGCAGCCGCACTCCTCGCAGCCAATCACCTGGAACAAAGGGTTAACTGGGAACCATCTTTTAGGGGGGATAGGTATCTCACCTGATGGAATCCGTAGGTGTTGGGCGCACACTTCTCGCACATATCTCCTATGACATTCGGTGGGCACATGCATTCTCCGGTGGTGGGTTCGCACATGGCGCTGCTCGGGCACTCGCAGCGCTTGCAGTCGGGGAATCCGTAGTACCTGCTCCGGCAGGCTCCGCACTGGCGCTCAATCACATTCGGCTTGCACTGGCACTGCCCACCAAACGGATGACACTCGAAGCTGGTGGACCCGGCATAGTCACAGTTGCAGGGCAAAGCTCCACTATTATAGTCGGCGGTCAGGGAGAACACGGACTTCTTGCAGAAGTCACTGGCATTGTGCGTGATGTGGAAGTGGTCCAGGCCGCAGTTCTGGATGAACTCCTTGGTCTGGTCAAAGGTTTCCTCCACCAGCAGGTCGTCATTGTATTGCTTCAGGGGGACCACCACCAGGTAGTCCAGCCACACGCCCAGAGATCGATCGTTCTGGAAGATTAGCTTTATAAAAGGGTTCCTTTTTAAGGGGTATTATTAGGACTCACTGTAATGGTAAACTTGAACTCATCGTCGATCTCAAAGGCTCCATCTACGCCAGGACGTATCACTCCTCGGCAGCCGGAGCTCGAAGGACAGTGCTGAATGTCGAACTTGCCATCATACTGGTTCTTGCCTGCGGTGAGGGTGTAGTACACCTGGTACTTGGGATGGTTGGGCTGATAGTACTTCACGAGGATTACAAAGAGGTTGGGCTTGGCGTCCTCGACCTTTGATCTGGTTAGAGAGAACACAGAGTTGATAGAAAGAGGTTCGAAAGAATAATAAACTCTGAACGCACTCAATCACAATAGTGGCATCCTTGTGGTCCAAATGGATCAGCTTAACCCTCTCATCCAGAGCGGCATAAGGCGGCTTGTTGGCGGCAATACGATCCTCGTGATCTGTTTCAAACTCAATCTTCTTGGAGTCCGGCACCGAGCGGAACTTGGGCGTGGCACACTTCTCGCTGTGAATCACACACACGGGACTGGGATTGATGTAGTCAATGGACCATTGCTCCACAGGAATGGCAGTCACCGAGATGATGGGCACACGGGATTCGTCGTCAATGTCAGCCTGGAAAGTAACCAAAATAACTTACAAAGATCCTTAAAGTATGGCTAAGAAACCCACAGAGATGGTCACTGGCTGCAGATCGTCCTTGCTGATGTAGAAGGCCCTCTCCTGACCATCATCGTTGACCGAGGTCCGGCAGATCGTGGAGTACAGGCAGGGATACAGCAGCACCGATGTCTCCGACTCGGGACTGTTCTTCAGCCTCAGGTTGATGTAGTAGGTGCTGGGGTAGTTCCTCTCGCTGATGTAATCGATCACAAAGATGTACTTGCCGCTGTGCGGCACATCCACAATGTAGTTGAGCTCCTTCTGCTCACTGGTCAGCACCGGGATGTCGCCCACGTGGCTGACAATAGCAAGATGCTCCGGATCACTGTACACTTCCGTGGGATTGGTAGGCTTGTCGTTGGGTCCAATGACAAATGGAGTCCCAGCTGGCTGGAAGACCTCCACGGAGGCGTACTTGTAGTGACGGCACAGCTCCATGTTGCCCAGCTCACAGGGATTCGAGATGTGGCGGGTGAGGATGCCAGCTTCGTAGTAGGCGGCGGGCAGGAGGACAAAGTAGTCCAGCATCACGTTCTTGTTGGCCTTGGTGCTGAAGACATAACGACCCGGATCCAGGACAATGGCCGAGGGCTTGAGGCCCTTGGGACCGGCGACAGTCACAAACTGGGGTTCCAAAGTGGGCTGGAGTAGGACCTTTACGCTAATTAGGAGGGAAATGGAAAGCCAGAAGTATTATATATCCCTAAACCCCTAAAAAGATTTAGAACTCACTGCTGATCCACCTCCAGAGGATTGTCGGAAGTGATCGAGATGGAGGCCGTCACATTCTCGGCATTGGGATTCACATAGCGCAGGACAATCCGGTAAAGGGATGACTTGAACACGTTCACCACGTTGTGCACCTCGTTCTGGATGGCATTGAACACCACATAGCCCTTGCTACTAAACCCAGGGAAGGCGTCCTCATCGTAGTCATACCGCACCTGGGTGCTAGAGGGCAGGGTTCCATCCTCGTACTCGTACTGGAACTGATGCAGCGTCGGGAAGAAGTGAGTGGTCAGGGGTTGGGTGCACGCCAGACCCGTAATACGAGGATGACACTTGCACTGGCCACTGATCTTGTCGCAGACACTCTGCCAGGAGCCGCCCACATCGCAGCTGCAGTCCTTGCAGCCGAAGAGCGAGGCGCTGTCCAGGTCGAAGGTTCCATCGCGACACTCCTGGCAGCGCCTGCCCTGAGTGTGGGGCTTGCACGGGCACTGGCCGGACTTGGAGGCACACGTATCCAGGGCGGAGATGGTGCCATCCGTCCAGCAGTCGCAATTCTCACAGCCGTCCGTGTTGCTGATGTTCAGGTTCCAGTAGAGGGGCTTGCACTCGTCGCATATCCTGCCGGTCACGCGCTCCTTGCACTTGCACAGCTCACCCACAGGCACGGAACCGCATCCGGCGAACTTGTCAATCACTCCCGCCGGGTCACAGTTGCAGTCCTCGCAGCTGGGGAAGTTGTAGAAGCCCTCCTTGCAGGACTCGCACTGGCGACCATCGAAGTTGTCCCTGCACAAACACTGTCCGTCGGCATTACAGGTGACACCCTGCGATCCATGAGAGTCGCACTGACAGGCTATCGAAAATATTATCAAAAATATTAATTAAATTATAAAGTAACAAGGGAATTCCCCTAAAGAAAACCCACCTAGACAATCCGGATAGCTATAGTATCCAGCACTGCAAAGGGTACACTGTTTGCCCGCAAAATTGTTGAGACAATTGCACTTTCCGGTGTTGTCACAGGTAATCGCTGAGCTTCCTGTGCTGGAGCAGTTGCAGGGCTTGCAGTCTGGGTAGTTGTAGTATCCTGGCAGGCACTGGTCGCACCTGGGACCTCCGAAACCCTCGCGGCAGATGCACTTGCCCGACTGCTTGTTGCAGATCTCCGACTCCGTGCCCTGGTTGTCACAGTCGCAATCTGAATTTGAGAAGAAATCCTTAGAAATACTCTCAAATTAAGAAAAATACCGCAACCTACAGGAGCATGTGGGGTAGTTGTAGTATCCATGCTTGCATCGCTCACAGTTGTCGCCCCCGAAGTTGGTCAGGCACTTGCACTCGCCGGTGGTCATGTTGCAGTCGTTGCTGATGGAGCCAATCTTGTTGCACTCGCAGGCCTTGCACTCGGGGAAGCCGTAGTAGCCCTCGGCACACTGCTTGCAGTAGGCTCCGGCAAAGTTGATCTTGCAGGGACACTGCTGGCCACTCTCCGCCTCGCAGTGGTAGCCATTGGTGCCGTTCAGGTTGCACTCGCACTCCCGGCAATTGGGATAGCCGTAGTAGCCGTAGGCACAGGAGTCGCAATTCGGAGGCTGGAAGGCGGCACGGCACTCACAGTTGCCGGTCTCCTCCTCACAGTGGCCGGTGGAGTAGAAGTAGTCGCACTGACAGGCTGGCAGTAGGGATGAGGGATGAGTAAGGAAGGGTTTGCAGTGGGAGAGTGGAAAAACTTACGACTGCAGACATCGGTCTCGTTCCAGTGCTTGCCCTGGGGTCGGTAGTACTTGGGCTTGCACTTGTTGCAATTGATTCCCACGGTGTTGTGCTGACAGTTCTGGCAAACGCCACCGCCATCGTAGTGGCCATGGATGTCCAGGGAGAGTCCTTTGCGGTTGACCTCCTCGTCGTACTTGCACTCGTTGCTGTGGCCATGGCAGTTGCAGGCTGAGGATGTGGGGATAATGGTTATTTTGGGAATATTTAAAGGGGTTATCGTAAAGTTAATCGCTTTTCTGAACTTGAAATAATAACATAGGGCTCTTGACTGTGCTGCTAACTATCGATTAAGGCTGTAAAGCACCAAATTGTGCTGTAAGGCGCAACCGGTATTTAATCTGACCGCGAAATTTTGACGGGGAGGGTAGACCTAAGGACCTAAGGGATTTTGGCCATTTCAAAAAGGTGTTCGCTTTAGAAATCTGTCCGCTCAAGGAAGCTATCCTTTCAAGGAAGCTATTCTTTCAAGGAAGATATCCTCTCAAGGAAGCTGTCCGTTTAGCCTAGCACTCCGTTGACTTAAAGTTTCCGCCTAAGAGAGCTCTCCTACCAAAGGAATTATCCTCTCAAAACATCCCAAATCCCCTACTCACGTTCACAGTTGAAGGGTCGGGCATTGGTGTTCTGTCTCCACTTCTTTTGCTCGAAGCCGGGACAGCACTCATTGCACTGGATGCCGCAGGTGTGATGCTGGCACCGGCAGGCAAGAATCCTCACCGGACTTTTCGGGTCCTTGACGTCGCAGGTGTCGGCATGGCCGTTGCACATGCACCTACCACCGATCGAGATGTCCTTGATCGAGTAGAAGTAGCGACGCGTCACCGTGGGATCCTGCCTAGCCACGGACATCAGATGTCCCAGAAGATTCTTGGTTCGCAGCAAGCGAATCCTGACATTGGTGGCTCGGGTCCATTCCTGCAGCACTGACGAGTTGAAGTAGTTCGTGGAGCTGGGACGCTCGTTCAGCAGCATCACCGGGATCTCGCCGTTCTCCAGGGGCACAATCTTGGAGTATTCGGTGGTGCAGATGACATCGTCGTCGCGGGTAATCGGTTTGTAGGTGTCCTTGCCGAAGTAGGTCTCACAGTCGGCGGGAGTATCGGAGAAATGCTGCCAGGGGGTCCAGGTCTTGCCATAATCCGTGGACTTCTCCAAGGTCCAGAGACCCGGACGCGGGGAGTTGCCCATGCGAATGAACAAGTAGGCCACATGGAATTCCTGCGGAGATAAGGAAATTTTGGAGATTAGTTTGGAGTTTTTTTTGGGTAAGGAAATATATAAGGGAATTTGTATTAAAAAGATTCTGGGGTAATGGCAGAAACTTGAGAAGATAAAAAGGTTCAGATTTTCATGTCTTAAACGTTGTTAATACTACAAAGGCCAAGATAAGGCTGATCTCTGTGTAAGTTTGTTTTTATACTAAAAGGTCTTTAAACTTTATGTAACACAGAATATCTCTGTGGAATAATTAATGTATCTTTAAAAATAATATAAAAATATTTTCTGTGACTAAACATAATCTTCCGTTATAGGTTACTTTGCTAATTTTTCCCCAGAAGCTGAGAGTATTTCAGTCTTTGGACAAAACTCACTTGGCGCAAGCAAATTCATTAAAATTTATTAGCCGAGTGTACACATCACAGATACACACTCACACTCATACACAAACTATACCAACACACACAAGAGTGTGAGACAACATGAGATCACTGTGGGAGAATTAACTCCAATGTTCCTCCTCCGTTTATTTATATTTTCTTGCCTTATGTTTGCTTTTTAATTTGGCTTCAATTGAAAACGAACCAAGAGATAGGGAGATATACGAGTGTATATGCCAAGATGCAAACATTCGTTCATATCCATGAACATATGTACGATATATGTACTGGATACACATGTTATATACTCTGATTTGTTTACATTTCTGGCTTTTCATTAGTTTTGACCATGTGGAAGTTGATTCAGAATTTTTTTTTTGCATAAACAGAAGTCTTGTAGAGTACAAAAAGCGGTACTCAAGGAATAGAAGGGGTATATTGAATTCATTCATTGTTTATCAGTCAAAAAATAGAGCTAACACTTTTTAAAGGAAAAACATAATTTTGTACATTATTTTATAGAATTTTCCAACTCGAACATAATGGGAACCATTGCCCTGAGTACCGGTTATCTTATATTGCAGCCTTATTCCCTAACTACATGATTTTTTCCTTCTCAATTTAGAGCCCAAAAACAATGTTGTATAGTCTAATTATAAACCCAAATAGCATACATTCCGTTGCATTCCCCGAATCTAGAAAAACTGCAACTTATGAGAATTAAAACCCCGGCACGGAATATGTGGATGAGATCATGTTGGGGCTGTATAATAAGTCTTTGGGCAATTATTCTCGAAATTAAATCCGTCCCCGGACTACAATGAAACCTCGTGGATTATGCCGTTTCCGTTGCAAGTGAGATAAGAACGTAGGCGACCCCGACTCGGGCCTTTATAGAACCATTTCAGAAGCACTGATAATACACAAGTTGCTGTGTAGTTTCTGATAAGGAGGAGACTGCTCCCAATTCTTTTTTATGTCGCATGCTGGAGCCCCAAGAAATTATACGCCTTTATCGCTAACAAAAAATACAAAAAAAAAAATACAAAACGAAAACCCAGAATGAACAGCGCCAAAGAGTCAACGCTCCGTGTCGGTTTCTAAGCAGCTTGTAAACCGAGACTTTCCATTCAAGCAACCGAACGAGTACATACAATTGGGGTCAAAATAATAATTGTTTTGTAGTTTTAAATATTCTGAAAATTATTTATGTTAAGGGAGAATATGTTCTTGTAGCTTAGGTAAGCCCTATAATGACTCTTAAGTCCCAAACTTGTTTAAAACCCACCAGATATTGCATATAACATATTCTAATCTGTAAAATCTTGTTAAAATATTTTAAAATTAAACTGTAGTACTAGAATTTCGACCCCTACTGTATATATGCTCGCACATATCTCTATATATTATATGTAGGAGCTGACATACTGATAACCCACAACTCCAAAGGGGAAGAGCCAGCCAGCAGCTACAAATCCCCGAGCTCAGCAAGATTTTTTTTCCTTCAGTTTTTTTGCTGTGTCGTCGTCGCCGTTGCCGTCTCCGTCGAAATGAAAACCCATTAAAATTGTTTTCAAATTTTACGATCCCATCGCTCGGACCCGAAAACGAGTTGCATCCACTGTCTGTCTCCCTCCGCCAAACCTTTTCTTGGCTTCCTATATGCGTTTCTTACGAGGTTCTTCCCTCGCTTCCCTCGATGGCGGTGCCGGTGCTGCTTACCTGTTCGAAATTGATGGTCAAATTGACTTCATTGAATTTCATGCCCCTGGACAGCGGAGGACTCTGCCACCAGGCCTCGGTGCCATCGATTGCGTTCTCTGGCGGATGGTTCTTCTCCGGCACATTGGGATCACAATAGTCGCAGACCTACAAGAGATCGGAGAACAACACACACATGTTAGAAAGAATGAAAGAAAAGTTTTTTTAAATCGAGTCCAGAGTATTTTTAGAGTCCAATTCGACTGCTGGAACGGCACACATGTGGGGGTTAGTCGAAGTGCAGGGGCACACTGATAGAAAAATCTATTGACAATCTTTAAGGATTATGTAAATGTTGCTAGTTAATAATAAAAACAATTAATAATAATAATTTAATATTCTTCAGAAACCGAATTGTGATCCAGTTTTTAAAAAATAACTCTTAAATAAATTTAAAATGTTAAACAACTTATAAGTAATATTTTAAAAAATATAAGAAGCTATCCTTAAACGTTTTTAATTTTTTTTTTAAATAATAATCAGGATCTCTAATTTATTATTTTCAAAGAACCCTTTATTTTTTCCCAGTGCACGGGCAAAGATCATCAGATATTGTGTGTATGTATGTATACTGGCAACGATTTTTTGGGCGTAGCTGAGGAAGACGATCGAAGATGTGTAATTACCTGTCCCTGGATCACCGAGTAGTCGATGTGGTCGTTCTCCGTATTGGCTCCCACCAGCTTGCAGTACAACTCCGCGCCGTCGGTGTCCTGGCCACACGTGGCCGTGGCATAGATCTTCCGTCCGGTGGCCAGGTTAAAGTACGGTGGGGTTAGCTCCGCTTGGGAGTGGTTAATTGCCAGGACGAGGAGCAGGAGCAGGGCTCCCATGGAAGCCACTCGCAGCCCCATCGCGCCGACGAGAGTTCAAGCACCCGCGCTGCGATAACGATAGTCCTTCCGCCGACCACTTCCGGTTCTCTATCTCACTGCTCTTATATACTTTGTATTTCACTTTCTTATCTTTGGGTCACTTTCTTCACTGGTTCTTATTCCTTCTTCGTATTTGTAATTTCTTTTGGAAGGGAGCTCATCCAACCGCACTGGATGGCTCTTCGCGAGCAACTGACGGAACTGCAGTCACGGGCTGCCACTTTAGACATTGTGTGGGTACACTGAAAAAAATTTGTTTCGACATTTTAGAAAAATTGTCTTGAAGAATTAAAAAAAACACGTGAACAATTTTTTTTTAATCAAAAACGATTTTTATTAAATTTAAGGAAAGCCACAATAAATAAAATAAGTTACGGTTATTTATTCTTAATCATAAAAACAATATTTATGAATTATTGATCTTCTCTTTTAGACGGTTTAAATATTTGATTAAATTAATTCTTTTTATCTTCTCTATTTTAGGCGATTTTTCTAACAATTTGGGAAAAATATCGTTTTTAGGTTCGATTTTAGTTAACATTTTTTCTGAGTGTAGATCCAGAGCTAGTTCGTAAATCACCGACCGCCAGAGGGAGTTTCTGGGACGAAGACGAAGACTTTCCGATGTGGCGCCCTCTGGCCTTCGGTTATTTTGTAGCCGCGAGAGAGAATGAGATAATTCTTTTGGTCTTTGTTTTGCTCTCCTCGTTTGTTTACCTCAGCTCTTTGTTGTTCTCCCATTATTCGCCGGCCGGCCGGTGGAACATGGAATGGGAACCACACAAGCTCCAAAACGGGTTCCGTTATTATCTGAGGAACGTTTTGGAATCGATTAGTGCGGCTGCTGAATGGAAATTATTGCAATAAATATTTAATTTAAAATAAATTTTAAAATATTTTTATAATTCAAATAAATATATTTACTATATCTAGGTGATACTTACTTTATTTTTCCTAAAGGTGCTTATGAACTGTAAGTTCATAATAAATACAATTAAAAAATAAATACTGACCTTTGAAACGTGATTTATTTTTAGAAAATTAATTAGTTCTTTGTAGAAAATGGGAAATAATTAGTTAATGTTATTAGCGTTTCATTCATAACCTTAAATAATTATTCACTATTAAAAATTAAGTAAAGTTCAAATGATTTAAGGACTTAAAAGCTAAGTTAGGTGTTCAGAAAATGTGAGGTATATTAAACAATTATAATCTATTTTCCGCAACTAAAATTATAATATTTACAAATTTAAAAGCCTGCTTAACATTAATTTTTTCCTTAATAACTCCCATTTTCGTGCCACCAACTATTTAAAATAAAAAGTGTTTACCCCTTCGTGCCGCCTAATTAGGAATTTAAAAACTAACTAATTTAAATGGTCTCCAATTACCGCTGAGTTACTGGCCACGCTTCGCTTTACAAGAAGCGTTACAATTTATTGAAATAGCCTCGCTGACTGTTTGGATAACCGTTATTAAATGGAAGTGCGCCAATAAATCGAAGGTGAAAAAATACTCCTCGATCGCATCCAACCAGACCCGGTGAGGCCTGACCAAAAAATGAAAATAACGTAGAAGCCACGTAAGTTGCAGTCGGCGTCAAAACCAACCCACCATCGCCGAAAAACTTGAAGTTTATTGCTACGGCGATTAAATGCGCCAAATTGAGAAACTAGCTGTGCTAGCAGAGGCAGACCCACTCTTGAAAATCACGATCACAGCTAAAAAATTGTGCAAAATTCATGACCAAAGCGCCGACTGCGCAGCTAACTTCTCTGTCAACAAGTTGACGCTACTACTTGACTTCTTGATTTTTTGATTTCTCGATTTCTCGATTTTTGGGGCTAACTGTGTTTGTCGTACCGCAAAAACCCGTTTCCACCGCTCGCAATGACAGCAAAAATTGCATTGATAAAGACTGCCGTCGAGTGTCAGAGTGGTTCTGGTTCTTTTTATTTGATTTCATTTCATTTATTTTTTCACGGTATTTTTGGCCCCAATCGCAGCCTCTCATGGCTGCATGTAAACGAGTTCTTGTGACGTAACTCGAATCAAGCGCCCGTTAACCGTTTGTCTTGTTCTGCCACATTATGCAATGCACGCAAATGAACATTACCGAAAAAAAAAATTAATGGATATATGTGTGCTTATGAAAAAATGAGGGGAAAAAATATCAGCAGATTGCAACACCGACAAGAAGTTCTCGATTAAGCTTTGCCCACACGCCAGCAGCTATGCACAGTGGGAGGGAAACTTTAGAAGAGTAATTGTGAAATCTTAAAAAATTACCATTTTTCGGAGAGGCTACAAATGTGTAACAAAACAGTGCTGTAACGATTTTTTTTTATTTATTTATCGTTCTATCTTACGGAATCTCTATAAATGATGGACAGACTAACGGACGAACGAAGAGACGGACAGACTGACGGACAGACGGACGTGGCTAGATCGACATAAATGCATAAATAAATATGCTTGCTTTAGTTTTGTTCTTTTAACCAAGTCAAAAAATAATTTGCAAAATAGAAGCTTGGAGGTAATTGACACTTACTTGCTAAGCAATTTCTGCTTTAAAAAAGCTTTTGCAACATCAGCAAGAAGTTCTTACTTTAAAGAAAACAGTGGTAAATTAAATATTAAAATTTGGCTTAAGAATTTGAGCAAAATAAGATAAAACTCTTTAAATATAATCAAATATATTTTTTCAGTAAAGCTAACTCGCTTGCAGATCTTACACCAATCCCATGCTTTGTGTTTGCTTACCTTTAAAAAATATTAATTCACCTCTCAGTGCTAATTAACCCATAAAAACCTCAGCGTCTCTAAGTGGCCTGACCCTCTGCCACAATCATTTGCCCCACTGTGCCGCCACTGGGCGTCGACGTCAACGTCAGCGCCAGCGTCGCCGTCGCAGCAGCTGCCTGCCGCTCACCAAACCGTTTTCACTTATTCGCGATTGCAGGCCCGGATCGGCGATCAATTTGGTTCTAAGTCTCGGCGCGTGTGCATGGACGGAGTTCTTTTGGCCTCCAAATACGAAAATCTTCACCATGGTGCTGCTGCGAGTGATCAAGTATCTAGTGGGTTAGTGCGAGTGATCCGTTCAGTTGTGGGTGCACAGTTATTACATCACTATCTTCCTTTATTGAAGGCTGCGTGGTGAGGGCCTGCCATGAGTTGTCCCAGAACATGAGTTCGCTGAACAAAATGTTTAAGTACCATTTGCTGGAGGTCAGCTAGGAGAGCCCAGGAAGCTGAGAGATAAACCCATAAAAGCACAACCACCCATTAAAATGTTTGTATATAATTCCGAGCGAGTTCGTTGCTCGAGTCTTTTGTTATGTGATCAAATAAAATGTTTTTTACCCACACAATAAAATAAAACAACAAAAACACACCTGGTATTCGCAATAACGGGCTTGGTGGTGGAA
The DNA here is from genome assembly GCA_018153105.1 of Drosophila rufa. NCBI lineage: Eukaryota > Metazoa > Arthropoda > Insecta > Diptera > Drosophilidae > Drosophila > Drosophila rufa. The sequence continues at coordinate 5,333,368 of JAECXS010000085.1, forward strand.
TGGCTACAATGACCTTGAGGTAAATTAGAAAAAAATCGTAGAGATCGAAAAATTATAAGGATCCAGAGCGGAAATCATAAAATGCAAGGAAGCTCTTGGAAAGTTCGCTACTTCAGTCTTTTGTTTTACAATTTATTCACTCTAAACTCCACCCTAGGTTCTTTTTTATTGAGAAATATGCAAAGTACATTTACAGACCTCTACCAATAATGACACTGATGTGAACATTCTTTTTCTATGCATCTATTTGTTCTGTTAATTCGAATGGCAACTCAAACCTTGAAGGGGTTTTGCGCAACCCTTGCCCAGAGAAATCCACGTGTGAATGGCATTCAGTTCCAACTGGCCGTAACCGAGCCGAGTTGTTCTAGAGAATTATACGCTAGAGTTAAATATTTCGGAGCCTTGGAGTTTCCCCTTAAAAAGAAATCCCAGTACCAGCCAGAGACACTGCTGAAAGCATCTCGTTATGACTGATTGTGCAAATAAGCCAATATTTACAATTAAAGCCGGCTAAACAATGTACGAACAAGTTTGCAAAGAAAAAGAAAATAAATAAAAACATAAAACTAAAACAAAAAGCAAAAAACAAAAAAAAAGCGATGAATTAGCATTCGTCGTCTCTCGTATTTCGTGTCGTCACACATAAGCGTCTTAAAAGAGCAGAGCGTAAAAAAAAACGAATTTCTCGAATTAAGTAGCTAAAAAATCCCCGACATCATTAGAGGGCTTGGTCCGATAGAGACGTCATTCCTTTTACGCTCAACACCTCCTCCATTCATTCATTAATATGATTAATTTCCGTTCTCACAGCCCGTTGTCAAGCGATTAATGTATTATATGATTATTACTAAGATGGGTCAAGTCTAATGTTCAGTTAGTTTGAAGACGTCACCGATAAAGGTTTTAAGTTTAATGCGTATTGAAAACAGGTGCCTGGCCTCATATTATGACGTCTTTATATTGCTTCAAATATCTCTTTCTCTCTCTCTTTTAAGTTAATGTGTTAAAAATATCACGAGTTGTCTGCCAAGGCAGACAGAAAGAGGAGGATCAGGTATAAATTTCGGAATCTTTAAGTAAGTGAGTTGAACTTCTGGCTTGTTTTGGGTTTTGCGGAATTAAAACCTGTATTAATTCTATAAAAAGGAAATTTAACAAGAAAAGAAATGGGTTGCATTAATTATGTTTATTTAAGTGAGAGTTTTTTAGAAATGAATCTTTATAATTAAAGGAAAGACAAGGAAAAATTAAAGGTGATCATTGTCATTATTATGAGTGTTTATTATTGTATGTACATATATATTTTATTAATATTATCTATTATATAAAATAATACAATATTTTATTTATTTTTTGTTTTACTAATGTGTAAAACAAATAAGTAACTGCTTTTTTTAAATTGTTTTATTATTATTACTGATTGAAAATTTGGAATAAATTGGATAAGGTTCACAGTAATTACTTTTAGATTGAGTTTTATGCAATTAATACAAAAGTCGGCATATATTAGTTATTATTTAAAAATAATTAATATTTTTAAGTAATCTTTTGAACAAAAATTAAATGAAAGACTATAAATATAATATAAAAATAATAATTAAGTGAAGCAAAGTGTTAATGCAATAATTAAGAGCAGGATATTATTTAGGTCAAAGGCAAAATATATTTAGACCTATTAACGGATTTAGTTTATATGAAAGTTCTTTATATTTTAATAAATAATCAAGGATATCTTTTGGCTATACATTTACATCATAAAGCTTTTGGGCTTTGCGATTCGTTATTAAAAAAATAGCATTACTATCTTTAAAAGTGAACTTAACTTAATTTAATATACTTCTAGTGATTTGATATAAAAAACATATTTTAAAGAAAATACTCCGAAGATAATTTATTTTATTTACAACTAAAACAAGTTTGGCAAATGGAATCACGAGACCTTGGCTTACAAGAGAAAGTAACAATAACATGGGATATTCCCTATTGATCCCTTACGAAGGATCTTCCAAAGTTAATGACGCTGCTCACAAAGCCCAGCATCGAGGTGATCATGGAGTGGGCATGCTTGGAGCTCTCCGTGGTCTCTCCCTTCTCACTTCTGCTGGGCCGGTTCACCTCTTTTCTACTACCCGACGGCGTTTCGGAACTGCTGAAAAGTCGTTCCCATCGGCGAATGGGCTTTTGGAGCCAATCCTCTCCGCTCACCTCGTTGAGGCGGTCATCATCCTCCCGGAAGAGTTTTGATAAGGGTCCAGCGAAGACTGGAAAAGGAGACAAGGTTGGGTTATAAAAAGGAACTTATAAACCCGATGATCTCTTGACTTACTTGTCTGCATGAGCACACATCCGACGAGGAAGAGGGTAATCATCTTGCTTGCTGAGGTCATGGCGCCTGCACTTTAGAGAAAGATAACCAAGTTCGAGCTGATAGACTAGAAATCAGAGAGATAACTGAATTCGACCCTATAGACCAGAAATCAGAGAGATAACTGAGTGAATCGGATGCCAGAGTTCGACTTTATAGACGCCGCACCGACGATTCTACGTGATGGAATGGAAAGTATACAAGTGCACGTTTCACCGAAGAAGTGATTGCTTTTATTTCATGCTAAAGCTTAAAAGTACATAGCCATAACCGTAATGAACACGACATGAAGAGTGCTAGTTTTCCGAAGTATTTTTCACTAGGTTTTAGGTTCTACCCTGAGGGATTTATGGTGGGTAATGGAGGTACACTATCACATTCCGCGTCCGCATCTAGCTCGTTCACGGCGGGCTTCTGCCAATATAGCTGCTCCAGAATCTGTTTATATATCTCGTCCGCCAAGGGCAGCTTTGAGATGGGTTTACACCTGACTGACATGCCCGTGCTCCAACTGATGGCTGTAATGGGTAATTGGTTATCTATATTTTCCGGATTATCTATTTTACGTTTATATATCCACTAACCACAGAGGAGGATCAGGCTGCTGAGCAGATAGAACTTGAGCGACGCACTACTCATGGCTGGGATGGGCATTAACTGACAGCCGGAATACGGATGGCTCCACACTTTATATTTGACCGGAGCTCTCCGCTGATTGGCGCTGAAGGAGGAGGCCAATGGGGTCCACTGGCGCCGCGGCTGGAGATTATGCAAAGCACCCCGTCGAAGACCCAAAAATAACACAAAAAGATCTGCGAAAAAAAGCGGTGAAAAAAGCGGCAAAAAATCGTATAAAAGGCTCGGGGCGTCGTTCTGTCTCATTGAGTGGGAAAAAACGCCGCCGGGCATCGGGTCGTCTCTCCTACCGGTCTTTGACGTATTCATTTCGGTCTGGCACGTGAACAGCTCGCCCCGCGAGTTGATTGATTTTTATTTTCTTTATTTTATTAATAAGCTACCTAATTAATTTACACATTTGTAAATCGGCAAAGGTGAAGGCGTCACTCGTGTCTCAGACTCGTGGCCAAAGAAGAGCGTCCGAATAAGAGAGCCAGCCGACCATGTCGCAATACTCGATGGTGTGATCGGTGTTTTCAATAAGAAAGAGGGTTCCCCTTTTATTATTACTTATCCTAAGGTAATGAGATTTATTAAAGGATGAAAGGGCTGTTCCTGGTCTTAGTTTAGGAGGTATTTGGGGGCTGGGGATGGACTTAGAGTGTTCTTTTCTATGAGTTGGGAACGCCCAAGAGTGGAAGTGTACTTCCGAAACTAATTATAAATAAAATTAAGAGTTTAACTATTATTAAACTTGAATAATAACAATTAATATATCATTTATACTTCTTGTAATAATTATACTAAGTGAATTCGATTATGATGCATTTAGGAGCATAAATTATGTTAATTGTAATATTCCACCTTCATAAAGATTTGAATTTAAAGTGTTACGTTTACTTAAACAACTCGGTTTATTATGCTAAAATATATTATACAAAATACATAAAAGTATTACTTAGAAGATCGAATTATTTTATTCGAATTTCTTTCCTGGATTTTTAATACAGAAGGAGGATGCATAAAAAATGTATATTTACTTCAAATGGATAAAGTACGAGGCGACGAAAACAATATAAACTTTAGATATATTTTCTTAAGTAACTGAAGTGTGAAAAGGTACTCCCCTTATATAGTTACAGATTTTACCTAAAACTAATTTAATAATAACCATGAAAAAAGGCTTTTGCTATAGCGAATTGACTAGTTTATGCATTTTAAGGCCTTATTACATAAAAGCATTTAAATTAATATCATATAAAATATAACTAAGACGATTTTAACTGATAATATAAGCGTAATATTTAAATCTTTCCTCCTTTAAAAACTTATTTATTTAATAATTTAATAAACCTAATTTAATCATCTTCATGACCATAAAAAATGGTCCAACGTTCATAGGTGGGAGACTTTTCACAAAAAAAGGCCTCCATTGAACAATAAAGGTCACTGTAGTCCTTGAGCTCTGCAATTTATTCAACAAATTAATATGTTTATATATTTAAATTAATTAGTTACCTTTTCCCAGTTTACAAGCTGCTATATCCAAGTGACATTTTGAGGGATATTTGCGAATGCAAAACCGCAAATGGCACTAGACTCGTCCACTTTGGCACAATCTTCTTCCAGAGGGCAAGTTTTCAAGGGAATATTAGCTCCATAGCTAAGGGCTAATTTAAAAATAAGCCGATTTTAAGATTTACCATATTGGAATTACTTACCCAGCCAAAATAGGCCAATGATTAAGGCCTTCATATTCACTTTTTTGTGAACCAACTGCGACGGTATCAAAAAGCGCAATGCGCCAGCGAATTAGTATTTATATTTCCTAGGCAAGTCTTATCAGGCGTATCTTATCAGGATTTTAGAGAACGCAGGCAAATATTAGAATTTAGAGATTAGATTCGAGGTAATTAAAAGTGCATGACCCCAGCCCCTTGAGGGGATTTGATTAATTAAATTAGAGGTTGTCACTTTTTAGTCTCATATTATTTTAAAAATTAAATTCTACACCCCTATAAATTAATAATAAATTATATCTTCTATTGTTTACATTCATTATCTTTATTTATCATCTACTCCTAACACTTTCTTGCTTATGGCCAACGACAGAGTGGTTTGTGTCTCAACTATCAGCTAACAATTATTTACTGCCTATTTCTGGGCTTGGAATCTTAGGAGGCCTTCGTCTGGCTGCGATACAGCTTGGAGTAAATGCCATTCTTGGCCAGCAGCTGCGAGTGGGTGCCCTGCTCCATTATCCGACCGGCCTGGATCACACAGATCACATTGGCATTCTGGATGGTGGACAGTCGATGGGCTATTACGATGCAGGTGCGACCCGAACAGGCCGAGTCCAGGGCTTGTTGGACCACCTAAAATATTATAAAATATATTAAATAATTATAATACATAGAGTGAAGTATATAACCCACCCTTTCACTCTGGAAATCCAAGGCTGAGGTAGCTTCATCTAGCAGTAGGATCTTGGGATTTCTCACCATCGCCCTGGCAATGGCTATGCGTTGCTTTTGACCTCCAGAGAGCTGCGTTCCCTTGGCCCCCAAAACCGTCTCATATTGCGCTGGCAGGGACATGATGAACTCATGGGCATTTGCCATCTTGGCCGCCTCGATGATCTGCTGCATGGGCACTTTCCTCGAGGTGTCCCCATAGCCTATATTATCCGCAATGCTCTTCTCGAAGAGGGAAGGCTCCTGGGACACAATACCCAGGCGACGACGCAGGGTTTTCAAGTCCATATCATGGTGTACGCTCTCCTGATCGATGAGCTAAAAGAAAGAAGTAATTAAAGGATTAATTGATCCTGTAAAGCTATTGATTCCTACTCACAATCTTCCCCTCATCAGGGTCGTAGTACCGCATCAACAGCTGAACGCAGGTGGATTTGCCAGAGCCAGAGGCACCCACCAAGGCCACCGTTTGACCCTGGTTAATATCCAGATTGAAGTCCTGCAGGACCTTCTGGTGGGGCCGCGAGGGATAGGCAAAGTTGAGCCCCCTATAGCTGACACCCTGCTGGACGACATTGGTCTTGTACGCAGTTCCATTGCCATTCTGCTGAATTTCTAAGGATTCAGGAGATTGGATCTGTGGCTTGCGATCTATGATCTCGTACATGCGATTGGCGGAGAGGAGGGCGGCATTGAAGGCGGGGGTAAAGGCCAGGGATTGGGCCAGGATAAAGAGGCCATAGAGCATGGTGTTGGATATCCTGAAAATATTATTAAAATATATAAAGTAAAATTTCGAGGGTTAGTTTAATGATTTACCCACTTCATAATGGTCTCAAATTTGATATTGCCATCGGCACACATGTGTCCTCCATAGGTCAAGGTCACTGCATAGCCAAAGAACATAAGGGACTTGCCCAGAGAATTCACCAGACCTCGCCACTTCAGACGATTGAGGATCTGCACCCTGTAACGCTCCACCTCCTTGTCATAAATCTTGATCAGTTCCTCCTCCCTTCGCAGACCCGCCACTGTCCTAATCTGGGTAATGGTTTCGGTGGCAATGCGACTGGTCTCCTCCAGCACCTCCTTCTCTTTCAGCGCCGACTTCTCGCCAAATCTCGCCTCGAACACAATCGAGGCGATCATGAAGGGCGAGGTGCTCAGGCAGATGAGAGCCAGTTCCCAGGAATAGGGGAAGGCAATGGATATACTGCAGATGAAGTTGGTGAACGCCTGGATGATGTTGCTCAGGGGGAAGCCTATGGCTCCTTGGACACTGGCTGCATCTCCCGAGAGTCGGGCTGAAATAGCGCCAATGCTGTTGTCCTTGCGATCGAACCAGCCCATCTCCTGGGACATAATAGAGCTGAAGGTCTTGGAGCTGTAGGGATAATAATAATTAAATTTAAAATAAATAGAGGACAAGAGAGCCCCATTACTCACCGCATTCTCATGGTCAGCCAGACTCCAGCCAGATTGAAGAAGAAGGTCTGAATGAAGCACACCACTCCCGCCGCCACGCCAATCACCAGCGAGATGATGGCCATGGAGGCGCTCTGATCGAGAACCTCCTCATCCGTGGGCTTGGCCAGCGAACCATAAAGCTCAGCCAAAACAATAGAGAACACCGGCATGGTCACTCCAAAAATCCCGGCACAAATGGCGCCAATAATAAGGAAACTCCACTCGGGTCGCGCCCAACCCAAAATCCGGAAGAAGGTGCGGAGATAATTTCCAGGAGGACTCGCCTCATGTTCCTCCTCAAGCGTGGGCATGACCAACCCATTCAGGTTCTTCATCTGGAACTCGGCATTCTTCTCCAGCGACACAATGGAGGTGCGGGTGCTTCGCTGGAACACTTCCACGTCGTAGGACAGCTTCCGCTCCTTGGTCTCGGCCACCTCCTCCAGCTCGTTGAGCAGCTCCTCGGCAGAGTCATCGTAGGAGTGAACATTGACCATTTTGTAGTAGAATCCCTCCAGCTTCATCAGCTCCTCGTGGGTGCCCTGCTCCGCGGCCTTGCCATTCTCGATGTACACGATGCGGTGGGCGTGCCGGATGGCGGAGAGGCGATGGGAGACCACCAGGGTGGTCCTGCCCTTGCAGGCCTTGTCCAGGGCGGCCTGGACCAGCTTCTCTGAGTGGTAATCCAAGGCGGAGGTGGCCTCGTCCAGCAGCAGGATCCTTGGCTGCTGGATGAGCGCCCTGGCAATGGCTATGCGCTGGCGTTGGCCTCCGGACAGCTGGACGCCCTTCTCGCTGATGTCCGTGTCGTAGCCCTGGGTTTCAGGATTTATTAAATTAATTTATAAATAATAATTATGATATTACCTTGGCAAGAGCTATGATAAAATCGTGAGCATTGGCTGCCCTGGCGGAGTCCTCGACTTCCTTCTGCGTGGCTTCAGGCTTACCATGCCGGATATTCTCTCCAATAGTTCCCTGAAAAAGCACCGGTTCCTGGCCCACTACAGCAATGTTCGATCTCAACCAGTTGAGGTTGTACTTCCGCACATCCTCGCCATCCAACAGGACCTGTCCAAAAACTGGGTCATAGAAGCGCTGAAGCAACTGGATGCAGGTGGACTTTCCGCATCCCGAGGGACCCACCAAGGCCACAGTCTGACCCTCCTCCACGACCACGTTGAGACCCCTTAGGACGATCACATCCTCCCGGGCGGGATAGCGAAAGAAGACATCGCGGAACTCCACGGTTCCCTTGAGACCCATGTTCAGAATTTTCCCAGCCTTGGACAGCGGATCGATCAGCGAGGTGCGATCGATCACTTCCAAAATGGCAGAGGCCGAACCCCTGGCCATGGCAAAGGTCTCGAGGAAAGGGGAAGTGCGCGAGATCTGATTGGCGCTCACTATAATGCCCGAGATCACGATCATCACCACGGCTGGGGTGTATTCCCTCTCATCGATGGGAATATTGGGATCCCGATAGTAAAGGATCAAATTGGCGCCGTACCAGAAGGCTCCTGCTCCCGTGATAAAGAGCATGGCCTTCATCACCGTATCACTCAGTCCGGAGAAGACGCCCTTCCATTTCCCGGCCTGGAGAGCGGGCTTCAGGAGCGTGTCGTATCTCACGGACTCCGTGCGTTCACCTCCAAAGGCCACCACTGTGCGAATGGCTCCGATCACCTCCTCAACCACCGAGCTGGCTCGGACATATGAACTCTGCTCCTTGGCAGTCAGCTTGCCTTGGTACTGGAAAAAAATATGGGAGGAAAGGAAAAAAAATCTTTTATTATATTCAGCAAGAAATAAAGAGTATGTTATAAAACTTTAATTATAATATATATTTTTTCCTTACCAAGTTACATATTTTTATTAAAAATAAATAATTGTAACTCTACATTATTATATTCTAAAGCTTTAATATTAATATAATATTTTAATTTGCTCACATAAATATTTTTTAACAATTTTAAATTGCTTTAAAGAGCTCTAGAATATTAGTCAAAGCCACAGATACATTTCTGTACAATTAGAAAGTTCAAGAGGTTGTATTTAAATGATTATTGAAGCATAAGTAATTTAACTTAAGCATCTACACATTAACCTTTCAACTTTTTATTTGACACTCTCATATACTAACAAATGAAATAAATCAGCGTCGGGTATTTTTATTATTCATGTTAGAAAAATAAAGTTTCAAGCGTTTTCTTCACATAAAATTAATATTTTCAAGTGTTATAATAAAACTTATATTGTAGTAAGTATTTATGAGCAAGAATAATAAAAAATATTATTAAAATAATGATTAACTATGATTTTAATTTCTTTTTAACGAAACCCTTTAACTCTTTAATGTCATAAATTTTACCCAGAGCGAAACAAATATAAATCATAAATATTTATTATTTTTGAGTATTTAATTTATTTTTGCTTAAAAATAATGATTTAGTTGAAGAAACTTTCTAAGAAAAAGCATAATAAAATATAGCTAAAAATGATGGGTATAGGGATATTCTCTTTTTTTTCTTGACTCAAAGTAATTGATTTTTTCCATTTAAAAAATGTCAATATTAATCACTTAAGGGGGTCTTGCAATAATATGTGAAAATATTATTCTTTTTATTTGAAATTAAAAGTAAAATGAATTTCGTGTAAAAACAAGTATTACAGTTTCAGAGCAAATGCTCTCACAATTATACCCAGGACAGAACATTTGCAAAAATATATGTTTTGTCTGTTGTAGGTACTTGTGTTATATTTAGAAAACTATTTTCGGATTTGTTGAACACATTTTCAAGATCACTTAAAGCTTGCCAGAGAGTGCATGGGGTTCTGGGAAACATTTTCTACAATTTTGTATTAGAAAATATGATATTTTCTTTATATTAAATTAGGTTTACAGTATAATTATTATTATTATTTAATGAATACTTACATGAGCCACTGCTGAGTTGACGATAAGTGTCAAAGGTATATAAAACACAATTGCCAGAGCCAGTTTCCAGCCATAGATAAAGGACAGGACCACGCTGATGATGACCTCGCATATAATCTCCACATAATGTCCGAGATTCTCGGCTATTCCACTGCGTACCTTCTCCATGTTGCTAAAGGTAAAAAACATATATTTAAAATACTAAATAAGTAAATATTTTAAATAATATTACTCACTCCGTTATCCTAACAGCAAAGTTCTGATCCTTGGCCATGTCATGCCAGCCGATCTCCTGCCTCAGGGTGGCCTTGAAGAATTCCCTGCGCATCCGCACTGTCAGCCTCAAGGCCAATCTGTTGAAGGCATCCACGTAGTACATCCCGGAAAACAACATCAGCAGAGTATTTAGGGTCATGAGGATGCCAAAGGACACGCTGTCCTTGCGCAGCTCCTGCATGTTCTCCTCGTAAGAGGCATTTGTGCTGTGTAATATATATTTAAGATTAATTACTTAAAGAATTCCAGGTATTTGTGTATTTAAGTAATACTCATTTAAACGCCAAACTGTTTTTGTTTTAGAGTAATATTTACCGGCACATTCTTGAGTAATTTCGGTAGCTTTTACGGCCATTGTTTTCAGGTAAAAAATGTAGGGAATGTATTTATTGTAAATAAAAAGAAAGAAATACAGAGCACAGAATTGAAATCCCGACCGTTTGCTTCGAAAGAGAAAAGGCAACTGAATCACTCTCTTTTGTTTGTGGCCTTAAATTTCTCAGATCTTTTCAGCAGTAAAACTTAATGCCAATTGAATGACTCTTATTTAGATTCCCTCATGATCTTACCATAATAATTTGTTGCAAATTGATTTTAAAATGTATAGAGTTCAATAAATTTGACTTGCGGAAGACTGATGGGAATAAATTAACATTTACTGTCAGAAGCTAATAGCTTGGGCTTTATTTATGGGATCATTTTTGGGAAAAAATATATAACAATATGTATAATATAAGTAACTTCCTCATTTTTAATTCCACATTTTTCACTAAAGGTTTCACTGCTACTCACAGTATCTTTCCGCCTCCAAAAAGCTGCAAGCCGATGGTCCCCGAACTAGTGCCCTGTCCCAGAGTCCTGTCGATGAACATGGCCACCAGTTCGCTGTAGACCACAATGGCAATGGGATAGACCAAAGACTGTAGTAAAGCCGCCACCAAGGCGGACAGGATCAGGACATAGTCCCAGCCGGTGGTGTAGCGGAAGAGCTCTGTATAACTAATCATGGGCTGGGCCTTCTCCTTGGGCTTGCCCTTTTTCGGCGAGGAGGAGTCCGTCTCTGGCGTGGAGTCAGTCTCCGCCGGGATGTCATCGCCGAGCACCGTCATTGTAGCGTCACGAACTTTCGCCTATAGCTATATATTTATTTAGATGATAGCCAAACTCATTGACCGGCGGGGTCAATTAATAGTTAAGAAAATGCACGCGGAGCGAAACCAAAAATCGAAAGGCCCGCAGTTCGTTTTCACTGGATCCCAAGATGGTCCCGAATGGCTCCGGCTCCGGCTAATTAACTCCACTCACTCCCTCCCTGCCAGATGCACTGTGCCGGCTCTGATCTGCCCGGGATCGTACTTATTTTTTTTCTCTCGTTCTTTGGCTTTTTAATTGTTTTGCATTCCCCGATCGGCGAGCAGACGAGCGGACGAGCGATCCGGAGAAATGTATTGCGCGGCTGTTCCGTTCCGTTCCGTTGGGAGTGCTGAGGGCGACTGGCCCGTCTGGCTGCGATGGCGTCAGTTTTGTACAAATTCGGTTTCTATTAAAGTTCAAATAGACTCTCAGATGGTCGCTTATTAATATCAATTGAATTGATTTTGCTCAAGGTTCTCAGCATGACGGGTTGAAAATCGTAGAACCCATTTCCCCAACCAGGCGCAAGGTGTGTGCAACAGTGTTGCCAATGACATATTTTTAAATCAAAAAACATTTATAAAATTACAAGAATTATAGAAAATACTAGCTCATAAAGCAGGCTTATGGAAAGTTTAATTCTTTTTTAATTAACAATATCTATAATATCTTAAAAATCGATTTCACAAAGAACGAAATTGAAAACAAAAAGTTGATACATATACCCTAGCTGTTACTTTTAATAAGTTTAACTTTAAATAGATTTAATAAATTTATATAAATGGTTTTATAATAATAAATAAATTTTAAAATAAATATCAATTTTAAAAACATGGTAAAGTTACGCCAAATGATTATTTTTTTGGAAACGTTATAACAGCACTTGCAGCACACATAACAGTCCCTTAAATATGCTTTATTGCAGCTTTAATAATATATTACCTAATATAATACCTAAATTTTCATACCGAATAGAATATATACCTATAATAATATACCTTCAATAAATGTGCCTTATTAAAGGTATAGAAAAATTATAAAAACTTATATCTAGTTTACATTTGTCGCACTCGCAGATAAATCAATATCTTCAATATATTGTATAGACTCTATAGTAAATAAATAGAGTACTTAGTAAATTCCTAAAAAATTGTAACTAGCTATAAAAATTCCTCAGAGCTTGACTAAATTTATAGGCATTTCGTGACCAATGGTCAAGTTAAGGGAGATAGTAGTAAGGTAGAACTACACGTTCCAACCAAAGTCTTCGCCCTATATGGCTTTATAAGAGTATTCCCTTTATATATCTTATTTGTCTAGATTTAATTCTAGACCTAATTAAATAGGTCTTGCTGGCTAGTTAGTAAAATCTTTCCATTAGAATTCGAATAATTTCATAATAAAGTCTGTAAAAAAATCAGAGAAAATTGACAGCACTGGCGTGCACCCATATATCGCGGAAATGGTAATCTAGTTACGCAAATTTGACGTCCAGAATTCCGGACTAAGTGTCCCCAATGGATGGGGTCACGTTTCCATGTTCTCAAAAATGCTGCCACAGCCAAGAACCTAGAACCACCAGAATTTCGTTAAAAAGCTTGTGTAATGTGTCATTTCTTGAACGAAATAAATATTTTTAAGATCTCCACCGACCCATTGATAGGGGTTATCATTTTCGTAAAGCGCAAATCCAGAGTTTATGCCTTGACCATGACTGTGAACAGCGGTCGTGTGGGTGGGAGATTTATGGAGATGTCACAAAGATTGCCGCCCCATTATCTTTTAGATAACCCTAATTACAGATGTTAGATATTATGGCGATTGTCAGTTGCTTTTGGGCTGGCCCGGCAGGGGTTATAAACCCCTAAAAAATTGTGCACTTCCTTAACTTGAGCAAACTTTGTGAAATTGATAAATTCCCTTGGGCAACCAGACTAATTATGCATTCCCCACCCTTGGATAACTTATCTTCCCCCAATAATTGTAAAGATTTATAAATGTGAAAAAAGTAGTGATAGTTTATTCAGTTTTGAGTGGTTTTCTTGATTTTTCCTCTTTGGTGACAAGTGTATGAAAATTACAAAAATAGTTGAGTTAAAAAATATTCAGTGATCCTTTTGGGTCCTGTGGAGCTTCGCGTAGATGCCTCCCTGGGATATGAGCTGCATGTGGTTGCCCTGCTCCGCCACCTGTCCGTTCTGGATGACGCAGATCACATCCGCATTCTGGACGGTGGACAGGCGATGGGCAATGACAATGCAAGTGCGTCCCGAGCATGCGGAGTCGAGAGCCTGTTGGACTAACTGTTCGCTCTGTAAGTCCAGGGCAGAGGTGGCCTCGTCCAGCAGCAGGATCTTGGGATTCCTCACCAGAGCCCGGGCAATGGCAATGCGTTGCTTTTGTCCTCCAGAGAGTTGGGTGCCCCTGGCTCCCATCCGGGTATCGTAGCCATTGGGCAGGCTGATGATGAAGCTGTGGGCATTGGCACTCTTGGCCGCCGCTATAATCTCGGCCATGGGCACCGATCTCCGGTTGTCGCCATAGGCTATGTTCTCCGAGATGGATCTCTCGAAGAGAGTGGGCTCCTGGGAGACGATGCCCAGGCGGGTCCGCACTCCCTCCAGGGTCAGATCATGCTGGATGTCGTCGTGGTCAATGTGCTGGGTGGAAAAATATAATTAATTTTATTTATTTTGATTTATTTAAGCTCTAAAAGTAACTACTTACAATGCTTCCCTCATCGGGATCGTAGTAGCGTTGCAGCAACTGCACGCACGTGGACTTTCCGCATCCGGAATGACCCACCAGTGCCACCGTTTGACCCTTGAGAACCTCCAGATCCAGGCCATTGAGTATCTGGGCATCGGGTCGTGTGGGATAGCGGAACTCAATGCCTCGATAGCGTACTCCCTCGAAGAGATTCAGCTGCTTGGCCAAGGTGTTCTTGATCGTGCCCATGGGTGAGGTAATCTTGGGCTTGCGATCCAGGATCTGGAAGAGCCGATGCCCGGCCACCAAGGCGGCTGAAAAGGCTGGGGTGAAGGCCAGGGATTGGGCCAGCATCATGGAGCCATACAGGAGGGTTTCAGAGACCCTAAGAAAAGGAGAAGAAAAATATAACATAAATAGAAAAGAGTCAGGTTTCAATTTGCCTTTTTTTAAAGAAAAACGAGAAAGAAAGCTAATTTCGGTAAACCGAAGTTGGTATACCCTTGCAGTCTGCAATTGGATCATTGAAAATCGAACCATTTTAGTAATGTTGAAAAAATATAGAATTTTGTAAATTTTACATTTTACATGTAGAATTTTACATTTTCATATAAATTGGCCGATCGCTTCTATGGCAGCTATATGATATAGTGGTCCGATCTTAATGAAATTAAAACCGTAATTCTAGAACCATAAAAAACTGCTATGTCTGAAAATTTATAGAAATACGTTGAAAAACAGAGAAGTTATTTTTTTTTTTACATTAATTTCGCCATCATTCCTATGGCAGCTATAGGATATAGTAGTCCGATTTCGGTCGTTCCGACATATATACTGCGTGCTAAAGAAATAAGACTATGCTGAAAATTTCAGCCCGATAGCTCAAAAAACTGAGAGACTAGTTCGCGTAGAAACCGACAGACGGACAGACGGACAGACAGACAGACAGACGGACAGACAGACGGACATGGCTAGATCGACTCGACTGGTGATGCTGATCAAGAATATATATACTTTATGGGGTCGGAGATGCCTCCTTCACTGCGTTGCAAACATCTGGTCAAAATTATAATACCCTCTGCAAGGGTATAAAAATATATTATTTGTAATTTTTATAAAATAAAAATTGTATTTCCATAACCTTTAAACTAAAAGAATAACTTACATTAAATATATTGTTTTTATATAAAAACAGCATTTATGAAGTTTTAATCGAATACGTGTATCATGAAAAATAGCGAGTATATGCCAATTTAATCCGATAGTGCCTATATTATATAGAAGTCCGATTTCGCATGAAATTTAAAATCTGCTGTTATACGCAAGGGTATAAAAATAACAATGTAATGTAAATTTATAACATTTATACATAGCTATAAAATTTTACATTTTACATGATTTTACATTTTCATATAAATCGACCGATCGTTTCTATGGCAGCTATATGATATAGTTGTCCGATCTTAATGAAATTAAAACCGTAATTCTAGAACCATAAAAAACTGCTATATCTGAAAATTTATAGAAATTCGTTGAAAAACAGAGAAGTTAAAATTTTTTTTACATTAATTTCGCCATCATTCCTATGGCAGCTATAGGATATAGTAGTCCGATTTCGGTCATTCCGACATATATACTGCGTGCTAAAAAAATAAGACTATGCTGAAAATTTCAGCTTGATAGCTCAAAAACTGAGAGACTAGTTCGCGTAGAAACCGACAGACGGACAGACGGACAGACAGACGGACAGACAGACGGACATGGCTAGATCGACTCGGCTGGTGATGCTGATCAGGAATATATATACTTTATGGGGTCGGAGATGCCTCCTTCACTGCGTTGCAAACATCTGGTCAAAATTATAATACCCTCTGCAAGGGTATAAATATATAAATAATTTTTCCAAGAACCTACGGTCTCTGACTTCTTCTTCAAACTCTTGAGACTCAATCTTTTTTGAGGTTCTAAAATTCGAAACATATTTCTTGAAGGAAATTCTTATATCCTCGATGGTAAAGCGTATATATCTTCTTCCCAATCCCTTACTTGATAATATCCTGGAACGGCAGCTGACCCTCGGACACTAAGACACCGCCATAGCAAAGGGCCACCGCATAGGCAAAGAAGGCTGAGGCCTGCATCGTGGAGTTCAGGACTCCTCGCCACCTCAGCTTCTGCCGGATGAGCACCTCCACCCGCTGGATCTCCTCAGTGTACTCCCGAATGACATCCGCCTCCCTCCTCAAACCAGCCACTGTCCTAATGTTGCTTATGGACTCGGTGGCAATGCGGCAGGCCTCCTCAATGACCTGCTTTTCCCTCACAATGGCTGTGGACATCATCCTGGAATTATTTATAGAAAAGTTAAGGAGATATAGGAATCAAAAACAAACCGAAACCCACTTGGCCTCCAGGATGACAGAACCAATGATAATGGGGCAGTTGGCCAGGCACAGCAGGGCCAGCTTCCAGTTGTAGTACATGGCGACCGTGACACTCGAGATGAAGTTGGACAACGCCTGGATCATGCCACTCAGCGGGTAACCAATGGCGCCCTGGACACCCACTGCCTCCCCAGAGAGACGAGCGGACAGAGCTCCCACGGAGTTGTTCTCGTCATCGAAGAAGCCCACCTCCTGGCTCACCATCGCCTTAAAAGTCATAGCCCGCATCCTGGTCGTTAGCCAAATGCCGGCATAATTGAAGAGGTACGTCTGAAGGAAGCAGACCAGTCCCGTCAGGAAGGCCAGGCCCAAACAGGCCCAGGAAAGGACGGCAGTGCGTCGTAGAGCATCCTCCGGATCCTGCTCAGCGAGGGCGGCGTAGAATTCACCAAAGATGATGGCAAAAGCCGGGTAGAGACAGCCCACGCCAATGGCGCTGATGGTGCCCAGGATCAGGTAGCACCACTCGGGACGGGCGAGCTTCAAGATCCTGGCAAAGGTGCGGAGGAAGCTGGGCTTCTCAGCAATCGGAGCCACCTCTGCCACCATCTGGGCATTGGTGTCCTTGGCCAGGGGCTTCACAATGGGTTCATCGAACTGGACACTGATCTTCTGGCCCTTTTCAAAGTTCAAAGGACTCGTCTCGAAGGATTTCTCAAAGAGTGCAAGGCTCTTGCCTGGTTAAGATAGGAAGTTTCTTATTTAAATATTTAAATACCTTAAATATCCTTACGTTTGGCATCTTGTTCCACATTCTCCTCCTTCTCCACCTCATCGGGCATCTTGATGTCGCCCGCACGGACCATGTTGTAGTAGGCACCCTCCAGGGTCATGAGGTCATCGTGGGAGCCCTCTTCCAGCACCTTGCCATCGTGGATGAACACGATCTTATCCGCTCCCCGAATGGCTGAGAGTCTGTGGGAAACCACAATGGTGGTGCGACCTTTGCTGGCCAAATCCAGAGCCTGCTGAACCTGCTTCTCCGATTGGTAATCCAAGGCAGAGGTGGCCTCATCGAGCAGGAGGATCTTGGGGTTCTGGATGAGGGCGCGGGCTATGGCAATGCGTTGCTTCTGGCCGCCAGAGAGCTGGGATCCCCGCTCACCGATCATGGTGCGATAGCTCTAGAGGATCACAGATATTACTTGATCTTTTATATATTAAATTTAACAAAACTCACCTCTGGCAGATTGGTGATGAACTCATGGGCTCCCGCTTGAGCGGCAGCTGCTTCAATCTCCTTTTGGGTGGCTCCTGGCTTGCCATAGCTGATGTTTTGGGCTGTAAAAAAATATATCCTTTAATAAGAAATCATAAAACTCCCCCAAAACCCACCTATAGTTCCAAAAAACAGCACTGGCTCCTGACCCACCACCGCAATATTCGATCTCAGCCACTGAATATTATATTTTCGTATGTCCAGATCATCTAGTAAAACCGAGCCAAAGACAGGATCATAGAACCTCTGGAGCAACTGCACGCAGGTGGACTTGCCACAGCCCGAAGAACCCACCAGGGCCACCGTTTGACCCGCTCGTATACGGATATTCAAGCCTCGGTGAACTATAATCTCCGGTCGAGAGGGATAGCGGAAGAACACATCCTGGAACTCCACATCTCCACGAAGACCGTAGTTCAAGAGCTTGCCATCTGTCGAAAGGGGATCAATTTTGGAGGTCAGATCGATGACCTTGAACAGATTGGTGGCACAGCCCCGGGCTGTGGCAAAGGACTCCAGGAAGGGTGCTGTCCTGGCTATGTTATCCGCACCCACAATGATGCCAAAGAAGGCCTATAATTATTACAGGTTATTAAAGAATACCTCTAATTAAAGTTATTAAATCTCACGATCATCAGAATGGCTGGCGTATACTCCTTATCATCCTCATTGCGATCGTCGATGATGAGATTCACGCCATACCAAAAGGCTCCGGCGCAAGACAAATACAGCATGGACTTCAGCAGGGCATCACTCACTCCAGAAAAGGCTCCCTTCCACTGACTGGCTTTACGAGCTGGAACCAGGAAGTTCTCATAGCGCTGGACTTCCGCTTTTTCACCGCCAAAGGAAACCACAGTGCGAATGGCACTCAGGATCTCCTCGGCCAGGTTGCCAGCTCCTGCATAGGACTCCTGCTCGCGGGCAGTCAACTTGCCTTGGAACTGTATAAAAATAAAGAAAATATTTAAGAAGCTCTGATAAAAAATATAAGATAAAATAATCCCTCACCTTGGCCACATAGTAATTAACCAGAATCACCAGAGGAATGTAAGAACTTACAGCCAGGGTGAGTTTCCAGCCATAGGCAAAGGAAATGGCCACCGTAATGATGAAACCCACTACCAGGTAGACAAAGTGACCCACTTTCTCGGAGATGCCATCACGCACCTTCTCTATATCGCTGGGATATAAAAAAATATATATTTTTTTGGGTACGTAATCCCTATCACAAAGACTTACTCCACCATGCTCTGTGTAAAGTTCTGCTTGCTGGCCAGATCATGCCAGCCAATGTCCTGGCGCATTACAGAGGAGAAAAGCATTATCCTCATCCTGGTGACCTGACGCAGGGCCACCACATTGAATATATCCACGGAGAAGATGCCAGAAACGAACATCACCACCGAGGCAATGGTCAGGAGAATGCCATACGAAATGGAGTCGTCGTACAAGGCCTCGCTGTTCTCCTCTTGAGTGGCATTGGTTCTAGAATTATTTTAAGATTTTTCTTAGGAGTATTTAGCGATAAAAAAGGATATTCTGCTTTAGAAATTTATTAAAGAAAATCTTATGACATTTCCCCTTCAACTTACAGAATCTTGCCACCACCAAAGAGGGGCAAGGCATGCACCTTCGAGCTGACGCCAAACACCATGGCTCGGTCCACCAACATCGACGTAAACTCGCTGTAAATGATGACCACAGCGGGCAGGGTCAGAGCCTTGATGCAGCACATGATGAAGCCAAAGAAGAGCCAGGCTATCTCGCCATACGTAGAAAACCGGAAGAGGGTCAGGAAGCTAATGGGTTGCGTGGGCTCCAGTCCCTCCGCCGGCGGAGCCTCCTCCTGGGACTTGCCCTCGCTGGTGGTGGTGGTAGAGGCCTCATCGCGATCCATGATCGACACTGGACACTGACGGAATGACAATTAAATGGGTTTTATTATTCAATGCTCCACGATCGATCCGTGGCCAAGATTTCTTCATACACACGAGGCCCCTTTGGGGACCAGACAAAAGGTTAATTCAATTAGGCAACACACTCGGCGTCCACATGCAAGTTTGTATTTCACCGAGAGTCACATAGTTTCCATTGACCCGCGGGGTCAAGTGATGGAATATATATTATTGAACCAGGAATGTGTTAAATTAGAGCGCCACTTTGTAGGTCACACGTTGCAGACTAAAATCTGAACCCATTCCGTGGGATATTCACCTTTTTTTATAGGAACTTTTGTGATTTATATCCTTCACTTTGGTTTGTGATAAAGAATATGGTTAAATTTTCCTGAGACCCAAGATCGTTACCGCCTGAGCGCTGGAGCGCGACTGAGTGCAGAATTCCATCTTCGCTGGCATTTAAATTTTCCCCCGAGCTCACATATATCAGCCGTTGGGTTCAAATTCTAATTGATCTTTCTCTCAGCTCTTGGGGTAGGTTCGAAGAGTGCCAATTGATGGAGAGTCTCTTTCAAGTCTCTTATAACAGCCAAAATGTAGAGCCACAACTCTTTTGTTAAGTGGATTGATTTTATTTCAAGGTATATAAACTAAACTCTGTACAAATTGCATAGGTTTCCTATATTTATGGTACATTTAGTGGGATTATATATAAACTTATGCTTATACAAACAGATATCTGTACTTATCTGCACAAAGATACAAAATCTAGCTGGATAACAATCGCATATCACATACTGTGTTGGTTTACAAGTATTTACACGGCCTACACGAGATAGATAGAGATTCTTGATAAAGATTTCGCCAAGAACTTAACGCTTAGCTAATATATATATATATGGCAAGTGCCAAAACAATAAGTCAATTTCTTATTAAATACGCTAAGTATATACAATAAACTATACAGTTACTATACGTTGTTAATGTGATTATTGCATTTTGCTAGAATTTTATTTAGCTTGGACTTGGACACTGTTGAAGAAGCTCTGTTAAATTTTTGATTTAAATTATATTTTGAGGAAGGTTTTTATTATTAATTTTTTGCATTTTAGAATTTACTTCTTGCCTTATTAAATGCGGCGTTTTAAAAACTTTAAAAATACGAATGCAGTTTGCTAATAAAACCAGAAACATTTACTTTAAAACGATTATGCGGTTATGACACTAGCCCAAGAACTTTGAAAGAGATAACTATATGTGTATCCTGGGATAATTTTTGCAATCCAAATACGGTCGCACTGATTTAAAAGGTGCTGTGTCATAGCCGCATAACCAAATAGCTGCTCTTCAATTTTCTCTAAGTTTCTTAAACTTTTGTACAAAATCCAGGGGTACGGTCACGCTGATCTAAAAGTTACAGTGTCATAGCCGCATAACCGAACAGTTGTTTTTTGTTTTTCTTTAAAAAATGTCTCTCCAGTTTATATCTGACTGAGATAAAACCTTTTCCAAGCTACTGATAATATCATCTTATTGGTTCCGGGTGGCTTAGTGCCATAGGGCCTTAAACCTAATTACGTGGCTCGATCTCTGATCAAATTTTCATTCCGAACTAAGGATCAGGGTCACACATACACCTCGCCGGTCTTTTGCTCCGGCTTGTGCTTGGCCAGTGTCGAGGGCGCCGAAGATCCTCCCGTTTCCGTGGGCTTCTGCGACAGGGTAATCGTGGGCATCGAGGCCGTGTCCACGGTGTCCGTGGGTCCCGCCGATCTCACCGAGGATCGCTGCTGCTGTTGATCCTGAAGGTTCAGGCTCAGGTTGAAGCTGTTATTCCGCGAGATGTTCGAGTGCCCGTTCAGGGGCTTCACGGAGAGCAGGGCTGTGGTGGTGATGCCACCATTACCATTGTTGGAGCCACTGTTGCCGTAGCCATCCTGGACATCCCCACCCGTCAGCTCCACAATGGACAGGGCCGAGGGGGATCGCTGGATGGACAGGGACACCGGAATCGTGGTGATCACATCGTTGGGATCATAGCCACTCGCCGAGGTGGTGATCGTGGGCAGCTGGGCATTGGCCGTGATGGGCAGGATGCTCAGGGTGCCCGTGGGCATCGTCTCCCCACCGCTGCTCGTCACAGTGAAGGGGAAGGATAACGTGGTGATGTTCGTGGCGGCAGGAATATCTATGGATTGGGGTAAAATCGAGTTTAGAAAGGACTCTTTTTGGCTTCATCTTCCACTTACTGCTCGCAGGGAATCCCTCCTTCATGCTGGCTGCCAGGGCGGCGGTGGCCGGATGTCCTGGAATCAGAGTGTTATTGGACGATGAGCTATCCATCTCTTTGATGGGCGAGAGGAGCAGCGTGCCCAGCACCTGGCCGCTCTCCTGGTGCAGTAGGGTGTCGGGTGCGTAGGAGGATGGGTACATGCCCGGAGGTGCGCTGGGGGTGCTCAGCTGCTGGGGTGCCATTAGGACCGAGCTGGTGGCTACAAGGCGTGGATAGTGCGGTTCAGAGAGAGCTTTGCAGGTGCTTAATTTAAGGATTTACTCACCTGGATTTGTATTGCCATCCTTGGTCACCTCGGGCGTGGGTATCCTAGGACGTGCGGTCTTGGCCACATTCACATTGAGGCCATTGAGCTTGGAGTCTGTTAATATAATTTTATTATATTATTTTTGAGCATACTTTTGGGGGTTAAATTACATATTTATACACGGAAAATAATAGGGTTATTTTCTTTACAAAATTAAGTTTATATTTTTTTTAATTTAAGATTTTAGTATACATTTTGATCTTTTAATCAAAACTCACTCTGCTTGATAAGCTGACGCTGGGCTCTGATGGATTTGCGATGCACAAACTTGCCATAGAGACTGGATTTACTTGGCTGCGATCCTCCCTGTTGTTGCTGCTGCTGCTGCGCCTGCTGCAGTTGCTGCTGCTGCAGGATGGTCAGTGGCAGGCCGGATTCGGGACTAGAATACACAGAGTTGAGGCGATTCCGGTTGAAGGGCAGTCCGCCGGAGGAGTAGGCCGTCGACTGGCTGCGCATGGAGCCCATGCGGGAGAGCTGGCGCACGAGCCAGTTGTTTTTCCGACGCTCCACCATGGGGGTGTCGACGCTTTCCTAATAATTTATAAATTTTAAATATTAATATTATTTATTAAATTAATAAATCCCCCCTCTGCTCACATAATCCGCGTAGACATCATCGCTGAGCATCCTCTTGCCACCACCCGGCATTATGTTGGCATACATGGCATCCTCCTTCTTGACCTTGTACTTCTCCGCCGATCCCTTGGGCTCATCCTTGCGATAATGCTCGGAGGCCACTGTGTAGGGCAGATCCTTGGGCACCACACACTCCCAGTACTGGTCCCTGAGCAGCTCCGGATGCTCCTCGTGCATCTCGTCGACGATCATGTAGGCGGCCTGAAAGTTAATAATCAAAAGTGGATCAGATCGGTCGAGGGCCCTCTATAAATCGGAACGTGTTTGCCATTCGCGATTCCGGCGGCACTAAACCCCATTGCGTCACGGCAATTGAGCTGAGAGTGTGGCCCACATCGAGAGGCAAAAGAAAAAGTGAAATTGTTTACAAGTTTTTAATTATTCCATAACACACGGCCCACAGCTGAAGCTGGCAAAAAATAACTAAAATAAAACTAAGCAAAAAATAATAATAAATGGGAAAAAATGTAGAAAAAAAGTAGAAAAAACACTCATTTGGTTAATCATTTTCTGTTTTTCCATTTACGAGCGACTCAGCCGAGAGTCACGTCTGGGCGTGTGTGTGGGACATGGAACCATGGAACCTCTGCGAGGTGTTGGCAATAACATTAACCCCCAAGTGATAACCGGGCTAAAACGGGCGTTTTGTGGATGCATTTCCCAAATCAAGCAAACACACTCGCCATTAAAAAAAAAGCTCTACAAAAGAGGTTTCAATGTTTTTGGTACGGATTTTTTTCCTGCTTTTTGTTTGTATTTTTTTTCCTCTCAATTTTTGAACAAAAACCTGTTTTCAATTTACTTTTGCTGCTGCTGCTGTTGCTGTTGGCTTTTGTAAATAATTGCAAGCAACGGCAGGCCCCAAAACACAGATACAAACACGGACTGCACGCACACACTTGTGGAGCCATCTCCTAACACAAACACAGGCAGCAGCAAAGTCCAAAAACTCCAATCATCCGAAGGGATATATAGTCGAAGCGGGATGCCCTAGCTCTGGTTTTAACTGGTTGAATGGAATTTTCTTTTTATGAAAATATATTTACATATATTAAGATATTATTAATTTCAAGTGTCACATGTAAATGCCAAATGAAATCACTATCACTGGAATTAATATGTATTAACTATCAGCTAAAAAAACTAGTTTCTGGCTTAGACTCAATTAAAAATTATCTAAGGCTCATAAATCATTTTGTGGCTTGTACTTCGATTAAAGAACGATTATAAATAATTATGATATGATATTTAGCTAGAAAAGGCGCCACTTAAATCAGAAAAGGTCTAAGTATAAACCGAATTTAATGAACATTAAATATCTGGTTATCATTACAGGTTTAATATGCAAAATAAAATCATTGTTGACTGAAAAGCAAACAGTTTCCATTGGTAAGTACACAAAATTTTTGTATATATTTAACAATGTAGTAAAAAATGAGAAATAAAATATATTAATATACGAAATGTTGAATATTAGTTACAAACAGTTTAAAAAAATATTTTAAAATAAGCTTAGATGCCTTTTTAATATTAAACAGAGCATTAAAAACCTTAAAAAAAACTTTTTAAAATAACATACTATTGTCTGCATTTTTTATTTTTACTCAAAACCTTTAGAAAGAGTATCTTAAAATTTTAGCTGCCTCAAACTTATTTTTCCTGCTAAAACTTTTGTTGGCTATGTGGAGAATGCCTGTTATTTTTAGCACGTGGCAGACAGACTTGTTCCTCTCCTTTCAGCAGCAGCCAAGAATCCAAGAAGTGGCTGACTCAAGCGATTATCGCTTTAAGAGCGCAAAAATCTTCACTTAGCTAGCACGCTAACCCAATTAGCGAATCCAACTCGAGATCTCGCAGCAGCAGCAGCAGTCATAATACTGCGAAATCTCTGGAACTATAATTATGGATATTACCCTCCGACCAGATACATATAAGTATCTTACGGATGTGAGGAGCTTGGCCTGCTCAAGGTTCGACGGGGAAGCTTTGTCTTCTTTTCTAAGTATTTCAAATCAGAGTTTGGCCATCTGTTCCGATTTCGGGGAGTTCGTAATTTAATTTGAAAAGCTGAGAACTTATCAACAGCATGTTAAATAAAATTAATTGGAAGTTATACAGGTTTTTGATGAAATACGAGGGGGAACTTTCGCAACTCTAAAGAAAAGATTTAAATTATTGTTTTATGGTCAGAAACACCGCAAAAATTATGGCCGCTGCTTATTAACAATTTATAACGCCTGGTTGGAGTAGAGACAAGGTGTCACTTGGAATTACGTAAATTTAATAGCTAATAGAATGTGATCTCTGTAATTATTTGCAAGTAATTTACGATTTTATATATTATATTTATACTTTAAACGTTAATGGGATTTTTCCACTCTTTTTCCTCTCTACAAGGTACAATTTCTGTATATAAGTTTCATCAGAAATAATACCCTTTTTGACTCACCTTTATGTGCCGGTCAATGAGCCAATTGAGCTCGATATCATCGTCATCTTCGCCAAAGGGATTGATTAGCACCTCGGCCACCTTCAGCCAGCCCACGTAGAAAACGAACTGCGGAGATTAATTAAATAAGATAGGATCGGTTAATTACAGCATAAAATTCACTTAAACTCCAGAACGATTTCGAGGCACGCCAGGGAAAGCTTCGCCCATTCCATTCTTTTTTTTGTGCCTAAAGCTGTAGCTAAAAAAATTATACGTTGCACAGTGGAATGCACATTAACAGCTAATAATGATAGCTAAACACTTGTCGCAGATCTATATCTGAAACACAGACCCAGACCCAAATCAATTTATTACGGGGGAACGTGACCGCGAATCGTTTACATAAGGCACTTGAAATCTGTCCCCGCCAGAGAACCGCAGAAACCAAAGCAAAAAAACAACAGCAGGGGCCCTATCATGATATGCCCATTATAGTATAGTGTATATATAGAGCAGCGTTGTGGCATATCGTTAACAAGGTATAGCCATTACATTTGGCTAAAACAAAAAACAAGCCATTATGAATAACAAAAAACCGCAACAAGTTTTTAAACTTTTACAAAACGCCGAGACGTGCAAAATGGACTATGATTTATGGTAAATAAAGCGGAACGTGCAAATTGAGATAACTTCTCCAGCGTCTTAAATCATTCGTGGAAATACAATTAAATTCGTAACACTCCAGATGCGACTCACCTGCAAGACGGTGAAGAGGGGAAAGTACAGGTCGGGATCCTCGCGACCATTGCGATCCAAGACAGCGGGCAACATTTGGCGACCCAAAAGGGCGGCTATAAAGTAGGTGTACAGCACCAGGGTGACCACCTCAAAGGAGAGATTTTTAAATATATTTTATTGTAATTTACAAAAATATAAAACTCACCTGCGTGTAGACCAAAGGAACACAGACCGTATCGTAGCCTATGAGGCCACCCAAACGTCTACGTATATCCGAGAGCTCCACCAGAATGGTCTGCACTATGTGATCCGAGGCAATCAGGCCATCTTTCCTGGCTCGATTGATAATATTTGTGGCCCAGACCAGGGGCATCCAGTACTTGGACATGGGACTCTTGGCGTTCAGAGCCTCAAAGATCTTCATCTCGGACTCGTGCATCAGACCCGCATCCACCAGGTGCTGGGTGGTGGGAAATCTTCGCTTGACACGCAGGGAAATCCTCTGCAGAGTGATCACATAGGCCAGGACCATGTAGCGCATGATATTGCGACGCATCAGGCGACCTGTTTCGTTCTATAATAATATTTTAATTCACTTTCTTAATAATCAGAAGCCTATATCCTTACATTAACACCTCCATTTGAGTTGGGAATGGCCGCACTGATAAACAGGGCCAACGTATCTGGCCAGGGCAGAAGACGGTACTGCTCCCACCAACGCTTCACCACCAGATTTACATAGAAGCCCAGCACAAAGGACATGGGTATGCTCTCGCCCTGCTGTCCAAAGTACAGCCTGATTTTCTTAAATATTCTGTCAAGATAAATCCATATTATAATCCCTAAAGTACAATACAAAAACCCAAGGAATACTCACGCCTGCTGACTCTCCGTCAGGCCAAATCTATAGATAACATTTATGGTATAGTATAAACACAAATACGCAATTAATTCGCGCCAGACCAATTTGTAAACGCTGCCGCGCCATCTATTTAAAAAGGGAAACAAATATTTTCGAATTAAATACCTCTGGGAATTTATGGCTCAGTCAAAGTTAGCCGACTTTGAACTGTAACTAACTGGTTTCTGTTCATCGATCGCAAACGATTTCCTCATTTAGCCATTTATCCATGTCCCCTTCTCCGTTAATCATCATATTTCAGGTGGATTTTCGTGCTTAATGGGTCGCTAGTTCTGCAAGATTTTTTTTAATGGGGGTATTCCTATCTCTCATGTCTGTTCCAATGAATTCTAATGTCTCAAAGTGTGATTTGATACGTTATGAGAAAAAAATATAAATATTTGTATAGGTAATGATTGGCATAACCGCTTTGAAACTGGTACCATTCAGGTGGGGTCTTCGTTCTGTTTGTTTTGATCAAGGTTTCTGTGGCCTTTTTCTCAACAAAAATTTGGGTTGCCAAGGTAATAACTAGGGATGGTAAAAAAATGTCGATATATCGTAATTGTTTCGATTTTTAGCGAGTAATTTATAAGATATATTTTTGATCGAAATAGCATTCGGAAGGGATTATTTGAGGTTTCTCTAGCCATCTTCTCGAAATAGTTTGGGTTTCTCTTTAAGTTATAAATTAATCGAAGTTGTCATTGAAATTAATCGATTTAAAATCGATAATAATTGAATAGTTTTGTTTAAAGGAAAATGAATCGGAGTTTTCGATGTTTTTATAAGAAATAATCGAAATAATAATTTTTAATTTATAAAGTTCTATGTTATTCCAGCTCTAGTTGTCATAACATTAACTAGAGATGGCTAAAAGTGATCGATACATTGCAATTGTTTTTATTTTCAGCGCGAAATTGATAGCTTAGGAGTATATATTTTTGTTACATCAATGATATAATATCTGGGACTCTATTGAAAATATTTTGGAATAGAGTTTAAGGTATTTCTCGGTGCACCTTATCCATTTCCCTAAATTAATTGCTTATTACTTTACACACGAAGGGTTTTCGAGTCATAAACAACATGTTTTAGGTAACTTTTACATTCTCGGAGTTGTGATAAATTGGCTTGCATAAGTTTTCAATTAGTAAATCCATTACTAAACGTGCGCCTTATCATCATCGGCGCTCTCAGCGCTTCGGCGGAGTTATGGCCACCAATTTCTCTCTTCTTTCTGGTTTGAATGGCAATAACTGGAACTGTGCAACAGTAACTGGAACTGGACGTGGACGTGGACGTAGCTATTGCTATTCTAACTGCCCAGTTACGAGTGACTGCACTTGGGAAACAATTAAAGCGAACCGGGGGGTTCAAAATAAACACACACTCTAAAAACAGAAAATAACCTGAAACCAGATGTTGTCGGGGCATCTGTCAATAATGCTTGTATGTGACGGGGGTCTCTTTATATAGTATATACTATAGCGAAGTTCGGATGTATCGGATGATAATTGCGTTGGTAAACACTCGGGCGACAGGTGGATGGCGATGACTAATGCGGAAAAATCCCCGGAATCGGTAACTCTTGGGTGTTGACCCAGTTAGAGCAGACACTAGACACTGGAGTACACCGAGTGATCTGTTTGGGGGATTTTTGGTTATTTTAAAAAGAGTTATAGTCTCTTTAAAATAACAATTCTTGCTTGTCATTGTTTTAAATAATCTATTTAATTTTGCAGTGATTTTTAAGTGTTTTTATTTGGTTAACAATACTCACTTCCATAGGATCTTCCAGAAGCAGCCAAAGCTGCTTCCATTTGGCACTTCACCCGCATATGAGACGGTCATTGTGTGTTACCGTCTCTCCTTCTCCTTCTTTTTTTGACTTAGTTTTATTTTTAGTGATCTTGTTTTGTTTACTTAATCACAAACAATTTGTTTTTATTTTTTTGCCGGCGCTAGGCCGCTGCCAATATGGAGAAGGCCAAATTGTTGCTGTTGTCGCTCGATTTCGTACGCGAATTTTGTTAATTGCTTTTGTTGTCGCGTCATTGAAAGCAGCGCCGCATCTACGGCTATCTCACTCGTTCGCTGTTGCTCTCTTTCTCTGTGACACCCCCGCTCGCTCTATCTCGCTCACTCTCCGAGCCACGGCTTTTGTAAGCTTCTCCTGAAATAATAAAAACAGCAGAAACAATAAGAAATAAAGTCTTTTTTCGATAAATGAAGCTCTTTAAAAATTCACTTATATTTATAAATATTTTAAATATTTTTTTAAGAATTTAATTACATAAAAATACTAGAACAGAGGTGGGCACACAAATGTTGTTTTGGTAATATAATGTAGTATAATGACAAGAATCTTGAAGCATTTTTATTTTAATCACTTCTTTAATATAAGACTGTTGTAATAAATAATAAGTTTGATTAAGTTTCATTTATTAAGGCTCCACTGTATCCAAAACAATAAAGGGGAGACAAAGTGGGTGGAAACACGCGCCCAGCAAAACTGTAAAAGGCAACACACATGCGCCACTGCCAATGTATTTTACGTTAACGTTAACGTTAACACCAGTGCAAGCCATGCAAATACTGGAGGGCTGAAAGAGCTCAGCTTAAATTCCATCACGTATCGAACAGCTTTTCTGTGTAGTTTTCGCTGCTGCTTTTTCCATTTTAATTTACTTTGTATTAATTGTGAACTATGCACTTTCAGTTTGGGTGAACCTACTCTATCGGCTATTTTGGAAATACCCCTTTCTCACATTTATTTAAGGTATTTCTTAGCACTTCACTTTTATTACGATCTTCACCTTGTAGACACAATTATTATTGGTTCTCTTTTGAGCCTTTTGTATGTTTTTATTTTTTTCTCCTGGGTACTTAAAGATCAATTTGCTGCCAGGATTTCCCCAGAAATTCCCAAAAACTCTCCTCAATGGCGATCTCAGCTTGTTATTTATTTTTGTCTTAATTTTTTTTAGGTTTTATTTTCGACAGAAACCTTGGGATGGGCAAAAATTTCGGCAGTTTCTCTGTATATAATTATGCCCAGTCAGCGCCACAAGTCTTTATTGTTTCCCGTATTCTGCTGTATTTTCTGTTTATTCGACTTTTGATTAATTCCGTTTATGTTGCGTTTCTCTCCGACGCAATTTTGATTAATCGAACGATTTGCGGATCACACAGAGCGCTTTGAGCGTTATCAACTTGGGTTTGTAAATGCGAAGATTTAAAACCTGTATGTGCGCTCTTTGGCTGCAAATATTTGCATAAGCCGCCAGAACGGGTTCTATATCGGGGAGCTTAGAGATATATAGATGGGGATTTTCACTTTGGCGCGTTAATTTGGTTTACAAACATGGCAGGTGCTGTTGGTGATCTTCAGGAATGCAAGATCCAACAGGTTATTTTTCTCTCGGGGGTCTAGGCCAAGTTAAGTCACGATGGCGCTTGGTTCCACCCGCCAGAGGTTCTCCGACAATTGTTTTGCAGTTTCGCAACAATTAAAGATAGTCGTCGTGCTTCTCGAATACCTTATTTATACTCGTACTATCTGACGTCTGAGAAATTTCGCAATTTGTCAGACATCCACATGTTTTCGGGAGACAAATAGTAGCCATTGACCTGCTTGGAGATTTAATCTTGATGTCCAGCTCTGTGGTAATATATGTATTTAACACGATAAACAATCTGTCAGCCTGCCTCCTCGAGGAGATATGGGATGCAGCTTCTAGAAAACACACACTGCGTATACGCGATAATCACACAAAGAGCCGACTTTGATTGGTGACGAATATATAATTATTTTGGCTCGTATAAAATTTCACTTTTTCTCTGACGTATTCGCCAAGCGATTTGTTTACCAAATGAGTCAATGGATTATTTTCCAATCCGATCCCGAGTCAACTTGCACTTTTTCCGGCTCGACTCGTCGTTCCCAGAATAAAGTACTTGAGCTGTGATGTGGGAGTTTCGGGGGCCCTCATTAGCACACAATAAAGCCGATATATATCTAGGCAACGGAGCCGATCTCTTGTTAGCATTGTTAGCGTTCTCCATAAACTCATTAAGTGTCATTGAAGCGATTTAAACAGCACTTCGGGCAAGAAATTAACGTGTTTGTTAAATTATTAAAATTTTATCACTGTGAATAGGGCCATTTGAGTTTAAAGATATCGGAATATCAATTTCAATTTACTTTGATTTGTGGTTTAAGGCATTTATTAATGTATTATTCCATTAGTATATTATAGTATTTAAATTGTAATATTTAATATGATAGAGTAAGGTAAATATCAGCTTCCCTTTTACTTTAATCTTATAAAAAGGTTTCTTTAGTTTAAATATCTTTCAGCTTTTTCTAGCTGAGTGTTACCTAATTTTAACTAATTAATAACAAATTACTCAAAATGCATGCTGTGGTAATAAATTCAAATAAATGCACAGACAAAATGAACAAAATAATTACTTAATTGTTCGTCAAAAAATCCAGAAATTTGCAATTTTTCAATGGTTAGCAAATATTTTAATATCAATTAGCATAATTTGTTGCTTTTGTGATTTATTGCTTGTGGCTCATATGATCGCCGAAATAAATTTTCGTCATTTTCCAATTCATTTATCATTCGTATTGGCATTATACAATCCTCAATTACTTCATTACTCCGCTATTTATAGACATTTCCAGATGCACATATATATCTTTCTAATTGCTCTTCACTCATTAAGCGTTTTCAATTGAAAAATTGCATCCGAATTCGGCCTGGGGCGCGCATTCGCTCTCGCAGACACGAAAAATTCAATAGAATGCCGACAGCACACCTAAGCGGCTCTTAAAAAAATAAATACAAAAAACAAAATAGAAGAAAGAAAAACGTAAATAAAAGTAAACTTGACCAGTTGGGAGCTGGGAGCTTAGTTTACGGAGCCGCCTAGGCCATTTAGAGCTAGAGACACGCGCTGGCGTGCGACGCGTTTACGATTACAGATACATAGATACAGATACTCGGCCTAATGGATACGTGTGAGTCTGAGACACCGAAAACAATTTATCAAGGTGAGGCTAATAGGTGGAGGGATCAATTCTTGTAGCTCTGGATTAGTAACTTTATTGTTTAATTATTTATAATTACAAACATGTCTGCATGTATACTATTTGGATCTTTGTAGATTTCTTTTTAAGTTCTTTTAATATTTATTAAAAATACTTTAAGCTTTTATTATTATTTATTTGAGATTCAGATTTATAAAAACAGATTTATAATTTATTCAATATAACCTTTACAGTAAAATTAGGAATATTAAAATATTAACAAAATTCCTAGAATTGTATTTAATTATTTCGCTTAAGATCAAAGAGCACTGTCTATTTTTTCACGTGTCGGAAGCTGCTCAGCCAAGATCATATGAGCTTGAATTTTTATTGAGTATCTGCCAAAGGTGTTTCTATTTTTAGTAAACTGTTTGTTCTCTTGGACTCCACTCCATATATTGGATATCGTTACACTTAACACTTGGATTTAAAATTGTTATTTGATGATTACACAAAGTAAACAGCAGCAGCGAAAAACTACAACAGGAATACGTCTGTTTTTGTGAACAATTTTTCAGACTTCAATGGGGGTTCCGCACGATCAACTGGCGAGTGCTCAGCCTCAGCTCAGCCCCAGCTCAGTTCGGCTAAATTTCTGTTTTCAGTTTGTATTTTTTGTAGTTTCCAACTGACTTTGGCTCCACGTACCGACAGCGCGACGACGGGTTTGCCGCTGGACACTTGAAGCTCGACTGCGACTCCGACTCCGACTGCGATTGCGATGCGGACCGCCGGACAACCTGACCGCTCGACGAACTCAACCAAACTGCGCTCCAGAGTTGGCCACGAGCGGCTCTTAACTCACTTTTTTCCCCCCAGCCAGTTGGCAACAGGTAGACGAGGTGAGGCGACAGCGAGCGGCTCCCACGAAATATTCGTGGGGTCAGGGGCGCAGATAGGAGTAAGGGGATTGCATTAATTTTTAGTTTCTAAAAAGGTATTTTTAAATAAAAAAATTAAAAAGAATTAGGTATTATATTTAGTAAATATATCGATTGGTCAAATTCTTGAATAAGAAATATTTCGTATAATTATCAAAAATGTAAGCTTAATTCTCAATCCAAAACTCTGAAAATGTTGTTAATCAATCAATATATTTCTAGAAATTAATTTAGAAGGCTTTAGTAACTCAAATTTAATATAAATGTGTCTGAAGCTTAACTCTTATGCTGAAGCTGATCCCCCTTTAAGTAAGCCCCTGAAGCTACAGAGAATCTGTAGCCTCTCTTTTGTTTTATTCTCTCTCTTCCGGCTGTAACGGAGAATTGGTTTCGATGAGGTTAATCAGCTGTTTCGGCTTTGGGGCTTAAGCCAGCGATCAGCCAAGAGAAAGAGAGGTTTTTACCAAAATAAGCGAAAGAGAGCTAAAGAGAGATCATGACATAAAAAAATATATATAAAAAGCTTTTTAAAATACATTAAAAAATGTTAAGTTCCTTAAATAAATGTCATTTTAAATTTCACACACAAATTAAATTAAATCAAGCAATTTAACGCTTCAGTTCCATGAAGTTATCCCATTTTAACAATCTGGCAACGTCTTCAGAAAAATTTCAAAACCAAAGCATAATTCTAGGCCTTCACTTTAACTAACTCCCAGAGAAAACCATTTAAAAATGTGTAACTTTAACATACTTTAATAATTTAACTAAAAACTACATAATATACAAGTTAACACTAAAAACCTAAGAGGACTTTGGTTTCGAGGGTTTCTCGGGACGTCTCGTCTTATAGCGCAGGCCATGCTCCATGTAAGTGAAGGGAGGATTCGGTTGGGTCAGACAAAAGTATAGACCCTTGGCCGTAGCTGGATATATAAGACCGATGTTGATGGTGTTCTGGAAATTGCAGTCTCCCTGCCGGAACTTGGCCCAACTATCGCACTTGGTAGCAGGGATCATCACGCCCTCGATGAGAGCCTAAAGATAAATCAAGAAATATAATAAAAAATGCCTCAGAAAGCAAAGAAAACCTCACCTCCATGAAGAGCACAAAGGGATACATGTGACTGCAGACCTTGGACTCGCAGCCGGGCTGGAGTTTCCTCCTCGGAAAGTAACCAATGCCATTGGGATAGATGTCAATGTGGCCCAGAGGAACCCTCACACCGAAGACATCCCCCTCGCCGTGGATCACCACCACTCTGGAGGCCACTCCCTGCTTCACCAGGATGTCCGTAGTGCGACACATTGTGGCCGGATCGATGGCTATCAGTTGACCCACCTTCTGCTTGTTTTCCTTGGCGAAAAGTTGGGCTCCCAAGGCGGCTATGTTCGCTCCCACCGAATGTCCTGCCAGGGTAATGTCCTGCGCCGCAATTCCTGCATCCTTGAGGGCTCTGACGAGCTTATAAACAAAGTAACCATCCACGGAGAGATGATGTCGCACTGCATAGTACAGCTGGGCCACATCCTTGGCAAAGTCCACCACAATGACATTGAGGTCCCGCCTGCTATTCTGCAGCAGGGTCAGGTGCTCTTGGACACTGAAGTAGCTATCGGCGGTGTGGAAGGCATTCACATAGATAAGGGTCTTGCGTTCCGGATTGATATCAAAGTCCTTGAGCTGAGCTATGGACTTGATGGGCAGCTCTACGCTCTGATTGGTAATGGTCATCACATGGAGGCGGGCATCGCTGGGATTGATGCCCTGGAACAGAGACATTACGCCCTCGTCGACGGGGGAGTCACCTGTTTAGAGATGGGAATGATGAGATAGCTCTACATTTTTATTATATTTTTCCCGACTTACAGAAGGCCCGCCAACCCCGATTCAGTTGCTCGGTCAGCAGCTTCAAGTTCTGCTTTTGAACTCCATCTATGTTTAGGGATGTGGTTGACTTATCCTCCGCTGCTGCCCAAGATTGGCAGATCAGGCAGCAGACTGCTATAGCGATACGAACTGTGCTCTTCTGCATGGCGACTCAAGCTCTCATATCGAAAAGCCAAGAGCTGGGCTCTTTTATAGTCAGGTTTTATCACCTCTCTCTTATCTGGCAGTTGCGGTTTTCGATTTCGGGTTTAGCAGCACGTCTGTCTATCATACACCCTGTCTGGCCGTTGTCTGCTGTTCCGCCCCAAAAAAATAAGATCATCTTCGGCCCCGAAAGAGCGGCCAGATAATGGCTTATATCTGGCCAGACTGCTTCAGGTGCAATCGCAATCGATCGTGCCTCAATATAGAAATACTTGCCAGCGCTTCTTCATTCACTTCTTTTTTCCGTCAATTAATCGCAGATTTTTGTATTGTGATGGGTGCTCGAAATACAACTAGGTGCTAAATCTTTATTCATTAAAATGTATATTTCGACTAAATGAATATTTCGTTTAGTTAAGTTAGGGCTGTAAATTTGACTAGAACTCGTACATAGTTTATATCGGTTCACGATTCAATATTTACGCTAATGAGGTAGCGGCGGTTGTTGTCTGACTCTGATCTGTTTCCATGGGGAATTTCTCGAGAGTGGCCTTAAAATTACTTTCCTTAAGTGGTAGAGATTGTGTCTAGGAGCGGGGTTTACCCAAATAATAAAAAAGTAAAGACAAAGTAAAAACCACCAAATAACAACAGATTTTGCGAGTTAAACTTAAATTTTAAACAGTTTATTTCTGTGTGAACACACAAAAGCTAATCCATAAAAATAATAAATAAATTGAGAGATGTGTACTAAAAATAAACATTGGTAGTCAGAAATACTTGATGCCCCGCCGGCCGAGGCATCTCTTCAGAGCTCCAAAATTAGACTAAAATTAGCATTCTGCTCTGTGTTTGTGTTGTGTTTCTTCTTTTTCTCAGAAAGGTGAATGGATCTATTCTCTTAGAACTTGAGTCCGGCCTGGACATCGGCCATGATGTTGGCCGACTTCTGCAGCTGCTCGATCTCGGTGGCGGTCAGGATCTGCTTCACCACGGAGGTGACGCCGTTGGCGTTCAGGATGCAGGGCAGCGACAGGAACACATCCTTATCGATGCCGTGCTCACCCTGGAGAAGAAGAGAGAAGAAAACATGTTAATATAACATTACAAAATAATTAAATTTACATTATAAAGTGGTTTTAAAAATTATATTTGAATGGGTCTCAGTTTTTTTTTAAATTGTTTTTAAAAATAACATATTTTATTGCCAACTTTTGGGCTCTAAAATAAATATTTTTAAAAGTTTGAGACTTATAAAATAACTACGAACCTAAAATTAATTTAAGATGTATTAAAATAAATATTTAAGATGTCAAATATAAAATTATTATTTTTCTTTAAGGCGTAACGATTTGTGGCATACTTTTAGACACAATTTAATTGATTTGAAATCCACACAAATTTGTAAACATTATTTTAATTGATTTTAAATTCTCAACAAAATAATTTAATTTTAAATTTAACCAAAAACTCACCAAAACAGAGGTAGAGACGGCGGCCACGCTGCTCGTGTTGCGCAAGATAGCCGAGGCCAGGGAGGCAGTGCTCAGGCCGATGGCCCAGGAAGTGTATCCCTTTAGCTTGATCACCTCGTAGGCGGAGTCCACCACCTGCTTGTGCAGCTCGTTCCACTTCTCTGGATCCTCACCGGTGCCCAGAGTGGGGTTCAGCTCGCGCAAGCGCACGCCGGCGATGTTCACTCCCGACCAGACGGGCACGGAGCTATCGCCGTGCTCGCCAATGATCCAGCCGTGACAGGAGGTGGGGGCCACACCCAAGCGCTGGGACATCAGGAAACGAAAGCGAGAAGAGTCCAAGTTGGTGCCGCTGCCAATGACACGGTTCTTGGGCAGGCCGGACAGCTTCCAGGCCACATAGGTCATGATGTCAACGGGGTTGGACACCATCAGCAAGATGGTATCGGGACTGTACTGTAGGGGCAATCGGAATTTTAATATATATTTTCTATTTTCAAGATGTAATGAAACCTACCTCCACCAGCTTGGGAATAATGTTCTTGAGGATATCAGTGTTGCGCTGCACCAGGGACAGGCGGGACTCGCCCTCCTTCTGGCGCACGCCGGCAGTCACGATGCACAGCCTCGAGTTGGCCGAGGCGGCAAAGTCGGTGCTGGCCGTGATCTGGGGATTCTTCAGGAAGTTGGAGCCATGCTGCAGATCCATCAGCTCGCCCTGCAGCTTGTCGGCGCAGACATCGATGAGGCACACCTCCTTGGAGACGTTCTGAGCCAGGATGCTGAAGGCGCTGGCCATGCCCACCTGACCGATGCCCACCACGGTGACCTTGTGCCCGGAGCTGGGCAGAACCTCGGCAACTTGGGCCAACAGACTGTCCTTAATGGCGGCCATTGCTAGGAGAGGGAGAGAAATATGAGTTCATTAATTTGTTAAATAATTAAAATGGGATCGTTTTTTTTAGGTAATTTTTAATAAATAATGTTTCTATGTTCTCATCTTAAAGTTTGAAAATATTCTTTAAAAGTTATTAATTAATCGAGTGATTTGTGGCTAAGAAATGTACAAGATGCTGTTTGTTATAAAATTTATTAGGTTTTAACTTATAACTTTAGAACAGAAACTTTATTCCAAATGATTCAGCAATATTTGTTATTAAAACCTTTATTTATTTAATATTAAATCAAGTCTGAAAAAAGCACTCTCTAAAAGAAATATATATCTTTTAAATAAAAAACACAAAGTCTGTATAAAAACTTTATAAAAGGGTTAGTAACTGTTGTGTTAGTAATTCTTAAAGAATTCTCCTTCATTATTATTCATTATTACCATCACGTGCCTCTCTCATTTAGTGGCTTATTTTATTAACCAAAACATTCACAATTTTTTTTCTTGCTTTGGGGAAACTCTCTTCCCCTAAAAAACACACAGACATACAGTTTAGTTGGCGTTCTTTAACCTTCACGAAGGTCGTATTAATGAGAAAAAAGCGACATCGCCACAACACGCAACCGGACCAAACCGAAAACATTGCCGAAAAAATTAACTAATGCTGATTTTTGCTCTTTTATATAGGAATTCATAGAGACAAAATTGCGATAGTGTGTGCACATGACATTCGTGTTCAATTAGGGGCTTCTCTTTCTTTTTTTCATTAATCAAATCAAATTGTGGCCCAAAGGGAATGGCTTTTATCAATGCAATCAATGCGAAACCTTTTGAATTTAATCCCCAAAAAATATCGCTTTATTACTGATTGTGGTGAGTACTTCTTTCACAATCTTATCAGGCGAACCATTAAGGCAATTTCACAAATCCAATTATTGGGTGTTTCTCATGATGAGGAATTGAATTATTTACCGATGACTGTTTTATATATGTATGTATATCAGATCGGTTCTTTCACCATGACGTAGAACTAAGCCTTATCTCGACTAGGAAGAATTGGCGCCTGGCCAAAGTTGAGTTTGTTGCCAATGTTTGCAATATATAGAGTTAAGATTAGATTGCCGGCGATTAAAAGTGCATATGGAAGCGACTGTTATCATTGGGAAAATATTTATATAAACATGTGCCACGTTTTTAATTAGAATCTGCTTCAGTTTGAGTGTTTTCCTAGCTTGAATTATGACTGCACTCATGAGTTCTGAAGAATATGGGTGAGGTAAAAAAATAATACAAAAAATAGCTAACGTTTTCAATGAGTTTCCCGGTGTCAGAGAAATGTCACGAAGATATAACAATATGTATAATGATTTATGGCTGGGCGAGCACAGTTTATTTTTATTGGGAACTCACATAGAGGTATTGAAAAAATAGTATATTATGTACTTAAAATTAAAAAAAAAAAACCATGAAGAGCCAATAAGCTAAGTAATAAATATAAAGAAATTATTAAGTGATACAACTAGTTAAAGCTGATAAATAAAGAGATTCTGAAGAAAGATTTCCTTGATTTAAGAGCAAACTATTACAAAAAGAAAGAAAAGCTTTCATTCACCATCTTGACTATGTTTGTAAATTTTTATGTATTTAAATCTCACTTTTACAATATAATTTTCATATTAACAAAATGTTAAAGGTAACCATTTCATCAGAAATCGATTTTTTTCTAAGCAAAAATAATACATTTGTATGAGAGCTAATTCAAATAAAGAAAAATATATTAAAATCAATTTTAGAAATTGTAATTGTAATCTAATTAAATCTTACAAGTTTCTGACAATAATGTTTCTTATTAATATCACAATTCTGCACTTTAATATCAGTATTTTTCACCTGTTGCAAGCTGCCTAAACTTGCCACGCAAATTGAGCCTATGGAATGACCTTCTCTCAAAGTCAAATGCGGTTGTTCCACTTTACTGGGGGGGCCGTCGACGACGTCACCCCCGTCAAAAACAATCCCAGAAAGCAGCCACGAACAGCTGTTTCAGACACGGCGCATGCTCTCAATGAAAACGAAAGTGAAAGTACGCCCAATTGGCACCCACTTTGCCTCCCCCCTTCCCGGGAACCCCCTAAGAGCACCCCAATAACGGTAGCAGTGCGGAAGGCCAAGGGCGAGGTTCGGGTTCGGTATCGAATTCGGACTGGAATTCGTTTTTCGGACTTGCACTTGACCGTTAAAAGTTGAATGCACTTTGATGAGGCAGGAAGTGAGCTAAGCTCTTGTGGAAAAATAAAACCTCTCAAAAACTAAAATCCTTTCGTTTAGTCGCTGTAGAATTATTTCTCTGTATTCTTTGCTTACTTTTTGGTATTTGGTTGGATTTGTTTCAAATTCACTTTTTTCACTGGATTTTATTTTTGGCGCCTCTTTCTGAGGTCGTCGATGTTCCGTTCAGTTTGCGGGTTCGTTGCGAACTGTTCGCACTCCACACGGGCTGCTTTGGAATTTAGCTGCCGCCGTAGCTGGATTTTGTAGCCTCCGCAGCCGCTCTTACACTCATTACCTCTCTCTATTTCCTCGTCAGCCCGAGCACTGGGAGAAAAGTTGTATAGATATTTTAAAAAATTATTATATATCTTGCAGGATATTTGTAGTAACGGTTTGTGGAGGATAAAGCTGTAGGAAAATTGCTTTCCTAAATAATTAAAACAGCTGTAAAGCAATCCTTAATTTTTAAATACCTTAAAAACTTTAGAATTCCCAAGTTAAGTTGTGCTAACTTTAAATATTGAGTCAGCTCTTAATTTATTTAATATTCGCAATATTATTAGTTTTTTAGGCCATATTTGATAGGATTATAGAGAAGAATTATAAGAAATACATATTTATGTTTAAGTGTCCTAAAATTCGCAAATTAATGTTTCTTTTATCGACAATCTCAAAAGATCCTTTGATTAATTATTACGTCGTGTTAGAATTTGGTTTAGGGTTTATACATCTTCAAACTTATATATGTATATTCAAATGTTAAACAAAATGTGTACAAACACTTTTAAATACATTTAAAAGAATTGACTCAGAACTATTTTTTATTCTGTTTCTTATTATTTAATTTAAATTTATTTAAAGCGTTAAGTATACTATTATGCTGAGTGTAGGCAGCTGTTTCCGCTGCCTCGGCCGGCGCCGCAGCTGCTGCGCCAGGATGAATGACGAAACGGCCTGCGAGGCATTGTGAAAGTGAGCGAGCGTTGCTCTCTCTCGCTCGAGCTCTTTGCTCTCCAGAGTTTTTGGCTCCATTCAGCCAAGTTAGTCAAGGTGACCTTTTGCTTTGGCTGGTTTTCTTTTTTCTTGTTTTTCCCTCTATTTATAGCCGGCACGTTTTCGGGTTATTTTGACTTGATTTTCCGGGAGTCTGGAGTGGGCTTGGGGCCGGAGCTGCCGTTGGATAATTCCTTATTTACAATTCCTTGTGGCGAAAATTACTTTGATCTGTAATTCCGAATTTGTCCCTATTTTCCGCTAAGGCGGCGTCGGTGGTTGTTTATTTAAGCCCCGCGACAGCAGCTGGGGATCTCTTTTGGGTCGAGGGAAGACACGTGCCCAAGATCACGCACATATAACATATAGAAACATATATATTATGGATTTGTGTGTGTTGAGGAGGAGATGATATAGGGGCTAATTTTGGCCAACTGCCCAGTCAGGCGGCTGCAGCGGAGGCTGCAGTTAATAATAAGAATTCGGCCAACAGATGGCCGGGAAATACCTTGTGACGACCAGGGAAATACACTGCACTAAGCTGGCAGTGGATTAATGAGAGCTGAAACAGAGAAAAAAATAATTTAGGAATTTTAGAGGCTTATTGCTCATATTTCTTACTAATTTTCATTGTGTAGTTTATGGTAAAGAAGTAGTCTGATGGTAATGATGTGATACCAGCTTTAATAGCTATTTACGAACAATAAAATGATTAACAATTTACAACAAAGATAACTCTTCATAACCGATATTAGTCATAAATAAAGTCCAAAGGATGAAGAGTTTGAGCTTTAGAAAAATAAGGGAGTATTTAAAAAGTGTTAGAAAAAATTAAAAATATATTAGCTTAGCTAAAAATTTTCATTATCTGCCATTCACTCTCAAGATTTTTTAAATCATTATCCACATATTAAAAATATTTGAAAATACTTTTTTATATTTTTCTATGTGTTTAGATCTTACAGGCTTGTAAAGTCAATCAATTATTAAACAAATTCCAAAATTAATTTTTCAATAACAACAAGAAAATAAAAACTCTATTATTATTTTTCAGTGCATGGGCATTTCGCACTTGGAAACCTGGATTAAAGCAGATTTTTAGCTAATTAACACAGAGACGTCAGCGCGTATCCCTGGAAGATCGAGAGACAGACACTGAGAGACAGGCAGAGGATCCCCAGAGAAAAGAGAGAGGTAAATAGAAGTCCCCAGAGAGAAGTTGCTCCACCACTTTGCCGGCGTTCGTGACTGAAAACACACACATTTTACATCGACGAGTGTGATTCACTGCACTCTGTCTGCGATGACACCCTCTCTCGATTTTCGCAACTCGGCGGGGCAACTACGTCATTATTTTGCCGGCTGAACTTGAGCTCATTGATGGTTAGGGGAGGCGGGTTGAAAGGGAGGAGGTGCTCGTTCTCTCTCAATGCCTCAATGTCACTGCAATTTAACGCGTTCATTGTGAAAGTGACGATGATGACCCAGTTTCCGAATTGACCCAAGTCAATGTCAATGCACTTCCCTCCTTTATTTTTGGGGTCATTATGTAGCGTCGCCCTTCAATTGTGAAATGCTGCTAAGTGTGAGTTATAAGTGAATTTGTGTTTATTCCGTAAGTAATACTCGATACTCACATGCACTTTTTAGAAACTCGTTTTGTTTGTCTTTGGGTTTGTTGAACCTTTGTTTCTAGGCGCTTTGTTATGATTGCACGACTTTTTCTGGGTATTTCGAATGAGGGTAAGAGGCTTACGAAAGAGACTTCTGTCAGATGAAACCAAGTTATAAATTCTGATTGAAAAACTTCAGAAGCACCTGTGGAAAAATGGAATTTAAATATAGTAATTAGTTAGAAATATTTAGCTAGTAATTAGTAGTTACAAACTAGTACTTTTTTAGTTCGAATAAAAAGCCAATACTTGAAACTTTCATCAGAGTTAAGCAAGTACATACAAGGCTTAAAATAAAAAATAATAATTCTTATTACATTAATGGACAAATTTTATTTAAAAAAATAATTTCAAATTAATACCCGATCTATAAGAAATATATTGAATTTATTTATATAGCTTTTATTTATTCATTGAATGAATAACTACGAATTTAATTCCCAGCTTTAGAGAATTAATTAGTTTTAAAAATTTAAATTATTTTATTTGTATTATTTTTTTCTTTATTTTATTTTATTTTTTATTCTAAAAATTGTATTAAAGTTTAAATTTGTTTTCTAGACTACATTTCCGCCATCTGGCAGTCGGTACACTTAGTGTCGTTGTCAAAAACCAGAGCTAGGTGGCGCCAAATACGGGGTAAGATGTAGTGTAAAATATTAGAAGATGTATAAATACCTGTAAAATCGTTTGAGCCGTTAAAGCGTTATTCGATCCAGATTGGGATCAGAATAATTGGGAGTCCAAAAATAAAAATTTTCTAAACATTTATTGTGTCATCGCTAGTTATGAAAGTGCTTTTGGCCAAGTTCGTGAGACTTAAGTAGCCGTAAGGACTACGTAAAAAATGTAGAAGAGTGTAAAATGAGTGTAAACATTTTCTTTATTCTGAACTGATTTTTGTATATTTTAAATTTAAATAATCAGTTTATTTGGATAAATTCATTAATTTTACTTTAGTTTTATATTAAAGAACAAATTTTCGAACCCATAAATATATGTATTATGCAAACTAGCCTCTTAGTTTATGAGCTATTTGAAGGAAAGTAATTTCCAATAATAAAATGTTATACCTTGAAATCTAGTACGCCGCAATGCTCGAAATTCTGACAGTTGTAGTTTGCTTTTGCCTTCTTATGCCAGCTTCCCATATTACGCAACAATTTCGATGCATTCCCAAGATAAAGCAAAGCAAACATTTCTCATGCTCCTCCGCGTTGCCAATCTCTTGAGTTCTGGAGCTCT
This sequence comes from Drosophila rufa, assembly GCA_018153105.1. Lineage (NCBI taxonomy): Eukaryota > Metazoa > Arthropoda > Insecta > Diptera > Drosophilidae > Drosophila > Drosophila rufa. Next base: position 5,376,788 of record JAECXS010000085.1, read on the forward strand.
GGCGGAACTCTGCGTGCCGGCTGAGAAGCGGGAGAGAGATGTGCCCCGGGAATCGGATAGCACTACTCCTGGCCAAAGTCCGATGCGAGGCGTCGTTATCGAGGCAGGGGAATCTGATTAGAGCGGAGCTCTGGGATGTGTAAGCCAAGTGGCAGGAACCGAGCTACCGATCCTCGCGAGCGGAGCACACGCAATCGAGCAGAGATGTCGCTGCCCCGCGCTCTGCACATTAATATTCAAAAATTGCGTTTTTATGCTAATTCTCACACACTCCAGCTCCAGCACTCCAGGTTTGGTTGGTCTGTTGGCTAAATGGCCAACCTGTCGATAGATTACTCAATGACAAGCACACGGCGGCAGGCAGTAGGCAGTAGGCAGCAGGATGCACACTCACCAAAAATGAGATCCCGGGCAGGCACTGGCAGAAAGGTAATAAAAAAGAAATAAAAAATAAATAAGAAATATATATTTTGTTTAAATTTGAAGATTTAAAATTACCTTACGTTTCATGATAATTAAGGAGCTTAGTAATCAAAGTTTTAAATAAATATGTTCTTTTTCAACATTTTCAGGCTAAATATTAGTTTAATTATATATTTTTGTAACTCCATCATACTTTTATATATTTTCCAATAGCTATTCATTATATTTATGATATTTTCGTGTTTATTTTTAATACATTTAAGTCTTTAAGTATAATTTCTCTCTGTGTCTTTGAATTGGTCCAAGTAGCCCGAAGTTCTTGCTGCCTGTTCTCTCCGATGATGATCATCTTTCGGGTATATCGCACCTTGCCATCTTTTTGGCAGCCAAGCAGCCTTATTATTACTTTTATTTCGCCAGCCAAGTCAGCCAAGTCAGCCAGGCCGGAGACAGCCACCGGACCACGACTTTTACCAGACTCGCTCGAATAACCAATATTACCCATACGCACCGTTGTTTATTTATGGCTAGATGTTGTCGCTGTGCGGTGTTGTTGCTGTTGCCGGTGTAGTTTAGCAATAATTAAGTTGTTAAATTGTTGCACGTAAGTCAAGCCCTGGCCGCCGCCAGTCAGTCGGTCAGGCAGGCGGTGGCTCCGCTTAATAATAATGTTCGGGCCTGACTTACGATCCACGTCCTTGGGTTACTGATGTATGCGATACTTAAGGTATTTATTACAAGCGATTGTAATCTCCAGCCTGAATTTCTCTATACATATATAAATACGAGTCAGCAGGCAAGGAGCAGCAGCCTCTCTTTCTCGCTCTCTATATATATTTATAGCGAAGCGTGTGGTTTCTTTTTCAGGTGATTAGCAGGGTTTAGGCACTAGCGGATACCCTGTTATTTGCCAGCTGAAGGCATTAAGATATTTTGCGAAAGATGCTGACTGTTGCTGAGCAATTAATCATCTCCTCATTGCATCTCATTATCGGGTTGCAAGCCCTCTCTCTCTTTCTTTGGGTACCACGCCTCATTAAAGCAGCGGCTTTGCATCTTTTTCGCCTTGCATCCAAGGAGAATTATATAATACATAAACTTTATCCGACTACAAAGGCTTAAGATGAAGTGCACAGTGGAGATACTATAAGAGGGAGTTTAAAAAAAAAAAAATAGGATAATGTAAAGTGTATACAAGTTCAAAAAGAACTGCCACACTTAATACACTTATTTTGGAGTTTTTGTAGAAATATGCTTACGGGCACACTATACAGAATGACTGGCAAAATATATGAGACGAAAATTGGAGAATAAAAGTATAAACGTTTAAAATAATTAAGATATTTTTAAGTCTAGGGAAATTTAAATAATGCAAATTTTAAAAAATGTAAGAGGACTTGTAGAAATATGCACACTATATAGAATGACTGGCAGTATATGAGATGGAAATCAGTCAAATATAATATAACATAAACATAATTAAATATTTTTTAAACGAAATAAATGGCTTTTATGTTATATAGAAATCGTGCTCTTTCTTGACATTACTTTCTATAATTATTTAGTACCTTTTAAGTAAAATACAGTAGCTTAATTCCAAAATTTATGTAAGTTGGGAAATATTTATGACATATTTTATTTAATATTTATTTCCACTTACAAAAGCCCTACTGTACCTGCTCTGGCATCTCATTCCGCTGAAGACCAGACCAGTTTCCCAAGCTGCACTTGTTACGTTTTCGGTTCTGTTTTTCTTTTCTTTTCTTTTATAGTTGCATGCCAAATATGCAAAAAAGAAAAATAGCAAAAAAAAAAAAACGAAAAGCTTTGGCGCATGTAATTTTCCCCCTGCATGTGTGTTGGGTGTGTGTGTGTGTGTTGAGTGTATGTGTTTGCATATAATGATTATTGTAGGTACAAGTGCGAGAAATCGTGTTAGATCGCGGGTAATAAATTTAGACACCAACTATGCAAAAGGAGTTCTGTCCTGCCACTATGGTCACTATACCCTTGCCTCTCCCCTGTTATCCCCCGAGATGCCAGCAGTCTCATCCGAAGCCAATGTACTTGCAATTCTGGCCGGGAAACCCCCTCCTTCTGGTCTTCTTGTTGCAAGTTTTAAGCACTTCCTTTTATTATATTTTATGGGCACTTGTTTTTTTCCTTTTTCTTTCTTTCGAGAGGCGACTTGAGAGGCTGCCGTCGTCGTCGTTCGGCGCTGGTTGTCGATTTTTTATAGTCGCCTCGCTTAAGTTGGAGGCTTTCGGGGGCTTTAATGTCCCATTAGGGGCCTTTGCACACCTGAAACGCTTGCAATGTATTTAGGCATTATAAAATTAATGCGAGGTCATCGCTAGTTAGGCATTCATAATGAGACGACGATGGGGGAACTCGAAACTGGAAAGATATGGTAAGAAATCTTGAAGTGTTAGATATGAAATACACTTTAAAGTTTAAAGTTGTTGTATTAAATATTAAATATATCACAAAATAGAGTGCTTATAGACAATATTTTATAATTTTGTCAGCTAAAAGATACAATCACAATATTTACTAGGTCTTAAGTTAATAATATAATATAATAATAATTTTTAAATATTGTCGCTCGATTGTCGTTTCATATTTCATAAATCTTCCCTATAAATTGTGCCCATATGCAACATTTTCCAAAATCCCTATAAGTGATATATAATCGAAGTCTGGCAACTCCAACGAAGTACAGTTTACACCTTAAGAATACTTGCCTAAATATGATGAAATTAAATGCTGTAAGTACTATTTCCAAAGACCTAGCTTCAAGTTCCATTTAAACTTAATTATAATCCAATTATCATGGAGAAGATCTCAATGCCATGCGTAAGTATATATTGATTCCCCTCGACGCTCAGGGCGTATCACTCACGCTCCATTGACTCAAACAAATTCAATTCAATTTAGGCTCACATATACCGACCGTGTTTTTGTTCTTTCTGTGAATCATTTAGCAAAATGTCGCTGTGGTTCCCTGCCATTCGCACACATAACTCATAACCCACACACAGCTGGGGCAAAAAAGAGAAAAAAAAGTACAAATCGTTTGGCAAACCTTTTTCTGCCTGACATTTTTCCATGCCATTAACGACAACTTGAACCAAAACAAACAATTTTTGCCCCGCTCCTGCCGCTGCGGTTTTCTTCACCGTTTCCACTTTTGCTGCCTTATGACTTTTCACCAATGCACTCGACTTGGCCCGAACCAAGTGAATGGCTGAAATCGCTGGCTGGCCCTTGCCCAAGAGCCGGGTTTGGGTTTGGGGCTCGGGGTTCTTCGGCTCCAGAGCCACGGTTCGTTATTAGTAGATGTCATATTAGAGGCAGCCAGCAAACCCAGCAAACCGCAGACACAAGAAAAAACAGCCAGGCCAGAGCCTCTAGACCAACTTCACTTTTAGCCACGACATTCAATTCCAGCGCGGCATGGGGCAGGCTTAGATAGGGGCCAGAAATATTTAACCTGAAAGGTAGAGTTAGTTCTTCGACTAAAGGATACTTTCTAAAGAGCTAGAACCTAAAGAAAAGCACTTTATGGAGACCGAAAAGGGGTGAAAACATATGTAAAAATATCATTAAAAATAAAAAGGAAAGTGAGTTCTTTTGAATATTTTGAACATAGAATTCCTGTGATACTTAAACTGAATTTAAGCGAAATAAATCAATAATATTAAAGACATACTTATTTCTATTATTAAATGAGAATTAAAAGCAAAAGCTTAATAAATTTAGTACCAATAAAACTGGAATTAAAACCCGACTTTCTTATTAGGTTTATAATTGGAACCTGGAAGGTTTCAAAGAATCAAATTTAACCTTTTTTAAGTTTGTAGAAAACCACTTTAAATTATTATTATTTTGTTGTTCAAATATTGATATTTTATGTGAGACTTTGACTTTATTTTAAGAGTCTCAGAATTAATAAAGTTATGTTTATTGTTTTAATTTACATATAGTTGTCATAATCCATAAAATGAATACATTCTTAAGAAAAATATAGCCAATATTGGTAACGTTTTATGGCTACAAATTATTTTGAATTCAAATAGGCAGAGACATTATTATAAACCCAAAATAGTTTAAGGTTTTCTTTCCCTTCAACTTAAAAACGATATACTCCTCGTAAACTAAGAGGCATCAGAAAAAACGAAAACAGTTTTGCAGTTTCAATTTTGCAATTGCCAATTGAGCTCGACTTGCTAAAAAAAGTTTGTTTGTCGACTTCGATAACATTTCGACATTTGCGGGCTTTAATTGAATTGCCAACGGAGCCAACGGATTCGGTCACTCCGCATCGAGCAGGTGAAATCGAAAGTCTCGGGGAAAATTCTCAGGAGGAGCAGCTCTGTCGGCGGAGTTGAAAGGTTTGACAAGTCTCCTGATGGCCAAAACTAATTAGATCTGAGATCTGAGATCCCCGGCCGACTGGCCAAGGTCGCTGACAAAATTGAATGCATAACAAATTTCATTTATGGCCGGCACGCAATCGACACACATTAAAAGAGAGCAAAAAAGAGTCACTTTGGCAGGCTTTTAGCTCTGCCATAATTCAGTCCGATAAGCGATCTTAACTATCTACACGATCTGGACAGGATCGGACGGCTGTCGTGGCTTTCCCGCTCTTGCGTCCGAGTCCGAGTCCAGCCCGTTGCCAATTGCATTTCGGCTTCTTGTCGGGGTCGTCTCGCCTGTGACAATATTTGCATGCCGGCCAACTGGCCAACTCCACAACTCGCACCCAAAGAAGCCAGCCAGCCGGGTATAGGGAGCCCGTATCAGCGCCATCATCTCATCATCGATATGCCATCAATGTGGAATGGTCGCAAATTATCTGGGCCTTAAGAGAGCGGCCTGGAACCTGCTAAGATATCCTGCACTTGAAGAAAGATGTTTTAGAATTTTTTGAGATTTTTTCTTTAAAGATGTAAAAATATTTATTAGAAATTAAATGATTGAAGAGGTTGAATATTACATAAACAATTGATTATATTTAGGAAACAAATTTAATTAATTTCTACATGACACTAGGAAGAGATTTTAATATTAAAATAACGAGAGAGGATAGTGTAGAAATCTTTGTACTTCGAGGAGTTCTTTGAAATCCTTTGGCCTTTAAGGGACTGTAAATAGGACTGCAATCTTGATTTCTTTTTCTTAAATATATTTCCCAAAGACCTTAACAGTTGCTTTATTTGTTTTGAACGTTTTATTCAATCTTAAAAATTATTTAAATATTTTCCTGTTCTTGCAAGTGTATCGCTCAGATCTCTTCCAGCTTGCCACCTCTCCTTCCTGAAAGGCGGCACTCTGTGGGATCTGTGGATCTTTGGATCCCGCTTAATGCCTTTGTGACATTTTAAGGTTCAATTTGGCTAATAATGGCGGTGCAGATAAAACGGGTTCTGCTTTCAAGCCGGAAAAGTGCTGATTGGCCCGGGAGTATAGATACGAGGTTCTAATGAACCGATTGCGGGGTTAAGTGTAATTCAAAGCCAATACCTGGCCGCGTAATTAACTCAATTACAATGTATCGAATTTCCCTCGAGGCAAAACAAATGTATCTCGATTGCTTACACAAAAGGAAAATGTATCTCTTTCGTAGGCTATTATTATGAGGTTTGATATAATTAAGATACAATTTATATGCTGAAAAATATTTATTAAAATATTAAAGTTAGTTTTTTTCACTTTATTTTAGGTAAATATTTTTTAATAAATAATAGAATTTTGGTTCTGTGTAACCCCGTCAGCTTGTTAACTGCTCTTCTGATTTCTGTTGGCCCAAATATTGATGCTGCCAAATTGCAGCTACCGTTTGGGACTCGTTTTGGTATCGACTTAAATCTCTTTCTCTCTCTCTGCCCGCCCGCGTGTTGCCAGAAATCGCTTTGGCCACGCGAAAAGGGGCTACAACTTTTGATCTCATCATCGTCATCGGAATCGAGGGTTCTCTCGCCATCGCCATCGCCATCTCCTGCTCCATCTCCAGCCAGCTGCTACAACTCTTTCTGGCAAAGGACATCAAACAGAAGCGGCGATCGCTTCTAATTTGCATAAACATTCGTTTAACATTTATCCCCAAAAACGTTTTCGCTGTTGCGGCATTTCCCTGCCATCCCATCGTCATAATCTGCCGTCGTTTGTGCCAACTACCAACAATTTTGGTTTCGCTCTTTGGCTTTTTCTTTGGCTTCTCTTGCGATTTCATTTCGGTTCTGCGATTCCCGAAAGCATTTAAGACCAAAAATAACCGCTTTTGACAACAAACAGCAATCATAAGCAACAACTGCAATCCAGTAGCCAGAAATCGATGCTAATCTTGGTTGGGAATGAGGGAAAATTTGCTCACCGTTTTCGGTTTACTTTTCGGGGCCTATACCCTGTAATCAAAGGGGTCTATTGGATCATCGAGGTTAACCGGTAAATATTCATAAGGAAATATCTATATTAAATTCTTAATTTAGTTTTGTTTTCATGTATTTATTTTTTATATATTTTATTTAATATAGTTAACAATATTTTCTTGTCAGAGTATTTTAAAGTCCCTTTTATGTTACCCTATTCGAGTTCATAAACCTTAAAATGATACCAAAATAATAAATGGAGTTGTTTTGCATTCGTCCCTTTGTCGTGTTTGCCTTATCAGGATATGGATGGTCGATGGAATGTGAAGAACAACTTAATTCAACCTGTTTTTAGGGTTCTTGAATTTTATAATTTAAGAGAGGAGGAAATAAAGATATTGCTTTATTAAATGCAAACCTTTAACATAGAAAATTAAGTTATAAACTTGATAAAAACCTGATTCTATTTAAGGCAAATATATTTCGAAAATTCGTATCAAATTTAGACCTGATTTTATTGCATTTTCTTTAATTTTGAGTACAGTTTTCAGTATCAAGTGCACATTGTTCTGCCCACAAATAAGTTCAACCAACTGGCCTTAGTAACACTTTTCCATTTTCCTGTCACAATCGAATCATAGGTGTTACACGCCCTCCCAAAAGGTGACGCCTCTTTTTCTCAGTCTCAGCAAATCCCAGAAATTGTGACAGGCCCCAATGGACAAGGAGGTAGTCAGTCCCATGGCGACCTAAATTGGAACTCCCAGCTAAAAATTAAAGTTTGCATTCGAATTGCAATTGCTATTTGTGTTTGCCTGCCGAGAAAACATGACAAGTTGGCAACTGGAAAGGAGTTTTTTCGAGAAGGAATCATAACCGTGGCATGCAAGGTTTGGTAACTCAATTAGAAATTGTGGGGCATTTCTTGATTGGGATTTAATTGAAATAGAAGAATGCTTAAATATAATATAAGATATATCTTAGAACCAACTAACTAACTAATTCCTTCAGTTCTTGCCTTATAAATGGGCCAAAAATATATCAGGATCATTAATTTTGTTCAGAATTAGTGTTGATGTATCATTATTACTATTTAAATCCTATTAGTAACAACCGATTGCAATAATTTGTCTTGTTGAAAGCCAAATAAATGGCATTTTCTCCTGTGGGCTGTGCACTGTCTCTTCACTTGATTGGCGTTTGAGCTGCGCGTGCGCGTGTCTTTGGGGCGAAACAATTAATTTGAATAATTAGCAGCTAACGATGGGGACAGCAACAGCAGCAGCAGCAGCAGAAACCACTGCAGCAACACTGCAGCAGCAACAGCAACAGCAGCAACATCAACACTGCAGCAGCAACATCAACTGCCTGCTTTCAACTTGTCGATTGTGTCACGCCAACCAGGAGTTAAGGCCAAGTCAAAGGCAAACGGCAAAGGCGAAGGCAAGGCGCTCGCTCGGGCGATATAAAAAATGCATTTGGCACTTGAGAATTTATGTGCTGGATGGAGGGAGAGAAAAGAGTGAGAAGGGGGGACTCCGGGGAGAAACCGAGGAGAACTCCGGAGTACGTCACGCGAAATGATGAATTACTCGCCGGGGACGCGCGTCAGTCTTTGATGAGGAACGACAGCGTGAAATTAGACAAAAGGGTTGTGGCAACACCGCCGAATCAAAGGGTAAAGAGTGGGTCCATATGGTACAGAGAGAGAAATAAAGTTTTATTATTAAATTTTAATATAAATTTATTAAAATAAAAAACGTAAATAAAGGGAATTGTTCCAGAGACTAACAGGCCATCTAAGATACTAGTTTTATGCAAATTAAGGTCCTGAGACTAAAGTAATATTTACCGGTGAAGTAATTCTAAGTAATTTGTAAAATCTTAAAATATTCTTCTCTTTTTTTCGAAATCTCTTAAAAATGTCCAAAAAGGTATGCAACATTTTTAAGCTTGAATAAGAAAAAATATCATAGCATACTTTTAGACACATTTTCAAGGTATTTTAAGTTACTTACAAATTTTGAACCACTCCAGTATACTCGTATTATCTATCATATAGCATTATTAATAATTTATTAACATACACGGTTGGGGGTAAGATTATTATCATTATTATATTTTTAATGTTAGCAGTACATTTTTGTTAACTTTTGAATAATAAACAATAAAGAATTTAATGTCAAACTGGTAGTTTTTTCCAGTGCATATGCCATATGCCATATGGGTGACTGAGGCTGTCGCGTTGACTTTGCACTCGAGGACGCGCCTTGACTTAATGAAGATGACGAGGAGCTGGCTCTGGCTCTGGAGCTGGTACTGGTACTGGTGCCCAGTGATTGCTGCAGGAGGACTGGGCGTGTTTTAATCCTTCGTAGAACCAAAACCTAGGTGTTGCCGTCCATGTTGCCGGCTGGTTGTTGTCACTGCAGCGGCACACGAGGCGTTAATTTATTACAAATTATTATGATTCCATTTTGTGCCTTCGGGCCCTTTGCCTTAACCATTTTTTCTTCCGCGTTTTTGCCGAGAACAACATCAACAAAAATGAAAATAATAAAAAAAACCTCGTTGAAGACGTCTAGACAAATGCACTTCAAAGGTTAACATGATAAATGTCGTTTGTTGCTTTGTGACGCGACAACTTTCGTGTTGCTGGTGCTGCTGCAGTTGCAATTGTTGCTGCAGTTGCTGCAGTTGCTGGTGCAGTTGGGGATTTGTTTTTCCCAGTTGCATTGTTTTTTCCGCTCAACTGTCGCCTGGCAATTATTAAGGCGAGCAAGTCAACATATTAATCAATGACACGAGCAATTAAAGGCTAGGGAATGGAGGTAGGGAAAAAGGATAAGAGATTTGTGGTAGAAATGTGTGGGAAAGGGTTGGGTTTCTTTAGGAGAAAATCTTTAATTTATAGGAGAAAAGCCTACAGAATGGTTTGAAAAATTATACTGAAAGAAGAATACTTCCGCAGTCATACTTAGATAAAAAAAACATTAGTTTCTATACCTATAGACCTAAAAAGAAATTGTTTTAAGGATACATTTTTATATTGGCTGTTCATATTGATGAAATAATTATATAAAAATACATCTCTCATCGAAAAACCTAGTTTACCCAAATATTCACTTACATTTGCTGAATTTTTCCACGCTCGCCTCTTTAACTTGAGCGTTCCTAACTGAATTGAAACCTGGGTTTGCATTCTAATTTCGTGTTCCTCTAATTGTGGTTATTCCAATTGCATTCGATGTGCGGGAAACTCGTCCCAGTCTTACTGGCCATTTTCCTATGGCTGCAGAAAAAGGCGAAGGAAGCCGAAAAACCCGTGGTTGCTTCATCTTCATATTCATCTACCGGACCGAGATTGGCATTCCTCGCTCGGATGTGATATGATGTGGCGAACGTGGACCGCAAACTGCGACACCAACACCAGGCAATGGGTGATCCAAACCGCAGCAGTACCTGCAAGGCACTGGAGAAAAATCTAGATTTTTATGCATTATAAATAATGTAATTTAATATAAAATATTGCCAGCTTAATATACAAATTCATTTATATTTTCAGTTTTTTTAGAGAGTTTTTGGGAGAGATATAGAACCTAGGAAGGTACCATTAATATGTGTAGTTCTTATACTTAAGAAATAAACAAAGAAGAAGAAAGAAATAGTTCTTTAAAATTAAAAAAATACAGACTGGAAGTCGTTCTTCTTTTTTAACAATTTTAAAATATTATACAATATTTCCTGCTACATTTTTCTCCCAGTGCCGCCGATACGTGGAGAGTGGCAACACTAACAAGCGACTTTTAGCCAAATTAAGTTGTCCAGTTTGCGGTGTACGCACAGCGGGTTGCAAATAACAATCTCCTGTTTACAGCGACCACAGCCAAGAGCAACAACAACAGGCAACAGCCAACAGGCAACAGCCAACAGCAACAACAACAACACAAGCAACAATGGGAACAACAATTGGAAACAACACCAAACTAACAACAGCAATCAAAACTGCAAACGTAAGGAGCGGAAAAAGAGGCAGGTAAAAATTATTGCAACGACCCAAAAAACGCATTTAACTCATATTTCTTGCCAGTCGCCAAAATCAGTTTTTTGTTATTTATTTTTTTTCCTGTGGCTCCTATAAGGCACCTATGTCGATTCCATATAAATTGTCAATATTTGACACATTTACGTGGTGGCGCAGGAGGAGGAGAAAAAAAGCGATCAGGAAAACAGCAAATATATTTGTTGGCTAGCTTGGAAATTTATCAAGTGCCCAGCACAGATGAGGGGTAAAAATAGAGGTTAGAAACAAGGAAGTTGGGATACTCTTTAATAGATGATAAAGATAAATGTTGAGAAATAATATAATTAAATAAATCGTCAGCAATCGAAACTAATAATATAATATTTAATGATATATAAAAAAGAAATACTCAAGATTTTAATTGTTCTTTAATTGATTAATAAGATGAAAAGCACTAAACAATCAGGTTTTAATGATTTAAATTTCCTACATTTGTGATTTAATAATAATTTAATACAGCTCTTCTAATATTTCCTAACTTTAATATAAATCTCTTAAAAAGTTTCAGCTTCCCTTGAAACCAAACCACTTTGTGGCTCTTCATACTTTAAAATTCCCCACTTTGTATAGAGCGCATCCAGTCCTTGTCTTCTCCCGCCAATTAAAAACGTCCAACTTCAAACTGCAACGAAAAAAAAAGAATTATTAACTTAATTTTACTAGCCGCAGAAATATTTTTCAGCACATTACGAAAGCAGACACGACTTTGTTGCTGTTGCTTCTGCGCACAACTCCGGCGGTTGCAGTTGCAATGGCCAAAAATTATTAACTAAAAAGAGCCAGAAATTGCAAAAAGATTGCCTGGAAATTGACATTTGGTCGTTAATGTGTGCCTGCCGGTGTGTTGTGTTGCTGGTTAGCCACGGAGCGGAGCGGAGCGGACCGGCAGCTGACCGGGCTCGTTTGTCGGCATCGCATGCGACTGCCAATAATTTAGAGCTTTTAATAAAAATGTTGCTGCTGCAACACCGACAACGACTTCGATTCAGAGGGGCGGGGAGGACAGAGACTGTGTTCAAGATTTATATCATAATTTATTTATTAATTTCATTAAGTAAATTTCGGCTTGATGGATGACGTTGTATTTCGGTCGCCTTCCCGCGGCGGTTGGCGAAATGTTTATTGTGGCTTTTGCCAGCCACTAAAGAGGACCCATAAATAACCAGAGCCGTAAATAGTGTGGGAGTAAAAAGGAGTCTAAAGTTTCTGTAGCATTTAGCTTAAAAAACAATACAGTCTCGGTCAATTTTACTAGCCAGAAAAGTAAGAGTTAAGGCCATTTAATTGAACATCATTTGGGGTTGCTTTAGGCTTGGCTAGGTTTTTTTTTTTTGTTGGATATTGCACAACCCAATGTCGGGGATTCTATTCAAGTTTTTACGAGGCCTAATAGCATCTTGAATAATGGCGTACCATTTAGGCTAACATCAAGAGATGATTAAAAATCCATTTAAAATTATATTCAATAATAAAACTGAAATGCAACATCGAATAAATTTAGTGTTTGCGCCATCGCCGGAGTCGAAGTTGCAGTCGCCGGTAGTCAGCACAATGAGCCAAAAATCAAAAGCCCATAAAACTGACGACTAAAATCAATTGCGACGCTAAACTTTAATACCCCATCTGGAGAGGGGACTTGGCCGAAAGGTAGGTGGCTCTGTGGCCTGTCCGCGAGTCGGGGCTGGAGCTGGGGCTGGAAAACGCTACCAAAATTGAAGGTTTCTTGCCGGCGCGCTCGCTGGCCAAACTAAATCGCAACGGCCTCTTGCCAAATTCAATGGATTTTACTTTTCGTTTAACCAAAACATAAAAAAAGAAAACAAACAAAAGCGAAAAACAAAAAAGAATCGTACCAAAGAGCTGAAAAATCGAAAGAGAAAAAAAGTAAACCTCAGCTCTGGCTGCTGCTGTCGTGACCAATTAGTGATCGAGCCGAGCGGTCTCTGGGGGCGCTGGAGCGGAGGAGGCGTGGTCGCGCAGGCGCACGTCAACCTAGCCAGCATCAGCTATGGGTACACGGAGGGAAAATTATTTAAAACATATTTTAGGTACACTTTATAACGAAGAAATATTATTAAACTTTCAAAATTAAAAAACCTTCAAATAAAAATATCTTTAAATAATATTACAGCATTTAATCTAGTTTTTTCTTAATTCAGAACCTTTCAAATTTATTTAAAGTGCACCTTAAGCTCCAATAAAGCGGTGGGGACGGGAATAAAGACAGCAAACCAAAGCTAAAGTCCAGACCGAGACTGAATTTTAGAGTCTGAGGCGCACTTTACATTCAAATATTTTGTGACACAAAACGCTTTTTGTTGCTATAGCCGCAGCAGCAGTTGCATTTGGCTTTGCTTTTGCTTTCTGCTTTTTGCTGGGGGTCTCCGTGGGTCTCTGTGGGTCTCACACTGCATATTTGTTTTGCCTTTTGTCTGTGGCAAATCTTTACCCATTTTTCTACTTTTGGGCGTGTTCGAGTGCCATGCGTTTATATTCTATACTCTAACGGGGGAGCATAGTCGTTGAATTATAATGAAAAATAAATCTTAAGTAAATCTAGACTAATAACTGATTAAATTAGTGTCCATTTGGAATTTAAAATATGTCAGAATATAATTATTAAGTATTTAATTAAGTTTTTAACTCAGGAACTCAAGTATAATTATAAATGTAATATTTATTTTATCTTATAAAAATAATACCTACTAGTTTTATACATTTTTTCAATCCCTTTCTTCAACACTTTCCCAGTTAGAGCATTCTTAGACCGATTTCCCTGTCTCTTGGCTATTTCCCTTCTTAATTTAGTGTCCGTTTTTCAATTTAAGAGTCTCGCATATTAGTCAGCGTGCCAGGACCAGCAGCAGCAGCAACAGCAACACGAGGCACAGGGGCAGCATGGAGCTCCCATGACTCATTTCGCCTGATGCGCGCGACATTAAGAGGCAAGCACACACAGCACAAGCACACTCACTTGACTCGAAAATCTCTGCAGAGGAATAAAGAAATAACTGACAGTGTACACAAGCAGCACTAATTGCTGTAAAATTGCAAAACAGTCCGGAGGACATAGAACAACAGGGGAGAACAACACAAAAATCACAGCAGCAACAACTGGCCGTGTGTTTCAGCTGGAAAAAAAAATAAGAGAACAAATCTTAACGGAGAATGAATGCAACAAACGAAACAAGCAACAGCAGCAGCGGCAGCAACATGAAGCTGCAGCAGCAACACAAGCTGCAAACAACTCAATTAACACAAACAACCGACCGCAGAATCGCGCAAAAGTTGTTGCAATGCCTCGCCCCCATTTTCAGGGCTGCCCTTTCGCCTGCCTCAGGGATTTTCTGGATTTTCCCGGTCAGTGGATGGTCGCTTAGCCATGAAAATGTATAAAAATTAAAAAAAAATTTCACAGAATTATAATAATATTATTAAAAGAAAACTTTGTTTTTTTCCTTAAATTATTAAAAAATAATGACACTTCTTATGGTATTATGACACTGCATTGTCGTTTTTATTTATTGAAGGTTTTGTTGGAGCTCAAAAGGTGACCACTGTAAATGGTAAGTGCTGGACATTTTTACAGTAATTATAATAGATTCACACTTAATGAAAGCAAGAAGGCAGTGCCATAACCCTACGAAAGCAGATTTTAGGAATATATTTCTGAGGCATTTAATAAATGAAAAGATGCGTTTAAGAAGAGTAAATTCATATACATTAAGACGCCTATATATGCTATTTGCTTTACATTTTTTCGGTAAAGAGAACAAGGTCACACTCAATGAACCTATCAGTGCAGTGTCATAACCCTATAATAAATAAATATTTCCTAAGCAAATAGCACTTAATCAAGCACATCTTAAGACCATATTTCCGAATCTATTTATAAAAGAAAAGATGCCTTCAATAAAAGAATATTCCCCTTTCCACAGGGCTATGATTTATGAGATTTATGAGAAACGCATTGAGTAAATTAGCAAGCTGTCTAATTTGTTGCGTTCACATCGACAGGCACACATTGGCAATCAAAGGAGAATGTTCCTTTCTTCGGGATCGGATCACTTTGTGGAGTCGTCACAGCGGAGCCGCCTTCAAGCTCCACGACGTTGCGGGAGCGGGTTAACTTAAATTGCTAATACCTGACATTGGAATGTTTTTAGCACTTCAGTTGTGTTTGGACAACAGCAACAATGGCAACTGCAACAGCAACAGCGGCAACAGAAACAGCAACGGCAACGGCAACAACAAGCGGCAATGACTTGGCCAAAAGCCATTGGCAGTTGTGCTAAGCCGCCACAGAAATGCAGATGCGAGTGGCCACGGAGCTCGAGCTCGAGATGGAGGCATCGCATCCTCCTCATGCATTTATGCAGACGGAGCTGCCGCCAGCTTGTCGTCGATTTACCTTCTGCCCCCTTTCGGCCTCTTCTGGCACTGGCACCCCGGATCCTCGGGATTGCCCCTGATCCCCGCCAGCTGCTTAGCAATGCGCATATATTTGCCAAGTGTTCGAATGGCTTTGATCGACGTGGCTGCCTCGCCGGAGGAAGGTGTCTCTCGGTCAGCCGAAAAAGAATAAGAAATGCCATCATCAGCCAGCAGGTGTTGGCTCTGGCTCTGGCTTTGGCTATATATACATATATAAAAGACAAAAAAAAAAACCCAAGGCGAAACCAAATCCCAGCCCCCAAAAGCCATCGCCAAATTGATTTGTCAATCGCAGAAACCGCAAACTTGCGCACATTTCGTTGGCATTTGAAAGCCATTTGAATAACATTTCACCCGGCTAGAAAAAATTGCAACTCCGTCAGCTGAATCTCAAGTTTTTGATATTTTCTTTTTCTCTATTTTTTGTTTTCCTATTTTTCCGTTTTTTTGGGAAAGTATCACATTTGCCTAGAAGCAGGAACTGCTGGTTGCACTTGCCTGCAGGCTTGCGATTGAAACAATTACAACGGGAGAGTCTTAACCCCGATTGCGTTGTCTTTTTTTGTTTTTGCCCAAAACTGCTTAAGATATGACCTGGAAAGAATACAGTTTAAATACAGAGAAACTGGAAGTTGAGAACAATATTTCTTTGGATTTAGAGGGGAAAGTTATGTATTATCTAAGGATATAAGCTTGAAAATAGTGTGTCAAATTTACTCCACATTTTTAGGATAGTAAATAATTTATTATTTAATTCATTAAATATAACAAATATCTAAAATCGTTTTGTTTTAAATAAAATTCAATTTATTTATTATTAAAGATTGATTTTATTACAGATTTATACGTATAATATGTGTTTAACATTTACAGAGTTTTCTAAGGGGGAGTAACTAAAATGAGCAGGTAAGTAAGTAACATTTTATATAACAAAACTTAATTATTATTTTTTGAGTACTACATTTAATTTAATTAAAATATATCTAAAAGAATGATAAGCTATTGCGTTCTGTTAATCACCAACTGTAAATGATCGTTTTCTTTTTCCTGTGCAGTGTTAATGCAGCTGCAAGTTGTCATCGTTGTTGTGGCAGTTGCTGCTGCTGCTGCTGATGTTGCCGTTGTGGCTGCAAGTTGTCGCCGGTCCCTTCGCCAATTTGTTGCCGATGCGGCGGCTGATGGCTCAAAAGAGAGAGAGAAAGAGGGGCTTGGCCTGGCTCAGATCCAGTCCCAATGCAACAACAGTTGGCAATGGAAGCGCATAAAAACTAATTGATTGGATGCCAAGATGTTAAGCGCATAACGGCAGCGGCAATAGCAGTTGCAGTTGCAATGTCGTCGCTGCAATGGAAGCCACTCTCCCCGTCTTTCAGCGACTTTTATTCAATTTAAATGCGCTTGCAGCGCCAATTCCGATCCGTTCCCAACTCCATTTGCCCCGCCCTGCGCCGGCCAATACTCGTAAATTAATTATTTTTTATTAACTTTTCGCTCATTGATGAAATTTTTCAAATATTTCCCCGCATTCCCGCGCCGAGCAATGCCTGGCAAATTTGTCGCATGCAACTTTTACACTGATCGTTTGGCATTTTATTTATTTCTTTTTTTTTTTGTTGCAGCTTTGATGTGCATAAAGTTTGATGGCAAGTTAATAAAATGATATGGCCGGCGGGGATATTTGGGATTTTCGAGGAAGTGATAAAGCTCCTAAGAGCTTTGGAACCTTCGATTTCACTGGGGTGTTGCTTAGGGATGATACATGCTACTACAAGAAATATAAAAAAGCAAGAGGAATATAATACTTTATTAAATACAAAATATATTATAACTAAAATACCCAAGTAATGATAAAATTTGTTAAGTTTTTATCAGCTTCTCAGTACAAAGTTAGACATTAAAAATCTGCGATAATTAAGAAACCAATATAAAGAAGGGCATTTTCCGATATATAAAAGAAAACATCGAGTTATCGATAAAAATTCTTGATTTTTGTTTTTTATACCTTGTATATCTTTTAAGTGTCTTTTATACTTAGCCTCTCGTTAAGCTTCGTTAATTAGGTTATAATATTTTATATAGTAACAAATTAGGCACTTAAAAACTGATCCAAATATGTCTCGTCAATATAAAGAAGAGCATTTTATAATATATCAAAGCAACTATCGATTTATCGATTTAATTTCGATATTTTTTATTTTTTATATCTAGTTTGATATTTGCTTAATTCTTTCTCTGATTTTAAGGACATTTTTCTTAGAATTCAATGGATAACCTATACATTTTTCTTCTTATAAATCCTTAAGCGATTTTGTTTATCGATATTATACTTACTTTTAGCCATCCCTAATTCCGCAGCTAACGGGAGTGGTTCTGGCGCTGAATATCTCTGCAGTTAATCGCGTCAACTCGTTATCGTGTGACGTTAAAGTTAAATCCACTTCCCTCCCAAAACGCAGCCGAGCATTTATCAAAAGTTATTGCAAATTAATTGCAATCTGGCCGGCTCAATCTGCGGCATCATCTCGGGGCGATCTGGCCAAGACCGTTCCGAGCCGTGTCTGTCTCCTGGCATTTTTGGCCATGAGTTTCGCTCACTTGGCGCGCTGCTTTTGCTGGCTTTTTGGTTTTTTGGCTGCTGCTTACCAAAATTTATTGATGCCTTATTAGCTGATAATCACAAACACACGTCTGGACTGGGACTGGAACTCTGACTGGAAACGGTAAAAAAGTTTTCAACTTGCATGGCATATTAAAGTGCATTAAGATAATTGAAATGGCCAATAAAAAATATTTTCCCTTTTCCAGGCCCATCCGTGGTCGGTGTCAAGAACTTGTCCAAAGTGTTGAGTATCGCGCTCTGGGCGTTTTCAGTTGCCCAGTTTCTGGTTTTTATTTTTTATTCTTTTCCAACTCAGTTTTTGGTTTTGGTTTTTTTTGGGGGTCTCGGGATCGCAACTGAGTTATTCTTCTTCAGTTTTTTTCTCGGAACCCACTCGCGCTGAAACGTTTTTCAATTTCCACATTTCTCATGTCGGGGTTGGGAGTTTTTGATTTAGCGATTATGCTGGGCATTATGTATATGAGTTATTAATAAGCTTTCTTCTGATAAGCCAAGCGGTATTCCGCAGTTCATACAATGGGCTGACGGCCCGGCCAGTTCGGGATCCAAGTGTTTGCTTAAAATGATTTAAGGCGTTGCCCGGCGAAATCGGGATGCGGCTGAGCCAATCCAGGACATCTGATAATTGTTTTTTTTAACGACTGTTCTTTGTTTTTTTTTTTTCGGTCAGCTGAGGGATTGCCAGGTCGGGTTTCCTGTCTTGGTGAAAATATGACTTAGTGCTGGCCATGTAAGATATACAAGGAATATTAAAATAAATTAGTTTACATACCTGGCAGAGCTTAGAAATGTCGTAAGACCTTAGTTATCTTTTAAATTGTAATGAAACTTCCCACTTAAACATATGATAAACAGAATGGGAAGTTAGTGATTGAAAATATATTTAAAAACATTGTTTGTTATCGGTTTTGTTAATTATTTCTTGAAATTCCATTAGCTGATAAATAACAAAGATGTATGGATTTTCTTGGAAAGTTTTAGAGTATAAGTAGAGCACGGAACTTTAGTTTTCAATGTTCAGTAAACATGAAAGGACAAATAATCTTGAATACACTTCTGCTTGTAGCTCATTTTGGCTTCACCCTTTCGAATGAACATCAACGTATAATCAATGGCAACTTTGCGGCTCCAAAACAATTTCCTTATCAAGTTTTCTACGATTTGCTTGATATTTCAAACGGACCAGAGCCTATTTGGAGTCTTCAATGCGGTGGTACTTTGATATCCAAAAGAATAATCCTGACGGCAGCTCACTGCCTCACAGACCCAAGCATGTAAGAAACGCTTATACATATATACTATATATCACATTTTTCCAGCAGACTTCTTATATATAATTAATTATTATTATAATTATATATTAGCGACGCTCTTAAAATATACTTTGGAGCTGTGGACAAATCGAATAATAGCGAAGTCGGCCAGCAACAGTTGGTGGTCAAAGGAATTAGTGTTGTTTTTCATAGTGAATACAATAAATGTAACAATGGAAATCCATGTAATGATATTGGACTCATTAAGCTTCCATTAGACGTGGCTTTTGATGAGTACATCAGACCAGCGAAGTTGCCACAACCGAATATTAACTACGACTACAGTAAGGCAATTGCCTCTGGCTGGGGAGCCGTTGAAGGTAAGTTTGATCTCGAATTTAAAAACTTTTCTAACTCCTTTTACTACAACTAGTTCTAGCTAATGGCACCATGGTTTATCAGTCAAAGTTGAAGTACTTCCACACTTCCATTCTATCACATGCCGAATGCAAGAAGTGGTATCAGAAAGGTGTTACAATGAAAATCGGATCCTCACAAATATGCATAGCTCAAAGGCAGGACTCGGCATGCAGTGGAGATTCAGGAGGACCTCTTGCTGTCAGGCATAAGGGGCACTTTGTTGTGCTTGGTATTACATCCTTTAGTCTTGATAAGTGTCCACTTAATAGTCCTGCAGTGTATACGAAGGTAGTCTCCTTTATAAATTGGATCCAGGAGAACGCTGGTCCTCACAATTTGGACAAGTGAAAAAAATGTCAAAACAAATTACCAAAAAATCTTATATGTATGTCCTAAAATATCCTGTTTTCCATTTAATTCCATTTCTTGTATATTTAATTATATTTAAAGCAAAAATTTCAAAATAAATACAACAGTAAAGTTATCTCTTGCCCTAGATGTTTTGGGAATTATTAAGAGAACCCTTCCAGCTTGACGAGTCCCATAAATTAGCCCCTTGCCTTTCTCTTCCTCCAGAGAAACGCTGACAGCATTTGCACCAGGAAGTAAGCGACCCACAAGCGTTTGTTCGGGGCTTTCCAGGAATTTTCGAGGCGTAGCAACTGTTTGTGACATGTTTTGATTTGTGTTGTCGACGTTTACGAGCTTGTAACTCTTGCCAGGCCAGGGACTTAGACCTGGACTTGGTCTTGGACTTGGATTCGGAGTTGGACCTGGAGCTAGGCCCAGAGACTGGACGCCACTCACTCGACACAGAATCGAAGTTGTTATCGATGACATTAATAGCGATTGGGGGGGCTTTCATCAATTACAAGGCTTTGTTGAGCACCAGCAAGCATCCACAGCCACATCCAGCTCGGCCTACGCAGCGAAATTGTAAATTATTACAATGCAAATGATTTCCATATTGTAAATATGATGTGAGTGCTGATAAAGCAGCGGGCTGGCAAAAGGGAACCGCCTCTGCCTGTTGGCCAAGTTTGTGCAAACAAAAGTTCAACGCATTCAAAGTCAAGGCTTCGAGGTGGTCACAGTGGTGCAAGGTAGCGAGTGTTGTAAGGGAAATCTTTTATGCACTTTTTTTTCTTTGCATTTTTTTTTTAAGTATTTGGCATTTAGTATAGGATTATTTTTGTCTTTTGCCAAGAAACTTGATCAGTACTTATTTTGCCAACGATCAATCTCAACATTTTGCATTTTTATATAGAAGTGTGACATTGAACTTTTACTTGGGAATTTTAGGAGCACATTCTGCCACAACTTTTACGCAGAAAAATGTTTTTAAATAATTTTTCTTATTTAAATTGGTTATAAAAACATTTTAGAATATATGATTAGCTTTGTAGGTTTGATACCATCTAAATATACATTTGTTTACATTTTTTTAAGCTTTATATTTACAATTAAATTAACTTTGGCTCCACTGTGCAGTTAAAGTAATTTTGCAAGTACCGTTTTGGGCTCGGATCTTGGCCTGACTTTTGGGCTGGGGACTTAAGTTCGGATCTGAGTTTGCGTTTGC
Source organism: Drosophila rufa (assembly GCA_018153105.1). Taxonomy (NCBI): domain Eukaryota; kingdom Metazoa; phylum Arthropoda; class Insecta; order Diptera; family Drosophilidae; genus Drosophila; species Drosophila rufa. The sequence goes on from JAECXS010000085.1 coordinate 5,397,978, forward strand.
TTTTTGGCTTTGGCTTTGGCTTTGGCTTTCGGATTCGGTTTCCTTTGCCGCCTTGACCACGGCCAACTACCACCAACGACGTCGCCGGCAATCAAGTCAAGAAACCGCGCCGAACTGTATTAACTCTTGTCTCCGGCCAACTGTTGCCCCATTGCCAGCAGTTTGACAGTTTCCAAGTTTCCAAGCGCGCTGTGCCGTCTGCCGCTGCTGTCAGTTGGCATCTTCCTGTTTGCACAAACGTCACGTTCGAGTCACGTTTCCAACTGCCATCAATGGGGTGCCCGGGCACTTAGTCTCGCCCATAGCCGCAGTTGATGTTTCCCACAAATTTAAGGCCGCCATTCGCCATTCGTATCTCAGAGTTCGCTGTTGGGTTCTGCTGGGCGCTGGCGTAACGCAACAATTTCGCAATCACCTGACAATGTGACAGGTAATAGTCGTGTCCAGCACACTAGACATTTGCATACTCATAGGCACGGGCACCGAATAGTCAACTGTGAAGTAATTTCGATGCCAGAGTGCCAGAGTGCTGAGCCCGGCGAGCATCGCATCGCATCGCCCGATGGTCACCTTCGGTCTGGAGCATACTGTGATAAGTAATTGCATTGCGTTCTCTGCAGAGAGAGAATCTTTAGCAAAGTTTTAAAGTTCTTTATTTTTGTAAAATATTATTTATTCTGTATACCAAAATTCAGCTCGATTGGACAAACGGTTTGATTACAAAAGCAATTTTAACTTCTCTTCAAAATATTGCCTAGAGGCAGCCCGAAAAAGTAGGCAATGATTAGGTTACATAAAATTAATGTAGCCATAAGTAGGCTATAATTCCATTTAAAAATTATTTTAGATATTTCGGAATATACTTATATAATTTTCTATTTTTATAATATTTTAATTATTATTTCTATAAGCTCAGTAAATAAATATTCTTATTAAATTATACTATTTTTATGGCACTTCTCTCCAAAATATTGCCTAGAGGCAGCCCGAAAAAATAGGCAATGATTGGCTGCCAAAAAAGGCTATAATTCGATTTCAAAATTATTTTAGATGTTCTGGAATATTATATACTAATCTAATTTTCACTTTATATAATTTAATTATTATTTTTTTAAGCTCTGTATTATTAAATTAAATTAAATTAATTTTTATGGCACTTTCTCCAAGTGATAGCCAGCATTCGCTTCACACAATTTGGGCCATTGCCAAGCTAAAATCCAGAAAGTAAGGCCAGAGAAACGAAGGCGAACCGAGGCGAATCCATTCATGAAACGGGCACCCGCCTAGGAAACCGAACCGACTCGCAGCCATATAAATTGCTGAGATTTCTCTTCCTTTGACTGCCTGCCTGCCTTGTTATTAAAAGTTCAACCCACATGAGAAGCAATTTGCAAACTGTTAGAACGAATAAATAGTTTAGCAGGGAGCAGGGATCTCGGAGTAAGTGGCACTTGGTCAGGACTTTGATAAGCTCGAGAGAGAGATGCATTTGCACCTGAATCCGAGTCGAGTATCAGGTCAGCCTTTTGGAACACAATACCGAAAGTGATTTCTTGGCTCAGGAAAAAAAAAACCTTGCCTTTGCCTTTGCCCTGCCATTTGGCCTTCTTTCTTTTAACCTTTTTTTTTTGCAGGCTTCTCTCAAAAAAAAGGTGCACTTTCGCCCAGATTTATTCCAATGCCAAGCCTTTTTTTCGCTCTTCTGCCTTTGACTCTTGGCATGTTTGCTCTTTGCTGATTATTTCTCTGATTAAGTTTATGGTTCATAAACCAGAAATTTCATTTCAAATCTTGAGAGGGGAAGAGGTAGAGATTTTAAATAAATTACAAGCCAAGTTGTAGGCTAATTGTATGCATAGGCAGCAGAAAAAATATTATATCTGCTAAAAGACACCTGTGGGATGTGGCTGCACCTGGAAAAAATATATCTTAAATAGTAGAACAATTGCCAAATATTCTAAGATATATTTGCAAAAATTACAAGCTTAAATATGCTGAATTTTTATCTTTATCTTTATGAAACAAAAAAATCATATTTTCAGTTCGAAGGCATCTTTTTTTCTGGGTGTCTGTTTTGGGCTGGGTTCTTGTTGGCCAGAAGTCGCCGGATTGGGTAAGCGACAGTTGCAATTTGCAATGCGCTTGTAAGATGCTTTCGCCAATCTTTTAATAAGAATCAAACACTAGACGAGAGAATTCAAAACCATTTCTCGTATATGAGCAGCAGTCGCCAAACTTATCGCTGATCGCACCGGTAGGTAGGTAGGCAGGCAGAGCTAGCTAGGTTACCACCACAAGATGGAGATTCGAGGCCTCACCAGGTTGGTGGTGGGCAGCTCCGACTGCAGCTACAAATCCAGCTCCTGCTCAGGCCAAGATAGCCAGCTCCCTGGCTCATTACAGTGTTGGCCTGGTCAGCGCGGCTTGAGTATGCCAATCATGCGTTCGGACCTAACTGCAATCCAGATTCAGTCTACTCTCGGGCGCTTACTCTTGGTTTATATACTCGGAAAAAATGCTAGTAAAATGGTAAGGAAAAGGTGTAAGTATTAAGATTTATTTATTTATTTACCTTTGAATATTTACCAAAACTAATAAAACTTTAAAGAAGTTAGAAGGAAAACTTTAAGTTCTGAAAGGAAATTTACATATATTTTGATTATAACTATTTGGAAACCCTAAGGGTTTTATTTGAATTTTTCCCAGTGCTTTTCTCCCTTACCTCCCTCGCCCAATCTTGGCCAAAACAGAAGTTCTTGTCGCTTGTTCCTGTTAGCTGCTTGTTCGGCGTGGCCATTGAATATTTCAAATCGCAATCAGTTGGCAGGCATCGCACTCCCCGCTCCGGTTCTCGTTCCCGTTCCCGTTCCCATTCCCATTCCCAATCCCGGATCCCAGGCTACCGACGGCGGGTGTACTCACCGCATTAGTTTCAATGCGCTTTAATTTATTAAAATATCAAATTTAAGTACATGCTCTGCGGCGGCTAGAACGGCAGCTCCGAGGTAGCCAATATTTGTGGCAGCTGCAATCGAGATTTGCGGGTGATTAGTGGCGGCTGAAATCGGAGAACCTTTTGGGGTCCGCAGAAGAAGCCAGTGATAGATGGCCTCCAACTCTGGGGGGCTAAAAGAAATTGAAATTGAATTCAGACTTGACTGGGAAATATTTTTAGTTTCGTTACGCTTCAAGCACAGAAGCAATGGGGTTTTAAATTAATTTAAAATTATCTGATAAAGGGTTCTGTAATTATTTATGTTTTTATATGTATTACAAGTTTCTAAATATTTATTTTTCTATGTATCCCACGTTCCCATCTCATATCATTGCCAATTTCCTATCAAAGCCATCGCTAAACTTTCTCAAAGTCACATTTTTGTGGCTAAACTCTTTGCACTTTAGCCCAAGAACGGCCTGACCCATATTTCTGGGGGATTTCTTTTGAAGGCCCAAGTACGTGTATTAATTAAACCCTAAGGAATACCTTAACAAAAAAATACAAAAATATATTGGCAACACAAAGGAAACATAAATTTTCCAGCCAGACACTTTCCTGGTCTGACTTGTCCCGGAATTATGCGATATTCAGCTTTTGGGCCCAGGCCCGATCCCGAACCAGAACGAGAACCGTTAGTATTTGGCTTTTGATGTTCGGCGCACAGAAACATTAACATAAATATGAGCGCGAGATAAGTGAGGAACACACCCAGCACAGTGTGTGTACGATCCACTGATGAGGAATGAGGAATGAAAATTTGCCAAAGGAGTTGGCAGAAGAAGGAGGAGCCGAGCCGAGCCGAGCTAAGCTGCAACTTGCCTCATTGACATGCGTTAGAAAACGACTTGCAACAGCAACACAAAGCAAGAGAAACTAAAAAAAAAACTAGTAAACAGCAAGTGCACGGGGAATAAATAATGGAAAAATAATAGTCAGAATTTAAATGAAATTATTCCCAATTTATTTAAGTCTTTACTGCCTAAATATATATTATTATTGTTAGGTTTATGATTTACATATCAGAAAAGTTACGAATATTTGAAAAGATCTTTGTGTAACAGGAAATAATTTTTTTACTTTAATTTAAATCATAAAATGATCAAACTTTAATATTTCCACTTCTTTTGTTTCTCTGCCTCAACTTATACAATGACAGCGATCGCTGTTTTGGGCGTGATAGCGTCGAGTGGGCGTGGCAACAGCATCTGGCCAGAAAATCTGAATAGAGATGATCATAAACAAAATTTTCGTTTAGCGGTCAGAATAAAGTTTGGCGCTAACAGAGCCACAGGGAAGCCCAGAGAATCAAGCGATTGTTGCTGGGGGAGTGGCCGCTATAAACGCCGGCAACACATTTGACACAGTGCGGCAACATGTGGCTTAAAGATAAAATATAAATCAGAAAAATATAAAGAATTTGATTTTCTGAAGGCACTAGATATAGAAAGAATATAGAGAGAAATTAAAAAAGTTGTTAAATACTTTTAATTCCTTTCTCTTGTATTTATTTAGACTTTATTAAAAGGGTTAATAAATATTTTTTTATATACTCCTTAATGTTTTTATATTACGTAGTATTTTTTTGCAGCCTTAACTAGTAGAGTTTGTGCCAAATATTATTTTGTAGTTGCTTCAATAACCTGACTGTGTTGCAACTAGCCCTGAGCCCTAAGCCAGCGATTTCAAGGTGTGGAGATTGTGGCTTTTTGGCTGGAGCAAGATTTCCCTCTCTTGGCTTTTTTTCGGGCAATCAAATGGAGCCTCCTTGATGGCCGACTGCCTCGAGATGATGATGTTGCTGATGAGCTCTACGACAATGGGAATGTCTTGTTGGTGTTGCAAAGTTGCTCTGGCTCCGGCTCTGACTCTGGCTCTTGGCCGTGGCCGATGTTGATGGGCCAATGTTTCGGTCAGTTGCCGTGGCGAATCGCACAGAAATGCGCAACACGTTAAGGGTTGCCCCCCGCGTCCTCCCCCCAATCCGCGCGCAATTTATAAAATGTCTTAATTTTTGCGTTGCCATTCCCAGGCGCAGGAGCAACACCCAGAGAACACCAGCACCAGCCACAAAGGCAGCCAGCCAGCAACACCGGCAATATTCTGGCTAAAAGCGCCGCAGGAAAGCCGCCGCTGTCCGGCTTAAGCATCGGCTCTAGAGATGAGTGCTGACTTGGTACATTTTCTGGGCAGGCCAAACACTTGAATTTGTTTATTTTCATTGCCAAATTGCTTGGGGATTGGGGATCGTGACACGACACGGGCGGGGCTCCTCGCTGGCACGAGCTGGAAGCCAGGCCCTGGCCAGTTGGCTAAAATGACTGACGCTTGATGGCTGTCAGTTCGTCGGACAAGTTGTTGTTGTCGTCGTCATCAATTTTTTTTGTACTTTTTGTTATTTTCCAAGCCTTGGCTCTGGCGATAAATTGCATTTTAAGCGTATTCCCTGGCATTATTATGACTTTATAAACTCTGCGGGCTTTATGCCCTCGCACAATGTGCACTTTGCATTTGTTGTAGCTGCTGCAACGCCTTTTTGCTGGAAAACCTTGGCTGGAAACCAGGCCCAGGCCCAGCGCGAGGTGTGAGCTATTTTTATATATATTTTGATTGGCAATGATGAAATGCACCATGCACCAAGCAGGAGGAGGAGCAGTCTCCAGTCCAGCTCCCTTTTGTTGGCCACTTCTCCGCTCTTAACAAGATAATTGCTTAATTTGATTAGCAATTGTTGCCGTTGTTAGCCAAGTTTGCTGCCGCCGCTGCTTCGGCTGCTGCTGCTGGCGGGGCGTGCAAATTGCTAACAATTTTGATATTTAAATTATTGAGCCTGTGTAGCAACAACAGCAACATGACAGCTCAATAAACATTCCATCAAGAATGGAGTGTAAAAATCCAATTTTCATAAGTGGCCAGGCCAAGGAGGAGACTACTGTCCTTAGCGACTCGTCCTTGCATAAATTAGCAGCTGCAGCTGCAATCGCGAAGTCCATCAGTGGCTCAGAACAGACGGCGGCCTAATTATGAAATGTATTTTTTATAAGTGAAGCTAATTTGTCAATTATTCAGCAGGTAAATAATTAGTCAGAGAGGGAAAGGTGTTTGTTTGTATAATTTTAAATTTTTTTTCTATATCTTTCACATAACATATTCTTGAAATAATCTCAAAAAACCACCTTGGCCAATCTTCAACTTTCTTTTCTAACAAGCTTGTGGCTCTCTCACCTACATTTCGCCCGTCAGTCCATAATCCAGAGACAGAGACCTCCTCGAACCCACCAGCAACCGCGGCAGCAACATTGTCGGCAATTAAAAGCCTTAAACGACGCTCAACGTTGAGCGATGAGCTCAAAGGATTGGTAGCGACACTCGAATGCTGTGTTTTTGCGATTGTCCGCCTGGTTTTTACCTTCTTTCTGGCCACTTTCGGACTCGAAGATTGCCGCGGTTACCTTGCCGACCGGCCCTTCACTCCGCGGCTGTTTATTTTCGCCTCTTTTTTTTTCTTCTCCCACTGATTAATCACTTTGGCGCGTATAATAAATTAAAAATTTCAGCAATTTTGAAAGTCAATTAATCATCGAGAAGGCACTCTCTGTACCGGCCGATGTTGCTACCTTTTTTTGCTGCTGCTGCTGCCGTTGGGCAAGGCATAGACAACAGGCTACATCTTGGGGCACGGCAGCAACATCAGCGGACACAGCAGCAACATCCAACATCAGAGGTAGCAGCAGCAGCAGCAGCAACAAGAGCCACCACGATGATGGCGACTCAAAAATGTCAGGCCATGACTACGCGCTGCACATTTTAGATGATGATGAAGTAGCCGGCAGATCGCTTCGGAGGCAGCAGCATCTCTGGGGTCCAGAGTCGCAGTCCCGACTTCTAGAGAGGATCGCCGTTTGGAGGTGTGGCCACGGGCCAGCCAGGGAGTCAGCCAAGCAGCCAGCCAGCCAGCAGTACTTTCCTCCTGGCCAGGGCGACATATTCCCCGGCATTTGATAAATGAATGTGAGGGTCAGTTTCGTTTCAGCTCCCGAACAACTTTCGAGATATACGAGCATTTGTCAGATAAAAGTGCAACGCCTTTCCCATTGTCAGCCACCGCCACCGAGTTTGACTTAGCGTTAGTGATGTGCAGCTTTCGATAAGATATATCGATGGAAAATCGTGTTAAATATTATTGTTATTTATTATCGGAGAATGAAGTGTGGGGAAAATATTTATAAATTAGTTTAGGAGTATTTGTTTGATAAGAGCTCAGTGTATTTATTTACAAGATCTATAAAATATATCGATAAAATATCACTTTAAAATCGATAAATAAAGTATCGAAAATAAAATAAATTCTGAAAATATATTGCTTTTTTTTTATTTTTATTTATATTTAAAATTAAAAGGGGCTAATTTTAAACTAAAAATGTAAAAATGTAAATTAATAAAAATAAACATACAAGTAGCTAACAAATATTATATCCCCCAAACATCGATTTACCTATCGGATTTAAATATTTCCCTGCCATCCCTAACTCGCCTCCAAGTTGTGTTTGCTTTTAGCCATAAAATATATAATGGCCCTGTATCGCAGAAAGCTGCGAGTGTTGAAACTTAAGTTTTAATTTAAGCGATACGAAGGGCGAGACCGACGGAGAGTCGGAGTCGACGCAACCGCTGCCGTCCGAGTCGTGCACGAAATGAAGCCATTTTCATACTCGTATTTATGAATTTTGCCCCTTATCGAAAAACGCTTCAATTGGCCATCGAGTCGGGCCGGCAAATTAAATATGGGCAGTCATAAACGATACTGACAGGTCCGCGGGTAGGAGAGCAGATCCAGATCCAGATTCAGGGGAGGTTCAGGAGCAGAGGATCCAGGAATCGGAGTCCCAGTCGGCTTAGCTGAGTTATTAAGGCATCTTTATGGCCAATCTCAATGAGGTGTGAAGTGCCATCGTTGTTGGCCTTTTTATTAATACGCAAAAATATATTTTATTTGTTGTTACTGCCCGCGATCGCCTCGGATCGTTTCGGATGAGTCTGTTCCCAAGCAGGATTTGTGGCCTTTTTATGGGCCACTCGGAGAGGGGAGTCTTTTATGATATATACTCCCAGAATCTTTTGCTTATAGACTTGATTAGCGTGACTCAGGATTGCTATTTAATGACTTAATAAATCCCATATAAAAGTGCTGCTAAAACAGAGTCAGGTCGCCGCTTTCAGTTTAATTTTTTCTGGAATTATATTCGCTGCACTGAGAATATAACGTACTTTTTAGGTTCTATAAAGATTGTATTATCTTTTAAGTACGGGGATACAAGACACTGGTGTTGCCTATAAAAATATATGGCTTATGGAAAGTGGGATATATTTTAAAGAAAAATGTAACAATTTTTTCCAATATTTTCTCTGGCTTGAAATACGTTTAATTCTTCCTGAACAGTGTACACTTTCCCCCTTCGACCTTATCTTATCCGGCCATCTGAGCATCGCTCCCAATCGCATCTCCGGCTGCATTTCGGCAATAATTCATATTTAAGGCACTGATCCGCGCTGAGCCGCGAACTCTGAGCATCCCAGAGACCCTTTCCTCTGACAGCCGAGGTCGTTCACTTGTCGTCTTAATTAAGTGCGTGCAAAAAGTTGCCGCAACAGATTGCAAAAGCAGCAAAAAGGAGCGAAAAAAAGAGGTGCTTTTAAGGACATTTTGACTGCGGCGTCGCGGGCTGTCACTGAAATCCCATAAGCCGACAGCCAAGTTGTTTTATGGCCAACCGTGGGGGGAAGGGGACACTTAAATGCAGGTCACAGATGCAAATGTGACCGGCGCTGCTCGTGCTGCCAATTATTTATTAACATATTTTCGCATTTGCATTTGCATTGGCATTGCCACTTGGCACTTTGCGCAATTAACAGAAAACTGTGTTGCCGTTTAATGGCCAACGTTGTCATACGTACACGTGTAGCCTGCTAACGGTTTTGTGGTTTGTCTCTGTTTATTTTCGGGTTTTTTTTTTGGGCCTAAACAAATGGTTCAAGTGCCGTGACTTCCTGGCCATTTCTTTGCTGCATTTAAATTTGATTTTGGGAATTTCAAATCGAATTTCGGCAGCGCCAAGTGCCAAAGTTTGGAGAAAAAAAAATGTTACAGAGGGAAAATTCGGGGTTTCAAACAAAGTGATTATATTTCCTAGTAATCAGAAAATATTTTAAGAAATAAATAAATAACTATTTAAATATGGATAAATTATTAGAGAAAGTGTTTAACTTAAAATATATAAGGGGAATATTTATTTTATACTCTGTCTATTTAGGAATATTTTATATCACTATCACGGCTGGATGTATTTCTGGCTTATAATATTTAATGGAGAAATTTCTCATTTTTCTTGGCTTTTTCGTAACCCTAAAATATTTTCTCCCTGTGCATGGACGACCGCGAAATTCACGCCATAAGTAGAATGTGATTTTCTCGCGTTGCGGTTGCTGGTGTTGCTGCGATGCTGCTGCGATGCTGCTGCTGCTGCCGCTGCTGCTGCTGCGGATGTTGCTGTTGTCGCGTGTTGCCTGGCTTGTAATAATATGAGCAAATATGAGCAACATCACGAGAATCGTGCGATTTGCCTTGCATATATTTTACAATCCCATTCCCGAGCCCGAGCCCAAAAAGCCCAATCGCAGGCCAATCCCAAAACCAAATCCAAATCGCAATCCGCAATTCCAGGCCGACAGGCAGGAACATCGGCAACGTCATTACCAAAGGGGCAGACCTTTCCTCCGAATCCGAATCCGAATCCAAATCCGAGTCGGGAATCGTAATGAAGTTATTTGTCCTGCGGCCATGTGGAATCAACGCACATATCCTTTTTGGCAATTGCAATGCGCCTGTCGCATAAATCATTTGCCACTCGCATGAAATTGGGCATAAATTTGCTCCACTTTGGCTCCAAGGAGTCGTCTCGTGTTCGTCCCCCGAAAGCCCCTTTCTTTTTCTTGGCCCAAAATAAGTCGTCGGCCTAACGAATTTCCAGCTGGCAGAGAGGAGGAGCATATGGTTGTAGTCTCCATAGCCAGCGGGTGCCCAATCTTCGGGTTAGCGATGCGTGAGCCACGTGAAATGCAAATCCAATTCAGATTCGTGAGTTTATCGTCGGCTTACAGGGGTTAATTGGTGCCTAAATGGGTTAATTTTCAACAGATTGATTGGTTTGTCATTTGCAATTATTTTAAGGAATTGTATTTCATATTAAATTTAGGTATTGAGCACCAAGATATATTTCTTCAAAAATCTGTAACAAAAATTCGGAGAAAGTATAGATAGAATCCTGCCTAAATCTAAAATTTAATATTAGGAAACTTCCTTAGGACTTGTGTGGAATTTCTGGCACACTCCCATCTCTGTTCTCTTAAACTTTCCTTGACCAAAAATTAGCAAGCAATTCGGTTATTAAAACCGCATGAACAGGCAGACAATTGGCGCTGCTGGCGGAATGGAGATTGGTCAGCGAGAGGCAGGTGAGAGCGAGGCTGGCATGGTGGAGGAGCAACCACTAGAAGGAGCATACCCAGCTGGCCACAGCCACATCCAAGACCCAGACCCAGTTTCTCGCACTCTGTTACCGTTCCGTTTCGTACCTGCTGTGATAAATCAACGTGAGACTAATGCGCTCTTAACACGCGAATTATGATTTTGCAAATGATGTGAAGTGGGCCCAGAGCTCCTTCGAGTTCGAGTTCGAGTTCTTAGTTCCGAGTCGCTTGATTGCTTTATAATCGCCACGGTCTTTGGTGTCTTCGAGCAGCAGTCCAGCCACTTAATTGCAGTTTAAAGATGGGAAAGTGACCCCTGAACTATTGGTAATTAGTTTCGAGACCGGCGACGGCGGCGCACAAGACAAAATCAACAGCAGATCAACACATGGGCTTGGCTTGACCGGGCCAAGACTCTGGCCCGAACTGACCCAGTAAGGAGAACGTCTGGCATTTAACCCAGTTATTATGACTGCCATTTATAACCAGGAACGTGGTGGCTAGGCCTTTGGCTCCATTCGATGGCTGTGTGGGTGTCCTTTTGACCCGCATGTCCTTTATGGCCAGCTCGTATGCCGTTGCCGTTGCCGTTGCCGTTGCCGTTGCTGCTGTTGTGGTGGCCATTTTGCGGTGCTGCCCTGTTTGTCCTCCCTCCCACCCCTCTTTATTGTCCTTTCGAGGCCGTCCTGGTCCAGGACCCAGCTCCGCTCCCCCGCTGGTCGATGGCAAATGCCACTGACAATGGCACAGTTTTGCATGCAATTGACTTTCACAGCTCGTTGCTTTTTACTGTCTGAATGGGAATGGCTATAAGGGATGGGTGTGGAGCTACAAGGGGCACAAAAGGGGGCAACGATGCTGGAAATGTGGGCCAGTCTCCATGGCTGCGCTTGCTTATCTTGCTCCTGTCCTTGTTTTCCGATTTACATTTTCGGAAACTTATCATATTCTCAGTATTTATGCAGGGGAAATTTCTACAGAAAATATTGGTATGCTAAAGTAAAGTAATCGAAATAAGATTCCTGTTTAACAAAAAAAGCTTTAGTTTGTATTTATGATATAAATATGTATTTATTTATATTTTATCTGGACTCCGTAAATTGTAATCATACTGTAATTTAAGTAACTGAACTTGATCTTGGTGTACAAAATAATTTTTAAACAATATATTGTAGATACCATACAAAAGATATTTAAAAATGGTTCTTATATTTGAAAATGATTATTATAAGGACTATGTTCTCTGGTCTTTCTCTTTTCAAGTATTTCCTCTTTTGCATTAAATAATTTTAATAAATTATAAATCATAAAGTTTGTATTTGTTTTTTATTGTAACAAATGAAACTATGTTCTCCTGAGTGAAAGGGAATTGGGAGGTCGAAACAGGAACAAAAATGGCCCCCACATATTCCTGCACTTTTTCGCCATTGTTATCCCTACAACTACTACCAGGTAGTATCCGGAGCATCCACCTGTAAGACAACGATTGTCTGCCGTTGTTTTACGCATGAATCATTCCGCATTTCGCATTCCCGCGCTGGAGCTTTATAAGCCGTCATTGAACCTGAAAATATGGCCAACACAATTCGCCATCATAAATATTTTATGCACTGGGCGCTTTTTCGTTTTCATTTTCATTTTTATTTACATTTTCATTTCCATTCATTGTTGTTCCTTCTGCTATGGCTTTGCATACATTTTATCATATGTTTGTTTTTGTTTTTTTGCAGTGGAGTGCCTATTAGGCTGCATATTAAAAAATATATGCAGGCGGGCATGAGGCCAAATAAATAATACAAAGAGGAGCAAGGAGAACAAGGCTAACCCTTTTTTTATGATTATGAATGCGAGTCGGCATATTTATGTAAAAATTATGCAATTTGCTGCCGTTCTAAGCGAGTGCGTGAGGGGTAAGGCAGGGGGTGTATAGTATATGTATATAAAGTCGGAAATCGGCTGAACTGAACTTAGCCAGTCAATCAAAAAGCTGACGTGCTCGTCACAGTTGTCGCAAAAGGACAACAGCAGGAGCCGGAGCAGGAGCAGGAGCAGGAGCAGGAGCAGGAGCAGGAGCAGGAGCAGGAGCAGGAGCAGGAGCAGGAGCAGGAGCAGGAGCAGCAGCAGCAGCAGGAGCAACAGACTGCCAAGGAGCGCGAATTGCATCTTGCCAGAGCAATTTGCAAACCAAAATGTGTATTAAAATTTATGACGAGTGCAAGTCGAGGCAGTCGGACGACGAAGACGGACGCAGTCGGGGCTCCACCAAATGCAACTATGTTATTTATGTGGGCTTGTGGCTGGGAAATGGAGAGAGATGACTGCAAAAGTTTAGCAAGTCAAAGCGAGAAATGTGCTGGGGCAAAACACAACCGTCAGCCGTCAACAGAAATGCTACCTTAAATTCCCTTAAATGCCAGAGAATATCTTTAAACCATAGAGGGTAATTTTAATTATTCCATTTTGTGCTTAAAGAATTTTTAGAAAATATATTCTCTGGAGTTTTAAGTGAGGCCTTGAGGTATTTAGGAAATATTTATATTTTGAATGCATTATGCTGAGAAAACTATTAACAAACATTGCCACACGTTTTTGCTAAAGAGTCATTTTATTGGTAAAACTTAATAAAATACCGTTTTAAAATTTAAATTAATTTTTATACAAGTTTTAAAACTTTAAATATGCTTTGAAACTCTAGGAAATATGATAAACATGACATATATAGGAAGCTTGATAATTATAAATAAATTAAACTGATGTACGTACCACATTCAATATATTTTTTATGAGTTTTATAGCAATTTTCTGGTACATTAATTAATTAAAAAATATTTTTTGACGGAATATAAATAGGATGAGCAAATAAATTAGGAAGAAATACTTTAATTTAAATGAATTATAAAAAATATTTACTATCCACGAATTGTCTAATCTTGTTAACAAATATTTCAATAAATTCCTTAGGAATATCCTGGAACTTTCAGTTATTAAATAATATATATTGAAGCACTCGTAGGCATGGAAAATCTTATTTAATACCTGATATTCCTGACGGTTGCAAATATACTAAAATACATAACCCATTTTATGAATTCAAAAAAAATATTCCTCAAACTTTCTTTAGCCCAAATTAAACGGCAGCCAAAAAAAACAAGCTGCACAAATCTGGTAAATAATGCGATTTACATCTGCTTTACATATATTCCATTACCGCAAGAATATCAAATCCGACGGGCTGACAAGATCTGCTGGGATTGGATTGCATTATACTGCGCCTGCCATATAGGGCACTGATCATACATACTCCTCGCCATAGTCCGTACCCTTTCGGAGAACGTCAAAAATTAGCATCGGGTGAAACGAGATGGGATGCCGGCTCCTCAGTTGCCTCGTCATCCTGCTCCTCAGCGTCATGTGAAATTTTTGAATGCATTCGATCCCAGATCATCGATGGATTACATCCAATCCGAACACTGGCGAATTTGTATTGAAATTCATGTCTCTGTTAGCGAAAAATGCAGCATGTCGACATTGTTGCGATGATTGGCTTAACTTTCACCGGCAAATGTCGCCGCTCAGCGTTGTCGTGATGACTCGACAGTCCCCAGTTCCAATCCGAATCCCCATCCTTGACCCCCTGTGCCCCGCTGTCATCCGTCAGGCAGGGCCAAAAGCAAATTGTTAAGTTATTTGTAAATTTCATTGTAGAGTGTACATTCAGTTGATTTCTGGGCAGAAGTCGCATGTGTTCGCTCCCGGTCCTCGGTCTGGTATTTCATATGCAGCAACTGCGCATTTTCCATGCGGCCAAATCCTTTTGGCAAATTGTATATGCATCATAAAAACGCCACCGCTTCGAATTAAATAAATTTCACATTTTTGTATGCCCTGCCATGTAGAGTAGAGTTGGTTGTGGAGGGGAAGAAAATTCTAGGAACAACGTACGATTGGAATAATAAGTATATTTAGCATTTTTTTATGGATGTGCAATCCAATCTATATTTTAAAGGGTATTATTTTGGCTTGAGTAGGTATATTTTATAATAATAAAATAATCCAGCGCTATGACACTGCATTTGCTTGACATTCTTCGGTAAAGATAATACGGTCACACTTGTTTTTTTTCAAGTTTAGGTGGTTTGAGTTTTATAAAACGAATAAATTTTGAGTCTGACATCAATTAATAAAAACAATTTAATTTTTCAGAAAATATTTGTTCTCAGTAATTTTTAAAATTCTTCTTTTCTTTTATATTTACTCTAAAAATATTAATTTTTCATGATTTTGGTATGTTATTTTACATATTTGTTTATATGTACGTCTTTTCTCCCACCCATTAATAAAAGCAACAATGCAGTGTCATAACCCCTTAAACCAAAGAAAATATCCCTATATCTTGGTTGTCATATCATTTCTTGACTTTTATATTAAGAAATCTTGACTTTTTACAACTCTTTATTATTTCTTGAATTATACCAATACCCCTTGAAGTCTCAACCCATTTTAATATCCCCAGTCATACACTCACCACTTGTTTATGTTTTCATTTGTGCCAAATAAAACCCTTTCATGTGCAGATTTTATGTTTGTGCCGCTTCAGGTTTTTCCTACCATTTCTCCTTTTTGTTTTCGTGTGTCTGGGTTCTCTGTCAGGATTCTTATATGCAAATTTATTGGCATTGTTTTCGGGGCGAGAGGGGGTTAAATGGGTCACGTGATGGGGAGTCGGGTCAACTCGAGTCTCGAGTCCTCTCTGACTCATTTGTACACTCCTATTTGCATTGATGGACCCCGTCGAATATGAGAGAGATGAAGGCGGCTGGGAATTAAAGTATCTATATATATATTTACTCTTATGTATATGTGAGAGGCCCTTTGAACTTTGGACCCACTTTAAGCTCTGCCACTATCGGTGGCTTGCATGTGCCGGAGCACTTAAGGCAATTATCATGGCCATATTTGGCCCTGGTGCTGGAGCCAAAAATGAACTGAAACTTAATTTCATTTATCTTATCCCCGGACCGCCCTAAGGGTCATGAGCAATATAATGCATATTGTGGCAGCTCCCAACAGCTGCTCCTGATAAAACTGCCAAGGGGGCCTGGGCCTTGGATGGTTATATGGATGAGGATTGGGAGCTGGGAGCTGGGACAGGGAGCTGGATGGATGGAGGAAGTGCTGCGCCATGTGTGAGTGCTTCAATTTGCGTGTGCACAGGAGGAAAATAATAGTTTACGTACATTTTAAAATGCATTTATAATAGGTTTGGGCTTAAGCTATCTGAGAGGATTATAATTTAAATAAAGAGTTCTTTGTTTGTACTTTAATAAATTAGTTAAAATATATTATACATTCTTTTAGTTGAGAGCTTAAATTCTACCAGGGTAAACTATATTTTGGATTTAATAAAATGTAGATCTAGTGACATTTCTATTAAAATCTATAACTACTCTCTGAATATATACATCTTAATATTAACTGTACTAAACTATTAATTTCTTTTTTTCCCAGTGCGCAGTCTTGGGTCTTGAGATTGCAGCTACCAGAAAATGCTGCTCCTTCCTTCCTTTCCCCCTAAAGTGGAATGAAATTTGCGCTGTATGTAAAAATGTTATCGCGTTTGCTCCGACGCTTGTCGGAAAATATTCGACATATCCTACAAGCCGGGCATCCAGGAGGACAGACCACCTCCTGCCCACCACCCACTCGTCTCCCTCCCTACGTAATTGGGCCAACGCTGAACTGTGGCAACTGTAATTGTTTTGCTGTTGAATTTTCGCGTTACCCCTCAGTCGCTTCACGAACGTAACAATAATTTTCCACTCTTTTGTTTAACATGTTCGAAAAACATTTGTGCCTTGCATGTTGATTTTCCAGCGCTTTTCCAGCCAGCTCGGGCTGGGGCTGGGACGGGGGATGGGACTGAGGCAAAAACCAACACGCTCTGCCCGTATTTGACCTCCATTTCTCAGAGGCATTTGCACTGATTGCTGTTTGGTCACTGGCCACGGGGTTTCTCCAGCCGCGCTCCACATATATTGATATATATCTCCTCCTCTCCCTGGATGATATCGGCTGCTCTCGGCACCTGTTTAATAACTCAATTTTATGGCCACGGCTACAGGTTGCTTCCCCCTCCCTTCGAGCGGCTGTGTTTATTCATCTATGTTAGGTCCTGGCCTATCCCTGGGACGATTTGCGATTTTCTTTGTATGATTAATGCGAGTTTCTATTCTGGCTAGCCGCAGTCGTTGCCAAAATATATTTCATAATTCATCGGCGAGGCATAAAAGTGTCCATAAAAAGTTTTATTACCATTTCTAAAATCCTGTTGCCTAGAGGAGTTTACATTCCCAGGTTCTCGTCTGGAGTCTGAGTCTGTGCCTGATTTGCTTATTAACGTGGCTCGAGTGTGTCATAAATTTCGGAGATAGATTTATGCAGCGCACACATATCGCCCTCTCCATTTACTTTGTACCTGTATATGTCGGTTCGACATTCAATTTCCTGCCTGCCACAAGGAATTCACCTTTCTTCACAAATTTCCCCAGCCCGGAGATGAATGCGAGAAAGCGATTTGAGTGCACAGAGCATCCAGTGCGTATACGCAATGTACTGATGCCAAGGCAAGGCAAGAGTTGAACCGAAAAAGCTGGAAAAACAGAAACAGAATTCTCCCGAGAGCAGTTTCCAAATGCAAAGAGTCATGGCCAAGCGAATCGAATGCAAAGACATTGCCATAACTCATTCAAACGACACACGGCACTCAAACGATCGATGACAACGGCGAACAAACAGCCGCCAGAGGATTCTCTAAAACCAAAGGAGCACTGAAGAAAAATTCTAGAAAAAGATGGCATTAAATTTGGATTGTATTAGTAAGAAAAGTGATAGGATATAAGGCATATAATAAGGGGAAAATAACACATAAAAATCACTAGGAAAGTAGAATCTTTTAGAATAAAGAATTAAGAAATAAAACTCTGAAGTTTTGTGGTACTCTTTTATTTCATTTATTTATTTATTGTATTTATTTAATATATATTTTTTTTCCGAGTGCAACTTAAAGTGGCCCTGGGGTCAGAACTGGCATCGATGGATTGGCGATCTCCACGATCGCCGCTGGCAAATGTGCGATCGGGGATCACTCAAGGCAGATTTCTGTGTCCCCAGCTCTCTCTATCCCTCTTTGGGCAATAAATTTGTTCTGCATTTGTAATTTCTATTTTACAACCGGCTCTGCTATGCTCCTAGGAGCCACCCGATCCGATCCGTTCCAAGCGGCGTATGAGTGATATATAAGCGGAGATGGACGTATGTTGGCTTGGCTGGGGGAAATCGATAATCTATCCATCAGATTATATAACATCCTTGGCCATCAAATACGGCTTGCGAGCATATTTATGCATGTGCAACGCGTCGCATGAGCGATGCTTATTTAATGGCCCATTGCATTTGCATTTGGGCCGTTAGATTCTTACATTTTAACATTTTTCCGCCATATGTCTGCATATTTAATGCCCTCCGCATTTGACTGATTCGCCGAGTGGGCGTGGTCGGCTCGAAATTTATGCATTTTTCAATGCCATTACTCAGCTGCGGGTCCCGCGGCGATTCTCTGTGATTCGGCGATTCGGTGATCCGGCCTGGTCTGTAATACATACCGTCGTAATTCTTGGGCTAAATGCTACCAAATTAGTTTGGAATTATCTCGCAAAATAAATCGCCGGCTGCTGCTGTGGCGACTGCAGCTTTGACCGCCTTTTTACTGCCATTTATGAGCACAAATTATTTATTATTTGCAGCTTAATTTGCTTCCGAGCTACGAGTGTTGGTTTGCTTACGACTTGGCCTCCAGCGATTTTTGTTTCAGAAAACGCGACCCACAATTCCGTTTGCATGCAACGGGTTGGAATGAATACCAGGTGGTAATTGCCACCAAATCGTGTCTAATTATGCCAGGTGATATTTGTAAAACAGTGCTGTTAATAAAGATCGATAGGTTTGCAGTTTGTCGATTTTAAAAGTGATATTATAGGTTTAAAGAAGAAAGATTAATATATTTACAGTTGATCGATTTTTAATGAGGTATTTCAGGTGTATCCATGACAAAATTATCACAGAACCACAGTGCTGCTAATAAAGATCGACATATTTTAGTTTTAATAAGCTTTTCCTTAGTTATCGATGACAAAATGTAACATAATATATTATAATTTTATAAATACCTTCAACTGATATTTGTAAATATAATGAGACACATTCTACTATAAATAAAGATCGATATATTTCAGTTTATCGTTTTTAAATGAGCTTTCTTTTACTTATCGATAACAAAACTTAACATAATATATTTTAATTTTATAAACACCTTGAACTGATATTTGTAAATATGATAAGATAGTTTATGCTAAGTTCATAAGTATTTAAATATTTCTTTATTTGTGTAAGTCGATATTTTCGATAGCTGCTGTTTATTAATATTATTTTCATAGCATAACATTTAATTTGTTCTAAGAAAATGCTTCAGATGGCTTTACTTATAATAAAAATTACTTTTTTCTAGGAATATAAATCTTCTAATATATCGAAATTTTTTAAATCGATTTTTTCGATAACCAAACTTAATCGAAAGATTTTTCAATACCAAATTCTTCATTTTTCAATTCTTGTCCCTACAAAATCGTTGGCCAAATTACATTTGCGATTGATTGTCCATCAAAATGCACTTCAAAGGCACCAGCCCTTGGGCCACTCAAATAAATATGCTGGCGAAGCAGCCGTTGCAGACTTTTGGCAAGCACTGTCGTTGGCAACCAGAAAACAAGATTTATTTACGAGTCGTGTTCCGTTTTGCAGATCGAAGGCGAAAAATTCAATAAAACTGAACTGAAACTTCTGAAACTAGCTTCCGGGCTTTTTGTTTCTCCTCCGCCGCTGATTCTCCTTTGTTTTTCGGCTAGCTTGTTGTGTGCTTTTTGCCACCAACTGTGGCTGGCATTTTTATTGTGGCTGCTGCATGGCTCTTGATAGCCTTGTGATTTCAGTTTTCATTCTTTTTTTTCGTTTTTTGAGAGATTTGCGCCGCTTTGTCGGCCATGATAAATACACAAACGATTTTCAGGTTTCTCGGCCGGTGGCCGCAGGACAAAAATGCCAAAGCCTTGGCTATGTTTCAGTTTTGTTTTCGGTTTCAGTTGCATTCTCAGCTGAGTCAACACACTCATTGGCACTCAATGAGAAGTCGCATCCGCGGCAAATATTTTACATTAGAGCTTGGGCCAGTAAACAGGCAGCAGTCAGCAGTCAGCAGGGAAAAAGGGCCAAAATCCGAGTGGCCCGGGTTAAGACCACACCTCGACTGCCACTCCGCGACAATTCATCAAGCAGCAAGACAGCAAATGAGCAGCGGGGGTCGTCCGCCGTTGACACTGACATACAGGTTGGCTCGTCGTCATGGTCTTCCCATCGTCATCGCATCTGAGAATCTCCTCCTCTCTCTCTCTGGGGCCAACTCCAACTCCAACTGAGTGATGACCGCGACAATGGCGAAAAACGAAAGCCGAGAGACGGTGTGATCAAAACTTCCTGGAAATTAATTAAAGATCTAACTGCCGGAGACCCACACTTGAAGAAATGTGAGTTTACTTAGGCAAGCACAGTGAGAAACTTTGAGAAAATGCCTTAAATAATGCTGAGAATATTTAAAAATGGGAATTATATTTTTATATTATTTATTTACAAATATTTTGTAGGAACAAAGTGAGCTTCAAGTGGTTACTCTTTTGAGTAATATTAATTTTAAGTTCGTTTTTTATTTCAATATTTTATTGTATTTATTTTAATTGTTCTATCAATCAAAGCTCAGGAAAAAATATTGAGAAACTGCCCAAAATAATGCTGGGAGAATTTATAAATAGGAATTTTATTATTATATAATTTATTTATAATTATTCTGTGGGGAAAGTGAGCTTCGAGTAGCTTCTCTTTTGAAGAATATTATTTTGAAGTTCGTTTTTGATTTAAATATTCAAATCAATTTATTGAAATTGTTTAATAAATATTTTTACTTTTTCATTAAGTTTATTAATTCCGGGAACGTCTTATTATATTTCTCCTTGTGTAGACCATAGACCTTAGGCACTCCTTCCATTTTCCACAGGCTCTAACGAAGGCTCCTAGTGGGCCCCCGTCTGGCAGGTCTGGTCAATAATTATCGACGCTTATCAAAGACACCGTTACAGATGCTCGCACATGGACAGGAGAGGCGCTGCCTGGCAGAAGCCACGGTGGCAATGGCCAAGTCCCAGTCCAAGACGAGGCCGAAGCCCAAGTCCATGGAGATGGCGATGTGGCAGTACCTCCGCGGAGAAGCCAAGTCGGCAGCCCACCAAGTATGGTCAGTGGATATGTGCCTAGACTGGAATGCCGCCCTGCTCCTGGAGAGGCTCCGACTCCTAGTCCCAGGCCCAGGCCAAGATGCAACTCCCGTCGGCTGATGCTCCCTAGCCTTTGTTCATTTCGGTGCGGTGCAATTAATATTCAACGCCGTTGGCTGATCATAATTTACGTGCTGAGTTTACGATGCGACTGCATCTCCACTGTCCACCCAGAAGATGTTAACACGGAGAGAAAATCAGTTTGGTGTTAATTTAATTAATTTTATGTAGTTTAGAAGGTTTTAAAGGAATTTATAAACCTCAGAAACTCAATTATGATAACTAAATTAAATAAATAGATTTGTTAAAGAGCTACAAATATCAACCTATTTGAGACAAAGAGTTTAAACTATTAAATCCCACTCCCATTTTCTCCCTGTGTCCTCCCAGGCCTTCCCCGTTTACTAACCTCCACTGCGTCTTTTCGGCTGGGGAAGGCGTTGCCGCCGCCTGCAAAAGGGGGCGTTCATACATGGACCCGGTGGAGAACTAGCTCGACATCGACATCGACAAAAGGGCATTCTATTTACATTGCCCACAGATGAGAACGCTCCTCTGCACGTGTTCTTCTGGCCAAGTCATAGCTGGGGGCCAGGAGCTGCTCAGCCAGAGCTTGGCTCACTCGGAATTAATTCCCCGCCGACCTGCTGCCCGACCTCCTTATACATCAAACTTAGCCTTGGGGGTCACTCGAGTCAATAAAAGTCAGCGGCCAAGTTTGGGCAAGCTGCAAACTCCAACTCCAATTTCGATACCAATTCCGTTTGCAATTCCTTGAATTGAATTGAATTTCGGTAATTGACAAACATTGGCATCAGACATTCGCCTGACAATTCCATCCGCCGTCCGCTCTGCTAATTGAGAGAGAAAGCTCTGGTGGCCATCGCGATATGCAATATCCGTCAGTCTGCTCAGCCTGGCTGCTGGCCCATTTATGAGGCGGCGAAATAGGGTTAAGAGTGACACCCCAGAGACCTACATATTCCAAATCCAAATCCGAAACCGAATCGGAGCCTGCAACTGATTTGCATTTCGGCCTAACGACTCCCATGCCGGGTGACTGCAGCAGAGGATGAGGAGCATTGGGAGCAGCTGTTGGCAGTTGCATTTCACATGGATTTATGCAAGCCATTCGCACCGCCTTGCCATTTCATTTTGGGTTCCGACCACGGCGGTTATCACCCCTGATCGTTGGGCCTTCGAGTTTTAGAGCTTAGAGTTGTCGAAATATATATATATTTTTAAGGCGATATTGGCTTGAAAATGAGATTAATACGCAGCTAAAAAAAATTATATGCCCAAACTTAAGAAAGTTATTTTTTTGAGAAGGATTTTTGTAATGTTTTTATTTAGGTAACTTTTATAGTAAGTGTTTTTAATAAATTTTATATTTTTATTCCGAGAAAATTGTGTAAAGAATTACCATAATTAATGATGTATCGTTATTTTTAATGTCTGTATATTAAATGTAAATATTTATTGATTTAATATGCCATAAGTATTAATTAAGGTTCCACAAGGTATTTCTCATCTTTAAAGTTTAGGCAATAATCCAATAACATTTTTTTTGAAAAAAATTAACAAACTCGGATTGAAAGTACTCATAAACTGCTTTAAATGTATTATTCATTCTTTATTTTTGAACTTAAGTTTTTTGTTTTCTAAATTTTTTTCTCATTTCCTGGCACCATAAAATTAAATATAATCAAAAAATGTCTTGTATTTATTATTTATAGTTTAATTTTTGATTAAGAAATATATTTTTTAATTTTCTTCTCATTTTTGGGGATTATAAAAGTATTTTAAAGTTTTGACAAAAATCTTTTAAATAAATAAAATAAAATATTTAAAAAAATTCCTTGTATTTATTATTCTTTATTCCATTTTTGATGTAGGATTTATTTTCCTTAAAAACTTTGCCACCACTGACAAGGCCTGGGCCTTCGCGTTTCTGGGTCTTTGGGGAGCCGCAAAACTGGCGAACCGAGCGCCCAGATCCGAGAGTCATTAAAATATATGACACCCACAGATCGGCGATGCATCTGCGGCCCTCATCGCTGGCTCTCTTTCGCTCACCTGTCCGCCAGCCTAATTAGACACACTCGTGCGGTCTCTTTCTGGAGTGCACAGTGGAGTGGTTCTGGCCTTTCCCGCTCCTTTTTGGCCCGGCTTTCTTCGTGTGTGGTCCAATTAATTTTTCGGATAGAGCAATCAACAAGTTTCTTTTTCTCTTCTCTCTGGCGGCCTTTATGGCTGTTGTTCAACATGTTGCAGGTCAATTTGTTGGCCGCTTGTCCCTGGTCCTCGGGAGATGCTCGATGCTTTTCGGGTCCCAAAATCCCCAAACGCTGTGTGTGGTCCGGGTCTTAGAAGGCTTCACAAAAAGGTTTCTCAATTAGAAGTTGGCCTGTGCCTCTGTGGCTGTGTGTCATAATCATTAATTAGCCAGAATTTGGCCTCGCTTTGACACTTTGCTGGCTGCGGATTTGCCTTTTTTGGCCTTTTCCGCGTTTTCCGCGTTTTCCTTATTTGTGATTGCATTTCCCTGCGGTTGTTCTTCGCTCCTTGGCACGTTCGACTCTTAATTAATTTGATGGCACATACGAGTTGGAGTTCGACTTGGCGTACGAGCGAGTGCATACATAAATACGGCCTCCTGCCACGTTTGTTTGGCCCAAATTTGACGCTCGCGGCTTTGGCTAATTAGCAAAGTGTGCCTGCAGTTTCGGGCTGAGTTTTCAGCTTCGGTTTGGTTTTCGGCTTTGAGCCACGGGGTCGCAACTCGCAGAGAGTGTGGCACAAATTTACGGCTGTTTTCCAGCTGCAGCTGCCAAATGCAAATTGGCCAAGACGCAAGACAGCGACGAGACCACGGTCTGATGATGATGTTAGCCTTGTGCAGCGCCGAGGCTTTTACTTCAATTAGCTGGAATTAGGTGGCAAAAAAACAGGATGTCAAAGGAAAAGAGGAAACGGGATTTTGTGTTCCCAGGTGGGAGAATTCGTACAAGAAATAATACTATATAAATGATGTTGAGACCTTATAAGTATTTTAGTAAAAAATTTTACAAAGGATTTAGGTCGTAATAAATAATTGTAAACTATATTATGCGGTGTTTACCTTTAATTACAACTATTTAGAGTATTTCATTTGATTTTAAGGCAAGAAAAATGAGAGAAAACTTTTCTTTGGGCAAACACATGAACTTAAGTTCTAGGAGCTTGGAAACCGTAGAAAGTCAAGCTTAAGAGTAACTTAAATATTTTTTCTATATATACTATATTACTATATAAATGATGTTAAAACTTTATCATCCGTTACCTTTTTGCAATAGATTAAGGGCCTAATAATAAATTGTAAACTATATTTTGCTTTGATTACCTTTATTAAAAACTATTAAGAGTAAATATAATTAATTGTTTCATTTGATTTTAAGGCAAGAAAAATAGGAGAAAACTTTTCTTTGGGCAAACCCATGAACTTAAGTTCTAGGAGCTTAAAAACCATAGAAAATCAAGCTTAAAAGTAACCTTAATATTTTTTAAATATTTATTATACTACTCTATAAATGATATTAAGACCTTATTAGTATCCTTTACCTTTTTACGAAGAATTACGGCTAAATAAATTTTAAACTATATTTTGCTTTGATTACCTTTAATTAAAACTATTTAGAGTAAATATAATTAATTGTTTCATTTGATTTTAAAACAAGAAAAATAGGAGAACACTTTTTCTTAAACTTAAGTTTTATGAAACTAGAAACCTTAGAAAATCAACCTTAAAAATCGTCTTAATATTTTTCGGAGTGCACAAAGTAAACTCTTCACGGAGTAACAGACTTTTCCTCATTTTTCCCCTCCTCACTTACCGATCCCCAGAGCCATGCGAGGACTGTCAGCTCTTGTCTATCTCAAAAATGGCAACTGTGCGCCGGAAGTGAATGTGTGTTAGATTTTTCAATGCAAGTGCAATGAGAGCGTAAATGCTTCACACACAGACACACACGCGCTTTCCGGAGTGGTCTATTCTACACTCGGTAAGCCCCCAGTAACAGCTAGTAATCCCGAACAGAACAGGAAGAATGGCCAGACATGACACACTCGTATATCTATGTAAATGCCGGCGAGCGAGGTGTGCGAAATGTATTTCTGGCCGACGAAATAGATTCGCAAATTTTATGCAGCGGCAGCAGGAGCCCTGGGAGCTGGGAGCTGGGAGCTGCAACTCCCGCTCGGGGAATATAGACTCCTGGAATGGAAGGTAGAGAAGCACTTTTACACCCGCGACCGATGCAAATAAAAAATAGGAGAAATAATCGAGGCTTGCAGCAGTTGCTGCTGCTGCTGCTGCTGCTCGGAATAAATTGCCATGTTGTTACAATTTCTTCGTGTTGCCGGCATAAATTTAGGAGCCTGAAAACGGAACGGATGCAGGTATTGCCAGCCAGGTTATCCAGGTTTCCAAAACGGCTCCCTACGCATCCCCGCACAGAGAGAGAAATATTTTTAGTGCTTGCTTTTCACCAGATTTTCTAGATAAAATACCACATATTTCTTTTAAGTAATACATTTTAAAATTTTCCTCAGTGCACCTCCTCGAGGTGCTGAGCTGAACATGCAAATAATTAATAGCATTATAAGATGCACTCACGAAATCGCGCACAACATCGTCGGGCGTTGTAATAACTCAACGGCGAGCCTGGGTTCCCAAGGCAAACGCAGACCAAACCCAAATACAAATCCCAATCCGATTCCCAACCCGAATCCTCGTCGAGTTCCAGATTGTGTCGCTCTAGGGACAAGGACAATAAGTGTTTGCGAAAGCCAAAGAGTCACGCTCCCAGCCTGGACCTGGCCTAGGAAATTACATAACCCGGCGAAGGTGTTAATGCAAATCCCCCAATATGCTAATGAGTGCGATGGCACAAAAGGATTTTGGCCAATGGCCGATGGTCGATGGCTGCCACATGGAGCTCGAGCTGGAGCTGGAGCCGGAGCCAGAGCCGGTGGCAAACATAATTGCCACAGCAAGTAGCACGTAGCTTTTGGCTTTCGGCTTTTGAGGTCAGCGAACCGCGCACAAATTGAAGACAATCAATGCAGCGGCGGCGGCTCTGACATTGATTTATGAACTCTTGGAAAATTAGGTAAGACCATTTATGGTCAGTGCCTGTGCACTGCATTTCCAAAAAATAAAGAAACCACAAGAAATTCACTCCAAAAATGTGACAAGAAGTGAAGGGTTTCTGAGCAGAGCCATATAGCTTTCTAAAAGCCAACGCCAGAAATTAATTTCCAGATTTCTAGACTCTTTGTAGAAATCTAAGAGATTGCATAACTCCATGGGAGAGAAATAATAATAATAATAATGAAGATCAACTTATTAATAAAGTTCAATAACCGCTGCCATATACAGATGCTGAGCCAAATAACTGTAGAGAAAAAATAAAAAACAGCAAAGGCGATTCATTACCATCATTACCAAAAACGAGTTAAAATTGTGGCGAAAAAATTGCATAATTTGTGTGACATTGACTGCGGCGACTGCTTGGCCGCCAATAAAATGTCATTTACCGGCGAATAAATGCGGAATGCATCCGTCGCAGCCAGTGCCAGTGCCACGCTGACATCAATAAAATATATATTCATTTTTATAAAAATGCATGAATTTTAATTAATTGATAAATTCGGTAAAGAGCACAACAACACATACACTCGGACGACACTAAAAGGTCCCGCCAGAAACGAGGGCAAGGGGCCAGAAGTGCGGCTGTCAATTACGAGGATGTCGACGACGACGACGACGACGACTCCTCGGACGACGTATATTCCCAAGCCGGGATGCAACTCCCGCTTCTGTAGATGATTTCCTAAAGGGTATGGTGAATATAGCTTGGAGCTTGAGGGGATTCCGAGGGGACTCTATCTTTATATTGGTAAGAAAAAGGTTTTAGTGTCCTTACTAGATCTTTAATATGTGTTTTTTTTTAATAATTATGGAGAATAACATACATTTTCTTCTATAAACTAAAACATAAATGTTTTACTCCCTAGAAGAGTCTGGGAAATTTCACAAATATTTTCATTTTATTTATGTTTTAAAAATCCCCCGGAAGAGTACTTAAAACTTCGATTCCTTACAATGAAATCTTCTTCCTGTTTTTGTTTGCTTTTTTGCCCATCTCGTTTGCGGCTTCTGACGTTGTTGGGGCGTTAATATTCATGAATCGAAATAATTTGACAGTTCGGGGCAACATGCGAGTATGCCAGAGCGCGCCCATCGATATTTATGCTGCGGCTTTCAGACTTTCTGGCTTTCAGGCTCTCTTGGCCCGCTGTTTTTACTGTTTCTGCCCGACTTCAGTTGGGCCTCGGTGGCTGTCAGTGGAACTGCGTGAGGCGTTGGTGAAAAGTACTCGAAATAATTGACAGCTGTGGCTGCCTTTTTTGTTGCCGTGTCGGCTGCCCGTCTTTCGCTTTTAATTGTAGAATTTTTATGGCTCCCGTGGCTCGTCAGTCCGTCGATCTGTTGTCAGTCGGGGGCCCCCAACCTTGATTACTTGCCCTGGTCAGTCATTAAGTCATCGTCGGATCAGTATCGAAGATCTGGCAATCCTGGGATTGCGAATCTTTTATGGAAGCATAAACTAGCGTCGAAGCGGACT
Source organism: Drosophila rufa (assembly GCA_018153105.1). NCBI lineage: Eukaryota > Metazoa > Arthropoda > Insecta > Diptera > Drosophilidae > Drosophila > Drosophila rufa. The sequence goes on from JAECXS010000085.1 coordinate 5,425,604, forward strand.
TCGATGTGAGACTCTAATCAAACAATAAAAGCTTTGCTTATCTGGGGGTTCGAATGGGATTCGAATGAAGCTCACGCATTAAAGCCAAGGAATGCAATTGCATTTTAGGATCGCAAATGTCGAGCGTTATTTTTACGATAATGGAAGAGATCTGCAAAGGCACTTAGACGGCCAGATCATCAAGGAAGAGATTCTCGAAGAGATTCTCACAGAGATAAGATCAGGAGAGAGCCCTAGAAGGGGGATACATGGTCTTAGAATTTTTATGCAGGCTGGAATTGCTTTGAAAATAAATGCTTTAAAAAGCTTTTGTGAACAGATACTGCGTTTTTCTTTTTAATAAATTACTTTAATAATTACTAATTACCCAAATATTTTGATATAAATTATATATAGCAGAATATATATTTTTTAATGTGTAGAACAAGCTTGAAAGCAAAGGAATGTCATCTTATTTTAAGATCAGAAATGTCGAGTTTAACTTTTACGATAATGGAAGAGATCTGAAAAGATACTAGGCTTGCACTAAAATAATATTTATTGCATGTGGTATTTCCTTAAAATAGCTGAGAACTCAGAACAAAAAAGGAGAACTTAGCCAAGAAAATATTTAAAAAATATAAGTTACAATAAATGTCACTTCTCATCTCATAATACAATTATTTTCCCTAAATTTATTTAATTTCAACCACATTACCTGATCCAATTACCTCTGCAAACTCATGGCATGTGAATCCATATTCTTTCCCTTTATAGTGCTTGAAATAATTCCATTTTCGTGACAAAATTTGGCCCGAAATGAGCTTAGTTAAACACATAATTGATTGCAATTGGGGGCCTCCCCTTTTTCGGTTTCCCAACCAATCATATTTCCATTGCCAGTACCCCAGAGCAGCTCCCCCCTTGCAAAGCCAAGCAAATGAATTGAAGTTTAGTCGAAAAGTTGACAGGAGGCAGTTGGCCAGCTGTTGCTCCTTCTGCTGCCGCTCATCTCGCAGTAATTGTAATTGTTTTAATGAATTCGTTGCGGTTTTGTGCAATTTGCATGCAACTTTTTCATTACAAGCCCAGCGGTTCCTGTTTCTGTTTCCGTTTGTCACCGGCAAGGTAGCCGCCCGTCATGTTGACTGACCCGAGCCGAGTTGAGTTGAGTTGAGCTGCCAAAACGAGCTGCACACGCAAATTGCTAATTGAATTTAAATTGCACTTTAATTTGATGAGCGGCCCCGAGATGATAAATTGTGCAAACGCTTGCCAAAGCTCCGACCGCAACAATCGAGAGCGAATTAAGGCTTCGACATGCCACTTTCACTCTGCCATGACGGCTGTCAGCTGCGAGGGAGGGTCAGGCATTTCACCTGAACCCCTCCTCTAGCTGCGATATCTCCTATATGCACTGGAAAAAAACTGATGTCATTGACAAGCACTAATAAATGTGGCTCTCATAGAAAGACAAACTCAGTACCTATCAGTAAAAAAAATTTCTTTCCTTTATTTTTAAATTGTATTCCCTCTGAAAACCATCAAATTTATATTAAAAATAATAATAAAAGTGAAAATATAAGTCACGAAAAATCATAATAAATCAAATATAATAAGTAATAACATCCCAAAATTTAATTTTCAGTTATCTGGAACAAATTTTCAACTTAAAACTATTATTACAAGATTAAGAAAAGTTTACTTTCTTTAAAATAGAGTATAATATAAAAGGATACTTAAGGTGAGTGTGCTCGACTTTGTCATACCAGGCTTCCAAAGCATTGTTAGTTTAAATAAAATATTAATTGGCATGAATATATCACATAGGTTAATTATGCTTAAATATATGGAGTAAAGGGTATGAAACTTTAATGCAAGGGAATGTTGCTAAGAACATGTTGAGGAACATCCATTGAAACTGTAAACACAGATGTTGCACAGTTTTTAAAAGTATTTTTAATTATTATTATTAATTATAAAATTAAATTCCACCCTTTTTAAATCATACAAATTTCTTTTAAAAATCCTAAAATTATTTATCATATTAAAATATATTTTCTCTCCATGCTTTATCCATTTTCACGGGGGAGTCGCCTCCGCCTACGACCACATTTCGCTCTCATAAATTGCAACCTATTTAAAGTGGGCAACGGTGGCAGCAGCCAACAGAAACTCGCTTTAACTGGCCGCTGCTGCCGAATGCCATAATTTTTAGCTCTAATTGCGACACTGCGAAAAGGGGACTCGGGAGCGGGATCGGGATCGGGAAAGGAGCCCAGACTGGTCCCAGTCAATTTAGCTATTTTCGCGTTTATTTTTCATTTAATGAAATTACAATAAACGCCCGTCGCATGCAAAAGAGCCAGCCACAAAGGAGAGCGGCGAGGTGGGTGCACTGCATCCACATACATGGCCACATGAGCAGTTGCCACCACAAAGCGTCCATTAGTGCGTTGGCGTCGTCCCAGACTTGGCTGTGCTTTGCTTTTCATTTGCTTTGGCTCTTTCCTCAGCCGTGCTTTACTTAGGGGCACTGGGAGAAAGGTTTATTCCTAATGTTAATACAACATATAAATATTAAAAAATATTCTTAACTAATTAGATTGTATATTTATGAACTGTTACATATTTTGAATATTTTATTTGCATTTACAGGTGATCGAATCATGGCTGATTTTAAGGCATCAAAGGCATCAGCTTAAACATTTAATTTAAAAATTTCCCCAAGTGCCTTTTAGTTTGGAATACTCTACTTTAAGTTTGCCTACCTTTCGCTGGGTTTCCTCGCCAACTTCGAGACTCATACTCAGACTTAGTTGTATGAGGTAATCCCCATTATTAGCGCAATTAGTGCAACCGCCTCGACCTGAAAGCGGCATTGTTGGTCCCTGAGTTATGTACCCACACTCATTTAGCGAAATGCCAATGTGTTTAGCACTGATTGGGAGTGCTGAGTGCGGAGTTGAATAGGCCTCTTCGAGAAGAGATCCCAAAGGATCGGGGATTCGATTCGATTTGATTGAAAGTGCGACGTGGGGGCTGCACTCTGCGCGGCCAAAGACTCTACTCTGAGCCCAGATTAATTGCAGCTCTCGATGCAGGCCTGGCCTACTGGTTATGGCGAATTAGAGCGAATGTTCGCCGGTTAATTATCAGTATTATTCGCCATCAGGTTAATCGCCTCTCATACGGAACTAACGACCCGTAATAGTTCATAATTCGCTCCGAAGCGAAGCGGACACCTGCTCGGGAGGACGGGACTCGGGCATTAACATTCCGGTGGCTCACATCGCACTCGCTCCTGGGCTTTTGGCCATCCATCCCATATCCTCCCAGCCATCGAGCCATCGAGCCATGTGCCGCGTGCATTGGAATACCAAAAGGCTGGCCACCGCAATTACAAGCTGCTCCTGACAGCCGGCGCTACGTGACACAGCCCGCAAGGAGGAGAAATGGAAACACCTGTTGCGGTGGCTACCAGTGGGAGCAGCTCCACCTCCGCCTCAAACTCCCCGCCAGAAATCACCAGCAGCAGTGGCGACCCACGCCGATGTCCGTTAATCGCCCGCCGCACCGCATAACTTGTTGGCGCTGACAACGACAACGGGATTTTGAACACTGATAAAAGGCGACGGTTCGCCTCGCTCCTGCCGGGGGTTGGGTGAGGAGCTAGGTGCCGGCGGTGCTGGCGGTGCTGCGGTGGCGGAGCTGGCAAATCAAGAAAACCATATTTAATAAAATGACAGTGGCTGTCAGACGCCGTCAAAAGAAATACATTTTGCCAGCTAGTTGCACTGGGAAAATAACTTAATTTTAAGAGAAGGAAAATTACCTTTTTAAGAATCCATTTTTATAATAAGGAGCGTATTTTAGAGGGCTCGCAGCCCTAGATACTTTTTTTTTACTATAAAAATTACTTTTTAAACCCAAAAGGAATTAATTAAAGAAATTATTTACTGACATAAATCCTTTTTCATTTTTAAGTCCCATTTAGAATTGTTGAAATGGCATTTCTGTGAGTTAGAAATATAATGAACTAACTCGATATGAGAACCAAATATCTAAACATTTTTCATATTGCAGTAACTATAGTTTTCACTAAAAAATAGTTAAAATATTCTAGAAAAGGCTTGAATTAGGCACAGAATTACATTCTGACCGCACTGTGCGGTATCCTTATTCTTTGTATTAAACATTTTAACTTAATTTATTTAAGCATTTAAATGAATTATTAAATGGGGTAAATATTTTTGTTTAAATATCTGTAGTTATAAATCTTGGAATCTATTTGTTCTTTAAAAAAGGAGTGCAGCTCGGAGGCCTTTTTGTTTTGGATACTTTTGACTAGATAAATATATCCTTATTTTTTGTGTAATACAAAATAAAATCTAATTATCAAATGGGGGAAAATATTTTTTTTAATATATGTAGCTATAAATCTTTGTTTAAAAGTCCTAATATATGATTATGCATTTTCTTCCCGTGCATCAGGTGGTGGTGCGGTGGGTGGGTGGCTGGCGGGTTAACTTGGCTTGCCAGGCACGAGCTTTGGGCCAGAAACCGCAGACAGTTACAAAGCCACCCGCCGCAGTCATAAGGCAGCCCCGTCACCGTCAGATGTCCGCAGAGGCAAAACAATGCCAATGACAATCGGCGATTATTGAACATTGTGTATTATATTTGTTATTGCATTTTGTCAGTCTGTCTTGTCGCCTGTCTCAGCTCCTTTTCCACCAGCATTATATGGCCAATTAATATTAACGTGGGCGTGTGCGCGCCTTGTTTTCAATAACCCGCCTGAGCCGAGCTTGAGCCTCTGATGAAGGAAATGTTATGCAAGACAGGCACGGGGGCTCCGAGTCCTGGGTCGTAACTCCCGCTTAAGTGCGCAGTTAGGAGGTGTTCTGCCATAAAAAGCAGAAGATATGGCCAACAGATGTTGGCCCCCCCCTTCTGACCACAACAGGTGAGCTGCGTGGCATATGTGAGAGATGGATTGACGGGGCAGAAAGGATTTGCTGGATGGCTAGCTGCGATATGCTAATTGAGACGGACATGACTGGCCGGTAATTGTTTGTCTCTCAGATGTGTTAAGTAATCCGATGACGGACGTTATTATGAGTGGTAATAAATATTTTCAAAATAAAAAAAATAAAGAAGAGATGATGGAAATTGTTCAAACATTAACACGTTTTTACATATACGTATATATATATATATATACATGTATGTATTTATCTTATACAAATCAATGCAGCTGTGATCTGCTTGAGCGCATGTGCGCGTATCTCTAAACAGCGGCCACTTGAGCCTAGCACAGACAAAAATGAAATCTTGACAAATATGTAATCTGAGCTCCTGCGTGGGTCACAAAATATATGATAGGTGCGGGATAGCTGTGTCTTTCCCATCGCACTCAATAATTTTTCCCATGTTAGGGTTAAACAATCACTGCGTTGGTCTAGCGATAAGACTAGTTTTAAGAATCTCATCACCGCTACGTAAACGCGGACTTTGAAATAAAGATTCAGTTTTTAACATCAACTCCAGAAAGAAAGACGTCTCTTTATTGGGCGTTCTTTTCATTTTGGCCCTTCGGGGCACTCTGTAACTTTCCCCCTTGTGGTAAGAGGTTCAGAGTTTTTAAACCAGCACCTTAAAAGTCTGTATGTAGTGCAAAGGCACCCGCAGTTAAGGTTGCAAAAATAAATATCTCTTGTTTCCCCCCACCCGTGGTAAGGAACAGAGAATAACATATAAAGCAAAAAGATATACAAAAATCGTTTATGCTTAAACAAAACACCTTAGTTTTGAGATTAAACTAAAGGTTGTTATACCCAATTTAAAAGTGGTAAGGCGTGCTTGAGGCCTCAAACATCAAGTTTTCAATTTAGAATTCCCAGAATGATGGCGTCGTATTTATTGGGCGTTTCTCTACATTTTGGACCTTCGAGCGCCTCTGCAGGTTTCCCCCTAGTGGTAAGAGCCTCAGAGGAAGGACCACTCTACTATGTTTGGTCTTTTCTAGCAACTCTGCAGTTTTCCCCCCAGTGGTAAGAGACTCAGAGGAAGGACAGCGCCTTAAAAACCGGGCAAAGCGGTAAAGGTTGCTGGTGGTAGACTAAAGTTTCCCCATGTGGAAAGGTACAGAGTCTAGTTTATGCAAAAGGATACAAAAGAGTCCTTATTGTATGAACAGGTTGCAATTTATCTAAAAAAATTGTGTTCGAAAATTAAAAAATCGATCTTTGGAAAAAGTTTTGCAATTTTTATCTTAATAAAAAAAATTTGTGTCGAAAAAATCGACATTTATAAAAGGCTACTGAAAGTTCCCCCCATGAGGTAAGGAACGTAGTCTCATTTATACAAACGGCCACAATTTGTATAAATCTTTGCAAATATGCCTGCATTTAAGTGCAGGTATTTAAGGCTGTTGGACTAAAGCGCCAACGAAGCCACCGTAAAAGATGACGACAACACTGGAAGAAATCATCGGAAATATTTGGATCGACTTAGAATCCAAAGCTGGAGAAAGAAAGTGCCAGCACTTATATAATCTGGTCGGCCATGAGACTACAATCATCGGCTGGCTACCATCAACGTCATCTTCATCGTCTGCACACCAGAGGCAGATAAATCAACACCAGAGGTCTTCAACTTCAACTTTACGTCTTCAACGTCAGCGGAATCTACATATTCACAAGTTGGACTACGGAGTAAAGTAAATATAAAATTAAAAACAAAATAGAAGGTCATCTTAAAAAAAAAAAATTGTTAGCAAATTATTACAGTCCACTAAATTGAAGTAAAAATTAAAATTGATCAATAATAATTTTTATGTATTCAAATTTTGTCAAATTTAAAAAACTACGCCTAATTTTGCTGGCCCTTGGCAGTATGTTCAGAACGAACACTGTTTTTTTATAAATATGTAAAATTGTTCAATAACATTTTTGTATTTTATGTGTTAAATGTAAAACTGCACGCCTAATTTTGCTGGCCCTTGGCAGAATGTTCAAACATTAACACGTTTTTACATATACGTATATATATATATATATACATGTATGTATTTATCTTATACAAATCAATGCAGCTGTGATCTGCTTGAGCGCATGTGCGCGTATCTCTAAACAGCGGCCACTTGAGCCTAGCACAGACAAAAATGAAATCTTGACAAATATGTAATCTGAGCTCCTGCGTGGGTCACAAAATATATGATAGGTGCGGGATAGCTGTGTCTTTCCCATCGCACTCAATAATTTTTCCCATGTTAGGGTTAAACAATCACTGCGTTGGTCTAGCGATAAGACTAGTTTTAAGAATCTCATCACCGCTACGTAAACGCGGACTTTGAAATAAAGATTCAGTTTGAAATATCAACTCAGCAAATGAAGACGTCTCTTTATTGGGCGTTCTTTTCAGAAATATTTGTTCGTTTATGTAGAAATAATTGATGAGGTCTTGAGATGATGACTTGATGATTATGAGATAAATTAAAAATATGAGGGTTAGTATCTTAGAACTTCTTCATTTAAACAACATTTCTTAGAAGGTATCTTACTTATAAATTATAAATAATATCATTTAATATACTCTTACGATACAATGACTTCTAAAGCAACCTTACATTTATAATAAACGAGCTCAAATCTAGGTCAGATCTCGCAGATGGACATCGTCAGTCTACAATTGTTGCTGCTGCCACTGCAACTTGGAATTATCATAACCAAAAATTAAAGAAAATCCCCCTGAGAGCGGGTAGAGTCTTGTGGAAATGTCTGAAATTTGCAACCAGCCAGAACCAATTGCTGGTCGCCACAGCAACAACAATGGCATCGTTGTCAAACTCGCGGCGGCGGCGAGGATGCAGCTATGAAAATTGCGTTAGAAATCTGCAATTTATATCGCGTTGCCCCGCGAAATACACAAAGGAGCGACGCGACGGCCAGGTCGAAAACATAAATACGAGGAGGGAAGCGAACCGAGAGATGCACCATGGATGCATCGACCCAGGTTACGGGGTCTGGGAAAATCATAGATTTTTGTTGATAAATATTTAGATGCTCTATTATTTAATATTTATAAATATTTCCTTTTTCAGATACAAATATTTTATGGTAATATAATTGTAATTGTTTTGCAAGCTTCTTTTTATTTTATTAACTTTGTTTTTACTGATTACAAATATAAACAGCCATTAAACCTTTAGCAATTCGATTAAAAACTAACCAAATATCATACAAATGCATTCTATTAATTTTTTTTAAAAATTTCCATTAAGAAACAAACTATTTCAGACTTCTTATATACCCCTTTCCCACTGAGAGTGCCTTTGCCACGTTCGATAATCGCAATTGTTTGCAGCTTGCAACGCATTCCGAGGCCTGCGCCGCTGTCGTCGCCAGGTTGTTCGGCGGTCACAGGAAACATTGGAAAATTGAGCATGGAAATGGACGACGCCACACACCACACAAAAAAAAAACAAACAAAGCAAACACTAACAAAAAAAATCCAGGAAAAGCCAGCAAAAGAAGTGAAGAAGAGGAATGGCCGGCGACTGGCAGCGGAAAACCTCTTCATTGAGGTCCCGTCCTCAACCGAGATCCTCCCCAGCTCACCAGCTCCAGCTCCACATCCTCCCGTCGGCGGCTGTCTCATTTCGTATGCGCAAGGCGTCTGCTGTCTGCCTCCAAGGAGGAGGAGGAGCTGGAGGAAGGAATGCCAAGGAGCCGGACTAGAGAGGCACTCCACCAATCCACCTCCTCTCCCACTGCCAATTTGTTGGCCCCAAACTGGAGCAATTATTGCAGTTGCAACCGCACCGAGTGCAGTGGGTGCAGTGCATCGCAGTCAAATCGATTCGGTACGCATCTTCCTGAAACATGTGGAAAGGAAAGAGCGAGCAAAATTGATTTGTTGCCGTCCGAGTGTTAATTGCCACTCCGCCGAGTAGGAGTCGTGTAACTGTAACTCCTGAGAATCTAGGCCACCAGTGGACTCCGCCCCATGGAGCACTCAGAGCTCTAGGAGCACTCAGAGCTCTAGGAGCACTCAGAGCTCTAGGAGCTCTAGGAGCTCTAGGAGTAACTCTTAGAACACTCCCTGGTCATTATGAGGGGACGTGTGCGAATGCGTTGAAAACTCACAAATTTCTAATGATGATATATTGGCGGCTTGGCATCGGCAAGGCTATCAAATTAACAAGATCATCGCTTCCGGCCGGCAATTGCATGAATCTCACAACCATTGACTTGCGCATTAATCTTGGCCTGGTCGAATGCTCCTCCTCCGTCCTCTGGCTCAGGACAGACGTATACGTGTTCGTTCCCACAAAATTTATGCCCAGGCGACGACGACTTTGATTTCACGTCAAAACTCATGGGTGTACGAATGCATCATTTTGATGGTCATCATCAGTCTCTGACTATCAAAACAATCGACAAACGGCTAACGGCGGCAACATGTTGCTGGCTGGGGAGAGGCATTGCACTGTGCTCCTCTGCTGCTCTGTTGCCAACAATTACCCGGCCAGGTCCGCTGACTGCTACAAATTTCAGGCGTCTCGGCCAGCGACAGCAATCTGCACGAGGCCATCTAACAGCAGCAGCAGCATAAGCAACTGCAAGTGCACGGCAAAAAAAAAGTAGGATTTCCTAGGATTTATTTGAAGATTTTATTCTTTAAAGAATGGAGAATGAAAGGGCATTTTAAGAAATTTTTGTTAAACTAAAAGTTATACCAAGATGCTCTATAAAGTCCTTGGAACGCTTAAGCTTCACAGTCAAATATCTTACTCACTTAGAGCTTAGAAAATAATATAAGCTTGGTAAATAAAATGTGTAATTTAAATTTAAAAATATCTTCAAGTATTATAACTTATTATTCAAATAGTTAATGTATTAAATTAACCTCAACTGTAAGTATCTGAGAAGAGTGCACTATTAACTTAACTATAAGTAATACATAAGCTCCCAGAATTATAACATTATAAAAATAAAAGTTTTAACTTGCTAGTCTGGCATAAAGCAAAATTTTTTTTTTGCCGAATATACATCGAAATTAAAACAAATTAATGTAAATTTATAAGGAATATATCTTTAAGGAACAAAGAAATGGTAAGAAGAACAATGTTCCACTCTTTACAGTGTCTTAGTCGTTCTTTCTATTATGGGGATTTATATGGATAAATATTATTTAAATATTATTTATCGTTATAATTTATATCCTTTAAATATTATTTAAATAATATGTATCTTTATAAATCCTATGGGTACATTTTATTGGAAGAAACAACTAAGATACTAAACTAAGACTAAGATTTAAATTCATATTTAAATGTGAAAAAATTTTAAATAATAAAAGTAAGATGTTGTAGTTTATGATAGGTAAAATACAAAGTTTTTGCCTGGTGCATTCGGAATCAGAGCTGCCGTTGCAGCGAGGAAGTTGCAACCTGTTTCTGCACTTGACCATGGCAACTGGCAACTTGGGAACTTGCAACTTGCAACTGGCGACTGGCAGCCAGAAAAGCAGCAACATGTTGCCGAATTGACAATTTCGCTGGTCATGAGCAGCCAACTGTTGCTGTTGTTGCAGTTGCCGTTGCAGCAGTTGCTGCAGTTGTTGCAGTTGCTGCTGCCGCTGCCGCAGTTGCCGTTGTCAATTGTCAGTGTTTCTTTCTGTGGCTCCGCTCTCTCCCCAAAAGCCTGCCTGGTTTATGCAAATTGCAATGAATTTCCATGGCCTAGCTCGAGTTCAAGTTCCAAGTGGGCGTTTGATTTCAATCGCGCAGAGTTTGCAGCGTTTTCACATACGCGAATTGAGTATCTCTCCCCATATGCCTCCTCTAGTGTCGACAAACGGATCCTCGTCTCCAATCCAAAGGCCTGCTTTCCGTATTAACGGTTTGCCATTTCGATTTTATGTTTAGTTATATATTTCAGGCTGCTCGTTATTTTTCATTGGATTCTCCTTCATATTTGGCCTCTTGATCTCGACGGTTGCCAATCTCGGGCTGGCGATCATTAGGGAAAATCATTTTTCACCGCACGTCGCGCATTATTTCGTCGACGACGAGAGCGAGGCGCTTTTCAATTTGTCGATCGCCGTGTGTTGATAGGTTTTCCATATATATACTTATATATACCATATACCATATTTTTCGGGGCCATTGCCTCTGCATTCCTGGACACTCTCGAAATTCTGGGCGGTGTCCCAATCCATCGGATGTATCGCCTGCTATCGCGTAATTTGATCTTAATGCTCATCGTGTTTGCTTCTCAAAAATATAAATTAATCTTCTCAGGGGCTATGGGTAATATTCAATCGATTTATCGTCGGGTTGTTAGCTGTCAAGTGAGTGTCAGCGCTGTGACATTTGGAATTGGGCATGCGAGATTTGGATGGGTCTCCGACTCTGGCTGGGGGTAAAATGTGCGTGAGCGGACTCCCGGGCAGATTGTGGGATTTTCTTGATAAAAAAGTATACTTTTCGTGGTCAAATATCACAGGGGGAGATATCATCGAATGGAGATTACTTTGGAAGTCATTAATTTTGTTAATTACTTTAAGTTAAATCACAGGGGAGTTGGTATTAGTAAGGGGAGCTAGAAATCTCAAGGGAATGTTTAGGGATACAAGTATTATTCTTAATTTGTGACTGGATTTATCAAATATAATATTCCTATAAATTTTAACGAATGTTTAGCTGCAGAATATCTTAATAAATTAATTAATAAAAATCAAACAGTCTGTTCTCTAATTTCTAGATATTTCTCTGCTTCGATCACATCTCCCCCCCTCTGCTAAAAACCCCCAAGAAAATTCCCAGGAAGTACGTACATGCCCTTCTATCAGCCGATATCCCCTGTCTATCCGATTATCTCTACAGGGAATAATTATGCATTGCAGCTCTGCACATATTCTCGAACTGCAGTTCGAGACTCGAGACACATTCAAATGCGGGGCACGTCGCCGCGGTCGTTAAAAATCGAACACGCACTCGAGCCATCGAAACAGTCGAACAATCGAGGCACATTGATCTATGTACGCTGCATACGATATGATTTACGATTGAGCCATGAAGAATGTCACGATTTAATAGGCTTATCGGCACCAGCAACCCGTTCAGCCCCAAGAAATCAATCCCGAGCCCACTCCCCATCCTGCACTGCGTGCGGTCTAATTATTTTATGACAAAAACTCAACTGGTGGGCGGGCGGTGGCGACCCCCCTCCGATTTAAATATTTCAATTCAATGAAATGGCTAATTAAAATTTCAAGGCATAAAAATTGAGTTTTGATTTATGCCTCAGAAAATAATAAATAAATTAATAAAAGTTTGAATGAGCATTTCCCGGTGCGAGTTCGGCTCTCTCCGCCTTTGAGTGACACTTGGCTCCGCGGGGGAGCGTTCCACCTGACTAACACTTGCGTTTTTTACGATGCCCCAGACCAGGAGATATATCCCCTCAGAGGGGCACACATAGATCAGGATGCAGTGGAAAAAATATTAGGGGGAAATTGATGAAAATATTAATTATTAAATTTCAAATAGGATAGTTTAAAAAGGAATAAGACTTGGGGCTCCGGAAAAGCAAAGTAACAAAGTCCCAAGCACACAAGGGATCTCTGCAGGATCTCCGAACTTACGGCTTGTTCTGCTCTATAATTCCCAAGTGGGTTTTGCAGGAAACTGGACCTTCTCAAGTAGAATGTTGAAGGTGTTCAGCCTTTTTAAAATATTTTTCCACATCCTTATATCGAAGTAAAAAATTACTATGGAGAACCTTTCAATTCCTCTCAATCGTTTATCGATTTTTTCTTGCGGTGCCTTTAAGGGGCCACAAGTTTATGGCCCTGCTACGAGAATCGTTTAACTTTGATTTCGGTTTTCTGATTTCTGATTTATTTGCCCAAGCAAGTCGCTAGGCAAAATGCATCATCCAGAGCCCGCGGCCATAAATTTCCATAGCCCAGCTGGGCCAGTAAGTCTGGGGATTGGTTTTTCCGCCCGGCGCTCTGACTCTCTTTTGATATCAACGGTAAAAACTCACCATAATTTTTAATTGCACAAATTTATGGCCTGACCGATGGGGCGTCGCCTTGCCTCGGATGATGGAGGGCCGCGTCCGGACTCAGATTTCCAACCCTCTCCCGATGACGGCGTCAGCGGCGCTTTTGTCCACGCGGAGAGCCCATCAGTTGACCATTTTACAGCCGATTTATTTGCGTCCGCGTCAGATAAATAGCCGGGCGGAGCGCTGACTGGAGATGGCTATTAAAATCAAATAAAATCAATGCTTAAAATTCGGGCCCTTAATGAATAGTCGAGGGCCATAAATCAGTAATCCACACGAGGCCCGTTCTGCCCACAGCTCGTCAATAAAAGCGCCTGTAATGATGCATTTATAAAAATGTTAAAACGTTAAAACGTTTTCTTTCCATTGTGTGTTGGCCCAGCGAGATATTAAAATTAATTTAACAGGCCGCATAAAATGCCAGAAAATCAATGCCTATTTGGAGAGGGACCGGGAACGAGGTGAAACTCGATCCGGCGGAGCGTGGCCGCTTGTTGTATCCTTCGCCGATATATCCTCGTTTGGTATTTCTGCTCACTTGCCTCTGTTTTAGATAAAAAAATATTTGGCATAAACAACGAGAATAGCAACAGCTAGCCCCGACCCTCTGGGGGCTCATATTTCAATTTCGATTTTTGAAAACGATGTGCGATGTGCGCGCTAAGCGCAAACAAACAAGCGAGCCAAAGCAAGCAGGCAAACAGATAAACAGCCAAATACATTGAATGAGTTTATACTGTACATGTGTACATATGCATAATATCAGCAGATGCACTTGAAAAAACTGGGTATTTTTAAGGAAAAATCAAGGAAATTGGACTTAGAGAAGCCCATATACATACAAAAAAGATAGGTACCTAGAAAAAATATTTTAAAATGTTTATAAAATAAATAGAAATTATATAAGATAGATTTATGGTTCAGAAAAGTTTTCTATACTTCCAGTAAAATTATTTGTTTATTGTTTAAACAGATTACCTATTTCTCCTAGTGTACCTGTGGCTTTGGCTCACATATCTATGCGTTGTGTCCGACATGGGATGCGACACGGATGCGCCTCGGAACTGGAGCTGGGAATGGAATCGAACGAACGCGAGGCGAATGGTCAGGAGTTGGAAGCCTGGCATCCCAGGGGTTGGGAATGGAGTGGAGAGTGCAGAGTGCCGAGTCGGGGACAGGGCAGTCAAGTGCCTGCTGTTCGCACAAAACGCATCGCAACTTTGGCCCCGGCATCGACGATGTCGCCGACGTCGCAACGTCGACGTTGCAAAAATACAAAATGTCCAAAAATGAGGCACAAACATGCGCATGAATTTCGCAATTCTCAACTCAGCGACCGGCTGCCCCTTTGCTTTTTGGCCAGGAAATGCAGCGCAAATAAATGAGGCAGCCGTTGCTTGACCCTCGTCCACCGACAATACATAATTTAGCCGTTTTGTAATTTTATATTTTCTGGACAAGAGTTCACAAATGTTCGAAAATGTTTGCATTTTAGATTTTTGACTTATTGGAAATTCTATCCAGAGCGGACTGACAGCTGCTGCCCGGGGCCAAGTGTTGGGCCAACACCTTAATGGCCGAAATGAGCCGAAACTCTGGCTAATTGCCGGGGCAGGTCGTAGACGAGCGCCCGTGGGGCAGCAGCAGACACTCCAGTTCCAGCTCCACAGCTCCCAGACAACCGGGCATTTGCATAAACATGCAACGTGTCTAATACCCGGAGCGACGCGATGGTCCAGACCGGGCCCAGACTTCCGGCTCAAGGCCGAAACACGCGCTAAACCACAGGGCAACTTCTCTAACTCGAACTGCTATAGGCCGAGTTTAAAGGGATTTATTGACCAATTTTTTAAAAGATTTGTTGAGCGTTTCCGACTTAAATTTTGGGGGAATTTGTCTGTTTTCTATTTGATTTTTTTAAGGGGTTTCCAGAAAGATATATCACAGAAAATATTATTATATATATTCAAGGGAATTAAGATTTAATTTAAAATTATATTTTTTTGTGCTATTATCATGCCTAAACTCTTGGCTCTTCCCAGCTCCGAAGTTCCTGGCACCTATGATAATTCAAGCTAAGGAATTCCGACTGTAAAACCAAAAAGAATCGCAGATTCAATTAACAGGCCGGAATGGACATGGAAAGGGCGTGGTCTGGCTAACAAAAACTAAGCAGGAACTGCAGGTTATGGCCTTGATTTGAGAGCAAAGTTCCTAAGATTCTATCTGTAATTTTTGGTAGCAAAAACCAAACACTCGAACTTGAACTTCTTTGCTTTTTAGGCCCCGTCAGAAAAAACTACCTACCGCATTTCGTGGCTGGCATCCGAAAATGGACAAAAGTCAACGTTCGGCGGCATCTCGCAAGTGGCGTTTTGTCAAATATTTTCGAACAGTTTCAGAGGAAGAACGACTGGTCTCTGGAGAAGTGGAGTCGAGTGGAGCCGCTTCACGACTTTTATTTAATGAATTTCGCAAATTTCTGGCGGCTGCATCTCACGCATGCGAATGGCTCCGACCAGAACTTGTCTCCGCCGTACACAATGTGCAAATAATTGTCTCAATTCCTTGGATTCCTTGGACCAAGCCAAGTTGCAGCCAGAAACTGAATGAGTTTCAAGGAGTTTCTTTGGAGGCCGATTATCGGTTATCTGAGTGTTTAGGCGCCTCTGGGGAAGATACTCGATACTCGGGGTATGGAAATTGCAATCTCTCTCTACGCAGACCTGAATTTAAGGTTCCTCATTCCGGCGGCATCATTCCGAAAAGCCATCAAAAAATATTCCATTGATTTGCACACCGAACAAGCCTAGTTCGTTCCTTGAATTCCATTCCCATTCGTTGATTTAGGCTTGAATCATTTTGCGTAGCTTCTTGGGTAAGTAAATTACTGCAGAGAGGGAAATTAAAAATATTAAATACTAAAATATTTACTAAATAGGTAAATATATATTTTTGACTTGAAACATGTAGGGTTTTCTTTATATTTGACTCTAGCTGATAATTAATACTTAATAAATCCAGGAAACCTTCATTATGTTGAATTACATAAGAAAATTGATTCCCTAAAAATCTAGAAATATTTTTCCGTGTACGTAAATTACTAGAAAGAGACAACTGCTTATTGGTAGAAAGAGAGAACCTTTTGAATCTTTCAGAATGAATTGCCAAACGCAGATGACAATGAGTCGGGGCTTCGGGGCTTCGGGGCTTTGGGGCTTCGGGGCCTACATGGACCAGCGGCGGTAACAGGTAACAGTGCCTCGAAAAATACTCGCACAAATCGAAAAGGAACGAAACGCGCTGCGAAAAACAATCGTCGTCAGTCAATTCGAATGCCATTCGGGGTATGCGCGACAGGTATGCCTATGAAAGCCGGGCTCGAACCCGCCAGATCCCAGACCCGGGCTGGCGACAATTTTTCAATTGTCTGCCGCAACTTTGGCAACCACGGAGGTCGTCGTCGTCGTCGTTGCTGTTTTTTTGTTTTAGTTTTTTATATTTCTTTTTCCCGATTGCATTGCTCACATCGCTGGCAATGAAAAGCGCCGCATATAAAAATCTGTTTTCGACTGCAACTTGTTAATTGCGAACGAAGAGTCGAGGAGCATTTAATTGTTGTCGCAGCAGCTACTGTTTGTTGCTGTTTGTGGCTGCCTTGAACCTGGCCGAGACTGGACTTGGCCCTGACTCTCTCACAATGGACTGTGTGGACCAATGGCCATGTGCGTGGGCAGCTCCAATTACGCGTTCCAGTCCAGACGAGGGAAGACGACCGACCAGCAACCGCCCGCTGCGAAGGCTCACGCTTCGGTTGGCCTCCAGTTGGCTTACAAGAGTGAAGAAGCGAGAGCAAGACCCCGGCAAACGAAAACAAAACTAATTAATAAATTAATTATGCCATTACAATAATACACACATACACACCACACACACCACCAGAAGGGCGACCCCAGAACTCACGCACTTTAATTATGAATATTTTCATGCTAAAATATGCATGCACTTGCCGAGAGCTAAAGCTGAATGTAGAGGGTATATTTGGGAATTTAGAGGGTAAGTAAGGCAAAGTAAATTAATAAGTAAATTAGTAAATAATTTAGAGAAAGTAATATAAATATTAAAAAATTTTAAAATATTAAATAAAGGTATTTAAACATTTAACTTCGAAATTAATTGGAACTTCTAGAGAAAATTACAGATCTTTAAGCTGTAAATATTTTATAATATTTCAAGAATGATTTACCATTATTTATGGCATTAATTAAATAATTAAAATTATATTTTCTTTTCCTTAAACATTTTATTTTTAAGACTTTCCTTGAGAGGTACCTTTCACTTCGAACCCCTTTCAACCCCCAGAGTTCTGACTGTTTCGGTGGTGGCTGCCGCTGTACCTCCAAACGGGAGTTGACTTAATTAACCGCCCCAGGTGAGGCTGCCGCTGCCACTGCCACCGCTTTCCAGGGACCGCGCTCAGGTGGGTTCAGGTGGGTTCACCGGCGACAGCTTCAGCGGCAGCAGGTTGGCTTCGGTTTGACATGGCTGCGTATTTTTTTGGCAGCTAATTAGTGACGTTTGAATTAATTAAATACCAAAAATGGGCAATTTCATGGACATTTTCCCAACGCCCCGCATTGCATTTGCCGCTGTGAAGGGCAAACCAGTTAGATCGAATCTATTGCATTTTATTCGAAATTTTATTCCCATGTTAACAGTTCTATTATCCTTGCGGCTATATCGGTACTAGCCACCCCCCGACTCCTCGGCCAACCCCGCCGCCGTATGGCGAACGAATGATAAATCGCAGCATTTACGTGTGTGCGCCGAGGCAAATATATCAGGCGGGCAAGGTCATAAATATTAATTGTGTTTCGGCGGAGGGACTGGCGGTGGGACTGGGAGCACACTCCTAAACTGGGAATAATTTTTTGTATTTATTAAATATTTTTAAAGAAAAAATAAGGGTTTACAAAAAAACAAACAATTTATTCAACATGAAATTGAAGTGGCTTTTGTTGTCCGAATTTTTTTAAAGTATATAACACTGATATCACAAGTTATTTGTTTTTAAATAAAATAAAATGTGTAGCTTATATTTTTAAATTTTTTATTTCAAAAAAAAACTTTAAGTGGTTTTTAAAATATTTTCCACCTATCTAAGTTATGAAAACAAAGCTTCACTGCATAGGTAACCATTATTTGTAAGTAGTATTTCGCTAAATTATTTCTTACACATGTAATAACTAAAGAAATATTATAAAAAATATTTAAAAATGTTTTAAAGAATATCTATATTAATATCAACTATTTTTGTGTGCTCTCCCCACTTTTCGGAATATTTAAATCAAGTTTCGAGCCAAAAATATGTACTTTTTCCCTCTGTACCTGGTAGAGTGGGGCCAGGACCTATCCTTAGTTTTCATGTTCGGTTCCAGCTCCAGCTCCAACTCCGTTGTTGTGCCTGGCCTGGCCTGTGGCTAGGTGTTGTTGTGCGCTCTGTTCCCTGTTTTTATGCCATTATCAATCGATCGAACGCGAGCTGCATTTGCTTAGCGGTTTGAACGCCTGAACGGTCCCCGGGAAAATCGCTGGAAAATCGGACATCGCATATTGCTAATAAATATTCAGCTGCAGTGGATTATGTTGTGCTGTTGTGTCGTCCCGGTGACAAACTGTATCTAACAAATGTTTGCAGAGCAGTCCATATAGCTGGGATATATGTCCGCCAGCTTTCATTAGCCGGGCTCGAACTTTAAGCCCGGCTTCAAGTCGCCTGCGGTCGGGAGTTATTCATAAGAGTGGCGAACTCCACTTGGCTGCAACGTGCAGCTGTGATTAATATCCCAGGAATGCAGTTTATTGTTGCAGTTGCGCCACTGGTTGGGAGTGGAGAGTGGAGTGGAGGAAGGCAGCTCCAGCACATGTTCCGGGGTCAGACAGTAGAAGGGAAAGCACACTAACAGAAATATAAGAGTAATATTTTAACGAGAGCTGGAGTACACGCAGAATTTTAGTTAAAATATTATTTTACTTAAGATACCTACTAACATTTCTTTAAATAAATGACAAGTAAAATTCTCTGAGTGCATTAACATTGCGAAGCCACTCGCATCTCTTTCTAAGCCCGCAAGGCGACGCAAATTTGTGTGCATTATATTCTTTCTTTTTGTTGAATTTCTCTGGCGATTTTCTTTATTTTTTTCTCTTTTTTTTTTTGGATGGCTGCCGCAAAGGTTTTTCCTTAGCTATTTTAGCTCAGTTATAAATTACGCCGGCCAAAGGCAGAGGAGTCATTCCGCGAGGAGGAGGAGGAGCAGTGTGTGTACGTGGCCGTGTGTGTTGCATAATCTGAGTGCTGAAATCTTTGGCATCCACTTCGGAGAGAGAGTGCAGAGGGGCATCTAGAACAATAGCCAGGGATCGCATCGCACAATGGAGCCGGACCGGTGACCGCCACTCTCATAATAGAGTCATAAAATTTTAGTGCGCCGCTGAGCCCGCTCCGCTTTTCGGGGGAACCCCCCGTGGCGCCTCGCCAAAGTCCCAGCTCCGTTCCGTCCGTCTCGCTTTGCTGGCCATTGTCCCGGCCATTTACTCGGCCCATAGAAAACATATAATTGTGATTAATTATACGACATAAAAATGCTTTAGATTCAACATTTTGATGCATTTATTAACCGAAAAATCACTTGAAATAAGCGGCTCTTGGCCATTTATTTCCTCTCTGCTCTATTATCAGTCGTAATAAAAATAGGAGTTCGCCTTTCGGTTTTTGGGGCGTTGCCGCGGCTCCTGGCTGCCGGATCGGTTTCCAGTATTTATCGATTATCCACGATAATGCCGAAATGTAAATAGGCAGTTGTGAAAATCGATAACCATCGAGGGGATCGTATCGGGAGGCATCTTAGGGTTAAGTTTATTTGAGTTTCATGGCCTGATGGGGCTGGGTAACTATGGCTATGGCTTTTGGGTTAATTTTATGGCAAGTAGTTAGTTTATTTCCACTTAAATATATTTAATAATAATTTAGATAGCCATGGCTTCTTATTTAATGCTTTGTATTTCTAACTTGTAACTTTAAAAGGTTTTTAGTAAATAAATACCTTATCTCTAATAATATTTGAAGTGGATTGTTTAATTTTTTCAACTTAAATATATTTAATAATAATTTAGATAGCAATAGCTTCTTATTTTATGCTTTGGATTTTTAACTTGTAACTTTAAAATCTTTCTTAAAAAATATATACCTTATCTCTAATAATATTTGAAGTGGATTTTAAATTATTTCAACTATGAAGATTACATTTATTATTTATATCCAATTCTATTCATTGTTTATTTATTATTTATTTTATATTTTAGGGCTCTACTTATACTCGTATTAATAGTGAAGTATAATATGGAGCTAGTTCTCCTGACTTACCTCCCATAGCTCTCCTCCTCCTTTTGCAGATGGTTCCTACTCCATCTGCTACTCCCCTGGCAGGGACCTTAATTGAGTTCATACGGCGCATTTTTGATTGTCAGCGATGTCGCGGAACGGAGAACATCGTGGCCCAGGACGGAGGACAGGATGGACAGAGCCGACAGAGCTCCTCACAATGGAGCTCCCAGAGAGCTGGCATCGTTATCACGGGGAACAGGGAACATGGCAGCACATGGGAATTGCAGACTCCTCTCTTTCCTGGTGACAACCGCCGCAGCCGTCAGAAGCGGCGGCTCTGGGCCAAAAACAATGAATGGCAGGGAGCTGGGACTCGGACAAGAACCACTCTGAGCAGAGGAGAAGGAACGACTAGAATCCCTGACAAGAGCAATCCATCCGCGAGCTGGCACAAGGCACAAAGGCAAAGGCAAAGGCATTTCATGCTCATCAAATGCGTTGACATTGAACAATTGCGCGTAATGTTGTCGTACACTTGACAAGCGCGCAAATTGTAGTGCTACCTGTACCTAAACCGCACGAATCAAAGCGAAAGCTACTCGGCCAGGTCCAACTCCAATCCAAACCCAATATCGATTGCTCCGTTTGGTCTAGCCGAAAAGCCACCAACTGCTTTTGATGGAAATTGGCAGAGTTGTCTGTCTGCGGCGACGTCTGTTGCGGCCTTAATGAAGCCAACGACATTCACCGGACAAGCTCTGGTCTCCCCTCTCCTCTGTATCTCTACCATGTCGGAGCCACTCGCCAAATATGCAGACAAGTCCTCGCTAAATGCTATCCAGATTAATAAGTCCCGCCGCCGCCACCGCCACCGCCGCCCATGCTCGGTGTGGGTGATGTGAGCGCATGTGGGGTACACAAGGCGATGCGATAGCAAAAGTCAAAAGTCACCTCCGGCAAGACGTTCTGGGCGATATGTGTTCCAAGAAACACTCGGAGAATATTTAGCAGTTACTCTAGATTCAATTTTATAGAGGGAAATTCAGCCATAACTCGCTATACGGCCTTTTATATTTTTTTTTCGATGTATAGCCTAAAATATATAAGAAACTTTTGGAAAAAAATTAGCAGTTACTTTTCGATTGGATTTATGATTTAAAATGTTTCTCTATACCGACAATAAAACATTTATTCCTTGTTTAAATATACACAGAATATGTAACTTTTTCCTTATACGGCCTTTCGCTTTGCGGTCAAGTTTCGTAGGCTTTATCTTGACCGTAAAGCGAGGTATGGGTGGAAATTCAACTTAGGACTAGACATCTGTACTTTTTCTTCAATATTCTTATACAGAAAGTTTTAAAAATATATTATTAAATTGTTTCTACATTGTTTAATATGTTCTTTATTTACTTCAAATATTTTATTTATTCGTTGTACGGCCTTTCGCTTTACGGTCAAGTTTCGTAGGCTTTATCTAGGCCGTAAAGCGAGGTATGGGTGGAAAATTAAGCTTCGAAAGAAGCATCAGTATTATTACCTAAAATACTCTTATACAGAAACCTATAAATTAAATATTATTAATTTCTTTTAACATTTTAAAATATGTTTTTTATTTAATTAAAATATTTCATATACCTTCCAGCCCGAAAAAAAAGAGTTTTTCCCATCAGATATGAGAGAATTTCCCGCAGTACCTGGGATGGCCCCGCGCGCACCTTCGACATTGTGGCTACCAAATTTGGCCAAGGCAATATTTTGTTCGTTTGGCAGGCCGTTAGAGATTTGCAAAAAGGTAAAACTGTAAAATGCATTTCGGCCTGCCTTAAATGGAGCGGGCAAAAGCCAGCAGAACGCACGATAGCGAAGGAAAAGTGCAAACATTGTTGCATTTCCCGCGCGGGCAACTCTGCAAATTTGCCTTTCAATGCGAACCGAAACCTCGCAAAACTGCCAACTGCCAACTGGCAACTGGCAACTGGCAACTGGATTCGGAGTTGGAATTGGAATTGGACTCGGAATCGGAATCGAAGCCACCACAACAATGGCCAATGCCAGGCAGAACGAGGAGGAAATCTGCCGGGGCTCGATAATCGGCTGCTACTGCCGCTGCTCCCATGATTTTAAGTGGACGGTATTCCGGAGCATTCGCCAATAATTGCCGCTGCAAATATGAGTCTTTTCCATTTTACATTTTCCCAGCATTTTCCCATTTCCCAGCCCCGCCGACAGCAGCTGCGAAATGCTCCAGAGCAATTGCCGTAATGAGCTGTAAGTTGCTGCGTTATTTATTCAGTAATTCCACACCTTCGAATGCGTATAAAAAGGTTCAGGGATTCAGGGCAATCGGCAGAACTAGTATTTGCATTGAACCACAGGATGACAGAGCTGCAGAGCAAAAAAATAGGTGGACTTTGGCATCGATTGAGGAGACCCTTTGCCGAGGGCTGGAGGGTTTATAAGGATCCCCAGCTTCAGCCGCAGCACATAATTGCCTTCTCAACGCGGGATGTGTTAAAGTTAACTAAAATTATAAAATAATGCTGGAATATTATTAAAATATATTTTTTTAGAGCCTTGGGTCTGTATACCAATTCCAAAGAGCGTCGAGAGTCTAGGAAAGTGGCCTGGCATTATTATATCTACATTCAGGCTTTTCTAAGCTGGGCTTCGTTAATTTCGGGCGTTTTTGAGTCCGTGGGACATCTGGTGAATCTGGGACGGGATCTGGTCTTTTCAATAACGGTTTGCTAATATTATTTAACATACTATATTCTTATACCTAATATATATATCTTTATATAGCTCCTCTTTATCTTACTCAGATTAGTGTTTTTTGGCATATATGCCGATGACATCGATGAGGTGGTTGATGCCCTCGAGGAAATGCATCATGGGCAGCCCATTGGCCCCGCGGCTGAGGAAGTGAGGGCCACGAAACGTCTGTATTTTCTGGCGCTATCAGCCCTGCTGGTCCTCTGGACCACCTTCATTATAGCCTTCTGTGTGATTAAGATATCGACACCCTTTTGGATGGAATCGCAGATACTGCCCTTCCACGTGGTCTGGCCCTATCAGCTGCACGATCCCTCCAAGCACTTTATTAGCCATGTTATTATATATTTTTTTCAAGGCACCACCATGTCTTATTTGCTGATTTGGCTTTGCTTTGAGGAGAACATGGCGGTGTCCATATTCTTTGAGATGGCCTCTGTCCTAAGGGTGCTGTGCATAGAACTAAGAAACCTCCAGGAGTACTGTAAGGGCAATGAGGCTCTGCTGGCCAGAGAACTGAGGCGTTTGACCCGGATTCATCAGAGAATTATATAGTGAGGTTTTTGAATATATATTATTAATTTAAGATATATTTTTATTTAATATTCACAGCCTCTCCGATCGCTGCAATCACATTTTCAATGGCACCTTCATAGTGCAAATGATTGTGAATTTCCTGCTGGTCTCCCTCTCTGCCTTTGAGGTCTTGGTGGCCAGGAAAAATCCCAAGGTGGTGGTGGAGTATCTGGTCATGATGGCTATGACATTGGGCCACCTCTCCTGGTGGTCGACGTTCGGGGATATTTTGTCCCAGCAATCTCTGGAGGTGGCCACGGCAGCCTATGAAGCATACGACCCGCGTTTAGGTTCGAGGAGAACGAATCGGGATTTTGGGTTAATCATTATGAGGGCTCAAAGGCCGTTGATTATTAGGGGAAGTCCCTTTCCTCCCTTTAATTTGGAGAACTACATGGCTGTAATTAGTATTTTGTATTCAAATTTATACATTTTCTATCATTTATAAGGTTATTTATTTTATTTGCAGATACTGAAGCAATGCTACTCCATTTTGACTCTGCTGATGAACACTTTGGAGTAGATCTAGTCGCAAACTAAAGCTTAAATATTATAGATTAGTTTCAGATTTTAATAAATAGTGTTGGCTTCAATTCCTTACTAACAGCTTTATTAAATCGTTTAGAGAAACCTCTGCTGCTAACAACGATATCTCACATTTTGGACCACTCGAAGAAAGTTCTCCGGCTGGCCTGCACTTTATGCACGCGACCCCCAAAGGTCGCCTGTTGTAAGTTGCAAGTTGCAAGTTGCAGCAGCAATCGAAGTGGAAGTGGAAGTGGAATACTAGTCTTTACTGGCCAAGATTGGGCTCATAAATCGCGCAACAGTGTGCGGATCCCGAACTGGGAGCTGCCTTTCAGACCGCCTGACTGCTCCGTCATTAGCTTGATTGAATCTTATTGTTGGCAATTAACCTTCGCAGCGATGGGGCCAAGTGTCTGAGGGTCTGTGGGGGTCTCGCCGATCCTGACATTTAGCGGACTCCACTTCGCTTCGCTCGGAATAACTTCATTTGCCAGCGCTCTGGCCTGCCACTACATGGCATAACATGTCATCTGCCTCGGGGGCCAGCCCACTAATTGCCAGCGACAAGTAGCCTCAATTAATTAGCGAACGCCAGCGGATTAGGCCAATATCCAATATCGGATAACAGCTTGGAACTACTCCTGGAACATTTGCATCTGCACGAGCACCAAAACCTGCCCCGTCCTGGCCACGAAAGTCGCGCATAATGCACACCGAATTTCTCTTAAGGCTTAAAGAGATTGAGAAACTGTGGTCCCTGGGAGGTTTTTTGTTCATTAAAAAATAGTAGGTTTATATTAAATATTATAAATTTAATTATACTTAAATATATACTGCCTTTTAGTTCCTAAAGATGAGGCTGCCTTTTTAAAGTTTGAGCTTATTATCTCGCTTATTGAAATTCTTGTACTTCTCAGCCAGTAATTAATAAATTAATACATTAATTGGATATTGAAAAACTGTGGTCTCTTAAAAATTAATGCTTATACTTATATAATATGCATATTCAATTTAATTAGATTAATACTCCCTTTTAGTTTCAAAAGAAGATGCTACTTTTTAAAGTTAGAGCTTATTATATTGTTTATTGATGATCTTGTAGAACTGGGTTCTGAGTAGTTTAAAAATTTTTAATTAAATACTAACTATCTTTTAATCACATGTTTAATTAAATTAACATTTTAATACATTAATTCCCCTACCATTTGTATTATATTATATATATTATGCATATTAAATATTATTAAATAAACACTCCTTTAAATTGCAAAAGTAGAGGATACTTGTATATATTGTTTCTTGAAGATCTTGAAGAACTTGGCTCTGAGTAGTCTTTAAAAGTTAAATTTATTATTTAATTAATAATTTCATATAATAATTCCCCAACTATTTGAAGCCACTGTGCGGCGACAAAGTTGAACAGCAAACGATTTGTCAGACGGCAGTTTCTTTTCTCGTTGCAGCTCATTTAAGAGCCCAACTTCCTACTTACGTTTGAATATTCGCTGCTGCAATTGCAATTGCATCTCGCCAGTGTTTATTCAGTTGGGAGTCGGAGTCCTCCTTGGTAACCTCTCGGAGAGGCCCAGCCTCAGAGCCGTTTTCCATCTAAATTGCATGCAGCGCCTTTGTCATGACATGACAGCAGCCTAATTCATCATTATGGCTACACGGCACAGCTTAGATGGAGGGGATTGGGGCTTGGGGTTTGGAGACTGAGGATTGGAGTCTGCGGATTGAGAGAGTTTTGTCGCGACTTTCGCTAGACATGAGATGCAGCGATCTCTCGTTGGACCGTGATTCATTCATGCGCAGTAGTTGGATTTCTCGCTTGCATGCAGCTGGAGTCGGACGATGATAATGATGATGCATGCTTAGCCGGCTCGGGAGCTGGTTAGAAGGAGAGGCTGAGTTGCGATGGATGCACTTTAGAAGGCAAAAGTGCACTGTCGATAGGCTGATGATTCGCCGCCTGTCGACATTCAACGAGCCGGGGCCAAGACGACGACATTATCGTTGGTGGAAGTCAGAGGAGTCGGGATGCTGGGATGCTGGGATGTCGGGATGTCAGTGTGCTGAGCCTCCTCACAGTTATTTGTATGGTTTATTATCTCCGCACAATATCGCGCGTTGTGGGGGCTTGGGAAGTTATTGAAAGACCAAGCCCAAGCCCCCTTCGAGGTGAAGTGAAACTTCTGAGACGCACACGGACTTAAATGGGTTCAAATGGAGTCAAATACACTTGGAGAACAGTATTAATTCAAAAGGGATGGCACTCGAAAAGAAACAAACTTAGACTAATTATGTTAAAAATCTTCTTTATTCCCGATTTGCTTTATTACCTCTCCAGCCAAGCGGATCCTTATCTTATGCCCAAAATCGTGTGACATTGTTAATCGTCAAGCGGGAATAACCGACCCAGTTAGCAGTCTTCAAAAAAACCCAATTTGCCGACATGCGCCAATTCCCGCAAACAGCGAAAAGGTGTCAGACATTCGGTACTGTCTCGGTTTCGGATTCGGTTTGAGATTGGCCTCTTAATCATCGAAGCGAACAGAGGACAGGACAAATGCCATGCACGACTTCATTATTAGGCAGTCCCATATGCACATCATCGTCGGGTAGCCAGGAGCTCGTGACATGGCCTCCAGTCCAGATTGGGGCTAGTCTGATTAGTTTTCCCTCTCATCGGGGACACGAAAATGTCCCTCAAATTTGTTTGTTTTTCAAGGAGCGAGGCACCGAGAGCACCGAGAGTCCCATTAAATTCCTGCTTGGCTGCTGGCTGTCGCTAATGAAGTCATAAAACCGCATGACATTTTCGATGCCTCCGCGGATCTCACTTTTCCGTCAGCCGGCGATCTCCCTGGACTTCCACACACAATACAGTCTCAGGAGGAGCTCAATCGTTCCAATATGCAAATGTCCAGATCGCCCGCCGCCACCCACAGACTGGGGAGAAGCCCGAAAGGAGTAACTAAGGGGGACTCCCTACTCCGGATCCATATGACCATATGTCCGTATCGGGCCCGAAATCTTTCGCTTTCGATTGTGAGGCTGCGCCTTCCAAGAGCTAAAAGCCAACATCCCAGACATCGCCTCAAATAGGCCCGGCTTTATCGGCTGCGAGCTGATTTTCTGCATTTCATTTCGGCTCCCCGGTCTTCGGTCTCTGCGATTCGTGCTGAAAATATGCAAAAATGCTGCAATCTGCGGACAGCACGTTCGGAGGGCCTTTCGTGTCATAAATGGCATAAATATTCCTTCCCTCTTGACCGGGCAACCTAAATATTTTAGCTCTCCGCAGAGGCTGCTGCTTTCCTGGCTTTCCTTGATTGTCTTCTCATAACAATGCGAACTTTCACTTCTTCGAAGATCCGAGCCCCAGCGAAATTGAAATTAAATCGTTTTTCATTTTTATGAGCTTGGACTGGATTATTGATGGTATTCGTCGGGGTTAAGAGAAAAGGAATATAGCAACTGATTCCATATGTAAATTTCTGCTACAGCTGTGGGATTCTCGCCCCGTAATTACTTCGTGGGCTATTATATTTTATGGCCCATTAGCACTCCTTGAGTTAACATACTTAATAATCAGTTGTTGTCAGTCAGTTGTCTTACTCTGTAGGTTCCGGAAAATGGAGAGCATACATCGCTTGCTGAGAGTATATCTGGAGGGATGGAATGTCCTATGGAATCCGCAACATGAGCCCCCGCACATAGCTCCCTACTACTTTCGAGTTCAGTTGAAGTCTGTGTTTTTGGAGGAACTACTATATTATTTACGGTGCTAATATCAATATTCTTTCAGGGCCATGGTCTTCTACACAAACTCTGAGGAACGCAGCCTGCCCTACCGATCCCTGTGGCACACCTTTGCCTTGGTTCAGTTTTCTATAATCTTCACGAGCATGTGCTACGCCCTGACGGAATCGCTGGGAGACATTGAGGAGCTGGGTCGCGATCTGGCCTTCGTCTTAGGGGTTGGCATAGCTTACACCCCGAACTAGGTACCAGCAATAACCAAGACCCTTTCCTGCAGTATTTCTTCATCATATTCAAGCTCTTTTACTTCCATTGGTATGCCGATGGATTGGACGAGGTAATCGATGCGCTGGAGGCATGTCGTCACTGGCTAAGAGAAGGTCCTGGCTCCGCAGAAGCTCGATCACTCAGACGTTTTCACTTTATGCTGGTGCTTCTGATGCTAACAGCCTGGTCCTTTTTTATGGGAGTTTTTAATGTATTGCTAATAACCTCGCCGCTGTGGGTGACCCAGCAGAACTTGCCCTTCCACGCCAAGTATCCACTGGAACTGCACAGCAAGTCCAAGCATCCGCTGACCCACGCCCTCTGCTACTTGTCCCAGGCCTTGATGATCCCTTACAATCTGATTTGGCTAATAGCCATGGAGGGACTATCTGTGTCCATATACTGGGAAATTACCTGTACCATCAAGATGCTCTGCATCGAATTTCGTCACCTATCCGAAAGATGCCATGGAGATGGGGACCTACTAAAGAGATCAGTCAAGCGATTGATTGGGTGTCACCAGAAAATATTAAGGCAAGTATTATGGAGCAATATTAATAACAACTACTATTTAAATTTTCACAGCATTCTGGATCGCACCAACGAGGTCTTCAACGGCACCCTTAAGATGCAGGTGATAGTCAACTTTTTCCTGGTCTCTCTCTCGGTTTTCGAGGCCTTACTTGCCCGAAAGGATCTGAAGGTGGCCTTCCAGTTTGGGGTCCTCATGCTGCTCGCCTTGGGACATCTATCACTGTGGTCAAAGTTTGGCGACATTATGTCCCAGGAGTCCTTGAAGATTGCTCAGGCAGCCTATGAGGCATATGATCCGCGCTTGGGATGCAAAGAAGTTCACAGAGATCTTTGTTTCATAAGTAAAAGGGCGCAGGTTCCTATGCAAATGAGGGCCAGCCCCTTTCCGCCCTTTAATTTAATTAATTACACGGCCGTAAGTCTTTATTTTAGGCTACTAAATCCCATTAATTGCATTTGGAAAATGTTTTCAGATACTAAATCAATGTTATTCAATTCTGACGCTGCTGTTGAATACTTTGGACTAAAGTTGAGATTTGTAACATCAACCTTCTGCATCTAATTATTAGTACCACTTAAATTAAATATTCCCCGAAAATAAAGAGAAACGAATAATAAAGAATATTATTTTGTTTTTTTCTATTATTATAAACTTGCAGAATAACTTTATTTCTAAGCTACCTAATTTTAGTTGGAGGGGGTATCCAATCCATAATCGGAGAAAAATAGCAAATTAGTGAAGCCTATTAGAGATACTCCAAGCAGCTGTGCAATTCCCGCCCCTTAATTGCTCCTTGAAGGCTATTAGCACTCCTTGAGGTTTATATAAAGGGTCTCTGGTTACAGAACCAATGTTTTCAAAGATTTCACTGTTTAGTGATGTTTGTGATACTGGCAGCCTGGTCTTTTTTTATAGGAGTTTTTATTGTATTGCTTAGTACATCCCCATTGTTGGTAACCGGGCAGAACCTGCCCTTACACGCGATTCTTCCCTTTGAATGGCACAACAAGGCTAAGCACCCCGTAGGCGACGCCCTTTGCTACTTGTCGCAGGCCTTGGCTCTGTCGTACACCTTGGTCTGGCTCTTGAGCATGGAAGGAGTATCGGTGTCCATCTACATGGAAATTACTTCTACCATCAAGGTGCTGTGCATCGAACTGCGTCATCTATCCGAGAGATACCGTGGAGATGGGGAGCTGGTAAAGAGATCAGTCAAGCGATTGATCGGGTATCACCAGAAAATATTAAGGCAAGTATTGTGGAACACTGTTAATAATAAATACTATATATATTCTCACAGCATTCTGAATCGCACCAATGAGGTTTTCAGCGGCACTCTTAAGATGCAGGTGATAGTCAATTTTTTCTTGGTCTCCCTTTCGGTTTTCGAGGCCCTGATAGCCCGAAAAGATCCCAAGGTGGCCTTCCAGTTCGGCGTCCTAATACTGCTCACCCTGGGACATCTATCGATGTGGTCAAAGTTTGGCGACATTGTGTCACAGGAGTCCTTGGACATAGCCCAGGCTGCTTATGAGGCCTATGATCCGCGCTGGGGATGTAACGCAGTTAATCGGGATCTTCGTTTCATAATTAACAGAGCTCAGGTTCCTATGCAAATGGGGGCCAGCCCCTTTCCACCCTTTAATTTGATAAATTACGCGGTGGTAAGATTATATATTAAGGTATTAAATCTCATTAATGGCAATAGGAATTCTTTTCAGATTCTAAATCAATGTTATTCAATTCTGACGCTGCTTTTAAATACCTTGGACTAGTACTTGGATTTGTAACATTAATTTTATGCGAAGAAACATTCCGAAAATATAGTGAAGAGAATAACACAGAACTTGGTTTTGTTTATTTATATTATTTATAAAATGCAGGATGATTTAATTTTTTTTCTGCCTCCTCTTATTTTCTAAGCTTTCTTATTTAGCAGCACGGGGCATGCCCATTAGAGCTACTTAAAGCAGCTGTGCGATTCTCGCCCTGTAATTGCTTTGAGGGCTATTAAATATTATAATATATTAAATATTATTAGCCATATTAGCACTCCTTGAGTTATATATAAGGGGTGATTGGTCCCATGTCCAGGGCTGTTGCTTTTCGGACTTCAAATAAAATGGACAATATACAGCGTTATATCGAAAATTATAAAGAAGGATGGAAGGTTCTACGCAATCCACTAGAAGAACCCAAGCATATCTCCTCCTACTACTGGCGAGAGCAGATGAAGTCTGTGGAACTGGAGTATCTGTGTTTTGTTAAATATTTATAATATTATTTTCTTAATTTTCTCAGGGCAATGGTCCTGTACACCAACTCAGAGGAACGCAGACTGCCCTACCGATCCCTCTGGCACACCGTGGAAGTACTTATAGTGTCTTTTTATTTGGTGGCTATGTGCTGGGGGCTGTCGGAATCGCTGGAGGATATTGTGGAGTTGGGTCGTGACCTCGCTTTCGTCTTTACGGTTTGGAAGGACACTCTGACGGTCAGACTGGAGTTAATTAAATCCTTTCTTCCAGAATTTCTTCATCTTATTTAAACTTATCTACTTCCATTGGTATGCCGATGGATTGGACGAGGTAATCGAATCGCTGGAAGCATGTCGTCACTTGCTGAGAGAAGGTCCTGGCTCCGCAGAAGCTCGATCAGTCAGACGCTTTCACTTTTTAGTGATGTTTGGGATACTGACAGCCTGGTCCTTTTTTATGGGAGTTTTTATTATATTGCTCAATACGTCTCCATTGTTGGTGGCCGGGCAGAACCTTCCCCTTCACGTGATTTTTCCCTTTGAATGGCACAACAAGTCCAAGCACCCCTTAGGCCATGCTCTATGCTACTTGTCACAGGCTGTACTATTATCGTACGCATTGGTCTATCTCTTGTGCATGGAGGGATTATCAGTATCTATTTACCTGGAAATTACTTGTACCATCAAGGTGCTCTGCATCGAACTTCGTCACCTATCCGAAAGATGCCATGGAGATGGGGAGCTGGTAAAGAGATCAGTCAAGCGAGTGATTGGGTTTCACCAGAGGATATTAAGGTAAGTCATATATTCGAAGATTATGGGAAACCACTCTAATTATAAATATTTTTTAACAGCATTCTGGATCGCAGCAACAAGGTTTTCAACGGCACTCTCAAGATGCAGGTGATACTCAACTTTTTCCTGGTTTCCCTTTCGGTTTTTGAGGCCGTAATGGCCCGAAAGGATCCCAAGGTGGCCTTTCAGTTTGGTATCCTCATGCTGCTCACCCTGGGACATCTATCAATGTGGTCAAAGGTCGGCGATATTATGTCGCAGGAGTCTTTGGACATAGCCCAGGCTGCTTATGAGGCATATGTTCCGCGCTTGGGCTGCAAGGAAATTCATCGAGATCTTTGTTTCATAATCAAAAGAGCTCAGGTACCTATGCAAATGAGGGCCAGTCCATTTCCGCCCTTTAACTTAATTAATTGCGCGGCGGTAAGTTGATTTTTTAAGTGTAAAAAAACCTTATTTATAGCAATTTCATGAATTTTTTAGATACTGAATCAATGTTATTCAATCTTGACGCTGCTGTTGAACACTTTGGATTAATACTAGAAAATGTAGAGCTTGTTTTTCTGCTTCTGAAATGTAAACAATTTTTTTTTTAATATTATAAAATACTCCCCCTAATTAAAGTCAGACAAAGATGTATTTTAATATGATTTTGTTTATTTTTTCTTGCTTTTTTTTCTTTTATTTTCGATTTGTATTTTGTGTGCCTAAATTATCTCTGCACAATTTAATGAATTTGTTACGAAAACTATGATGTATTTGCTTTTAGTTTTTGTTTTGTTTCGTTTACATTTCCACCCAATTAGTTGGCTAATCTAAACATTGGAACATTTTGAGTTGCTCGTAGTAATTTTCCATTCCATTATTTATTATTTACTGGATGTTTGAGTTTTTAATTATAAATGCTAATTACGATTATTGTTGTTGCGGGACAGAGAGGCGGAGAGATAGAGTGAGAATGAGAGAGAGAGAGGGGGTGCATTTAATGAATAAATATTTAAAATACAATATTGCAGTTGTTCTTTCATCTCGCTAAACTAAATAAATGCGTCCACCGAGGCATCCACAAATCGAATTAATTAACTGGCTTAATCATACTTTTTCTCTCATTTGTTTGTACATAGCAACGTGGTGACTTAAATGACTAGTCTTTGGTTGTGTGTTTGTTAATATTATTAATATTAATATTATTTTTTAAATGAAAACTTGAACTTTGCGTTTGCTGTGAAGAGGAATGTTTTGTTTTGTTTTGTTTTGTTTTGCTCTCGTTTTATTTTACTTTCCAATCGAAATAATGCAATATTTAGTTGAAGGAGAAACAACTTTGTGTGGCACACTCCCTTAGTTAATTGCTAATTGGAGCGGATTGCAAAAAATATTTACAATTTATGTACAATGGCGCGAGTTTCCGTTGCTGTTTACCTTTATTTTTATTTGTTTAAGTTAAGT
This sequence comes from Drosophila rufa, assembly GCA_018153105.1. Classification (NCBI taxonomy): domain Eukaryota; kingdom Metazoa; phylum Arthropoda; class Insecta; order Diptera; family Drosophilidae; genus Drosophila; species Drosophila rufa. The sequence goes on from JAECXS010000085.1 coordinate 5,459,002, forward strand.
TTGATTGTTTTAAGTACTTTTTTGTTGGCTTGTTGTTCGCGGAGTTTATATGTTTGATATGCTTGTCATGAGTTTGTTATTACAAGTGCCTCTAGTTGAGAAATGCAAATGCTATTAGCTGCTTGAGCGCGTAATTTGATTAATGATTTTTTTAAGGATGATTTTGCGAGTTTAACCCCGTCGATACTTGTGCTTTAACTTTGCTTTTCCACTCTGGGAACAAAGCCACCGGCTTGTGGCTCTCGTTTCTCCAGGAGATCTGCCAGATACACTTAACCACACGCAGCTCAAAGCCCAAAATGTCCATTTAAACAGCCAGACGAAGTGGTTTGGGCCTCGACGTGGGGCATACCCCTTAAAGGGGCTTATTACCGCCCAAAGGGATTGTGTCGAACACGCCCGAAAACTGCGATTTAAACTTGTGGCAGTTGCCGGTTGCCAGTTGCCAGTTGGGTGCAAACACAGAAAGCACGCCCTTTATTTGCTTTAATCCTACCAAATCCCTGTTTCGATGCCGAGCGGCAATAAAGGATAAAACGTGGCTGGCATGTAAAGGACATGTGTGTGTGTGTCTGGGCTGGGCTGCTCCTTCCGCTGCTCTTCGATAGTTTGCGAACCGGAAGCGGAAGTGACACTAAATTCGTTTCGTTTCGGAGTCCTTCTCGGATGAACTGGCGCAAAATAAACTCGACAAAATTGTTACGTGTAATCCCCTTTATGATCTGCGCCGCCCGTGTGCGCTGCATCTTAACGAGGAGACGAGGAAGGACAACCTCTACTGCTGCCATATCCAGGAGCAGTCCTGGCCCGCCTCTCAGCTGGCTATGACCATGGTGGCTGCCGTGGCTGCCGGTGGCCACTGACTGGCTGCTCCTCCTCCTCTTTCGGAGGATTCCCTGGCCATTGGCGTGGACCCCACGGAGGACAGGGAGCTGCTGCTCTGCGCCGAGTGCAGGACCTGCGGCTGATGATACTCCGGCTCCTCGTAGGCTGCATCCTCGTCACAATCCTGCTGCTGCGGATACAGCGGCACTGGATGGTGCTGGTGCTGGTGAGGATGATGCAAATGCTGCTGCTGCTGCTGGAAGGGATGGAAGTGTCCAGTCAGAGCAGCCTGGCTACCTGACGGAGCCGAGACTGGAGACTGGGGATGCTGGAGGGTCAGTGGCAGGGGCAGCACCACCGGCAGTGGCTGCAATCCCCGGATACTGTCCGCCGGGTGAGCCGTGTAGATGTTGCTCCGCCGCAGGTGGTTGTTGTTGATGTTGCTGCTGCTGCCGCTGTGGTGATGGTGGTGGCTCTGATGGTGGCCAGCAGCTCCTCCCGCCGCTCCACTCGAGCCATTCGCACCGTTCAGTCCATGGGCGTGGGCGCGCTTGTTGCGTGACCACCACTGCACGTGCGTGTCTGGAGGGGGGAATCCCAGAGATGGAGGTGCCGGAAAGGAGAGAAGAGCAGAGCAGAGAGTGGAGGATGTGGTTAGTGGGCTGGGCGAGCACAGTTGCGAAAACAGAGTCGGCGACTGACTGTTGTGAGAGTCAACACCGGGTAAAAGGGCCTGGTAATGGCCAGTACAGCGCAAACAGTGGGTTAAGCTTATCAAAAAAGGGTTAAAATAACTCAAGAATTTCTTAAATGAACTAAACTTTTATATTTTTATATTTTAAAGTTATTTAATTTATTTTCGAATAAAAGATTCTGTTACTGAGTTTTTAAGGGATAAATAATTTTAAATTATAATTTTTATAAATATTTTTGACTTGGTTTTAAGAAATTCTGAGACTTAAAACTCAATATGTCTACTTTTCAAGCCAGAAAATAAATAAAATAACTCAAGACTTTCTTAAATTAAGCTTCTGGGAACGAAAGGTGATTTTTAAAGATTTAATCTCAAAGAATCCTTGAATTTAACTTTTATATTTTAATATTTAAATGTTTATTAATTAATTCCTAATAACAGTTTCTGTTACTGAGTATTTATGAGATAAATAATTATAATTTATCATTATAAAAAATCTTTTTGAATTGATTTTAAGAAATCCTAAGACTAAAAATTCCATAGATCTCCTTTTCAAGCCAAAAAATAAATAATATAACCCAAGACTTTCTTAAATGAAGCTTCTACCAAAGATTATTAAAGATTTAACCTCCAAGAATTCTTGGATTTTGTCTTTAATATTTTCATGATTAAAATTGAGGTAATAAATAATTATAATTTATAATTATTAAAAATCTTTTAGAAGTGGTTTTAAGTAATAATGAGACTCAAAACTCATAGAATCTACATTTAAAGGCAAAAAATAAATAATATAAGTGAAGACTTTCTTAAATGAAAGTTCTACGAAAGACAGGTGATTTTTAAAGATTTAATCTCAAAGAATAATTGAATTTAACTTTTATATTTTGATGTTTAATAGTTATATAATTATTTGTTAATGAGTATTTATAATTGATAAAAATCTTTTTGAATTGGTTTTCTGAAATCCTGAGGCAAAAAACTCCATAGAATCTACTTTTCAAGCCCGAAACCTTCTTTTTTGTCCCACTGTCTCCGCTGTGTTTGCTTCGCCGCCCACCTTTGTTGGCCATGTTGGCCAGGTTGGCCATGTGAGTACTCACCGTTGCGATTGTTGGAGGACTTTTTGCGCCGGCAGCGCACTACGGCAATCATGATGATGGCGCCTAGCAGCGCCGACAACACGGACACGATGATCAACGTCAGCGGCCAGCCCAGTTCCGTGGCCTTTTCTGCGAAAACAAAGCGATGTCGAGGGGGGTAATAGTTAGTAACGGGAGATACTACGCAGCATTCACGCACTGAGAGAAAATACTAAAAGCTAAGCAGATTCAGACCTATAAATAGGGCATAACTCAAAGGGAATCAATAGGAAATTCTTTGATTTTTGTAGGAAAGTTCTACAATATTTTTTTTTATAAATTTTAGGGTTACTAAAAGAGCGAAATGAAATATTTTTTATGGTGAGAAATCCCTAGAATTTCTCAGAGTTATAATATAGTTTTTCCCTCAGTACCTTAGGCATTTTTTTGCATATTTTTTCACACTCACCTATCGTCCCCTCAAACATGAAGGTGCTCTTGGTGGGCATTGCCCAGGAGCAGAGGTCGCATGTGGTCAGTCCATCGCTCAGGACGGGCTCGTCCACAAAGAAGGGCGGGCGTGGCGGGGGCGGTACGAAGCGGCCGTTCCACAGCCCGTTCTCGCTGGCATCGAAGGCCATCGGGGAGCCGAAGAGGTCGTCATCGTCATCGAAGAGGTCGAAGGTCACGTCGCCGAAGCTGCTCAAATCCTCCGCCGAGCTGCTGGCCACCAGACTCTCGATCCGCGGCGGACTGAAGGTGGGAAATGTGGCGGATTGGGAGGCGGATGCGGATGCGGATGCGGATACCGACACAACTTGATTTACAACGTAACTGAGACGCGCATCGTTGCCACCACCGCTGCTGTTTCCGACGGATGGCATTTTTCCTAGGCTTTTCCGGGGGCTCAGGCTGGGTTGACTTTTCCGGAATCCTTTGCTTGCGCCACCTCGCTTATTGCCAGTTATCGCCTTTGTCAGCAGTCACTCCTCCAGCTCCTCCGGCTGGCTGCTCATGGCGAAGGCTCCGCTGTTTTCTTTCCTGGGTCTCTGCAAGGAAAATGCAAACGGAAGGAGCAAGTTAGTTTTGCCAATTAAATCCTTAATTGCGCTGTCAGTGTTTGCGCATTTCTAGGAGAGAGTAGAAACGAAAGAGGGGAGAGTGGATGAGGAGCTTTCACATTTTTCAAGCGTATCCGTATCTGTAGCTCTGAGTGGTTCTAATCCTGGCCAAGTTAACATTCCCTCGCCTGTCAGCAATCGTTTCTCAATGGCTTCTTTTTTTCCAACCTATTTCCAATTTGTATTGGCAGCTCCCCCTCGCCATGCTTGTCGTTGTATCTCCTCAGCTGGAAATTGAATTTTTGAGCAGTATCTGCCAGATACTTGGAGTACCGAAGGAGGATGTGGATGTGGATGTGGATAGGACACATCGCACACATGGCAGGCAATGCTAACGAGAATTGACAGCTTGACAGCTCGATATCGGGCTAGAAGTCAGCATTAGTTACAGTTGCGAGCGAGTCCTTGCCGGCAGGCAGTCTCCCCCGAATTTGCTTTATTAAAAACATCCTACTCTCCCTCTTCCCACTCCCCAAATAATCCTGATAAATTAACACTAATTTGTGAGTAAAAGTAGGGACTTCTGCAGGTGAAAATGAAGCCCAGTGCCAGTACTTCGTAACTCGAATAACTCAAGCGCCAGAGCAAATAAATCTGTTTCACTCCAGTTGGCAAAACCCTTTCACAAAACTTCTCCTCCGGTACCAGAAGCTTCTTTTTTACGCGATTTTTTATTTTTTAAACTACTCTTTTTCATTTCGTTACCCGGCCATCAGGGGCCGACACGTTTCAGGCATTAGCCGCCCTGACTGCCGAAATTTTCAACGCTTTGCGCGAGGAGTAAATGGGAAATGCATTCCGGATTGGGGTCTTAGAAAAAAATAAAAGAGAGTAATATGAAAATTTTAACGCTTACAGATAGGGAAAAACCAGGTTAATATAGGAATTAGCTTCAGCAGTTTAATAGGTAAATATTTAATGAAAATCTGTGCAAAGATTATGTCAAAGATTTTATCAAGTAGCTCTGCTATAAGTCTTTTTTTTTTAAGTAACAACCTCTTTCAAAATGATGTTGATAGCTGCCTTCTGATCTTTTAAATTAAATTACCTTTATTGTATTTTTTTATTTATTTATATACTTATCAAAATAAAAGCTTGTTCATATTTTTCTCCCTCTGTACTTCTGCCACGCGCTTAATTACAAAAATATATGTGTTGTACACTCGTTGGTGAATAAAAAACAGAACAGAAGAGTGGAGCTTTATGCCACTTGCTCAAATAATACTTCATATGCAGAAATGCATCCGCAGAAAATTCTGGCAAGGGGCGAGCTTCGGCGTAAGCGATATTTAGTCATTCTTGAAAATGGGAAAACGTGAGGCGCATAAATTGACGCCGCCAGAAAACTGAACTGAACCGAGCCGAGCCGGGCTCTGGCTTCACGCAAGCGAAAATTGCGAATCCAACTGGCGAATCTCTGAATGAACCGGGTCCGCAAGGCGGATTGGTGCTCCGTTGCGACGGAGGTGATGGAGAGATACCGAGCCGAGCTGTGTGGGTGGCGGCAATTCTTCTCCTGCTACACGCTGACTGCGGCTATTAATAAATTTATTTTCGCTGCATGCTTGAAATAAATTGTGGAGTCACGTGAGCCGTGCTCCGCGCGCTTTGATTTGCCTGTGACGTTACAGGGGGAAGCCCGAGGAAACCCGGCCAAGTCTCTCTCCTGTCTCTTGGGCAATCCGGCGACAGCTGTCAGCTGCCAGTGCGTGGGTTCCATTCTCCCCCAAAAAAACCTTCTCCTCGAGCCATCTGGCAACTGGAACTCTGCGTCTCCGTCTCCCCATTGAATGTCCAAAAGCGCGTCTTCTTCAGTTTCAATCGGTTTTGCGTGGAAACGTGCCCGCCGGCGGCTTCCTCTGTTTGCCAATTGAATGGAGGTTGAGTTGAGTTGAGCTCGGTTGAGGAGGTGGAATTGGTGGCACCGCCCACCACCATCCAGAAAATAAACAAACAGGAAAGCCCTCAAAAGCGCAGTTACCACCGAGTGCCGACTATAAAATACCCTGGCGCTGTTAAAAGTCTTTGTATATTTTTCTCTGTGGTTAAAGTATTATTTCCTTGATTGAAATTAATTTTGGCATGTGGTTAGACCACACTTCAGGTCATAAATCTCTATGTTTATATCGATATTTGCAGGTTTGAAGTTTGTAGTCATAGATTTTATAGTTCTCTTTTAGTTCAAAGTTCAAAGGCCATATACCCCTCGAGTACCCTGCTGAAAAATCGAAAAATGAAAGAAACAATCGATGTGCTGGCGAATTCACGCATCGCCGAGATGCGAAAAGCAATTACACATGTCCTATTCAATTCCAGGCAGCATTCAGCGATTCAATATTTATATTTTCCCTCCTCCCATGGAAATCCTGCTCACTCCCAGCTTTTTAATTAGTGCGAAACGTTTGTACATTATTTTCATTTATGATTCTCTGGTCCACTTTTATTTGCCCTCCAATATAAGCGAGAGCATGTAGAAATTAATATTGTAGCAGAGGGGAAAGTTTTGGATGGAACAAAACATTTGAGAATTGCCAAAATGTTTACTATGAGTTGGCTTTTAATTTAACACAGAAAATGTGGAGGGCGGGACGCATGCAACTTAATTACCTAAATATGTGAGCAAACTAATTCCATGCTCGGTGGGGAGACCTTCAACTGCAGTGGGAAATGTTTGAATGAAAGAGCCATATTTCAGAGCATTTAATTAAAGGTTTTAATCGGGGGAATTATTTATTGAATACAAAACGAAATCCCCAGATAAGAGGCGGCCCCAAAAAACGAAGAGAAAATAAATAAAATGGAATCGCATTTAAAGGATATTTTAAGCCACAAAAGGTCAGGCGTGGGTTGGCTTTAAAGCCGGGCGAAAAGGCCTTGGCCCCAATCAAAAATTGCTCTATTTTATCCTGAAACTCAGGATGGACTGAGACGTGGCATCCTGAACGTGTCTGGCAAACGAAAACGGAGAAAATGGAAACTAAATGCTCTTGGTAATTTGCTCTAATAATGAAGAGGGAGCTCCCAGCCGGATCCTCTTCGAAATAATTGAGTCAACTTGCTGGCCAATATAATATCATTTGGTCAGACTGTGGCTACACTCCCTCCGATTCCCATGCATGAAAATTGAAATTTTATTCAAATGTCCGACGGGGACAAGTCCTCAGCGAGGCAGATAAAAGTGACAGCTTTCGTTGGATTTACATAAATTATGAGGACGAGATCTACGCTCCCCGAAAAGAGAAAAAAAGAAAATTAGAGACCGAAAACATATATCCAAGTGCATAAATGAGTTGATTTGTATGCGCGAGCGAACGAAATGGAAACTAATAGAGTTGTATAACGAGTTGCGGGGAAAAACTGGTAACCGGCTAGGAAAACCGCAGGGCCTGCTCTTTATTTTTTATTTTCCAAGCCATCGGCAGCTGATAAACTCCGAGTTTTTATTGCCAATTCAAATTCAAATTGAAATTCACCGAATGTGAAATCCAAGGCCTGGAATTTCTCTGTGGGATCGATACGATTCGTTGCGATCGATAGATCGATTTTGATTTTGAAATAACCCAAGACTAATGAAGCCCAGCGGAGATAAGATGGAAGATTTCGTTTTACAACATTTCTGTTTTCAAGAAGACAGTTTAGATAAGGGCTAACGATGGCTGGGATCTTAGAACTAGTTGTCAAGAGTTTATAGCTCCGTTAGGGACTTATCTGGGAGATAAGTAAATTTGAAATAAGGGAATTGCCTTAAACCCCGACAAACCAACTAGTTAATGCTGTCTTGGCTTATGTCAAAATTGATGAAACTCCCCTTCCCTTCCGAACAGTAAGGAAAATGCCAAACAAAAGCCAGGGGATTTGAGCTGCCACACACAGCGTGTGGGAGCCCTGGCCGTTCGTTCCCAGATTCATAATTTTCGACAAACAAATCGCTTTATAATCCCTTTTCAAACACACTCGCCCCGCCACTTGGCTTCGCTCTAATCCCGAGCTGTCAATAAGACATTAATGCCTCTCCTACTTCTCGGGGGTTGGGGCCAAGATCGAGTTACAAAAAGGACAACACACACACACTCGAGACGAGATAGGGCTCAACACATTTTTCATTTTCCTCATTTTCCTCACACTTGTTGAGGGAGCATTCCGGAAAAAAGGGCAGGCAGGCACTTGAGTTTTTTTAGGGCTGGAGCGCGCTGCATATTTATGATAGATTTTGTTTAAAATTTAATATCCAGCCAGGGAATGGGAATGGGTTTCTATAACTCAGAAGTTATGACTCTGAGGAGCAGCGTCTTCTTTCCATTCCAGCTGGCAAGTGTCTAATGCAATTTGCTTGCCAACGAACTCAATAAAGGCTGTCCTGGAGCTGGATGGGGGAATCTCTGGAGTCGGAGCTGGTGCCTTGATAGATTCCCCCGGACAGCCGCGGGCCACACACGCGCAGAAGGCAAAAAGAAATACCTCTATACACACACACACCTCACCTTTAACTCTGGCCACTTTTTGCCATCATTTTTCTTGCTGGCACAGGGAAACCTCCTCAAGGTCTACACCCTTACAGCTAAGCTTCGAAGCAGTTACTCCGGCTTAGTCCCCACTGTACCTGGCCTGCAGCCAGAAGTCCATCTATCCAGGAGGCTCCTAGTCCCTCGTTCCAGGGAAATAATCAAAGGCAGCTAGCGAAAAAATAAAATAAATGCGAAAATCAATATGTAGGCGTAAGCAGCAGCAGCAGGAGCAGCAGCCGGTGGAGCTGCTCGTCCATACCTACGTATCCATAAGATACACACACACAGGAAACATAAAATGAATTAATTCCTTGTTGTTAGCACAGGCGAACAAGGCAGTCTAATCGAAAAGCAAGTGAAAACAGACACTCCCTCTGAGGAGACAGGGAAAAAATATGGTAGTGATTGGCTGGTGTTTCCGTCGGAAAAACCTGTCAGGGAAATCTTCATCACATCCTTAATATGAACTGACAAAAGTATCAATAGAAAGCTCCGACTTTTTAAGGATAGTAATTGCAATCTGACTTGATATGACATTTAAACCTAAGAGGAGATCATTTTTGAAGATATTTCTAATGCTCTAAGAGAGGGAATATAATTTAAGCTAATACTATCTGCTTCAAAAGAAAATCCTTTAAAATTCCTTCTTCTATTTCCCAGTTTTCTCACATAAGAAAACCCTCCTTGATGACATTTTCCCCCGGTGTAGCCTCCTTTGCAGAACAATAACTACTCCCAATCTGGTTCGGGGGCGTGGATGGCCAAGACAGTGCAAACATGTTTAGGGCGGCTGAGAGCTGCAAAAGCCCGACGAACAAAAAAATAAAATAAAGAGAAAAACAAGGACAGAGACACAAATCTTGGCACATAAAACAATTAGCAGGCTGTGGCAGGAGAGGGAAACTGGCAAGGGAAAGGACTACAAGGACTAGAGCGGCTTACCAGAGGGTGTGGCGAGAATAAATGACAACAGTTTCGGGGCTGGGGGAAATTAGTTTGGATCCCCCATACCCCTCTTCGTAATATTTTATTCTATTTATTTTTCTTCATGTTTTTCGGGGACTGCAGAAATTTATGAATATTAAATGAGGAGAGTCAAAGCCGGCAGCAATTTATGGCACATGCAAATGCCTCATATATCAAGTAGTTGTGTGAAGTCATAAAGCACAGCAAACAGGGAAAACAGGGAAAAACCGGGGAAGGCGACAGGGAGACAGGCAGGACCTAAGGACAACTGTCCAGTCTAGGACAATGTTGGCCCAAGAGGACAGGACATGGCAGGACAAACAAATTTCCAATCGCAAGCAAAACATTTTCCCTGACATTAATAGCAAAATGGGAAAATAGGAAAATAGCAAAATACATGTGAGGGAAGAAGACATTGCCTAAGCTATATATATATATGCTTTATATAGCGATAATACCCTGTGGGTACAGGGGCGGGGGTGTTGGCTATGTCATCGTGTCTGCCTGCTTGACTGGCAAAAACAATAGATTAACGTTCTCCGCTTTTGTCCTGTCCGAAAGTCGACAGAAAAAGGTCAAAGTTGGCCGAAAACCCCCAGGATCCGAGGAGTGAGATGTTAAAATAATAAAGAAATTTCGATGTGAGCCGAGAGATAAATTGAAATACGCATAAATATTTTATTGTGTCGCTCTTTGGATAGATAAGAATCTCAATGAATTAAAATATCCCTCACTCTTCTATGGGTTACCAGGTCATCTATGGCTCTTAATAAACTTAATTCCAAGTCTCACTCCGACTCTCATCGAATTATAAACAAATAAATACATAAAACCAACTCCGACTGGGGGGAGCTCATAAACCAAGCTAAAAACCGGGCACATAAAAGCCAATGCCAAGGCAGTCAACAATATTGGCCAAGACGACGCAAAATGGCCATCAACTTTAATTGAGTTGAAGAACAAAAAAGCACCAGCACCAGCCAGCGCCGGCAGCTGGAATAGAAGGAGGAAAATATCTCCGAATAAGCCAGATCGAGGGGCGAGCTGGAGCCGGAGCTGGTGCTGGAGCTCACTGGGCGAAAGCGGAAGGAATTTTAGCAAATTAGATTGTTTTCCACTTGAGTTCGTTTTAACGCTCACGGGACGGGAGTCCAGGAGAGCTCCCAGCTCCCTCTCCACCTTCAACTCCGGGAATGGGACTGACTCAGCTCAGTCTGGTAATCTGGTTCCCATTCCTCTAGCCAGTTGGTACTGGCTTCACCGGCTCTGTTTGGGAGTTACCTTTCCCCCTTGACTCCACCTTAGTTTTACACTCTTAGAAATAAAAGGTTTAAGGGGAAAAAACCTCGTAAAAAATATAAAGGAACACGTCTCCGCACTTTTATTTGGCATAAATAAATAATATAAATTTTATAATTAAAGAGCGAGGCTTACAAGTTAAGTTAGGGTATTAAAATATATTTTTTCGGGCACTGCAGCCACCCACCGAGCGGGGAATAAAAAACAAAAAGCAAGAAGACCCAGTAACAAGCCCAAGCAGAACAACGAGGGTAAGTAGAATCGTTGCCGTTTGGGTTTCCGTTCGCTGGAACAATCATCACTCACTCGCTCGCCAGAAAATTGATGATAATAATCGCACGTACTGGCGGGGCAGCAATTGCTGGGGAGTGGGTCTTGCTCTGGTTCTGGTGCTGGCTCTGGTTCTGGTTCTGGTTCTGGGTCCCAACTGGGCCCCGTAATACCCCAGCTTAGTGGCGATACCTTCGCCGGTGATGGCCAGCAGCTGGTCCGCTTCGCGGCGAGCATCTCCAAAGGGACACCTTGCGGCGCTGTCATTAAAGCCAATAAAGTGGTCGCTAAATGACATTGTCAGCGCGTCGCTTCAAAGGCAGCTGCTAGTCCTAGTCCCCACTGTACCCGTACCCCCACCTGCCGCCTCACCTACTAAGCCCCACTGTACCCCCCGAATTCGTTCTCTTTTTTTTTTTTTGCTGCGGGTTTCGGCTCTTCTTTTTTATCAGCCATGCCGACAGCAAAAAATGAAGCGAATTTATCTCTATTACAGTTAGCTGCCGCTGTGCCACGCCCCTTTTTTGACGCGCCCATCATTTGTATTGTTGACATGTTTCGGAGGGGCAAGGGGGCGTGGCTGGCAAGTGATAGAGCAGATACAGATTTGAGGAGACAGCTGCGGATTCCCGATTCGAGGACTCTAAAAGCAAACTCGAGTTGAGCTAGCTTTGGACATTTTCGCCGGGAAAAATGATTGATGGTCGTCGTCGCCGAAAAACGATTTTCCACTTTGAAAAGCGGCGGAGGAAAAAAAAATGAGATGGGAGTCGCAATTGCGGAAATAATGGAAAATGCTTAGCATACTTGAGATAATCTATGGGCAATGCTAAAGAATGGCAGTCTAAATAAACTTTCTAAAGTCAAAAATATTGAATTTCTTAGGGTAAACGAAGTCAAGGGATCTAAATTACAAGTTAATGGAATTATTAGAGATTAAGTTGCAAGAAATTCGAGAATGTCTCTTTTTAGAGGAAATATAAAGCATTTAAAAAGGTTTACAAAATTAAATCCCATAGTAATTAACTTCAATAACATTTACTCATATAAATAGAAAGCCTTGACAGATCTTTTATTAATTTCAAAACCCTCCCATAATTAATCTCCCCTTAATTTATCCCCCCTGAGAATATTTTCCATTGTAAACAACGTCAAAGGATCTAAATTACAAGTTAATGGAACATTTAGAGTTTAAATGTCAAGCCATTAACTTCAAATTCGAAAACGTATTTTTTTAAAGAAGAAAAAAAAGGTTAATAAAATGTTTTTAAATAGTAATTTACCTTAATAATATTAATTTTTATAAATAGAAAGCATAATTAATTTCAAAACTCTCCCATAATTAATCTTCCCTTAATTTATCCCCCCTAAGAATATTTCCCATTTTAAACAACATCAAAGGATCTAAATTAAAAGTTAATGGAATTTTTAGAGATTAAATGTCATGCCTTGGACAAGAAACTCGAGTATCCCCTTTTTTAAAGGAAGTATAAAGCATATAAAAAGATTTAAAAAATTAAATCTAATAGTAATTCACGGCAATAATATTTATTTTTATAACTCCAAGCCTTTACAGATCTTTAATTAATTTCAAACCCCTCCCAGAATTAATCTCCCCTTAATTTATCCCCCCTGAGAATATTCCCACACGCTCATTCCCTCCCATAATAAATCAACATTAAACATTTTCCGAAAATGTAAATATCATAAAAGATTGTTAACATTAACTGTCTAATTTGTTGTCATTCCGAGTAGCCGTCGCTATCATCAGTCCCCGCATTTTTTGAGCTGTCGTCGTCTTCGCCTCCGAGAGCTTCTTCAGTGGTCGAAACACTATATTCCATGGTGGCAACATGGCCTGCAGCTATTCTGGCACAAAAATCGAGGAAAACAACGACGTGAAAAGCTACTCAACCAGCAGCTACTCAAGACAGCAGACAGCAGACAGAAGACAGTAGATGGGAGACTGGAGACTGGGGACTGGAGACCGAAGAAACGTGTTTGAGGAACCCGCACGCTAATAACTCTGGCTTTGACGTTGGCCAGATTAATGACGGACGGAATCATTTTAGCCAACTTAAATCACGGTAAATGCACAGACAGCCGACAGAAGATGAAGTAGCACTCGGATAGAGACAGAGAGACCCCCAAATATTTTTGGGCAAACATTAATAAAACCAGAAGCTTTTAGGGAAGATCACAAAATGAAAGAGCAACTGCATGCATAATTTACTCGGGCGTTCGGCGTTCAACGGCTTTTCCACTAAGAGTTTTTCAGTCGAAGGAAAATACAGAAAAATACGTGAAGAAAAAAAAAGGTTTTTCCCGTTGTCTTAGAGCGAGTCCAGGGCCATGGCATGACCATGACCATAGTCTACTGATAGATATAGCCATAGTGGAGTGAATTCCAAATGGAGACGACATGAAAAACCTTTTATCTAAAAGTGCTTTCGGCTTTCCCCGCCGCACTCTCTCTCCCTTGTTCCGAGAGATGTCTGTATTAGCCAAGCAAATGCAACTGGAAATTAAGCAACAGACAACAAAGCAAAGAGGAGACACCACTAAAAAGACTCGGGGTCCAATAATTTGTGCCACTACAAAGGCGCAGCGAACAATACAAAGAGCTGAAAAACAGAGGCCGCTAATTTAGTTACTAACGCTTTCCGAAAAAAAACCGAAAAAATAACCCCGAAAACCAAAAACCAGAGAACCACAGAGCCAGAAAACCCTCATGTACCTGCGGTTAAGCGGGCCAGGAAAATTGTGTAGCCGCCGCTGCTGATGATGGCTAATTAGTTGGGACAGAATCTATCATATCACGATGTCTTCGTTCCACAGCTAGAACAACAATAGTTTGGTTGGCGGGGGAAGCCCCTTAATTGCCGCCCTTTGTTGGGTGAAAATTACTGCACATTAAATGGCAACTCTCGGCGCGTTTTCGAACTATTTTCAGCCTTTCAACTCGCACAGTCCGACCGCAATTTAATTGGTCTAATAAAAGTTGGACACTGCCATGGATGTATATACATTTTAATGCTAATGTGCACACATTTGTCGGCCAATCCGCCATTAATCAGCATTGGGGAAAAAGGCAGACCGCCAGAATTACAAATTATATATTTTTCAGTGCATATATATGGCTATGGTGAGCTTTGTACATGTTTTTGCGGTTTCAGTCCGGGTTTGGACTTGTGTTCTCGGCTTTTCATACAACTAAAGTTTTAATTATGAAAGCACAGGTATAATTAGGAATAGCAGATATTAAAATAAAGTATCTACAAAGTAGACTTGTAAAACTAAGCTTGTATTAAAATATTACAAGGGCTTTCATTAAACGTTTAAAATTAATTTAAGAAATATTCACACAAATTCTAGCATTATTTGTATTTGTTAAGCAAGAAACATAATAAAAGCATTTTAGAGTATTTTATATACACATTTTCCAACTAATTTATTCACCTTCTTCCCCTCTTTAGGCAGTGACTCATTCAAGATGTATATTTTCCTTGTCTCTTAAAAACACATCTCCTATTTATACTCGGAAGACTCCCCTTGAAACCTGTTCTCAGCTGGGCTATCTTTAACCTGTCTATAGACTTCCTACCCGTTGGAATGCCACTGCCAACAATCTCTCACTTCCAACCCCAAATTTCCTCAAATTTCCCTGCGTTGGCAAAACCCTTTGGGAAGCCACATTCCTGGCATATTTTCCCACTGCCACTTGGCTTGGCTCTTGGTAACCACAACAGAAACAGAAACAGAAAGCAGAAACACCTCCTTAACTAAATGGGCATGCAAAGCATATTACATTTCCTCGCCCACCTGCCTCTGGGTGAAATGAAATGCCGACTCCAACACCTTCGCCCAGTATATATATTTCCTCGATATTTGTTTTAATTTTAAGCCAGCCGCAAAGTCAAAAAGTTGCACCCACGCCCCAGGGAACCCTAAACCTATCCAGAAACCAAAACCAAGAACCGAATGAACCTTGGCCAAATGATGCGTGAAATTCAATACAGTGGCTCTGGGCTCCGCCCCTTTTTATTTTCAGGACCAAGGTCTGCTAGTGTAAACAGACACACACACACTGGCATCGCTGACTCCTGCTCCTGGCTGCCGAAGGAGCCGTAAAAGGGATGCGGACGAAGGACGCTGATGGGCTGACTAAGTGTTCCTCGAGTTTTATTTTTTCGCTTCACTTCGGGCTGGATTTTTCGGTTTTGGAAATGGGTCTGGGTCTGGGTCTGTCTCTGGTTGGGGGGTTCTGCTGGTGTTTGTCTTTCGCTTTGCCGAATGTGTGAAAAGGCATCAAATGGCGTTAAAAATGCTTAAGTACACTAAGACAAGGCGGCACTATGAGAAATAATGTTTAGAGATTTTTTTAGAGTTATATAAATCAATTATTAAAAAGATTAGGTAAAGAAAAGATAAAGTAAATTCCAGTTTATACATATCCAGCGCTATATTTTCTTTCTTGAATCTATATATGGTTTAATATTTCTGGAAATGATATTTAAACTTCATTTAAATATTGCTTTACATTTTATAGACATTTTTGAGCTATTTAATTATTTTAATTGTCATCAAACCTTATATCTTTTTTAGGACTGTTTAATAAAATTATTTAAATTTTCTTTTCGCTTTATCTTTTAGTATTTCGAGTCCTGCTTATTCCTATACCTAAATATTTTTGCCAAGTGCACATGTCACTCAGTCTGGGCAGCTTTGGGCAGGGGTTCCGCCTTGGGCTTTGCCTGGATTCTGTCTGTGGGATTGGATTGGACTTGGGCTTGGGCTGGGGATTGGCACTGGAGCTGGAGCTGGCACTGGCACTGAACCTGCTGCGACCATAAATTCCATTGATTGTCGCGCCAGCGTTTTGTATGACAAGTTCGAAGTCTTGTATTGTCTGTCGCCGCGTTTTGTCTTGCGTTTGTATGACTTCTGTTGCCGGCCCAGCCGGGCACACCTGCTCCCCCCGGGGCCCTCTATAACCCCCCCTGCGACGCCGCCTCTGCTGCCACTCACCTGCCAGCATTCGTTTGTTTACTGCCTGCCTGCTGCCGCCGCTTCTTTAGTTTCTTGAGTTTCCCTGGCCCGCATGTCACATAAACCGCATCTGGGCGTCCCCATTCCCCCTAAATTCTGGCACTCGGGAAGTGTGAAGCGGAAACCAAACAAAAGCCGCCTAAAACAACTGCAGGTAAGACTCTGGCCAGAGAGATAAGGTGTCCATCAGTCCTCTCTGACCTGGGCATAAGCGAATTTTAATATTATATAGCGGAGTCTCTCTACTCAAGACTCCGAGACTCAATCTCTTCAATCTCTGCGGCGCTTGCTTTTCTCGCTTTTAGTTTTTTGTTTGCCCTTAACTTTACGAAAAAGCCTGGCCTTTTTACACCTCGAAAATGGCCCCCTTTTGTGGGCAACTATCTCGGGGGTTTTTATTTGAGTTTGTCGCTGCTTACTTAACAACTTGTCGCCCCGATTGGCCCTCGCAGCCCCGTGGAAAATTGCCAAGCATGTCCTTTGCCCGAAGGCATAAAAAAAAGCTGACAGGGGACTCCTTATTTTGTTTTTTCTTTCCCTCTTTTTTTGATGGTTTTGTTTGCTGGCCTCCTTTGCATAACTGGCTACAAATATTCCACCAAAGTTGGCCAAGTTTCCGCTGAAGCAGGACTTGGCAAGTGATGGAAACGAAATTTTGACACGCGCCCAGAAATCTGAGAGGCAAAGCTACTCAGGGATTTGGGCAGAAGGTAAAGGGAAAGTTTCTAAAAAGGAGAGGAAACTTTTTAGATTCGAAAACCACATGCTCTTAAATTGCACTTGAGGCGATGTGCATATTCCATTTCAATTTCGGCCATTTGCCATTTGAAAAGCATTTCAAATAATTCGAAACTTTATCCTTTGTCACCTAAAAACTTTATCCTTGCAGCACACACTCTTGGCCATCACTTATTGTTACTGTCGAAAATTCCTTTTCCACATTTCCATCGAACTTTGCGGCCCAAACTTACACAACCTGCTAAATCCTTTGGCCGGGGACAAGCCAATCTCTTTTTAAGCTGTTGGACGAAAAAAAGAAAACTTTCACTTTGTTGCCCAGGACGATCAACGCCAGAAGTTTAGTCCTGGCAAGGGAGGGAAAAAAGTTCTAAAAAGTTCCGGTATTAAGTCCATTTAACCCGCCATTGAACTTTACGCCTCAACGGCCGGCTAATGCAACAAAAACTGCAGGATACAGAGAGGGGGAGAGACTTGAGAACTTGCTGCATAGTAACCAAAGGACCAGCAAGGACAACAAAGTAAATGAGCAGCCGGCAGGAGCAGCAGGCAAATGGGGGATAAAAAAATACGGAAAATGAAACGAAAAACGAAAAACTTTTGTGGCAACCGAATTTTCCATTCTTTTACTTTATTTTTTCATGCCACTGCAACCTGCAGCACGAAACAAAAAAAAAGAAAGGAGGAGAATTCAATAAAATAACGCTTTCCATCTGGCCAGAAGTGGAGGTTGAGAGGACGAAACTAAAGTAAAGTTTTCCCAGGGACAATTTTCGTGAAATTTGTACGGCCACGCCCCCACCTACCACCTCCCACCTCGCACCCTGGGGGGAATCTACGCCATTTTGGCATTAAACTTTAACAATGGACGCTGGCGCGTGAGAAAGAAAGGAGCCAAAGGACGAGCGGAAGTGAAAGAAGCCGCAAAAGTATTCCGGAAAAGGACCAAGAATAGCGGAAAAAGGAGGCGGTGGGCGATGGGCGGTGGCATTGCGGCCATTTGTACTTAAACTGATCTACTCTGGTTGTAGCTCAAGTTCTCGTCCTGCCCCACGCCCCAATATCCTTGTATCCGAATCTGTCTCCATGTGTAAGCGTGCGTTTATCCTGCTTACAGCTGCACAGATAAACATTTTCGTTAGGAAATGCACGAGGACACAAAATAAGAAAAGCGGCACTGGGCTAAGGATTCTCCAGTGCACATCCTCGGGCCGCTGCATCCTCTCCTCGCATTTTCTGTGTGACTTGTTTGAATGCAGACTTTGTCTGGCTCGCAAGCAAAATGTTAAATTTCACAGCCAGCATATGCGGCAGCGAAGGAAGAAGTCCTTCTCTGGCGGTGTCCGAAGGGGGTTTCTATTGGGATTATTAAAATAAATAAATGTACAATGATTTGTTATTATATTTATTCTTTAATCAAATTTGTAAAGTGCTTTAAAGTACTTTTAAAATATTGTAAACTCTTTATTTCATTCATTAAATAATTCAGTGACACATGAATGTATTCCACACATTTCTTTTTATTTAATAATAATATTGGAACATTGTTAAACGTTTAAGAAAATCCAATTAAAATAATTTCCTACTCTTTTCAAACCCCCTTGAACCCGCGCCTCTGCCTGGACTTTGGCTGCGCTTTGGCACAACTTACTATTATCGCAAGATAAATGCCAGTTCCACATAACTAAGACTTACCCGGAGTCCTGGCTCCGCTGCAGCTGGCTTCCAGCTTGCTCCACAGCTGCTGGCAGGATGCTCGGCTGAGTCCAACAAAGCTGCTAAGCCGCCAGCAAGGATAAGCTGGGGAAAGAGTTGAAAAAGCGAGGGGGCAACCTGCATAACTGATGGCTCCACCAGATGCAGGCCTCCCACTGGATCGGGGCTCTGGATTCTGGATCCTGGCATTCGCGGCATCTCCCTGTGCTGCGGCCCGGAATTTTAATAGAGCAAATTTCAACAACAAGCCAGAGAAAAATGAGAGCAAATAGAAAATTTCGCGGCGTTTTATTCCGCGCTGGTAATAAAACTTCAAAATGAAGTTTAGAAAACTTTTTAAATGCTTTTCTCCTTGGTGATGGCGATGGACAGACAGGACTCACTCTCCTCCTCCTTCAATAGCCACGCACAAGGCAGGCTGGCATACATAGTCACGCAAAAAAAAGGAAAAATAAATAAAACAGGCCATAATAACGATGATGACGCCTACAACACAACGCCCACGAATGGGACCACGCCCCGTTCTGGCCATGTCCTGGCAGGATCCGCGCAAAATGCTAAACGGGCCCCAAGGACCAACCGAGAACAGCTCGGCCTGCTTTTTGCAAATTTACGATTATGATTATTACAAGTCGACGTCTCTCCACCTCTCCTGCCCAAAACGAGTGTACGAGTACGAGTGGATGTTGTGCCATTGGAATGGGCCTGACATTTGGACAGCTGCTGTAGGAGCTGCGAAGGACGAGGATTCCCAGGAACTCGAAGGAATGCGTCAGGGCATTTTAGCAAGGCTTCGGAGACGGAGCCTCAGCTGAGCAAAAGTTGTGCCAAAGTTATTACAACTCTTAAAGATGCCACCGGGGGCGGGATGTATCTCAGGGATGTGCCACTACCTCCTTGGGGTGGCTGGCACGGCTGGGGCGCAGACATTGACCTCCACTTGGACAGCGTCTGGAAATCGGCAAATTCCATGGGGCATAATAAACGTAAGATAAAAGTCAAAGAGGGACAAAAATTATATAATAAACTGTACACCGAAATGAAATTATTGCAGCGAGGGTGGGCCAAGTCATAAGATGGGGGAAATGAGAGAGAGCTCGGGGATGTTATCGGGGGCTTTTGCCGGATTGCTCCTGAAGCAGAAGCAAATAAAAGTTGGATGTGCAAGCGGTTTCGCGGTGTTTCGGAACTTTGTTTGCCAGTTGGTTTTGCGGAATACTCTAAAATTAAGTTTGGGGTGAAATGTTCGAGTTTTATTTTGGTTTATTTATTAAAGAAAAACTCATTTAAAACACTGCAAACTATGGGAAAAGGATTATGTAATTTTAAAAAGAGTATAAGACATCACATATTTATTTAGAATTTAATATAATAAAATAAAAGGAACTAATATAAAGTATTTACACTTTTAAAACAAAGTTCTCTTGGCTCTTAATTTATTATATTTTGATACCAAGATATTATTTTTCCCTAGATTAAAGAATATGTCTTTATTTAACCTTATTTTATATATTTTTCATAGAATAATTAAACCTTTAAAAATCAACATCCCTTCAAAAAAAAGAGTATTTAAAAAATATGACCCTGGTAATAAAAATGTCTCCCCTCTCGCGTCGTCATGTTTCCAGAACTTTAAAACATCTTTTGTGACCCAGGAAGGGAGATCGGAGAAAAAAAGCGTTTCTCTTCTGGATACTGTAAAAATATAATGCCGAGTTTGTTGGGGCTGGGTTGCCGTAGACACACCTACACCGCACACGTACACTCGCAGGCACAACAATAAGTCAGGAATGCAGGCTCTGGCGAGGGGGGAGCCCAGAAAGCACAGGGCGCTTTCGGCTTATCAAGTTGAGCGCATCAAATTCTCAAAAATAATATACCAAATCATAAAGGCATGACGATGAGCAATTTACCAAAAGCCAAATACTCGCAGGAAAAAACGAGGAGGAGCCGGGGGAGAGAGATTCAAATCAAGAACGTGCCCCGAAAGCAGGAGAAGTGGCCCAGTCAAGGCGATTATATACGTATAAATAGGTATACTTTCGGTTGCTGCTTTCGGTAAAAACAACAAACTAAATGATTAATGATGAACCGCTTTTGTCTGCCAGCTCCGAGCATTTCATTTTCACTTTTCCGAGTCGAAGTCGGAGTCGAAGTCGTAGCCGTAGCAATTGAAAACTGAAAATGTTATTTTTCAACTTGAACTTCGATGGCTTGTAGCCTGTATTGTAGTTGTGTTGGCCCCACGTCACTCTGCTCTCCGAACTGTAATCACTTTGTCATTGCCATCATTTCTCAGCATCAATTGTTTAGCGGCTCGACATAAATTCACTTCAGAACCCAACCAGCTCAGCGTCTCTAATGGAAATTGAGAGATACTTGTACAAGGGGCCATCACAAATGTATCTGCTGCAGTCGGGGAAAAGTCGATGTTCGAGTGGTCTTCCCTGGAATTGGCCTCGAACTTGGCCCTCTTTCAAGTCCCAGTCGGTGCCGACCGAAGCTGGAATCACACTCGAAGAAGAATTCCTGCAGCTATGATATTCGATATAAATCGAACTTGAATTCATTGTTTTGCAAGATACGAGTTCCGCCTCGATTAGGGAAATTAAAGCGAGTCTTGACAATTCGAAACCTCAAATGTCACTCCACATAATTTCGGCTTAGTCACACTCGGATTGGTAACAGAGTTTAGTCTTGCCCAGTGTTATTCCCGGCCACATCTCCATCCACGATGCATTGGCTCCTCGCAGTGCTCCTCCTCGTCGGGTGCGCCAGCACATCGATTGGCTTTCAAGGCGTTTCGGTGAATACATCTACGTCTAACCTGGATGAGGCAGGCGGATCCGTCTCTGTGCCCAATAAGGGATACCATTCCCAAACTAATGTCGGAGCCAATAATAATGTCAATATTAAGCCACCGAAGAATGTGGCACCGGGCGCTGGCACCGATGGCATACTTATCGTCAGCAACAGCCATGTGCTGAATGGCACTCAGATGAATAAGGTGAACTCCAAGGTGGAATCGTTTATGACCACCAAAAGACCATGGATGCCATTCCCGGGACAACCGCCACATCCGGAAATACAGATGCCCGAAATATTGCCCATAATGATACCACCAATAGGGTTTCCAAACAGTCGATCATCAAAGTCTAATCAAACAACTAGCGTGCGGCCTATATAATATGTTATATACGGTTATCGATATAGAAAGGAGTTTAATAAACTTAAATTAACTCTTCTAGAAAAGTAAAGATCAAAGGCATTTTCCTTAACTCAACCTTCAAGGTTTTTTCAAGCATGACTAACTGGGGATTTACTGATTATTGGATATGCTATATACTGCTATAACTTTGTGAACCCACCTCGTTTTGATTTGTCGGCCTGCCAATTAGCCCGTTGCGTTTGCCAATTGGAATGTTCACTTGACTTTGCCTTGTGTTCAATGCGGTTTTTATGGCTCTAACAGAGGTTGTTGCTGTTGCTGCTGCAGATGTTGCTGTTGTCCTTTCACGCGGCGACAACGCGGCGTAGACGTAATCCACAACTTGAGTACCGTTTAGTGGCCGCTGTTTCTGTGCAAGGATAACGGTAATTAACCCGTCGGGGTCGCCTGGTCGCCTGGCCGCATTGCATGCCACTCGCCTCGGCTTCCACTTTTTCAATTTCTTTTCTTTTCTCCACTCAGCTGGGCACACTGGGGCTTGCACTCACACACTAACACACACTTGGCCACACTCTGCACTATGCGCTAATTTTTTGCTTTGAACCGCGATTGCATTTGCTTGCCTTTTTACACTTTTTGCCTGGTCGACGCGTTGTTTTTTTGAAAGAAGAAAATTCCAAGCCGACGACAACGGCGATGTTCTTTACGTGTGTTTGTTTGGTTTTTTTGTATTTTTTTATTCAGAATTTTTTCTCCTTATTTTTTTTAGCCGGCTCTGGCGCTCCAGCGGCAGCAGCAGCAGCTCTTCCGCCAGAAACAAGCTTCGCGGAGCCAAGCAGGTTGACCAGGTTGGCAGGAGGCGAAGCTGCTGCAGTTGCCACAGACGAAGACGATGTTGCAGGGGCGCGGCAGCAGCTACAATCTGCAATCTGTTTGTGGCATTAAATCAGTGAACCAAGACCGTTCCGACTTGGCCAGATTTGTTTATGTGCCGTTCTCACTCCGCTCGCTTCTCGCTTCTCGCTCCTCGCACTCCTCTCACTGGTTATGCAAATTGCTGCAGTACGAACAGCTCAATTAACGCGGAATTTCGGCGGCGGCAGCGATGGTTGCAATAAGACCGCAGATCGCGCCAGATCCTGTCATAACATGTCATTAAAAGGGACTCGGTAACACTCGTGCTGGTGCTCGTGCTCCTGGTGGCTCTGGCTGGCTGGCTAGCTAGTGGCGATGCTACGATGTTGCGAGTAAATGTCTGCCTGGAGTCCCGATCACTTTTCCGCTGGCACGTCTCGAACCGGTCTCAAGTATCTACTGAACGGCACGCACTGGGAACAGGTCCGTCGAGGCCCGAGAAACGCCAGCGGAACGAAGTGGAATCGGACCACTCACAGCCCCACGAATCTCACTCAATCGGAGTGAGTGGGAACTCGTAAAAAGGAATGGAACTCACTAGCTCAAAAACTCACTCACAGAGAGTTTTAGGAGGCAAGTCGGTCAGGTGTTTAAGCCGCTGCCGCAGTTGCGTCCGCATCTAATTGTGAATGATTTATGTGGGTCGTCGGCCCCCGCCAGGCGGCATTACTATAAACCGGGGGATGGCAGGGAGCATCATCATCCTCCTCGCCCCATCACCATCACCAGGAACAGAAACCGAAACAGCAAAGGCAGCAGCAACAGCAGCCGCAGAAAGAAAGTGCCATGAGCCGATGCAGTTCGCGCAATCGAAATGAATATTCAGATTGCCCAAAGAGCGGGATTTTTGAGGTGGCAAGTGCCAAGCAGCACTGATAAAAAATAGGTTATAGTAGATAGAACATTACAAAGACTCCTCTAGAACATTATACAAATTTCTTACATTTTTAAAGAGATCAACAAAATGTTTTAGCTGAATTTTCTTTAGCGAATAAATTACTATTTGATTGTATATAATAATTAATATGTATTTAAATATTAATTTAAAAAATGTTAGCTCCTAGAAAAAATGTTATAAAAAAGTCAAACAACTTTAAGAACTTTATACAAATATACTATATTTTTAAATGCTATTAAAACTAATTTGTTTTATAAGCAAATGAGTAATCATTGTTTTAGGTATTATATATTGTAGGCAAATTGTATTTAAATAATTGTAATAGGGGCATCATCACTAAGAAAAAAAAATTAACCAAATAGTAAAGGAATTCTTGAACTACTTTTCTATTGAAAAAAAAAAAATTTTATATTTACAAAACATCTATGTATTTGTAAAGTATTTATATGATTACAGATACCTTAACATAAAACTGATATTTATACAACATGGTCTTTAAATTGTATACAAATATAGGGAACTATAAAAAAAAAAATCAATGACAATGACTGTATAGTCCTAGTTTTGCCATTAAAACAAAGATTTAAATACCAAATATTGCTTAACAAATACTATTAATAATTTAATAAAATATGTTTCCTTTGGAAAAAATTGTATATATGTTTATTATCTATTATACTAACTTTTTTCTATCCAATAACCCTGATAATAATAAATAAGCCTCTCAAGCTCCAATCCCTTCTCCCTGACAAGTTCCCGATTTTCCCTCCCTTGTAAGTAGAAAATCCCCGATTTATTTTCCTCTGTGATTTGAGTGGAAAACAGTTGCCATTCAGTTTGCCTTAATCCCGGCCAGGAGGTCGTTGGCTTTAAATTATCAACGGGACAAAGGACACGGCGCCTCCCAGCTGGTCAGCTTTGGTCTCTGCCGATCCCAGTTCCCAGTTCCCAGCTCCCAGCTGGTGGTGGCCAGTGACCAGTGGCCATAACTAAAATCGCCCGGCACATTAACGGTCCGTGATGGTGACTCAGTTCTAGGTGGGGGTCAGACAGGTCTGCGTCCAGATCCCTTTGGGGGAGGCAAGCACCTGCAACCTACGAACTGCGACCTGCACAGGCTGCTTTATTATGCAAAACTTCACCAGTGCCGGCAGGTGGGTGTCCGTGCAAAGTTCTATGGCAGCTCACACAGGTAAAGTTAAGGTCCGAACGGAGGTAGGGGCTTCAACTTAATACTCAAAGGGCACAAAAAAAAAATGGAAAAGGGAGAAATCAAGGCAGATAGAGGCGGAAAAAGCACTTAGTTCTGAGCTCTTATCAGTAATTAAACTTAATATCATTAGGTGTTTTTTTCCATCAAGTGCATTTATCGTAAGGTAAAGACTGAAAGCGAATATTTAAAACCTTAACCTTACGCTCTTTGCAGTTTAATTAAATATTAAAAAAAGGACTTTAATCAATGATAAATTCCTAGAAAATATTCCCTAAGAACTGAATTCTATTTAGCTTTCTGCCGTCGTTCATGCTCGGCCTAATGCCTGGCGACTGCTCAACTAATTCAAGATGGACAGGGCCAACACTCATGGACTAGACAAGTTCGATGCCATGGATGGGCATCCAAGTGGGCTGGGCCTCCTCCTCCTCTGGCTCCCCGGCTGCCTGGCTGCCAAGATCCTCCTGACAGCCAGAAGACGTCGCGGATGGAGAGCCTTTCGAATGATTTATGAGAAATGCGCCCCGACTGGCCGAAGACGGAGCGCCAAGCCAAGACAAACAATTGACATTTGATGGATGCGTAACTCGTGCATTCAAATGCAAAGGCTGGCCAAGATGGAGCCAGGGGGAATGGGGGAACCTATGACTCCTAGGGGCCACAGATATTTGACAGAGCCGCATCGGCTTCAGCTAATTGTTATTGATAATCGCCACGGCCCCAGTGTTATGTCTCTGTTGCCGTCGATTAATTAGTCAATTAAAGGACATGAGTTTGTGGAGCAGCCACCTCAACGACAGCCATGTCAGTGGACTCCTCCTGGGCCTTCCGGCTAATCAGATCCCTCGTCCAGCTTCCACACGAAGACCTTTTGCTCCTGGGTGAGTTATGCCCGGGCATACTCATTGTCTGGTCTCTCTGGTGGAAATCACGGCCGCCTGCCTAACAGCAAACAAACTTCTCTATTATTGATTTATACCTTTCAACGATTCTCTGTATTTATCATGAGTGCAAGCCACATTTATCATTAATAATGCCGCGCCAGCGAGCAGCGAGCACTGAGCAGTGAGCAGTGAGCAGCCGCCGCCGAATCGGAATCTCTGGAAGCAGCAGCAGCAGCAGCCGCTCCAGACGCAAAGTGGTAGCCCAGGAGCAGGAGCAGGAGCGGGAACAACAGGAGGAGATGCCCCGAGCATCCGCATCTAGGCAGCTGCCTAGCCAGCCCCAGACCCAGGGCCAGACACAGTGGACAATGGGGCTTGAGATCGAAGTATTTGAAGAAAATAAAAATTACTAGAGGTATCAAGGGTTTATAATTATTATTTATTTATTTAAAGCAAGGTTATAAATTGGGTAAATTAAATATATTATATTTAATGAAGTTCATTGACTTCTTTACACTTTGTTAAATTTATTTCTACAAGTATCAAGGCTTCATAATTCTGATTAATCCATTTTAAGCAAGGTTATAAATTGGGTTAATTAAATATATTTTATTTAATGAAGTTCATTGACTTCTTTACACTTTGTTAAATTTATTTATAATTTTTATTATTAACCTACATCTTGAATGAAGACTTATAGCGTAGCTCAGAGAGCTTCTTGGTTGCTAATTCATTTATTTACAAGATCAAGAGGCTTTAATTCCTTTATAAACTTAAACTATAACTTAAAATAACCATCACCCTTAACTTATATAATTTATTTACTTTAGAAACTATAAATTCACCTAACTAACTCATGAAACCCTTCAGAATTCCCTCAACTATTAAGCTCCTCCCGCTGAATACTTGACATTTCTGGTTGGGGGCAGCCATTTGATGCCTAACTAATTGCCCATTGAGGCGTCGATTTGAATAAAAGGGCACTATCCATTATGCATTGTGATGGTACCACTGTGCCAATTGGCCAGGGCCAGGGATCGCATCCGATCCGATCCCAGTGAGCCACGAGGCACCCCCGTCGAGCTGCTGGCTGGCTGGCTGGGCTGGCTGGGGGACGCAGGAGCTGTCTGGGATGGCCATTCTCGATTTGGAGCTGAAGGTACACACAAAGTATAGAAGAGCTGCGATCGTTTTCCGTACATCATTTCTATGCTGTATTTATTGCCCGGTCGCAGTGATCATCGCATTCGCGTTGGGCCTCCATTTCCGTTCCACGAGAGAGCTGGAGAGGGGCCAGAGAACGACGGCGGCGAAATCCATTTTGGGAAGGTGATCTGTGGGATTGTGCTAATGTCAAATCAAGCTGTGCCCCCTTGTTATTTAGCCAGGGCCAAAAGGAAGAAGCTGCCGGCTGCCGGCTGCCGGCCAGCTAAACTCCATGTTGATTTTATTGTAAATTGCATTAAAAGATTGCATATAAAGAATTTTATTTATCACCTTCGGGTTGTTAGGGAAAACGCTGTTGGAGACAAAAGTTCTCCTGGCTGCTCTCCTCCGACTGCATTGTTGCTTGTTCGTTGCTCGTTGTTCGTTGTTCGTTGTTTGTCTTGGCTTTATTTTATTTGTATTTTCCAGAGCTGGCACTCAAGGTCTTTCGATCGCAGAAGGTGTTCGATTCGCGGCCCAGCACCTCGTAGCTGCTCTCGGCTAGCTGCTCGCTGATCTTTGCCAAATTTGTAAATGTTCTTTTAATGGAATTTGAACACTTGCCCGTGGTCTTTTGCCTGGGCAAGGGTTTCGTTTTTTTTGCGACAAAGTCGAGCTGAGGTTGGAGAGACACAGAGAAAAATATATCACTTGATCTTAAGCTAATAATATTTTAATAAAAGAAACTATGAAATTTATTGATGAGTCCTGGGAACCCCTCAGCAAATCCAAATAATCTCAGGCATCAGCCACCTTGGCCTGGAATTAATCGGAATAATCAGAACCCACACTTAAAGCCGAATCTTGAGGAGGATTTCTTTGATGAATGCCGTGGCTTAGTCATATTCATGGAACCGCTCTCTCGGAAGTGCCATAAGTAGTTGGGTCAGACCCAAAGCAAATGCCTTTTGAGAAAGCGAATTTGCAGACAAATAAATCAAGCCACCTATTTTCGAAAAAGAGTGTCCATTGTGTCCCGGGGTCGCCGGTCTCTGGTATCTCTGGTCCCCGGTTCCTGTTTTTCGGTTTTGGTTTTGGTTTTGGTTTTGGTCTGGGGTGCCGACGTTGATACCTAAAAATGGCAAAGACCAGAGGAGCTTGGCTCAGATTGAGAGGATTGCTCTTTGCTGGATTGCCGAATCGGATCGGGATGGAGATGGGGATGGGGCTGGGATCGCTACCTCTGCCGCCGTTGTACAATGCAATTGTTAACAAGCAAAGTTATGCGAGGCAAGCCAAAAGCGAACACGAGGAGGAGCAACATCAAAGGGCAGGCCCAGCCCTGTGGAGGATACCGAGGATCGAGGATGTGCAGAAAGGCCGAGGACTGGGAGAAGCTCTAAGAACGAATAAGGGAATACTCTTGCGGATATTAATGGGGAAACTGTTAAAAATATAAAGATCTAAGCTGGATTTATTCAACCAATTAAACTTAAACAAATAAAGCTTCTATATTTTGTATAAATATATTAAATTTGCATTCATAAAAGTTAATTTTAGTGTTAATAAATATAAAATAAATAAGAGACAAAAACCCCTTTAATTTAGGGCATTCCTCTCCATCGTAGGACTCGTCGTGGCCCTGGGCCAGGAACCCTGGTGAAGTGGAGAGCCTTAAATCTTTTGCCAAACCCAAAACATGACAAAGGATGTGTGTGTCCAGGTCGAGAGTGCATGTGTGAGTGTGTGTTGATTGGGTGTGTGCCGGGGCAAAGAGTGTGTGCGAAACGGAGGCGATTTGGCGGCCAACGTGTAGCGGAAGGTGTTTAACAAACAGCCCAAAAAACAAACAATTGTAAAACAGCAACGGCAACATGCAACATCGGGTTCGGACTGGGAATCGGAATCAAAATCGGGGGCGTGGCAGTGGGATCCGCCCTCCGCGCAAGGGTCGCATTTTATCAGCGATAAAAGATCGGGGCGACTCGACAAGAGGAGGCACAAATAACCCACAAAAATAAATACGAAGCGCATTTTTATGCGGAAACACAAATTGAAATTCAATGCGGCCCCATCCGACTCTTTGTGGCCCTTAAATTGCCTTCTGCAAATAAATAAAAATAAAAAGGAAACAAGAAAAACTACACACAACACGCCCTCTTTTGCCTTTGCGCCAGGACCAAAAATATTCGTATTTTTTCGGTGATAATTCCGCTGGTCAGTCGACTTTTCGGCTCGGGGCGTGTTTGTGATTGCAGCTTGTTAACAAGTGTTGGCAGTTTAATTGACTCCAAGGGGTTAAGGCAAGCTGAAAAAAAGGGTTAAGGATTAAGGAGCAGCATCCTGTCAGCGGCTGCCTCAAAGTGTCCTACTTAGGCGCACGCATCGCTCCATCTCACTTCCTGTCACCTTTTGCTTGTTTCCTCTAATACGTCATTAATTTTCACCCTTGGTGAGCTGTGAATCTGTGACGTCACACCCAGTGGGGAGCCAGGCACCACTCGGAAAACTAGCCGCGAAATGAATGGCCAACGCGGAGCTGTCGATTAATTGCTGCAGTGGCATTTTCATTGCACCAACTGCTGTAAGGTAGGCAGAAGCGGAGTTAATAAAACTTAAGAGGGGTTAGGGAATTTTTTAAATATTTTGTAAGGGGGGTTTTATAGAATATATAAGCCTCCAAAGTACCAATTCATGATTTCTCCTTGTAAATATTATTTTAAAACCCACCTCTTACTCTATAAATTTATTTAACATTTTTAAGAAGCGTTTTATAAGCACAATAAATAAATATTTTTTTAAATCTAATTCCTTTCTTGTAAAATCCCCCTTTTCTTATATAAAACTCCACCTTTGTCTTAATCCAAAGCCGCTTGCAGGAAATTGCCTAAGCAGACCATGGACAGACAGCCTCCAAGAACCTCAGAGATCTGGCCTGGCCGGTCCAGAACCTGAACTAACTGTGTTATAAATGATCTTATTAGCTTTTTTGAAACAAGACGTTCTGGAGATCATTATTTAGCCCGGCCACAGATTCGACGAGCACACGCAAGGCCCAGACTGGGCCCCAAGTCTCAGTCTCAGTCTCGGTCTCGGGTTTGCGTGAGCCGGCAGCAATTAATCATCGCACGCCTAACGCGGCCCCGGCAAGTGCCAGAATCCGCAGCAGCAGCAGCAGCAGGAGATGCATATTTGAAAATCTGCAAATCATAAAGCGGACGGATGGACGCGCCGATCGATCTTGGCAAGGGGGCAATGAGGGTAACTGGTCATGGGTAGTGTTGGGTTGGGACTGGAGTCCGTGTTGGAGCTGGAGTTGGGCTGCTTAGTCACACAGCGTGGCCAAAAACGCCCCCAGCCAGAGATGGGCTTCAGCTGGAAACAGAGATGGAGCTAAAAAACTGAGAGAAAATGGTGTGAGATTTTTAGCAAATTTTATATTTTATATTCTACGATTTAAGGTATTTTTAAGCCCAATAAAAAGGGTTTATTAGCTTATATGGTTTTGTAAAAATATTTAAAAATACCTCTCAAAAAATCTCTACAGTTTCTAGGTATTTTCCCCCAGTGTACCAGCAGCTGAACGTAAGCTGAGCTCGTTCGATTTCCCTGCGATCGCTGATTGCATTCCTCGATAGCAGCCAGGGCTTGCTCTGGGAACACTGCATCCGTACGTGACACTCGTTTTCTGCTCCTGCTCCTGATCCTGGCTGCAAAAAATCCACCCTTTCCCTTAATAATTAATTAATGTAATTGGCCTGTCGTTGTGGCGGCCGATAATGATCTCATCTCGAGATGTGTGTTTGCCGATTTCGAATTCAATTTTGAATTGCAAGGAGAGCTTAATGAAATGCGGCATTTTCGGCAGGCCTTTGTTCGATCGAGCCAAGGGGAACACCTGACCGCTCAGCGCTCCTAATAAATATCAGAAATCAGTGCGGCGATCAGGCCCTGCCCCACATCAATACTCGCGGCCTGCCAATCGGCGCATTCCTGGCCATAATTCGTGGTTAAGCGGGGCCGCCCGACATCTCAGATAGATGTCAGATGTCGGGGCGGCGAGGTCATAATGCCGTCGCGGTCATAACTATAAATATTTCACGCATTGGCCCACAGAGAGAGACAATGCCAGCTCTGTGCGAAATAATTGAATCGAATTTGATGGAAGAGAGCGGGAGCAGTCGCAGTCGCAGTCGCCACAAAACCCAATCCCCCAGCTCCGTTTCCAAAAGGCAAATCTCGGTTTGGGGCAGGAATGCCGGGGCAGGAGTTCGGCCCCGAAATGGTGAACGGTGCGTGGTCGCAGAATGTTTAGCCAAATATAGAAGCGAGCTGCGTGGCCTCTGAATAGACAATAGACAATACGTATACGCACCGTTCTCACCGCTCAAGATCCGAATGTGGTCCTGGGTTTGGGCCAAGCCAAGCCAAAACGGGTCAATAAATGGGAGAGTCCATGCAGACAAGCCATAAAATACACTGTTTTTTGTTGAAAATAAGTTAATAAGTAATTCTAGTAAAAGATTAAAGGCAAAAATAAATAAATATTAATTAAGAACGAGTTAAGGTTATTTATTTAAAAAAAAAAATATCTTAACAATCTTTAAATCCACTTTTTATGCAGACAAGCAATAGAATACACTGTATTTTTGTTGAAAATAAATAATAAAGCCATTCTAGAAATAGATTAAAGGATACAATAAATAAATAATAATAAAACAAGAGAGTTATTTGCCTCAAATATAGTTAAGGTAATTTATTATTTAAAAAATAATATCTAAACCATCTTTTAATGCACTTTTTATGCAGACAAGCCATTAAATACACTGAATTTTTGTTGATAATAAATAATTAAGCTATTTCGGAAAAAGTTTGAAGTATAAAATAAATAAATATTAATTAAGCAAGCAACTCAAATAGAGTTAAGGTAATTTATTATTTAAAAAATAGTATCTAAACATCCATTTAATTCTTTTAATGGCTTTTTGCACTTTTATGCGCTATTTAATATTAACTTTTTTACTCTACACATTAATTATTGAAATAAAGAGCAACAAATATTCGCCTGTTTATATTTTCTCCCCTAAAACCACTTGGTTTTTCGTGTGTTTTCCTCGAGGAGTCTCGTTGGCCAGAGGCACCTCAAACTTTGACTTGGCCCCGGGGCAAACAAAATGGGCCATGCAACTGTCTGGCTTACGGTTAAAGGCGATGCCAGGAGGAGGACGAGGTAACCCCCAGGCTGGACCCAAGATAGTCGGAGATACTGCCTGGCCGGGGCATTAGATTTCGAGCAATACCGGGAAGCGTATCACCGCGCTCTCATGAATATATTATAAATGCTATTTAATGCCGTGTATTTAAAGACAATTCATAGTTAACAACCAGCGGCAGTGCGCATTCCAATCCAGTTTCATTCCCATTCCCATTCCTATTCCGAGGGCCAATAGCAATCAGCAATTGCATCGATATCGCATCCGATCCGATCCCGGGCCGGGGTTCAATGTTTTCTATCCATAATAATTCTCCAGAGCAGAAGCAGAGACTGCAGTCTGGGTCCGGCATTTCCTTTGTGCCGACTGCACATTTATGCATTTTCAATGAACAATTTTTATGCAAAAAGTGAACAAGTTGCACAATTTACCATGTAAACTCCAACGAGACTGAGGCCGAGGCTGAGGCTGAGGCTGAGGCTGAGAGGACGAGGAGCAGCAATTGTTGCTCTATAAAAGTGGTCTCCTTGCGGCTGTCGGTGGGGATTAATCTGGGCCCAAGCAAGACCTGGCCTTGCCTCGTTTCAGGCCTCAGGTGCACAGGCGAAGGCGAATAAAAACAATTCCTGCCCAGTTGCAGACTGAGACTCCATTGGAGGAGCCACACAAGCCAGGCTCGTCCTCATCCTCGAACGAACGCACTTCATTTGAATTTCATAATTTCTTTGTTAGCTCCAATTTATGGTCACGGTTTGCTGGGCAATTTATGGTCATAAGCATCGAGAGCGTTTACAAAAACCGAAAGCGAACCCACCAATGCCTCCAAATGCCTTCAGTTGGCGACAAACTAAAAAAAAATAAAACAAAACAAAAGGTCTTACCAAATTGACGATAACGATTGAAAAATGCATGAGAGCTGGAGCCGGAGGCAGTGTCTCTGGGTGCCTGCATGCCCACATCCCAGATTAGGCACTGTCTTGATTTTCCCCACCTCCGACATTATAATAAATATCAAATGAAAGCGCCCAATCCGAGTTCCATGCATGTTCGGGCTCCTCTCAGCGACCTCTCCCCACTTAATTTGTTTGCTGAGTTATGGCAGCTTTTCGGGGGATCTGTTAATCGGAGAATTCCGATTGAGACGTTTTGTAGGAAGTCGCTAATGGAGTTATCACGTTTCGGGGGAAAACTGGGTTAAGCGACCTCTCTAGACAAGAGCCACCTTTAAAGCTGGGGAATTAGTTACTCGCAGCTTGTTCTCAGCTTGTTTTAAATTCAGAAATTCAGAAAATTAGCATTTGTATGTCTCTGGAAACAGAAACCTTTCTAGGAAATTTGGTAATAAATCATACTTAGTTTTGTTCATTATTAGGTGTTTTCTATAAGGGTTTTAATTTGTTAAAAAAATAAAATAAGACCTTAATGAGTTCCTAGAAAATGTGATATTAATAATACTTAATTCTGATCATTTTGAGGTGTTTTATGAATGTTTAAAAAAGTTAATAGCATGAATAAGACCATAATGAGTTCCCAGAAAATTTAATATTAAATAAGACTCCATTTAGTTTATCATTTTAATAAATTTATTGATCTTTATGAGGTCTGATCTCAGTTGATTCAAAATGCATTTAACTTACAATTCCCCTAACTTAAAGTCCCATAAAAAAAAAATTTTAATTCTCAATTTTTTTTTAAATTACAAATAGGATAAAAACTTGATAAGAAATAAGTTCTAAATATTTTTGGATCAATAACAACTTTTATAATCATTTTAAAAAGAAAATATAATTATAAGCATCTAAGAAAAAAATATTTAAAAAATGATGTAAATATTGTTTAAGCATTTTAAATATTTCTTAAAATATTCCTTACCATAGGTGACCATTTTATACAAATGTATAATTTTATAACAGTTAGAAAACACTCACCTCCCTCTCAAAAAAAAAAGTCTCATTAAATATATGATAAATCTAGCACATATTTTAACCAAAAAAAAAAAAATCTCATTAAATATATGATAAATCTAGCACATATTTTAACCAGCTCCTAACAACCTGCGGAACGATCTCCATAAATAACACCTTTGGTGGCATGAAAATTTCTGTTAAAAAATTCAGCTAGCAGCATTTGAATGTCTTGCAGTAAGTGGAACAGCCATTTAACTGTCGGCGGGAGACGGCCAAGAAGAACAGGGTCCGAGACACGCCTCTGATTAGAAGAGAGCGCGCACCTGTCGCTGGCTTTGATCGTGGACAACGGCGAGGTGTATGTTTTCACAACTCCCGACACGAGTGGGGATGTGGCTGGAATTGGTCTCTGACTCCGACTTGGACTGGTCAGCAGCCGCTGGCCATTATCAACGCCGCCGTTGATTTGCGTTTAGCTGGCGAGGCCCTCGCTTAATCAAACATGGAAACATGGATACGGAGATACAGGGATACATAGCTTGGCCAAAAGAAATCCCTTCTGGGCTTCAGCACAGACCAGCCCGGGCACTCTTGGCATATTTCCTAAACAACCCGGTGCATAAATCATCGGGGCTGCTTCGGGTAGCACCTCCTCCAACCGACAGCCACCAGCTGGCTTCTAGCTCCTTCCTGCACATCCTGCAGAGGTTCCTCCTCCTCCTAGAGATGCGAGTATTCTGCGTGGCGAGTGAAGTCGCAACTAATGAATTTATGATGAGATTTTGCCCGGTAGCCCAGGCTCTGCTCTGTTCCATCTCTCAGTTCGCAGCAACTCGCAGCTCCAGATGCAATTGAAATGAAAGTCACCAAAAAATTCTCAGCCAGAGCCTACGCCTTTTTCCAGCCTGCCTGGATGATTTTGGGCGCCCAGCTCTCGGTTGCTGGACATGAGCTGGAACTGGACCCGGACCCGCAACGGGCGTTGACCGTTATCGTGGTGGCATCTTTATGGGGCCCAGACATGCTGGCATCAAAAATTCTATTACGTGGCTGCATTTTGAATAAAATACGGGAACGTCGAAACGCTGAAACACAACACTTTCGGCTGCGGTTTGGTTCGGTCCCGGCCAGGCCAGGAAGGAAGAGCGGAGCCACAAACTCAGGCACAGTGGTTCAAAGCCTTGAAAAGCTGTAGAAAAAAGTTTTAAGCCAAGAAATAGTTTTTAAAATTATTCGAAATATTTTAAATACTTCTTTAAGCAGGTTAAAATATTTTTAAATTTTTCTATATACATTAAACTCCTTAGAAAAATAAGAAATAAATTTTAAAATTATTCGAAATATTTTAAATACTTCCTTAAACATGTTTAAATGTTTTTAAATTTTTCTGTATACATTAAACCCCTTAGAAATATAAAATTTTACATTTTTAACCCACTGTCTGTCGCACAAAACCGCAGACGGAAGAGGGGTCTCTTTTGCGCTCTGAGGCTGCTTGTGTGGAATGGCTTGAAGTCGGGGCTGCCTCGACTCGGTTCCTGTCGCCATAATTCAAAAAACAGCAACATTCGCACGTAAAATGTAAGCGAAACCATTCGAGTGCAGTCGCTGGCCGAAAGAGACAGCACTAGGGGCGGCGAAAGAGATAGCAACAGCCGGGAAAGGGGGGAACGAGCTGGGCAAACAAACGACCTGGAGTTGAGGCTCAGAATCTGAATCTGAACCTGGACAAAGGGCAGCAGGAGCAGCATCAGCATCGGCAACGGCATCGGCATCGGCAGACCGGCGAGAGAGGGTTAAACGAACATCGCACGCATAACAAGGAAATCCTTTGGGACCTTGGAACCGGGCAGACCTTTTGGACAATGCCAGCGAGACCTTCACTACCCACTGTTGATGCAGAGAGAGAAAAACTGACACTTAACATTGAAAAAATACATTTTATTATAAGATATTTTGTCCTTTAAATATTAAAGAATTTTCTTGTGTAGAAAAAATCTCAAAGAAGCATTTTTTTAAGAATATTAAGACCGTTATAAGATATTTTGTCCATTTAATGGGGATTTACTGATTTATGATTTTAAAATTATAACTTAAAGCTTAATGCCTCAAATTTCTCCCCGTGTTATCCTGCTCCTGATTCAACCTTTCGTTCTGGTCCTTCTCGAATGTTTGCATTTTGTTTTGTTATTTTTTCGGCATTTTTTCCCAGCCGCTGCGGAGGAGGAGTGCAAATAATTGAAAGGAACAGGCACAGGAGCAGGACGAGGAGCAGGACGAGGAGCAGGGACAGGAACAGGGAGTTGGTCATTCAAGTGCCGCACTGCCGATTACATTTCAAGTAGTTTGACCCTCCTCCTGCATCGTCCTACCTCCTGCCAAGTCCTTCACATGCGGGGTTAAATTGCATAGACAAAATTCGTAAACTCGGCGGGTTTGTTTACATTTCATTTGCGAATCTGATTGGATGCCAGGAGCGGGGGCAAAAAAGGATGTTCCACTTAAAGCCCCAGTTCCTACCTGGCCATCCCGGGTTCATGTGTCATCATTTGTTGGCTCATTATTTGACCCAAAACCCCAGAAAGAAAGAGTGCAGCCCGAAATGCGACATTTAAATCGCAGCCTCTCCATGACAGCTTTAATGAAGTTTTTAGCAGGGCTTTTATCGGCTCACTGCCAGCGGACATGACCGAAAATTATAAAAAATGTGTTTAAAAACAAAAAAAAACATTCAAAAAGCGCCGCCGCGTTGCCTCATGCGGTGCATTTCGGCTTAATTTGTTCGCAGAAAAAAATATGGATGGAAAAATCCGAAAAAGGGAAAAAATAAAATGTGAAATGTGAAATATGAAATATTTGTTAATGAAGTCATTTTGCGGCTTAGCTGCGGTGCTGCCCACGAGAGAAATATCTATATATATAAACTCTGCCACGATGATTTACGAAAATCCGCCTACACCCGGAGAAAAAAATGGTTATAGTCCGCGAGGAGAGGCTGGATTAAAACCGGGCCCACATCAAATGGCTTAAATTCTTCTTAAACTCTCTTAATGCCCGAGAAACAATAAAAGTGCGTTAAAAAGTGGTCTGGCCTGGTCTGGATGATTTCCTGAAGCCAACCGCGCCCACGCAAAACTGAAAATTGATACGAAAACCCGCTCAAGATTCGACTTTGACTTTGGGCCAATAAATTACGAGTTTAAACAATTAATTTCCGTTGGAGCTGGGAGTCGGAGTCAGAGGAGGACTTGGCTGCTCGTAACCGGAAGCCAAGACGACAAAACTTGGGCCCACGCCGCTTTCGGCTGGCGGACGGATGGAAACTTTCCCCAGGTATTGGTGCTGGGGTGCCGCTAATTAAGTGTAAATAACTTGTAAATCGCTGGTTAATTAATAAATCTTGTTAATCGGTTTTCGGTTTTCGGTTTCGAGGGGGAGCTTGACCTTTGACCTCCTATGGCCAGAAAGCAGAGGATAAGCATCGCTTCTGGACCGCTTTTGGCCACGTGACCATTTTTGGCCCACAGGCAGCACACTCTCCTTGTTTTCTAATCAAATGCAGTTGCTCCCGAAAAATTCAATCAACATATTTCAGCGGCACTAACGAATTTACAAAATAGGCAAGCCAAAGGATGAGCCGCCACTGGAGCTCAGCTCGGTGGACGAAGATGAGGGGCCTCGGATATACATACATACTCGGTTACGCTGATTTTGTTCATTTTTGGAGCATCTGCAGAGCGCAGAGGAGCCGCCAGGCAAATCCGCTGACCAGTTGACCACCAACTCGGCTCGGCTGATGGCCAAGAGCCAGGGTAACCAGCCTGCAGCCTTCAGCCTCCAGCCTCTGGACATCCACACACAGCGCGGTTCGTCTGCCACTCTCGTGCAATTTGTAAACATTTCCATATTTGGCATTTACGCTTTTGCCGGTAAATTTTCTGCCTTCTGTACCTCACTTTTTACCCCGCAGCTTTTTTTTTTCTTCTGGCTTGCTTCCTGGTGGAAAAGTTTACTGATTAGAAGCACAAGTTTTCCACCAAGTCTGACCCGGGGACAGAAAAGGAGAGAATGGAGACGGGAGCTCACGGGAAAGTGACGGATATGAGGCTGACAGGAGGCTTCTTTGAAAGTTCTGAGGCAGCCACAAAAATATATGGTACATTTAAGGTCAAAGTCTAACATTTTTGGGGAAGTGAACTTCAAAGAAATTAAATTTGTTTCCATTAGTTAAGAGAAAGTTTGCGAGTACTTTTTCTTTGTTTTAAAATATATAAATACTAGATAATAGATTTATATATTATATTTATTTATGGATACATTTATTCCGTTGTTAAAAATGTATATACATATATACATTTAATTTATATGCATTTCCTCTTAGAAATAAATCAAGGCTTTATAGCATTTTAGGGCCACAATCTACATTAAAACCAAATATGAGGCTTTAAAATCCCTCTAAAAATTGTCATCTACTGCAGACCTATTTTTAAATATTTTTTCAAGTTCACAGCTACCATTTCTCTCTTTTAAATTATTTAAATATTATAATGGAATTTTTATATGTATTTTAATTTAACTTCTAATAAGTAATAAGTTTTGACATTATTCTTAGGTTTTATTTAATTATAGGCCATTAAATCGATATAATGTACTAAAAATCCCTTTTCAAATGTTTAAAATAATATATAAATATTTTTTCATAAATCACAGCTACTTTTTTCT
Organism: Drosophila rufa; assembly: GCA_018153105.1. Lineage (NCBI taxonomy): Eukaryota > Metazoa > Arthropoda > Insecta > Diptera > Drosophilidae > Drosophila > Drosophila rufa. Next base: position 5,497,331 of record JAECXS010000085.1, read on the forward strand.
TTGGTTTTTAATTATTTTAATATTATATAAAATTTCGGTATTATATAGTTTTTTATTTATTTATAGAAGAGAATTATAATTTAAACGGTTTAATAATTGTTGACATTTCTCTTAGGAATTTATTAATATGTTATTAAATTAGGGTCGTTAAACCGATATAATATCCTTAAAACCGCTTTTGAAATGTGCTTTTATTACAAAACTTATTTATTAATATTTTTTCTCAAATCACAGCTATTACTTTAACCCCGCCTGTTCGTATATAGGCGACGATGGCTTCGTTTTCCGTTCATTATATTCCATTCGGACGATATTAGCAAGCCGGAGCGGGCTCGTTAGCAGGCCATGGGCCATTTAACTAGCCGGAGGGGCTGCTCACCAGGGCACAGTCAGAGATCGGAGATGCCCAGAGAACCCAGTCCCAGTCTCAGACCCCGTCCCAGTTGCTGGACAGAAACCGAAGGCGAAATAAAATACACGCATTTTACATGCTCGTAAACGTGTGTTACATATGCATATAGGACCGACGCACTCGCCAGGAGGGCTCCAGCACCCAGAACCCAGCACTGGGGAAGCAGAGCCCTGGCAAATATATAACATCAACTACTTTATGCATAAATTCAGCAAGATTGCGAAGCTACCCCATGGCGAGCTAATGTTGTAAATTATAAATATGACACCTACTCCTAGTCCGGCTCCAGAGAGCCAGAGAGAGTGGGTTCCGTGGGCAGTCTGGGCTATCTCTGCTGAATTATATGATGTAAGCACACACAGGCAGTCGGGACACACGCTCACAGTGACAGGGCGTATCCTGGGCCAAGGCTCCTGGGTAGACCCACAAATGGCTCTGGGATCCGACTTAATTGGTTGCCAAGCAGCGGGAAATCGCCGCCGGAACGCGCTTAATTAACCAAAATGCATTTCAAGTTTAAAATCGTAATCACAGTTGTGGCTTTGCCGCCACCGCCTTTTGGTCTTCGAGTTTCCCTAATTTCCCCCGAAAACTCTACGCCTTCAGCGAGTACAGGATTTTCCAAAGCAAGTGAGATATGCTTTTGGGTTTTGCTTTGGTCTAGGAATTGTTTTGTTTTGGTCAAATGTAATTACACTGGTCAACAGGGGGAGGTTTAATTGTATTTTAAAAATATATCTAAAAATGTGGAGACCCTAACTTTGTCAGGAATATTAATTGCTTGATGATTTCCATAGAAAACTCTTATAGGTTTTGAATTAATTAAGAATATATTTTACAATTTATTTAAATTAATAAAAAAAAAATACTTTTTACTTACTGAAATATTTCTGTTAATTACAGAATACATTTTACTTTTTTTCTAAAAGAAGGAACCACTTATCGAACCTCCAGTTGCCGCCGAGTGTTATTAAGGATAAGGAGACCTCCAAAAATGTCCAACTCTTACCTAGGCCAAGTTAGCCAAGTTAGAGTGGCCAGATGGCTACGCATGCGCCTGCAAGTTGGCCAAAACTTGGCCCAGAGCATTGTTTGTTTGTTGGCGGAAGAAGAATGCAACGGGACTTTATGGTAAGTTGGTCGGATCCGAGGCTCCTTAGCCCCGATGCGATGCGTGTGTGCGCGGGGATCGAAGAACCTCGTTTGAGTTCGTTTTCGGTAGCAAAACAAAGGCCAATTTCCAGGGAGATTTAATCACGCGCTAGCTGCCAAGACGGCAACAATGGGTTAAGCGGCGGCGACCGACCGAGTGTTGCCAACAAACATGTAAGTGGCAAACGCATTAGAAAGAAGCGCAAAGAAGCAGCGGAGGCTGGAGGAAAAAATAAACAGAAAATAAAAACTGGCAAACTGCATTCTCTGTGGCATTTCATTTTTCCGCTTCGGCGTTTTCCAATGAAAAATAATAATAATTGACAGGCGGCCGGCCGGCGCAGGGGAAATGTGGGAATTTGGATTATTAACGAATTGTTTGCTTGCCAGCCAACATCGAACATTGGACACTGAACATCGGATGGACCCGGGCAAAAGTATTTGCAAAGCAGACGCATAAAATTTATGCCCTAGTATGCACAGGGAAAAAATATGGGATTTTCGATTTTAAAAGATACTTAATCTTAAGAGATTAAACATTTTTCTGGCATATTTTAGCTGAACAAAAAAGTTCTTGGTTATAAAACAAATTTAATCTAATATTTAAAACAGCTTTCAGTATCGTCTTTACTTTTAAGTTAAAGTCCCAGACTGTGTTCTATATTTCCTGAATTTGTTTAATATTTTTATATTTTACATCGGAAAAGAAAAATTATAAAAAATATAATACGGATCAGAGTTTATAGCGCTCGGTTTCCCAATGACTTTCTTTAAGATAATGAAGCCCAAAATGTAAGCCTTAGCCATTGTTTTAGCTTCTGAAATATTTTGTAGATGCTTTAATATTTTTAAGTAACTTTAAATATATTTTAAAGATTTTTTTTAAATTGCTCAAAGCCTGTTATAATATTTTAAAATCATCTAAAATTAAATACTCCCTTATTTTGATCCCTAGACATATTTAAATCTCTAAAAAATCCTAAGAGACTTACCATAAATCCTTTCTTTCCGTGCAGGAGCCTAGGAGATCCTGGCAAATGCTTCGATCACGTACGCGACGCAATTAAATGACAATTCTTTAGCTACTTGCCAATTGGCATGCGCTGCCCCATGCCCCTTCACCTGGCTGGAGATCGCAGCTCGCAGCTCGGAGCTTCCAGCTGCCGGCTCTCGGCTCACAGAGATCCCAGAGATCCCCAGATCCGCGGGGATCCGGGCAAAGTAAGGCATAAGAATGATGCCAACTATTTAGCGCATCCAGCAGATACAGTAGCTGCTGCCTCCGCGCGGCTCAGGCAATTAAATCTTTGCAGTTGTTTCAGTTTTGCCTCTGAGATTCCGCGACTGCCTCTGATTAAGGGCTTGTTGGCCATAGATTGGGAGTCGGAGCAGGGTCGGCATTTCTATGGCTTGTCGCCAATCGAAGTGGAGGAGGAGCTACAGGAGCCAGAGGAGCTAGAGGATCTCCTCCTCCTTCCCAGAGATATACAAAAACAAAGAAATTGTCAACGACAGCGAGCAGAACAACAGCTTTTGGCATATTTGAGCTGCCTGCGTGATCACAATGGAACCAGGGCAGGGAGAACGAGGTGGCCAGGGAGCAAACCTGATCCCAGCTGGGAATTATAGCCAAATAGGGCGGTCGGCGGATAACAAATCAAACTGATTCATATCGGTTTGGGCCGGCACCGCAACATTGTCAATTAAAAACACAAGGAAACCCGAAAAGAAACGGGCACACAGAAAACATCCGACACAATTTGTAATTGAAACTTATCTCCGAGCGGGAATGCGTTAAGTGCAGCGGAATTTGGGGAATCGGGATCTGGAAGTCGCAGAAACAAAAAACCAAAAATCTAGAAACCGAAGTTCATTTAGAAGCCAGTCCCAATCTCGACGACGACCCCTTCCAGCGGCGTTTGCTTAACGGTTTTAAGTGGCAATCACTGGCACCAAGTCGCGCATTGATAACGTTAAGAGAGCCACAGAGCCACACGGTCTTGGTCTTGAAAAAAGAATCCCCAAAAAAGGAGGCAAAACCAGAAGGCCCACGGCCTTCTTGTGGCATTGCCACAAAAGCCGAAAAATCAGCGGAAGATCAGCAAACAAACCGCAAGCAGGCCCCAAATGAAGGCTGACTCCTCTGCCAGTTCAAGTCCAAGCCCGACTCCAGCTCGAGAGCCGGCAATTACCAAATTCCGAAAAATGAAGAAATTTTCAAATAAACGAAGCCAAGTTGGCAATACACAAAGTGAGAACTTAACTGGCTAAAATCGCAAATTTTCTCAGAGGCAGCACACAGAGAAAATAATGCACAAATTTATTTAAAAAGAAAATTATAATAAAATATTAAATTTACTTAATTATATTATAATTATCTTTTAAAGTAGAAGGCATACTACTTATTTTCTTGTACTAAATGCTGTCAAAAAAAAAATATACACAATATTGTGCATCTTTTAGAGGAAAGTATAATTAAAAGGAATAAGAACGAAGAAAAATTAATTAAATGAAATAGTGGTTCCTACAAAAAAAGTATTTTATGGTGTCTTATATTTTTAATTTATTTTGAACTACAGAAGGTAGAGAAATATTTGTTTTCTTACAAAGAAAAAAAAATAAAATAAATTTACCCATATTTAAAAATTACATTCTTGTAATTTTACCTTTTTAACGGCTCAAAATTCTGAAATATATTTTTATCTGGGTAAATTATTTAAATTCTCAACTCCCCTTCCTTTTTCCCAAGTGTGCTCTGCTTGGTTATTTTGTGTGGGACCTGGAACCCGCGACCCAGACTCTCTCACACCGAAAGAAAGACCCAAAGCTGAGGCCAGCAATTACAGTCAAGTGAATAAACGAAACCAAACTGAGCCGCACTCTGCACTCCACCCTCGCCCCAGACACCGCCCCTTGCTCCTTGCCTTTTACTTAGCCTTTTTTCGCTGGAATTCATCATCATGCGAATTATCCAGTCGCCGGCCAAGGGTTTTTCGGCAATAGCTCTGGAGCCTCGGACCTGGAGTCCCTGGACCCTGGTCTGGTCAAATACGGCCATGGCAATTTAGTTGTCATAGCAGGGGAAGAATTATCGCTTGTGGCGGGCGGTCCACCAAAAATTTTGTTGTCAACTGGCCAATTGGCTGTTTGGAGTTTGAGTTTGGAGTTTGGAGCAAGGGTTCCTCCGCTCCCAGACACGCAGGCAAGGTCGGCTCGATCTCGGACGGAGTGAGTTTATTATAAAGCAGGGGCAGCAGCAGGTAAGCGTATTCGCAGGTATCGCGGGTTTGGGTGTGAGCATTCTCACCTTTGCCTAGGGAATGAAATCTAAATTAAATTCTAAGGTAAGCTGGGTAAGGGTTGGTTAGAGAATGAACTTTAAAGAGTCTAAATATTATTTAAAATAATATTTCAAAGAATATAATGATTATTTATACAGAAATATTGTTATCCTTATGTTTTATTATTAATAAGACCCTCTTGCCTCTTTCTCAATATCAGAAAAATATTTTAGGTGAGTAAATCATTGTTATAATAGGTAAAGGTTTATTTCTGTTAATTCTTTATAATTTTTCCAACACAAAAATCCACAAATTTCACACAAAAACAAGAGCATTTCCAAACCGACTAATACCTCTTCTAAAGCCTTTGTATTTTTGGCAACTCGACTTTGTCAGATGTGTGTCCAGCCTCTGCCATGTGTTTAAGTAATTTGCCACAGCAAGAAGGAGACTGAGAGTGTTGTTATTCTTCCTGCCAGCTTTCACAAATGATTATGTTTGATGTGCACTTAATTTGTGGTTTTTGCATTGCGAATCGAAGTCGAAAGTCGCATCGAGACGACAGAAGTGCGAATCCAACGACGCATTAGAGTCGGAGGATGTGGGTATCCCCTATCCCGATCCCGATCCCTCGATTCGATGGCCCTAAATAGCCGTTATACTGGATTATTGCGCCATATTTCATTAAGCAAGCTCCGCAGACTTCGCTGGAGTCTGAAGTGCAACTGAGAGACTTGGAGCTGCGTCCTGTCCCTGCGGCTGGATGGCATAATCTCTATAGGCCACATTTATTTCCATGGGTCACTGATAGTGCGGCTATCAAAACACGGGAACACTTTTAAAATCGCAATGAAAAGCGGCAAATGGGATGCACGCGCTAATAAAATGCCGATATTTTATGGCCAGACGAGGGACGTGGACGGCGGGTGGCAAGTGTGAATCTGCATACGAGAATGCAGATTTCCAAAGGGAGGTGAAGTGGGAACAGAACTGGGACACTGAGGGAAGTATCATTGATTTTTTTGGGTATTTTAAACTATAGTTTAAAAAATTTAATTCTATTTTCCAAGGCCTCTTATATAACTTCTAAATATCTTGAAAGAATGTTGCTTTATATCTATTATTTAATATTCAAAACATTTTCTAAATACCAAAGAAGCTTGCTAAAAATAAAATGAATCAATATTTGTATAAATATTTCACTTTTGTTTTTTAGAATTTTTTATTTTAATTTAAATATTATTTTATTAAATTTAAATATACTTTCGAAGGCTTCTTTTGATTGATTGATTGATTTATTGACTTACATCCTAGCACAACAAGATTAATTTAATTAAATTAAATTTAATAATTTTGTAATTAATAAATATCTTTATAGAATGTTGCCCTACAATTATTTTTTTACCTTTAAAACATTTTCTTAATACCAAAGAAGCTTACTAATAATAAAATGTATCAATAATTTTATAAATATTTAACTTTTGTGTTTTTAGAATTTTTTATTTTAATTATGTAATAAATAAATACCTTCCATTATTATTTTACCTTAAAATCATTTTATAAATACCAAAGAAGCTTAGTAAAAATATAATGACTATAAATTTATTTTAATTGTTAAATTCCATGTCTCTAGATTTTTTTTAGAGGTAATATTCCTACCTATTTTTCTCCCTGTGCACCGCTCTGGTCTCCTCGTTTTTTTCGGCGCCAGTCGGGCCTTCAGCCTGTGTGTGCCCACACATCCGCCGCATCCAGAGGACGGCGGACCTCCGAAAATGAATTGCAAGTCATTGGGACTCTGGGAGTCTGCGTCCATATCCAGAACACACGTCACTCTGTCTAGGATAAAGCCCGGCTCTCTCAGCCAGGGAAGGCAGGATGCAGTGCGCCCGCTTAAGTGCACATTACTCGCATCATTTGTAATGCTAATCAAAGCCAGTCCCGGCCAGTCCAGCTCCAGACGAAGTCCGCTCTGCGGTATCTTGAGTTGTGCGCGGAGTTAACCTACATATAATGCAGATGCAGGACGCTCTCGGAGACCCGCCCAGCTTGACAAATCTCCTACGCCCACGCTGATTAACAATCGCAGCCGCAACAAACAACTGATAATGAGCGATTGACTCTACAAATGTGACTGCAGGGGGTAGTGGTGGGTTCGGGATTGGGATTGGATTCCGAGAGGCTAGTGAGTGCTCCACTTGGTGCCTTGGTGAGTGCCTTCAATTAGGAGGGGGACACCCAGGGGGAAGGTACTTTAAAGTGCGGTCACTGATTGGGAGGAGTAAGAGGAACCTCAAGGTGATCTTGAATCCTTAGTAGCACTCTCAATTTTAACTAGAAACACCCATAAGAAAATGAAGTACTTACTCACCAATTTATGGGAGTTCCCAGCTTGCACCTTTATATAAATTTATTTCCAAAATTCAATTAGGTTCTAGCATTCTTTATGGCAACTCCCACAAAGCTCCCTGACCGACACCCACACCCAAAATCGAACTCTCCCTTTCTGCCCCGCAGAATCAATTTAGTAAATCAAACATTGCCCTGCCCTGCCCCATGGCGAACTACCTTTATGTTGCGTACCTTCTCTAGCAAAGTCATAACAGCAAATGTACCGTAAAACAAACATGTTTCAGCCAACTGCCATATATGTGAGCCAAGTTGAAAGCGCTTTGAACCAGCGGCAGCGAGCAACAATCGCGTCATAATCGTTTGTACCGACTAATTTATGATCTTAATGGCGGCTAATTAACACCATTTTCCACAATTGAAAGATTTTCCATTAAATAAAACACTTTATGGAATGGCCCAGCAGCACGCAGTTCCCGTCCAACCGTTCATCCGTCCAGGTTTCCACTTCCAAGCGAGGTTCAAAGAAAGCAGTCAACTCATCCACGTCCACAGCGGCACTGGGAGAAATAATAGGTGAATACTGATTTAAAAATTTGTTGAAAAAATCAAAACAAATTCTGTTTTTAATATATTTTATATAGGAATAAATATCATTATAAAATACTAATATTTGTAAGAAGAAAACTTACTTAATGTTACTTAATGTAGATCTTTTTAATTTCTAAGCCTGAAAATGTGTAAACTACCTTGAATAAAACCCCAAATCTCAAAGATTTTTCCCTCAGTGCACATCCATATCCACGGCTGCTCGCTTCACTAACCTTTCCACTATTATTCCCTCCTCGCCTTCTGCGGCGGAAGTTGAGCGGCAGTTCGATGCGTTCGCAGCTCAAATGGAGCAAAACACACAAAACTCCAGAAGGAGAAGTGCAAACAAAGCAGACCCCAAATGAAGGGCCGCCACTGGCTGGAAAGAGCAGGGTATTGGCAGGGGCGCACACTGAGCAGAGGGGTTAGGGCGGCGTCACGAGGGGAGGGACAGCAAATTGACGGCGCTGCAAATCGACAAAAAGTCACTGGCGATTCTTAACGCATGAATGGCAAAGTTGGCCCATAGAAAATACGAAATAGAAATAGAAACAATAAGGAATTTGGGGTAATAATGAAGCTTGGATGCTCTTTAAGGAAATTATAGAAAAATTATATACTAAAATAAAGGGTAACCCCACAAAATATTGTTCTAAGAGTACATGGAAGAGGGGTCAGCCTCATTTTAAATTTATTTATTAAAAATTATATAATAAAATAATGGGTAACCCACAAAATATTATTTTAAGAGTACATGGAAGAAGGATCAACCTCATTTAAAATTAGTTATTAAATGAAATCGTCGAACTATAAATATTTTAAAATAAAACTAATATTTTGGAGGACATTTTTGATTCAAAATAAATGTTTTATATTATATAAATCATAACACTTTGAAGTATTATCCTTACTAATTGGAATTAGTTGAAATATTCATTTTTTCAATGATGAAGATTTTAATCTAGAGTTTCAAAGACTTTTGAAAGCATTTCAATAATAAATTATAATATATAATAAATTTCTCTCCTTCTGTTTCTAATGAAATTTAATATCAATTCTTAAATTATGTATTTAAATATTCATTAAGCCCCTGACACTGCAGAGTATTCCCCAGAAAAAGAAAAAGTGTTGGCTTGGGCGGCATTTGAAGTGCAGTCGAGCCTGTGAGCTTTGCTGGCCCGGCCTGTCGCCGCCCGTTTGGCTGGCATGGACTGGCCAGAGCTGGCCAGAACTGGGAATACTATACGATTGGCAATGGGAATGAGAATTCGAATTCGAATGGAACTGCAAATGGGCTGGGGAGCGGGCAACTGGCAACTGGGAACGGGTGTCCAATCGCTTGTGACGAACGATGCGATCTCCAAGGCGGCGGCAAAGTCACAGGCTGGGACCGACTGGGACTCCGACTAGACTCTGGCCAAGATCGGAGAGAGAGAGCCGCCCGGAGTCACAGTCACAGCTGACAACTCACTGAGCGCGCAATGATTAATCGCACAATTGTGCGCCAATGGGCATCGAACATCGGATCGGTTTCAGATAGAAGTCGGTTCGGCTCTGTGCCCTTTTTCTGCTAGTTTTCGTTTTTAATTGCGATCAAAAGTGTTGCCGGAAGCCATTTACAAAGGCCTGTCACCAGTCCACCGCGGCCACTTTTATCGGAATCAATCCGAGGCGAAGCACTTTACGCTCTGATTGAAGTCCCAGACTGAGACCGAGACTGAGACCGAGACCCAGACCTAGACGCATTAGCCCCTGATCAGCCCACGCAGCCATCGCGCGACCCCTCAACTCGAGCGTGTCATGTAATTGAATTAAAGACCCAGGGAGACGGAGACGGAGGCCTGATTAAAATTCCAGCACATCTGTTCTCCGGCGGGGGAATGCGCGGCATGTCCAAAATGTGGCCACGATCGGCTGTGTGGCACCTGCAGCCCGGCCACGATCTTCTGGGCTCCGACTAAGCCAATCTTGGGGCTTATCAGCCACATTGCAATCTATGTAATGCGCTCCCAATTGCCGGAGCAGAAAAAAACAACAAGAAACTAAGAGACAAGAAGTCTCTTGGATAAGTCTGGGTTTATATACTCTGGCAGTAATTTTAAAATATTTTATTTACTATTAATTTTCACTGAGGAAAAGCTCAAATCAAGGTAATAGAATATAAATAGGATCTAATAATATCTTGTAAGTAAGATAGGGTACTCTGACTACCATAAATATATTCATAATAAATAATAATTTTTAAATATTTTATTTACTTTTAATTTTCACTGAGCAAGAGATCAAGTCAATGTAATAGAACTAAAATAGAATACAATAATATCTGACTACTATAAAAATACACATCAGTAAGTAGTTGTAGCGCCCACAACAGGCACTCTCTTATTTTTGTAAAAAATCTTTATATAAATTTAAATTATATTTAAAAATATTATAAATATATATTCCTCTCAGAAAATTTCCTATACCCCAGTTAGAGTATTTAAAAAAACGACGCAGCCAGCTGATCTACGATCAGCAATTGACGACGGATCCAACCCGCCAAGCTATCCAATCGATCGATCGCTCGATCGGTCCCATCGATCTAACCTTAAACGAAGCCAGTCGAGGCAAAGAAAGTGATGGGACAAAAACGACGGCAAAATGTTGCTCAACAAGGACGCGACATGCCAGGCAACATTCTAGCCCCGATCCTCCTCTTCTTCGCCAATCGCCAATCGCCGGCGGTGACATCTTGTCAACTCAAAAATCATGATCAACAAAATGCTGGCCGATGGCCGATGGCCTGCACAAACATTTCTATTGGCAGGCGACAGGAGGCTGGAGTCGGCGAGGATGTGGACCAGAGAACAGACGAGATCATCTCCAGCGGCGGCAGATCGATGGTGACAGCCGCCCGGTAGGTTCACACATAAGTGAGGCATCATTCGAGACGTCATCGGAAGCGATTAAAAGGCGCACACAGACACACTTTTTAAGGAGCAGCCGAGGCTGTCACTTGGTGGTCGCCGAATTGGTTCACCTGTCAGCGGTATTAATCTTGCTCCGATTGGGGTAGGTCAGACCCAAAAGAGGATCGATCGATCGTCTTGTTTGGGTGATTGGAATGGGAACTAAAATCCACAGTTTATGGTCTACTTAACTCTACAAAATTAAGGAGACTGGAATAGTAAGGAATATATATTTGTTTATGTATTTATTGTCTTTATTTAGAACATGTTCCTTCCACCAAACAATTAAATGATCGTGATAAAGGCACTTCCTTGGCTTGTTAAACCAATAGTAAAACCGAGGAAAAGTGCTTACTGTTTTAATTTTTAAAAGCGTATCGCATAAAACGCCACAAGCACGGTCCCGATCCCGATCTCCTGACTCCTATCCTGATCCCGATTCCCGATAGCGATCCCGATCCCAGGTGATCTCTCTCGTGCTGTGCTCTTCAACGGTTATAAACCAGCTGGCAGGCTAGTTACCGATTTATTGATTTTAATTGCAACCCGAGACGTTTATTTGCAATAAGAATGCGGATCGCTGAGGGCGGGGAGTCTACGGAGGATACGGTGAAGCCTCCGTGACAGGGGCCATAGTTTTGGCCAACTGCAAAAACAAATACAAGTGGTCAATGGCACTTGAAGAAAATTTGGCAGGTATTTCATTGAATTTTTTTGGAATTTCGGAGTATTTAAATATATAAATAATATTCTTAGATGTAGTATTTGATGGAAGCTAAGAAAAAGCTTTTTCTAAGAATACTATAAAGTTTTAGCTATTTTATTTTTGTTACCTAAGCTTAGCTTAATTCTTGAGGTTAAATTTATGATTTCCATTAGATTGTTTATGGTTTCTTTACATTAACAATATTTAAATTTCTCTTAGGTACTTACTAATAATATTAATAATATTTATAATTCCCTTGGGTACTTACTAGTTATATTTTCTTTATTTTCTATCCCTTAAGATGCCTTATTTTTTTGGATGTAAGACTGGAACTGAGTATTGGACCATCCTGTAGACTATCATGGGGTCCCCACCGAGCGTGGGGCATATCATGACATTTTATTGTGTTGTCAGACGGAAAAGTGCTTATTACGCATGCGCAACGGCGTCTTATAATTGTGGGGTGCCACTGCTCCGGCGACGGCGACGTGGAGGATTGCAGTTGGAACTCCAAGTCGTAGTCCCAGTCCCAGTTCAGACTCCCATCTAGCCCCGCATCGGTTGTCGTTGTTGTTTACGCCGGCGATTGTTTTACAAATTAATATTATTTTATGATATCGCGTTTGTTTTGCTAATTGTTGCATGTGTGGCGTAGATTGCATTTACAAGCCGCAACGGCGACGGCGACGACTCTCAGGGAACTCGGACGGGGCCGTCCGGTAGCCGCGGCCGGTGCATTTTGACAGTTTTACGAGCTCGGCCAGCGTTGAAATGAATACCTGCTAGGAGCCGAGCCGAGAAGCCACCACCAGTTGGAGTTGTCAGCTTCGGAGGAGCTTGGCAGATGGGAGGTGGAAGCCACGGGCAGTGCGAGATGGCACCGTGTGAGTTGTGGCCATGTCCGAGGCCAGGAATGCGGCAAGCCACCCAAACATAGGAAGCCTCTAATGAATGTTTAGCCAGGGCATCGTAAATTGTAATACCAGGGATAGCTCAACGAATGGGGAATGCCCTAAAAGAGGTTTTCTAGTTAGCTAAAATTTAAGAAATATTTTTATTTAGGTTTACAATTTCGTAATATTTTATAATAAATAAAAAGGCATGGTTTCGTAAGCTATAAAATACTAAAATCATATTTTAAAAGATATTAGACTCTCTTTCCTCCTTTTGTATTTTTTTTCGGGTTAATAAAAGACACACAAGTCAATCGAAAATTGCTGATAAGACTCCGAAGCGAACTCCCTCTTGGTCTCTTCTCAATCATTTGGCAAGAGGCGTCTCCCATTTCCATTGGCAGCTCGTCGGCGATAAGGTGCCACACTTTGTTTTGCTTTAATTGTCAATCGCATCGGCCGTTTATCTTTATGTGGCAAGAACAACGGCCACGTTGCTGCCTCGGCAGACAGCTTGGCGGGGTCGCACATCCCCAGCCACGGCCACATCCCAACCCATCTATATCCCAGGCCCAGTCCCATTGCCAGTCAGAGTTCCCTCCGATGTCCCTCGCTGAACTGTCAACTGTCAGTCAGTCACCTCCGCCTCCGTTTCTGGGGAACATCAATATGTGACCAGGGTTCCTCTGTCTTTGTACTCCGTTCTCTGTTCTCGGTGTTTGCAGCATGTTACTCCGCCTGCTGATAACTGATATTTGACAACTTTTGATGCCCAGACAGTGACTGCTGCTGGACTGTTAAGGAAACGGACAGCTGCTACGAAAAAATAAGAGAAACGTGGGTCCTTGTCTAGGCAAACGTCTATTAAATGCTAGTTCTAATTTTTTTCGATTTTAAAACCAACCAAAACTGCCACTTGCAGACCCTGTAATAATCTAAAGTGCCTTCCTAATAGCTTAAATTTCCCAGCTCGCTAGAACCTCGCTATTAACGCAGAGGAAGTGCTTAGCACATAATTCAAATGCACTTGGCTTTGTCTTTAAGTACTGCCATATCCTTCCCTCGATTTGCACCTATATATTCAGGCTGCTTTGAGCGATTACCCTGCCTCCCGGATGAGTTCGGTAAGCACAACAATTCGCCGTGAAACATTTCAATAAAAACGTTCCCGTTTCCATTCGCTGCATGATCATTTCAGTAACAAGCTCTCACCGAAGGAAGCCACAAAAAAGTAAGCGCAGAGAAACGCAGTCAAGAAGGAATCGCCTTCCGGTAATGGTTATGACCGAGAGTGGAGAAGAAAACACTTTATTGAAATGAGCGCCGATCGAATTGTGGTCTAAATGAACTTGTTTTCAATGAGTGAGGAGATCCAGGGCTCCGCCGTGGTAACGTGCAATTTTTTCTGGGGTTTCTTTTTCCTTTTTTTTTTTTTTTTCATTCAAAGCCACCGCCAGTGCGTCCATCAATTTATGAGGTGGTCAAGATTGTGCCAAAAATTGAGGGCCGCAGAAATAAAAACCTGCGATTGGGTAATTACAAGCAAGTAGTCCAGATGAGCGGCACTTGGCTGCCATTCAAGATGATGAATATGGCTTTTTGGTGGGCAGTTTTATGGGTTTTATGACTTTCGAAAGAAAATGATTTCTTCTGAGGGAGTAAAGAAAAATTATATACTAAGAAAAGTATTCCAGAATCGTTTCAATGTGTTTAAAAACAAAGTAACAGAGGTATCGCCTTAATTGATCATATTTAGTATTTATGTTACGTTTAAAATTAATTTAAAAACATTTTGAGAATTCTCAAATGTTATATTACTTTGAATTTTATGATTATAACATTTTGGGAATTCAGAGGTAAAAGCCAAAATAATTATTAAAAATTACACATTTGGTAATAAATTAATTGTTTTATTTGCATATGGTTTTTAAGAGGATTTTTTCCTTTAATTATTGTCCTTTCTAGCATCTTTATTGACCAGAGTCGCTTGGCTCAGTGTGCCCGTTTGTTCTTTCACTGATAATACCTCACTACTATACATTAAATGTATCTTAATACTTAATACTGCATACAAATATATTCTTAGTATGATCACAGCCTTTATCTTTTTAAAACAACCAATTTTATAATTTCAAAGAAATATTTTAAAGTTTCTTACAATATCACCTCCTTTTCAGATTTAATTCCTTTTCTTCCGGTGCATCCATCGTTGTGCTAATTTGTAGATATCATTTGAGTAGTTGGAAACTTTTCTAATTACCACAGACACCCGGCAGAAGGCAGAAGGCAGAGGCAGCCGGCAACCGGCGCATGTTAATTGCTCCCGAAGAGTCAACCTAATTATTAATAAGCGCCAACGCGGCTGTCATTGTCGGAGGCCCTCGAAAGCCTGTCATCATTTTAATGCCAACTCGTTACTTTATTTATCATCAACATCATTTCGAGCTGCGACGCTGACAAGCTGCCAGTAGCCGGGACTCCGAGACTCGGAGACTCAGGAGCTGGAGCCGGAGCTGCAGCTACCGGGATGGGAGTGGGATCTCGGAGCTGGTAGGGAATAGGGAGCGCTGCCGTAACATTGACTACGGCGCAGATAAAAGTCTTTCCATGTCGCTTCAAATTTAAGTTTTCAATTAAAAAAGACATAAAATGTACGAGTATGAGTAGCTGTCTCCACTGCCAGCCAGCAACTGTGTGCGAGAGTATCTGTGAGTGACGCAGTGCCGCTGCTGCTGCTTCCGAGCGGCGACTTCATCATCAAGCGAGTAACAAATATTGTAAAGTAGTTTGACTTTGACATAGACGTCATAACTGTTCGAGCATCCGACAGGGGTTAAGTGGGAGCAGAAAAGGGGGCGGAGTGGTGGGTCCATAAACAGGGGTAAATCTTCATTTAATTATAAGAGTTCTTACAAGTGCACTTAGGGAAAAGCAGGGAGAGTTTTGGAACTTTTAGAAATGTTTACATTTGTTTCTGTTTAACTTTTAAATCTGGGTGATTCTTAAATAAAATCCTAACAAACCAATTTATATATGGGTTATTGTCCTACAGTGCCAGTGACCATTTTCTATGTGTGTGTTTAAAATTTAATATTTTCGGAATTCTAATTATTTTCTTTGATATTTTAAAGATCCACCTTCATTTTCTGCACTTAAAGAAAAGCGTCTTCATTTCGACATTTATTTGTGTTTACTTTTTAAATCGAAGTGACCGTACTCGCATTTCAGAAAAAAAATACGAGACAACGACTGAGCTGTCACGGATCAAGAGCGATACAATGAGTATATATTCCGTTTATCTTAATTAAGATGTATTGGGGCAAAGAAAAGAATCTTAAAAATATGAAAATGTCATCCCTTGATTTTATTAATTTTATAACTCGCAGTGAACGTACTCGAAATATAAAATAAACTATAATAACTGAAAGCAGTGTCATAACCCCATGTTGAACAAAAATAGCAACCTTTTTTAGCCCTTTCATCTCTCATTTATTCATAATCTTAATTATTTTTTTGTAATCTTAAAGCTCTGAATTCCCTTCACAACTTTCCCAGCTTGAATCAAAATTAACGCTTCTCAAAAAATGGTTCTAACCACTTCCAACAAATTAAACTTGTAAACTTGGTTTTTATGATTATTTCCCCCGAAACTAATGCGATCAATTTAAATTCCAGCAAAAGTGGAGAGCGCTTAGAGGGAACTTCACCCCGAAATGTGGAGCATTTATCAATTTTTATGGCTCTATTTGCTTGGCCCGTTGATGTGGCCTTTGTCTGACTCTGCCCCGGGCACAGTCCCCGCCCCTGCCATTGCCCCCATTCACTTGATATGCAAATAACTGAATTTCTGTTTCTGTTTTTCAACACATATTTTTGGGAACTTTATTGCCACACGCTTTTCACACAAAATTAATGCAAACTGGACACCATTGAAGTGGTCGTTAAGGCGGCTTTTTGTGGCCAAAATGGTTAGCTTGTGCCCATTGTGCGGGTCAAGCGCTGAGCGCTCTGGGAAAGTGTGGCACTCCACTGGCCAGTTGGTCAGTTTCATGGCCTTTATTGTTGGCAAACGGAACGGAACGGCATGGCCCCGGCCCGCTGCTGGCCGTCTTTTGAGCCAAAAAGATAAAGACAATTATTATCGCCATTATCGCCAGCATCTGTTCTTGTTGTGGCCAACTTCCTACGTTTGAAAATGATATGCTGGCACTAGCCAGGTTCCAGTCCAGCACCGAGACCCCTGCCGCATACAAATTGGCAATAACCATCAATTGGCCGCCGAGAGCGGCTCTCGGCCAAAAGGTGTTTCTTTTATATATATTTTTTTTTGGCCAGCGTGTTTGCATTAGAATGAGCCACAAGCAGCTCCTCAGTGCCGGAATGCCGATTACAGCCAGCGATCAGTGGCTGCTGGTGCTCTCCTTGATTCGCTTTCTTTTTATTGTGGCATTGTCTCTGCTGTTGGCCATACTCTAGGTGGCAAAACGGCTTTGTTGGGGTAAGAAGACTCGAGAGTTTGACTTGAAAACTTGGTAAATATTAAGGCTTTAAAAGAAATAGAGAAATTTGAACAAAAGAAAATAATTTTTTTTTTCTTTAACCACTTTTTTAAAATTCCTTAAAATATTTCATATTAATTTTTGAACCCCACATAGGTCTAGATTTTTTTATAGAGCATCCTAGCATCGAGTAGCCATCCATGCCTCATTTTTTTATAGATCGTGTAGCGATCGTCGGCCATAATTGTATTTTCGGCATTCGTTTCTTGGCCAACAAATGCGAATGCGAATTCGAATTCGATGGCAATGTCTGCGGCAGTTTCGGACAAATGGCACTCACACACTCGGGGTCCCAGAATCAGAGTCCGCGCATCCGCATCTTGGTGGGGATATTTCCCGACGGGCTGGGTGCTAGCTGCTGTCCATTGTTCCAGCCAAAATGTACATTTGTTGGCGGCCGGCTGCCAGCGGCTTCTGTTGCCGCTTTTATTGAATGTGTAGAGCATTCCGGCTAGCGCATAATTGCTGACTCTGGTATGATAATTTCCCTGGAATCGCATCGGATTGCATCGGATCGGCATTGATGTTGCGAAATGCTGAAAATCTCTCGTGAAAGGAGCAGCATCTGCATAGGTCATAGAGAGAGAGAGGCGGGGCTGCGCCATTAATTAGGGACTCCGGTTCGGTTTTGGCGCCTGGTTGCCAGGGGATATTTACCCAAAACAGACAATTCATCAATTCGGAGCCCCGTCTGCCCGCCATTCAAACTGTCATCTGCAGCCTGAGATGCGGGGACCCTACCAAGTGTCGTCTCCCCAGTCCAGCCCCCATGGAGCAGCTCTCCCCGGTCGCCGGCATCTAGGCCCTCGATAATTGCACTGTCACTTGGCTGAAGACATGGCAATTTGTGGCCATAAAAGCGCGCAAATTTGTTATGAGTATGCACTGGAAATTAATAATAATAATAATATATTCTATAGAATTAATGGAGATTTTAGAATAAAATTATAGTAAGTAAAAATATTTATGCACATTTGACAATGAAATTGATTTAGTATCAATAATAATATATTTTATAGAATTTATGTACATTTTAGAATAAAGTAAAAGTGTGTAAAATATTAATGTAGATTTGACAATGAAATAAAGTATAGATCTGAGCTCTCTCAGGCACTTTATTATTATTTATAATTAATTAATTAGAAATAATTTTCTTCCCTAAACTGCTTTTAAAATATGATTACTGTACGTAGGTATCCCTATTTACTTTTTCCTACCAACTCCTAGATATATATTTTATAATTTTTTCCCGACTGTATATGTCTTGGTCTTTATGGGACCGTTGATGAAATGGAAATGCGAAATGCAAAATACTCAGACTCTCCGATTCCGAATCAGAATCAGAATCAGACGGACGCAGAGCTAGGGCCAGGAGAGCCAGTGCCAGTCGCTGTTCGCATTGCAATCCATTTAATCGAGCCATCATTCTCTGGTCGCCGTCGTCGGCCGCTGTTGATTTATGAAATATTTTGTGCGCGCCAGCTCGCAAATGAAAATCCATGGCCCATCGTCCGATTTCATGGGGCACGCGTTGCTGCCCGGTATCTGGGTATCTGAGAGATACTTTGCTTTATGGATGAGCTGGCTAAGAGCTCCATCGCTAAGCAGCTAAGAGGCGTTGCACATAATTTGCTTTGATCTGTTTCGCATTTGGCCAGCTGTCAACCGGGAGATCTGGCATGGATACCTCCTGGTTACCTGGAGATCTCGAGAGGAGAGAGAGAGAGAGGGTCCGGTGATGGCTGACAATGGAAGCGAACTCTTCAGAAGGATCGAGCCTGCTGTTTAGGCGTAGGTTTTAATGCCAATTGGACAGATTTTTCGCAATCAACTTGCATGTCCACATTAATTTGTTGTAATAACAAATTGAAAGTGCTTGGAATTATTTACGAGAGCAGAGCACCTATGAGAGCGAAAATTAAGATTTATATTTAGAATGCCATTAAAGGTAACTTCCTGTGGCAATAACTTTAAGTATTTTTGAGACACAAGTTAGTAAACTTTGTTCTGTAACTGTAACTTCCAGTATAAATATTTATTATTTATAATTATTTAAAATTAATCTCCTTTTGAAAACATGTCCTTAAGTATTTATAAGATAAAAGCTAGTAAACTCTCTTATAATATTAATAAAGTAACTGCCAGTATAGATATTTAATAATTATAACTAATTTAAATAGTCCCCTTTATTTTAAACTTTTAGCAAATGTTTTAAGGCTTCTTAAAACCATAAATAAACCTTTTGAAAACTTAATAACCCATTACCATAAAACCTTCGAGTCTAGAAACGATTTTTATGGTAATTCCAAGTGACTTTTCAAAATTGCTTCTAATAAAGTTTGCCCCTCTCTCCCTACGTACTTAAGATCAATGATAAAGCCTAAAACAAACACTCGAAGTCGAAACAGAAAAAATACCAGAGAGCGCGTCACGTTTTCTTGCCCCGAAAAATAAATGATTTTGATTTTTAAGTGCTCCGCAGAGAGAGAGAGGCTGGAAAATATGTTAAGAAAATAAAAACGAATCTCGAGCGGCGGATGTGTAACAAATTGAGGTTGAACCAAGCCCACATTATCACTGTGATAAGGCCATCGATCGAGTGGAGGCCTACCAGTTCTCGTCTCTGACTTGGACGTGGACTTGGGATTTGATACACTTTGAGATCTCGCCCAGCTGTCAGTCGGGGGAAATACTCCGAAGGCACTTGAGACACTTCTCTTGAACTTCAACGCCTGCCAGCCCGCTGTCAAAATATTTCAATGGGTTCTCAGTCTCAGTCCCAGTACCGTTCCCGATCCAGATCCAGATCCCAATCCCCTTTTTTATGGCCAGGGATCGATGCCGGCCGCGTTGTGCGGTCTTTTGATGAGATCTCAATATGACGGCTGTCCAGCCCGTTTGTCTGCGTTTGTTAGACAAATTAAATCTGTTATTTTTTAAGTTTTCAATACAAACATTGGGACTGAGACTGGGACTGGGACTGGGACTCTTGGCACTTCTAAGTAAGTGAAACTTGTTCTAGGGGACCTTCCCAATTTGCCATGGAGCCGCATTCCCATGTCGCGTTCTGTAAACGCAGATGATCGCAGATCGGGGAGATCGGATGATCTTCGTTGCATTTTTCTTGTATTTATAAGGTTTCTGTCATTTCTGTTAAGGATTGAGTTATTTGCTTGCCTTCTCTCGCCTGTTCGTTGTCTTTGCCTTTGGGGATCCCCGCCTTGTGTCCGCATGCAGAAAATGCGGTTGTTTGTTATTGTAAGGCGATACTTTTTGCCATCGATCGCCGCCCCGATAAAGATGGTCGCACTTCCTTGCGACAACATGAAACGCTGAAATATTTGAATAAATCATAGATGGCAGCGTTTTCTTTATTTATATGTATTTTTTTGCAGGATAAACAAGGCGAAAGGTATTTTAATCAATAACGCAAATTCCATCAAGACAAAGGGGAAAATCTTGTAAGGTCTTTGGCGGTCTCTACTGATATTAAAAAAAAATTATACATCTTCAGGAGAAGAGGTTACCTTATTTGGATATTAATTCTTGAAGCTGTGACGCAAAAAAATCTATTAAAAATAAAGATATGGCATTATGCCAGTTGATTTATTTTTAAAAATATTGCAAGATGTTGTTAAATATTTTTTGAATGAAAAATCAGAGTAAATAATAATAAACTAACACAAATTCTATATCAAAAGATACATAAAATTACCATAAACCCCTTTAAGCAATTGAATTTTTGTGCAAAATCCACCTGTATCTCTGCCAGGAATTTCCCACTCTCCGAGGCTTCCTTGCCATTATTTACCATTCTAAGCCCGGAAAATCTAGCAAATTTGCCTGAGAATTACCATTTCCTTGGTCGCCTTTAATGGCATTAATTTTCAATGGACAACTAAAGGCCTTTGTTTGCATGGGATTCGAGTTTGTAAGCCATTAGCCTTGGTCCTCGCACACAGAAATTCCCACAGCAATCAGAACTAATTTAATTCTGATAAATGACAGCTGCAGTCAACAATATTATTATTGCAGCACAACTTTCCCAAAGCTTAGAGAGGGCAAACAATAAAACTGCAATTAAAGCAGCTGTAATAAACATTTGATTGCTGTTATTATTTACCAATAACGACGACAACAGAATGGATAGACACACACAGTGCCAGGGAAATGGAAAAATTGTTTGCAAGCAAATTGATAAAATAGCAATAAAGTTAATTTTGCATTGGCCAGGCACTGGGCATCGATATCAATATCGCAATCGGAATCTGCATTTGCTTTTATTGACAGTGTCTTATCATAACTAAAATCATTTGCATGCAAACAAGGGGGCCGGAGGAGAATAAGCTTAACATGAAAATTCAATAAGCATAAGACTTTCGAATTTACGAGGAAATTAACAATAATATTGCAGTTGCTGAGGGCGCAACACGAAGGCTGCCATCGGATGGGGACACTTCCATGTGTCGCCCCGCCACCGGACCCCCATAGAGCCAAGACTGGGAGGGGGTTCTATAGGAAAAAAAAAAATTAATAAAAAGAAAGGAGGATGTACAGGCTGGGATGCCTTGAGTTGGTACACTTTTTTATGCCATTTAATACTAGTTGTTAATAATAAAACAATATTTACCTTTCTTATTTACATACTTCTGGTTATTTTCAAGCTCCATAATTTGAGAGTTATTAAGCTGCACTCCAGATAATTAAATGGACTGTAATTAAGTCCAGCATTTATGACACTTAAAGCCACTGTAGCTTAAAATCAAATAATTAAAATTTAAGAGCATTTACTGTTCGCCGTGGCTTCCTTTTTTTTATGGTTTAATGCATTTATTTAATAAATTCATAGAGAATTCTGCCACAACGCCGCCGGGGCCTTGGCCATCACGCACGCAGAAAGTGGCAGTTGAATGGTTCCGTTCCGGAGACCATTGAGTTCTAGCCATTCTCGGCCAGCAAGCATCGATTGTAAACGATTTTACGAGCTCGCCTGCAATAATCTACGCAATTTTATTGACACTCTGACTCTGCTCTTTGTGGGACGAGTAATTCATGCGTTTATCTCGCCGCGGGACATCTCGAGTTCGAGTTGGAAGTCGCCAGCAGAAAGCAGCAAAGGGGGGACCCTTAGATGGGGTCTGGGACTGGGACTTTCTCCGCGGCGACCCACTTGACTCGAGTCGGGGAATGCGCTTGGCTTACAGGTTGTCCCATTTCGGGAAAGGTCTCCCATGACCTATCTGATTGTCACCTAGCGGCTGACTAATGAACAGCTAGATGAGATTGGGATTGGATTGGGAGTTGGATTGAGACTCGGTCTTAAATGGCAGCTGGATTTCAGAGTGTCTCGTTTGTCTCCGGTAGCTGTCGCCGTGTTATCTGTATTTGGAAGCTAGAGACTATCTGGCGATGGCATCGGTATCTGTGCTACATAAGAGAGGCTCTAAAGTCCCCTCTAAAAAACCTCTAAAACCTCCACTAAAATCCACTCTAGAGCCCCTTTAAAACCCCTTAAAAATCCCTCCCATTTATAACTTTTAATCGCTTGTCATAAACTGCAATCGTATTAAATTGCCGCTCTGTCTGACATGCAATTATATGTAAATAAATATTTATTTAAATGCTTACTTATTTATACTTTTTTTTATGGCTGCCAGTCAATGCCGTCCATTTCATTCCCTTTTTATTTATTTCATTTTAAAGGCTTGTTAACTACTTTGATTAATGGGAACTCCTCCATTAAATTCTCCAGCAGCTAAGCACCTTTCTTCACCATTCTCTCTGATCACTATTTAGTGACTTTCCAATCGGCATTTCCAAGACTCAATTAAGCTATAAAAAACAAAGAAACCCAAATATTTGTAAATTTTTTTATCGATTGTTTCACACAGACAAAAAGACTGCGTAATTATTAACCTTTAACATTTTCACGCTTGAGCTTTGGTGGGAAACAGCGGAGAAAGAAATATAGCCACCAAATGAGTATGAAAAATATTCCAAAAATGGCCTAAGCCAAGGGAGTAGCCCTGGCTGAGGCAGAAATGTTTTTCTAGATATTATTAATGGAGGTCTATTTGTCAGAAGGGGATATAGTGGATGCGGATGCGCAGGCAGCCGTGACTAATCAGCTCGCGCTGCTTATTCGCATTCGCATTCCGTTCTACGGCTACGGAAAGTTTAACTGGACTCGCTGCTAATTGCCGTGAAGGCGCCGCTTCTCAGAGCCAAGAGGGTTATCCCCTTAACTCCACGAGCCATGCAAATTGCGGCAACAAGTGCCAGAAATCCCGGCATTGTCCTCGCACTCCGAGCCATCTCTCCAACTCCTGGCCAAGGCGATTCCAGCTTAATTATCATAGCGCTTTCGGACACTCGAAGTACAGGGAGAATAATTCTAAAGGGTTCTTGGAAAATAAAAATATTTATTATTAAGTTTTGTAGTTTTTGAAAGCACATGTAATTATTCTGCAAATTTTTGAAAACCAAATCTTGTTTAAATTTTACAGGAAAATATTTTTAAATATTTTTAAAAGCTTAGGAAAATGTTCTGTAATTCCTAGAAATCCAAAACATAGTTAAGAATTTGAGAGGAAATTATTTTAAAATATTTCTCTAAGATTTCTGGATTTATAAGACTAAGAAATATTATTCTAAATTATATAGGAATCTCTTTTCAATGTAAAAAAGATTTCCGTGGTTCGATTGCCAGACCTTTCAGTACCTCACCTTATTGAGACATTATCTCAGCCAATTTCGGTTTATAAATCCCAAAAAATATGCATTTATTTTTCCCCGTGTGGGTTGTTGGATTAGCAGCTCCCCGATTTGAGTGTGTACAACCAATCAGCAGCTGCAAGTCGCCAAATGAGCAGCAGAGCTGGAGCTTCGAGTCGGCGGAGTCGAAGTCAGTGCCTCATGTGTCACCCGGAGGCTGGCTGCAACGTGTTGCGCTAATTTTATATGCAAATTATGGCAAAAGCGCGACTTGTATGCTAATTTAACTCCTCTTGTTCGGCCTTTCACCCCCTCGGCCGCCCCTGGTTAGCACTCCTTTATTTTAATGATCTTCCTCGCAGGCTGGCAAATATTTGGGGAATGCGAGGCAGCCGCCGCTCCTCCTCATCTTCCCGCGAAATGTTTGCGTTTTTATCTGGCGCAAAAGTGTGAAATTTTGACGCGACGTCAAAGCAATTTCTCGCTTCACTTTGCCCCGATATGTGGATCAGAGACTTGGCCTGCAAATTGGGGATTGGGAGCTGGGAATCAAGACTGGGACTGGGACTCAGGCTGGGACTGCGACTGGGAGCACTCCTTTCACCGCATCAGGGCCGTTAATGATTTTTGAATACATCATGCTGGGCCTCATTTTAACACACTCGCACAGGGGTATGCTTAAAGCAGTTGCTCTCATTTGGCTGGCGGATATTTCTTAAGCATTTTACACTTGGCAGCCTGTCAGGCCTTCTCAGATATGTGTTTGTGACTTTTTTCGGATTTTTTGGTGGCTTGTAAGTCCTTTGGACTGTGTCTTAATTAGATGTGCCAGCAGACAGCGACAGTCAACGGGGCGAGTGATAAAGCTTAGCAAAGGAAGCCTCAATTAAAAAAAAGATTTCTTATAAATACAGAAACTTAACAACTTATTTAAACCTTAGTTATACATTTATCTTGAATTTTAAAAGTCTAAAATAACACTAGAGAATATGTAAAATCACAAACATATTTACAAATAAACCTTGAATTAAATATATTATTGTTTTTAAATCCAGAAAATATAACCAAGCTTCTTAATATATTTTATTTTATGGTTTAAGCTTAGTTTTCAATTTATTTAGAAGCTTTAAATAATACTAAGGCATATGTAGAATCACAATAAAAAAAACATATTGACCTTCAATAAAATATTGTTTTTAAGATCAGCAAATATAACATAACTGCTTCTTTAATTATTATTTAATGGTTTTAGCTTAGCTTAAATTTATTTTGAATTAAAAAGAGCCCAAAATAAACCAGCAAATATGTAAAGGCCCCATTAAACTGCAAAAACTGGGTCACTTAAGAGCTATTTACCCTCCAGCCACCACTTTGTGCAATCAGCCAATCTTGGCCATATTTTTTTCGACGTATTGCGAGGGTAACGAAATAGAAACAATTTATGAAAATTTATAGAAAACGCCGAGCGCAAATCAAGTGTTACTAAATTGTGAATAATGACTCCATCGCGGCCAAAAAAAATGGAAAAAGCGAACCGCTCGACGGCTGACCAATTTCTGAGCGCTACAAAAGACCAATACAAAGTCTAACGAATCTAATCAAAAGATAAACTCACGCGCATCGACGAGGAAACCCTCCTCTAACGAGTAATTTTAAGTTTCAATCAAAAATTCGATACACTTTGCATGCCACAGAGAGACTTTCGGGGGGACTTTCGGGATGCCGAGCTCGTGCAGCTAATAAGCTGCGGCTTACAGAAATGCGGCAATAATCATCATTTATTTTCGGCTTCTCCCGGCTTTATTATCTTTATTTTGTGTTTCTGGCTGGCCGCAAACATGAAATTATGATTTTTATTGAAGAATTCGCACAGCGGGCGGTGTAATTAATCAGCGCTCGATGGGATGGTGCGACGGCAGCGTGAAACGGGCGAGGTCGAGTGTCAGCAGAGGCGGCAACAAGCATGGTGCTCCCCTCGTAACGAAACCCCCCCTCCAAGACAGTGGCTGCCGCAGCACAGGGGTCAGCTTGGGGCCGCCGCCGCCACGTTGCGTATGAGTAATTTCTGGTCGGTGCCGCGGCAGCAACCCGCTGCGAAAGTGAGCTTAACGGTAGTTTCCACCGGCTAACAATTCCATTGCGTTCAGCGCTGTTTGATTTAAATTGTTCCTATTGTTGGCCAACTGCCGCCGCTTTTGGGCCACACAGAAAATCTACAAAAGAAAAAAAAAACGGTTGAAAAGGTGCTTTAATATCAGAAAACGATAATGTTTTGAGGAGACAGGGCTCGAATTTAACGGGAGCTTATTTATTTATTAAAAATATGTATTATTTTAAATCGTATATTATTTTCTTTCTTCTTTTCTTCTTTCTTCATATGTCTGAAATTATAAAAAATAAAATTAAGCTTGAAAATGTAGGTGACAACCCCAAAAAGGTTGCCCTTAAACCACATGAGGTGGCAGCCCTGGAAAGCCCACAGAAAACCTAAAAAAAACATTTAAAAAGGTGCTTTGATATCGGAAAACGATAATGTGAGGAGGAGACAGGGCTCGAATATAACGGAAGCTCATTTATTTATTAAAAAATGTGTTATTTTAAATATTTTTCATATGTTTGAAGTTCGAAAAATAAAATTAATCTTGAAAATGAATAACAAATTAATTAATCTTAAATAAAAAATTAATCTTAAAAAAGCTACCCCTAAACCTCATGGAGTGGCAGCCCTAGAAACCATACAGAAAACCTTAAAAAAAGGGTTAAAAGAGTGCTTTGCCATCGGAAAACGATAGATTGGGTAGGAAACAGGGTTTAACTGGGGCTCATTTCTTAATTAGAAATATATATTATATTATTATATATTCTATTCAATTTAAAAATAACATGTAAGTTTAAAAAATGCAGGGCTTTAGAAATCCCAACATCCGTTTCCCTGCTGGTAAATCCAGTTGTCTTTCCCTTAACCTTTCTATTCTAATCAACATTTTACACACATTACACTGACTAGTATTTAAGTTTGACATTATATTCCTAACTAAAAAATCAAATAAAACTGCTTCATGAATTTTTCTACCAAGCACACTCTGGCGTCCAGATTTGTCCCGAACTTGGCTTAATCAGAATTCAACACTGGCTCTGGCCGGAAAGCATTTTGGGCCCGCTTGTTAGTCCGAGCCACTTAAGCCAAACCTAAATTACGCCAAAATCGATTGCAATTGCGTTGATTATCGCTGTCCAAGCTGGCCGTTGCCGAATTTATCGCCCGCAAATGCATTTCACGCGAAATTTATGTAGTTTACTGGCACCCCTCCTAAAAAGCCAAAAAAACAACAGAAAAAGAGCTTAAATACACGTACACATATTGGTTTGGAAGCTGGATCGATCGGAGCGGTGGCTATTTGGCCACCGGTTTTAAGCGACGCAGCCGGCGCTCTTTTCGGACTGGCCGCTTATCGTGGCAATTACAACCCGAGATTTATATGGGCCAAGGGGTTGGCCAAAAGGTTGGGCCAAAACGGGGAGGGGTGCTGACCAGCAGCAAACACCCGCACGGAGTTCAAACGAACGCAGCCGGCAGCCGGCCGCCGGCCGCCGGGAGAGTTAATCGCCAAGTGTTTCTCTCGCTCTTTTATTTTTTTCGGGCCACAAAATGTCGAATTAAATGGATTTTTATTGAAATCAAGTCGCCTGTCGATGCCAGCGGCGGCCGAGGGGGCTGAGTCAGGCGGCAAACGGCCGCTGATTGGATCTTAAAGGATCTAATTGGTCTCCGCGAAGTCGAGACAAGGCTAAATCACTGAGCAACAGCAGCAGCAGCGGCGGTGGTGGTCGTGAGGGGTCAATTGCACTGGCCTGATCTACGACAATTGCAACGGGGTCTTTGAGCCACGAATACTCGTAGAGCTTAGAATTGGCCAGAAAGAGATATGATCGGCAGGGCTTCATAAAGTTCTTGGAGTCGAAACGCTCTGAGAGATTGCCCGATAATCATTTAAAGTGTATTGAGTAATTGAACCGAAAGCCCCAAATTAAATGTGAAAAATCCAAGTGATTGCTGTCTATGGGTGCTGTTTTTTATTAAAAAAGATTTACTAGAATTTATAGATAAGCCAAGATTTAAAAGGTGGGTCAAGAATTCCGAATTATAGCTTGTCAAAGGTTTTGAAATTTAAGACACGGCTTGCTCTGGGTAAATAATGCTTTTAAAAGGTTAGAAAATATATCTGCTATTCAAAGACCTTCCTCTTTTTCAACTCTCATTACCCATGCCTTTTTCCTTAAAATTCCTGGAACCTAAAAAAGCCTAAGGGCCTTTGGCCAATAGAGTCATAAGCGTATTAGACGCCATCGTTTGCCATATGAAGTTATTCACGGCCAAGTGCATTACTAATTGGCAGCAGATTTTTATCTAATCCAGCGCCATGAATTACAATTTCAACTAATTACAGTGGTGCCTGTGAGGAGTGGAACTTAGCAGGTGAAGGATGCAGCGCATCCATGTGGGCAGAGCAGAGCAGAGCAGCGCGGCAGCTCGAGTGGCGGCGTTCAATGATTTATTGGTTTGTAATTTCCATTCGAGCCCACGAGCTGAACACCAATGAGCCAGAGCCAGAGAGTTCTCTTTGGTCTGGGTCTCTGGCTGCCTAGACATGAACATGCGACAGGAAAGGCAAACACGAGGCCGAAAGAGCCGCCAGCGGTATTCCAAACTGGGCCTAAAACGATGATGGCCAACGAGGAGGATCCGATCTGCTGCTGCTGGTTCTGCTGGCCCGGGTTGACATCGGAGCAGCGTCAACTAATGAAGATGCGCGATGCATCATGCTCAGGCGGGACTCGAGTGGAAGTCGGGATGGAGTCGGAGCTAGAGCTGGACTGCTGCTTGGTGTGCTGCCCAGTCAAAGCCCAGAAGCAATTTTCGTAATCAGAGAAATTCATAAAAATTAAAAGAGTCATTTGCATGTTGTTGCT
The DNA here is from genome assembly GCA_018153105.1 of Drosophila rufa. Lineage (NCBI taxonomy): Eukaryota > Metazoa > Arthropoda > Insecta > Diptera > Drosophilidae > Drosophila > Drosophila rufa. The sequence goes on from JAECXS010000085.1 coordinate 5,525,910, forward strand.
GCACGAGCCTGAGAAGCTGCAACCAAACAGGGTACAGGGGAGACAAGTTAAAGTCAAGAAACCATAAACCACAGAGCATATCCATAAAAATAACTCCAAAATTAGGGCGGAGTAATATACAGATAAACAGATATTTGCTATTGAAATAAATAAATAAAATAAATACGAAATACAGGCATTTACGATCTCTTAAAATAGTTAGGTTGTTGATTAGCATCAACAGACAAGTTTATTTACTTTATTACTTTAATTATTAAAAAATGTTATAAAAAGGTGCACAAATTATTAACAAATATATTTTATAACCTTGCTAAGTAGTAAATAAATTTCCTAAAATTTATATATGGAAAGAATATGATATATTTGCTATACATCTAAAATATAGCATACTAATTTTAATAACTTTCATTAAATAATATTCTAAAATATTAAGAACCTTAAAATGTAAGAAAAAATTCCACCAAACCAACCACTCCTTCTCTTGTTACATAATTGTAGCTTCCATTTAATGACCACTCCCCTTCTTCCATCTTAGCCACTACCCACTGTACCTAAGTAAGTGCAAGAAGGATTTTTTTGCGAAGCCAAGCCAGGCACTGGCCGAAGACTATGGCCTCTCCCAACTGGTTTGCGCCAAGAGCTCTCGGCATTTGGGTGTAAAATAAAGGAATGACTAATTTTTCAACGTTTCGACGAATGATAAATGTGGCATGTGGCGAGCCCGAGAGCAATCATGTTGCACTGTCACTTGGGGCACACACACACTCCAGTGCAGACTCACCAGCAGACTCACCCAGACACTTGCAATCACAATCGCAATCCCAGAACACGTCTCCTAAGCTCTGGCTGCCACGCTGGAATTGTTGCAACGTCATAATTATCCATCCAGAGCCACAACCTCTGCCCGAATCCCATGCCCATTCCCATTCCCAGCCTCATCCACATGCTCGACGGCGTTGTCCTCGGCCCTGAGAATGAGTAACGACTGTGCCGGTAAATGGACACAGACTTCTGTTAAGTACAGAGAACAAAAGTCGGGTAGCAAATAAGTATCCTAGAATCTTAATTTAATATGGTAATTATTTAATTTAAAATCAATCAAAGGGTTCTTAGAAATCTGTAATCAAAAGAGAGCTAGTAAGGAGCTAGTCTAATGAATATTTAAAATCAATATAAATGCTTAATCACAGTGAGCCATTAAAGGTAAATTAGTTTAAGCACTTCCCTTACCCTAAAAAAATCCCTACTTTTCCCCCTGTGCTGCTGTACACCTCGCACTTCCTAGAACATCATGGATCATAATTAAATATAGTAACTATTTAAATTTAAATTAATCAAAGGGTTCTTAGAAACCTCTAATCAAAAGAGAGGTAATACAGCCCTTCTAATGAATATTTAAAATCAATATAAATGCCTAATCACATTGAACCATTAAAGGTAAATTACTCTAAGCACTTCCCCTAAAAAAAATCCCTATTTCCCCCTGTGCACATCCTAGAACATCATGTTGATGCCATATACTCGTATATATTCCTTCCTGTCCCGCGAAACTCATCAACCGACTAACTGAAAATTTACATTTTACGCGACGTGACGACGATCATCCAGTCCAGTTGGAGTCATTAAGCCGCCAGTGGGATCTGGTAAATGTTGTCAAGGAGATTTAGGACCCTCGCCTCGCTGAGTTCGCTGAGTTATGCTAGGCAAGGATTCGACAGGCGGCCAAGGTGGTCTGGGCCCGTGTCCAGGTAAATATGGCCCACAACACACAACAGCGGGCCAGGGCTCTTGAAGTGGCAAGTAACTGAGGAATGCCCTCGAGGAATCATTTTATAGTCATCATCGGAAGTTGTCCAGCTCCGGCTCTCGCTCCGGCTCCGAACCAGTCGCGCTAAACTAGTTTGGCGCATTTAATGAAGTCATTAAAGGCCGCGCGTGTGGCGCGATCTCAAATTACTTGGCATAACCGAAAATTACATACAAATGGAGGGGGCTGAGGATTGGCTTGGACAGAGGAAACAGAGGGAACCTAGCCCTTGGTAAGGACGCGCCCAGAAGAGCTTAAAATAAACCCAGCAGGAACCGCTTGCAACCCGCCTTAAGAGGGGGCAACAACTAATGGAGCTGGAAAACTGCTGACTGGGACTGGGAAGTGGGAACTGGGAATGGCTCTGGTACTGGCAACTGGCAACTGGCAACTGGGAACGGGACTGGAACTGCGAGTGAGCGACTGTCAAACCGGTAGACGTGGACGGCGGCCACGAAAGAACAACGGCAGGAACAACCTTCAGCGCCGACTGCATCCGCGAACTAATGGACTGTGCAAAAATGAGTGACGCAGCATCGGATGACAAGTGCACTGAAAGAAAGTATAAGCAAGGTAGCTTAATAAATAGTACATTTATAGGAAACAATAACTATATTTAGAGAGAGAATTTTTGACATGCGAAAATTGAGATTTGGCATTCTTAAGAAAAAAACCCTTTCTTATATTGAGTACGAATTAATTTTAAATTGTCAGATTCGCAGTAATTATTCTCATTTTAAATACAGAAAAATATTAGACTTGGTAGCTCTTTCTTTTTTAAAAAAGAAATTAATTTAATTTACAATATATACAATTTTGAAATTTAAATTCAATCTAGAAATTAAATAAATATAACCTTTTCTTGTTTTGAGTACGAATTCATCTCCAATTTTCTGATTTTCAGTATTTTTCTCATTTTAAATACAGAAAAATTAAAGACATTGTAACTCTTTCTTTTTCAAATAAGAAATTAACTTAATTTACAATATATATAATTTTGAACATTAAATTTAATTTAGAAATTAAATAAATATGACCTTTTCTTATTTTGAGTACGAATTCATCTTAAAATTTCAGATTCTCAGTATTTTTCTCACTTTAAATATAGAAAAATTTTATATTTGGTAGCTCTTTCTTTTTTAAATAAGGAATTAAGTTAATCTACATTATATTGAATTTTTAAATTTACATTTTATTTATAAACTAAATAAATATTTTATTATCGCCCATATTCCCAGAATTTTTCCAGTGTCCCTTCAAGACAAGTCTAGAGTGCGGACATTGGATCCTGCGGCGAGCTGCGAGCAGCTGCCCTCGCGGATGGCGGGTCTTTATATGCAATGGCCATATTTAGATAAGGTAACGACAAAATTTTTACAATATAAATGCTAAGTCTAGGCCTCCTCGCTCCCCTCCAGCTCGGACTCGAACTTGGACTCGGAGTCCTAAGAATGATGTAAAACGCATTGGGAATGAAGTGCAGTGAAGTGAAGTGAAATGAAGTGAGCTGAGAGCTGAGCTGGGCTGAGTTGAGTTGAGGAGCGTTCCCGATGAGAGTTAAATTCGTGTTGAAATAAATTAATTGCGCTAACTTGCAACTCATGCGGCACCCGTTGCAGGTTCCTGACTCCAGGTTTGCCCAGATGCAGATAGACTGGGCCAAGGCATTCCCAACTTGAATTTGTCGTCGGAACTGGGGGAGATTGGCGGCTGGATCTCTCGGTGGCTCTCGGTGGAATGGAAGCTCGCCTGCAGCATCATGAGTGCCATCGATCAAAGTCTGCGTTTGAGAGGGTCTTACTTGGGGATGCACAGGCAAGAGGAGCCTGCTTCTCTTCGCTATTTTTTTTTCTTTTTTGTGTCTCGCCTCGAGTCAAATGTCCACAAATTAATTTTCTTTATTAAATTTCAGCATGAAAAATGACGCGAAAAACGCTTCCGCATGCGCACCAAAAAAATCTGAGAGACTCAGGTGTCGGCCAGCTGACCGAGCCGAGAGTTGGCCATTTTAATTTGGCTAAGACAATGTGCCGTTTTGAGAGATTCCTGGCGGTAGCCGGAGCGTTTAATTGATGGGAAAAGCTTAGAAGCAAGTGCCACACATCAGAATTCCTCATTTCGTGTTGATTAATTCCATGGCCATCAGCCGCGGCCACAGTCTGGCTGCCTTAACGGGTTATGGAACGCCTGGTGGACTATTGATGAGCCGGAATGGGGATGCTAGATGGTTAATAAATGGCGGGGCTGAACCCAATTGAGCCCGGGCTAAGGATGCACTGGGGGAAAATGGGTTATCAATGGGTAAAGTAGACTCTTAGGCTGGTATTAAATTTATACTAATAATAAACAATAACCAGTTTCCTTTTGTTCTATTGATGTGATCTCCCATAGTAACCTTATCTCGTTTTAGCTACCAATTCGATGAAACTTAGTTAATTAACCGAACCAATTACCTAGCTGCTCAAAGAGTATAAATCGAAACCAAATTAAGCCTCAGTGAATACTCACAATGAAGAGATTAGACACAAAAAGGTCCAAGTCATTTCCACATACAGAGAGAACAGAGGGAACAACTTCAATTAGGCCGGGTTCAATGCAAAAGGGATCCGAAAAGGAATTGGAAATAATAAGGCGTAACTAAATGGGCGCTTTAGTCTATAATCATGACACAATTTCCGCCGGAGTCGTATTTGTATTCTTATTCCATATTCCATACTGAGTATTTCCCGCCCGCGTTTGTCAGGAAGTTCTCTCTCTGAGACATGACTCCACGACTCCATCGATGAGTTGGCAGAAAAGCGGACTACTTACACGCGGAGCTGGAGCATCGAGTTCCGCGTCACAGTTGAGAGTTCAACTTGAAGGGAAGCGACGACGACTCCGCAAGTCGTAAGTAGCAGCCTTAAATGGAGGCGATGATGATTTGTAATAAATTGAATATTAACCAGCATTTGTTCAGGTCTCTGGGCCTCAAATTGCCAGCCATATGGGGGTACTCCAGGGTACAGAGAGAAAATTAATAGTTGTGACATTTAAATTAAAATAAAATAATAATTTTTAAATACTCTAAAGATGCAGTACTTATTATATTACAAAAATCATTGTTATTATAATAATTTTATTAAAGAAAACTCTCTTTCTGCAGTTAATTCTGATATTTTCTCCTTACAAAAAATTTAGAAAAATATTATTAAACCGGGAGAAAGAAGGAATTCAGTGGAATGCCAGACGCCGCAAGTGTCACTCATTTGCACTCGTTTTCTGGACGGGCAGACCGAGGCAGGAGCCCAGCCAGATATGACAGGTGCACCGGGTAACCAGCCCCTCTGATCGCCGTTACTGGTGTGGCACTCCTAGGCCTATAATTAAGATACCAAAGTGGTGTAATGCGCACATTGTTTCGGTAAAAGAAAAGGGTATATGTATATAGGAAGTTCGTTCCCCGCTCTCCTGTATAATTTGTGAACAATTACGCTTTGTAATAGCATTTAATGACTTCATTTTCCGAAATAGCGGCGTCTGCATTCCATTTGCGATCTTTATCGCGGCTGCTTTGGCTACAAAATGTATATGGAAAGCTCTCAAGTTATGTGGGAAAAAAATTAGAGAGAAATTCTGACAAAAGAAACTTTTTTTTAAAATCAGTAAGCAACGAAAACTTAAAAGAGAAAAGTGCCTAGCTCTTGGAAAATATATTAAACCATTAGGAAATGTCTTAAAAACTATATTTCAGTGATAATTTCTTGGGTAAAATTATTTCAGTAAGAAGATTGGTTTTCTAAACAGTTTTTTCGTTTTCTTTTCACCTTCTTCTAGAACAAATTTGTCCAGAAGAAAATAGAAAAGCACATAACTCTAGTAAAAATATTAAACCATTAGGAAATGCCTACAAATTATGTTTTATTAAATTAAAATAGAAATTTATATACACTAATTAGGTAACATTATTTCAGTGAGAAGATTGGATTCCTAAAGAGTTTCTTCATTTTTTTCACCTTCTCCTAGAACATATTTGTCCAGAAAAAAAAGGACAAGAGGTAATATCCCACAGCAACTGTCCTCGGATGTTAAGTGCAAAATAACTTTGTTCAAATCGGGGCCCGGTTGCTAAACAAATTTGTAGTGCAAATTGCGAAAAGCTTTTAGTATTATCTGAATGGTAATCTGATCCGATTATCATTGGCAGCAGCAGAGCGCGCCTAGTTGTCGGATCAACTCTTGGCCAAGATCGAAGCGAAACGGAACGGCACGGCACGGCCCTAATCCCGGCCAGTGTCATTAAAAATATTTAAAGCCAATCCCAAGTGGAGCTGAAAACGAAAACTGGTACTTGAAGTGGGACTGGGACTGGGACTGGGACAAGGATCCCCCGGGTAATAATCGTAAACATCACTTTGCATAATAAGAATGCTCCATCAATTTGTGCACTATCTAAAGTGATATTAATTAAAAGATCATTTATATCGCTGTGCATAAAATAGCAAAATGTTAATCCTGCGCTGAAAGGACTGGCACTCATCACTGCCAAATGGAATCAGGCTCCTCGTCTCGATGCCAGAAGAAGTTGTCGCTCAGTTGGCGCGTTGATATTTATTGATACTGACAATGGACCCCGCGGCTCCACCTTTAGCTCCTACAGTTCCTCCATCCCCATCCCCATCCTCTCGAGGATGGGCATGACAAGTTATGCAAATCGCGGAGACACCAAGATCAAAATAAACTTTACGCATGCAGAGGCCTCTCCGCAGGTGAGTGGGCAGAACGCACGACGACGACAACATCAACATCATTGCGGACAAGGTCATCTCTCTCTCTGGGATGGGAGACTCTGGACCCTGGACGTGGCTCTGGCAATTCCTCAAACTAAGTGACTCGGGCAGATGACCGAGAGGAGCGACTCTGTCCGAAACGAGTGCAAAAGTGAAAGATTGATGGCGAAATTACTTTAAATGCCGGCGATGCCAAAGGAAGGTGGAGCAGAGATCAGGAGCGGATTGAGGTTTATAGGGGTCTTATAAAAGGGTTATAAAGTAATCTATAAATTATATCAAGCTCCTAACTTTATTTAGATTAAATTGGTTTTGATTTAGAGCTAGAAATAATATTTATAAATTTATTTGTTCTGTTTCTTCCCTTAAAATATAACTCTTATTATTTATATGAATGAAATTAATTATCTCACATAATTCTATATATTTAAATACCCTGAAAGTAACCCAATCCCCTCCCGATCCCCACTTGGACTCATCCATGACAGTGCAAGGCCCTAAAACGTAAACAAGGCAGGCCAAGTCTTAGACAAACGTCCTGGTCTGTTGATCAATCTGCGCGACGCCTACCCAAAAAACCAGGAATCCTCTTCTTTGGCCAGCTAAGTCTTCTCCTCCAGCTGCGGCTCCAACTTTAACTGCATCTGCAACTCCAACTATGACTTTGACTCCAAGATCCGTTCCCATCTCCGCTCCGTTGGCGACAGGCGACAAACCTGTCTCTGGCGGTGGAGAAGAGAGTTCCTTGGGATGGCCACTTGGCTCTACATTGTAGGCCGACTTTGGCCGCGGTTTTGACTTTGGCTTTGGCTTTGGCCATCAACTTGTCGTAGCTCATGGCTGAGCGATGGAGATGTGTTACAGGGAAAGAAATAAATCTATAAAAATATATTATCAAAATATATAAATAGATTTTTCTATTAAGAAAAACATTTCAATTAATATTGAAAATATAGAAAAAATACACCAATAATTCCTACAGTCTGTAGATCCTACTGAGAGATAGAAATAAATTTACAAAGCGATATATTATCTTTTATTCCCCAGAAAAATCCCTAAAAACTCCTATAAAGACCAGTTTTTCCTTGTGTAAAACGTCTTTGAATCAGGATGCCTCTTCGGATCGGACAGACTCAGATCTTATAGGATGGGATAGGATGGGCTCTGGCCGGCTGGCTGCCTTCAATCAGTCGAACGCAATTCGAGTTGACAACATGTCGCAAATGCGTGAGGCTTCTGGGGATCGAGGGGGGGAAACAGCCATGTTACAACATGGACCGCTCTTATGATTATATAGATTATATTGCCTGCCATCCTAGGCAGCAGCCGGCTGCTCCTCCGCACATCCTCCATCCTCCTGGCGAGGTGAGGTCCCGTCCAGTCCAGTCAGCCGCATGTAATCCACATAGCTTCCCCGCCGGATGCCCGCGATCTCCGTGATTGAAAGATTGAGTGCCAGGCACAATTAAAGTGCTGGACGATGATGATGTATGTATAGCAATTGTCACAAGTCCTAATTTGGTTTGGCTGGCTTAGGCCAAATGCAACGGAACAGGTGTGAGCAGGTGGCCAGAAAAATGGGACTTCTATTTGAATAGAATTTATTGAATAAATCAGAGATGAAAAGGGACTCCAATGAATAGTTGAGGAGCCTCAAGGCTTCCTCTTCAGCAGCAATTCTTTTACATATTTAAAGTGAAAGCAACAGAAATCAATTTCTAAGAGATTACAGCACGTAAAGAAAAATATTCATATATTTATTTTATGTAAATAAATATTTAGTAAGATTTAAGTATTGCAGATTTCCTGTACTGGACTTTCATATATCATTTTTTCATGGCTCAAAAAATGAAATAATTAGTAGAATTTAAGTACTACAGATTTCCTATACAGGACTTTTATAGAACATTTTTTCAAGACTCAAAAAATTTAATAATTAAACCAAGTCCCTCTTGAGAGTCTCCCGGCTTCTGTAGGATCTGCAATCCATTAAAAGTTGTTAACTATCCAAGTTCGAAGTTGCGCATTTTCCCTTGTGTAAATAGGCAAACTTTTGCAGACTCATCCAGCGTGTTTATGGCCAGCAGAAACCTTCATTATTTATATGCTTATCGCAGTGATAAACCCGCCTCAACGGCATTTGCCTGCGGACTGAGCCTGGTACTTCCCCTCATCTTTTTTTCTTCATATTTTCCAGGGAGTTAAACAAATCATTAAGTACATCGCCGTGGATAGGGGGGGGAGGAGCTCAATCAAACGGCCATTCTGGGCAGCGTTTGTGCACCTGTCGTCGTCGTTGCAGCCAAAGGCGCCTGGAAATCTGGAAATTGCGGAAATGCGCTTCTGCGGTGCTTATTGGTAGCAGCATAAAGCCAGATTATTGACGCAACAATAAAACTGCGCAACAATCAAAATAATACAAGATTTACAACTAAGCCCAGCGGAGTCAGACTCAGACGGCGAAATAAGCCGGAGATTCCAATTAGGGATGGCAGTAATAACGATAGGTTATCGAAGTTATCGAAATAAATCGTTGTTTTGAGAAGGAATATATTTGATGTGAAATTTAAACAATTTTCTTTGCTTAAAATAAACTGTAACTAAAGAATTTAAATTTTTAGTTGAGATAAACACCGAATTCACTTAAATAAAATATTATTTTCTCATTCATTTCTTAATTCATTCGTGTATGTTTTACCTAATTATAAGGTATAAATTTACAAAAATGTAAACATAATTTATTAAGATATTAAATTTCGATTATTTCAATATTTCTCACAGCTCCGATTCCCTCTCCCCATCTCCCATCCCCAATTCCGATTCCGATTCCGATGGGAATGCAGACGGGGCTTGGGCTTGCACACAAAAAGTGCAATGAAGATGCACAATAAAATAAATAAGCGCATAAAAGGTGAGCAGCGAAAATTTGCAGTAATTTGAGATTACGTTGGCATTATGGGAGGCGAAAGAAAGACCCGCCACGAGACCTGTAAACCGTTGCCAACTTTTACTGCGGCGACAGCAGAAACTCAAAGCAGCCCGGCCAAGCCAGCCAGCCAGCCAGTGAGACAGCGAGCCAGGTCCACAAAAGCCGCAGCTGTTAATGAATGGCAATGGCTTTGTTGGTAATGAAGTGTTGGCCATAATGCCGCCATGACGATGACGACCAAGACAAGACCCGAACGGAGCGCTCCAGACATTCAGACTTTTAGCCAGAAATGACGACATTGACACAGAGGGCGATAAGCCAGATAAGGAAGTCCCAACCCCATTGAGTGGTCTAGTTGGCTTTTGTCTGGTTCTGGCCAGGATGCGCCACTGGGGCAATTAGCCAAGGCCAAGTGGAAAACTAATAGGAAACTATGGGAAAACTATGAGGAAAATAAATCTATTTCATTTTCAAAGAAGCTGCAGCAGGGAAATGTAACTTCCTTAGTTCAAGAAGAAACAAGGCTTCAAGAAAAGTCGTACCAGATAGTAAATTAAATATTAATTCCGGTCAAACCTTACCCCATTAAAAATTACATTTATTTACAAAAAAGAATTAAAGCTTTTGCCATAAATTGATTTATTCAGGAATTTCTGAGCCGTAAATCGATTTCCATTCACCGGGGCAGCACTAAATCCATTATGAATCCTGTGCAGCTCGGTACTAAGCATAAATTATAAACATATATGCACAAGTCGGTGTACTAATGGAAAACTTTGATACGCCCATTAAAAATATGACATAAAATATTTTACAACCCAAACATGGCCATAAAGCTCGGCGGCTCAAAATGTGTGCCAAAAAGAGAGGAGAATCGGAGAAAAGGCTTGCACAAATCGCACCTTTCTTAGCTTTCCTTCGGATAGTAAAAATCAAAGAGATTTCAATGTTTGCCAGTGGATAGTGGACGGAGGAGAGCGAGTCCGTTTGTTGTTAAATATTTGCCTTTGATTTAAGCCGGAGTTTGCATCTGCATCTCCCTGTGACCACTGGCATTGTCTTGGCCAGTTTCTCTGTGTTTTTTCTCTGGTAGATGTTGGAGGCTTGGCCAGGCCAAAACTGACATGCAAGACACAAATCATGATTTGCCGGGCCCCTTCTGGAGAGACGTCAACAATGAAATTGTCAAGTGTTGACAAATAAATTTGAGGATTTTCGAGGAGATTTTCGAGAAGATTTACTTATGCTAATGAAAGACACTTGTCACAGATACTCAAAGTCGCTCTCGCACTTGTCGCCACTTTGCGGCATCTCGCCTTGAAGTGCTGGCCACGTTGCCTCGCATAAATATGTTTGCTTTTGGTAGTTTTTCCCCCTTACTGGGAGCTTGGCTTTCAGCTGATGCTTTCAGCCGGAAAAAGTACCGTAGCAAATTTGCAAAGTGAAAGAATTTGAGTAGAAACACTAAATTAGCAAGGGGCTGGAGGACAAAGAGAGAAAGAAAGGAGTTCCTGGAATAATCGGAAGGCAGTTAGGACACGGAGAGTTCGTCACATAAATATTTATGAATGTTTGAGGCTGTGAACTTGCAGCACCACAGATTGCATTTAGAAGGGAAAGGGGGTTCAACCAGGCTCTAAATTTTACATCTTGAAATAAGTTATAATTTATTAGGAGTACGTGTTTTGCAGGGTATTGAAAATGCGGAATAAATAAATATAGATTGCTTACAAAAATGTTCTTTAAAATAAAAAAATATGTTCTTATTCTCAAGAAATCCTTTATTATCTAAAAATATATTCTTTTAGCATTCAAACTCAAATTTTAATTTTTATTAATCATTTTTTTCTAACCGTGTAACAGCTCTTACCCATTTTCAGGTTGATTGGAGGTCACATCCGTAGCTCAACCTAATTAGAGTCCACCTGCAACCGATGGGATCTCTTACATATATCTCTCCGATCCCTACAAAACCTAAGCCATTTCACACGCTCATCAAATTGACGCCCCAGCCTCCATCAGATTCGAGCCATAAATCCCAGCGCCAAAAGACTGGTAAAGAAATGAAAAATCTCAATTGCCTTCTACCTGTGAACTCTGGCCGATAAAAAACAATAAATGTATAAAAAAAAAATATATACAGCCATACTACGAACCAAATTGCAGGCACACATATCAACTGGAGTCGCGATACGTGCCTATTTTGGGGTACACTAAAAAAATATATAAATAAAAGCAATTAAAGAAATCTTATAAGCCATAAAAATTTAATATTTGCTTTAAGAAGGGCTTTTAAATAATTTTGTTGGTAATAATAATTTTTATTATGTGTGATTTTATATAAAAAAATTAAATAAAGGTCTACAAAGACTATGCTTAATTTATAAAATTAAATTTGAAGGATTTATGACTTAAAATTGTATTTAATTAAATGTAAAAAATACTATATAATATTTTTCTTACTCGAAAAAATGTTAAGAATTATAAGAATCAAATTAAAAATACCTAAAATAGCCCACACTCCTTTTTTATCAGCGTAGAACAGCATAATTGAGTAATTAACTCGAAAGTCACTCGAAACGAAACCTGTTCTGCACTCCACTCGTTCCATTCCGCCGCATTCCACTCGACTCTTCTGCGCAAGCAGGTTTTTGAGTGAGTCAGGGAATAAAATGGGAATTGAGTGTCCCAAAATGCCACAATGTTCCTCCATTCGGAATCGAAACAAACACACAGCTATGTTGTGCTGCCTGCGTCGACGCCGGCAGCGCGGCTGCCGCTTATGCTGGCGCAGCGCAGATTGAGATACGTTCGCGGCGGTTCAAGATACTTGTGTTCAGTTCAAGTTGAGCGCTTTCTGACGTTCGTTCAAACGCATTTTCGCGGCCGCCTGCAGTTCGCTTTCCGTTGGCGAGATTTTCGCGAAAAGTCACACACACCGGGAATTGTTTATATCGAAAATAATCGAAATTCTGTGCTTATTTTGTGCTCTCAAGTGCCTGTATTTACACACACACACAACACACACCATCTACAACGTATTGTTTTTAAAACCCATTAAAAAATTAAAAGTGCCAAAGAGAAAAGTTCTATGCAAAATCGTAATAAGTAAATTATTAATTAATATAGCGCAGCAAATAAAATATTCAAAGTCCATCTGCCCATAATTTCCATCGAATGAAAAATTCATAACAAGTGCAGATTGCAGCAGCAACAAAAATAAATAAATAAAGTTGTGTTGCGAAAAGTTTCGCTTTGGTTTCTCCGCACTTTCCGCCACTTTTCGCTGTGACGCCTGCGCAGCTGACTGAAAAAAAAGAAAAGAAAAACAAATCTAATTGGATACTTGGCTGCCAAACGGACACCGGAAACGGAAGTCGGCTGCCATTTGCAATATAGACTAACTAGCAACAACAACAATAACTGGCAAAGGTAGGTGAATACGACGGGGCGGTGTTAGGCTAATTAGCCAACTGCACCAGGGAAATTCCATTGTCTAACGTAGAAAATAATTAGAAATAGAATAAAAGGAATGCTTAGGGAAATTGTGTATAGTTTTTGGCATAATTTTTATGTGAGAACTTATATGTTTTTAGGAATTACGATTAGTGATTTAAAAATCCATACTTTCAAAAATTTTCCAATTGTAAAACCTGCAACAAAATATGAATTTTATATCAAAAGGGTTAGGCTTTCTGAAACTAATCAAGTTCCAAGGAAATAACCTCTAAGAAATTCTGAATAAGAATCGAGGCTTTCGATTGTTTTGCAAGCAAAAATCGATTTGAAATTGAATAACATCGATGATTTCCCAGCTCTACATTTTTAGAGAATATTATTTTTGAGTTCAATTATTACTTAAAATAAGATGTTAAAAGTATTAAAAACTGTCACAAGACTTTTTTGATGCTTCAGAGAATAAAATCAGTAGTTACATAATAAATAAGCAAGAATTAAAGTCACAATCATCGTGTAAATCAAAAGAATTTATATTTTCGTTGCAATTTCCTTATTTTTTTATAAGAACTTTCCCTAATACTTAAGAAGCCAGAGACAGTCCAAAAAATTCACACGATAACGACACTGACACCGAAACAAAAAATAAAAAATAAGAAAACAAAAAATAAAGAAACTCAAGCAGGCGTTTGTCACAAGCTTCAAAACATGCCAAAATAATGTCAGTCCGTCGGTTTGAAATTGTTTGCGTTTCTTTTGTTGTACGAGTATTTTTCGATGTTTGTTTATTGCTTTGCATCTCTCGGATCTCGTCGTAGCCTGGCTTTTTATGGCCTGCGTTTTATAGTATGATTAAATTTGACAGTTGACAGCGTTTTGGCCTTATCTGACTGCCTCGAATCGCTCCACTTGGGATGTGTGTGTGCGTTAAATGTTAATTGTTGACAATTTTCGTATAAATTGACAATTCAACTGGCGTTTTACATGTCTCTCTTACGGTTGCTACTAGCATTTGGCATCGGCGATGAGTGTGTGTGATGTTGGCCTAATGCATTATTAACTAGGCCAACATCCGAATGACTACGCACATCCGATTAAGCCGCAGTTTACAAGGGCGTGATTTAATGGCCCGACTTTGTTGACTTTTCTTGGCAGTTTTTAGCTGAGTTTTTCGGTTGTAATATGGATAATGAGCGGAAAACTTAACAGGTGATTTACATTGACATTAGTTGCTTTATTTGCGGTTTGTAATCAAAGCTGTGAAGTACAAGCCACTTGACATTGAAGTCAAGAGCATTAAGCTTTAAGTAAAGAATTGTAATGTGAGTTTTAATGATTCCAAGTGAGTTAGTTTAAAGAAGGAACTCAGAGAGGGTTAAGATTGCTCATTAATTTTTTTTAAATTGGTAAATAAGAGCGAAAAACTACCAGCAACTTTTTAATAAAAAGAATTTCATTTATTTATGACTTTACCCGATAAAAAATATAAGTTCGTCAGCTCATCTCTTATATTAATATTTCCTTAGTATCAAAGTACTTAATATTTCATACTTACATCTATGATAAATCATTTAAATAATTAACCCAACCCAATAATCCAATTAATCTCAATATCAGCTATGGCTGACTTTGCCTTTCTGCCATAAATCAACCCAACAGATACCAACTAAGAACCTATCTAAACTATTCCCATAATTGTTTATCTTGAAGCCTGAGATTATGCTGTTGTGACAGAGACAGAGCCCTTAGTTTAAACGTGCTGAAATGTCCAAAACAAGCCAACAAAGTGACAAACTTTTCTTCTTTGCCAAACTTTGCTTTCCGCACACACATTTACACGAAAAGAAAAATAAACATTTCCCTTTTAGTTGCCACTGTTTTTCGTTTTTGTGTGCCCAAGTCATGCAATATTTCTTGCTGCAACAAGCATAAACATAATAAAAAAAATATAAAAAAATATATATAAAAGTGGTGTAAAAGAAAATCAGCACAAGGTCAGGCCGCCGAGAAACACCTCGATAAGCAGCTGCCCTTAGCTCCCAACTCGCGGCTCTTAACTCTTAACTTTTAACTCTCAACTCTCGGGGTGCCCTAAGCTCACGAACATTTGCTCAAGTGCTGGCGACTTCCGTCCGACAAATTTTTAGATTTTCAAAACATATTTGCAACACGTACACGGTCGCCAAATCGAAGCTTTTTTTGTAAACCCGACTCTCCGACTTGGCCGGGGCTCAAATTTAAATAAGCAAACGAACTCCGAACGCTGATGTCTTTGTCGGCCTGCGATTTTGAATTTATGAACCCCATGGCTATTATAATTCGCACTCACTGATGGGGTTTTTGTATAAATACAGTAAAGTTTTGTAAATAAGAAACTAGAAATAGGAAAGAAAATTATTAAAACTTCTTCAAATGAAATCATTTAATAGAAACTTCTAAAGAAATTATTCTACAAATATATTTTTGTTATTATTGCAGAATTTATCTTCTTGGCAAATCTTAAATTACGAAAAATGAATGTTTCCAGAAAAATTTATAAAATATCTATTAACAATTAACAATTACTTGATTGCTGAGTAATATAATTTATTTCAAAACCTTCTGTATTTCCGTATTTTTTAATAGCTTCTTTATTTTTAATATCTACAAGAAAACCTTCTTTAAATAATGTTTTGATTGGTTCCTTGTATCTCGTGCTCCCTGTACCAATGTGTCTTTCATGTTTCGTTCTTTCCATGGCCATTTGTTCTAATGTTTATTCAAATTCGCTGGCTGGCCGATTGTCTTACCCGGGCTGCTTGAGTCTGGCCAGTGTCTGTGTCTGAGCCTGAGCCTGGAGTCTAGAGGAGCAGAGTCTAGACTGCAGCAGGAAGGAAGCCCAAGATGGAGAAGCTCCGCTCCGCAGCCTGCACTTGAACTTGAGACCCTCACAAGTGTTTGTTCCCTCGGCGCATAGAATCGCAGAATCCCGTGTGGGTTCGGTGGTTGGTGGCAACCCTTTTTGGTTTTTTTTTTCCCTCGCATGTGTGCAGCTAGTAAAAAACAAAAACATGAATGAAATAAGCCTGGACGAGGGTGATATCGTTGACTCTGCCTGGTGCTTCCCCTAGAACAAACCCAGACCAGACAGCCATCCCAGAGCCACGGCCAGACACCTTTGTTTGCCCAGATCTTGATGTCTGGGGCGAGAGTGAGCCGCTTAGTGGCTTCCCAGTTCCCAGTCGGGCAACCGACGCTTGTCAACTATTGTCGAGGCCTTAATTAGAGATTTCTATTATCTGCCAGCCATTATGCTGATAGATTTAGCTGAGCTTGCTCATTTATATATTGCACATTGTACATAGTTATTATAATTTATATGAGCCAGACAGGAGAGCTGGGGGAATTGAACTTTGCCACTTAATTGAAACTTTTGCCTGCTCACCCGGGCGTATGCGTAATGTACGGACTGACGGCAGTTGCAGCTGCCAAAAAGTTATGCCAAGCAGTTAGTCTCTTGAACTTACCCACTTGGCTCAAATATTAATTACACGTGCTTATTGCCAAATAATATTATTACAGCCAGGAGGATATATCATGACTAGCTTGTTGCTTGTTAGGGGAATCCAATTAAGCAGAAATTGGTTTTGAGTTGCTTTTATCACAAGTTTCATGTGATGGAAATGAACAGAAAGCAAACCTGTAATTTCCTAATCATTTCCATGTATATATATGATAAAAGGTACCTAAATTTGTTAAGAGTTATGCTTTGAAGGCATTTAATTGGGGTTGCCTTTCATTAATTTATATTAAGTTCCTTAACCCTAATTAGCACATCACTAAGAATGCAAATATTGCTAAATAGTTCTACCTTAACCTTAAGTTGCAAATATATTCCGCTTCATAAAATATTATAAAGCAAATCAAGATAAGTTTGGCATAAAAAATACACCCTTTATTTAAGTTCCTTTAATGAACCACATCATTTTAGGCTATTTATGTTCTCTAAGCCATCATATCTCAATTCTATCACCAATCGACACATTCAGCTAATTAGAAATATCGAAAATCTTATCTGCAACTTGTAAATATATTCCACACCACAAAGTATTATTAAGAACATTAAAAAAGTAGCTTAAAAATCTCATATGAAGATAAGTTTTAGACAAAAGATGTAAATTTCAAGTCAAGTTCCTTTAATGAACAAGATAACTTCAGGCAATTTATGTGTTTTATCGAATCATAAGCCAATTCTATCACCATTCGACACATTCAGCTAATCTAAAATAATGCAAATTTTGCCAATTCTCAACTATAATGTGTTTATATATTCCGCCAGACAAAGTATGCTCTGTTTAGATTTGAGAATGGGTATCTTCTTCGATATATTCCACAAGAAAATCAGAAGAAAGAATACGCCGACGCTGAAATACAAAAAAAAAGTAAAGAACGACTTTGATATGGGCTGATGATGAGCTCTAATTTCGAAATTATACAAGATTGGCTGTGTGAGAAGAGCTGGAACTGAAGAACTGGAGCTGAGGATGGAGATCTGAAGAGGCTGAGCTGTCAGCTTGGAGCCGAGTCTCAGTTTCAGGTTTGTTGTTGGGCACATAACAAGTTAATTTTGATGTAAATTTGTGTTTTGGTGCCCCAAACGAACGAATAATGGCAAAAAAAAAAAAAACCGAGAGAGAGAGACCGGTTAACATAATCACTTAATTTTGTGATTGTGTATCTGTCTCTGCCTCGGTCCCTGTGTATCTGTATCTTAGTCGGTTTCAGCTCGTAATCGTAATCGTGGCTATTGGAATTCTATACCCACTGTTAGTCGCAAAGAAGTGTCAATATTATTAAGTGATGATGTCCCCCATCTGAGGCTCAAACTTTTGATAAACGAGCCGAGGCTGTAAATAAAAAAAAACGGGGAAAAAAGCCAACAAAAGATAGATAAACACTGACCGGGCTAAGCTCTAACTCATCCGAGTTGATAAATTGTATCTGTATTTATGTGTGTCGCTACCAGCAAATAATTTACAATGTTTGAGCAGGCAAACTAAAGCTGGCCAGGCCCCAAAAAACAAAACGTAAAGAACACAAACAGAGAGCAACAAAAAAACATAAATAAATAGAAATAGCAAAGGCAGCAAAAGCGAAAACACACGAAAAAAGAAGTAGCTAAAAACAAGCGCAACATAGAGCCACAAAAAAAATCAAAAAAAAAAAAGAAAAGAAAAGTAAACTCACTCCAAAAAACACAAAATGGAAAAAATTGAAACAAATGCTGAATTATTAGCACACAAATCGCCGGCAGCAGCAGCAGCAGCAGCAGAAGAAGATGGAGGAATATGTGGTGGCTGCTGCAGCTAGTGGGTTTTGTTTATATTTTTATTTTCGTAGATGCTGCTTATTCATGGCTCTGCCAGCCAGTAGTCACAATAAAAACAAGAGCAAATTGCCAAGAAAAAAAGCAGAAAAAACTGTGCAGAAATAGCAACACGTGAAAACCGCAACAAAAACCTGGCATTGCAGAAAAGGAAAGGGAATATTTAGAGAGGATCGAAGCGGGGAATACCCTTAAAGAAGCCATAATTCTTATAGAAATCCTTATTTAAATATTGTCATATATGTGGAAAATAGCTATAAATTGCTTTAAGGTTTAAGGGGATATAGAACCACGTTTTCCAGACCTATATTCAGTTCTACCATACCTTCTTTTAGGGCATAAAGATGCAGTATAAATAAAAACTTAAAACAAAACCAACTAAAGTAAGGTAAAGAAGTAAAGAAAAACAGGAAAAAACGCCACTCGAATATGACGAAAATAAAAACTAAAACACATAAACTCGCCAGCATTTGTTGCCTTCGCATATGAATGAGACAGATGTGGGGGTGGGTGTATCCGTGAGTTCTGGCCGCTTACCGGGCGGATTGAGATACTCGAGATCCTTGAGATATCATGCAAACTCTTTGAGCGGCCCTCGGAGATGCAATTACCCTCGCCTGGCCAAATGCGTCGTCTGCAGGGTTCGTGTGTGTGTGCTTAGTACTGTTTCTGATGTGCGGTGAGTGCAGTGTGTGTTGTTGTGTGTGGGTAACCATGCATTTATGACGATTTTAAGCTCGCAGGCATCATCAGCAGGAGGATGGAGGATGGAGGATGGAGGCTGGAGGCTGGAGGATGGGGCTGAGGCTGCGTCGAGGCAAGCCAAGCGAGCTAAACAAGCAAGCGTTAAAACCAAACTAACTATAAATAAAACCGAAAGCCAACAATAGCAAAAAAGCAAATAAAAATCAACAGAAAACCAAGATGAACCTAGCACACATATCCTAGGAAAGTACACAGGAAGAGACAGGAACTTTAGCCCATAATTAGCTGAAGAAATATTAGTTATAATTAACGAATTAGTGAAGTATTTAATCCTAATTCTTAAATAGGGGTTTTCTAACAAGATAAATAATATAATCTCAGTTTTCTTGATTAAATTTTAAAGAAAAAGTAAAAGAGGATCTATGTACACTCTATTATAAAATTATAAAAACAATATTTTAAGTCCTAAATATCTGTCCACATATAATATTTTTATTTATATAACAAAAAATATCTTATAGATACTCTAAAATTAATTTGTTGCCGTGTACTGGCAGCTGAGAAAACGAATACTAGTCGGGAGGGAGAGAAGACAAAGCAAAATAATAATACAAATAAGTATAGATGCATAGATATGCGGATAGTTAGATGGACGAGCGGAGGATGTGCCGCAGCTCCTTCCTTGTGTGCTCCCCTGGCTTGTCCTCGTCCTCGTCCCTGTGTCAACTCCCTCTCCACCTCATGATCATCCACATCGTTGTCGCTGGGCGATCGCGCAGCCGTTGCCATAATTGTTTAGTTAGCCCAAGCTGGCCAAAAGGGTCCCGCCCCAGACGCGACTTTGGCTTTAGCTTTGGCTCTGGCTTTGGCCCACCTGAGAGCGAAGCTATCGGCGGCTGAGACACTGTGTGACAAGAGAGTAATAGAGAGGGTTAGGAAAATAAGTTAAATATTAAAGAAAAATGCTATATAAAATCCTAGAAAACTCTTTAAAAACTCTTTATTTTATGTGCTTTCCCAAGAAGAAATCTTTGATAGAACCTTAGCTTTGGCTTCTCTTATATCTCCAAGGGCTACATTTTTTCTAGTAATTATATTTTGAAGCTAAACTATTTTTTAGAATATTTAGAGTCCGTATTCCAGGCCACTGTGCCTAGTCGCTGCCGTTCTTTTGTGCAATCATGTGCAGGCAATAAGCCGGAGCTGGAGCTGGAGCTGGAGCCGCCGACGCTGCTCACTCCCTTTAGGCATCGGCTAAGGCTCTCGAATCCCGGGCTCAGACTGCGGTGCGGCCTCGTGGATCGTGGCTAAAACCTGATTATGAGTGGCCCCAACTGTTTTGTTGGCTTACATGTTGTGTATTCTAACACGCTGCGGACGTCCTCATCATCATCATGGTCGGTCGTCGGTCGTGGTCGTCTTGGTCGTCTTGGTCGTCTTGGCCGGGATCTGCTGGGCAAACAAAATGCGTCTTTAATGCAAACATGCAGCAGCAGCAGCCGCAGCAGCAGCAAAGGCAGCAGCTTCCTTTGAAGTTTCACGGGATGGGATGGCGAAGGCCTAGCCGGATGATGAGGGCCAGAGCGGAAGACGCCGGTTGCATGTGCGTACAAAACTTTAAACAGGAATTTTAACAACTTGCTTTGTACTTGGCTTGTACTGCCTGCTCTCGGCGTTCGAACAACCGCAAAACAACATAGCAACTTGCAGGCCCCAACAACTGATTTATAAAGAAAATTTCCTATGGGCCCCCAAAAAGGAAGTGCATGCCGAATGGCGGGGGCACAAAGGGGTTCCTCTTCTCCTGATCGAATACTGCATGCCAGACAACGTGCCAACAGCTAGCAAGAAAAAAAAGCAAGGAAAAAAGGCTAAAAGCCAAGGCAACAGCGATCGCAGCCAATTAGAAGATTTCATATTTATGCCACAATGCATTTCAATTAGAAGGATGAAGAGAAAAGGGTCAGAGTTGAGAGGCAAAGACTTTTAAATAAATTAATAAATTAGAAGAAAGGTTTTCAAGTATAAAATAAAATTTTAATTTTAATACAAATATTATTTTGAAACGTGGAAATAATTAGAAATATAATACCTTGTTTACATTCTATATTTCCATATTTATTTTACTTTCAAACACGTTCCCTTCAAGTTTTCTTTGCTGCCATAAATATTTCCAATAAAACTTTAATATTCAAATACTATTAATAATTTACAAGATTGCATTTACTCAACACGAGGTCATTAATAGATTTTTTTCAACCATTTAATCGGTTTCGTTCAATGCAAACATCTTTATGGCCACACCATCAATCATCGCACAGATGCCCATCTCTGTGCATTTCAATTAGCCAACCGCCGGGGTTAAAGTTGAGGCTGAAAACGGCACATCAAAGCCCAGGCTTGATCAATACTGGAAAATAATAAAAATTAAGAAAAATAAACAAAGAAGAAATATCAATAAGCCGAGGCATAAACAGCAGCTGCTGCTGGCCGGTATCAAACATCTCCGGCAGTTCCAACTGTAGCGCCAACAAGTTGTTGCCTTATCGCGATAATTAACAAAAGTTTAATAGTCGCCCCCCGGCGCTCCTCAGCTGCTGCTGCTTGGTGTTTATATTTTTTCCCCAAAGTTTTTTATTTAGGAGTTTATCTGCTGTAATTAAAAATTGCCACTTGCCGCACAGACACATTTTAATTACGGATGCAAAATTGCCAGGCGCACGCAACTCTCTCAACAAAATAAGCGAGAGTCTTGGCCCAAAAAGAAGGTCAGGGCCAGAATATTATTTAGCTTTTACGGCTGCAACATCTCGACACCGATAGATGGACTTTCGACAGCAGCTGCTGCTCCACATCGCTCTGTCTTTTCTGGTCTGGCGGCGCATCGACATCAAAGTCACGTCTGTTACACATTTCTCATAATTGTTGAACTCGAGTGCCGCCGCGACGGGCAAAATGCGTGCAAACTCGAAAAAAGGAGGCAGCATTGAGATGTTCGGCTACCGCTCAAGTGATGACACATCAAGGTGGCCCACGGATGAAAAACTACGGCAAAAAAGAAGCCAACGAACGAGATGCAGCTCAAGTGCAGCTCCTTTTACTTTGTGGAGGAGCTTTTCTGAGATGGAGTGCTCAAAAGCTGACAGAGAGGATAGTTTTTAGTTTGAGATTTTTTTTGCAGAGGGTTTCTCTCAAGGAAACTCGGGGAAAAGGATGCAGTTAGGAGGATGGTGGGTCAGAGATTTTATTTTATGCGCTCGAAGAACAGAAAAATCAGAATATAAAATGTATATAAAATTCAAAGGAGTTCAGAAATATATAAAATATAGATTTTTTTAATTTAAGTCTATTTTTCCCGAGTGTATCTATTAAATTAAAACTATTTTTAATATGTTTTCTAAGTGGAAAGAATTTGCAAGCTAATGCCAAGACAATGGATTGTTTTACAATGACTTGTAGCTGTACTTAAACATAATTCATTAGTTATTCCTTGACAGTTTCGAATTATTGCTTGGCTTGTTAGTTATTTTAACAAAAGCTATTTTTATTTGCAATTTTCTGGTGTCCTTGACATCGGTTTCCACAGAGCATACTTAGCTCCTACATTGTTTTTGCTAAGGTATCTCGTTACACCATCCGCCATCCCCACATGTGCCTGGGCGAAGTCTCTGCGACAGGCATTTAGCAACAATAAAGCAATATAAACGTATAAACCAATAAATGACATCAGTTTTATTAAAAAAATAAATACGAAAACGCCGGGGCAGCTTTGACAGGCATACAGGCGAACGACAGCGACTAAAAGCCAATCACCGACGAGTTGGGGTTTTGGTCAGCGGCATAGAGGGTCGTGGGTGCACTGAAAGAAACTAATAATTGATGTAAGACAATGTAATAAAATTATGAAATAAAATAGAACCTTAAAACTACTTTAAAATACAGCAAATCAAATTATTTCACATCTTTTATTGGATTTAATAATTTTAATCACAAGAAATATAAAGCGAACAAATCTCTAAACATTTCTGAGACTTAAAAATTAATCTTAACATAAATTTAATTTAGAAAATTATCCCTTTAACATTTATCTAATTTTTTTGCCCTGTGTAAGCTAAGGTAAGCCGAGACACCTGTGCGCTCCAATCTGCGAGCGAAACGTGTTCGCACGACGCCAACAATAGGCAACAACTACACAGCAACCTGACCTTTCTGAAAAAAAACTTAAAAAAAGAATTAAGAAATAAAAGAAACTTTATGAGAGGAGAACCCGGGAACACACCCACCATCCGACAGAGAGAGACGAGTCTGCACATTCGTCATGCCCATGGGAGTGCAGGGCCTGGAGATGGGCTCCTATGTGGGTGAGAGATGGGTTCCGGGCTACGTGGGGGATTCCGAGGGATACTGGGTCGGAGCTGGGGGACCCAACAGGGCCAAGAGCTCATCAAATTCTCGCATGTTGCCCTGTCAAGCTGCTCGGTGACAACGCACACACAGAGAGCCCCGTTTCGAGATACTCATGGGGCCATGCCGCCATCTGCAGCTGCTGCTGCTCTCGCTGCAATTCCTTTGAAAAATTCCACCAGTTGCAAGTGGCACTGAGAGAAAATATAGCAAAAAAAAGGGTTGAAAATAGGGCTGTAGAATAAGGGTATCTTTATTAAAGAAAAATGTACTTTTCTACCCTGTTCTGACCTTTTCTTTACCATTTTTAATACAACTGTTAGAAAGCATATTCTATATTTTTATTAGCCTCCAATTGTCCACTTTATTACCTACTCTAAGGTAATAAAAATAATATAAATAAAAATAAGAAAAGTTTGTGATGTATTAGTAACCAGTAATACATCACAAACTTTTCTTACTTTTTTGAGTTTGTATTCATCTTTAAAAAGTAGCTTTTCAAAGTTGTTTACATTAATTTTTATTGGGTCCTTTTCCTCTTGTTTCCCCTGACATTTATGAGTGCAATAACTTGTGTAAAATAAAGTGTGTAAATAAAGGACTGCCGCTTTCTCTCGGTGCCATTTTCTGGCTTTTGTTTGTTTTCGCGCGCCTCCCCATAATGTTTTTATGATGACCCACGGCGCAACATTCTCCGCGCAGCCTCCTCTTCGCCAGAGTGCGCCCTTGCCACCTCGATTCCGCCTTAATCCGCTGCTGTCTTTATTTTTGCAACTGGCTGCAATTAGCTGCAGTTGCCTGCAACTATTCTTGCCACACACGAATGGATACACACTCGCCATGGTCCCTGGCCCAGCCATGCCAGACTGGATGGCGTTAAGACGGCCAAGCGTAAAATTAATTTTACGAAAATATAAAAAAAGCGCGGGGGAAAAATGCAATGAAATTTGAGCATCGATTGTGGGTCAGACCCATTGACAGGCCAACCAGCTGGCCCCAAAGATACGTAACTCCCTCTGAAAAAACGAGAAAAATACAGGGAACGCTGTATAGAGAAAATCCATAAAAATTAAGATGAATATGTAGAATTTGTTAACTGCTATAAAATGTTTCTTGTTTAATTCTGCGAGCCCCTATAATGTTTCACATAGTGAATATTAAATTTAAAGCTATCCTCACTACCTCTAAAGTTCGTATTTATCAAGTTTTTATTTGTTTAAAAAATATCCTCATTCTTTTTGAAGTTCCCTCACCCGCTAAGCTTCACTGTACTTACAAAAACAGGCTCCGGAGACGCCACTGGCAGCTGCCGATTCTCCAGGTAGCCGGAGAAAACGCGAAGACACCGCAATCCATTTCAATTGCCGCGTCGCGTTTAAGATTACGCAACCGATTAGCCAGGCAGCTGGGAAATGCGGCCCAAAGAGAGCGAAAGAGTTAATGGGGATTATGGGATAAGGGGGGGCCTGAAAGCACGCGTAGCCTGACCAGCAAACTTGTTTATTAGATGGCCAGTTAGGTGCGATTTTTCCCGGCACGTGCCCGGCCATAACTCACGTACCTTTCGTACTCAAATGACGAAAATTCCATGTCTTTCTCAGACTCAGCATTGCCTCTATGAAGCTAATTAAAAATCAATGTTACAAAAATTTCATTGCCACCAAAAAATCATAAAAGAAAATGTGAAGTTCTGGCATATTTTTTCAGCAACGTAAAAGAAAGTCAGCAAGAAGTTTAGCTGTGCTTCTTTGGGCTAAAGTTTTCATTTATTAATCAGTGGAATAAAACGACAAGTTTGTCAATAAAAAGAAGGGCGGGAAAAGTGGAAAACTAGAGGTAGGGGATTGGGGGTGGCACTGCAATCAACCCGGAGACTCAGACACAGAGCAAACAAAGTGCAAAATGCTAAAAGTGAAGCTAAAACTGCATAGCAACAAGAGAATGTTGGGGAAATTATGTAACAACCGGCGGATTACCACTTAAGATATTTTTTAACTTAATAAAAAGGTTTTTTATAATCATATTTAAATTTAAATTATTAAATAGAAATCAGATACTGATAGGGAAATTAAATCCCTTCTGAAACATTTGCGTATCCAAGCCAAGATATCTTTGTATTTCTTTCTCGAGTCCCTGCTTGTAGACTTTTATTATTTTAATATTCAACCAAAAAAACCTTTAGATATTTGAATAAATTCCTTAATATATATTTGTTAAAAATCCCGATATATCCCCCTGATATCCCCAACTAACCCCTATTCATTTACAGGGTATCACAACAACTCAAACAACATCCCATTGCAGTTTGCAGTCAAAGTTGACTCTTTTACGCATTTTTAAGCGCTCCTCTTCGCCTCCCCCGACACTGGCACACCCCCTTCGCACACACACACACCCCCGCCCTGCGTCCCCTCCCTCCAGATGTAGTGTGGGAAAAGTAGGCGTGGCCATTGGGCAATAAACGGTATATTCCAACTTTAGCTCAAGCTTTTGCTTTTGTTGCTGCCTCGACCCGGACCGGCCTGGGCATGGGCCTGGGCCTGGGTTCGTTGATTTCATTTGGTTTTACTTGTGTATTTACTCGCTTTTTTGTTTTATTTTTGCCTCTTGCTGCAATTAATTGAGGAGCGACGACTAAAAGGAAGAGATTTGGATGCAGGGAAGCGCAGGGTAGTGCCGAGAGGAGGAACAAACAAACAGAGACGTCATGTGAACTGTCTGGGACAGTCTTTGTATCCCATATCCTGTGAGCAGCTTGTCCATTAATGGGCTCCCCTAATCAACTCAACTTAGTGAGGAGAGCAAAACAGTGAAAGGGACACTGCCAGAAAATAAAGGAAGTGAGATGAAAGTCTATTGAAAAGAATGGTTTTTTAAACGGCGAGAAAAGCACTGAGGAATAATTTGAAAAATGCAAAGCAACAACACATAAGAGTTATTGCGGGGATGTGAAAATTAATGATGGTGAATTGGTGCCTTTAATTTAAATAATAAGAATTATTTTTAATTTATTTTATAGAAGAATTCTAAATAGCTTTTATTCTTTCCACAATTAAAACATTTACAAAAGCTTACAATTATAACTAATACTAGGAAAGCATTTATTTGGTTCAGCATTACTACTATTTGACCTTCTTTGCGCTTCTCACAAAGTTGTGCTGGTGAACCAGATTTGATTTAATTTGGATAAATTGAAGGAAAACTATACTTTAGTTAGCTAAAATCAAAAAATATATATCCTGATGATCATGAAATTTATAAAATTATTCTCAAATTCTAATCAAATTTATTTTTCTCTCTGTGCACATCCCTCCAGAAAATAGAGAGAGGGAGGTGGAGGTGGGAAATCAGACAGTCATGCCTGCTCATCGGGGATAAAGAACGTCATGATCATGTTGGCGGGGACCCGGCACAAATTGATTCATTAGTCAAAGTGACTTTTTATTTAGCCAAGTCCGAACTGCATTCTATGCGATTCGATTTGCGTGCGCCTCTCGCTCGGCATTCATTTATTTATCAAATTGCATTTGATTTGTCAATTAAGTATGCTATTTATGCTTATTAAGTCTGGCGCCATAAAGAAATCAAATGCTAAACACGCCCAGTGTGTCCAGAGAGATATTCATGAGCCACGAACACTGGCCAACCGGTTGCTGGCCAATCTCGTGGGCCTTTGCGGCCAAGAGCGGTTCTCCGGTTCTCCGGTTCGCTGGCCAACTGGTTGATTGGTCTCCAACTGTTATCAATAAATGAGCCGCTGCTTGCCGTTTTGATTGTGTCACATTTTCGTGTTTATGGCAACAAAATCTATTTTTATTACCAAATTAATGTTGTATTAGATCGCTGGCGAATCAACAGGCGGTCCCTGCCTGCCTGGCCAAAACGAAACCAGTTGTCCCTTTAACGGTTACCGCTCTCCCACGCAATTCCCAGGCCTTTTGGCCATTGGTTTTTCAGCTAATTCCCACAGCAACTTGGCCATTTGGGTTGGCCAACACGGGGCACACACAATACTAAACTGCACCCTACGCAATAAATGGCCGAAACGAGAGGCTCACACATTTTCCGTTTGCCATTTTAGGCCAAGTTGCGTGCCAATTGATGGAGAGATTTCTTTCTTTTTTTAACGGGGTAGAAGTTAATTAGCGAGAGCGGCAAAAGAGGATTTTTAAGCGGGTGAAAGTCTCCCTGAGGGTTGTCTTCAGTTATCAGATTATGTAGCCTTACTATTAGTGGTTTTAATTGGAAGAATTGCTTAACTAATTAATTTATTTTAAGGTGCAGTCTCGGAAATACAAGCCAAAACTGTATTTATAGATATTTTTAATAAATCAAGCAAATTAAATGTATAAATATATTTAATATATTTTACGTAAGCCTTCTGAGAACGTTTATCCAATATCTTAGCATTATTACGAGTCTATAAACGCTGTAAAGTTATTAAATTTATTTTTTATGATGCAGAGAAACCCTTTTCCGCCTGAAATATTTCTGGGAATTTAGTCGAATTTATTTACATTTTTAGAATTACTCAAAAAGCCAACAACCACTGCTACTTATTGCCACCTACTTTTACTTTTTAACCCCTCAACCGAACATAATGCCAAAGAGTCCGGCCAGAGATCAGCAACTGTACGATATCTATATGTAATCTATATATAGTGACAGCCGCAGGGGAGCGGCCCAAGCCATCGGAGTGTCACCTTTTGCGGTTCTCCCCCCGCTCAGCGATCGCCGTTGCCCGATCTCGGATCTGCGAATCCCCGGATGCCGTAATCCCCACTCTCTGGCGTCCGCTGTCAGGCGTAATTTTATACGATCAGCTTTCGATTTGGCTGAAGCCTGAGGTTAAAAATTAACATGACCAGAGCCGGCGATAAGTTGAGATTGGGATTGGGCTCTCTGTGGGCTCTGGGCTTTTGGCTTTTGGCTTAAAGGCACCACCACCAGCACCACCACCATTGCCTGCCGGCAACTCGGTGTAATTTTGTGGTTTTCGTACCGAAAAATAAAATACAAAATAAAAAAGGTAAAAAATACAGGTAAACGCAGAGGATGCGGGGGAAATGCCAAACGTTGTATCGGGGCGGAGTGCAATTGATATGGCCAACAGAGGCGAACGATGAAGCGGATTCGCATTCGATTGTCAAAGGCAGTATTGGCCATGTAAAATGCATATATACTGGTATATATATAGCTGTATATATCTGCATTATCTGTGTGTGTGTCAGTTGCCTTGCGGTTGTGTCCCTTTCTCCGCAGATGAGCTGTCTTCCCCCTCCCTCCGGCTTTTTATGCGATATGAATTACACAAGTTTCCTGGCACTTTTGTGCGAGCGTTTTATGGTCGTTTTCCTCTTTATTATAGCCCCAGCTGTGTGTGTGTGAGTGTGTATATGTATATAAGTATAGGAGTGTGCGTTATAATATAATAATTAAATGAATTGCCAAAGTGTGTCCGTAGCAGACGTGCGTCGTTCGTCAGGAACGGAGCGGAGCATGCAAATTAGGGATGGGAAATCGCTTATTTTTCGGGGGAGGAAGTTGCAAGTAACTCATTTTAAATAATGAATAGATAAAGCGCAGGAAATATTGTTAAACATGATTTATTTAAGTCTTTAAATTGTCTGAAAAATAAATAAATATTTTATATAAGAGCTTAATGCTAGAGTTTATGATTAATTTTCATTATTTTAAAGTATGTGAAGAACTTGTATATTTTTAAAGTTATCTTTTGATTTTTATACATTTTCCCAAGAAACCTTATTAAAATTAAATTCAATTTCTATATTTTCTACAACAGAATGACTAGAAAGGGCCTAAAATTCTAAAATCCATATCATAATTAGTATTTCTTAAGGCAATTTTATATATATATATTAAATTTTAAGGTAGAAACCTAAGTTACTAATAAATATAATAATCCATAGTTATACAGTTCATGAAATATTTGTAAAGCTCCCAAAAATTATTAAAATGTACCCCGAACCCCCTCACGCTCTCCTCTCTAGCACATGAGTGTGAATATTTCCCTGAACTTTTTAGAAAGCCAGCAGGACAGAGCAACCGACCAGACCAAGTTCCTTTCGTTTGGCCTGTCAAAAAAGGGTTTTTATTTCTGCTGCCTTTATTTGTGTGTTTTCTCTCCTCTGTTCTTTTACACTCGAGGTGTCAATTTCAACGCCCTTCTTTTGTTTGCCAGGCCGGCGCGGATCTACATATATAATCATGTATATGCATATGGATATTATATGGCGCGCAGTACATGGTTATATATATGGATATTACCCTCGTTTTTTAATTTCTGCCAAATTATGCAAAATGTTCGCTCGCCCTCCGAGGGCTTAACAAATAAACTTCGTTCTCACTGGGCGGTGTGGTGCACTGAGAGAAAGGAGCTGCAGGTAAATCTATAAATTAAGGCAGCAACAAAGGACACACCCCGCTTGAGAACGTGGGAGTGAAGGAGGCAAGACGCCCACAAATATGCTTCAGCATAAATATTGGTTTATTTCGAGAATTAATAAAGTAAGGCTTTAATAGGGGGTTCGATAGAGAAGGGGGCACTGGGAAAAATCTTATGAAAACCCTATTAAAATTTAAAAAAAATTATAAATCGAAAAAAAATGTAAATTAATTTATAAAGCGAATAATTAGGGATCATGACCCAACAAAGCTCTCATAAAAGGGTTAATATAGTTCGAGAAATACGTAAAATCTTGCTTATACAATTTCCACGTATTTAATAGACTTTAAAATATTTTTTTCCGAGTGCCTTACTCCTATCCAGGCTGCTCTGTGGGGCGTTGCGATATCAGCACCTCATCCTTCGACTCGCACACATGTGTCGCCTCTGCTTCTTCGGATAAATTTCTTATTTCTTTTTTTGACTTTGCAATTTATTTTCCTTTTTTAATTTTTTTGGGTGTGTGGTGTGCTTGGCAAGTGGGCTGGCGTAGGGGGGCGTGGCCTGTTGCATTTGCATGTGTTCCGTTCCCCGTGCAACTGACAACTCAATAAAATGTCGCTATTTTAATTTCGCCTGTGATGTCGTCACGCGGATGTGACATAAGGCCTCCACCTCCACCTCCTACTCCCCGACTTCTGCTGATTCAGTTGCAGCTGCGCCGCCGGATGATGATGATGTGTATATGGGAGCTAGGGAGCATTATGCGGTTTATGGCTTTGATACCAAGACCAGTGCCAGTACCAGGAAAATGCAACAGAGTTGAGAATGTGCGGCGAAAACGGGGTTCATTAAATGAAAACTGCTGAGTTTTTTGGCGCGGATATTAAACTTAAACACACTCAAGGCGCTGGCTGCAGCAGCTCGTAAAAAGTTGGGTAAACTAGAGTTTTTCAAGAGCTATGAAAAATTAAGCTCGAAACTTGGGCCAAGAACTGATGGGAAAAGGAAATATTACCAACAAAATTCTCAGGTTATAACGATTTTATAAGAAGTATTTAAGTTTGAGAGAAAATTCGCTGGAATAAAAAAACAAGACGACTGAACTATACATATTTAATAAATAGAAAGCTTAGAAATTAAGAGAATTTAGGAATATATGATTATAAATTTAAGAGTTATGAACATAGAAATTATAAATGCAAATGGTATTAAATAAATCGACTATAAAAGCAGGAAACTCAGAGGTATTTAGGCTATTATTATTGTAATTAATACTAGTACTTACCGCCTCCCTACTGATAATTCCTATTAAGTTCACTGCACCGGGTTTCGAGTTCATTTAAATTACAACCGTTATGGTTCCTGTTGCTGCCTCATCAATTTGCATTCCCAGCGGAAATGGCCATGGAACTCGAATTTGAATCCGAGCAACTGAAGCATTTTTGGTTTTTGGGCTTTTGGCTTCGCGAATTTCTCCACGGACTCTCTTCGTTATTTTTCAACATTTCCTTTTTGGGTTGCACTTAACCCCTTCGGTGCCTCGATGTTGCACTCACCGTGTTTTACTCAATATTAATGAAGTCATTAAGACGACATCTTCCTCCAGATCGGCGCGTAATGCGAGCGAATTATTAACAACCTTCTCCGCACGAAAACAAGCTCAACTTCGAGACCAACTCCAGATACAGCTCCATCTCCCCCAGATTCGGCGGGATCCCTGAACCAAAGTTCCGCCGACGGCATCAATAAACAACAACAACAAACCACAGACCGGCAAGCGGCAAAAATTAATACACGACTACAACAAAAAAGCCCAAGAAACACAAGCGGCTTTCATAAATTTGCATGTCGCTGTCACGGAAAAGGGGGAGACGAAGGGGGGCAGCAGCAGGCAGCAGGCAGCAGGGGCGGGTTATGAGGGGGCGTGACAACAAGTCAATTCGCCGCTCCACCGCTCGAAATGTGGCACAGAAATCTGTTTTCGGCAGGCCCAGAAAACTCAGAAATCTTTAACCAAGCAGACAAGGTGTAGAATTGAGAAATCGAAGAGTTGGGTACCCTGAAAAATATAACATAAATAATAAACAAATAGTAAAAGCATTAAAAATAATTTTGAAATAATCAAAATATATTATATACTATTTATTTAAGGTATAAAATATATTATATAATATTTATCTAAGGTGAAGCAAAAGTATTCATTATGTTTGATAAAGGTGTTAGTTTCCTTTTTATAGGGCTCTTTCCCTTAAAGGAGATTTACAAATATTTATTGCCAAATCAATTACTGTTGTGTTAATAATTTGTTTAAGTTTTTAAAACCTGTTTAATTTTTTTCTTGTGAAACAATCTGATGATATATCTAAAATTAACTTAGTTACATTATCAGGTTCTTTGAAAAATGAATTATATTTTATTGAGAAGTTCCTACATAATATTTAATATTAATTAGGAAATAAAAAAACAAAATCCATAAATTATTGTATATTGAAATTAAATAATTTAATCATTTTCTAGCTACCTACAAAATAAATTAAGTCTATAAATAAATGTTTACAATTTTAAACTAATCATATGCGATTTCCCTAGGAAGTACCTGTTCTTTGAAGTGTCTCGACTCTTCCCCTATACCCAAAATAAAAAAGGGTACCCGTACTCCCTACATTAAATGTAAACACCAAAAAATGCCAAAGACGAAGGGGAAGAGAGTGCAAAAAAATTAAGACTCGGGCATAAAGAACTGCTGGAACAGCGCAAAAAATTTTTGAACGCATTAGAAGATTGATGCTGGCGGCTGTTTGCTCAGGGTTGCGACTCCTCCGGACTCTTTGCTCCGCCCTTCCTTTGCTTTGCTTCACTTTACTTTACTTTTTCGGTGGACTTGGCCGAAAGTGATTGCAATTTTTGCTCTCTTATTTTGGCCATGTTTACTTTGTGCATGAGCAGATTTCCTCGTTTTTTTTCTTAGTCGGATTTCGGGTGGCGAGAACTTATAAAAAACAGGGAAAAACGAAAATCAGGCAGGAAGGAATGCAAATGCAAACACAAGACGTATTCAAAGTTGGCGGAGATGTTGATTTTGAGGGCCTTCTTTTTTTCATTTTCCATTTTGGCCACTGGAAGTGGGTTAATAAGATCGCTGGCCTGGAGACTCCCGCTCCGGTTGGTGCTTTTTGAGCAGCATTTAATAAATAGCTGCTTTTAGCCGGCCAAAGCGACTCTCATTTATTATGCATCAAAGATAAACCTAACTGAGATTAATGTCTCACTTCATGTCCGAGATATGGGAGATGGAAAATAGCCACTGTTTATTTATTTTTTTCTGCCTTTGCCTCCATTCACCTGGCTCTAATCATCTCACCTGGGAACCACACTCGGGGGTAATTGATACCGAGAGGGTGAGAATCATGCAAAGAGATTATCCAGCACAACCTGCGCCAATTATGTCCACAAGGTAATAATAAAATAAAGTGCACGTTTTATTATTCAGAATATCCAGATCAACTGGGATCGGGATCGGGATCGGGTAAATCCAATTACCGCCGCTTGTTTGCTACACGCTGTGGATATAACGTAGTACTTTAATTTTAATTTGCGGGGCAGCTGCAAAAAATACAATAAAAAAAAAGAGACGAGAAAAAGAGAAAAGGAAAGCTGCCAGCACGCAAAGCTAAAGCTGTTGAAATTGCGCCAACCTTGGATCTCGAGTGGGTTCGTTTTATAT
Organism: Drosophila rufa; assembly: GCA_018153105.1. Lineage (NCBI taxonomy): Eukaryota > Metazoa > Arthropoda > Insecta > Diptera > Drosophilidae > Drosophila > Drosophila rufa. The sequence continues at coordinate 5,559,478 of JAECXS010000085.1, forward strand.
TCACTCTCCTGCTAATTTGAATTAATTTTGTTGTCAACACGTAGTCATATAAGGATGTGAACAGTTAGCAGGCAATCTGCTGGGTAATTGGGTGGCCGAAGGAAGTCGGCAATGCAGGTGATCATGGGAAAATTGACCCTGCCTTGGAAGGAGATTTTTTTCGGTAGATTGTGCAACCACCGGAAAATGCCACTAAGGGGGGAAGAAGTTCAAGAAAAGAAATCAAAAAGTGGGGAATTGTTTATTTGAAACACTTTCCGGTAGAGCGGTTATTTATTTTGTAAATAAAAGAATTGTAAATACTTAAGAATTTTTTTCTTAAAGTAGCTTGTTGATCTATTTTTTAAACAAAGTTGCCTAAGCTCTGTCTTAAAAAATAAATAATCACAGTTAAGAGCTAGCGATACAAAGTCTCTGAAAATTACCCAATCCAAAAAGGATAATACCCATCATCAAGGAAAATATCTATAAAAAATACCAAACTCTCCTCACTTTCCTCAAACACTTTCTCGGCCCGCCTCCTTCAGATTCCCCCAAAGGCTTATCCCAATTCTCGGTTATCTTTGGCCCAAGAAACCACATCTATTGATGGCAGATAGAGGTAACTCCTCCTCCCTGCTGACTCTCTATGTAGGTTGCCTTGGAACGCCCAAAAATCTCAGCTAGGTCGTTGCGATTCGGGCCGCCGTTAAATACAGACTGCAGATTCTATAAATCAGGCGTATTTCTCAACACCTCCAACACCACTCTCAACCCGCTCATTAAAAACCATTAAGGAAAATATTTCGCTGGCGAAAAATTATGGCGTAAATGATACCCAGGCCCGCCCCCAAAAAGTTACTGCTGCCAGCCACCCTATAAACGACCTCCAAGATCCCGCCGGGCCCGGGCGGGCAATTCGGCCTAAACGCGTTTCGCGTCTTAACTCGGTTTCTGTGTCATTTTCTTGTCTGCAAGTCGGGCCTGAGCGTCAAATAAATTTAAGTCTACACCTAAACAGGCGGCAAACAAAATAAAATAAAGCACTTGGATAAACTAAAAAGAAACTACGTTTGTGGTGCACTTGGAAAAATATATTTATACCATTAAAGCAAAAATTAATAGCTTCCAAAAAGTTTACTTTATTTTCTTACGTTTTATATCTTTAGATCTTATTAATATTTTTATGAATTTGGGAATGCTTTTCTTAAAGTAAGAATTTTATCAAATGGATGCCTTTAAAGATTTAATGATCTTCTACCTTTAAATGTAATTTTGTAAGTCACAAAATCCTTGTATAAATTTCCTCTCAGTGCCTAGTTCTTTGGCATTTTTTGTTTTGTTATTTTTCGTACTGAGAGCTCTTTGCAGCGAACATTTGCAACAATTTGTTATTGGCCATTTAAGCCGTTTGTTGTTGGCCGTTGTTGCTTTTGGCCGTTGGCGCAGCGAAAAATCTGTTGAGTGTTAATGACATTTTTATGTTTTAACGCTTGAAAAGCTGCGGCCGCCTGGGGAGGGGAAAAACTCCAATTGAAATTCCCGCACCTGGCAATGCTCTATTTCTGTGTTGTTTCTTTTCTTTTTTTTTGTTTTTTTGCAGGGGTGAGGTGAGGTCTGGTTAACATTTGTAGCTGGTTTGAGTTATTGGCTTGGTCTGTGCTCATCCATTGCGCGGCATAAGCCTAATGGGGGTTTGTTGTTGGCCAAAATGACAGGTGACCTGGCTAACAAGCAGATGGAGATTTTTTCTTGTATTTTTGCTTTACAAAATGGTAAGCAAAATGATGGGAAAATGGGGTCTACATCTACATAATGCAGTAAATATTACTTCTTTTAATAATTCGTATAGGAAAAGCAATACAAAATAATAATTTCAATGCAAACTTCAGAGTTCAAGTGGCTAAAATTTACCAATAATTATGTGCAATTTTTCCTATACAAATACTGCCAGCTATTCACCAATCACCGTCCCTTTCTCCTCTCTCACCGCCAAAGTAAATTCAATTCCGTTCAGTTTTTGGCCTCAACTTGTGTCAACATTAATTAAATTTTCTGCGCGCATTTGCAAAACTTTTTGAGCAGCTAATTGGATTTTGGTCGAGCTGCATTCGCCGACAACAAAAATGAAGCAACAACAGCCACACAAAAAAATAAAGCAAATTCGCGTGCAGCCGCGGACTAATAACCGCCGAAGCAAAGCCAAAGTCGCGATGAAAAAGTATAAAAAAAAATACAAAAACCAGTCGCCTGCTGCAAGTTTCCTGTCGGTGCTCCTGCTCCTTCCTTCCATCCTTGCCTTGACTTTCCGCTCCTGGGGAAGTTTTTCAAGCGAAAAAATGTGTATAAAAAAGGAAATATACTCCTATTAAATGTATTCCTTTGTTTCAGGCTTCACTGGTCCCTGAAATTTCGCCAAAATGTTTTCTCTGTCGGCCATTCGGCATTTAATGATTTACGTGGCCCAAACAAGTCCCATGGTCATGCAGGGGAAAAAACTAGATGGGTATTTCAGTAGATTATTGCCAAAAATAGGGTACAAAATTAAGAAAAAAAAATAATAATAATAATAATATGTTTTGCTTTAATTTAAATTAAAATTGGAATAAAGAGAAACAGTTTCCAGAAACATTTCAAGCTTTATGTATTGAAATTGTAATTGTTTATGATTTATTTAGCTTAAAAATATTGTTTTCCTTTATCATAGACAGCTGCGATAATACGATTTATTAATCTGATTATTAATAAAATTAGAGCTAGCTTTAAACCTCGTTTTAGGTTCGTTTTAAAAATTATCCCTTTTAAATTATAAAATCATTAAATTATGCACAAATTTCCAAAGCATTTGCTCTCAGTGCAGACCAAGCAGGTGGTCCCCGGGCCTTGGACAAAACTGTTTGACTTTTGGCCGCGGTGAAGTGCGTGTGCGGGTGGGAAAAGTCTGGCGCTGCAATTAACAAGTGCAACGACTCCGTCGCCATCTCCTCCTCCCTTACCCCCAATCCTCATCCTTCTCCGTTTCCTTGGCAGTACTTCCTTCTTGCCAAAAACAATAGCCCAAAAAAAAAGGAAAAGAAAAATAAAACGCTGCAACTAATAACACTTAACCAAAGCTCGGGCCTAAGCCAAAAGCCAGGTCTTAATTATGGCAAACAACTTTTTGTTTTAGTTTAGCAGCTAAAACGCTTCCTGTGAGACAAAAAGCTGCCAGCTACTGAACTTTGGAGGCACCTCTTGCCCCGCCTTTCCCCTTGAATTTTCCCGGAAAACTGCACTGTGCATGTCGCTACATATCAACACAAGATGCAGCACCAGCCACCTCCACACACACTTGCTGAGCCGTTTTGGTTTGGTTTCGGTTGCATTTCTGTCTTTTTTTCTCTTTTTTTTCGGTTTCTGCACTTTTTGTATGTTTTTTTTTTGCAGACTTCAGTCAATGCACTCTCTATGACGTCGTAGCCGTCGTCTGACTGCACAAAATGAAAAAGTTTTGCAAAAAAAAGTAATGAAATCCAAGGCCCAAAAGGATAAACTTGAAACGAAAAAAAAATACAGGGATTGGGTGGGAAGAATGGGGACTAGAAAGGTACCTTGAAAAGGATAATGTTGAGAATATTAATCATAATTAAAATATAAACATAGAAATATTTAAAGATAAGTAAAAATATACAAACACAAACAAAAAAACAGAAATTAATGAATAAGATAATTAAATGGCAAGCCAAAATACTCGAAAAGTATTCTAAGCTTCATATCACATTTATATGTATAGGATGGAATAAAGGTTAATATTTAAATAAATATTGCAGAATTAATACATAGAGATCATTAATAATTAAATTGGGAATTTAATTAAATATATTAAGGGTTCTGCTGATTGTGGAAATTATTAATAACATTTCTTCTCAACTCTTTCCAAGTTCATATAACCTCAAGCCATTCATAGTTCCCAGGGTATCAAGAACAGCAATTCCACAACCAACAAAACAACACAAAAAAGTAAAAAAAAAACACTCGTTGCATTTTTCTTGTTTTTAATTTTTTTGTTGTTTTTTTTGCACAAAAAGCAAAAAACAAGAATGATTATTAACGCCTGTTGGGTATGCCACAGGACGATGTCTGCAGCGGTTGCAACTGCAGCAGCAGCAGCTATAGCTACAGCTCCATCTCCAGGAGGGCACTGAGAGAAATTTTTATTAAATATGAATATCTTGTAATTGGTAAGCAGAACAAAGAGGTGTTTTTGCTGGGTCCCTTTCCATTTAGCAAGTTCACCTAATAAATAAAATATCACAAAAATATTTATCTTTATTTGTTTCAAGTACTTTCAAGACAAATGAATATAAATAAATATTTATTTATGCATACTAAACCCTGAAATATGCTTTTCTTAATTTACAAGTATCTAGTCCATTTTTTTATGTGTAAATTTCTGAGTTGTTGGTTCTCGGCTCTGAATTCTGGATGCTGGATGCTAGCTGGTGGATGCTGCGTTCCCCACTCAGACTCCTCGAGAACCGAAAGGCAGGCTACTGTGCAAACAGAGCCGTGTTGCTGCTTTTTCGGTGCATTCGCCTGCAGCGGCCTTTGGATGCAAAATGCAGCCGGGCAAAAACAACATGTCACAGGCCCCGAGGGCGGCGGGCCTTCCTCCGAGGGGAAGGGATGCTGCCGAGGTGGAGGGCAGGAAGGCTGGAGGGCTGGAGGGTACCCAGCCCAGTCATGACTGGCTGACTGGCAGAGCCCAGAGTCCCCGGGCCCCTCTCACTCATTAGGCCCGCACTGCACTTGTGTCTGCGCACCGTATCCTGCCAAAGTTGGCGGGACCATGCCGGGAGACGTGGCCTGCATCCTGGCCAAGTCTCAGGCAGTTGCAAATTACGCTCTCAGACTCAATTGTCTTGGGCCTCGGAGACTTGCTGCAGCAGCCGCTGGATCTGGATCTGGTTCGGCTGAGGAACGGGGACCCGAAACGACAACAATGCCTGCATTTAAACGCAATCTTCGCAATGGCTAGACAGACAGACTCAGACTTCTGTCCCTTGGGGGGAAAAAAACGAGAGGCGGAGGGGGCGTGGCTAGGTGGCAAAAGCGTCGCGTCATCGTCGCGTCTGGAACACTTGAAATTTTTGTATATGTTCATTAGAATGTGCCTCATGACGAGGAGGACGACGATGCTTGAGCGCCCTGAAGTAGGCAACACTTTTGGCACATGCACTTCTTTGATGCAAGTGCAAACGCGGCATTACGAAACGGGGTACAGTTGTGCGTGGAGAATTTGCGGAAGCATTTATGCAGTTGCAAGGTGTTAGCCGATTAGAGAAGGTTCTTAGCTCCTTTTTGAAGTATGTTCTTTAAATACCTAAAATTGTAACCATTATGAACCTAATTTTATATAATTTCAAACCTTGTTTCTATATGAAAAGAGGTGAGAACGGGGCATAACGAAATGTGGTAAAGTTGTGCGTAATAAATTTTGGGAAAACATTTATGAAGGAGGAACATTAGATATGAAAGTAAAATTTTTAAATACCCTAAATAAAAAACATATATAAGCTACTTTTGTTTAATTTCACACATTCTTTCTATATTAAAATAAGTCTAAAACTATGAAATATATCGAAGCACTCTTTCAAGCATAATTTTCAACAAAAACATAGCCTTAATCCCACCTTACTTATGCCGCCACATAAATGCACTTCCATTTAATGCTATAAATATTATATTAAATATTATTTTCATTCCTATTTCAGAACCTGTCCATGGATTTATGAGGTATGTACGCAAAGCCCCAGCCACCGCACAAATGCGAATAGTATTTAAAGCCGTTCAGGGGCACAAAAGCCGCTTACGATTAATGCTCGCAACCTGCATGAAAAAAAGTTGGAAAAATCCAAACCAAATAAAATTATAAACGAATCTATTATGACAAGTGCGTGGGCCGTACAAAGTCTTTTTTTTCCCGTTCGCATATTTTTTTATTTTTCCTTCTTTTATACATAAAATATTTCAACAAAAAGCCAAGAGAATACGGGGGCTGTTGTATGTCCAAAATGATGTTGAAGTGTGTTCAAAGCAGAGGGGGACCCATCATCATGTCAAACGGCAGCGGCAGCGGCAGACAAGAAAACCTAACGATCGAATTAATAACGCCAACAAAAGAGACCCGAGATACCTGTGCCTCTGCCACGCCCCAGTCCCAGTCGGGAACCAACAATAGAGACAGCTGTGATTGACAACTATGTTGAAATATCAAATTATAATTTCATAAATAGATGGGAAATAAGGGAAGCTAAGAGGCTTTAAATCAGGTAATTGCCTGATCTATTAGGCCTGGGTGTGGATGTGGCTGTGGCTGTGGCCAAAAGAGATCTTAAGACCAGATTGAAGGTCAATGACAACACGTACAAACATAATTGATTATTAAACTGACGGACAGTCGGTCCCTAAACAGTATTTAAAGAAAAGGGTGCGGGCACGGGCACGGGCACGAGATCGGTGGAAACATGTTTTAATTTCATGCCTCGGATATCGGACATTAAGGCCGGAGGAATTTTAATTGCCACTGGTCGAGGTCCGCGGCAGCCTTGGAATCGCTCCACTCGTGAACTAGAAAATAAAAATACACCAACTGCAATTGGCTTTGGCATTCACATGCTTCGTTATGGCCATATGAAAGTGCCACATAATTCTGTATCTCACCCCGCAGCCGGCGGCCAAAACAATTTTCACACCGCGCCAAACCTGCCACGGTAATATAAATCTATATATATATACGTATCTATCTATATGTGGGCTCTTCACCATTTTGGGTAGCTGAAAATGAAAATCCAATCAATGCCCGCCTGGCCATATCCATTGCGGTTAATGTGGTTTTCTGGTCTCGGCCGTTTGCTGTTTGCTGTTTGCTGTTCGGGGCGTAGTTATAGTTTAAGAGCTTCACAGTCGTATGTGGGCTGCCAGTATATTTATTTTTTTTTTGCCAAGATTTCCAAAGGAAACTCTCGAAAAGAAAGTGGCAAAGAATTTTCTGGTTGTAGGTTTCAATGGTTATCGATTGTAGAATTTTTTATTTTTATGTAAAAAAAAACCGTAAGCAGTAAATCCCATATCTTAAATATTTACAGGTAAAATTAGGTTAAGTTCAGCATCAGTACATCTGGCAACAAAGCTCTAGTCGTAGATTTCGTAGATTTTGTAATTTTTTAAATTTTATTTTAAAGCACACTTGACCGAGGCTTTCTTTATATTTTTAATTATTTCCCACCAGTAAAAATCCAGTTACTATTCCTCGATAATCATTAAAAATATGGCAATATTTTGCGGCCCATAAATGAACAATCTCTCCAACTTTTACAGTCTCCCTGTGTTTTAAAGTGGAACTTAATTTCAGATTAGTTTTCCCCCAGCAGCTCCGGAAGCGGTTTCATTTAAGATTTTTACTATATTTTTCCCTCCATAAATCAGGAAGTATATAAAATATAAGCTATGACAGTCTCACTCCACTCTAAACGGCCGCTCCCACAGAGCCACCGAGCACTCTCACATATGATACGAGGAGAATCTTTGCCATAGTTCTACTGTAGGGAAGACCAACCTCTTGGGCTTATAATTATTGTGAAGCAACCCGTTTGCAAGCTGTGCAGAATTTTTAGTTTACGAGCACATAAATGTAATTGGATGCGCAAAAAATATTACACTATATCCAGAGGAGTGTGTTTATAAATTAACACACGCGGACACTGCACAAAAAACCTTTTCTAGAAAAATGTATAAGTAAAAGGGATCTGTTTCTTAATTTTGAAATTAACGATATTTTTTTAACATTTTTCACATAGAATTAAATATCTTAAAACATTTTTAAAACAAGATATTGTAATTTTAAAGTAAGAGGGAAGCTCTTCACATCCATACATTTTCACATAGTTTTTTTTTTCGTTAAAAAACAAAAGTACAGCTTTACTACAGAAATATTTGTATCCAATTAAATTATCTTAACCCTCTTTAATTTAAATTATTTAATAATATATTTATTCCACACTTATTACTTATAAGTAGTAATTTTCTCAGTGACTTCGTCGATTTTCCTAGTCTGCAATTTGCTGCAAGCCAGCTGGCTGCAGTTTCCATCTGGAGTTCCTGGAGACTATCGCGCATGGGCAAAAGGCGAAACGTGTCATCATCGATTATATCGAAGGGGCATGCTGGATGGGGGCCAGTGTAAAATCAGGAGCTGGGCAAACAAGTGGCTGTTACTATCGCTTTGTGTTATCGCTGACGTTGGCAGTCCCCTGGGCGCGTAACTCAAAGCGACAACACTTGACACTAATTAATACATACGCACCGACCTGGGAGCTGCTGGCGTTTTTTTTCCTCGCCGCTTTCCATTCGCCCAGCTGCCACCCACTCGGCTTGTCGACGCGCTCGTCGCATTTCAATCAAGACCACGTCAGTCATTCAGTCAGTCAGCCAGGTAGTCAGTCAGTCAGTCAGTCATTCAGTCTGAGCCGAGATTCTGGCTTGATAAAGTTGTTTGAAAGTGTTGCAGGCTGCACACACAAAGACACAGACACGCATAGTTGAGTGCCTAACTGGCACATTGACTGCAGCAACCAGCAACCAGCAACCAGCAAGCAGCAACCTGCAACCTGCAACGTACAACCTGCAACACAGGCAACAGCAACTGCAGCAGCAACATCCACATGGAACAGTTACAGATAAAGAAAAGAGTGATAAGGTTCACGTGCTTTAGTATGATCTTATTCATTGAAATATTATAGAATTCGTTCCAATTATATTTGGGTAAAAATTTATATTTTTATTGGTCTCTTTTTTAAAAGATGTAAATTATCTATTTATTTTCTAATGGTCCCTAGATCGATTACATGTGGTTATGTTATCGTATTTCAAAATGTATTATATTCCCACTATGTACATGCCTAATAATAATTTTTAAATAATTCAACTAACACCAATTAATATGGTAATTTTTTCACAACCCCAACATCATGTCTAATCATCGAATCCTAATTTTTTGTGCTGTGTAAAAATAGAAATAGGAAGCAGTCGTCTAGAAAAAGAGTGTGTGCCATTGTACTGGGCGATGCTTATCAGCTTGTCGACGTCGCGGTCTCCTGGCTCACGCAGCACCACCCCCTTAAGACCCAGAGTCAGAGCCTCCTACTTGCCCCAGTGGGTGCTACTTGATAATGTTTACCGTTGCACTTCCTATGACGATTAAGGTTAGCGCACTTTAAGCGAACGATTGAGTGGCTCATTGGTGTCAAAACTTCAATTAAAACTTGCATACTAAACGAAAAGTTTAGGAAAAATTCTTAATGAGGCAATAGAATATTTTTAAAAGAAATTATATTTACATTAAAAATAAACAGAGTTTTTAGGAAACTTATGGAAGGTTAAACATAAACCTAATAAGTATTTCAAAGCTTTTTAAGTTTTCAAAATGGTAGGAATATTTTTTTAAGTATTTATATATCCATTTACTTATTATATTTATATTTTTATTTAAGGGATAATAGAGTTCCAAATTTGTTCAATAACGAACAGACTAAATTCTATGATAAATAAAAACGAATAACAGTAAAATGTTATTAAGTTTTGTTTATCATAGAATTTAGTCTGTTCTTTATTATGAACAAATTTGGAACTCTATGCCTCTGCCTCTTCTAGGGGGAAAATGTTTAAACTGCCAAATAAATTTTAAAGCAAACACCTAATATTTTCGCAAACTCCAATTAAGCTAAGATATGTAAATTGATTTAATTTGAATATTTTATCCGGTCGAGACCAGTACCATTGCCAATCAATAATAGTCCCGCTGGATTATTTTCCTTCACTCACTCTCCCCCTAGACGCAATGCTTAAATTTGTAAGCCATCCCCCTAACGAAAATTCAAATTAACCCCACTCAGATAGTTCCAAAAAACTTATTAAGTAATTTGAACAACATTTCCATTCAGGTTCGCGTTGATTTGACTTTAATTTGAAATTTTACACACCAATAAGCCACATTTAGCTGTCAAATTTCCAAAGCAAAATATGCAAATTAAATGCGGTAATTCTGGCATTTCCTCTGTTATTATAGCCAACGTGCCGCTTTTTATTGACCAATTAAAAATGCTTGTGATTCCGGACCGGGACTGTCGGTTGACTGGCGGACCGAGGAGGAGGTGGGAAATGATTCATCTAAGTCCGAGAGCTGTCTCTCAAGTCATCAAGGAAGGCATATATCTACCTCGTTTTCGGGCCTCTGGCATTTTTACTTTATTTGTGTGTGTCTTTTTATTTTTATTTTTCTCTCTTTTTTGACAATGCCACAAACAATGATCGATGAAGTTGCGCCTTGGACTTTAACTTTTGTGGCCGAAAAACCGAAATCGAAATGAAATCGAAATCGAAAATAAATTTTCAATTGATAACAAAGGAAAATCGACACAAACTGGCATTAATTTTCGGCTCTTTAGAGCCAACTTTGACACCCGATGCCTGAATAAATGCTTAATTAACACTCAATGGCGCGCCTTAAGCGGGCATTCATGGGTTAAGCGGGGGGGCGGGGGTGTTGCCAGCTAAATTGCGGCAATTGAAGGCGCAACGAATGCAACTCAAGAGTCCAAAGCAGAAATTAAAGGCGCTTTTTTTGTACCAAAAAAAGCAAACAACGCCAAATTGACATTTTGCCTCTCGACAGGCAGCGAAAAATGTTTTTTCGGTGGGTTTTTCGACGTTTCTTTCGTTTTTTCGGCGTTTTTTCCAAAGTTTTTCTCGTATAGAAGAAGGCAAGGCCCAGCAGGTCGCCGCCGGAAAATGACAGTTGCAGTTATTTTTGTAGAAATCAACAAAAGCCAAAGCCGGAGTCACTAAAAATGACTGACTCTTGGCTGACTCTGACTGACTTTGTTTGGCCAATTGGCGGAAAGTGAAAAGCGGCAACGGCAGTGGCAGCGGCAGCGGCTCTGGTACCGCCACCTGAGGGCAAGGAGTTGCGGCTGCGCATTGCATCATGGCCCAAAGCATTTAGGCCGAGTATATCTGAGTATCTGAGTATCTGTGTGGGTTCACGAGCAATCGATGATCGGATCGCGTTGAAATCTACTCGCATGTAACGTTTAAATTTGTTGGAAAGTTTACAGATGCACAGAGATTAAATGATTAATTATTATTAGTACAAAATATAAGTTAGAAAAGAATTTAATTTTTTTTTAATCTTTCTCAATGTGTACAATTTATATCAATATTTAGAAAGGGGTCTTGAGACCTGATCCTAGAATTATATTCTTATTAAATTATCACCTTTCTGACATGGTCAACATTTCAGTTGGGAATTCTAATTCAATACTTACTACTTGCATGTCACTAGGATTCCCAAGCTAAGGGGTCCCATTATGAGCTTTGATCTTTCTTTAATATATTAAAAAACACCGTTTTCAAATATTTGATGACACAATTTTACATTTAAATAATTTTCTTAATGTGTACCAACTTTAGCTGTGGTTTTTCATGCCTCCTTTTTCGATTTTTGTTTTTTCGCTCTTTCGGAGAGCAAACAAGAGTTGCACGATTTTCTTGTAATTTTCCGGCAATTTCCAAGTACGAAGAAACCTCGCCAAGTGCCAGGCCATATAAATCCTCAATGTTTGTTTAATTTCGTGTGTATTTTTTTCGCTGGCCTCCCTCTCTGTTTGTATTGTATTTTGTTTTAATTTGTCCCCAAAAAAAAAGGAAGAAAAAAAAACGAAATAAACTTGCCAGAACAACAACAACAGCGAAATTTGGCTAATTGTGTGGCGATCATTGCTCATTACGGCTCATTATTTGTTGTGGCTTGTACTATTCAGCTACAGGTTCTTGTTCCCAATTTTTTCAATCGCCTCAGAGGGAGGGAAACCCATTTTATTGTCAATGATCTTGTAACCAGATTAGCATAGATATTGTATCCCCATTCGCGATTAGATGGCCGAGCACGATTTTGTTTGGGACAATTGGGAATGTATGTAATGCGGCTTGTTCCTAACGTGGAACTTAACAACTTGGCAACATTGTTACCGCCAGTAAAAGTTTTCTTTTCTAGCCTCGAACAACAGGAAGCGGCCTGGTCTGGAATGCCCCCAAAAAACAAAAAGAAAAAAAAAACAGGCGGAGATGCCTATAAATTCCGAATTCAATCAGCTTATGAAAGATTTGCATATTTATTCGATATAGATAGATGCCTCTTAGGGTGTGTTTACGACTCTGGCCAGAGGGAGGGATATAGCCTTTAAATATATTTGCATTTAATTTGAGTTGAAAGGCTATTGTTTGCTAAAGGTGTTTTTTATTATTAAAGAACAGCGAAGATAGGGCTTTTATGATTAAAGCCATGAACTTGTAAGGCTGACGAAGTGCTGTGGTTTTTATATAATATTTTTTAAGCTTAAGGTCTTAAGAATACCTTTTAATTTGGGAATTTGTGGAATAATTGAGTGTAATTAGATATTTATTTTTAAATATTTACTGCCCACAGATATGATCTAATTTCTGTCTAATTTCATTGTCAAACAGCCTCCTCATTATGTGAAACATTCATCATAAAAGCCAAAAGTCTAAATCATTTGCCATTCGATTCAGGGAGACAAGGTTCCAAACTTGGCATGATTTCATTGGCAATCAACAGGGCTCATAAAGACCATCACTAAATGGGGGCATAAAAGCCTGGCCAATAAAAGGCAAAGCTATCTTCTTTGTTTCCAGAGCAATTTGGTAACGTCTTTTCTTTATTTATTTATTTTTTTCTAAAGATTATAAGTATAAATTACAAAGAAACTTGATTTCGCATAGGCAAAGGCGATTTGGATCTGACGGATTCGGCGTCATAAAGATTTCAACGTATTTTCAACGTAATTCCTTTCGCGTGATTGGAAGATGCCATAAAATCTTTTTTTCTGGATTTTATGGGTCTGTGTGAGCGTTTCAAATGCCTGGCCATTGTTTCAAATGGCAGTGAGTAAATAAAATTGAGCAGCTCGCCGTTTTTCGAAAAATTGTGTTGATTTTGCATATGAGAAGCGGAGGGCAGGCGGCATTAAGCCTGCCGTCGGACCGTCAAGAGTTTTTACGACTTTCGCTTTTAATGGCCAGCGGGCTCCGAAAAGTTGGTCTCTGCTGTAGGTCGCGTCGCCAGGTCCCCACAAGTCTCCGCAATCCGCAATCCGCATTGCCAGTGCCACTTATTATGAAATATTCGATATCCCAGATATCCCATTTCTGGCAGTCCGGTGCAAGCCGACGCCGGCTGGACTTGGAATCTTGAAAAATCTATGAGGCACGAGGCACGGACCATGGAGCAACTGGAAAAAATTCAGAGCACAATGAAAGCGAGAAGAAAGGAGAGTACACAGGAAAAAATAATACAATTGTATATTAAACGCGATATTTACTAAAAAAAAAATTGGTTAAAAATTGAGCAATACGAGAGTTATTAAAAATGTTTATAATTTTCTAAGGGATTTATCTTTAATTATAATATTTTGTTAATCAATTTTTATACCCTTGCAGAGGGTATTATAATTTTGACCAGATGTTTGCAACGCAGTGAAGGAGGCATCTCCGACCCCATAAAGTATATATATTCTTGATCAGCATCACCAGTCGAGTCGATCTAGCCATGTCCGTCTGTCTGTCCGTCTGTCTGTCCGTCTGTCTGTCCGTCTGTCCGTCTGTCGGTTTCTACGCGAACTAGTCTCTCAGTTTTTGAGCTATCGGGCTGAAATTTCCAGCATAGTCTTATTTCTTTAGCACGCAGTATATATGTCGGAATGACCGAAATCGGACTACTATATCCTATAGCTGCCATAGGAATGATGGCGAAATTAATGTAAAAAAAAATTTAACTTCTCTGTTTTTCAACGTATTTCTATAAATTTTCAGACATAGCAGTTTTTTATGGTTCTAGAATTACGGTTTTAATTTCATTAAGATCGGACCACTATATCATATAGCTGCCATTGAAGCGATCGGTCAATTTATATGAAAATGTAAAATTCTACATGTAAAATGTAAAATTTACAAAATTCTATATTTTTTCAACATTACTAAAATGGTTCGATTTTCAATGATCCAATTGCAGACTGCAAGGGTATACCAACTTCGGTTTACCGAAGTTAGCTTTCTTTCTCGTTAAATATACTCTTGTTATTGAGATTAGATTTTAAATTTTTCCATCGATTTTCTTTTATAAATAAGCTGTCTTCTTAACAATATATATTTTCTTTCTTTGCCTAAAATTGTTAGTGGAGGTTTCTTAATAAAAGAAGGTAATCATATTTAAGTTAATCGTTTAGAAAAGTTTTAATAGGCAAACATTAATATTTATCCCCATAATTAAGTAAGCAAAAATTTATTTATAACATTTTCTTTAAAACGTATTTTTTTCCGTGCATCTGGCGGGGTCAGGGATTGAGAGATTGAGGCTCTGCAAAGCGATACAAATCGAAGCTGGGCGATCATCGGCTGGCTGAGTGCAGAGTCGCCGATCAAGTTGCACTTTCTGGCTGCCGTTGCCGTGGATATGTTGCTGCCGCTGCCGTGGATGTGGATGTGTTGCAGTTGCTGTTGCAGTTGCAGCATTTCGAATCGCAGGCTGGCTGGCTGGCAGGCAGGTCCTCTCCTCCTCGGCAATCGTGTGCAGCTTTCGGAGTCTTGGCAGCTTGGAGTTTTGGAGTGTGCTGCCAGCGGCACAAAATGCTCGACATAAAGGGCAAGAGTTCAGGAAATTGTGACTGCGGCAAAATATTTTCGCTATTCTTCACAGTTTTCCCTCATTTTTTTCGCTTTTGCCGCGGTGAAACTGTAGCCGATGCTGGAGCTCCAGATGCAGATGCAGATGGAGCCGGGCTTGGATTTTGCGCCTAGAGTGAGATGAACACTTAATAATTTTTTTCGCTCATTTTTCTACATGCCGGGTCTTTGGGTATGCCAGAAAGTTAGCGGAAAATTGAAAGTAATTGTCACCTTTTGAGTATTTTCATTTCGGTTTCCTTTCGTCGGTCGGTCGGTGGTTGGGTGGCATGGAAAGTGTGCCTTTTGTGATGAAAGAGAATGGGGTTTGGGGTGAAGGTGAGTCCGAGATGTGGATGAAAGTGTGTCGAATTTAAGGAAAATTAGTTTATTGGGGAAAATAAAGCTGAATATATATATATGAGTGGAATATTTGGATTTAGAAAACAGAAAATCACTAGAAGACCTAAAGAAAATGGTTGAAAGCTAAGAAATTATATTATAAAACTATATTTTTAATAAGGAAGTGGTGGCTACCTTCAAAAAAAGTATATAAAATATAGCTTAATACTTTAAAGAAGTATAAAATATATTTAAACAGAAATAGTCACTAATATATTAAATAAAATTTAATAATTGTGGGAAATACAAAATATAACAAAATTTTGTAATTAATAGCTAAGGAAACGTCTTTAAATTCAGGCTTTAAAATAGAAATTAAAGCACTCCTTCGGCTAATGAAAACGGAAGTCAAAATAATGAAGACCCAAGATGCACACCCATTCCATGCTTCGTGTAAAGTTAATTTCTGCGATACATCTTCCATTTAATGACTTCATTCCCGACTTCATCTGGCAGTTGCATCTCTAATCAGCAATTGTTGTTAAGAATCTCCATCTACATGACACAACCAATTAATTTCCAGATGCCTTATGCAAGCCTAAGAGACGAGACGAGACCAACTCAACTGTGTTTCCAGTTTTGTGTGTGTTTATTTTTGCACAACCAATCTGCCGCTCTAATAGAGACCTGGAAATCATAGAGGCACCCCCGCAAAGACAGCTCACTCGACACACTGAGAGGCAGTCAGGCAGTCATTCGGGCAGTCATTCAGTCATTCATTCACTCAGTGAGTCAGTCAGTCAAGCAGCAGGCGGGGAAATGGATTTTCCACGCCGAGAGTTGCAAGTTAACATGGCTGCACATTTCGCCAACGGGATGCAGGCAACATGCGCCGCAGCGCAGCGTCGTGCATGCAACACTTACCAGTAACAAAATTAAAGGCAAATCGCAACCAATCACAAAGATTACCCCCACACACACACGAACAGCAAACAACAAACAACGAACAACAAAATGGCCAAAAACGAACAGCAAAAGGCTGAGAAGAGGAGGAAAAAGCCATACAAACGTGGCCCCAAAGGCGCCGTTGCATTGGTATTTTAAACACTGCCAAGGCGCATAATCAAAACGCTTAAATTATAATAACTTTATTAAGTCTCGACTCGAGCAGCGATCCACCCGCGCCCTTTTTTTCTTTTTTTTACTGCTCTCCTCCTAGATAGATCCCCACAGCCAACAGGTGTAGTGCAGAAAGAAAGCAACAAATGGCAAACAGGTAAAAACAAAAAAAGAAAAACATAAAGAAGGCGGCTGGCTTGAGTCTAAAGAAGTTTAAATACCCTGGAACTATATATTTTATTTTATTTATTTTATTATTAATTATTATTATTTACATGGCGACCGTGACAGGGCACGAGCGCTCTCAATGATTTCAAAATAAATAATGTTCATTTAATGGCTTACTCAATAATTGCTAAATAAAGTAAATAACTTTTAGAACAAATAAATAGTTAAAACATTTATATAAAATATTTTTTGGTTTATTTAAAAGTAATCTAATCTTACACAATTACACAAGACCTAACATCTGGTCGCGGTGCAACAAGGCCCATGAATAAGTTCTTGGCTGATATATCCTGCTAAAGCTGAACAGGACTTTATACAAAAATTCATTTAATATTTTAGAAATTATTTTACACTCTTAACCCATAATCTAAAACCCCCTTTAATGGGTACCACCAGCGATTGTCTGTTTTTGGCCGCTTTTATTATTTCTTTTCGAGTGGATTTTACTTTGTACACACTCGAAGCATTGTTGGAGTTGCCGGTTGTTCGGTTGGTAGGTTTACTGCTGCCGCTGCTGCTGCCTGCTGTTTATGATTGTTTTTTCATTTTCTCAAGTGATGAGTAGGATATCTGTCTGCCGGAGAGCTACAGAAAAACGGCAACAAACAAAAAAAACAACACCAAAAGCAACAGCAACAAGCTATTTGCGACTCACGACTTTTCATGCAATTTTGAATTTAAAATTCTTCACACACTCTTTTCATTATGTGGCTTCATTCCAGCTCCACCAGATAGATCCATCCCATGCCGTCCCATACCCTCCCGTAGCATCTTGATCCCCCCCTGGACTTGGTACCCTTGTAGGGTAAAATCAACGGCCCGCCATCGAAGTCGAGGCCGGAGTCGGAGTCGAAGGCAGCGCAAAGTAAGATGCTACTCTTGTGGCCATCTTTGAAGTGGTTGTTGTAATGGGTGTAAGCCAGCCAGGGTGTGTGTGGGTTAGGAGGTGTGTGCGGTGTGTGTGTGTGTGCTTGGGAGAAGACGCAAAATCACGCGCCATTCAAGTTTGGATTGTCGCTCCAGAAATAAACACAGTGGTTGCCAAAGAGCTCTAAAAATATCCCCAAAGATATGAATAAATAAATTGGTAGATAAATAATCCTTGAAATATGTGAGCAAGTTGGCAAATAAATAGAAAAATTAATAAGGAATTATCTAAGGCTAAAATATATAAGATCAACCATTTCCTTTGACTTTACTTCATAATCTTTAAACTTTTGCCACGAAAATTCCATTCACAAACAAGTAAATATTGTTAACTATTTCTTATTGATTTCTTGTGCTCTAATTGGCCAATATGTCAGATAAATTTTAATACAATGTTAACTTGATATTTTAAAGTGCATAATTCTTAAAATTAATAATAAATCAACTAGTAAAATGTATCATCTCAAATATCTCCCTTCTCATAAACTAAAATTCTTTGAGGTAACTTTCCCTACATATTCTCTTATCCAACGATATTATCTGTTAGTCCAAGTTCCCTTTACCAAGTTAAAGTCTCTTTGTTGCATTTCCCACAACCAAACCACTGTGCAATCTGGCCAAGACGATGACTGGCCGCTTGCCCGGCTCAGTGGATGTGGATGTGGCTCAGCTGCTGATGATGACTTCGAGCTGGTGTGCTCGGATTCGAGGGAACCAAGGGACCGCCACGCCGGCCGTCTCTTGGTGGTCCAATTCAACGAATTGACTATAATCAGTCTAGTGCCAAGTACGTTTCAAGTGTCTACTCATGCACTTCTGTGTAGCGTGTGGTGGGCACTGCCAAGAGTCCCGAGAGGGCCAACACAGCCCAGAGCCGGCCGGCAAAAGCTGGATGGTGGCTCTTTGGTCGGCGAGTTCCAAGTGGTTTGCTCTCGTATGCAAATGGTTGCTCCCGCTCCCGATCCCCTATGTACACACACAATATTCACCATGCCCCGTCCCTTCCCACTTGACGACGCTCTCACGAGTGCCGCGGCGCACAAAATTAATTTATTACAATGCAACAAATTACAACACTCATTAATATTTTAGCCAAGTTCTAAAGGTGCACAGGGAGAAATTCTAAGGGGTCTTCTTTGGGAAAATAAATACTAAATGAGCTGAAAATATTATTAAAAGATTTTAAGGGCGAATAAAAGGTCATGTCTCTTATTTATACGAAATAGAAACTTCTTTTTAATTTAATTTACCTCTAGATATTCTTAAAAAATGTCCATAATTTGCTGATATTTTTCTTTAAATAAAAACCCGCTCCACTTCCTCAAAGTGCACATTGCGTACTTGCTCCAAGAGTTGTAACATGTGACTGGCCTGGAATTTAATTCGCCGACAGGTCCAAGGAAGCTTGTAACCTGCATGTTGACTGGGCTCGGGTATAAAAAAAAAAATACTGGCTAAGGCCAGATAAGGAGCGAGGAGGGGACAAGGGCGTGGCGTCTGGCTGCAAGTCTCTCATACCTAATAAATCTGTAATTTGTAATTAATGTGAAAAATTGCCGCCCGAGACGGGGAACAAGCCTAAATTGTTATTATATGGCCAGAGTCCAAGTTCCAGTCCCAGTCCCAGTCCGAGTCCCAGAACGAGTCTGGGTCAGACCCATAACTCTTCCACAAGTTCGCCAGCGCGTGTGTGTGTTTGCGTTTCATAAATATAAATTAAGCCACTTGGCTAACGCACAAAAAAAGTGAAAACTTGGTCAACTTGGATTTACCTTGCCTTGCCAAAATAAAAAATTGAGTACAAGAAAACCAGAAAAAAAGTATTTTTATTGCACTTACCGTCGCAGGTCGCTAGATGATGGCCCCCGAGATGATGCCACATGGCTCCATTGTCTGCTGAAAGCCACTCATGCGGTGTGATTAATATGGAAGGTGGCCAAAATACTGTAGAAGCCAGGCCAAGACAAGCCAAGCCAGGCCAGGGCAGGGCACTCCGTATAAAAATACATTTGAGAAATGGCTATTTATAAACGGAGAGACAACTCAATCAAGGGAATGGCAAGCAGAGTTGGCAGGAAATTCATATAAATAAATAGGATTTTTAGAGAAGCAATCAGAAGAGCTAAGATCATGGGAAATAAATATTTAAGAGTTCAAATCGAAAGAAAAAGGTGGAGAATTTATTTATTTATCAACAGAGAATGGAATAAAGTTGGAATAGTATTATCTTTTTTTATAGTTAGTAAGAAATGTAAATTAAAATGCCTATAAAAAAACTTTAAACTAAGCATTTGGTGTACCTCAAAGTGCTTCCCAAAAACTTTTCATATTTCTCTTCAGAGAGTTCTTGAAATCAGCTTGCTTTGATGTTTCTAATTTTAGGTTTTTTGAGGTAGACGACTTTCTGGAACACAATTCCTCCATTAAGTAAAAAACAATAAAATTGTTTGTCGGGCGGTAAAAATGTCTGCATGATTGATAATATTCGAAAGTTGAAAACAAGCTAACCCCGACCGCAACGGGAACCTGGAAAATAGCTCTGATATATCCAAATATTCGCGATATATACATATACTATCCCCCAACGATCCCCCCGCCAATTCGCTGCGGTCCCAAAAGCAGCGGGGGCAGTTCAATTGCTACCCGGTCGCTCGGTCGGTCACTCACCGATTGAAAACAATTTTTTGGTTTTAGATACACTCCAGAAAATAAGTGAATAATATAATTTTTTGATAGAAAAAAAGTATATATCTAAATAATGGAAAAATATAAATAAGTTACTTGTGTAGGAAATGCATTAAATAATTTAGTGTTAAATAATATTTTGTATATAAAACCACGTTTCCTAGACAGATTCTATCGTTATTTTATGCCACTAAACAATATTATAAACGATTATTATTTTAGTATTATTAAAATTATTTTAAATAGAGCTAACTTAGTTCTAATTTGTTTTTCAAACACGCAACCTTTATAAACATTTCTTTTAAATAAAGAAGAGCTTTAAATATTTTTAAAGCTCATGGAATATGTTAAGGAGATAACTTTATATTTTATCCGTTTTTAAGCTAAATAAGCCTCCAATGACTTGATTTTTTAACAGTGTACTTACCAAAAGGTAACGCAGCTGAGTGAGTGATTCAATGGAGCAAAACGTGAGCTAAAGACGTGATCCAGCAGCAACAATTGGGGAAAAGCAACAAAAAGCGGCATTTATACGCCTGATGAGCGAAACTACGGGGCGGTCGGCGGCGATCGGTCCCCGATCGGTCGGCCTTTTGAAACGATATAAAAATTTGTGTTATTCACTTGTGATATTTTATTTTTTCCCAACGAATCAATCAATATGATTATGATAAATGATTTCGGCATTTTTCGTATTTATTCACTATTTTCGTTCAAAGCTCTATTGTGTCTGAATGGTATTTATATCCCTCGAACTTGTTGCATTATTAAGAGCCGGATAATGGGCGTTCAGTGAGCTGAGCTTGTAATTGCCGGGCTTATAAATCACGGTGAAGAGATATAATTTCGTTTCCGATGATCTGTTGGCCGATGGCCGTTGGCCGCTGGCCCAGTCTTTGATTAGCACATTTGTCTGGAGTTTCACTTTTAACGTACTATATATAGCTGACCCATTGAACTACAAAATTCTGCTGGATATCTCTTACCTTTAATGCTGATTTATGTACTGTTTTTTATCAGTATTTTTAAATCTTGTTAGAAAACTTCATTAGTGTCAACTGACAGTTTTCTTGGGCTGATTAATGTGTGTCAGACGGGCAAAGAGTGCGGCGAGGTGGAAAAACTTTTCGGTAGCGAGGAAGGAAAACCTGTCTCCCAGCTGGGGGGGAAAACTCTGGCGGCACGCCCCTTTTGTGTTGGTCAACGGTATTAAGTCTTTATTGTGGAATTATTAATTGGGGTGGACGTTCGGGGGTGTGCATACTAATGAGGTGGGTTTGAATAAATAAAATAATAAGGATATCTAAGCAACATCAGTGTGCATTTTATGGTATTTTTGGGTGAAAAACAACTTTCAAAATACAGTGGTTATTCGAAGGAGTAAACTTTGACTTAAGTTTAAAATCTAAAAATGTGTAATGGATTTTACAGAAAAAAACTTGTAATGTTAGCACAAAATCCCCAACTGACTTGTCATTGAGTCCTTAAAAGCTTCTTTTGTTATGAATAATATTTATATTATATTATATTTATATATATACTATATTTATATTATTATTATATTTATATTATTATTATATTTATATTATATTATTATTAAAGGTTTTTTTTTACCTACTTAAACAGGAACTCATATCCCAAAATGCAAAAGAATATATTTATATATCTATATTTATTATAATATTTTTTACTGTATCTTATAGTTTTTGTTTTATTTTTCACTCTACTTGCTAACAAGGCTCTCTCAACCGACCAGTTTTTTGGTCACCAAATTTGACAAGATTTGCCAATTTTTGTGAATTATTTGAATTTATGAATTATGAATCCATTGGGTAACTTAGCTAACAAGTTTGTCCACTC
The DNA here is from genome assembly GCA_018153105.1 of Drosophila rufa. Lineage (NCBI taxonomy): Eukaryota > Metazoa > Arthropoda > Insecta > Diptera > Drosophilidae > Drosophila > Drosophila rufa. The sequence goes on from JAECXS010000085.1 coordinate 5,581,393, forward strand.
CCATTGCAGAGTTGCCACCAGCCACCCAAGACGCGCGATACCGATCCCGATCCGCAACCAGATCGATGTGGCCGGAGACGACCGACTGAGGTTCGCCAGCGAAGGTAGATAATGGCGGACACTTACCAGGATGCGAGTAGCACGATGCGCCCGGCGTTTCCCAACTCGCGGCTCGGCTCCTTGACCGGCTCCGGATTGGAGAGCCAGCTGCAGGGACCGCCGGATGGGGATGCCGTAAGCACCACCGCTGCCTCCGCGGGCATCGCAGGCGCCGCCGCTGGCTATAATCCGCTGGACGATGACCAGTGGTGGGCCAATGCCATCGAGGTGGACACCTTCGACTCGCCGCTGGCCTTCGATGCCAGCGAGAATGGACTGTGGAACGGACATTTTGTGCCGCCGCCGCCCCGGCCGCCGTTCCTGGATGAAAGCGTCGCCGCCGACGGCCTGACCACCTGTGATCTGTGCACGTGGGCCTGGCAGCGGAATGCCTACTCCCTGGACGGATCCATTGGTGAGTCCCAAGTCCCTATAATCCCTATAGTCCCTATATATATTTACCCTTCCCCACGCCCTGCTCCTTGGCTTTTTCAATTAAAACTCTCTGGCAAGACAATAATCTGGCGGCCGTGCATCGATCGCTGATATCAATTTATCAAACTGATGTTGGGCGTGCGTGGCTCGATTGCTTTTCGGCAAGCGAGAGAAAGAGCGACTCCTCCTTCGCTAAGTTTTACACAGGAAAAATAATTAGTTGTCTAGAAAAATCATACAAAGGGTAGAGACAAAAATATATAAAAAGTAAAGCTGAAAATCCAAAGCTGTAAGCAAATTATGCGCCTAAAATTAAATTCATATAAATGGTATTATATTCCTAGAATATGCATTTTAATATTTAGAGAATAAAAGCACCTTATATATTTTAAACCGCTTTTAAATTGAAACAAACAACTTAGTGTTGAATTTAATTAATTTAAATATGCCACATAGAAGCCTGTACAATTTTGCTTCCAATTTTCTAGCCTCTTGGTTTGACTTGAATCCCTTTAATTAATACTATAATTTTCTCCCAGTGCCCCTGCGTTTGCAAATTTAATTTGTGCACATAACTCTTTGTGGCAGCTTTTGGTTTAGGCGTTGTTTCGCTAAAGTTCCAAACCCCAACCCAAGATCCAGGGATCCACCAGGCACGGGCACATCGCCAGTCATTTGTCTCTGCGCTTGTAAAAGCCGAAACAGTTGAGGGAAAACGAAGGAAATCGGGGGCTGAACTTAGACGCGGAAAAGCTTATGAAAATATGAAGCAGTGGGCGTGGTGAGCAGGCTCCGAAGATGGGATAGATAGGCTGGAGCAAGGCTGAGCTCTTTAATTTATCGGGAGAACAAATGGAGCCCGTCGAAGGGTGAGCTCGTAGCTCGATCAGGGCGACGGAAATTCGGGGAAATGCAGTCCCAAATTAAAACTCCGCCAGCTCTCTCATTAAAATCTAGCTTTCATTTGGCGGCAAATGCAAATCGTTGTCGACTCCCCTGAGGGAGAACCTGTTGGCACTCACCCCATAACCCAAATAATACTCGTAATAGCACAAAGCGAATGCCAAATGACCGTTGTTCGTACACTGAAGAGAAAATATGTTTACTTTTGAGGGGGATTCAGGAAATTGTAAGAAAACAGTTTTAAGAAAAGTTTAGGATGTGAGAAATGGGAATTTTATTATGGGAAACATTATTTCCATATTAATTTGAAGATTGAGAAGAGTTAGACCAATTATTTCACAGCTCAAGGTTCAAATGACATTAGATTCATATATTTTGTTATTTAAAAATTATATGTTTGATATTTTAATTCGCCAAAGTATTTATAAATTTTATTGCTAAATATTTCGATTCTACATATTTTTTTTAAATATTTATAGAAACACCTTACCCAACTCCAATTAATCACAACTTAATCGAATTTCTTTCCGTGCTCCTATATGGCCAGCACTGCTGGACTGGTATATGGCATGGCATTTAGCCGTTTGCCGTATTTGATTTCCAGGAATCGCTTTCAGGGCAAATTGAAGTCATTATACATAGTAAAAACGTTCGCAGAGTTGTGAGCCGAGGTCCAAAACGCAGCCTGCGATGGGTGCCCGGCGTTATTAGGCTAATTATAGAGCCGGACTCCAGCTCCAACTCGGACTCTTTCAGCATATGCATATATACATCCATATATATATATAAATGACTTTATTCATGCCGACGACGACTGGGCGACTGTTTGTCGCGCCGAATGTCTGGGATTTCCTGTGGCACAAACGACGTGTCAACTAATTTGCAACACTCACCTGGACGTGGGGCAGCACCACTTCCATGGAAGTACCTGCGGCAGCCTTTGGCAAAAATATTTTTTACTCATTTTTTGGCGAAGGGATTAGACCGAGAGTTGGGAGAGAAAAAAATTTGACTAATGTCTTAATTTTGTGCTTAGGTGTTTGTTGCGGTTCGCTTCGGTTTCGGAGTCCAGCCATCGCGGCTTTTGCAATGCGCTACACTAGAGATGGCCTAGATATAATAAGATATCGGTATTGTGGCGATAATAAATTGTAAAATGGATTATGTAACCTTTTTGTTCTTTCAATTTTGTGTAAAAACATTATTGATATCAGAGCTTCTTAGTCGTAACTCTAAGAGTAAATTAAATTAAGTTTGTTATGGATGGCATGCCGATAAAATCCATATTTTGTCAGTAAAAATAATATTTTTCGATCTTTTAATTATTGATATTTATTGAGATCATTTCATAACTCTAAGCTCAAGCTGAATTGAAATCGTTATCGATATTTTATCGATAAAATTTATATTTTGACGATATAATCGATTTTATTCGATATCTCAAATAATGACATTTATTTAGGTAATATGTCTGGACTATAAAATAAAGGAAAAAATGTTTGTCATTCATTCAAACATATCAATATTTTTCCTTTATCAGATTTTTCGATAACAATATTTTTTCCCTACGACATTTCCGTTATTAATCGAAGGAACATATTTCATCGAAATATTATATAATATGTTTCTTCTCAATATACAATTCCATTTTATCCCTATATCGATATATACCACTTTAATCCATATTTTCCGATGTCGGCACAATATTTTCGATATAAAATCAAGAAAAATACTTTATCGATATATTATACAATATTTTGTCCGCCCGATATACATCCCTATAATGCCTGAATTGGCGGAAAAGTCGTGCCTGGACTGCAGCGAATGCCATTCACTTCGCTTCATCTCGTCGGTCCTCCAAATTGAGCTTTTGCATGTCGTGCCCAGAGTCTTTGGGACTTTGCTTTGTTTCTGACTATGCTGTTTCCCGGGCTGTTGTTTCGGTTCTCTGCCGCAGAATTGACAGCTGAATAAAATGTTATTATATTTACACCATAATTTGCATGGCAATTAATCAAATGGCATGCAAAATTCGACATCGGCCACGGAAAGGTAAAGGCAATCCCAGGCGACACATTTGCCTGGTGGGTGCCGAGGTATTTCTGGGAATTATTCTAACAAAAGTTTCAAAGCGAAACCGAAAAAGAAAACAAAAATATACGAGTAAAAACGCAAAACGAAAAAGTTTCGACCCGCCTAAATGTCTTTATTAGGATTCCAGCTGGCTGAAAATGGAGCTCGTTAAGTTTGGTTCGGAATATAGATGGTATGAGATCTTTATAAAAAAAAAGGGAAGCCAAACGGGTATTTATTTGGGATAGAAATCAGAATAATAATTTATTCCAAACTCTATATATAATTTCTTATTAAATGCTTTTATTTTAGGATACAGCTCTCACTAATCTCTATAAATTATAAAGCTATTAATCATTAATTATAATCATAAAATAGAATTACAAGCGGAAGCCATTCAAGTCCCAATAAAAATAAGGAAACAGTTTAATTTCATGCCCATCTCGTGCTAAAACCAGTTGGTGCTAAACTCTTTCCCTCATCGAAACCATTTCAATAATAGGATATCCCCATTTTCATGGCACTTCCTGCCAACTTAAGCCAGTCGTTTCTCACATTTGTATGCTTTATGGCAGATTAAGTTAACCGCTTGATTATTTCAACAACATATTCTGTATAATTTATGCCCCACTTTATGCCTCCCGCCGCACCCATAACAACAACAGAAAAAGGGAATAAAAGAATAAAGGGTAACAATTCTATATTCTGCAAATATTTACAGCAATTTGTGGCACAATAATAAAAATGAAAGGTCTCCGGACTGAAGCTGAAGCCAAAGACCCAAAAAGGACTCGTGTTTGACTTTGTGCGGCTGTTGAATAAATGTTTTATTGCAATAACAACGATATCAACAACATCAGGGGAACAATGAGAAAAGGCAGGAGTCGTCGTCCGTCCAGCCCAAAATCGACAAAAAAAAAACATAAACAACAAATACAGCAGCTGTTGTGTTTTGATACTTTTATTGTGGTGGTGGAAATAAATTCAAATAAATATATTTAAGTTGCTGACTTTGGCCTCAAGTGTTCGCCCTCCCTTTCTGGTCTATTAGAGCCATTGTCCTGGCTACACCATAAATATTGAAGGACCTATATAGAGGCAAACATTTATTGACAGGATTTATGCTAGCTCAACGAAATTCGGAAAACTTATTTCCCTACAATAACAGGATTAGTGAGACATATGAATTTTGTGGGCGGAACTTGGGGTACGAAAAAAATTCTGAGGGCTTTAATAAATTGCTGAATATTAAATTGTAAAAATAATACTAAACATTTCATAAATTCTCTTTTAATATTTAAAATAGTTACCCAAAATACAAAACTCTTGAAAAATCACTTCTGCATAATTTCCTAGTAATCTGTCAGCTCTTCAGAAGAAAGAATGAAGATGGATCATCTTTTAAGTGGTGGAAACTCGCTCAACTTCCCTAAGAAAAAAACTTCAAACATTTTCCGCTTCGCCTGTGTTCACTGGCCATTGGCCATAGCTCGTTAACGCCAAGCTTTTGGCCAAATACATGACTAATCTAAAGATTATGATATTTATGCAAAACCGCAAGAGACGTGATTCCATTTTTTTTATTTTTTCGTTTCGGCATCTGCTGGGAGATATTCAAGCTATAAGCGGAAATGAGTGAATTCCTCTGGTGTTTTTTTGTTTTCCCAACTTTTTGTGTGTGTAGTACTCCGCTCGGTTCCCTCTGTGTGCTCTGAGTCGTATAATTGTTGCAGCCAAACGCACTGTGGCCTGAAGCCATAAAAAGTAAACATAACACACAAAATAGCAGCCGAGGAGCTGGACTGGAAGTGAGAAAACTTATTTGCTATATTCAGGGAATTTTCCATAATTTCTGCTTCGTTTGTTGTTGGAGTTTTCTTCTATTTACAGGGGGTACTTGGGGACTTCAAGGGTATATTGTGTTGAATTTGTTTACAAACTTATTTGTGACTTTATATAAAGTCAGCAATATATTTGCGGGATTAAATATTTTCAATTTAATGAAATAAATCATTTTAGCGAACTAAAAAACTAAATACTCTGAAAAGAATGCAATATTTCTTACCCACCAAGGATAGGGTATTTAATAGTCGAGTTCCTTGACTATTTCCTTTATTCTCATTGGTTTTTTTTTCGCATTTTCCTTGTTTTTTTTTGTTGTGGTTTCCCCACCACCAACCAAATGCAAAATGTTAAAAAAGATAAACAAGAGACGGTCGGAAAGAGATCGAAATTATTATTACTGCCAGTGCATCAGAATGATTACGATGGTACGGGGCTCTCTCTGTGCTTGTCTGCGATATTTCCATAATATTTTTAACTTTGTTTACATTTTGCATTTTTATTGTGGCGTCGTTCCTTCAGTTTTTGCCCCGCTTTTGTTCCTTTTTTAATCAATTAGGGCGAGTCTTGCGTGGGGTAGAATCCCATGGTTCCACGCAGTTCCACAGTCCCATAATCCACGAGCCCCATTCCAGAGCAGAAAACTGAGATCGTAGCCCCGAGAAACGTGCTGGACCACACACACACTCCATACACTATATATGGGGGCTGAAGATGCGGGCACACAGCTAATAGAATTGCTGAAATACTCTGATTAAAATAGTTTTCACTTTTTAATTACGATTTATGCGTTTAATTTCGCGCCACTGTCTGCGGCGTTTTGTTACTAATTATTTGTGAAACGATATCCGAGACTCTGCTCCTCCATTCCGAGATCAAAAGACCCATCTCTCTCGCAGGGTCCAGACAAACATTGTCTCGTCGGTGACGAGACCGAGATCAAAGGAAACTGTAGACTCAGTTTTCCTGCCTCGAAACGTAAACAGTTTCCAAAAGGGGGGAGAGCCAGGAAAATTACTCTTCATTTGCTGGCGGTGAAAAATAAAAATTAAAAATCAATTTTTTTACACTTCCTCACCCCCGCACACACACAAACACACACTGCTAATGAGTGGAGGGAAACTTACGAAATATTTGCACCGAAGCGACAAATTCTGTCTGCGAGCGTTGCTTATTTTTAGTTGAACGAAAAATCTAATTTACTAATGAGCCGTGAGCATTCGAGAAATGCACATAAATTTCGCCTAATTGAAAATCCATGCGCGGATAATTATGTGCGTCAGTCAGCATTAAATTTTCGGGAAAAAGGGCCCCCGGGTGAGGGGAATTTTCGGGGGAAAACTTGTGTGTTTGCGGCTCTGGGGAAATCCGGCGTTGAGTGGTCTCCGGGTCAAAGTGAGTGACGGGATGGGATCGGGATGGCTGATGGTTGATGGGTGGCTATCCCCGAAATTTAGGATCGAAATTAGCACTGGGAATTTATTTACTGACCATTTAAAGATGCACCCGCGGCTGGTTTTCAGCAGAAACTCAATCAGCTTTTGGCCAAAGGTTTTTTCTTTGGCTTTCAACTTTAATGGGGCTTTCAGATGCACAGAGAGGACATTCTCTTTAAAGAGGGGTTTCTTTATAATTTTAATTCTAAATAAACATTATTTAATATTTTTGTAGCTCAAAGAACTGGCTGGAAATAATTGAAAAAAATTTCTGGTTAAGATTTAGGATTGTTTAAATCCTCCCTTAATTTAATTTCAGGAAACTATAAATTACATATCCTTAAAAACATATTTTGTTGGCTTAAAAATACTTGCAAACATTTAGAAATAAATTTTCTCTAAACCCATTTTTCCAGTGTAACCATCAAAGCCACAGTTGCGATGCTAAAACCGTCCACTTAGTGCCTCCGAACACTTAACCCCCAACTGTCAATCAAGCTTCGCGAAAATTAAATTAAAATGTAGCCAAAGTCGGGGCCATTAAAGATCAGCGAGGGTGGCAATCAAAATAAATTATAAATTACAACAAAAAGCAGGCGCAAATAAGACTTTTCACCTTACCGTTTACCAATTACCTTTTTCCTGTGGAAAAACAATTTTCCCAAACACACAGGTGTGTGGTGTTAGTGGGAGTGCGACCTCTCTATTCATTAAGGAAAAAACGGGTATTTTCTGGTCGAAGATCATAAAAGTTTTTATGAACTGACAACGACGGCAACGACAACTGTCCTCTCCCCACCTCAAGGCAGTGTTTACTGTAACACCTAATGTTTGACTAATTTCAAATATGTTTTTACGACAGCCTACCTGGTCAGCCCTCTCAAAAAAACCCAACAAAAAAAGCCCAAGTTGTCCCGTTTTTTATGAGAGAACGTTGCCTGTTCTACTGTTTAAATTTTGATTAAAAGTGATGTGAGCCTCTGATAAGCCCCATGTAACTGTTGACTTTTTTTGGGTCGTACCCCCGCCCTACCATAGTGATCGTAATATCATGATATCAGTCGTGGGGCCTCTTACATTTTGCATTTGCATAGGCGAGCGATATGGATCAACGGAAAACACTAAAACGTCTCTGTCCCTCTCTGGTCGGAGTTTTTTCTACATTTTTTACGATTTGCCCCTTGTTTGTTTAATTGTCTTTTACGTCGACATTTAAGGTTGACTTTCGTTTTATTATTTACGGAGTTGTGTCAACAGTTTTTTAGTATTTTTTACCCACGGAGATATGGGCAGCACAGAAGATATTCTTTACTTGTTACAACGACGAGGAAATACACTTGATTAGAGAATTTTTCGGGGATGGATAGGGTCCAAACATGTAGATTAACCATTTCTAAAAATTTCCTGAAAGTTGCAGGTTATTATAAAAACAAGTTTCTCAGAAATGTTCCAAATATCATAATAACAAAATGATAAAACCCTTGAAAAACTTTAAACTTGTTATTTAAATATAATAAATTGCCTTTGTAAATGAAAACAATTTATACAAATTTAAATTAATATTTTGGTAAGGCGAATAAATCCCTAAACCTCCAAGATGATCCATTAAAATCCAGCCAGTTCTCATCTTTAGACCTCAATCCCTTTCTAAAACTATTAAAAGATTTTCGGAATATGTATATTTTAGATTAACCTAATGCGCCATATAAATAATCATCTGGGCGAACCAACATTTTCCATTTGTTGGGATCGAGTGGGCGTGTCCAAAGTAGAATTTTATGCATTTTCCAAAAATAAAGAATCTTCTTGGCCTGGCTGGGCTCATAAATAAAACATAAGCTCTCTGAGGGCCACATAAAAAATAAAAATATGTTCAACAATAATAAATACCAAGAACAAAATAGAACTGCTTTCTGCACCAATTAACGTGGCTCAGGCATTTATGTGTCGCCGTTCCTTTATTACAGAATTTAAATTCTGATTTGCGCTTCATTAAATCACAAATTTGAATTTGTTTATTTTGGTTTCAATCATAAGCAAATGTTTTGCGGGCCCTGAAGTTTTCGGCCTAATTGACTTTGCCTATAAAGTTCGGTTTGGGGGGGGAGAGAAAGATTTATATTTGCCGCAAAGTTTTCCGTGGAAATGCAAAGAGGCAAATATACAAAACTAATTAAAATTCAACTTGGTAAAAAGTTTTCGCCTAAGCAATAAATATTGTAAAATATGTACTCTGACACGCCCTCGCCCACATCCGTTTCCTGGGAAATGGCGCATTCCTAGGGCTTCCCATGCGGTTCCATTTGTCATTCGAGTGCCAAAGTTTTTCTACTCAAGCTGGAGCAAGCGATGGAGCCGGAGCTGGAGCTGGAGCTGAAAGCTCGGCGGTGTTGGCAACTAGAGGGAAGAACTGCCATTGATAGGTTCCATTTGAAAATGTTGCCAAATGTTGCCAGGGGAAAATCTTGAGGAAAACTTTGGGCTTTTAGGGAAACTTAACCCATAGAATAAAGGAGTGCAATTAATCAGTTCGTGGGGAATTCGTGGAAACTAATGAGAAGTACATGAGAAAATAAATTTAGGATTGGGTTATTAAATGTATATTTTAATTTTACTAAGCTGGCTTGGCTTAATTACTAGTATTTTAATTTAAAATAATATTTAAGATCTTAAGAATTATACAGAGAATTAAATGAATTAAATGCTTATTCCACATTAATTTATACAAAATATGTTTGGTTTTATTATGTATTTAGGATTTTTTCTAAGTTTTTAACTTTGAATTAAATTAATTTTTTAAATTCCTTTATAAAAATCATATTTTTACTTCTTCTTATTAGATTTCCTTTAAGGAAAGTCAATACATACTCGAAAAATAATATTTTCTTAGCTTTTCAGTAAAGGAGAATATTAATTCAAATACATTATTGGATTAATAAATGAAGAAATTATATTCTAAATTATTGAATTCTATTTATTTTAAGTTTTACGTTGAATTTATAAATCATTTAACCAATACCAATTGTTCTCTCAGTGCTCGCAAGCCGAAAAAGTCGTTAAAAGTAAGCATTAAGTTTGATAAATTGCTCCTCATTTGAATAGAGCTGCAGAGTTTCGACACCGAAGGGATCCAATATCATTAAACAATTAAAATCCATGCCCATGAATCTTGTTATTTTCAACCCGAAAGTAAAAGGAAATCGAGAACTCATTTCAAGAAGCGAGAACAAAACACCTGAGAGTTACACAAACAGAGACGAGAGACATTTATCACGCGGCACTAAAAGTCAGCTCGCAGGAACTGGAACTTTATTTACCTGTCTAGGCAGGGGCCCTACCTGACCCCAAATCCGAACCGAGAAGAAAAGGACAGGCCCGAAAAAGAGAAGGTGAAATGTTTGTGTGATAAACCTAATGAGCAAAGGGCAGTTTGGGAAACCCATAGATAAGGATCGGAAAACGTTTGCCTGACTGAAAACCACCTGAAAATCGTGTGCCGTGTGGCATATAAAACTGTTGTCACTTTGCTGCTGCCATGACATTTAAATATTTCAATTTGTGATACTGCGGCGGATCGAATCGTATAAGAATGCCTAAAAGGTTTCCTCTTTCGGGAGAAAAGATATAAAATTCAATTAAGACATTTCAACATTAAATGAGCCGCTAACAGAGCGAAGATACAAATGAAGTGGCCCAGTGAAATATCTAAGAAATATGTATGAGAGATTCCTGGACATAGTTCTGCTTCTAAATAATTACATGAATGTTTAGTAGATAATTTGTTGGCATTGTTATGCAAATTCCTTCTGAAACTGAAGAGCTCTCCTGCAGCCATAATTGAGACATTTGATTGTATGGAAATCCCATATCCACATTCTGGATACTTTCGCATTTTAAATGAGAGAATTAAGAATGCCGCCGCGGCCTCGGCTTTGGCTTCTCCTTATTAATAATGATAACTCTTATGTAGATTTTATGTATGCCTCTCTTCTCAGTCGGCTTTATTTTATTTCTTTCTTTTTCTCTCAAGTTTCTGTCGGTTAGTTTGACAAATGGCGGTGGTCGAAAAAATTCCCTGGTGTCTCTGTTTAATTTGCTTGGCTTGGAGATCGCTATCAAGTCGGGTAATGCCTAATTTATGTGGCAACTCTGGTCGGTTTTAATTTATGCTCTTCGCCTGCTTATATAACTCTCTCCTCGGCTGTTCCACAAGCGTGTTAATGCACTAATTGTTTTCGGCAATTAATCAATGTTTATGTGGGAGCAAAGCCTGCCGCCTCTCTCTGTCGTGTCGCAAACAAATAAATAATAATTCACGTTGACATAACATTAATCCAATGCAATGTCTAGGCCAGAAACAGAAAACTTCAAACCGCCGGGACCCCGGATTCCGCACTCCGGATTCCGGAAAATTGAATTTCCCTGCTCTTTTGCATAATTAAATTTACTCCCGGGCCCTGGTCCGTTTCTCTCTTTCGTGACAGTCAACAGATTTTGGCTTTTACTTGCCAAGTCAAAGTCATTTAATGGCATTATGCCAATATATATCTGCATTGGGTGCCAAGGCAGCCAGAAAATAAAAAAAAGAAATGTAACAAACAGCAGTGAAAAAATGGGAGTAATCAAGACTGGCGTTGAAAAAAAGACAAAACTTGGCAGACAGTTTGTTGGCAGATTTTTAAGTGAAAAGTTTTGGGGTTCCTACGGGTTTTGTCTTTGGGATAAGTTCAATTAAGGTTATCTTTAGGTCAAAGCACACACAGTCTTGGTTTTAATCAAGCTTAGACTGTAAGGATTTTAATTAGATGCAAAGGTGGGTAATATTTTTCACTCCTATATTAAATTTTATCATTATTTTATTGTAATTTTCGGTAAAGTCACAAGTACTATTTTTCTTGAAGTTCTACATATTTAATAATTAGTTAGGCTTTAAATTAAAATGGTTAAGTCTATGAAAATAATGCAATATGCACTGTTTCTCCATATTAGTTTAAAAAGGGAATTGTCATATTCAACTCTTCTTATTTCGTCTGTTGGTACGTGTATTTAAACCTTCAAATTTAAGTTTGTTTTTCTCCACTACAAATAAAGACTTAAATATCAATAAATCTAAAATCCTTTAACCCAAGCAAATACTCCACCACAAAAGCCATAGTTATTATTATTATTTCTGTGTCAAACAAATTATTAAAAAACACCCCCGCAATCGGGGAAAAAACTTCCTTGCGCAGTTCACCAAATTACCAAACAAAACCACTTGCCACTGCGGTAAAATTAAGTCATTAAACCCTGAAAAAAAAGAAATAGCGCTGAAAAACTCTGAATAAACAATGGCTAATGATGGCCACAGTAGCCAGTTTCTCTCACCTGCCAAAAAAAACGGAACAGAAAAAAAAGGTAATTTTCAAACAGGGTAGCAACTGGAATATCGTGTGGTATTGACCACAAATTAACAGTTGTAACATGGCCCTACGGAACACAAAAAAAATGGAAAATGTTACCTGCAGTGCGTAATTACGGTGCACATTACAAACACACACGGGGATACACATTTGCACTTAATTGTGGCGCTTAATTAGACCAAAAAGGTGCAGAAACAGAGGCAGCGCCAGACCCAGAGCCAGAGCCAGAGACGAGTCTGGAACTCAAAACCCAGACAATGGCCCAAAGCGCTGCTGATGAGTGTCGAGTTGTGTTTGAAGAGTGTGTGTTGCCACATGCAATTCAATTCAAATGTATTTACATGACATCCCACTCCGGGACAACTCAATTTCGCTTAATTGTTTGTACACGTAATTGTCGGCAAAAGGATTCAGCCCGCTAATGATCCTTTTTGGCCGGGGCCCCCCCAGAGGAGGAGGCAGAGAAGCAGAGCTCCCCGCAATTAAGTTTCGACTTTATAAGAAGCGAAAATTCACCCAAATTGCATGTGAAATTCCTGGGAGCTCAACTTCTGTCGAGAATTTTCGGCATATGTCGCATCTCTTGCGTTCATTCCCAATCCGCATTTCGTATCTGTATCTTGTATCTGGTGGCGCCGCCGCTGGGGGTCCTGTCGATCCCCCTTAACCCTCTCAGGCCTGCGACTTTGCTGTCTCTGCGCCTGCGCATTCAGTTTAATTTTTATTTCATTTTCGCTGACAATTTGCAGCCGCTGACCGAAAAGGAAGTGCAGTCAGGGAAAAAGTATATAGAAAATCTGATTTTAAATTAATTTATTAAAGATATTTCGGAAGCCTAACAGCTTCAAAGGAAACTATTTTATTATTTTACGAAATAATATTAATGGTATTTTATAAAACCAAAGAGAGAAAGTGGTGGTAACCACGATGAATGTAAAAATTTGTGAGCTTAGGTTACTGATGAGGAAATAGTAGAAATTTAAAATAAATCATAAACCCTAAAATTTCAGCAATTTCTTCTTCAAAATTAATGTAAATTTTCTTATCACAATAATAAATTTCTTACCTCAAATGATTTTAATTTATTTCCGTGTACATAAAGCCAGGGTAATATTTCTGTCAGTGCTTTTTATTTAACGACTTTCGGTCCGGACGCATGTTGCACTTTGCTGTTGTTGCTGTTGTTCATTTGATTATCGCCACTGTCGCCATGTAATTTATTATATTGGCTTAACCGAGTATCCCCGAACCTGGCCCTCTTTTTTATGGCTTTAACCTTTGGGCAACCGCCGCGTTGCTGACATTATTTAATTTGTCATTTAATTTTCGTGCGCTCTTCTTTCTTTTTTTGCGCGCGCTTTCTTTCTGTCCACTTGGAATCGAGTTGTTTTTTATTTTTTCGGCCATATGTTCTTCCCGACATTATATGTGTAAGAAAGTTCGGTAAGGGAATATCTCTGCATATATATGCAGTGACAGATATATGAGCTTCCGCGAAAGCTGATGTGAGTTTGACTTTTGGCCCACAGCTGTTATTTCTTGGCAAAGGAATGGCTTCGTTTGAAGGGTTTTATAATTATTTAACTTTGGCTTTCTCTGAATAAATTCAGATTTAAATTGGAAAAAGGAAATTACAGTTATTTCATTTAAAAATTTGTGATAAATCGAATTTTATTCATTTGAATCTTGTCATCCCATAAAATTATTAAGCTTAAATTACTCTCAATCACTTGACATTTAAACTGTCACAATAGCCTCTACAAATTATATAGAAATTTCATTAATTTAATGCATTCATTTACTGTTTTAATCATCACCCGCCCCGCCTGATTTATTATCTCGAATTTAATTTGAATCGCCGTATCGCCCACCGTCAGCGCAAGCGAAAATGCCAATGCCAAAAAAGTCGCTAAATCATTTCTTAATTGCTCAATTTGAAAACAAATGCGACCATTTAATTTAATTGTGTGGACTGTTAATTGAGTCGTAGTCCGGGCCGCCGCCGATGCCTTTTATTTCTGCACGAATGCAGGCCCGGACCACGCCCCCCTTTCAGCCCCGTTCGATATACGTTGTTAGATAATGCCCAGGGAAACTTGTTGTGAGCCTGCTGCCCGTTTCATTTTCGGCATTTTTGGCCAGGCAATTAAATCCCAAAAAAACAAAAAAAAAACAAAAATCGGCACACACACAAGCTTTGGAAATGAAAACTGCGACAGTTTTCGGGGCTCAAATGCTCAGCTGCAGCGCCTGTGGGCCGCCAATTTTAATGATTTACAGCAGTAGCTGCATTAGGGGTACACAGAGGGAAATATATGGTAATTATCTATTAATATGTAAGGTAAAAAATTTATGTTTACCTTTTTAAAGCGATTTTTGTAATGGAAAATATTATATAAAGGATATAATATCCTAGAAATAGCACAGAAAATGCAGGGAAAAATGTTTTAACAATTTCTTAGTAGGTTTCTGAACAGCTTGATTTATTTTTAATTTGTAATATATTTTTACTATAATAAAATGCCTACCTACCTAAATACCTAAATACCTGAGGACACAGATTAAAGTCCCAGTTGTACCCAAGATAGTTTTGAAAGTGATATATATCGACATATATTTTTTCCTGTCCACCCGATTTAACTGGCTCTCCCACCGCCTGAGAGCAGGTGGGTTAGCGATGTTGAAATTTGCATATGGTATTATGCATTATGCGATAATGTGCAATAAACGTCGTGGAATCGGAATTATGTCGCTCTGGCTTTCGGCATTTGAGATACAAGCCTGTTAACTTGGCCGATAGTGGAAAAAGGAGCGAGGCAACGAGGCAGTGGTGAAGGTGGGAGCCATAAATCTTGAGAGCACTTGGCCGGGAAGGCAGAGGCATCATCAATCATCGGCATGCAGATCGATTATTACAATTGCTGACAGACGGACACAGACACACAGTGAGTCGGCGGCGACGGCGGCGGCGGTTGCATCTGCGGGCCCTCATTTGTATCTGATGGATGTATCTGCGGCAAGTTGGCAACCTCCTGCTGATGCTGCTGCTGCCTGACTCGACTGACTGCAATTCCGCGGAAAAGCCCAGAAAGCACAGCTGCAGAGAGAGCAACTCCTGCTCGTGTCAAGTCAAGTAAAAGTTCCAAGAAAACCCAGAGCTGGCCATGTTCTGTGCCCAAAAAAGTGAAGCATTACAACTACTCCGCGCTTGCCATTGTCCGGCACGAAATTATTTTAATGAGTTGCCAATTAGGACCGGCTATGGGCCACTGAAATAGATCAGTCAGCGAAAGAGGCTGCTAATAAATACCTGCATGCAGCAGTAAGTACCTGTACCTGAAATCAGTCCCCCCTCTGATTGCGTAGAGCGTTGAGCAGTGCGCACTGAACACCTGTTCGGTGCCAGCGAGTGGCATAAATACGAGTGGCTCAGCTCAGTCTCAGTCAGTGGCTGGATAAAAGGGTCCCCTCCTTGATGTCTTGGCTATTTACGAGTCTTTTGGGGAATTGCCTTGCGATCAGCCCCTGACATCAGCATCCGACAGGCGAGCAGGCAGTCCTTGGTCCAGAAATCTACAGGGGAAGTGCCGCGAGCTGGAATGCAGATGTTGCATGCGATAGCCGATGAAAATATATGCAAATACCCAAGGGTGACAGGATTATTCTTAAATAATTACCAAAACGTAAGGCAATCTTCATTATGTATTATAAAAAAATTACATTTTAGGTTTTTATAGAAATTAATCAGAAAATAGAGGTTATTTTTAGACAAAGTTCCAGTAATCGAAGAAAATATTTAAATACAAATATAATCATTATTAATAGATATCCCCATGTATCAGGATCATAAAACTAAAAGTCAAGACCTTTGGTACTTGGTAATTATTTCCCAAAAATAAACCAATTTACTTATTTATTTTAGTAATGAATTATTTCCCTCTTGACCAAACAAATATAGTATAAGTTATACTCGTATATATTATTTTTTCTCATCATAATAAACCTGACTTCTGTGTTCATAAAACCAATATTATAAATATTTATGGGGTTCATTAAAATGAACAAAACAAACCCACATTTAGCTAAGTGATTTAATGCCTTCATGGCCAAACCGTGCAAATATAATAATTATACTAAAAACTAATTAAAACTGACATTTAGAATGTGAGTACTAAACAATTTCACACGATAATTAAAAAAGTTGCTTAACAAACAAAAACTTTAATGGTTTCTACAGCCTTTGCTTAAGATAAATGTTTTAATTAAAGTAAGAAAATATATCCTCTTTTTTTTATAACATTTTTAAATCCCAAAGATGTTAATTTTAAATGCAAAAATTTTCGTTTTTATAAACATACACAGAACTCATGTGGAGCCCCCCAAAGTGCTTTATTTCTTGCCTCTCTGAAAAGTCATTACTCAATTAACAAGTGGAGCAAACTCGTTATTTCTCTGGCTTTGTTTTTGCTTTTCCTTTTCTTGTTCATAATTTTTTCCTTTTCTTTTTTTTGTTTAACACTTTCTGAGGCGCCGCTTATTAACGCGTTTCCTGCTGGCCACGCCTACATCCTCAATTCGGGCGAAAATTGCTTTTCACTCGCTCCCATTCTGTTTGTTATTAATTACACAGTTTCCAAAGACCTTACGCAGTTTCCAGTTTTCGAGCTTCTTCTCGTTTTTTTTCCTCTCTTTTTTTTTGGCCAATTGAATTATAACGAAGCGAAGACAATGAAAGGAAGCATACGGAGGGGGATTCACCGAAAAAGATGCCGCGGGTAAGGGTAACATAATGGCGTTTGCTTTCATTATAGGACCGGGCAGCGGGCATAAATATTTAAGCAACTGACAATGAGATAACAAACGATGAAATTTATAAGCGCGAAAACGGGGTCAAAGGCGGTGGAGGAGGCGCGAGCCAGGAGTCAGGAGCCTGGAGAAGCGTAAGGCAAATGTTGATAGTCCATTCATCAGTTAGCAGCGGCTAAATTACGTTCATTTTGGCCATAACACCCCCTCCATTTGTTGTTGTTTGGCTTTCGCACCAAGAGAAGGGGAAACTTGAAGGAGTTGCTGTGAAAATTCGAGCGAAAGCCCAAGGGTTCAAGGTGAAATATGAAGTAAATAAGGTATATTTACTCCCTTACCTACCTGTTACTTTTACCAGTAAATTTTCTGAGAAGTTAAAGTGAATTTAATTAAATATGAACCGTACGAAAATAGCTGAAAGCAATTGCATATAATTAATCAACGTTTGGGCCCTAAAAATACAAATTAAATTCTTAGGAAATAGTTCCTTAGAACCGTAATTAATAAATGATTGTTTTAAATACTTTTTGTAATTTATTTCGCGAAATGTTCTCAAAGAAATACACTTTACCAGTGAAATTTCGGGTTTTAAATAAATAATATTTATGGAAAAATTAAGATAGCACCCAAATTATAATTATTAAAGAGAGTTCCATTATTGTTGTCTTTATATCCTATTAATTTAAATTATTTCACTCGGCTTTCGCAAAGAAATTCATAATTTACTTTTTTTTTAATATATTTAAATAATACAAAGGCATTTTGGTTTAATATAAAATTAAATAAACCTTAAAATTATGAATTTTCCTACATTTTAATGTAATATTATCAAATAATGATTTTATTTATTTCTGCTATTATTCAGAAATTGATGATTACACTTGACAAATTTTTTCTTATTATATAAATAAAATAAATAACTAAAACTAAGGTTTTTTACACAGTAAAAAGGAACTGAAAGGCTTTACAATTCAAACAAATTAGTCTTAAGCATTAGATACTTGCTTGTAATTATAATACAAAAACCTCTATTTTTATACCAATAAACCCAACTAAAGAGTATTATTATAGCGACTTACCTCCTTGTCACTACCCTATTTTATCATCTTTAATTTCGCTGCGGCTTTTATCAAAAGGATATATACATATATAGGATAAACAGAGCGTAGAAAGGCCAAAGGCGCCCTGCAATATTTATATGCGTGTTGATTTCTGTTTGCTGAATTTGACCTTTTTCCCCCTTGCTCGTAGATGGCCACTTGGAGATAGCGGTAGGCTAAGAGCGAAAAAGGGTCAAAAACGCAGCCACCGCCGCATGTGTTGTTGGCCAGGCTAAAATAGAGGGGGAGGGTACAGGGTACAGGAAATACATACCTCTTTCACTCCCATTGCGCGCCTCATTTAACTGCGGCCATAAATATTCTAAATCACCGGCGGGGGCAGCGACTTTAACGGCGAGCGACGTCAGCCTCAAGTTGTTAAGATAATAAAGTTTGTAATTAATTTTGCATCATTAAGTGCGCCGTACTACATACGTACATACATATGTAAGTGAGCATTTAAGAGACGTAAAAGTTAGAGTATTTACTGTAAGTCCTGCTTTCTTTCGAGAGGGATTCCAGAGTCTAATTGACTTCACTCACGAATTGAAGAGTTCTTTGGGTTTATAGCTAGACAAAAAAAACCCACCTACACCTGAGGAAACAGAATAATTGCAGTGTCTAAGATTTAACAATAGCTACCACTTTTATTTGGGGTAATTTAATCCATTCTTCAGTCATTTGAGAATTTTAAAACCAAAATAAAACGTTTTTCCTTAGGCTAAAATAGTAAATAAAATCTTAAGTGCTTTGGATTCCTTAGGAAGAAAATATCAAGTGTATTCCAAGAACCATTTTTAATTAAAAAATAATTTATTAATAATTTAAAAAAGCCTTGTACTGTTTTAATAAATGTATTTTTGTTCCCCTCAGCTCCTGCCCACTGCACCATTTATTTATGTACACATTATATACATATTTCATACTCCACTACCTATTCATATTCATAACTTTTTATGAATTCATCATCTTTATCGCCATCGCGCCATAAAAATTGCATAATCATAAAAGTATTACATCCACCGTTGAGCAGGCCGATCATCTTGTTTTATTATGCCCATTACACACACATGCTATCCCTTCAGATACATATATATATTTAGCAAACAGTTTTCATTAACTATTTTTGTGCGGTTTCCTCTTTTGCAGATACCGCCGGCGAACTTGGATGGGCATTCACCCTAATCATAGTTTCAATCATATCGGCTCTAATAGGTGCTATTGTAATGGTCATAGTTCTAAGATGTAGAAGGTGAGTTGATAAATATGTATTGAATTTATTTCTACTATAGTTTTAAATAAAATAAGGAAGGAAAATACTAAAGGAGTAGCTAAAGAACTTTTGTAGAAAAATTAGAAAATATAAAGATTTTAAAGAAAGGAAAATGTAACTTAAAAATTTAAGAACGGGTTGTCTCAACACTTTTAAAATTTTTCCCTATATATGTGTGTTAAGCTGAGAATTTGTTATATTTTTCATTTAATAAATAACAAGCCTAAAAACCATAATTTTTAAATAATTATTATGTGCTTCTATCCTGTAACTTATTTTGTTCAGACAAAATAATAAGGAAAGAAATCAAAAAGATATATAAAGTTTCCACAGACCCATCAAGGATCTCATAATTCACATTTCAAAATTTACTTGATAGAAACTTAATTCCATTTTTGGTTTTTAAATTATTGTCGGTGTCATGGGTCTTCATAAAAGGCAATTTCCATAATAATTTTTGGACATTTCTCAAACATGTTCAATTGTCGACAATAAATTAGCATCTCGCTCTCCCCAGAGAGAGCTCATAAATTGACCATTCAAGATTAATTGGCCAAAACAGGCGGCGAATAAATTAAAAAGGCAAATAAATGAAAAGTACGAATAAACAGTCACATTTTGGCATTTAGCTAGAAAAATGCGGCAATTAGTCATGATAAAACACAGCAATAAGTACGCAAACACACATGAGAGCCACTGGGGAGGATGGGGAGCGAAAAGAGGACATTCAACTCTTAACCCCTTGACGACCCCAGCGATCCGTCATGCAGCGGCGACATTTACAACGGCCAGACAAATTGAATTTTTCCTCTTTTTTAAGTTTTTGTTGTCAATAATAATACTGAGAGGCTCCAGTCTCGTATTCGCGCGAATATCTGAGCTGTGGGATCTGTGTAACTATAAAGATGTACAATGCATTGCCCACACGGGCGGCACGACGCCCGGGCAACACCAGCAATTCAATTAAACGCCCACCGAAAAATAAAAATAAATAAAACCTCTTAAGTGAGTCAACGGCAAAAGCCAAGAGTTGAGAGCCGAGAGAATAGCGGCAAAGAGCAGAATAATCGATGCCGAAAACAAAGGAACATGAAATTGCTTTATTACTTAATTGCTCTTTAAAAAAAAAAAGAAACACAAGCCGAAACAGCCGTTTTGCCACAGGCGTTCCTATATGGCCAAAATCGTAGTTGAAACCTTTTCGAAAAGGCCACCGAGAGTGGGTCACATACTCCAATCGAATACTGAGAGAAAATTAATTATGTTATTATAATTGGGAAAAGTACATTTGAGTGAAGAGTAAATATCTATAGAGACATAAGCCGAGCTGAGGGAGTAGAATTTAGTAAGAAATAAATGTAAGGGATTAATGTTACAAGTTCCCTAATGATTTAAAAATATGTGTAATACTTGTTCTTATTTAGAAATATCTTCCTGATATTTATAATGCTTTAGAACATATATTAAAATTCTAAAAGGACAATATTAGCCTTAAATGAATAAATTTAAAGGCCACAAAGTGTCTGTAATATATTACTTCTCACTTAAATATTAAATCTCCTAAAAATCCCTGCCTAATAAGAATTTTTTCTGGTGTAAACACACGACTCAAGTACATTTAAATGGCCATTTGATCGCAAGATGAATTGTTAAGGGTGCGGGGGCGGTACAGAACAACACACGCGAGTGCCAAATTAACAGAAATTTTTGTCCGATTCGATTGGATTCGGATTCGGAGTCGAATTCGGATTCGGTTGCGCAGGCGCCGCGGCTTGTTTATTCCGTAACAGCCGTGGGCTTCCACTTTTTTTTCTGATATTTTGAAGTGGAAACGCTGGCCACATGTCGCGTCCAATTAAATTGTCATGTCGTCTTACTCGGCGGCATGTTTGCATAAAATTAATTCTGCAAATTATCCATCCGCCCAAGCCCGCAAAGCAAACAAATGCGAAATGCGAGGCCCAGACAGGAGTTGTTGAATGGAGTTGTTCGGTTGGATGAATAAATTTATGCGTTGTGGCAATAGAGAAAAGAAAATAAACTTTCAAATAATTTGAAAGGATGTCTATAGAGGCTCGTTAAAATGTTACGAAATAATTCAGGTTTTGATTTATTAAATTTAATGAAATTTTAAAGAAGTGGTTACTTCCTTTCCATTAATTTTAATTATTTATTAAATATTTGCTTAACTTTAAACATGTTTTTCTGCTAAGAAATACATGCCAATTAAAATTTATATTATTAATTAAATTCTTTAGCTCCAATTGAAAAAAATAAACCAAAGACATTTTACATTAGCTTTTGATTTTAATTAGACCAACTTACAGACCCAACCCAGCTCTTTATAAATTTCCCAATAATATATGCACCTTTTCCTCTGCGACAAGTTGTCTCAATCAGGTGCCTGTCTGTCCCCTATTCTCACGCTTTTTGGACCAAATTTGATTTTGCATTAATCACCTGTGGTCCCCGCTCCCCCCTCTCACCTGTAGCCAAGCCGAATGTCAGCCTTAGTCACTCATTTTGGGACTTGTTTTCGCAACCGTTTTCTGTGGCTGTGTCTGTGTCTGTGTGGAGCATGTCACGTCGTGGTCGGACGTGTTGGCTGCCAAATTAGCAGCAATTACATGTAATATCGGTTACACTTATTTGCATATTGATGCAATTCTCGATCTGGTCGTAATGGTGCTATAAATTTGCTTGGCACATGTCCCCACCAAGTCACCCAAGTCACCAGAGTCACCGAGTGTGGCATTGGTTTCTGTTTTTGTTTCTACCTAGACTTGATTTGTTTAGCTTGGGTGCTTAAGTCCCAGGTCTTATACATAAGTGGCACCTGCCATTCGGATTTCGTGTGCTTTTCTGTTAGTTTTTGACAATGTTTGCTCAACGTCTAGACGGGGTAATGTCTTTCGAATGGTCACTGTTACGGCTTGCGGCTTGCGGTTTGTCGGAAAAATTTCAAAGTGCCATTGCAATAGAGACTTGCTGTTGACACCTGGGTAGCTCAGGGGAATAATAGTGTGGATTTTGGGTAATTAGTTGGTCTTATATATTTTAAAATTATTAAAAACAGTTTTTGTATTTTATTCGAATTTTTTGACACTTGGATAGGTCAAAGAAAGAGCCGAGAGGATTATTTGAAATAAGTAATGTTGGGTTTTGTTTGTTTAATAATTATATTCAATAGTTTTAATATTATATTTATATGATGTAACACTTTAGTAGATCAGAGAAATATTTGGTAGGATTTTGGTGAATTAGTAGAGTCGAGATTTGTTTATTTTATTATTAATTGAAAGAGTTTTAATATATGAACAATATTTTTTGGTCGGCGGCACTGTCATGTGGATTTTGGGGAATTTAGTAGAGCTAAGTTTGTTTGTTTAATAATTACTTTAAATAGTTTTAATACTTTAATACACCTTGTTTGACACAGAAAATGTTTTGGTACTAGAAGAATTTGTTTTTATTTATAACATAATTATTTAAAATTGTTTTAATACAGAAAAATGCAATTTATAATCAAACACTTAAGAGTTAACCTAGATCTCTTAGTTTTATTTACCATCTATACGAGTTTTATTTTTCCCTAAAATGAAAAGGTTTATGCAAGCTTGATTTTTATTTAAACCAATACAAATCATAATAAAAACGACTCTTTTCATCAACAATTTAGATTTTTCAATTAAAACTAAAATTAAATTAATTTCAACCACAAACAACTTTCATTCAAAATGAATCCACTATAAATTACAAACATTAGCCGGCAATTATGAGTATTAACCTTTTGTGATAGCTCTGAACCTTTTAATTCAATCTCTGCGCCTTTCCCATATAACCATTAAGTTTTCCCAGCCCAAGGCCTGCTTTGGAGCCATATTTAGTTGGCCAAAACAAAAGTCAAGTTTAAACCGCTTAATGCATTTAAGACACAAAAAGGCGTGTTCAATTAGCATGCAAAAAACCCGATCAACTCTATAAAAGTGTAACACAGAAAAAACTAAAATCGAAAAGCTACGAGCTAAGAGCTACAAGCGCAGAAAATTGAACATAACGCGGCGGCGACGATGGAAAATCGTAGGAAAATACGATGAAAAACCACGGGCTGGGTGAATTAGCGCAGAGCCAAGGCCCCCGAAGACAGCGTCGACTGCTTGTTCAATTTAATTGAATTGAGGAGAACAAAAACTGCAAACTGAAACTAAAACCAAAACTAAAAGAAAAAAGTATTGGCAGTTGTGCCTCGAGTTGAGTTAACATTATAATCGATCAAGGCAAAGCGAGGGGAAAATTCAGCGCATGCCGCAGTGCACTCAATCAAATCGGACAGACGGTTAATTGATACGCACAGATCGAATGCATATATATATAGAAATCGAGAGGTGAACACACGAGCATGCGAGTGTATATGGCCCCAGGTTCGTGCCGTTGGATCTGACCCAGAAAAGCGCAAATATGTGCGCCTGAAATGGGAAAATCTGCTCCAGAAACCTGGCCGAAGAAAGCTTCGGCCAGCACCTGCCAATTTGTAGTTTCAGGCTTAAATCACTCAGGCCTCAGAGAAGCCATTTTATGCCTTCCCCGCGCTTTGTTTAATTTTAATCTTATCTTAGCGATTGGTGATATTTTCCACCTGACCACTGCTGGATAATGCAATTCTGTTGTTGGCCGGCGGTTTTTTATCTTTACCTGTTATACTTGGTATTAGTTATATCTCGTTAGTCGCCGTGTCTGTTCAGCGTCACACGCAACTCGGGCTTTTAAAAACTGATTTTTGCGTGGCTCAAGTTTGTGTCCTAAGTCATTCGTTTTGGCATTTGCCATTCTGTCGCTTGACATTTACTTTATACTAATTTATGCTCGGCAGTCTATTAAAAATTCTCTGTTTATTAATTGGTACACATTTTTTCCATTCTTATCTTTTGCAGAATTAAATCAGCGAATGCCAATGGTAAGTGAACAAATTGTTTTTTCTTTATTGTTTGCTATTATTTAAATGAGCGAATGATTTGTTGGGGGTGATTAAATGGGAATTAGCAGGTTGTATAATTTAAGTATTTTATTGCTTAGAAGTTTCTTACAATTAATCAGAGGGAAAATAACTATTTAGTAGTAGACCAGATTATTTATTTAGCATTTAAATGCTTGAGAAATCCCTGAAGAGTTCAAATATGAATAAATAACGTTATTATTAGTTATTTTTGAAAAAATTGTATTGGAAAAACGTTGCTTTTTTAATTTTAAACTATAATTATAATTATATATGTAACTATATACTGTAATTTTAAAAGGTTTGGCAGTAAGTTATTGCCCCAAAACAGTTTTTACTTTTCACATTTTAATGAACACCTTTTCCCAATGAAAGTCTTGTCGATTTTATCCCCTCAATATCTGACTTCCTCTGAAAAAAGCCTGATCACTTGGCCGTTCTTTGCCTTGCCTGATTAATTAGCCAAGTCAGGTCAGGTTTCTTTGTTGCTACCTCTGCTCATCATCATCGAGGGTCTTGCCTTCTCTTTGCATTTTCATTTCCATTTTTAATTGCATAATTCTGCCGTTGCATGCAATTCACAGAAATCTTTCGTTCCGGCTTGGGTTCTCCCCTCTTTGGCCCTTGAAAGTGGCAACATTTTAATTTGTCTTTTTTTCTGTGGCAGAAGGAAGGCAAAAAACTAACAAAATGAAGACAAATTTTTGACGACAATGCATGAACTTCACGTTCGTGCCACAAATCTGAGATGCTGCTGCCGGCTACGGCTGGGGCTGCTCCTCCTCCTGCGGCAGTTGAAACCGAAAACAGAGGGGATTATATTGCCCCCGGGGACTACGTGCTGGCTAAAACTTTCGAGTAAAAGAAAATTTGTAGACAAATTAAGGCAAAGGCAAACAATTGTCATGGTCGCAGACTTCGTCAAACACGTTTGAAAATCGTGCAAAAGCCAAGGAACAAGAGCAGTGGGGAGTTGGGTAAACTTTTTACTATTTTGATTTAGTTGCTCGAGTTTGCTATTCTGGTAGTAGGCGAATTATTGACAAACGATCCCTCAACTTGGCACTGGGAGAATATTAATTAATTAAGTAATTTCTTTTGAATTTATTTAGAATGTTCTGAAGAGAAGATTTCTGTTTAGGGAACTTATCAATCTGTTTGGTGAGCTAGGAAAGGACTAGGAACAAGTTGCTATTTTAGAGTGTTATTTCTTTTAATTAGATATATCTTTACAAATTTTTAAATTTATATATTAGCATTTTAAAATATTTTTTGTTTTTATTTATCAATAATTTATATTAAATATATGTTTATAAAACCCTTTACAACTTTTCTAAATTCTCCATAAAAATTCAAAAGTGTTATAAAAACTTTTTAGACCGATTTCTTCAAGACCAAAAATTTATTTCCTTTTAAATCTTTAAACAAAAATCCTTAGTTTTAATTTGCATCTTTTAAATTGTTTTTTTTTTTTCTCTGTGTGACGACCCTTCCAGGTCACAGTCCCAACCCACTCTCTCTTTCTCCCAAGGGTCTCTTTTTGGGGGGCTTGGCGCCAATTTCACTGGCCGTCTCTCTGTGGGGCTGACAATCGACATGCAGGACAAATTGTTGACGGCATTTAATGTCACAGCAGCCAATTAGCTGTCCCCATGAAAATGCTCGTTTCTTGTTTCCTTTATTTATTTTTTTTACGGTTTTTTGGCAAAATGTTTTTTTTATGTTGTCCACTTGTTGTGTGTTTTTTTTTCGGTACGCACGGTTGCATGTTGAGCCAAAAAAAAAGGAGGCGGAGGAGGAAAAAAGCACAACCAGAGAAACAAACAATCGCCACAAATCGTTAAACTGTCAGCAGCTTTTAAAGCGCGTGATTATGTCCAAGTCAACGTCGGACTCGATGCCGAGAGTTGAGAGTTGAGAGACAAGCGCCAGTTGCCAAACAGTTTTTACAGCCGCTTTTTTTCGGCCGAAAGAGAAAATTTTCAATTGCCCAAAAATGCACATTTAAGTGGTGTTTATTTGTTGCAACATTTTTCTCTGTAAAGGTGAATAACAGAAAATGTGTTTGCATTTAAATGTGGGCTACAAATTTAAGAAATGTTTACAGAGTTTATTTTGTTTATATTTATTAGGGAGTTTATTGGCTTGAAATTAGTTGAATTTAAATAAGAAAAGAGTTTTTAATCCAGTAAAAGAGATATTTATTCAAAGGAAAATATATAAATGAAGAAATCGTTATCGTAAAAAGGTTTTTGAATTTATTTAAAGGCTATAAAATATTTTAAATTATTTATATATGTTTTGTATATCATTTCAATAGAATTTATAATTTTTAATGTCTGAAAAATCCTTAAACTCCACTTTCATATTATGTTTTTAATGAAAAATCTGTGTTAAATATCTTATATATGAAAACAAATACAATATCTATCTACAATATATCAAGACCCCTAAAGCTTCTTACAAATAACAATCCTAAATAATATTAACACCCTTTACATTAGTTTTCAATGGATAAACTATTCTTACCTACCCACAAAAGTTCCCTCCCTGGTTACTGCCTTCAATTCCTCCATCAGATATTCCCTAATTTGCATAATTAAGCAACAATCGCAAATAGCAATCAACAGAAATGACAATTGCCAAATTCGATGGTGCCAATTTCATACGAAATTCTTTTTGCAATTATCTTTGAACAGCAGCCAACGTGTCGTATGCGTAACATGATTTTAATTATGCATACAAAGAACTCACGATAATCAGCGGCACAACGTCGAAAATAAATAAATAAACGAAAAATGCTATTTGACATTTGTGTGCATTTAACGGGCAAGACTCGGCAACAGAGATTGGCATTATCTGGCCAACTATTAAGACTTCATTACACATGTCATATTTGCCATTTGCTCGGGGGACAAAAAAATAAAAACGAAACCGAAGCGAGGCGAAAATAAAAATCTACAAAATATCAACAAAACACAAATTAAATTCCAAAGCCCAAACTGCTCGTTAATTTTTACTATATTTATTTTCTTTGAATTTTTGTATGGCTGCGAAATATTTTGTTAACAACAATTTGCCGTTTGCCGTTCGGCGTTTGCCGTTTTGGCCGCCACTGCCGTGCATTGGTGACTGCGATAAGCAGGCAAAGATAAGGCTGTAAGCTACCAAGCTTTTATAATGCAGTTAAGAACAGTGGGGCAAAAGTTAAATTAGAATCATATTTTTTGTAAATAGATTGGTCTTAGACAATTCCTTAAGAAATAACAAATATTATTGGCCAGAAAAGTCAGCTAATGCAAAGGCTTACACATTTATATATAATTTGTTAGGAGTTTTACTTGGCATTTTTCTTTGCCATTTATTTTTCCAATTCCTAATCATTAAAATATTATTTTCCATTACTTACCAAATTGTATTTAATTAAGATCTTTATAGTTCTTATTAGATTATTGGATTTTAAGCAGAAAACTGATTAATTACAAATTTAAAGATGTTAAAAATATGATAGCAAAGTTGTAGCAATCGTAATTCTTTAAACAAATCAACAAATAATTTCTAGACTTTAGATAAATATATAAGTAATTTGAACAGGAAGTAAGCCCTAAATATTAAAACAATTTTAATGAAATTAAGCAAAAACATAAATATTGATAAATTTAGGAAAAAGTTTAGAAATATTCTCCCAGAAATTGCAACCACTGTGCAGCAGCATTGGGAAACCCAGAAGAAACCCAGAAAAATAAAAATACAAATAAAATCGTAAGTGCAATGCATTTGAAGTTACAGCTCAGCTCAGCTTGGTCGCAACTCGATTCAGCTGACTTAGCTGTGCAGTAGCCGCGGCAACATCGTTAACACGGCGCAAAAACAGCCATTAAAGCCAAGTTCCAGATGGAGCTCCAGCTCGTATTCGAACTCGGACTCGGACGGGAGTGGAGTGGGTCTCCGGAGACTGGGACTGGTGTTTGTGGCATTGGTGACATGCACAAAATGCATGTATATGAGCACCTACGTACGATAACTCTGGTTCGGGGGTAATAATCGCCGCAGTCAGAGTCATAGCCATTGCTGCTGGACATTCGCCTGGCGGAGTACGTAAATCATAAGCATAAAACGACTTGGACTACGACTCTTAAATCTTAAACGGCGCAGAGAGAAAAAAAATAGTAGTTGGAGTACTAAAATCTACGAAAAAATAAAAGAAAAATTGTCATCTTTTTGGATTTATTTTATTTTTTTAAAGGTCATTTTTTAAATATTGTTAACCTTTTTGGACATTAAATTAATCTCACATCCTTCCAGTATTTAATGTTTGGATGGAAAATATTTTAGCAATATTTAAAACATATTATTGCACTTGGAAAAAATTAAAGAAAAAATATAACAAAGCCTGAAAAGGTCCAGAAAATGCTATTTACATTTTTAATTTAGCTTTTACCTAAGAAACACAATTTAAATATTTTAAATTCGTTTTTTAATAATGTAAATAAGACAAACATAATAAATACATACCTAAAGGGCAAGGCAGGGAGAAATTTCCCACCTAGAACAGAAATTATGAGAACTCCAGGTTCTATTAATATGGGAAGTCATTATAATAAATAAAATAATAAAATTTATAAATAATAAAATGTATACATATATTATATCTTAAAGTATTTCCCCTCAAAGCGTACTTTACTTTTCTATTAGTTCTAAAATCTCCTATAAAAGCTCAAGAGATTTATGTGGCAACTTCATCATGCTACAGTTACTTTTTAGTTTCCCATAAACCTCATATTTACTACCAAAATTAGCACACATTTTTTCTGCCTGTATGTGGAACTGCATTATGCATGTACACACACCGACATATGTATATAACTTGGGAAACCATCGCAGCATCGGTCGCACTGTCGCCGCTGTGGTTGCGTATGCACCACGCTAATTAGTTGAATCGCCCCAAGTGGCTCCGCCGAGTGGCTCCATCTTTTCCGCGTTAATGAGAGTGAAAGGCGAGTTAAAATAAATACATGCCAGTATATACATGTAATAAAAAAATAAGTAAATAAAGAAATAAAGAGGCACACATTTCGCACACAGCTCCCATAGGCAAATGAGTCTGCGATGAGTTGGAAATCCGAGCCCGTACGCTGAGAACAGGTCTACTTCGTTTACGGCCGGGCAATTATACGTGTTGGCCCGGCTATTCGCTATTCCCATTGAGCATTCGCCTCGGCTGTCTATAAATTATGAGCTTAATGACGGAAGAGATTTTATGGAATCCCGGCTATTTGGATTTTGAGTAGCACCGCTGTTGAGTCACAACCATGCCCACTGGGGGCCACTGTGCGAGATCACATGTGCTGATTGTGCCGGCTAGAAGGAGCAGCCATTTGGCATTTTCGATGGCCACTCGCCGGCTGCAGCCAAGATTGGTGGCAAAGAGTGGTGCATGGTGGTGCACGGTGGTGCAGTGTGGCTCACAGAGTGGTGCAGTTTGTTTGCCACCTCGCTGCCAGTTGACAGCCGTTTAATTTACGCTTTGTTTGTTTGTTTGTTTCTCTGTCTTTTGTTCGCCTTCGAGGAGGTGAATGTTTGATTTATCGCCCGATTATAAACCAAAATGTCATAGATTTTCCGCTGCGTTACGATTTCGATTTCGCTGGATTCTCTCTGGCCCCCCGAAAAGAAATACCAAGTCCCACGACATACTCGCCTTTCAGCAGGTGTCTTTTAAGCAGAAAACGAAGTTTATTTTGGGTTATTATAAAATCTTTGAAATATTATAAATTAGTAACAGAAAAACTGTATTTAAGGAAATATTTTGTATTACTTTAGGAAGGAAAATAGATTTTTAAAGTATTGTTAAATATGATATATTATCTTTAAGTTCAATAAAAATTTGTGGCTTGAGGAACTCCCAAAACTATTAGTATTTCCAAGGGAATCTTCAGTTACTTAACAAAATATAATATTTTTAAAGGCAATTAGTTCACCAAATGTGGTTAGAAATAACAAGAAAATATTTTATAATATTTTAAGAGACTTTTTAATTGGATAAAACCAAAACTTAGTGAGTGAAAATGTTTGTAATGATGGGTTTCACTTCTAGAAAAATAATATAAATATATAAAGAAAATAATTCTTAATTCAAATCATATATTCTTTAAGAAATCCCCTGAAAACCCACATCAAATACTCTTATTTCGATTTTATTACCGCCAAATGGCCAACTGTAATTTCCATTAAAAATGCATGTAGCTTTTGCAATTATCTTTGAACAGCGGACAACGTGTCGCATGAGTAACACGATTTTAATTAAGCAAACAGAAGATAAAAACAGAAATATTACTTATTTCCATTTGCAGGTGGTCGCCCGCAGCCTTGGTGGTGTCGCAATAACCGTAATGGTGGCCAGAACCGATCGCCCATCTCGATCAAGCACTCGGCGGACAGCATCCGGCGGCCCACCAGCAACTCCGGCGTCTGGACCTGGCTGGGCGGCAGTCGTCGCTCCTCCGCCGGACCGGATCAGATTGGACCGCCGTCCACGTCGCCAGCGGAGAATCATTATACGCACATGGACGATGCCTACAGTCCGGTGGGTGTGAGCGAGGCGCTGTACGCGGAGCTGGATCGAGAGTCCGTGAGATCGGCGAATCCCTCGTATCAGAATACGGCCTACAGTCAGTGTGGCGAGGTAATAGGATTTTTATATATTTTTTTAAAGAATTTGAAGAACATCCTTAAATCTCTTTGCAGAAATACAATTTCCAGGGCCACGAGCAGGACATTCCCATGGTGGTCTCCTCGGCGCCGAGCAGTGCCTACTACTCGGACTTGTCGGTGACCGCCATGCCGGGCGGAGCCAGTGGCAGCAACCAGGGCGCCTACGAGATCGTTGGACTGAATGTGATGTCCCAGCCGCTGCCCAACTGGGATCATCATGGCGGTGGTGGTGGCAGTGTTGGAGGCGGAACAGCTGGTGGCGTCGTAGGAGGAGCCGGTGGCCTTAATCCCAGCGAGGCAGCGGCAATGACGCAACGAAGGGGCCAGCGACTGGCGGCCATCAACGAGACGAGCACCAGCACAGTGCCCTCGGACTATGTCTAAGCGTTTGAGGAATACAATTACGATATGGAAAATAATGTGAAATGTTTGGCGAGCTTAACATGTTAATAGGATATAGGATACGTTATATATACACACACACACACCCCTAGGATGTAGGGTTAAATTTACACACTAGGCTTAAAACTTAGGGCTTAGCGTGGAGGACGAGTCGTGTCTTTGGTTTATGTCTGAATCTATAAATCCGATATATTTATGAATGAGAATGTATTATATGTCTAGTTTTTATATAGTCTCTAAGCAACGATTTAATCGTGGGTGATATTTAGCCTAAAAATATGCTATATTCTTATGTTCTATGTACTTTAAACATTTTCTGAAAATGTATAAACACCAACAAACGCATTTTTCGTAGAATTAAACTTAAGTGAGAGAGAGGTCGTATTTCCCCCCAGGATCAGCAGTACACGAATCTATATATAGAAGCGATATATATACAATACGAATAAAAATAAAAGGCATATTTATACACTCATATTTACAGCAGCAAACGAACGCATTTACTATTATATCTCACCAACATAAACTATATATCTATATCTATACCAGTAACTGAGGCAACAGACATATTTACAACGATTTTATTGCAACCAGATTTCACCAATATTTACCGAGATTACGCCGGGGGAAATGATATAGTGGCACGTCATATCATTTACCACAAGAACACCATATTCATACGCATAGCTATCTATATACTTATACCATTTACAATAAAAAAACAGACTCACGAGACCCTTAGCGGATGTACTTTTAGTTCTTAGTTGCTATTAATTAATTTAAAGACACACGCAAGAACACACACACGATTCCTGTACATTTTGTTTTAGTTGAAAATATAATTAAACAATTTATTGCTATTTACATTCTGAATCCCAAAAGGAATGTTGTTTATTATTGTCTTTATTTGAAGAGTTACATGACTTTGGTAAGTATTATTGTATTTAAATAATGAATTATTAATTATTGTCTTTAATGGTAGAGTTACAATATTGTGTTGGGTATTTTTATCTTATAATATCATTTAATTTCACATTTATAACATGTTTTTGGCAAGTATTATTATTCTGAATCCCAAAAGGAATGTTGTTTTTTTTTTATTTCTTTAATGGAAGAGTTACATGACTTTGGTAAGTATTATTGTCTTTAATTCATAAATTATTAAATATTGTCTTTACTGGGAGAGTTACAATATTTTGTTAAGTAATGTTAGCTTATAATATATTATTTATTTGTACTTTTTTATTGAAAACATGAATATAATATCAACGGAATAATAATAAATCATTTAATTTCACTTTTTTATTTGAAACTTTAATGGAATAATAATAAATATAAAAGAAATAACGAATATCAACCAGAGACAACTTCAATAATGACTTTAAAAAGATATCTTTTAAACTAAATTAAATAATTAAAATCATAATTAAACAATTTATTGCTATTTACATTCTAAATCCCAAAAGGAATATTATTGTCTTTAATGGAAGCTACAAGATTTTGGTGAGTATTACTGTCTTTAATTAAATAATTATTAATTATTGTCTTTAATGGAATAGTTATAATATTTTGTTAGGTAATTTTATTTTATAATATATTATTTACTTGTACTTTTTTATTGGAAACTTTTACAGAATCATAATAAATATAAAAATAACAAACATACACAACGGAAAGTTTGAAATTAAAAAAAAATATAATTTAAATCATAATAAAACAATTTATTGCACTTACATTCTAAATCCCAAAAGGAATGTTGTTTATTAATGCCTTTAATGATACATTCCAAAAGGAATATGGTTTATTATTGTCTTGGAAGAGTTACATGACTTTGGTAAGTATTATTGTCTTTAAATAGTTAATAATTAATTATTGTCTTTATTGGAAGAGTTACTTGACTTTGGTAAATATTATTGTCTTTAATTTATTAATAATTGCCTTAAATGGAAGAGCTACATGACTTTGGTAAATATTATTGTCTTTAATTTATTAATAATTAAATATTGTCTTCAATGGAAGAGCTGCAATATTTTTTTAGGTAATGTTGCCTTATAATATATTATTTAATTGTTCTTTTTTATTGGAAACTTTAACGGAATAATAATAAATATTCAATAAATAACAAATATCAACAAAAGACAACTTAAATAACGACTTAAAAATATTTTTTTGGAACTAAATTAAATAATTTAAATCATAATTAAACAATTTATTGCTATTTCCATTCTAAATCCCAAAAAGGGTTGTGGTTTATTATTGTCATTTAATTTCACTTTTTCATTGCAAACTTAAAGAAAATATCAACGGAATAATAAAAAATATAAGGTAAATAACAAATATCAACAAGAAACAACTTATTTAATGACTTTAAAAGATATTTAAACAGATATTTAAATCAAATTGAAGACGAAATGAAGCTTAATTTAAATATAAGTTAAAGTTAGGGCGCCTTATAGAGTCGGATAACCCAGGCTCGTCACCTGGAGTATAGTAAATGCCGGCTGCAGTGGCTCCATTATTATTGGCTGCAGTGGAGTCATCATCAGAGGAGGAGACACAACGAAGTTCGGGCTGGAAAACATGGCTTGCGGTGGTGCCCCATTAAACGTCAAAGTTTCCTCAACTCTTGCCTCCGCCTTCCTTTCGTGGACCAACCGGTGTGTCCTTAGGGCCGCTGGCTGTGTGAACTTCTTGCCGCACTCGTGGCACTCAAAGTTCTTCTCGCCCGTGTGGGTCATCTCGTGGTACTTCCGGGTATCCGCGTTGGCAAACGACTTCTCACAGTAGCTGCAGGCGTAGTCGCGCGCCTTCTCGTGAATGGTGCGCACGTGCTTCTTGAGGCTCGTGGAGCTGTTGCAGACCTTGGAGCACTGGGTGCACGCCCAGCTGCGCTCCAGCGTATGGAAGTTAATGTGCTGACGCAGCTCGTGCTTGGTGGTCTTCCGCAGGCCACAGTAGGGACAGCTGTAGTCCTTGATGCCCTGATGCCGCATCATATGG
Source organism: Drosophila rufa (assembly GCA_018153105.1). Lineage (NCBI taxonomy): Eukaryota > Metazoa > Arthropoda > Insecta > Diptera > Drosophilidae > Drosophila > Drosophila rufa. The sequence goes on from JAECXS010000085.1 coordinate 5,615,871, forward strand.
ATCCGGAGCTTATCCCGGCTGATGAACCGCAACGTGCAGTCCGGCATTTCGCAGGCGAAGGGCAGCTGCATCTGGTCGCTGTGCGTGTACCGATGGTGGGTCAGGGCGGACAGATTCTGGAACACTCGGCCACAGAACTCGCAGATGTGCTGCTTCAGCGGCTCCCCCATGCCGTGGGCCTTGCTCTGGTGTTGCTTCAGCGAAGCCTTGTGCCGGTACATCTTGTTGCAGCCGTTTTCGTTGCAAAGGAACCTTGTGCCCACCTCCGCGTGCTCCAGCTCGTGCTGCCTCAGCTGCTCGTAGCGATTGAAGGACGCATCGCATCCTGCCTCCGAGCAGTGATAGAGATTGAGGCCATCGTGCTCCTTTTTGTGGCTGAGCAGGCGTCTGTACTCCTCAAATCCCAGGGAGCAGATGTCGCAGGTGTAGAGGAGATCGGGGGCCGAGATGACAGCATTCTTCGGAGAAGCATTTCCCTGAGCATTTATCTGCAATATTGTTGGAGATTTCGTGACACTTCGGTTGCCATCGCAAAGGATTAACTCGGGAGCTTGAAGAGAAGGCTGTTCCTGGTCCTCCTCTGACTCCTCTTGTTCCTCCTGCATCTCCTCCTCCTGTGCCTCTTCCTGTTCCTGCTCTTCCTGATTTTCTTGGTATTCTTGCTCCTCCTGCTCCTCTTCCTCCTGCTCCTCTTCCTCCTGCTCCTCTTCCTCACGCTCCTCTTCCTCCTCCATTACTAACCCATTTTCCACCCCATTTTTCAGTCGCCACTTCCTATCAGCGGTAATGCAGAGGGCGCGGAAGGCATGGAACTGCTCCACCTGCTGGTAGCACCGGCAACATATCTCGCTGGGAATCACATCCACATCCTCGGGATCCACGACCAAGCTGGTGCAATCCGAGAACTTGACGGCCAGTTGCGGCAGCCCCAGCAGATTGTAGGCCGCGTCATCGCTGGCCACCGCGGAAAAACAAACACGGCACTTGTCCAGATGGCCCATTTAATTAAATATTAAATAATAAATAAACTAATTCTACGTTATTGTCGAAGTTTAGCTTCTTCTTCTTCGTTTTCGTTTGTGTATTTATGGTGTTTTACAACACTATCAGAGCTCCATCGGCTGTTAGTGTTGTAAAGCACCATAAGAAGGAAAGGCAAAGAAAGTATCGGTTTATCGGGATAGAGATGAGCACTAGAGGTGGAGAAACATCGATGACATCTACGTTTCTTTCGTGATAGTCCATCTCTAGATCTTCACGTTTTTGTTCAGGATTTTTTAGGGTGAACTTTTTGAGATTTTTTAGGGGGAAAGCTAAATTTTCATCTGGCAACACTGCAACTCAAATATAGTGGGTGGATAAGTTTGTTTGTTATCTTTCCCAGCAAAACAATGGATAATTCCAATGGCATCCACTATATAGAGCTATCACCGAACCCCATCAGATTCGATGCTGTGAGCCAGCTAACCAATGTCTTCTTCGATGATTCCAACAAGCAGGTAAGTCGGAAATTAACCCACAAAAACAATGAATCACTGAAAGGATTCTCCCCTCCAAGATCTTTGCAGTTCGCTCTGGCGGAGCCACTGGGGTGGTGGTCAAGGGCCCCGGTCCCACCGAGGACACCGTCATCTCATTTTGCATGAACGACCGCGGTGGCGACATTCGTTCCATCAAGTTCTCGCCGGATAACCAGATTCTGGCCGTGCAGCGCAAGGAAAATGCCGTGGAGTTCATTTGCTTCAACGGGGATCAACCGATACTGCAGGACATCATCACCCATCAGGTGAAGACCACCATTCATGGCTTTGTGTGGGTCCACAACCGGGAGGTGGCTCTGATTTCCAATACGGGCGTGGAGGTGTACACAGTGGTGGCGGAGAAGCGGCAAGTGCGCTCTGTGAAGTCCCTGAGCATCAGCATCAAGTGGTTCGCCTGGTGCTGCGATGCCAATGTGGCTTTGCTATGCACCACCGAGGGAAACTCGCTCATTCCGGTGCTGGTCAAGCAGAAGGTCATCACCAAGCTGCCCAAAGTGGACTGTAAGTGAGGAGGGGATGCCTTTGAACCTGAAAATAATCCTCATATTTCAGTGGGTTCCCCCAGTCGCGATGTCCAGGAGAGCAAGGTCACCCTGGGCCAGGTTTATGGCGTTCTGGCTGTGCTCATCCTGCAGCCAAGCAGCAGCTCAGGGCAAATGGAGGTTGAGGTACACCTCCTCAATGGCCCCGGACTGGCCCCCCGCAAGTGCCACATCCTGCGCTTGAGTCTGGTGGGCAGGTTTGCCATTAACACCGTGGATAACCTCATAGTGGTTCATCACCAGGCCACTGGGACTTCGCTGCTCTTCGATATATCCCTCACAGGGGAGGTGATCAATGAGGTTACCTATCATTCCCCCATAACGCCAGGTCGCTCCATTAAACCCTTTGGCCTGAAGCTGCCTTCCCTGTCGCCAGATGGTCAGATCCTGCAGTGCGAGTTGTGTGGGTATTCCGGCAAGAGCTACCTAGAAACCCATTATTTAATCTCCTATTCCCTGCAGACTCCACCCACTGGGTGCTGTTCCAGCCCAACATCGTCATCGATGCCAAGTTGGGTTGCATGTGGTACCTAAACCTGTGCATTGAACCCCTGTGCCACCTCATTTCGGATCGGATACGGCTCACAGAGTTCCTGCTGCAGCGCAGCAATGGCAAACAGGCTTTACTCAGGGTTTTGGGTCAGCTCGTGGATGATCAGTACAAGGGCACACTATTGCCAGTGCTGGAGACTCTCTTTAGCAAAATTAACAAGGTTTACGCGTAAGTCTAGCTCTTACACCTTACCTCTCTTTATTTCATATTATTATCCTTAGTTCCTGGGTGCAATTGGAGCTGCAAAACCAAACAGCTCAACCCTCGAATGTAAAGACTTCCACTCTCAAGCAACAGACACCGCCCATCGTGCTCATTGAGCAGCTGGACATGGTGCAGATCTTCCAGCGCATTGCCCGTCGCTCCTACACGGAATCCATCCTCATGCTGTACCTGCAATCCCTGAACAAGTTCAATATTGCGGCCCAGGAGGAGCTGAGCAAGATGATCATCAGTGAACTGATAAACAATCGAAGCTTTGATACTTTAAGGCGCTTGGTCAGCTATTCCATGCTCTTGGAATCCAAGGCGGTGGCCTGCTTTTTGCTGGCGCACTCAGACGTGGACACGGCCATATCCCAGGTGGCCATCGATATGCTGGGCAGGATTCAGGCACATGAGGTGGGTACTTATAATTATTATTATATAATATAAATTCCAATTAAATTCTTAGATAATCATCGAAGTCATGCTCGGTCAGGGCAAGGTCATAGACGCTCTTAGACTGGCCAAGAACTCTCTAGGCCTGGATAAGGTCCCTGCCCGCAAGTTTCTGGAGGCTGCTCACAAAACCAAAGATGATTTGATTTTTCACAGCGTTTTTCGCTTCTTTCAAATGCGAAATCTTAAACTGTACGAGACCTTGTCTTTTCCCAAGGGTGAGCTTTAATATATTTTATATTTAGTATCGAATTTCTTATATCAAATAATATTTATTTAATAGCTGAACAATGCACGGAGTTTATACAGCATTATAACAATACCTTTCCCGCTGATAACTCTCTAAAGCCAGCTGTGAGCTAGGAGACAAGGATCTATGAAAGGTTTTTATTTCTATCATGAAAAGTGTGCTTGGAAAGTATGAATATACTTTGATATGTTATTGTAAATATTTGTATGTAAGATAAAAACCCAATAAAATAATAAAATTGTATTTTATGCCATACGTTTAATTACAATTTTAAATAACTAATTAAATCCTTATAGGTCCGTGATGCTCAAAGCTATGCCCACGCATCACATTTGTTTTTGTAAAATCCCACACCATAGGCTTTGTGTGAGCACAAACAATTTTGCACATTCCTCTTTGTGTCGCCGTCCTATACTGATAAGACCGAGCTCGCCAACCACACTTTCATTGAGTTTATTTTTTTTCTCGTCGCTAATCCCAATGAAAGTTGTTCTTGTTTCTACACTGAACATATTTTTCTTCTTTATGATTTATTCATTCGCATTCTTTGAGGTAAATTGGTAAATTGAGCGATGATTTGGCAAGTGCCTTTCTCTCAGTGAACATCTTGAAATAAAGCAAAAGTGTTGTTACAAGTGTGCTTTTTTTTTTCTTTTATTTGTTATGGCAGTGCATAGCCATAAGGCATATTTGAGCACCCCTGTTATAGGGTTTCCTATGTTTTGGCTGAAAATTCCCAATTGAGCTTGCTTCCTTTAATAACAATTAATGGACTCTTCCGCGATCCTTTCGCGATCCTTTCGCGATCCTCCCGCGATCATTCCGCGATCCTTCCGCGACTTTTCCGCGATCCTCCCGCTATCATTCCAAGCTCGTTGATGAGAATTCTGGTAGAAAATGTAATTCCATTTTTTTTCTATGAATTCATTTGAATCCATTTGAATGATGAACAATAGATAAACAATTAACAAGTGAGCAAAAAGGAGCAACTGAGCAAAAATGAACAAGTGAACAAAATAGAAGAAATAGGAAGGAACATGTTCACAACTCTTTGTTGTTCACTCACTGATGAGCAACGCAACACTAGTTCACAGTAAACCCTAAAATGTTAAATAAATCCTGAATATTACCTTTAAATATTACAGTAACTAATAAACTCTCCATTAAATTCCCCCACAAACAACCAAAATTGATCATGCAATTGCTTTACTTACACATACAATACACAGAGTTGTACAATAAATACACTGAGGAATATAAATGGAATATACAAGAAGAATCGAAAGCGAACTAACAGAATCGCCTGGGGGGAGCCTTCAGCTGCAAGGCGCCCATCTCCAGGGACGAGGAAATGCTGATCAGGCTCTTGGTTGGACGCGGTAGAGCCAGAGTCTGGTCCTGGATCACCGTATAGCACCTTGGACACTCCTCCAGCGCCGTCTCCGCCTCCTCCAGGCACTCCTCGTGCAGGCCATGGCCACAGCCACCCATAATAAGCACCCGACTCTGGTCATAGAGCCGCTGCCGGCACACGGAGCACTTGGTGGTGGTCACCCAGAGACCGCGGCGCGCCTGCCGATGGTGCCTCTCAAAGTTCAGGTGCAGGCTCTGGCACTGGAAGTCGGCACTCTTCCGCAGGGCCTCCGTTTGCAGCCTGGAACTGTCCAGCATGCCCATCAGCAGGTCCTTGATGTCGCCAAAGCTGCTCGACACGTTGTGGGTGTTCATGATCAGCTGGACCAGGTTGTGCAGGTTGATGTGGTGCGAGGCCTCGTGCAGCAGATCCTTGGTGATCGACTGGAACTCCTGCTTGGGCAGGACATATTGCAGCAGGACAAACCAGCAGCGCTCCAGCTCCTGGGCAGGCAGAGTTTGCACCGAACGAGCCAGGAGCGAGGGCATCACCCGGGCCTCCTCCACAGCTTCCTGGCCCGTGGCCGCCTTTAGCAGCTCCATGGACAAGTCAAAGGCTTTCGCGTAGCTCTCCTGCATCTCGTAGAGGTAAATCACAGCTCGGTCTAGGTGATGGCTCTCCACTATGGCAATGGCCCGCTCCAGACCAGGCTGGAGCAAGCGGATGTTGCAGCACAGGAACTCCTGCACCACCTCTGGGGTTTCCATCTTGCAATGCAGCTCTAGTAAAAGCTCCACCTGCCGGGGCTCCAGCTTGGCCCTGCGATCGTTGAGGCACTTGAGGAACACATACAGCAGCTGCTCCTCCTTCCGGAGGCTGTCCAGGAGCTCGGGTATCCTTTCGGGATAGTGCAGGGCCAGCAGCCGCGTGGTCTCCGTGTCATTGATGGCCAAGAGCTCTCGAAGGTGGCCCTTTAACTGCTTGTAAATGCCTCTCTCCGGGCTGTCCACATGCCGCTCCATGTACGCGAACATGGTCTCGTGCCGGGCTTCGTTGCGGATGTAGCAGTCCAGGATGGAGTCGTAGCGGTGGAGCTTCTCCAGCAGGTACTCCACCACGCAGTAGCACCGAGCGCGCTCGGCCAGAAGAAGTTGCTCTTCATCGCTGCTGATCTCGGCGAGGCAGTTGGAGGAGAGCAGCTCGTGCCAGGCATTCTCCCGCTCCGAATGCTGGCGACTGCTCTCGTTGGTGATCTCCTCCTGCGCTAGGTGGCTGAGCACGCGCTCCAGGAGCTGCCTATCCCGCGGCAGGCACTGCATGGAGATCTGCTGGGCAATGAAGTTCAAGAGGCAGCCAATCTCCGCCCACTAAAGAGAGGAAGGAGTGTGAAATTATAAGTTATTTATGGAGGAGTTATTTATTCATGAGTGAGTGAACAAAAAAAGAGTTGTTCACTAAACTGAGTGAGTGAACATGTTCCTTCCTATTTGCTCTTTTTTGTTCACTTGTTCATTTTTGCTCACTTGTTCTTTTTTGCTCACTAGTTCAGATTTGTGCTTTTGCTCACTATTGTTCAGTTGTTAAATTTTGTTCACTTGCTCTTTTTTGTTCACTTGTGCATTTTTGCTCAATTGCTCCTTTTTGCTCACTTGTTAGTTTTGTTCTCTTGCTCATTGTTGTTCAGTTGTTCAATGTTGTTCAGTTAACCTTTTTTTGCTCATTTTTGTTCAGTAACTGCTTTTTTTTAATAAGGTATTAATTGCAGAGCTCGGTGGTCTATTTTTGAACAGATAATATATGGGCGACTGAGTAATGAACAGTGAACAAGTGAGCAATGAGCAGTGAGCAACTGAGCAACTGAGCAATGAACAAGTGAACAATATGAGTGAGTTGATTCTTTTAAAAAAAAAGAACAATTGGACATGTTCACCCAAATGAGCAGTATTTACCCAACACTAATTCCCCCCCTCACTCACCGTGGCATTCTCGGGCGTCATGATCTCCAGCAGCAGATTGATGATCCTCTTGCGGTGCGACAGTCCCAGCTCGTTGCTGAACTCCTTCTCCTGGAATGCCAGCGAGATCACATTCAGTGTCTCCCTCGTATCGAACTTCAGGAGAGCCCGCAGATAGGGGTAAGGCAGCTCATCCACGCCGGCCGCCTCCTTGGACTGCTGGGAGGTCAGGCAACGCAGCACATCGTGCTTCACCTGATGCACCTGCTCCACGGGTATCTCTCCACTCGGATAGCCCCTGCCCGCCAGGCAGCTGGACACGTAAACTAATAAACAATTGCCCAAGTCGGTCTCCTCGGGCGTGACCAGTGGCAGGAGCTCTGTGAGCGCCGCCGTATAATCATTGAGAGCCTGCGTGTTGAGGTAGATCTGGGCCCGGAACAAGCGATGCTTCTTCACGGCCTTGAGGACCTGATTGAGGTCCAGGCACATCCAGTCCAGCTTGAGGATGAGCTGCTCCAGCTTCGCGGGCGAGTGTTCCAGCCAATACTCCACCAGGGCCTGGGAGATCACGGGGTTTACGCTTCGGATGGTCTCCCTTTCGATGTGCTCGGAAATGTGCTGCAGGAAGAGCTCCGAGCTGGTGCTGTGCAGCTTCTCCCACAGCTGCGTCCACAGGAGGTCCAGCTCACCCACGGTGATCAGGCAGTTCACGATAGATCCCAGGCAGTAGTCGGGCGCCCGGGCGGAGTTGGCTATGTACTCCTGGAACAGCATGATGATGCGCTCCTTGGCCTGGGCCCGCTTCCGGGGGCGATCCACGGAGGCCAGGTAGCCATCGAGGGCTAGTTGGCAGGCCTCCTGCCAGCGATGGTGCTTTACCAGATAGCTTATCCTCTCCGACCAGGTCCGGACTCCTATTATATGCAGGGATCGGGCGCCCAGGACATACAGTTGGGTTCCCCTCGACACCACAGAGTTGTAGCAGGCATTGGATCCTGCCAAGGCAAAGGCAGGCGACACATTTCCGCCCGTGGCCAGACCCTTGAACTGCGCCGAGCCATAGACCAGCCCGGCATTGGCCATGTCCATGCACTCCAGCTCCTTGCTGGACCTCACATCCACCAAATGCAGGATCTCCGAGGTGTCCAGCGAGGCCACGCACTTGGGACCTAGCCAGTGGGCGGAAAGAAGATTCCCCTGCAGCTGGACATGCCGCAGGTACAGCAGAGTGATCCTACCGTTGGAAACAAAGAGCTGATGGAAGAACAGCTGGTTACCTCTGCCCACAACAATCACAGGATCCACCGAGCGCGTGGTGTCCGCCGCCTGGATCAAGACCAGGTGCCAGGCCAGCAAAGGCAGGCAGTCCGGCGGTCCTTGGAGGGCATGGTACTTGATAACCCTCAATCTTGGACGGACGGTGACAATAAAGTACTTGGAGAGCGTGGCCAGGGCCACAATGCAGTACTGATCCAGTTCGTGGCGTCCGTTGGCATCCATTATCAGCGGCTCCACGGCGCAGACCTCTCCCCGGGCACCGGAGAACAGACAACGTGAGCTGCATCCCCGGATGCCCAGCTTTCGGGTGAAGCTCAGCGACCACACAGAGCCCCCGGCGTCCGCGCACAGAGCCAGCGAGGAGCGGGAGGTCCACTTCACGTGCAGCACGCCCGTGTTGGGCGTTATCACATCAAACAGCTCCCTGAGAACATCGCCCGTGTGCGTGTCTATCATGATGACCAAGCCCCGGGAGTAACCCACCAATAGCCGCGTGGAGTCCGCATTGAAGGCCATGCTGGCCACCGCACCCTGGCCGTGCTTGTCCTGGTGCGCCCAGCGCAGCGTCTGTGTGACATCAAAGTTGAGGATGTGGCCGTGCGAGGTGCCCACCGCTATGAAGGCCGCGACGGCGCAGGAACTCGCTGCCCCGGCATTCACCCGCTCCGCAGCCGAGGAGAGCTGTGCCGAAATACCATGGAGCAGGGTGTACCGCATGATGGAGCCACCACCGCCCCGGCCATCCGTCCTAATCGTGGCATCGTCGCCAATGGAGGGAGTGGGCGTGGCATGGTGAACCGGCATTCCCAGCTCGGAGGCCACGTCCGAGTCCGCCTCGAATTCGCTGAGCACCGCCTCCAGGGTGGGCAGCACATCGGTGGGCGGTATGGCGAACTCCGCATCGTCCAGCTGGAAACGTAATAGAGCGAAGAAAATCGTTAAATAGAGCACACTTTTTCCGGCTTTGGTCCGCTTACATCCTCAAAGTCCAGCTGCAGCGATTCGGCCAGCAGGCTGTCCGTGGAGCCGCGCTCCGATTCCAGCAGCGATTGCAGCGACGGCGCCTTCAGCTCCGACATGCTCCGCGTTCGTTTAGTCCTTATCCCGCCCCCCGAACTTGGAAATTTAACTTAATTTGTTTTTATCAATGAATTTCTACGCCCATTAAAGGATAGTGTTGGTAAACGGACAGTGTTGGAAAACATGGACAAAAATGGCTATAAAAAAGCTTAAAAATAGCTAAAAATAGCTAAAAACTGTTTAGCTATTTTTAGCTTTTTTCAAGCCATTTTCTACATGATTTCCAGCTATTTTTGGCGGTTTTATGGATAGAAAAAAGCCAGAAAATAGCTAAAAATAGCTAAACAGTTTTTAGCTATTTTTAGCTTTTTTTTAAGCTATTTTCAGGCTATTTTTGCGTAGTGTGACCGCCTGTGGTGGGTGAGAAATGCCGGCCCCGTTTTTGCGCGTTTTTTGCGCGTTTCGGCATTATGATGGGGAAAACTGGCGATCACACTGCACTGTCTGCGCGTCCTATTGGAGTCTCATTGGTCGTATGCCCCACCTGAGGGATGAGGTGGAACGTTACCTGCCGTTTGTTAACGATCCGGAGAGGCCCAGTGGCGTGTTTAGGAACGGCAAGGGCATACGACTGGTGAAGAGGGCGGCCAGGTGCAACACGTGCTTCTACCTGATGGTCGACGTCATATACTTGGGATCGGTGAGTATGCAGCTCATAAGTATTGCACTTTTACATTTGCATGTGCAATCGTTGCAGCCCATCCCCGCCCACATGTTGTACATCCTGGCCACCACGGATGACGGATGCCTAAAGCAGGTGCTGCACACAGAGGTGGTGGTATGTACACACATGCACACATACAGTTGTGGCGAAAATATAGCACTATTTGTTGTGGCGAAACGGCTTGAGTTAGTTAATTAATTCAAGTGCCATATAGTAACTAACATCCTAACAATTTTTCTGAAAGTGTTTATTGTTATTTATTGAAATATGTTTACAGGTATAGTTACTTTAGATTTTTTTTGATGATAATTTGAACTTAAAAAAATATATTTTTTATTCACAAAAAATTAATTGCAAAATGTACTTTTCAGAAACATAAACAGTTTAACTCTGTGGAGATCAAGGATGCAGTGAGCTCAGTGATAAAAGAGTTCGAGAAGGAGGGCCTGGACCGGCACCTGCTGGCCATTATTGCCGACGAAGGGCCAAACAATGTGCTGTTGTCGGAGGCTGGGTTCCCGGTCATCAGCGATTTGCAGCACTTGATGATGACGCTGGACTCCACCATGGGCCACGTGGGGGTCCTCCTCCAAGGAGTGCACCGCCCTTCTCCGGGAGAGAGCGGACAACATGCCGGCAAGTGCCAGGAGGAGGATGTGTGCCGAGATCTGCGTGCTGGAAAAGGTGGCATCTAAGCGGTTCGCTGTCAACGAAACCACCCCCTTCAACCTGAGGGCAGCAAACAACGATGTGCTCGAGAGCTCGGGGAGGAAGCTATCCAAATTGGCGGCTGAGCTCATGACGGAGGCACTACGTCTCGACCCTGGACTGAAGGGCCGACTTTTAGTGTGCCACCGGCTATTTAGGAGAGTCGTGTGTCTACTGTGCATGCTGGAGAAGTTAGACATAGACTTGTCCAGGTAAGAACTATACCACTAATCAACAAAACAATATGTTTTAATAACATCATTGCCAGGTTCGAGGACTAGCTGTTGCTGCTCTCTCTTTCTTCCCTCTCTCTCTCTCTCTCTGTTATTTCCATTTTCCTCTCCTCCTATTTGCAACTCCGGCGACTTTTCACTTCTGCGTCACCTGCGCGTTACTCGGAGCGTCATGTACTGTGCAAAGGGGCTCCTCAACACCTTCGAGATTATGGTAACTGATCTGAATCCAATCGCGTCGGATTCGAAGGCTTGTTCCGAAACTTGGCCAAATCATTTGACAAGATCATAAGTGCTGCAGGGAGCCGGGCCCTGAAAAACAAGGCGTACTTCGCTTATAATCGAGCCCTTAGCGATTTGGCAGTAAGCTCAATCGCGCTCCAGCAAGGAAGCACCAGTCATGCAGACGCGGACATAGACGCCATTCTCGCAAACGAGAATACGGGCGCGGTGAAGCAGGAAGTAGAGGATCTGGAGGATCCACCCCTGACCGGACTGGAGGAAGTAGAGGAAGTAGAGGAGATCCAGATGGTCCAGATGGACGAGCTGGAGGAAGTAGAGGAGGAGCTGGAGGTGGTAGAGGAGAGACTGGAACTGGTACTACAGGAGCACGGCGCGGTCGACGAACTGGCTTCGCCGACATGGCTGGGAAAGCCGAAGAACAGAAAAAATATGTGCCCCACGTGCCGGATGCCATGCACCTCCCGTGCGTCTTTGTATTTCCACCAAAAGAAATGCAAGGATAAAGCGGCGCAAATGGGTGGCCATCACGCCACCTGCCATCTCACAAGCAATAAAATGGCCAATCCTAAAATCTAAATATTCTATTTCTTATTTTAATTATTATTATGTATTCAATACTAGCGGACCCGGCGAACTTTGTCTCGCCCTAATTCGACGCCATTATATAACCCCAGGGTAATAGTCAAACACTGCATTTCTTTATTTAGTATAGAGCGATATGATATACTATGTTTTTTGTTTTATTTTCCGGCGCAAAAACAAACAATGAAGACGGCTTACCAACACGCGAACATGCAACGTACAGCTGGCCGTGCGAAAAACAGGGAAATTCTAGATTTATCCCGCAGACTTCTAACGATTGGCCTTGCGATTTGTTGATTGTCATCGCAAATGCCAATCGGACGGGGAACTGAATCCTCTTGAATTGGAATGGTAGATCAGTTGGAATAATCGGAATTCGTGGTATAAGGACTACCTCTCCTTTAAATGTTCCCTTGATGATCGTCGCCTGAATCACGTTATTCATCAGTTTCTTGACGGACAACCGCGTACCGTTGCACAATTTCGGATGATTTAGATTCCGCAGCATTATAATAATTGATCCCACCTTCAGTTGCAAATTATGCGGTGGAGTTCCTGGCACATCTAGCGAGTTCAAAAATTCTGTCGGATAGTTCGTCGCTTCATCCTCGTCGGTCACGCTGTCAACGGATCTGTATGAATGCAGTTCTCCATCGATTTGATTTTGAATAATGTAATTCAAATTATCTACATCCTTGTTCTTCGCTGCTAGTATTGCCCGTTCACTAATCCAGTCGATATTTTTATAATTTTGCGCAACGTCGGGGAACACTTTGTTAATGAGTTCCTCCTTTGACGATGTGAACACGCAAAAATTTGCCGGAAACGATATTGATCCAGTCGAAACATCAACAGGAATTTCGCCATTGCCAAGTGCCAGCAGTTGTCTGGAGAATTCAGCAGCGGACGGGTCATTCTGCAATGTGACTCTCATGTTCGTGGTTAATTTCAGCTTTTTGACATATCTCCACAATGAAGACGATTTAAGGCATGCATTAACTTCATCGGCAGCCGTAGATTTCGGGATGACGGGAAGCGTTTGACGAAAATCTCCGGACAGCAATATCAAAGACCCACCAAATAGTTTCGAATCACCGCGTAAATCTTTCATCGTTCGGTCAACTGCCTCCAAAGCTCGCTTATGCGCCATCGTGCATTCATCCCAAATGATGATTTTGCATTCTCGCATCAATTTCGCTGTCGCCGAATTCTTGCTTATTGTGCATGTTGGCTTGTCAACCGTGAGAAGATTCATGGGCAGCTTCAAAGCGGAATGTGCAGTTCGACCGCCTTCCAACAACGTGGCAGCAATGCCAGATGATGCAACAGCCAACGCAATTTGAGATCTTGATCGAATCGTTGCCAGAATCAACGAAATGACAAATGTCTTGCCTGTCCCACCAGGAGCATCGAGAAAGTATAAGCCTCCCGATCCATCGTCAACAACCTTCATTATCGAATCGTACACGTTCTTCTGCTCGGCATTCAAAAACGGCACATTGGTTCGGACTCTTTCGGCCAAGTTATCTTGGTTATAGTGTTGCTCCCGTTGAAATTCGCGATTGAAAGCATCGTGCACTGAACGATGTGGCGTTGGCATTCCCAATGTCGACAGTAGACTGCCGCACATAAGCATACACATGTCTTCGATCCGTATTAAAGCTTCGTTGTGCATTTCTCCGTTAATGGCAAGAGTGAAATTCATAGTTGTCCTGCGAACGTCTATTAAAATGTCGTCAGCCATATCGTCCTTGTACTTTTCCCACAGTGCGGTCGGGTTCGACGGACGACATGTGGCTATGATTATTGCAAATAATGCACGAATTTGATTTGATCCAGAAAGAGAAACAGTGGCATCAGCGAGCGTTGAGTCCCAATGTGTGTCGTTTTCAAGCAAATTTAAACGTTGGCAAGCCTCCCGAAAAGTGGCGCACAGCACACTTTGGTGGTAACAAAGCGCCCGCTCGATGGTGAATTTGCCCTTGAATCTGAATTTTGTGATGCAATTTCGTGAAAAATTATAGTTGTTCATGTTGATAAAAGAGTGACGCTATTACCTTATAACTCGGATTGTAGCCTGGTTGTTGAACAACCTCTGCTCCAAATGCCGTCATTTGAAAACATCCGTTATATTTTTGTGCGTGCAACAGGAAATGGTTTGATTTGCTTGTATTTCCATATAGAAGCGAATACAATGGCTCTAGTGGATGAGTCAAAACCGGCAATTTTACCTTGCCACCTGCGCAGCATAAGCCGGGAGCTTCCAATCGAAACTTCAGTGCATTGCAGTGCTGACATACCACAGACAATGAACCGATAACAACGCAGCTGCGTTTTTGTAGGACGTTGAGAAATTGTATGCAAATGCAGCGCGATTCAAGTCTGTTCTTGGTACTCTTTGTGTAGAGCGAATCTGTGCTAAACGGGTTCGTCTCGATTCATTTCTTTCTGCACGTTCGTCTTGCGTTTGACTTTCATGGACATTCCGACTATATGTTGCGCGACGTGTACGTCGTCCAATGTTTGGCCGTCTTATAGCAGGCATTATTCCTACAAATCACAGGAAGAAATTAAACAAATCCGGACGTCTGATAAAAACGAATAAGAAACCGAATAATATTGAAACGATTTGTTTTTACTTTGACATATATTTCGATACACTACTCTTTTATATAATTTGATATTTTAATTATTTGTTTTTCACCATTACCCTGGAAAAAATTTTATTACGTTCTGACCTTCTCCTGTTAGTTACCTACAACTGAAAAAAAATTTGAACCAAATCGGCCCAGCCGTTCTCCAATAGTTTTTTACGACACATTTTTTGGGCTCCATTTTTATATATATAGATTTAATAACAGTAGTATTAGTATTATTAATTAGTATAAAAACGTGATAAATTGTGAATTAGTACGTGATAAATTGTCAACTCTTTTTATTTATTATTCAACTTTTATTGTTTTGTATTTTGAAAAAGGACTGAATCATTTTATTACAGTAGGGGTCTTCATTTCTTAATTTTAGGTACAGATGCATCTTCGTGGTTTTCAAGTCAAGAAACTAAGCCGCCAATCCTCAATGTTACCAGATGAAAACGTTGCTTCCGCCTAAAAATCACCGAAATCGATATGTCCTAAAAAATCCATCAAAAAAAGCTAAAAACTGTTTAGCTATTTTTAGCTATTTTAAAGCTAGTTTCGTTGTGGATTGTATGTGGGACCTGTGTGGGACTTGTGGACTCCAACAACCCTATAAATACCAGTCCAAAACAAAGTTTTTGTCTCGTTTCCTCCCACAATAAAAGTAAAATAAACTAAATTAAAATGCTGTGAAATGTGCGTTAAACAATTCGGGTGAACAGCAGCAACAATTCGCCGTGCTAGACTTGCTAATCGCGTCGCTTATCGCCCAAAAGGAAGCCAGAGTTCACAAGGCAAAAGCAAAAGTAAACGCGAGTGGAAATTTCGATTTTCGTATTGTTGTTTGTTGTCGCGACGTTTATGCCAAAAAGACAGAGGAACAATTGCGAAACTGCCGCTGGCATTAGTTATAGTTTAATAATCGCGCCGTGCTTAAGGCCAGAGCGAGACGGATAAATAAATTATTTGTTTATTTGCGGCTTGCAAATTTTATCGCTCTTTCTCACGTCTCTCTGCCTCTCGTTCGCTCTACGGCTCTCGCGTTACGCGCCTTTCATTCAGCCGCGTGTGTGTTTGTGTGGGTGTGTGTGTGTGACAGTGACGTAAACAAATGCACAAAAGCGAATGAGTGCAAGAATTTGAAAAATGCGATTGTCGATTCACGTGCCAAATAGTAGCAACAACCACAACGAGCAGCGAAAGAGCAACAAAGGCGGCAACAACAAATTGACATAACAGCGTCGCTCTGTTCTTTGGCTCTCTGTTTTGTGCCTCACATTCGCTGCATTTGCGAGGCTCAGCTGTGCAATTCTGCACTGGTGTTGGTGAGCGCAACACGTTTGTGTGCGAGAGAGAAGGAGAGCGAAGCCAGCTCTGCCGCAGCCGACGTCGCCGTAAGCGTCGACGCGGGTAGCGTGCGTCACCGATGCGACAGGTAAGAGGAAGCAGCGATTTGCCCAATTTTCCCAAAAATTAACATAGTTAATTACTCGTCGGAGGTCGCCCGTGTATAGATAAATATGAACTTATCAATTAGCAGAAAGGCGGCACCTTTGCAGGTAATTTTCCAGCCCAGGCACACGCTCTCACACACACACACACACACACGCAAATATGCAGCTTCGTTTACGTTTTTCGAGATAAGGAAACGAAAACGAGTTGGAATCACGTTAATGACGCTTGTGGAGCATTCTTGCACAAGCGGCGGCTCCTCTTTCGCTCTCTCTTTGTTGGCCCGTTCATCAGGCATTTCGTTCCCCACTTGTCGATCCGATCGGAAATCGCTGGACGACACATTTCCAGTCCCGTCGCGCTAGTTTTTCCACATTTGTCCATACGGGAAATAAATGGGAATGGTAATGGGTTACCTGGAATTCTCAGGGGGTTTGAGTTAATATATTTGATATCATTTTTCCATATTTAATTTAAAGGTACAGATACAAAGGTATCTCTATAGAAAGAGTTACCTTGGATTTTTAAAAGCTTTGATTTATTTAATATTTGTGTCGATTTTATCGATTTCTCCAATATTTTATCAATATGCTGACTAGATAGGGAGAATTGCTTGTACATTTAGCGCAAGGTAAAAAAATCCAGAATATCCTTAAAATCTAAAAAAAAATCTTAAATTTTAGCCAAAGGCCACCTCACCTTTGTTTTAAGAAAATAACTGTCTTGTTAAAAGGCGTCTTTAAAACAAGAAAAAATATTTCTTAAAACGAGAAATTATATGGAATTTTTAATTGAATTTTTCCAATGCATTTCTTTAAGATAACGGAAACCTATAATTGATCTAAAAATTGCCTATAATTTTTTTCTATTTTAACGATAAATTGACAAATAAAAAATAAATAATAGATAATTTTTTTAAAAAATGTATATTTAACGATCCAAAAGTTAATTTACTTATCTACATTATTGAGGAAAGTTAACTAGCTTTCTTTATCAGTGAAATCGTTTGGGGTAATTTAATGGGTAATTACGTTAATTAGTTTACCAAATGTTTATAGTGGACGTGGAAAATACTCTTATAATCTTCAAACTAATAAACCCCTTTAAGATTTGACAATGTACTAAACTTTAAATTGTCAAAAAGAAGTATAAAATAGGCTCGCTAATTGGTTCTCCTAAACTCTTAAATAGCCGAAATAATATTATTCGAATGCTTTTTAAATTTACAGAATAATCTACAAATGAAGCAGACATTTTAATAAGTATTTTTGATTTCTGAACTTTGACTTTGTTTGCCTTCAGGTAAATTTGCTAAGTTTTCGATTATATTCAGGAATGTCTGAATGTCTAGAGATTTCATTGCCGAATTATGAATAACGAATGACGTCAGTATAAAAATTGTGATTAGGCTTTATGAAAATATAATCTATTTTAAAACCGATTTGATATATATTTCCTGTCGAAATAATAATAATAATTGGAATAAAATAAGGAAAATATTGGATATAAGTTTTCAAAGTATTTTAATTTTGTCAAGTTATTTTCTTTCTTCGTTACAAACACATTAATAATTAAATAAATATACATATGTACAAATGTAAAATACATATGCCTTTAAAGCTTACTCCAGATTTTGAAACGTGCCCAAATTTCGCATATTTCTTGGGAATTATGCATTTGTTGATCCACAATTTTTATTAAATAAATAAATTAAATAATTAAATAAATATACAAATGTAAAATACAAATGCCTTTAAAGCTTACTCCAGATTTTGAAACGTGCCCAAATTTCGCATATTTCTTGGGAATTATGCATTTGTTGATCCACAATTTTGTTGCCAGTCCCCCCGGTCAAGACCCAATAATACGATTTCCAGCTAGAGCATTCCTTATATGTTGGGCCTGCCTCCACTGCTGCTTCTTGCCCCTCTAATCGCCGTTCTTGTTTATTATTGTTGACCGTGCGCTTTTTGTTCCTTTATTTTTTACTCGGTCTCGCCTTTTATTTTCTTCTCGCTCTCCGCGTGTGTTTGTGTGTGAGTTTGCTGGTCGTTCATGGTCACAAAATTTATTGGTCAACATTTTATCTTGGCCCCAGCACCCACGTAGACTCCTTTTCCAGCAACTTGCAACTTGTTTGCTTCGCCTCTACCTTGGTTTTTGCTGCTCTTGGCCAGTTCCAGTCTCTCACCGGCTGCCCGGTCCGGTCGCTCGCCCACATGGAAATTTAACGCTTCAACACGCTCCGATTTTCCCCCAAAAAGTGAGGTAAAAAAAAAGAGGGAAAGAAAGAAAAGTATAATTCTCTCGAGAGCAAAGCGCGCACCGAGTTCAAAACAAATATTTTCGAGATAAGTTATGGGCATATTTCTTTGGTTCCGTTCCCCCATTGGCAACTTTAATGGGAAATATCTTAATTTTTATAAACTTGGCCCCGTGCACATAAATTATCGGTGCGCGGAATTCTTCTCGCGGCTTTCACGGCTTCTCTTGTTGTTTTTTTTGTTTCTCGGATTTTTCTCGCTTGGTTTTTGTTTGTCTTGCGCATACTTTTCGTGACTTTCCGCTTTTGTTTATCTTGCTGATTGTTTATCTTGATGCCTCTCAGATATTTTCGGGTGCTTACAGCACATATAGTACAGCCCGAGCCCCATATTCAGGGGCCATCCAGCAAATTGGCAATTGCTGCGGAATGGCTCCAACTTGTGCAGCTGCTCGGTGCATAACTCAGCAGGCCCTTCAGGCATTAACCCTTTGTTGCCCACATGATAAACGATAGCTTGTTAATAAATCACAAGCCAAAGTCGAATGAGTATATGTGTCGTTCCTGTGTTTGTATGTCCTGGGCGGTCAGGACATGCTGAAAAAGTAGTAACAAGGTTGTCTGGCTTTTTTTTCTGCACAAGGAAAAAAATACTATAATCTTTAGAAACAAAGAGAAATCGAATTTTTACTTCATATTTATTTTTCTTGCTTTAAAAATGTTTTTGAAAGGCATCAAATTATTTTTATGATCATTTATTCCCTTTAAATAATTTTTTATATTTTGAAATATTTTTGAATTGGTAGAAAATTATAAATAGTAAATACTACAATAATGTTGTATATTTATTCGTATTAAGCAAGAAATAATAGGCACATTAATGAATAAATTAAACAAATCATTCAACTCATTTATATTTATATTCAGAAAAAAATCATAATCAAATGATGTCAGTTTCGTATAGTAAATTTTTAATAAAATGAAAATAGATTAAATCCTTTCTGATTTCTGATTAGATTTAATCTTCAGAATATTTATTTTCACTCTTTTTGGAAAATATAATTGGAAAATACATTTCTTACCCCCAAACATTCCCTTTTGAATATTTATTTACCTCAGTGTCGTCTGGTGCCACAACTCCTGGTTGTATGCAACATGATTGGCTCTGTGCACTCAGCACAGGATACTCGTATTTCATATGCCTTTGGTAGATTTATGAAGTGCCGTTGCCGTCCTGAGTCCTGGGCCCAGTCCTTAGCCAAGTCCTTTGCCTCGGCTGCCTTTGGCATTCTAATAATTTTTTATTGTTGTCGTTTAAGTGGCCCATTGTACAGCTGGCAACATATTGTGTGTGCTCTAGCTGCAACATCGTCCTGCCACTTGATAACAGAAGGTGCTTTCCATTCGGGCCCATGCCTCATCTTTTTTGTTTGATTTTGGCCCTTACCAGCCATCCATTCAACCAGCCATCCAACCAGCAGTTGTCCAATTCTGCATTCTTGGCCTGCAACTTGAGCGGTTTTGAAGTGGACTCTCTGAGGGGAGACTTTTATAATTAGATATTGTGATTAGTTGGTTGTTGCGACTGCGAAACCGGAAGAACAGCTTTTGGGGCGACGTCTCGCCTCGGGCGAGAGATTATTATCAATAATTTTAGTAAATTAAGCACGGGTGAGGAATGTCAGTGAAGTCAGACAGAAGATTTCACATATTTGGTAGCATTCCTAAACAGTAATTCCGGAAACAAGTATTTTGACTATATGCCTTGTTTAATTATATTGATTTTGTTAGGTTCTAACAAGATTATTATTTTAAGAAATACATGCGTATAATATGTTTAGAGAATTTGGGTGGTTGTTGCCCTTTAAACCTTTTTATTTTTCAAGGAAAATATTTTTTTACTTTGAGTTCAAGCCGGAAACCATTAATTTTGTGTGTTCGCTGGCTCATTCAGTTCTTAAGAAATTAATCTAGGATTTACCTTAAGCTAATTTTTCATAGCAAGCTAAGTTCGTTGAATAAATATTTATGTTTGATATATTTACCCCTTTTTTTTGTTTAAAAGCCGCTCAAAACTTTATTTATTTAGAGATGGACCATAAATCATAAACTTAGTTGAGTGATCCTCTGAACTATCTGATTATTTTCCTCCATGAAAAGTTGGCTTATTCTTTATGAAGTTTTATTTAATTTCAACTCCTATTGCTATAAGTTTTTTTTTTTTTGCAAAATAAGTACCTTATTGTTGACCGAAACCCCTAAAAAATCGCTTTTATAAAGAACTGTAAGTACCAGGTACTGAACCAATTTCTTATGCTTAATGCCACGCCTCATTCCACTCTCGTGAAAAGCCGATCTAGAACTTAATCTGGGCCCATTCTTTACGGCAATCTATTATGTCTAAATTTCAGCTCACGCCTTTCTTCTGCTTACGCCCGCCCGTCTGACAAATCTCGTTTGATGCGGCTTAGGATGATGATGCATTGAGTGTCCCAGTTTCCTCTGGCTGCCATTCATTCGCCCCGTTCATATTTCTTTCATGCTCTCGCCCAGCATTCAGAGAGTCAGATGGATGCTCAGTGCATTCGGCTTAGCCATTATTCTCGGGCCCCGCTGACAATCAAAGAGCCCCCAAAGAGGGGCTGCTCGCTTTGGAGAAAAAGCCAGGCCAAGTGGGGATGAGGGATGCGGGAAAGTGGCTGAAAAATATGGCTCAGATGAAGATGAAGGGGCTTCTTAATAAATGATTTGCTGCATGGAGTCCTTGTTTTTCGCTTTTGTTTACCCAGACAGTCTTAGAATTAGAGAGTATATTCATGATTCTATTTGCGGAAACCGGAAGAAATCAAGTATAACCGTTCCATGTAAGGAAATTCTTGAATTAAGGCTGAAGTTACACTCATATATTTTTTTAAAACATTTTAGTAGCTCGAATTAAGGCTGAATTTCCACTCATATATTTTTTTCACACATTTTAGGAGCTCAAATTAAGGCTAAATCTCCATATATATATTTTTTTTCATACATTTTATTAGCCTTATAATAATATTTCTAACCAAAAATGCATTTCCCTGAAAATAGCAATCCCCAAAAAGTAGGCAATGCTTTCTACCAACTAATTGCTGGGTATTCTATGGTCGCAATATGTTTTCCCCTCTAATTGCTGTTGGGACAAAAGCAAAATGCCAAATAAGCTGGCCGAAAAAGGTCGCATTTGCCTCTGTGGGTTGCCAGGGGATCTGACATATACCCAAAGGATTATATATACGCTTATATTTCGGGGTACACAACACTCCCTGTGTATTTCTAGGCCCGCATCCCGGATTGATTTTACATCGAACTCGTTGCTGGTCTGTATTTTTTGTTGTGAGCTGTGTGAGAGTTGCCCTGCTAATTAGCAGGTTCTGGTCTCTGCGAGATTTGTAGGGATTCGGTTTTGGCCGTGGGTCCAACTGTGTTAATGACTATGCTAATAATGGCCTTTGTTTGTTGGTATTTCCACTGCACAGCTGCCACAGTTGGAGGATTCCCAATAAAAACTAGCAAAGAGCCAGGCTGCCGCCGTTTCATTATTGTGGAATGCTGCTGGCCTTTGCCAACGATTTCCCAGAATTTTCGCTGGTTGGCTAGGAAACCCGCGAGAATTTTATTTTTATGATTTATTGATGGCGATTTTTGATCGAGTTGAAATGCGGAGAAAAGGGTTGCATAACTTATTACTATATGCATTTTTGATGTGTTATTTTTTTGACTTCATTTTATTTATGTTCCTGACAAGTTTTCAGTTATATTTCCTAGATATAACATAAGAATTCCTAATCAGGCATTCGTTACTCATGAAGGGAATGGGAAGCCAACTAATATTGCCCCTCAGTTGCCACTTATTTCTACTCCTGATTGCAGCTGCAAACTTCCTTCCTTATTATCCTTTCTCCCTGCATTTGAAAGCATTCGGTGTCTAGCAACTAATAGATTTTTTTGTGCAACCGAAGCAGCCTCATTTGCTGCAGCTCAGTGTAAGCTGCTTTGCTGCTATCATTTCCCTTAGTTCTTCTTTTCGAAAACGTATTTTGTACAGTAAATGTTTCTGTCAGTGAGGTTTTCTATCCCTGCCTGCAGCTGGCCAAGTTCTGTGGGAAAGGGGGGGAAACCCGTCCTTAGTTATTGTTCTCCATTAGGAAGAGCTTTGGACTCCCCCCGTTCCCCTTCCGTTTGCCTCGCCCTTGATCCCTCCAACTCACTTGGTTCTCGGTTTCTGTTGCTGTTTGTATTTTAAAATTTTAAACGTTGCAAATGTTTTGCAACATTTTGACGGCTTTACCAGCTGTGCTGCTGCTGCTGATAGAATTTCCACTTTTATATACGGCTTGCAATTGCATTCGGTTGCCGTTGCTGTTGTCGTTGTTGTTATTTGGCCAACACACGCTCGGCATTCCACACACTCGCACACACACCGCACACTCACACAGCTGGCCACACAATGCGGCTGCTTTTTGGCCGTTTTTCGCACACATTTTTCAAACTCGAAGGCTTTTCGCGCGCTGCGCTTTTTCTCCTTTTTTTTCATGGCTCTGCCTTTTTAGTAAGTATCTCCCTCTAGCTCACACCCTGGCCACAAATATGATGTGTATGTGTGCAAGCGCCTTTGTGCTGTTGTTAAACAAAAATGTTGTTCACTGCGTTTAAAACAGAAAAAGGAATAAAATAAGAGCCAAGAAATTAGGAGATTCGTTTAGGAGCGCCAAGCGTGGAGTTCACTTGGAAAATTAGGTGAATTTTAAGGTGTATGTGGAATTTTTAGAAGTACAAAATTTAAATGAAATAATGCAGGGTCGGGCACCGAATGTCAAGCTCGGAGCCCCACAACAAGAATCAACAACAAAACCAACCGTAAAGTTATCAATATGCGAGCACGAGAGCCTCCGCATTGGCATCTATGTTTTGTTTTTGTAATCCTTAGTAATCCTTAGTAGAAATTTAAAAGTAAGACTTAAAAATAAATGCATTTAATGCAATAATTTAACGAAGCTAAGCAGATCATAATATAAGTAAAACCTTATCTTTAAAAGCCTTATCACTGCTTAAAATATTTTATTCTAATAAGAAAAAAATTGGACTCGTTTTTTTTTTTTTTCTAATCTCAAAACTATTTCTCTCAGTGCCTTGTAGGAACACATAAAATAACCTCATGTTGAGTAAAAAAAATATAAATTTTAAGCAAACGCAAGCTCTAAAGCCGACTTGGCGGGCATTTTGTTTATAGGGGCGTGGCATCCAAAGTTTATCCCGCTTACCGCTCTTTTTTGTTGCTGCGGGCCCAGCTTTTTCTTCGTTTCCCATTTATTATTTCCTTTATTTTTGCATATTTTTTATGTTTATGCGTTGTTCCTGTTCCACAACAAACACAACACACCACACACACGCACGCATGGTTTCTGCTGATTGCTTTGTTCCGGCGCTTAAGCGATATATACACCATCCCCCTGCTCGCCCTTAACTCGGAATCCCCTTAACACTTTGTAATGCTTTCACGAGGCATTATGCGATATACCAGAAATTTGTATGCCCAGCATGCAATTTACCATTTACTAATAATATTTTTTGTAAGCCTGTGACAGCTATTTAACTTATCAAATTAGTGGAGAGTTTATTGGGAGACTGACTACATTTTATTAAACGATTTGAGTTTTATAATAGTTAAACAATGGTTAATTGAATACATAATAATTCATACAATATTATTATAGCTAGTTTACTTATTATAATCTTTGAAATTAGGAAAGCAATTAATCAGCTAGAAAATAAGAGCTATTTAAGTTTATTTTACATTCTTTTTTGAGTGGTTCTCTCTGTATATGTTTTCATATTTCTGTAATATAATTAAATGGCAAAAAAATAATGTAGTTAGTTCATTAATATTATTTAACTAACTCAAATTAGTGCATAGTTTAATTTTCCCTCTCTGGCAAAACAGTAAAGTTAGTTGAGTTTTAAGCAATTTCCAATTGAAAAATGGCAAATGACCGACGAGCGAGTTGGGGCAAAAAATCAAATTACAGCATTACAAAATTGCATTTTAATTGCATGTTGGTTGTTGTGTGTGTGCTGTGTGTGTTCCCTGCAAAGTTGCAGTATTCGAAGGGGGGGTGAAAGTCCTGGGTGAAATTTTCGCGCATTTAGCTGTTGTCGACATCCCTCCCGTCCGCCCTCCAGTTGCGAAAGTTTTTTGTTTTGTATACCTTTGACAGAACGGAAAATGAAACGTTTTCCAAAAGCCACGACGACGCTGCCAGGATAAAGGATAAAGTGTGCGTGACATGTCCACGTCCGTAACCCCCGTTCCCCCTTCTATATCCTCTATATAGTCTCCAATTCCCCCCGCCTTTGTGTCTACACAGAACTCCCTCTCTGTGTTCATTTATGTGACGCCGTTTTTAGTTGCTAAAACTTTGCTCTAAGCTGCCGTTTTTGTGTGAATTGATGGGATGGTGTGGAAATGGGGGCGGTATATAAAAGGGGACCATGGATTAGGGTTTTATAGGGAGCCGGGAGTTGGGGTGAAGGGCGCAGGACAACGGGCATAGGGCGGCGGCGGCGGCGGTATGGCAATCGAAATGGATGGCATAAAGTCAATTTGTAAAATGGTGCGCCGGTTTGGTCGGTCATCAATGGACTGGAAAGCTCGTGCCGGATATGGACAGAAAGAGATATTAGTTTATCTGGCGGAATTGTCGGGACAGATTTATCCCATTGCATTTTGGCATTTGAAAACTGGATTTAGCCTTAGTTCGATTAAAGTTGAATGGAAAATGTGATTAGGTCGCTGGTGAAATGTTAGATTTTACCGTCCTTACATTTGTAAACCTGTAGCTGAAGGAATTTAAGCTCGGAGTCTCTTCCAAAGTGCACAATAGTTGAAGGAGCCGAAAAATATATAATTTCGAATATATAACAATTCCTATTACTATTTAATGAAGATGAAATCCCTTATCGATCCACACATTTCGTTGGAAAACTATGCTCAACTTCTAATTTAATTAAATTCCTTGATACAGCTATTATATACCACTAACTACTATTCAATTCCTTTTATTTTCCACAAATTTATTTTCCCACACATTTCCAAATTAATGTAATTCACTTAGACCTCCTTTGTTTTGTCCTATTTTAGTGCATTCCTCTTCCCTTTTGCTCCTTTTACATCCCGCTTTGTGTACTCATTACTGTACGTTAATTGCATATTTGAAATGCCCAAAAGATCACAATCATTTAGCCATACACGTGCCTCAATTACAAATTCCCCAAGGTGCACTCCCATCCTCCTTGCCGCACAATCAACACACAATCACAGCCACACCCACACGTTTCCCACATAGATCCTTGTTGACCCGCTCCCATATATGGCTGCTGGTTCAATTGGTTCGTTCCTTTTTAAAACGCATTGACTCGTTTTAAGTGTAATAGAGTTGCCTGCCAGGCACAGATACAAATGCAGATGCTGATACAGACATAGATACACACGCACACACACTCACCATCCAGCCAGCAGTTGGCACATGCAAATGGTTGAAGCAAAAACCTATGGCAATCATTGAAAAGCCAAAAGCAACTACAGTCGAACTTCTACCAATCGAACTTGGGTCAAAGTTAAAAGTTTAGTTACTGTAACTTGAACTTTGAGTTTTTAAATCTGTTATTTTTATTATATTTTAGTTTCTTGCATAAAAATCATGCTCAAATCACTCTTAAAATTGGAGCTGTTAAAACTTGAATTATGCCCTCTATTTTTCCGAGATTTTAAACCTTGCGTAAATGGCTAACGAATTTTTTAGAGATTTTATTAGGTCAGTTTTCAGCTGCCATAAACTGAAAACTTTATTTTTATTGGGACTATATATGTTTAAATCTTTTCTCTGTGGGTTATTTTAGCATATAAACCAGATAATTCCGTCTGGAACTGGCTAATTAAATATTGACTCGTAAACATGTTAAGAGAACTTCTTTAAATTTTTTTCACTGTTCAATATAATAACTATTTACATAATTTTAATTAAATTTAAACTATTAAAGGTATCTTACTTAAATTTCAAAATTTCAAAAAAGGGTTTAAATTATATTAAATCATTTCTAAGATACATATTTCAAGAGCATCCAACATTACAATTTTGTATTGCATACTTTTAGACACCTTTAAAAATCATTTTAAAACTTGGTAAACCAAAAAATATGTAAATAGGATAATAAAAAGCTTAATATCCTTAATATTTTATTTTTTCTATTAAGCTTATATAGTTATTTTTTACTGTACTAAAAATAGCGCGGCAGAACAAACCTTGCACCCGAAAATTTACAACAATAAAAAGCGTTTTAACACACACAAAGCGCTTGAACCCCGGCAAAACTGCAATGCGACAAGAGCTGAGCTGCAGTTGAACAAGGCGAGAGCGAGAGAGAGATGCGGCATCCGAGAGCAGCCAGACGGCGATAGCAATGGAGTGACCAATACGGACCACGGTCCAAAAGCGTTCGAACTTTGAATCCTTGACAAGTTCCCAAATTTCGGCTGCAGGGGAGAAAGGGAAAGGGACAGCGAGAGAGAGGGAGAGCTGATAGATTGTAATCCTTGTGTGCTGCTTTCAATTGGCTCTCCTCCTGCGCCTCCCGCCCGGAAAAGTCGCATCGAATCCGAGTCCCCCCCCAGGGCATCCATACTGTCAATTGGCTTTGTGTGTTCAAGAGAACCAACACGAGAGTGCGAAACTGATGGCAGATCGGGGGAAAGTTGAGCAGGACACTGTAGTGATTCTATGGGTTTGTCCTGTGTCCAGTGTCCAATGTCCTTTGTCTTCTGTGTGTGTGTGTGTTAATTTAGTTTTGTTGTCATCGGGACAGGCTGGCCAAAAACAATTGAAACAATAACGACACAACCAGGGCAGTCAAGATTCGAGGAGTTACAGTGGAAGCTAACTAAAGCGGTCGGCTTAATTACATTAACATGTCAGGATGGCAATTTTGGGAGGGATGCACACAGAAAATATATTATTTAAAAGGATTTTACATACATCTTAAAGGTATAATATATCCTGTATTTTATTTCATTTCAGCTTTCAGTCAGATCAACTGTATCGGACATTTATGATCTTATAACGTGAGTAGAACAAACAAATAAATTAAAAACCTAGTATATCCTAAAATAAAACTCTATGAACCTTTCTTTACAACACGAAATATAAAATCCTTACTTAGTAACAGACATAGGTTCCCTACCTTAGATTACCTTGATAAAAATCTATATACATTTCCTTTTAAAACGGGCTTAACTTGTTGCATGTCTTATGCTAATTTGTTTTCCTATATTTTCTTCGTTTTTTTCTGCTTGGGTTTTTTCCTTTGCACGTCTGTCTTGGGGAAACCTTTCACTGTAATTTGCGTTAACCCCTGAAAGTCGACAGCCTTGTAAGCCGCAAAATGCGTTTTTTGTTGGCATTTAGCATTTGATTAATTGCCAGACAGCTCGGAATAATGATAATGTCTCGGCCCCTTTTGCCAGGTCTGGCAACCCCGAGATCCAAGGCGGATCCAAGACCCTTTAACTTTAACCTCTGCCCTCAAGGCGTTGGCAAGTGAATTGGGGGTTGCTTCCAAGGGTTTTCATGCACAAGAGAGACAGTGGTGTGTGAGGAGGTAGGCGTCGGCTATTTCGTTAACAATAAATAACGCTTGAGACAGGCCCGAGGGTTTTTGTTTTGCCAGAGCGAAACCCCTCGAGTGCCACGAGACGACGAGGAGAAGGTCCTTTGATCTGCTGGCAAGGAAGACGTGCGAAAACGCTTTAGACGGAGATGCAGAGGAAGAAAATGTAGGAACTTAATTGAAGGGGTAATATTTAAGGAGGGTAAACTATATATTTTAACACAAAACAATGCTTATAATAATATTTTTAAAATTTCAAAAGCTTCCTAAATAATCTGGATATTAAACCACATGACCATGAATATCTAATATTTGTATTTCAAAAAGAATATATTTATTTTTCAAGTACAGACCATGATATTCCCAATTTGATAGCGCAATTTTTTCTGTGTACAGAAAAAAGCCAGATTGATGTGGCGTCTAGTGGCGTCTACCTTGTTTGCTTTTCATAATGAATGCGGCTCGAGTCAAAAGGAAAAATAAGCCAAGCTGCTCTCACAGAAGAGGGAGTGAAATTCAGCTGAGGACCCTGCAGGAACTGGCAAAAACAGGATACACACATCACGGCGTATCCTGTGCTGTCCTGGCAAGTTTATTGATCAAATATCGCATGTCACTATCCGCACACACACGGCAAAACCACAGGGGAGGCAAAAAGTGAGATAGAGTTGGATTGGAACGCAGAGAAGCCATTATTATCCTCTGCTGCTCATTTAAATTGTCGTTATGTCCTGTTTACTATTCTCTGTCATTTGGCCAGCTCGCCAGCCATCATCCTGTATCAGCGTTTCGTTTCGTTCCACTCTGTCTTTGCTTTGCTTTTGTTCTATTTTATTTTATTTTATTTTGTTTTCTACGCTTCGGTCATCATCATCAACATCAGCATCAACGTCAGAGGAAAAACTTCCTGTTTTTTTTATGCCATCCCATGCTAACCGCAGGCTCCAACTGAAAAACGACGAAAACATTAAAAACGACAAAAATAAATTGGCGTAAATTATATATACGAAGAAAATAACGAAAATAAAATGTGGCCCAAATATTTCAGTGGCAAATCAAAAATTTGTAAAGACACACCAGCCAGAGGGATGATTTGACCCCCAAAACGAGGGGGGTTAGAGTTGGAAAAACACCGAAATAATCCACAATGGCCGGTGCACAGTGGTGAGGTGGCGTACGAAGTTGTGAAAATTTAATTAGCGTAAACTTATAATTAATGCGGCAATATTAAGGGATAAGCTAGCTAATGGAATTCGGCTGATGTGTACATTTATTTTCATTAAGCTTGTGTTTACACTGAAGCGAGGTTATGGAAAATGGGCGTTAATATTTAAGTAGGGGAAAGCGAGGGCTTTTTTAATAAAGCGGGAATTATATTTGAAGTTCATTAGGCCATGGACTCAGTGTGTTTGTTACAAGCTTTAATTAGTTATTTGTTTGAATGGTTAATTTTTAAAGCTGTAGCTTAGGAGTGAATATTGGTTGAGTATATGAAATTAGGTATAGTATAATTATTTTATAATCTATACTTATTAATTTACTTCATTACTAAACGAGTATTATTCAATTAATCAATTATTCTACTTAAAAACTGGTTTAAAATTTTGTTCTGCGATGTGTGCTGTAACCATCCATCATTTATATCATTTAAAGAAGAATATGGTTTATTACTGTCCCAAAATCAATTTAAATTTGTGGTTTCCTGTCTTTTTATAACCCATAAATCTTAATTAAAATTTCTAGACACAAATCATAAATCATTCCCTTTTTAAAAAACACATATTAAGCCACTGTGCATTCATCCCCCACTGAGGCATCTAAAAATGCATTAAAAAAGTTTTATTGTTGCTTCTTTTTTTGCTTTTTTTGTCCGCCGGAGCGTGCGTCGGCCATATTTGTTTGGCTTCCGTTTCCGCCGCAGAAGTCGACGTCGTCGTTGTAGTCTTCCTTTTCCTTCGCTCTCTCTTTTCGCCACCAACGGAAGTTGGCACATTAAAAAGTCTTTTGGATCCGCGCTGCCTTCCGTTGCTCCGGCATATCCTGGGGGCGGTAGTTCAAGGAGGCGGCGCGAGTGTATAAACAAAAACAACATCATCATCCGGGGCTCGTGGTCCTTTGTGGTCATCATCTGTTGCCAAGGTGTGAAGAGCCAACATGCCGGCCCTCAATGACCCTCATTAAGTTAATGGTCAGAAAGCAGCAGCTCTCGCTCAGGGCGACTGTTTGTAGGAGAAATTTCATTTAAAAAATTATTAATTTTCCGCTCCCATTGCAAAATGAGTTTTTAATGGCCCCCCATTTTGCCTTTGTGGTTGTGGGCTTTGGGCCCAATTAGAAAATCAATACGCTGCACTTTGACACAAGTTAATTCAATTTGTCGCTGGCAGCCAAATGTAATTAATGGTTTCGCCTCGCTCGGTTTGCCTTTTGGCGGCGGCACCTCCACCAGAGCCGGCACCAGCAGCTGCCTAATGAGATGAAATGTCCCATAAAAAGTTTTGCAAAAAACTTTTTACTCCCTGTTAGCATTTATGGGACGGACATAGCTGCCATAGCGGCAATAACTGACAGATTGCGTTTTCCGCTACTTGATTTATATTTTAACTGTCATTTAAATGTTTTTTGAAACGCGTTTAATTTCGAAACGGAATAATGAATTAGCCCGCGCCCGAAATAATGCATGATTGCGGATAGTAGAGTCATCAATCAAGTGCGGAAATCTGCACTAAAACCACTTGATGTTAATCGGCAGCGACACTAAATGCCCACGACCGATGCTGATCCTAATAAGCCCTGTTATGTGTCATTGTGGGCACTTCAATCTGATTGTTATGATGATTCCCATTACCATTACAAAGAACTCGACGAACCGAGCACTGAGAGAAAGGAGAGGAAAGCTTGTTAGCAAAAATATTTCAGGCTGATTTAAAATCCATGCTTTGCTTTATATCATATTTATATTCAATTTCAAGAAACCAAAACTTAAAAAAATAAAATTGAGACGCTCTTTTCTATTGTTAATCATTGTATTTGAAAGAGAAATAATTAAAATGGTAGAGAAATGGTAAAAATAGTACATTTACACTTACCAGACACACAGAAACCTTCTCCTCCATACAAAATATTTTTCCATAACTTTGTAAATCCGTTTAGCCCCACATTTTCAAGGCGATATTCCTAGATATCCTTGAGATTTTTATTCCGAGTGTGTAATGTGGCTAATACCAACCGCAGACAGCTCAAAAAAAGCAAGAGAACAGCCAAACTAGCTAGACATTTGGTGAGCTTTTTATGGGGCCAACGACAACGACAGCGACAAACAACAACAAAAAGAAATACAGGAAAAAATGGCACAACATCTCTAATATGAGAGTTTTATTTTATTACATTTTATTACACATAAGTTGGCAACAAAATGCGTTAGGACTCGCCGAGATAGACAGTTTCCATTGAAGCGGAGGAGTTGGCAGTTTAGAGCTTGGGTCCTCAGCACGTAGAACGTATCTCCGTTTCCGCAGATAAACGCGCTCCTATCTGTGTGAATAGGCAGGCTCCCGGCTCCTGGATATGTGTGTGTGTGGGTGGGTGCTGGTGTGTTTCCTTTTAAGCAAAATGTTGTGATTTCCATGGGAAGACAGCAGGACGCTCATTCTGCTGCTGCTGCTAGTCAGCTCCAACTAATCTGTTATCCCCGAGCTGAGTTTCCTTTTTCTTTTTTTTTTTGCCGCCGCCGCCCCTCGTGTTTGTGTGTTGGTTTTTGCCTTTTCAATTCATTTTATTTATCGGAGCATGAAAGACGTCCTCACACACCCAATCTTACGCACACACATTGCGGCGGATTCTGATTGGGCTACGGATTCAGATTCGGATTCAGATTCAAATACAGATACAAATAGAAATCAGCAGATAATAAAAGAGCAAAGAGAGGCGGGCAGAAACCAAATCAAAATGAGAAATCGCCACCTCATACCATTTTCTGGGTGCCAAATATGTGAAAAGGCAACATTAGACCAATAGAAGGAGAATTTCTTTATAAGCTTCTAAAGAAATTGGAATAAATCTGCACTGGAAAAATATATATACAAAGTGGAAAGGAATATTATTGAAGAAATTCAGTAATTATTTTTTTTCGGGGAACTTTTGAATAATGTTGATAAGTTCCTCTTAGGAAAATCCTTTAACCGCTACTGTTTTGGCTTGAAATTGATACAAATGAAGGATATTGTGGCTCCCTTTTATCACAGCTGTATATCTTATATTTAAATTTATTTTTCTGAAGCTTGATTACACTTATCTAATTATCTACATAAGTGCTATTAAGTAATATCCATTGATACAGCCTTAGTTAATGTTATTTCTAGTAAAAAATCTACTAATAATTTTAATCTACATTATATTTTTCCCTGTGTATTTTGGGATACTTGCTCAAATTCCAATGCCCAAGCAAACAGACTCTCATTCAGTCAACAAAATAGCACTCAGGACGGGATAGTACACACATCCTGGCTTCTATCTTTGAAATCGAAGCTGGACTGGGAGGATGGTGCCTATAATTTTCCCTAATTGATATTCATTTTATGCATTCGCTCTAGGCCTGGCCAGTAGTTTCTGTTTACGAAATATGCTTGCGTTTCGTCTGCCTGCAAGCAGAATCCTCCTTCTATATCCTCATCAATATTGATCCTCAGACTAATTGCAATTGTGTTGAGCTGACTGACTGCTGCTGCTTTAGGGTTTTTCGTTATTTCCTAGCACAGTTTTCAGCGCCGGGACTAATTAGTCACTCCGGCTGAGAAGGAGATTCGAGTTCGAGGTCGACAAATTGAGTTGGAAATTCAATTTGGCAAATCACAAAACGAAGGAGGAGCCCCGAAAAAAAATAGAAGCGGGAAAATGTCGACCCAAGCAATGAGAATGGAGGAAGTGGCATA
This sequence comes from Drosophila rufa, assembly GCA_018153105.1. NCBI lineage: Eukaryota > Metazoa > Arthropoda > Insecta > Diptera > Drosophilidae > Drosophila > Drosophila rufa. Next base: position 5,648,495 of record JAECXS010000085.1, read on the forward strand.
AAAAAATTGTTGGCCGAACAAAGCTCAAATGAAACAATGCAGCGGCAAGGGAACAACAATCAAGTCGGTGAAAATGCACCGAGAAAAATAATGGGATTTATTGGGAATAAGTGTTTAAATTACCCTTTTACCTCCGAAAAAGCTGATCATCCTTTTAATAAAAATTATTGTTTTAAAATCCTAACAAAAGACCAAATCATCAGAGCAGGTCTTTTTTGAACACAAGATATTTTTAGAGAACCTTCTACGATATAATTTTAAATTAGACCTGATTAGGAATGTTATACATTCTAAAGAGCAGTGTGTACCTTCTACAGCCTGTACTGTAACTTCAAAAAATTGTCCTTTATCTCCCATTTACAAACCAATTTAAATTATATTTCTTCAAAGTGTAGAAAACTCCCTTAGGGGGGAGTGTTGACAACAACAAAGTGAAGTTCACTTGGCTTGCTGGGGCAGCGGTAACTATAGTAGGTAGGTGGCACTGGTAGTAGCAGCAACACTGGCCGTAGGAGAGAGCTGGCGGGACTTTAAGGACACCAATGAGAGCCACGTTAGAAATGACAACGAGGATGCAGCTGCGATGCCTACCCACAGCCATTGTTGCTGTTGCTTGCTATTATCCTGCCACTGGCAATAAAAACCACCGTTCGCCGTAGTAGTTGTCGTCGCTGCTGCCTTTTTGCCCCGATTTTTCCCGTATATCCTAGGGAGAGCCTGCGTTGCTTTGGATTTTTGCAACTTTCATGCCAGGAATTTCTCGGTCACTGACATGGCCCCAAACGACGACGACGACAACAACGAAACGCGGCTTTTGTTGCATGTTGCAAGTTGATTTCTTTTCTTCTTTTTTTTTCCTTTAACGTTGTTCGTTGTTTCCAGTCGTGTTGTGGCCTGTGGCGTTCGTTGTCACAAAAAAAATCTGTTTTTGGTTGACTGCCTAACATTGCTAAATGTGCATAAGCAACGACAGCAGCCACCGCAGAAAAATACGAAATAAAAATAGCAAACTGACTGCCTGGTGGCTGGCTGGTATGCTGCCTGCCTGAATTAAAAAACAACACTTCTAAATGGAAATATGACTGCCACAACGCCAAGGAAATGAAGGCTGTTCAGTTTGAACTCGTAATGAGAAAGGCAAAGGAGCGGAGCTTTTTTTATGGATGCCAAAAAAAAAAAACAGAGATTTAGTTATTAAAGTCGGAGAATATTTAATGCAAACTATGAGCAGAACAATACAAATTGTACGAACAATGGAAAGTACATTGGTAAGAATAAACAAAAAACTACAATAGCATTGGATAAAATTACTGAAATGTAAACATTGTAAGGGCTGAAAAGGAGCTGCTATCTCTTATGGAGTTATGACACTGCATTGTTCTTTCCGTTAATTCTAGATAAATATAAACATATTTTTATTGATTTGTTATTCAATATATATGTAACATTTTTCTGTAATTAATTTAGAAAAATGGTGTGACAGTACACGTGATATCGAATTTTAAGCAAGAGCTTAAACTAAAGAAGCAAGTATGATAATGCCTTTTTCTTACCGAACAAAGTCAAGCTACGAGCATATATACTTATCTAATTCTGCGGTTCTTTGAAACCTTCAATGAATGAAAGCAACAATGTAGTGTCATTTTTAGGAAATTTTAGATATTTTCTTTCATTCTCCTTCAATTTCATTTGTTTCTCTCTGAAAATCTCAATGCTGCATCTCAATATCCTATTAGAAAAACACAATTAAAGCAGTCAATGAACATTTACATAAATATCAGTCAATAAAATAGTAATAAAAGCCACTAAAATTCCCTTTGCCTCTCCGATATTGCCTGCCATTCCAGCCACCCAGCACCACCACACAAAAGTCATATTTAAATTTCATCCCCGAAGAAAACTTTTCCACTCGAAGAACTTAATTTTGCCGGCATTTTGCTGGCATTTGCCCGCAATTACATTGCTCCACTGTGCATCGACATTTATGCGAAAAGCTGACGTCTATCCCGCAGCACAGGAAAGGGCGGGGAAAAGCGGGAGGAAAAGCGAAGAAAAAACTTTGCATAGCATATTTACACATGGCCTTTGGCATTGTTTGCACAGGCGGCGCGATATCAACATGCAAGTTGCGTTGTTCTCGTTGTTGCTGCTGTAGTTTTTGGTGGCTTTTTGGCATCCTAAAATAGTTGGCGGCCGTCTGTTGTGGTTAGCATATTCAGCTTGTTCTACTATTTTTATACCACTCTATATTTTTTCTTCTTTTTTTTTTTGGCCATGTCGAACACAAACAACCAAATTGCCGAAAAGTGGCAAGAGCCCCCTGGAAAATCTTTTGTTACTCGGGATTTTACTCTCCTGGCACTCTGACAGGCGGGAATGTCAACTGACTTGACTTTGTTTCCATTTATAGAAAATTTTATTGGTACTTTGGATTGGGGCTTGGATCTAGGTTTGAGTTTCAGTTTGAGTTTGGCTTTTTCTCGGCTACAAAAACACAGAAAAAAGGTGTCGAAACTGAAAAGTGACACTTGCAGCAGCTGAAGGGCGGAATTTTCGCTTGGCAAACTCTGACAGCAGAACTTTATCAAAATGCAATTGATTTCAAAGCGCAACCAACTTTCATTGACCCAAATTGGCGTAAACAACTTTCGCCAGGGATTTCATTCTCTGGCTGCCACAAATACAATTTCATAAATTTCATTAGAAAATCTGCTCGCTGCGTACTCTTCTCGTTTTTCCCTGAAAAAGTTTGCAGTCTCCCCCAAAAAACTTTCAGCACTCGATAGAAAATTAATATATTTATACCTGTTACTCTTTTATTATTAAGGGTATGTTGTAAATGGAGAGAGAAGGATCTAGATCTGGGATCCTAGAAGGTTATAGATGTTATTAAAATTCCAACAAGTTTTAAAAATAAGTAAATCGTTATATTTTTCTAGTTAATCCTTTAAAAAGGCATCCTGAAAGTATTCTATACTCTTTACTCACTGAATGCCCGGTATCCTACAGTCCAGACACTTGACTCTTTCACTTTTTGTTTGCCCTTTTTATCAATATCTGTCAGTGTGGAAATAAAAACTTTTGTTATAAAATTAAAATTGTTCCTTGTGTGCTTAACTTTGACCGCCTGTTTAATTTGGTTCTCTTCTTCATCGGTGTGTGTGTCTGGGTGTAAGTTTGAAATCGATAGCCTTTGGCCAGTTTACTGGCCCAAAATCTCTGCCAGCTTCGGGGACTCAGTTCCGTTGGCAATTCGCAAACATTTTCCGGTCAATTTGTTGGAAGTTCTCCGGCTTCGATTAACTTTTCCGAGTAGTCAGTGGGTAGGGAAAAGTTTTCTCTCCTATTCCACGTTTATTTTTTGCAAATAACACTCTGAAATTTAAAGTTTGTTTGCTGCTAGGTGTCTAAACTGTCTGGGCAGTAAGTTACTGGGTCTTATCTCCGCCTCTGCCTCCGCCCCTCCAACTTTGTGTATTTATATATGCCATCCGCCCATAACCTACATTTACTCCCCCGCAAACTTGAACTTCTCTCGCTCTCGCTCTCGCGCTTCCGCTTTATTAAGTCATAAAAATCTGTCAGCTGCAGCTATAATTTTTTGTATAACTTTTTTTTTCTGTTTGTTCCTCCAACCTGAGTGTTGTCAGCTCATTCGACAGCTCGTAAAATGCTAAGAAAATAAAATAAAAAAGTGTATATCACGAAGACATTCTTTGAAATGTTTATTGAAATTTTTCCACATAAAAAATGCCTGTATTTGCTTGTCATTTATACTTTGTGAAATTTAAACGATTCGCTAATTTGATGAAAACGCGTCGACGGGTGCTTGTTATCATTTTAAAAAAGAAAATGCACCGTAGGGGAATTTTTGAAATTCCTGTATACATTTTCAAGGGAAATGTCATGGCCCCTGGCCTGGCCCTTCCCTATTTCCCTTATCATTTTCCAAACGTTTCCCAGTCTAAAGCTTAAATTCAATAACAAATGGGGAGTGATTTTTTTTTTATTCGACGTTACCAACCAAACAAACTTTCAGCGATTTATTTATGACATAAAATTATTACCAGTCGGGGCGGGCTTTTCCCTCCAGCAAAAAAGCAACAGCTATCATAATTTTTGCCCTGTCAAAGTTTGCAGCAATTTTTCACGATTTTGATGACAAAAAGCGAGGAGAAGTGGAGAAAAATGCGTTTCAATATTGCATTCGCTTCCACTTGAGGGAAAAACGAGGAGGACCCCAAGTGGGAGGTTGTTATGAATTACTGTACTCGAATACGAGTATATACATATATAATGCAGCTGGTACCCGCAATTTTGTTTGTTATTTTTGCTATTTTGCAGCCTGCTTAATTATGGGGGCCGATTTCAGGCATTAGATGAAATTATTTATTATCGTTGCAGCGTATGCTAAAGCTAACTTTTAATGTATATTATTTTTGCTATTTTTCGCTGTTTGCCAAATAATTGTTTTACTCTTTAATGAAGCCATCGTTGTGGGGAGTCATGAAACAAAGCGAACATGTACTAAATCAACCATAATTCAGTTAAATTTATTTGCCGAGATAAAAGTGCTGGAAAAATTGCAAACAAAATTCGATTAATATTTAATGTTAGGAATATTTATGATGAGAATCTAAATTAAAGCTTAGGTTGTCGGGTTAGAAATATAATTAATAGATATTTTATTTATTTATAATAATTCTTTTACTTCTTTGTACTTTTTAAGCCTAAGTCATAAGCCTATCTTTGTGTTTCTTTTATGTTTGTTAAGTACTTGAGAAAAGAAATTAAATCTGTGATATGTGGTGTGAAATTTAATCAAGAAATTAATCTTTTAGAAACCAAACCTAAATTTATTTAAGCAATGATTTCCTATGAAAACTGTTTTCTTTGCTGCCAAAGCTTTAATCCTAAATCCATCTATTGTGAGCCTTTCTCGGTGCTTCTCAAATATTTGCCCGAGTACTTTTGCCTGGCATATTCTTCATTCACCCTACTTTCTCTCCCTTACCAACTGCAGCCTTTGGCTAAAATAACAACAAAAAGACTTGAAATTGTTTAGTTTCAACGCGAAAAGTGGCAGAGGGGGGAAACATTTCGCCAAGACTGAACAGGAAAATGTTGCACTGGTGACGCTTGCCCCTTGGGATTCTCGGTGGTTTCTCTGAAGGTTCTCTGGGGCTTCCAGGTTCCCCAGATTTCTGAGTAACTGCTGCTGCTGGCTGCGGTCCCCGTCAAATATGCAGAGTGGTCGTCTAGTGAACAACATCATAATGGCAGAAATCTCTGGGCACATTAACATAATCGGGCAACGGGCCCTGGAATGATGGTGATGGCTTCGCTGATGCTTGGATGCCACTGGCAGTGGCAGCGTACAACATCATTTTCATTTGCACCAGCTCCACCCTCCTTTATTTCCCCATGCCTCTGGCAAGAATAACAAAAACAACACGGAGGGGTCGACGGCGGAGTCCGCGATTGTTTGGCGTTGGCGGAATAAACAACGCGACGTGTCCAGTGCAGGCGAAATGAGGAGGGAGTATACCAGGGGCGTAGTAGTAGGGGCGGCTACGTGGACCAACGACAGTTTGAAACCCACAAAGTTTTCGCTTAGCATGCACCATGCTCCCTTTCACTCTGACCTCGCGACACTGCAGAAAAATGGGCAGCTTAAAAGGCCAGTGGAAATTTGCATTTAACACTTTATAATGAAGCCCTACTCTTTCCGGCTTACATAATGTCCACAGCACTTAATTAGTGGGTAGAATGGTAATTCCTAACTAACGACAAAGTTTTACTTGCATTTAATAGTGACTTCAGTGTTCAGAGCCTCTATTTTGTAATCAAAAGAGGTAACTATAAAGTCTGCCCTGCATTTTTCACCATTTTTAAGATATTTAAAGCTTGACAACAGCAACGAATAGCATTAAATAGGTACAAATATTAGTGAATGTAAATTCTGTAATTCCGATTTATTTTTTCTTCAAAGCTTTAAATCTCGTCTTAAAGTAATCTCCTTAGATCAATTTTCCGCCAGTGTATAGTTCTGACTCTCCTTCGCCTGCTCTCGTTGTGCTGGCGCATAAATCAAAACAATAAAGTTCAGGCAAAACAATGACGACGACGACGATGATTATGAATATGACGATGATGATGCCTCTCTGCGATGACGACAACATCGTTGACGTTTGGACAATGTTGACGTTGCTCCGGTGCCCCATTGTTTTGAGATCCACTGCTGCCCCAATCCCCAAACCATTGCTCGACTGCTCCTCCTCCATTTCCATTCTCATTTCGGTGGCAGGGCCGGCTGTCCCTGTCCACTCTATTGATGCGCTGCGACAAATTATGTCATTGAACTGCACTCGCCCTGGTTTGCTATTTTGCTGTTAGTTCTCTGTCCTGGGTTGGTGTCATGATAGAAATGAAAAATTACACACAGCTCCGCCGACTGCTGCTGTCGGAGTGCCGAAATTGTAGACGATGATGATGTACGGGCCATGACTATGAATAATATTGATTTAATGCAATTTTTCGTAGCTGTATACTTGTGCTTAGTTGATTTTTGATTTGCAGGCAAATACCCACGCGAAACTAGGGCAAACATAGCCAGTGAGCTTATGTATATTCCCCGAAGAACTGTTTATATTGGAAGAGAGATAAATTGCGCATCAATAAACATTGATTTTGAAGCAGTTGCAGAAACTGCAGAAAGATAAATGCCAGGCTTGGTTAAGAACCATTCCCCAAAAACTAGATCAATGCATTTTATTTTGCAATTTTGCTGAGCACTCAATTAGCATCAAGTAAACGCCACATGGCTTTGTCTAGAGCTGACAGAACATCGATAGTTACTTAGGGCCTGTGCTATCGGGGTTGATGAAATGCATACATTTTGGCTTAAAATTATATTTAAATAAATTTAAATTTAAATACATTTATTTAAAGTTATGAGATTTATGTTTACCATAAGGTAGCTCTAAAAAGTAGTAGTCTAGAGATGTAAAAACATCGATAGTTTCGATTAACTTAGGGAATTAGTTATCGGGTTTGATAACACTTTACTGTCTTTAAGCCTCGTTAGGAAGTTAGTATGTATACTAAATCAAGCCAAGTAATTAATCCTGCAGCTGGAAAAATATCGATTATATCGGTTAATATCTTTTTACTATCTATAAATTTATTATTTCTAAGCCTTATTACCGAAAATCATATATAATTCAATCATTTTCTAATATAAAAGAACACTGAACTTAGTTCATATTTCTCAAAGATTTTTCTAACAATAATTAATATCGGATTCTTCCAAAACAAACTTACTATCAATGCTGGACCACCTCTAAGATGCACATTGATATACACACAAGAGAATGCCTAAGTGAACTGTGATCCAAATTCCTCTGTTGGCATTAATTCAACAATTATTAATGGCCATTAAGCCAACTGAAGCAACAAACAGACAACAACTTGGCTCCGATGAGAGACAAAGTCTAATGGATAAAATATTTTTATGACGCGACATACCTCGTAAACTGGCCCATTATTTATTGCTTTTACATGGGGCAGGGCCAAAAAGGCCGTGGCAATAACACGGCTCGTCTGGAGTCCGGAGTGGGGCCTGAGTGATAAAGCTTTTTGATGGGCCACCATCACCACTACCACCACAAAAGAGAGCATGACAAGGGATGAGGGGCCCAGAAGGAGCTGCCGAGGCAGCAGGTCACAGAGCAGACAGGACAGTATAAAGCAGACCAGAGACAGGACGTCAGAGGACCTCCGCGAGTATCCCCATTGGCCGTCGTGTGACGGACAGTTTGCGGATGACCCGAGCTTTTGTATATTAATGAACATTTCTGTCTCTCTCCACTCCAGTCGCCTCGATCCGTTTCGCCTCCAGGACTTGGTCGGCGAGGCTCGTCCGTCGATTATGCGGCAAACCACTTAACCGTGTCCTGGCTACACCCCACATAGCCAGGCGGCCCAATCTCTCCCATCTTCCCCTCGCCCTCATCCTCGTTGTTGTTCATTATGATAATAAGTGTGTGTTGGGTTCCGGGCGTCCTGGGGTTAACGTTGCGTGCTTAAATGTCGCCAATTGCGTGTATCTCAGTTTCCACTACCGGAATGGGGGCTTCTATAAATATTTTTAATATAAATACACTAATAAATAGAATGTTAAATCAATAATGCATGTGGTTGAATTGCTTAATCGGTGCTGGAATATGTATTAAGAGTTTGTATAATCATATGAATTGGTTTTAGTGCAAATTTTCAATTTAAGAGCATACTTTTGAGTGTCCTTTTAAGAGATTTTAAGTTACTTTTTTTTAAATCTTTGAAAATTTATAAATATTTGTAATCCTGTTTATTTATTATAAATTCATATTTTAATCAATAAAATTATTTAAAGAATTTGAAACTGCTTGAAATAGTTCCTACAACATAGTTGACCCTTTTCCTGAGTGTTTATAATTTTAAATATATGCGTGGCCACACGGCAACACAGCCAGCCTGCCTGCTTGCAATATGCACATGGCGGCGTGTTTGTGTTGGTTTGCTCCTCATAATTATGCAGCTGGCTTAATTATAAAACGTTACTCTGCAGTTAACCTGGGGAATTAATTTATACAAGCAACAACAAGCAGGAGCAGCACCAGCAGCAGCCACAACGGCGAACGGGGGATTTTCCCCCTTATTACAGGGGACGTTCAATCACAACGCCGTGCTCAATTTCAGTTTCTGTTTCCCGAGTTTATGGCGCACGGCTTTCCATTATTACATTGAGCCCGGGTTCATTAACTAATTTTAGCGCACACAAATAGCATAATAAATTGATGAGAGAGCGGGGGATGAGACGGGCAGACGGCAGAGCATTTGCATTTGTGTGTGTTACCATAATGGTCGAAATTGGGCTTATATATTTGCATGGGGGTTTGTTTAGGCCCAGGACAATGTCGGACAATGGCACTGCCTGCCGGCCCAGTAAAGCTTTAAGAGCCGGAGCAAACTATTAGGCCTCGAAATGGTGATGAGCCAGCGATTTCCCCTAATTTAATGACTTGATTAAAGGGGGAACCTTGTTTGATTTCTTTTTTTCTCCTTGGTTGCTGTCGCCCAGATAATTGATACTGCAATTATCCCTAATGGCTGAGCAAAGCCATTAACTTATTAAGATTTACCGTAGTCATTGCTCGTTATTTTCTTTATCTTTCGGTTGGATTTTTTTGTTCCGGTGCAGCAAAGACACATGCCTATTAATTGAATTAACTCGGGTGCTGTTGACATAGCTCAAGGTTTCTGTATTTTTTTTTTTGTCTCTGAGCTGTACGCCCTGCGCTGCGGGGCGGCATTGAAATCACTTCTAAAGCTTCATTTGCTTCCATCCGCCGCTTATCGCGTTCCAATTGATTGCACACCCCACCAATAAAAATGTGAATAATTATGAAAATGAAAAGTAAATGGGAATTGCCACTGAGGGAAAATAGAAGATTGATTGTAAGAATTGAAGGGTTAATTTTATAATCTCAAAAATATTGTATTATATTTATATTAATGAGAATAACATAATTATTTTAAATAAGTAAGGAGGAAGTTTCTTGGTAAGGTTTATATATCTTAATATATTTATTTATTATGATATTTAAATTGTAATTAATATTATATAAGGATCTCTAAGCTCATAAAGTACAAATAAAACTTCTTTATAATAATCTATAAAATCATTTATAAATCATTTAGATTTTGTATATTTTACTAGTTTGGTTTATACATTTAAAAGAAGTTTTCTCTATAATTCACAAATATGATATCCCGTTTTTCCCAAGTGTACGAAATATGCACAATATTTTTCAGTTGATAGAAAAAGAGAACGAGGCAGGCTGGCAGTGAATTGAGCTTGACTTTGTTGACTCGGATCTCCAGCGGCGCACAAATTGGGCCAGCAATTCGTTTTCTTTTAATGGCCGCCCACGTGGCCTGTGCTCGAAGCCTCTCCTGTATTTCCCCTCCCTTGTCGGATCCATTGAGTCAACACACACAGGGCCATTGTCAATGTCTGCAAATGATTTTGGTGCTTGGATTCTTCGACTGGGTAACTGAATCCAAACTGAACCAGAAAACTCTTCCACATGCCATTTCGACCGCAAAGCCAGGAAACCATTCCAGCTCTTGGCGTTCTGTGGCGAGAACACCTCCCACTACCACACTCCCTTTGCCTGGGATTCCCCCCATACAGCCCCTTTCCTAAATCCCCTCTGAATCCCTGCTATGGATGCAAGTGCAACCAACAATTTGGCTAAGATTTCAGCGTGGGTTTCGGAGGTGGCCCACGCATTTCTGAGCTGCATACTGCGCCGCCTTTCGGTTTGAGCCAAAGTGAGTGACAGTAAAGCCTCAAATTGCAGACAAGCGGAGGCAGTTTTGACGGCGGTTTTTACAGGGGCTTTCGGTGGCGGGGGCCAAAAATTGGTAGTGCAAGTCATAAGCAACGAGACGGTTGCCGTTGATTTTGCTGTTGCGTTGGTGTTTTCTTGCTTGTTGTTTTCCCTCGGTTTCCCCGGTTCTGGTTGTCGGTTCTTTGTGTAATTGACCGGGCGTGTAACTGGTTTTGACTTGTTATTGGTTGCTCTTGCCACTGCGAAAGTTTCACGAGAGGCTCAGCAGAATGTTACTTTCATATCTGACCCACAAAGCAGTGATCAGGATATATGGGAGGTGGCAGAAAGTGACTCGGGGAAATTCAGGAGCAGTGATTTATATTTATTTACATTTTTCAAGAATTATTTGCCAGAAAAGAACTGTCAAAGCATTAAATAAATATTTAAAAATGACTTGCGTTCTGCTCTTACATTTTGTACACAGCTCAATCATTTTTAAATAACATAATTTCGCCCTCAAACATATATATTTATATTTAATTAGGTCTTTAGAGAGTCCGAAATACATATATATATATATTTATTTCTCCCCTGAGAAAACTCGCCAGAATTAAGTGAGAATAATTTATATGCAATGCACATATCCAGACTGCAGCCGGGGCACCTACCGAAAATATAAAAAAATCTTGCATTTCCCCTCCGATTTTCCCCACTTGCCAGGGCGCCGGGACAGCCAGCAGCCAAGCAAACCCTCATTAGTAGGAGACGAGCGCAGGGCAAACAGTTTTTCAATTGTGCAAATTGCTCACCAGAGCCGGAGCCTCAAGTGTTGAGCACTTGAAGCCCTCGAATCGAGACCGTAGTCGTCCCTCTATCACTCTGCTCCTCGCTCTGTGCCTCGCAGCCTCTAAACTTCCCCCTCCGTTGAGCAAATTGAAATAAAAATCAAAGTGATGTAAAATACATTCACAACACTTTGGACAGGCATTTTATTGGTGCCTGAGAGTATATTTTTAGACCAAAAACTAGGTCAGTCAGTCTGACAGGCCACCTGCCGCCTCCTTGGCCCCTTGATTTTCCCCCTTTTTTGGCCCAAAAGCTGTTCTGGCTTGAAATCAGCACAGAATATCTACAAGTGAACACATGACAAGTGTCGCCTTGAAAGGCTTTACTCTTCAATAAACGGGGAAAAAATTTAATTAAAAAAAAATTAATTTAATAATAACTGCGATATATTAATATATTTGTAAAGTTTTTATTAACTATCACTTTTAAATATGAAAGAAAATGGTTACAGGTTAGCAGGAACATATTTATATTTTTTAAAAGCTTGTATGAAATTCACATAATATTACAAAATCCTCACTTAAATCCTTTTATTTTCTTAGTGTACTTCCTTTCCTTGCAATCTAAAGTTTTCCATCGATTTGTGGCTGCACGAAGTTAAACCAAAATAAATTGACAATTTATATACAAACTTCCCGTTTCTGTTTCTGTTTCTGTTTCCATTTCTGTTTCTGCTTCTTCGGCATAAAGTGCATTTCAATGTTTTTGCTAATTTTTCCTAATTAAGCAATAAAAACAATATAAACAGTCAAGTGCTGTAGCCTTCAGAGTGTGGGAAGAAATAAATGTTTTATGATTTTCTAAGCCCACTTGAGAGTTTTTGCTTTTGGTAAATAAAAATTGTCAGCCGAGAAGTTAAAGGCCAAGTGGAAAGAAATCAAAGAGAAAATAAGAAAGGAAATATAAAAACCATTAGGCAAATGTACATGGATAATTGACAGAAAAAGGAAAACCAGCAAAGCTAAAACAATTAAGGGGAAAAGTTTCGTGGGAGATCAAGAGAAACACTTAGAAGATACTTCGGTGACATTTGACATTTGCAGAGTGAGGAGATGTTGTGGGAATAAAGGAAATTCAATTATAAACAAAGGAAATACACAGTTTGTACTTAGGAAACAAATTCAAGAAAGCCAAACTAAGTTATTTTAATGCAATGCCAGTAACGTGGCCTAACGAAGATTGAAAGGTTATAGATTGGTTACTAAATCCAAGAAAACTTGATTAGCTATTTAATTTTCATCTGTAAAAGATTTTCATACACTAAACACACTGCCTATAAATAACAAATGCACTTCATAAGCCTCGAAATCACTCCCAAGTCAAGCAATTAATCTGTTAAAGCCCTAACAAAAACGAGAAATCTAAGAACAAACCTCAAATATACAGAATGTGTCAATTTAATTGCCAGGCTAACTGATTTATAGCAGCATTAATAATGAAGAGACACAAACACACACGAGAGAGAACATTACATTGAATGAACATTAGACTAGGGAAATTCCAAGACAAAAGCAAAAGAACCGAGCAGAGGCGCTAAAGTGTGAAAAACTCATTAAGATACGAATTTGTTTATAGGTTTCCACACACACAGCATTCTTTTTGGGAGTTGGAGTTGGGGTTCGGTGGAAATCCGAGGCCCACGCATCATCATCATCTGGCAAAGTAAAAGGAAAAAGGGGAGAAATCCACACGGAAAAGGCAATCAGGCATTGCGACTGACGACTGGCGACTCTCGGCTGTGTGTAATGGAAACGCAAAAGTCACATTCATCAGTCAAAATAATAACCAGACAGAAACAGAAACTGGAGATTTCAGACTTGAGGTCTTGCCGGTTTGCTGTTGTTTTCACTGTTGTTGCCCTGTCAGTGGTTTAAAGCCAAAGTCATTTGTCCAGACTCCAGACTCCGCGCCCGCTGCCTGAACGTTTGTTTTATGTTGTATGTTGTACTCGCATTGTAGCTGCATTCAATTTACTAAAGACAATTGATTTTTTGTTGCTGGCTTGTCCGGGGAGCGCTCAAATTGAAAACGATTATCAATATGTTGGCGCTCTGACAGGCTGGGTCATGAATGCGCGAAAAACTAACAATAAAAGGAAGGAAAAACGCGAAACGAAACGTGTATGCATATGGCAGAGGGTTTCGATCATAAAATACCTGCTTTTTTTTGTAGTCTGTGGAAGATATGTGGGGTTTTTTGCGATGTCTCTTAACATTTTTACTGCTCAGTAGAGAGAATATTATACTGAGATACCAAAATAAATATTTGAGCTTGGCGTTTTTGTGGAATTTAAATAACAAATGTTTTTCTTTTAGTCCATAATATTCTTTACTTACATTTTTCGACTGACGAACAATATAATTATTATTGTATATATGATTATTGTTTGATCGGTAATTGCGAGATCTTGAATTCTTTACATAGCATGATTAAAAGCCTTTTTAATGAAACCTTACAGCTTGAACATTATAAGGTTCGCAGAAAGCATATTAAAAATCTCTTTACATTATAAGGTTCGCAGAAAGCATATTAAAAATCTCTTTACCTTAGCATTTTCTTTAAATTCATAATTAAATAGTTTGATCGGCAGCAAAAAGTATTAAAAAGGACCTTGGCTTGTCAGAAGCAGCTGCTTCTTTGCCTTCGTACAAACCCTTTTTCTTTAGAGATAATTACTAGTTTCTGTATCTTTAATATACCCTTGATCCTTTCAGTCAAGGGGAATACAAAATAAGAATTCAACTCGAAATACAACAACGGAAAGGGAAAGACAAAGCAGCAACAAACATTCACTGACTGATAAATGGCCAGCACAAAAGGCGTCAGCGGGTGGTGAAGGCCGGAGGGTGGCTCCTCGGGGGTGCCCTTCATTGTGCTCCTCATGCCGATGCTGATGTTGCCACACTGCTGTTGCTGCTGCTGCTGTTTTCAGCACATGCCTCAATGCAATTTAGGGAAAATATGCTGCTGGGGGAACCTCGCATCGCCTCGCATCGCTGGCTCCACCTCCGCGGAATGTAAACAAAATGTATCGTAAAATAAATAGTTTTTAAAAACGTTTTTCAAGAACGCCCCAAAAGGGGAGAGAATGAATTGAATGCATTGGAAAAAGTGTGAAAACTTTGGATCGCCTTTTCTCGTTCCCCTCCCTTTAAATGCACAATGAATTCAAAGTAAACATAAAACACTTTTGAAGAACTCACACAGCTAATTCGGATAAACTGTGGGAAACATGACATGGCAACTCGTAAGGAGGAAATAAATTCTCAGCATGAATCAAAAACCTAAGTAGTTCTCTAGGAAGTTTCACACAGGGAAAATACGGAGAGTAGATCTAGGAAATATACTTACCTAAATAAACTTTAAAGGAGAAAGAGTATGTACTACATTTTCTGCTATGAAAAGGGTAAGCAAACATTAAAGATATTTAATAATTGCTTGAATAAACTGTTGATACTTAAAGATAACTATAAAGATTCCTGGGAATAATTCCTGCATGAGGATTACTTAGTTTTTCAACATCTCTTTCACTCCAAATCAAACTTACCTTTTCCTGAGTTCGGCTTATATCCCAAAAGTAAATCACCAGCAAAAACAAATAACAATTGAATGCAAAAACTTAAAAAAAAGAGGCAAAGAAAATAAAAACCCAAAAAAAAAAATAAAGATTCAGATAGACTCGGGGGCAGGACAACTTTTGGTTTGTCTCGCTTGGTTTCTCGGGCAATTGAAGAGGAAATTAAACAAGTTTGCCTAACGAAGAAGCGTCCCAAAGTTTTTCTCGCAGCGCGCGCCTTAAAGTATGCGAAGGAAAACCGGAGAGCCGGAGCGGCGCGCTTTTCCCGACATCAGTAAACTTTTTCTTTCTTTTCAGCTCCTGGCTGAGTTTTCTTGGGGCACGGGGCGTGGCAGCATTGTCACTGCTGCTGCCGCTGCTGCTGCTGCTGCTCTTCTAAACTTTTTGAATCAATTTAAGTTTTGACATTTTAATGATAAATTTGTAACATGCAGAGGAAAACAAGGCCAAGGAATGCCAGCAATGTTGGATGTTGGCTGCTGGAAGGCGGAACCCTCGCATTTTCCCAAAGAATCCAGTTTATAAATTGCTCCAAGTGCTTCCTGGCGCGAAAAGAGGGCAAGCGGTTTGCTTATGAAGTAAAGTCGAGTTCGAAGTTGAGGAAAAGGGATAAATTGAAAAACTATGCTCAAGTGAAAGGAATTGACTTTCCCCTTCTGCAAGCTCTTTCACACGACGAGATTTCTGTTAAATAGTTGCGGGTTTATTGAATTATTCAGTAGGGGAAAATTGATCAATGGGTTAAGTTGGGATACAAGGTTTATTTTGAGGTAATAAATAAGGTTAAACTATGTCTACTATGAGTAATAAACCATTATAATTAACTGTAAGGACAAAGGAAATAGAGATACTTCCTTTATTAAACTTCAATTCAGCTGACTGACTTTACTTCTAATAAATTAAATGAAATTGAATAGCTCCAGGATATGGCTCCCCTAGTTTCCGGCTGAAGTTTCTCACACACCCCTTAAAGCTGCTCCTTAATTCCACTTGAATCCACACGCTCCGCATCCTAAGTAAATACGTTTTTATCGGGAAACACATGTTCGAGTATGTTTATCGGGGACATAACATCATGACAAACATTGTTGGCCATCTAAAACTCATTATTGACTCATTTCGGTGGCCCATAAAGCGCCCCGAAGTATGTTGTCTTTATTTTTTCGGTTGACAGCCGGCAAGCATTTCCAATTAAACCGAACACTGTGTACCCCAAATCATTTCTGGGTGTGTCTCTGTGTATATATATAGCCATTAAGACCTTTGTAAACTGCGGCAGGCATATGCACTTAATGGCCAACACATACACACTCTCTTTCGCAGGACAGACCCCGAGATACATTCGTATCTCGATGCTATTCGGGGGATTGCCGTTTGCGGCTTTGGCAATTTGTCGCTTTATTTGCGGCTTCCTTAGCCCTCTGTTTACATTCCATTTGAGGAGCCCGCGCAAACAAGTTGACAAGTTTCGGTAGTGAAGTACCGTAGCCACCGCATATTCTTGTAACCCGACGCCTAAGCAGCACTTTCCAAATAAATTGTGCGGCGCCAACCCGAAATGTCATCATCAATTAGTTCCTAGATAGCGATTATCATCGATAAAATGTGACACACATAATTGAAAAAGGGCTGAGGTGCCGGTGAAAGCAAATTGGAAATTGAAATTTGAGCAGTAAACATTCAGGGGAGAATGGGGAATGTGTGTAATTTGAATTAATGTTTAAACATTAAGGGGTTCTTTTGCTGTTTAATTAATTTTTATCTTTGCACTTTGATTATTTCTAAAATATACATGGAATGAGTAATATACTTGAGAATTTTATTTTTATAAATTGGATTTTAATATAAATTGAATTGAATTGTTTATAGA
Organism: Drosophila rufa; assembly: GCA_018153105.1. Taxonomy (NCBI): domain Eukaryota; kingdom Metazoa; phylum Arthropoda; class Insecta; order Diptera; family Drosophilidae; genus Drosophila; species Drosophila rufa. The sequence continues at coordinate 5,665,167 of JAECXS010000085.1, forward strand.
AGAGCCCTATTAGGTGGACTCGCTGAAACAACTTGTTACGCTTAATGTTGGTGGGCTAATATATTTATAAATATATGTTGCGCTGTCGTTAAACTAATTCAATGACTAACTCTAAAAATAAATAGATAAGCCAAGATAATTTATAATTAAAAATACATATTCCAAAAACAATAACTTTATCTTAATCAAAGCCCATTGATTTACCTTTGTTTGCATAATCTAATTCTGTGAAAAACTAATTGTCAAGCTGATAAGATTAAGAAGGTACACAATTTCCCTCGTCGATGACTTTTTTAAGATATCTACCATCTCCCCATTAAACAATACCCCTTTAGAAACTAAGGAAACCCTACTGTTTACCATTCACCGAAGACAAACTACTTACTTACAATGTTTTCTATTTTGTTTTGGATTGCAGATAAGAGGACGACCCACTGGGAGGACGGCGGTCAATGTCTGATTGCGAGTGGACAGTCTGAAACTGGGTCGGGCTCTCTTCCCCCTATAATATATGACTGATAATGGCCGGTTTGGAGTTGGAAGAGCAACAGCAGAAACGACAATGGCCAAACAAAATGAATACTTGAAAATTTGGAAACATATCAAATGGCGAAATGAAAAGTAAACAAAGCGAACGAACTGAATATTATTATGAGAACGAGATTTATGCAAAAGAGAAGCACACGGAAAATATTGAAAATATTTATAGAACTTACTACTGGACAACCGAAGCGAAATCAAGTGCCATAGTGAAAAACGCGAGTGTTTGCAATTTATTTTGATTTTTTTAGTTCTACTTAGTCAATACTGAAATACTGGACATATCGCCGGGGGAATTAATATATATGGAAATAGGGCAGATATATAACCACCGCAACAATATGACAATATCAGCAAGCATCCAACATCATAACAATGCAAATCGCAAATATGAAAAACTCATTAAGCAGCCGCAGATGCAATTTGGAACGTCCGTGACCGGAACCCAAACGGATGTGGATGCGGACGCAAAGCCTCCAGCGAATGCGGTTCACGGCGATGCGGATGCGAAAGCGAGTGCGAATTCGGGCAAGGACTTTAGCAATTTCAATAAGCATTTCGGCAATGGTCATGCCATCACAGATCGCACAATGCTGCTGCCTCCGGAGGACGATGTCGCCGCCACCGGCATTGTCACGTACAAGGGGAAATCGAATGGCAAGGGAACGAGCAGCGGCAATGGGCTTGGCAATGGGAGTATCAGCCTGGAGTTCACGGGCAGTCCTACCTCATCAACGGTGATTGGCATGACCGGCAGCAGCAGTAGTTGCCACCTGGCAGGAGGTGGTGGCGGTGGATCCTCCTCCTCCTGCTCCTCCGGTTCCAGCTCAGAGTCCGCCGGATGGATGTGCCATTGTTGTAATTTAATTGCTCGTCGCTGCTTCGGCATCAACGTGCGTCGCTGTGTCCTCGCCCTGCTGGCCATTACGGTGGTTAGCATTTTCTACTACACGCATTATGTCGATACGGGCATGTTTAATGGGTGAGTACCGACTTCCGGTTGAAATTAAATGAATCAGAGATCCAGATCTGGTTGGTCAATTCTATTCGCTTTGATTGCTGATGAAAAACGATTAAAAATTAGAGTTTTCCGGTGAAACCGGTTTTAAAGTGTGTCTGAAAGTATGCTATATTTTACATATATCCAGGTATAATTTTTACAAGGTGTAACTATTTTTTTTAGCATAGATCTTAATGAGATCTTAATGCATTTCTATTGTGTTTTTAGTTCAAAATTAAGGCAATGGTATTTAAAATTAGAGTTTTCAGTTTTAACGTTGCCTAAAAGTTTGCAATATCTTACTTACTTATATCAAATTATGGGTTGTACATGCTATAACCATTTTTTGGGCAGCTTCTTTTGAGATTTTAAATCTTTTTGTTAAAAATTAATATCAGAAACCGATCAATTTGATTTCAAACTGTTCGGTAACCCTCACCTTTAACCAATTTTATTTTTTGGCAAATTTTGATCGAATTTTTATTGTGCTCAAGTGGCGTCAATGGCGAAAATGCACTTTATGTCCGCTCTGTTCTCGTCACATTTTTTGTTCGCCGTGAATGCGGAAAGCTTTTGTTGTGTGCCGTGTTTGATTGGATTTTTTTTTGTTCGGTCCATTTTCAAGTGGTTTACGAGAAACACGGGGAAAGGGATTGTTTTCAATATGCTGAAAATTAAATTAAAACAGGTGTGTGGCGTGCCGAAAGCGGACGAAACGGAGGGAAAATAAATTGGAAAATATTTATGTGTGTGTGTGTGTGAGGGGAAACCCTTTTCGCGTTTTTTCTAGTAAGCGAAAAGTCATGTAGCGCCGTAACGATTTAAGAGCGTTTTCAATCAGTGAATTTTTTCGGTTTGGCCCTCGCGAAAACTACCTCTAAAATTTTAATGCCTTCTATGCGCTTCTCAAAGTTTTAAGCCGGCACACAGAAGCATTCAATTTTTTTTAGTGCCCCCATCCGCACTTGTGGAAAGTTTCACCTGCCGACGACGACCTGCCTGCGCCCTATAACAACCTTTTCGCAAATCATCAAGCGATTTTTCTATGGCTTTTTGCACCAGCGACAAAAAAGTTTCATTCTTCCCCCATTCCCAATGCCAATCGACAAGTTCCACTTTTGCTTGAGTTCGGTTCAACACCTTTTTTGGTTGGCTTCAACCTCATGCTCGAGCTCATGCTCTCGAGCTCAAAGAAAACCCTAGCACCAGCAGCAGCAGCGGCACCTGGGGTTTTCTTTTCGGCTTCTCGTAACGGCGTCTACTCCATGACATACTCGAGAATAAAACTCATTTGGTGCTGGCATTTCGACGGTTATGAGCATGGGGCTGGGTTCGTGCCCAGCACAAGTGGTCCTCGAATGGGGAAAAGTGAAACGCCCGGGAAAATATTGCTCATAATTGTGCGCCGCGTAACTAAGGAAGCATTCTCGCTGCCTGTTCGCACTACCAGTGCAGTGTGTTCTTTTTGGTGATTATTGTGCGCGAACTGAAAATGTTCCCTTTTGCACTAGAAAAAATGTTTTTAATTAAGACATTGTTTCTCATTTCTAGCTGAAATAAATTCCATATAACCTAAGTGTTGGAATTTAATTTATCTGAAAGGCTTTAGAGTAACAATTTAATAGTGGAGGGTTACAAAAATATTATTGAAGTTATGAGGGAAAGGGAAATATAATAAAATGACAATATGGTCTATGATGGGACTTTATCTTTGAAGAGCACATCTAAGGATTTATTATTATGATTATTTATTTACAAAAAATCATATGATATCATATATAGAACCTATGTTTTGCTGTAAAATTTCTGTCCTTATTTTCCACAAATATAATTTATTTTCGCCCTTAAATGTGTAAATTTTATATAAATTTTGTGTAAATTAATTATTTTCTGTGTACAGTTAATTTTTGTTTACTTTTTTTTATGGAGGGTGTATATTAAATTTTCCCCATGAAATTTTTAGCTGGCAGCGAAAGAGAAACAGTTATTTGGTTCACTTGGCTGTTAGCTACTTTTGCGCGCAATTATGGTTTACAAACAGTTCTACGGAAACCATTTTTTGCCCCCGCACTTCGCACCCCTCGTCCCCCCCTTTCATCTGCAGTAGTTGCACAAACAGCCAGCGAAGTTTTTGATTACTTTCATCAACGGTTTGCCGGGGAAGATTGCTGCAGGAGTTGGTTACCTGGGTGAGGTGCGTTTTTCCTTTTCTTCTTTTTGTTTTTTTCGCTTTACTCTCGAACACGCAACAACAAATATGGCAAAACAAGGATCCGAAATTCTTATCCTGACCAAGGCGCAAATGTTATTTACATTTTGCAAATGCCAGTTGATTATTAAATATTTACCCTGGTCCGGGCTCTTGAAATTTAATTTACGGGCCCAAGACTGTGGCAAAGTTCATTAGTTGGCTAAGTGGGTTACCATCAATCAGGGCGAAAAAGGACTGGCCATATTGGAGTAATTGCATGGGGATGCATATGTGTGTGTAAGCGTATGTGGATGCGTATGCGTATGCGTATGCTAAATTTTAATGAATTCACATGGCCTGACTCCATGACTGTTGCATGCGTATGGCTCGGGTTCAAGTGCAAGTGTGTGTGCGTGAGTTGCAGGGCAAGGACACTGGAAGAAATATTACAGTTGCAAACTTCAGACAATTTAAAAACTTTATGTGTGTATGTAATGTTTTTGTAATCCTAAGCGAGCTGTGAAAAAAATAAAAAAAATGTGCAAACAATATAAACGATAAATTCCAAAAAATTGTGTGTTACTGTTATTGTGATCCGTTGAGTGCGGTACTTGGAAGAGACGATGTGTACATTTTGTTCTTTAAAAATCGAAAATAATTCAATAATTAAACAAACGATATAAAATATAAAAATTGTGTAAGATTTGTTTTTGTTATTCTTAGTGAGCGGTATTTGAACTAGACGATTTTTAGGTTTTTGTATGCAAACAAAAACTCGCCAAAATTGTTTTTGTTTTGTTTTTGTAATTCTTTGAGTGCGGATTTGGTATCCGACGATGTGTACATTTTGTTTTGGCAAAATAAGAAATAATTCGAAAATAAACAAAGGGAACATAGTAATTCTTGAAAACTGTTAATTTATTTATGCAGCGAAAATAATTCTAAATATATTTAAATTAAAGAATTCTTGCTCTTACAAATTCCCTAAAATCTCTAGAAACTATATTTTCTTTTAGTGTATGCTGTACTTCTTATGACCAACCGTCAGTTACGTGCAAAATGCGGAAACAAGTGACGTGCCAAGTTTAAAGCCTTAGTCGAATGTGTGTGCGTGAGCGTGTGTCTGAGGAAGGAGGTGTGCGGCTGTGTGGGCGTGTCCTGCATCCTAGCTTCCGTCTCCGCATTCCGTCCCTGTGGTTGCCCCTGTGGCCATAGACGCCATCCAGGATCCGATGTGCGTGTTTGTTTATGCCGTCTGTCATTATTTGCACTCGCACACACACCCTCCGCACTGTACTGTGCATTTATGCATTTGTTCTTGCTGCTCTTGTAGGTGCAAAACGCATTTTGACAAAATGCAAACGTACGTGATTTGCATAAAACAGACTGAGTGACTGAGTGACTGACAGACAGGGCGACGGGCTGCTGCGGGGCAACCAACACTCACCTCCTGACACGCCGACAATAATTGATTTGTAATGCAAAACCTGACTAAAATTCCCTGTAAAAATACACCAATTTACATGCATTTTTAACAAACTTGTAATTCCTAATTCCGCATTTTAATTAAGTGTCTGTTGCAAATAGGATTTTAACGAAGAGTAACAAATATATGGTATATATACATACAATTGGGTTACAGGGAAGTTGTAAGTGCTAAATGTTGTAAATATTTAAAGTTGTAATCTTTTAGAGAAAAAACAAAGCGAGCTTGTATATAAAATTCGTTTAGAAAATTGTAAAGATTGTGGCTAAATAGTATTAATGATACTAGGTTCTAAAATATCATTGAGCTTAGCTAAGCAATATAAATGAAATACCTTTTTCTTTACTTATAGTTAGGCCACTACTCTAATCCCAGTTTCCATTAGTTTTATTCGCTTAAACACCTTTTAAATGAAATTAAATTGAGAGCTTTTTGTTTTATTTATTTATATATATTAAATTATAAAGATCTTTCGTTAGTCTGCATTTATTTATTATTTTAATCACAGTTTCCCTGATTTTATTCGCTTAAAAATCCGAATTAAAGTAATTAATCTGACAGTTTTTTCTATGTTTATTCTTCCTCGATTAAACTATCAATTTAATTGCAATAATTTCTGCGAATTTATTTGCTAATTTGCCTGACAATTCGCTTATTCAGCTGTTATCCTGCGAAAGCGACTGCGATGGCGACTATCTTGTCGCCTGCCACGACGTGCAATCACAACGCCTGTCGCCAAATAAACACGTATATATGTATAATATACACACACAAACACACTCTACTACTACGCCATGTGTTTAGTTTAGAGAACATTATTTGCTTTGCGTGTTAAGTGCGATAAATGCAATTTGATGTTAGATGTGTGCGTGTGCTGTGTTTTTTTTTTTGTTTCCCAAAGTTTCCAGCAGGCCTCGATCTGCCGAGGGGGATAACTGAAATAGGAATAAATGCACTAAATACGGCACAAATGCCCGTCGATAATCAACACATAAATTACTGCCGTCGGTCGAGTAATTTAAGCGTAAACATGCCGAGCTGAGTGAGTGTGCTGCTTGTGTTTGCGTTGCACATGACGTATACGTGATGTGATTCACATTTGCGTGCATTAATTGACTAAATATTTTAATTGAAAATGCGATTATGGAACGGCGACAAATGGCCGCCGGTCCGATTCATTGCGAAAGCAATTCAATTCGATTGGTTTGCCTGTTTGGCTGTTGTTAAAACACGATTACATATGCGTATTTGCACAAATCCATGCGGCGGCAGAAAAAGAAAATCGCTTAACGATTTCCATTTAAGGATTCCTCGGAACTGACCAATCCTTGTCGCTGTCCCGGGTTCGCTGGGGTCCTGCGAAATGCAATAAATAATTACATTTATTTGCTTTAAATGCAATTACAAACAAACAAACAAACAGACAGAGAGAGAGACAAACGGACGCCTTTTGCATATACCGCGCCGACGTCTGGCATTTTCCCGACTTTTTCCCCGACATTTTCCCCCACCCAGTTCACAGTTCATTTGGCAGGGAGTCCTTTTTCCGGCCTGTGTTCTTCTTGCATTGCCATTGCCCATGACATTTTCCCACTCATTTCCCGGCTGCAATTCAATTGAACTTGCCTTGCTTGATTTATTTAATTAACTTTTTTTCTCGCATCTCCCCCGGTCGCTGCTTCGACCACAATCGTTGAGTCGTTCAGTCGTTGAGTCGTCGATTCCGATTCCGATTCCGACTCCGACTCCGATGTCGAGTCTTTGTTTCAAGTACATATTTTCATCGGTTCCCCATGCCCCGACCGGTTCCGACCCGGTTCCTCATTGTTCTTAAGTGGCCGCCGCCAGCCGGAGAAATCCTTAATGCTCGAGAGTTCGAAAATATGCGAGTTGCAACAAAGGAGGAATGCCGGGGGCACACAATGGATGTGTAAAATAATTCAATTTGCCATTGCGGATTTATTGCAAAGTAAGCGATTCCACTGCTCGCAATAATATTCTTTGAATTGCAATCACTTTGTAGGTATTACAAGTGAGGTAATTATATTTAAATGTGCAGAGAATAAAGGTAGAAAGCTGCTCATTTTACTTTCTATTAAAATATTTACAAATAGAATTGGTTATTTCTTTAGCTTCTTTAAATAAGAACTTTCCTTTAAATATCCCAAAAAATCGTATTTTAACTTCCCTGAATTTAAATTAAATAGTTTTTCCAGTTTGTAGACAAAAACGATTAACCTCATAATCGTATCGCTGAATTTGTACTTCAGAATTTCTAGGGCATAATAGTGCATTTTCCTTTTTAATTTACCAAGAAATCTTATTTAAACTTCCGTGAATTTAATTTATTCAATTTCTTGACCTATTTGATCCTAATGCACTTTCCAAAATTTAATTTAATTCTATAGTTTCTCCTAGTATAAATAAATCCTCCCTACTTGAAACTCGCTGCCCTTCCGTAGCATTGCTTAATCTGCTCTTAAAGTCGTTTTGGACCAAGAGTAAACGTTTTCGCTGCACTCGAGCTGAATTTACTTTAGCCTGACATTGACAAGCTTCGACCGCAAATCGCCGGGCGATATTTCTGGCCAAAAGCCCCGCTTAGTTTACTCAGCCAGCTCATTTCGCCGGCCCGGCTCGGCTCGGCTCGGTTCTCTTTGCTTTTACCCATTTTCTGTTTAAGTGGCCACCGCTTTGTCTTCTGTTCCCCCAAAGTTTCGTTTGCTTTTTGCATTTGGCCAGCACCCTTTTTGCGCTGCTGCGGTGTTTGCTTTATTCATTTTATTTCCCTTTTTCTTTCTTTTTTTCGGTGGGAAACTAAATATATTTTTTACGCTCCCTTTCTGTCCTCAGATATCCTTTTTATATAGCGCACTACACATATCCTTGTGCTAGATTCGCATTTTATTATGCATTTGCTGCTGCTGCCGCTGCGGCTGTCCCGTTTTTTAGGGGGGTTCTTCTTCATTCACCGAAAAATCTGCATTACGTATGCGCCCCGTTGGCCGAGCGCCTCTCGGCATTCTGCTGCTGCTGCTGCGGCTGCTGCATTTGCTACTTTGCAAATTTATTACAAATTTTTACATACGATTTATTGTCTGAGCGCTCTGGCTTTGCCCAGTTCGAGGCATCCGGAGTCATATTCGGCACGGGGCCGTCCTATTGTTCCGTGGCAAAAGCTTTAAGTCCCCGGGGGGTTTATGTATTACGTGTACGTATATATGCATGCTGCAATTTATGCGCTCACGGATTCAATAAAACCGCCCCGCGTCATGTCTTCCAACTTGACTAATAAGCCTTGGCCACGCTCATGGCCGTCAGCGCTTGCCTGCCCTGCATTCATAAACTGAGAGAAATTCGCTTTAGGAACAGAATCTTGGAATTAGAGACTTAAAAAAAAATGATTTTAAGAAATAAATTATTTACTTGTTGTAATTTTTTAAACGCTTAGAAACCAAATTGGGTTGCAAATAAATATAAATTCACACGAAGGATAATTTATAAAAAAATATAATAATAATGTAATAGGACTTTTCTACTTATAAATTCATCTTAATGCTGAATAGACTTTTTGAGAATATAATTATTAGACAAGAATTAAAGTAAAGCACTTCATATTTAATATTTTATTAGTTTTGAAACACCTATAACAAAAATATACATGCGTTTAAAACCTAATATTTATGATATGATATAATAGAATATTTAAGGGCAACTGCTGCAATTTAAATCTTTAAGATATACCCTTTCAAAAATTAAAAATTCTTAAAAAATACATATTTTTCTTTGCTAACTTTGTCTCTTAGTTTTCTCCAAGTGCACCCTTCTTCCCAGCTTCGTTGACAGTGCAACATTTGCGCGGGTGCGAGCAGTTTGCCAAGTTTGTTGCACGCCCGCATAAATAACACGTCGCAAATGCATAAACTGACTTTTTGTTGCCTAATTTATGCAGCACAAAAGACGAAACTATGGCCCTTCGACTACGCCTCCGCCTCCCGCCCCCTCCTGTGCTCTCCTCTTTTTTTGGAGGACACGCCCCCTTCTCAGCCAACGGAAACGGAAATTTTGTGCTGTGCACAAATAAATCAGCGAAGCTGAGGAGACCAGAGAAAGGAAACAGAACAGGTTGCCTGCCACGCAAATGTTGCACGAAATGCAAACAAGAAGGCTGAGCCAGCACTGGGAAATTTCTTCATCAGAAGAGCGGCACAGGACTCGGGCATCGCAAAACTTTTGCCTCTCTTTTTTTTTTTTGCTGATCAACTATAAAAACGTCCTGTAAAGGTTGCCAAGGTAGCAGGAAACTTACTTTGTTACTTTTAGTCAGTCAAAGAGAAAAACCTGGCAGCAAAGGATCAAATATCTATTAGAAAAGTGAAGTTTTTAATGGCTAATTAGTTGTTATTAAATAGAATACTAACTAAAGGTTTGTTTTTAACTTGTATTTCAGATAATTCCTGCCTAGAAAACAAGAAATAAATATTAGAAGAGGTTTTTTATAGAACTGTTCTATGCATTAAAATTTAAACAACTTCAAGCGTTGGAAGTAAAAGTTTAATAATTCTAGATACAAGAAAATGTAAACTAAAGTGGTAAAAACACATAAATTGCATTTTAACTTACAATTGACCTTTATTAAATATTCCGAGATTAACCTTTTGTAGTCTATTCTTTTTAAACCTCAATACTCCTCTATTGATTATGGTTTTTCATAAAATTTACTCAGTTAATTAAATATTTATGATTGTCAGACACACAAAATCACTTTTACCAAGTTTACTAAAGACAATACATCTTTATTACCAGGCACAATATTATACAATGTACAATCATTATAATTATATTTATACAAAACAGCCGGGATTTAATTAAAACCTCATTTATCACCATGTCCGAAAACCGAATTAATTGCAGTCTGATGCGTCTGCAAACTGAATGTAAAAGCTGAATTCGGAGGCTTTGGCCAACTTTTTTGTGGAGTTGAATTACATGTTTGATTTTCCATTTCCCATTTTCGGGCTGCCATGCCATGTTCTAGGTAGGTGTTCTCTCCGAAATAATATTTCGTTAACTCACACGAATTTCGCATAAATTTGACATGCACTTGGAAAGTAAAGCGAAACTTGTACGCTTTTATATTTATAGCTAATGTTTTGATTTACCGAGTGTATTCCCCACATTATGCCCTGCACTCTTTCGCCCAAAAACGAGGAGGAAAAAGCAAAAGGAAAAACCTTGAATTTGGATATTTTTCTGGGAGACCTACATACCTGCCTGTTTTATTTTACCTGTGTGTTTGTGGCTGCTTTCGGCTGTGTATATGTGTTCGTTTGCTATCTAAATATTTTGTTTTGGCAGTGCAAAAGTTTTGCCAGCCTGCCAGGGATCTGCCCGCATGGACTTTTCCCCTCCTTACCTCCGCCCTTGTTGTAATGCAAAAAGTATTTACATTTTGCAAGGAAGGCACCGAGGCAGCAGGCAGCCAGCCATGCGAGGAGTCCTGCGCTGCATGCATGTCCTGTGCGGTGCCTTTGCAGATTTCGGAGCTTGGCCTAATAGGTTTTTGTTAATTTTGGGGATTTCACTTGAAAGGCGCTCAGCAAAAGGTTTTTACACATGTTGCCGCTTTTGCCTAAGCGCTTTCTCTGCTCCGCTTGTTTTTCTTGCTTTTTGCTATTATTATTATTTTTATTTTTTGGTGTAGCCTTTGGCTGGTCCTGTTGCAATGTAAGTTTTCCGGAAGCCAGCAAGGATATATGTGGAAATTGCATAAGCTTTATAATAAAACGCTCGCCCGACTCAGGTGAAGCGGGCAGGATAAAACCGAGATGGTGGGCGGCACACGGAAGGTATGAGATAAAATCTAAATAGGAAAGTTGCCCAGGTCAAAGGTGATTCTCAGGTTGTTTTAGGGCACAAACTTTTCCACTCCTATGAGAAAAGTTCTGACCCACGCAGACAGATATAGGAGATAGACAGAGCCCAGAGAGGGAGAGAGAGTAAGTCGAGGCACACAAACTTACATTAGATAGCTCAGTTTTCAGCTCGTTGTTGGTTTGTTAATGAGCCGCATTGTTGCCTTTTAAAAGAGGATGAAAAGGAGCACAAGGACCCAGGGAAACCCAGGCAAATGAAGATGTGTGACAGGACTGGGGATGAGTTACACAGCACTGAGGTGCACTGAGGCAAAAGAAGCACTCCTAATTATAATTAAAGACATTTTTTTTAAAGGAAATAATTATATTTTTCTGTAAACATTTTTTTTCTTAAGAAAGCTTCTTTCGATTTATTTTAGGAATGCAGGAAAACATGTTAAGCTGTCTGTTATTAATTGTCAGTAATTAACAAACGATGTCTACAGTGCTTTTTATTATATATATTTTGTTCTGGATTTGTTTCCTGAATAAACCAATAATTTGTTAAGTATTTAATTAAAAATAACCCTATTTTTTCTCCGTGTCCCTTAACTAGAGGGATTGTGGAAAGTCACCAGCTGGTTGGCTTTTATCTTGTGGCTGCGAGCAGGCGGCGGTGGCAAATGCGACATCAAGCCCAACAAGCTAACGACAACCGCCAACGATGTTTGCATATTACGCATACGCAGCGTTGTCGCGTATCTCAATTTGGCTGCCGTCTCCCTTCCCTCATCGTTCGCCTTGCTACTTCATTTTTGGCTGCAACACGTTGTGCTCTACTCCATAGTCTTTTTGTATCCTATTTTTGGCCAAGTTCCCCTCCCGAATTTGCCTGACAAAGCAAATACAATAAATGAACGCCGCCAGCGTCTCATCCACGTCTTCTGTAGCGGAAGAAAAGCCAGCTCCTCTTTGAGTATCTCAACCCTCGAAGCCCCCCAACAAAATGTTGCATTTCGGGGCTTTGTGCAGTTTGCCATTTTATTATTTCTAGCATATTTTTGTATGCATGAGTTCCTGCTTCTGCTCCTCCTTCTCCTCTGACAGCTTGCAAAGTCAACGTCTGTTCCTTTATTTCATTTAATTGCTTTGGTAAATATTTAAATGTTTAAGCTTTGAGAGGGTTTTTTTCGGTGGACCCTAAAAGGTGAAAATTATAAAGGGAAATAGCCAGCCTTGACGGCGGCTTAGAAAGGGGTTAAGAGAGTTGAGAAAACAAGAGCAAGACACTAGACAAAAAATTACAGGTTTAAGAGGATTAAATATAAAACTAGCTATAAATACTTACGAAAAAACAGCTACAGAGTCATATTATAGCGCGAAATTAACTTCACAAATGCTTAATAAATTATTTAGAATATTTCTTGACCAAAATATAAATTCTTAAACTTTTAAGCTGTAACTATCATTTTTAAAGAGTTCTATACCTGAATTAGACATTTATTTCTTCCCAATAAATCCGAATAATATTATTCTTTATATATTTTTCAGTCTCATCCAACGCGACACCCATCCCGCTCCCATCATAAACTGCCGGATGATCAATGCGGGTGGAAAGCACATCCGCGATGCCTCGCCAGCGCCAGATCACCGATCCGAGGCCCGCCTGAGGATAGATCCCAAGGTATTGGTCTTTGTGGAGACCACATACTCCGGCCTGGGACGGGACATTGCCGAGCTGCTCGTCTACAATCGAATCAAGTGAGTTCTTCCTTATTTTTCTTCCGGGTCTGGGGCAAAAGAGGAATCATAGACAATTAGCTCAGACAAATTTGCATAATTGCAAAGGGCAGCGATGCGGCGATAATTATTACACTCAAAGTAACTACGAAACGGAAGTGGCTGCGAAACCAACACCACGTTGCACAAGCCAGGATGAATTGCAAGGTCCTTTGGACTCTGGACTCCGGAATGCTCTACTTTTGGCCTCCTCCTTGCCTTCCCTTCCTGGGTATGGCCTGGCCTGGCCATTGTCAATGTTGACCCAATTTGGGTAGTTGGCCATAAAAAGGCAGGTTATGAAATTAATGCCAAGCTATGCAGCTTCCTCTCCGTGTCTGTCTGTCTCTGAGTCCTGGGGAGTGGCAGCAAACCAGCAAAGCATTCCAGTTTAATTGGCAACTTATGCTTTTGTGGTCGAGTGGCCTGCCAAACGCCGCCCCATGCCCATACCCATACCCATACCCACTCTCCATTCATATCCATCCCGGGCACATCCATCTGGGCCAGCTCAGCCGGAAGTTGCCCTGTCCCCCTGGCCAGTGTCTCACCTGCTCAGCAGCTCACCAGCTCTTCAGCTCTCCTGCTCGCCTCTTAACTCCACATTGCCCTGACCAAGTCAGCAGTTTTTCGCACTTTGCCTGCAGGCACAGCCAACAAAGTGCTGAACTTCTAGGAGAAGTAGCACCCCTAAGGGAACTGGAATGCCAGCTCTAAACACACATAAAGTTACATAACAAGATCTTAGATGGGTAATAAGCTTAGAGATATTTTATAAGATTTTTCTAGACGGAAAATTAAATAAAGATCATGTTTTAAGTACAAAGAAAGCTTTAAATATTCAGTATTATTCAGTTAGTTCTTATGAGTCAGATTTAGTTTCCCTAAAACCACTAATCTTTTATAAATATTAAATGATGATAAGTATTATACCTACTCTCTTAGAACCCACTCAGGCTCATTTCTCTAGGGTATTCCCAGTTCCCCATTTTGCACAGGCTCATTTTTCGTTGCCTACCTTCTGGCGCACAAAGAGTTATTCTTTCCTTGGGTCATGCCTTTGTAATTCTGCTGTCTACAGCTGTGTGTACGAGTGTGCGAGTGTGCTGAGTGTGCTGGTTGTGTGAATGCCTGTTCCAGCAGCATCCTTGTGGGTGTGAGCCTCTGAGGGCAGACCGCCCAATTGGTTAACCGCAGTGACCGCAGGATGCAGCCTCCTGCAAATAACCGCAATTATTATACCGGCTGCACTTTGCCACCGAGGGCGTGGCTAACTTTTCAATACCGTTTTTATACACTCTTTATTTTTATTTTTTTCTTCACACTCCTTTAAAATGTTCCCCACATCCATACATGTTTTGTGAATTGCGGTTAAGGCAAGGAATATGGTTTGGGAAAAAAAAAGCCCAAGGACCTCCTCCGGATTGGAGGTTGGTTTTTCGGCTCGGGGCCAAAAGTCAAAGGGCGAAAATTTCAATTTGCCGCCGCTTTTGTTGATGTTGTTTGGACTCCTTGGCTTTTGTGTTGTATAATTAAATTTTGTCGTTATGGCGAGCGCAATGCAAACTAGCTGCTCCTCTTAGGCAGAGACAGTGAGAGAGCGGGGGAAGCCGGAGGAGCGCAGCTGCTGCGTCTCATTTTCCTAAGACGACTCCTTCAGTGGCGCAGACAAGTGCTTCAACTTTAATGAGATTTCAAGTACAAATAGCAATAGCTGCGTTGCCGTTCATCTGTGTCCCGGTTCCCCTCTCCGATCCCCTGTCTGCCAGCAGTTGAGTAATGTCTGCCATTGTCTCCAGCGCTGTAACCAAATATGCAGGCGAATGACTCTCATGACCTAATCAACTTGGCCGTGTGAGCACTGGGATGGTAAAACAGTAGGGGGTAAAATAGGAGGAATCTTAAGGTGAAAAGATACCACAAATTATGAAAACTGTATAAGTTTAACAAAGCTATAGTTTAAAATCGGTAAAAAGAAAATCATTCTTAGAATTAGAGTACAATCAAATGTTAATCAAGGCAGTTATTAGGCAATAAAGCAGCAACCTTCTATTTCCATCTCGCTTACACTTTCCTGAGGTGATTAGCCGAGCCTCGAACCGTGGTTTTGAACTAGGGTGATTAAAAATGAATGAAATGTTGCTATGTTTAGAAGTTATAGTTTAAAAGTCGATGGGATTTTATAGTTTGCATAACCTATAGAGTTTTAAACTAAAACTTCTTTAGTACAGTTATTAAATAGTATTTTACTATAAAATGTGTCTATAATACTAACTTCTAAATTCCTCAAGGTATTTCATAAACTAAAGTCACTTAATCCTCCATTTAAATATGATATTAAATTACTTCTTCCGCAAATATTTCTTGTTCTATTCTTCCGACCATAGCTGTAGTATGTGAAGGCACCCCTTGATGCCTCCATTACTCGCTCAGATTGTTGCTGTAGTTGTCTGCTTATCAATGACTTCATTAGTGTACTCTTCAGTGACTAGTCTGCTGCTGCTTGGGGTTTCGGGTACTCGAAACTTTGCCCAAGAGCACCAAAGACCGCCTAGAGAGAGAGACAGAGAGCAGCAGGGCAACAAATTTCATTAACATTACCATCTCATTATTGCTGATGACTTTTGTGTGAGCGAGTTTGGGGAATGTTGAGTGTGTGTGTGGGTGCAGTCACTTATGCATATCAAAGGACAGAAGAGAGAAAGGATAAAGATACACAGAAGGAAAAATAGTACACGAAAATGTTGAGAAATATTAAAAAATATTTAACAAAAAACTAAGGAAACCCAGAAAGAAACCTAGAGTAGCCAGCGGTGACTATTTTCAAAAGTTCTATCTGGGAAGCTATAAATCCCATTAAGCTAAAAAATAAAGGCCAGGAGAAAGAGTTTATTTGGAGATCAAGCCTACGAATCCCTGTTTATTAAAACCGTTGCTTTTGATTTCATACCTCTCTGTATGAAGAAAGGTTGAAAGGTTGGTGTCAGGGCGGCTGAGAGCGATTGCCAGACATGTAATGTAGTTTCACTTTGTTCCTCTGCATCCTGGGGCAACCTGACTCATCCTCATCCTGGCTACAACATCCTGATACAACCCGACCGCTCGCACACACACTCACTCCGGAGCAATCAAAGTTGTCGCTGGCGCCATGGCAGCCATTATTGAAATGCGTCCTGCTTCGTACTCGGAGTATCTGTGTGCGAATGAGTGGCTGTCAGTGTGCGTGGGCGGGACGCAGGTGCATTCAACGGCTTTAGCACGGCACTCGCTTTTCCCATTATCAATTATTTATGAGCAGGAGCCAGAGCAACGCAACGCAACACGACGCTGCTCATTGCTCCCAAGTTGCCACTCAATTAGCCATGAAAAATTCACCCGCTGACTTTCCAAGTGTCGCACTTGACGTATGCGTAATGCCCGGCGAGACAAATGCCAGAGACTCGGCTCTAGAAGTGCTAGAGAGTGTCGCTTCGCTAAATTTATTCAATATTTGCACAAATCCCGCTGCATTTTAAGTAGGTATATCCGGCATATATCCGAGATTTCTCCGTCGTCCTAATGGACTCAGGCTACGGCGCATTTCTCGCTTTGTTATCCCTGCTCTTTGGCCGCTCCAATTAGCTTGGTCAATTGATTGATTGCCAGCTTTTCGGCTCATTCCTCTGTTCTGGCTTGATTTTTTTTTTCTTTTTTGTTCCCGACAAATGGCCAGCGTTGTACATACAAATTTCGGGCCAAGAGCGCCGCGCCAGCAAGTATGCAAAGTTTTGCAAAAGTTTTTACGCCCGGATTGCCGCCATTTGTGAGCGAGGCTGAAACTGGCCATTTTCCAAAAAGAAAAAGGGGCCTCTGAAGGCGCAGGAAATACACAGGAAGTCAAAGAGAAATTCTGATTTTAAGAAGGGGTTTTAAAATAATATTAAACCTTACTATTATAACAATTTAAAAGGCATTCTATGAGAAGCTTCAAGAAAGAAAAGGATGTATACCTTTAAAAACATTTTTTGTAGCAGAAAATAGGAAGAAGACATATGCCTTAATGTATGCTAAAAGGGTTTTTATCAGAATTAAGCTTCTTAAATATTAGTTAAAGCTAGATATTCCCAAGAAACTTACCCTTTGTTCTCTGTGTATGGCATTAGCTGGCACACCAAAGTTTCTGCTGCCTCTAATGCTCCGTGAAATTCTAATGAAATATTCCGAGGTAATTACGCGGCCCAAAAGACACCGCCATCAATGGTTCCTTTCTCTTATACCCATACGCTCTCCCATAGAACGTTTATTAAATTGCCATTTATAATGTGCAGCGTGGGGATGGATGGATGGAAGGGTAGAGGGATGGATGGTGTGCATTATGCGCCTAATAGCTACTTAACCTTATTTTCAATTTTTGATTTGCCCTCAGCAGACGTCGCGTCGCGTCGGTTGAGGAAGTCAAGTCAAGTCAAGTCAGCACACGGAAGTCATCAGCAGCCTTGTTATCATTTCAGCCCGCCCACTGTGTGCCCTGTGTGTGTGTGGGGAGCATGTGTGGTGTGTGAATAATGTAGCATGCTTTTGTGGTGGCTCAGGCCAAAAACTGCGCTTATTCCGGGCGCTGATTGCGCCACTGGGAGCCCGAAACTTTTTAAAACGCGAAATGGCAAAAGGCGAATAACGAACGCGAACGAACCAAACCCAAAACCCTAACCCTTGGCTGACGTCAATTCAGCCAGACACATGGCAAACGCCATAAACAGCCACCACAATTGGAAGCTTGCCATGGCAAATTCAGGCTAGGACGAGCACCAGGACCAGGACCAGGTCCTGACTGCTGTTGTTGGCTCCCCCTTTGCCAGCTAGCTTTCCTGGCAGCCATTCCCAGCTGCCTGCTCCGCTTGGCTCGTCATAATCACACCCTTTTCGCCAATGTTTACTTTAATAATGTCGCGGAAAATTTTTATTTTCAATTTTTCACAAGTCAATGGAGTTTAACCAGCCACCCAGGCAAGCCAAGCCAAGAGACACAGCCAGTGCCACAGTGGGAGTCAATGGGCTGTGAAATTATATTATTTGCCAAGAGAGATACGGCAGGTTTTTTTAAAATAAATATTCAGGCAGGCTATTAAGGGTTTTTATATTGTTTATATAATATTAAATGATTTATTGAATATATATTTTATTACCGAGTGGGGCTTGAAGTTTATTTTATTATTATATGAGGAACTCTAGGGCTTAGAGTAATAAACATGGAAATTCCATACACAATTTTGTTACCTATCCTAAAATTCCTTGAAAACCCTTTTACTATTTAATTAAAAATCATAAATAAGATGCTTGCATCAGGTCAGCAGATATCCCATCCTTTCTGCTCTCAGTTATTCATCTCAACTTCCATTTCCTTGACAATAAATAACTTGACAAGTCAGAAGTCCAAAAATTCCATTTCCTTTCTTAATTAAAAATTCAACAACAAAATTCATTTTGTATTATATTCCCAGGCCCACAAACTGAATTTAATTTATAAACTTGTACGTTTCTAGGGGTTGTTGTTATGGGAAAGACTTGCCTTTTAAAAAATGAAAATTCCATTTCATTTGCAATTAAGAATTCCACAAATCCGAATTCAATTTCGAAGAATCGTTCCATTAAGATTTCATAGAAATGTTTTCCACTGTTTAGCCCCACGACAATGGCCATACAATATAGTCCACATAAACATATATATATATATGGATTCATACATATGTGCCAGGGTCTTTATATTATTTTCCCATGTGTGCCAGGCCCTGTGTTTGTGCAGGCAAAAATAAAAAAAAAGAAAGGAAAAATATTTTTGCTCTAGCGCTTGGCACGTGACGCGGCAGTTCGAGCTGTGTTGGCTGCTGTTCACAGAGATTGCTCCCGCAACCTTTAACCCCCTGTAACCCAGTCACCACAACGCTGGCAACCCTGGCAGGGCAGAGCCCCCTTTCCCACGCTCATGTTTTGTGTGACAAGTTGGCTTTTTGCTAGGGCTTGTTGTTGTCGCTTGTTGTTATACTATTTCTTCTCCTCCCATCTCTGCGTTTCTTTTCTTTTCTTTTATTTTTTTCAACAAATTGGTTATTTTATTGAATTACTCAAGCAGCAGGAGGCAACCCCACCACGAGTCCCCCGCAACTGTCGTCTGGCTTGCGTGATTATATTGGCCTAAACAGGCGTTCCTGGCGGGTTAGGATGGGCCGGGAGGAAACTCACAAGTCGCGACTTTAAGGACGTTGGCTTTGCGTGTCTCTTGCTTTACACTGAGCCTAAAAATCAATTTATATTTTTCAGGGATTTTTAGAGGGAAAATGCTACTATATTGTGATGTAGAATATATTTTTTGCAATTAGAAAACTTATATATTATAGGTTTATATCGAAGTTTGTCTTATCAGATTAACTATTATATTTTATTAGCAAAACCAAAGCTTTCAAAAGGCCCTAAAATTCGCACTAGAGTTCCCAACTGCAAATTCTATAGCAGATGTCAGAATTAGCTGAATATCCAAGACTGCTGCTGGTTTTTGACAAGATATTTGAGGGTTTCTATAAGTTTTAAAAAATCTGAAATAATATAATGTGAAATATTTGTATTATTTTTTTTTTTACATTTGATTAAAAAGATTTCTTCCCGTGTACATTTTCCTCATTCTTTTCACTCATGAGTGTGTTTGTGTGTGTGTGACTTAAGTAGTTTCGCCGCGTATAATAAATTTTCTAGTTTAAACTCATTTATTGCCCTCGCCGAAAGGATGAAAAGAATGGATTGCGGGGTTAGCTGTGGCCCAAGGGGCGGGGCTATACTCTCTGCTCCTAACGATGCCGCCCAGCGAGCTCGCTCCTCCCAGCCGATGCCATATAATGGCCATTTGTTGTATAATTTTCACATTGTTTAGTGTCCCGAGCCGAGTGAAGTAACTTCCGCTTCTCTCTCGAGCACACACAGTTACCTCCTTGAGGGTTTTTATTTATGATATATAGATTACTCAGCGAAGTTGCTTTGGCGACGGCCAAAGTGCTTTTGTCGAGGGGCCAAGGCATTACCCACTTCAATGGGACTCACCGGGCCCGGGGGCGTGTGGGGTTAATTACGCTTGAAAATTATAGGCCGTGGGGGAAAATGTCTTAATAAGCATTGGATTAAATTGGAAATACGAGTGAAAGAGGGGCGGTTAGGCGGTGCGGTTTAACCCTATAATGGCTTACAATCAATTTTAAGATCTTAGATAGGGTAATTGAGCTCAAGTACTTGGTGTAACTCTGTGATTTTTTAAGTTTAGGATAGTAAACTAGGAAAATTTCTTAAATAAATAAATTGAACTGTGTAACGTAATTCAACTAATTTAAAATATATATTTAAGGTTGATAAGCTAAAGTTACTAAATTTTACAGGAGACTTTCCCATTAAAAAATAATATCCTCTTCCCATTGGCATATTTTTTCACATTCTGGTGAATGTACATTCTTTACAGTACATTCTACACGAATGTTAATATCTAATTGGCACTCACCCCGAACTTCTTCGATAATTATATTTAAGTATAAAATTCCGAAAAATACCTTGTTTTTCGTTAATTCAATTAATCGATTTTATCACCGAGCTCATAAAAGAATAAAAAAGGATTAATCTTCAAAGAACTGATATATTTTTGGCTATAAATCATCTAAAAATAGCAGGCCCCTCCACGACACGTGTTCAGCAGGTTAAGGATTGGCCAATTTCGGTTTCCGACTGATAGGAATCAATCGCCTCCCACTCACTCGCTCACCGGGCCAACTAATTGGCACACACGTGTCTGTGTGTAGAGCTCGGCCCACATCTAATCAAGTAATCAGCCAGGCAGTCCATGGCCAGGTGTACCTTCCCTGCTAATTGCATCATTACTCACAGCTAATAAGCTGAAACTTTGCCTCGCGGCGCCACTTTTGGTCATTGCCTACTTTTTGGGGTTGTTTGGGCCTGTTATGGCAGGGATCAAATCACCTGGCTGACCGCAAAAACAGGCTTCGAATGGGATTGGGTTGGGTCAAGTAAAATACCTGGGATTTGTTCCATTAAAGCAGGTGTCGAACTTGATGTGCTGTCTTTTGTTTACTAAGGAAAATTGGACTTTCGTTTGGTTTTATTTTTCTTGCCAATTATTATTAAAATTTAACATAAAATTTGACTTGAAATTCCACACATTTAAGGTGTTAGGATCTCATTATAATTTAATAATTTCGAGACTCTGAAGTTAAACAAACTTTCTTGGACATTTTTCCAGATAAAAGTTAATAAAAGTATATATACAAAAAGTGTAAAAAAGTCAAGCTTATCGCTGACAAATTGTGCGCAAAATATTGCATGTGTCCGAACTTATTGCTTCCCTCCTCGAAGTTTCCATCACGATTGCGAGAATGTATTCTTAGCATTACAAGGATGTTGTCCCCAGCAGCCACCAGCCAGTACTCGGTGCAGGAATCTCTATTTGCGATATACCGCCCTACAGCTTAATTTCCTGGCGCAAATATCAACAAGGTCGAGTGCGAGGCGCCTTCGCTCTAATGAAATTACAAGGCTGTAGTAGTGTGCCGGAAGTAAGGGAGGGCTTTCTCCGCCAGAGGGGGCTTTTATGCAATGGAATGGAAGGGAATGCTCCGTGCTCCATGCGGAGTCCGCACAAGACCCTGTAAGCCAAAGTGGCAGTGGGAAGTCAACTAAAACTAAGCTCATTTAATGCGTTGCATAAGCGACAAGCGCGGGCGGCGGCGGCAAACACTCTCAAACACACGCAGCCATACCGACAGACAGTCAGACAGACAGACAAACAAATAAACAAACACACACAGAGAATGCACTTACAAACCGGAAACAGGCGACAAGAAGAAGAACACGATGAAGGGCAAAGCACGAAAAACACGAGAAAAAAGGATCCTTTGGAGACCGAAGCTGGGAATACGCTTTTAGGGCCTATGGAATGTGATAAAGAATAAAAAAGGTGTAATATTAGAGCAGTAATGTCCAGCCTCTGCCGGCACACGCAAAGTATGCACAGAATGTAATTTTGTATCTAAATATTTTTAGAGATATTGTTGAAGCATTTATAAAATATTTAAAAACACCAATTTGACTAAGAAAAGGACTAAAAGTCATCTATATTCCTTTCTTAATACTTCAAATATATAAACCCTCTTCTGAATCCTCAATATTTTCGCTACAAACTTCCCAGCAAAGCTAGTTTACCCTCACAAAGGGCACACCACGCTCTCGAGCACGCCGGCATTTTGCACTTTTACGTTTATCCCGAGGATAATTTAACACCCCATACAACTGCAAACAAATGAGCGCAGCAAGCCCTCTAACAAATACACAAATACACGTATATGTGTGCGAAAAAAAACAACATTTATTTACTTCCAAGTAATACTCCGGTAATGGGTTTTTAAAACAAATCCGCTGCGGGCCTGTAAATGAACTCGCTTCGCCCTCTTTCTTTCCCTGTCTGGCAATTAAATTTCAAATATCAACACAGCGAGTGGGAGTGAGTGAGAAAGTGTCATTATATAGTTAATTAAACAAACATTTTGTGCGGATAAAACGCTTTAATTAATGCTCTTACAGCACTCGGATAACCTAGCAGAAGTTGGCATTAAATCTCCTCCGTTCTCACCTGTCCCTTCCTGGAACACACCTGGAAAGTATGCAGTGCTGGAATTCTTTTCGTGCCTCTGTGTGTGGCTACCCGTGTGTTGTGTTGTGTGTCATTTGATGACGATGATGTGGGTCGTTTTGGGCTTCGCAATGGGTTTGTTATCAGGTTTAAGGGGAATTATGTATATATTAAAATAATATTGCAGGTGCCATTAAAAATAATCAGTTGGGACATTAATCAAATGTAATTATATGGCAAATGTCCACAAAAGGTGAAGCTTTTTATTACCACAAGGTGAATAAACTGTAATTTGGTCAAGTGGTAAACATTTAATACAGAAAAAATAATTATGAAACGCATATTACAAGGAATTTGCAATGGAATTTATTTGTATTTAATGCATAATTCATATTTTTATACAGGAAATAAAATTATAATATTGATTTAAAATTAACTATTTAATAAAAATGTGGCTTTAAATTGTCCAACCAATTTCTTGTTAGTATTCTCTGTAAAAATCGTAGAGGTTATAACAATTACAGCATTGATTTAAATGATGTAAAACCTTTTTATTCTATATTAAATATATTTATTAATTCCACTTTTATATAAATTTCTAAAAATCTCTAAATCTTTTACCTAAACAATTTTATTTATATAACCTAACAAAATCAATCAATCTTAAGCAACTATATTTATTTCCATAACCCACAACCTTTATTATTTTCCCTTGACAGCTCAGCTAGGTCATCACTCTTTCGACTTTCGACTCCCCAGTTTCCCAACTTAATTTACCATCTTGGAAACGCTTGCTCTTCCCTTGCTTTTCATGTATTTTGTCCACGAGCTGTCGCTGGGCGTGCGATTTTTCAATATCCGGGCGGGTGGCGGTAACATAAATGACCACTTTGATGGGCTTGCTGCAGAATCCAGCCCTTCACTCCAAAATGGAGACCCCATGCCGGGTGACACATGGTCTCGTGTTGACGCGCCATAAAATATGCAATGCAGGCAGTGTGTCAGCGTTTTAACCACCCCACAGCCCCAACGGCCACCCACTCCGTGTGGCCCCACCTGCTTTTATTTTAACCCCACCTGCAGCCTGCCAGCCTTTACGCCTGCCACTGCCTGCCAGTCAACTCCCATAACTCAGCGGGGCAAGCACGGGGAAGAGGCGTTGCGGCGGAAGGCCAAAAGTCATTTCGTTTTTTGTCAGGCCCATCGCACAAAACTATCAATAATATGCCACACCCACAGGCAAACCATCGTTCCATCGCACACTCACAAAATATCCGTAGACAGTTGGGGTTAAAATAATAGTTAGTTTTGTCGTGGGAGTGCAGTTTGTATTTCTTTAAGATGAGGGATGAGGCAATGATTTTTAGTAGCATAGAAATCCTTTCTTCACCTTTTTGTAGCTTACTTTTAGACTTCAAGAAAATGAGACTACGATTTTACATTTCAATATTTATGTTTGAGCGATTTTTTTATTGAAGATTTTAAATCACAGAAGAGCTGCTTAAAAGTATGCAATGATTTTTTGTATTATAGATATTGTATGTTTACCTTTTTGTAGCATACTTTTGATACATTTTTAAGGGATTAACGATTTAAAAGTTTTGCTTTAAGCTTTGGATTTGCCATTTAAAATTAATAATTAATTTAAAACAAAGCTGACAAACAGTTATAGCAGAAATAAAAAAAAAAAACTGAAAAGAGCAATTTTTATACAACAAACAAATAATGTATTTAAACGACAACTATTTTACAAATTCAACCTAAGTCTGCAGTTTTGAATAAATTCTGATTATGGATTTTGTTCTTGATTGATCTTCCACCAAAATATTGGCCTTCTTTTATAGTTATACCTAGATTAAATCCCTCCAAAATTCATTTAATTAACATTAAAAAATATATAAAATATTCCCGCTTTTCCTGGACATCCTTTAGACCCTATTCTTTCAACCCAAACTGTTTTGACCATTCATGTAGCTGTTTCGACCCGCTGGAGCACCACATTCAGACATATATAAACAGTTTTGCTTTATGACTTTTATATGCAGCCGAGCGACGGGGGCAGTTGCAAATATTTTTAATATGCTTCGGCGAATGTGGCGGCCGCCAAACAACAAAACACAACAGAAATGTTTCAAAAAATGGGCCGGGGCAATGGAGCAGCCACTGGGTTTTTTACGTCCCGTTTCGGTTTTTACGTGGACCCCCCCTTAAATGGTGGAAACACCGCTTGGCATATTGAATAAAGTGGACAACGAACAATATTTTTGGGAAAAGGGATCGCTGGAGCTGTAGCTGGGGTTTGAGTTTGGTTTTGGGTTTTGGGTTTTCAGGTTTCAGGCTTTTGGTTTTTGGCCTGGAGGTTTGGTTTGTTTAGCTTTAAAATCCACTAAATGCCGGGCGAACAGGATGTGTGGATGGCAGGCAGAAACCAGGATGCTGGTCGCAGTGTACGCAGCAGGATATACCCGAAACCAAAACCGACATTTGGTCCTCGTATGCATATGCATTCCAGGCTAAAGAGAGAGAGAAATGCACAGAGACAGACATGAAATTCAATCAATTGGAAATTCCATATCAGTGAAAATATTTTAATATTTATGCAAAATATTTACGCACACTCGAGGGCCCAGGGAGGCGGGATATAATATATATAGCGTGGCGCTTAGCAGGTTTACCCAGCGAAAATAATAATATTGAAATTGATTTTATTCATAAGAACGTTGAATATTTATGCAGCCATGCTCAATGTAATTATTGCATTGGTTCTGCTCTGTTCTGTTCTGTTTGTAAGTGCTGCTGGTTATGTAAATTGAAATGAATTACGAATAATGGTGGTTGTTCGTGGTGTGCCAAAGGTAACTGCCAATGTAAATATATTAATAAATCCCAGATTCCCTTTCTCTCTGGTTGGAATAAATGCAAAATGCTCCTGGATTTATGCCTTGACACAAGCAATCTAAGCTTTATCTCGGTTGCAACTCACGTTCGGCTCGGAATTCGAATTGAAAGAGGCAAGGGAGGAGGAGGCATCGCCTTTATTTTTGTCATCCCATTCTCTATGGCAAACAGCTTTTGACAGCCGGATGTCAAATGCAGCTCTGCTGGGATCCTGGGATCCTGCTAGGATATCCTCCGCCACACACACAGAACATTCTCAATGAATGTCACATTTGACAAGCACTCGCTCTCTTTCGTTCGCCATGTTTGTTTCCGCTTTGACAGCTATGGCGCCTCGGTGTTTCCACAGTGTAAGTGATGCAATAATCTAATGGGGACAATGATCATGGTAAGAATAAGAACAAATAGAGTGAAGGCATTGATAAATGAAGGAAATAAACAAATGGAAATAATGACAGGAGCTCAGGGATAGAGAGACAGGGGGATGTCGAACTCTCTTTTATTTTTGTAGCTCTGAAGTGTCCTTAAATATATTATAAAACTAGAGATACATTTATTATAACCTTCACCTTTCTTCTGTTATTTTCAGATACAAAATCGAGGTAGCTGGCAAGAGTCTGCCCGTGCTCACCAATCTCGACAAGGGTCGTTATGGCGTGATTGTGTTCGAGAACCTGGACAAGTACCTCAACATGGACAAGTGGAATCGGGAGCTCCTAGACAAATACTGTCGCGAGTATGCCGTGGGAATTGTGGGTTTCGTCAGTCCCAGCGAGGAGACCCTGGTGGGAGCCCAACTTCGCGACTTCCCGCTCTTCGTCAACACCAATCTGAGGCTGAGGGATGCCAGCCTAAATCCGGGTTCATCGGTACTCCGGCTAACGAGAGCTGGTGAGACAGCCTGGGGTGCCCTGCCCGGCGATGACTGGGCAGTGTTCCAGCACAATCACAGTACCTACGAGCCGGTGGAGTGGGCTCAGCGGAATACCCAGGAATACCCGGCGGATAGTGTGGGCCAGGTGCAGCTGCCCTTGACCACAGTCCTGCAGGATCACGGGCAGTTGGATGGCATTCAACGAGTGCTCTTCGGCAGCAGCCTGAGGTTCTGGCTGCACCGGTTGGTCTTCCTCGATGCCCTCAGTTACCTGAGTCACGGACAGCTCAGCCTGAATCTGGAACGGATGATACTCGTGGACATCGATGACATATTCGTGGGGGAAAAGGGCACTCGGCTGCGACCCGACGATGTGAGGGCACTGATAGCCACCCAGAAGAATATAGCAGCTATGGTGCCGGGCTTCCGATTCAATCTGGGCTTCTCGGGGAAGTACTATCACCATGGGACGAGGGAGGAGAATCTGGGCGATGACTTCCTGCTGCAGAATGTCCAGGAGTTCAACTGGTTCTCGCACATGTGGAAGCACCAGCAGCCGCATCTCTACGACAACCTGACGCTCCTGATGGCCGAAATGCAGCTGAACTACGCCTTCGCCTTGGATCACAATATACCCACGGATTCGGGCTACTCCATATCGCCGCATCACTCGGGCGTGTATCCCGCCCACGAGCTGCTCTACCTGGCCTGGAAGAAGGTGTGGAACGTGAAGACCACCTCCACGGAGGAGTATCCGCACCTGAGGCCAGCTCGCCTGCGTCGGGGCTTCATCCATCGGGACATAATGGTGCTGCCGAGGCAGACGTGTGGCCTGTTCACCCACACCATGTACATAGACCGGTATCCGGGGGGCAGGGACAAGCTGGACGAGAGCATCCAGGGCGGTGAGCTCTTCCAGACGATCGTCTACAATCCCATCAACATCTTCATGACGCACATGTCCAACTACGGCTCGGATCGGTTGGCCCTGTACACATTCCAGTCGGTGATCAAGTTCCTGCAGTGCTGGACCAACCTCAAGTTGGCCTCGGCGCCGCCCATTCAGCTGGCCGAGATGTACTTCCGCCTGCACCCCGAGGAGGTGGACCCCGTCTGGGGCAATCCCTGCGACGATGTGCGGCACAAGAAGATCTGGTCGAAGACCAAAAACTGCGACTCGCTGCCCAAGTTCCTGGTGATTGGCCCCCAAAAGACCGGCACCACCGCCCTCTACACATTCCTCTCGATGCACGGCAGCGTGGCGAGCAACATCGACAGCCGGGATACCTTCGAGGAGGTGCAGTTCTTCAATGGGAACAACTACTACCGGGGCCTGGACTGGTACATGGACTTCTTCCCCTCGGAGGCGCAGCCCAACACGAGTTCCCCGATGCCCACGCAGCTGGGCTCGCCGCGCTTCATGTTCGAGAAGAGTGCCACCTACTTTGATGGGGAGGCGGTGCCCAAGAGGACTCATGCCCTGTTGCCGCACGCCAAGATCGTCACGATCCTGATATCGCCGGCAAAGAGGGCCTACTCCTGGTATCAGCATCAGAGGGCTCATGGCGATGTGATAGCCAATAACTATAGTTTTTATCAGGTAAGTAGTTAATATAAAGGCGGGAATATGGTATATATAAAAATGAATGCCTCAGAAATCGTTGTGAATTTGAAATCACTTGAAATGAGGTCCAAAAGTATGTTACAAAATGTTACAATTTTGAATTTACAATGAAATTGTGTTTCTACGTATTTTATTGCATACTTTTAGACACCTCTTAAATTAATTATAAATGTAGAGCGATTTCTGTGGCACCCCTTATAATGCTATTAGTCAAGGAAGCTTAATTTCTGTTTTTTTAAACCATAAATTAATGTAAATATTATCAGAAATACCTAAAAGAATACTTTTTATAAATATTACACTGGGGGGGCTACAGAAATCACTAGCGTTTTGTTATCCCTTAAAAAAGTGTCTAAAACTATGCTACAAAATGTGTAATCAAGAAATTATACGAATTTTCACCGAATTTGGTGATTCTAACAATTTAATGCAATCTTTTCGACATCTCTTAAATAGAATTTAAGTCCCTAGTAATTTCTGCTGCCAGAATTAGATTTAATATCACTTTAATAAGAATCCTAAAAGTAGGCAACAATAAATATAAATTATCTCTTAAATACTTATTCAATGGTAAAACCGAAATATATACAAAACCAATTCCCAAAAAGCCACTTTAATTCCTTCTCTAGATCAAATTCCTTAATAAGCAAGCAAACAATGTCCTGGCTTTGTTAAAATTCTCAAAACTCGAAATAGACTCTACAAAAGCACTATAATTAACTCCGCCCCATGGCTTACTATGAACCAACTGGAGAAGTTCCCCCTCTCGTGATTGATATCCATTTTGTATCAACTCGAGCGAATAGAAATTCCCCAAATTGCTTTTTTTTCTCTCTACCCCCTCTAGGGTTCAAATGAATAGAAACATTTAAGCAAACAGGAAAATTCATTTGGGTTCACCTCAAAAGCGAATCGAGAAAAACAAAACAAAGGCAGAAGAAGTGAAATGAAATGAAGGAAAATCCTGTTTTAATTCGAGCAACTTGTGGGACATCCTCAGTCTGCATTGTGGCAAGTAGGCGAAATCGCTTCCTTTTTTGATCCTTTGGCACATTTCATTTGAATTCCATGCCGGAAAATTTCTATTTGCACCCGGACACGGACCCGGTCCCGGTCGCTGCTTGTCCCCACAACTAACACATGTACGAATGCCTCAGATTACTCCGGCAGTTTGCTGCGACATGTGTCCTGGGTCCAGGCCAAGGCACTCAAAGCTCGTTGGCGAGAGCTCCTGCTAGTACACTGGGAAAATGGAAAATCCCTAAAGAGCTTCCAGAGGAAATTAAATTAAAAGGAAGAGCTGATAGAAGAGCTTTCAAAAATGGTTTAAATTCTTTTCTGTTCGTAGAAATTACCTTTTTTCTTTTCTTAAATGGTTTTTAAATCTATGACTTTAGTTGATATATTTTCGTAATCTATTTTCTAAGTACCAACCCCAATTTCTTCAAGTCCCCCTGGGGCATTCCCCATAGAAATAACACTGATTCAACGCCACTTTCCCGTCTGGTTTTTCCCTCACCTCAACTTCGAACAGGTCATAACGGCGAGCGACTCCGCACCCAGGTCGCTGAAGGATCTACGCAATCGTTGCCTAAATCCCGGCAAGTACGCCCAGCACCTGGAGCACTGGCTGGCCTACTATCCCGCCCAGCAGCTGCACATCATCGACGGCGAGCAGTTGCGCCTGAATCCCATCGATGTGATGAACGAGCTGCAGCGCTTCCTGAAAATCCAGCCGCTGCTCGATTATTCAAATCACCTGCGCTACGACGTGAAGAAGGGCTTCTACTGCCAGGCCGTCAGCGAGAAGCGCAATAAATGCCTTGGCAAGTCCAAGGGTCGCCAGTATCCGACGATGGATGAGCGCAGTGCCAAGCTGTTGCAGCGGTGAGTAAAATCGGGCAAAAAAAAAATTCGTTGAAAAGTTTCGGGGGAAAAGGAAATTGAGAGAGGAAAACTAGCATGGGTTTGGGGAACTTTTGATGCTCTAAGTTAAATATTTTGAAAGGATTTTAGATAGAAAGAAAGTATTCTGATGGAAGTATTATCTTAAAAGATTTTTTTTTTAAGAATAACTTTATTATTAATTTTAAAATATTATCTTGAAACAAAAATATGTCAGGATATTGGTTCTAGTGTTTTTATTTGCCATTTTCTTAGAAGTATCTGATCTAAAAATTCTGGAAATCCCATTAAAAAGGAAAAGTGGCTGACCCACAAATGGAGGTACCTAGTCCCATTTCCTAACCTCAGGAAGCCGACCAAGAATTTATAGGTTTCCGAATCTATACACCACTACTGCCTCCACCAACTCCTAGCCCATAGTAACCCCTCAAAGGGTATTAAAAAATGAACGAATTTCATGAAACCCCAACCAAGGTGGGAAATTGTGAAAAGTTCGAGCCATCACTTGTGGGGCCGTGGATGTGAGTGATTTGGGGAAGGACAGGCCAAAGGAGCGGAGGCGGAGGCTGCCGCTGCTTTGAGTGAAGGATTAATGAACATATGTGGCGCCGTTGCAGGTGTGGGGGCAACTGCTCCTCCCATTTTCCTTGTCTATTTTTTTGTTTTCCTGGCCGAGAATGGGAATGTGCCACTTTGCGGCCGCTAAAAGTGCACTTCGCTGTACTGCGATTTCGTCGGTATGCCAGCTGTTGTCAGTTGACAAGGGAAACGATTTGCTGGCGGAGCACTTTCTAGGCCAACAACCACACGAAAAGGGAAATGGCTGTAGAGAATGTCGAGGTGGATCGCTCGGGGTTGGGCTGGGGAAACGGAGATGGACAGATGGACTACTTTGTGAGGCATTCAACTGGAGTAAATGGGAAATATATCAGGGGAGTTTGGCCAAATAAAAGTGGCCATAAGCAGGGGAAATTTGTTTCCTGCCGAGATTCCACTTGATGATGACGGTGGGGAAACGTGCAAATATGTCAGAGAGAGGAAGATGTGGGTACCATAAAAAATAGCAAGCTTTCGGAAGGGTGAATCCTGCCAAGTGGGAAGTTTTATTATGCGTTTTAAGACTCACAGTTGAACGGGGAGCTTCTGGCAGGTCTCTGAGGAATTAAAGCTGTTATTTGTGGGGTTTTATTAATGGATGTTCTTATGGAGTTAGGGTATTAGGAAAGAGTGTGTTGCTATTTTTTTTTTTAGTATAATATTTCAAAATATATTAGCATATTTCCCATTTATTTATAAACAGAAAGAATATATAATTTTCGACATACAAAAGATAGAGAAAAGACATTTATGAATTCCGTTTTCAAGGTTTACATTTTACAGAGTTTAAAAAGTTAAAAATATTTAGTTTTTAGTCCCAGAAGGAGGACCAACATTTATTTATTTAATTTTAATTAGATGTTCAGGTTTTATTCGTTTAAACTGAGCATTTTATGTTTTTCTTCCTCTTCTGACTCTCAATGTGCGAGCGCTCAACCTCATCGCTCTCCATAAACTGTTATTGAAAGAGCGGAACAAGAATAGCTCAACTGAGAACACTCGAAGGAAAACAAAGGCAAAGAGATGGGGAAATAGGAAAAATAGTCATGATACAATATAGTAATAACATCCTTGAAATTCTTGATTGCATTCAGTAAAAGTTTAAGATTACAATACAAGATCATCTCGAAATCAGCTTAATCCCCACAATGATAGCTTTCAACTTTTTGCAAATCTCCACAGACAGATAATAATAATTCCCAGGGCGCCCTCAGTGCCCTCAGTCGTAAAAACAATCACGAGAGGGAGAGGCAGAGCAGAATACTTATACGAATGGGAAGTTGAAGTTGAAATAAAATATTCAAAAACTTGGCTAACAAAAAGGGGCTGCCACGCGATAAGTCCCCGTCGTCGATCTGCATATTTGTTCTGTCTGCGGCAGAATCCGCGGCATTTGAAATTCTAATTGCGCGCCCCAGCAGCATCACTTCATCTCGGCTCTGCCTGCATTTTCTGATGGAACGTTTCTTTCTTTTTTCCTCTCGCTTGCAGCTACTATCTGAATCACAATACGGCGCTGGTGAAGCTGCTCAAAAAGCTCGGCTCGCGGCCGATACCGCAATGGCTCAAAGACGACCTGTCCACGGGCACGTGATAGCAACTCATCGGAGGAGGGCCAGGAGGAGGTGGTCATGGCGCAGGAGGCGGCGGCGGCGGCATTAAGTATCGCAAATTGCGGGCAAAACTCAGGAAACAGTTGCATTGGCTGCATCTGGCGGCCGAGAGCGCTGAAAAGGCTCAGCAGCGGCGACGAAGGCGTCACAACTGACAGCAGGACGAAAGGGAGGCGAAAATAACGCAAGGAAAAACTAAACTCGTCCCTGTTCCCAGGTCAATTTCGATCAAATTTTGTGCAATTGGAATTGATAAGGTTTAGGGGGTTTTAGGGAATGTAGAACAGTTTTTAGAGCAGAATATGGAGTATTTCAAATCGATGTAAATATGTTTTTTAAATTTTAAATATAAATCTCATCCGGATCATAAAGACTTTTTTATGGAAACTTTATAGTAGTCTTGTCAAACGATGTAAATATGTTTTTTTTTTATTCAAAACCCTCATATATCCTAAAATCAATATTTTTAAATCAAAATATTAAAGAATAAATGTTTATTTTATTCAAAAACAAAGTAATTATTACATTTTAAATCTGTACAAGCCGAAAATATTTTTAGATGTTTGATAATGTTTTTTTTTTTAATAACTGAAAGTTAATATTTTAAAAAGCTACAATTTATATTGTGCCAAATTTCTTTAAAAATTCAACTGTTTAAAGCATTTTTAATAAATGTTTCAGCATGAAAATAAGCAAAATAATTGAACAATTCAAGATTAAGCTGATAAATATTAGAGAAAGGCAATTTCTCATTAAATTGTTTGCTTCAACGAAATAATATATATTAATTGAAAGAAAAAGGAAATAAACGAAGAGCCTTTTCAATATATTGCAAAATCTATTCAGTTGTAACCTTAGTTAACAATCTTTAATTAACAACAAATCCTTAATATTTCTTACCAAGATGCAAACCCCATTAATTCCAATTGCACATAATTAGAACGAAAGTGATGGCCGGAACGAGGGCGAGCGAGAGCAGCTGTAGAAAAAAGAATAGTTTAAGGAGGGTAAAAAATAACATAATTAGTCGCTTTAAACATGATGCATAAATCTTCTGTTTTGTTGCTATTGCAGCTAATTAATGTCAGTGCAGTTGTCACTGCTAAAGTTGTACAGTTAAGAGTGTGTGTGTTGCGAACGTTGTGTAAATAGGCGTGTGTGCGTGTGGCTGGAATATAATGTCTGCTGTTTGCGCATTATAAATTATCATAAATAATATCATGAGGCATCATGAATAAATGCATAAATGCGCTTTGTTAGTTGTTTAACGTTCATCAGTTGCTAATGGCGAGTTAAGCGCCTAATTAGAGGTCTACACGCGTAGTCCGGACTCCGGAGCACTTTTGTTATTACCTCAGACACCGAAATCAGCAGCTCTCTCCGCTCAGCCTACTTTAAGCCCCCGAGTCCATGCCAAAACTGTGAGATCTTCTAGCCAGCAGCCAAGTTAACGAGTGCATCATCCACACGAACGTATATCGGAAACAGCAAATAGTTCTAGCTACATGTTAATATATCTGACTAGCGACTAGTACTACATGTTAAGCGCAAGGCTGCTCTCTACCCCCTAAGTGTATTATAGATGTGTTTTAGCCTAAGCCCAGCAGCCCTTCACGAGTTTAGAGTTAGAACAGTGTGTGTAAAGCTCTAGTTGTATCCTTAAGCGCAGCGTCTAAGCAAAGCTCTATTGTATAGTTGGATATATGCGTAACCGTACGGAGGACTAGTTCAAGTTTAGATTGGTAATGCGACAATAATAAAAGCGAAAAATTATTGCAAGTGTAAAAATGATTTGAGTGTTTCTTCTTGATCTACATTTTGGTGAAGGGTAAGTTATGAAAGCTAAGACTTTTATTGGTTCCTTACGATCTCAAGGCTTTTGGATACTCAAATAACGTATTTTTTATTTTCTTAAACAAGAAAATATTATATTTTTAAACATTTTTGTTTTAAAATCTGAAAGAGGCTGCACAGGCGCCACCTATGAGGCTGTTTTTATTTTTGTCAGCGCCACCTACACAGGCATCAAATCACCTTAGCGAATACTCCGCTTGGGGTCGCCACTGCATGCGTAAAAAGTGCATAGCAGAGAGCTTTTGTCTGTAGCAGCCAGTAGCTGGCAGTAGCTGGGCGCCGCGGAACTCGCAAATGACGTAATTTTGAAAATAGGACCGCACTCGCCTGGCGCGTGGCAAAAAAAGGGCGTTTTTGAGTTCTTTGGTGTTTTTAGTTGAGAGCTTATAAGTACACACTTGCAATTTGAATCCGATTCTTGTAACGGTAGAAAACGTTCGACTTGAAAAAATGCATAAAAAAGGTCATAAAATCTCAGCTGAAAATATATTGAAAGCATGATAATTATTAAAATTAATTATTTTATTCTAAGAGTTATGTTTCTATACATTAAAATATGTCTTATTTAACAAATGAACTATTGAAAAACTTTTTAAAATAGACGTCTTTTGTCATTTCGGGCTAGGGACGGCACCGGCCACAACAACATCCTCCAGGGCGTGTTCGTGGTTATTGAACCCCATCTTCCCTGTGCCAAAGGGATCGGGATCAGTGGGTGTTCCAGGATGCTTTCTTGAGGCGTGGATCGCGCGACCCCTTTCCGAAACCGCTACAAAGTCGCACGCGGAGCACTGGTATTTGCACTTTCTCTAAAACCGACAAAAACTTTATCCTTACAATTACTTTCCTCGGAAGAGAGTATTAGCAGTATTTTCATTTTATTGCAATATTCTTTTAACAGAATCCTTATGTTAAGGAAATTATGTTTGAAATTTCGCGCTCAGTCTTACAAGTTTTGCAAAAAGTTCCCAACTTGTTCGGTATATTTTGACAAGTTGTGCACTGCTTACTGTTAACGGTTCTCATTTTAACAGAACTCTATGTTAAAGAGAGAGCGGCTTCTGTTAACCTTCGCTCTCCGCTGAGCAGTGCTGTCAATTTAACTATTTTTTCATTAGTTCTAGTGTTTAGTGAGGACTTTAGCTACTTATTATTCAAAACTCGGGCCCAAATATATTAAAGCTCCGTACTCAGACACGCGAAAAGTGTTCCTAAGCATTGAGCCAAAACGAGAGGTCAATACTCACCCTCTCGCACTATCGTACTGCTTAGAAACACTTTTCGTGTGTCTGAGTACGGAGCTTTAAGGTTAAAGAAAGAAAAACATGAAAAGAAAAGGAAACAAATTTAAATCAAATATATCAAAAAAATATATATATTGATCGTTTTCGGGTAATTATATATATATATATATTTTTCTATTAATGATTAATCATTGATACGATATTTTTAGCATATGTTCACAACCCCACTATTATTTGATCGCTTTACATTTTTTCTAGCTACCATAACAATTGTTTAGCTTATAGCTTTTTTCAAAGGCTGGTTAAGCTTTTTTTGCGACCCGAGGAGTTGGCAACACTGCCGCTGAGCAAGAGAGGCGCTCACCCCCACATCCCCACTGGCGAGCGGTCGCTGAGAAAAAACAACAGTTTCTTTCAACATTTTCCAGCGAGGCGTGTAGTGGCGACTGAAGAGCCGCGAGATACATTTTTTTTACCTAGAAGTAGGCTACAGATCATAAAAGCTTTAGGCCAAGTTTTTTTTCAGCTCAAAAGCAGACAACATTTTTGGCAACTTTTAAGCCGAGCTTTTAGTGCATGTGCATAAAATTCGTGAGCTGCATTTTTTTGTGGTATTTGCCTGAACAGATTTTAGGGAAAATATAACAGATAGCTCATAGCGGCGCCAGGGAAGATCTGGAAAGCTCTTGTTCCAATTAGGAAATTTTTCGCTGCTGCTAAGCCTGAACCTAGGTCGCTCCACCTATTTCCGTGCTAAACTCTTTTCAAATCGAGATCCGGTGGAGTGCACAAGTATTGGAGTTGCTTCTCGCAGACCAAATCTTAAATAAGAGCTAAGTCCAAGCGGACAGCATACAAATTTGAGTGCGAAGAAATTTAACTTGCCGGAGCTTAAGCAAACTCAAGTGAGTAGGAAAGCTGGCAGTGTCTGTGTGAAGTGCGTAACCCTTTTTGTTGCACAGGTCACAGGAAAGTGTCTACGAAGGTTGCAAGGCGACCATCTGGCGTCGACCAGTACCCAAGTGAAAGAGGTTATACTTGGGAGACCCCTTAAATTTTCACCGGGGACAATCATCCAGCGGGTAAATATTTCGAAAAGCGTGTTTCGGTTATTGGTTGCTTACTGTGGTGAATTTAAAATCAACAGATTGACCCCAGCAAGCAGTTTTTGAGTTCCGGTCCCGAGGAGCACCCCCTAAGCGGGGCATGACGGGCTAGGAAGCCGAAGGAGGGATGAATACCTAACTCTAGTGCAGTTAAATCGGCCACCAGCACGCATGCGCGACATTCTTAAGTGGCCGGCTATGCAGTTGCGGACAATTTTTTTGGTGATGTTTGGCAGGATCGGCAGTTTAAATTGTTTGACCCTGGCATGACCTCTGTGCCCTTGCTGCTTTAACCTATATTCGGTGAAGTGATCATAACTAATGGGTAGTCCCGATCAGTAGCCATAGGCAACGTCCGTCGTCCGACCGCTGTGTATGCGCGAATTTAATGCGAATTAACTGCGCGAATTAAATGTCCAATCTGAAGGATTTTTAATCTTTGGAAAAGATGTGCCCCAGTTTTGTTTTATCCAAACGGTCTTAACCTACATGGCATGGCGTAACGCTTACGTAAGCCTTCTCTGATTTTTTTATGCAAACTTTTGCTGAAACTAGAAGCCAAAAGAAATGAGAGGAACTATCTTTGAAAAATTATGAAGGAAAATTTATTGGAAAATATTTAAGTAATTTTAAAATTTAGGTTTAAGCAAAATTAATTAGTTTTCTTGCTCAAAGCGAAGATTAGGGTAGAGAAATATTTCTTTATTGCTTTTGTTTCTACTAACACGATGAAAGCCAGCCTACTGCTTACACTGGGCCAGGCCAAACAACCATTAATTTCCAGCACACCTTCGAGGGAGATCGATCTTTCGCCGATGGATGAGATGCGTGAGTGTTAATAAAAGAACATTATTTTTAAAAGTTTAAACAAAAGCTAAATAATAAAACATGAAAATTCTACACCATGCTAAAAGTTTACTTTGAATTAAATGTCGCTACAAATTGAATTAATGAATTACTCTAAATTGGAGATCGCAAGAAAATTAAATTAATGAACTATCTCTACTAAAATTTTAACTTTAATTATGGCAATTTATGAAGTAATGAGAAATGAAGTGAACTAATTTAGCCTTTCAAATAAATTCAACTTAGAGCAGCGTTCAAAACAAAAATTTAAATTAATTAAACAAAGAACTATGTTTAAAGATGGTATTTTTAAAATTTTTGAATACTTTAAGAGTATACATATATAGTCTAATTCTCTGTCTGCCTCTAAAAAAATGAATTTAAACGTAATGTTAGCCTTAATCAGTACATTTATATTAAATCTTAATGTCTAATGAAATCATGAATTCTTAAATCTCTGTGTTTTTACCGACTCGAATGATGACTCCACGGTCGTAAGAATCAAAAGGGATCACCAGAGCCATGCTCTTGCGGCAGGTGATCGTAGGTAGGGTGGGCAATATGCGAGCGCAACAACATCTGTGTCTCCGCAAAAAATTTTAGTTTTCTCTCTGTTCTTCTGCCTTTTCTCTAAGCTGCCGCTTTTCCTCTATCTCCTATCCTTCAGTGAATTTTGGTTATCATATCTTCCGGTTTAGTCTAGCTTTTATTTTTGTCGCAGCACGCTCAATTCTTGTCTTGTTAGTAATGATGTGTAGTCCGTGTCCGAGGTCTGGGTCAGCAAGACCACCACCCCCAAAGCCGACGAGCTAGAGCCGGAAACCTACAGCGTGCCCCAGCAGCTCAGATCCTCCCAAAGCAAACGAACTTGAACGTTACACACTACAGTTATAATTCATTATTATTAATAAGAAAAGTGGCGCTCAACGTGTGGAGCCTTAGTAAAAGAATATTTTTATTAAGACTCGCGGATAAACAAATTCATTCCTGATTATTTAACTCCCTCGTGTCTAAACAATTCTTGGATAACAGTTTTGCGAGTATTGGTATTCCTAACTGGCCAGAGTTTTAACGTGTGTGGATTTATAAAAGATTCTTTTTAATAAAACTCGAGGGTAAATAAATTATTTCTATTTCTACAATTCTATCTTTCTTTCAATTTCTTTCAAGCTTCTATCAAAAAATTTTTTTTGTTTTTCTGATAAGTCTTGGAAAACAGTTGAGGTTAATATCTGTATTCCCAACTGGCCAGATTTACAAGGAAGCAAAAGATTTTTTCCTTAACTTAGAAGAGATGACAAGGTGGCTAGTAAAGATGAGGAAAACAGAGGAAGCAATACAGAGCGCTCATCCTCTGTCCCAGTTTATAACACTAAGTCACTGAACTACTCTTAACTCTAAACTCAACTACACGGAAAATATAGGCATTTCTTCGGAGTCGTGCCATATCCAGAAAGAGTATAAAAAAAAAAAAAAAAAAAAAAAAAAAAAAAAACTTCTTTTATTCTTTTACTTTTTCCTTGAAGTTTTAGTTTCTTTCGATCATATTCTGGAATACATGCGTAGCTGTCTCTGAACTAATCGCTGTCCGAATTCGAAATAAAGAAATAGAGCTTCCCTCTTTTGAATAGGGCTTAAATCTAATCAAAAGTTTTCACTTTCCAATCTTTAAATTTCCGAGAAAATTGATTTTTTTTAATTATGATTCTTCGAGACGTGTGACATCTAATCAAGAGTTCGGTAAACACATTTTTTGTATATATATATTATATCTTTACTTCTCTATATTTGGCTTTACTTATCGAAAAACAAAACAAAGCAACATTTTTAAAGAAATTTCGATTGCAGTTGATTGGTTAACTGTTGTCGGAACGTCAATAATTTTATTTTTTTTGCATTCAAACCAAATTTTCGTATCTTGTGGGAATGATGGGGTTAGACCGATCTCCGGAAAGAGGAGCTGAATCAAGCCCAAAGGTCGTTTGTCCGTTATGTACAGCAGATATAAATCCTGCTGAGCTTTTTATAACCAGTTGTCAACACGAGTTTCATAAGCGATGTATAGAAGCTCATTGGAAGGATAGCGCACAATGTCCGGTGTGTAAAGTATCTAGTAGACAGGCAATTTCGAAGCCTATAGAGGTATCTGAGAGACAAACCCGAAGTGGGTCGAAAAAACGACAGCCTTTAGATACAGTTGCTCAGCAAGCATTAGATAATACAGCTTCGACCTCAGGACAAAGTGCACAAGTTAATAACAGTGGGGTTAGCAATTCAAGTGTTCTAACAGCTAATGCTATAACGTTACTGGCTATGGAGCGAAGATTACTCGCTACGCTTTCGGAAAGGATGACCGATTTGATTCAAAATTCAGTAACTGACAGCATAACCAGGGCGTTAGCAAGCACCAGTCGTGAAAGTGACAATTCTGAGAGTGAACATTCGTCGCGTCGATCGCTGGGTAATGATGATGATAGGGTCGAAACTAGGAATGGAACCGGAAGCAGTTCAAGACAAGTCCCCTTGGCACCGGGCTCTCCCGCATCCCAAAGAAGCACTACGTCCGAGTTGGTGAACCGACCAGATAAGGTCGTGCATATCCTCAATGGATGGAAGATAAAATATTCAGGAATAGGAGTATCAGTAGATAATTTTATTTATAGAGTAGATACACTAACCCGAGAGACGTTAGGTAGTAATTTCAATCTACTTTGTAAACACGCAAGCGTCCTTTTTGAAGGGAAGGCCAATGAATTTTATTGGCGTTATCATAAAGCGCACGGCGAGATTCTTTGGGACACTTTCTGTTCAGCTTTGCGTCTTCAGTTTCGCCAGAGCAGAGACGATGGCGATATCGAAGAATTAATTAGGAACACTAAACAAAAGCCAAATGAATCTTTTGATTGTTTTTATGATACAATATCTGGCCTAGTCGATCAGCTGGAGCATCCATGGACGTCAAGTAAATTAATTCGAGTTCTTAGAAACAATTTGCGTCCAGAAATTAGACATGAGATCTTGAACATTGATGTTAATACTGTTTCAGATCTAAGACAGATTTGTCGCAGGCGCGAAGCCTTCTTAGCCGATGTTAAGCGGTGCAGTGGCTACGTGCGGAGCACTCCGTTCAGACGAGAAGTGTCTGAATTTAGTCAGGAATGTGAAACTCAGGTAGAATCAGAATCCGAAAGTGAGGCTGATGTCGAAGCGTTTTCCTTATTATGTTGGAATTGTCGAAAGGAAGGGCATAGATATCAGGATTGTGTATCTGAAAGAAGAGTTTTTTGTTACGGTTGTGGAGCTGCAAATACTTACAAACCAAGCTGTAGTAAGTGTTCAAAAAACTCCAAAACCGGCATGTCGAAGTCGCAATTCAGACAGAAGACTTCGAGTGCCTTCCGGAGCCAAGCCACGATGACCGAAGAGTAGTAGATGCAGCAAATGTTACTCAACTTCCATACCCTGACGAACAACAAATACCTGCTAGTCCTTTGCTACATAGCAAAATCCCAATATTAAAGGGAATAACTATACCAGTAGACAACTATCTACATGATTTGCAAAAACATAAGTCTCGCAATTCTACTCGAATAAAATCATTCTGGCAAAATGTCAAGCAATGTAGAATTGGCATCGAGTATATAAATTCACTACCGACAGGACCAAAGGATCCTCGACCCTTTTTGCCAATTCGTGTACTAGATCGAATAGTTTACGGCCTTTTAGACTCCGGAGCGTCAATTAGTTGTGTGGGAGGTAACTTAGCTCGTGAGGTAATGACCAAAGGAGATTTCAAAGTCATCAAGAGTAGTGCTACAACAGCCGATGGTCGGTCACAGCAGATAACAGGCTTTTTCCAAGCTGAGGTGGAATACGCCGACGTAAAGAATCGGTTAAAAATTTACATAGTGCCCTCACTGAAACAGGATTTATATCTAGGGATAGATTTTTGGAGGCTGTACGATCTTCTTCCCAGAAATTTGAATATAGCTGAATTAGACTCATCGGAGACTGACTGCAAAGTCAAAGTAGATCAGCACAGACTGTCCGAGATGGATAAAGCTAAACTATCGAATGTGATTAATTGTTTTCCGTCGTTTAGCCAAGAAGGTCTTGGTAAGACCAACCTTATATCACATTCTATTGATGTAGGTATGGCTAAACCAATAAAACAACGCCATTTCCCTGTCTCACCGGCCGTTGAAAAGGCGATGTATGCCGAGATTGACAGGATGATACAACTAGGAGTGATAGAAGAGTCCGACAGCTCATGGTCATCTCCAATTGTTATGGTAACGAAACCTGGAAAGGTCAGAATTTGTTTGGATTGTCGCAAGGTGAACAGTTTCACCGAAAAGGATGCATATCCTCTTCCACAAATTAGTGGCATATTGAGTCGCTTGCCGAAGGCCGAATATATAACAAGCCTTGACCTAAAAGACGCGTACTGGCAAGTACCTTTAGAAATTTCTTCTCGCGACAAGACGGCGTTCACTGTTCCTGGTAGACCCCTCTATCAGTTTAAAGTTATGCCGTTCGGGCTTTGCAATGCCACAAGTACAATGTCTCGATTGATGGACAAAGTGGTGCCAGCTCATCTGAGAAACGAGGTTTTCATTTACCTAGATGATCTGCTGATAGTGTCTTCAAGTTTTGAGAGGCATTTAGAAGTGCTAAGAGAGGTTGCGCTACACATTAGGCGTGCAGGCTTGACTATCAATATTTGCAAAAGTCATTTCTGCATGCTGAGGGTGCGATATTTGGGCCACATAATCGGCGATGGAGGAATCCGAACCGATCCCGAAAAGGTTGCCGCAATCAGGGATTTTCCTTTGCCAAAGACTTTGCGTAATTTGCGAAGTTTTATGGGTCTGTGCGGATGGTATCGCAAGTTTGTTCCCAATTTTGCGTCTCTTGCTGCCCCTTTAACAGATCTGATGACCACGAAAAGAAGATTCAGTTTGACAAAAGCAGCTGTAGAATCTTTTGAGAAGCTAAAGCAATGTCTTAGCGAGGCTCCTGTTTTATGCAGTCCTGATTTTTCGAAGCCGTTCGCAATACATTGCGACGCGAGTAAGACCGGAGTTGGAGCTGTATTAGTCCAAGTTTCGGAAGAAGGAGATGAGCGTCCTATTGCCTTCATTTCGAAGAAATTAAATAAGGCGCAACGAAATTATACCGTCACTGAGCAAGAATGTCTCGCTGCGATCGTGGCTCTTAAAAATTTTAGGGCATATGTGGAAG
The DNA here is from genome assembly GCA_018153105.1 of Drosophila rufa. Classification (NCBI taxonomy): domain Eukaryota; kingdom Metazoa; phylum Arthropoda; class Insecta; order Diptera; family Drosophilidae; genus Drosophila; species Drosophila rufa. The sequence goes on from JAECXS010000085.1 coordinate 5,707,478, forward strand.
GACATAGATTCAAAATCATAACCGATCATGCGTCATTAAAATGGTTGATGTCTAACCATGACCTAAATTCGCGTCTAGCTCGATGGGCTTTGGCCTTACAAAGGTATGATTTCGAGATTGAGCATCGCAAAGGTTCGCTTAACGTAGTTCCCGACTCCTTGTCTCGGGTAAACGAAGACGTGATAGCTGCAATAGACTTGCGGGATGGATTTCTCGTAGATCTAAATTCCGATCACTTTAAATCAGCGGAATATACCGAACTCGTGCAGAAAGTGAGTGCAAATCAGACGAATTTTCCGGATCTTAGGACCGATAGCGGTTACATTTATCGAAAGGCGGAGCATTTGACAGGAGAGCAAGTGCACGATGAATATGCCTGGAAGCTCTGGGTGCCGAAGGAACTGGTTCCTGAGATACTTTCTCGCGCTCACGATAGTTCGTTGTCTGCTCATGGTGGGATACACAAGACCATTGAAAGAGTTAGACGTTATTATTTCTGGCCTGGACTCGTGACAGATGTTAAGGCCTATATAAATGCTTGTGAGGTGTGCAAAACCACAAAAGCACCAAATTATGTTTTGCGACCACCCTTAGGAAAAGCACCGGAAAGTCAACGATTTTTCCAAAGACTATTTATAGATTTTCTTGGACCATACCCCAGATCCAGAAGTGGAAATATTGGGATTTTTATCGTTCTCGACCATTTTTCCAAGTATGTTTTTCTTAAACCAGTAAAGAAGATAGATGCAGGTTGCGTTATAAAATATTTGGACGGAGAGTTGTTTATGTCGTACGGCACTCCCGAAACGATAGTGTCTGACAATGGATCTCAATTCCGTTCGCACGCTTTTCAGAAATTAATGCAGCAGTACGGCATTAGGCATACGCTGACTGCTGTGCATTCGCCTCAGGCTAACGCCTCTGAGCGCGTTAACCGGTCTGTTATCTCTGCAATTAGAGCGTATTTGCGGCCTGATCAGAAAGATTGGGACGAATACCTAAATAGGATTAGTTGTGCGTTGAGATCATCCGTACATTCAAGCCTAGGAACATCTCCTTACTACATGGTTTTCGGGCAACACATGATTACTTCTGGCTCCACGTATTCTTTGTTGAGGAAGCTCAACCTATTGGATGACCGATCCCTAAAATTTGACCGTCAAGACTCGTTCGAGATAGTGCGGGAGAAAGCATGCCAACGGATGTTAACGAAGCACTCCGAAAACGAGAAGAAATACAATCTTAGGGCTAGAGTTGTTTCGTATGCAGAAGGGCAAGAAGTATTTCGTAGGAATTTTAAGCAAAGTTGTTTCCAGACAGGATACAATGCTAAATTCGGTCCTTCCTTTGTAAAAGCCAGAGTTCGCAGAAGGTTAGGAAACTCTTACTACGAGCTAGAAGATTTGCAAGGGAAACCATTGGGTACATACCATGCGAAAGATATTCGCCAATGATATGTCTTCAGTCGGCATCAGTCTAGGGTATCAGTAAGATATATACCCTAGCCAGATGTTACCGGGGGGGCTTTTGTAGTGGCGACTGAAGAGCCGCGAGATACATTTTTTTACCTAGAAGTAGGCTACAGATCATAAAAGCTTTAGGCCAAGTTTTTTTTCAGCTCAAAAGCAGACAACATTTTTGGCAACTTTTAAGCCGAGCTTTTAGTGCATGTGCATAAAATTCGTGAGCTGCATTTTTTTGTGGTATTTGCCTGAACAGATTTTAGGGAAAATATAACAGATAGCTCATAGCGGCGCCAGGGAAGATCTGGAAAGCTCTTGTTCCAATTAGGAAATTTTTCGCTGCTGCTAAGCCTGAACCTAGGTCGCTCCACCTATTTCCGTGCTAAACTCTTTTCAAATCGAGATCCGGTGGAGTGCACAAGTATTGGAGTTGCTTCTCGCAGACCAAATCTTAAATAAGAGCTAAGTCCAAGCGGACAGCATACAAATTTGAGTGCGAAGAAATTTAACTTGCCGGAGCTTAAGCAAACTCAAGTGAGTAGGAAAGCTGGCAGTGTCTGTGTGAAGTGCGTAACCCTTTTTGTTGCACAGGTCACAGGAAAGTGTCTACGAAGGTTGCAAGGCGACCATCTGGCGTCGACCAGTACCCAAGTGAAAGAGGTTATACTTGGGAGACCCCTTAAATTTTCACCGGGGACAATCATCCAGCGGGTAAATATTTCGAAAAGCGTGTTTCGGTTATTGGTTGCTTACTGTGGTGAATTTAAAATCAACAGATTGACCCCAGCAAGCAGTTTTTGAGTTCCGGTCCCGAGGAGCACCCCCTAAGCGGGGCATGACGGGCTAGGAAGCCGAAGGAGGGATGAATACCTAACTCTAGTGCAGTTAAATCGGCCACCAGCACGCATGCGCGACATTCTTAAGTGGCCGGCTATGCAGTTGCGGACAATTTTTTTGGTGATGTTTGGCAGGATCGGCAGTTTAAATTGTTTGACCCTGGCATGACCTCTGTGCCCTTGCTGCTTTAACCTATATTCGGTGAAGTGATCATAACTAATGGGTAGTCCCGATCAGTAGCCATAGGCAACGTCCGTCGTCCGACCGCTGTGTATGCGCGAATTTAATGCGAATTAACTGCGCGAATTAAATGTCCAATCTGAAGGATTTTTAATCTTTGGAAAAGATGTGCCCCAGTTTTGTTTTATCCAAACGGTCTTAACCTACATGGCATGGCGTAACGCTTACGTAAGCCTTCTCTGATTTTTTTATGCAAACTTTTGCTGAAACTAGAAGCCAAAAGAAATGAGAGGAACTATCTTTGAAAAATTATGAAGGAAAATTTATTGGAAAATATTTAAGTAATTTTAAAATTTAGGTTTAAGCAAAATTAATTAGTTTTCTTGCTCAAAGCGAAGATTAGGGTAGAGAAATATTTCTTTATTGCTTTTGTTTCTACTAACACGATGAAAGCCAGCCTACTGCTTACACTGGGCCAGGCCAAACAACCATTAATTTCCAGCACACCTTCGAGGGAGATCGATCTTTCGCCGATGGATGAGATGCGTGAGTGTTAATAAAAGAACATTATTTTTAAAAGTTTAAACAAAAGCTAAATAATAAAACATGAAAATTCTACACCATGCTAAAAGTTTACTTTGAATTAAATGTCGCTACAAATTGAATTAATGAATTACTCTAAATTGGAGATCGCAAGAAAATTAAATTAATGAACTATCTCTACTAAAATTTTAACTTTAATTATGGCAATTTATGAAGTAATGAGAAATGAAGTGAACTAATTTAGCCTTTCAAATAAATTCAACTTAGAGCAGCGTTCAAAACAAAAATTTAAATTAATTAAACAAAGAACTATGTTTAAAGATGGTATTTTTAAAATTTTTGAATACTTTAAGAGTATACATATATAGTCTAATTCTCTGTCTGCCTCTAAAAAAATGAATTTAAACGTAATGTTAGCCTTAATCAGTACATTTATATTAAATCTTAATGTCTAATGAAATCATGAATTCTTAAATCTCTGTGTTTTTACCGACTCGAATGATGACTCCACGGTCGTAAGAATCAAAAGGGATCACCAGAGCCATGCTCTTGCGGCAGGTGATCGTAGGTAGGGTGGGCAATATGCGAGCGCAACAACATCTGTGTCTCCGCAAAAAATTTTAGTTTTCTCTCTGTTCTTCTGCCTTTTCTCTAAGCTGCCGCTTTTCCTCTATCTCCTATCCTTCAGTGAATTTTGGTTATCATATCTTCCGGTTTAGTCTAGCTTTTATTTTTGTCGCAGCACGCTCAATTCTTGTCTTGTTAGTAATGATGTGTAGTCCGTGTCCGAGGTCTGGGTCAGCAAGACCACCACCCCCAAAGCCGACGAGCTAGAGCCGGAAACCTACAGCGTGCCCCAGCAGCTCAGATCCTCCCAAAGCAAACGAACTTGAACGTTACACACTACAGGCGTACACGCGTCGGATGATTGTTGCCGAAAATAAAACTTCAAACTGGGAAAAGTGCCGAAATTTGTATTTACGTTCGTTCTTGTCGGTGTTTTATGTCGTTGTTTTTTAGTTTTTATTGAATATCAAAACTCGGCGGATAAGAAATTGACGCCGGTATTAATGGATGGCGCGTGTGGAAACCAGATAGCGGTTAAATATATATACTATATACTGGATATAGCACGTGCTAACAGGTCTTCTCTTCGCCAATTATAAAAGATAAAAAATTAATAATAAATCTCGCGTGTTCCTCCTCCAACCGGCTTAAAATAGTAAAGAGAGAGAATTGAAGAAGAGAGAGCGAAAAGAAAAAGCCGCCTGGTTAATTTATTATTGTCAAAACTAAAGGCAGCCGCTATATCTTTCTATATAGTATATATAGTTCATAATATTCCGTGTGCTAATCGTGGTGTTTTTCCTCAAGTGAAGAAATAATATATCCAACTAAATATATAAAAGAAGAAGAATCGCTGGGTAAAACCGGTAGTTCTCTCTCCCCTTTCGCTCCTCCTCCCTATTTTTCACTCCTTTTTTTGGCGCCCGTACTGCTCTCCGTTTTTGCTGTTGTTGCGCCTTGTTGCATTTATTCTTCTCGGCTCACAACTTACTTTTGTTTTAGCACTCAAAATAAATAAATAAACTAAAGTTTTAAGCCACGCAAAATGTTTGGCGTAGCAGAGGAAGCTTCTACTGTTTTTTTTGCGCGTTCAAAATTTATTGAGAGTTAATCTGGCGATTTGTGGGCCTTTTAGCGGTGCCTCGGATAATCAAGAGAATGAAGAAGGCAGCGCTGAAAAGTTCTACTTTCCAAAATTCACGGTGAAATCTCGAGAAAAGCCGACTTCGTACAGAGTATTGTTTTCTATTTATTTTTACTGTAAGTGTTTAACCAACAACAAAAGAGGAGAGGGGTCAAGTTCGGCCTCAGAATCGGAGGGAGTTCCGTTTATTACTCATTATTTACCTTTCCATTTCTCCCCTAAAAAAAAAAAAAAAAAATAAGCAGTGTTCTTGTGATTCACACAACGTGTGGCTGATCTGTTAAATATATAGAGAAAAAGTGTATTTCGCGGTGTAGTGTCCAGTTTAAGCAGCAGAATAATGTCCAGAAACAAGGCCGCCATGGTGAGCGCCTTCCGGCTGCTCCTGCGCCCATCGCCCGCCCATCGGAATCTCGCCCTGCGCCTGGCCCCCGTCACGACCTTCGCCCTGGTGAGTACTACCGTCTCCTTTATAGAGGCTCGATACCTCCGAGAACTATATAAATATCAAGGGCCAGAAAAGCCGCGCTCCGGGGGAGCAGCTGGCGTCGCCACTGCATGGGAATCTATAAAAAACTACACGCACTTGTTTTTCACATGTGAATAAGCGCGTGGGAACAGACGAGGTTAATGTTATAGCACTAAGATAGAGCTCTTTTCAAAATATAAATTATATAGTGAGTTTACATTAAATTTTGTGTGACTGTTTTGCATTTTGCAATATATGTTAATAAATGTTGATTACTTATAGTTAGGTGAAGATGAAATAATTCATATTCCTTTAAACTCACCAATAAAACTATAGTTTTATAACCGGTTATAACGGTTTTTAATGATTCCATTGATACAGGTCTAGTCAGCTTTGAAATTAACAGCAATCAGTCCTTCATAATTTAATACAATTTAATAAAGAAATTAAGGATTTCATCTTGCTAATTCCCTAAATCATACTAATTCCAAAAAATTCTCTGCTATGATGAGTTTATTGCTTCCATGTGAGTTAAATACGTGTAGTGCTATTATCTTGCCCGCAGCTGTTTCGCCGTGCAAATGTGTTTGAAGAGCATTTCCATTTACATTCCCATTGCCATATAGAAGAGATACAACGTGCGTGTTCCGACCAATTTCTTATGTGTGTTTTGGTGTGTGGCACATTTGGTGCTTGGAAATTATTAAAATTTATGCAAAGAACCAGTCCGAAAATACAAAGTACAAGCATACACAGGCTTACATACAAAAGTACACACACATGCTGTTTTGCCTGTTTGTCTGCCAGCTGCCCATCTCTCTCTCAATCTCTCTGCCCTGCAAATCGCTCTCTCCAACAGCAGCTCCAACTTCAGCTCCAACTGCAACTCCAACTCTCTCCAACTTCGAATATAACTCTCTCCCGGTGAGTGAGTTGCTCGGTGTTGTTCTTGTTGCTGCTATTGAACTTGGCACCTGCGCGTCCTCTCTCTTCGCAGAAAAAAAGGCTAAGAAATAACAACAAAAACAGCTGTCAGAAATGTTTATCATCACATGACAAGATGAATGGGAGGGGCGCCCCCGAAAAGGGGGGTGGAGAACTACTGACGTTGATGTATGAGTGATTGTGGTAATTTTTCTGTAAAGAGAAAGAGAGTGAATTTGAGAACAATTAGCACTCGTTATGGCATCTCGGTACTCTCAAAACCGTAGGTCATTGATTTAATTCGTTTGGATGAATCACTTTGATTAAAACGATGCTGTGACTGATTTTCATTGACTAATAATAATCGCTGCTTATCTATCGGCTGGAATTTCAAAGTAAGCCAGTGAATCAGCTAAATAAAAGTAACAGTCAAACTTTGCTAAAAAGAATATTCATATTTATGTTGAAATAAAATAAAGAAATAGTTTTCTTCGAAAAGATAATTCCTCACCAGGCAAAAATTATTTAAGAGTTTATTGGAAATATAAATTATAAATGATCACCTTTAAAAGGACTTTGTAGGCAGGTAAAACTGTAACAAGGAGAGCCATTCAACCGGCGTGTATTCTATTCTGCTATTTCTTTTATGACAAACTCGATTTGCATACGAAATGATTAAATACGCCGTTATTTGCTCGGCTCAAGTGTCGGCGTGAGCGCGGGCGGCCTTTGAGCTCTTTTTATTTACCCAAAGAGAGAGTGGGAGCCCAGTGAGTGCTGATAGCAGCGGGAGAAATGGGAGAGATTTCGTACCGGGATTATTTACATTTTAGCAGGTTATTTGCTCGACTTTTCGTTCTTATGCAGCTGTGTGTGTGTCTCAATTTGCATTTGACTCTTTTTTGCTGTTGTTTCTCTTTGTTAACTGATTAAAGCAAATAAGGTAACAAAAAAATAACAAGATAACGAGAAACAAAAGCAACATTGACTGTCAAGCACATGCACATGTGTTAAAGGTAACGGGTTAAGTCGCTACTAAGTCTTTGTTTTCTTTTATTTATGGATGAGGATTTACCCTGGCAATGTTGTTTTTAAGCTAAAAGTAATTCTAAACAATAAGTTATTGACAATAGATGGCTGATATATCGATACTTGACGATATTTTCGATATATTTAACTCAATAATATATCGATTTATTATTTTCTTTCCGATAGCTAAAAGTAATTCTAAACAATAAGTTATTGACAAAAGATAGCTGATATATCGATACTTGACTATATTGGGCTTATGAAGAATTAGTTCCATACGATATTTTCGATATATTTAACTCGATAATATATCGATTTATTATTTTTTTTCCGATAGCATCCCTAAAATTGAATTAATTTAGTTAAATAAATATTATTGAATCTTTTTTCAAACCTTTGTTTTCAAAAGGCATTTTAATTTTTAATATTTACTGTGATATTGCCCCGTAAGTCGAGTTCTTGACCCGCATTTCCAAATCTGGCATCTTAACGTGTCATAAAGCCTTTTGTCTCTCAATTTGGAACACGCGCCAATTCGATGACTCCCAATTTTTCACTGCGATTTAAAGCTTCTGGGGGAAAAAAGTAAATAAAGTCAGGGACAAGGGTAAAATATCTATCTGACAAGTACAACAAAAATAACGTCAGTATTTTTCGGGGGGAAACTCCACTTTTCCGTTGTTCCTAGGGCAGAAAAACTTTTATTGGCGCCATTTGGTCTGCCGCACAATACCCATACAGACACAGAACGTGTGTTGTTACAATCCCTTTCCCTAGTTTTCCCCGAAAATCCGATTCCTGCTGTCTCTTTCCGGCATTTCCTTTTCAATGGGATTTTTGGCTTGCCCTCGAATTTTTGGTTTTTGCATTGTGTTTCCATTTGCTTTCCTATATTCCCGCTTCCGATTCGCTCAATGGGCGCTGGGGCGTGGCACCGCACTCACACACATGCTAAACAGCGATGGTTCAGAAAATAGGATATGTAAAATTTTGATTTATCAATCTTCTAACGATATTTTACAAACAAAAAAGGACACACAAAAAACCCACAATTTACAAGATTTTAAAAAATAAAGAAATGTTGACCTAATAAAAATATATTATACTAAACTGTGAAAAATTAAGGATCTTGTAATAGAGTGTTTTCAAATATAATAATTTATCCAATAAATAATATAAAATATCTAAAATAAATAAAAATATTAGAAGATGATCTCAAGGTCATGATCTTCAAACATTTTAAGCTTACGTTATTTATTGCATACATTTTTCCAATCTTACCACTCCCTATTATCCTAACCGCACCTGTAAACAAACAAAAGTTTTCTCTCTCGACTAACAATTATTTTTCGGGCTGCTACAAAAGGGTTCGATGGGCGATCAATTGATATTTGATTAAAAATACAAGTGCCATGATTCAGGCTTTGGGAACCGGCTTTATTTGTGCACATCTCCATATGCAAGCTGGGGCGAGTGTGTGTGTGCATGTGCACAAAGCTCCGGCATAAAGTCTGGCAAACAAAACAAGCCACGCGGTGGGAATAATTATGCAAATGGAATTCATCATATCCAAAGCAAACCCGTGGAGGTAAATTTATATTGCACATAATGCAGCCAAAGGTCAGCGGCTTAAAGCCCTGGCTTATGGTCATTCGTTGCACTCTGTATGGATGATACTTTTTGCTAAAGCTTCTCATTAAATCAAGCTTAGCAAGTGATACTTAAAATTCACTTTCCTGCTGGGGAAAATTTTCCCATTTCGCCAGCACACTCTTAAACTTTTATGTTTTTTTGGTTTAAGTTTCAAGTTTTTCGCAAGTTTTCGCAGTAATCTTTTGATAAAAGGATATTTCGGCTTAATAATAAAGAAAATATTTGCAACACTCAAAGTTAAAAATAAGTTTAATCTGATTAGTTTAAAGTAAGAACTTTTATGAGGGCTTAAGTTTAATAACCTATTAAAAATGCTTCATCTTTTTAAATTTAAAAATCCCAACTTGTTATAAATATTATATTATTTTAAACAAAAGTTTTATATTTAAAAATATTTTGTTAAAATTTACGGGACATTTTCCATATATGGCTGTAACTTTTCCTAAAATATAATTCATCACAATTTTGTAGAGACTTAATTTCTCTAAGTGATCTTTCTCTTATTTATCAAGTTACCTCAGAAACTTTTTCGCCATTTGCGCTTCTCATAAATACAACTTTTGCCACCAAGTCTAGTTTTTCAATCTTCCCAAGCCTCATTTAACCTCATTCGCAAGTTTTTGGCCGCTAATTCCACACAAAAGTCAAAGTTGGCAAGGATTTAAGTGCTCCTTCTGACTCAGAGCAGAGGAAAACACTCTGCTTATCATCAGTTTGTCCTTGACTTTTTCTAATCCACTTCTCGAGTACTATCAACTATTGTTTGATCAGCAAGTTTTTGCGGCCCTCACCTTAGGCTCTCCTCCAAGCATTCGACTTAACCCGTACACAAACAGCCAGGCCGCAGAAAATCTGCATATTATAGGGGAGGCTTCGCCCCGACACCCACCATCCACCATCCTTGCCATTATCCTTCCCCGCAGGACTGAGCCTTGCAAACTTGTGCACGTTCTCGCACATTTATCTGCGCTGCTGAATCTTTGTGCTTAGCTATCAGGGAAAACCGAAAAGCAAATTTCTCCGACAGCCGTTGCAAAAATATTTGCATACTACATATATGCAAGGATATATTTACAGAGGGGAGGACAGGGCGCGGATTATACGCGTAATTAATGCCATCGTAAAGTAGGGAAGGACGAGAAAGAGAGAGACTTCATTAGGGCCTGTCGCTGGCGCTTCATCAGCAGGGCTTAAAGTTATGCCTCCGAAATTGCCGGCATAACTTGCTGGTAATAAGTATTCGACTGACAAATAGCTGAATTATCAACATCTTGGGGGCCATACATTAAACTTACACTTATAGAAATGATTTAAAACAAGTTTTGGCTTTAAATTAATTTACGTTGGCTTGAAGTTTAGTTGGCTATGGCTTCTATTTCTGCCTAATTGCTTAGCACTTATTTAGTTATCTAACAACTGAAGTGGTATAATATTAAATGACTCTTATCTGCCATCGCAGTGTATTCATATTTCTGTTTATCTTTGGGACATCTCCCGGCCTGGTAGCCATGGCAATAGTAATATAACTTTTAGCCAAGTTAGCCTTTGCGTGTTGTGGCCCTGCTCTTGACTTCTGGTGTGGCAAGGGGCGCCAATAGCTGAACAATTCCGCATAGAAGCTCCAATTACACCTAGCCAGATAAACCCCCCTATCGCCTAGTCAAGTCCAAAGTTAAGCCCCCCTTTTCGCCAAAGTGAAACTGCCCGTTTTGCTCGCTAAACCCCAAAGATAAACCCACCCCTAAACCCCAGCCACTTGTCGGTTTCAATGTTCGCTTTGATGTTTATCTAATGACTCTGCACCGAGCTGGTCTGGCCTGGCCTGCATGTGTATCTAACGGATACAAGTGGCCAAACGCCCGATCTCCCCCCTTTTTCGAGCACTTGTAATCTAATCCCACCCGTAACTATTTACAGTGCAGGTTAAACTGTAAGCGCCGGGAGGGAGAGTGAATGCAGTGCACATTTTTTCCCTCAAGCTCGTTATCAATTTCATGGGCGCTTAACCCGCTCTCAGATATCACTTATCAGCACTCGTTCATATTTATATATATAAAAGCTATTGAAATGCTCAATTTAAACTACATAACTCACTTGACGAGGCCACGCGACCGGTCTGCGGTCTGTATAAATAAATCGTTTGTTTAATTTACAAAAACCCAGCCCCACAATTCGATTTAACGAAATCAGTGGCAGATCTCTGTGTTGACACTATAAAAAAGATTTCAATGTTTGTCAGCGTAATTCTGCGGAAAGCCACTCGAATTTTCGTGTTTGCGCACTGATTTTAATTCAATATAATAATATAATTCAAAGATAATGCAAACAGAGAGCACCGTGCGAAAGTGGCACCCTAAATTATTTAGCTAATATTTGTGGTGTTGGCCACTTTGCCAGTCTTTGAATAAATTTTGTAGACAATTTAAAGCCCAAACAAAGGCGAGTGTCTAGGCCACGCGGCACCCTGTCAGAGAGAGAACCGCATAAAAAGGTTCGTTATTAATTCAGGCCATGTCTAAGGCTCTACGGGTGGAGTCCTGGTCCCGAGTTGTGGTCCCAGAACATCGTCCCAGGTTCCCCGACTGGAGTTCTCGAGTGTCAGCTGCTGTTACTCCCCGCTTTGAAGTCGCAAATTCTTCTATTATATGCAAATTTCGTTGCGCTCCACGGGCGTGTAGCGAGTTGCCTCAGAAATGAGCTACATAAATTTATTTTTCGTGTCCTTTCCCGGGTAAGGGTTTGCCTAATATCCACTTAAGTTTGTCAAACGGCTGGCAAGTAGGGATTTAAGTGACAAATACAAGTGGGTTAGGTTACTTAAGGGGGTGATGCTCTCTGGTTTCTACATAATTTATATGTGAGGTTAAATATTCTTAAATTAGGTTTTAAAATGTTCTTACACAAAATTAGCATATACGAGTATTAGTAAAATATATTTGAAAAAGAAATGTTAAAAAGTTCGAGCTTTAACCTCAAGCCCTGATAACGCTTATAAAAATATCCCCTGTCTTTGTTTTATTTTCAGAATATATTTAAGCGCGCTACTCACTGCCTGTCTATTAAAAAAGCCATTAAAAACTTGCTAGGTCCTTGTAAAATTCATATTTTTTGTTGTCGCCTTTCTAGTTTATTTTAGCCATAAAAAAGGGACTGCATAATGTGGTTTTCATGCGGTTTTTCCGTAATGGGCCTCTCAACAAGCGGTTGTCGCCTCCTAATTAGAATGGGATGTGGCGGTCGTTGGCCTTTTTTCTTCTGATAATCAATGGGGCGTGGCCCCTGCCTCTTTTTTCCTGCAACTTATTTTATCGCTTCCTCTTGTGAGTGTTAATTGTATTAAAATTAAAAATTAAATTTAGTTCCACGCCCAGCAAGTAGAAGGTCGTGTCCTGGAAATGGCTCATGCCCATGGCCAAGCAACTTTCAAAAGAAAACACACACTCACGTACTGAAGCCTGCCTTGCAAGAGTCCTTTGTGAGTGAAAATGTGAAGGAACATATTTTCTCCGAGCGGCTTTTCAAGGCAGCTGGCAGAAGGATTTTTCCTTTTGGCAGCGAGAATAAGTAATTTTTATGCAGGGAAAATATTATGTTTGACTAGACGAACATTATTCCGGTTCTATGTTTTTAGTGTGTGCATCCTTTTAGGGGTGGTTTTGCTGACTCCATCACCATCACAAGTGAAGTCTGACGGGGCTTAGGTGGATATTCCAGTCACTAATTAAAGCCGCACAGCATCCATTCCGACTGGTTGTTAGGCTCGTACATCGGCCCCCGGCTAATGAGCCATTATTTTGAGTGAGTAATGCAATTACTGAGTTGGTTTTTATGTTGGCTCTGGCTGCCACGGATTACACTGGGAAGAAGCTAGCTATCGCTCCTATAAGTCAGTTAATTTATTTATTTAAATATTATAAATATGATCTTGTTTGTGGGAAATATATCTCTTAAATTATACTATGCCTGGGAGGCATTTCTGACTTTTTAAAATCTATCAATTTGCAAACTTTGGAGACTCATGATTAGTTCTTTCTCAGTGTACTGTCTTATCCCGTCTCGTGATTCCTGGCTGTGGTTATGTGCTTAACCCACAAGTTTATGTTTTCCTTGCTTTGTTGGGCTCCGTATTGAATGGCCCAGGCTTTTAGTGGCTCAATTTGTAGCAGCTTTTTCCACTCTCCCCGCCATGTATGCTATATATTCGCAGTACATTGTACATCGCTTCTTCTTGTGCATTATTTACTGATGGCAGTCCATCACCTGAGGCCAGGCCACAGCCTCTATGAATATGGAATATTTGTAATTGAAATTCTGTCGGGAACTGGAACTGGAGGAAAGGAACCCACAGAAACGAGGGTGTAAATGTGTGACTTTGGAAGCCTTGTGGGAATTTTTGCCTTCGGTAGCTCGGACATTTTTTCCCTCTTTGCAATTAAAATTAAAGCTTAATTAACTTGAATTTCGTATAACCCTGCGTATTATTAATTAACAGCGTGTGAGTGACACATGTAGCTCTCTTCCCTCTTCCCCTCTAACACTTTACTAATTTGCTTGTTATTGGATCAATGAAAGAAATGCAATTTCATTTATTTACTTCTGGCTAAATTTCCATTACTGAAATTGGCTGAATAAACAAACAAACCCAGAGGCCAAGCGGGCGGAAGGACGGACGCTCACGTAATATTACGTATACGCAATTTAAATGAGTTCGAAGAAGACCCCAAACAATTCCCTCAACATGCATTTAAAGTGAAGTAAAACGCTTACAAATGGGCATATAAAACTCTAACTTTATCCAAGACAGTTTTTTAGGCCAAGTCTTGAAGGGAAGTAGAGGGAAATTCGGCATAAAAGTGGCCTAAACAAGCAGACAATGTTTGGATGTTTGGGGTTAAACAGAAAAACTTTGTTAACGTCAGCAGAAGTTGGTTAACCAAAAACAGATGCGGGAGGAATACTAGGAATTAATATTTGTATATCATTTAGATTTCTATTTTTGTGCTTAATGTATTTAATATTTTCCTGGGGAGCCGTATATAAGTTAATTAGTTAATTCAAAAAATGTATATATAATTTAATAAAGTAGATGCATATGTTAATGCAAAGACTGCCTAGCTAACCCTAAAGATTACCATAAAAACTAATGAGCCACAAACAAACTCACTAAAAGGTTTACGAGTCACTATTATCTTGTCCACCCCTGTAGGCCTGTAAATACTTTTACGGCCATATTCATGTCAGTTAGACAGTTTGGCATATATGTCAGCTATTACCACCACGTCTCTCTGGCTATCTATGAGTTATGAGGACGGCGACAAATTTTCGGCTGCCTTTGGCACTCTTTTTATTTTCTGTGAAATGAAAAAATGTCTATTTCCATTTCGGCGGTGTGTATCTTTGTATCTATAGCGGCACGGGTATATCTTTCGATATGTACGTACGCCAACCCACACTAATTTTAGTCTGTCTGGCTTGTCTCTTTCATTCGCCTTTATCTGCCTCAACATTTCTCTCTCTGTATCTGATGATTTCTGTTTATATACTTGTTTATCATTTATCTATTTTTTCTGTTTCTGCTTTGTTCCTCCGCCAAATATTTACTTGCAGAAAATCTTTTCTAGCCGCGCTGCTGAGCATGTGTCTAATTTATTAGCTCTCACTCTCTCGGCTGCTGCTTTCCTTTTAATATATTTATAGAAATTTATTGACGTGGCTTGGAGAGATGTCTGTTCATGTTACAAGGATACGGGGGATTTTTCATCACCTCGGCTGGGTGTTTATCCTGTCTGTCCTCGCTTCGATCCTCCTCCGATGTCGTTTCGCTAATCTTATTTCCTCGACGCTTGCCCGTATTATTTTTATGATTCATTGCAGCGCTGCCTCAATTGCTAAATAATAAATGGACCTGGCCAGGAGCGGGCATTCCCCCCTTCCTCCTCTTTCCTTTATAGGAGCCATAAAGTATCTGTGCGCAGCAGTTGAATTGCATTTCATCCGAGGCGAAGCTGACAAATTGCTTTGATGGGATTCATTATTCCATTTGGCCGGGGCTTAACGAGCTCATTCAGAGACAATCAAACGCGCCAAGAACAATATGTTCTTCTTGGCGGAAAAGCCCGCGGAATGCACCACTTGACACGCGACTGAAACAAAGGGCTGTAACGCGAGTCTTTGTCTAGGATTCTCCACCATTTTCCGGTTTCCAGAACATTTCAGCCTGCCTGTCATGCAGAAGCCGAGGAGTCCTTAAAATTTAATTTCAATCAATTTGGAATTTTTGGCTGAAAAGTTTTTAGGCAAAGTTTTTACACTCTTTAAATGGGAGCGAAGGCGTTCACTAGCTAAAATATGAAAAGTAATTTGAAACATTTAAGAGACGGAGCTTAAAAACTTGCCAAGAAGAAATGAAAATGTTATGCAAATTACACGAGGCCGTGTAATTTTATTTTTATCTCTAATGTCGGGAGAGTTTTCTTTGGCAGTTTTTCGGTAAAATTCCAGACGAAAAAGATTTGAGGAACCCAGAGAGAGAGACATCCACTTGGCTCGCTTTGTTTATTGTTATTGTGCCCCAGCTCCTGCACTTGCTTTTCTCTATTCCGACGGAGCCTTTGTCATGTCAGGTCTCCTTGCTGTTCCTATCCTGGCTTTCTGTTTTTCCCTAGACTTGTGTCGTGTCCTGTGACGTGCCTTGTGTTTTTCTATGCACTTGGCAGAAAAAATGTGATTTTAGTAGGTAGATTAAAAATATTTAATAAATAAATAAAAGGTTTACCTGTAGTGGTGCTTGGTTTAACAGCTTTTGGTCCCTTTTTTCAATGGCTGAAATCTAATAATACAAGAAAATATAGGTAGGAAATTAAAGGCAAAATGTATTTAAGTTTTTACAAAGATTAAATAGATTTTAAAATATTTTAAAACTAATTTGGGATTTGGAAACCTTATAAGATAAAAGAAATAATTTAGGACCTTTTAATAAATTCTATTGGTATTACATTAAGTAATTCCAATCTTTTACCACTAAAAATAAATTATATTCCAAAGCTTCCTCTCTCTAAAATTCAGTTTAACGTCCTTATTAGCTAAGATAAATGCAAATTTTTCAGACTTAAATTTAATGGTTATCCTTAGGCTTCCATGGCCACTTTTATTCCGAGTGTGAGCCTTAGACTTGGGCGCCGCACGTGGCCACATTGTCGGGCTCATTAAGAGGCAATTGTTGCAACATGTCGCAGACAGCGTCCAAGGATGTTTATTGTTTGCATAGTGCGGCTGCCCTTTCTTATTTATTTTGTACTTTTCAAGCTGCCCCACAGCACGAATTAACTTAAAATGATTTGACTCAAGTGGGGCAACTTCCTCCACATTATCTCTCCGCCGAGTAACAGCAGGTGTAATTTATGAAATTACATTTTCATTTTCATTTTTATTTTCTTCATCTGCGAGACAGAAAAGCCAAGGCTGAGCCGTGCTGAGCCGCGCTGAGCTGAGCGGTGTGTGTGTGTGTGAGTGCGGGGCTGCGATTTCAATTTATTTGGACGATCGTAAAAAAAACTTTTTGCCACCAGCCAAAGTCTGTGGCATACTCTCGGGCTGAAAACGAGATGACTTTGGGGTTTGGGGCTGTCGGAGCTTGTTAAATTTATGTGCCGCCTAATGTTTCATTTGCTTTTGCGGCAGAAACGAGACTGCTGTGCTTGGAGGGCAAGTTTTTAACATTTGATGCCGGCTGACAGCTCGTCGAGTGTCATAACTTTTGCTCGGCTTCGGAACTCGATTTGCGGAGAGAGAAGAAACTCTGACCAACTGTCCTCCAAGTTGTCACAAATGTCCTGTCCTTTTGTCAGGGCTCCCCCGAGAGTCCCAGACTCCATCAATAACGCGCCGCGCCAACAAATCACAAAAGTTTTTGCGGGAAAACACCATTTGATCTATGGTTTTTGGCCTGTTCTGGGGCGTGACTGTGTAATTTATTTGCCATTTAAATTTCAATTACTCGACGGGTGGGTCAGCCCACTTGATTTTGTTACATTTTTCTGAATTTTTATCCCGCCATTGAATTATTGAAGCTCCCTGATTGAAGGCGAGCGTGAAATCCAATCAGTAAAAGTTTGAAAACGGCGCACAACGCGTGCATACCGTATGAGAAAAGCCGCAATTCCCCCGGTCGTGTCTAAACACATGTATATATGTTATATATGCTTGAACACACACACAACCAGACACACACTTGGACGGCTGCACCCAAAATTATGCAATATTTTTTTCGGGTTTTCCAGCAGAAGCTTAAAGAGCCAGGGGAATTTTTTGGTTTTTAAATAAAAGAATTTAAAGAATTCAATGAAACGGTAATGGGGATAGAGAATTTTTATCAAAACTAATATTGTTCTTTTAAAATTGAGTTTGTTTTTAATTAAAATAAGCGGAAATTGCAAGCATGTATTTTCTTTAATTTAATTTATAATGGCTCCTATTTATGTTGCTTAATTTTCTTCCAAACCTTTCCCTCAGTTACTTGTTAATTTTTAATATAAACTTCTTTCAGTAAACGTTTGATATTTAAAAACTTTACTTCTTGATGTCTAAAGTTTGACAATCAAATATTTTATTCATTAAATGTAATAAAATGAAATGCATAGTTTAAACATGGTGAAAGAGGCCACTCGAAGGCTGTTGACTTTTGGAGAAAGGTTGGCAGGTTATGGAATTAAATATTTATCTCTTTTTATAGCCGGATTTTATGCTTTAAACTTTAAAACCCCTGACAATTGGGGAAATCCTCCGCCTTATCATTTACCTGACTTGTTTCCTTGGCTTAAATGACAAGGTAAACGGTTACAGTTTCGATTTCCTTTCTTGCTCCCTTGTGTGATTACTCATACGCCGCGTTGTCGTTGTCGCCAGAGAAACGGAAACCGAAAAAAAGTTGTTAAAGAAAAGTGGCAGATGTGTAGACGGAGGGGTTGTGGGTTACATCTCTCCCACGCACTCACAAACACATTTTCGGGTGTGCCTTGACAATAACTGTGTTTACGCATCCCATTTTCCATGCTCCTCCATTTCGTTTAGCTTTTTTCTCGTTTTCTCTCAATTTTTATATTTTTTTGTTCTTTGTTTTGAGTGTGACTTCGTTGTCGTTCTGGTCGTTCGTTACGGAGAGCACGTGATTTCACTGGGGAGCATTTTAACTTAATTAGGTCTGGCTGAAACATGCAAAGAATGCCAGTCTAAAATGGGCTTAGAGGGGGAGTTCTACAGCGAGGAATGTGGGCAATGTACGTCAGGGTGGACCAGGGTTTTACATCTTCATCCTAGTTCTAGTAAAAGGGACCTGAAATGCCTAGAAAAATATTGAAATTATACTTATTGAGCTTCATAAGCTTGTAAGCAAGTAATTAGGGGAAATACAGCCTAGAGTCTTTCTCTAAAATTTCATATACTTGAATATAAATCACATTAAATATGTATAAACCCCAAAGTATGCAGGTTCACCCCTATAAAGTACACACCCGTAAAATCGCATAATCATTCGCACACGCACACCGATGTTATCGTCATACTTAGAGGTGGCAGCCGCGTATAAGGCCTATAATTTTCCCCCAATATGGCTTTATCCCCCGGCACTGAGCTCTTGTCTGCCAGTCGCAAGATCTATGGGCAATTTAAGCCACAATCAATAATGCGAAATGGAGTCATTAATGTTAATTTGCAAATATTCTCCTCTTTTTCTCCCCATCCGCAGCACCTACGGCCGGGTCACGAGCTCCAGCAGCACAGAAGCTTCGCTTCCACGGCGGAGGACGATGATGGCAAAAAGTCGGACAAGCATAAAAACCAACTGAATTCGGGAGGTGAGTTTCCACGGGGGGTTTCCCTTTGAAAGCTGGCATGTATGTACCTTTGAGATATTTCGTAAATATTTTCCTTTAATGCGAAAAACTGATTGAAGGCTGACACATCCTTCGGGGTTACTCTTGGGGGTAATTTTAAGCATATCAATCATCATCCCAATCGCAGGTCACAGCTCAAGTCGGAAAAGGCTAAAGGGATCGAAAGCCAATCAATACCGGGTTAAGTGCGAGGAAATGGATTCCAACGAATTTAACCCGCTTTTTTCAGTGTTCCAAAAGCTAAGAGAACTGGCTGCAAAGGCACTAAAAACTGTATTCAATGAGGAGTCAGAGCGAGACCAAGAGTTGAAGAAAGAAGCCAAGGCTAGGAGAAGAAAATGTGCAGAAAGTAAAGAGAATTTGGCAAAAAGAAAAGGAAAATTCTCTCAGCGCCCCAAGCTCAAGATCCGAATAAAACAGACCCGGGAAAGGGAATTATGTGAGTTCGTTGCGTGCTCGGGGGGAGTTTCAGTGTTAATCATTTTTTCCTTTATATAAAAGGTAAACTCAAGCCATTCAAGAAACGAATAGTTAATAGGAAAAGAAAACGGAAAAGGCTACGGCGTCATAGGAAGAAAACTAAAAAGAAAAATTGTGAAGGTAGGAATATTATCTCTTACCTTAGGAACCAGATTTTCCAACTGTTTAATTACCCCAAACTCTAGTTAATCTCTTATATTTCAATCGATAGATCCCCTCTCCTTTCTAATCACTTAATTACCCGACCATTTTCAATTTTCTCGCCTCGCCTTCATCAAGTGTTTGTCAATTGTTTGCTTTTGAATCGCTGAAATGAGTGTAAATTATCGATTAATTAAAGATTAGTTTCGACCAATTAGTGGGCATTGCGGTCAGGCATTTCTCTGCATTCCAAACTATTCCATATCCCGGGCAGGTAATAGATAGTTGGCATAATGAATAATGGGGGCCGACAGCTGTCACAGCTCGTTAAATAAATTGCGCATTTATTTATTGGCATAATTTTATAATGTACAGGTGAACAAATGTCTTCGCTTGCGAATTATGTATATTTAAATAATTATAAATCATACTTTGGATAGCAGTTATTGCATAATCTTTTGGCTTTACCTGTAAAGCTAGCTAAATTAGGCTAACGATATGGAATAATAATAACTAAGGTAACCAAAACCCCAAGAAGTTTCCAATTGAGCATTTCGTTTTCGATTTCCGTTCACATCTTGTCGTCCAGGCTGTCGTAGAGCTCGCCATCGGTGGCTGTCTTCTCTTGGACTTCCTCCTCTGGTGCTGGCGGCGGCGGCGGCTCCTTGCTGGGATCGTACACCTCAAACTCCTCAAACTCGATCTCGTCGTATTTGCGTCGCTCATAGATACTCTTATCGTTGGCCACATAGTGACGAACCACGGTCTTATCCACCACCGAGTTGCTGCTGCTGGCATTGCTCAGCCGACGCTCGGGGGGATTGGGAGCAGGAGCTGGAGCTGGGGCAGGGGCAGGAGGAGCCATCACCTGCGGGTGTATCTCCACGGGCACTATGATTTGCGGCCTGTCATTTGGCGCAACGACCTTTGTCGGTTTGACGGCCTTTGTCACGGCAGGAATCTCGAAGCCATTCTCCTGCCTTTCTATATTCCTTGAAAGAACTTCGATGGGCTTGCCCTTGGGAGGATTTGTTGGGATGTTGGCGGTTGTGGCCTTAACCAGCGTGTAGGCCAAGTCCACGTTTTTATTGCGACAAACTTTGCTGGCAACAGCTGTGGGAGTGCTGCCTGGTGGCGGATTCTCGAGGCGAATGTTCATGGCCTGACTTTCGTATGTGGGTGACATCGTCATCGTCATCAGGGGCTCCTCTTCCTGCTCCTCCGCCTCCCTGTTCCAGCCATAACCATTCTCTGGCTGGCCATTAAAGTTTTCAGCCTTCCCGAGATCATCCCGGGGCATGTCCCCGAACACATTGATGTGATTATTTACTGTCACTTGGCGTCGCCCCACCATCGTCGTCGACAAGGGGATTTTCTCCTCCTCGGGATATCTCCTTTCCACCGCTAACTGGCTCTGGCTGTTGATGGTCAACTGGCCATCGCTTTCCATCTGATTCGCCTCAAAGTGATGAACCATTTTGCGAACAACCTCGCTATCGGCGCCGAGCTCATCGCCCCCGCCAGTGCCGGCCAACTCCAGGCGACTGCTGCAGCTGTTGGACTTGACCAACTTGAATTTGATGCCTGTGCACGGGGAGAAAGAAGGATAATGTAGTAATATTTCTATATAGTTATGCTTAAAGCAGATATTACAGTTTTTATGTGGGTTTATACTTCAGGGAATTCGCTTACACAGATAAAGTCATGAAAATGTTGGAGAGATAAATATATAAAAACTTTAGAGAGGCAGATAAAAAATCCTGGCAAGGGTTTATAGTATTTATGTGTTACTCATGTTTGAATATTAAATTGTAAACGTTGTGATTTTTATTTTTAAATATTTGTGACGCCTAGTTTTGATTATCCTTTAGAAATGATGGCAAGAAGTCTTGGTGATAGCTTTGTTAATTCCTTAACTAAAGGAAACTGTTTCTCTTATAAAGATACTTCAAATTAATGCCTTTTAGTCATGCAAATTTTTCTCAAAGTGAAAGGCCTTTATGGTTATGGCCCAGACCTTCTCTTTACCCACCTTGATACGAGTCCTGCTGCTGCTCGTCAGCCACCGTCTGCTGTTTGCTTTGCAATCGATGCTCGCATCTCTCTGTCGGCAGGCACACATTGCAGGCCTCGATTTGACGCACTCTGGAGCGGGTTCCATTCGCCGATCCATTTTGGTGCGACTGAGTGCTGGCCTTCGTGGGTGGCGCCGCATGGCTCGCTGCCGTCTTCTCCAGGACTCGTCCGCCGTAGTAGGTGACAGTTGAGCCGCACTCCCTTATCTTGGCCAGCACGTCCTGAAAGGGGAAAGAAAAAAAAAAGGAAAAGATTATTCGTTGGGTCTGCCATCAAGGGCTAATGGTCCATAAAGCCACACGCAAAAGGACCGCACCCGAAAAAAGTGGCTATGCACATTAAGAAATATATATATTTAAAAAATAATTCAACTGAGGAATTTTATTTATAAAAAATTGTGCAATTTAGCTGTTAAAATTGTATTTTAACAAATTATCTTAGTTCTTTTATTTATTCTCTGATGGAAAAAAAGAACTTTAAAAACTTCTGGAAAATCTAAGAAACAATTTTCTAGCTAATAAAAATATATGAAGATATTAAATATTTAAAAACAAATCATTTAAATTAATAATATAAATATTTCTCTAATTTAAAACTCAATTATAATCATTTAAACTTCGTAAATATTTTTATAACCAACTTCCTACCTCAAAATTTATTTAACAAGATTACCAAATCAATTATTAAATATTTCTACCCTAAAAAGACTTCTAATTTTCTTGCGATGTACTCACATTGCTGACGTAATAGTTCTCGCACATATCCTGCTCCACATCGTCCTCATACTGGTCATCCTGCTCATCGTCCTCCTCGTCCAGATGCTCACCACTCTCCTCCTGCTGCTCGCCGTGGCCCAAATTATTTTCATAAATCTGCCGATACAGGGATTCATGGGCGCCTCCTCCTCCTCCCGTACCCGATCCCAGGCACCAGGTGCGCCGGCTGGCGAACTTGGCCCGGGCCTTGGCATTGGCAGCATTGCTGTTGTGCCGCCTGACCACGTCCTGCACGTGGACATCCTTGCAGGCCATGACGGGTGTCTCCTGGTGATGGTACTCGCCGCAGGGCGAGCTCAGATCCCCGCTGGAAATGCCACTCGAGAGACTGGCATTGTCCCAGTGCTTGGCCTTGTGCTCCTCCAGCAGCTCCATGCCCTTGGGCTGCTCCTGACTGCTGCCGTAGCTGGTGTCTATGGTCAGGTATCGGTAGCCACGAGCACGCCGGGACTTTGGACTCAGCTGGCAGGCGGAGCCACCGAATTTCTGCTGGGACTGCACCAGCAAACCCTGGCCGGGAGTGGGCAGGACATTCTGCTCGAAAAAGCGCCTCACATTGCGAACGGTGTCCGGATCTGGCAGCTCATCCTCGTAGAGCTCCCTGTTGACCCTGACGGGCTGGTAGAAGAAGTGCCTCTTGGCCGCAGCTCCTCCGATTTGTCTCTGTCGGGTTTTTCGGGGCTGGGAACCCCCAGTGGCATTCACTGCCCTTGGAGGCTTTGGAGGCGGTACCGTTGTCATTGTGGGAGCGTTGATTCCCACCTGCAGGGGACGCTCTATCTTGGTCCGCACGGGCTCCACAATAACCACATTGTTGTTGCTCAGCAGCTCCTGGAAGCTGTACTCCTGCAGGTACTGGATGAGGCCATCGAACTGCGCCTCCTTCTTGTTGCGCGTGGCCAGGATGTTGCTCCGTATCAGTTGCTGCGACTTGAGCACCTTGTACCGGATGTGATCGAACTGATCTTGGTCCTCGTCCTGGTCCTCGTCCTGATCCACTGCTGCCTTTACAATGGTGGCCTTCTGGGCTCCCTCGCCCAGCTCCACAATCTCTATGGAGGGCGGCATCATGCTGCAGAAATCATTGGCAACCGGGGATTTATCCTGGTTGTGGGCCGTGGTCTCACCACCCAACTGGAAGTGGACGCCTGGCTGGGTCTCCGCCACCTTCTCCTGGTCGGCCTTGAGAGTTTCCGGCTCATTGCCCGCCAGTTTGTTCCAATAGCATCTGACTGCATCAACTTTCTGCATATATTCATTAGCCAGCTCCCCGTTACCACCTCTGCCTCCACTCGAGCTAATTGTGCTGGCCAGGCTCCTGGCACTGCTCCTCCTACGCAGGGTGCCAGCAGATACTGCTCCTGCCCCGCCCTGAGTGCCCCCGCGGCCATCCACAACGTGCAGGATTTGAGGTCGTGACATTTTGCCCCGGGTGAAGCTCGAGGAGTCGCCGTTGGTGGTGGCCAAAACCTTGACAGGCCGGGCCTTGTAAATGGGAGCGCCGGTGCTGAGGATGCGGTGCACCAAGGGCTTGCTGCTGCTGCCACTCGAGGAGCTCACCGAGCGTCGCAGGGAGCGCTGGCTGGGACTGCAACTTGAGTTTGAATTTGAGTTTGAGATTGCTTTGGGGCCGGGATTAATTCCCCGCTTGGCCTGCTGCCGCTTGCTCTTCTCCGCGATGGCCTCCTTTTGGATGATATTGTTCTGGGCGTCGGTGACAATGATGTGGAAGGATGGCGTGGGCTTGGTTTGTTCCTGTCGCTCACGGATTTCCTGGGCACGACGCTCGATTAGCTTGCTGAAATTGGCCACCTCAATGGAGGGCGCCTCCTTGGGTTGTTCCGCCTGTGAAATGGATACAGAGAGGTTGTCCTCCTCCTCCTCTGCCTCTGCGATTTCCGGCGACACCACCTGTTGAGAATCTGAGAGCTCCTCTGTCAAAGGTGGCGGGGGTGGCGGCAGGGGTTCCTCTTCCTCCTCTGTCTCCTCCTTTTCCTGTGATTCCTTTGGCGGCTGCTCTTTTTCCTTGATTAACTCTTGACGCTCTGGAGCGAGGAAATCCTTGTGTATCTTTGGCTTATCCTTATCCTTATCCTTTTCTCGGTCCTTTTCCCGGTCCTTTTCCTTTTCCTGCTGAGCTGCAGATGCCTCCCTTTCGCGTTCCCTCTCGCGCTCCTGGAACTCCTTTTGCCTGGCCTTTTGGTGGGCCCGGCCAAAGCGTCGAATGGAATCGTAGGTCTCGGCGCGAGTCACCACCTGCTGCTCCCTCTTGGCCTCCTTGCGCTGCTGCTGCCTCTGCTGGTTGTAGGAGGACCTCAGCTCCTTGTCTATGTTCTCGCAAACCTTCAGGCTCACGCCGATGTTGACATCGGGCAGGCTGTGGTACTGGTTCTCTGTGAGATTGGATTTGTTGTTGGTAATTATAAAAGAGTCGGTGGCCTGGCGCTTCAGTTCCGGCGGCTGTGGCTTCGTGGCTTCCTCCTGCTTGAGCTTGCGCTTCTCCACTGTGGCCAGGATCTTGGGCTTGGGTGTGTGTTCTACCTTCAGGACCTGCGTAAAGATCTGGGCCTCAACTTTTGAGGTGGTGCAGGGAGCAGGCTCCTTCTTGTGCTGCTTGGCCTGCGGTTCATAGACGGTGTCCTCGATGGAAATGTGCAGCAGACTGCGCGTCTCCAGCTCGCCACTCTCGCCGCAGCTGGTGAAGGTCCTCTGCTCGAAGGACTCGCAGCTCTCGCCTATTAAGGTGCAGTCGGAGCTGTCCTCCGAGGAGAGGTAAACCGAATCGTAGGCTATCAGCCGGTCCACCTGGTCGGCGTGGTGGTGATGCGGCTGCCTCAAGGTGCTGTCACTGTCGCTGGCCGTTGGAGGCTCCGTGGGCGTAGCTTCCGAGTCGTGTTCCTCCTCTTCACCCTCCTCCTGCTCAGCTTCGCTGCTCTCCAGACGTGTCCTGGCCGTGGTGGTCAGGCTAATGAGTTCGTAGCTCTCTTCTCCTTGGTCACCCTGCTGGTAGATCTCCTCGATGTGGGTCAGGTCGTACTCCTGCTCCGAGAGCGAGGGACTGTCTGTCTGATCGTCCGAGTTACTAGTCGTGGTCTCTGGGAAGATGCTGCTCTGACTGTGCTCGGGACAGGACTCGCCTCCTGTGTCCAGGTGTCGCTGCAGGCAGTTGGCGTGGTGATGCAGGCTCCTGTGGTGCTGCTGCTGCTGTCTCCTGGACTGATAGATCCTGGGACGCTCCTTGAGCAGGCTAACGGCCACCTGTTCGAGGGCTTCCAATTCTAGGGAAGAGGGCTGCTGCTGCTCGAGGTGATTCTGGTGCAGCGAGTTCTTGAAGTAGTCCGAGTTGAGGCTCTCCAAGTCGCTCTTGTCGTTGTGCCACGGATGCAGTGGCTCCGCCAGACCCAAAGCCAAGGCGTCCAAGCGTTTCAGATTATCGTAGTAGACATCAAAGTCACGCGATGGGTGTCGCTGCTGCTGTTGGAGTTGCTGCTGCTGCTGCTGATGCGAATCGCAGGTGTTCGAGTGGCTTCTCTGGCTCTGGGCGTCCTCCGTTGCCGTCGGCGGCGTCTGCTGATCCGCTGGCTGATCACCGGCCAGCAAGGTCGTCGGATTCAGATTCGCTTTGCCGTTCAATCTAAGAGTGGGAAAAAAAATCATCAGAAACGGCAGGATGGGCTCGTTAATGGGGCCATTGTTATAAACATAAAGTTACAATTACAATTACGAGACAAATGATGACTGCTCATCTCGCTCTGGCCTGACCTCGTTCTCAGTGTCATGTGAGCGTTGTCTCAATCAATCAATCAATCAGTCAGCATTCGCAGAAATCGGAGAAATCGCATAAACAAACAAAAAGCAAAACCAAACCCAACGGAGAATGTCAGGCAGTCAAAACGGAGTTCTTGTTTGTCATTCAAATGGACAGCAAAAAAAAGAACTATAACAAAAACAAATAGAAACAACGACAGGTGATTGATAGAGTTGTGAACACAAACATGAAATTAAATGTGTCAAATCGGTGACGAAGGTGTAAGCACAACAGGATGTTGTAGGTCTGAAAAGTGTAAAAGAGCTTGTAAAAGCTTGTCAAATAAATGTTTCCTGCATGTTAAGCGAATTATGTGAACGATTAGAGAAAAGAAATTTGGGATTTTAGTAAAATAAGCTATTAATATTCATTTTCAGAGTATATAAATTACAAAATTATAGCAGGGAAATTTTATAAACTATTAAAAGGGGCTGTCACAGTCGCCACTGTTTTTATTAATGTGGCGACCATGACTTTTTGACAAGAAATGGCAAAAAATAATTTAATAAAAAGCCTAAATCATATTAAACGTTTAGGATTTCGGTATTTTGAATTTATGGCTTTAAAAAAATAGTATAAATAGGCTAATATTTATTATAATACACTGACAGTATAATTAATCGCTTTAATCCAACTATAAGTCATAATCACTTGTGATTAATATTATTGCGATTATTATTCCCCAAGTGGATTTAATAGCTAGCTCTTATTAATTTTCTAAAAAGGAATTTAAATGTTGAGCTTTAGGGAAAAAGCTAATCAGGTGATTTAAATATATTAAAAAGCATTTATCTAAATAGGTTTCTCGAAATCTAGTATAGCTATAATTATAAACTGCACATATTAATAATTCCTCCCTTTATATCACTTGTTATTGAGTGAAATTGCCATTATTATCTCTTTTGATTTCATAGCCGCTTGGCTGCTTGACATTCTCTGAATCGAACGAACCTCTTAGCAGCTCGGATTCTAAGCCTCCATTAGTTCGTATTAAAGCCAAGCTGCTGGCTGAAATTTCCCCCCCTTTGAACCCCAGATCAATTTCAGTTGCACGCTGCACTCGTCGAGTTGAGTGTTTAGCCAGCGACTTGACGCGACGATTTGCGGCAAATTAAATAAAAGCCCGAGAACCGAGACCGGAGACCGGAGACTGAATGCCAGGAGCTTAGGCGGGGGGCAGGAAGGATGCGATTTCAAGTGCGATGGCAGCTGTCATTGTCAGGCTGCGCAGGATAACGTGTGTGCTAATGGCAGGAGGACGGGTAGAGCAGAGCTAAAAGCTTTTCCAGCTTCCTGTCACCAGCCCCAGGACTCATATGCAGCCGCAGCCAGCATAGTTATGCTGCCCAAACAATTGACAAACAACAAACTTTTCCGATTTTAATTAAACAAGCGAGTGAGTTGCTCAAAGAAGCACTAAATGAGAAAAAACTAACTAAACTTTAACTGCACAGAAAAGTTAGAGGTTCTTATGTAACTCGGTCTGGCGTTCGCTTGTTTGGACTTTGCAGTTGTCACTAATCAGGCTTAGGTTTAATCAACAAACCGCATTTACAGGCAACAGTTCTTTACAAAATAATAGCACGGGGAACTCTTTTATATTATAGTAAAAATTTAACTGCTTAAACATGCCACTTTTTCCACCTCAACTGTAGTCAGCCATGCTTAATGCAACAATGACCTCGTGTCATGACCCTGACCGGCCCACAAAGCCAACGTCAGACGCACAAGCCAATGAGAGCACCGAAAACCAATGAAACCACCGGCAACACAAGCGGAAAATGGCAACAGCGACAACAAACCAACCGCAACAATTTGGCCGCCGGCTCACGAATTCAAATTGTTTAAAAACGAAAAAGCGCAAATTGTGCCTGTTCCGAGACCTGTTGAGTTTGCGGCGAGCGACGCTCAACGACTGACTCAACGCTGGGCATATCAGATCCAGCTAAAACCGAGCTGGGGTTTACGCGGCGTATGCGTGATGCAAACGAGAGCTAAGCACTCGAGAGCAAAATCATTGTTTTAAGCAACATTCTTTAATATTCTTTAAGCAACAGCTGCACTCATTTTTAAATGCTCTTTGTCTCTGGAGTATTTTTTAAATTTGTAATTAGTTATTTACAATTAATAATTAAAAGTTTAAAGCCCAGTGCCTGGTGACTCACTTACCGTGGCGATTCGCGGAAAAATCCACGACTAACTAGCCGGGCACGCGGTATTAGCTGCGATCGGCGACGACTGCTGTTTGCGGACCCGATTTGCAGGTCGCTAAATGTCTCCTCACGGATTACGGCCAAGCTGCGCGATCTCCGCAAGCTGCACGACTCGCTGCCCAAAATGTCGAGCAAGGTGGCTGCAGCGCTGGCTACTCCGCTGCTGGATGAACCACCATTTGTGAGCTTCGCAGAGGCGGAGGCGGAGATGGTGTTAGAGCTGGGTGTGGTGGCTTCTCCAGACTTTTCTGGAGTCCCAGTAGAGTCCTTTAAAGGCAGAGCTAAGAAATTGAGAAATAAATAATCAATGTTGATATAGACAAGCTAATTAAGAAGATAGATCAATTATATTTAAGAATCCAATACTCTTGATATTTTCGTTAAAGCAATTACACGACATGGCCGAGTAGCTTGCGATCAGGTTTACCCCAATGAAGGCCTCCACTCACCCGCGTAGCTATCGACTTGGTCTAGCGGAGCTTCCGCATCGAATCGCCAATAGAACTCGGCAATGTCCAAGGCATTCTCATCCCTTTCGAGTTGCGTGTAGTCCAGCGATCGGGCGTTCCTCAGCTGGCCGCTTCCGGTGCAGTTACCACTTCCGGGCACGCCCACCCGGCACTGCGTCCAATGGGGCTGAGCGTGGGGATGTGAGTGGGAATGGGAATGGGAGTGCGAGTGATGATGCAGGAGGTGACCCGACTGCGACTGATGGTGGTGGTTGGGGTGATGGTGATTTAGGAGCTGCTGCGAGTGGCGACCTAAGCCAGAACCGGCTGCTTCGTGGCAGCTGGTGGCCAAGTCGAGATGCGATATGGACTTGTGGGTGTGTCGCCAGCCAGCGGCACGCAGCTGCGGACACCGCGGATCGTGGGTGGTCTGCTGATGGAGCTGCTGCTGGTGCTGGTGCTGGCCACCAGTGGTGTCCTCCAGACGCACCCGATCCACGTAGTTGTGTTGGTAGCTGTAGCTATCCTTGCCACTAGAAGTTTAAGGTTTTATAATTAAGAAATAATATTTCTTTTTCTAACATTTTTTTTGATTAAAGATTATGTATTTATCCTAAAATATGCCAATAAATTAAGTACAAATTCGGTATCTTTATTATTTATTAAATTTTAATGACCAAATTCCACTTAATGTTTATGTTTTTTCAAAGTAATTAGTTTCCCAATTTCCAGAATTAAGTTTCTCCTCTCAAGCTGCTTTCATTTGATTAAAAGTTTATGGCTAACGTAATAAGACATTAAATTAAACACTTGATGGCCCGAAATACACTTTAAACACACTTGTCTTAATGTAGTTTCGGCAAATTTATAGCCACCGAACGCAGGATATTATGGTCTTTGTGAAATTGCTTCGTTGAACACCTTGTTCTCTGTCTGACATACAGTTCATTGCGTGCCGGCTAAAGTGATGCTGGATACACATAAGGAATGGCCTCGATTTTATGAGCCATTGCCACCTGTCTGCCAGTTGAATTAAGCTCCTCCAATGGTGATTCGAGGGTCGTAAACATTAGTTTTCTCCGACTGCCATTGCCATCATTCATTCGAGCTGCAGACTCCTCACAGACTCTCTCCAACAAACAATTTTACGAGCCAGCAAAAGAACAGAAAGTTTGCTGGGGCGAACGAAGCGTTTAAGCCAAAAGGACTATGGCATTTGCTTACCATAGCCCTTGCCCTGTTTTCCGACCTTCTTTGACTGATTGGAGGAAAATTGCTTAGCCAGCACCAGCAGCAGCAGCTTTTTCCCTTTTTTTCCATCCACCTGAGCTGCAAAATGAAGTGTGAGATCCGCGGCAGCTGTGACTTTGGTGTTTTGTGGGGGCGCGATGCCATGGTGGGAAAGCCAGAAAAGCCGGGAAAAGCTATTTGCCATTTGTAAATGGAAAACGTCTGCCATCGATTGGCAGATTGATTGCGAAAATAGCTTCAGAACTTTGGTCAGGCCGGAGGGGAACTGGGAGTAGTTTTGAGTTATTGCAGATGCATCTCATCAGGGTATCTGACTTGGTCAGGGATCGGGAGAATTAATGAGTTTCAGGGGGATTTAGGTAGTTTTAAGGGAGAATTTTATGTTAATTGTACTTTACTAATTAGTATTGTGATTAAAATCAAACAAAAATATGTATACATTCAAAGAAAATATGAAAAAGGTGAGAGAAATCATATATTCTTTAAAATAAATAAATACAAAAATCTCTTAGCTCTCAAAGTATTTTGAACATCTTCTTTAATTAGCTCTTTATTTGTTTCCAAAAAATCTAAATGAAAAGCCTACAATGCCATTTCCAGTTGAACCAAAAATATGTTTAAAGTTCTTTCAGCAATTTAAAGAAAACTAACTAAATAACAATTTTCATATTTTAACAACTTATAAAATAAAATAAAGTAGGAATAATGGCAGGCTTTTAAAATTGTAGCTGGCAGCTAAAAGCAAGAGAGAACTTTTCTGCCCAATCTCTGCACAATTTGCATTCAACAAAATACTTTCTAATACCCAAAGTTCAGGTGCATACATTTTCCCTGACCCCCGCCTGCTGCTACGGTTTCAGTGTTAATTGCAGGTGTTTTTTGGAAAGGGAAAGGGAAAGGGTGGGCGTCGCCACCTCGGCACATTTAACCGGATGGTTGCATTTTAGATGCGAGTCATTACAATTGCAAATGTTGCCAACTAATGTTTAACTGTGCGGTAGGGATTCCATTCTCCATTCTCCATTTTCCAGCCTCCATCCCCTGGAGGTTCCGCCGCGCCATTCTGGCGACTGCAGTTGAGCCTGGTCGTCGGGCGTCTGGGCTCGGGCTCTCCTGCCGCTTGTCCTTGTTGTAGAAGCGCCCGACTTTATGGACCGAGCCGAGCATCAGCAGCTCACATAAAAATAATAAAGAAAATAAAAAGCCAGAAAGTGCTGAACGACGTCGACGGTGTGCTCTCCTGCCAACTGCTTAGCATTGGCCTGGCCTCATTTTCACTGCTCTATTGCTGGCACCATTACTTTTTTGGCCAGCATTCTTTTGGGGGTTGGCAAACACACATACGAGTACAAAGTATGGTGTGTATACACACACCACACCACACACTCCAGGGGCCAAACAGAGGTTAAAGCGAATGTTCTTTTGCTGCCATTTTGTAGCGCTTTCGTTTTGTATTTCACTTAAAAATTAATTAGACGGATGTCAACACGGCGAGGAATGCCTCTTCGGAATTGTTTCCTTGCGTGTTAACCTAGGGGCGATAATATCTCACTTTTTGTAGTACAGTGAGGACTCGAAAGGATCAATTTCCTTAGTTAAAACCAATAACTTGATATTTAATATGAAAATATGATATTCAAAACTACATTTTATAGTTTCTTTTATTTAATTATGCAAAGAGTTCAGTACTCTGAAACAGCTGTATAGCCAACCCTTTTGCTTATCTTCTGTGTGTTTTTGCCATGAATTAATAACAATTTAACTACCAAAGTGTATGTTTTATAGCACGCTTTTGTTTTTCCAAGTTCACTTCATTAAGCAAGCACTGTATTATAATTATATTTTCTTAGACTTGGCGAGAGCCGTTTTTCCGCTTTCGTTTCCTTTGAAATTGTTTTGCCTCCCGAAGAGCTTTGGATTTTAATTACTGCCCGCAATATGTTCATTTCGTTTCAGCGAGGAATATAAAGCGAGTTGCTAATTGCCTTTAATGCCATTTTATGACTGACAGCGGGTTATAAACATTCTGGCACTCTGTGTGCTTCTCTATTTCTATTTCTCTATTTTTGTATTTCGCAAAATCATTAAAATTACAAATTCGGTTTGAATTTCCAGTCACGTGTTGGCTTTTTGTTTCGTTTGCAACTTGATTTTATTGTGACACGCGCCGCATTAAATTTCTCACTTTTCTGCAACATCTTTCCCTTGGCCCAAGGGCAAAGCGCGAAAAACGCGGAGAGGGAAAAAAGTCAAACGAGATTTGCGTGCGATTAGTGAGCGATTTTCAACGCGTTATTTGCCAAAATAAACCCAGAAAAAATACACGCAGCACACCGCGGCTTTAACTAAATAATGAGAGAAAAAAGGCTAATTAAAATGCCACAAACTATTTAGCACACAAAATACAAGAAATATTATTACTATGATTGCCATGCATATTAATAGGCAAATAATATATCGAACAAAGAAGCAGCCTCAACTCAGCATTTAAGAGAAGCTAATTAAATTAAGCCACAAAAAAATGAAAACATGTTCGTGCCAAAATGGAAATGAAAATGGTAAAACTCGCATGGCAGCGCCAAATTAATTAACACAGATATCTATTGGGTGAAAAAATAGGCAAGCCAGCAGGCCGGCAAACCGCCAAAGAGCGATTTACATGAACACCAAAAACAGATACAGATAGAGATACAGATACAGCCACCGGAGCATAAAGTCGAATAAAAAAATAAATACATAAAATCATTCGCAATCGGCATTCTCACGCGGCCAGACAATAGACGGCAGTATTGTGAAAATAGAATTAAAAATAAATAAAAGAACGAGCGAATAATCAGAGCGTATTGTTGAAGACTCCATCAACATCATCCATCCATCCATCCATCCAATCTGAGAGTTGCCCAAAAACCTGTCGAAATTGTTAGCAAAAAGATGCGACATTTCAAATGACATTTTCCGTAAATTGCCGCAATATTATAAGGTCAGCGGTTCGAGGCGGTGGAAGATGGAAATAAATGCTAAATCAATTTTCCGCTGCCTGCCTGTAGCTGCGGCGGTTGCCCGCAAATTGCATTTCATTTTCTGGCTTTGCACGCGACCGTCTCTCGGGACATAAATTAAGTGAGAACTTGGCTCTGTCGATGAGTGGACAAATAAGTTTCACATTTCGCATTTGTCGCAGGACACTCAATCATCTAAAGTGGAAACGGAAAGCCTGAAATGCCTGCCTGCATTTGGGCTGTAAACAAACTTTGCAACTTGTCTGCCCGATCCCTGAGGTCAAAAGTTTTGGCCTTTTATTTTTGGAGAAAAGGGGTTAAGTTTCCAACTTGATGGGGATTTTATCTACAATTTTATTTGTGAATTTAGTTCAATTAGGGAATAAATATGTTATATATGTACATATATACTAGGCCATATTTTCAAGCGGGATATTGTTTTATAAAATCTACTTTAGAAGCTTTTCTTTTGGATAATTTACTGGAGATAGAACTGGTTTTATAGTGTTAGTTATTAATATTTATATTTCTATAAGGAAATGTAAACAATTTATTATTAAATATAAATAATAATACTTATATTCATTATTTGAATTTAATTAAGCCATGTTAAATGAGCATTTTTCGGTGTACTTCAATTCCCAAGTTAAACCAAAACTTTACTTTAATTAAATGTTACTTAAGCCCATTCCTGCTTAAGTAATAAATGTTGTCAATCATCCAACTAAAAAATACTTTACAATTCAAAAGCCCACAGGTCACAACAACTTTTGAGTGTGTGTGTGTTTACCCCTCAAAGCAAACAGATAAATGCTGATTTAATCTGCCAGTCTCAGCCTCAGATGAACCCCAATTAATGGTTAATATTAGCCCATTCCCAGGCGAGAGCATCTTACCCGAACGAATGACAAATGGATTCCTTAAATCATTAATGCCTCTAGATTAATGGGGCGTATGCATTGATTCTCCTGCAGGCAACGACAATATTGACACACTCACACACTCACTGCGAGTCGTTCGAATAAATTACTTGGGTTTTGTGGGCCACAAACAAACACTCATCTTCATCTTCGCTCTTAGCCACTTTTAGCCACAAATTTTCCCATTTTAACCCAGTTGAATGGTGAGGCTTTCTATTGATGAAGATGGCGCCACCGCCTTTGCACACTTTGTTGATTTTTGTGGTTAATGCAAAATGAGTTTATTGTCCATGAAATGGCCGAAAGGCAATAAACAAAAAACGAATCGAAACGAAACGAGGAAAAACGCGCGCGATTTTTTTCTGCTTTATATATTTCCACCGGGTTTTCCTCCGAGCTGTGTTGCCGCTTTTACGTCTCGCCGTCGACTGAAGAAGAGCTGAAAAGCTGGAAAAATATCGGAGCGCATGCGCGCCGCCGCTGCCGTGTGTGGCAGGTGGCGACTGCGCAGCCAGCGTCATCTCACTTGTTTGTTATTATTTTTTTTTGTGTTTTGTGTTAACCTTTTTCAGTGGCAACCCCCTATTATTATTGTTGCTTGCCTGCAGCAGCAACAATGGGGCAATTGCGAGTGTCGAGTTTCAAACTTTTGCCTTGCCTTTTCGGTGTTAATGAAATTTTCATGTCTAAGTGAAAAGTCGTTTGGCGCTCAATTAAGCCGAGAAAATTCAGTGGCAGCGACAAAGCGGCGACAGCTGGCGGCATTATTGGCCCGAAAATTGCAATTGCCGCACCATCAAATCCGAATTTGTAATCCGCACGAGGAGTCTTGCTTCCGAGAGGTGAAAGGTCGCGGGAACCCTTTCTCTAACTCGCTCGCCCCCTGAGATGATGATGATGTTGCCCTCTGAATGACAAATGAGAAACGTCTGCTACTGCTACTGTTTTTATTTTTTTGTTCAACTCTGCGGGCTAAGCTATTAAGGCCGAAATACAGTGGGCGGTAGTTTTTGCTCATAAAACACAGTGGCAAGCCAACAAATTCTCAAATCATAAACACAACACACGCCAATGCCAACTTCTCACCAACTCCCTAGGGTGTGTATGGTTTTTTGCGTATTTGTTTTTAAACTTTTATAAGCTCATAACTTTCAACGCAAACTATAATAAATATTTTAATAAAAACAGTCAGCAAACTACATTTAGAATGGATTAAATATTGCAAATATTAATATAATTATATGCAAAAATATGTAAATACTAAGAACAAGAGCAAATCGGTTTAACATGAATAAAGTAATGAACTTTTGAATGCCTATTAAAGCTTGTATTATAACTCAATATGTAAAATTAGCTTTTTTATTATGTTCTGTATTTTAATAATTAAAATATGTATTTTTAAATTTAAGTAATAAAGAATAATAAATGCTAATGCCTTTAATATTATTAAATAATCATTTATTCATGGTTTTTGCTTTTCTTTATCTTAAAATATGAAATAGTTTTAAATAATATAGAGAATGAAAGCTATATCTTATAATATCATTAGAAAATTGCTTATTTATTGTTTATTAATTTTATCTTTTTGCTAGGAATAAATTAAGCACACAAATAGTATAACCAATAAATTAATAAGAAATTTTTCATGGTTTAGGGAAAATGTAAATGTAAATGTTGTGAAAGCAAATACTCATTTTCTTAAGCCCCATTCATACACGTAGTTATTTTCTAGCACCAGACTTTCTATACAAAATTTGTTTCTATACAAAAATTTTGTGAAAACATTCACTTCAAATGTTGCTCATTTCAGAACCTAATTTCCCAGAGTTTTCCCAAAAAGTTTTCCCCTTCCCATCAATCGCAGTCTCTCGCCCCACTGTGTGCTCGCCGCTGCTCCATGTGGCAATGCTCGTGAATAATGCAAAACAAAAAGTTCCCAATGGCAAGAGGTCGCCTGGCTGCCTGCTTGCCTGATGGGCTTTTGGGTCCGGCTCTCTGGCTTTTGGGCCCCAGCAATGAACTCGAGTGAACTATGGGAGTCAAAGCCAGTACTGAACCTGCTCCCTCTGCTGCTGCTCCCTCCAACCCGCTTAACTTTGCCTGCCAGGTGTTTCGTCATCGCTGAGCAGCGCGTCACCTAGTTTAAATTCGGTGCTTCCAATCCGCAAAACCCTGCTCGCTGCTGAACAACAACAAAAGCCGGCGGAAATGCGTTGCTCAGTTGTAATCAAGTAACTCGAGCGGATGCCAGCGAGTCACTCGTACGTACTCGCATCATAAAAGCGGCAAAAAACGAGAGCTTGCAACATAGTCAGGGTGCAGAGGCACAAAAGTATTCATAAGTTGTCACCATAAGGGTTTTTGGAAGTATAGAAATAGGCTATTTTTGTGGCAAGTTAAATATATTTGTATTACTTTTTAATTATAATTTATATCCATCTTTAACAAAAGGTTTTAAAAGCGAATAAATCCTAAAAATTAAGGTATAAGAATTATATTTTTTCCAATTTAATTCTCAGTGTACTGTGTGTCGACAGTGAGAGTGAGAGAGTGCCCGGTGGTGTGTGTGGAAATGAGGAAATGAGGCACTGAGGCAGTGAAGCGCAGAGCAGCCGTCAAATTGATGCAAATGACGCCGCGGACACACGGCTGGAAACAGAAGAAACGGCTCCCAAATGTGTCCGAAAGAGTGCCTCTCCCACTCTGGGCTTCGTTTTTTCTCTTTCTCTGGTTTCGGCCAGCTCAAAATGACTTTTTAATGCTGTGACATATGGCTGTTAGCTAAACGCATGTGTCCCTAGCAGACTTCTACCCATTCTGGATATTTTGCTCCCTCTTATTCCGGATCGGTTGCCAGGCACGCATAACTCGGGCTTTTGATTTGGGTTTTTTGGCCGGGAGCGGGGGACTGGAGACAGCTTCCTGTTTTGTCGCCTTTGTTTTGACTCGAAAAGCCCAAAACTCCAGCCACCCTTTTCCGATTTTCCTCTCTGACAGCTCAGCAAAGCGGAACCAATGAAATAATTTTATTTTTGCTCTTTCGCTGGCTTTTCATTCCTGAACCACAAAAGAACTTTTATATTTTTTGAGCGCGATATGGGATATATATGATTTTTTTATTCAGCAAAAAGCTGCTTTTTTGGCTTTGCCAGCGGTGTAATGAAATAAGTCAACTGTGACCAGAGATTCTCTTTTTTTGGTAATATTTGTTGGGGAAATGAAAGAATAAAATAAAAGTTCTGTGAGTTGAATGGCAGCGGTAGATGGAGTAATAGGGTTTTTAATTGGGTTTGTGGTGTGATTTAATATAATGGGAGAGTTACAAAGATTTCTTATGAAATCTAACCTCATAACTTGAGATTATTTAAACATTCTTGCTACTTTGTAACCTTGAGGTCTAGAAAGATTAATTAATTTCATGAAATAAGGGACTAACTTTCAACTTTACTGAATTCTATTTCCAACCCAGTTAATTAAATATAACTTCCTCATTTACCTTTCTAACTCTATATGTACGAGTTTTTGGTTTTCTAATGGAATTACTTTGAGTAAAAATAAATGAGGTCCGAGTCAAACTGCTGCTTTTAACCAGCACCATCAGCATCCATCTCGGACTTCATTCTGTTTGACTTTTACTCTCCCTAAAGACGAACGTTTCTCCCAATTTAAGCAACATCAGAGGCAGCAGCACGTCCTGCATAAATTGATACGAATTACATTTGTGCACCCCAGATGATCCTTTGAACTAGAAGAGCTTCATCCGGACTCAGAACCGGAACCCTTGGCTCCTCCCCCCCCACTATCTAAATTAAATCCCCCAGCGGAATGCTTTATATGAATACGTGTTCCTTCACGGAGCTGCGTGTTTCGAAAGCGGAAAGAACAGAGGCAGTTGCAGTTGCAGAGGCAACAATGCATTTGGGCCAATTTGCAGTTGCAAGTAGTCCGTAAAATAAGAAGCCCCAAATGCACTTGCAACGTGAGCAGAGCAAACGATTGACAGTGGCCCTCGGACCATCGAAAAACCAAGCCCCCTTTGTTAGAGCAGCTTTTTCAATGGCAACTGTGATTTGTTGCCATGTCTGGACATCGATTTTTGCTCTATTTTCACCACCGAAAAAAATAGTATCTTGCATTTAGATCTATTCAGGGGTAATTAATTTAATTATTTATAAAGATATAATCGAAAAGCAGAGTTCAATTGCGTATAAAAATGGCATCAAAGTTGTATTTCTTTTATTGGATATTTAATAAATTAAATTCGCAGGAAATTAAATTATATTCTGATGCTAAATGTAGAATTTATTTCAGTAAACTTTACATTTAGTGCTGAACAGCTTTATATTTTATTATTTCTGCAGCAGCATTTCGGTATTCCATTATTTTTTTCATCATTTATGGAATGCAACATAAATATAAAATTCTTTTTCTATATTCAATATTCACAATACAAGCATAAAATATTTTTTATTAAACTTCACCAGTCTGTATCAATTTAAAAAGATTTTTTCCCCCGTTGTGCAGCCCGGTTTTCCCCTGTTTATTCATTCATTTTGAAGCCGTTCTTTAATAAGAGCAAAGCAAAGCCAAACGAAGTGAAGCAGAGCAGAGCAAATATTTCAAAGTGCATATTGAAAATGCAACGAAATGGAAATGGGAATTTTTAAATTAGGACAAATGGTGGAAAACTTCTCTCACCATTTCCACACTTTGCATTTCTCTGCGGGCCCGAGATCTTAAATGTTTGCCGATTCATGGACGCTTGTCACAAGTTCTGAGCTCTTCTTCTGGCACCTTCTCTTCCTGCCAGATCCCCAGAGATGTAATTGCCGCCTGTCTCCTTGAGTTGCTCATCTCAAGCTCTGGCTTTCTTATCTTGTGTATTTTATTCTACGCCTTTAAAGTTCAGAACAAAGTTTGGAAAAATAAAGTACAATAAAGCGTCCGAAAGCAAACGCTCAACAAAAGAATGGAGCAAGTGCTGGCGCAACAATAAATAAAACATATGCCTTCCTCTTTTATAGCTTTCTGCATTTTTTCTTATGCAGTCTCACACTGCATCAAAGGCAAGTTAGTACCTTGTTTTTGTTTGGCTCGCTCATCCTTTTCCAGTCATTTTTTTCCGCTTTCCATTTTCTATTTTTGTTGCTAAAAATTGCAAACTTGTTTACGGTGTTTTGACACATAAACCAGCGGCATGTGCATACATTCATGCAGGACGGATGGAAAAAGTTCTGTGTTGCTTATTCCGAATTATCCTCTGACTCGGGCTGCTGGTAAAAAAGCAATATGACATCTTGTTAGACAATTCCCAGGACCAGCTGGCTTTTACAAAGTCAGCACAAAAGTTGGCCAAGTGCACCAAAAAAATATTAAAAACTTTACTTGGGGATTTAAAGCGGAACAAGCTCAAGCTTATAATTGGCGAATCATAGAATGTTAACATGGTTAGAAGTGAGTGAGTAAAGTGATTCACAAGTATTACATTTATTTCTGTAACCTACAACAAAAGGAAATTCATTGTTAACTGCATTGTTTTGTATAGAATTTCAGTAGAAACTCAATTTTAAATGGTATTTTGTATAACATAAACACAAATTGTTCTCCAAGTGTGGCATTATACAAAGCCCTGGGCAACTTTTATTCGAAAGCTATTCGAAATATGGTAAATATTTATTTTCCAAGTCAGGGGAAAATGCAAACAAGTCAAGCTAATAGAAACCAGAGTGTCTGTACGCCCAAAATATATGCAAATGTAAGAGCTGGCATGCACGTGAGCTTACTTATTCTGCTGTCAGTTATGTGATGGAAGGATGCAAGGATACTTGCAAATGGATGCAATCCAGGGGCGGATTTAGAATAAATTCTAGGGGTATTATCTTTCAGCTTAATATTGCAAGCAAACTATATTAAAACTAAATTTTCTTCCCAAAAATATTAGGTAATTCCATGATGGAGATTTAAAATCATTTATTAAAGTGCTTAAAAGTATGCAATACATTTTGTACGAGAAAATAAGCAATGCAGCTGTGAAATATAATCCATTGTAATTCAGTTTTTGGGTGCTTTGTGTAGCAAACTTTTAGGAAGCAAGAAAGTTTGCAGGCATAATAATTCATAGCACACTTTTCGATGCCTTAATTAGAGATTTTAAACAGAGAAACTTCTAAATAAGTAAAAAGAAACCCAAGTGGAACCAAAACAATGAGTTTTATAAGCCTTTGATTATTAGGAGTTTAATTGTGACAAACCCCACTTTAAATCCACCACTGATAGCCTTTCTCCAAGGACCTCCGGGTCCTGTAACTCTATTCTGATTCCATTAGTTCTCCCTGCCAGTAGACAGTTCAGCTCTGTTCTGTTCTGTTCTGTTCGCTTGTCAATTTGTGCATGGCATTAATCAATTGCATGTGCAATGCAAAATCTGGGCGAGATAATCGGACAGATGATGTGAATCTCGTAGCTGGAGACGGCAAAGACACAAGGCTGGAAAATGTTATCCGCTCTGCCAGACATTGACAAGTTAGAGGGAAGATAGAGGGGACATAACTGGGCTTAGGGAAAACGATACCGACTCGTTACCGTTACGCCTTTTGCCTTTTTGCACACGTACTATAGGCTGGCAATTTTGTGCTGCCTGCTTCTGGGCGCCATCCTTGCTCGTTTTGCGGAAATTGTCTTCAACTCTTGGTTTATTTTTTACACAGCACAGTTTTCCGCCTTCCCGTCATTTGCACACTTTCAGCGGCAATTTGTGGCCCCTCGTTCCGCTTCATTTAAGCGTCTGCCTCGGGCTTTTTTACTCGTCATTCACACTGTGCAATTTAGTGTGAAATATTTATTATACAGCCAGTCAGTTAGTTCCTGTCGTTGTCATTGTCGTCCTCATAAACCGCAGGCTTTGGGGGGATCTCGAAAAAAATGCAATTATTTCGTACTTTGCATTGACAACGGCAGGCAACTTTTTCCACATTCTAATTGGTAAATTGTTTGAGGCTATATTCAGCTGCCATCCTTGCTCCTTCTCTATCGCTCCTCCTCGAGTTGTGTATTCCCTCAAATTAAATTTTGTAAAAGTTCTAGCTGCCAATTGTCCTGGTTGTTGTTGTTGTTTCGGTTTGCTTCGGGTTTTTGCATGCCGAAATGTGCTTGAAACTTTTTTAATGAACATCGAACGTCCATAAAAAATAGTAAACTTTATGGCCCGGAAGTATGCACTGCCATTTGGCACACACTTTCTCTCTCTCACTCTCTGGAATGGATAGTCAATCCAATTTGCTCACTTTTGCCCAGCAATTTATTGGGGCTTAACAACATTTCTAACGATCTTTTCTCCGCTTTTTTCTCTTCTATTTACAGGTGAGTTGACAGCCGAAAAATAGGACTTGGAAGGCCCACAAATACACGAGAAGTATGCCTTACACATAGTGCTGACACCAACACATACACACACACATATACTTAGTACACATTTGCACAAGACACCAGCACGAATCCGTCACCAGCATGCACTGAAAGAAAATCATTTTAAAATCGAGAGTAGTAATGGTAACTCGAAAGAAAGTCTAAGGGGATTTTAAATAATTTTTAGGCTATCTAAAAGTATGCAGTAAAAGTCGAACTGCCATATTTTAAAGCCTACTTTTAGACACTATTAACGTTAAATCATAAGAAGTTTCTGTATTTTTCTTATAGATTTTAAATATTAAAAAATCGTAAAGCAGTTGATAACTAAAGACATTTTTTTTTAATAAAATAAATTAATCAGAAATATTTCTTAAGCTTTAAAAATTATAAAATAAAGTGTCTAAAAGTATACAATATGTTTATACCGAAGTTTACGACTAGACATCTTTGATGTTTTGAAATCCTTGGAGATTTATTTAGTTATTCTAAAGAATATTACTTCTTAACTAAATTGAATTGAAAATTAATGGCCTTTTCTTAATTATCCAATATATTCTCGATTTCAAATGTTTTTTTCTTTCCCCCAGTGCATTCCTACAAAGAAAGACATTCTCTTATATAGCCATTTCAATAAAAATTCAGAGTCCCACCGAAACGTGACTAAATGTTGGCAATGTTTTCAGAAGCCTGGTAACGGCTAAGCTCCTGCCACGCCCCACATCTTGACACCAGTCCTACGCCTCCATCTGTCCATGTCAGTGTCTCTGCGTGTGTATGTCCTGTATGCATAAATCGATTTGTTTATCCCAACACCAGTGGCAAAAAAAACAAAAAACACACAAAAAATGTCATCGAATCCGCTGAATGTATCTTTAACATCTTTATGTACACACTTCCGATACGCGTAGTGGCCCGCATCCATTCCGGGGTCTCTGGAGTTGCCAAAAGCCTATCGTCGATACATTATCGCCCTTCGGAACACGCATTCTGTATGCAAATTAAGCGACTGTCGGCCTGAAGCCCCCTGCGTTGCGTATACGCCACGGAGGCCCAAAATATGGGAACGTAAAACGAAAAACAAAGAACTTTGGTTCGGCCAGGCGAGCGGGAGAAATTCAATTTTTGGCTCGGTAAGCGAGGAAGCCAATGTTGTCGGGTAGCCACCAAAAATCGGCAAAATTTTCTCGCACGAGGTGCGCTTTAAATCAACTGGGAATTTAATTGGGGGTTTCGAGGAGTGTTTGGTTTTCTAAAAACAGTTGTTAGTTTTATACCTTTTCAATTAAAATGGTGCAAAATTTATTACAGTCCAACTTTTACGGTTGCCACAAAATGCAAAAAAAAAATAGCTGTGAGTTGGGGAATTTATACTCTCTGTGGCCACTAAAACTAGTATAAAGTTCAAATTAAGGGGTTTAATATCAACTGTATTCAAATCCCTCAAACAAGCTTTTTTTTACGTTAGAGTTCAACAAGCTTTTGAATTATGGTTATTACTCAAAAGCCACTGACACATTTACATCCCAAATTCTATTAACCAAAATGATGACTGTATTTTTCCTCATGAAAGATAAATGAGGATGTAAAATGCAGATATTCCGAGTGGAGATGTAAATGTAACAGAATGGGCAGTGGCGGACATAAAAGGCGAGGATTTTTATTGGTTTAAAGTCGATATTCTCCAGTTTATGAAATGTTTTTCCCTGGTAATATTAAATTTCAAATTTTATTGGAAAAATTAGATTTATGGGTCCCTGATTATGGTGCACATATTACAAAATATTTCCCATAAGACTTTTGCAAATTAAGATGCATTTTCTATCGTATTTTCCTTTATTTCCTACCAATTCCTACACAGACAATTCAATTTAAAAAAAACTTCTGATCAACAATGGAACTTGCCTGCTGCGGCCAACTAATTGAAAATATTTTCTCTTTGGGAATGCTTGTGTGTTTATTAACTTGAAAATATTTAAGCCACCCACAGACACACTCACACAACACATGCGGAGGCGGAACAATCCCTTTTAATTGCTTTCCTGGCAACCCTCGTCAGGTTTCGGGCTTATGCAGTTCCCTTCGACGGCAGCAGATTGGAATTTGAGCGGCGACAACAACAGCTGTCGGTAGCCAGCCGCTGCCACTGACACGCCCCCATAAAAACATCCTTTGCCCGCCCACAAATGAGTGCATAGAGGACCACGCCCGGACCATCATCTATTGCCCGTATTTTATCCTCATGTCTCATGTAGGCGCCGCCGTTGGCAATTTTAATTGCCGTTCTTTTTGCCATGTCCACTTGCGGCCTCAATTTGGCTTTGCTGCCATTTAATTAATTGGCAAAGTGTTCCATTTCTGTCCGACATTTCCGCTCTTCTATTTTTTGCTATCAGCTTCGCCAATTAAGTTTGCAAATCAATTCGATTTAAAACACGTCGAAAGAAAAGGTCAAACCGTTGCTCGTCACTAATTATGTTTGCAAAAAAAAAAGGAGAATGAATCCTCTCGAATTAATTTTTTCTGTTACCTTTTGTCGGACTCAAAGTTTCATCATGATTTTCCTGACCTTTTTTTTTTTTCTTTTGGGATCTTTGCTTATCTTTGGAAACTTTTTGAGGAATCTTTTTTCATACTTATTAGTCAAGTATTTCAAGGGTTGGCAGGGAGAGGGAATAAGATAAGATTTATTAACTTGTTCTGTTGCCTCTAAAAATGTTAAATATTTTATATCAGTTAAGAATCATAAGATATTCCAGAAATTTAAGTTCAAGAGCCTCCAGAGAGTAAGCTATGATTTTAAGAAAATGAAATCCTGGGTATTTAAAAGTCGGAATACTCGATTGTAATATCTACTAACCTCAACAGAAAACGTGCAAATTTATTTGCCTTCGTTTTCACGGCTCTCCTTTTTCCCTAAGCACATTGAAATTTATTTGCCTACGCTTTGCCATTGAAAAGTCGGCAAACTTGATAAAAGATTTATTTAAATTTCGATCAACACTTTAAAAAACATTTATCATTGTTCAATTTATCTTTCACCACTGCTTGGCCCGACTTTGGTTCATTAAACAACCCAAATATATATGAGAAAATTGCCAAGTCAAGTCAAAACTTAACTGACTCGACTTTGAAGCCCATCTTCTGTCTTAGGCGAAGGACCATTTGTCAGCACCGCAAAGTGTGTGTTGGCCCCCTGAAACCGCAGGACATAAATATCGATGTCCAGTTGAGGCTGATTACGGAAACAGATTCTTGGGTGGGTTGGAACTGGGTCGTTTGCTCACACACCAGAAACTTTTATGGCTTACAAGGAAACCCTTGCCATCACCAGATACGCCTGCAAAGATATTTTATT
Organism: Drosophila rufa; assembly: GCA_018153105.1. NCBI lineage: Eukaryota > Metazoa > Arthropoda > Insecta > Diptera > Drosophilidae > Drosophila > Drosophila rufa. Next base: position 5,752,052 of record JAECXS010000085.1, read on the forward strand.
AGCTCCCCTCCCAGGAGGCTGGAGACTTGACCCAGAATCCCTTACCTCCTACACTTTGGAAACCAAATTAAGATGCCACATCTCGGAGCTTGATTGGAATTTGTTCAGACGATAAACAGACAAGTGGCTAAGTGAATTTAAGGTCAGCATAAATTTGAATCCCTCTTAATCAATGGGATCAGTAGCCTAGTCATTATACGAAATTGCAGGAAATAACCCAGATTTTGATGGTATCGAGGCCCTCTAGGGTCTAAGGTTCCAGATTGAAATCCCAGACAGTAAAATGAATGCTTTTCTATTCTACAATTACTAAATAATGAACAAATAATATGTTTTGAAATAAGTTTCCAAACGAAAACACTTTTCTAGACATATGTTTGTCGAAAAATATTAAAAATCCAATGGATAATCCTTTCTCTAAGTGTAATCATGTATTGGGTCTCTCGGTGGCACTTACCGCTTGTCCCGCTGGCGTGATGACGACGACGTTTGTGACGTTCGAAAATATCCGTTGCCCATCGTGCCGCCATAGCAGAGGCTGTGACTCTGTCCGGAGCCTATTTTGACGTGCAAAATGTGCCGGACTCCCGATATTTAGTGGCCCCAAATGCTTCCTCCCCACCTCGATCCGGACTCCGGTCTGCAGGGGCTGCAAGTGGAAGATAATAAAACTGCGGCTTGACATTTAATTTGCGTAAACTTTGAGCAATTAATTAAACTTGGTCGTGGCATATAAAAATACTCGCAGACACACACACGAGGAGGAGCAAGCGGACACGTTATCTGTTTAATGAGACGCCAAGTGGACGGAGAAGCAGCATCCTTGAGGCCTCCAGACGTCACTGGGACCACTCAAAATGTCATCACTCGACGGCCTCAATGTCCTCCTCGTTGTCGGCATGTGAAGTGCTTAAAGAGTTCAACGGAGCGTTCGAGGCTCCCTTGTCTTGTTTTCCCAACGGCCCCAGGAATTACACACCCAAAACACACAGGCCGACACACAGAGGCAATCAGTGTAGTGGGGAAAACACAATTTCCGCTCGGTGCGTCCAGCGTCCAAGGTGAGGAGGAGGAGGAAAGAACCTGTCGAAGGCTGTGCATTGAGTTTGTTTACAGAAAGGAAAGGCACCTTAAAGGCAGAGATTTTTTACACAGAGTATACATTGTTTCAGAAAGTAGTGAATTATGAAGTGCAAGGAGAAAATCGATATTTAAGATTGGGAAAATACTCGGGAACTTTATATTTGGGAGAGAGAATAAGAGGGAATATTTTCAAGATAGTTACAAGGAGAGATAATGAAGGGATTTTCATAGCTTTATAAACTACCAGCAGGAATTCCTTTATTATGTTCTTTATTTATTCAGCATACTTTGAGTTTAATAAAGTTGAAGTCCAAATATAAAGCCCAGTAACTACTCTACCTTCATTGACTAAAAGTTTATGGGTAAATAGATAAAATATTAAAGTAATTGCCAACAAACATGACAAAGGCATTACCGATACAAGCCTGGAGTCATACCAAATTCCGTGACCTCGCCGAGCCTACGCTGCACTTATAGATCACTTCAATTCTTAATGGGCCTCTAAAAAAAGATGCCTCCTCTCTGCCTAAGGCCTTATATGCCGAAGTGCTTTTGGTCATAAATATTTCCTATATGCCATAGCATTTCCTTTGCCTCTGCTTACGCTGCGCTGAATGTCCTTTTACCCGAAAAAAAAGCCAAAAAGCGTTGCCTACTTTCCTGCGCCAGACACTCGACCAAGTTGCATTGAAGTTGCCGCGCCTGCATCCCTGCCACACTCGTGTTGCCCCGCTGTTTGTCTTGGCCCGCAGTTTGCGATTATTGTGCAAACTCCGCAGCTGGCTTTGGCTTATGGCATAGAGCGTACATACCGCACAATGAGATCAAGGTGAAACAAAATAAAATACGAGCAAGAGGGAAAGGCACACGGAGAATAAAAATAGGATGAAAAGGATTGATTTTCTTGTAGTTTCAGGGAAAAAAAATATTTCTGTGTCATTAAGTTTCTTATAAAAGCTAAGGATCTTGTGTACATTCGGGTTTTAAAAAAATATATTCCTTTAAATACCTGAGAGAATATTTATTATTAAAAAACTATGTCAACAACAAGTCCTAGGTTATGTTTTTTAAATAGACTTTAGCTCTGTTTACCTAGCTTATGGTAACTACATATCTTATAGCTATTTCTCCCAGTGCAGCTAAAATATTAAAAAGCCTAAGCACAATGCAAAAACACAATGCCCGCAAAGCGGTTGAGGAGGTTGCGGTTTCTGCGGCACTCTCTTCCATTTTATGCACACAGAACAAAAAAAAAACACCAGCCCTCTTCAGACCCTTTCACCTCAAGCTTGTTGAATTTTCCGCAAAACTCTCTGGCGAATATTTCACGGGTTTTCCATTAATTAAGTGGATGCCTGGCGGGGCCAAAGTCTGGAAAGTGTATCTCTCTAAGAAACTTAATTGTTGTCAAAATGCTGTGCGGAAAATCCAGTAAATTTCCATTCAACACACAAATCGATTTCGGTTCATAAAATCAGGGATTTTACGGGCTGGCATTGCCAAGAAACAAACAAACAGGCCATCGAAATACACAGAACGAGGATATTTTACAAGATTTTGTCCTGCCCTGCAATTTCATAAATATTTTATGAGCTTAAAGGCAGGCAGACGCATCGATGCTTTATGGCTGCCAGAATATGTCTGTTTTGCCCTCGGCTTACGCATACTTTACCCTCTTTTACAAAGTTTCGCTTTCGCATTTTATTTCATGTTTTCATGTTTTATTTTGCCAGAAAATTCGTTCTTGCTTAATTTAAATAATGCGAGGCAGCATGAAGGACTTTTATCCGCTTAGATGGCGCGGAATTTAATTCAACTGTGGCCACATTAATCAGGCGGAAAGGATGGCTTAGTATACGGGTTAGGGAGAACATTATATTACTAGCCCGGGCAGCAGTAAATATTAAGCAGAAATGCGATTTATTAACGCCAACTAAGCTAAAACATAATTTATGAGCTGAAGTACATAATCCAAAAATAAACATGCCAACATTAAACATTTAACAGGCCTAAAAATTACTTTTAAATATTTAATTAAAGCATTTTCAGCTGAAATATTTATCAGAGAGAAAAGACGAAGCTCTATTAGCTTCAAAGGATTTTATAGTCACATTACAGTGGGAAATTAAATTGTTTGTGATTAATAATTCAATTTTTTAAGTACTTTAGCAACTTGTTCCCTCTGATAATTGAATTGTAATTAAACTTTGTAACCAATTTAACAAGTTGTTTCCTCTTAACCAGATCTGTTCAGGGACTTAAATAAATAACAACATATTCCCCAGCCTAACTATAAGAAAGCTCAAATATTTTCTAGCCTTCACTTTAAGCAATTTAACAAGAAAACCTCATAGAAATTCAGAGCCATATTCATTTTTAAATGCCCAAAAAATATAAGAAAATATGCACATTGTGGCTTCAGCATTTTTGGAACATTGGAACCCATCTTATCTCTCTTATCCTTTTTCTGGGGGCAATCAGAACGGAAGCCCCCGTCCCGCCCAGCCTGCCATTCATTGTGTTAATTTTGGGGATGACAATGGCATTAAATTTAATGTGCCTGCATTTCGTTGATGTCCTCCTCTCTGGCTCCTCCTTTTCTCTCATTTCTGTGCGCGTGTCATTTCCTGGTCTGATAAAAAACAAAAAACGACGCTGCGACAAGCCTGAGGTCTTCTTTTTTATTTATTTTTTCTCCGCTTTGCCCTGGAGCGTGTCTCTCCATCAACATTTTTTCGCCATTGACGAAAACGTCTGTTTTTTCCTGCCGCATTTTTTATTTTGTTAAACACATTTTCGACTCGCTTTTTTATGTGCATTTTTTGCGGCGTTAACTGCACGTGCCATCATTTTTACTGCGCTTTTTTGTGTGCTTGAGCTGCTTGCTCTTGCCCCCGCTCTTTGTGTTGCCTGCTTTTTGATTCATTATGTGAAGGGAAAGGAAAATTTAGAGGCAAGGACCTAGAACCTAGCACCTAGCACCTGGCCAAGCCCTTTTCTTTTGATGCAAATTTCTGTTTAATTTCTTTTTTTCGTATCTCCTTCTATTTTTTATATTTCATCACCTACTTTTTTGCGCCTCTGCCCCCTGCTCACGCCCACGCCCACAATCACTACTATCACCGTACCAGATATCACGCGACTGACTCTGACCGAGCTGAGGACGCGCCTAAGAGCCCTCGGACTGAGTGCATCCGGCCGAAAGCAAATCCTGCTCGAGCGTCTGACAACATCCAGCGGACAAACACAGGGCAAAGTCGCTGCAACAAGAGCTTCCAATTTGTCCTCGAAGGTGCCCGGTGGGGAGCTCGTAAATAATTCCGACACGACCACTGAGATGTCCCCCCCAAAAAACATTGTCGAACAAAATGGTAGGTACAGCCAGGGGGAGAAAGAACAAGGGCTAAATTCCCACAACACTAGTTTACACTAGATTAGGATATTATTTGAATTCTCATGATTACGAAAATAAAATGGTGGCATTTATAATGGAGAAGCAGGTACATATTATACAAAGAATCAACTTGAAACCCATCGTACTTAATGTATTCTAAAACGCTTCTTAGGATTCTCAAGGAAATATCAAAGAGAAATTTAAGATTTAATATAAAACTCTACAGATATTATTTAAACCATTTTTATATCAAACTTCCCTTGAGATTCATTTGGTCCCTGATTAGTTCTATTTAAAATTTACTTTAATTATTTGCTACCCATTTTATTTCAAGTATTTGTAAACTAGTGCTTTCAATAATAAACAAACCACAAAAAAATAGTATACAAAACCACCAAGCCCCGGAAAACTTTGTGGTCTTCGCTTTGTCATTGCCATTCAGCCCTAATGCCCGCCCCTAACTTACCCGCTAATCGCTCGGTCCTGCGCTTCCTGTGTCCTTGTAAATTGTGGGAGAGATTCCGCCTTTTACTTTTTTATCGTTCAATTAAAGCGTATGCTCTGTTGAATATTTTATGCATGTAGTTTATATAATACTGTCAGCTCGCTGTGGTGCGGCTTAATAATTTGATTTAAATGCAGGGGCACACACACTGGCTGGCTGGAGAGGAAGGGAGGATGAAGAGAGAACCTGGCACGCGAATCTTGTTGAACGAAAAAATTAAATCACAAAAAATATGCAAACACGAGGCGGTTGCCGGAATTTTTAATAATGCACAAAGGACAATTTCTGCTGGCATTGCAGGCGGAGGAGGGTGAAGTGAGGTGGCTGTGGCTGTTACAACTGGAGCAGGCACAGGACCTCCATGTAATCATGCAATGCTCATGCACAGACACACGCACACGCACCAACACTCGAATATTCAGTTTGCAAGTTTTCCTCACACACACACGCAAACAGTAACACTAACACACACGTGTGGAAATCACGGCAGCCAGAAAGTCGGCTACACATTTGTCAGGACATTTTCCCCAAGATTGCGAAATGAACTAGAAAAATATATAATTTCAGTGGAAACGGAAATGGAACTTAGGGGCTTTGCTTTTTTCTTAGAATTATACCAATCCTTTAAGTCCTTCCTCCTTGAATTACTTATTTGTATTTCCACATTTTCCTGAAAATGCTAGGCCATAAATTGGTTTGTGTTGGGAATTTATGCTCAATATTTTATTTTTATTTATTAATCACCTTAGAAAATTACTTCCCGTAATAACTGCTGACGAAGACCAATGATAAATCGGTTAATAATTACAATTCAATACATATTAAATGCGTTCAAGCTTTATTTCATGACAGAACTTTCAGCACTTCATATTTTATGACTGAATTTTAATTTATTGAGTGATTAATCAATTACAAATTTAAGTAATTAGCAAATGTAATGATTTCACTGCTATATTTTCTCTTTAAATTGTTCATAAAATTCAATATTTTCAGTGGTGGAAATTCTGAGAATATTTAAATAAAAACCTGCCTGTGAAATATATTTAAAGTCTGATTTGATAAAGTGCTTCATTATTTTTCCCCTTATGCACACCCTCACCTAAACCAAAAGGAGCTGCGGAGAACTGAGGACTGTTATAAATTTCTGGGCTGATTGTCGCTTGCATTTCCGGCGACGGAAGCGCTCGCCACATTGGGGCAACCTCTCTTCGCGTTCAGGTTGAGGTTGAGGTTGAGGTGGAGGCCTCCACCCTGGTGCCCTCATTCTGTTTGCCAACCACGTGTTTCCACTCATACACACATTCCAGAGGGGGAAAAGAACCACCGCCGCCGCATTGAGTTTTCCTGACACTTGTTAGCCTTGTTTTGGCAGGGATGCGGAAACTGGCTATTAAGTTTTGATGAAGCAAAGTTGCTGTTGCTGCTGCGGCCTATCAAAGCGTTGCCGTGGGCGAACATTTGACATGGAATTATCAATGTTGGCACGTTCGCTGCTTCGCTCCGCTCAGAACTTGTGGCTCTATATAGAAAGCATATATGCCAGGTTGTTCCCTACTTTTGCTTCTATTTTTTTGTACATACAAAAATCCCTGTCAGCACCGCAAAACTTTATTTGATTTTCCTATGTCGGCGGTGTCATAGTTTTTAAATTAAACTTTTTCCCCCCGATGCTATCTGTCCTGTACATGGAGAATGTATATACATCACAGCCGAGGATGTCCCTCTCTCTTTCAACAACTTGTGTCCACACAAAAAACAGTCCAATAAATCCAAGTATTTTTTCTGTTTTGTTGCCACGAACGACACTTGATACGTCTATTTGCACAATATCGCGCTTTAATGAGTTTATTATATTATTGAAAGGCAGTATTGATTGCTCTTTTTCGGCTGCCACGTACACACAAATTACCCGACGATGGGCACAACACACACGTCTGTTAGCGCGAAAATCTGAAAGTTAACTGAAAATTAAAACAAAAATCTCAAACTATCAATAAAAAAAGCCAAAGCAGAAGCCTACGATGGAGAAGGAGAAGGCGAAGCAGCAGAAAAAGAAAACATAAAATGTTTAAAATCCCAAAAAATCAAAGTCCATGAAAATAATCATCATAGTCAGTAGAAGAAGACGCCGAAGCCGAAGCCGAAGCTGAAGCCAAAGCCAGCGAGCAATGAGCAGCGGCTTTAAGTTAGTTAGCCAAGTTGTAACAGTAACAACACTAGTTACCCACATTTGGCGCCGACTCCGATTGCTAATGGGTTGAACAGACCCAGCCAACACTCAGCAACATTCAGGTGCAGTGGGTAAAGGCGATTTAAAGTAATACACAGAGGGAAATCTTAGAAAACATAAACTGATTGATGGAAAATCGAGTCATTGCAAATAACTTAATAACTCATTTTTGTCACATTTAAATATTTCCATAAAGTTATGGCACGACTGTTAAATTCTATTATTTCCATCCAAGGGCTTATAAGATGAAATATTCCCTTTGATCTTAGCTTGTAACATTTGATCTTTTGAGACCACTTCGATGTGGATTGCAATAAGTGATTCCATTATTAATGAAAATGTAGTATTGCAACGCTTAGCTTGACTAGGAATTACAGTGTATTAAGCTTTTTTATATGGTTACGACACTGAAGGAATGTATAGGGAGTATGGTCACACCGTGCCGTTTTTTAAAGGTAAACAAAAAAAGAGATCCAAGCGGATTTTTGACCACGAAGATAGTATTAAAAAAAAATGTTTTTATAATTTTTCCATAGTCTTAAATGTTATAAATATATTTAAAATATAAATAGGTTGTCAATATATTATAAATCAAACTATTTTAAATTTTTTAAAGAAAGTGGTCCATTCTTATAATGTAATTAATAGTATTTCATGTATTTTGAGCTTATATTGGGTCATATTGTTCTGATTTTGAAAGAGGAAATTTAAACTAAACTTCAAACCAATAAGAACATCGTCCGATATATTTTCAACAAATGAAAACCTACTCCCAAAATCTTTTCTTTCGGTGTACCACCCATACCTATGAGCAGAAGAAAATCTTCATTAGAAGTGCGACGGTGCAACGGTGTGTTGGTGGTGGTGGCGACTGAGACTGAGACTGAGCTGCATTGGCGTGTGGTTGCATTCGGTGGCTGCTTGCATGAGTGGCAGCGATACAGATAAATATATGTTTGTGCTACTTCATGGCTCCATAGATCCCACATGCGACAAAGTGAAAACTTTTCGCTCGCTCAGCTCGGCTCTATTGGACGATGATGACTATCATATCTTGGCGATGCTCCGCCCGGAATGCGTTTGGTTGCCGCTAATTGAATTGTTTGTCAAACTGCCATCGCCAGTGTGTCATCTACATTATACGAGTCTTTATATATATTAAACTGTGCTTGCTGCCTGGCGTTGTTATTTCTTGCACTTTACCAAGAGAGAGAGAGAGAAGGGGGAGTGCAAAAAGTCACGCCTCAGCAAGCAATTCGAACGCCTAACTGCATTCGAATTGAGCCAGGCTGGCGAGTAACCTTGAGTGGCTCTTGGTTAATTGCAAGCGGAGGAAAACTAAGCCCCCGACTGGCACACATCCGACCAGAGAAACTCTTTTGGGGAAGTCAAGGGAGCCTGCTTGGTGGAGAACAGGAACAGGAGGGGCCTCGGAGGCCTTTTGCTTCAAAGAAACAAATTAAACTTGTATATAACAATTGTATAGAAAAGTAAGAAGAGTTCTTTAAAGAAACTTCTCAATTGTGGAAGATTGTTTCATAAATAAACTAATATGATATGAATCATACAAGAAAGGCTATTATTATAAACGCTCTATTTAACTATTATTATTGATAAATAAATTATAAAATATTCCCTCTTCCTCCTTAGACGACATTTATGTGGAGTACGTGAATGGTATGCCGCACATAACTGTCCGCCTGCCCAGTCGCAATGAACTCTGTCAGTTTGCCCTGAAACCCATCACGCACAACGTGGGCGATCTGCTGACCATGCTCAAGGCTGAAGATCGCGGCATCGATCGAGCTGCGATCATCAACAAGCATGGAGTGCGAATCGCTTCGTCCTGCACCATTGATAGTCTGTTGGATGACTCCTTCAGGTGAGTAGTTATTGGAATCCCATATTAATCAGAGTTAACCAAATTATCTTCCTAAAAACAGCATACAAATCAACAATCGCACATTGGAAGTGAGTCCACCGAAGCGGGACAAGATCACTGGAGAGTCAGTGGACAAAGTCGGTGATGTGCGCAAAGTTATTGCTCAGGTGAGAGGTATTTCTTAAGATTTTATTCCAAAATTTGATTTTAATTCCTATAATTATATATATACGTTTTTTATAGCTCTATGAGGCATTCAATGTGGGCGAATATCAATTGGAGAAGAGCAATCAACTGGCCAAGGAACTGGAAAGTTTACGCTATGAACTAGAGCCCCTGGAAGAGGTGAGTTGGATTTAAAATTACTATTAATATTAAAATTATTCGATTTAAATATGATCAGTGATGAAGAAGGGTTAATCTCTATCGAAATAATTATATTTTGAAGAATGATCCTTTTTCTTTGCCAAGATCTTTTTGTGTTTTAAGCAAAAGTAGAGTACTTAGAGAAGCTTTTACACTTTAACATTGCTATTAAGCATTTAAAGTATTTATTATATTTTTTAATCCCTAAAACCAGTGATTTTTAATTTTAAATCCCCTAAATCTTTTAGCAAAAACTAGAACTGAGCAGAAAGGCGGCTCGTCGCACCAATTTCATGACCTGGATGGGATTGGGTCTGATGTCCGTGCAGTTTGGCATCTTGGCGCGCCTGACCTGGTGGGAATACTCTTGGGATATTATGGAGCCGGTCACCTATTTTGTTACCTATGGAACGACAATGGCAATGTATGCCTACTATTGCGTTACAAAGAAGGTAAGATCATATTAACAACAACCCTACCATCAAAAGCCTAACTAATATATTATTTTCTACCCGCAGGAGTACATGATGGAGCACGTGAAGAACCGGGAGTACTCCCTCACCCTCTACAGGAACGCCAAGAAGGCCCAGTTCGATGTGGATCACTACAACCAGCTGAAGCGAAAGTCGGCCGAGCTGGAGTACAATCTGAGGAGGATCCATGATCCCCTCAACATGCAACTGCCGTCGCATCTGGTGCGCACCCAGGAGAACACGCCACCAACTCTGATCGAGGAGAACAGGGAAGAACGGAAATCAACTTAAGGACTTTGAGAAACACTGTGTGGGAAATTGATATGAAACTCAACACTATTTTTAACTCCCCCCAAAGCGTTAGATAAAAAAGAAAAAACAAACAACAAATAAAAGTAGTTCGGAATCGAGGTGTTGCAAGGATTTTGTGTACGCATCACATGTTGTGTAAATTCATCTTTAGTTCTCTTCTCTTCTCTTTATGTTAACTAAAATGCTTTAGTTGTTTATGTTATGATTAATTAGGCTAAGCCAAAGTTTGACTAAAACGCACAAAAGGTTCATCTGACGCCTTCAGAAGTTTGTGAAAGCTGATCTTAACACTGTATAATTTATGTTTAATTTTTAGTTATTTATTGCAAGTGAGAGATTTGTTTATGACGCCTAAGGCAAACTATTATTGTGTGTGCAAAGTTTATAGCAAAATATATATGATTTATTTATTGACTATTAATTTGTATGAGTTTTTATTTGATTTAAAAAGTTTAAAGAGTGTTCACTTACCTTTAATGGTTGACAGTGGAGAGTAAAGCATACTTTTCGGCGAAAACGAAGCTGATGTTGTGTTAATTTTGGTTCAAAGAACTGCTGAGATGCTTTTAGGCGGCAGCACCTATAGGAAAATGTACACAAAAGAAGGGAAAGATATTAGACTCCACAAACCACAAGTTCATCATCATTAACAACAAATAGAGAACCACTTTTACAACGATAGCTATAAAACAGATAGAGATGCGGACGCTTGTGGTCCAACACTCTCATCCAGTGAAAATCTACTAACTCTCCATAAGCTTTAATATATACACAACATACTACGGGAAACCAATCTAGAACGAATCAATTTGTAAATAAAAACGCACCAACTAATCCATTAAGATTTTAGCAATCATGGAGATCAGAGGAGTAGTTAGTTAACGTAATTTAGTAGGTATGTTAGATATGTAAATAATAATAATATAAACTGCTGTGTTTCATGACAACGTAAACGGATCATCCCGAGATTTATTTGCCTACAAAAATTAACACTAGTTTAGAACTACGCTTTCTTCCCAACTCAACAAAAACTCTATGAACTCTACCAACTCTAGGAACTCTACAAGCCTATTTACTCTTAAACTTAGAATTGCCAAAGGTTGTGTTGAGAACTGTTTGCCTGAGCTATGAACCCAATCCAAACCAGTCTACTCTCTACACGCATCGCTTTTCAATGCGCCCACTAACTAAACACACATTAAACATATAGATCGCACAAACACTAACTAACTAACCACTCGGAACGATTAACTCTAGCCTAAGCATTTACCTATGCATATATACTTATATATACTTTAACGACATTTGTGATTCAATTGAAAATTATAAAGTGAAAATTATTTATTGTACAAAGCAGAGATGAGAGATGATCTTGGCATTAATCAAACTAACTAACTTTGAAAGTACTTTCGCCTCTCCCAACTAAAGTTTGCGTTTATCTAAAGAATTATACATAAATTACCTCCTAGAAGTATTCCCCAAAATCCTAATCAGCGCCAAAGACTTATGAATACATTTAACTCTAGTTACTCTTATATACCTTGCCCTAACACGGACGTTAAACATTTTGAGCCCCTAACTATTTATATACGTATATTATTAATGATTAATTAATTAATAATTTCCCAAGCGTTGTTTACATCTGCTCTCGAGGAGTGCAAGTACTTATAATTCTCAAGTACCTTCTTTCATAAACTAATCTTAATTAAAACCTACGAAAATCTACGTCTTTTTAACGAATTTAAAGGAAACCCAACAACACTTGATTAAGTGCTTTAATTAATAACATTGTTTGGCTTTTGAGATAAAAAAAAAACCACAAACATAACAAAACAAAACAAAAGCGATTTTTTACATTTATAAAACCCAAACCGAAACCGAAACCAAATTCGTTTGTTAAACTATAAAATTATAAGAAAAATAACCCCAAACTCCCAAGCTTAAAAATAACATGCAACATAAACTGATTACGAATAAAACCAAGTTAATAATTAACGTGTTTATAGCTCTCTCATTTATTTTTGCTACTAAAACGTACAAAGGACAATATATAACGAGAGGACCCCTTACCTAGGCACATCGTATCTCCAGGCGGTAGCACAGGCTGGAATCGGTGGCATTCCACCGCACCAGCTCGGCGATGGGCCGGCTGGACTTGAGGAAGAGCGTCAGCCGCTCGTTGAGTTGCAGCGGCGAGAACTTGCTAATGATCAGCGCCTTGGTGGCGTCTCGGTACTTCCCCACCAGCGTCTCGTTGCTGAAGCTGCGTCCCCGCCGATCGGCGGTCTCGAACGTGTGCACAGCCTTGTTTTGTTCGTCATCAATCAGCCTATAGCTGGGCTGCCTGTAGGGATTGTAGCCCAGCTTCTTGCATATCTCACGCACTTCATCTACTTGGGGTGGAGTGGCTTTGGGGAAGCATTTCGTGTGCCAGATGCCGTAGGTCTGCTCGATGACCTGGCCGTACTGGGGGGCGGTCTCGGGTTGTCTGAAAATACAGGATTTTAATTAATTTCTTTACTAGAATTTAGTATAGATTGTAATTCACTTACGTGTGCTGACTATTTGCCCAGAAATCCTTCTTTTGCTGCTCCAGAGGATGCTCGATGCCGAAGCAATAGCGCTCATCCTCGCCATTGGGGCAGTCCTTCTCCTTGTCGCACACAAAATCACGAGGAATGCAGTCCTCAGGAGAGCTGGTAAGGCATTAAAATTTAAATTGAACAAAGATATACAGGCCTGTTCCAGTTTCCACTTCTGAAAAATCTACAAGGAAATTATTTCCCAGACCTGTTCTAGTTTTCACTTCCGAAAAATCCTAACGGATTTGAATTTTCCTCTGTTAACTCTCTTTTATCTTCCGAACGGAAATTCACAGAAACTTTCCGCTGGTCATTTGGCTATCGGACTGAGATTCGTCAGAACAAAAAATAATTATTTTAAAATACATTGCGATAATGTTTATTGCAACGGATGATTGTTTTTCATTCTTTGATGTTTCAAGCACATTATTGCATAATTGATTTAGCTAATGAAAACATACTTGATTTATGAATAATTATTTTGTCATTGAACCTCAAAATCTGTTCGATTCTAAGTTTACGCATTAATACAAATCGGCCGCCTGTGTTCAAGTTTCCGAACGAAAATAAGAGGGACAGTTTAAGGGTTGTCAAGGTACCAAAAAAAATTGCATTTATCTGGAATTAATTTCATGACGGCTTTACCATTAAATATAAGGTTATTGATTCAAGTAAAAAAAAGTGATTTTGTTGAAAATACCGCTTTGATTAATGTTAAAACTTTGAGAAACGTGGTGCGTTGGGAACTTTTTCCTCGACTTCGGCAACTCTTTTCTCCAGCATTTTGTTTTTGTGGCCGCAAATGCTTGTAATCTAAATTTTATGCATTACATTAATGCACCAGTAATGTCCATAGCTGAAGGACGAGAGAGGGCCAACATTTGAACAGCCCCTTTTTAGCAAAACTCAGAGAAAGCAAAAACATTTGGAAAGAGTGACCAGCTGAAATCATTTGGGAATAATCCCATTTGTTCCCAAATGATTTCAGCTGGTCACTCTTTTCAAAGGGAAATTTTAAAAAAGGGAAATTTTTGTACAAGGGAAATCGGTGTAAGTTAAAGGGAAATCCAAAATTGTTATCAAATTCACTTCCGAGTGAAAACTGGAACAGGACTGATTAATTTCAACTTACGAACTGCATTGAAAGTGATCTGCCGTGCAATTGCAGAGCACGGAACTCTCGTCGCTCTTGTCCCAGCAGTTACGCTTGCCATCGCATATCTTGGAGGGATCAGTGGCCCTGTAATAAATCATTTATAAAAGTGCTTAAAGACCTTGACCTCAAACTCACTGTAAATAAGTGAAGCAACTGCAAATGGTGGGCTCATCCGTCATGTCCTCGCAGTCCGGGACGTGATCGCAAAACTTGTGCTTCGGCACGCACTTAAAGCTGGAGCGACACTTCATCTCGCCGGGGGCGCAGCGATGCCTTAGTTGGCGGCACTGGACCTCCTCCTCATCGCTGCCATCATGGCAGTCCGGACGCTCATTACAGATGGCCTCCTGCGGCAGGCAAAGGCCCAGCGGGCAACGATGGCTGCTGCACTGTGGCGATGGCTTGGTGTTCTTGCAGGTGGGTTTGTCTATTGGAGACGAGAATGGAATAAAAATCGATTTAAATTCTGTCAGGACTCCGCACCTATTAGTTCCTGCAACGATTTGTAGGCCTGCTCCAGTGTCCGAATGCCGAATGGCTGCTTGAAGCTCCGACAGTCCGAGTTGTTGTAGCTAAACATGGCCGTGGGGAACCATCCCGAGTGGGAATCTCGACAGACCAGCACCCCCTGGTCGCTGGGAGTGTGCTGAGAGTCGCTGACATTCCTCAGTCCGAACTGGTGGCAGCTCGTGAACTTGGTTATGGCCGGCAGTTCGGTGGGGGCCACGCCGTTAATGAGCTCAACCTCCTCCGAAATGGAGGCCATGTCCTCGGCACTCACGTTCAGCAGGCGCATCAAGTTGACGGGCGGCTGCTTCTCCTGGAGCTTGTAGCAGGACTCGCAGCTGCCATCGTTGGGTGCCTTGATGATGGCCACCGTTTTGATGCGACCCGTGGCATCGTCATGCAGCACGCTGATGCAGTCCCTCGGGGCACTAGGGTCGTGATGGGAACTGGGGGGGAATACATGTCAGAAGGGATTTCAATATCCCCCCATCCGTCACTCACCTGTCCGGCAAAAAGGTGGGCAGCACATGGTGGGTGAAGCGTACCGCCTGCTCCAGATGCAGCAGCAGCACATTGGACTTTGGAACCGCCTCGAAGCAGTCCACTCGCCGGATCTGCTCGTGGTTGCTCTTATGGAGGCTTCTCTTTGTTTTGCCTCCGCCCAGCAAGGCGCTCATGTAGTCCGTGTCCAGAGTAATCCCCGACAGGCAGCTCTCGTGGACCAGGACCCAGTGCTTGTCGATGAGCACACCGAGGCACCAGAGATCGCCGTTCAGGTAGACATCGGTCAGCCAGGGCCAGTGCAGCTCCTCGATGGCCTCGTGAAGCTGCTCGTTCACCAACAGCGTCTTGTTCTTCTTGCTCTTGATGAGGTAGTCCAGGCGGTCCAGGATCTCATCCTTCTTGTTCACCACCACGGGTGGAACTTGGGGCTTGAAGTGCACATTCGGCTTGTTGTGCGTCTCGATGGTGGGCAGGAGCAGGGGCACCTGCTCCTTGGGCTTGGGCTTGACAGCCTGTCCAGCACTGAGGGTCTTTAGCGGTGTGGTTTTGTTGGATAAAAGATTGCACTCCACGTAGATGCCCAGGCATTTGTTGGGCAGCAGGCGATCCTTCTCAGGTCTCAAGGCGGAGGGGTGACCTAGCTCTGGAATAATGATTTCGTTCTCTGTCATTTGGATATTATCTGGAACCAAAGAGCGAAGCTGGGCAAAGCTGCGGTTCCTTTCCGCCGCCTTCAACTCTGGAGTGATTGGCTGCATCTCCTGCTGGCTCACAAAGGCAGAGCTATTGAAATAGTGGGCTCCCTTGAACCCTAGGAGCGCACACACCGCATCTGCTGTGTGGGCCTGGTGCTCGTGAAAGCCCGTTTCGTGGGCGCAGACCACACGCCAAACGCCATGACCATTGCGAGAGAAGATCCCCGCACTGCTGAACTTGGGCTGCTGGTGAACATCAAAGTGCACATCGTGGCCATTTGTGAGGGCAACTAAGGGGAAAGGTTTATGATTAAATAACTCATGCTCTTAATCTCTAATTGTTAGCATTATATATAAATAAATAAATAAATAAATAATAATAATTTAGTTTACTCACAGCAATCCTTTTCATCCTCCTTGAACCTGCAATCCACTTGATTGTCGCAACGCTTGCTCAGCGGCAGACAGGTCTTGGACAGCGGGCAGCGGAACGCGTTGGCCTGGCAACCGCCTTTAATAAATAATTATTTGTATTATTGAGAGTCTGGCTTTTAGTTCAAAATATTAACGGCGGATGGCTTTTATTTTTATAACTTTTTCTTTTTCTCGATCCGAAACGTGTCGATCGCTCTTTTTGCCAAACCAAAGTGACCGTATATTATTTTCTTAAAAATCGAGCTTAATTCTATGCGATAGGACTATTATCGATAACATTATACCAACTGGTCAATAATGTGTCCGTGTAATACAAAATGAGGTGTTTACATTATAAATTTAATGTAATTAAGCATTGTTTGACTTGTTCTTACCACAATCCTGTTCATCTGTATGGTCCTCGCAGTCTTCCTTGCCATCGCATATAAGGCTCTTGAGGCTGCCGCTCAAATAGTCCCTGCAAGTGCAGTCCAGCTCATCGGTTCCATCTTCACAGTCCGCCTTGCGATCGCAGCGCATCTGTATGTCCACTATTTGAGGCATTCTGTGAGGTATTTTTAAGGGAAGAAATTAAATTAGAAATTAATTAAATTTAAATTAAAAATATATTTAGTTTTAACTCAAGAAATCAATTAGATTTAAATAGAGAATATCTCTTAATTAAACTCACTTTGTGCACACAAACTTATTGGGTATTTTCGTTTGTTCCTTTTGAGGTGATGGAGCTTTCGTTGTGGCTAAAGTGGGTGCCAAGGTGGTGGTGGTTACCGCAGGGCTTTCCGTGGAAGGTATCGCTGTTGTGGTTACCGCAGGCGCTTCAGTGGTTGTGGTCACAGCAGTTGTGGTGCTAAAGCCTTCAAGACTTTCAGTGGATGGTATCGCCGTTGTGGTGCTAGGACTGGCAGTGCTGCTTGGTATGGTTGAGGTCACTGTGGCTGTAGTTTCCCTGACTCCCTCTGTTGTCACTGTGCTGGGTGAAGCCTCTTCTGCTGTAGCTAAAGGCGCAGTACTTGTTGCTAGCTCCTTGGCGGTCGTGCTCTCCTCCATAAACTGGGTAACCAAGTCGGTGAACTTCTTTAAATCCTCCGAGGAAGTGGGTATGGTGGGAGTTGTCGCCATGGTTGTGGTTTCTAGATTAATCAGAGAGGTTCTAGTGGTTTCTGGACTAGCCAGAGATATGGTTGAAGAAGCAAATGTCGTGGAACGAAGGGTAGATGATGATATAGAGGTAGTTTCCTCAATATTTGTGGAACTTTGTACCAGACTCTCCTCAGTTGTTGATAAGTCATTACTGATAATAGTTGAGGTTCCACCTTCAGGCAAAGGAAAGTCAGTTTTATCTGTAGAACTCGTACTCCACCAATTCTCCTCCTCCCCATCCTCATCCTGTTCCGCCTTTAAATCCTCATCCTCAATGGGAATAACCTCCCGCATTTTGCTCTCCACCGGATGATAGTCACTCTCCGTCGTAGTGCTCACATTCTGCCTCACTCCACCCACCATGTCGGGTATGAAATTGTAGGCGCAACCCACCTCATCTTCCCCTCCCAGACAATCCACATTGCGATCGCAGCGCTGGCGCTTGGCTATGCACCGCTTGCCGCCCCAGACGCAAATGAAGCCGGGACAGAGCTGCAGGGGCTGGCGGGTGGGCAGCAGGCGCGGCGTGGTGGCCATCTCCAGCCAGTCCAGGTAGAGAGTCACTCGCGTGTAGACGCCAAACTCCTGGGGACGGGCACAGCCATTGCCGTGACTCACCACGCCGGCGAGGTAGTGCTCCTCCGGCCGCGATATGCTGCGACAGAAGAGGGGGCCTCCAGAATCCCCCTGGCAGGCATCACGTCCTCCGCTAGGATCGCCGGCACAAATGTCCTCGGAGGCTTGATCCTCGGGATCGGTGCAGCGTTTGCGAATGGGAACTACGACCTGGCGAAGGGGTTCACCTGGAATGGAAACAAATCATAGGAGATCCTAATAAAATCAAGATATTTCCAGTACTTACTGCTCGGACCCTTCTCCCTGATGGCCCCCCATCCCACCACTGTGCACAGGGTATGCTCCTCGGGTCCCCAGATCCAATCCTCGCCCATTGTGGTCCTGCCCTTGTCCGGCAAGCAGATGGGCTTCACCCAGCGATTAAAGTGGAGAGGCCTCACCAGCCGCAGCAGGGAGAGATCATTGCGCATGCTCCTCCGCTCGTAGGCCTGGTGGACCACCACATGGGACACGGGCTGGATTTGGGTCGAAGGCGAGTAGCTGGAACGTCGCAGGAGTCCTGCCCGCACCTCGTAGAAGTATTTGCCAAAGTTGATGACGCAATGGGCAGCGCTGATGATCTGTCAGGGAAGGAGGTAAGAATTAGCCTAGTTTCTATGAAATAGGTTCGACTTTTACCCAATGTTCCGAGTAAATGGTTCCGCCGCAGTGGAACTTGCCATTCCTATAGATGGCCACCACAAAGGGCCACTGGAGGGCACTCGTATAGCTGCCGCCCACAATGCGTCCCTCGCCCACGATTTCCTTGGACTCCTTGGCTCTCTTCCCTCTCTTGGAGTGCATCTTTGTGGTGTTCTTGGCGACGCCACACTGCATGGGCGGGCACTTGACATAGGCCACATGATCCACCAGGGAGTCATGGCCATTGCGTCCGTGACAGGCCTGAGCAAACAGCACGCCCGCATGCAGGGAGGGCTCTATAAAGGGACCCGGCAGAGTCAGCGCTCTGAAGCTCACATTGAGCGAGGCCACGAGAAGATCCTTCCCTTCCAGCTCGCAGGCTGCTGCCGCCCACTTTTGCCCATTGTTGCACACGGGATGCCAGTCGCCGCGATGGTTGTGGTAAAGGTAACCCTCCGAGGCAGAGGCGGCATGGGACTGGAGAGGATTAAAGGGACTAGAGACACCCTAAATCAATCAGTAATTAGTAAACTTACCATATGATCCGCCACATCGGTGACCAGCATGCTGCACTGCTCCTCATCCCTGCCATTCAAACAATTCAAGAACCCATCACAGCGCTCCAGGCGATTGTAGCACATGGAGATCATGGAGCGGTTGTGCTGCTCGAACTCCTCCAGGTTCTCGTAGCAGGAGTAGGCCAAAGGCTCGCAGCCAAAGCAGCCCAGCTCGTCCTCGCCCATCGGACAATCCGCATAGCCATCGCACAGCCGCTCCTCGTCCAGTCGATCCGCGCAAGTGCAGGCGGACTCGTCACTGCCATCCGAACAGTCCACCACATTGTCACACCATTTGTCCGCGGCTATGCACTCTTCCTGGCGGCCAAAGCAGGCCACCTGACCCGGCTCCGGGCACCGGGAACGTTCCTGAAGCATCTGCTGTTGCGGCAATCCCGCATAGCTGGCGTAGATGATCTGCTGGTGGCCGGAGCTGGACTGATTCGCATGCCGCATCTTGAAGTTGGCATTGGAGAAGCTCGACTGACTGCCTCCTGGCTGCTGTTGGTTAGAGGAGGCCTGCGACTGGCCCTGTCCCTGTCCCTGCTGGTTCTGCATGTAGCTGCAGTACACCTGCTGCTGGCCATTGGAGAGCTTCTGGGGCGAGGCATTCTTCGAGAAGATATTGGCTCCCTGCCCACCGGCTCCGGAACCGCCACTTCCCCCGAAAAAGTTCCCACTCGGTCCGAATTGCTGGGGCACAAAGAAGATGCCACCGCCATTGCCGCCCAGGTTGGAAGATCCCCCAAAGTGGCCGCCCTGCATGCCCATGAAAGAGGGCGAGGCCGACCACATGGGCATCCGGAAATTGGCCGGCGTCATGTAGAAGCACACGGGAATGCTGGGCATCATGCCAAAGTTTGGGTTGAACATGAACTGGGCCGAGGCCTTCATGGTCTCCCCGGAAACGGGAAACCCGCCAGGCGCTCGACTCGTAAACTGCACGCTGGGCGAGGCGGTGAAGGTCTCACCCTTCTCCTTGGTGTCACCCTCTGAAGCTAAGGCTCCGGCGCCCTTATTCCTCATCTTCATGGCCACCCGCTCGCACAGGCTGAGGATCTGGGCATCGGCAGCTGGAAAAGAGAGAATATGGGATTTGATGCATCAATATAATCATTATAATTACCATTCCACACGTGCCCATTGAGGGGGTTAATCTTGGGTCCCATGTTGTCCATGGCCTTGGCATCCATGGCCGTGCCAAAGGTGTCTAGTAGCTCGTTCTGATTTGGCCTGGCTTGATCCTCGAATTTTTTCAGCCAAAGCTGGCGTTCGGATATATCATCATGTTCCTCCTGCGAGGACTCATTGGCTTTAAGAACCTTGAGTAAGGGCTTCTCCTGCTCGTGTCTCTCGAAGCTCTCCAGCATGTTCTCGATGCTGGTGGGATTGTCCAGGGGATGCACGGATCGTGGGGTGGCCTCCTTGGGTTGGAGGGTGGAACTGCTGCTGCTGGTGATCTCGGAGCTGCTTTCGTTTCCATCGATAATCCAGCTAATCTTCACCGGCTGCGGCTTGGTGGGATGCGTAGTGTCCAAGGGATCTGTGGTGCTGATTATGACTGTGCTTGCCCTGGTGGTGCTGGTAATGGTGGACTTATCCTGTGGCTCCACTACCTCATCGCCGTCAATGATCCAATCGAACTGCAACTTCCTTTGTCCTGAAGTTGTGCTGGTAATGGCGGCTTCAGTGGTTGGAGCTTCAGTGGTTACCGAGGTTGCCGAGGTCGATCTGGTCTTGTTGGGGGCTTCTGTGGCCTCTTCCACTTCATCGCCATCGATAATCCAATCGAATTGCAGTTTTCTCTGAACTGGAGTGGTGCTAAGGGGCAGAGGTTCATCTGTGGTGCTTAACCTGGTTGCTGGTATGGGTCCATCTGTGGTAAATATGGTAGTTGGAATTGGTGACTCTGTAGCTGGTTCCACATCCCTTTCTGTTCCTTCATTCTCCACTTGCAGAGTCGAATTAGGCTGGGACCCTGGTCCCGTGGTGGTCACATCCCGCGTAGAGCGCTGTCCCGGCCGCTCAGTGGTGCGAACTATCTCCTTGGGCTTGTCAAAGTGATCTAAAATCCAGCTGATCTGCTCCGTGGAACTTTCCACTGGCGTTTCCTTGGTGACCATATCCTCATCTGCATTTAATTTCTTCGTACTGCTCGTACTAGGTTCCCTCGTGGTAGCTTTGGATCCCACGTCATCCGTGTAAACTTCGTCGCCATCATGTCCATCGTGTCCATCGATAATCCAACTGATCCTGGCTGGCTTGATCTTCGTTCGCAGGGGTTTCTCGGTGACATTACCTGCTGGCGTGGGCACAGTGACTAGATCTCCTGGTGCAAAAGTCCCCCACTCTTTCTCGTTGGAACCCTCACTATCAGACTCCAGCATGGGCTGCTGCTCCCTCATGATCTCCTTCATCTTCTCCATTTTCTCGGCCACCTCCTTGGCCATTTTGTACATGCGCAGGAAGGCGGACATGCAGTCCTCAGGAGTATGCTTCTTACACCTCACAAACTCGCTCTCCAGCTGACTCAGCACCTCCCTCGCCCTCTTGCTTCTGAACTTCGAGTAAAGGTTTTGGAGATTGGCCTCCATGGCCACAGGATCAAGCAGATCCAAACGGGGCAACTCCCGAACGGTGCGATGCTTCTTTTGCAATCGGAACTTGACCAGCAGGTTCTTCAGGCGCTTCTTATGCTTTTTGAAATCGTTGACATCCTTATTGATCTCATCGTCCAGCAGCTTAAAGTGCAAGGTCTGAGGGCTGACGATGAGGGAATCCTCTTCTTCAAAAGGCTGATTGGCCATTCTGCGATGCTCGGCATTCAGGGCGGCAATTTGCTGAACGCGATCTTTTAGGGGGATTTTTAATGCCATTACAAGGGACGAATAATAACATAGAAACATACCCATTCTCTCGACCACAAGGCCATGATAGATCAGGGAGAAGAGCAGGGTAAGGATGACCAGCACTGAGATGGCCACTATCCGCTTGGAACCACTGCTCCACCATCGACGGGGATGCCGCAGCAACCGGGTGGCCTCTAGCTCTAAGGGGGTTTTAAGCATAAAATTATACTCGAAAAAGCCAAGGTCTATTTCAACAGTTTCCTTATTAAACAAATATTTACTTGTACTTTTTTTTAAGGTTGATTCCAATTATTAAATTAAGCGATTAAGTACTTTTACTTTGTAATGTATGTTAACTACACCTTTTTTATACGATTTGTTGATTTATTTTGGTTAAGAACTTTCGTGAGTGCTCAGCAATTTCGCAATAACTTTTTTTTGTATAGAAAATGCTGATTCAAGTTCGAACTAATTTGGATCGGGCAAAAAAATTAATGGAATTTACTCAGGTGCAGAAATATATCAAGATGTGGGTGAAGAAAGTGACGCGTGGGTATTAAAAAAGAGCTTTTAAAATTATTTCAGCATTCTGTTCTATCAATTTTTAAATGATTTTAATATAATATTAATTATCTAGAGAATATTAAATAATGTAAATAATTATCTAAGTGAATTTTAAAGGTTTAATGTAAACAAAACACCCTTTAATATTAACATTATCCAGGAAACTTGTTGTTCTTTAAGCAACCACACATACCATCCATGTTGTAATTCATTTTATTCAAATTTTCGTTTACTTTCTCAAGCTTAGGTAGCTTGGAACATTTTTTCTAAAGGTAAACTGCAGTTTGTTGTTCTTTTTTGTTCTTGCTCCAAAATCGCTGAAGACTTGATTTTCCACCTTTTTTCCGTGGGTTTTTATATATATTTATATGTTTTGCACTTTGTTAAACCGTCGGGCAAACAAGGAGCCTCGGATTACACTCGAATTCACTCAAACAAAAATGCACACACACACGAAAGCAATCGGAAAAAGCCCGAATTTGATATCCACGAGACCACGACTACGACGATTGAGACTTCCGCGCGATCCGCCCGATGAACGGCAACTGAAGCCGGCGGTGGCCGATCGCTGCGCTTATGTAGGCTTCCGGAAAGTGGATCACCGGGCGATCGACACACTTCCACCTGGCTACGGGCACTTTTCTGCTACGTTTTGAACTTTACAGTTTTTTGGTTAATGAAAAATGGTTCGACAAGTGCGGCGGTCAGCTCAAAATGACCGTCGAAAAAGTGCAAGTTGAAGGGGAATTTCCGTGGAGCAACGAACGAAGTATCAACCCACCCACAAACCGCATCCCAGCCCCAGCCCCAGCCCCAGTGTCAATGTTCGCACTCTGGGTCGAGGCTAAGCAGGCCCAGACTCAGTTGTAGGTCGACACTCTCGCCCGTTTCCCAAATCATTTTTATACAAATTTCGTACAGCGCAGCCCAAAATATTTACATTTTTAGTTCCAAGTTTTAAGGGTCCACAAAAGGAAGGGGGCTTAGGCTTCTTGTACGAGTCAATACCGTCAAAACATAAAACAAAAAAACAAAAAAAAACGGTCAGAAAAGCTAGAAAAACACATGAATATTCCATAATTACGAAAAACATAATCCTGTATCAAAATTTTACCATCAGACACAATGTGAGTAGAAAGCTGAAGGGAGGAAGGTACTATCT
This sequence comes from Drosophila rufa, assembly GCA_018153105.1. Classification (NCBI taxonomy): domain Eukaryota; kingdom Metazoa; phylum Arthropoda; class Insecta; order Diptera; family Drosophilidae; genus Drosophila; species Drosophila rufa. Next base: position 5,775,705 of record JAECXS010000085.1, read on the forward strand.
AATTGATTTTCCTGATCTTCCAGCAGTACTCAGTCATTAAAAATTTATGAGCAAACAAAGAAAGTTTTAGGAACCATCATCCAGCTTTAACTACAGTTCGATCAGAAGGATTTTGCGGAGTCAGGACTAGGCAGGCTCGAAACGATCCAGCTTAAACGAACCCTAAGGTGATATGTTCTCAACGGCAGCCCCCAAAATAGATACGATGTGGACCAGACTGGCTATGAGGAGCATAGCAAGGTCGCAAAGGTATGTTCAGGTGAATTCCTGTGTAATCATGTCTATTCATGATACATAAAGTTTGTCAAGTAATTCTTTGCAAAACAAAAAACGTTCTATGAATTAGAGCTGTAAAACTATCGTTGATACTATCGATATTATCGATGGTGTTGTGCTCCGCGTCACTATCGATTGCTTTTTTCCACCATCGATACATCGCGTTAGCAGCAAATCAATGAATTCGTTTAAAATTTACAAGTTTTTGCCAATAAATATAATATAAAAATAAATAAAATCATATAAAATCAATATATTCTTAAGAACGGACCAAAATATTTGGATTTAATTTTTAATAATTAATATCAAAAACTATCTTTATATAAAATCTATATAGATATGTATAAATTATGCCATTTAATCTTGTTTTGTTTAAGCAAAATAAAAATTTTTTTAAACCCATTTTATGTTGTCGAAAGTATCGATGGTTTGGACTATCACTATCGAAAATATCTATTAAGAGCACTATCGATGTTTTTACAGCTCTATTTTATAATATTGTTTGCGTTGGTGTTAGCTAATGAAATAAAAAATTATAAATTAAATAATTATGGTTTTTAAACCTAATAAAAGTCAAAGAACAAATTTTGTTTTTTAAACAAATACTAGACAAACTGTATGCAAAAATTAAAAAGCTTTTAGGGGCCGTTTTATAATGAATTTAAGTTCGTAAATGTGCCAATACCATTAGTTATCAAGTTATCTTAGAAATTAACCCCAATTTCTTCAAGATTCATATGAAACTTAGTTCTAACTTACTGGACAAGAGATAGCTCTTAAAATAGTTGTAAGCAAAGAAATCGAATTTAAAATGAAATTTCAATGATAAGCCTTAAATTTTACAACAGAAAACCAAGCCAATGCACTCAAAAATTAAGAAATAAAAAGAGTAATCAATAATTTAGTGCAGAACAACTGAAAGTGCTATATTTCGCTTAGCTTGAGGTTAGATATTCGTTTAGTTAACAATTTGTGCGGTAATAAGTAACATACCGATAAGAGATTATAATATGAATATATATAATGAATACAAATGGTAAATGATAAATTTAATAGCTGTCTTCTTGTCATCGAAATCTTCAACTTGGGATGTCACGTAAGGGAAAAGAAAACTAAAGGACTTACTTCATGTACAGCCTTGAGATTATGTAGTTAGTGACTTAGACATCGTCCGCTCCGGGCGGTATTTTCTTGATAATTCCCTGGGCCTCGTAGAGCTCCTCCAGCAGCTTGCGGAATATCTCCGGACCAATGTTGTTGCTCACACGCATCAGCACGAACCAGTCGCCAAAGCTGCAATCGCGCAGGGCCAGCTGCAGGTGGGACCTGGGCATGAAGCGAGCCCGGGCGCGTATCAACTGGAAGCGCATGCCCGAATGGAAAATGGTGGCCAGGCGGTACAGGAACTTGAGGGCCACCAGCGCAGCCATCAGGATGAACCAGATCCACAGAAAGGCAAAGATCTTCTCGTTCAGTATGTTGAGTGGCAGCAGGCACAGATTGTCGTATTTGCTATCGGAACCGCTGTCGCCGACCTTGTTCACCTCGCACTTGGCACACTTGGGAAAGACGCGCGTGGTGATGTCGTTCCATCCATCATAGTCACCGCCATACAAGGCCAGCAGGGCTTCCATGTAGCGGGCCCAGAAGCCACCGAAAAATACGTCCAACAGGAGGATGTTGCCAATCTGTGGAAGATAAGGGGAGCTCTAGATCCTGGCGTAAATACCCAGAGATTTACTTACGCTAATGAGCAAATTGAGGATCTCGCAAAACACATAGCTCACAAAGTAGCGGAAGTGCGTCTCCTTGTAGTCGCTGGTAAAGTAATTGACCAGCACGCGAAGATGGGCCTTGCTCTTGTCCTTGGACACCACCGCCTGGTGAAAGTCGGCGCACAGGTGCTTCAGCCGGCCGCCCTCCCAGATCTTCCAGAGAAAAGCCGGCAAATAGAATATAAACGACTCCAGCAGCAGGACCAGCACCACCCACTGATAGTAGCGTATATAGCGACGGTTTCCTGGCGGCACCGAGCGACCCACTACATCTGGAATAGGCCATGGAATAGAATTCCAGCTGGAAAGTTCATTTTTCCCTTAACTTACCAGGTCCGCACTGAACCTCGCCATTGAGCGACGGCGCCTTCGTTATATTGGCCTGCACATAGGCCCCGTAGATCCAGCAATAGGCATGGAAGTAGTCCAGGTCCGTGTTCTTCATGCACTGGATGGGATCGCCGAAATACTGCTTCGAGGACAGCAAAAAAGTGCACGCCAGGAGCAGGGCCACGGTGCACTTCGAGTGGAGCGTGAAAATGGCATCGTAGATGTGCACCGACTTGAACTGCAGATACTTGGACAGCGGCTTGACGGCTGTATACATTTTTACGTGATTAATTTCGGGTACTTTGCGGGTTAAAACATATAATTCTTGGAGCGAAAAAATTTTGGCGAATCTAACAATTTCCAAAAGCACGCGGCATTCTAACGGTTGTTGTTATGTATAGTCGTCTCTCTTTAACTACTGGTGAAGCGGTAAAACAGTGTTGCCAGGTGAAAATGTTGCTTTCCCCCTAAAAAATCTCAAATAGTCGATATTTCACCCTAAAAAATCCAAAACAAAAACGTAACGATCTACAACGTAAGTGAACAAAAACGTGAAGATTTACGACGTAAGTGAACAACTATCGATGGACTATGCAGCATCGATATCATCGATGTTTCTCCACCTCTGTTGGTATCGATGGTTTTGATGAAACTCGTATTTAGTTTGATATTTTTGCCATTTTAGGTGATTTATAATAAAGAAAACAATTTTATAGAGATTTTCTTAAAAATTTTAAATAAATCGTTCCGAAAAAAACCCCGAAACTTTCCCCCTAAAAATTCTTCAACCCTAAAATTCCCCCTAGGACATCAAAAAACCCCTAAATCTAGGGGGGAAAACCCCTGATCTGGAAATACAGCGGTAAAACAAGACAAATACAACTACAGCCTTGAAGTGTATCGATGTATCGATATTTTAAAACATCGATGTTCGTGATTCGATGTTTTCCAAGCTATTGTCAGTGCTGCCAGAATATCCGGAGCAAAAAAAGCTAGATTTCGAAAACAAGTTGCTATAAATTGCTACAAATTCTACAAAAAAGCTAGTTCTATTTATTTTGTGCTTAATTGCCTTTTAAATATGATTAAGTGGCTTTCTATTGAGTATATTCGCTAGAAAATATCTCCATTTGTTTTTGAATTTGTTTTTAAGTACCTCTCGGGAACGTATGATTCTTCGTATGAATAACTTAATATTTCATTAAAAAACCTTACAATATTCTTAATAGATATCAATAAGGAGATTTGTTCGAAAAATGCAAATGTTTTGCATACAAAGTAATTAATTATAAAAATATCTTTAATAGTAGCTAAAAGTGCAGAAATTTTAGATAAAATTTAAAAAATCTCTGATAAAGTTGCTAGAACTGTGAAATAAAAAATAAAAATTTGCTGCTAATTGCATTTACAAAATTAAGTAAAATTTTATTCAAAAAAAGTTAGATCTAACGATGTTTCTTGGCTGATTTGGCAACGCCAAGATGCAACACGATGTTGACCAAGTCTGGCAGCACGGTTGTGTTCACTTACGTTATTTATTTGTTTACGTTTGATTACGTTCCGCCCTTTTTCTGAGAATAGGAGAAAATAAAAATCTGGGCATACTGCCATCACCACGTTTTTGTTTACCTGCTGATATTTTTCAAATTCTCCTGGTTTTTGGACTTTTTCTCGCCTGCAGCCTGAACGGAAAGCGCACGAGAATGAAGGAACAGCTGTCTGCCAAGCAGCACGAGCGCAACGAGAAGAAGAAGAAGAAGCTGGCGGCGCTGGCCAACTTGATGGAGCTGAACGACCGGGATCGCCTGCACGAGGCGGAGATGGCCAAGAAGCGAGACGCCGCTGAGGCGGAGAAGGAAGAGGTCAAGACGGCGCCACAGGGGCAAGGCGACGACGACGACGGCTTCGTAGTGGTGTCTAGCAAGCGCAAGCACCGCAATCGACTCACAATCCGGAATAGTCCAGAGAAGGAGACGACGAGCAGGGCGGACCCCGACGAGCCGGCGGTCAAGAGGAGCCGCGAGGAGGATACAGCGGCCGGCGGCGACAGTCTGCCGGCGGAGATCTGCAACCTCAGCCAGGAACAGTACAAGACGCTTTCGGCGGAGCTGCGTCGTCGGAAGCGGCAGCTGGAGGACGTGCCGGGCCTGCGGCTGAGGGAGATGGGCCAGCGCGCCTCCCTGGAGACGCCCCAGCATGCGCGCACGCCCATCTTCCTCACCGACATCCAGCACCTGCTGATGTCGGCGCTCATCGGCCAGAAGAGCCCCTGCCGGCCGGATCGGTGGTGCAGCGTCGAGAAGTGGCTCAGCCTGTCGCACAGCGTGGTGGTCATCCTGGAGGGCCTGTCCCTCTACCACTACCTGTCCAACGAGAGCCGGTTCGAGGCCACCAATCGGATATTCAACACCAAGCTGGAGATGCTGCTGCCGCCGCAGGACGAGGGTCAGATCATCGACGAGATTGCGCAGGTAACCTAGCTCTGAGACTATTAGTAAAGCCAAGCTAATCCTCTCTCTCCCTTTAAGATCCCCCTCACCGTAGTGCAGGCCAAGCAGCTAATCGACGAGCACGGCTCCCTGGAGTCGGCCCTGGAGCTGAACAAGGATCCCACGCTGTTCGTGAAGACCCTCTTTCCCATCATCGAGGGCTTCAAGGTAACGAAGTCAGTCGCTCACCTGCATCCGGACGACAAGTTTCCGCGCACCAAGCTCCTGCTCTCCGCCCTGCAGATGGTGGACGAGGGCTACCCCATTCCCCTGTCCGGGGAGCTGCACAGTCGCTTCCGCAACTACAAGTTCACCAAGAAGTCGTACGAGCCGGTGACCAACCGCAGTCCCATGTTCGGTGTGGACTGCGAGATGTGCAGGACGGTGGCGGGACTCAACGAGCTGACGCGCATCTCCATTGTGGACGAGCAGTACGAGACCGTGTACGAGACGCTGGTGATGCCCGACAACCGGATCTCGGACTACCTGACGCAGTACTCGGGCATCACGGAGGACATCATGAAGAAGGTGACCAAGAGGCTGAAAGACGTGCAGAAGGAGGTGTCGGAGCTGCTGCCCCCGGACGCCATTCTGGTGGGCCAGTCGCTGAACTCGGATCTGAACGCCATGCGGATGATGCATCCGTATGTGATCGACACCAGTGTGTGCTTCAACATCTCGGGCGTGCGGCGGCGCAAGAGCAAGCTGAAGCACCTGGCCCAGACCTTTCTCCAGGAGACGATCCAGGACAACGAGGAGGGCCACGACTCCATCGAGGACTCGCGTGCCACGCTGAAGCTCGTCAAGATGAAGCTGGCCAACAGCATCGAGTTCGGCGACGAGATCCTCACCCAGCACAAGCGCCTGCAGGAGCTGGTCAACGCCTCCAGTGGCGACACCATTAGCAATAACCTCTTCGCCCACGTGGCCAAGCGGGACAAGAGGACGGCCATCGTCACAGTCGGCGATCTGCAGCCACGGCTCAAGGACGTCATCCAGAGGGCGAGCGAGGCATCGCCCAAGGACCCCAGCAAGGCGGTGCGGGTTCACGAGGTGTCCACGTCCAAGGAGGCCGTGCGCAAGGTCAACGAGATTGCCCTGGAGAACGCCCTGACCATTGCGAATCTGCGAGTGCCCGAGGAGGACTTTGTGCTGGAGAGCGCCGAGCGGAATGCCGCCAAGCTGGACAAGATCATCGACCGGCTGTGGAACACTGTGGCCCACAACGGGCTCTTCCTCGTCCTCATGGGCGGCTCCGCGGAGTGCACCAAGGGCGTGGCCAAGATAGCCATCAAGCGGCTAAAGGGATCGGAGCACAGCAGCGCCCCGATCGGAAGTTAGGAAGCTAGGACATGCATATTCTTCTCCAGTTGTTATTTACGCCCTACGGATTCCGACTGCAACTGCCTGGCGGGCAGGGCCAGCCGGAGTCCCGAGGCGTAAACAAATTTGCCGTATCATCCCTTCGGTAAGACAAGACCAGACCAGACCAGACCCATCCCCATTTGTTCGCCTCCAACACTCGGAACCTGCGCTACACGCAACGATGTATCAATGAAAAAAATTGTCAAAATGGAAAAAACGTCACTAAAAACCAATAATAAATTGTAGACTTATTTTTTTCACAAACAAATATCTTCTTTAATTGTTTAAAAAGGTTTGGTTGGTTAAGAGGTTTGAAGTGGAGTTGGTGAAAATATAGACTTAAAAGTCATAAAAACAGACTTATTGATCATTTATTTGACTCATATATCCTTAAAATTGATTCCCTGGAAAACGTGTATATATTAAAATGGATAAAATATAAAACAAAGATGAAGCTTCAGAACAATATATCTTCCAATTGCCCTAATTCTATATTACTTTGAACTTTATTATCACTAAAAGCTAATTTTACTTTAACTCAATGTTGCCCTTGATTAAGAGCAATATTAATTACATAATATATTCATTAAAATAGGCACGGTTTCAAAAATAATATTAAGTATGAACTCTATAATATTTAAACCTAAAATGAACTTTATATTCTTGATTTAAACTATAAAATAAAGTCATTTATAAAAACCTAAACTATCAAACAATCACAACTTTCTTCAAAATTATATGTAGGTGGTATCAGGGTCCGAAATAATTAAATAATTAATTAGAACACCATTATGAAATATTTAAAAAATTTGTAGCATATTTTCCTCGTCATACTTTATTTATATATCTATTTATTATTATTACTGCCAGCTAATTTTCCTGTATTTAAATGTTGCTCTTGATTAAGAGGAATATTACTTAAATTAAATCATCATTAAAATATACGCGGTTCCGAAAATAATAATAAATGCGAACTCTTTAATCTCTTTAATGATCTAAACTAAAAAATAAAAACAACTTCCTACAAAACAATATATGAGTGGCAGCAGGGTCATAAATAAATATTAATTAGGCTCTAATTTTATTAGAACACCATATTTAAATATTTTTAAAATTGGTAGCATATTTTCTCCATCCTACTTTAATTATAAAGCTTTGTAATTCCTAGTTTACATGCAAATTGAGAGGCTACGCTTTAATAGCTAACAACCCGTCGACAATTGAAGTGTGAAAGCAATCAGAAATACGTGTACCTCTCTCCCAATTTCCCCCATTGGCATTTCCCGAAAAACAAACACTTCACGGAATTCCGAACGTTAAGAGCTAGGGGGATTTGACCTAGTTTCCGGCAGTTCGCATTGCCCGATATTTGTTGCTGCCTCTCGCTGGCCCTGGCCAAGTGATGATAACAGCCATAAATTTCCTACCTCCCTCAATGCAGCGCTCCGTTGTCTAGGGCCCGAGAATTGGGCCTCCCTAAATGGCCCACGCACTCTCGCTGCGGTGCTCTCTCCAGCGACAGCGACAGCGTCCGGAGTCGGGAGTCTCCGGAAAGGGAAAGTCCGGACGAGGGCGAGGGCCCCTCGGTGTGTTATCACACGCTCGAAAATGTTGCGTCTGCTTCTGGCTCATACGACCTGTAGGTTGTTCTCCCACAACCACTGCGCATGTCGCGCCGAGGAAAAGCTAGGGAGAATTTTCCCCGGAATGTTGCCAGACAGCTGGTGTTTTCCACTCAACTTTCAGAGATATATATTTCACAAAACATTTATACCTATTTCTTACTAGTACAAAGTTTTTACGATTAAATTTGGAATAAAAGTGATTGAGGTAACCAGGAAGAACCCAGAGGACTATACCTCTCTGGAGCCTGACCATGGACACTTACAGTGGCAACGCCAGCCCGGGAAATTTGGTATGTTTTCCCGCTGCCTAGTTTGTTTTTTTCTGCGTTTTTTGGCGCTCTGCTCTCTGCTCGAAATATTTTGTTGTATATACGCTTTTCGGCTCTCGAGCGGAGACGTTGTCGTTGTCGTTGGCTGCCTTCCCCAATTCCGTTTGGCACGAGGCGCGCAAAACTCTCGGATCTCGGATCGGGCGAAAACACACGCGATTACCATATATCCAGATTATCTATATATCTATGCGGAGAGGCTAGCGCAATATTGGCATAAACAAATTGACGTAAACCAAACACACAGAAACACAGAAACCGAAATCTTGCAGCGGTACGAAAATCAGGCAAAAGTTCATTTAAATATTTAAGAAGGAAAAACGATTTCGAAGTTGGTTATTCCCGAAATGAATGCCATAAACTAGGGTAAGTCTCGGGGGCAGCGTGAGTGTAATTAATCACAGAAATTGTGTATACAAACAGAGGCGAGAAATTGGCCAACATAAATTGTGTATCCATGAAATACACACAGACGCTGCCGAAAGCCTGTTCAAAGGAAAGTTTTTCCGAGTGTGTGTCGGTGTGCGGGTGCAATTACGAGAGTGTGTGTACGGGCGTGTGTGTGTAGGTGAGTGGGAAACTCGTTCACTGTGTCAGTGTTCCATTGTATCATCATCAGCTGGGCATCCATCGCGCATACGCCGCATTGTCAATTGTTACGAGCGCCCACGTCCATTCCCCCCTCGCAGCTTCGCCCTTGGCACCAACTGGTTGCCCCCAACCGACCCCGATCCCGATCTTAATCCCCTCCAGAAATCCCAGCGTCGCGCTCTTGATATTGGCTATTGGCCTATGCCAAGACCCATCCCCGAAAACTTTTTCTTTCCTTTGTCTGCAATTGCAAATTTGCTTGCCTTTCTCTGTGTTTGCCCTTCGCTGGCGCTGCTCTCGGTGCTGGTGCTGGTGCTGGTGCTCCAGTTTCATTCAATCCCCGCCAGACCCCACCCCTGGCTGTTTTCCCCGCCGAACATGGAACATGTTGCGTAGGGTTTTCCCTTTTTCCCACCACTTTTCCTTCGTGCAAGAGGGTGAGTTTTTCGCCTTTTACGTTCCGTTTTCGTGTTTTGTTTGCATTTCGGGTGGCGGCGACGCTTTTGTTAGCTTCAAGTTCTTCTGCCAAATGGGAAAACCGAGTTGGAAATTAAATTTGTCGCCTTTTGTTCGACGGACAGCCTATGGAGGAACTTTGTCTTACTCCCAAGCTGACAGCGATTTCCCGGGATCTCCCCTTTTTTCTTAAAGATTTTCTTGGAACAATATGTTGATATTTCTTATCGGAGTTTGCTGAGATTATTCATGTAATGCGTTTTAATGAAATGTAATGGTGGTTTATATTATTGCAAATATTTGCATATTTTCAAATGTAACAGAGAACAAAATGTAGTAATATTCAGTTGATACATAAAGTATATTTTTCAATTATGTAATCAAATTTAAATGTATCTAAATTAAAATAAAATAAGCTGACATCTTTTTTATATTTGCTACGACTTTTCGTATATATTTTACTTTAAATAATATTTTAATTTTGAGATATTTCTTGCAGTTCTTCGATTTTTTGATGCAAATTTTACAAAGACTTTAATATGTTTTTAAAAAATGAGTGAAAACATGCATAGGTTATCTTTAAAAAAATGTATTAATATGCCTTGAAGCATGCTGAGAGATCCAGTTCTAAATTTATTTATCTTAAATATATTTTAGATATTTATATTGAAATTACCAAGAATTGAGTGACTAGATATGTCTCCTATACGACATTTCTAGTCACTCAATTATCTCTCATTCTTATATTAATATCTAAAATATATAAATCTTATTAAAGCTATACCTAGTCACTCAATTCTAGACTAAAGATGGAAATTAGCCAAGTTCTGCGTTGTTTTATTTGTCTCACGGCGACCTGCAATCATACTGCAAAGAGCAATCAATGATGTCATTCCACGGCTTGTGAAATGCTGTCCTGGCTGGTACTCTGCGGTGTCTATAACACACACAGTTGATATAGTTGATATATATACGCCCACCTACTAGGGGCGGAATCCACGGAGGGATGACTCAGTGGGACTTTTGTATTGGAGGTGCCATAATGCCGCCGAGCCGTGCCAAATTGAATTACGCATCCGAACTATTGCAGTTGGGGGGCTTCAAGTCGGGAGTTCAAGATCTAAATCGCATTTATTACAGTTAAGGATTACTCATTATTTACAGCGGGAAAATACTGAGCTAATACTCGTATATATATTATTTTTATTTTATTTCTCAGCTTGTCTTCTTAAAACAGAGATAAGGTTGATGTATCAATGATCTACTTATTTATTCTGTGAATATTTTTATAATAATTTATAATAATCATATTTTAAGAATATATGTTTTAACGGCAGTAAGAACTTAATTTTTTATGAAGCTATGAAAAAGAGAAATTTACATATTTCCTTTGGCCTTCCTCCCTTTCTTTTGCAATGTATATTTCTGGGTTCTGCCGGGTGTTTCATAATCCCATGGTACTTGCTTTCTCTAGCTCCCTGTGTTTTTGGTCTAATTTTAATAAACCACCTCATTAGGAGCCTATAAATATAGAGGAGCCATCGCACTGGCTGTGAACTTTTGCCTGGTCCGCCTTGGAATGTGCCAAGTGTTTTATTTTTGAACAAAAAATGCCGCAATAGCAATTGCAGGTGGAGTTGGGGATCAGCCGGAATGGGAAGCCGGAATTGGTTTTTGGGAAATGGGATGAGTTTTTTGGCTTCTACCATTGAATTCTTTTCGGCCTTGTTTGTTTGCAGTTTCGCTTCGTATTTGTTTGCTTTGAACTACGCATATTCCGCCTTGTTTACCGGCAGCCAACAATGTGAGTAATTATGCTAAATCCAACTAATTAAACATCTTTATTCGCCTCCCGTCGGGTAAATATCGATTCTGCTCTACTTTGTTTTTGTTCCTGAGGCTGCTAATTAAATTTTCCCTTATGAATGCAAATATTTGATTCGCCGTGGCGATCGTAAACGGGTTTCAGCGATCCAGCGATTATCGCTACACGCATGTGATCGTGATCATATAAGTATTTATACGAGTATGTTGGGGAAATGGGGCTACAGTGGGGCCTCCTGTTCGGGGTGACCAGTGTCAAGGTCGTATGCGGAGTTCCAGTGCTAACTGTTCACAGTTTTAGCTGTTGTTCATGCTTTTTCTCATCGCCGATCTCGGTCTGGCTTCCGCTTTACATGTGTCGCCCGGCCAGCGGCGGCGGCGGACTCATTAGCAGTCAACTGCTGCTGCTGCTGCTGCTGCTCCAGCAGCCGCACAAAAACACATCACCAACATGATAGTGCGGCCTATGCCGCGAGGGGAGGTTGAGGAGTTTCAGAAGAAATTGGAGAGACAAAGGGATTATTACTCTAGTTTTCATGGATACATTTTCATTCCCCTAACTAGCCAGAGAAAGTTGGTGAAGACTTTTATGTGTATTATTTTTAAGAAAGAAAAATTAAGAAATTCAGAAGATGTCACATTTAATTAGTTACTATTTTTCATAGTTTGGAATTTCCATAGCAGCCCTCCCTAACTGCACCGTAATTTATGACCCTCATTAAGTTCACAAATCAGCTTTAAGCAGGCATTAAAAATTCGATAAAAATACTTTCAGACGTTAAAACCCGCTTATCTTATCTTGACACGGTACTGTTCATACGTAGTAAGTGTTCTGATTCGACAACTTCTGTGCCAGCCCTCGCTGGGCTGCATAAGTACTTGTGCACACAACAAACTAAGGGCAACACTCAAGCAGCCGAGCAGCAGCTTTTCCAGCTTTGTCCTGGCCTTGGCCGCTGATAATAACTGCTGTATTCTCCTGAGCCCTTGTGCTGCTCATTGTTGCTATTATTACACACTACACACCACACACACTGCACACACTACACACTCTCTGCATGAATTTCATACTTTTTATTCTCTTCGCGGCTCTTGCTGTATTTGCATTGCTTATCAATAAGGCGAATTTCGTGGGCACACAAAGCGCCTGCGACAATTACAGTTGTCAAATACGACGCCACACCCACGCCTAACACCCAAACGCCCACTCACACCCACCCACACACACCCACTCCCCTTCGCATCTGCTCGCAGAAAAAAAAAGCAGCGTTAATTACTTTATCCAATAGTAACGACGATGCTCCCTTTAACTCTGTCACTTATTTATTTTTTCGGCACTCAAATTGATTTATTTGTCCACCGAATTGAGTTGATAATTCAAGTCGCGAATGGATTCTTGTACAGGGAGTCTGGAGTTCATTTCCGTTTGGCCTGCATTTCTTGGAGCTTTTTCTTTCCTTCTTCCAAGTTTTTGCAACTTTTAAATAGTTGGAGATGCGGGCGGGCTTAACTTTCAGGGTTATTTTCATAACTTTGAATTAATATTTTTATTGAAGGGACTTATTTAAGAATGGCAAACGAAGCATATTAATATTCAGACTCTATAGTTAAGGGCTTAGTTGGGTTACTTCTTTCATATATTGCTTTAGGTTCAGGTTTTCTTTAGGGTTTTTAATTAAAAGCTTTTAAAATGCTGATACTATAATAAAAGATTACTTCATTGGTTATAAGTCATAAATTAGGGACGTACTATGGCTATGTTTTTGAGGAGAAGCCCTCTTTTTTTAAGAGGAGCTTTTAAAATTAAAATTAAAATTTATTATGAACCTAATCATGAAAAATGAAAAACATAACACATCTTCGGGCATTTTGCACTGCATTTCCTCGCCGATCGTGACGCATCTTCGGAACGAACCACCCCAAGCCGCGCTGCCTCCGCTACTCACGCGTTGCTGCCGAAGTCGGCGTCGCCGTTGCCGGCAGAATAAAACTGAAAAACTGAAAAGCAGTCGATATTTTCAACTCGTGGAGTGCGGTTCGGCATTGTGCTAAAATCACAGAGACCACAGCCAATTAGTGTGATTTACAGCTATTAGAAATTATTACAAAATTCGGCAGACGAATGTAAATCAAAAAATCAAAGAGAGGTTCCTTCGGTGACACTACCAACCCAAAAATAATTCCCCAGTTAATCGCCTTTGATTGATTGATGGGGCCGATAAGGAGAAGCCACAAATAAAGTGTAAGAAGTGCATGAAATCAATGATATAATTTGATAATTTGCGATAGTGAAGCGAGGAATGACCCTGGCGCTGTAAGGTTCAAGAACAAGGTAGGGTTTCTGGGGGTTTAAACTGGAGCTACTCATGGAAATATACCCCGCCCACGCTCTCAGTCACACCAATATATAGAGCAGCATTATATAGAGCACGATAAACAAAAGGAAATCGGCTCATGACTCCACCGACTGCGACTCAGACTAAGTGCTAATTCGAAGCCTGTGCCGCCCATAAAACCCATCTTCCCATTGTGGTTGCTGTGCAGATGATGATAACGCCCCATGTCGATCGGTGAACAGCCATAAATTTATTTGCATACGATAATTTATTTATTGCACTATCACACACTATCACACCCACAGCGCTGGGGTTCGTTGGGTAAATATTTAAATATATATCGGGGCGCAGGAAGGCGGCTGTCTCCAGCCGCAGAGAGTCGTCAACACTTCAAGCTCCATTCCGTCTTCCTTACAACTGTTCAAATAATTGCCCTACAATTTATTTTTATTTATTAATATTTTGCTTTTCTCTTTTTTCTGCGCTGTTGTGGCACCGCCGCGAATTTGTTCGCAATCTTGCTATGCCACAATTAATTTTGTTTGCATTGTACTTAAGGCAAAATAACAAGAACAGGAACTATAAATCAAACTCTGCCGAACGAACAAAGGTTTTAGTTCATGCAGCGTGTTTTCCTCGGAAATTCTCTGGAAATGCGTGTTTAACTTTCAGGGATAGGGATTTTCTTTGATATATAGTACTCTTGAATGATATTAGAGGAAGAATGCTAAGGTATTACCTGGTAAATATTTTCTCTCACACATTAATATAATAACTAGAGATGCGTACACCTACCTGGAAAACTATGCGTACATGTGCTATAATTTTTAAATAAAAAAAAAGTGCGCTAAAAAAATAAATGTCAAAACAATTTTTTTAGAGAGAGTGGTTTATTCATTAAGCTTTATTTAAGCACTTAAACTTTTCATAATAAAACAAAAAATGGTTTGCTTTCGAATCAGAAAAAGAGATCATTTACATATGATCAGAATTAAATTAGTTGTAAATTTCCTGGCTTATGTGTACGTATTTTTTAAATTATCAAATATTAGGTCATTCCCTCTTATGTTTTATAATCTTTAAAAACTCGAAATCATAACCAAATCTAACCTTACAACCATTCGCGCAGAGTTATAAATCACTTTTATGTAGGGAAACTTTTTAACTTCTGCTGATGACAAGCTTGTTATCTATGATTGGTCATAATAATGCCATATCGAAGTGATAATCTTATCGTAAGCACACCCCTAACTGCTTCCTATTTTACCTTAACCCGTGACCGAAAGTGCGAAAGCTTTCAGGTCTCGTGACTGAAAGGTGTTCTTGACTCTCCCCATAATAGAAGTTCATTAAAACCATGTTAAATACCACAAAACATGTGTGCAAATATCTTATTTGATACTCCAAGTCAACTGGCTAATTCCGCAAATATTTTCCCAGGGCTTAAAAGTCTTCAAATAACACTTGAATACTTAATTTAAAGGCCCATATCTGCCTGTTTAATATTCATGATTTATGGTATCAATCAATTGCTTATTATGACTTAACTAAATTAAAATAAATTAAATTTATTTGCCGAATCGATAAAGTACCCAAACATTGTCACATTTGATGAAGTAGCGCTTATGTGACTTATGAGCTGTCCCCCCGAAGAAATTATTTGCCAGAGAGAGGAGACTTCTCCTATCATTAGGTGATATTTTCGGGACTGGAATTATACACATCACGCGCAAAAAATCGGGTGTCGGAATAGGTAGCAGTGCACCCGATTTCGATACGGGACATGATTTATAGCCGGCGATGATGGATTGCAGACTAGTTGGTGGCAATCAACCGATTAGAACATATGCTAACTGACCCGGGCCCCCAAAATTCTTTCGGGCTGATCGGTTAATTAGTTGGCATTCGGCGATAGCAAACTAAGGCTAATTTATTGTCGAGTGCAGAAAATTAGCGATTAAAGCCTGTTTAGCACACTGCAAACGATTTATGCTCTGAAGTGTGCCAATTGACTGATAAGCAGGCAATGAATCGATTAGGGCGGGGAAAGTACTTACAGCGTCTAATGGCACCTATAGATTTCCGAGCGTGGCGAAATCGCCCCTCGGCTATGACTAACTGGCCATTGCCGAGGGTCGTAAATAATATCCACTCAATGTTTGAGATAAAAAATGTATTTCCCTCGGCAAACTAAAGGAACGTATTTGAGGTATAAAATGAACAAACCTCTTCCTCAAGCTCTTCAATCTGTCATTCAGTGTTCAATGGAGAGGCTTGTCCAGGCTTGTATTTTAATCGGAGGAGCTATTGGCAAAGAGAAAATTAAAATCTAAATATTGAAGCATTCAGATTGAGAGAAAAAGACTCTTAAGTTAGAGATAAAAATAATAACTTAGTTAATTTATTAACAAGAAAACTAAAAAAATATCAGGTCAGTTATTGTGTTTTTATAGTAAAATTTCAAATTTTTAATTGATAAAACTATTAGTAAAAATTAGAAAACAAATTCAAAGCATTATAAATAAATGTTGTGTAGCTTTTCTTCAGATTTAAATTTAATATAAACATTAAAGTAACTAAAATTAATAGAGAAAATATTGAAGCACTCAAATTGAGAGAAAAAGACTCTTATGTGTAATAATTAAAAATAATACTTATTACTTAGTTAAAGAAAGAAAATCAGGTCAGTTATTGTGGTTTTATATACATAGTTAAATTCCAGACTTTTAATTGATAAAAACATTAGTAAAGATAATCGGATGAATTCAAAGCATTATACATACATTTTGTGTTGATTTTCTGTATATTTAAATTTAAAACAAACATTACAGTAACTAAAAGTAAGAGAAAAAATTCAGAGAATAAAAATAATACATTTTCATGCCTTTATTTAAACATAAAATATTTTTAAATATTTAATAACCCAAAAGAAGACTAATTAAAACCCTAAAATTCTCTCTGTTCCTTGCAGTTCCCCAACAAAATCACTGCCTTCCAGGATAGCAATAGCCCAGAGCCACGGCCCGGCAACAAGCACCGACCGCGACGCCTTGACGTCCGTTTGGAGGAGCAGCTGACCAAGGAGAAGCGCGTCACCAAGTTCCCCCTGGTGGGCGCTCTCGTCCACAAGGCACTGCGGCGTCGCGACAGGGAGAAGGACACGCCACCAGATCCTTCGGAGGAGGAAGCAGGCTCCAGCTACAACAACAACAACAACAACAACGAGGAGAGAGAGCTGGATAGGATGGTGCTGCCATTTGGACTCGGGCCCGATGGCCACCACGTGGACGCCATACAGAGTGCTCCGGCCCCGAGTGCTCCGCCGGCGCACATGATGCCGCCGCCCTATTCCCGCGGCCAGACCACCATCTACACCGGGGTGCCCATCATCGTGAATCCCTACATCGACTTCATCGTGGTCAACGGGGACGATCGGTACATGATCCGCTGCGAGCGGAAGTCGGTGCTGGAGCGGAGCGTGGAGCTGGCCAAGCTGATCCACGCGGGACCCAACAGCGGGCGGAAGAGCGACAACCACTTTCAGATCCTCAACGTGGATAAGAACGACTTTGAGCTGATTGTCCGCTACATGGAGAAGCACTTCATTCCGTATCGCGACCACAAGCACCTCCTCAAGATCCTCGAGCTCTCGGATCGATTCAACGTGCCCGATCTGGTGAGTAAATTACGTGTGTAATTCGAGATAGCGATATTGAAGTGCTTTGGAGTCCGGGAAACTAATCTGATAATTAGTCAGAGGCACTATAAAGTCGATAAGCCTTCTGTCAGATTTTATATATATTTTGTTAAGAGCAGAAATCCCTCTTTTACTTCTTGCTTATTTAATTTTAATTCCAACCCTTCCAGATAATCTACTGCATTCGCGAACTTGATCTCAGAATCTCCAGCGCCACCGCTCTGGACATCTTCAAGGCTCTGTGGTTCTACCAGGGCATAGCCCTGACCAATCAGCACCAGACGGTGATCACCACACAGGAGACGGGCCAGCAGCTGGCCCGCAAGCAGGCCTCCAAGGCGAAGGCGGCGGCCAAGCAGCTGGCAGCGGCCAAGGCGGCACAGGCGGCCTCCGAGAACCCAGCCGACGGCGACGGGGCGCAGGTGAATCTCATACCCAATCCTAATCCCTTCACCACCGAGGACTATGGTGTGGCCTTGCTGCACAACACTCTCCAGCTGATCGATATGCACGCGACGCTGCACCTCTCCATGCCCGAGATGAGTGACCTGCGCTTCGAGGAGCTGGAGACGATAGTCAAGCGGGACACCCTGCAACTCGCCTCGGAGGTGGCGCTCTTCGAGTGCCTGGCCTCGTGGAGTTTGGCCGAGTGCAACCGGAAGAATATCGAAGCCACCCCGGAGAACCGACGCACTGTGCTGGGTCCGCTCTGTCTGACGCCGCGTTATCTGCGGATGACCGCCGAGGAGTTCCGCAGTTGCTGCGCACGCATCGAGCTGCTGCCGCCCACGGAGATACGGCTCATCAGCGACGCCCTCGAGGGTGAGTCACCAATGTTTACAGTCTTAGCCATAAAAGCACAGCAGGTTGTAAAATATCTAGGTGAAACAGTATGGAGTCCAGAGTGGCAAGGGAGCACTTGAAAAATCCATGGGTGCCAGGGAATTCCTAGAGCTTCTCTGTTGTTTGGTAGAAAAAATTATCAGAGTTTAGAATTACTAGTTATCCTCTGTTTTAAATTATTATCCGTTTAGTTTTTATAGTAAGAAGTATTACAGTTTAGGTTTGTTTCTCGCTTTGTTTTCAAACATTTCCAGGATAGTTTAACGGATCAACTAGGCGTATACGCAATAAGTTAATCAGTTAAGCTTCTATCAAAAGTATTTTTTAATGTATTGAATCATAAATTAAATTAAATGCTTGCAGGCATTTTTTATATATAAAAGTCACACGACTGAAATGCTTGAATGAGTTCCAAAGGCGATAAATTTTATTTTGTCACAGCTACTCTTTCTTTCCTCAAGTTGCTGTAATGTGTATTGCCCATTAAGCTTTTAAGATATGGCACTTTAAAGCGATAAGCGCATTAATATAGCTTTTCTTCTAGCAAAAAAAAATATATATGGTTATCAGGAAAATTTACAACAGTTCAGCATTTAATTTTTAAATGGTTTCAAATAATTTGTAAGCAAAAAAAATAATCTTTCTAAACATAAACTATGATGTTAATTTGAAATAATTAAAATAATTTAGTAAATGCGGGAAAAACGGGTAAAATTATATAGTTTACTTGACAAGTTTTATTATTTAATTATTTCTTTATGCAAAGAAGGAGGATGATATTCTGTATTTCTTTTAATTATCCTATTATTTTTTAAACATTTAAAATAATATTGCTTACCTTATTTCGCTTGCAGGCAAAAAGCTTAAGAACCTCACCGATCAGCAGGCGGAGCTGCTGGAGAAGTTCCGCCAGCCGCGGGCCGAGTACGCCCGGATGCCCGTGCACCTGAGCGACCGGAGCAGCCCGAAGAACTACCCCAAGAAGATGCGGCTGGCCCACGAGGGACGGCCCACGGAGGAGGGCTGCTGGGAGAAGGTGGGCATGAACTGCCTGCGCATCTTTGTCTGCATATTCGACTGATCCGAGCAGTCCGACGAGGAGGAGGACGACGACGAGGACGAGGACGAGGATGAGGGCGAGAACGAGGACGAGGAGGATGATGAGGAGCAGAACGTACACGGAGAAGGAGTCAGAGTTGGGGATCCCACATAGACTTGTTGCATTAAACGAATATTAGCGCTTATGAATTACTTATACCTAGAGTTAATGATTACGTTAGTCTTATGGGGACATGTGCTGGCCAAACTGTGGCAGTGATTTTATAGCAGCCGTTTCTAACATTACTATATAGTGTTATTTATATACACGCATATATATATACGGATATATACGGATCGATTGGGTTTTGTATTTACTCGCTAGTCAAATGGAAACAATGGAAATACCAAAACTTTTATACAACTTTATGCAACGTTTTGTAGCTGGACTCAAAATACAAAAAACAAACTAAAGAATATAGATAAAAATAAACGGAAAACAGATAACAACTAATTACAAACTTAGGAAATTACAGCATACTGCTAGGGATATCTCACACACACACACCCGAAGTACATCAAGTTAATCAACACACAAGAAGCATAGTGCAAATCGTATTTGGGCCCGGCCATACCTAACATCATTATTATTAATTATTAATCATTAACTATTATTAATTGTTTACTTTTAACTGTTGTGCAATTGTCGAAAAATGGAAAATGGAATTTATACACACACGAGATCAGTCATAGATATATATATAGAGCAAGTGCGTTGAAATCAGAACTATATGTTGCCGTTACTCGGTTCTTGGCTTTAACTCCTACATATAACGAAGTGCTATATCGCCATAAATCGCATAAATAACAATAACAATCAGATTAGCATTAATCATAGCGAATGTTCGTATGTAAGCACACGCCACACACATAAAAAAGAACACACAAATTGTTAACAGATTTATGCATTTTATTAGTTAATGTCTAGGACAAAGTCTGTCTAAGTTGCCATAGATTTTCCAGCTGCAAGGAAAACTCAAGTGCGGAATATCAATGAAAAGAGGGTAGGAGCATCAAACACAAGTGAAAACATTCAACCAAAAAAGTAGTTAAACAATTAATAAAGATGTACACAATTTTCTAAAAATACGGAATGGTGGTTTTTAATTTGGTCGAGGATTGTGTTGGAGGAAAGGTTAAAAAAAGAAAGGTTGGTAAATGTGTGTTCCATAGTTATTTGGTTTTAAATTATTAAGAGTTAAAATCTACTGTAGCCAGAAAGTTGAAAATATTTTTAAATATTTTCCCTCTGTTGTATTGGGATAAAAAAATATTTTAGTTGAGAAAATTTAAACTTAAAGCTTCGAAAAATAATAAAAGAGTAAAAATTAAATTTATAATATTTCTAAATAAATAATTTTTTTGAAATTTTAAATAGTAAATGATTTTAAACGAGTCCCAACTAGTGACGAATGCTATTTGTAAGCCCACAAAGTTTTATAGACTTTTCTGCGAGACTTAGCCTGGTTTCTAACCCTGACAAAGCTTTTTTATCGTAACTTGGGCAAGTGTGAGGGGGAGAGAAGACCGTTTGTCAACTTACCAAGTGTATAATTTTTTTGAGTGACATAGAGCTGAAGGAACATGTTTGCTTAAAGAAATACAAATCTATTACAGAACTCAGTATAAAGGGGAGCGTTTTCCCGAAGGGTTCTTTGTTATTAATTCAACTTTCCCCGAAAATAAACACATCCCATCCCAGACGCCCACGCCAGAGCCAGCTTTCACTCCTGCTCATTCCCAACCCTCGTCAACTTCATCAGCATGCTCGTCCCTTTCCTGACAACTCCTCATTCGCTGCGCTGTCGGCTAAGCTGACCAAGTCTAGACTCAGGCCACTGGACAGGACTCGGACTCCCTTCGGTAAGGCCAGGCTGAAAACCACAGGAACACCCACACGTACGGCGCCCAAGTAGAACATTATCGTTGCAAGCTCGCCGCAAATGCACTCAGCCAAGTCCAAGGGGATTCCCCTCCTCGTCCTTATGTGCATACTAATGCCAAATAATAACAACAACTCCGAGTGCAGGTCCCACTGCCCTCTGCCCCTCGGAAAGCTGCACAATTTATGATTTTATTTCACGCTTGCTTTTCATTAACATTCCGCTTTTGGCCTTGCTCTTTTTTCTGCTATTCTACGGGTTCAGAGTCGGGTTTTTTGTGCTCGCTGTCTAAAAATTATAAGTTTTTTTTCCAGCTGCTGGGTAATTCCTATAGCTCGCTCGCTGTGGCCTGTCCGACGCTTGTTAACCTTTAGCTAGTTGCGTTTTCCTTTGCCGCTTTTTTCCGCTTGCATCTTCTTTGAAACTAATTTTTGCACACTCACACAGACACAAGGTGATGATAGCGGGGGAGGGGGGAAGGGGGAGCGGGACACAAGGCCGGGGGGCGTGGCCTGGTCCAGAGTGAAATCTCCACAAAAGTTATGGAGCAGTTGCCGTGGAACATGTAGCAATGCCACAAATTTTCTTTTTTTATTGCACGGGGAAAAAATAATGCAAGATAACTAAAACGTAAGGAAATTATTATTAAATATTATAATTGCTTTACCTCGTATATAAATATTACTATTTAATTTTGTTTGACTTAAAAAATACTTTGTCACAGACCCATTTAGAGGAAATTGACTTTCAAGATTCTTTGACTTCAAGGGGAGCACCTTGCCTGCTTTTAATAATTAATGGAAGATATTCAATAAAAGATAAAAGGATTTAAGAATTGAGACATTACCCATAGGGTAATTTTTAAGTATTTCCATATTTCCAGATCTTCCAGTGTAGAAATAACTAGGAAAAAAGGAGGAAAGACCGGGACTGCTGCACTGCCCGCAGCCAGTCGGCGGCCTTTTGGCAGCGACTGTGCTGACCGCACATATAATTATTTCATATATGAAACATGAGTGCAGGCCACCCAAGCTCTCAAGGCATTTTTTGCATATTTTTTTCCCCCAGAAATCAGCAAAAGTGAATTAGTGCAGAGCGAAGCCAGAGCAAGAGCAAGAGGAGCAAACCTGCATTGCAGTCGGCCGGCTACCTAATGAAAATTGTTGTGAAATAAATCATTTTAAATAATTTCCATCCTCCCTGGCCCCTGTCCGTTCTCAACTTTATACGGACATGGGACTATCTGAATGTGAATGTGTGCCGGGGTTTTGGCAAAGTTTAAATTGAAATGAAAGCCAAGTAGCTGCAATGGACTTTGCACTTTGCCTGTTACTTCAGCCGTGCCTAACTTTTTTGCAGCTTGCTAAATTGCGCTAACTGACCAAAGCGGAAGTTTCAATTACACCCACACCAGGCACACACACTCACACTCTCGCTCATGCCGGTGGCAATGGCTTTCGTTTTGGTCTAACAGCATTGACCTACACTGCGTATGCGTGCTCTGATATGACGCATACGCCCCGTGGGCCGCCGAACTCGCGCCGAAAAAGGTCCCCCACCAGCCAAGGCCACAAATCTGTGTTAGACCCCCACCGAAAACTGCTGCAATTTGGAGGTACTGGGACCACCTAGTTGGTCCACCAAATTATAGCCCAAAGTTGGAACATTACTTGCAGCAACTGACATTTTGTGTATACCTTGTAGTTAATACCTCTTAATGGGAAGTGGGTGGTGAGGTTATTGGCTGGCTGGGTTTTTTGTTGGGGATTTTATTGTGGTAATTAACTGAAAATATATGAATATAGGAAGAATTTATGACCAAGAAACAATGAAATATCTAAGGATTGAATTGGTTCAGTTGCTGAAATTAATTGACTGACTAATATGAAACTTTTAAAATATTTTATACTTTAAGTCCGGGCTCCATAAACTCTCAAGAGATTGTTCAAGTTCCCTTTTCAGTCATTAAATATTCATTTATAAGAATAAAGAAATGCGAAACTGTGTGAATATAATGTTGTTTTTGTCACCTTAACTATTACTTATTAAATATTCACCAAAGGACAATAAATGCATTTAAAGTCTGTGCATCTTAAAGTGTTCTTCCTTCAATTCAAAAATCTCTTCACCCCTACTACCCTCGGTTGACTGACTGACTGACTTACTGCCGGTTTCCTTGGAACCCGGAGGGTATTGTAAAGTCCACAAAAGTGCCACGAGGACTAGCTAGCTAACAGGCAGGACCTACAACCGAGTGAACCTAAAACGGATATTACTTTATCAAGCGGCATAAAAAATGAGCCAGCGTAGATGCGAAGGGGCAGTCAAAAAATATAAAAAAAAAACGAACGAACGAACGGAAGCAATCAGCGAAATTTATTGTAGAGTCTCCTTTTTGGCGTAACTGATGAAGTGAGAAACTGAAAGACAGTCGAGGCCAACTCGCGGCAGCCAATACAAATTACGAAGCGGGTTGGGGCAGGAGTGGTGCCGCGCGGAAGCGACTTCTGCTTCCCACCCTGCTGCTCCTTAACCTTAGCCATCCACCCACCCAAGGCCACCCAAAATCCAGCCCCAGCCCAACCCCCTAAAAGCATCAGTTCTTTGCGTTGCCTTCGCATTCGCGGCGTGCTGCTTTTTATTGCTTTCTTTCTGTGCTTTTAACGGAGGCAAACGCCTAAATATAAAACCAGTTGGGAGTCTACTTATATAGCGCTTACAACGACACCGACAATTACACTGAAAGAAAATACATGTGCTAGAAATATTAGTCTAGAAAAACTTCAAGAAAGTGAAGAAATTATGGTTCGAAAAATGATTCGTGGGGTTTTATAAGACACAAACCGAGCTTAGGGTTTTCTATATATGATTACTTTTAAATACTTTTTAGAGGTTTTTTAAATCACTAATTATATAATTAATTTTCTAAAATAAGGATTTATATTATTTTTTTATATATATAATTTAATCTATTAATTAAAAAAAATAAAATCAACACAAAATTCTTTCATAAAATAGTTAAGAATAAGTTAAGCTTTAAAATAGCTACAATTCCTATATTACGGCTTGCATTATTATTATTATTATGATTATTTTTTAATTTTATGTAATATATTTTTGTTTCAGTGCACATTCCAGTGCACACCAATACCGCACACAACCACAGCGATTTGAATGCAAATGTTGCAGCCGGAAATGAAACCGACAATGCCACTTATTTATCTTTGTACTTGCGGCTTTGATTTTGTTGCGGCTTTAAGCAGTGTAGTGTGTAACGTTCAAGTTCGTTTGCTTTGGGAGGATCTGAGCTGCTGGGGCACGCTGTAGGTTTCCGGCTCTAGCTCGTCGGCTTTGGGGGTGGTGGTCTTGCTGACCCAGACCTCGGACACGGACTACACATCATTACTAACAAGACAAGAATTGAGCGTGCTGCGACAAAAATAAAAGCTAGACTAAACCGGAAGATATGATAACCAAAATTCACTGAAGGATAGGAGATAGAGGAAAAGCGGCAGCTTAGAGAAAAGGCAGAAGAACAGAGAGAAAACTAAAATTTTTTGCGGAGACACAGATGTTGTTGCGCTCGCATATTGCCCACCCTACCTACGATCACCTGCCGCAAGAGCATGGCTCTGGTGATCCCTTTTGATTCTTACGACCGTGGAGTCATCATTCGAGTCGGTAAAAACACAGAGATTTAAGAATTCATGATTTCATTAGACATTAAGATTTAATATAAATGTACTGATTAAGGCTAACATTACGTTTAAATTCATTTTTTTTAGAGGCAGACAGAGAATTAGACTATATATGTATACTCTTAAAGTATTCAAAAATTTTAAAAATAACATCTTTAAACATAGTTCTTTGTTTAATTAATTTAAATTTTTTGTTTTGAACGCTGCTCTAAGTTGAATTTATTTGAAAGGCTAAATTAGTTCACTTCATTTCTCATTACTTCATAAATTGCCATAATTAAAGTTAAAATTTTAGTAGAGATAGTTCATTAATTTAATTTTCTTGCGATCTCCAATTTAGAGTAATTCATTAATTCAATTTGTAGCGACATTTAATTCAAGGTAAACTTTTAGCATGGTGTAGAATTTTCATGTTTTATTATTTAGCTTTTGTTTAAACTTTTAAAAATAATGTTCTTTTATTAACACTCACGCATCTCATCCATCGGCGAAAGATCGATCTCCCTCGAAGGTGTGCTGGAAATTAATGGTTGTTTGGCCTGGCCCAGTGTAAGCAGTAGGCTGGCTTTCATCGTGTTAGTAGAAACAAAAGCAATAAAGAAATATTTCTCTACCCTAATCTTCGCTTTGAGCAAGAAAACTAATTAATTTTGCTTAAACCTAAATTTTAAAATTACTTAAATATTTTCCAATAAATTTTCCTTCATAATTTTTCAAAGATAGTTCCTCTCATTTCTTTTGGCTTCTAGTTTCAGCAAAAGTTTGCATAAAAAAATCAGAGAAGGCTTACGTAAGCGTTACGCCATGCCATGTAGGTTAAGACCGTTTGGATAAAACAAAACTGGGGCACATCTTTTCCAAAGATTAAAAATCCTTCAGATTGGACATTTAATTCGCGCAGTTAATTCGCATTTAATTCGCGCATACACAGCGGTCGGACGACGGACGTTGCCTATGGCTACTGATCGGGACTACCCATTAGTTATGATCACTTCACCGAATATAGGTTAAAGCAGCAAGGGCACAGAGGTCATGCCAGGGTCAAACAATTTAAACTGCGGATCCTGCCAAACATCACCAAAAAAATTGTCCGCAACTGCATAGCCGGCCACTTAAGAATGTCGCGCATGCGTGCTGGTGGCCGATTTAACTGCACTAGAGTTA
Organism: Drosophila rufa; assembly: GCA_018153105.1. Classification (NCBI taxonomy): domain Eukaryota; kingdom Metazoa; phylum Arthropoda; class Insecta; order Diptera; family Drosophilidae; genus Drosophila; species Drosophila rufa. Next base: position 5,801,484 of record JAECXS010000085.1, read on the forward strand.
GGTATTCATCCCTCCTTCGGCTTCCTAGCCCGTCATGCCCCGCTTAGGGGGTGCTCCTCGGGACCGGAACTCAAAAACTGCTTGCTGGGGTCAATCTGTTGATTTTAAATTCACCACAGTAAGCAACCAATAACCGAAACACGCTTTTCGAAATATTTACCCGCTGGATGATTGTCCCCGGTGAAAATTTAAGGGGTCTCCCAAGTATAACCTCTTCCACTTGGGTACTGGTCGACGCCAGATGGTCGCCTTACAACCTTCGTAGACACTTTCCTGTGACCTGTGCAACAAAAAGGGTTACGCACTTCACACAGACACTGCCAGCTTTCCTACTCACTTGAGTTTGCTTAAGCTCCGGCAAGTTAAATTTCTTCGCACTCAAATTTGTATGCTGTCCGCTTGGACTTAACTCTCATTTAAGATTTGGTCTGCGAGAAGCAACTCCAATACTTGTGCACTCCACCGGATCTCGATTTGAAAAGAGTTTAGCACGGAAATAGGTGGAGCGACCTAGGTTCAGGCTTAGCAGCAGCGAAAAATTTCCTAATTGGAACAAGAGCTTTCCAGATCTTCCCTGGCGCCGCTATGAGCTATCTGTTATATTTTCCCTAAAATCTGTTCAGGCAAATACCACAAAAAAAATGCAGCTCACGAATTTTATGCACATGCACTAAAAGCTCGGCTTAAAAGTTGCCAAAAATGTTGTCTGCTTTTGAGCTGAAAAAAAAACTTGGCCTAAAGCTTTTATGATCTGTAGCCTACTTCTAGGTAAAAAAATGTATCTCGCGGCTCTTCAGTCGCCACTACAAAAGCCCCCCGGTAACATCTGGCTAGGGTATATATCTTACTGATACCCTAGACTGATGACGACTGAAGACATATCATTGGCGAATATCTTTCGCATGGTATGTACCCAATGGTTTCCTTGCAAATCTTCTAGCTCGTAGTAAGAGTTTCCTAACCTTCTGCGAACTCTGGCTTTTACAAAGGAAGGACCGAATTTAGCATTGTATCCTGTCTGGAAACAACTTTGCTTAAAATTCCTACGAAATACTTCTTGCCCTTCTGCATACGAAACAACTCTAGCCCTAAGATTGTATTTCTTCTCGTTTTCGGAGTGCTTCGTTAACATCCGTTGGCATGCTTTCTCCCGCACTATCTCGAACGAGTCTTGACGGTCAAATTTTAGGGATCGGTCATCCAATAGGTTGAGCTTCCTCAACAAAGAATACGTGGAGCCAGAAGTAATCATGTGTTGCCCGAAAACCATGTAGTAAGGAGATGTTCCTAGGCTTGAATGTACGGATGATCTCAACGCACAACTAATCCTATTTAGGTATTCGTCCCAATCTTTCTGATCAGGCCGCAAATACGCTCTAATTGCAGAGATAACAGACCGGTTAACGCGCTCAGAGGCGTTAGCCTGAGGCGAATGCACAGCAGTCAGCGTATGCCTAATGCCGTACTGCTGCATTAATTTCTGAAAAGCGTGCGAACGGAATTGAGATCCATTGTCAGACACTATCGTTTCGGGAGTGCCGTACGACATAAACAACTCTCCGTCCAAATATTTTATAACGCAACCTGCATCTATCTTCTTTACTGGTTTAAGAAAAACATACTTGGAAAAATGGTCGAGAACGATAAAAATCCCAATATTTCCACTTCTGGATCTGGGGTATGGTCCAAGAAAATCTATAAATAGTCTTTGGAAAAATCGTTGACTTTCCGGTGCTTTTCCTAAGGGTGGTCGCAAAACATAATTTGGTGCTTTTGTGGTTTTGCACACCTCACAAGCATTTATATAGGCCTTAACATCTGTCACGAGTCCAGGCCAGAAATAATAACGTCTAACTCTTTCAATGGTCTTGTGTATCCCACCATGAGCAGACAACGAACTATCGTGAGCGCGAGAAAGTATCTCAGGAACCAGTTCCTTCGGCACCCAGAGCTTCCAGGCATATTCATCGTGCACTTGCTCTCCTGTCAAATGCTCCGCCTTTCGATAAATGTAACCGCTATCGGTCCTAAGATCCGGAAAATTCGTCTGATTTGCACTCACTTTCTGCACGAGTTCGGTATATTCCGCTGATTTAAAGTGATCGGAATTTAGATCTACGAGAAATCCATCCCGCAAGTCTATCGCAGCTATTACGTCTTCGTTTACCCGAGACAAGGAGTCGGGAACTACGTTAAGCGAACCTTTGCGATGCTCAATCTCGAAATCATACCTTTGTAAGGCCAAAGCCCATCGAGCTAGACGCGAATTTAGGTCATGGTTAGACATCAACCATTTTAATGACGCATGATCGGTTATGATTTTGAATCTATGTCCTTCCACATATGCCCTAAAATTTTTAAGAGCCACGATCGCAGCGAGACATTCTTGCTCAGTGACGGTATAATTTCGTTGCGCCTTATTTAATTTCTTCGAAATGAAGGCAATAGGACGCTCATCTCCTTCTTCCGAAACTTGGACTAATACAGCTCCAACTCCGGTCTTACTCGCGTCGCAATGTATTGCGAACGGCTTCGAAAAATCAGGACTGCATAAAACAGGAGCCTCGCTAAGACATTGCTTTAGCTTCTCAAAAGATTCTACAGCTGCTTTTGTCAAACTGAATCTTCTTTTCGTGGTCATCAGATCTGTTAAAGGGGCAGCAAGGGACGCAAAATTGGGAACAAACTTGCGATACCATCCGCACAGACCCATAAAACTTCGCAAATTACGCAAAGTCTTTGGCAAAGGAAAATCCCTGATTGCGGCAACCTTTTCGGGATCGGTTCGGATTCCTCCATCGCCGATTATGTGGCCCAAATATCGCACCCTCAGCATGCAGAAATGACTTTTGCCAATATTGATAGTCAAGCCTGCACGCCTAATGTGTAGCGCAACCTCTCTTAGCACTTCTAAATGCCTCTCAAAACTTGAAGACACTATCAGCAGATCATCTAGGTAAATGAAAACCTCGTTTCTCAGATGAGCTGGCACCACTTTGTCCATCAATCGAGACATTGTACTTGTGGCATTGCAAAGCCCGAACGGCATAACTTTAAACTGATAGAGGGGTCTACCAGGAACAGTGAACGCCGTCTTGTCGCGAGAAGAAATTTCTAAAGGTACTTGCCAGTACGCGTCTTTTAGGTCAAGGCTTGTTATATATTCGGCCTTCGGCAAGCGACTCAATATGCCACTAATTTGTGGAAGAGGATATGCATCCTTTTCGGTGAAACTGTTCACCTTGCGACAATCCAAACAAATTCTGACCTTTCCAGGTTTCGTTACCATAACAATTGGAGATGACCATGAGCTGTCGGACTCTTCTATCACTCCTAGTTGTATCATCCTGTCAATCTCGGCATACATCGCCTTTTCAACGGCCGGTGAGACAGGGAAATGGCGTTGTTTTATTGGTTTAGCCATACCTACATCAATAGAATGTGATATAAGGTTGGTCTTACCAAGACCTTCTTGGCTAAACGACGGAAAACAATTAATCACATTCGATAGTTTAGCTTTATCCATCTCGGACAGTCTGTGCTGATCTACTTTGACTTTGCAGTCAGTCTCCGATGAGTCTAATTCAGCTATATTCAAATTTCTGGGAAGAAGATCGTACAGCCTCCAAAAATCTATCCCTAGATATAAATCCTGTTTCAGTGAGGGCACTATGTAAATTTTTAACCGATTCTTTACGTCGGCGTATTCCACCTCAGCTTGGAAAAAGCCTGTTATCTGCTGTGACCGACCATCGGCTGTTGTAGCACTACTCTTGATGACTTTGAAATCTCCTTTGGTCATTACCTCACGAGCTAAGTTACCTCCCACACAACTAATTGACGCTCCGGAGTCTAAAAGGCCGTAAACTATTCGATCTAGCACACGAATTGGCAAAAAGGGTCGAGGATCTTTTGGTCCTGTCGGTAGTGAATTTATATACTCGATGCCAATTCTACATTGCTTGACATTTTGCCAGAATGATTTTATTCGAGTAGAATTGCGAGACTTATGTTTTTGCAAATCATGTAGATAGTTGTCTACTGGTATAGTTATTCCCTTTAATATTGGGATTTTGCTATGTAGCAAAGGACTAGCAGGTATTTGTTGTTCGTCAGGGTATGGAAGTTGAGTAACATTTGCTGCATCTACTACTCTTCGGTCATCGTGGCTTGGCTCCGGAAGGCACTCGAAGTCTTCTGTCTGAATTGCGACTTCGACATGCCGGTTTTGGAGTTTTTTGAACACTTACTACAGCTTGGTTTGTAAGTATTTGCAGCTCCACAACCGTAACAAAAAACTCTTCTTTCAGATACACAATCCTGATATCTATGCCCTTCCTTTCGACAATTCCAACATAATAAGGAAAACGCTTCGACATCAGCCTCACTTTCGGATTCTGATTCTACCTGAGTTTCACATTCCTGACTAAATTCAGACACTTCTCGTCTGAACGGAGTGCTCCGCACGTAGCCACTGCACCGCTTAACATCGGCTAAGAAGGCTTCGCGCCTGCGACAAATCTGTCTTAGATCTGAAACAGTATTAACATCAATGTTCAAGATCTCATGTCTAATTTCTGAACGCAAATTGTTTCTAAGAACTCGAATTAATTTACTTGACGTCCATGGATGCTCCAGCTGATCGACTAGGCCAGATATTGTATCATAAAAACAATCAAAAGATTCATTTGGCTTTTGTTTAGTGTTCCTAATTAATTCTTCGATATCGCCATCGTCTCTGCTCTGGCGAAACTGAAGACGCAAAGCTGAACAGAAAGTGTCCCAAAGAATCTCGCCGTGCGCTTTATGATAACGCCAATAAAATTCATTGGCCTTCCCTTCAAAAAGGACGCTTGCGTGTTTACAAAGTAGATTGAAATTACTACCTAACGTCTCTCGGGTTAGTGTATCTACTCTATAAATAAAATTATCTACTGATACTCCTATTCCTGAATATTTTATCTTCCATCCATTGAGGATATGCACGACCTTATCTGGTCGGTTCACCAACTCGGACGTAGTGCTTCTTTGGGATGCGGGAGAGCCCGGTGCCAAGGGGACTTGTCTTGAACTGCTTCCGGTTCCATTCCTAGTTTCGACCCTATCATCATCATTACCCAGCGATCGACGCGACGAATGTTCACTCTCAGAATTGTCACTTTCACGACTGGTGCTTGCTAACGCCCTGGTTATGCTGTCAGTTACTGAATTTTGAATCAAATCGGTCATCCTTTCCGAAAGCGTAGCGAGTAATCTTCGCTCCATAGCCAGTAACGTTATAGCATTAGCTGTTAGAACACTTGAATTGCTAACCCCACTGTTATTAACTTGTGCACTTTGTCCTGAGGTCGAAGCTGTATTATCTAATGCTTGCTGAGCAACTGTATCTAAAGGCTGTCGTTTTTTCGACCCACTTCGGGTTTGTCTCTCAGATACCTCTATAGGCTTCGAAATTGCCTGTCTACTAGATACTTTACACACCGGACATTGTGCGCTATCCTTCCAATGAGCTTCTATACATCGCTTATGAAACTCGTGTTGACAACTGGTTATAAAAAGCTCAGCAGGATTTATATCTGCTGTACATAACGGACAAACGACCTTTGGGCTTGATTCAGCTCCTCTTTCCGGAGATCGGTCTAACCCCATCATTCCCACAAGATACGAAAATTTGGTTTGAATGCAAAAAAAAATAAAATTATTGACGTTCCGACAACAGTTAACCAATCAACTGCAATCGAAATTTCTTTGAAAATGTTGCTTTGTTTTGTTTTTCGATAAGTAAAGCCAAATATAGAGAAGTAAAGATATAATATATATATACAAAAAATGTGTTTACCGAACTCTTGATTAGATGTCACACGTCTCGAAGAATCATAATTAAAAAAATCAATTTTCTCGGAAATTTAAAGATTGGAAAGTGAAAACTTTTGATTAGATTTAAGCCCTATTCAAAAGAGGGAAGCTCTATTTCTTTATTTCGAATTCGGACAGCGATTAGTTCAGAGACAGCTACGCATGTATTCCAGAATATGATCGAAAGAAACTAAAACTTCAAGGAAAAAGTAAAAGAATAAAAGAAGTTTTTTTTTTTTTTTTTTTTTTTTTTTTTTTTATACTCTTTCTGGATATGGCACGACTCCGAAGAAATGCCTATATTTTCCGTGTAGTTGAGTTTAGAGTTAAGAGTAGTTCAGTGACTTAGTGTTATAAACTGGGACAGAGGATGAGCGCTCTGTATTGCTTCCTCTGTTTTCCTCATCTTTACTAGCCACCTTGTCATCTCTTCTAAGTTAAGGAAAAAATCTTTTGCTTCCTTGTAAATCTGGCCAGTTGGGAATACAGATATTAACCTCAACTGTTTTCCAAGACTTATCAGAAAAACAAAAAAAAATTTTTGATAGAAGCTTGAAAGAAATTGAAAGAAAGATAGAATTGTAGAAATAGAAATAATTTATTTACCCTCGAGTTTTATTAAAAAGAATCTTTTATAAATCCACACACGTTAAAACTCTGGCCAGTTAGGAATACCAATACTCGCAAAACTGTTATCCAAGAATTGTTTAGACACGAGGGAGTTAAATAATCAGGAATGAATTTGTTTATCCGCGAGTCTTAATAAAAATATTCTTTTACTAAGGCTCCACACGTTGAGCGCCACTTTTCTTATTAATAATAATGAATTATAACTGTAGTGTGTAACGTTCAAGTTCGTTTGCTTTGGGAGGATCTGAGCTGCTGGGGCACGCTGTAGGTTTCCGGCTCTAGCTCGTCGGCTTTGGGGGTGGTGGTCTTGCTGACCCAGACCTCGGACACGGACTACACATCATTACTAACAAGACAAGAATTGAGCGTGCTGCGACAAAAATAAAAGCTAGACTAAACCGGAAGATATGATAACCAAAATTCACTGAAGGATAGGAGATAGAGGAAAAGCGGCAGCTTAGAGAAAAGGCAGAAGAACAGAGAGAAAACTAAAATTTTTTGCGGAGACACAGATGTTGTTGCGCTCGCATATTGCCCACCCTACCTACGATCACCTGCCGCAAGAGCATGGCTCTGGTGATCCCTTTTGATTCTTACGACCGTGGAGTCATCATTCGAGTCGGTAAAAACACAGAGATTTAAGAATTCATGATTTCATTAGACATTAAGATTTAATATAAATGTACTGATTAAGGCTAACATTACGTTTAAATTCATTTTTTTTAGAGGCAGACAGAGAATTAGACTATATATGTATACTCTTAAAGTATTCAAAAATTTTAAAAATAACATCTTTAAACATAGTTCTTTGTTTAATTAATTTAAATTTTTTGTTTTGAACGCTGCTCTAAGTTGAATTTATTTGAAAGGCTAAATTAGTTCACTTCATTTCTCATTACTTCATAAATTGCCATAATTAAAGTTAAAATTTTAGTAGAGATAGTTCATTAATTTAATTTTCTTGCGATCTCCAATTTAGAGTAATTCATTAATTCAATTTGTAGCGACATTTAATTCAAGGTAAACTTTTAGCATGGTGTAGAATTTTCATGTTTTATTATTTAGCTTTTGTTTAAACTTTTAAAAATAATGTTCTTTTATTAACACTCACGCATCTCATCCATCGGCGAAAGATCGATCTCCCTCGAAGGTGTGCTGGAAATTAATGGTTGTTTGGCCTGGCCCAGTGTAAGCAGTAGGCTGGCTTTCATCGTGTTAGTAGAAACAAAAGCAATAAAGAAATATTTCTCTACCCTAATCTTCGCTTTGAGCAAGAAAACTAATTAATTTTGCTTAAACCTAAATTTTAAAATTACTTAAATATTTTCCAATAAATTTTCCTTCATAATTTTTCAAAGATAGTTCCTCTCATTTCTTTTGGCTTCTAGTTTCAGCAAAAGTTTGCATAAAAAAATCAGAGAAGGCTTACGTAAGCGTTACGCCATGCCATGTAGGTTAAGACCGTTTGGATAAAACAAAACTGGGGCACATCTTTTCCAAAGATTAAAAATCCTTCAGATTGGACATTTAATTCGCGCAGTTAATTCGCATTTAATTCGCGCATACACAGCGGTCGGACGACGGACGTTGCCTATGGCTACTGATCGGGACTACCCATTAGTTATGATCACTTCACCGAATATAGGTTAAAGCAGCAAGGGCACAGAGGTCATGCCAGGGTCAAACAATTTAAACTGCGGATCCTGCCAAACATCACCAAAAAAATTGTCCGCAACTGCATAGCCGGCCACTTAAGAATGTCGCGCATGCGTGCTGGTGGCCGATTTAACTGCACTAGAGTTAGGTATTCATCCCTCCTTCGGCTTCCTAGCCCGTCATGCCCCGCTTAGGGGGTGCTCCTCGGGACCGGAACTCAAAAACTGCTTGCTGGGGTCAATCTGTTGATTTTAAATTCACCACAGTAAGCAACCAATAACCGAAACACGCTTTTCGAAATATTTACCCGCTGGATGATTGTCCCCGGTGAAAATTTAAGGGGTCTCCCAAGTATAACCTCTTCCACTTGGGTACTGGTCGACGCCAGATGGTCGCCTTACAACCTTCGTAGACACTTTCCTGTGACCTGTGCAACAAAAAGGGTTACGCACTTCACACAGACACTGCCAGCTTTCCTACTCACTTGAGTTTGCTTAAGCTCCGGCAAGTTAAATTTCTTCGCACTCAAATTTGTATGCTGTCCGCTTGGACTTAACTCTCATTTAAGATTTGGTCTGCGAGAAGCAACTCCAATACTTGTGCACTCCACCGGATCTCGATTTGAAAAGAGTTTAGCACGGAAATAGGTGGAGCGACCTAGGTTCAGGCTTAGCAGCAGCGAAAAATTTCCTAATTGGAACAAGAGCTTTCCAGATCTTCCCTGGCGCCGCTATGAGCTATCTGTTATATTTTCCCTAAAATCTGTTCAGGCAAATACCACAAAAAAAAATGCAGCTCACGAATTTTATGCACATGCACTAAAAGCTCGGCTTAAAAGTTGCCAAAAATGTTGTCTGCTTTTGAGCTGAAAAAAAAACTTGGCCTAAAGCTTTTATGATCTGTAGCCTACTTCTAGGTAAAAAAATGTATCTCGCGGCTCTTCAGTCGCCACTACAGCAGCCCAAGTCCCTACATAGTCCTCTCTGTATTTGCATTGTTTTGGCTTTATTCCGCTTTTTGCCTTATTTAATTAAAGGCTTTAACTCTGTTAACTTAGGCGGCCGCATAAATTGTAATTCATAATTAAATGGGGGTAGGGAAGGCTGAGAAAAAAAGCGACAAAAAAAAGGCAATTAAAATTTATAGACGTTTGCATTAAATAATTGCATCAAAGCAAGTTTGTTGTTTGCGAGCTTATTAAATATATATAGAAAGAAAGGAAATCGCTCCAAAGAGTTCCTTCCATTATCCCGAGAGTCGTGAAAATCGCAAGTTATAAATGTTAAAATGGTGCCATCCGAAGTGGAGGAAGTGGAAAGGGAAGTGGAAGTGCCAGTGGAAAGCAAAGAGGGAAGGGAAAAACGGAAGGCAGCTAAACAGCAAAAATACCCATAATGCAAGCGGACAAAATGGAGAAAAAGAAACGAAGAAAAAATAGCGGAAAAAATATTCATTGATTTTCTTAATTAAAAAATTTTACCATTAACTTTTATGTTTATTGACTTGGCCCCTAATCGCAGTTTGCCGTATAAACTGAAAGGTTAAGTCGGAAGTTGCTAGTGCACAGCGAGAAAATAGTAATTTATTGAAAATGATCATTTTTTGGGTATTTATTTATTCCTATTTGGATTTTATAAGTTTAAAAATTGTAAATGAATTTGTTAATAAATAAGAAATAAGATAAATAAAGTTCAAAAGCGCAAAAAAGGCTCTTTAGCATCGTGGCTCATATTTCTTGGCTTGAACTATAATTACCTATGGGTTATAGTCTTAAACTGTTAATAACCATGCTGATTAGGGTACAGAATAAATCACCTGGAAAACCAGAAACAGCTGCAGAACCTAGCTCCGTACTTCTTTGAACAATTCTCTCGCATTTCGATTTATTTATCTTAATATAAATATAGTAATCCGCTTTCTATATCTATTTTCTTAGTGTGACCATTGTCCTGTTCCTCTTTCTAGCACTTCCTGTGCGCATTATAAACTAATTACAGATTATGATGAAATCGCATGCCGCGAGACCTCGACAATATGGGGCGTGGCCAGGATTCCTACAGTTCCTTCTACATCGTCTTCGGCGCACTTAAGTTTGTTTTGAAAATTAAAGCCTGTTAATGAGATTTCAAAGCTGCCGCTTCCTCCCTCTAGGTAATGGCCCGTAATTGACAACGTAATGCGATTTGTTAAAAGGATTGTTGCCTCGCGAAAAACAATTCGCAATTCGCATTTCGGAATTCGTAATTACCAAAACTAAAAACGAAGGCCAAAGCGACGGCCGAGGCCGAGCTGTTGTTATCAATTATGCAGGCCGAAAAACGCAGGCATAACGTAAACAAACATTTAACCAGAGACGACGACGACGAAGGCGCAGCCAGCGTGCAACTTGGCCAAAAAATGCAGTAGGTCAGTTACAGTTACCATTACAGCATCCGGCTCTCATTTTCACCCTCTGAGTTACTCTCTCTCACAGCTTTGCAGACTCCTGAGAGCGGGAAAACTCTGCCTCTCTCTCGGTTTTAGTACAAAGAGCACAGCATCCCCGTCGGCTTTTCCTCTCCCAGTAATGCGGACCACAAAGCTACAATGTGGCCGTGTCGCTGGGGCTTCCACGTTTTCCGGAGCATCGGCTCAGGGCCTCGTATTACTGGCCCAGCTTAGGCGTTTTTAGTGCTGATTACAACGCGTGGCCGTTTGGTTCCAGTGAGCGGATGAAAAGCGTGCAAGAGTTTTCCCAGGGAAGCAAAGGGGCGAAGGAAAAGCCACAATAACCAGCGCCGATGTTAAAGTCCAGTTCGAGTGCGGGTTAAAGTGAGATATTGGTGTGATCTTAGTTCGAGTCCCTAGAATAAATATAATATTTTAAGAGAAAGCATCGAAAAATAGTCAAGTTAATAATAAATAATAAATTCAATCAATGAAGGTAAAAACAATTGTGAAATCAAAATAAATAAAATCTAAGGGAATAGAACTTTAGCTGTTACAGAAATTCTTAATAAAATATAAAACAAAAATTTGTATGAAACTGAATAATCATATCTATTTCAAAAAGTTTAATCAAACACATAAAATAAAATAGTGAAGCCAATCAAAGCTGCCAATGCCGAAAATAAATACATTAAAACTGGTCATAACTAATAAAAATAATAAATTACCAAAAGAATAATAAATATTGGAGTAAAACTAAAGCCAAAGTAAATACAATAAATTCAAAATCCCTCCCTGCCATAAAATACACATAATAATTCAACTTTTCCCATCAAAACCCATGTAGCAAACTCAACAAAAGTTATTGGAAAAGAACTCAAATAAAATTAACAAAAGCCTTTGCCAGCAGTAAAGTGGAATAAAAGTGAGTCCTGTTCGCGTAATGGCGAATCCAATTTAACCAACAAATACACTCCATTGTGCTTGAAACTCGGAAAACTCGGCGTTTCGGAGTGCAGAGAAAAAACTTGGCCAAATTGTTGCAACAAACTACAAGTGCAAAATGCATTCGAGGCTAAAATTCCTGGCATATTTACATTTAATATGCGCCAGCAGCATTTTCTGCCCGGAATTCAGTCTCGCCCAGCAGCAGCAGCAGTCGCAGCAGCAGCAACAACAGGCGTCATCGTTAACCGAGAAAATACCATTAGGTGAGTCTCCAAAGGAGCCAAAGGATCCGAGCTCCGCCAGAAATTGTCACAGCCGCCACTGCACTTGTAGCTGGGATTTGGCCACAATGTGCTGCCTGGTCCTTGCTCCATTTTCCCCTCCTAGTACTTAGTCCTCTTGGTCGTGTGAGTGTGTGTGTGGCCGATTCCGGGAATGTATTCCTCTCATGGCTCGTTTGGGGAAATTGGGTATGGCTGATGCCCGGAGATTATCCCTGACCTGTCCTTGCTGCACTCGAGCAGGGTCCTCTGCCGTGCAAGTTATTCCCCAATATTCTTCACACGTCCAACGAATATAAACTGAGATTGTTTTTCGGCTTTTGTAGCTTCGTGATAATTGAAATCTCTCTTTTAGGGGCTTATGATTGTGTTTTTCCTTTTAGTGGGTATTATACATGACAAATCTTCATTTTATTTGCCGGTAATAAGTATTAAGTTATTCCTTTTTAATAAATATTAATGTTTAAGAGCTAGCTTTACCTTTTGAATAAAGTTTCTCGTTAGGACACGCTCAAGTGCTTACGATTTTGCGAGTTCTTTATTTAAATTAATATAACAAAGGCTGAGTTAAAGTATTTTTTAATTTGATACATTTTATTTCTCAAGATAATTTGACTATTAAGCTTTCTTAGTTATAAGAGCAAATTTTAATTAATTTTTGCAGTTCCATTTGACGGGTTTCTAAGCTTTCCTTGAAATATATTCTTATTGCTTGTCTAAAATGTAAGAATATTGCGTAATTTTCCTTACCTTGCATCAGTATGAAACAAAGAAAAGCAATATAAATTTAATTATTTGTTGATAATTTAAAGCCTCATTCATATAGATTTTTTATAAATAACCAAGACATTTATTATTCATATCCCTACGAGAACAATAGCTAATAATACCTTCTCCTTTTTCGCCCTTCCTCTATTATTGTCAATTCCTTGAGAAACCCATCCTAGTTTTACTTCATATGCTTAAATATTAAATTCCCAATTTTCTAAAATTCACGATTTGGCGTCGAAAGTCCCTCGAAGAACTTGCCTTGCCAGGCATCGCATTTTATTTTACACTCTCACCTGGCCTTTTTTGCCTGCTGCCTTATTTTTATTGCACGATGGCGCTTTAGTCATTGCACCTGCAGTCATTTTGGCCCTCTGCACAGGTATAGAACGTATATATACTTAAACATATACATATATCTGCTTGGTGGCTGCTAATGTGACAGTCATGCTGACTGGCTTGCACTCAAATCCAGGCAACGCCACGGTGACTGGATGGCGATGCCTGTGCTACCTGTGCTACCTGTTCAGGTGCCATGCAAAAGCGCAGCACAAAATTGCTGCATCAACACTTCGTTTGCGCTTTTTGTTGTTGCTTGTCGGGGCGGCCTGTCTCGGGTCTTATGGGTGTGGGTGTGTGCACGGAGAAAAAAAGCATTTTTTTAAGTATGAGGATTAAGCTAGAACCGCCTTGAGATTAAAATATTATGAATTATTAAATGAAAAATCTGAGGCTTAATATTTCCATTTTAAGTCAATTTGAATTTAAATATTGTTTGTTATTCTAATACTTTTCGTAAAAGCAAATTCTTTACAGTGAAATTATTCATTTAAATTTTAATAATGTAATAATGTAATTATAGTTTGTGAAGCAATTGAACAAGGTTTGTGTTTTGTATAAAAATCGCTAATAAGGTTTCCCAAGCATGTTTTCATTAATTTTATAAAAAAGGTACCGCACACTGTTTGGCTCTCTAGTTTATAAGTTGACATTCATTGTCATTCCCTATTAAAATTGTTATAGAAATTATTTTATTTTTAAATATGCAGCTAAATTAAGGCTAGATAGATAATTTTTCTTCCCGTGTGCATCTTGTGTCTGTGTGCAGTGGCAGTGGCCCAGGTGCCCGTGTGGGCGTGACATTATGCTATCATTTGTGTACATATTTGCACTGTGCGCTTTTTCGTTTAATATTAACAGGACCGTGTCAAAAGCTGCCTAAATATTTAACGAAGCAAAAATATTCGCCCCCGAGTTCATATACTTACCCAAGCCAGCCCTACCGTTCTTAGCCCCTCTTAACCCATCTTAACCCTCTGTGTGTTGCAGGTGCGATCTTCGAGCAGGGTACGGACGACGTGCAATCAGCCTTTAAATATGCAATGCTCAATCACAACCTGAATGTGAGCTCCCGGAGGTTCGAGCTGCAGGCGTACGTCGATGTCATCAATACGGCGGATGCATTCAAATTATCCCGCCTGAGTATGTGTTGTTATCACACACCCTCCCCTAACACACCCCTAAAAAAAAGCCATTACACAACACACGGTTCCTCTCTTAATTATGTGCATTTTTTATTGAAAATTGGTTTTACTTCACATCTGCACCTACACTCCTGACTCAAAGCTGCAATTAAATTGTGCGACACTCTGTTCCCGACCTAGACACTGTCGCCGCTTCGTGTTTTCCATTTTTCCCACCCACTTCCATCCATTTCCATCCATTTTCCACCCGCCTCGAGCTGAACAGAGAGAGAGTACAAAACGAATTTATTACTGTAACCTCCAGTTTGCAATCAATTCTCGCGCGGAGTCTACTCGATGCTGGGCGCCGTATCGCCGGACTCCTTTGACACATTGCACTCGTACTCGAATACGTTCCAAATGCCATTTGTGACGCCCTGGTTCCCCGAGAAGGTAAGTCCTCCTCCTCCTGGAGAGTGAAAAAAGAAATGTCATATGTAATTGATTTCAGTGTTATTTACATTCTGCGGTTGAACACTGGGGGAGTGCTGGTGCTGGTGTGCTTAACTCAGTTATGCGTTAATGAAGTTGGCCAAAAAGGGTTACGAGACAAGGGGAAAGTTTTGGAAAGTGCCAAAATATATTAGGAACCGAGGGTAGAGGTAGTCAAATATTTAATTATGTGCCTGGCTGCTTAATGGGGTTGGACGTAAAAATAATAATGAGCAGGCAAATGAGAAGTTTACATTGAAAAACAAGGACCAAGTATATTAAGCTATTTACAAAAAGGTTAACTAATGGTTTTGAAAGACTAAGCCAAACAGGAGTTTGCTGTTATCATAAAACTAAATTAATTTAATTAGTTTAAGGGTGAAACAATATGGTTTTGGGATAAATAATTAGGTAAACTTATAGTAATTTATTTAATATTAAAGTAAACAGTAAAGAAACCTTAGCAATAACCCTTAAAAATCATTAAACAAAGCTTATTTTATAAAAATAAAATATAAAACAACGGTTTAATGCCCTTAAAAACCCTTAATTGACTTTAAGAAGGTTTAAAATTATACAATATAAAATAAAATATAAATTATATAAATGAGAGTCCCTTCCTAGCCTTGCAACAAAGTCCTTATAATATCTACTTGCCCGAAAACATTAAAAATCCAGTCACGACATTAAAGGCTAGATTGATAAGCGAATAAGCACGTAGGAATTGTAAAAATATTTTATATGTTTTAACCCTTTTTTCTCAAACTCAGTAGCTTTTATTGCACTACACTTGGCAGAGTTTTCAATTACCAATCCGTATTAGCTGGGACCCGTAGGAATTCCTTCCAGTTAATGTCAATTTTGTAAAAATGAAGTCATTGCATAAAGTGGAGCCCCGGGTTCACAGTTCGCACCCCCACAGGGCCCCAATCGGGTGAAGACTCTGCTCAGACACTGCACTAAATCAAAGCCCGAGCACAAATCATAATAATTGTAATTTGAAGAAAATTTACTACCACGAGCAACAAAGCGGACGGGACCGGGACAGGCACAGGCACTGCGACAGTTTGGCTGTCGTTGTTGTTGTCACTTTTGCGAAACAGAAAGCCAAACGCTCCGGCTCCGAGCGCCGGCGGAAGACAATGCCAAACGAGCGGCGAACGAGGAGCAAGTCGACTCGACTCGACTCCTACACGGAGAAGCCAGCGAATTTATGACACGCTCTTGGCCTCTTTTATTTCAATCACTATAAATCAAGATATGGAGGCAGAGAGTCACACAGGCACTGGCATCCGACTCTGACTCCGACTACGACTACGGCCAGCAAAACACAGGCTATGGCACACATACCCTGCTCCACACACACACTTTGAGTGCGCATTTGCGTGCTTTATGCACGGGGAAAATATGAGGAATAGTTTTTGATTATTTGGAAATACTTATTAGTAAATTGAATATTTCAAACTAATTAATGGTGGCCTAGAAATGTAAATTAATCAGAAAATATATATTTAAATAGCCAAAAGGAGATCTTGAATCAGATTTTCGATGTTTTCGAACAAAAATGTGTAAAAGTGATTAAACAATTTTTATTTTAGAGCTCTATAGAAAGTTTAATAATTTAGTAAATAGTTGAAAGGATTGTTGGCTTAGTTATAGGGATTTAAATATTTCTGTGGTCCGTATCTAATATTTATTAACGTAGAGCTGATAGAACTAAAGATATTACTGGCACTAAAAATATCAAAATAAATACAGAGAACCTTTTTAAAGCAATCAGAAATATTTTCTCTCCAAAAGGAGACCTTGAATCCATTTTCCTATATTTTTAACCATAAAAATGTACACAGTGATTGAAAAACTATTATTTTTTAACTCTTTAGAAAGTTAAATAATTTAGTAAATATTTCAAAGGATTGTTGGCTTAGTTATAGGGATTTAAATATTTCTGTGGTCCGTATATAATATTTATTAACGTAGAACTGATCGAATTTAAAATATTTCTGTTACTAAAAATATCAAAATAAATACAGAGAAATAAGCAATAGCAATATTTTCTCTCCGTGCCTGTGTATGTTGATCTAAACGGAAACTGGTATCTGTGTGTATCTCCCTGGATGTATCTGCTTGTTGGCTTCGCCTTACAGCCAACCGACGCCCCCTCAGGATCGTCCAGGGCGTCGGGGGCCAGGGCGCCAAGCGGAAACGCGTTTCATTTTATTATTGCTTCATGTAGCGTGCACATTACATTGTTACAGCCTTTGCCTTTGGCTTTGCTTTGCATACTTCTAGGTGCTCACCCCGTCGTCGGGCCTGCTGGATTTCGCTATCAGCATGCGTCCGGATTATCATCAGGCGATTATCGATACCATCCAGTACTACGGCTGGCAGAGCATTATTTATCTCTACGACTCGCACGATGGTGAGCATATCCTCCTATATATATATAACCTCCTATAGATATAACCCCACCCTTAGAGTCAGCCCACACATTATCTCTCCCCGCCTTGTTTGTTTGCCACTTTGACTGCTTTGTGTTTCGATTTCATTTCATTTGACTTTCATTTGCCATAAACAAATAAGGCGTCAATCGGGCAGGAGTGGATTTAAGTGGCGGTTATGACAATGTTTCTGCTGCGGATTAAGTGTGCCAGCCGAGGGGAGGCTGGGTTTGTTTGCTATAATCTATTTGCTGTACTTTGTAAGTGGAAATAGAACACAGTCAAACAGTCGGGCTTACTTTAAAGTTTGTTTGTATTTTTATTACTTAAAACTTTGTTTTTGATTGTTTTGAAGCCTGTCTAAAAACTAATAAAAACTTGGACAAGTTTATGTTAGGGGAAAATATTCTCTGAAGATAAACCAGTAATAGAAATCTCTATTTCCTAAAAAAAAAGAAAACACTGCCTACTTCTGGGAACCCTTAAACAAGGATCCCCTTAACCCACTAACTTCTATAGGTCACACCTGTACATGTTCTTTGTGTATATTTATGTGTAATTAATTGGCCAGCACGTGGTTTGAGTTAGGCAGGCTCGCCTGTATTCCTATTAGCCCTCGGCTCTGTGCCACTTTATTTTTTAAGCCCGCGACCTCGTGGGCTCGTGCCTTTTCATTTTTGCTAATATGTAATTAAATAAGCGGCACAAAGAGCTAAAAAAAATGGTGGAAAGGCGGGAAACAGGAGGCAGAGCTCGGCAAAGCTCGGCAGACAGCGCGCTCAAGTGCTTTCAAGTGTGCTCTTTCGAGTGGCTCCTCAACGGGCTTAAGCAGCCAAGAGAAGGACACACACGCAGGACCCTTGCCGGCGTACACATATGCTTGGCTTTACCCGCTCTGCTAATGTGTGTGTGTACACTTTGTCGGCTTCTGTTTGTGTGTGTGTGCGGCGGGTCTTAGGCTGCTTTTTGTTGTATTGAAATTTATTTCAAAGCAATTTCCTGCCGTCTACGTGGGACAATACGACGACGGCAACAATTACGGCCAAAGATGAAGACATCAGATGGAGCCAAAAGACACTGGCTCGCACACATGCACACACATACGTTGAAAGTGTATTGGTATGGGAATGCGAGTCCTTTCAGCTCGGTAAAAATTTCATATAATATTACGTATACGCAGCTCTGATTTCTTTGCCTCCCCATTCGCTTACACGGGGAAAATAGGTTTAAAGTGAGGATATTTTAAAGGCTTCTTGTTAAGATTTTACATTATTCTTTCGGGATATTTATCTTTTTATTTTATACGATTTTTAAGGACTTTGTTTTGATTAATTCGTTTTATGTTTAAATACTTTTAAAGGGTCTTTAGTTAATAAAATATTTAATAGCCTTGATTGTATAAATGTCTCTAAAATATTTCTTACATATACTTTACGGATAAAATTATTTTCCTTTTACTTTAATTGCTTTTTTAATTTTTTGCTTAAAGTGTACTCATTCTCTCCTTGCTCTGTCTCCTTTATAATGAGTTCACACGCCGTTGAAATACTCTGTGTGTATATGTGTGTGTCATGTGTTAATGACTCTGTGTGAAATAAAATTTATGGCTTCATGCAACTGCTGCCTTCGGCTGTGAGTTCTGAGTTTCGAGTTCTGCTCATGCTGCTACTGCTACTGGAACTGCTCCAGCCTTAACATTATTATTATTTTCCTTTTTTGGGTCATTTTTTAATATTTGCCGCGGCGCCGAAAAGTAGGCCGACATTGTTGCCGCTGGCATTGGTTGCAGGAAAAGGAAATGCCGCAGCAGCAGTGAGGCAGCAGCTTGTGCCCCACTTGCTCCTCTGTGCTCCCCTCCACTCCATTCACTCCTTTCCACTCGGCGATGTGGTGATGGTGATTCACAGGCATTTTTTGGCCGACTTCGACTGTGGCGTTTACATTGTTAACGAAAGGCACCACAGCGGGACTTTATATTTTAATGCCGCTGTCAGCAGTTTGTTGTTATTGCTTTGTTCTACGGCCCCCATTCAGGCCCAGCTCTGCCCACTTTTTTGGCTTTTGTGTCTTGTTATCACTCAGGACACGGTAAGAAATTGCCAAAAAATGTCAGATTTTATTTGAGATATTTTGAGTAGGGAAATTAAATTTTAGGGGGTTGTGACACAAATCTAATAATACATTTGAAATAGTTATTAATACATTATTGAAAACATGATTAATATAAAATCAATATGCTAACCTAATATGGTAAACGAGTTGAATTTAAAAAAAGTGTGACCGTTTTGAATAAAGCAAAGCAATAATGTATTGTCATAAATCATAAAATAATGCTTCTTGAATAAAATCTATTAAATATCTTTGAAATAATATTATTTATATTGAAATTTAACTTTTTACAATTTAATCAAACAAGTGTGACCGTTATTCTATAAATCAATGCATCATATCGATAATATGTTCTTCATGAAAGAAATAACTATAAAATAAAATATTTTCAAGTGTGCTTAGATCAGTTTAATAAAGTAAATTATATTATTTCTATTAAAAATGTTACTCTTCAAAAATATTGCTCACTGTACGCCCCATTTAAGAGTCCTGAAAGTGCTGCACACGGCGACAAATTGGTAGCATATTTTTTGGCGCATCCATGAATACTCCAACGAGACTTCGACTACATAGGAAACATTCAATAAAACAGCAGCCACCGACGCATTGGTGGGAGTATTTTTTCGGGTTGCTATTTATTGAAATGTTACCAGGAGCCATACCGCCATACCACAAAAAGTACTTCAATTGTGTGTGCACTTCCGTTTCCGCTTTTTCACGCGACTGTTTACGAACGGCTCCTGCTGATTTTCCTCTGCTCCGCTGCTTTCCCGTGCTCCTGTTGTTCCTGGTTTATTTTTTCGGGAAAAATCCAACGAATCAATGCAGGCAGCAAATCAATGACAACGTCAACATGGAGGGCCATATGGAACGTGCAACAAATGGCGTGTGAAAATGTATTTTCTGTTTGCTTCTTGCGGCTGCTGAGGGAATTCGCCGATGGAAGATGAGTTCTGGCATGAAGAATATGATTAAATGACACATGCTTCCGGGGCGAAGTAAATTCGCTCAGCTTGAAGATTGTTTATAGATTGCTGGCATTATCATAAAACTGGCTGCATTATCCGATTGTGTTTTATGGCCTCACCCACCGACACCTTAATCCACACCCGCACAATACCCATTCAGATCCCGAACTGACCTATGACCCTCCCTCCAATCCCCCGCAGGCTTACTACGGCTGCAGCAAATCTATCAAGAACTGAAGCCCGGAAATGAAACATTCCGTGTGCAAATGGTGAAGCGCATCGCCAACGTAACAATGGCCATTGACTTTTTGCACACGCTCGAGGATTTGGGGCGCTTCAGCAAAAAGCGCATCGTGCTCGACTGCCCGGCGGAAATGGCCAAAGAGATCATCGTCCAGCATGTGCGGGACATCAAGCTGGGCCGGCGCACCTATCATTACCTGCTCAGTGGCCTGGTAAGTACTTGGCTTCATGGACATCGAGTGGAGCCCATTTTCCCGATGGGGGAGCTTTAATAAGCAATTATTGCCAGCTTCCGTTGCGGGGAAACCAACGCCTGTTAAATTTTTCGTGGGTTATACCTACTTACACGGGGTATTTGTTGTATTTATGAGAATTTATATACCTTGGTTGATATTAGGTACGAGTTACTTTCGATTTAATATTCATAGAACCTTCTGTTCCTGGAAATTTAATATTTATTACATTCTGTGAGGGAGCAATTGTACTTGGATAAATACAAAAATTACAATAAACTTAGGAACAATAGAGATTTTTTATGTAAAAAGGATAATTGCTCTTGGGTTTAAATTTTAGAATTTAGATTAAAATTTTAAAGGAGAAAGGGAATAAAGCATTCAAATTAAATAATAATACTTAATAAAGTGCCTTATGGAGTACCAAGTATTACAGACTCCCAACCTGGACTTAACGATTTTCCCTTTATTTTCCCCGCCTAGGTCATGGACAACCACTGGCCAAGCGACGTGGTCGAGTTTGGGGCCATCAACATCACCGGCTTTCGCATTGTCGACTCTAATCGGCGGGCGGTGCGTGATTTCCATGACAGCCGGAAACGCTTGGAGCCAGCGGGCCAGGGCCAATCCCCAGTCCAGTCCCAGTTTCAGGCCAACGGCTTGCCGGCCATTTCGGTAAATTGAAGCCCCCCACTCACCCACCCATTGGCAATGCCATTGATTTGTTTCGGCCACGAACGACGCTCTCCCCCATGATTTTTGCAGGCTCAAGCGGCTCTGATGTACGATGCGGTTTTCGTGCTCGTCGAGGCCTTCAATCGTATTTTGCGCAAGAAGCCGGATCAGTTCCGTTCGAATCATCTGCAGCGACGCAGCCACAGCGGCTCCTCTTCCTCCTCCTCCTCCTCGTCGTCGTCGTCGTCGGGCACGAACGAGTCCAGTGGCGCCCTGCTGGACTGCAACACCAGCAAGGGTTGGGTGACGCCCTGGGAGCAGGGCGAGAAGATATCTAGGGTGCTAAGAAAGGTGGGTTCTGGGAGTCAAATCGAGGCTAATCATAATTATTTATTATTTATTATTTTAAATGTAACTTTATTACATAAAAAAGGTGGAAATTGAGGGCTTGTCGGGTGAGATCCGCTTCGACGAGGATGGCAGGAGGATTAACTATACCCTAAATGTGGTGGAGATGTCCGTGAATAGCACCTTGCAGCAGGTGGCCGAATGGCGGGATGATGTGGGCCTCCTGCCCCTTCACAGTCGCAGCTATGCTACCTCATCGAGATCTGCATCCGCTAGTACTGGGGACTATGCCCGGAACCACACCTACATAGTGACCAGCGTCCTGGAAGAGCCCTACCTGATGCACAAGCAATCCAACTATGGCGAGCAGCTGGTGGGCAATGATCGCTTCGAGGGATACTGCAAGGACCTGGCCGATATGCTGGCCAGCACTTTGGGAATTAAATGTGAGTTTAAAATAGGAACAAATATTTATAATTAAATCTGTAATACGTGTAGGTAAAGCTAATTAAATATTGCAAAATCTATAACCTTTCTTCAAAATGTAACCCCTTTTCCTTAATAGATGAAATACGTCTGGCTCAAGATGGCAACTATGGAGCGGAGAATCAGTTTGCTCCTGGCGGCTGGGATGGCATGGTGGGCGAGCTGCTGCGCAAAGAGGCGGATATATCCATAGCGGCCATGACGATTACGGCGGAACGTGAGCGAGTAATTGACTTCAGCAAGCCCTTCATGACCCTGGGAATATCCATCATGATCAAGAAGCCCGTGAAGCAGACTCCAGGTGTCTTCAGTTTCCTCAATCCTCTGTCCCAGGAGATATGGGTAGGTCTTAAACATAAGAGAATAAATTTATAGAAAGAATATATACTATTAATAATTTGCAGATAAGTGTAATCCTCAGCTATGTGGGCGTTAGTATTGTCCTGTACTTTGTGACCCGCTTTCCGCCCTACGAGTGGCGGATTGTGAGGAGACCTCCGCCGGATGCCACGGCCCAGCAACCGCCGGGTATTATTGGTGGCGCCACTACCCTCAACGAGTCGCATCAGCCTCCTGTGCCGGCCAATGAGTTCAGTCTGCTGAACTCCTTCTGGTACTCCCTGGCCGCCTTCATGCAGCAGGGATGTGATCTGACGCCCCCTTCGATTGCTGGGAGAATAGCGGCCGCCGTTTGGTGGTTCTTCACCATCATCCTCATATCCTCGTACACCGCCAATCTGGCGGCTTTTCTCACAGTGGAGCGCATGGTGGCGCCCATTAAGACGCCCGAGGATCTGGCCATGCAAACGGATGTCACGTACGGAACCCTCAAGCACGGCTCCACCTGGAACTTCTTCAAGGTGAGCTTGTAATGGTTTTGTTTACCAATTCTCTATTGTAAAGAGGGTCTTTGCCAGCGCTCACAAATCGGATTGCACAACAAGATGTGGGAGTACATGAGTGCCAACTCGCAGTACTCGGTGCTCAGCTACGAGGAGGGCATCCGCAGGGTGAGGACCTCCAAGGGAAAGTATGCCCTGCTGGTGGAGTCCCCGAAGAATGAGTATGTGAATGCCAGGCCGCCCTGCGATACCATGAAGGTGGGCCGCAACATCGATACCAAGGGCTTTGGCGTGGCCACGCCAATAGGTTCGCCATTGAGGTGAGTTTGGATATTCTTAAGGTAAGTTAACCCTTGAAAACCCTTTCGCTTAACCCCACAGAAAGCGCCTTAATGAGGCGGTGCTGACCCTGAAGGAAAACGGCGAACTGCTGCGAATTTGGAAGAAGTGGTGGTACGACAAGACCGAGTGCCCCAACCTGGACAGCCAGGAGACCAGCACGCCCAACGAGCTGTCGCTGAGCAACGTGGCCGGGATCTATTACATCCTAATCGGGGGCCTCCTCCTCTCGGTAATCGTGGCCATTGTGGAGTTCTTCTGCCGCAGCAAATCCTCGAGCCTGAAGGCGCCATCGAACGGCTCTGCCGGCGGCGTGCCCGGGATGCTGGGATCCTCAACATATCAGCGGGATTCGCTCTCCGATGCGATTATGCACTCGCAGGCCAAGCTGGCGATGCAGGCGAGCAGCGAGTACGATGAGCGATTGGTGGGCGTTGAGGTGAGCACAAAAATCCAATAAAATCCTCATTTAATCCGCGACCCACTCCCCGCCCTTTAGCTGGCCTCGAATGTGCGGTATCAGTACAGCATGTAAGGGAGAGGACACCACCAGCATGGCGGCATGGCGGCAGCTGTATCTTGTAAATAATTGAGGCATCATCCGAGGAAGGGCATATAACTAAACGACGCTGGCAATCAACTCTCTCGGGCGGCGTTCCAAAAAAACTGTACAGAATAACCATAAATAATTACTATTGTATTTTTGATAAATGTATACAAAGTGAGTGCATAAATTACGAGTAACTATAGCTACGACTACCACTAACTAACAACTAAACAACTAAAACTGTACATAGGTTAAGTGAAAATTATCCCGAAAGTATAATAATAAAGCGTATGTTGTAAGCAAAAGTCGAAGGTGGAATCTACGAGCGTTACTCCAGGGCGGGGGCTGCGCACGTGGCGTATGAGTGATGCCACGTGGCGTATGAGCGATGCGATGCGATGGGATGCGCGTGTGTGTAAGAGGTAAGCCGCTTAGTTGACTTAAAGTTTTAACAAATCCAGGAAGGGAAAGGCTAGGTAAGGGTGAAGTTAGGAAAGGGTAAGAATAGGTAAGGGAGATAGGCTCTGGGCGTGGCACTAGACTAAGAGGCTTTTGGCCCCCCCGGAAACTTTGTGCGTCTCTGCGGTGAAACAAAGCGATTTACGCGCTGAATTATGTATGTGTAGCAGCCGAAAAACCCAAAAAAACTTAAAGCAAACACATGGCGGCGGAATAAGCCATTCCAGATACGCTTTCCTCGCATTATTTTAATTTTAAATGGGCCCCAAATTAATGTAAGCTAATGCAAATATAATTATTTTAATTGTTATTTCCTCGTGTGTTTGCACACTTGTTTGTTTGCATTCGCTCTTGCGGTTTTGTTGATTTAATTAGATATCGGCATTGGGAATGAAATGGAATTTGATTTTGTATATAGATGTCTTGCCATTATTTTAATTTCCCTAAATTTGCGGCGAAATCAGCTTTGCCGGAATTAGCGCATTATTTGATTTGATTTCATTTCGTTCTGGGCATTGGCACTTTTATTCCGATTGCGGCTTAGCGTTTTTTGTGTGCTGTCACCACCTTTGCCCCTCCTTGATTTGTAACTTGTTTGTTTGCTTGTTGCCGCTTTGCGTGTTTTTGTGGCCTCATTTGCACATTGTTTGTTAGCCTTTTTGGTTGGATTGCTGCCAACTGCTTTGGGGCTTTGTTAATTTGTGATAAAGAAGGGCGAACAAATTATATACAATTTAAGTTCAATTAGACACATTGATGGGAGGTATCTAGGGGTTTTGATAAAAGTAATATAGCAGGAAAATATATTTTAGCTTTAAAAATAATTCTAAGATATATTTTAAACTTATTAAAAAATAAGATACAAATAATTCCTTACTCAAATTCTGCCCTTTCGCCAATAAAAATAATTTCTAGCGGGAATAATTAGTAAATTCTATATACCAATTAATACCTTTCTAGACTCCTCTCTCAAAAATAAATATTTTATGTAAGCAAACCCATGTTTAGCTTTAAAAATAATTTAACATTATCTGAAAGCATTTTAATATATTCTAAACTTATTAGTAAATATGATACAAATAATTATATACCCAAATTCTGCACTTTCTAGCGGGAACTCTTAGTAAATTCTATCTACCAATTAATACCTTTATAGTCTCCTCTCTCACAAATAAATATTTTACACAAACAAAACCCCTTTTGCAGTGTATGCCAGCTTGGCTTTATGCAAATCCCTTTGTTACCCATCATCAGGACAACGCATTTCCTTACCTCCGCCACAAAGGCAACTTTCAACGCGCCTCGAAGACGAGGCTGAGCAGCGTGAGGAAAACTTGCAGCAGCAGCTTTGGCTTTACTTTAAGTATCTGACAGCGCTTTGCATAAATTTTCCAACCGGAGTTTCCAGCGAACATCGACAGAGTCACGCGCCAGCTTTTCCAGCTGCAAGCCGAGATGATTTGCCGAAAAGCCAAAAGGATTTCGGGGGAGCGACAGTAGGCACAGTGCGGCGCATTTAATGCCTCAATCGATTTTTCAATAAATTCCGTGGCAAAAGTTAAAAGCCACAAGCCAAAGGGGAAAAAACAAAAACAAAAAAATATATAACATAAGGCCGAAGTTCTGCCGTAAATTTTCATATTTATTTATTTTGTCAATCCTTAGGAAAGTTGCTTGCCTATCTGCATAGATGGAGACTCGTATCTCGGCATGGGTCTTTGCATCCTGGCCGAGATAAGCGTGGCTGCTTTGGGTAATGGTAATGGCCAGAAAACTCTCTCTCTCTGTCAGCGGGGGATCCTCAAAGGATATAGCAAAGAATAAAAACCAAGGACTCTTTGTCATATGCGCCACGCACTCGCAATCAAAAATATAATGCTCCCCAGCCCTCTATCCCCTCGCAAAAGCTAGAAATTCCTATTTTCCGAATGTGCGTCTCGCATGGAAACTCATAATATTTGCAAATGATGAACGTGAAAGTTTTTGACAAGTTTTCCGGGGGAGTTATATGCGCAAAAGTTGCAATAAACTTGTCGTCGTAATGCAAGAGCAGCACAAACAAATTCATAACTCTGTTATTGGAAAATTCATGAACTTTCTGAGGGCAATATTAAATGCTGACCCCTAACCCCTCGCGCTGTCACAAAACTAAAGCTACTTTGGGGGCTGGGACCTCTCTCAGTGCACTAATTAACCATTTAATGGCTGCCATTATGGTAAATTATTATTACAAGCTTGTTGCCCATACATTTTGCATGATATATAAGTTTTATAATTACAAAAAGGGAAATTCAAACAAAATTCTGGCATTTGTTGTCAGTTTTCCGCTGTTTTTCAAAATGATTTGCCGTGTAATTGTTAATTTTGTATTGATTTTGCCGCTGGCCAAATTAATTATTTCATTTACTAAGCCACCCATCACTTTTGACAGTTTCAATTAGTTCCCAATGCATTCGGTGCGCCCTAAATAATAGTTTTGCCAAAAAAAAAAGGCTGGGCAAAAAATGTGCAAATCCATTAAAATTTTGTAATATTCAAACGGTGTGGTATATGAGCTTGCTTTCCATTTTATTTGAAGAGGAGGAACACTGCAGCCACATGAAAGTAATCCGGCAAAAGGATCGTTCCCAACCGCAAACATTTGCCCGAAAATATGTAGGCTGGCGTAGCACTTTGATTTGCCGTTTTTAATATTTTTGTGAGGGGGTTTCCTACTTCCTACTTCCTTCTTAACCCCCTCAGAAAACCACAGGCAGCACACACACACACATGCTCATAAGTGAAATTTACGCATCGCTGCATGCAATTCGCCAAAAAATGTTGCCAAGGACGGTAACTAATGTGCAATGTGAAATGTGAGTCACTGTGCTATGCCGGAAGTTCATAAATTACAAAACCTCAGAGCTGAGGTTACCCACCGCCTTCCCCCGCTGCCTTGAGATGAATGAGAGATATTGGCAGCAAATCAAAGTAAATGAAAGATTTTACAGTTCCTCTTGCCCTGCCAAAGGAAGTATGTCAAATGAAAGAAAAAGCTGGTTAAGGAAATATATAGTTGAGACTGAAATAAAATGTATGGAATAATATAAGGCCGTTTGCCCTTATTAAATCACAAATTATTATTACCATTTATGGGTACTCTCTCTTTTATTAATTTAAGCTAGAACATTTTAATTAAAATGTTACCTATTAGTTCAGAAATTATTTTTCTGTAGTGTAGACCGATAACCATTTCAATTTTGCAACGATTTTGCACATAGTCAAATTTGCACAATGCATATTTGCTGGCTGCCTGGCTTTATTGTAGGATCTCTTGTTATTTCTTCATTTGTTTTTATCAAGCCAATAAATTACAACTAAGCTGGAAGCCGATGCAACTTTTCGTGTGTAAGCTGGAAAATTCTGCATATATAAGCGGCTTTTGCGTTGGCCTAAATACAAGCAACTATCTGCCGAGTCCTAGTCCGAGTCCGAGTCGAGTCCTAGTCGAGTCCTAGTCGAGTTTGTGTTCATAAATCTCTCTCTTTCTCGTTTTAAAAAATCAACAAATCAAAGGCAAAAAAGGCCGAACGCCAGCCAAAGGCAATGAAGCGCAATTGATTGCCCGAGAAAAAATACTAATAATCGTTCAATGCCAGAGGGATTTTTTTAAATATAGAAAACAAATACATAGTTACGTGTGATGTATATTTATGTTTGAGGTAGTGACTTTAATATTTTTCTTCTATTTTAGTTAAGATTATCTTACCTTTTGTATGATTATATAGTTTTATAACAACTGGTTAACGTTTTGTTGGTTTATTTTTTAAGGGAAATGTTCTATTACTTTACAAAAATAAGTTTTATGACCTCAATTACTGGTACACAGAAAAAAGAACCTTAAGCATATTAAATATATTATAGAAAATACTTTAAAGCGAGTCTTTAAGCAATTTGGTCTTTCTATTATTTACACATAAGAAAGATTTAAAAATTTCCTTCCTTAAGTAATGGATCATTTTCCTGGTACTTAGTATTTTTCCTTCTGTAATTTAGAGAAGACCTGAATAACTGGACGCCCTGTGAAGTTTTCTTTTCGTCATCGGCTGATGCAAGTGCGCCAGGTCCTAATGGGAGGACTCTTTTTGGGTGCTAAATAGCAAATTAAATGTAAACAACTAATGTTTCATTAGCAGCATAAAATGTGTGTTTAATTATTGCCGAGGACCTGGTCCTGCCCCTCATCCCCGCTCTCTCTCTTACCGCTTTTTAAACTTACCTAAAAAGTTAGTTTCCACATACACACAGAAATACACATGCAATTAACTTTTGCTATGTGGGGAGTTTTCCAGGGGCAACTTTTGTTGTGCATTTCATCCAAACTTTTTCGTAAATAAAATAAAGCAAAAAAGAAAAATACTAAAATAAAAGAAAGAAAGGAAAAAATTCGAAATACTTTTACATATTTTTAACTATTTTCAACAGTTCCCCTCCGTATTGAGCCAGAACTTTATCTGCGCAAATGTGCAACGCTTTGTTTGCCGGCTAACCACATTGAAAAGTAGCTGCTAATGGTGGATGTGACTGGGGATTGCTGGGATCGGATGTGGATAGTTTCCCTCCCCCATCTAGCTGGGAACTTTGCAAATAGCCAAAGGCAACTTTTGCAAAAATAAGCCCTATGATGTACGGGTAAGACAAACCAAAGGCAAAGCCATGGTCAACAAAAGACTTCGCAGAGAGCTGCATTTAATTTGTAAGGGTCACAACAGTGATGGCAATAAAATAATAAAATAGGGGAGCGGATAGAAATTATAGATATTTTTTAATAAAATAAAATGTAATTCTTTGTGATAGAAAAAGCCTCAAGATGGGAAACTTAAAATCTAAAACACAGAGATCTTGACAAAGACAAATAGCAGGCTTGGGTATTAAGCTGTTTCTGACATTGCCAGCATATTTTCTGTGATAAATATAAATTCTCTTTATAATTTAATTTTTTTACATTTTATTTTTAATTTAAAATAAGCAAAAATGCATAACTAACTTGGATATAATACCTTTTAGTATTATTTAAAACTAATATCAATACAAAAGGATTTATTTGAGTTGTTTACAAGTTCTTAAACTTTCCAAGTTTAAAATGGAATATTATATATCCCGAAAATAGCTAAATTGTCAGCTCCGAGTCCATTTGTTTATTATTTCACGAAGCTCAGCAAATGTAAGTGAGGCGATTGAAAATTTCTAATTGCAAACTGTTTGTTCCAAGCCACATTTGAACTGGTCTTTGGCCAATTCCAGGGCCGTGGCAATTGCCATTTGGGAGGCCGTTTAAATGCGTTTCCGTCCTACAACTCGAACCGAACTCGAACTCGTTTTTTAATATGAATGACACCATAAATATGCATGAACTTTTAACACTATGCAGAAACAGCTGCAGCGACGCTGTCGCTGTCGTTGGCGGCGAAATGCCTTTTTAAATAACAGAGTCCAGCGTCCAGGGTCCAGAGTCCACTTGGAGGGCCGCCGAAAAAAGCGCGGAGAAAAATGGCAACTCTTTGGCCAATTGGGCCCGTCGGCTATTGCCGGCCAAAATATTTATGCGTTCGCTGGGAAATGGGAAGGAGCGGATGGGAAAATGTGTGCCCATTTCATTACAACATTGTGCATACGCCGCGTTGCACATAATTGAAATGGCAAACAGTGAAAGGCAACGATTTTAACCAAATATGCAGAGACGCTGCCGATTCCGATTCCGATGTCGCTGTTCCTGTTCTGTGTTCTCCGTTCGCTGTTCTCCTCTGGCTGTTCTCTGTTTTCTGTTTTATGATTCAGTTGCAGCTCTCTATTTTCCCCCATTTCTGCCATTTCTGCCGACAATTGAATTTTCATAAAACGCGCGGCAAGAACCGAACAACAAACACAAAAAGCCAAACAACAAGAGCGCCACAAACAAAGCGCGCTGCATTTAAACAAAACGTTGCAATATGAAACAAATTAAAATGCACATCGGTGTGTGGGCGAGGGAGTAGGCAGGGACTTAACGCTGCCAACACAAAAGATTTTCACATATCTGGCAATTTTCCCTTTTTGTTCGTTTTTTGATATAAATATGACGGGGCATATTAGCTGTCAGAGAAGATTTGACGCCGCTGGAGAGGATTGGGTGTGGAGTCTTAAGCCGCCTTGACTTTCAAATATATTCTTTCGTCGCCTTTGAATGGCATTTAATCCTTCACACAAAAGGCAAGAGGATTGAAGAGAATTTGACCAGGCTCGGGCATTATATGTGACTCTTAGCAGGGGTTTAAATCTAAAGCAGCAACTTTAGTATTCTTTATTTTATTTTAAGCTGTGTAGAAATATGACTACAATTTTTAACCATTGAAGTTTTTAATATAATATTTGCATTTATTAACTTTTTAGACATACTATCGTCCTTTTTAAAATATAAGTAAATTTTTTTGAATCTATTTGAACTTCTAGATTTTTCAGAAATTTAATATAAGGTTTATTATTCTAAAAAAATATTTTACCAGATTTGTTGTCACTGAATAAATAGTATTGCTAATATTTAATAATCAAGAAATATTTTAATATCAAAGTTAAACCCTCACTTTTTTTATCTTTTCTTAAAAATAATTCCACAAGTCCCCCCTCGTCTTATCCGTATTAAAGTCTACATAAAATTGACTTGTCAGCTTAATTTTTACCCAACTGGCAAAGGAAATATTATTTAAATTATCCTTTATCAATATTAAATCTGAATTTTTTCCGAATACAACTCGAAGAGAATTTGGTCAGGCTCAAGAGTTGTATCTCCGACTGGCAGCCTCAATCGCAGCCTCAATCTGAGGCAGCTACCACCAGTTCCTTATTTTTATTCTTTTTAAATAATTGCGCATACGCCACGGTGGCTTTTGTGTATCCGCGCCTCAATGCATTTGCTTTTCTCCAACCGCCACGAAAGTACCATTGCTGCAATTTTACATTGAAATTATACAAGGCAACTCCTCTCTCCTTCGCCAAATAAAGAAAAGAAATACTTTCTCCCCGAGCCAACAACCCCTCGCCTTTGTTGGGCAAACAGACAAAACCTCAATAAAAATGTTGCTACAATATTTGCAGCTTACGCGGGGAAATCCTTACAATACAAAGTGCAAGTGCGACTACCTGCACGGGGAGAAATATGAATATATTTACAAATTATAACAAATACTTTGTTTTCCTTATAAGATTTATTATGCAAATTATTTAAGGAGTTGTTTTATTAATTTAAGGATTATTTGGCATTAAGGGAAATATATGTAATAAACAAACTTAACCAGAACTTTTATTTTTTGTGCACATATTTATGTACAAACTGCTGAATCGAGTGTATGTATATACGTACAGGTGTTCAGTATATCCGTATATTTTTATGCAATTTTTCTTTGGCACTTCTTTTGGCAGCCAAAAACCTGCTGCCATCGTTTTCACATTAACAGCCAAAGCGAGCCGTATGCAGTTCGCCAGATCGCAGGCAGCAGGACGCAGTAAGCAGGACGGAGTAAGGACACGGGACGCACACAGAACGTCCTTGTGCATTTTGTGCTGTGCTCAGCGAGCGAGAGCGAGAAATTCCCAGCAGGCAAATATATTTTTCAATAGCGTCGCCCCGGCAACGTGATTAATGCAAATAAAATAAAATAAAGTAGAGTAAAGTAAGGAGGAGTAGACTGGCGGCAGGACAGGGCTGTGTCGGTGCATCGGTGTGCTGCATAAATTTAAAGTGCTCGCAATGTTACACTTGAGACATCCGCGGAGGGTCGATAAGGTTGCAACACTGGCCATTAAAAGCCTCACGTAGCTCATAAAGTTAATCAGCCAGCACTTTGAGCCGTTTTTCATCCCGCAGAAGCCGCGAAAAATGAAAACTTACTAGGGTATACAAAATAGAGGGGAAAACAAAATACGGACAGATCCGTTAAGTGAACTACAAAGGCCACCACCAGCACATTCCCTTCATGGCTGCGGAATAGGTTGGAAATCTATGCGCGGCATGCACAAATTTATCGCCGGCATGTTTGCCCCGCTCCGTGTACTATACTCGTGTGCAACCTTCACCCAAATGCCAAAGTCCTGGTCGCGGTCACAGTGGCCAATATGCTTCTCCTCCCGGTCCTGGTCCCGGCCGGGCTGCATCATTCCACTCACGCCCGGCCCTTGCATACCCCAGTGTGTTTGCTTTTTGATGTTTTGAGGTTTTGGCGCTAAAAAATGCTTTGCTTTGGGCCCCACGGCGTTCGGCAAAAACTATTGGCATTTTTTTGTTGCCAGCCGTTTGCCTAGGCATCTCAGGCATGCCATGCCACGATATGGCAGCAGGGACCAAGGGGGGATAGGACCTCCGGATCAGGACCCTCACATATGCCGGATGCCACCACGACCTCCGGCAGCTCACTAGCCCCTTTGCTGGTGATTCCCCTTACTGGTCAGCAGTGCTGACAACAGCAGGATATAAATTTTAGCTGAAAATAAATTTAGAGAAGATGCAGTTTGATTAAACAAATTTATTTAAAATTAGCAAGAACCAATAAAAAATAATTCACTCAGCTTAGCTGTGTCTAAGAGTAAGTAGGTACTTTAGAATGGGATTTAATTGTTCCTAAAAAGGACTGGAATGTATCTTAAATTTGTAGTCAATCTTTTTGGAATTACCTGACATACTTTCCATTACATTTTTCTTAGCTATAAGATAGTTAACTTAAAGAGTCAAAGAGCCAACTCTATTGCCCTGTTCCCGAGCACGATGCGAGGCCATTGATTTGGCAGACAAAGTGTAGCGCGAAATTGAAATATTGAGCGAGCTGCGAAGCAGTTCAACCGCAGCCTGCCGCAGGATTTGGCTAATGGAGGTTAGGGGGTCAGCTTTGGGGTCACTAATTAAATATGAAACCAGAGTACGGGCTAATGCTAATGGGAGCCTAGGACGTGCCCAATGCAATCAGCCAGTTAGAGGTAGCTTTTGATAGGTGTACAGGTCACCAAGCTCCAAAAGGTCAGTTAATATCAATTAAAAATTAGGAAACCAGCTAGCTTTGGTTGTTACTAAGGAGTGAGACATCTTCTAAGGCAAAAAATGGGATTTAAAAACTTATAAATCCTTATTCCAATTTCCATATAGTAAACTCAAGTTTTTTTTAGAGTTACATTTAAACAGTTTACGATCCTTTCTCTATCCTTTCTTTGTGAGCAAAGTCAATGCGGAGTCAAGTTCATCTCAGCAACCTTTGTCGCTCCTTCGGCTGCCTCACACGCTCGACTGGCATTTTCAGCCTTCCCCGAAGACAATTGACACTTGCCGGCAATCTGCAACCAGTATATCGAACCCCACTCCCCAAACTATATATAGCCAGCTCTCAATCCTTAACCCTCAAAGCCGCCCCCAAGGATCTACATTGTCATGTCGGGGCTACGCTGCATTTTTCCCAGCCTTCAAGGAAAGAGCAAGGAGCCAGCAGGAGGAGCGTAAAAAATGGCACTCGAAAGCTGCGGAAAAGTCGTGATTGCAGTCGAAAACGCTTAGCAAGATGTGAAAGGGGGTTGGGCTGGCTGGGAAAAAGGAATAAGGGATGTCAAGGGGGGTTGCGACGCTCAAAGCGAGCCATAAGAAAATAAAGCGAACGGCAAACATGGAGAAATTGAAGTAAAGTCAAGGCTCGGATAGCTGCAGCCACTGAGAACTTGAGACCAAGGTGAAGAAAGGCATTGTCAGATGGCTTGACTTTACAAACAGCCATATGTGAGGCACTGGGAGAAAATATAAACATTTTTAGGTGTTTTTTCTTTAGGGATTTTTTTAAAAAAATCTGCAAAAATGTCTTCGTACCCAAAATTGTGTTTTGTTAACTCTGTACAACTTGGAAAAGAGGTTTTTAAATCCATCAAACTTTAGGAAAAACGTTTTCAAATCAATTTAAAATCTCTGAATGCATTGTGTGCTTGTATGCATTTAATTAAATACTTTTCCCTCTGTGCACGTGGGTAGAGTTTAGGCATCACAGTCTTTTCTTTAATCCCAGCAAGGATCCAAAATGAAAACTGAACGACCCGGCGTATTGAAGTCTGCTGCTCGCTGGCAGGACTCGCTTCATTTGAGGGGACAGCGCTCCTTTGTCAATGTTTATTGTGTAAATTACTAGAGAGAGCGCAGCATAGACAACAAATAAGTGTAATGGCTTTGTTTTGGTCATGGCTCGTGGCCCTCTGGCTCATGGCTCATGGCTCTGGATGGCTGGATGGCTCAGGTGGCCCGAAAGCAGGCGAAGGACACTGCCTCATTGTTCTAACGGCCCCTGCTCCTGCTCATCATCACGGGCCAAGGCAGTATAAAAACAAAAACAGTTAGATAAAAAATCATCATAATGGCAAGCGCGAAAAATGCGCCAAGGCTGCTGCGGCAGCAACAAAAGCATTTGTCGGGAGCCACGGCTCCTTAAAGTGTCCTGGCCAGGGACTAAAGGGAGAGAGAGAGCAGCTTCCTTCCGCGAACTCTGGCCACATTTGCGGTTGCCAAGGCGCATCATAAAAATGTTAATGAAGTTCGCAAGGCATCAAGCCCGCCTCTCTGCCCACCACCTATCAATTCTCCTTTGAAGTCCTGGCAGGGCAAGCAAAAAAAAAAAGGAAAAGAAAAATCTAAAGCAGGAAAAATATCTTCATCAAATAAAATAGAAATTAACTGTGGCCCACAAAAAATAAAAGAGACGGCACATAAAAATCTTGTAAGTTGTTCTCAACGTCGACACAAGCTCAAGTTCTCTGACCTGGTCAATGTTTTGGAAGAAGAAATGTAGAGAACTGGGTGAAAAGTCAAGCAAATTTTTTGATATTATTATGTCTTTATATTTGTATTCTTCCTATTTTAAGTTCTGTAAATAAATCACCTTTTTATAAGCAAACAAATTTGAGGAATTTGTTTTCAATTATTATATAATAAAATAAACTATTAATAATATTTTTGTAGTGTTTTTGGGTTTATTTAATTCGCAAGACTAATGCCTAATATAATTGCTTGTATGAAATAGATTTCAAGCTTAATATCAGTAGCTCCCGACACTCGTAAACTTATTTTTAAATTATTTTTAAAAATTTCCAATTAGCTCATGTTTTTATTTACGTCACCAGGAGTCCTTGAAATCTGCTCTGGTTCCAGTGAAAAAATCTAAAATCTACCGTTTATAGAACGCTTCCTTTGAAGAGTATTCTTGGCACGAATATTTCAGTGAACTCTCCCGTTTCGGGGAATTTTTGAATTAGTGCTAAATATGCGACATGGGCCGCGCTTGATATATCCATATGGACCGACAACTGTGGCAACTAAGTATGTTTGTTGTGATTGCGTGTTGTGCGTGGGAGGGCGTGGATCTAGAGCCTAGGGTGGGTGTTGTGTTCATAGTCCACTAGAGCTGACAAGCCGGAGCCTTTGTTGCCACAACTGTCGCTTCGGCTGCACCGAAAATATGATAAATTACATTTTCCACTTGTTTTCCATGATGATAATTTATACTCCGTTCCCGAATTAGTCGTCGTCGTCGTCGCCATACCACACCCCGGCGGCAACAATTTTCATTTATTTTTTCACTCCTCTTTTTTTTTCGCAATTTTTACTTGCACATTTGCCTGCAAAAAAAAAAATGAAGAAAAAACCCAAAAAGGTAAGGGACAGGGGCGAAGAAGGAAGATATGTATATAATAAAAGGAAAGGAAAATTCGCAACGTTGATGGATGATGAATAATGATTGAAGCCATGTTGCCAGCCCATCGCCCACTGCCCTCCCTTTGTCATATATGGCTGTTGGCGCTTTTACGTTTGCTTATGTCAATTTCGCTCCAGGGAAATTACACACATTTTGCGTTTGTATCGCACAAAATTAGTAGGTGGCTTCCAGAGGAAACAGGAGCAGACAAAAAATTTTTCCAAAATTTTTACTCAACAACGGGCGAAACCATAATTTGGCCTTAGCTGTAAATGCCCCACAGGCCGAGGGCAAGTTTTTCTCCAGCCCGAAACCCGAAACACGGCTGGAACCTCTCCTCGTTGGGATTGTGTCATCGCAACATTTTTCCGAGGTCTGGGTATACCCACAGCTGTTGCGGCTCTCATATTTGTTTATCAGTTTGAGGAGAGCAGAGTCCTCGTCGCTTCATTAAGGCAAAATAAATACAAATTGCAAATTGGTTTCGCTTGACAAATGAACTGCCGCCGACGCATATTAAAATTTAATGAATTTCCAAATTAATTTGAGAGTGGTCAGAGGCCAGGCCTTTTTTATTCGCTTACTTAATTGTTTTAGATGGAAACGGGGCTCCATTTTTAATAAAGGAAGAAATTAAATAAAGGAAAGGTGGGCACCTTTTTGAATCCCTAATAAGGAGATGTCTTTAAATTAAAATAAATGCAAAGTAAGCTTTAATTTCCTTTGGAAAAAGTTAAAAACAGTAGTTACTTCCTTATTTATTCCTGCAGAATGTTCAATTAATTAAACTTTCAACTGAAAACCCTTCACTTTTCTTCTTATTTACCTTTTCAGGCTACTCTTGCATCGAGTTTAAATAAAACAAAATGCTAGCAAATAAATAAAACACCTTGAGCTTTTCAATTGATTTTTATCCCCGACTAAAAGGGTCAATCTTTAAGCTTCGCTTTTCAGGGAAAAATCTACAACCTTTACCATGCAATGGAATAAATAGTTGCTGGGGAGTGCAAACAAAATCGAAGCTGTTGGCGGCCTTTCCACTTTGACACCTTTGTTTGCTGGCTTAAAATAGGAGCGAACTCCTCTCTGGCATGCGAGAGCGACTGACTGACGGACGGATGGCAGGTGTTTGTGTGCATTTCCGGTGCTGCGTCCTCCATTTTGTGCAGCTTAAAATGCAAAAATATATACCAGGCACACACACCCGTGGTTCGCTTTTGAGCTCAAGTTTATATTACGCTTGGCCTGTTAACCGCAGCTGCAGCCTCGCAGAGAGCGGTGCGAGTGTGCTGGCATGGCGCCCAGCTAAGCACTGCTGATTGAATTCTTTTGTGCTGTGATTTCGCAACACTTTGCCGGCTCTTGGCCCACTTTGCCAGACCTCTCACCACCTCTCACCACCCTGTGACCCGTCAGGATCCATCCATCCGTGCACCCTTTGGCCGCCAACATTTAAAGTAGCAAATTTCCACACACGACGCGGCGAGGTGCGAAGTGTGCATATAAAATTTGCACCTGTATGTGCTGCTGCATTTGTTGCCGTTTTTCACTTTCACTCGGGCCCGAAAAAAAAGAAAGCAGCGAAAGAAAGGCTAGAAAACCCCTGAAAAAAAAGGAAAGCAGAAATGTACACAGCAGCAAATGCAAAACACCAGCAGCAGCAGAAGCAGGAGCAGCTGCTAAATTGTCGTGGAGCGCATAAAACTCTCCTTTTTCTTTAGAAGCCAGAGCCGGGATGGGGCCCAAGTGTTTGGCCAAGACATAAAACATTTTTGCAGTGAGTGAAATTAAATG
Source organism: Drosophila rufa (assembly GCA_018153105.1). Taxonomy (NCBI): domain Eukaryota; kingdom Metazoa; phylum Arthropoda; class Insecta; order Diptera; family Drosophilidae; genus Drosophila; species Drosophila rufa. The sequence continues at coordinate 5,839,212 of JAECXS010000085.1, forward strand.
CCAGCATGACACTGAAATGCAGCCCCCCTTGCAGTGTGTGTGTGTGCCAAGACGAAGCCATTAAAATGCGCCAACTTGGCGTTCTGGCGGAAGTGTGGCCCATATATAGGGCCAAAGCGAGAGATATATGACCGTGTTCCGGCGCCCACTAACACCACAATTGCAGCATCATTCCTATCAGTTTTTGGCGAGCACGAAGAGCTGAAATCTTGGCCCAAAATGCGGATGGTTCTGCTAACCGGAACACGTTCATAAACCGATCCTACACTTATAGATATATGGTGGCGGTTTTAATGTAGAAATGTGCTCTTTGGAGATATTACTTAATTCTTACTTAGAATATGAAGTATGTTTTCCTGATAATGCTGAGCTAATAAACAAAGCTAATAATGTTAGTAATATTAGGAAAAAAGCTCTGTTAAATCATGATACGATTATTTGTTGAATACTTATTGATATTACCTTTTATCTTAACTATACGTATTTAATCCTAATATGTATAGATTTTTCTTATAAGGAGTTAGTTCAATAACTTCTGTGTATTTTAAGTTGGAGGGACTTCTTAATTCTTACTTACAATATGAATTATGTTTTCCTAATAATGATGAGCTAATAAACAATGCAAATAATCTCTGTAATATTGGGAAAAAAGGCTCTGTTGAATCTAGATAGGATTATGTGATGTATATTTTTTGTTATTATTTTTACACACAATTTCTCTATAAGAAATATACGTATTTATTCCTAATATGTATAGATTTTTCTTGAAAGGAGTTTGTCTAGTAACTTCTTTTGGCTGAGTGCACCTTATCTCTCCCGATGTGCCGACTGTAATTAAAAATGCAAGTCTGCTCTCCCCGATACCATGGACCTTCCCGCGCTGCAAACACTTGCTGGGCGTCGTTTAACTTTGCACTTAAGCAGGAGGAGTGAGCTCCAAACACAAGCAGAGCCAGAGCCCGGCAAGAAGGCGAGCAAACGTAAATATCATTTGCATTCTTAAGTGGAGCGCCGTGGGCTGCCAGCTTGCAGCTTGCTGGACAAGCTGGGAACTGGCAAACCTGGCATGCTGGGCGATAGCCTGGATGGCAGGCTGGAGGTTAAGCCACGGCTATAAACTGGCACCGGGGCAGCGGCGAGTTGTGGCAACCGCAGGCGGTAGCAAATCAACGCCGGGGCCACTGCGGGCTCCTTTTAGGGCCATAAAATCGGCTAAAAGCAGCCACAAAACACCAAAGTGCCAGTGGATCAGCGCGAGCCGCGAGCCGAGAGCCGCTAGCCCCGAGCACGGAATTTATTTCAATAAAATGTGCATTAGCGGAGGGCTTGCAACAAATAACTTGAGGCTTTTAGTGCGCAGAAAAGTATGCAACGCAGCACAGAACTGAAAAACAATGCCAAGTCACACACATATTAATACGAGCGGAAAAGTCTCGGGTCGGGGGTCGCCGTTGTCGCCGTCTTAGCAGATTTGCTAATACCCCAAAGTATGAAGCATTTTACCCATGAGTAACCCTATTTGAAATCCATTACTGCCAACGAGTCTGGCGCACAATAAAAACTGCAAAAGTTTCGAATTTATGTCAAAAAAAAATAAAATAAAAAGAAACAAAAAAGCCAGAAGAAGCAGCAAGATGGAGAAAAGGCAGTGGAGCCATGAAAGGAACTCAACACTGGGATAAAGCCAAAAAGTAGAACACCGCAGTGGGGGCGGAAAATCGTTCAGAGAGCACAAAAAACCCAAACTTGAACAATAGAAAATGTGTCGCAAAATTCAAAGTGGAGGAGCACTCTCCGCCATTGCGGTTATCCAGCTTCTGTTGGTCATAATCCATCCACAAATCAATCCGGGAGTGTTCTGTCAGATTTTTATGATCAAGTTGGTCACACTTGGTAGTGCTTGAAGCGTCAGCGGGTCACACTTGGGGGCCCAGACTGCAGCTGGCCACACTTAAGTGCACTTGAGTCGATACCTTGTGGCATGCTTTCACTGTGATTCAATTAGAGAGGATAAAAGGTAGGAAAGGAAAGGTGGTTGAGGAAAGAAGACTCGATAATAGATATTAACACCTCTAGTGGTTCTTAAAAAAAAGACAAAGCAAGCAATTCTCTTTTCCTCGATCTCAAAAGAGTTTCCTTTAACGGAGAGGAAGAGAGTGTCATAACTCTACACATTGTGACATGTTGCTATTTCTTGGGCTTAAATTAATTTTTCTGGAAAATCACAAAAAAATTCGTTCTGTTAAGTTACTAACAAATTCTTTTAAAATTACCCACGAAACAGTCTTTAACTTCCTCAACTTTAACCTTACAAAAGAAGACCTCCCTCACTCCGTCCATTAGCGTCAAAAAATCGATTGTCCAACCATCGATGATACACTACATGTCACTCATATTTTTCGGGGCCAAAGGACTGCAGTTCCTCACAAGCTTAATGGTGATTTCATGTTAGCCCGGACCTGGACTTTGACTTGATATGATGGCCCATGTCAGGCCGACTCCTCAGCAGGTGGAGCTTTCTGCTTTGATTTGCATTTGTGAACGAACGAACACACACGCCGACAAAGCCGGAATTGTAAATTTTATTCGTTGTCCCCAACATAAATCTTGCTCAGTTTACAGCTCGCGCTCTAAATGGCCTTCCGTTGACATTTTATTTAGCGTATACGCATATATATATTTCCGTATATCTGAGCATTATTTCTTGTATTTTTGTTTTCGGCTTGTCACCCCGGCTGACAGCGATGTTAGAATTTGGCGCTGTTGCTCCAGTTGCCACTCCTGCTGCTCCCGCTGCTCCTGCTGAAAAGCGTATAAAAATTACTGACGGCAATGAGTGGGAAACTTGCGACTGGCTGGAAATTAGATTTTGAATATTAAGCGCAGCACTTGGAAGGAGACACGTATAAAATTTATACGCAATTTTATATACAAATTCCTTTTAAATGCTGGCACTTTTCAAATTCCAATCCCAATGCCTGTCATGTCGGCTTGACAATTTGCCCAGTCAGATGCACGACAGCAAAATGGAAATGTTTGAATGCATAATCCAACTTGGCTTGGCTCAAGAAACAAATAATGTATTTTTCCGGCCAGATATGACTGCTCAAAGGTGTGGAAAAGGCAGACGCTTGGCTCTAAAATAAATAAAATCAAATTTAGCTACCGAATCTCTGCCAACAGTTCGGGTTCTTGGGCCGACACACCCTGAGCTGTAATCAAATTTAATGGCCTACCTCAAAAGCAAATTCAATTTACACTGAATCAAAGCGAGCTTGGGTTTCTCCCAGCTCGGCTTACGGTGCGTATGAGCAACGCCCGGCAATGTGATTAGCAGGCACTTTGATGACTTCATAGACAATTTGGCCTTTGTTTCACAGCCCTTCTTCCCCTTCTTCCCCTTCTTCCACCTCGGTGCCACTAAATTTTTCGTTAATGTGCCATTAAACGGCGGACCCAGTACCAGAGTCAAAGTCAAGTTGGGTAATTTCCCCTAATGGCTTTTCATTCCATCGATAGTCGTGACACTTTCAATTGTTATCGTGATGCTGCCGATGCCGTAAAAAGAGACAACTACACAGCGTGGGTTGGACAAGGGACAAGGGGGCGTGGCCAATTACCCCCATGGCTTGGCATGGAGTGCTAAACAGGAAATGATTTTCTGGCCACTCTCTCAAACTCAACCCTCAGCCCGGGCTCTGGTAATGAAATCATGAATTAGATTTTGAGCTTGAAAATTGTTATTGTTTTCGGCCAACTGACTGGCTAAATGACTTTCGTGCAGCTTGTAGGGGAGTGTACATAGGGAGAAAATATGGAAGAATAAAAAAAACCTGATTTTCTGACATTAAATAGTATTAATCATGACTTAAAGTTGGTAGAAAATTACCCTAAAATCATATTTTCTTATTAAATAATACTTGAATTAATATTAAAAATGATTAATAGATTTTCTTTCCCTTTATAAAAATTTTGTAATACTTATTTTGTAAACAATTAATAATTTATAGATATTTTTGTTAATAAAACAGATCAACTATTTGTTCCTTTATTCAATTTCTTAAATGAAACATATCTTAATCAAATGTGGGCTTTATAGCTCTTAAAAAGATTAAAATATCATTGAAAAATACTTAAATTCTTTTGAAAATTAGCTTTAAGTCATGCTATTTTATTAAAACTATTTCTTTCAAATATAAACAGTATTATTAAATATTCTTTTACTTAATATAAATTTAATTTTCGCATTTTTGTAAGCCATTATTCATTTATAGATATATTTTGTTAACCTTTCCAATATTATTTTTATTTATTCAATTTATTCAAATAATTCTACTTAATCAATAGTAGGTTGTATTTAATAATAAATTCTTTATATTAATGACTTGACTTTAGCTCAAATTACCCTTTGCGAATACATTTGTGGAGATTTTTTCAGCGTGTACTTGGCTGTGTGTTGAGTATGATCCTGGATCCTGGGAATGGCTTGCTTTGAATTCTGGCTGCCTCGTAGCATATTCCCCAAATGTCTATAAATCCTTTTTAAATGTTTTTAAGCTTTTGTTGGACATTTTCAGTAGTAGCAGTGGCTGACTGCAGTCTGCAGTGGCAGCCCGGGCAGTAATGCTGGGAAAGCGGGAAAGCTGGGGGAGCTGGGAAAGCGGGGTAAAGAGGGAGAACATCAGCCCCACCTCCCTCTCTCCAATACACACACACAAAACCAAAAGGGAACAATATTAACGTGTCAACGAGAATTTATGTTTACCGCAACTGGACAACTTTCAAAAGCAGCTCCAAGCATCCTGCTCCTTTGCCGTCTATGAGTGTGTGTGTGTGTGCAGTGAGTGTGTTGGTGCGGAAGTGGCAGCAAATGCTTTAGTGTCTCGCCAGTTGGCATTTCTTTCTGGACTTTTTTCGTTTGGGCCATTGTTGCTACCACACAGCTTTGGCACACATACTCGTATACGAGCATGAGTCTCGGAGTCTCGTATGCAAATGATCCATAAATATCAACACTTTTGCTGGCCAGCAATTGAGAACGCTCAGCCGAAAGTGGCCAGCAATTTATCGGCCTCTCTCTTTCTGTAGCCAGTAGCCCCCTCTCTGTTCCGCGCTAACTATTAGAGCATCTAGTAGCAGCACTGGCAGCACTGCGAGAAAAGCCAGCTAACTGAGCCCAGAATTTAATATAAATTAATAAGAGTTCAGAGCATACCTATACTCTTAGAGGAAAAAATGATCTAAACATTATATTCTATTAAATAAACTTCCTGTGTATTTTTTTTTCCTTTTTTCCTTGAGTAAAGTATCCTTCCCTCTCCTTCCATGTGTGCTTATGGTAATTGTGCTGAAAACTTGAAGCATTTTGCGGTCTGCGCAGGTCCCTGGCCAAGGACTTGAAATGTTGGCGGGCCGTACATAAATAAATTACATTTGTTGCTCATTAAGCATTGAGTGGCCAGCAGCAGGATACACGGGTAGGGAGACTCGGGGATACAAGGATGCGAGGAGGATACACTCGGCTGCTTTGCTTGCAAGTTGAATAAGGATATCAACAGCACCAGCCGCCAGTCGTATGTGTGTGAGGCACTCGGACATTGGGTCAGTTTAAAGCGTTAATTCGCTTTCGAGGGTGTGTATAATGAAGGGCTCAATAATTGAGTGAGTTGCGAATTGATTATTTAAGCCTCAATTACCGGAATAGCAGCATGTCCCCTCGGTTGACAGGGATACCGCAGAGGCACTGAAGCATCGCGCTTAATTAATAATTATTTATTGGAATTTTCCAATAGAGGAGAACAACCCTCTGTTCGTTCGCCGCATTCCGGCAATCTTACCCCCCGGAGCGATGCGACAAAACTACTGTCCCGAAAAAAGAGGGGAGCAGAATCTCGAGTCCAAAATAAACACAAAGAAGAATATTATGAGCAACGGCGACTGTTGACCGAGGCAGTTCAAGCAGCGTATAAAATTCATAAAATATCCGCACTTGAAGGGAACTCTGGCTGGCCAGAAACTAAAAACCAAGGCCTGGTCCAGCGGTTCTCTATATTCCTCTATATCCCTCTATGTTCCTCTATATTTCCCTTATTTATGTTTTGAGTGCAAACAATTTTCTTGGCTCCGAATCGCTTTTTTTCCTGCTCTCGCATTCTCCGTATTTTCTGCAAATGTTCTTGTGCTTTTGTCAGCTGCACATGTGGTGCGCCCCCCTGCCAGTCATCGGTGGGCGTGGCTGGTTCATTATGGCTTTGATATTTCATAGACACTAGTTACTGGCCAGTATTGGGAACGAGCAGGAAAGGTTTCTATATTATATTCCAAAGTAAAGAGTAAGAAACGAATGATTTTTACTAATAATAATGCCGTCTAAAAATTAAATATTTATACTTATCTTCCCCCTAGAAACTCCCTCTATAATTCAATTCCAAAACCCATCCCATATTCCATTACCTGCACCCAAAATTAATTTAGTGCCAAGAGTATTTACCTCGTTACGGAAACATGGATTGATGTTGTGGTTTTTCGCATTTGAAGTGGTGGCAAAACTTGGTCGAAGTTTGTTGACATTCAAGCGGCATTCAGCGCGGAGAATGCGGGGAATCCCCAGCTGAACAATCAAAATAGAAACAACCATCGATGGGCCCAGGGGAAATAATTGGTATCAATTTTACATCATTTGGTCACTCAATTCACACACACTCCACCTCCATGGACATAATGTTCGGTTTAATCAGACCGAAACAAGGACAGCGGGGTATCGGGATCGGGATCGGAATCGGAGTTGGTATATCGGTATCGAAATGCTGTCATTGTTGTCGAATGCAAATCACCCGGAACAGGCCACTAAACAGCACACAGGAGAGCATCCGAGGAGCGGAGCATTGTCTCCACATCCAGCCATCATCGACATACCCCCGAAAACTGCCATATTTTCCCCGATTTAGGAGCAGGGGCCTTACCATTGTTGTTATTATTGCCGTTTGATTTATGCCCACTGCGTGTGCATTTAAGTGCAAATTGTAGCCATGTTACGGATGCCTCTCCTCGGTTCCCCCCTCGGTCCCAACCATTCGCATTTGTATATTGCATTTTGTAAACATTTAATATTCCAATTATGTCGCCCAATTGAATTGCGGCCATTGGCATTGTGCTCTGCGCCAGATTTCAAAATTGATTTTGATTTTCTTGTTGAAGTATTCATGAGTGATACTGTAGTTAATGGTTGGATTAGTAATATATATCCCTTTTTAAGTCATTAAAATAATTACAGAGATTGTATGCTTTGAATAGATAATCTTAAAATACTTAAAAGATTTATAGTATCTAAGATTGGTCTTTGATTTTTATTCTTTATTGAATCAATAAATTTTTAATAATATATATTTTGTATATTACAATTTTTAGAGCTCTTAAAATCTTGTGTATTTCTTTCAAATTGTTATTAATATATTCTTTTTGTCGTATAAATCCAACAACAGTTCCTTTAACATTTTAAGCCGTCTTATCATTTGCCATAATATTTCAACCCCCTACTCCGATAACAGTTCTCTAGCTTACCCCTATAACAGCATACATTCCACAAACGGCTGTTAAGGGAAAACTACCCCTGCTAACAGCTAACATCTCTGCTATAACTGGGAACAGTATGCCAGGCAGCCATCCCTGCTAAGCAGAAGCCACTAATGTTAGCATGTATTATTAATTTTAAATACCCAAACTCCGCAGAGTAAAATGTGGCATTAACTCCGCATATATGCAAATGCCCGGAATGATCCCAGTTTAGGGCACTTGGAGAAAATCGTTGAAAATTGCTAGCTAATGTGTCGGATGCCATCGAGACTGTCTGATTGGAATTTGAATTTGGAATTGAAATTGATACGGAAAGGCTGCTGCCTTGGCAACCTAAACAACTTGTGTGATATTCGCTCCTCATATCAGTTATGCCCGGTCTCCACGGGAGAGAGAATGAGTGAGAGTTCATGTTCTAATTAGGAGCGAACAATTCAATTGTCTTCAAGTCAGAACCCGGGGGGTGTAAAAGGGCCGGTGCCTGTTGGGCAGTGTAAATTATCAGCCGACAAACAATGGAAATTCATTTAAACAGCAAATACTGGGCCAATGAAATTAGTTTGCATAACGACATTACACGTTTATTAAATTCCGCCCTTGCCCGGCTCCCTCGAGGGACCACAGTCTACCGACTATATGTAGGGATTATAATACTCACGGACTGACCGATAAGCAGCTGTTGACCAGCCACTGAAAACACTTGACTTTGCCAATTGAGCACTCCGATCCAATGCCTCCGACTGCCCTAATTACTCTTGGCAACCGAGTTGAGTACTTAACCGGAATCGTATAAATGCGATGTATTGCACTGAGTATGTATACACACATATATATATATAGGGGCGGCATCATGGCGGAAGGAGCAGCGAGCTGAAAAGGTTGAACTTGTCAATGGCTGCGGGTTGAATGCTAAAAAATAAATATTCAAGTATTTTTTTCGGGGGACGCAAAAGTGCTGGCGAGACCGCAGCTTTGTTTCCCTTTAACTTGTCGAGTCAGTACACACCAGGCAGGACCTCTTTTACATATTTTCCACGGAAATTCATTGGCTCTTGGAAAAAATCAGAGGGAATTATTTAATAAACATTATGTTACGGCTTGGAAATACTTAGCAAGCTTCTGTGCAAATTGTGGAATATCCTTTTGGGCTCAGAAAATAAAATTTATAGAGCTTATGCAATTAAAAGTATATATTTATTTATGGTAAACAATTTAGAAAGTTACTTAGCTGGAGTAAATATAAAGTAATAAAAGGTCTTATTAGGCTTTAAATATATAAATAAATATTTAAAGTGTTAAATATTACAGTGTCTATATTATTAATTATCTTCCTAGCGAAATCTAGAAGTTCTAACTGCCATACAACTTAAGCTATACTTAATCATCTCTCTATGTTCTAGCCCTTTTGCATTAATAATAATTCCAAGAATACCGTATGCCCCTTTTACCCTTCTTTTACGAGGCATAGAAGAGTGAAAAAATAAAGAAGATCAAAGCCAAGAGTCTGGTGAAAGAGGTTTTGAGTGGATGCGTTTGAGAAAACATTAAAGTCTAGCCATTTGATGCTGTTTATGCAGCAAAAACTTGGCGAGGCGGCTAAAACAAAAGGCAAACAGAGGAGAGCGACTCGAGCTTGACCTTCGGCCTTGGGAGAGAGGCGCCTCATGCGGGTCAGCTCCTGCTGACAGCTGGCCTGCCACTTAAGTGGGCTTTTAGTGGCCACACCCACTTGACGCCGCCCGTTGAGCTTGGCTATTTTCTGTTTGCTGTTCCTTCAACTTTTGAAATCTTTTCCCCACTCCAGCGCATATTTTTGTTTGCAATATTTTCTTTTTGGGGGGCCGGCCATTTTCTATATTAATTTTTACACACGAGCTATCATTTTTGATAAGCAAAATAATTATCCATACATACAGATTTATTATTTATGTTTGCTACCAGGGGCCGGGCGGAAATTAAAGACTGCGCCGTGGCATGCCTCAGAAAATGTTGCAGCCGCAGGCTAAAATAAATTGAAATTTTCATTGGGTCGATCGCAGACGGAGAGGGAGGCGTGCCAAAAAGGCGAAAGAAAAAACACAAAAATATCCTTGGACAGACTGCAGTTCGGTGTACGTTCATGTGTTTGTGATTAATTTCCTGAAATAAAACAAATATGAGAAGATGCCCAGGGCGCATACGTGACAATGATTAGATTAGGCCATGAAGTAGCAGTGAGGCCTGGGGCCACGAGGATTCCGGCGAATTTGAATGGGAGGAAGAAAAGTTTTTCGGGAAGAGCTCACCCGGCACCTTTATGGCACTTATCCACTTATTATCCTGCCCGGCCCTAAAGTTAATTTTAAATTCCGAGCTCAATTTCGCCCGGGTAATTGCTCATTTGAAGAGGGGCAAGAAAAGGCAACTCAGCATCGTTTCGTTTCGTTTCGAGGCAAAGCTTTGTGCCGGCCAAATATAAAAAGAAACTCTTTATTTACTGTCAGCCACTTGGGCCAATTAATTGCTGTTATGGCCAAAGACTTTCCCTCTTTGTGCGCTGTCACTACCAGCAGATTGCGGACTTTTTCCGGAGATAGTGCTGCGGGAGAGGTAGTTGCTCCTCCATGGCCAGTATCTCAGTACCTGTGTGAGCTCATTAACCGGGGGTGGTGTGTAAGGGGTTTTGGTCCAGCAGATGCCATCGCCATAGACATCGCTCGTCCTTGTTGCTTCGCCTCCAATTGGAAACTCAAACGGCTGCTCAAGCTGTTGCTCCTGCTGCTGCTCCTGCCGCTGCTCCTGCCCCTGCCACGAGCATCCTTAGACGAGTTAAGTAGACTACTAAATGACGGCGGACGGAGCGGCTGATGATGAGCTCGCCCAGGCTCTCTCTCGTCCTGCTCGTCCCTCTTCCTGCACTGTCTGTACTGTATTCCTGATGAGGGTTCGCCGGCTTGTCGAGTTGTCGACTGTCGAGACTCTGGCTGGATCTGGAGATGGAGATGAAGATGGAGATTGGGCCTCGTCGTCGTCCTTAAGTGTGTTTTCAAAATTAAAGCCTGTTAATGAGATTCGCCTTGCTGCTGACTCACGTTAAGTGGCTTAGAGTGTATCGTAAGTAAGCACTTTTGGCATAGAGATCAAGCTCTTGGATTGCCATGACTTATTAAAAATAATACCCAGCGATTTTGATAGTTACACTTAGGCACCTTTAACCATGCAGTTTACCTGCTAGAGAAAGTGTAAATTAGTGCCAATAAATGGCAGGGAATTGGGTCCAAGCGGGTTCATGAAAATTTGATTAATTTGGGGAATTGGCATAAGGGATTTGGAAGGCAAATTAGGTCAGTCTTGGGCTTTACCTTCATGTGAATACAAGGTTTCTGCTTCGAATCAGTAAGAAAACTATGGAAAGTGTGTGATAATGTTACAATTTATTTATAAATTCCATAAATTATAAATTAAATAATGTTTTAAGATCATTTCAATAAGTTTTGTACCTAAAAATATATTTATGCTAAGAAAATTCAAGGTGAAAGCAAGAAATGTCCTTTTAATTATAATAAACATTTCAGTGAGAAATTACAAAATATTTTAGATTGGCAAAACAAATTTTGAAAGGATTAAATTTGCCTTTAATAAATTATTAAAGTATTTATCTTATTCTTGTGTTAATAAAGTATAACAATCTTAACCCCTTAACTTATTTAACAGTCAAAGTTTACTGAAAAATATCTACATTTTCCTTCTTAATAAACACAAAGCCTAACGTAATTACCAAACTACACAAAGTCAGAGGAAAATATGAATTTATTACCAATACAAAGTGTACAAGATTTTGAATCACAAAGCCCATATATAACCAATTATTTAGGCTTCAAAGCAAAATAATTCATTTTGTCAAAGCCAATTTATTTGCGGTCGGCGAAGTGAAGGCAGCAGCGCATAAATATAAAATAAATAAACATCCATAAAAAAGAGAGACATCACATGCGAATAAAAAATTGTGTTTCAAATTCGAAATTTGTAAATTCCAATTGCGTTCCACACACACGCACACTCTAATACGCGTGCGAAGAGCAAATACACACGCACACACCTAGTCAAAGGGAAATAAAAACATTTACAGGGCGATTCCAAAACGGGGAAGCCCACAAAATAAATGATGTTCGCTCTCACGTGTTTTGAATGTGACAGATTTGAGCCTTTTGTCACGATTGTTGATGATAGGTTAACAAACGGCAATAACAACAACAACAACAGCCAGTGCCACCTGTATAAATATCAGCGAAAAGTGTATGCCAAACGATAAAGAATTTGTCAACATCTACCGCGTTGAGGGGTTAAGTCCCTCCTGATGGGTTTCCCTGCTCACCTGATAAATGGAAGCGTCGAGGGTTTGGTTGGTTTTCCTTGCTTGGTTGGCCAGGTAAGCAGTTTTCCAGGGGTTTATTGCATTCGGAGAATTTAAATAAGAACTGAGGGGAGAGCGCCTGCAGGGATGCTAGCTAAGGTACTTTATATATATTTTAGTACCTATAAAAATGTTCACTAAAATTTATAAATAAAAAAAAAAAGTATTTAAAAATTGCTAGCTTTATGTAAATTTTTTATATCTATGTGGCAATTGAATTAATTATGAATTTTATAGCATAATAACTCCGCTTTTCTGCCACCACCTATGACCTAAGAGGTCCCTAGGCAAAATCTCTATAAAAAAACAAAAAGTAAACTATACTACTCATTAATAGGACTTTCTCTGGTCGAAATTAAGTTTCCGCTGATCGATTCCTTTAATAATTCTCACAATTTCTATTACTCAGGGTCACTTTGAGGTAATTTATCACAGAAATAACCCATGCGAAGGGGTTTCCCCCTTTCAGAGAAAGCCACGTTCCTGCTCCAGTTCTAGAGCCTGTCACCCCGCCATAATCATCGCCGTCATCGTCATCATCATCAGGAGGAGGCAGGCTTAGAAGAAGGAGTAGGAACCGCTGCTGCTGATCAGAAGCCAGGACATTTTATAAGTGCCTCATCTCCGCGCTCGACATTCGTGTCACGCAGCAAAGTTGTTACTCAAAAATGTTCGTCGTGGCCATAAACGTGCGACAAGTCCTTGGGTTCGGAGCGGAGGTGGGAGCTCTGCCATATAGTTTTGTGCTGCAAATTGGCAGTTGTGTAAGTCAAATTGTAGTCTGTCTGGAGGAAGCCACCACGGCCACTTCTCGCCTCGCAATTTGTGGCTTCCATTAGCCGAAAAGAAATCTCAGTCTCAGCAGAATAGGAAAAAAGGAAAAGAACAGTCCAGAGACGTGGCCTGTAAAAATAACAAAAAAGAACTAGAAAGTATGTGGAGAAAGCTCTTGTCTTGTAAAAAATTACATTCGACCATCTGGCTGTCAGTTTATTTTTGGCGGAACTTTGATGATGGGCGCAGATTATAACTTTGAATGTTATGTAATTAACAGATAGCGCCAAACTTTGCCATCACGCATGGCCAACTGCTTTGTTTGCGGCTCGCCTCGGCCCGGCCCGGCCCGGCTCGGCTCGTTCCAGAGATTGTATCTTTGGGCCACTGGGCCATACATAAACCAAATTGATTCACTTAACGCTACACGCCATTAATCTGCCAATGTTTCGCTGGTTTTTGCGGTGCTCGTGCACTAGGGAAAATTATTTTGATTTTCCACCATATCTTTTTTAACTCATTGAGGTTTTTAGGCCCATTTTATTAGGATACTTTGAAAAATACTTTAAATTATGGGAAATTGACTTTCCATTCCATTGAATATTTTAAGAAATTTCTTTGAATATTATTAAGCTATTATTAGTAATAATTTGTAAGATTTTATACAAATTTTGTGGGACATACCTTGTTAAAAACTTTTTGAAATTTAAGTACTTCTAATATATATAATTATTTCTTTAAGGAAATTTCCCTTATAATCTTGGTTGCTTTTTTTCACACCTTAATTTATATGATAAAAGATCTCATGAATGTTTCCTTATTTATTTTTATTGTATATTTAATTTTTAATAACTTATTATAGGAAAATCAATTTTTCTAAAGATGTAAACCCCTTAAAAATAATGTTGTAAATATCTCGCTAGTTAAATTTTCTTTAAATCTCTCCCAGATTTAATTCCCAGTGCATCTCTAACTACTCTCCCCCATTTTTGGGCCAACTCGGGGTTGGGCTTTTAGGCTATTTTTACACTTGTGGTCCTCGGGGCGTCTTTAATCAGCGTCGCCCCTCTGTGGTTGCCCAAGGGCCAACACGGCCACGGCCACTGCCACTGCCACTTCTCGCCGTGTGCCTCCTGCCACCTGCATGTGAGCTTTGTTCCCTTGTTAACATCAAATAAACTGAAAAGGTGGTTTCTGGGGGCTTCAGGCTTCCTGGAATTGAACCACCACCGCCTCGAACTGGGTGACAAATTGAACCAAAAATGGCCAACTAATTCAATGTAAACTTTAAGTTTAAATTTCGAATGTTGATTTTCCGGAATATACATATATTTTTAAATTGGCGCAGCGGGGAGGGCAGCCTGGAATTTGCTTTGTTATGCAAATAATTGTCAACACCTTTTGTGAGTTTGCAAATTTCATTTCGCTGTGCAATTTTCAGCGGTATCTAACGGGGCGTGGCTATGGTCGCCCTTATGCGAGTGTGGGTTTTGGGCTTTGGTCTTGGGTTTGAGTCTGAGTGTGTGTGGGCAGCAGCAAATGTAGCCAATTATTTGCACACACACAACGGCAGGTGCACAAGGAGAAAATGATTGTAATTTTGTAGAACTGTACTTATTTTCTGTAAAATTAAATATAAGGTCTCCCTTAACTGCAGAGTGTTTTCTATGATATATAAACGTTGTTTAAATTTATAAATAAATACATAAGACTATTAGTTCTACACTGAAGCCTTTATTTGCTAAAAGTTAATAATAATTTAACCAATTATTTATTTAAAATGTTTTAAATACAAACATTAGGAATACTATTTTCATATTTCAGGGAAGAATTTCCTATTGCATGATAATTAAAAGTATATTTACATTTCCTGAGAAGTTATATTATTTCTAAAAATTATATTATTTCTAACTCTATGGACTTAGGCTCTAGGAAATTCTCTCTTTTAACTGCAATTTATTTTTTTCTTGTGTAAAATATATAAAAGCTTTATCAGGCAAATTATATGGTGATTTTGTGGGATTTTAGGGCTATTTTAGTTCCGAGTGCAGCGGCAGTTTGGCGTTTGCACAATGTGGAACTGGAGGCGGAATGGATCGGCGGACGGATAGAGGACGTAGGACGAAGGACCATATCACAAAATTGTCGGCACCGACCAAACAAACCGCAAACGTGGACAGCCGGGCGTGGCTCGAACAAAATGCGAACAAAACGCGTTTCATGCCCCATTGACAGAGCAAACCCCTGAGGGTTTGGGGTGGTGGCAGCTGGGTAAGAGCCAAGGGTAAGCTACCGGGCCATATTTGCGGCTAATTGGCTTTAAGTAGTACTGATTACAGAGGCGCTCGCGTCGATATTCGAGTGGACGTGTGAGTGGCGTGGGCGCATTTTCAATTACAAAATACAAATTAGCGGGCCCGGCAAAGTAGGCAATACATTTTTGTTAACTTATTAAAACGCAATGAGGCGCAAGGGCGGAGGTCGCGCTGGGCGTGGCCATAAATTAATGCCATTAATTTGAGCTTAACACTGGTTTATGCATCGCCTGCCGTAAGTACAACTTACACGCATGGCCACCGGCGATGAAGGCGCAGACTGTGACTGTAACTGAAACGGAACCGGGACGAGCAGCAGGCGGAGCGAGTCCTGGCCAGAGAATGCTGTGCATTTAATTGTTGCATTTTAATTAAAATTTATACACAAAAGCTTTTAGCTTAAGTAAGCGGCCATTGTCGGCGACGGCTACGGCGACCAGCGGGCCTGCAGACATATAAATGTGCGCGCTCTCGCGCTCTCTCTCTCTATATATATACGTATATATTTTCTGTAATATTCCGCATAAAAATGCAATAAGCACAAGGCATGCATAGGTAGCAAATTATGCCAGCTTCGCGCTGTAATTAACTTAATATAAAGCAGCAGGATCCAGCGGCTGGGGAGAGAGGGAGAGCTTTCTGCATCCTTGGATTACGGCTATCTGCCCACAATAACCATTTTTGCTGGCGGTCTTTTTCAACAGCAGTAAATTGCAAAAACACTGAGAGAAATACTACTAAAAACAGAGATTACAAAGCAGATGGGAATCTTTTTAATTAATTTAAAAGTTGAACTATTTATTATAGAACTTCTTTGTTATAAATAAGTATTACATACAAAAATAATTTAAGCTCAAAGTGAGTATTAATCTTTAAAACTATTATAACATCTCAGAATATTGTTTACTAAGTTTTGTTTATGGTTTTTGATCAAATATTTCTTAATTAAAATATTCAAGAAGAATATGAAATTTAAATTGAAATCTATTATATTTTCTACAAAAGAATATATTTGTTCCCCAAAATAAATATTATTACATTTAGAATTTTCTCCTGAATGTAGAACATATTTTTTCTCCGTGCCACCTATCATTTCCCACTGGGAAACCCCTATTTTTCCACCTGCCCCTTGGCTTGCTTTACACGTTGTTTCCTTCCACTTTGTGGCCGCTGCTGAAGTGCAACAAATTCAATTTGCTTTGGCAATTGTAAATGGAATAAAAAGAAAGGGAGCCAGGAAATGGAGGATAACATTATAACGGTCTTTATACTTTTCAAATAATTCCTCGCCAAAAGATGGAATCGATTTATCAAAATGTAGCAGCTATTGATCAAGGGAAATACTTCTTCTGTTCGCCAAGTTAATATCAAGACCATTTCTTACTTACATTTCTTAAGAAGAAGTCAGGCTTAAACTTTAGGGAACTCAACCGTATTTTAACCCATAAGACTGGAACCTCTTTAAGCCCTTACCACTCCCGTTTTGGGCCATGTTTTTGGCATTTCACGTCCCAGAGGCACCAACCTCACGCCCCAAATGTCGCTTATGAATTTCCCATAATCTCGGGCCCGCTTAAAACGTCTAGACGCAAAACTTGGGCCAGAGAACAGCGGAAAATAACAAACAAAAACACAGAAAAAGGGAACTCAAACTCAAATTACGCGAAATTCGAAAGACACAGAAACGGGGAGCGAGTGGTATTTGTATTTGCATACTTATTAAAAAGAATATGAGTCGCGCCCGGGATTATATATTTAAATTGTGCCAAGTGACAGTTAATAAGCAGCTCAAGACGCTCTCAGAGCCGAGATCCCACTCAAGTTTGGGACGTGTATGTGGGTGTTCGACCAGAAACCCTGACCACAAAATGGGACTGACTACTGCCAAGGGAAGGCAAATAATAAACCTTTTTGCGGGTCCAGACGTTGATTTGATTATGCCACCTTTCTCAACCCTTGAGTGCACATCAAAAGCCTGCTCCTTCCAGGGCTTCCTTCAACACCTCAAATTAGTGCACTTTGTAGTTTCGAATTATAAAATTTGTCTGGGGCCCCCCTCTCCGTCAATAAATCCTTGGCCATTTCACGCACGCACGTCCTGCAAGGATTCAGGTGTTCCTGGCCTCCTGGTCAATGATTTGCTTCGTTGACTAAGCAAATTAAGTATACGACCCACGTGCCGGGACTGCCAAGCTGCCAAAGGAGCCTGCGTTCGCCGAAATGTTTATAATGAGCTAATAAACACAAATTGATTGTGTGTGAAATTAAAAGCAAACCTGCGGCGAAAGTTTTCACCTTTCACTGGTGTTTTGTTTATTATTATTTAGCTTGGAATAATTTTGCAAAAGAAACATTGTTATTCCAAATTATTTAAATATTCCGTAAGCAATGTGGATTATGGGAAAGTTAACCAGGTTAATCAGTAATAAATTTCTACCAAGTCTTTGATATTATATGAAAGAAAAGGGATAAGCTTAGTATTTAGTGAATACATATAAATATTAATAATATAAATCCTTAGTTTTTAGTGACTTTTTAAGTCAAATTATTTATAAATTAAATACAGAATGGAAATTGTAATCTTTTTTTATGTTGTATATAATTTTGTATTTTAATTTAAGAACACAAAAAAGCTTCTGTAATTTAAATACATTCCCTTGCTTAAATATTTATATATTAACAATATTTCCCAGCCCATTTTAGTTGATTGCTGGCTCTATTTAAGGCTTGACCCACATCCGCCTCTGGGGAGGGAGGACGCTTAAATCGCTGACCAGGCTGGACCAACACTTTTTGGCCAAGGCCCGTGGACTAGGCCCATCAACTATGCATTAGCCGGCGGGCACATGTTTAAAATACCAAAATACCTTGCTCACGCACCATTATGTGCATTCGCCAGCTCGTCCTTGGTCCCTTGGACCAGTGTCCTGTGGCCATCTTTTGTCTTTCGCTCGGTCTTTATCTGGCTGCGGCACAATGACGCGGCGTATGAGTAATGGGCGACCACCGAGTGCGGGCTGGAGCTGGAGCTGCATCTACATAGGACTTATTACGTATACGCAGCGCGTAGCGTTTTGATGGGTCCACCCCCACGTCCTGCCCCACGTCCTGCCACGTTGTATAATAAAGTGTTTGCGACTTTTTCATTGCTCACGTACGCTCTTCACGACTGACTTCTTATGCTGCGGGTTAAGGTCCTGCTTTTTGGCCGTGCCCGGGTGTGTGTGTGCTAAGCGAGTGCTTTATTTCATTAAGTTGGGCTCCGTCCGAGAAATCTTTGTGGGCAACTTTTGTGCTTAATATCCCGTTGTGCGATCCATGCGGTTTTAGCCCAGGATTCCCGAGGAGTCCTTTATAGTTTCTATCGCCTGCGAAATGGCCAACAACGGAGCACAGTCAAGATTTCTTTTGTCTTGGCATTTATTTACATATTTATGAAGCGAAATATTAAGAATTATTTTGGGGGTGGCCTTTATCTAGCACTGATGGAGGGAGGAGGCATTCCGGCCTGCATATTTGCCAGCTAGGAATTTTTTGGGCGAAGCCAAGGCCGCAGAACGAAGGACCTGTAGTACACATTTCGAATAGCAATAATATTTGTAGACAAATATCTCCGCCTGCTGGCTGGCTGTCGTCTCCTCTGTGGGGGCCTCTTTGAAGGTAAACTCAAAAGTATAGCCAGGGGACGCTCCTGGCTGCGGTTTGCTTTGCCTCTCGCCTGGCGTCATAAATTCTTATTAATTTATAATAAAAATTTGTGAAGAGCAAAGAGCGAGCGAGACCTGCTTTGGAATTTCGCAAATTAATATTTCATTTCGAATGCTCGGCATTGGTGCGGTGAGGTTCGTTTTCGTTTCGTTTGTTTTCTTCCCTTTTCGGGCAAATATTGTTATCCCTTTTACGCTAAAATTGCACAAAAATTGTTGCATGCCTAATGAAATTCTGTTATTTGCCGGCAGAAATTAATGAAATATATACTATGTAGGAGGATGCTCCTTCAGACTGCGTGCCAAAAGCGATTAAGTTCGCTATAAATTCTAATTACCAGAGAGTTACGAGTTACGAGTTGGAAAATTACATTTTATTATATGATAAAAGTTAAGCTTCAACTGGACGACGATAATGTATACCCAAATAGATTTACATGCGTATTCCCCGGACAAAGCCAACCGCAAACTCCACTTAATCATGTGTCGCTGCCCAGCTGCCCTCCATGTCCATGTCCCAGCTCCAGCTCCAGCTCCAGCTCCCACTCCTAGTCCAAACTCCTCCACTGTATTCAAGTGTCAGAAGTGCAATTTATTTTTATGTTGTGTAGTGTTGTTTTTGGTGAACAGAGAGAAAAAGACCAGGAAACCGAACGAAAACCAAACCAAAAAGCTGAAACCAGCGAACGCGCGGGCCCCAACAATACACAAAATAAACAAAAGCTGAGCGAGCTCGAATCCTGGCCAAGGGTGAGAGGATTTAGGGGTGGGATAGAGGGTGAGAGTATTTGGGGGTGTTGTGCTTGTCCAGCTGGTGTGGCCATAAAAACCAAAGCTGGAGCTCTGTGCGGTTTGTGCTGGCTATATGAAAAGCGTTGATATATGCAGGGAAGCCAGCGCAGCGCAGCGAAAGGGTGATAGATCTATTCCAGTCTATAAGCGAGCTAATAGTCATGGCTTGCCATCACTGCTGTTCAGATTTTTATTAACCAATTTCGGAGAATACATAAATGTGCCACAAAAAACACATAAAATCGGTTGGGAAAAGCGGCTATTATATATAATTTTAGATGCTTGAAAGGTTACCTGTGTTTTATTTTCGATTAAAAGTATTAGAAGGGGAGGGTTTAAAATTCTAGATTTTAGAGTTGGTCTAGAAGAAGCCAAATTAATTATGAAACTTATAAGGTGATTATAATAATAACTCTTTCTTATTTATTTATTTTTTGGTTTCCATAAAAACAGGTTATTTTAAACCCTATGAAGACGTGTCATAATAACAACAAATAGCGGTGTAATTTATTTATTTGCTAATTAAGTCTGCCTGCGTTTGAAGAAGTTTTTCCATGGATCAAGCTTCCAGATTTCTAGTTGGTATAGAAGAAGCCAAATGAAGAAACTACAGTAATTTTACTTTATTCCCTATTATTTTTAGGTCTTCATAAAAACGATCATTTTAAACCCTATAAAAACGTGTCAAAATACCAACAAATGGCGGCGTAATTTATTTATTTGCTAATTAAGTCTGCCTGCTCCGGAAGAAGTTTTTCCACGGAACATGTAACATTGCAACTCCAATTGCAAGTGGAATGTGGCCACGACCGACATTCTCGATGTCACGTCTCGAGCAACTAATTTGTAAATATTCCTCTGAAGGCAAAAAGTTTGCCACAGCTCCTCTTCCACCACCACCCATAACACATCCCTGCTATCCCTGCAATATGTCAAAGGTGCAGGGCCAGGTGAAGCCAGCTGCTCGCCGTGCGGGACGTGTGCGGTTTTGATGCGGTTTCGGTTTAACAGCTCCCCATGGCTGCCGGCGACGCCGCCACCTGGGCCAGCCCTGAAATGCAGTCACCAGAAGGGAGATGGAGATGAGTTGTGTCAGCTTTAAGTTGCTCATCATGGAGCTTTGCACGTGCCAGCGACATCGTCATCGGTGTTTCGAAGGCTGATTGAAACGCCGCCCGGCGCGTCCTCCAACTCAAACTCGAACTCTAAGCACTTAGCATGAATTTTAATGCTGCAAATAGCATCGCTGTTTCGGCCTTTCATCAAAATTCAATTGTCTTCAGCTTGCATTTTTCAGAACGGGAGGCCCTCGACGCCACTGCCAGAGATTACACTAGGAAATTAGGGAGATTGCTTACAAAATATGATTATAAAGTGTGGAAGAATATATATTTTTTCATAAATAAGGAACACTTTTTGGGTAAAGCATTTATTCATAATTTCCATTTAATTTGTACTACAAAATAAGGCAGCAGGCTAAGGATTAACACTTAGGATTAATGAAATAAAACCTGGGAAATCTTTTCCAGTTTTCTGAAGATCTGAAGAATATTTACCCTTAATCCTCAATTATTTATAGCCCATAAAAAATAAAATTAATATTAAAATTATATTTATTTATTCACTCTTATATATCTAATATTTTTTCAGACTGTTTATCCCGGCACCGACTACGACCCTCGCTAAAACGGACAATTCCCTATTGTTGACCCTTTTCGGTCCTTTGTTTTTCGCTCGACCAGCCAAGCGCGCCAAGTGGACGTTTATCTTTTGCAGTCACTGTGCACTTCTAGTTCCCCGTTCCCCACTCACTGTACCAGCCAAAAGTACAAGCTGAAAGTGTATATAAACCACTTTATTTGCGCTCTGGTGCGGCATATGTTTGCATAATATTTCGCGGAGCGTAAAGGACCCCAAAAGAAAGAACTCCTTGGGAGCTTATATCAGTTTTTTTAACCTTTTCTTCTTTTTAATTTCAACACTATATATTTACAGCTTTTTTTTTGAAATTTTTAACGTGGTCAAATTCATAAAACCCGTCCTATGTCGAGGTCATCTTATATATTTTTTTTTTTACGATTTTTGGAATACACGCGCTGAAAACAGCAACTGGCCATGGATTTGGGGTGTCTTCTGGATGGGATTGTCATGGGCAGTGGATGATGGTGGGATGGGTATGGGGACCGGAACTCTTTCGGCTTACAGGCAGTAAACCGCTTTGACCACCGATCCCTGCTTGGTCATGGAGTCCTTGTGCAGCTGGTACTGCAGCTGGAGGGGCGGCAGGCCGAGCAGGTCGCGCAGCTTCAGGCCAATCTCCATGACGGCCACCTCGTTGTAACCGTTGGCGGTCCAAATCGCTGGCGGAAGAGAGGAGTTGCGTTAGGAGTTGCATTGGGAGTTGCGTTGGGAGTTACCATGTCATCATCAGGACAGAGCTCAGTGCTCAGGCCCTACAAATGCTTGGAACACTCCGGGAAAAAATACTTCCAATTGGTTATTTTCATAAAATAATATTTACAAAATTATTAAGAGTACTTTTCGTATAGTTTAAAAATAAGTAGTTCATTATAAAACTCTTTAAGTTTGAAATAAATCTCTGGAGAGGCTTAAAAGTAGCTAGAAAATCCCTCAAAAGAAAAGAGAAAAAACAAATACTTCTAAGTGGTTATATTCATAAAATATTTTTTTTAAGTTATTATGAGTACTTATCGTATAGTTTAAAATTAAATATTTAATTATAAAACTCTGAGTTTGAAACAAATCTCTAGAGATGCTTAAAGAATGCTAAAAAAGCTCTCAAAGAATTGTAATTTTTTTTCCTGGCTGTAAAATACTTACAAATTTTGTTGGTTTTGCCGCGCAAGTTGATAACAGCCCCGCAGACTTCTTCAGTGTGCTCAAAGGCCTCGCCAATCAGTATGAGTAGCTGTCAGCGGGTGGAAAGTAGGTTGAGATTGTGTTGTTGTTTTGAGAGGAGGCTGGAAGCTGCAACAGATACGACAGCCAACGGACACAAAGCCACATGGCCGCACATGGCCGCAGCGCCACTTACCACATCCAGCCAGAGCTTGTCCAGCTCCAGTTTAGAGCCGCGCCCCCTATTGATGACCCAGCGGCCGCCATACTTGTTGGCCTCATCCTCCCACATGGGCCTTAAAGGAAATATGATTTAAAAGGGTTAAAAATGCTCGAAAAGCTCTAGAAAGGCCACTCACTGCGTTCCCTTCTTGAACAAAGAGTAATCACTGCCGATTTTGATCTCCGACGGTGGCTTGATGTGATTGTAGAGGCTCCAAAAGTCCTCGACCATGTCGATGCTGGTGATCTCGTTCTGCAGCTCCTCCCAGGACTTGCTGCGATCGTTCTCCAGATACCACAGTGTCCAGGTGTGCTCCAGGGGATGCTTGATACGCATGTCGAAGGGCTTGAGCGGCTTTGGCTCTTGTTCTTGCGACTGTGACTGGGTCTGGGTGTCCGCCTCGCAGTCCATCTTCTGGCGCTTCATTTCGGGTTGCTTGGCCGCGAGCATTGTTTATTTACTAGACTTGGTCGAATTTATAGCAACTGAGAGAGATACTATTTCCGAGCTATTGGAATTACTTAAACACATATACAACACGACAATGTCTACATGGGGCCTGGGACGGAACCAGACTGAGGTCAATCCCAGGCCCACACAGACAGCAAAGGCAAGGCAGAGGGTAGAGCTCACTTAATCGCTTCCAAGTTGAACCCAATTCATAACTTTCATTGCACGTAAATAATTAGACACTCGTTGGGCCATCTTGAGCCAGCGTCACTCAGTGTCCTCCAGTTCAGGGCTCTCTCTCTCAGTCTTTTCTAATTCAACTCTAAACTTTTTATGCTCTCCAGAGTGTCGCTTCAAGTTATGGCACTGGGAGGAAATTTTTGGAATTTTTTTTGAAGGGTTTTTGCGTTTTCAGTAGGGAAATTCTTATAGTAGTATTCTTTAAAGTTTAAAAATGATTTTTAATAGGTAAGTTAATTCAAAATCAGGGATAGATTTATATATATACAACAATAAATAGTAAAGACTTAAACTGTAAGGAAATCTTTATAATTTAATGGCGATTTTATTTATTTAAATATTTTATATAATATATTTATATTATTTTATCTATTTAAATAATATAATGTTGCTCATTTTCATCACAAATATTTAATTTAATTTGCCTTAACTTTTCTCCCTGTGCCACTTAATTTTGCGGACCCGTTCATGGCCATCTTGTTGGCCTTGGTGATAAAAATCGAGCGCCTTATGCTTTCGTTCATATAAAGCGTTAATTTTACGACACTGAATGGAAGGACACTTGAGCGACTCCGAGTCCAAGTACAAGTCCAGAGAGAAATTTACGCACTCACACTTCTAGCCTCCCTTTTTTCCTAGGATTTTACGACATCCAAAGAGAAGAAGGAAAATCAGGGAAGAAGGGACGAAGGGAGCTGGGGAAAAGGTGGAATTTCCCGGGCTTTTGATGGTGTTGATAATGATGATGTTGCTGCTATTGCCGGAGCTGTCGCCTTTTATGTCGCCTGCCATAAAAGTGAAAATATTATGAAGCCTGTTCGAGGGCCGAACCGAGGCGGAACAATGAAACGGCTACGTAATTGCCGGCAAAGTATCTCGAAAGTCATCTATGAGGCAGTATTTGACTTGTGCAATTGACAACAGGCCCTCGAAATGCCAGAAATGCTAATAATATCGAAATTGAGACAATGTCTGAGACTTTAATTTGACAGTCGAGTGGCAGGTACACAAGCACTTAAACATTATTCCGATGCAGCAGCAGGTATCCTTGACGGTTCACCATGACCCAAAAGGCGCAAATGGAGAGGAGATTCAGCAGGAATTTTGTGTCTAGGGTTACACCATATATGGAGACCTTGAGGTGTTCCCTGATTTCCTGGTGCAGTAGGACGTCAATCTGTGGAATATATTTAATTTAATAAAATATGTTATGATAGGTAAAGGGTCTGAGAATTATATATTGATTTATCAACACACCGTTCTCTCAAAATCCCTGTGATGGTTGATCATCTGAAAGTGACAAAAGCTTCTCGTGGTCCTTGATTCCCAGGACAGAATCCTGAAGATCGTACAGTGGAACATTAGGTTCAAGGCGGAAATACCCAAGTAATAAAAGTCTCTGCGTTGGATGGCTATGAAGCAGAACAACGGTATCAGGCCGAAGATAAAGGCACTCAGCCAATGGACACGAAAGTGCTCGATAATCCTCAGGGTCAAGTAAAATAGCCTTCTACGTAGCTTTATTAATCTCCGTGTGATCGCCTGCAGCTGCTCCACCAGCACCAGGAACTGGCCACTCTCCAGGACCCGGGGTTCCCCCAGTAAATCCAGATCATTGGAGATCCTGCGCGTGCAGCGATGCAACTCATTGTAGCTGGCAATGAGGGCCACAAACACGCACATATTGACGGTGATCTGGAGCAGGAAGGTCAGCATGAAGGCCAGCACAATCGCCCACAGGACATACTTGGTGAAACTCTCGAAGGTGTCCTGGCCGCTACTGATACCCACAAGCATGTGCAGGACTCTTAGGAGATTCTGCAGACCGAGGACCAGGAGCAGCAGGTGCCTCGGCCGGAAGATGTTTGGATGCCTGGCCAGGGCATTCACCTGCTCCATCACCTCGAGGGTCTCGTTCAGCAGCCTCAGGGTGGTCTTGTTGACCCAAATGGACTGAACTCTAAGCGCCAGCATCACCGTGCTGGCCACTACCAGGGGCCACGTTTCACTCAGATGGAGCAGCATGTGGCTTACGCTCATATACAGCAGCAAGGACCCGAAGGATAGAAAGAGGCCGGAGTATATCTGCAGGACACCGGATGGCCGGAAGCGCCTCTCGCGCCAGCTGTACACGAAGGTGGTGACGCCGCAGAGTTGGGTCACCAGCACGATGAGGAACAGGAGCTGCCGCGTCCGGCGGTTGAGAAAATTCACTTCCCTCATCGCGGCCAGCCGAACAATTGATCTCCGGAACAGGGAGCAGGGACTCCAAGGAACTGGGGAGCAAGGGGGCGCCTCATTTGAATTATGACCGCACTTTGGCGCTGATGTACGCGCATTAATAAGCGCGGCGGTCGAAGTTTTGATGGCTTAATCGATATGGCCGGCAACGCGGCAACTCTTGCTCGGCCACCGCAGCGCATTCTGTGGTTGCCTCGCCTCCTTGCAGGACGCCTAAAAGTATGCCTGGTATTTGTGGGGATTAGGTGGCCGCCAAGGACTTTAATTGGACATAATCGAAGGCTTTAAGTGTAAGTGCCAGGAGCTGCGGTCAAGAGAAACCAAAAAAATGGCAAAGTGTGAACATATTGTATTCCGATTTAAAATCTGTATTTATGATATATTTAAAGTGTCTTTTAAGGTTATTTAAATCTTTTTACATTGTAAACTTTATGCAAAAAAATATGTTATTTTAACATTTAAATTATTTTATTGTATTTTTTCCTCTCAGAGACTTCCTCTTCGAAGAGAAGGTCTGGGATCCATAAGGAGATACCTACAAAATGGGAAAGTGTAAAGATATTGTATTCCGATTTAAAATCTGTATTTATGATATATTTAAAGTGCCTTTTAAGGTAATTTCAAGCTTTTTACTTTGTAACCTTTATGCAGAAAATATATCTTATTGTATTTTTCCCTTTCAGGGACTTCCTCTTCCATTAACCTCAATGCCAAGTGAGTTATGCTGCGTGCTCCTTGAACGAATTCCAAGTGCTCCTCCTCATATCTTTCGCCTGCCTCCTCCTTGGTTTGCCGCCTCAATAAAGAATCCGGAAAACATTATCCTGAATACGGAGTTACTCGGCATGGAGATTCGGGAAGGAAAAACAATCTCAATCTCGTTTTACGCTGCCGTGCGGCGAGCACATTTAATTACATAACATTTACGTTAAAATTTTATTGTGTGGAGGGCAGCCGGATCCGGATTCCGCCGCCCGCAGTCCGCAGACCGGACTTGGACTCAATCCTTCGATCCTTCGTGCACTCAGCTGTGTGTGGTTTCCGTTACACATTTCGCGCCATTGTCCGAGGGCAAGGACATGCATGAGCCATCTCCTGAATCGAAATCGGAATCGGAATCTGAGTCCGAAACGAGAATCCGCATCATTTGCCTTTGCCAGCGAGCTGCTCGGAGTTATTGGCATATTTTTTAATGCTGCCGACAGGACACGGAACGCCCTGATATAGGCAGACTGTCAAGGATGCAATGTCTCTATCAGTGATGGGAAAGAAGGAAAAACAAAAGGGGCTGAATGGCACAGAAACCTGAATGAAAAGTTGAAGAAGCCACAAAAAATATTGGAAAATAAATTTGTATTATTAAAATAAAGTCTGCCCTTACCTTATGCTATTTTCTGCAGGAAAATATTAAAGCAGGATGGGGACAAAGTGCGTTGAATGCGTCAATTGTCAATTGTCAGTTTGTTGCATTATCAGCGCTTTACGGCTCATTTGCGTTTTTGAACATGTGTAAACAAGGCCAGGCAGATGGTTCGCTCTCCTTGCACAGGATATTCATGCGCTGATATTGCCGCAGGCAAATGCCAGCCACTCATCATCATCATCATCACACAGCGTTTTTAACAGCGGTGATTTATGAAAATTACAAACAATACCTCCTGTGGCCCGTGTCCTGCAGCTGCAGTTGCACGCCCGCATTTATTTTGCGCATATTTAATGAGCACAAATATTTTCGCAATATGTAAATTATGAAACATACACTGGGCTGCCGTCCGGAACTTAAAAATATGCCATTTGGCGCCTTATTAAGCGCTCATTACTCACGCCGCCATTGCGGGAATTTATGTAAATTTAAAGGTGACCCGCTCCTGGTGGCCTTCTGTCGAGCTGTCATTTTTGCAAGCTGTCCATCCCTGCTGCAGTGTTGCAGTGCCTCGATGCTTCAGTATCTTGTCTGCGGTTGGGATGACAGCCCATGAATCGGTCGCCGGAATGGCCGCAGTTTTGCGGCAGCCACTCGGCCAAGATGAGCCATAAATTAGCCCGGCAACGGGGTCAGATTCAGGTGGAATGTGCGCGATGATTAACTCTTAAATCAGCCGCCTTTTGAGGTGGACTTTAAGCATTGGATTTGGGGTTAAGGGGAAATCTATTTACAAATTCAATTTAAAGCCGATAGAGAAATATTTTTGGCACAGAGCCACTGATGCTAGTACACTCAGGAAAAGGAGCCAGATTTAAGGGTAATTTTAGTATATGAAACTACTTTGTTCTAAACTCTTTTTGGTATTATAAATTTATAGATATTTCAATGGTTCAATGGAAAATTATGAGGATTCTCGTTTCGGGCTTATGGTTTCAATTTAATTATACATTTTACGGCTTATAAAGAAATTTTGTTTTTTTTGTAAACTCTTTTTAGCATAATTAATTCATAGATATTCTCATGATTTCTTTGATGTAAAGGGCTTATAGTTTGAAAATAAGTATATATTTTATGGCTTATAATGTAATTTAATTTATTTTTTGTATGGCATACATATTTCCATTATTATTTACATTTAAGGACTCATAGTTCAATATTTTTATTCCCAGTGCAGACACTCCTATTCAGTGCTGGCTCCCCAGAGGCCCAGCTATCCCTGCACAAACAGAGAGCCCAAAAAGAATAAAACAAGGCAGCGCCATTGAATTCACATTCACGTTTTGTTTATTTATTTATTGCAGCCATTGCATTGTTATGCACACCAAGGCAGACAAAATAAATACCCGGGCACAGAACAATAAATTTAAAATCTAATTACGCGCACCATTTAATATCGGAGCGAAAGCGGAAACGGAAGTGCGAGTAAGGGCATGCCAGCCAAAAATATCGAACGTGAGCCAAGACTCCCCGGTGGATTTTGGCCCCGAAAGCAACTCAAGACCAGATCGAACCAACACACAACACAACACATAATAAATAGATAAGCCCAGGCACAAAGCCAGCAGAAAAAAACAAGAAAAAAACAGGAGAAAAATGCAATTACAATTTTTGATAAGCTAACTGGCAGACGCAGCTCGAATTAGTTATCTCTCTCTCCTATTTCCTCCCTACCTCTCCCTGAAAAGCTGCTGAAAAAAAGAGAGAAATTAAATTGCCTGCGGTTGAGCTTTTGACTTGCGGGCGGTGGTGGTGCTGGTCAGTGTGGGGTTAAGCCGAAGGTCCTTGGGTCTCGGAATACAAATGAGTTTTCTTTGTTGCCCGCTTGCGCATGTAATTTACACTGAGAGCCAGCAGGGGCTGGGCCCGAATAGGGGCATCAACCACATCCGCAACCAAATGGTCAACATGGCTCAACTTGTGAAAAATACATTATGGTTTAAAGTATTTAATTGCACACAATTTCTCGGGCGGAAGGGCCCACTCAAACAGGGATATGTGTGTGCTAGGGATTTCGGTTTAAAAAAAAACAAGAACCAAAAACCAAAGATAAAAAAGGACAACGGCTGGGCCAACAAAACGCAATTAAAACTAATAATTAATACGACAACAGGCACACGTTTTCTCCTCCCGAGTTCCGAATCCAGTTCGAGTTCAAGCTGGGCCCCGCGGACATTTGTCAAGTGGGTGACCTTCCCGGGGAGTTGGCCTAATAAAATTATGCTTAATTTATATGCAGGCTGCGTCATTTGACTGATGCCTACTAATGACTTCCTAACAATTTTTAATATCTATGCAAATGAACATAAATTGCGAGTCCTTGGCGAGGGAGTCCCGTTTTCCCGCTTCCCTTCCAATTATGTGGCCCTGGCTTCCCGCTAACTTTGGTTAACCGTTTAGCTGCCGCTGACCCCGCACAAGTAACCAAAAAAAGCACAGAAAAAGCCAGCAAAAAACGGGAATACAAGTAACACACAGCAAACAACAGCCAGGAGGCCCCGGCAACTGCTCTCTGGCGTTTAATTAAATGACATTATGGCTGCCGCGCCGCGATGTAGGCAGTGAAAAATGCTTCCGAGTCCTGGCCGAGTCCTGGCCCCCATTTCCCATTTTCCCTCGACCATTCAGAATGTGTGCATGGGGAGCCGTATTTCAATTTCTGGGCGGACTGCGTCTAGTTGCTGTCTATTATGGCGAAGGTCATTATTACGCTTATAGAAAAAGTTAGCCTTGAGATCACCAAGGGAGCGGTTGCCTCGGGTTTGCCGGATGAGTGTGTGAATATTTGGCACCTCAAAAAGTGTGGAAAATGCAAAATCTCCTATTTCTATATTTTCCTTTTGATTTTATCTACTTGCAAGGGCTTCTTCCTCTACTTAAACCTCTTTCCCTTTGAGTATATATTCTTAATGCCAGCGTGAGCTTTAATTCCCAACTGGATCAGCCTGTTTCAGCCCCAAAGGCCTCTGGAGTCTGGTTTAATTGCTGCATTTCTCATGCAGATGGCACACATTTCATATTCTCTAGACCCTTCTCTCGGCTCTGGTAGAAATTTGCATTGCAAATAATCATTTTTAAGTTGCTAATGATGGCAAAACAGGCCCACAACCCGGTTTCAGTTCCAGGCAACAGACTCCGACTTGGCCTGCAGGAATTAAATCATTAGTTATGCGTTGCACAGAATTAATGCACTTGTAAAACGGATCCAAAGAACTTTTAATTGCAACTTTCTAGGTTTTTGGTCTCGCAATCGGAATATGCAGATGCAGGGAGCGCTGAAACACAGTCCGTGTTTGATATCAGAAATGCATTTGCCGATTGACTTTTGCCGGACCCATCAAACTTGGCTGTAGCTGTAGCCTTAGCAGCATTAGCAAAGTTTTTGCATTTGAGACATCCCGTCCGGCTTGCGGACATCCCAGGGGTCGGAATAACTTGAAAATGAAATCAAGCCGAGCCAGAGCCAGTCAAAACTTAAATTGCACCAAAGTTCAGATTTTGCCACGGGTGCTGGGGAGGGAGAGTGTGGGTAACACGGAAGTACGGATGCGGATACGGATGCGGATGCGATGGGGCACTTGGCAGCTGTGCTGTGCTGGCTTTGTAAATCTCTTGGCAATTTGCTGCAGCTGCCCGGCTAAATTGATGCCAAATTGAATGTGTCAATTTCCATTCGATGTCATGCATTTAAATGCTTTATTTTTATTTGCCCAAACCGGGCCGGCATCCAGGCAGCTGTTGTCACTGCCTCTGGCAACAAAGGGCGCAAAAAAAGCGGCGGCGGCGAACCCATTGTGAGTGCAAAACAAATAAAAATTGTAATTAATCCCATATGTTGCGACATTGAATTCCTTCTCGAATAGATCATTAAGCTGGGCGCATAATGAATTTGTATAAATGTTAATCGATACTAGGAAACAGAGAGAGTGTTCTGTTAAATGGTTTTTAGCCAAATAAAATCCTTTTCGACGTTAATTAGATTTGAATATATTTTTAAATATTTTAAAAATAAATAAAGCTTACATAAAATATTTCAGATAACAGAAAGATATGTTAATAATATAATTATAATAGATAAATAAATTTTAATCGATACTAGGAAAGAAAGAGTGTTCTGTTGAATGATTTTTAGCCAAATAAAGTCCCTTTCGACATTAATTAAGTTTGAATATATTTTAAAATATTTTATAAATAAATTAAGCTTAACTAAAATACTCAAAATAATAGAAGAATATGTTAATAATATAATTAAAATTAATAATTATAAGAAACTAAGCTTGATACATATTTCTGGGCTTAATTCAAGTCTATAATAAAAACCTTGAGACCCTTTGTGCATTATATGATTAATTCTTCACTCACCACTCTTTATTTTCCTCACAAATTAATAAAACAATGTTTAAAGTTTAAAAATCATTATCGGGAACACTGTCACACTTAATACAAAACAATTCCAATAATAATTTCATCCAACTGTTATCATCCTCTTATGGTGCCCTTTTTTTGTGCATATTTGTATTTATATTTATTTAAATTAAAATGCTCTCAATTTCCAACTTTTGCTGCCCTATTTGAATAGTAATTAATAATTCAAATGCTATCCGAGCATATTTAATATGCGCAACTGTAATTCGCTGTAATGCCAAGTGAATGCCTGAAATTATAATATTTATTTAATGAATGCCATAAACATCTCGTAATAATTGCATATTTTTCCCTAACGAGCGGCCACGCGGCGTATGCGCAATGCCTTCAATCCCTCAAAAGCTTTCCCTACCTCCCACCTCAGGTCCTGGGTCCTGGGAAAAAGGATCAGCATAGTTTCCGCGCCATTCCGCCGAATGGCTGTATATTTTTATAATGCTTACACACATGCGCCATTTTGCGGCTTAAATTCCGAAAACAAACAAAAAAAATTTGGCTCAGCATAAGCGGCTTACAATGTTAACTCTGGCCAGCACACACACTCTGAGCGAGGCCAGGCCGCTGTCTGTCGCTTGTTGGCAACTTATTTGCAGTTGGTTACCTGCAGTTTAACACAAATGTTTGAATAGCAAACTTTTTCCCCCTATCTGTGCCGATGCCAGGGCTAAAACCCACAGCGATTATGTTCGGGGAATATTGGCTGTGAAAGGCATTTGCACCAAACAAAAATGGCATCAAAACCCTAGAAGAGATCACAAAAAAATCAAGAAGGGACTTAGATATTTTAAGAATAATTTTAAATATTTAGAATGTAATAAGTCTTTTAAAATGAAAACCTCTTTGGGAATGAACATGTATATATTTATTAGCCTTATCTTCCTTCTCTTCTAATTTCAAAATTATAAATTATAGAAAGAACAAAACTCCAGCAAAATCCCCTTCTAACAAAATTGAATTATTTCCAAACATAGTAATCTCTAACTTTACATTTCTCGGCTATGTCAGTATGGTCTCGCTCCCAGTAGAGCCCAGTTCATAGACCTTTTATTCAGAGTGCTGGTCGGAAATAACCATCATTGAAATATTTTATTTTCCTTATACTTAAACAGATCGGTTAAAATTCTTAATGTTTCAGTGTTTTCTTAGCATATCAACTCAAACTAAAATTAAATCGAACAAAAATTAAACGTGCTCCGCTTTTATTAGAATTATTTTTTGCTCTGTTTTTTATTTTCTTTACTCTCGAAACGATGTCGCCGATGGACCACCAAGAAGGACAGGCACCAGCTCCTGCCGACTTCAGTCTTACCGAAGATCAGAAGCGGGAGCAGCGGACTCGACTGATCAAGGCTTTGAGCCGCTTCAAGCCTCAGGATGCCAGTCCCCAGCAGTTCTACAACTGCGTCCGGGAGCAGTGCATCATCCACAACTGCAGCATCGACGAGGGGCTGGAGCGGGCAGCCATCACCTGGCCGAGTCTGAGCCAGCTCCAGCGAGATATCTACGATTCGGTAAGAAAAATTGAGATTTTTGTTTCCAAAGAAATACATGAGAAATTTCTCTTTTCCCAGCAACGGCACGCTGAGCTGCCCATTCCGGTGCCGCGTCACCTCCTCTACCGCGCCTTCCAGAAGGAGCGCAATGGCCTGTGGTCCCTGGGCCGCTCCTCGACGGGAGGCAAGCACCGCTATACCCTTGAGTCCTACAAGCCGCCTCCGAAACCATCGA
This sequence comes from Drosophila rufa, assembly GCA_018153105.1. NCBI lineage: Eukaryota > Metazoa > Arthropoda > Insecta > Diptera > Drosophilidae > Drosophila > Drosophila rufa. The sequence goes on from JAECXS010000085.1 coordinate 5,872,354, forward strand.
GGTTGAGGGCACAGTTGCAGGAGAACCGGCCCAAGTATGACAACCGCCTGGATCTGGCGCCCAAGGTAGCGGCGATGCGAGTGTCGGCCCAACCAAGTCTGAAACGGTCCAGGTATTACATTTTATTTTATGATATATAACGATATATAACGTGAGATATGTATATTTCGGTTTAGGGCTTCGCCTTCATCTTTCCGCAGGATCCGGAGTATCTCACCTCCAAGAGTTTCACGGCGACCTCGATCCATTAACAAGATCGTGCCCCTGCCCGGGACCGAAATGACTAAGAAGGCAATCCGACGTCGCCAGAGGAAGCTGAAGAAGCTCTGTGTCCCAGACTCCGACAAGTCATCCGATGAGAAAGTTACCCGCAGGAAGAAGGTTTCTAAGAGGAAGGGCTCCAAGGCCAAGAGGTTGGCCAAGCAAAAGATGGCTCTGAACGATGACATACATTGGGAAAAGGCCGTTGGCAAGGTCCGTCGGCGCCTCATGATGAGGACTAGATCGTAATACGAGATCGGGAGGTCATTTCCGAATACTTGTTAGTGGTTTGCATCTCTTTGTAGTATCGTGCCAGTTTAGACTACATAACACTACTTTTTTTAATCTAAATTAAAAGTAAATTAACAAAATTAATGTACAAAAAAAAAAATTAATAAATTCAACGAAATCTAAAGGGTGTGTATTATTAAAGTATTAATATAGCTAAGGTATACATTTGTTAAAAAATATATAAATTAAGCAGGCCAGAGGGAACGCTTTCTGAAAATTTGAGCATAATCGGATGATAAACTTGCGAGTTTTGACAATAAAGTTGCAACCTTTATACTCCATCCCGCTTGCACTTATCTCAGTCAAGTCCTGAACCAAGGTTTTGAACTTGGGCCATTTTTTAAAATATATTATTTGTTTCTTCGCTGTTTTCAGAACTTTTAAATTGATATGAATTTATTAAAAAAAAAAAATGGAATAAAGTTTCTTGGACTTTCGTTTTTAATTAGCAAATTAAATCAAAAGCCAAAGCTTATTAGTATCTAAAATGTAAATTCAAGTCCGATGAAATGTGACCCTCATTGCAAACAATTCTTTATTTGACTTTGACTGATAAATCAGGAAAATAACTTCGAATCGGAAAAACTAATTACAAACGCTGCCAAATACGGGCGGACATATCAGGAAATTGCTTCGAAATTACAATTAAGTTGGCCCAGGCCCGAAACCAAAGCTAGAGAGCAGCACAATAACCATTGTGGGTCTAACTTTCCGTCACAGAATTTACCTTTGTCCTGCCTAGGCTCTCTATGTTAATTATGCATGCCAAGAGCTGCCTGTAGATACTTTTATCTACGATTACTCATATATATCTACACAACCGCCAAGTTTAAAGCTCGGCTAAGGTTGTCCTTGCGGCTGTGGTGGCCACAAATCAAATATGGCCACGCCCTCGCCATGGCGAATGCCCCGCGGTCGCCTTTTAAATAAATTTTCGATTATCGCGCACATTAAAGCAATAAAAATGTAATAAATTTTCAATCTGCACCTTGGTGTCTCCCAAGGTCCTGGTGTTGGTGTCCTCGCCAAGATTTTTATCGAGTTTCGTAAATCGATGATAAAATTAAATGAACTTTGCCGCTGTCTGCGATTGACAATGGCAACTTGGAATTTGCGCCTCGGGCGTTGTTTAGTTTTCCGGCGCAAGCAATACAGCTGCAATAACACGCATACGCACCGGAGGCCGAGGCAAATGCCTTCGTCGTCGCCATCGCCATCGCCTTCGATTGTCTTTTGGCGGCCATTTTCATTTCCCGAAGGTTTCGCCATTGTTTAGTGCTTCAGCCTCATACCCAGTCCCGGCTTCAATTCCAATTTTCATACTCGATTACCTTGCTTTGCGGCGGTGGCCTATTGCCAGTGTGTACTTGCCTCTGTTATTGTAACCGTGGGCTCTCCGATTTTTCCCCTCCTCCTTTTTGCTGGCCAGAGCCACAGCCGCAGTCGGAGCTCCACCGCACTCAATAAAGTTTTTGAACTGTGGAAAGGCAAACATTTTATTAAAAAACTTTTGTTTCACGAGGACGGGCGGACGAGAGGACCTTGAGGCCTGGGCGCAAAAGTTTACATATAGAAATATGATTTTACATTTGCTTTTAATTTTAACTCTTGCAATCATTTTTCGGCCCGGCCACCTTTTGCAGAAATATTAAAATAAAAATAACTTTTGCTTTTGCCCGCCAAACAAAAGCCATAAATGTCGGCCCCGTCCGCGTAATTGATTGTTGCAAGAAAAAATACAATTTAATAAAAACTTTGGCAAGGCTCTACCTCTACATGCGGCCCGGGAATTTTTCTAGTCGAGGAAAATATATACAAGTTGCTCAAGGGATTTGTTGCCTGCACTGGGCGTGAAAAATTTAAATGCTAATGAGCTTTTAATTGCTCACTTCAGCCTTCGTATGAGTAATCTGCGAGAGTGTGTGCGTGTGCCAGGACGAGAATTAATGAACCTCTTCAGTGTGTGTGTGCGTGTGTGTGTGCTTTGAAAGCGCCAAGGCAAAGATAAATCGTGCACATCCATCTAAAGCCCTTCATGATGTTAATTACCGAACACACCCTGTCACAGGCCCCGGAAATCCACGAGATCCTGCATGGATCCTTGTAAGCGGGCGAAATCTAAATAAATGCACAACAATTGCAATTTCCATTGCAGCCGAGCAACTTGATAAAAACTTTGCGTAGAAGAAAACTATTTGCTCCGGGAAGGGGGGCGGAACTCTGGTCTAAACTAAACCCAAACAGACTCGAAACGAACGAAAACTTCCTTCCAAAAGGGGGTGCAAATCCGGTGTGCGTGTGCGTGAGCAGATAAAACTTTTAATTAAATAATTAACAGGAATTGTATATGCATCGGTATCGTCCACTTGTTGCCCTGGACTAGAGGAGGAGCCGGATCTGGGCTCCGATAGCCCCTGGCCGTAAATAAATACCCACACATTGTTGGCCAGCCGCTCGACCAACAAAGGTAACCAGCAAAAAGATTATATCCAAAGATAGAAACTGTTTTCGGAATGGTTATACTTTAATTAATTATTCCAGGGATGGAAATAGCAAGTACGGGGTCGGTCAGGTGTGTGCATAGCTGAGCTTTTTGTTTGTTATTTGTGTAGATAAATGAAATAGAAATTGGCTTTAATAGGGCAACTAAAAGTTATTTGCCCAATTAGTTAGTTCATTACATATTTTAGTTAAAATAAGTGTTATTTTTAAGAAAATATGTAGAATGCCAATTTATAGTTAAATAAAATATTTAAACTAATTTTACAAGCTATTAGGTGGATATTAAAAATTTAAAAGTAATAAAAAAGCTTTAAGAAAACTGTAAAGAAATTAAAGAGAATTAAGAAGAAAAAGAAAGCTCCTTAAAGCATAAATTCTGTAGGTTAAATATGGCTTTACCAACAATTAGTTCGTAAGTCCCTGTTATGACAATAAAAAAATATATATATTTCTTACAGAAACTTATAAAAAAATATGTATACACAATATTAATATAAATTTAGAGAATAATTTAACGTAGAATATATATATTTCTTAAATACGAAATATATAAAAAAAACTGTAAAGTAATTATATATAAAAAATACTGTAAAGTAATTATATATAACAAATACTGTAAATGAATTATATTTAAACAGGGAAAGTTCTTTAAAGCATTAATTCTGTGGGTTAAATATGGCTTTTCCTAGTGATTCACCTTCATGAAATTAATACCAATCTATACATATTCAAGCCTGGAATCCCTTATCGTAAATGTCTACCAAATCTCCTCTGATGAGAGGAGCAGCTTGCATACATGAAATCCGCAATATTCGCTGCATAGTTTCCAGCCATTGACCGCCACTGACCCTGGCCATCACCATGACTATTCACCATCATCATTATCGTTATCCTCATCGCGCCGGGTATGCATCATCTGGATGCATTCCTCAACTGCATTTGCAACTGTGCTCGGGCCTGGGCGCTGCATTTCGGCGGTTGTCGTTGAATTTGCGGTCGGTTGATATGCGTAATAACGCAATAAATACAAATTAAACATGCTTGAGTGCTATTATGCAAATTAATGGAGTTTATAGGGCGCGACACCGATCCCTGACGACCCAGCACCGCCAGCCCGTAGCCCGTAACGGATTACGGACCGATTGCCGGGCACTAATCTCTTGTAATGAACACAAATATGTAGAACACGGCGATAATCGCTCATGTACATTCAACAATAAAGTGCTTACGAGTGTAACCCATGACATCCTGACACAGGCACAGACACAGGCCCGCTAATCGCAGTGTCCTGCTCGCCGCTCGCCGCCGTAAATACAATGTTCCGCTGTCACGTTGAATTTAACGTTTATCCGTAAACATTTTCGATTTAGTCGCAGCTATTTCTCCTCTTATTTTTTCGTCGCTTTTATATTATTTCTTTTTTTTTTTTGTGCGGCGACTAAACAAATACTTGCACAAGTCTCAAGTTTTATGTCCATGTCCTGCGTCAGCGGCAGCTGTTGGTCCCGGAATCCTTGGGACAGGCGATTTCTTCTTAAATTTCTATAATTGCTTGTGATTTGTTGGCCACGAACGTGCCGGGCAACTGCAATTTGTTCGCACAAACACACATAAGCGCCGAATATCGTACAGTCGGAATAGCAGAGGTCAAAATAATATATAGAGTTAATAGAATATTTTTTAATTCATTGCAGTATTTATTGTAAATTAATTTAGATCTATATTGATGCCTTTAAGATCTTCTTAAAGTTAGTTTCTTATCTTATTGAGAAATTTATAACATTTATTAAGAAACGAAAAAACTATTTTCGTAAGATTCTTATTTAGGTGTTTTAAATATATTTCAGTTTCTTATTTTAAAATAGCTTATAATCTTAATCTATAAATATCTTTCAATTTGTATTTATTTAAAAAAAAAACCTATTATTTTCACCCCAACTGTCGAATCGCTTGCCCCACCTATAAACACACATTTGTCTTCCCCTATAGATTTTGCTATATATTTTTATTTGTCTCACGCTTTCAATAATTGCCAGTATTACACGTGGCCCTAATAAATTAGTCCTGGACTTGGTCCTGGTCCTGGTCCTGCTGCTGCTGCTACTAAACGAAAAGAAGCGACAAACTTACCAAAATGCTTTGGCTATTTCGAGGCGTCACTCATACGCCCCGTGGTCGTGCTTCTCCCTTGATATCGCAATGACATTGTTGGCTTTAATTACGATTTTTACAGATACAGATATTTGCATAAAGCATTTACCATGCATCCTGGCAGCTGTGTCCTGCGGCAATTTTGGAGCCACATTAAAACTCAACCGCGATGCCTAAAATTATGCAACGTCGAAATGCAAAATGATGCCACATCAATATGCAGGCCGACGCAGCCGCTCCATCACATTTAAAATTTGTTCTCCTTTCCCACAGAAAACAAAAATCAAAAATGAAAATGAAAATGATGCGGAAATGGCCATATATAATGACTAAAATTCCCTCTCCTCCTCCCTCTGTCGATGTCCTTGTGGGCATTTTCTCTTCCGGATATTGAACGGATTTGAGTCCCATATGTGAGGGCGCGGAATGATTGAAGCCATTGTCAGAATATCACACGCCGAGCATGGAAAACTTGTTACGGATATTGGTTGCGGACTTCCAATAGATGGCATTTCGAGCAAATAAACTTTGTCCTAAATAGAGACATCGAATCTTAATTGGTGAATCATTTGGTATTGAGAGTCCACTGAAGAAATTCATATTTTGAAATTAAACTCAATTAATTAAATTTTATATTTTAAAATCTCAATAAATTTGCCAAGAATTATACTGTAAAAAATTAATGTTCACTTTACAAAATATCACTGCATACTGATTTTCTTGGTCAATTCAATTAGAAAAGCTTTTGATAAAGTCATAGTCATGAAAACTACTAGAAAACAGACTTAAAATATTATTGGAAAAATAAAAACTAGCAAAACAAATGAAAACCTAGAACAAAAAATATTTAAGCATACTTTTAGACCTCTTTTAAAAAGATTTTAAATTAATAAGAATCGGGAGTACTCGGATTTACACACTTAAATAGAAATTTGCTCACTTCTCAGAGATTATTCCTCTCTCTGCACAATTGATAGTTCTCCAGTCAAGTTTATGCTTCAGTTTAGCTAAATAGAACAATTCCCTGCGTACTTCGATGACTTATTCAGCCGCCATTCCATCTGTAGTTGCGCTTTCAAGTGCTCTCCAGACAATGGCGGATTTTAAGAGGTTCCGCGCTTAATGGCACATTAACTCATCAAAGCAACCGCAATTCGCCCGCCGGGGAAAGTCAGTCAGTCCCCCTCGATGTAATTTCCCCCACGATTTCCCCCCCCCCACTTCACACTTCGCGCCCCCGCCCCCGGAACATCATACAACATTTTAACAGCTGTCAGTTTTATGGCGCGTGACTTTTACGACAGCCGGAGAAGGTAACAAAGGGGAGCAGGGGCTGGATATGGGGAATATATAGCTCTCGGCGAATTTCGGAAATCGGTTTTAATTGCCAACTAAAACAACAACGCGAATAGCAATAACAATCAGCAAGTACGCCAAAAAGTGCGCTACAATTTTTGGCAACAAACACGCATAAAACTCGACTAGAGAGCGGGGAGCATAAAAATAGTTTTATTTTAATGTGGCAAAAAACAACGATTGAACCATTCGGCAATTCCGCTGGCATATTGATGGCAGGGTGTGTAAATGTTTAAGTGCTGCATTTTATTACATTTTACACACTAACTCTGACGCGAAAACAACAAAACTCATTTCAATATGCAGCGCCAGGCGAGTTGATTGGTTTCTGCGATACACATTAAATGCGTGGAGCGATTTTGGAAAATGTTCCATGGAAAGAAAGTTCTTTCGCCGTGCAACTGAAAACTGAAAACTTTTTAAATGCATTTGCCTTTGCATTTATTTTGCAATCAGGAGCGGAGGTCGGCAGCCGACGACATGCGAGCGAGAATAATAAAAGTTTCTTAGCAATTTTCCCGGGGCGCGTCGTAAGAACAAAAACGGATTTTTGCCCTTAAAAATAAGAAGGGATTTCAATGAGGGTATTTCCCTTAATTTAAGGGGTTTGTAATGACTGTACAAAAAATACACTATATAAAAGATCCAACTATAGTTCGAACTTAGTCATAGTAAAGACTCAGAAGAGCTTAAAACATTTACAAACCAAGTTTAGCAAACCCTTCGGGTAGTGTATTTTAATTTCCTTTTTCACCTCACCTTTCTACCTACATAACACTGCTTGTTCTTCGGGCTGTTACTCCTGCTTTCGCCTGCCTTTCTGCACAAACTTTAATATTATTATCAATTTTCGCACAAGCTGCAGAAAATTGCATGCAATTTCCACGGCGGCGGCGGCGGAGTCGGCGCCAGATCCGCTTTTCCACCCAAACCAGCACAAAAGGTGCAAAATATCGCAACACATTTGGTGGACGGCATAAGTTATGGCACGACCGCAGGTAATTAAATACCATGTAGGTTGCAGTGGCAGAGAGATCCTTGTTCCTGGGTCCTCCGTGGGTCCTTTGGCGCTTTCAAATTTCGCTTAGCTTTCGTTTAACTGCCGTTGAATCGCATATCCTGTTAATGATGCAACTGGAGGTTGTGTTTTGTTCGCCTGCTGCGGTTAACAAGCGCCTTGTTTGTTTGTTTGCCGGTAATTACAAATTCATGAAACACTATCATTAATTCCACAGAGTTCAACAGAGCACCGCAGCATGACTTTTGAGGCAACAGATATGGCTTAAGGGGTTACTGGTAATTATAAACGATTTGATATTAGTTTAAAGACGTATATTAATATTTATTAAATGTAAAATCAAATGTAATAAATTTAGCACATGGAAATAATTATATCACAGATATAATTTAATGTTTTCTAGATATACAAGGGCAATAATTATATAAATAAATTTGAATATGAAATAAGATAGAACAATATGCTTTCTCCAGAATTCATCTAAATAAATGCACTTAAAATTGTCCAAATATTATTTATGCATTATTTATAACACTAATAAAAAAGGCATAAATCAGTATATATATTTCTGTATATATATATGACCAAAACTTCACATATTATTTATTTATTTCCAAAAATCAGCTATCCTTTATATGACCTAAAATCAATTTTCCCCCCGATCCTAGTAATTTATACAATATTCTTTTTATTTTTGTTTTAAATTTACAGCTCAGTTTTTGTATGGTGTTTGAGTTTATTGCTTACCACTTTGTCAATTTGTATTTCCAATACATTTGGTTTTAGTTTGGATGCCATTCCCATTCCCATGCAGAGAAAATAAACTGCACCCAAGGAATGCTCCGCAATGAACTGCAGAAAAGGGCTGGAGGAATCCAATTCGAACCTTGTTGGGCACTAAATTTTCAAGTGTCAAACTAATGGCCTAAGAAATACTTTATAGCTAAAATTTTAAACAATATATGGAGGAGGCGAGCGAGACGCATTTCCAAAGGCACAATTCAATAAAATATCCATTGTCCTGGCGCAGCTCAGCTGTGAGATGTGTGTGTGTAGCCTGCTCGTCTTTTGTGCAAGTCCTGCGTGTATATCTGTATCTGTATCTGTATCTGTAACTATATCTGTATGTGCACGCATCATTCATCCGGCGGCCATATTGAGGCAACATATCCGGCGACAGGATGCCAAGACAAGAAAATTTCATGCTATGCTTTGTACGTTTCCGCCTCTCTCCTGCCGGCTCCTCCTCGGATCCTGGCTCAACCCCATTCTGACCCTTCTGCCTGCGCGCAGGATTCTTGTTGACTGCCAGTGCTTATATTTTATTTCATGCCAACAGCACTGTTTAATTACACACAAAAGACAACACACACACACACAGAGACACAGAGAGGTACAGAGAGGTAGAGAGAGCGACAGCGGTGCATGTTAGCCTGCCACACGGACACAGATATCCTTCTTTCTGTATCCTTGTGCTCCGTATCAGGTAATGGCTGCCCTTGCTCGCATGCAATTTATATTTTCTGCTCTCACTGTCGCCTCTCCCGAGCCTCGATTTCGTGTCCTGCTCCTGGCCCTGGCCAATGTCCTGGCAGCCCCCCCAGCCCGCTGCAGTGCAATTAAGTTCGACTGCAAGACAAAAGGCATGTTGTTTGATATCTAGCAAGGGCCCAGAGTCCTTCTTCCAACTAATTTCTCAATTGTTATTTTTATGAGAAGCATTTTCACAGCATTACAGAAATAATCCTCAAGCCGAAAAGGAAATAATTGCCCTGAAAAATGTGGGTTTGTGTGCGATAATAACTGATTAAGGATTGCGTTGACAGATGCACCCAGAAAAAAGCCATTTAAAACTATTATTTATTGAGGAAAAATAGTTTTTACTTTAAGTCGCGAATTTCTTTTTTAAGAGGTATGAAAACCTAAATATTTACCAGAGTTTTTCATGATTTAAAAGCTTTATCTCTCCCCATTTTTATCGGTGTTTAATCCCAAACTCTGGCTTGGTTTGAGTCATAATAAATTGGATTTCTTTCAGAATAAAAACCATTGAGCTCTAGTGAACGATTTAACGACGAATTTCAGCGATTGGCAGCGATTACTAATTGCTATTTGGAGCGGTCGATGAACTCTGAGAGCAGCCTTGTCACTACTCATGTGCACATAAATAATTATTCCGTTATTAATAGCGTTTTAATACTCTTTTTTTTTAGGTCGACGTCGATGGTAAGCCCTGGGAAATTATTTATCCGATTCTTAACAATTGCATCATAAATTTTATTAAAGAAAGAACTCTTTGCTGTACAATTTATCATCTGGTAATTGATAATGCCAGCGCCTAGGACTATGCCGCGCCATGTTGATTAATTATCGCAATGACAACAGCCATGGCAGAAGGGAAAAACAAAAAGAAAAACAAAAACAGAAACAGAAACAGCAACAAAAAGCGATAGCAACAATGCAAAGTTATCGCTGCAAAAATATTTTTCAAAATTTCAACGCCGAGCATGATTTATGTTGAATCCTTGGCCTCCTCCCGGTCGAAGGACGAAGGCAATGGCCATGGATGTGGGCTAAAAGCATTGAAAGGTCTTGGTGCCGCAGTTTTTGCACTTCGATTCCTTCACTGTTGCTGTTTGTTTAATTAAAAACGCAAAACTTTTGCGGTTCACAGCCAAATTAAATTATGTTCAATTTAACTTTATGGCCCGCCACGCTCCGCTCTGCTTTTCTTTACTTTTCAATTGCTTTTCTTGGAAGCAGGGGAAGCGGAAAAACCTCGCAATAAGTAAGTATTGAGTGTGACCCAACCTGAATTTGGAAAGTTTTCAATTTCCGAATTACGGGGCCAAGGAAAGTGCCATCATCAAATGTGTCGAAGGCGAAACAATGGCGCAAATTCAGGCATCTGAACTTGGCTTTCGGTTTTATGGTCTCAGTTCTGTTGACAACGCGGCGTATGCGCAATTTGTGACAAGTTGCCCTTTGTAGGAACTTTCTTTTGACATTGTTTCAAGGTTCCACAAAAGCCAGAGATGAGAACTTCTGCATCAAGTGTTTGTTAAAAAGTTGCCATCCCCAACCATGCTCCGGACAGCGGTTTTTGGCCCGACTTTAAGTGGCCCAGCTATTTGATGGAAATGATTGACAGCCGCCCATACAGCCCCAGAATGAGGCCCAAGTTTTCGGCCAACTCCAACTCCGGCCTCAGTTGGTTAGGCAGCGGGACAAGTTAACTTGGCCGAAACAAAGTGCAAAAGTCAGACGAAACTTTCGGCTCTCGGCTTAGCTGCAGGTAACTGAGCAGAACTCCAGCGTTCACCATTCACAATCAGGCTACTCCTGCAGCAGTCAACTAATTCCGAGAAATGTTTCGCAAAGGTCTTCCATTCAACTTGATTGACAATGGAACCATGGAAAAGATGCCAGAACGGAGTTATGCGCTCTGGCTGCTCGCTTTTCATAACTAAGCTAAGGGAAATCATCATAGTTTAAGTATTCTAAAATAAATTCAAAGCTTTAAAAAGATAGTTGGGATTAAGTACAACGTATTAATGGTCTGCAAAATAGTTTCAAAATATTAAATAAAATAAGAAAACATATTCAATAAAGAAAGGGATAATCATCATAATTTAAGTATACTAAAATAAATTCAAAGCTCTAAAAAGATTTAAAAAGATGGGATTAAGTACAACGTATTAAAGGTCTGCAAAATAATTTCAAAATATTAAATAAAATAAGAAAACATATTCAATAAAGATACCAGATACTGCTGAGGATTAACGCAAAGTCCAAAATACATAAAAATCCTCATAACTTAAGCAAAGATCAATATAAAAATCAAATATTAAATCCATTTTTTACCGATAACTATTTATTTTCAAGCCGCAACATTAATAACTCATTTCGCTGGGACCCTCGACCGGCACTCGACTCAACTCTAGGTTGCAGTTAAATTTTTGTTAACTGATTTGTTGGCCACTCGAAACTACCGCAAAAATGGCCGCCACTCAGGTATAATTGCACACAAAAGCTTATAATGCGCTGCCAATTTCCGATAACTGCAACAATTGCTGGCCAATTGAAAAATCGAAAAAATTCGAGCAGTCATTGCTGCTGCCGCCCAGGCAAACTTACAAACTTACATGGCAAGGCAACCGTTTATTTATAAATCATTTTATTGTCGGATTTTATATATTCGCAGTCGGAGCGTCGGAGTTTCTATGCCAATAAGCAGCTTACCGGAAGTTGTAATGCTGTAAATTTAGATTTCCGGCCGCAAGTGCAGCGCCATTGGCTTGGCAACATTTGCAGCCCTCCAGCCAAAAAAAAAGTATATCAAAAAAAAAAAAAAAAAAGCCAAGCCAAGCCGAAAAAAGAGCAGAAAACTTTTGCCACAATTTTCATTGAATGCCCGGCCACTCCCCCGTTTAGAGCCATTTTCGTATAAGGTAAGCAAAAAGTTACTGGCTTTCGCCAGCTTCAGATTCCCGAAAGTCAGTGTGCAAAAAAAACAACAAAAAACCGCAACTCAAGCGAAACCTGCGACCAATTTGCAAGCCAGAAATATTTCTAAAAAAAAAACTAATAAATAGAGGAAAATGCAGAGCCAAAACACACAGCCACACCGTCTGGGTAATTGACCGAGACTGGAGCTGATTGTCCAGTCTGGAGTTACTGTCGTCATCTGTCCATTAATCACGTCCTAATGTCGGGCCACACGAGTCTGTCAGAGCACACTAATGATCTGTGCTTTACACATGTACCCCGATGCATGGCCTATAGATGAACCATCTCGGATGTCCGTTATCCTTCCTTTCCTTTGGCCTGCAGTCTGAGAAAATGTATTGATTTTAAATAAGGAAATTATCAGGTGGGGAATGTATTTTATTTTAAAGTAATATTAATTTAGAAATTATGTTATTTATAATTTAAGGTATTCAAATACCTGGTTTAATGTCACATAATATAGTTACATATAATGACCAGACAAAAAAGATTCTATAAAAAAATAAGTTATATAAAAGGAGTAAATGAAATTATTAAAAACCGGTTTAAGGTTTCTAAAATTAATATTAATTTTGTAAAAATATATCGAAAGTATTTAAAATTAATAATGCACTTTATTAAAGTATGTATCTTAATATTAATTAATCAATTATTTTCAATAATTTCTGGGCTCCTGAAATGCGATTCATATGGACTAAAACAGCCTGGAATCCTGTATTTTCATGCACTTTACCTTATCATAAATAGAAAACCCTTAATCATCTTGAAATATATTTTTTTTCTGTGTGGTCAACGTCTACTTGCACCCAGTGTTCCACTTAACCAACGTGTTTCATCATTTTCTCTTTGGTTGCTCCTGCTGCCCGTGTTGCTACTGCTCCCCCTGCTCCTCCTACTGCCGCTCCTGCTGCAACGTTTTTTATCGATAAAGTGCAATCAATTTTTACAAATGGGATTATTTTCTCGGCTCCTCTGCCTTTGCCGCATTCTACTGCCAAACGAACGAACGAACGAATTGTAATTTGTTTTCCCCATGCATTTGTTATTGTTCTCCGACTGTGTTTGCCCAGGACTCTGTCGCAGGAGTCTTAGTGAAGTCGCCGCATTATCTTACGGCTATATCTGGTGCTACATATGTACCCCCATTTCCCATTTCCCGTTTCCAATGCGGAAAAGTCAGGTGGAATGCCCCTCCTCCACACGAACGATGGCAATGCAAAGCAGCTTTCGATAGAGATTTATGCTTGTTGGTAGTTTTGCTCATAAAAATGCATTTTTATTGCTCGGGCTGCGCTGCCTTTTGGCTTTTCCCACCCGCTTTTCCCTATTTTCTGGTGTCTCTTTTTCCCGGCTTTGGCTTTTGAATATTGAGTTAGGTTTTCGGTTGCTGCGCCAAAAGGTATGCAGCAGTTTGGGCTCGCTTTGTGTGGGTCGCTTTGTCGCCGCCATCGCCTCGTAAAAACTGTAATCAGGCAAAATAAATAGCGCCATAAAATAAGTTTCTATCTTTTATTGCCAGCGCTGCGCCAGAAAAGAAACGGAACGGCAAATAAAAATAACTTACTTAACTTTTATTCCGCCTCTCGTACAATTTGTGCCTAATGGCAAAGCAATGTTAATGGATTTTTAATACTTCTTCTTGCTGGAGGTAATTTTATTTAATTGTTTTCCCCGGATTTCTGGCCATAAATTCTTTTTTTCGGCTATGGTCTGGCAATGCGCAGATTCCCCATGAGTTATATTAAGGGGGACATTAATACGCTCGAAAAATACCAGTAATCCATTTATATCCATTAAGGCTAGGAATATATGAATTATTGATTTATCTATATACTAAAATTTATACATCGATTTAATAACAACAATAATAATAATAATAATTTAATTAATATAAAATCGTATACTTCGTGAATCGATAAATCACCTTAATCGCGAACACATCGATTATTTTGCAATATAATCATTAGATTGAGCATTATAAACAATTTAATTAAAAACGAATGTGTCTAATTATTCAAATTATCGATTAATAAAATTCATAACCAAAACATCGATATTTCTTGTATATTTTGAGAATTTTATATTATTTAATATTTAATAACAAATAAAACATATAATGTTAAAATTCATAAGCCAAATTAAACTGAGAATTCGATTTTTCCTTTTCTATTAATTTTATATCCTTGCTTAAAGCTCATCTTAAATCCCTCGAGACATCCCTTTCAACTGCTGAATCAGCGTGCCATCTAAATAATAGCTAAAAATCAATTGATATCTATTTTATCAATGCCACTGGAGTTGCAGCTAAATTGCATTTATGGCTTTGCGCTTTTATTTAATTTTGCACATGCAATTTGCCAAGTCCTGAGCCCGTGCTCCCTTCCTCGCTGAGCTTCGGGCTGCTTCTTGACTGTGCTCTGCAGACCTACCTACGCACGGCGAACCCACAGATCCGCAGCTGAAATGGCGAACCGAACTGAAAGAGAAATCCTTTCATACATTTTTCTATACAAACCGCCGCGCGCTGCACAAATGAAGCAACATTTTCTCTCAAGAAAATGCGATTTGTGCGCTTTTGAATGCAAGCGACGTACTGGCCACGCCCCCCATCTACCATCGCACTTCCCAATTTTCCGCCCCCACTGGGATGCTTATCCTTTGATGATGGAAACTGCTCTGGCAAGCGAAAAACTTTGGTAGCTCCAAGACGGCGGCGGCTAATAAAGAGGCGGGCTCCACGCCCCCTTGGTACGTGTGTGCGTGTGTGCCTGCTGACCGGGCACAATTGATATGTTTTAAATTTCGGTCTACAATGTTAAGCCCAGCAAGAAAAAAAATATTTAAACTATTTAAAAAAATATTCCCGTTAATATTTGTCTGGAAATTAATATTTCATGATGTATTTTTGTATTATTTTCTTATTTATTTGTAATAAAATATCCCAAAAAACCCATTTACAGTGCAAGAAAAACTAAAGAAAGTTAAATTTTTCGCAAACCAGATACTTTCCGAGCATTATTCCCACGTAAACATGAGCTGTTTAAGGTATTTACCATTTTCGCATATTTTCCGGGGCTGGGCATAAAGTTTTACAAGTTTAATTATGCAGACAGCAGCCTGAATGAAGTCCGGGTTCTTCCGGGTTCCCATGTGGATGGATGGCCAATTAAAAATGTTAAGTTTTCACGCATACACTCGGCACATATCAAGGATGCTCCTGGGGCCCACAAAAGAAGAAATCCGCGGCGATACTCAAAATGAATTTTGTAATTTATGAAATGCGTTAATTGCATGCAGCCGAGAACAAAAGCAGGAGCCTTCTCATTAACTGCACAAACCGTGGGCAAATTAAAGCCGCTCAGCCCCATTGTCCCTGTCACTGTCACCCCCTGCCCACTTCCATATCCAGTTATTCCCCCCTGCAACATACAATTAAAAAAGTCAACACCTTGAATCGAACACACAGCACACCCAGGCCCACTCTCATACAGGTAATGGCTTGGGGCCTCCTAGGTGAAATCTCTCCGAAGAAACAAAAAAGTTGAACGCTGTGAAAATTTTCACAGTAATTAGCAAAGTTTTTGAGCCTAAAAAACAAAGGGCATCCGGCTTTTTTGTAGGCGCGTGTCAGGCACTGGGGTCGAGCCCTAGTCGTCCCCAAGTAAATGATATGCCGAAAATAGTGAGCTGAGCTTAGTGATGGTGAAAGCTATGAGTAAGTAATTATGTAAGCTTATTAATTAACGAGAAATTTTATTTTTTTAAATAAATCTAAATATTAATGTTATTTTTCCCATTAAAGGCTTGACAAGCAATTGGCTGTATTCAATAACATTTCGACATAACATTTCGATATTATCGATTCTTCGATACATTTCCATAATAAAAATTGCAATATTTATTAAATATAAATATTTTCTATATGATATACGATCTGGATTTTTATTGAAACTTTATTTTTTTATAAAGATTTATGAATGCCTTGAAATATTAAAAACTATAGGTTTCGATAACAAACATTTCAAATAATATATTGCTTCAAAATTAGGGCAACTTTGCTAAACTTGCTCAATACGTATCGATGTTGTTGATACTCCGATAAATTTCAATAATGAAAATCTTAATATTTATTAAAGTTTAAGAAAGCTTCATAGATACTTTTAAATAATGAAAACTATAGTTTTCGATAACTAACAATTCGATTATTTATACTTATCAATACTAGGGCCTTTCTGTACTTTTATCGATATATTTTACTGCATTTATCTTCTCAATAAACATCACTAGCTGCTACTAACCAACAGCAGTCCGGGCTTAATCCAATTTATTTCAAAGAACTTTGTGGGGTAATAATTTGCATAACTTTGACATGAGCAGCCCATGTGTTTTTCGTTTCGAGAGAGGGAATTAATGTGTGTGAAGTGTGTGGTGTTTGTGTGATAATCACATCCATTTCAGGACTTGAACAATATTTTCAAGAGCCACTCAGTCAAACTGAGAATGAAACCATTTATTGCCTGGCTCCTGAAAGGTATTACTCATTCAGTGAGGCGACACCTCTGGCCATATTTCAATTATACGATTTTAAGGCACACCGTTTCGCCTCACAGCTTCCAACTTTCAGAATGAATAAATTGCTGTCCCGCAACAAAAGCGGCCAGAAAGTGCTCGAAATGTATGCAATGAAATTCATTTATTTACGCCTACGAAGCAAACAAAAAAAAAATATCCCACAAAATATAACAAATTAGCATTGAAATGGATATAAACCAAAAAGCGAAATGGCAGCGAATTTTTCATAAAATTGGCAGCTTTTTATCGCTTAAGCTTGAGTTGAGGACGCAGCACGCATCAGGGCGCAGGATCTGAAGCTGAAGCTGGACCATACCGCCCTGGGTAAACATCACAAATCAGAGAGAATGTTTATGCATGAAGCCAGAGCAGCAGCAGCCGCAGCAGCAGCGGCAGGAGAAAATTTCATAAAAATTAAATTGTGCATTCGTGCAGATTTGTACGCTGGAATTATGACACAATATGCGACAGTAATAAATGTTGAGGCAGACAAAGGCCAGGTAAAGGGGGTTTTTTGACTTGCATTAGTGGTTGGCAGGGGATTCAGAGGTGCACAAAGGGAAAATGTTTATCATCTAGAAATAAAGAATAAACTATCTTCAATAAACAAAAGAAATATTCTCGATAGGAAAATTGTTTACATTTTAATTAAATATTTTTAAATACTAAGACATTTTTGGCTTTGATAGAAAACATTTATTGGATTTATTTGGTGGTGTAAATTCCCATCTAGAATGCTTAAAATTCTATCTTCAAACCTCGAAGGATGAGAATTATTTATTTGGGCTTATTTTTTACAGTGCACTGTAACATGGGATTGTTAGTGGGGGATCTGCGTTGCCATGGCAAGCCAAAAACCAACTCGGGCAAAACAATTTTCACACGTGCAAGCTGCAAAAGGTGCAGACAAGCTCATAAATTGCCACAGCCATGATGACGATGCCTCTGCTCTCAAGCTGATGCTGATGATGATGATGATGGGGTTGGAGTGGGAAGCTGGTAGGTGGGTATTTGGGGCAGGGATTCCGGCTTAGGGCGGGTCACAGTTAAAATCCTTAAAGGGCCTGCACACCACAAACAAAGTCGGTGTGCCCCTCCAATGGCAATGTCTGTTTTGCGGATTCTCCTGCTCAAATGCAAATGATCAAAATAATTACATGAAGCGCACTTTTTCCGCTCCTCGCCGCTCCGCACAAAAGACAAGCGCGGTTGCAACTTCAAAATGATGAAAATGAGTTTTCTTTACAAACAAAATTAAAAGTAAAAGGAAGACCGACGAGCACAAGGAAGAAGAGCTGGCAAAATTGCACACCAAATTCAACGATGTGCAAAGTTATTTTTCACAAGTGCTTTGCAGCCCGTCCATGTCGCCTGCATGTGGATGCGGCTGTAAGGATGAGGATGTGGCCATGTGGTTCTGTGGATTTCCGTTAACTTATGGTTAGCAGTCCCTGGCTGTGCATGTTAGCTGCTATCCTCTCCCAGCGCATATTCCTATTTTTATGCTGTGCAAATGACAGCAATTTTTCATAGGGCAAAGCGCTTGGAAAACTCCTCTCCCCCCCAGCCAGGATCTCTTCCGTTTTTGTTGTCCTTGCGAGGTGCCAAGTGACAATAATTTTGTCTTTCTCTGCCCCAGGCCCACACGCCAATCCTCAGCCGGGCTTTTGTTTCGCTGTCACTGCCTAATTGCCAAGACTTTGCGCTGCTTGGTAGACCGAAAGTACCCCAGAACCCCAGAAAAGGCCTCGCTTTCCATCCCAATCCCTTCACAAAAACCTTAAATTTCCAGTCTAAGAGCAACCCTCGAGCGCAGCTGCCTCCGTTTATTACACATACGCAGTGTGGTGCAGCGAAAAAGTATTTAAGTTGAGTGCAGTGTAATCTGTAATCGTAAATTGGTATCATTTGCATGCAGAGAAAATAATGAAGAGGGATTGGAATTGAACTTAACATATTGTGATTTAATTTTGAAATGTAATTTCCTTTAGGAAAAAAATACTTTATTAAAGCTTATTTTTACTACCCCTATATATGAGTGTATTACAAGAAACTGTGGCCTCTGAACTTTCCACGCACTTAAACCCATTTCTCTAGTCCTTGGAAACGATCATTGAGCTGCTTGGGTTTATGGCCACCGATTAAATCCCCCATTTAAGGGAAAATTCCTTTGCAATAGATCGTTGAACCCCAACTAAGTGCAGCAGACATTAAATTAAAGCAACAACTTGTGCGATATTTTTATGTCAATCATCAAAATCAGACGTCGAACAAGTCGAATGCTTAAATCGCTGGCTCGCAGCAAGGACAACTACTCATAACTGTTTGGCTTGCTGTGAAAATATCAATAAAGAAAACTAATGAAGTGCGCGCTGCCTTAAGTGGCTTATTGTCACTTTGACACCCCAGAACACACACACATGCAGGGAGTCCTTCTTACTCGTCGAAGGAATCGTCCTCGGCTCTAGTCTCTCCGTGTGTGTGTGTAATGTCAAAGGGCAGAAGGACGAGAGCTCAAGGCGTCCGTCCTGTGTGTGTGGGAGTCTGAGTCGCGTCGCATCATAAAATCCGCACTTATTACTCCTTTTATGCAACTAAATATGTACTCCCAAGTAAATAGCCAAGTGGGTGTGAGTGTGTGTGTCTATTTACTTTCGGTTAAGTGGACAATGCCGCTGGCTTTCTTCCCTGGAGCTGGGCACACTCGGGGAAAAGTGTGGCCATGTGATTAAAATATGCAGTTAAGTGGGAATTGTAAAAGTAAGTTATATTTATTTCGGATTTAAATATTAATCTTGAATAATCTTGAATCTAAATTTTTGAAGCTTTTACTTCTCCAAAAATCGCATTTCATTCTTCCTTAGAGCTTGGCACATACGAGGAAAAGTGTGACCAAGTGCTTATAATATTCGGAGAAGTGGGAATTTTAAAACTGATTCAATTTTAAAGAAGATAATTGTAAATAAAACAGTTAGTAAATCAAACTTCTTAAACTAAAAATATTCCAAGAATTGCTGTGTTTCTTCCTCGGAGCTGGGCACACAAAAGAAAAAGTGTGACCATGTGTTTATGATATTCATAGCAGTGGGACTCATAAAACTAAGTTCAGTTTGATTCTATTTAGATCTAAAGAAGATAATTGTAAATAATTAGGAAACCTTAAATTCTTTAAAACTTTTTTCCAGAAGAAAATATACAATACCTTTCACTTCATATATCCTTTAATGTTGCAAAAATGTAACATAATATTTTTTTTTTGAATATTTTAAAAGGATTCAGGCTTTTTTTTCCGTGTTCTTGCCCATCTGCTGTTTAGTTTCGGCTATTAGCAGCCAAGAAAGATCCCTCGGGGTCAAGTGGTCGCCGTCGCTGGGGCTCTTGTCTCCTGGCTTGCCACACAAGGACTCACATATATTGGCCGGCCAAGTGCTGGCAAAATATTTACGCAACGTCATTGAGTGAGTAAATGCAATTCATGGCGCTCATAAATTGCAAATCGTGGCGGGAACAAAAAGGAATAACAAATAATTATGAAAGGCAACGGGGGATATTAGAAGACAACAGTCTGTGGTACTAGAAAAGCTTGTTTTTGGCTCGGGAAAAAGCTCTAGATAATTTGTGCATAGCTTTCCACAAAGCCAACTTCCATGGGAAATGGTCGTTGTCTAAGAAAACTTGATTTTCCAGCGACAAAAGTGGAATGTAGAGGGCGCTGCTGGGTCAAGACCAGAGCTGGTCTCTTCAAGAGATTAAAACCTGGATTATACGCCAAATTACTTCCTCATTTACCTTCATTACATGGCAATCAGCACTTCCTGCACGGAATAAAAGAACCCTCTCTGGCAGTTATTACGCTTAATTTGAAAACATTTAATTACCATTAATTATATTTTTGTATAATTACATTTTCTGTTTTATTGTTACATTTAAATGTATGCCCGCGCAGTGCACATCATGTATGTATTATGCTTAGTAAAATCACGCAAATGTTTCATTAAAAATTGATGCCATCATTTTTGTAGAGAGAGAACGACGTGATGTCTGGGGAAGTTGTGTTTTTCGCCTTTTGCAGTATCTGTGTCCGTTGTTGCAATTAATGTAATGGGCAGTTTATTGTTGGATTTATTTTTGCCAGCTTCCCCAAAGCGCTTTTTTAATTAAAATTATGAACTCGCTTAGTTGGCATTAAATAACAAATAAAATAAATTCTACATGCGATTTATAAAAAGAGTTACATTTTTTTGTTTCGTTTTTCTCTGCTCTTCCTCCGGGTGTATACACTTAGCAAAAATATGCATTACAAACTATTAGCAGTGTTGCCCTCGAGCGGGCAGAGGGGGTCGGTTTGGTGGCGGAGGAGGAGAAGTAGGAGTAGGCGTGGTGTACACATTTAAAACCTAAGAATATCATTCGCACTCTGGATTTGAGAGAGAGGCGGAGCATTAGCGATCCATGCAAAGTATTAATCGATCACTGGACTAGCCAGCGTCCACTTCTTAGTATCTAAACTGTCCCTTCTTCCCCCTCTCATTGTGGTAGACCCTCAGGGGCGAGTAGCTTCCATTGCCGTTGCCATTCAGCGACGCTCCAGCTCCATTTCCGGCGCCATTGCCGTTGCCGGCCCCATTTCCGGTTCCTGTGCCCGTTCCACTGCCGCCAGTGTTGCCAAAGTTCTGCGAAGCGGATCCGGAAATCAACTCCTCGGAGTGCTGGGGCTTGGCAGTGCAGCGAGGGGCCAGGATCAGGTTGTAGACACCAAAGTAAACCAGAGCCACGATCAGGGCCACAATAGCCAGCCATTGGTAGCAGCAGGACCAGTACTCCAGCTTGGGGTGCTTCTCGTCGCGGGCCAGGCCAATCAGAGCGCCAAAGCCCTTGCCTGAAGGGAAACAATATTTTAATTAATATTATATTTATAAATATTAAAAATAAAAAGTCTCCTACCCAATCCAAAGAAGGCCAGGACAGCGATGGCCTGTCCCGTGGCTGTGAGCTTCCTGGGCATGGCATGGCGCATGTACAGGATGATGGTGATCCACAGCAGACCAATCACCGCCGGCTCAATCACCTCCATGACAATGGTCAGCCACTGGCACTCCACATCACTCAGGGCCGTAAAGCGAATCACAAAGATGGCCAGGCCGCCAATAAAAATGTTCGAGTGACCGCAGTACTCAATAAACTTGTCCACGTTGAAGAAGAGCACCAGGATCAGGAACAGACCCGAGTAGCACACGGCATTTGGATCGGTGAAGGTCCATCGCAGGTAGCTGTGGATGCTGCTCCAGAAGGTGCCAAACAGAATAGAAATCAGAGTCAGGATGAAGATCTCGGGACTGTAGCGGCGAATGGCGGACATGGGCACCACCAGCATGCCGGTCTTCGTATGCCACCACCATTCAGGCGGACTGAGAGGCATCTGCGAGGCGCACAGCAGGACCACTGCACCCAGCACAAAGCACACAATGAAGATTATTAAAGCAGCCAAAGCGGCATCCTGATTGGGTTCATTCTGGAAGAAGAACAGATCCAGCGGCGAGAAGAGCACCACATAGCCAATGGCGCCCCACACATACTGCCGGCACACCTCGCCCCTGCCCTCGGAGGTCTCACGCACGGCGATCACAATGGCGGTGTTCAGGAGGGTCAGGGCAGCCATGGGGAAGATGTCGCCCAGCAGGCGGATGGTGGTGTAGCCCACAAGGGTGTCCTGGACACTGCCAGTGGTCTGTAAGGATCAGGGATAAATAATTAATATTTTTCCCTAAAAGAAGTCCCAGAATAACCACACACATTGGTACACTCGCTGTCCGAGAGCACGCTCTTCTCGTGGTAGGGATTCACCACCTGGCACTCGATCATGGGCTTGCAGTTGTCGCTGTTGTCCTTGACCTTCTTCAGGTCCTTCATGTACTTGGCCTGCTCCAGGGGTATGTTACACTGGAAGCCCTCTGGAAAAAGGAATTCAAAATCAAAACCCCTTCAAGATATCCTTTCCCAGTCTCTCACTCACCCAAGGGATACTGGCACCAGCCATCGTAGTCGTCGTTCTTCTCCTTCTGGCTTATGGCCGAGCCCATGAGGGCGTCCATCACCACGCTGGTGGTGTCCTCGGTGTAGGCATGGCAGTGCTTCACTATGTCCTGGCCCTGCTGGTTCTTCTGGGTGAGGCACACGTGCGGTGGCTGCACATAGACCTTCTTGGGAGCCGTCTTCACCTGACGCACTGTTCGGTGGGCTGTGGCCTCGGCACTGAGGGCCTCCACGCCAGCACTGTCCGCAGGATCAGAGCTCTCCAGATCCCTTTTAGTACGCAGACTCTCCGTAACGGCACTGGTGGCCTCGTCATCGTAGTCAAACTCCGAGCTCTGCTCCGTGGAGGGAGCCAGAGTCGGCTCCTCGGCCAGCCAGGCCACATACAAAGGCTCGTACAACTTGGGATTCTGGCAACTGTAGGTGCAGCGGGTCAGGTTGATGCTGCCCTCCTTCTGCTCCCACCGGCTGCAGGTGGCATTCACGCCGCACTTCTCCTGGAACAGGAAACCTCCGCTCTCGTCGCAGCCAAAGCTGACCAGGGGTTCATGCGAGTCCGAACGACTGACATCCGGAATGGCGAACAGAAAGGCGTAGATGAAGGCGGAGATCAGCAGGAAGACGGCAGTCAGCACTCGCAGGGTGCGACCAAAGGTGTTGGGGTTTCTGGCTGCCAGCCTATCTGCCCAAGGACCTGCTATCAAAGGACCCAAAATGGACACAAAGGGTGCCAAGATGGTGATGGTGCGGTATTCCGAGAAGTTCAGACCCAGCAGCAGGGGCTTGGTGGCATGAAGGACATGCAGGGCCGCAAGACCTTTAAGAAAATATTTTATAAATATTTTATATATATAAATAAAAGCTTAAAACTCACCGCTGATCACGAAAAACACCACAAACTTGAGCGATATCAACGTCTTGTTGACACGCGGCTTGCGTTCGGCTATGAAACCCATTTTTCCTCGACTTGGGATTGCTACAAACTATCTATATATAATCTCACTAATTAAGCCACCTTTTCGGGGGTTAGTTTTCTCTTTTACGTTTCGTTGGGACTCAGTTGATCATGTTAGACTCGATGGGTTCTGCAAGAGAGAGAAAAAAACAAATTAAATAAGAATTCTATAAGAAATACTTGAAATACGATTCTTAACCGCAAAAGTCACCTTAAGCCGCAGTTACTGTTTACACCAGCAACCTAGGGTTAAGCTGTGATAACTGTCTATACACCCTACCCTTAATATTTCATATCAAACTGTGTTCTCTGCCCAATTTGTGGGAATATTAAAAACCAATCGAGCCATTTGATGCCACCCGTCGATGGTAAACATTCCAAAAATTATTGGAGAAACGCGCTCATAGGCCTCCATGACCGAAATGTAAATAGATATAGCTAGATAGATATATATGGGTGACACAATGGGGTGTCAAAAATAAACAAGTGTCAATAGTCAATAGGCCACAGACGACATTCAGCGCAGCGGCAATACAACAATAATTGAACACACACAGACAGGCCCGACAGCAACAACAAACAATAGTGTAATATATATTGTGTCTGCCCTAGACATAAATTTAAATTAACTGTCAACGAAATTGTCAATGGCACATAGCATTAATCGTCAGCGAGCTATTATAAGATTTTATGATAAACAGGAGGAGCTACAGGGTGGGTTTTATTGGTGTTTTAAGATGTTAATAAATAAATATGTTATGATAAGATAATAAATATAAGAAATACAGTCTATACAAATATTAATTGTATACATATTAAGGCTTTAATGGAAGTATTTTAAATTTTAATAAGAAATAACATAAGAAACTATGAAAGAATTTTTTATTAACAGAAACTGTGAAAGAATGTTTCTTTAATCAACATTAAACTGTAGTTTAATGGATGTTTTAGATTTTTAAATGGCAGAATATTCCGCTTTTAATACCTTGACTAAATAAATATTTATTGTTATTATTTTACAGAAATTGACCAAGAATGCTTCCTTTAATCACCATATTTCCCCAAGATATCATGATAAGAAGGGTGTATGATAATAGCTACACTTAATGCAACCACTAGACAGGGCATTAAACCCACTCGACAACTAAATTGCTTGATAATAACTAAACTGCATGTGTCGGAGGAAGAAGCCCACTCTTTTCTTTTTGTCCAACTCAAATGCAATTTGCAAGATGATACTTAAAGTGAGCCGGGGCACTTCTACTTTGACAATGCAACTCGGAAGGGAAAACGAAAGTGCCAGACGGCATTCATATTTATTTCCAGCTGCTACGCTGCAGAGAGAGAACAAGAAACAAAACAAGATTTTACTACAAGTAGTAGCCACCGAACCGGTTTACTACGAGATAGGCAAATTACATCACCCCGGGCAGAAAGCGAAACATTTGACTGACTCTCGGCCTGCGATCTGTGATCTACGCCCCCTAAAAAAATACAAAATTAAATAGCCGAAGAAGGCCAGCGAGGCACTTATCGGACATCTGCAAAATCTCAGAAGAACCATCGGTTAATTGAAGATTTACATACGATTTATTTAGTGCTTAAGAGCTTGATGTTACACTTCCATAGGGTCCCATCAATAATCCCCGATGGCCTTGCCAAAGGTCAAGCTAAACGCAAACAAAAATCAATAAATAAACATTATCTTTAGGCAGTGAATAATGAATCATCCCGAAATGTTCTTCTAAACTGAAATTATAAATAAAAAGCTGACGTAAAAAATCTGTGGAGATTTTTGTGGGTTATCAGTTGATGGCTGCAACAAATTGCTTCGACGCCAAAAATATACATAAGCTGTATACACAGAGAAAATATAATTATTATTGATCATATTTCTTATTAATTAAATATTTAGGTTTAAATTAAAGAAAATATGGGTTATCATATACACTTTAAATATATAAAATAAAGCATCAATTGCTTTATAATGAGTTTATATTTTGTTAGCAAAAATTCATGATTCACTCAAAAAAAAAACCTCCTTAGACAACTTACAGAAAATCCTCAGTTTAACCCTTGTATTTGTCGAATAACATGTAAGCTATCCTCCAAATTAACTTGAAACCTTCGGTAAATACTTTGTAATCACTTCAGCTTTATAAAACCAAAAACCCCACAGAATATCAATATTATTTCCCGTGTAATAAACTTTATTACTGCCGGCTTATCTCAGCATCAGGCATTGGGTTTAGACTAGGAGGTACGAAAAAAGGTCAAACTGCTAAACAAAAGCCAGCAAACTAGCAATGCATGACGTAAGCCGGCAAACAACAAATAAATAACAACAATCCGAGAGCGACTATAAAAAATGTCGACCGAAATTCAAATTAGTAACCAACCAGCAACAAACATGAAGCTTCAGTTTCAACTTAATGACAAAACGCCTCGCACGCACACCCTAAAAAAAAAATAGAGAAGAAAAACCAAAACCCAATATATAAAACAAAACCATCCGAAACCCGGACCACCAGTGATTGCCCCACATGGGCACTATGTATGACACAGTGCGCTTATTTATGACCTAAGGTAAACTTTGGCCGGCGCTAGCCCCAGCAGTGCCTGAAAAGCCAGGAGGAAAACAAAAAGCACCTACAAAATGGCTACCATTTTCCATTGCGTGTCCATGTAGAGATCGGAGGAGTAGGAGGAAGAGCAGGCGGAGGAGGAAGAACCGTCCAATGGAATTACTAGCGAAAAACCCACGGGAGCCACTGGCATTTGACAATTAACTTGCTGTATAACGCATCAGCTCAGGCGACAAAAATCTAAGATTTATATTCTTCTACAAAAAAAAATAAATCATATTTAAGTCTATGGAATTTCATTTTATTCTCTCTTGAATAGTGCTGCCCTTGACGCCCACATATGCCTAGGAAAATGTTAAATTTTCAAAAGAAATCAAGTGTATTTTAAATATTTTACTTGGTCCAATATGAGGAAAGATCAGGCAATTTCTGTAGTTTATAGTTTTCAAAAAATCAGAGCAGAAAGCTTGCTTAAATAGCTGTTTCTGACATTGCCATTGTTTTTATCTGTAACCTATTCCTGATCAACCTCAAGAATTAGCCTGATAACCAGTAGATTGCAGCTAGGTACTGTTAAGAACTGTAGGGGAACAAGTATAAAATAAAATAAATAAATAATAAATAAAATATATATCTTATGATTTTTTCCTCAGTGCCCTCAGGTGATCGACTGCTTTTGGGTACTTCCCCTATCTAGTTTCATAATCGACGGCTTTGCCGCCTGCGCAAATGTATCCGAGTTTTCTTTGGCGTTTTCGCCACACTTCGTCCGCTTGCAACTTTTACGCTCGGTTGGAATTAAAGCCCCTCTGCCTTTTGTTTTCGACTCCAAAATAAAAAAAAAAACTACAAAAAACCCCAACTGTGAGAACTCTGCGTGCATGGCTTTTATTTTGTATTTCTTTCTGATGTTGTCGCCACCGGGGCGGCGGTAATTATGTACGAATGTAGCCGAGTATGTGCCCGAAAATAGAAACTTAATTACATCGAAACGGCAATTGCCGTGAACAGAAGAGCATGGGTGCCTGGGTTATTCGCCCTGGGTGACCCTCTATTATTTATCAGTTGCCCCGTAAATCACTTTGTAAATGTCAATTAGTGATAAGGCCAAAGACAGGGGACCAGAGACTACAACAATGAGGTAATATATCTGCTCATGCCTTATGCAAATCTCCATTTCTATTTGTTAGCATCGATTTGGCTTGGTTGGCAGCTGTTTGTTTATTCGCTATATTGTTTGCCCAAGACTTTTTCACACCTTTATGGGCAGCTGGAAATTTTGAGTGTTTTTTTCGCCATGTTTACTGCTCACTGTATCTTTATTTTGACTGCCACCGCTAATGTTTGGCTACAAAGTTGCTACTGCACTTGGAAATAAATGTAATGTAGCCATGTTGCTAAAATCGAATAAATATGTTTTTCTATTAAATTCAAGGAAACGAAGTACCTACAAATATTCTTTTTGACATAAATCAATATTTAACTTGTAAAAACTACCAATTTAATGCCTTTATGAACCAATAAGTCTCTAAAAATTTATTTAAGAGGCCTTTTCTTAATTATTGCTGGGACAAGACAATGCCTTTAAAAATTTTTCAAATTTTAAATCCGTTTTCTTCTAATAATCACATTTTTTCTTAGTCTGTAAATCAAACCTCATTTCCCATTGTGGGTCAATTGGTTTTTATTTATTTTTTTGTGTGTGCATATTTTTTTTTTTTTTTTTTTTTTTGGGCTTGTGCTCAGACAGCGAGCCGCCCGCTTAATTATGCGTAACACGACGACGACGTCGACAACGCCGATCGGCGGCAACTGCAACAAATGCAGCAACATTGTGGGTACGTTCAATGGGAAAGCCGCAACAAAGACCGAATGCATTTAGTTAAATTTATGAATGGCGGTAGCGCTCTGGCCACACTGTGCCGATGCCGGTGAGCGGCTCTAATTAACATTTAAAATGCATAAATTGTGCGACCGTTCGAACTGTGTCAGCAATTTGGCGGCGAACATGGGCGGCGAGAGCCGAACGTGGGCTCAATGCCTCAACAAGTGCAGCGTCACCGAAGGTCTACTATATAGACTATAGACCCTCTCGCAAAGGTCTAATGAAAGTGGGGAAAATAAGGGAAAACTTTATAGTATTTCCCTGGACTTGTGCCAGCTTAGTTTGGGCAAAGTCAATGCACGGTTAATCGCGCGAATCGCCACATTTTCATTTCGAATTCGCGCGAGCGCATCGAAAATCCACAAAACGTCCATTTCAATTGTAAATAAAATGCTAAAATTGCGCATAATTCTCGGCACCAGCTAGTGCCTTTTGACATTTAGCTGTCTGCGGGAAGGGAAACAAATAAATGGTTAATGATACCAGCTGTAGTTTGCCAATAAACAAATTAAATCCTCTTTGTTTTAAAGCCTTATAGGCGCGTTTTTACATTGTGTATAATTTATGCATTATCTTCTCTTATTTACTTTGGCATTTTGTCTTGATGGTAGTACAATTATTGAAGTTTAACTGTGGGCTTTTGGGTGGGAAATTAATTTAATAATAGTTTTAACTTAAACTTTGTCTTCATTATATTTTTTTGAATTTATCTTTTCGTTTTTATATAAATATATTAAAATTACCTCTTACTTAATTATATAAATATCTTCACGTTTTCCCCCCTCTTCGAATTATTTAAATTTAAATACTAAAAAAGTAATTAACGTTGGCTTGGGCCGCATTCACCGGCAACTCAAACATAAATGTACATATTCTCCTCTATATCCACTTTTGGCATTTTTCTTCGATTGTATCATAAATTTGTACGCTTAATTGGGGGCTCAGCAATTGTTTACAATTGTAGGCACGTAGTAGCGTGGTTCTGGTTTATTTTCTTTATTACATTTGCATTGGAACGACCTACACGGACGGACCCACACACTCCAAGACACTATATATTGTTGAACGATCGAGTAAAGTACCGTAACGTTAATCAATGGAGTAAGTTATAGAGTGAGTTATTGATGGATGGATGTGTTTTTTGGTTTAAAGGCGAGGCGACATCGCACGCCTTGGAGCCAAACCTTGGATCGCACACTATAGTTTATTAGGCCCATTTCCGTTAGGACGGTGTGTGTGTGTGTGTTAATCATGTTGTGCAATAATTCATTGTTTTCGTGTGAGGTCTGCGAGATTTGCATTGGCATTATGGAAATGGAAATGGGAATGCCATAAAGACATTTTCCTGACTCATAATCGTGTGCTGACAACTAGCCGGGAATGCTGACAGCTCAGCTGGGTCTTGGCTCTCAACACAGGGCTACAGGGTGGTGATAAATAGATTATTCCTGAATTTTATGGGGCTGGTCAAGGAGATATACAACATAAATTAATAAAGGAATTATTTCCAATTATTCAAATGATATTTATACAGATGTCCCTAATATATAAATTGAATTTATCTTTTTATAAATGAGAATAATATATATTTGCTTGAAACCATACTTTCTTCAATCTTAAAGTGATGTTAATCTTTTATTTAAAAATTTATAAAATGTTCAAATATTTTATTTTAATATTTCTAATACATATTTAATATTTCTTCTTATAGAAGAAAAAATACAAAATAATACAAACCAAAATTAAATAAGTCTCAGCTTTAACTGATTAATAATTTTCTGCTATAAATATTTTTTAAAAGCTTTTTAAAGCTTTAAAAATATGTTAATAATTTAATGAACCCAAAAACTTAAAATAAATAATTTTATTAATAATGTAAACCTATTTTATCATAACTAAATAAATCTCAGCTTGTACTGGCAAATCCTTATTTGCTAATAATACTTTATTTTTCCTCAAAGTCTTCTTAAATGTACAAAACTACCTGTAGCCCTGTGTCAGGTAATTCCATAGTATATCTATAGAAAACTCTATTTATAGGCAATACCGCCCACAGTTGTCTACAAGCAAATTACAATCTACTTAGCATCTTTCAACCGCCTGAGAAATGCACTCAAAAGCGCAGCACCCATTAACAGCATAACAACGCTCCCCTGAGGAGCTATTTGGTTATACAGTCACGCCCCTAACCCGGTGCCACACGCAATACATCTGCCATATATTCCATATCCCGAGCCCTGGATCACCTCACATGTTGGCTCGTGCTCGCAGCCGGCTAATTAATTAAGTCAAAGAAATTGGGTCAACAGACGCCAAGCAGGCAAGTGCATGGGAAATCGGGGGCGGGGAAAGTGACCCCGTCGACCCTCCGTGGCTCTTCATGTTTCCCCGAATCGGAAAATTCGTAAAATTTCCAACACAACCCCAGCCAGAATTTATGTGCAAATGTAAAGCCAGCGGAGCCCATGATTGAGCAATTTATAGAGCGGCAACACGCAAGTCACGGGGGAAAATACAAAATACAAAATACGAAAAACGAAAAACAAGACAAGTTCCGATTCCGTAAACGAATCCGGCCAAGGGAGCGGAGGTTAAGTTATGCAGATGAACAAATCCAGTGGAGAATGGTGAACTATTTTCACATAGTTTATGGCGAAAATTCTCTCAATTAGTGCCGAGACAGAAATAGAGATTTTGTCTTGGCCGCTGTCGGGACCGAGAGAAAAATAAATAAATTCATAAATATTTCGGCAAGCAAAAATTTATTGTTGTTTATATTTGAATTGAGTTTTGTAGCTTCAATATGGACCACATAATACGACCCCGATTTTACGGCAAAAATTATAAACAAAAACCGAATGCGATTTTATTGAAATTTCTCAACTCTTCAATGATATTAAATATCTGAGGGGATTACCAACCATCTATTTAATAGCTTAGAAAATTTGTAGATCTCCCTGGGTATTAATTCCCAAAGAGCTAACCAAACAATTGTTTGCTTGAAGTTCTTATTTTTTTATAAACAAAACACAGAGGTAAATAGGCAGCCAAGTCCATTTTAATTGTTATTTTTAGGCCACACAATATGGGGAAATGTGGCGGCTGGACCACATGTACATGTTCAGGTATGTAATTCCCTCAAAGTAGTAAAATCTGTTTGGATTTTCGTGGCGAGAGGTGGAGGCCAACCAAAGGCACTTGAATGCATGTGGGCCTGGCCCGGCCGGTGGCAACTTGTTGGATTTTTGTTTACATTCTCCCCGTGCATTTCATGTCAGGGGCTTAGTCAGCTGTCTCTGCCAAATTGCACAAAATATTCTCGTTTAATTCCTGTTGATTTTCGTATGCCGCCATTAAACTGCCAGAAACTCATTTCAGCTTCAATTTGTTAGTGTCATGACCCCGCGACAACGAATACGACGAGATCGCGTCTACGTTTCTCTACAGATATTTGGAGCAATGCCTCCTCCGATGACATCATCTGGCTGGTTTTGACGCAATATTTTTCGGGGGGCAGGGATCTATATTTAAATACTTTTTAGCGCTGCTCACATCACCAAAAAGAGACGAGAGGGAGGCGAGTAGCATAAGCGATCTTCAAAGACATATTTAAATCACTTTCGAGGGGTTTTGATTAGGTTATTTGCCAGTGTCAGTGCACCTTTTATATTTACTTAATTAACTTCAAGTGGCTATAATATCATTAAGATGTTTCTATTGGTTTATCTAAAGCTCTGGAACTATTACACATATTTTTATGAATTTTAAACATTCTGTGGAGATAAAGTCTCTAGGTACGAAACCATAAATATTAAGTAGTTAACACATTTTAAAAATACTTTAAACTATATTTAACTATAGTTTAACAAGCCTTTTTATTAAAAGCAAAACGAATAACCTGTAAATTACTAACTAAAGTTTTTTTTTAAAGGTATTCCTAAAGCCCTTTCCAAAGCCTGTGATTAAGTTATTAACTAATCAATCGGACGTGCCAATTAGTAGCTATAAGAATTTCTTAAACACTTTTCCAGTATTATAATTTTCAAGAAAGTCTTAATTATTACATATTTTACAGAATTGACTTAATTATTGGCATTTTTTAAATTTTCTATTTAAACATAAGCGCAAGTATAAAATAATATTTTATATTTTCCCAAAACATATTTGCAACACTTTTAATAGGTTTTTGTTATTCATTTGTTTATTTATCAAATGAAACGTGCTTGGCACCTTTAATTGCTTTGCACCTGTGATTTTTTCACACTTTATTATCGATTTTCTGAATGAATTGCGACTCGAATTATTGTTTATTAAATTACTAATATTGATTCAGAGTCGAGTGAATAATGTATTGTTTAATCTTTTCCAGAAATAGTACAATCTTCAAAGGAAATTATTAATTATTAACGTACTGCGAAGGACGTGTATGCCTCATTGCACCTTCCAGATCTAAATCGATTTTCCAGCTTCACTCAAATTATGATATCATAGCCCACAGCATGCTGACTCAATGTACGCGAAATTTGCATTTGACCTCGTATTTTTATTTTTTTCTATGCATTCGCAGTGCAGCGTGAAAATATTTTTGCTCGTGACTTTCTAATGGTTTTTTTTTGGTAAAGTTTCGCACGAAACTATGGTCTGGCTCTTAATTAATTTGTAATTGTAATGGCTGCAGTTTTTTGGGCTTCGATTAATTAGTTAGCGTCGTTAATTGGCGTTATCCGAAAACAGAGTTGAAGAGGAAGCGCCGCCAATTGAGACATCAGTTGCGCAGGCCCAGTGGGGTGGCCCCCATAAATGGATGATGATAACCTGGGGCTTTACCAACTTGGAACATGGCCAGGGGAACTGGGAACTTGTAAGTGGAAGCCTGGGTACTGAGAGCTCGGAATCAAAGTCAGGGGACACGACCCAGAGACGAAGATGGTCGGATGTGGACAAAGTCAAGTCACGCATTTCCTCCAAACTTGATTTCCCATTCCAATGGCAGTAAATGCAGCAAAGGTATTTTCGAAGAGGTTGCTACACTACAGTTTTCAATGTAATTTTTAATTTTTTATTAATTTAATTCATTTATTTTGTATAACTAAAATCTTTGTTAAATTCAAGCTTTAAAATAATATTAAACAACATTCTCTCATGACTTTAAAGGCTTTTTTGGAGCAGATAAAAAACCAAAGACAGTGCAATACCCTCTTTAAAACCGGCCCCCAAGAGCGCCAGCAAGAATCCCACAAAAGGAGATACATAGATACATTTGTAGCTACAACTTGGCTTTGACGTTTGGCCTGTCTGTGGTCCGTCGTCTGTCGCCTGTCACTCGGCCCGAGATACTCGTAAACAGGAAAACATTTCCTCGAATGCAGCCTAAAGTTGAGCGTGTTCACAGCATTTCCTTTGTCTGTTCTCGAAGCCCAAGCTCATTTTTTCTCTTGTAGCATTTGGCGTGGGCAGTCCGATTGACACTGGCGCCGTCTGACATTGAAATCCTGGGCAATTTAACTGGCTTTCTTGGTGTTAAGTCCACCAAAGTTGGTTGCCAAAAATCAAAACACAACAAGCCAAAGTTTGGCCTACTTTCGGTCCGCCAAAATAGTCGTGCGTCATAAATAAAGGCAAACAGAGCAGCCGCAGCTACTGAAAATGCTTCGGGGGTCCATGACAGTTGCCGAAATAGCTTGCTCTCTGGGTACACAGTATCGTATATATATATACGTATATTTAGGCATATATCTTTTGCCAGCCTGAAGGAGGCGACGACGGCTCTGAGTCATCCGATTCTTGCCAATGCTTTGACACACATTAAAAAAAAAAAAAAGAATGTTTGGGGTATGCAGAGAGCGACAGACAAACTAAATAAACATGTATTACAACATAGTTGAGAGCTAAACGAATTCTACAATTTAAATGGGGTTGAAAAGTTGAAGGTCAGTGTAGAAATCGTTGCTAAAAGTGCTCTACTTTCAGAAGACCAAGTAAAAGATTTATATTTTTAATTCTTTGAATTTTAAGAAATTTAGATAAAATTAAATGTGGAATATTTACAATTCCCCAAGCTATTTTATCATTAGTTTCTCATAAATATATTTGATTTTCAATTATTATTGATGCGTATTTCTTATTTTAATTGAAATGGGTTTTGATAACTGGGCTCTAGTTTCAATCTCTAATTCCCACAAGTATACTGAATTCTTTAGATATTTCAGATTCCATTCCAATTCTCAAAACTAAAGACAAGCTAGGAATTTGAATTTTTTTTATTTGCCAATTTTTTTTAGATTCCCCTGGGTTTTATTTATTTACCCATTTGACTTCTATACAAAAAAAAATAAAATAATACAAAAAATAAATAATAAATAAAAATATAACCAACCAAAAGTAAAGGCTACACAAATAAAATCTTAAACAAGTATTATTTTGTGACTTTAAGTCCATAAACTGTCGTAAGTATTCCAAATAAAACTTTTCAAGATCTAAAGAAAGCTATGAAAATGAGACTTAAATTTATACATTTCATTTCTACCATTCCTTTCCATATGACATTATTTTGCTAAGTTTTGGTGGGTATATTTACGTAATTTACAGGAAATTTCTTTATTATTATTACAAGGTTAACGATCGGTCTGAAATTATTCCTTAAATGTGCTACCATTTGGTGACTTAAATGCAAAGTAAATATACACTATTTGAAAGACAATGAAATACAGAAATTTGTATGTTTTCTTCCCTTTAGCAACCATATTATTTATTTACTTTTTGCAGATTATTTTGGGGGACCTGGGTATCTGTTTATTTGCCCACATGCCTTGTCGTTTTCATAAAAAAACACATTGAAAAATATCCTCAACAGATGTGTGGATGGATGAGCTCAACCCATCATTCATACATATAAATGTTTGTAATTGTGGAAAATCAGCAGAATTTCAGAATTTAGCTAACATAATTCCGATACGACCGATCTCCCGCCTATGTGGGGCATATAAACACTGACAGATCGGCGGGAAGATCATGATGAGGTTATCGCCGATGACGCCGAATGATGTCATATGCGGCGGACACACTCGACTGCCTCATATCTAAAGCTTGTTTTCGGGTTTTGTGTTTCAAATTAAGCCCATACACATGAATATCAGTACCTATATAGATATATATATACTATAATATATTTTATGTCCTATTGAGGCTGTGTTGGTGTAGCTACATTGTTTGCCATTAGAATGTCTTGTCTGCCGGTTTTTAAAGCTCTAAAGTTGTTTGTCGGGTTTTCTGCTTCCCTTTTTTTATTGTTTGTATTTTTTTGCTGTCTGCAAAGATCGGCAAAGACTATATACTACCTCATCGACGACTGACCGCCTCGCTTTCTGCAAAATTCAAGTTCAAGCAACAGACGCTGTGCGGGTGTATATATCTGTTTTTGTGTTTCTTGTGTGTATTGAAGAAACACAGAAAGTAAGGCAGGAAAACACACTCTTAAGGTGGATATGTCTTGAAGTTTGGGTGCCTTCTTGGATTTGGGGTGGATTGTCTAACGCTTTATAGGGGTGGTTCCTTCACCTTTGGGGTGGTTTCTACCGCCTCTTCTAACGGCGCGCTTCTTGGCCTTCTGATTGATGGCAACGCCTGGCGTGTTTTAATTCACATTTCCCACTTTTATTGCACAGCCGGCAAAGGGGTGGTTTTTTGGCATTTATTTACGTTTTCACGTACCGGCATTTGTTGGCCACCCTATCGGCATTTTTTTCGGCAGCTAACTGGCTTATTTCTTTTTTTGGCTACTTTATGGTTACTTGGGGTGATGATAAATTGCTTAATTTATTGATAGATAAGGGAAATATGTACAAGTATCTGGGTCAGAGGGGTGCCAGGATATCCTTGTATTTATAAGAAACAATAGAAAAGGTTCCATTGTAATATCATATTTCATTCTTAGGATATTTTTTGTTGCTGCTTAAGAATGCAAAAAGTAAGATTTAGATATTTGATATGATTCTTTTGTCCTACAAAACATACAATGCCTTATTTTGGATTTATGAATGAGTTATTTCTTTTTCAATCTTGTAATTGAAAACTGATACATCAAACATTTTTACTTTTATGACAAGTAACTCCCTTAAATTACATTTACAATTATAAATTAAATAATAAAAGCAAACCTTTACTGGCACCGTTTTAATCCCATTTAACTTAGCAAACATTTTAATTTGGTAATTATTTTTTGAGACTTCCCAGCTTGAAGCACCGTTCCCACCTTGTTTGTGGCTGAACCCACAAACCCATTTAGCCAACTATTAGGTCATTCCCATAAAAAGAGACTCCCCAAAGAGGAGGGGCTCGTCTGCCACTGCTCGCTGAAGTCATAAATGGGCAGAAATAAAAGTGCAATTCCGACCCACAAAAAAGGCGAACGCAACAGTTGCAGCTTTGGTAAGTGCGGAGGCGAAGTCGAAGTGCCGACGTCATGGGTGGAAAATAAAAATGTCAATAAAAATTACAGCAAATTGCCGCCTTTGGAATTAGGAGGGGGCGAGCCATAGTCACACGCAGGACTCGTGGTTGCGATTGGTCCTTTGTTGTAGTTACCAAGGTTACCACTATTACCGCGCCAGCCTGGCTATGTCCTTCGGCCCTTTTGTCCTGGCGTCAATTGAGCGCTCGACTGATTAAATTACCCGAGTGCACAACGAGTATAATGAAGCACAAAAGGACAATGAGCGGGTGATGGCATAGTGCATTAAGCAATTGTCCTTTCAGGGAGGTATATGTGCCATGGCCTCGACGCCAGGCAGTCTCAGCGTCTGGGAGTCGCCGCGGAAATTGCATATTTCAGTGCTTGAACTCCGAAAACATTTCATTGATTTTCTCCTCTGAATTTCCCTCTGATGATTTCATTCTCAGACCCTACAGCAGCTTCTGGGCGCCTGGCGCTTATCCTATCCTTCGAGGCAAATGCAACATGTGAACGAAGGCAAGACTGGATTCCGAGTGGAAGACGAAGTCGAAGGAGGAGACCTTTTGCCTGTTTAGGAAGTCACATCATTTTCGCTTTTAATTTCGCCTCTGACTGTGCCTGTGCCACCGATGACCGCAGAAGCCAACAAAACCAGATGACATCACAGTTTTTGTGAGTGGGTTTGATTGTGTCTGTGTGTGTGTCACTGTGTCAAATGATTGATGAGTAAGCATTAAGGAGGATTTAATAGGAGCCATGGCAAGGATATTCAAGAAATATTCACAAAAACATTGTATTTATTAATTCATTTTCATTACAAGTAATAATTTGCTGAAGGGATATTGTAATAATTATGTTTCTGTATCTTTGACTTCAAAAAGAAACAAGTTTTTAATAGTTTCAAATATTTCAACTAGTGTATATTTTTTAAACTCATTTTTTATCCTGAGCTTTTTAGACTTTTTAATATACAAGTATGTATCTGAATTTCTTAGATATTTTGTATATTAAATCCTATACAATATATAAAGTCCATAAAATCTTATTAAAAAATAATTATAAAATCAATTAGGAAACCAATAATGAATTCATAAACCCTGTAACAAAGCTCCACCAAAAACAAATGCAAATCTAGAAACGTAATTTTATTGACAACAAATCCAATTGCCAACAAAAATTAAAATAAACATTTCAATATTTATATTTCTATTTGGACTGCCTGCGCCATAAATGTTTTCCTTAAAATCGGTTAATAACGCTTCCGTTCTTGTGGCAATTGCTTAGGCTAATTATTCCACTAATCACCAATTGGCTGCTTCTTGTATTGTTATGGGTTCATTATTGGCTATTTATACGATTAC
Organism: Drosophila rufa; assembly: GCA_018153105.1. Lineage (NCBI taxonomy): Eukaryota > Metazoa > Arthropoda > Insecta > Diptera > Drosophilidae > Drosophila > Drosophila rufa. Next base: position 5,910,285 of record JAECXS010000085.1, read on the forward strand.
GTTCTCCATTAACCAAAGGCACACACAAAATATATGTATATACATAATCGAAGTATATATAGTAACAGCACGAGCACTTGTTCGTATGTCTTGGCCAACTGTCGCCAGGGAATTCGAAATCGTATTTTAATTCATTCGTATTTCTCTTTTTTGCTCTTTCTTTCTTTTTTCAAATTCAAATTAAATGAAAATATTTTAGATTCAACACACTGGCTGCCAGCAGACTACGAAAATAAGTTTTCGAGAAAGCAGAAAACTAAAAGGAAACACTATTATTTATATATATATACTTAAGAAGCCAAAAGGGAAACACACCGAAAAGCGCGCGTCGCGCCGCCGCTTCAAATTATAAAAACGTTTTTGTTTTTATTCGTATTATTTTTTTTTGGTTTGGTTTTGGCGGCAGCTCCCCGAAGAAGCAGTATATCTTCGGCGTGGGTGATTCCGACTCCGATTCCGAATCGCGATTTTCGTCTACGATTTACGTTCCGGTTGCGCGTCCAAACGCCTCGCCGTTCGAAAGAAAACTAAACGAAGCGAGCGGCCAGCTCGTGAGGAGAATGTTCCGGCAGCAGCTGTTCCCATTGCCAGCTGGCCCTCTGAGTAGGACGCCAGTGTGACTTATCAGCCGGCGTAAAAATTTCATTGCATACTTCTGGTCGCCGGCGCAAAAGGTTTTCTTCCGCCTTGTATTTATGCTACGAATTTTCCGGCACACGATATGTATTTTTTGTTTACTGTTTTTCGCGTGCTTCAGCTTGTGTCTGGAATTTTCCAACCCTTAGGCAGCACTTAGTACCCACAGGACACATTCGCACGGAAACATCCCCACAAAGGACAGACATACACGTGCTGCAAAAGGAGGGTGTTTTTTTGTGTCTGCTTTAGAGATATGCATATAAAGATATGCAATAGAGCATTTCCTTAATGAACTAGAAAATATTGACCTAATATGCATAACTAAAAGGTCCTTAATAATATGTTGTTTACTCAGCGAGGGGTGGAAACTAAAGCAAATATAAATATTACTTTCGTGATTGTTTTTCACTGGTTTTTAATTGACTTTTAGTGTCTGTCTGTGGGCCTGTCTGGTGTCTGTCTGATGTCTGTTTGGTGGTGAGATTTAAATTATTCTCACGCAATGCATTCGGTATTAATAATTGGGATTACTTTGCTGATATTTAACAAGTGATTTCTGGATCTAATGAATGTAATTTGTATAATTTCCAGAGCCGAGAGCATAACTACTTCATAATAAGTTCATATTTCATATCATTAAATGAGGGCTTAAACTTATTTTAAAATAAATTTAAGGGTTTAATTAAAAAAGATTTAAAATTTATTAAATTAAATTTATCGTAGTAAATCTTTATTGCTCCTCAGTAACTTTGAATTTTCCCTCCAAGAGTGTTGAACTCTTTTTAAAAATCTTTGGTAGCTTTTAGGGTTCGAGGTTCTACATAAATCTGCAATAATTAGTTGTAATAATAATAACTATGTAAATATACTAAGAATAATATTTAAATATAAAAGACTTAGTCGAAAAATGTCCTATATATTTCAAAATATTTTACATAACTTCCTTTAGAACTTACAAATACACATGGCTTATTAAGAAAATATATTTATTTTTTACTCTTCATTACTCCCTTTAGATTTCCTAACCACCACAGAAAAATTAATTTGCACCCCTCACTTTATTGTTATTAATAAAGCTATAGCATGCAAGTGTAGCTTATAAAATATTGTAATTCCTAATTAATCCTCACTGACCAGCACTTACCTCCCCCAAAATGGTAATTAAATATTACCCATGCCAGGTGCAACTACCTTTTATTTACCAAAACAAACTTTTGACTAACTCTCTTTCTCCTTAAAAAAACAGCTGCATTTTCTCTATATAGTTCCCAGGAGTGTTCGATTATGAATATATCCAGAAACAGTTGCTCGGCTGCGTTCAGCTGCTTTCGCCAGGCCCCCCGAGTGCCAATTAAATTTAATTTAAGGCGACATTCGACGGCAGTTGCATTTGTCTTCTGACAACGACGACGGCGACAGGAACTCGCTTTGGGGCTGAATAAATGATGATGATTCCGAAATCCCCCATTAGGGCGCCCGAATGGGGCTATTTTCGATGGCACCGATTAGCCTATTGGCCGAGTGGAGAGATCTCCTTAACTTTAACCCTTTGCAGGGCGCGTGTCTGGGAATGCGACATGGGATGAGAATCGTTATGGGAATCGGAATTGGAATCGGAATTGGAATCAGACTGGGCACGAGATCGACTCTCCGCATCTCTCCGTGCTTTCTATTTTTGGTGTTCGCTCGCGAAAAGCTAAAGAGCCGATCGGTGGATGTGGATCGTTCTGCCGGATTCGTAGAACAGACTCAGCGATTCTCCTTCGCTCTTTCAGTAGAAATCCGTTGGCCGCGCAAATCACACGGATCTCAAACGGGGCGGTCAAGATACAGATACAGATACAGAGATATTCCTCCGACAGATACAGAGCGCGAGAGAGAGGGAAATAAAAGACACACTCCACCTCAGATCGGATCCGCGAAAAAATTGATGGTTAAAATAAATAAATAATTGAATTTTTCGGTTCCACACACATGGCAAAGTGCAGTGCGCGTCGAATAATCGCGATTCCTGTGTCCGTTCCGTAATCCAAAAAATGCTCGATCCCAAGACACACATTTTTTTGCACCGATTTTGTTTTATTTCGAAAATAACCTGCTGCTGCTGCCGCTGTGCCAGATGAAAACTCATTAATTTTCCAAATGAACGTGTGTACGGAACGGTAGTATCTGCGAAATTCGATGTGTGCCGAGACTGTAATTTTAAACGCATTTCTTGCGCTTGTTTTGACATTGAAATGAAGCAACCCATAACAATTGGATAATTAAAACGGAGAAAACGTACACACACACCTGCCACCCATCGAAATATCTACAAGGGAAACAGCTCAGGGAACTCAGGGAAACTCAGATACTCACAGACTCAGATATATCGGAAAGACGCCAAGATGACCACGCGCGGTATTCGGCGCAAGAAGTCCACGCTCACGGAGTTGAAGATCGCCGTAATTGGGGCGCCCAGCGTTGGCAAGAGCGGTAAGATATGGCACCAGATATCGGTCGGGGCAGAGATATAGTCCACCAATAAGTACTTGGCGGCGGCACCAGACGTATCCGATAGATACTTGTGGCATGGATGCCGAGCAACAACAGCAAATTAGTTGAGCAATCGCCGATTTCGTGTATATTTAGACCGTTGTTTGTTTTGTTTATAAAGTGGCAGCAGCACACTCACAGATACACAGCTACACACACACACTCGCAGAGAGAGCGGAGAGATGCACAGACAGAGTGCTGGCACTTTGGCATTGCCAGCCCGCCGCTTTAATCGCTTTTCCACCGCCTTTTCCTTCGATTTGACAAGCGGCTCTGGCCAAAAAGACCAGGCCATGCTCTAATTTATGATGGGCCATGAGCACATCGCACACTCACGGGATTCTACAGTGAAAAAAATTGGGTCTTTACACAGAAATTACCTTGATTTTGAACTAATTTAGAGAAATAAAGTCATATCGAAGATAACTGATCTTGGGGAATAGTTTAAATATTACTAAAAATATAAAATCAGCCAATTATTTATAAATATATTATTATAAATAATATAAAAAGCATAAATGTCCTTAAACATTAACATTTCTTATAGAATTATAGCTTATTTGTAATAATAATAAAATTTAAATTTTCCGAAAAATTATTCATTTTCCACGCTCTAAATAAAATTAATAAAAATTTAATTAATACTTTAATATTTCTAGACATCCTTAAATATATTTCTATACATCAAATTTCTTAGTTTTACAAAAAGTTTTCAAATTTTCCTAAACCTCTTCCTAATTCCTCTTAAAAATTCGAAACTTCCCCACCTAATATTCTTTTAAAACACAAATTTTCCCAAGTGTATTGATCTCATTTATATATACCTACTCAGGGGGATCAGGGATCATGGATCATTGCCGGGCAGAGACGTTGCATATTTCTTTGGTGCGGGCGACTTAGCACAAATTGATGTTCCCTGTCAGACATCACGTACCCCGGGAAGCCCCGAAATAATTTTAATTTGTAACATTTTGTTTTTGGGGCCCCATCGAAAGCGATGATGATGATGATGAGACTCTCTGAGTTTAGCTGGGAAATTTATACTCTGTCAACTTCGGGTTACACCTGCGTGCTATATGTCGCCGGTCAACAAATAATTTAGAATGCAAAATAAAGAAAAGCTCGTGGACAGTGGGAGCCGGATGAAATATGACTAGAAAATATGCTCCTCTAATAAATATGAAAATGTGGAGATGAGAACCGAGGAAAAAGTCAGCAGGGAATGCAGCAAAGTTGGAGGATTGGGCGCGACGGCATTTGTGACAAACGAATGAGCTGCGTCTGGGTTGGGTAATGGATGAGGCTGACTTTGAAGCTCTGTTAAAAATAAATAACAAGATATTAAGTAATTAAAAGCTATACAAGAATCAAGGAATTTTCGGTTTTTATTTGTGTCTTTAAAAAATAAGGGTTTAAATAAAAACGCTCAAAAGTAATTATTGAAAAGTGATAGAGGTGAAGCCTTCTCTAAAAATTTCATAAACTATTGCCAGACTGACAGAAAAACAAAAAATTGTCTATGAATTTAACCAAAAACAAATGGAATTTATACCAATAGGCCCCAAACATTAATGACAAATGCGCATATATGTTTAATAAATTTATTGCTACATATTTTAATGTCATTCAGCCGCAATCTCTGGCCAAATATGTGTGTCTGTGTATCTGTGCCTTCGCCTGCGGCAATTAAACCGCCCACAACTAGATATACAGCCACGCCCACCTACAGCCCACCGTCCGGCGGCGGAATTATAGAATCTGGGAGCCGCCGGCACGATCGGGCGGAGAAGACGCCATCGTCATTGCCGTACGTCGTGCGTCGAAATATTTAAACGTTGACCTCGTGGCAAAATAAAAAAATAATAGGAAAAATTCGGAAAACATAAATTTAAAAAAGCGAGAAAAGCACGGGGCCGGAATGAAATGCGGTGTTGGGAAAATAAATGATGAAAATGTCGTTAAAAAGTCGCGAGGCAACCAAGGCAACGGGCACACGGGCCACACACAGAAAAAGAACACGCTAACCCATACAGGCTTGATTCTCTAAGCTGGATTTTTTCATTAAGAGCTGCAATTAGAGAAAATAATATTATAAGAACATAATATAAATATTAGAGAAATGTTACAAACTTTCCAGTCCTTGAACTTTCCTTTCTAATTTGTTAAATAACTTTTATTATTTATTTATAAATATAACCGCCATTTAAGCCATTTATTTTGGTTAGATTTAGTACTAAAATTTAAAAACTCTTAAAAGTTAAATCTACTTTAAGTTGAATTTAAATGTCAGACACACACAAGTTGAAGCATTAGACCCTCGACTGTCTGACATACTCATTGTCATCCTCGGCTGAAGTGGCGCCTGAGGTTTCGGTTCCCAGCTCGCTGTTGTTATTGTCGCTCCTGCTGCGGGTTCAAAGGACTTGCATAGGAAATGACCAACGACCAACGGCTAAGGACGCACACACACCCTTCGACCGAAGGCCTACGAAAGGACTGCGTTGTTTGTTGGCCCGCGACACGCAACTTTAGGGCTCAGCCGAAGCGGGTTTATTAACCCCACAAGGCGCATTTTCCACCTGCCCCGGTGCGAGGTTGCTTTTCCTAGTCCTCGAGGCTATTCTGCATCCATTCGGCGGCGGTACTTCACGCTCGCTTAAGTGCTGACCCAAATCCAAGGCGAGGGTTACGAGGGTTACGAGGGCTGCGAGGGTGGCTCGGCTTTCAGGAGGGCGTTCCCCTGGTTTACACCTGATCCCGCTGATAGCGGAAGCCGCAATAAATTAAATTCATGTTACGTAAATGGTTTTGCTTATTTAATTTAATTGCAGCCTTAATTGTGCGTTTTCTGACAAAGCGTTACATCGGCGAGTACGATCACCAGACAGAGAATCGGTACAAGCACGAGGCCATGGTGGATGGTGAGCCGGTGCTGTTTGAGATACTCGATACCTGTCCCAAGGTGGGTTTCCTTTTCCTATAATTTTTTCTATATCATATTTATTGTTTTTTTTTCAGGCCGAAGACGAATACCCCAATGCCGCCGAACTGGTCCAGTGGGCCGATGGCCTGCTCTTGGTCTACTCCATAACGGATCGCAAGAGCTTCAACTACATACGCCGTGCCAAATCCGATCTACAATCGGACACACCCGTCCAGCTTTGTGCCAACAAAGTGGACATGGTGCACCTGCGCCAGGTGAGCCGCGACGAGGGCGAAATCCTGGCCAAGGACTTTGAGTGCAAATTCAGCGAGGTCTCTGCCGCCGATCATGTGGACCAGGTGGCCGAGGTCTTCAATGAGCTGTGCAAGGAGGTTCTCGCCTCCAAGCGGAAGTCCAAGCAGAGCCTGCTCGAAAGGATGCTGGGCGGAGCACGTCCCTACAGCCGGGGGAAGAGCGACAGTAATTTGCCAAAAGACTGATAGCGATGATGATGATGAAGGACGAAGAGATCTTAATGTAAATAAATGTACATTTTTTATTAAATCAATTTGAAGGTTTTAATTTAAAAGTTTTTTTTTTTTAAAGATGTTGAAACCAGAGCCAAAATGTAACAGAATCGTTAAAGAAAACATAGAACTTATCTACAATTTGAATACTAGGGATAATAGTGAACTTACATCCTTTTTAGATCGATCAGATTTACTCGGCATTGTTGGCCTGAAGTTGAAACTGAAGTTTGGTCAGTCCTTTAACTTCGATATTGGCTACATTATCGTATTTGTCTCCACTGTATTTGGTTTGTATGAACATCGTTTCGAGTTGCTTGGCAGTACTCAGGGTGTAGGATAGGGCTAGGATTATAGTCCTTAAATTCTTTATCTTGTAAGTGGTGAGCTCCTCCAGCTGGGGAGACCACATCTCCATGCCCAGTGTATAACGCGCCAAAGCAAGGGCAGCGGCGGATATTTGAGATGGCAAAAAGAGTAGGAAGGGCTCTCCATTCAGCAATGACAGCTCGGAAATGTACTGCAAATCAGGGATTGTTGGATATTTTTTGTTTACCTAGAATTGCTACCAAGGACCTACCAGCGTCAAAAACTTGAGTCTATTGGTCATGTCCTCACACATTAACGCGTACATATTGATAAAGGCAAAGGCAGTCGGCGTCATAAGATCGAAAGAGAGTACCTTTAGCATTAACTTCTCCTCACTCAGCAACTCCCGCCTGGAATAGCTATTATAAGTGATAAAGATGAACTCTCTGACCCGCGGATGGTTAATCTCCTCGTATTTGCTGGCTACAAACAGGGCCGTAATGCCCACCAACTGAAAATTGGATCGCGTCGCCGCCACCTTGCCGAGGTAGCGATCTATATAGGCAACGCTGAGGTAGAGCGTCTCCGTGGTCAGCTGATATTCCTCGGCCACCGCCACAAGCCAGTCAATCAGGACGGAGCGCATCGTGTAAGTGATGTCCTCCTGACGAAACATATAGTGCGCCTTCGGACGCTGTCTCAACTCGGACTCGTGGCAGGTGGCCAGGATGTCCTTCTGATACTGCTGGACTCCTTCGTAGGCCCGCTGGCGATCAGAGAACATGGCGGTGTCCTTTGTATAGATTGACTATAAGGAAATGTATAAATAACAAGAAATTAGGGAGTAATTATTTGATATTCACATCCTCTTGATTTATCTCAGAAGTGTCATCAGAAAGCATGGAGGTATCTTCCTCATTGATTGACTACAAGGAAATATATAAACAACATGAAATTTTTTTACTACTCAAACTCACATCCTCAACATAATCAGAAAACATGCTGGTGTCTTCTGCATTGATTGACTACAAGCAAATATATAAATAACATGAAATTAATGATTAATTATTTGCTTTTTACTATTCAAACTCACATCCTCTTGATGTTCCTCAGAAAATCCCGTATCAGAAAGCATGGTGGTGTCTTCTACATTGATTGACTATAAGGAAATGTATAATTAACTTGAAATCAAGGATTAGGTATTTGCTATTTGCTACTCAAACTTACATCCTCTTGATATCTCTCAAAACTCTCTTCATTGTCGGAGCTTAGCTTTTCCATCATTGAGCAGTCCTCGCTCTCGCGGGAGCTGTCCACCAGGTCATTATTATACGACTGGCGATCAGAAGACATGGAGGTATCTTCTGCATTGATTGACTACAAGGAAATATATAAATAACATGAAATTAGGGACTAATTATTTCCTATTTTCTACTCAAACTCACATCTTGATTTTCCTCAACCTTATCAGAAAGCATGGCATCTCTTGCATTGACCTATAAGGAAATATATAAATAACATGAAATTAATGACTATTTCCTATTTGCTACTCAAACTCACAAATTCTCGATGTTCCATAAGACGTTCATTTACGGACCTAAGTCTCTCCATCATTGAGCGGTTCACGATCAGGGTGCTGAAAGGAAACATGGATGTGTCATTCAAATCCACCCTGTGCTCCTCTTTGGGAATGGAGATCGCCTCGAACTGCTGGGTCACGGCCAGCAGCTGGTTCTGTTTCCTCTTTTCCTTGTCCACATTTGTACCCCATTTACGGATATCTACTTCACGAGAAACATGCTCCTTTTTTAGAAAGGGAGCTGGAACATTCCCATATTGATTCTGGACGATCGTATTGGTGTTGCGCCAGCCCAGCGGCTGCTTTGCTTTCTTAGCTCTGGTCGGGATATCGGAGGAGTAGGTCTCCTCGTCGTCGTCGTCCTGATATATCTGGAAGCCGGACATTTTTTTTTTTTAAACTAGTTATTTTTATATTTGGATACTTTTATTTGTTGGAAAATTTTAAGAAATTCCGAGTTGTTCTCCGTTTGAGATTCGTTCACAGAATGAAAAATATGGTATACCAGGTATGAAAGGAGAACAGAAATTGACGGTAAAACCAAGGTCGCTTAAATTTAAATAAAATGTATAGTTTTAAGACACAGCATTGCTTGCAGGTATATTTATTGTTACATTTAATTTAAATCAATATTATTATTTTTTCAAAGTAAGGAGATGCGTTTCGTATCATTTAGCTATTGACAGCCCTCAACATATATTTAAAAAAGCTGCCGAGAGCTTATTTGAGCAAGTTTACCTTGGCGCCACTGAGCACCATTGCTTTCTGCTGCAAACAAAATATTTCCCGTTTTAGACATGTAAAATATAGTTAATGGTGGAGCCACTAAATACCCGTTAAAATTAAATGTATGCCAAAATTATTTAGTAAAAAAAATACCGATTTTGATAAATATGATGATACTCCTGAAATATTGCCAAGCATCCAGAATCGAAATCAAGTTTTAAATTAACACACTTCTTCAAAGTGCAAATAGAAGAGGAGTGCATCTACCAATAACATAAAATATCTTTATAAAAACCTAAAAAAACTATAACGAACCACAAATGAAATGATTATGTTTATAAATACATAAAATGAAATTATTATACAGATATGTAGCATTATTAGTTTGAAGTTAGGGACTAGTTAGTACTAGTTGGTACTAGCAATCCATGCATCCCAAAATAACTATTACTTAACTACCTAATAACACCTCATTAAGCAACAATGTATCAGGTAATTTTAAGAGTGATTCCCGATCTGAACAGTGTGACCTTTGTATTCCTCCCAAACTCTGGGCAAACTTCCGCTTGGAGAGCGCGTGTGCACGACTTTTAATTAGCCAAAGTCAACAAGTGGGCCAAGTGAAGCGTGTAAATCTACTTAAGACTTTCGGCTCCAGACTCCCGCAAGTACTACACTGTGAAAAATAGTCTAATCGGACTGAATTCATATTTAAATTGGTATACACTTTTGTACAGCAAATAGGTTAAATTAAGTGATTTTCGAATTTTATTTAAAAATAGCTATATAGATGTTAGTGATTAACATTTTGCATATCGATAATAATTATTGCTTGACATATCGATATTTACAACTTTTTAAAATTAAGCTTTAAACGCAATCGATAAATTTGGTTATAAATATAAAGACATATATACTTTTCCTTAAAATTTTTGTAGTTGAACTCCTAACATTATCGATACATTTTATTATTTCGATATATTGATCGATATTTTCGATTGAACACGATTTCTGACAATCCTAATTTCATTTTAAATTCCAAACACGATTTCTGACAATCCTAATTTCATTTTAAATTCCACTTAATACATATAATAATGGATTCGCATCCAAAAACCCTGCACTTTTCTCCGAGTGTCCAATTGTGGCCGACGAACTGGGAAATCAGCTCACGGCACATCCATTGTTGACATTGCGTCAGCTCTCTTTCTGGCTTTCCGACCGATCCCGATCTGTTTGCCCAGCTAAAACCATAATATTGACTCTGGACCCACGACGTCTATTATGAATGGGAACAGCGATGATGAGGCGCAGAATCGGGGCTCCAAGTCAGCGCGCTCCGCATTGCGTGCAATAATTATCGCTCATACGCCCCGGTGGACGGGATAAAACCCACTGCAAATGCAAGATCGAGAGACCACCTGGCTGAAGCCCAGACAGGGCGGCTGGCTGCCTGGCAACCGCTAATGGGAAATAATATGCACGATTTTCTTGCAATTGTTTAATAACATTGACGGCTTATGGCATGAAATCTCACAGGTTTTCTCCACCTACTTTTAAGTACTTATTATCTCTGTGTGTATTTTTTCCTTCTGTCTTTTTTTATTATTCTTACCTAATTAGTTTCGTATTTAAAATTCTAATTTTAATTTATGATCGAAAGTGGTCTTGGTATCTGGGGCCCTTGGCTACCGGCTAGCTAATACCGGCGGCTACTGGAGCAGCACTTATATCTGGGCCAGGTGTCGAATGTCCGTCCACATCTTGATTCCATAGTTGTTTGAACTGTTTAGAAGTCGTGCAGCTGGCCTCGTAATTGTCTGGCCAATTGGTGCGGTCATAGTCTTTAATTATGAACCCGTGACATTATGGATTCAGAAATAGAGCGTTTTGCATGGCGAGGGAAAAGCAAGGAAAAATATACTTTCTTTGGGGATTTATTAAATTAACATTGATCTGTAATTATATGAATTAAAGAAGATTATAAATAAATATGTACATATAAGGCAAAATACACCGGATTAAAAATTACTAATGAATACTTAAGGAAACCCCCGATTAGCTACAAAAAAAAACTATTATATTCCCATGACGGCAAGCTCTAGTATTATGAATTGTATTTAATCTATAAATATCACACTTGCTTACATCTCTCACGCCCCTAAATATTCATGAGACCAGCTGTTGGCACGGACATGCAAATGACTGACTGGCTGAATGTTAGGGGTTGGAAACCCGTTTGTACTCTAATTAGCCCGAGAGCTATTGCGATTATAAATGCTCGATCATTTAAATTAGAACCGGCCAACAACAGGTGCGCGCCCCGGGCCAAGAACCCACGTAGTGTGCAGCGGTCGGGCTAACGGTTTGGGCCGCAAGGTAAGACACCTCCTTCACCTTTAAGAAGTTAGTTTGAGATATTAAATCGAAATCGAAATCGAAAAACGAAAATCTGCGAAAAGCCGCGATTAATTGGCACGAAATGGCGGCCAGAAGCCAAAAGCAGAAACAGAATTTGGCCATGCCAGCCGGCCAGGCCAGCAAGTCATTGACTTTGATATTCGATTGGCCAAAGCCAAAACCAAAGCCAAATCAAAGCCAAATCCCAAATACCAACTGGTAATAGCCGCGTACACTTGTTCTAGTTAATTCCTTTGGCTGCTACTGTCAAAGCCAAGCTCCAGCTAACCTTGGCTTTTGGATCTTTGTTTTTCTTTTTCTATTTTTTTTGGCTTTTTATGCGACTTTAATTAGCCAAATCTGAAATGTTGCGGCGGCTGTAAATGAAACGTGTTTCGCTCGCCGCCACCTCGCCTTTATTCTTGTTTTGTTTTTTTATTATTTTCTTCTCTCGTTGGCTGTGCAAGAAACTTAAACAATTAATGAAAAGTGTTTAATTGCAATGTGCATTGGGCTTCCGGCAATTACCAACCAGCGCTCGTCGTCGTCGGTTCAACAAACCCAAACCCCCAGTGTTTCCTGCAACCCTAACCCATTTGCTCAGTGACCTTGACAGAAGACCAGGCCGTAGAGAACCTTATGGCCAGCACGGCACGTAGTCCATGCCTGCTTACTTAGCCAGGCCTTTAGCATAAACCTGACCCAAATCGGATTGCACACTTAGCCATGGTTTGCAAAGCCAACAAAAGCCAAGTAAAGTTGATAAATGCCCAGCCTTAGCTTCGAGTTCTATCTTTAAATATCAAATAATGGCCATCCATAATGGAGATATATCAGCAAATGTCAGTACTCGTACCAAGTGATAATTGGGTATATCGAGGGGGGAATGGTTTAGACACATTCATTTTTCCCCTTTTTTTCTGAGTCTTATGGGTCAAGATCTTTACTATTTATTTTAAATAAAATGTATAAACTAGAACTAGCTTAATAGGGTTATTACCTCAAGTATATATATTTTTTATCACCCAAATTAATTAAACCATAAACCTTGCACACATTTTATGCTATTTAAATTTCCGCAACGAATTTGTAAAGACTCCATTCCAGTGTTAAAACATATATTAAAGCTTTATAGTGTTAGAGAATTCAAAGAATGATAAATATAATAAATTAAGCTTAAGCTCAAGCCAATAAAAATCTTATTTCAAGTTCAAGTTTAAAAACAAATTAGTTACTTATAATAAGAAGTTTATAAAGAAAACAAAAATGTAATAAGCCATTTATTAAATGCTCAACTTAAGTTAAACTTCATAAAAAACCAAGGTAATTCATTTTTAAAACCAATATTGTTCTATCAATTTAATAACCAAAAATTCTAAACCCAATCTGAACCAATAACTGGCTAATATAATTCACATATGATTTAAATAATACATCAGAATCAGTCTCTGAATGCAATATATCCCATGGAAAGCATTAATTTTTACCACTTCTCCTATTAAAAGCGACTTCATTTCAGCACACCTGCAAGACCCACTAGTACTCGCTGCCATCTAAATCAATAATTAGCTAATATATCTCACATAAATTGTATAAAAATTATTTTTGCCCCCCATAGGGAATTCCCAAGACTACTTATGGCTTATATATATGGGGGGCAAGCCACCTGCGAGGGCATTCTAGCTTCGATACATCTGTCCCTTATCGTTCCGATTTCATATTAATATCATTATAATTGTGCGACGTCGTGGGCGTTCCCACAGTCCAGTCCCAGTCCCCAGACCCCTCGATATCGCCCACATCCGATCGCTAATTGCCGCTGTTGCCGTGCACTCGCCGGCCGGGCTGGTATTCCGAACTATTAGCACATTCGATTCCAATTCACACGGCCAATTATTATATCACAATAAAGTCGGACTCGCACATTCGCACACGTATTGTAATTGGCATATGATAAATCCGCTCAGGTGTTATTTATTTATCAGATTTAATATGCTGAGGTAGGTCATGTTTATAAGCAGCGGTCGCTAAAATCATTTAAATACCGCGCCTGTCAGCCACAGATTAATCAAAAAAGGCTCACAACAACGAAAAATCAAATCAAATAGTTAGAAAAATAAGAAAGAAAAGTTATAAGATAGTAATTACACAGCGTGTGCTCGTGTGTAATTAAGACTAATTACTGGAGCTCGCTAATTAAAATAAATTGGCATAGGTTGAGAATAGAATTAAATATGTTTCCATTAGAGGCCCCTTTCCAATTGTTAATCACGAGTACAGGATCTACAAAAAAATCATTTTAAGACCCACAGCCACGCCACAGCCCCTCCCAGATATTTAGTTCCTTTTCCAAACACTTTAGTTTTAACGATTTCAACTTTATTTATGCAGAATATACTCGACATATAGAGAGATATATATATATATAGTTCTTTGATATCTGCACGCTTTGTGCTATGGTCACAAAAAAAATCGAAGTTTTTTGTATTTCTTTAATTGTAATTGTCGTGTTTCTTTGTTTTCAGAAGCAACGAAGCCTGGCTTGGGGACCAACTGCTTGTACACCTATAAAATATTTATATATATATGCGAATACGATTAGTTTTAGTTTGGCTAATTGCTTGCAGAAATGTTAACACTCGGTTGGCTTTCGATTTAAATTGCAACTACATCGAACAATAATAGTAATATTAACAATAAAATTTCACGCTGCATTAAACTTGAAATATGTAATATTCTTTGTTGCTAAAGTGGATATTTTTTGCTTTTAATTACTTTATTATTTGTTAGTATATATTTTGGTCCAAGGGTACTTCATAGAGTTATATAGTTTCTAGATATTTTATATTTTTTTAAACATGTTGTATATAGCTCGACTTTTCATTAAATTAACATTTAACATCTATTGATTATCTTTAAAAATATTTAATATATATTTCCATCTTTAAATTGCTTTATTACCCTTATGTTCTTCCCATTCTCTATGTAAAGTTAATATTTTTAAATTTTAAAGTTTTAAATAAATGTATATTCCCTTTCTTGAGTCATAAAATGTTGTTCCCTAAACACAATCAGACTTTACAGTTGCCAATTTACCAAAAAAATCGAACCAAATATTAAGAAATAAATATAAACCAAAGGCGTAATTATTTTCAATTGCATTTTGTAATTTTATTAATACACAAAACTTAAGTCAAATAATAATGTTTAAACTCTACATACCTACAATACAATACGTAATAGTCATAAGCATAATAATAGATAATAATAATAATAGTACACAATAGTAATATTGTCGTTTACAGTTATTGTACAATGTAAGAAAATTCCATGTTTGTTCTCCGTTTCACATTTTGGATCTTTTGTGTGATTCTATCGCCTTTCGAATAAAGTTCTCGATACCGGGCTTACTATATCGCGTGTCTATATAGTCTAGGTACTGAAGAAAAAGATGATAATAATACAAAAACATGTTGTGTGTGTGTGGGTCTGAGTATACAAGCGGTTTGTCGTGCGATATACATATATATATATAGTACTATTGGGGGATGTATCTGTATCTGAACTTTGCATTCTCAGCTCTCTCTTCACGTCACTTAATTCGCTTTGCTTGGCTTTGTTTTCACATCACTTAAAAGTCTAACGATTTTTTGGTCCAATAATAGTTGCGGTGATAAATATGCGGATGCTCTTAGGATTGGATTTTGTCAGGAGGGAGAGGTGGTGGAGGTGGTGATGTCAACAAAATAAATATGCTTTGGGCGGACAAATAGAACTTCAGATGACAATTAAATAAAATAAAACAAAAAACAAAAACAGTAAATGATCAAAAATCATAAGATGTACGAGGGACTGTGCGGTATGTCAATTTAAAATTAATTTGTATTAATGAGACCGTTGCACCTGTATGTGTGATTTGAGGGGAGGGCTGGGCATTTGGGGGCTGCTCTTGGTTTTCTCTCTCTGCTCTCTGCTCGCTGCTCCTTAGAAGGGGCGTTTCAGCTTGTGAATGGCATTGGTCAAGTGCAGGATCTCCGTGTTCATCTGGTGCACCAGGGTCTCCAGCTTGTCCACAGAGTCCAGGACCTCGACGCGCTCGGTGTGTGGGTTGAAGCGCACCTCGAAGGGGCGGGACATGCTGCTCACCCAGCGACGGAACTTGTCCTTGGCATCCTCGAAGCTCTCGGCCACATAGTAGATGGGCTGGTACTCCTGATCCTGGTAGGGCTGCACTGCCGTGGAGGCGGGCTCGAAGGCGCGGTGCTCGCACTTGTCGCTGATGGCATGGAGCAGCTCGCCGTAGGAGCTCAGCAGTCCAGCGCCATAGGCCTTGATCTGACCGTGTTCCTTGCAGAGACCGAACTCAACAGTGAACCAGTAGACCTGGAAATTATAAGAGAAAATAAAGGAAAACCAATAAGTAAAAGATCTCTCAAAATATAATTTTTATAAAATTGTTTGTAACTTGACTTGTCTCACATTTAATTCTATTTAAAATCCAATAAATCTTTGCCACCTTTCTAGATCAATTTCAGTTCTAAAGCAGCCACAAAATATCATTGAATGTGAGTTTTTGTGACTGTGACTTTGACAGTGACTAAACAATGATCTTGGCTGCGAAAAACGCGAGAAACCCGCTTGTCATAGAGCTACACTTGAGGCTAAGGTCGCCAATGCAACTCAATTAGAAGCAAAAAAAATGCGAAAAATAATACAAAATAAACTCACCGTGGACAGCTTCTCGATTTCTTCGTCGGAGGCACCCAGCGAGGCCAGGCCAATCTCCTGCGAGAACTGGGCGAAGCTGGGATCGGCCAGCAGCGGCATGTGGCC
Source organism: Drosophila rufa (assembly GCA_018153105.1). Classification (NCBI taxonomy): domain Eukaryota; kingdom Metazoa; phylum Arthropoda; class Insecta; order Diptera; family Drosophilidae; genus Drosophila; species Drosophila rufa. The sequence continues at coordinate 5,926,756 of JAECXS010000085.1, forward strand.
GAGCAGCTCGTGGATGGAGTCACTGTAAGTAAATCACAAAAATAATGCCTTGTTAAAAGTGTGGAAAATGCGAGCACATAAAGCAATTATCTCAGACAAATGAGCCACGGCCAGTGTGCCAGTGAGTTCCTGCAGCCAATTTGCTGGGAAAAGTTGCTCCGGAAAAGCGGAAAGGGAAACCGAGGCAGGCAAATGCAATTAGGCTTCACGAACAAAGAGCTTTCCCCTTTGAAGTGATTTTCTACCCCACCGGAAAATGGTTATGTAGAAGAGCAGAAGTTACTTACGGCTCGGGGGTGTGGTACGGCGAGTTGACGTGACGCACATACTGGGTGCTCTGGAAGATGCGGAAGGCCAGCGAGGCGAGGAAGTCGCGGGCGGTCAGGAGACCGGCGGCCGGACGCAGCGAGAAGCCAGTGTTCTTCCTCAGGAAATCAGACATCTCCTGCAGCTGGGGCAGGCGGTGATCCACGAAGATCTGCTCGTCCTGGAGCATCTGGAAGGCGGCCCGGTACTCGGCACAGGCATGCTTCGGCGCCAAATCCTGGACGGTCTTGAACACCGAGCGCCAGGTCTTGACCTCCACATCGGAGTAGGCAATGTAGGGGATCGGATCGCCGTACTTGTAGGCGAAGGCAATCTCGGCAATCTCCTTGCGGCGCTGGCGGTACACCTTGTCGGCGAATCCCGGGTGGTTCATGTCCAAATCGGGCTCGTACTTGGTCATCAGGTGGTTGCAGTTGTCCAGCTCGGAGGCGTGCTTGGGGAACCAAGGGGCCTTCACCGAGATGTTGTTCTCGGCCAGCAGATTTATGCTGCCGAAGGAGCCCGACTGGCGGAGGGAACGGATCAACTGGAGGAGATTGCCACGGGTCATGTCCAACTTAATCAGGACATCGTGTCCAACGCCCTCGACGCGGGATTGGCGCGACTCCACATGCTGCACCTGGCCGTGGAAGGTCTCGATGGCCTTGAGGATCCGGCCCAGCGAGGAGATGCCCTCCTTGAGGCGCACCACCAGAGCGGCGCTCTGTACGGCAGCCTCCGCCTCAGGGGACGAGCAGGCGGCGTTGGCCAACAATATCTCCTCCTCGGTGAGACCGTAATCTGGAAGGAGAGGGAGGAAACAAGGGGAGTTGGTAAAGTAAGATGCAATCATCACGGGCTTAGGGTCACGTAAGCGATAAGCGGGCTACGTGGGCGTGGATTGGTTGCCAGGCAAACGCATTTCGCACTGCCAGCAAGTCGAGCGTAACAAATGAAAAAGGGAAATGCGACATTTCAACGGTTGACTGTTGAGTGCTTTTCCTGCTGCCTTCTGTCCCCGGCACTTTATCATATTAAGCACTTAAATCAATGTCGCACGCTTTTCAAAAGCCCCTCAGCCTAAGTACTACTTATGGTCCTCTCTCCCCGTTCCTTACCGTTCTTGGCTGGCTCCTCGCCGTTATCCTGGCCCTGCTCCTGCGACTGGGACTGCCCTTGCTCAACGGTTTCAATCTCCACATCCTCCTCAACTACACACGCATCAAATAAAAAGAAAGAAAAATAATATGGCCCATGAAAATCATAATCGTAATCAAATCAAAGATAATAGGCTCAAGAAAAGGAGAGGAAATCGAGGGAAATAATACTGAGAAATAAATATTAACCTGGGACATATTCGTTCTCAATGGGCAGATTCTCCAGATTGGGCTGCTCGTCCTGCAGCTCCACATTCTGCTCGGCGGGAATGTGCTCCTCAGCCTGGAGAATGCACTCCTCCAGAGACTCGTCTATAAAATCATAAATAAAAATAAAAAGTAAGTACAAAATAAATAGGAAATAAAGAAATAAGACAAGCTAAAGCACCCACTTGTTGGAATTTAATGTAAAAACATATTAAGGAAATATATATAAAAAATAATTTGCTACTTTATGGGCCAGTTCATAAAAATAAAGCTACTTTTTAGTGATTTCTGGTTTTAAAAGCAAGCCAAATAAAAGACAAATTAAGTTAATAATATTTGTTAAGCAAAGAAAAAAATCAGGAAAGAAGCCAAATTAAATTTCCTAATTAAGCAAATTCAAATGTATTGTTTTCTTGACTTTAATAATATTTTAAATGCTACTGTAAGTATTTTTTTAAGGACCCCCAATTAAAGCCCAATTTCAAGCCCCATTTAAACCCTCTTTAAACACATTTTCACACCCACTTGTTGGCTTAATAAAAAGTACTTACCATTTGCCTTGTTGCGGGCCTCCTCGAGGACGGTTTGTTTGGTCTGCTTGACCACCAGGGTCTCAAAGCGGGCATCGTCCACCAGGCTGCGGCGCCGGGATGGATAGCCATTCTGCAAGAGACAGAGAAGAATCCGTTTTAGTGACAAGCCAGGATATGCAACGGAAATTGGACTCGGACTCTGAGTTGGTTTCGCCTTGACCTTCAGGCCTGGGTGGCTCTTTGCAAACCCAGTTGGCGGAGTCTCTCAATCGAAAATATATATATTGCGCAATTATCGGGACAGAGCTTATGTAAAAATGTGTGCGCGTGAAAGCGCCTCAAAATTTCAGATCTTTTCTTTCAGTTTCTTGAATAGAGCTGGCCGCCATTCAGGCATTGTGATTCAAAGCTGCGACTTTGGATGTTAATTTAATGCGATGTCACCGCGACGCAGAGGGCCAAGATATATGGTGGTTATGGGCTTGAGGCTGTAAGCCAACGAAAATCCCCATGCGATTCTGGGGAAAAATGCAACAGGCAACCGTTAAAGGTTTTAATATTTTTTGGGAAGCCGGAGAAGGTTTCCATCAGTTGCAGTTTTCACTGTCGGCGCTGGGTTTTTGTTTGTTTTTCAGTGGGATTTTTTTGGGCCACCTTTTTTCATTTTTTTGGCTGATGAAAGATGCCCCACTCATTGAATCATTTTTATTGATTTCATATTTTGTTTTGGTCGTCGGAAACAGCGGCAGTGGCAGCATAAACATAAACAGAGACCGGAGTCAACAATGAGGCGCGACTGTTTCGGCCAGGCTAAGTGCAGGGGCAAAAAGGCAGCCACTTTCACTTATTTGTTAAATAATAACTTAACACACAAGACTCGGACTCGTCGAGAGGCTGTTGTTCGATGGCTCTGTCTGGGGGCCGCCGTTCTTAGAGGTGTGAAGTTGGCCAATATAACAGATAATTAGCCAACAAATTGGCCAATTGGCCAAACTGAATTGGCATAAAGAAATGCGGGATCACCAAATGAGTAGGCCCATTCAACAGGTTTTCTCGTGAGTGAGAAACCGAAATAAACCTTTGGCCAGTCACGTAGACCACCACTCTTGGGGATTTTGGAATCAGATTTTGTAATTTATTTAAAAACTCACCTCAATACTGTAGGATTTCTTGATGGCGAACATCTCGCGGTTCTTTTGGGCAGCTGCAACGGCCATCATTTTGTTTTGTGTGTTTTTGTTGTGGGGGGCTTTGTTGGGTTAACAAAAATTTACGCAAAGTGTTGCCGAAAAACACTTAGAATACTATTTGCTTAGGTGCTTGGTTGCGCTTCTCTCGTTTACTTTGGCAATAAGCACTCGAAATGTGTTGACACTTTCACTGCTTATTGGCTCTGGATTTGGTCAAGAAATACGCTCCTGGACTGTCAACTGTTTGCGTCTAGAATTGAGCTGGACAAGAACTCTCGAATTCCGGGTTGAATCACGATTTTAACTGGAGTATAACTGGGGTTCTGGGTTCTCTGGATCCTTTTCGCGAAACTCGAAACTTCGAAAACTGCTTTTTATATTTTTTATCCTTGTCAGCTAATTGTATTACAACAAACAGAGTCAGCAAACTACTTGAGGCTGGGGCGCACAAGTCTTTAGAGCGAATGATAGCGAATCAATGCATGCTCCAGGCCGAGTTGCCGCCGCTTAAATACCCCCAAAAGGCCAGGCCGACGAACGAAGCCCAAAGCCCCCGCCGATCCGGACCGAGCCGAGCTCCGGCGACTTCGGTTTCGGCCACGACGATGACTGGTTTTCGCATGACGCGGCTGTGACGTAGTTGCCCAGCTGGAGCGGGTTCTGCCACCGTGATGCCGTGATGCCGTGGGGTTTCCTTTCCTCTCACCAGACCAAAGCCAAAGCCAAAGCCACTGCCTCAGCAGTGGGTTAAGTCGAGAATCGACCAAGTTCAAGTGCGGGCTAGAACGTCGCATTGGCAGTGGGGCTCGGACTCGGGCCGAGCCCGAGCACGGGCTCTTGGCTAAAAGCGGGGTTAACCATTAGCGCGTGCGCGCGTCAGTCGGAATGGGTAGAATACCCAAAACATTTGGAATTCATTCAGAGCGTCACAAGAAAAGCCTCAGCAGCGGGTCATTTGACAAACAAATAAAAACCAAAACAAAACCATACAAATCTTGGCCCAAAACAATAGACACAGGCCAAAATGTTAAGTATACGACGCGTATGCAGAGACAAAAATGATGCTTAATGACATTGTTAACTTTATTTTAACATGTATTAATTATAAAGAAATATGAGAATCGTATATATTAAATAAATAAATATATAATCTTCCCAAATACTCATAATTCCTTTTACTTATGATACCGGAACTTCTTTACCCAAAAAATATATATTTAAAATGTGATTTTCAATAAAAATATTTAAGAAAATACCATTACAATTATTTCTCCAAGTGCCTTAGCACTCAAAGAACTATAGCAGACAAAGCTACCCAGAACTAACCCCCAGATCCTGAATGACTCAACTAATATTCCCTCTTAGAGATCTAGAGCGGATGCAAATGCGGATCATATATAGGGACAAAGTGAAAGTCAGCAGATAAACAAACCAATGGTAAACAGGAAGTGGCCAGATCACTTATAATATATACTATAGTTAATGTGCGTGCGAGAGTAGGCGGCCAGCCGTATCAATTATATTTTTTAAAAGCACATTTAACAACTAATTTGCATGCGTAAATGTAGCACATTAAACTAAGTCGGCGATAATAAGTACGCTGAGTATTAAAATAGTATCTATGGCATAATTGAAAGCCGCGACAAAACACATCTGGCAAATGGAATTAGCATATTGCAGCTGAGGGATTACGCGATCGGTTTACGGTGACACTTAGGGATTGCATATAGATAATGAGAATCCAAGCAATATCGAAATTATCGTTTTAGGAATGTATTAATAAGACTCTCTGTAAATATATCACATAAATATTACAATCCATACATTACCGCTTTAAATATCGAATTTATCCTTCAATATCGACATTATATCGATTCATTAGACCCATCTCTAGGACGACATTATTATGTATGCATTCCTGTAAACCTCTAAGGCTATCGCAGCTACTTAAATTGGTCTTGGCCATCCGTCGAATGGCATTATATACACTTTTTTGTTTTTGTAAATTCTCATTTTCAGTGGCAGCCACTCGCCGCTGCTTTTAACCAAATTCAGTTTAGCGCCGAACGATCGCAAAACAGCGCGATTTGCCATTGATCTACATATGTGCACTTGTACTTGCCAACAATCCGGTCATCCTTGCAGCCTGCATCGAGGCATCGTGCAACTAACTAACTACCAGTCAGCTAGTAGATCAAATTAGTAGATCAATTCTAGCGATTGGTGGGCTAACGAGCCGATAATGAGCTAACACATCGCACACACAATCCGATCCGCCTCGATCCGCTCCAATCGGATCGGATAGCATTAAGTTATTAAGCCGCTGAGAGAACATCTGGGGAAGGCAAAAACATAATCATTGCGCCTTATAGATTCATTATACAAATTGGATCGATCAATCGAACGATCGTTTTGGTTTTTATGATTCAATCGGCGCTAGGAAATGGATTATGGATCATAAATTATGGTCAATCACATGGCTTTTATGGGGTAATAAGTGCATGGCAATTGAAATGCAAATGCAGTTATCGTACACTATTTTTGGTTGCTTTAAAAATGTGGAATTTGTAGAGCTATAATAAAGATAAAATGTATCACAAATAAATTAAACTGTTATTTATTTAAGTGAACTAAAGGACATTTGCTATGTAACCCAGTTAAACAGTTTTTGAACTTTTGGCAAGGACTTTGGCAAAACTCGATTAATTTGTATTGGGTTTTCGATATGTTTAGCCTATCGGTCAGCCATTTTCTGAAACGTTCACCACTAGCTCATAGACAAATGTTCTAACCAGTGGCGCCCAAATAGGGCTGAAGGAAGTAATAAAAAAAATATATAAAACTTGAAAAGGAAACCCGATCGGAAAAGAAAAACACATATAATATTTTGTTTTGCATTTATTTTTTAATTACTAAGACAATATTTTAGATTGTTAAATTAGATAGTAACCTATTAAGCCTATAATCTGCACTGCGTATTATATTTTCCATTAGTCATGTGCAAAATGTTCCCATATAAACCATTCACATTTGGCTAAACACTTACTTCCGATTTTCGTGCAATAATCTTTTAGGAAGCCAATCAAAGTATTTATAAATTAAGTTTAAGGTTTCCTCAACTAATCTCTCACTTGTACGAATGCCAACTTTTCTTCCTACATAGGTTTTCTACAACTTATTGTCTTGCGGTTTTATTCTCTTTTTTTTTGCATTTGTATATAATATTTAAATTTAATTTGCACGCCGCATAAGCTTGGCTCATTCTAGAGTTATTAGAGTTAGATATAAGACGGCGCAGCAGCGAGCAATATGCAAAGTACACACGCCCAAGGTTTCAGAAGTCACAAAATTGTTTCACATAATAATCGGGGCGGGAATCGGAGTTGCGGCGACTTGGTCGTGATTCATAGAGCTCCATGATCTCCACGGAGGTGGCCATTCACTGGGATTTCCTTGTCCTTGGCCGTGAACCTTTTAACGGTGACTAGCTGCTGCGCTAGCTTCTGATCGGAACGATCTCCAGTTTGTTCAACCAGTTTGTTTGTTTTGTTTTTTATGTTTTAATGTTTTATTGAAGTCGAAGTCTCATGATCAAACCATAATAAGTGAAGCAAACTATATAAGCGATATAGCCTGTTAGGTAGTAGTAGTAGTAGTAGTTGTTCCCTGTCATTAAACAATGTTTAATTGTTGGCCAACAATAAATTTGAAATGGCTCCTTTGAGAACCGATTTCGAAGGTCGATGATTTTGGCTTTTGCAATTTTTAACTTTTGTTACATAAGACGGATTTACTTTTTTCTTTTCGTCTCGTTTGTGATCAATCATCAAGATAAAAGAGCGTTCAAACAAATTAGATTCTATAATTAAAATTTCACAGGCGGCAAACTCGCTGGCAAACGACCTTTTCGGACTTTATTGGGTTTTTACTGTGCCACACACACTCACACACACACACCATGGCATTGTTCTATTTAAAAAAATGTTTAAGTCACGTAGTCCACATTTTTGGCCAAAAGTTGGGAATATCGAAGTACAGTTTCTTTTTGTGTCCATTATTCATTCCATCAATCATAGTTGTCAGCATGAGGGGCCAAAAATCCGGGGAAAGCAGTTCCTGTTGGGTTTTGGTCTTAGAAAAATGGCGATAGAAGAAAAATAAGAAAAGAATAAAATAATTTAGCGGTTTTATAATCTTATAAAGAAGTCTTAAAGAATGCTTAGGGGGAAATGATAAAGGCTAAGGCTAAAATATATATACAATTGATTTATACAAAACCAGAAACCAATTCATTGCGGTTTGTGGTCTCATTAAATTTGTTTAATTGGACAACAAAAAAATACTTATTTTCAGGTTGAATGATTAAGGCAAGCATAATACAAATTATACAATAAATTCATTTTAAATCATAATATTATTCAAAGTCCAACAGGAAATACTTAAGGCTTTATTTTGTCCTGTACAAAATAGGTAATAGGAAATAAATTATGCCTTATTTTATATCCAAAGAAATATATAAAAAATATGACTTTCAATAAATAAATTGGATTTATATTTATCAGTTAATAAATATAATATAATCTTATTTTTTTGTAAATATAAAAGAATAATTGTGGAAACCCAGAAACCGCCACGAGAGTTTTCCCAACCTTCCGCTCTGGGATCGCCATATTTTCCCTGGTTTAATTCCCACAATATTGCAGCCTTGCAGCGATCCAAATCCGACTTGGATCCACTTGGAACTTGGAAATGGAATCCGCACTGGAGGAAGGGAAAATCTCAGCCCTCGTTAAGTGCCCTTGCGGAATGCTTCCGAGATTGCACGAATCTCGGCACTAGGACTGTACTTCCTAGGTGGCAAATAAATGTTATTCATAATTCAATTAAGCGCAATTAATAATACAATTACGAGTCCATTTCAAAAATTCTCAATTTTCAATTCGTAATCTTTAATTTTTTATTCCATTTTCCATTCTACGAGCGAGTAGCACATTCTACGGCTGCGATCTGGGGGCCCAGCAATTATGTGCATTAATTACAAATGGCAATCATTTTTGCTGCTAATTATTGTATAATATTGAGGTTTTGCTTTCCCAAATCGACTCGAAACGAAACGAATCGAAATCGTATCGAAAACGGTGAGCTGTCGAGGGGGAGTCCACCGTCCAGCGATGATATATCAATCACGTGCTTGAAGTAAGGAGTTTGGATGGGGGATTGGGTATCGGGGACAGGCACCTGACGCTTTCTAAGATCCCAAGTTAACCCGTTCAGCGGCTGATTCACTGGGGGCCAAAGATGACGCCGGCTGCTGTGCTCTCCGGCTGTCCGGTGCTGTGCTGTGTGTGTTTTTTATCGCCCGCATTTAGCAGTAAAATTGTTCATTTGAATATGCAAAATAGCCGCGCGCCTCGTTCGCATTTCGTTTTGTTTTTTCGTTTGTTTGTTTTGGTTTGGTTTATTGATTTCTTCTTTTTTGTTTATTTTGCGTCACGTGCGCCAAACAGAAAACAGAAAAAATCCCAGAGTCATTGCAGCGCAGCATAATTTGTTGGCTCGGGGGATTTTATTTGGTCCTTGCCTGCCTTGTGACGTCTTTCTTGCATGAGCTGGCCAAGAAGAGCGTGTGTTGGCGATAAATATTTACCAATTAAATGTTTTTACTGCCTTTGATAATTAAGATTGATTAGGAAATTCGTGCTAAATGCCACTATTCGGGGGAATTCAAGGGGGATTTCGCGAAATAATTATGGAAGATTAAGTGTGCTCGGAGAAAATTGTACCGGCGATGAGTGTAGAATACTAACCTACTCATTATAATTAAATAAGTCATTTAACACGACTGCAAGCTGATGATGCAAGATGATGAACTTTTAATTCACCAGGAGATCACACTGGGAAAATAGGTAGGAATGCAGATTTTATCTGGGATTTACTTGGAATTTAACAAAGAAGACTTTTGTGAGTCAAAACTTATTTGTAAAGCCTGCGAAGAGGTTACTTTATATTCATTTTAAATTCTATCTAGAAAATTAATAGTTTTGTGTGTTCTAGAAATATAAAATATTAAATAAATATCTTAACAAGGTTGAGGGAATTTTTAAAGATATACACACCCCTTTTTACAGAAAAACGTATTTACATTTCCGCATTTTCGATTTCCTTTTACGCATTTAAAATCCACTAGAGTTTAATATATTAAATAAATACTCTTAATAAAATCCAAATTTTCCTCAAATTCTTAAAAGAATCTTCCAGAATTTGTTTTTCTCTGCGTCACGTTCCTAAATCAATTTGAGAAATATTTAACCCCCAGCCAACGGGGAACCCACGGACCTTGGGCAGGACTCCTCCTTCTCGAGGGTTCCTGCTACTGCTGCCAATCACAACTTTATATTTAGCTTATCGCTGATTTTAACGACTTTGCCTTACTTACCCGTGAATATGTGTCCCAAAGCCAAAACCAAAGCCAAAACATTTCCGAGGCGTGTTCCACGCACTGCACCGAAAATAAACGCCGAACTTAATCACCAACGACGACCAGCCAGTGGCATCGAACGAGCCCCCAAAAATGCTGATCGGTAAAAAGTAGCTTTTCGCAAATATGTACGAGAGTATATTTTCATTATTATCGCATTGTGTCGTTAAAAAACCAACCCGCAACGAACTAAACCAGTTTGTGCCACCTTGTCCTACACAAAGAAAGTTAAAATTAAATATTAAAAGCGCCAAAGAAGCGCGGAAGATTTTTGCACTCTGCTTAAATGTTAAATGGTAGTGGAATTTATATATTTACATATATTTAAACATGTATTTATTATAAGGCCAATTAAGTGGTGCGAGTGACGGGCCCACCTCTTGAAATGGTTTTTCTCTTGACCCGATTAGCAAGAAAGGATTCGTCGGAGGGATGATGCTGATGCCGATGATGATGTACTGTGTCCACTCCATTTTGTCAGCTCAAAAATCAATAGACACCTGCGGCTGACAGGTGAGAGGTCAGGCAGGGAACACAAAAACCGAAAAGCAAAGCCCACTCCCAGTCCAGCTTTTCCATCGCTCAAGTGGATGTCACTGTTTCTGATGTGCGGAAAGTCCGAGCGAGTGAGAGATTTGTAAATCACACGAAATTCTGTTTAAAGAGGTGGATTCCCTCGCTGCAGTCGGCATTTAAATTAAGTGCGAGTCCAAAGGAGTCACCACACACTTGCTAATTGATGGCCTGCTTGTCTGTGCCACAGAATCCAGTTGGCTGACTCGGCCTGGTCTTCCCCAGACGCACTTGCGTCAAATCCGAATGCCGCTGCCTACAGCTCTCGCGACTATCTGAGTCACGGCCGCCTGTCAGTCGCGAGATACTTTCAAAAAGTGTAAAAAAAACACGAAAACAGGTGGTTATTTTTCCCAGTTACATGGGGTTTTTTGAGCGGCGCGCCAGCATTCTGATTCTGTTTCGGTTCTGGCACTTTTGCGCTAATTTCCAAATCGGAAATGCTGCGGTCTAGCTACACATAGGAAAAGGGGCTAAATTATTTAATCTTCTGATTAGTATTAGTCAATCTGTTGATTTGGGTTAGGAAATGAAGATATCAATATATTTGTATTTATAGGAAGGCAAAATATGATACAGAACTAAATTAATTAATATTATTACAGAAATTTTGGACTTTTGTTTTCTTTCGTAAAATATATCCATACTATAATGTTAATTATATGAAAACTAAACTAAAATTTAAATCTTACTTGGTGGAAAGCACAAGTAAATGTTTCTTTGCAAATGTTTCTTGGTTGTTGCACAGGCTCACACTAGAGAAGAAATAACATCGATATAAATCGATTTAAAATCGATAATATCATATTTTAAACATTATAGTATACCGTTTAGCTTTAGAATTGAACAACAATCTATATAAATCGATTTTTGCGAATAAAAACATCAATAGATAGATTTTTCCAGTTCTGAGCAGTCTTAACATCCTATGTCATAATTAATAAAGTATTGTAATAAACTCAAGATTAATCTCCAGTTTTTAATTTAATTTTTTTTCTTCCAGTGCACTGGCGAAGACATCTCGGATGGCTCTGGTTTTATTTGTATGTTTTGCATAATTCTGCGCGCTGGTTATTTCCTAGGAAACGTTCTACCTATTTTCACAATGGTAAGCAATAGCTAAGCCAATGATTTGACAGATTTTTTGCTGTTCTTGGGTTTCTCTAAATCAAAACGGGTTTGACCCAAAAAAAATTAATAATAAAAAATAAGTATTTAGCATAAATCACTTAATATGCTCCACTTAACGCCCAGTCTTCGAAAAGCTACTGTTCTTTTTGAGAATGTCTTATGGAAATTCAGCCCAAAAAAAAATCTTGTCAAGGCGAGAGCCATTAGTAGGTAAATTCTTAGCCAACTGCTTGGGCCGAAATGAAGGCTAATTATTACTTTCTAAGGCATTTTCTGTGTTCTTGGCTCAGAGGCGTTAGTTATGCTCGTAGTTAGGTGTTTAGTTTAGCTCCTGTGTGCGGCTATATTAGCATAACATTACGAGTCAAGCGAGCAGCTGCCCATAAAAACAAGTAACAATTTCATTAGACCAGCTGGCTGACTGGCTGGCTGTTTGGTTAGCTATCTGGGTTCCGATGATGTTTAGATGCCAGCAAACAGCACTTTCAATGCTTAACGAGGGTGAAAAGTGGCGACTAATTAGCGTCAAGTGTCAAGAGTCGAGACGAGAGAGCGTAAGGTGAGCTCATTTGTTTGCCGTGCTGTTTGCTTCGCTTTGCTTTGCTTTGCATTTTATGTAATGCAATATTTAATCAACGGCCATTGCATTCTAAAATTAAAATTAAATCTCTCGCCGCCTTACTTTGCGGCGCGTGCACGAAAATTCCATTGAACTTGAAGCTGGGCAGGTTGCTGCCACCTGTGCAGGAAGTCGCTTAAGTTCGCCGCTTAAGTCTTTTGATTATGTCGGAAACGCCGAAGCTCAAATATGAAATAATGTGCGACGCGACGTTCGCATTATTATCTTGTAAATGGCAATGTAAATTTTCAGCGTCTACGTGATCAGCGACCCCAGCAGCCGCCACAGCAGCCCCAGCAGCTACATAATCCTCTTAGGCTCTAAATGCCCCATTATTAATCATCAAAGTGTGGCCAAACATGGTTGTGATCTGCGATCGGTCTTAGGAATAATAATTATCTAATATCTAGCAGATGACAGGGCGATATCTGGTGAGTAAACTAACTAACTATCGCAACTATTGCCAATTGTATAATCGCTCAATCAAAGGCCAAGTTCAAACCGCACCCTCTATAAAGCATTGTCTTAATGGCTAACCACAAGCATATTGACAACTAAGGCCGGCGCAGCTCCAAAAATAAGAGAAATAATCAGAGACAAAGGTTCAATGAACGCACCGAAGGGAGCGCTATTTTTAAGTTCGATTTAATTTGATTTGTTTGCATTAATTGCCGGGCGAGGGTATATCTTTCTCCCAGCGTTGATTCACAAACGGAAGTTCGACTGAAGGAATTCTTGCGAGAGGTGCTCGCAAGGCTTTGTAATTTAAATTTAGAAAGTAAATGGCGCATGTGTATTATTATTATGTATTATATTTATGTGTGTGATAAACAAATGGTGACTGTCTGACTAAGCCAGTCGACGGCAAACAGATTGCATGTTATTTGCACATTTTCCTTGATTTACAACCGACGCCGCCAACTACACACGAAATCAATAAAAGTCAATTCTGACGTGGCCATTACGAATGTAATGCAATAATTACATGTACAAAGCCAAGAAGCTTTCGAGAGGGTGATTATATAATGCCCTAAAGAGCCAATCGTGAATGGCTATTTAATTGTTTATTGATTGGCCATATTATTGTTCTTACAAGCCCTAATAATAGGGTGCAGGCCATTAAAGGGTCTAACGTTCTCATTAAATAAAGAATTTCAGGAAGTTTTTACCAGCAGTTAAACACATATTCATATTTTATAATAAACGGTAGCTAATTTATAATTGAACCAATAAAATTATAGAATAACTCAACATCAATTTAGCATTACAAATTACCCATTCTAACCCCTAATAAAAGGCTTAAAATAAGAATTTAAAACCCCAAACCCTTCAATCAGCTGATATACCCAATTAAAAGTATTTATACCTTGCATATACAATGAATATAGAATGCCTTAACGCCATAGCAACAATTACAAGTGGAACTTGCATAAATTGAATGACCTTTTTGGTCAGCAACGTAACGACGACGCACAATATTGTATTAATTTTTCGCTTTTCGCTCCTCCAACATGATTATTGGGTTACTATTATTATTATTAACCTAAGTTCTAAGCGTGCTCGTAAATTATGCAACACATAAATTTCAAAAGCCGGAGGCTATTTTAGAAGGAAAATCGCAGGCGTGACTAAACACAATGACGTTCCCGGTGTGTGCAGGTGCCACGCCCTTATTCGAACAATTAGAATATTCAGAATATCTGAAATTCCCAAAGCCCCCAACAGCAAATGGTTGGCGTGTCAATAACATCGCAAGAATTTCGCGCACAAAATTATAACAATCGTTACGCAACTGCCGGCATTTAATTAACAAATTGCATTTAAATATTCTCGAATTTATTATGCACACTTGCAGTTCATTTTAAAAATTTAAATGTTTGTGCCGGTTTGACTTGATTTTTGTTGCTGCTTTTTGTTTTGTATATTTTTTTGGCTTTGTTTGTGTTTGCTTTAATTTCCATAAATTTTCAAATCGATTCGATCGAGCGACCCGCTGCTGGTGAATAAACCAATTAACATGCACAATAATTGTGATAAATATAAAAATCGTATCGCGGGTTCTAACCGGATGAAAATCGCTCTTGGATCATTAATCACAAGAACTTGGCTTGGCTATATGATATATATAGAGCCGTGACTCAAAGGCCATATCTTTGATATAGATTACGACTTTATAATGGGTGTTGAAAAGCAATGTAATAGCTCCGCTAATTGCCGGATAAACCCCGGACCAAGAAGAGGGCATTGGATCTGGTTCTGGTTCTGATGCCGCGTTAGTCACGCACCGCGTTTTGGGTTAAGATTTTTATATTTAATTAGCGGCATGTTCGCGGTAATTGGGTGTTTTTCCTTAACCTGCTTTGCACCGCGTCATCGCCCCGAGTCTTGACCTCTCACCGGGGAATTTGCCCTGTCGCCTGACTTGACCAGATGTCAGAAGCAAGATGCCAGAGATTCCAGGGATACCTGGCCGAGCTGGCCCTATAGCAGCCCCACATGTCACCACTCCAAGACAATGTTGTAATCGTAATTGTAATCGCTCCGGCAAACGATAATTAAAGCTGATCAATTGCTTTCAGCGATTCGAAAGCTCTCAGAGACAGAGGCCGGTAAATGGCACCGTGCATTAGCAACACGCTTCCCGACTTCGTGCCGTTCTAGAAGACCTGCACAGATGATCGATGGAGCCACCTATACTAGGTAGAAGCCAGCACAGCTGTCTGCAATTGCAATCTGGGGTCTGGGGTCTGGGGTCTGGGAATTGGAATTAGAAACTGGGAACACACCGACTGGCCAGCTGGTGAAGGGCAGTAGAAATCCGCACTTGACTTGACTCCGACCTGGCCTGCAATTGTATGCAAATGAACGCGTGCCGTGTCGAGAGCGCCTCGCCAAATTGCATAATAATTGCTCGTTCAGATGATGCCGAGAGTAACAATAAATAAATAATAAACATTGGGTTCTTCGTATGATTTTTCGTACAATATGCAATAGAATTCTTTATTGTAATTTACTCGCTGCCGCCGTGGCCGCTGCCTATACATACAGATTTATGTATAATGTGCACTCGCTGCACTTGCTGCATATAATATATATGTTTGTGTTGTGTATATATATATTTTATGTATATATAATCATTATTAATATAATATTTTAGCTTGTGGTTCTTTAAATATGTTTGTTGCTGCTCTTTATGCTCTAGGTACACCGCTTAATCCACTTCGTCGCGTCGCTTCTCATTTTGTTTACTCGTCGATATTTACTCGTTACTCGTTATCGTAATGAAATTTAAAATTTACGTTTGCAAAACGAAAGCTTTAACAACTTAATTGAATACGGGGGCTTCTCTTGTTTATTGTTTTCGTTATATAATAAATATATTTATATGCTATTATTATTTTTATTATGGGCTCTTGATTTATGCGTTACTTGTTACTTTCTCGTTTGCTTTTTTTCCTCCTTTTAATAGCGACTAAGACACTTTTCATTCATATTTCATAATTTTCAATTGTTTTGCTTTCCAATCGATCGATTTCTACACCGTTTAAAGCTACAACTTGAGATGTGTTTACCTGTCTGTACAGCAGAGGATCATGGGATTGGTATTGGGTTTAGGGATTTAGATGAGGCGGAATGTTGCACATACGCATGCGAGCTCTGTGGGTTTTGCATTGGTTTATTTTAATTGCTGCAGCGGAGGAGGGCTTAATGCTAGGACCGTACTAATTACTTAGCATATTTAACAAAAGTTTATACATCTGCTTGGCGTTCTACAAACTAAAAGTTACTCCTCGCTTTTGTTTTTGCTTTAGCTTTAGTTTTGTGTGTGTGTGTGTTGCGAATCTCTTTGATTAGTTGGATTAATAAATATTTCAACAAATTGCCCGCAGCACAAATCGATAATAATTAGTCGTAATAATAGTCGTAGTAGTACATAATCAATAACTAATTTACACACGTCCTATAATAGTTACGAGTTACATTCTGGAAAGTAAACTAAGGCCTAATTATAGTCAGGGCGAGAGCTTTAGAGCAATTCTTTGAATTTCTTGCATCTCCTCTCCTTCGCTTCCTTTTCTTACTCTTTGTTAGCCATTTAAAACAAATTAAGTTCAATTAAATATAAATTAGAGGCCTAATTAGCTACACCGATTAAAATTAATTGTCATTAACAGAGAAGGCTTAGAACCTAAAGACTACCAAAAATAGATACAAACTAAAGACCAACAAACTCTGCTAATTGCTAATTGCTAATGGGGCGTGGCCAAAGTCCAGGGCGCAACTGCAGTCACAAGTAAACACATTGCACAAAAAAAATAAAGACAATATATATAAGTGAAAATCGAGGGGGAGGGCAGTGGAATTCGAGTCTCGCAAATGAATATCAAATAGTCAGTAAAAAAAACAATCACGCCCCAGAGGCTCACCACACATCCTGTGAAATATCTGCCTGGAACAAGCAGGGATACAGAATTGGTTCAGCCAGGGTATCCAGATCCTTCAACACAATATTGGGTAAAACTCACCAAAGACTACATGCAAAAAATTAAACATAAACTCTCTCAAAACGAAACCCTTGGCATACCACTTTGCTTGCTCATTCTGAAACCTTTCTAGACCTTTTCCTTTACTCTCATCGCTGTGTGGCTGCCGTTGAAGCTCCTGATGCCGCTGCTCCTGCTGCCGATCCCGTTGCTGTTCCAGTTGCCGCCCCCGTCAGGTCGTCCCCTTGGAGATCCACGTTGGCGGCACTGGCGTACTGCTAAAACCACGATTGCCTGTTAATATCGTACGGCTTCGGCATGCCCAGCGTGGCACGTTGGTAGGCGGATGGCGGCGGCGGCGGCGGTTGCCCGTATCCGGCTGCTGCCGCCGCCGCTGCCGGCCCGCCCAGCAGACTCTGGTTGAAGATCATCCGCGTGTGGAAGTCGTCGCGCCTGAGGTACTGCTGATACAGCTGCGAGTTGGGATCGGCGAAGGGATAGGCCGCCGCTGCGGCCGCTGCCCGCGTCGAGGGATGGGCCGCCGCCAGGAAGGGATACGAACCGGCGGCCGTGTTCAACGGGTTCTGACTCTTATCGGAGGCATTCCCGCCGGGATTTGCCGTGGCTCCGCTGTGCGCCGGCGCCGGTGGCATGTAGTAGGGATTGGGTGCCTCTCGGAACTGATCCAGGTAGCTGCTGGCTGCCGCTGCCGCCGATTGGTCGCCATACAGGCCCAGGGCTCCTGGAGTGGGCGCAAAGTTGAAGGCACTGCCCGGCACAATGCCGCTGCCCGTGGAGGTCTTCAGCGAGATGGCTGCCGCATCGGCAGCGGTTTGATTGCTGCTGTTGCTGCCTCCGGTGGCTCCTGGGGTGACCGCTGAGCTGCCCACTGGCGAGGATACGCCGCCGGACTTGAGGCCCGCGTAGAGTTGGAAGCCTTGGTGCAGCGCCTGCGCATGCGCCTGCAGCTGGTTGTTGGTGGCAGCAGCCGCTGCAGAAGCTGCTGTCTGCGCCATGTTGTACTGCGGCATGGCCTGGTGTTGCTGTTGCTGTTGCGCCTGCTGGGCAGCCACTTGTTGCTGCTGCTGCTGTACCTGTACCTGTTGCTGCTGTTGCGCCTGTTGCTGCTGCGCTTGCTGCTGCTGCTGCTGCTTGGCTGCCGCTGCCGCCTCCGCTGCAATGGTGGCTGCCTTCTTCTTTCTTCCCCTCTTCGCTGGAGCCTTGACCTCTGCCGGAGGAACTGCCGCAGGTTGCTGTTGCTGCTGCTGTTGCTGTTGCTGCTGCTGCTGCTGGTGTGCGGGATTGTTGTTGCCAGGAACATAGTTACCCGGCAGTTGCTGTGCTGGGTTACCGTAAGCTGAGGCCGCTGAGCTCGAGGCACTGTACATGTGCGCCGCCGGCGGCATGGACTTGTCGAAGTAGTTCCCGGCATAGCCCAGCATAGATTGCATTAAAGGATTGCTATAGGTTTGTGGCGGCGGCGGCGTGGGCTTGTTGTAGGCCGCCAGGTGATGCGTCTGGCTGAGATGATGCTGGTGGTGCATCATGTTGCTGCTAGCATCGCTCACTGCCGGAGGGACAGCTGCCGCTGGCTTATCCGCCACCGTCGACTGCTGCTGCTGCTGTGCTGGGTAGTTGTGATTGAGTTGGGCCTGCTGTTGCGGGTAGTTGAGTTGCTGCGGCGGCTGCTGTTGCTGTTGCTGCTGCAGGGGCAACTTCTGGGCCTGAGCTTGCTGCTGCTGCTGCTGTTGTTGCTGGTAGCTTTGATTAAGCGGCGTCTGCAGTTGCGTGAGATGTGGCTGCTGCTGCTGTTGGCTTGTCTGCTGCTTGTTGCTGCTGGCCTGCGTCGCTTGCTGTTGCTGCTGCTGCTGCAACTGGCAACTGTTGTCCTTGGCAAACTCCTTTGGGAAACCCATGGCCGCCGCCCTGTTGTACATCTCAAAGGCCTTGTCTGGGGCTATGTTGCCAATGGGCTTGCCAAAGGCCATGGAACCCAGGAAACTGTTGAACATTTGCTGTTGCTTGTTTAGCAGGGTCTGAGCTTG
Source organism: Drosophila rufa (assembly GCA_018153105.1). Classification (NCBI taxonomy): domain Eukaryota; kingdom Metazoa; phylum Arthropoda; class Insecta; order Diptera; family Drosophilidae; genus Drosophila; species Drosophila rufa. The sequence goes on from JAECXS010000085.1 coordinate 5,945,479, forward strand.
GCTCTGCACTTGTTGCTGCAGCTGCTGTTGCTGCTGCTGTTGCTGCTGCTGTTGTTGCTGCTGTTGCTGTTGCTGCTGTTGCTGCTGTTGCTGCTGTGGATTCTCGTCTTTCTTGGGCATCTTCGCCGCTGCATTGCCACTGTAATCCATTCCCATATCCTCGCCAGGTCTTTTTAGAGGATTTATCAGAGTGTCTGTCTTGGGAGGCTGCTGCATTTGCTGCATGAAGGTGGCCATGTCGCTGCCATAAGTGGGAGGAACAATCTTCTGTTGCTGTTGCTGTTGCTGCTGTGTGTCAACAGCATCTGCTGCTGCCGCTGCACTGGCTGCCGCATTCGTTGACTGATATTGCGCATACGTGGGATACTTCGGCTTCAGCTGCTGTTGTTGATGGCCCAGCACCTGTTGCTGTTGCTGCTGCTGCTGCTGCTGTTGCTGCTGTTGCTGCTGTTGCTGCTGCTGCGTCTGCAATTGCTGCTGCTGGGGGGTTGCTTGTAGTGGCTGCTGCTGCTGTTGCTGTTGTCCAGGCTGCTGCGACGGCTGATTGGCAGGATTTGCAATGCTCGGCGGCAACAGGCTGCGGGTGAGACTCCACTCGTTGTTCGGCTTGGTGATGGATGCAGCAGTCGAGGCAGCGGCAGCCGTGGGCAGGGGATTTATCAGAGTGGCTGGGTTATACAAGGAGCGCTGCTGCTGCTGCTGATGTTGCTGCTGGTAGCTATCGTGGGTGGCGGGGCCATAGCCATTGTTGCTCAGGCCTAGACCCGTTGAGGCCACAGCACCTGTTGGGGGCACCGGCGGCACCACAGGAGGCTGCACCTGCTGCTGCTGCTGCGACTGAGGTTGCTGGTAAGGCGACAGCACGGGCTGCTGGTACGGCGAATGCTGCTGCTCTGCGGGGGAGTGGGCCAGCGGTGTCGGCGGCTGTGTGGCCGCCGAGGATGCCGGCGAGGGGATGGGACTGTGGGCCTGCTGATGGGCCGCCGGACTGTGGGAGGGCTGCTGCGAGGACTGCTGCTGTTGCTGCTGCTGCTGCGCCGCCGGCGGATGATATGGTGAGTGCTGCTGCTGGTGGTACGGCGACTGGCCGTGGTACGGCGAGGGCTGCGTCTGGGGCGTGGTGTACGGTGAGCTCTGGGGCTGCTGGTAGGGCGAGTGCGGGTTGGGGGTACTCGGGCTCATCGAGGAGTTGTAGTCCGACTCCTGGGAGCGCGGCTGCTTGTACTGGTCGTAGATGGGCAGCGGGGATGTGGAGGAGTAGGCGGGTGTCTTGGAGGCCTCAGAGCCCGAGGGATTGTAGCTATTCCCACCGCCATAGGGCGAGGTACCGCTCAAGTCCGGCGTGGATACGTTCGGCGAGGAGGCGGAGGAGTAGATGTGCTGGGAATACTGGGGATACGGCGAGTTCATCTCCCGGGGGCTGCAGCTCTTGTCCGGACTGCTCTTGGTCGTGGTGTCCTGGTAGAAGCCCACCTTGATGGCCCCGTTCAGGGGATAGGGCGACGCCGGCTTGCCCATGTCGTCGTTGGGCTTGGGCGAGACCATGATGGGCGATGCCCCAATGGGTGAGGCCCCAATGGGCGAGGTGTACGAGCCTGCGGCATAGGATCCGTACCGCTCATCGATGGCTATGCGGGGTGAGTCCGGATCCTGGCTGAAGGAACTGCGCTCAGAGTTGGTGCTGCCCGTGCTGGGTTTCCTCTGGCGCATCGCCGTGGGCAGGGAGAAGTTATCGCCGGCCGGGGATTGAGCCGGCGGCGCCACCTTCGTCGCCTCACCCTGCAGGTCCGGCTGCTGCTGCTGCAGCGTCTGCTGCTTGTCCTCCTCCTCGGACTTCTTGCTCACCTTGGGACCGCCGAAGGCCTGCAGCCAGGCGTTGAGATTGGGCTTCTTCTTCTCCCCCGCCTCGGCCGCCGCCTTGCTGACCTTGCTGAGCTCGAGGAGGGCTTCGAATGGCTTCGGGGGTCCCTCCTTGCTGGGCGTGGTGGGTGCCGAGGTCTCCTCGGACTTACTGTCCTCGTTCAGCGCCTCATCCTCATCCGTGGGCTTGTGGCGCGCCAGTTCCTCGAGCGTCTTGCCCAGCGCAAAGTCCTGGGTTTTGATCACGGTGCCCAGGCTGAGTTTCGGTGCTCCGTCGCATGTCTCTGTGATGAGGGCGTTCTTCAGCTCCTTGGTCTTGGTGGCCACCGGCTGCGTGTCGCTGGTATCCTCTGTCGCCTTGCCAGCGGCCACGTTCTGGATGAGATTGCCCTTGGCCTTGCCCGGCTGCAGCCGCTCTATGGTCCGCATCACGTTCGCCTTGGCCTTCACCTGCTGCGCCTGTGCCGCTTGGGCCGCCGCCTGCTTCTCCTTGAGGGACTTGCGCTTCGCCTCCTTGGCCAGCTGCTGCTTGATGTGCGGCGGCGGCGGTGGATTCAGCAGGAGCTGCGTCGTGCTCGGCTCCTTGGGCTTGGGCAGGGGCAGTATGGGCAGAGGAGGAGGCGTCGGTGTGGGCGTGACAGCGACGGGCAGTGGCGTGGGCATCGAGTGGTTGGAGCAAATCGAGCTGGAGGCCGCTGTGGCGGAGGTACTCCCAATGGAGTTGCCCGAGTGCATCGAATGGGGCGGCGTGCCGCAGCTGCTGCTCACGCTGCTCGCCGTGGGAGCCACGGACTCCGATTCCGATTTGCTGGCCGCCGCCTCCTTCGGTTCACTCACCAGTTCGTTGAGAGCCTCCGCCAGCTTGGTGGGCACCAGTTCCGCCTTGGGAGCGGCCAGGGCCACGGGTCTGCGGAAGTCCGCCGCATCCAGCTTGCTGCCAATGCCCGAGTCGAAGTCGTCCAGGAGATTGTAGCGGGAGGGCGAGTTGCTGGCCGAGCTGAACTCCGTGAAGCGCGGCGTGTGCTCCAGCCAGCGGTTGATGTCCTTCAGGGTCTGCTCCGTCTCCACATCCAGTGCCTCCAGGTTGGTGTTGCTGTTGGTCTGCGGCTGTCCCGCCTTTTGGGCTGCCGCCTTCTTGCCGGAAGCCTTCTTCCCCGAACCCTTGTCGCTGGGCTTGTCAGCGGGTTTGGGTGGTGGAGGCATCTGCTTGTCGGCCCTCTTCTTGGCTGCACTCTTTCCCGGCGCCTCCTTTGCTCCTTTGGTGGCAGTTGAGGATGTTGATGAGGGGGCGGGCGTGGGGGCCGGAGGCTCCTTGATCTTCGTCTCCGCTGGAGCCACTGGAGCCGGAGACTTCTCCTTTGCCGGCTTCTCCACCTTCTCCTTGGGTGGTTCCTCCTTTTTCTTAGACTTGGACTCTGGTGGGTGCTTCTCTGCCTCCGCCTTGGAAGCCTTTTCAGGCTTCTCCGGCTTCTCCGCGTCCTTCGATCGCTTTTGGTCTTTGCTCTTCCGGCCACGCTTGTGCTCCACGGGCTCGGGCGGCGGTGTCTTTTCCCGCTTGGCCGGCGCCTTCTTGGTTTCCCTGCTGCTCTTGGTGCTGGCCGGCTTGGAGTCCTCGGAGGGGGCTATCGAGTTGGAGGCACTGGAGCCACTCTGGGCGGCCCGACTGCGTCGGAACTTGATCACATCGTACTTGTCCATGAAGGGCAGCAGCATCTCCAGCTCGGCCTGCTCGGCGGCGGCAGCTTCTGCGGCGGTCGTTAAAGCGGTTTCCTCCTTGCTCTTCTTGTGCTTTGTTCCGCGGGATTTGTCCTTGTCTTTCTCCTTGTCCTTATCCTTGTCTTTGTCTTTGTCTTTGTCCTTATCCCTGCTCTTCTTGTCCTTGTCCTTGTCCTTATCCTTCTCCTTCCTTGAGCTCTCCCCCTTCTTCCCCTTCTTACTCACCGGCGGACGCTCCTGGGAGCTGGCCCGACTGCTGCTCAGGGATTTAAAGTCCCGTTCAGACTCGCGTTCCCGCTCTTCATCCTCATCCTTATCAGCCTCATCCTGGTGGCGGGCACTCAGCTTTGTGGTCTCCGCGGTGGGCACCTTCTTCACGGTGGTCAGCAGCTCGGAGAGATCGTCGTTAAGGGCACTTTTCGAGTATTTCTTGTGGAGATCAACCTTGAAGGGCGACATGCTGCGCGACCGTGAGCCGTCCTCCTCATCCTCGTCCTCATCCCCGCGTCGCTCCTCGTCCTCGTCTTCCTCCAGCTCGGCGGCGGATTCGGCCAGAGCAGCCGCTGCTGTGGGTGGCAGCGCATCGGACAGCTCGCTGTCCAGGCTATCCTTGGCCTTGCGTCCGCCCTTGCCCTTGCCCTTCGCCTGGCGCTTGACGGGCGTGGGCGCCTTCACCTTGGACTCTGCGGGCACAGACTTCTTCTTATGTGCCGCTATCGTTCGCGCAGTGGGAGGCTTCAGGAGGGTCTTAGCCTTGGCCAGCGTTATGTGCTCGTCGTCGCTGGAGTCGTCGTTGTCGCGGCTGTCGCTCAAATCCGATTCGGGCTCCGTTTCGGGCGCCGCCTTCCTGGCCCCCTTTTTGGTCTTTTGCTGTTGCTGTTTGCCGCTTGGCTTGGCCGCGGACTTTTTGCGTCCCCGCTTGGAGGCAGGCGGTTCCTTGTCCTTCTCCTTATCCTTGTCTTTCTCCTTCTCCTTCTCCCTTTCCTTCTCCTTCTCCTTCTCCTTCTCCTTTATTACCTTACCCGCCTTGCTCTTCTTGCTCGCTGGCGGCGGAGGTAATGGCGGTGGCGTTGGTTCCCTCTCAGGCTCCATGTCCTCGTCCTCCGTTTCGGGCTCTACCTTGCTCTTGCTCTTCTTTTTGCGCCGTTTATCCTTCTCCTTGCGCTTACGCTTTTGGGCTTTTTGCACGGCCTCCTCTTCGAGCTCGCTGCGTTCCTCCTCAGCGCTGCTCTCCGCCCGACCCAGCGTCGTCGCATCCTTCTCCGTCTCCTCCTTGGCCTTCTTGCTGAAGTATTTCTCGCGGAAGACGTTCATCTTGGAGTCGGCGGCCGGATAGCTGAGGTTGGGATCATCGTCCTCGTCGTCGGAGAGATTATCAAAGTACTTCTTGGTGGCCTTCTCGAAGGCATCCTGCAGATTGTTCACCATTTCCGTGTATTCTGTGGAGAGATAATAGTATTTTTAATGTTTAAATGTAAGAATTGATTTTATTTATATTTTACCATTATTGTGCCCATTGTACAATCTGCAGTTGTTGACAATCAAGCGGAAATCGTTGCGAAATTCGCTAAATTTGTGATATTCCCCACTGTCCAGCTTGTCCTCCATCTTGAGCAGGTCCATGGGTCTGTGGAGGGGAATAAATGGGAGTCAATAGAGGATCATAAAAAGTACAGGTGGGAAAAAATCGATTGCAATATCGATATTATCGATTCTTTTTTTTCGGTCCAACATCGATTCTATTTTGGCAGAATCGATGTATCGTGAACCATTCATCTTTTGGATCATCAATGGCTTTTAATAATAAAATAATTTCATGTTCTGGAAACCTAATTTATATTCGCTTTTTATGTTATAAAAACGAATTCTTTCGTTATTTATGTTTGAAAAACTTATAACTTTTCCTTATTTATATTATAAAAATGTTTTTTTGGTTTGCTCTTTATATTTATTAGTATATGATCTCCATGAATTGATTTCTATAAATTAAAAAAAAAATAATAATAATCGATTTAATCGATGTTTTTTTCTAAAAGATCGAAAAAAAATCGATGCATTGAGAATCGATTTTTTCCCAGCTCTAATAAAAAGGGCTGTCCATATATTACGTAATCAGTGTCCAAGAACCCCCTCCCCATATAACAATCATTTCGCTGACAACCTCCCCCCATATATGGACAGCCCCAAAGTAGTTTTAGTTCTGAGAAATCTAATAAATAAATTCATATTTCACTCTATTTAAGCTCCAAACTCACCTCCTGATGATGGAGTAATAGCGTGGCGCTATATCCTCCTCCACGGGATCCATAAATGGCCAGGCATCGCGATGGTTCTTCACGTAGACCAGGACCTTGTGCATTCCAATTTGCAGGACCTCCTCCGTTTCGGTGAAGCTAAGAATATTCGCATGATTGGAGGAGTTGTACGTTGTTGAGTTGTTGTTGTTGGTTGGTGTTGGTGTGATTACTGTGTTGGTGTAGTTGTACATGGTTGTCGTTGTTGTTGTCGGGTGGTGGGTATTTGTATTGGTATTGGTGTGGTGGGTTAGGGAGTGGTGCGACTTGGACTTGTGTTTGTTACTGTTACTGTTACTGTGACTGTGGTGAAGGTGATGGTGATGATGATGGTGTTTATGGTGGGTGTTGTTATTGTTGTTATTATTGTTGTTATTATTATTGTTGTTGTTGTTATTCTGATTATGATTATGATATCCCTGCGACGTTGCGGTCGTTGTTGTCGTTCCTGCCGCCGTTGGTGAATGGCTGTTGTTGTTATTATTATTACTTTTGTTGTTGTTGTTGTGACTGTGGTGCGACGCGTGCTTATGGTTGTTGTTGTTGTTGTTAAGGCTGCTGTTGTTGTTGGTAGTGGTGCTACGGTCTCTACTATTTACAGGGCTACATTTATCGATATATCGATATTTTGTTGTTATCGATGTTTTTGTTGGGGTTCGGTTTTTGGTTGATGATCAACAGTCGGAATGTTTTTTATTTTGATCGTTTTTTTTTTTTTTTTTTTGGGTGGGTGGGTACAAAAGTTTACAATAACAATGATAAATATGTTAATCAATTGATCACATTATATACAATTCGATGGGTGTGGGTGGTGATTGTACGAAAGGAAGCAGAGACAACATGCAAAGGGAACTAAAAGTGGAAGGGAACTAAGGTAGAACTAAGGTAGAACAACGCAACAGTTGAGGAAATATAAAAGAAAAGCCTGCCACAGCAGCGGACCCAACTAAACAATAAACAAAATCAACAACAATACAAAAGCTGAGCATCATGAGTGGTTGGTTTGTGCATTAAAGATACAATTATACCTTGATTTAAATTAATCCCAGAAGAATGACATTTTTTTGGTATCTTGACAACCTTTAAACTGTCCCTCTTATTTTCATTCGGAAACTTGAACACAGGCGGCGGATTTGTATTAATGCGGAAACTTAGAATCGAACTGATTTTGGGGTTCAATCACAAAATAATTATTCATAAATCAAGTATGTTTTCATTAGCTAAATCAATTATGCAATAATGTTCTTGAAACATCAAAGAATGAAAACCAATGATCCTTTGCAATTAACATTATCGCAATGTATTTTAAAATAATTATTTCTTGTTCTGACGAATCTGAGTCCGATAGCCAAATGACAAACGGAAAGTTTTCGTGAGTTTCCGTTCGGAAGTTAACAGAGGGAAATTCAAATCCGTTAGGATTATTCGGAAGTGAAAACTAGAACAGGTCAGGGAAATAATTTCCATGTAGATTTTTCGGAAGTGGAAACTGGAACAGGCCTGTACATTTTAAAAAATGTATAAACAAGAAAAAATTAAAAGAAAGCTCAATACCTTTAGGGAAAGACTCTAGAAAGTTCCGTAAAATTCGTAACATATCTAGAAAGTTAATGCACTTTCGCTTCAAGTTCCACAGTCAAGAAATAAATTGTATCTTTATCATGATGCCCCATGATAATCCCAACAGGCAAGCAGAAGCATAAAGAATGAAGTGATCAAAGAATATGCCGCGAGTAAGTACGGATGATAGTACGATTGTGTCGTGTCTGGGGGGGATCGAGTCTCTCCACTCTCACTTACTCATCGCCACTCTTGTCCGAGTAGGCACCGCTCTGCCGCTCCGCCTTGCTGGACGACGAGGATGCCGATGACGAACCCTTCTTGGGCTTGCCCGTGCCCGTGCCCGTGCCCGCTTCCGCCTTGCTCAGGTTCCGTTCCGCCTTGTCCGCCACCTTGCTGCTGCTGCTGCCGCTCCCGCTGCTGTTGAGCACGGCCTTTTGCTTCTTGGAGCGCACGGTGCTGGCCGTGCTGCTGCTGCTGGTGGCGCTACTCTGCTCCTGCGCCTGCTGCTCTGGTGGCTGCTGTTCCGTTTGACTTCCTGCTCCTCCTCCGGCCGGTATGAATATGTTGCCAGTCAGCGAACTGAGCGAGTTGTTTGTCTGCCTGCCGGGCAACTTGACATTGGCCGCTGGCGCCATCGAGGGAGCCGCTATTGCTGGTGGCTCTGGTTCTGGTTCCACCTGCTCCGATTCCGATTCGCTATCATGTGCCACCGATGGAGACGGCAGACTCAGATCGGCGATGCTGGTGGCCACGGCTATGGCCGCCGAGTTGGTGTCCAGCAGTTGCAGCTGCCTGCAAAAGTTCTCCTTGTCCTCGGGACTTAGAGAGGTGCTTGTTGAGGTTGTCTCCGGGGTCTCCGCCTGCGGCTGTTGCTGGTGGCCACTGCGTCGTCGCTTTGGCTGGCCACTGTGGTTGCTGCTGCTGCTGTTGGTGTTGCTGTTACTGTTGCTGTTTTGGTTATTGTTGTGGTCGTCCTCGCCCTCGTCTGCCTCTGAGGCATGCTTGTGGCGCCGGCGATGGTGATGATGAGCGCGTTCCCTCTCCCGCTCGCGATGATGCCGCTTCTTTTGCCTTTTGCCCGACTTTTTCTTCTTGTGATGGTGATGATGATGATGGTGGTGGTGGTGATGGTTGCTCTTGCTCTTCAATTCCGCCGGCGTTTGCGATTTCGGGGTCTCTGGCGAGCGAAAATCGTTGTCGGTGGCTGCTGAGACAGCTAATAATTCTTCTTGATCCTCTTGTTGCTGGTGCTCGTCTTGGGGCTGCTGATATGGCTGCTGCTGCTGCTGCTCCGCGTCGAGGGCCTCGTCGTCGTCTGCGTCGTCGTCTTCGTCGTCGTTTTCTGGCGAGAGGCAGAAGGTTTCCCTGTGGCACAGAAATTCGCTCGAATTAGTTGTGGTTGTTCGTCTGAGGGAGCTTGCGTAGGTTGAAATACCACTGGCCGTCGATGTGGATTGCGATCTAGGGAGAGTGGGGAATAAATTGATAAAGAGATTAAAATAAAGTCAATAAATTAAGTTAGTAAATTAAGTCAGTGGGATTTAACTTTCTAAAAGCGATCATGGTTTGATTTTGTAGTGAAAGGATGGAAATAAATGGTTTTAATTAGAGCTGGTAAAAAATTCTCAAAAAAAAAAAACTTTCTTTGATATAAATAAAAAAAAGTTATAAGTAAATAACCAAAGAATTCGTTTTTATAACATAAAAAGTATATTCGCTTTTTATGCTTTCCGGAACATAAAAAAAAAGAAATTATTTTATTATCAAAAACCATTGATGATCCAAAAGATCACGATACATCGATTCTGCCAAAATAGAATCGATGTTGGACCGAAAAAAAAAGAATCGATAGTATCGATATTGCAATCGATTTTTTCTCAGCTCTAGTTTCAATATCATATTAACTCATATCAATAAAAAGCGCGTTAAATGGTTAATAAAATGATACTTTTTATATCAAAAAATGCTCAGGCTTTCTACTGATATGATTTTCATACGATAAATCCGTGTCTGGGTCATGATTCTCTCGCTGTCTGTGGCTCGTGAATGAAATGGTTGCTAATAACACGAACTTAAGGCCAAATTTAGGGGTTAAATCGAATGGAAATATATATAAATAGAAAAAGCATGCTTACAGAGTTCTTTTTTTGAAAACGAAATCCAACCAATTCTCCCATACACAAAAACTAAACTTTGGGGGGGCAAAACTGAAATTAACTGCTGGTCCTCGTTCCGCTCATCCTGGTCCCGGGCTTCTCTTCGTTTCACGTCGATGGATGCTGGCGATAGTGTTTGAATCTGATTTGATTTGGTTTTCAACTCAAATGGCAGGCGAACAAATCATAACAAATTGTACGGCAACTCAAAAGATCAATTGAGAACGTAAATCAAAGATGCTTTTGGTGTTGCAAGTGTGGTGGCTGCTGTGTGGGTGAAATGAGGCCGAGGATTCCGCCAGCCCGTTTACGAGGCAGCGCGTGCTAACCGTCTGCGTGTGCGCTGCTGCTGCTGCTGCTGTTGTAGCTGCTGCTGCTGTTGTTGCTGCTGCTGCTGCTGCTGCTGTTGCTGCTGCTGCTGCGTGGGCGGTGCCAGCCAGTGTGCGTTCTGCCGCTCCTGATAGAGATTCTCGCGCTCCCTGCGCTGACGCTCCTCCTCCTGGCGGGCCTTGAGCTCCACGAGATTGCGGATGCGACTGGAGTTGCGCACTTGAAGAAGTCTAACCGGAAACACAATAAAATGTATTAATAAATCGTAAGAGGTTAGAATTTCCACTCACTTCCGGCGCCTCAAACGCTCGCGCTCGCGGAATAGCTGCGGCAGCTTGGGCAGAAAGTTGTCATCGAGTATCTGGAAGAGTTCGCGCTCCTTGGCGTGCGTCGAGGTCTTGAACTTGGCGGCCAAGTTCTGCCAGTCCTCCTCGGTGAAGCAGATGACCTGCCAGACGGTGCCGTTGGCCCCGCCGATGCCCTTGCTGCTGCTGGATGCACCGCCCGTTGAAGTGGCCGATCCCGATCCCGATCCCGAGCCTCCTCCTCCTCCACCGCCCGATCCGGCGCTGGCCTTGTCCTCGCGATAAAGGCGCGTGCCGTAAAAGTACCAATAGCCCGAGTTCTTGGCGTCGTAGCCGAGGGGCTCCACGCGCAGGCTGTCCGCCTCTAGATTGCTGAGAATGACCTGCACATCGGCCGAGTCGAGGCGGAAGTGGCACAGGTCGTGCAGGATGTGCAGGCGCTTGCGCACGGGCAGCGACTGGAAGTCAATGTCCGTGTCGAAGTGGTTCTCGGTCTGGTGCAAACGACACTGTTGGCGCAGGAAGCGGCGCAAGAACATCTGATAGTTGCTGTGTGTGATTTCCTTGGCTACCGACTGTAGCGCATCGCAGCCCTTGAGCAGGCGCACAATTAATTCGGGCACTAGGGCGACCTGATCCTCATCGCTGGTACCATCGGAGAGCAGCGCCGATTCGAGATCCTGTGGGTGCGAAAATGATTTTTAATAGAAAATAAATTCATTAAAGGCACGGGATTAACTCACCTCGATATCGATGTCGGGCAGATCGAAGGCGGAACTAAACAATGAACAGAAATGCGAAATACACGGTATCTCCCACCATGATTGAATGTCTGCGGAAGAGCAAGTAATAATAACATTTAATAAACATTCATAGACAAACATTCATAAACATTGCTGGAATAAATTCAAAATAAAATTACACATATTTAAAATCAAATAAGCGTTGAAACAGTTTTTAAATAGCAGTTCTAGAGCTGTAAAACTTTCGACGATACTATCGGTATTATCGAATGATTTTTCCACCATCGATACATCGCCATAGCAGCAAATCAGTGAATATAATATAAATATAAATAAAATCATACATTCTATCTTTATATAAAATCTATCTATACAGTAATGTGATGTGAAATCTTATATAAATTATGCCAGTTAATCTGGTTTTGTTTAAGCAAAATAACATTTTAACTCATTTTATTTTGTCGATAGTATCGATAGTACCGATGGTTTGGACTATCACTATCGAAAATATCGAGTAAGGGCACTATCGATTTTTTTACAGCTCTAGACAGTTCCCACTAATACAAATTAAAAAATAAATATCTACTTTACATTATATTTTTCTTATTTACATTTTCTTTTTTGTCGTTTATTATTTATTTATTTCCCTTTTTTACTCACCCAGTAGGCCAATGAAAGTAGAAACCATTTATGTATGCTTGCTTATTGGAAACGTTGCTCCTCTGCGGGATTTGTGATTTTGACTAAAACCAATTCCGGATGCCTCTTTGGTAGCTCGCTCTGCGTGGATTTCGGGGCTGTTTTTATAACCAAGAACATGCGAATAAGGGGTTTTCAGGCGTTAACAAATTAGTTTCAAGTTACACACGACAGTAGCCGAATGGCGGCACAAAAAGAGACAAACAAAAAAATGTGTGCAACATGTGTGTGTGCGTGCTGCTGCTGTTATTGTTGTTGTTGCCGCTGTTTCTCTCGAAATATTTGGCGGCGATATATACACAAACATCTGGGCTTTATCACTTATCAGGCATTGCGATGCACCGCAAAATCACACGAGGCGCACGGGGGCAGGGGGGAGTGGGTTGGTGGTAGTGGGATGGTAGGGCAAAAGAAAGTACACGAGCACCCCTTTCGCGCGCTTATTTTCACGAAGAGAAAATCAAAACAGACAACCGACAAACGGCGAATGCGTGCGGCAAAGCGGGATGGCACGAGGACGGCCGACCAATAGCGGCGCCGCTCACTTTTTCACGTTTGCATGCCGTCTCGCTTGCTCGTCATTACTATTTTGACTACACTGCACTCGTTTATTTTGCAATTATAATGTGCAATTTACACGGCTCTTGGGCAGTTGCTTTTGGCCCAGGGCATCTCACGCGATTGCTGGGGCTGACTAGGGACTTCGGTGGGGATCTTTGGGCTCCCTCCGCGATGTGAGATGCGATACGGCTCCCGAATTCGGAGCATGCGCGCGGGGGATGACGACGGCGCCTGGTGCGCCTTTTTTCTGCCTCTGCCTTCCGCCTGCTGGCCAGTGTGTGTATTTATTTTTATTAATACACGTATATATATTTTTCAGTTACGTGCGAAAATGTCATTTAACTTTAGAGACGCCCATTTCCCCGATCCGCGGTGCGCTGCGCTCTTTTCTTTCTCCTGCTTTCCCCCTCAATTTCTTTTTTCACACAACCACATAGAGGCACACGCACATTGGCACACACACGCACATAAGGGGCTCCATCTCCATCTGCCCTAAAATATTATTAATTATTTCACAACAAAAACAGCGGGCGAAGCACACACACATCCGCAGCGTTAGTTATTACTTTGCTAGCACTTTGCAATCCCGCAGATAACTCGAGTTTTCCGTTTTTTGCGCTCCTGGTTAATTTTATTTTCCTTTTGCTGAGCTGCAATAACATCGATGTCGTTATCGATACTAGCGATGTGTTTACGAATGGCGATACATCCAGTGATATCATTTTTTGCTGACCAAAAAAAGCTGGATTGACAAAATAAAACAGCTAAAAAAAGCGGAATTCCAGGGAGAAAAAGCTAAGAAAAAGGCTGATTTTTTTTAACAGTATTTTTTAAAGTAAAGAAACAAGAAATGGAAAAAGACACAACCAAAATGAAAACAAATTAAATTCATAGATATTATATATTAAATAGTAGTAATGGGTAGTTGAACGGAGGTCACTATATGTTCGATGTATGGGAAGCCAAAATATTAAAGCGCTCTCTTGAAAAGTGTCATTTTTAAAGTCGGTGTACATGATTAATCGTTTCAATCGTTTTGAAATTTTGCACACAGTTTCTGCAACTAATTTTCCAGGTATCACCGTCGAAGTTTTTTTAATTTTATTTTTTATTGTATTTTTTATTTAATTTTGACGAAAAAAAGCGGAAATGACATCACTGGATACATCGACGTTATATTTTAGTATCGATATTTTATTATAGATACTAATCGATAGGGTGTAGAGATGGGACTCTTTTAAATTGCACAAAATATTATTTTATTTTATAAGATAATAATAATTATTTTAAATTGAACGCATTTGTAAAGTTAAATTGCCAATTCTTAGGAGGTTTAGCATAATGGTTGAAATTTGAACTGTTTAGTATTATTAAAACATATGCGCATCACCTATTTTTATAGATTTCCAAATGACTATACATCCTGTACTAGAAAAAGTATAATAATATTAATTGTTCGTATTAATTGATTTAATTTTACAATCATTATTTATTAAATTCTTTTTGTTTTTCTCTCTTTTTGTTATCTTCCTTCGCAATCGAAATATCGATATGTCATCTCCATTTCGTTTTCTTTCGCCATTCGTTTCTGCCCCTTCTCTCCACCCCTTACTCTGCTTCCTTTTCCCCTTCCCACACCCCGCGCAAGCAGCTGTGAATCTAACCTAACTTTTTGGCTCGCTAACTACATGGCGGCGTGCATGTGTGTGTTGTTGTTCCACATGCACGTGTGCCTGGGTATGCGTGCCATGTACCATGTAGGTCGCCATGTATTCTAGAGTAACTACATGGAATAAACCGCGGGGAGCGGTGAAGGGCCATCAATTAAAGATTAACCAAAATAACACGAAATTCCAAATGCAACTGCTAAGGTTTCGGGGAGTAAGGGGTATACTACAGTTTCTGCATGTCTCTTAAAGTTAATAAAGCCGAAATTTGATTACAAGCACCACTTTGCCTCGGGGAGTCCCACCATGTAGGTGGCATCTACATGGCGATTCTAGCCTACATGGCGAGACACACTGCGAAACTGGTTTGGGAAGGGTTTCTACTCTCGAAAAAAAATGTGTGGTGGTGATTTTACAAAAGCCTCCCCCCAAGAATATGCAATCTGACACGGTTTTTAAAGTCTAATTTATTTTATTGAAATTATAAGGTTTGTTAAAAATTTTAAGTAGAGGTTTAAATGTGTAAAATAATCTAATAATAATAATAATAATAATAATAATAAATTTAGTATTAGATCTTTTGGTGATATTTTACAAATTCTAATTAGGAAAAAATAAAAGAATAATATAACAGTCGGCATAGATTCCGATTGAGATTTGTGAATATTTTAAAGAATTTAAATTAAAAATTGTATTTTGGGAAGGAAAGGCAATACTTTATCAAATTTTACTTAAAAGGAATGAAATTTTAAATATTTTATTAAATTTATTTTAAAAATTTAAGTCTTTAGTCGTTGTATTCCGATGATCTCAAATATCATTTCGAAAGAATAAGACTTGGCTCCACCCTTTTACATTTAGCCCACCCCTGTCTCAATTTGTATTTTATTTATAAATAAAACCCAGAGTACTTTTGTATTTTATACATACGAATGTAGGCTTTATTTTAAGTTTTATTTGATTAATTAGTTCTTAAGGGGGACATCATATAGATAAAGGAGACATTAAATATAGTAACCGTCAATGCTTGGTGTTCTTTTTTGTATTTACAGGTGGTGGTGGTGCCGCAGCTGTGGCAGCTGGAGCAGCGCAGGCATGTGGTGGGGCATTGGCGGCGCGTTCGGATCGCGTGCTCTCAGGAGGAGCACCTGCTCGTGCTACGGCTCGATCTTGCGTATCTTCAGGCCACCGCTGGGTCCGCGCGGCGTCAGGTGCGTGACACCGGGAGTGCCGCCGGTCACCGCCGCCGGCGCTCCAGTGGCCGTGCTCACCAGCTGCGGCATGAGGGGGCCGCCGTTGCTGGCCTCTCCGTTGCTGCCGTTGCTGGGACTCGAGGCGGAGCCGTTCTGCAGGCGCCGCTTCAGCACGAATCGCTTGGCCGTCGTCGGCACTGTCGCCGTGGTGGTGGTCACAGCCAACGTGGCGACCTTGGCGCCCTGCGTGGGCACCTCCTCGTTCACGGGATCCACTTCCATGTCGGTGACGGCATTGTTCTCATCGTGCTAAAGAATATAGAGGGAGAAGCTTAGAGATTGATTGGAAACGGAGTTCAAATTCAACTCTTACCAGCTCGCTCGAGGGCTCCTCGTCGTCGTGGCCCTCCTCCTCCTCGAACTCGGCGCTCTCCGTGTCCTCGGGATACTCCACCAGCTGGCCGTTGAGGGTGGGAAACTCGATCACCGGCAGGACGTGGCGCTGCTGCTGGTTGCCCTCGTCCATGAGCTGCTGGATGAGATTGGCGATGTCCTCGCGCTTCTTGGTGACGGTGAGGAAGTCGAACCAGTTCGTCAGCTGCTTGATGGGCAGGCGGTAGTCCTTGATGGGCTCGCTGAAGAACTGCTCCACGTACTGCAGCAGGTAGAGGCCGCAGTCGGTGAAGTTGTTCTGCTGCGGCACCTTCACGCAGTGCCCCGGCATGTTGTCCTTGTTGAAGACGTGCGCCTGCGCATCCGGCTTCTTCACGCGGTACTCGCAGGTGAGGTAGTCGCGCAGCGTGGCCACCACTCGGCTGCGCGACGCACCCGCCAGGGAATCGAAGATGAGGATCAGCGGCTGCTTGACAGCGGGCACATCGTCGGCCCCGCTGCTCCTGGCCGGACCGCTGGACTGTGTGGGCTGTGCGGGTTTCGTGGCGGCGGTTGTTGCGGGCGTTGGCGTGGACGCCGGCTCCTTGGCGGAATTCGAATTCTCACTGTCCTCCGACGCCATGTCGCTCTCGTCGCCCTCGGCCTCGTCCCGCTCGCTCTCGTCGTCCGCTATGCGGCAGATATTGTCCGCTGTGAGGGCAGCCGGCAGCTGTCCACCGCCCTCGCCCCTCTTCGTGAGCGGGGTAATGGTGGTGTTGCCAATCTGCAGCGACACCTTCTTGCCGCGCGCCCTCTTCAGCTGCTGCGGCTCCACCGGCTGGTTGGTGTCGTACGTCACGGGCCCCTTGAGGTTGGGGAAGCATATGATGGCCAGGAACCAGTGCGACTGCTCGTTGATGGGCACAATGATGAAGTCCTTGTCGAAGATGTCCACCAGCTTGGTCCACTTCTGGACCCTGGCATGGCGCTTCTGAGCCGCGGTCTGCTTCATGTCCGCCGGACGCGTCAGCGTCGTCAGTCGCTTGTAAAAGAAGGTGCTAAAAATGTGCGTTCGCTCGCGCAGTGCCTCGGGAATCTGCGTGTTCCGCAGCCAGAGCAGGTAAAAGTCAATGATGATGTCGTTGAGGTACGACTCCTTGGTGAGGCACACGTAGTCCTCCATGCGAATGCAGAGGCTGCCGGTGCCCTTGGGCGGATACATAAGCAGGCTGACCTGCTCGTCGGCTCTCAGCTGGCGCGGCTGCGGCTGTGAGCTCTTGTCCTGCACCTTGCGGTCGGAATCGGCCAGTCTCTCGAGGATTTCAGCCGCATCCTCGCTGGAAATCTCGTCCACGCAACTGAACATGGACTTGATGGTGCCGCGGGCAGAGAACGAGATGGTGTCAAAGATTAAAATGAGGCGGCGAGTGTGGAACGAACTGTTGCCCTTGAAGCCGGTTTCTGCAAGGGAAATAGAGAGCGATGAGTTATTAGAAAGAAAATAAATGATTAGTCAATAAATCACCAAGATTTAAATGACATATATAGGGAATTCAAAGTACTTACGTTCATTGGGCTGATCTTCGGGCAGGTGGAGCTGCGTCTTCACATACTGGGCGCACTTTTTGAGCAGGTAGAGCGTGACAAGCGGCTGCGCCGGTTCTGTGCTCCCAAAGTGCGCTATTACCTTGATCACCTCGTGCTTGTGGATGTGCAGCGTGAACTTGGCATCCTTGTCCGTCACAATGCCCGCGATGCGGATGCCCTTCGAGGTGAAGGTTACCTGCGCGTGCGAAGAGAGCGAAGCGGGGAATGCCAATTATTATACACATTTCACAATGAGAAGGATGCAGCAAGAGGGGGGTAGGGCATCGGCGACTTACCGGCTCTGTGATTTCGTAGCGGTAGGGCACCAGGCGGACGCAGCTGCAGCTCAGGGATGTGGAGAATCGCTCGGTCTCTGGGACATCCGACAAATCAGTCACGTCGCCGCGCACAAAGTCTGCAAGAGAGACAGATTCAAAAATCATTATTTCATTTTTCTTTTTTGTCTCGCCTTCCTCTCTGTTCCTCGTGGCTTGCGAGTCACACTTTTCATTTACTTGCTTTTAGCACACACTTCCGAGCATTTACCTTCGTCATTCATCGTGTCGTTAAAATTGCTTAAACAATAAACTATTAAAATATGTCAATTCTGGTCCGATTTGTGAAGATTGCAAGAGAATTTGGGAAAACGATGTGTTTTCTCGCATTCGCTTTGCGCTTCTCTTCCTCTTTATCGGGTGCCTTGCATAAAAATGGCGTGCTCTGGCTGGCGCCCCCTGGCGGAATGGCGAGGTAGCGCTTGATTACCGGCATTGCCAACGCAAAAAAACCCAAATCACGCACATTGCTCTACATCAGTGCTGCCACTAAGTGGGAAAATAGCTAAAATAGCTGAACAGAGGCAAATGGCAACAAAAAATGGCTAAGCGTTGTTTTATTTAATTAGGGGCTGTCCATATATTACGTAATCACGAATTTGATGATTTTCGACCCCCTCCCCCCCTATGTAATCAAGAGTAATCATTGCAGAAACCCCCTCCCCTATGATTACGTAATAAATAAACATTTTGTTTCCCCATAAATTCATAAAAATATTTTTTTTTAAACATACATTTTGATATAAAATGATTACGTAATCATTGTCCAATAACCCCCCCTCCCCATATAATCAATCATAATCATTTCGCTGACCCCCTCCCCCCCTATAGGTGATTACGTAATATATGGACAGCCCCTTAATTAAAATAAAATATGTGTGCTGATTGAGGATATAGCTTATGGAAAAGTAATACATTTATATTTCTCTATACTTTGATCTGACTTTAGTTTAACTTGTTCGAAAATTATTATGCAAAATTGATTATTTTTATATTAAAATTAATTTTAAAAATTAACATTTATTTACTGTACCCTTGTCTTTGTGGATAAAAAGATAAACTGTTAAGAATTCTTCGATTCTAAATAGGATTTGAAACAAATTCCAAATTAAATATTAAGATTAACTGTAAATGAATAATATTCCTACTCTTTATTCTGATAATTACTAATAATGTAAAATATTCCTATAGCTAAATCAATCTGCCTATAAAAATCCAGTATTTACCTAGCATATAGCTACATTGACAACTCAGCTATGATTCAATAATTTGAATGGATCAAATGGGATATATATAATCGCTATAATTAGGACATACCTTTGTAGAGCGGCTCCTCATCGATCTCGGGCAGCAGCGGTTCGCAGGCAAAGGCGGCGGGCAGTTGGTGAAGATTGCCGTTCGAAATCATTTTTGAATTTGTGGAGGGTTGCTGGAAAAGTACAATAAATAATATTTAAATATTCTACCATATGGAAAGGGTTTAAAAATAAATAAATGTGTTCCTAGATTTAATTTGCTTAAAAAAAAAAACAATTTTTTAAATAAGGCAAACCTTGATTTAAGACGAATTAAAATAACTTATGACAGGGGTCCGGCTGCAAGTGACAATCTCCTAGCTCCCTATTAGAGGTGGAGAAACATCGATGAAAACATCGATGCATCGATGTTTTTAAAATGTTTGGGAACATCTTAGTCACATCACTAAAGGGAAAACATTTTAAATTTATTTAAGAGCAAATTTGTATTCTTTTTCTTGAAAACATCGAAAAACTCGATGTTTTTTTCATCGATGTTTTTTGTTTAAGCATCGAAAAACATCGATATCCGCAAACATCGACGTTTCTCCACCTCTACTCCCTACTCTAAAAGAGACCCTTATAACTACGAATAATTAATTACTAAAAATGAATCTCTATAACTTACATTTCCCGTCTCCGTGTTCGCCTCATCGGTATCGGCCTCATCCTCGCTGCTCAGCAGCACCACGGGATCCACTTCGGCCGCCCGCCTGCCTCCTCTGGCCCTACCGCCACGCATGGCCATCGATCCCCTGCCCCGGGCGCCAACTCCACCGACTCCAGAGTAGGCCACTCCCGCCAGCTGCTTGCCGTAGCGAGCGACTGCCGCCAGCTCCCGCTTCTTGTCCGCCGCCGTGGCGCCTGCTGTTATGGTCTGGTCACTGGCCGTCGAGGAGGCTGGCGAGGAGGCGGCACTGGACTTGGGGATGTAGGACTTGCGCTTGGGGGGCTCCGGGAAGACACGCTTGCACCGCTCACAGCGGGCATGATCCATGCCCGTGAAGCCGCACAGTTGGCACACTGCGAGGAAGCCATCGATGAGCTTCCGACCCTCTGCGGGAGTTGCAGCTGCTGCTCCTGTTGCTGCTGCTCCCGAAGATGCTACACCGACTGCGTTCGTCTGATTTCCCCCACTGGCCGAGCTGGCGGCTTCTCGTTTGGCCTGCTCGGCGGCAGCGTTCGCTTGGGCGTACGAGGGGGAGGCATTCGACGAGGCTCCTCCACCGCCACCGCCACCGGCCACCGGCGTTGGGTTGTCCTGCGAACGGTTCATCTGCAGGCTCTCCTCCGCCCGGGATATCAGTTCGCTGGCAGACTCATTCACCGAGAAGCCGACGGTCACCACGAAGTCCACATTGGCGCCGCGGTGCTCCACGCACTGGATGGTGGTGGCGTTGTCGAAGGGCACGCCGACCTGCTCGAGCAGGTCCTGCACCGTGCAGGACTCGCGCGGCAGGGTGAAGGTGATCAGGCGCTGCTCCCCGCTGGCCAGGATCACCAGCATCTTGGCGCTGTTCTTGTCGCGCTCCGCAATGGGCTGGTTGGCCCGGTTGTTCAGGACGTGCTGCGAGTGGATCTCGTAGTTGTTGTGCGACGTCTGCTGCACGGACGAGCCTTGTGAGCCCTGCGAGGCGGCAGTGGTGGCGGCGGGAGCGGGGGAGGGCACGGGAGCCACCACTGGCGCCGGGATCGCCCTCTGGGGCTGCATAATCCTTGTGCCCGGCGGTAGGCCCACTTGAGGCTGTTGTGTGGGCGTTAGCTTGGGCGCCGGTCGCACTAGGGTTCCTGGCGTGTTGGCCCGCATCGGGGTGAGGCCGGGACTGGGTCCGGAGACGGGTGCTGGCGATGCACTGAGGGTCTGCCGCTTCTTGAACTCCGCCAGCGTCATGCTGGCTCCTCCGGCGGTGCGTATTCCCTGCACCTGGCTCTGCACGACCTGCTGCTGCTGCTGCTGCTGTTGGTCCTCCTCCTGTGTGGCTGCTCCTCCGGGGTAGTAGGTGGTCAGCGTGGTACCGGTTCCTATCTGCATGGGCGGCAGCTGATTGGGGGCCACCGGCTGTGGGGGCGGCGGGGGCTTCTGCTGCTCCTTCTTGAGCACGGCCGCCTGGATGCGCTCCTCCAGATCCATGCCAATGTTGCTGTTGGTGGCCTGGACCACACCACCGCCGGGGGGATTGGCGGCGGGCGCTGGTGCTGGCACGGGAGTGGGCACCGCCGAGGTCAGCGAAACGGGAGCTCTGTACCGGATGGGACCCTGGCGCATCATCAGCATGTGGTGCTGCTGCTGCTGCTGCTGGGGATTGCCGGATTGGTCGGTGACCATGTGGGTGCGGTAGATGTGGCGCTGTTGCTGCTGCAGCTGCTGCTGTTGGGGCTGCGCCTGCTGCTGTTGCTGCTGCTGCTGCTGCTGCTGCTGCTGGCCGAGATTCGTGCTGATGGTGATGTGCTTCATCTGGGCCTGGGTCACTATCTGCATGGTCTGACCGCCCTCGGCGCCGCTCGTCTGCACGACCAGTTGCGTTCGAGCTGGTCGCACGCCCCCGGGACGCATGTTCCGAACGATTCCGCCAGGCACGGCGCTCACGACTCCTGCTCGCGGCCGGACTTGCCGCACGATGGTGGCGGGCGAGAGCGTGGGTCTGGTGGCAATGAGGGTGCCTGGTCTGGCCACGACAGCTGCTCCTCGCGGGGATTTCCCCCTGAAAGAGGCCCTCACCAGCTGCGTTCCGCCGGCGGCAGTGGTGGCCACTAGCTGCGGCTGCTGCTGCTGTTGCTGCTGGGACGACTGTTGCTGCGGCTGCTGCTGCTGCACCTTTTGCACCTGCAGCTGCTGGTAGACCACGTTCTGGGTTTGCTGGGGCACGACGCGGGCCTGAACCAAGTGCGCCGTCTGAGCGGTGGCCTGGAGCTGCATCTGCTGTTGCTGCTGCTGCTGCACTTGCTGCTGCTGTACGTGCTGCTGCAGGACGTGCTGCTGCTGCTGCTGCGGGGATGTGGCGTAGACGACGCGGTTATTGTACGGATGAATGGCGGTGGCCTGGCGCATGATCAGCTCCTGATGCTGCTGGGCCTGGATCAGCACCGGCTGCTGCTGCACGATCACGTGCGTGTTGTTGAGCATCTAGGGAATATATAAGCGAATATATAAGTAATCAAGAGTGGTAAAGAAAGGCCACCTAACTCACACTTATCGGCCTTTGGGGCTGCTGGGTGGTCGTCATGCGGTAGACAATTTGCTGATGCTGCTGCGGCTGCTGTTGCTGCTGGGCAGGCGCCGCCTGTAGCTGCAGCGTTTGCGGCTGCTGGGCCTGCTGGTGCTGCTGCTGCTGCTGCTGCGGAGACTGCAGCAGCTGGGGCTGCTGGGGAGCAGCCTGAACCTGATAGGCGGGCGCATGCTGCTGGTACTGCTGCTGCTGTTGTTGCTGCTGCAGCACTTGCTGCTGCTTCTTCTGCTGCTGCATGTGCTGTACAATGGCATTGGGCTGGAGCACTTGCTCGGAGGTGTAGTAAATCTGCTGCGTGTGCTGGATGGCGGGTTGCTGGTGCTGAACATATTGCTGCTGCTGCTGCTGCTGTTGTTGCTGCTGTTGTTCCATGTGCAGTTGCTGCTGCTGCTGCTGCTGGGCATCCTGCTGCTGCTGATAGTGGACCTGCTGTACTTGGTGCTGCTGATGATGCATCACGACCTGCTGTTGCTGCTGCTGTTGTTGCTGCTGCTGCTGCTGTTGGTGTTGCTGCTGCTGCTGGGCAAGCTCATCGCCTCCAATTATATGGTAAGCAGGTGCGGGCGCCTGTTGAGGCTGCTGATACTGTGCTGGAGCCGCGGTTTGGTACACAACCTGCTGCTGCTCGTTAAACACCAATTGCTGGTCGTCCTGGAGAACCAAAGACTGTAGGGATAGGAAATTAATGTAAAGTTCGTGGTACTTGAGGGTTTTTTGATACTACTCACCCCCACCTCATCTTGGGGCACTTGCACTACCTGCAAATCCGAGTAGACGGGATCCTCTAGGGGCACTATATATTGCTCCATTTCAAAAGACCTGAAAAGCGAAGGAAAAACTGGGTTAAAGAGGCCGCACCGAATTAAATAAGACGTAATAATAAAAGGTGGTAACTGCTATGTATTTACAACTTAAGGGTATGGCTTTAAGACGCAGTTTCCCTAAATTTAAGGCTTGTTAAACATAATTTGTCTAACTAAAAAAAATATATTGTTGCACT
Organism: Drosophila rufa; assembly: GCA_018153105.1. Lineage (NCBI taxonomy): Eukaryota > Metazoa > Arthropoda > Insecta > Diptera > Drosophilidae > Drosophila > Drosophila rufa. The sequence goes on from JAECXS010000085.1 coordinate 5,968,382, forward strand.
TTCTATGGTCTGCTCTGTAGTACATACACACACATACCGAAAATCAATAAATAACCCAATAAAAAAGATAATAATCAATGGAATATATGCAACAAATTACTAAGGACACGCGTATACATATATCAGCGTATATTCCTTATATTTACAACCATTTTAATACACAAATAACTGTGCATGCGTCTCATTTTTGGAACCCCATACAAAGGAATCGACCCTCAAACACATGCAAAACGAAGGGTTAAAATGCATAGTATTAACTAATTCCTGACCGCCAAAAACTATTGCATTCGCTTAGCTATACTAACTGATAGTTCATTTCCCGATTTTCACATATATTTGACCTTTTTTAAATACATTTATTATACAATTACAGGGCACTTCTTGCGCCTCGCTTTTTTGGTCATTTCACACACACCCACAACAAACACACACCTCGGAGACTTTCCCAAAAACGCAACTGTATGACGCCGCTGGAGGTGCTGGCTCGCTATATCACTTGTGCCCGGGTTAAATCATGTTTTGGCTGGCCTTTTTCACTATTTTCATGCTGATTTCTCGCGTTTTCACTTTTAAAATCAGGCTTCTTTCTTTTTATAAAATGCAGCAGAATCAAATATGGCGTTCATTTGCAGAGCAGCATTTGTGGCATAATTCCTCGATGGCAACGCCGTCTGCACGAGCGCCCCCTATCGGCTATTCCGCGCTGCAGCTGTTTACAAACATTTAGCAGCGTTGCGTTTTGTGCTGCTGGTTTATCGATGTCCGCTTTGTGCCGTCGTCTTCGCGTAATGTTTAGTGGTCCCTCTGTTTGGCATGTAGCCCGTTTAAGGGGACCACTAAACTTTCGGACCACTGGAGTTGGCTTGAAATCGTCTGATTTTCGCGTATAACGCCGTTTTCCGGGATTTGATTTAATTTTCCGCAACATGTTGGAGTTATGAAGTCGGAGTTTCGTGATAACGTATTATTTTCGGCAATTGATATCGCGGTTTTTGGGCACTGTGTTTTGTTGTTCGCAGCGCGCTCTGCGAATTGGGGGAAAGAAGCAGACGGGGCAACAACAACAGCAGGAGCCAGAGATGGCAGGCGAGCGATAGGTTCAAAAGCGATAGTTTTCGAATTTTTCATCGCATAAGGAAAGGCGGAAAATTAATTAAGATGTAGGTGCTAAATTAAACAATTACAGTAGTTAGAGTACAATATAATATTTAAGAGTAGGTTATTGAAGCCACATAATTAGAATATGCTGGTGATGCCTAGACTTCAGTCTATTTTTTAGTCGTCATAGTTTAGTGGTCATATAAATAAAAGATTACAAAAATAATTTAAAAAAAAAAAATAATAATTATAAACTTCAATAAAGTAGGGCGTATTAATGTATTAATGGTATAAATTTTAAATTTAAGTCGTGTAAATAAAAAGTATAAAACATCTTTAAATACATAATTTTTTTCATTTTCCTATGGTTGCTCTTTCTCCTTTTGTGGGACTTCTTTTTTCTTCTTTGCGGCGTTTTCCAACACTTTATCTGACCAAAATAACCAACACTTGCCTTATTTCCGTAATTGCTGCACACTGCTCCATAAAAACAAAACAAAATAATAAAATGTCAAAAATATTTACGCCCACGAATCAAATTCGGCTCACAAATGTCGCAATTGTGCGCCTCAAAAAAGGAGGCAAGCGCTTCGAGATAGCCTGCTACAAAAACAAGGTCCTTTCCTGGAGGAACAACAGGTAGAGTTGCGAAATTCCAGCACGTGTTGTGGTGAAATATTAAACTCAAAATTCGACGCGTAATTTCTTAAAATTCAGCGAAAAGGACATCGATGAGGTCCTGCAAACGCACACAGTGTTCACGAATGTGTCCAAGGGACAGGCAGCCAAGAAGGACGAGTTGCAGAAGGCCTTCAACAAAACGGATGAGACCGAGATTTGCAAAGAGATCCTGAGCAAAGGAGAACTCCAGGTCTCGGAAAAGGAGCGCCAGAGTGTCCTGGACACGCAACTCAACAGCATAGTCAACAGCGTGGCGGCTCTGTGCGTGAATCCCGAGACCCGGCGTCCTTACTCGTCCTCTATTATCGAGAAATCCCTGAAGGATGCACACTTCTCCGTCAAGATGAACAAGAACACCAAGCAGAACACACTGGAGGCGATCAAGATGCTGAAGGAGCACATGCCAATTGAGCGGTCCCGCATGAAGCTGCGGGTAAGCTTTGCTGGAAAGGAGGGCGGCGGTAAGCTCAAGGAAGCTGTGGTCAAGCTGGCCAACGCAGTGGAGCACGAGGAGTGGGAGGAGGCCACCCTGCATCTGACCCTGCTCATCGATCCGGGCCAATATCGTGTCATTGACGAGCTGGTGAGGAACGAAACAAAGGGCAAGGGACTGCTGGAGCTGCTCGAACTCAAGGAGGTGGTGGAGAATGAGGAAGTTTTCTAGAAAACCCAGAACCTCTTTGTAAATGGTGGTTTTTTTTGTTGATATTTATGTGAAACATAAACGAGAATATTTTAAAATATATACGTCGCTATTTTCTTAATCGGTTTTTACTAAATTTATTGTTTGATTACATTTTCTCGTGGCTTAGGCTTGTTTTTCTGTATGCACTTTGACAGTAAGAAAGGGGAAACAGCTTTTAAAAATACGTTTCTTTTGGTTTTAATGTGATATTTCAATTGTTTTGATATTTCCAGAGTTTCCATAAATTATATTGAAGGTAAAAATACGGATTAAACAATTAAAAGCTTAGTTTTTCATACAGAAGTAAAGGATATAACAATTCAAGGCTGGATACATCAGCTTATTAAAAGTACTCAGTAACATTTTCTGACATATATCTGTTGATATCTTTTTATATAGAACCGAAAGGAGATTATGTGTATAAAATATATACTATTTTTAAAAAAAGTAAACCCGCTTCACTTTCGCTTCTTGAGATTCTCAAAGCGACGCGAAAGCTCTTCGAAATCAATCTCGTCGTCGTCATCCTTCTTCTCGAGACTCGATGGCGGAACATCCGGCAAGTCGTTGGGTACATTGGGCAGCGATGGGAAGTCCAACGCTGGCGGAGCACTGGGCTGCGTGGGGTTGCCCGGCGGCAGCTTGGATCGGGGTTGAGGTTTAGGTTTGTTGGCATTCTAAGAAAGGGAAAAAATATATTCATTCAGAAACTCCTTTATAATAACTTGTAATAAAGTTGAAGTTCCTTAAATTATATCCTGACCTGCAGGTTTACAGGATTAATCGAGGTGTAACGCGGCGGCGGATCATTATCGGGTTTGGGGCGCTGTCAGGCAAAATTAAACAAAACAAAATGCAAATCATAAATAAAAACATTGCCGTAAATAATCAGAAAACCATACGAGACAAGCGAAATGATAACACAACAGGCGGGCGGGCGGTAGTGCGGGCAGAGACAGTGGGCAGCGAACTATGAATCACTTGGATGACTGGACTTACACGCACAGTGGGCACACAGGCACAGGCACAGGCACAGGCATAGGCACAGGCACAGAAGACATCACAGAGACACAGAGAAACCCATAGAAGCGGAGTACGTTTGTTTAGTGGATGTTGCAGAACGATAAGCGAGTTAGTTTTGGATTCAAGAGCAGACTACACCGAGATAACCTACCAAGATGTTCTCATCCGGGCTGCCCGAGTCATCCGTATTGTTCGATTCACGCTGCAAGACAATGGCCCAGAAAAGTCATGCAAAAAACCATGCGAAAACTTACTAAGTAATTGTTACTTTCTAGCACAGCTGCTATCAGAATAGAGGAAGTTCTTTAGGCTAAAAGATGTTATAGAAACCTCAAATGAGAACACTCAGTGTTCTGTTTAGAGTCTAATAAAGCCTTGAATCTACATTGTTAGCTTATTCTGATCGCAGCTGTCTATTAACCAAAGCTATTAGCATGTTCTATTAAGAATTAATTAATTAAATAATTAAGAAACCCAAAAACATATTTACATTGATAAAGTTGGTGTTCAGATCCTTTTCCTCGGCGCATTTGGCAGGCAGCACCGCAGGCGGCGCCGGCTGATTGGGCGGTATGTTGTAGGCAAACGGCGGCGGTGGCTGCTGCATGGGATGGGGAACGGCACAGGCGCCACCTCCACCTCCTCCTCCGCCACCGCCCCCGAATGGTGGATAATTAAATGGCTTGCTGCTGGGCGGCTCCGGCATGTTGGGCAGCGGCGGCACCTGCGGATAGCCAATGAAGCCCATCTGGGGCGGCGGTGGGCCTCCAGGGCCCCCGCTTAGGTTGTTCCTATCGGACAGGTCGATCAGATGCTGCTGCGGCGGCTGGTCCTCCTGCATCACCTGCGGATCCGGCTCGTACTCGATGTTGTAGTTCTTGGCAATGGCAATGAGGTACTTCTCCACCAGCAGCTTGGGCGGCGCCTGCAGCGTGAGCTTGTGCATCAGTTTCTCCGAAACGAAGTGCTCCCCGGTGGCTGTCCTCGAGTGCTCAGCGAATTCCGGTCCATATTTGGTCACAAAGATGTCCGAAATGATCTTCAGCTCTGCAATGTCGCTCTGGAGGCGGGGACACACCCACACCAAGCTGGCCACCGGCTCAGCGATCCCAGTGTCCAGTTCCTTCATCTGTGTGATGAGTCCGAAGCGTGCGAGCAACAGGTCGCAGTACATCTCCACCATTTCCATTGCCTCCACCAGGTAGTCCTCTCTGCGGAAAGTCCTTTGTGGTGAGAGGGTGCTCCTCGGATACCAAACCCCACATTGCTGCCCCCCGCCTACCTTATAATGTGCTCCACACGAATCCGAGCCCTCTCCGTCTTCCCCGTGGCCAAGTAGTCGGCAATCTCCTTCCTGGACTTTTGCGTCAACTCTGCCTTCTTCTTCTCCAGCAATTTGAGGCGGTTCAGAGCCAATCGAAGATTGGTCTTCAGCTTGTTGTAGTTGGGGCCGCTGGAGAACATCTTAAACTTCACCTGGGGCAGCTAATTTACTAATGAAAACAAGGAATTTGACTTGGTGATTCATAAACTGGGGAAAAACAATAAGGTTTCGTGACGTCACGGGAAGAGTGACCAGCTTGTTGCCCTCAGAAAAAGAGCGGATTTCCTCCTCCACTGCGGCTGGTCACACTGCATGAACGAGTCGTAATCCAACTACGTAATGAACAGAAACGACAGATAAACGACGTAAGTGAACACTTCTGTGTTTTACCAGAGGGGACATTAATTATTTTGGTTATTTCAAAAAATAATTTGCATTGGCTTAGCTATTTTAAACAATTTTTTAAATTATGGGGTTGCCAGATCAAGCAAGCAGTTGAAGCAGTGCATCGAAGAAGTGTAGTTATCGAACTTTTGGTTTTAAAATGCCATCTCTAAGCAATGCCTGATCAGGGGATTCCCCCCGTAGATCAATGGGTTTTTTGACATCCTAGGGGGATTTTTAGGGAGGAAGAATTGTAAGGGGGGAGTTTCGGAACTTGTGTTATATAAATCCCTAAAAAAAAACTCTGTAAGAACTGTGATTTCTTTAAAAAAGAAACTGACTGCTGTCTAAATGAACTGTCCACATATTAATTCTTTTTCAGACTGATATTCCTAATACTAACATTTCGTCAGCGTCATAATCTCATTTGTTTGAAATTAACAGATTTGTTTTTAGGGGGAAAATTTCAACTCTTCAGGATTTTGCAGGAGGAAAGTCAGTTCTTTCATCTGGTAACACTATTCGATAATACAATCGGTCAGTGAAATTGCGCGCTTTTTCGTCGGTTTTCCTTCGAGCTTTATTCGTTGAATTTTCGGGTTAACACAAAAACCTTTAACAATTATTCAGTTTACAATTTGCCATTCCATTTCGTTTCCTTTCGCCGCCGCCGCTGTGCAGTTGTGTTTGGCGTTCCACGTCCTATGAATCCATCGAAGCCGCCAGACACAAAAACAAAGTTGCGAGCGCACAACAAGCGTTCCTCGACTTCATAGCGGTACATTCGCGTGTGTGTGTGTGTTTTGTTTTCGTTCGTGTGTGACTGTGTGGAGCAGCCTCCATATTTTGGAATCAAAATTTTAACTAAACTTGAACGAGAAATCATCATTCCTAGAGATGCGGGGCTGGAGCAGGCGGCTCGGGGCACTCCTCCTCCTCCGTTTCGCAGGGACACGCCTCCATCTCGTCGATCATGCAGCCCTCCTCCTCGCAAATATCTCCAGGACCTGCCGATGGCTCCGACTCGGCGTCCCGGTAGCCGGCGTAGACCTCGGCGCGCTGCTTGATGATCTCCTGGATGATCGCCGTGAGGATCTCGCGCGAGTCCACAATGTGGCCAACCTCTTCGGCCACTTCGGCGGACAGCCAGGGGCAGATGCTCTTCATCAGCTGCTCCTTCTTCACGGCATCGCTGGCCGGCTCGATGTTCTCCAGGACCTCGGGCACCAGACTGGCAATGTGGCCCTGGAGCAGCTTGGCCGCCGTCACGCTCTTCTGCATCTCCTCGTCCAGCTCCTTGGCAATCTTGTCCTGGCGCAGCCGGCGCTCCTTCTCAGCCTGCAAGCGCAGCTCCTCGGCCTCCAGGCGCCGCAGCTCGGCCAGCTCCGCCTCCCGCTGGGCCAGGAATCTGTGTGAATGAGGGTTTTGTTATTAAATCCAAGAAGGCAATCGATTTAATCGACTTACTCTTCCTGCTTGCGCCGCAGACTGTCCAGTTCCATCTCGTGGGCCACCTCCAGCATGCTCTGTTCGATGCACGCGTCCACCAGGACATCGATGATGGGCTGCGCCTCGGCATCGAAGTGGAAGAGCTCACCGTCGAGGATCTCAGTGCCCACATCCACGCCCACCTTCGCCGGAACGAACGGCGGTGTGGGCGGCTTCTCCAGGAACAGATCTGTTTGGGTGTCCACGTTGAACTCGGGCGGACGTTGGACCAGCTTCTCCAGATACTTCTCCGTCTGAATGGTCTCGTGCATGCGGCCTTTCACCGGCGGTGGTGTTCCCAGGACGTTCCTCTGATTGCGACACTGCACGGTCCGCTTGCGGAGCATATTGCGGCGCCTCAATTCGGCGGCCTTGTCGAAGGGATCCACATCCGTCTGGAGGCGCCAAAAAAAAATGGATTAGTCCCGGGTCAGGGCTGAGGCAGAACTGAGAAAATGCAGCACTACTTACCACAAAGGAGGCGTTGCCAAAGTTGCTGCCCTTTATGACGCGACGGTCGTACATGACGTTCTTGTAGGGCTCCGGCGGCGGCACGATGGGTCTGTGGAGGAGGAAAGGAGCAGGATAAGAGGAGTAGGCAACGGCAGGTGAGAGAGCCATCAATTAGTGAACCTCGACCCAGTTCAACAAACTCCACACACGGAGAAACAATAATAATAATTGCATCCCTTTAAATGGATTTAAATGTAGCTTAAGGGTTTAAATACAGGGCTTTTTTTAAAGAGTTTTTAAGTGTTATGTTATTAAGCCTTAGGAGGAGTTAAAGGATGGTTAAAAGAACAAATTATCATTTTAATATAAAATATATTTTAAAAGATAAGTTCTTTAATAACTAAGTCACCACCAAACTGTTCGCTTTGTAAGAAATCATATGCATATTATGAAAATTCTTAAAGAAAATACCAGGATAAATGGTTTTTAAAAATATTTAAATATTAATTGATTAGAAATTCATATTAAATATATTCCTTTTTCCAGTTCATTCTCATGTTCACAATGCATTTTCTGTTTCTCCTTTATTTAAGGTGCTAAATCTGTTGCACTGCCAAAGTCGCGATAACCATCAAATTTGTGCATTTTCTCAACGCCCTCGCAGGCCGCTTGTCAAGTCATCTCCGATTCGAATCAATTTCCCAAAGTTCACTACACTTTTGGGTCAAATGGAAGGCACAACTTCCTCTCCAAATGTTAAAGCTTTAAGGTTACGCGAGAGTCCAGTCCGCTGTTCGGTGAGTAGTAATTTATGACTTGCTAATCTTTATATATGTATGTGCGGAGAACGGCCAAGTAAATGGGGAAACACAGTACATAGCCACATGTGAGGTACATAGCATTCTCAGACATTGCAAATAGGAGGAACTTGGCACCTGAACTCGTGACCTATGCAAATTTTCCAGCCACTTTTGGCCCACAAAACAGGAAGTCACATTGAAGTTGCTGGCTGGCGAGAATGTCTAACAAACAACGCGAATTCTCTGGGTCTGGGTCTGAAGACCAAAGGCAATCAGCTAATGGAGTGGGGAACAACTAGAACCTCAGGTCAGGAGGCTTCCCTATGTCCTATTACTGGCGGCATGAAAATGGCTTGCATTCAGTCAACGCTTTTATGGCCTTCTTATTGCCACTTTGAGTGATATTACATATTATTCTATTAAGCCTTTTTTGGTCTCAATTACCAGAATAGCTTCCATTTAGGAGAGAGTTCCCATAGGTGTCCCTTTCGGTGTGCTAATTGAACTTAATTTCCCTCCATTTGTGGCACTATTTTTTCCGCAGTTTTTTCCCCTTTTCCCATTGTTGTTGTTTACGAAATCTTGATTTAAATTATTTAAGCCAGGTGCGCTGGGGAATATATATGTAGGTAGGATATATTCTCCTCTGGCACGACACATTCGAGGTCCTTTGTTCGCATGTCCCTTTATGCAAGGCAAACGAGTGTTCCCCGATACGAGAATGCGCTAAATAAATTAATCACACCGCTCAGGGAATTTACAATGTCCGAATGTTATTGGAAAAGCATTTCTAATTGAATTGTTGAGAAGTCAATACGAGTTGCAAGCTAAGGGGGCTTTTCAATAATTAAATTCTTGAAAGGGGAGTTCAGGAACAATAGTAGGGATAGGATAAATAGGTTTTAGTTCAAAGAGCTTAGCTTTAATCTAGTTCTAAGAGATCATTGAAAATATCCAGGGGAGCCAAAGAAATCTCTTATAGCTTTTATATCAACTGAAAGACAGCCTAAAAGTAGGCAATGAAATATTTCCCCTCAGGATTCAGTGTAAATAGGTCTGTTTCTTGAATATATTAAGGTTTATAGCATACTTTTAGTCCGAATTTTTAATTGATATCAAATCCATAGTAATTCTTGAGGCACCCCAGATGGTACGTATTAAGCTTTTCTTTCAATTTAAACGTACTTCTAATGACAAAAACCCCTTACTATTATTTGAATATAATGTGTTTCAACTAAACTAAACTTTGTTTTGTTTTCAAGACAACAAATGTTTTGTAATTGAATTGTTAAGCTGTCAATCGATAAAGTAAGCAAAGTTGTTGGAAAACACAGGTTGGACGGAGTTTGGGGCTGGTTCTGGTTCCATTTCCATTACAGCCCCGGGTGTATATTTCTCATTTGAATTTATGGTAATATATTTTGGCCCACTTTGCGCCTTGGTCAGTTCCCCGTTCCATGCCCCACTTGCCCCATTCGCCAGGGGTTGGCCTTTTTATTACCTCTTGTCGCTCTGGTTGGCGCGACGCTGCTGCAGTTGCTGTTGGAACTGCGCCTTGGTGATGTGCAGGCCACCGGCCAGGGATTGCGAGGAGTCGTTGGTGGACTTGGAGGCCGCCGTCGCCGCCGCCGTCGTGGCTGCCGCAGCTGTGGCAGCTGCCAACGCCGCCGTGGCACGCACTCCATTCAACCGGGTGGCGGTCACCTTCTGCTCCTTGCTCTCGCTAACACGCGGCGAGGGCTCTTTGGAGTAGTAGCTCTGCAGGATCATGGGATACGAGGAGTAGGCGTAGACATGCCTTCGCAGCATGGTGGCCGGTATCATCTGAACCTCGTGCGGCGGCGGCAAGAAGATGCCCTGCGGCACTGTGGTCTCGAAACGCGGTCGCTGCGCCATTGCGGTGTCTAACCAGGCGCCGGAACCGGCACTGTGACTCCCACCGTAGTTCTCCTCCGGCGCCAGGAAGCGCAGCTTGTGGCTCAGCTCATCGGCGAAGCTGCGCACCTCCTGGTTGCTGCGCGAAAAGAAGGATCTTGCTGGGGGATTCACGGCCTCTACATGCTCATGATCCCTGGGCTCCGTGTTGGCCGCTTCCTCGCGGCGTATGGTGGGACGCACGATGGCCTGCTGGGGTCGCGCTGGAAAGGAATCGAGGTGCTCCTGCTCCTCCGAGGGCTGATGACGCAGCACCGAAAAAGCGTTGGTCACCACGTGCTGGAAATTGTAGGGGCTCTGATAGCGCTGGACGTTGAGGCCCGAAGAGTTGTAGTTGGAGTTGTAGTTAGAGTTGTAGTTGGAGTTGTAGTTAGAGTTGGAGTTGGTATTGGAGGCTCTTCCTGGTGCGTAGGGATAGCTGCTGGCAAAGGAGAAGTTCTGCACGCGCTCCGGTCTATTGTCGGGGAAGTGTTCTGGATCTGAGTTTGGTGCTGGGTGCTGCTGCCTCGCCTCTGGCATGGTCTCCTCCAGTTCGTCCTCTTCGGTTATCCCTGCTGCGTCCACCGGTGGCCACCGGTCGCCTCGTTCATTATAAATAGCCACCACTCGCTCTCACACCGCGCACCGCACCGAAAAAGTTAATCAATATTTTTTCTACTATTTCGTTTTTGTGTGTGGCTCGCCCCGGTCAGGTGTTGCTCGCCCGCTCGGTCTTTGTTTAGTTTTCACCGCGGAACTCCACGTACCGCACGGTTCGAATGGCGAACGCCAAATGACCAAAGGACTCGCAGGACTCGCGCTCGGACCCGGTTTCGATTGTGTTTCGGCCCGTGGTCAACAGTCGTTCGAGGCACTCAAAGAAATTAGCTCTATTAACTGGAAACTATTTCTTTGGGATCTACATTTTTATATTTCATATTTTGTGTCATCAATATAATGAGTTTCTTTTTAAGTTTGTATTAAAAAAATTACTCCTTCAATATGTAAACACTATTTAATAATATTTATACCTTAAATTATAGAATTATAATGAATAAACTTTGTTTATATTATATTATAGGGCAGGTATGGGCACCGAAGGTCAAACTAGGAGCCCGACAACAAAACCACACCTTAAACTCATATTATATTATAGAAGCTTTCTTTTAGTAAATTCCCTTTAGTTAAATTTAAATTTTTAGAATTTTTCTTCGAGTGCCTCTTCGGCTTTACATCGCAGTTTGGGGGCCTGCCTGATGGCAGGTGTTGCAATAATAATGCGAACTGTTAACAGGCGGCAGCGGCGATGGTATGGCCAAATCCAAGTTCCCAAGAATTCTACTTTGCATAAGAGCCTTTTTTTTCCACCCAAGTCCGTAGGGCCGCCAATTAAAGGTCTTACCCGGTAGTGTAGGACCTTGAATTTTATTCGATGGTGTCCACATTTCCGGTCCCTTGGCTTTGGAGATGACTTCACGCATTTTGTTGGCTGACATTGAAATCGGAGGTGGGTGGTTCGTGGCAGTTCTATTACTTGGAACTCCTCCCGTCTAATGTCAATGGCCAAGGTCAACTGTTGGTCCTTCCTGATAAGCGGAATTCCACTAAGCCAGCTGAGCATAATTAAGTGGATTTCTTGGCACTTGAAGGAGGTGCCAATGTAGTAGGGAAGGCAAAGTATAAGGAAAGGTCAGGGAGTAGATGCAGATGGGAGATTAATGTATAGGAGGTTGGGGTTTTTGGGGCAGCTCCTCTACTTGATGGGGGAATGTTCTTTTGAAGCTTTCCATTACTCATTATTGTTTGAGATCATCGGAACTCGTTCAGTGGCCTTAAACCTTTTCAAAAATTTCATTAACACCGGTTAATTATCCTAAACTTAATGCCTTTCATATATATCCTTAGTTGACCTTAATTCCATATTATCTTTAAGGGAATAAGAACTAAGCTACAACTTTATATCCAGACATTAAAGTCATACTACTGTTTTATCAATTTTTACGATCACCCTTATTGTTATTTGACCTTAATCCGACCCAATAGTCCAGCCCCCATCATTATCTCTGTAGTCGATGGGATATGTATATATTTTTATGATAGTGCGTCAATTTCTAGTTTTAAGCACTCAACGACTTGCACACTCCTCGTAATTTTCCCTCCATCATACCGCCTATATATATTCTATATCCCATTGTTCCCTTTCGGGACACGAAGGCTCTACCTTCCTTTCAAAATGGTAGCCGGTTCGCGTGTCCTTCGGCTAGGCCATTGTGTATTGACCATCGCACCGCACCGCGAACACGGCCAGCGTTTAATAATTTATTTACGCAATTTATGACTTTCGTTTTTGGTCTCGGATTCCATTGACCCCAAGGGGGGGCATATGGGAAATCCCTTTCTTGAAGCGTGACAGGTATTGAGAGTGATTAAGATATGATACTTTTAAGATACCTGTTACTTCATTTCTTTTAAGTTGTTGAGACGTTAATTTATTTAAAGAATATCATTTGTAAAGTTTGGATAATAACATAGTACCGTATTCTGATACTTATCAACTTATTTATAGGTTTAAATAATACTTATTCTCAGCGCTTTCTGGTGACCCTACTGTTAACGTTTGTTTAGTAAGCATTTTTAGTTTGATTTTGATTATAAATATCTTAAAAATATACCCCATTTTCTCTATCCCTTTACAGGGTAACAATATACATTCGTTGGGTGTTGTCTATTTGCTACTCACTTGGGGCAACCTTTGATTTTGATCGGCTTGGGCTGACTGGCCCACCAGAAGGCCTGCTTGCAGGGCGGCGCTGGGCACGGGGTATCCTGCCACTTGAGCTGCATCTCGGTGACCTCGGTCCGATTGATGAGGAAGTCCATCCCCGAGCCCTTGCTCCCGCCGTTGGGCCCGTTGGGCTTGTAGTCGCGCTTTGGGATCGTCGGCATTTTGTTCACTGTTCTTCACTTTCCTTCGGGTTTCGATTAGGTTTTCGCGTTTTACAAAAAATAATATATATTGAGGCGAGAGTCTGCTGCTGTCCGAAATTATGTGTAAAAAAGTGTTTTTATTAAGTGACACATTTTCACAGCTTTCTCTGTTTCTGCGTCAGTATTTCCTGAAGTAATTTGTTGATTTATTTACTATTTATTTGGGTTTTTAAATTGGTTTCTTGTTGATTTGCGCTGACTTTGGGCTTGAATTTGTATCCAAAATAAACAACAACGGCGGAATTTCTTCAGTTGCCATGGGAATTCAATGTCGGCATTGTTAAACTGTTGCTGTGTGGGGATGGGTGTTATTCTTTTTGGCAAAGGATGAGGTTTGGGGTTCCTTCCGTTGCAATGCGGATTATTCGATTAATTTTTTGAGATTTCTTTTACGTAAATAAATCGAAATCAAAGGGTTTTCTATACAATTTCTAGGATTTTCAATGGGAACTCCCTGCTCACTCAACTTCTCCATATATTATTCAGAACTGAGTGTCTTTCAGTGTGAGTTTATCTATTTATTTATCTATTAATCACACAAGAACCCAAGTCACATGTTACCGAAATTACTTGAAGGAGCTTTAGCTCTTAGCTTAAAGCTTGGAGAACGAAGTTGTATCTTAAGTGTTATTCGGTAAAAAAAATCAAATGTGTTCGAATAATTTTATTTATTTAAATTTATTCCGATTTTGCATTGATTTATTGTCTTGTAGGCATATGTATAGTGTTTCGATTACAGAAATACAGGAAAAAGGGAAAAACGAATAACAGACAATAAGACATGGCTAGATCAACTCGGCTGGTGATGCTTAATTATGATGATGATTAATAATAAATTATATTTCCCTGCAAGGGTATCATACCACAACTGGAAAGGGATAAAATATTTATTAATAAGTAAAAAGAATAAAAGAAGAAATTCGTATTATTCCTTACATTAAAATTTAAATTGTCCATTAAATTAATTTAGTTCGGGACCTTATTTATAATATACAAAATAAAAACATTTACGCTAAAATAAAAATTAATTTTATAATTTTTTGACACATGCAGTGGCGACACCTAGCGAATCTTACATAGATTACATAGAAGAGGGTTAAAAACTTGAATGAAATGTAGGAAACTTTGCTCTGAACAAGCAGGGGAAAGGTTGAGAAATTGCACTGCTTCTTAAGAGCCGAGTTTCCCACCTTTTATGCTTCTAGTACAAATAATTCAAAGCAGTGTTATTGTATTAAGCAGTTCAAAAGCAGTTATATTTTAGAGAAGAATACAAGCAGTTAATTTAAAATAAAATATTTGTAAAACTCAAGAAAAACTTAAGTAAATCATTTGTAAATGTATAGAAAATGTATAAAAAATTACCAAAATTTTTTTATTTAATTTCAATTAAAAATCTGATCACTAAAAATTCATCTGTCTTGTTTGTTGAAAAGTACTCAAAAATATGCCAACGCATAACTAGATAAATATTTTATCTAAAACTGGTTAAAGGATTATATCTATAAAAATCCTTTTAATCCTTGAAATCAAAAATGCTGACTATGAATTTCCCGCTCCATTTATCAAATTTAGAAGCTAAATCTATTCTGCCATCAGTTTAATCCATTTGCCACTGAGGTCCGCCCCAAATCCGTATCAAATTTCCTCGGAACGTGTCATTTAATTACATTTTTCCAATCCGTATCAATATCTGGGGACTATCAAGCGATAGTTGTCATTTGTATCAACCCCGCGCTCATTATTCCCCTCATCCGACGCGACGTTTTGTTGGAATTACATTGCATCCTTTGTATTGTTTAGCTTATTATTCATTAACAAACAGTCGAACAGCCGAACAGTCGAGGAGGGAATACAACAAACCTTGGCCAACAATGACTTGGCTGTCAGCGATGACGTTTCGCTTTCATGCGGGGGTGATAATTGTCCACTTTTGTGACCAAACAAACGAAGGAACGAACGAACCCCTTTCCGGCTGCCTAATAAGATCACAGGGATAAGTGGCTGCGACCATGACTCGACTCCTGCTCACCGTTTAAACTGATGCTTGCTTAATGATGCCCACACACAGGCTCACACTCAGACGACGCCAGGAACCGATCTTGTCCAGCAGTTTCCCCCGATCCGATATGGTTTCTGCCCGGATTCTGCGAAGGTCTGTTGTCAAACAAATCATTTACAGATCCTGTGTGTGTGCTGCGTAGGAGGTGTGAGCTGCCGTGAGCTGCAATTTTTCCCAGGAAAATTGTACGTCCAGTTCGTGTGTTCGGGATTTGATTAATTTATTGCCCAATTTCCAGGGGGAAAGTGATCTCCGAGGCCTAACGGTCGAGGATCGTAAAAAACGACACTCGGTTGGGAAAAAGACAATTGTAAAATAATCTGCGGGCTGCCGTTTGTGGGCTTGTCTTTATTTTCTTTTATGAGTTATTTATGTGTTGCAGTGGCGCCAACAGGGAAATAAAATAATTATTGAGTAACGCTGTGAATATATATGTTTTTGTTATATTATTATTAATATATTCTGCTGCAAATATTGGATAAAAATTTGGGTTAATAAAATCCATTAAAGGTGATATATTATTCCTTATCAAAGGTGCTTGACAGATTGAAACGAAATTGTTTTATTTATAAATGAATTATGCATTTTTAAGCGAAGCTTAATGTTAACATATGCAATGTATTTATTTTTGGACTTTTATAAAAATCATCATCATAATAATTCGTAAAATACTTGTATTTTAAATAATATAATTTACAGATAAAGGAAGAGATTTTTTTATCAACTTTCATTTGACATTGCACTTCAAATAATTGTGGAATTAATAACCTTTCTTCTTTCACAAGTATTTCCAGAAATTATACTACTTAGTTAATTAATTACAGAATTTAAAGGTTAATAAACCTTTTATTTATTTTGACGATATTTCGCCGAATTCTAGGGGAAAAGACTTGCTAGGAAATATATTTCAATGTATAATTTATTTATTCCTCAAGTATCTTCTTCTCTACACCTAGCCTATATTAACTTTACCCCTTAACAAAGCTCTTGTCCCTGAAAAATATTTTTTTTCTTTGGTTAATTTATTACCCAAATATTTGCAAAAGAATTCAATAAAGCAAAGTCGAGTTAAATTGACAGATAATATTTATTTACAAAGAGTGGGCACACTCCGCTGTCCCTCGCCGATAAACAAACTCACGCAAATTAAAATAAATATAACAATTTTTCTCCTAATGACAAGCTCCATATACATATCGTATTTATATATAAGAAATGCAAAACACGCAAACATTTTGTGACTGTTTTTGGGGGTACAAACGCTTGCATGACTGAAATATATCCGAGTATTATTGATTGCCGACATTCTGGGCATAAACGGCTCTTTAACTTCCAGGAGGATGAGGGAGCTTGAGCTACTGACAAATGTGCTAGGTAAGTGAAAATGTCGTCGAGTTTAGTCGGTTAGTCAGACATTAGACCCCCGGCTCCGACTCCGGCCCCTTCCGTTGGCGGTGACTTTTGTGCGTCTAATTTGCATTGGGTCGGGAGTTGATAACAGCAAAATCCGCCGTTTGTTGATCGCTTCCAAACTACACGGCGCGGAATAACTTAAGCTTTTTGTTACCTTTACACGCTCACACACAGGCGGCAGGCGGGGCAAATAGAAAATGAAATAAAAATAAAAACGCGATCGTCTGATCGTCAAAACAACAATGAGAATGAACAATATAAATGGTCGCATCGGAATTGCTAATTTGCTTTTCAGTTGCTGGGTCGGTCGGGGTTTCGGCTTGGGTTTGCCTTTGAGTTTCGTTTCTTATTTTTTTCCTTCACTCTTTTATATTTTTTTTTTTTCGTTTTTTCCGAGGGCCGAGTTGGGTTCCTGGTACGTCTGACCCTCCCTTTTGGACCCCCAGTGGACCCAAGTCGCCGGACGATTGATTTTTGTGCGACATTTTTGACATGCGGATGTGCCATGTTAACGAGTCGGACAACTGTTCGCTCCGAGCTTGGTTCGAGCTTGGTTCGAGTCCAGCTGCATTTGGATTTGGATCCTGAAACAAATCCTTTTGCACATTTACAATAAATTGAATTTGACCAATGCTGTTGCGGTTCCACTCCCGTCTTCGCCTCTCGTCTCCCGTCTCCCGGCTTCCCTGCAATTGAAATGCTTGAAAACCGCAGGAAATTCGTCGAATTTGGCATGCGGTGAAGCTGGAAATTCCTGGCAGCAAGGATTTCAAGAGCTGGCCCGTTCAGTTTGAGCCCGAGTCCTTTGTGTGCGTCGGCGTATGCATAATTGATGCGAATGTTTGCGGCAGTGCTCCTCGGGTTCGGGCTTAGAACGCTCGCTCCCCGAAACCAAAAACCATTCCTCATAATTGAGTCGCCTCTCTCGGAGCTATCTCCACCCTTTACCCTCTGAGAGAAAAAACTAGAAAAGTTTATTTGCTACAGCTGAGATTTTTTTCGTCTGCCAGTTTGGAAAATGAAATGCAGTTGGAAAAGCCGCAATTTTTCAATTACATATTGGCAAGTTTCTCTGGCTGACTGAGTGGGATTTTTCCTTAAACCAGGAGGAGTCTGGAGCTCTGTACGATGAATTACAGAGTATACGATTTTCTAAGAAGTCTGAAGTCTTAATAAAAGAACACTTTCTCTGGTCTTTCGATTTGCAAATTGTATTTAGTTTTTATTTAGTTTTAATTCGTTAGACCCTTGAATTACGGGAAAGATATGTATTTGAAAATAGATAAACAAATTTATTGGAAATTTTTACTATAAGAACTCTGTGAAATCCCAATCAATGAAATCATTAAGTATCTTAAGGGCTAAGAGAAAGTAATATACAAATAACTTATAAAAGCAACAAGTGTTTAAGAAATCGTATTAAAATATTAATAAGCAAGAGGCCAGCTTATCCAGGTAATAAATGTACTTCAATGTTATTTTTTCAGTAATCCCCTTAATCTCGTTCCCCTAAAAACATTTCACACACCCACAAAAACAAACAAGGGTCATCCTTTATCACTTGCATCACCGTTAGGCGCCACCTGTATCTTCCTTATCCCGTTGCAAGGATAACGCTGAGGTCCTGGATAAAGATCTTCCTGCTGGGCACACTTTCACTCGCTCCTGACCAGACGAAATTCTCTGGAATTTACCTGTTTCTTACACGTGCAGTTCCTACTCCCCAGGGGAGTTGTGTTTCCCTGGAAAAATTGTAAATAATATTGTTTTGGGTTTGGGTTTGGTTCTGTCGATCGTAATCGATCTATTGGGTGCTGCCTTGTTTTGGCTCATAACTCAATTAGCCGGAAAATGCCAAGGACTCAGGGAGATCTTTATTAGGCGAGGATTTGATGTTGATGTTGTGGTGGCCACACCACAAGTCAAGGGTGAGGTGGGCCCGCTGTGACTTCCGTTTTCCCTGGAAGCAATTCGAAAAGGTGTCGAAAAATATTCTTCCTGTTGCGACTTTATCGGGAACAAGTGTTAAGGATGCGCGTGACCGGGACTCGGATATTGAGTCACGTAGCGGGTTGGTGGGTTAGGAATTATTCGGAGATTAGAAACGTGCGATGATGAGGTCTTTTTACTGTTACAAGGGTTTAAAAAGGTGATTAATTTGATAATTTTTTTCTTCTAATTTAAGAGACTTATTTTGTAGCCTTTAAAAATATATATATAAACGGAGGATGCAACATTCTGAAATGGTTTCAAATATCCAAGCAAAAATGGTTTAAAAAAATACAATATTCCAAAATTCTGTCGATTATAGGGCTCGGTCCATTTCTCCTTCTGTATACTTGTCCGTGTGAGATTATATACTTAGATACTTTAAGATATAGGGCTATCAAATTTAGTGAGAACTTTTAAGAAAGTTTATAGTAAAATTCAGCATGGCGAAATAAGGGTTTGTCTTGAGTTTCTTATTAAAATATTTTTCTTTAGCATTCCCTTAGTGTATTTTAATTTTTAATTATGTTTTTCTTTCACAATTAAGCTTGATTTGCTTTGAATTTAGGAGCTAATTTTGATACAAATAATTTAAATTTATTTTTCGAAAACATTGTCTTTTTCCCAAGCTCCCTTTCTTTTAATTAAACTTTTATTACGCCCATCGAATCGAATAAACAACTAATATAAAGGCAATAAAATGTTAGAAATTCATTTTTACCTTTTTCGGTTGGATCTTTCTCTTCCTCCAATATCAATATTTTTATATCTTTACAACCAAAGCTACCATCAACGGAAGTTTCTCTCACAGAAATCATCATGAAATCACATATTCATAGAACAATTTCAAGAGTTTCGCCGGAGACACCAACACCCCTCTCGTTCTCTCAAAATTATCCTCTTACGACTTAACGATTGCCTACAAATTGGTATTTAATGGCAGCCGCCCCTTGCCCTCGCCTTATAAGCCATACTTAGTGGGATATATCGGAGCGATACGATCTCACTTCATCGAACTTTCAACACAGTCATCATCCACTTCACTCGCCGTTTATTGTTTTTATTGTCAACGAAATTCGCCTCGAAGCCATTGAAGGAGCATATGCCACAAAAAAGGCAATAAAACCCGAAGAAAACTATGAAAGAAATTAACCAATCAATGGAGTTTTACGGACTTTTTCTTGGGTGGCGCTGCGTGGGGCTCTCATCGAATCGAATCCGCGTTGGCTCGTCATAATCTTTTACAACTTTTGACTTTCCTTGTTTCGATTTTTTATGGACCTTATTTATTATTTGTTTGGGGAACATTTTTAGGATTTCTTTGCCTCAACTCGTTTTTAATTATTGAGGAATACTTCATATATATAGAATATATATATACTTTTTATGGCTGGTAGCCGGGCATTCTGGAAATGGTTAGACAAGTTCATAAAACGAACCCCACCAATTCGAGAATATTTATTACACTTTTTTTCGGTGGCCGTTTGCCGTTTGGCTGGCAAACAAAAGGTCGTCGCGCACAGGAAGTGTAGACGGGATGGATGGGCATCTCTAAAAAAAGGAGGAAAAACAAGCGATATATCAATGAAGTTGTCCCCGAACGTGTGTCCAGGATGCGTTTAAAAAAGCAATCCCTTCCGCTCGCGCCGCGTTCCTCCATTCTGTTCGCTGGCCAAATGAGCTGGACTTCCGTTGCAGCGCGTGCGCCAATGCCACGCCCCCCTTCCAAAGCCCTAATGCAGATGTCAGTTGGATATATTATATATCTAAGCACTGCGGGGAAAATTAAGGCTGTAAGTTTAAGAGTCCTTGAGTATATGAGTTGGGAGGGATTTTGTCTTGAACTGGAAGGCCCTGGAAGTTTGTCCCCTTGTCCGTTTGACAGTATAAGTACCTATACCTCAGAAACTGTAAGAACTAGATTTCCCAAATTTATTGTTAACATTCCTTAAGGTGGCTTACAGATATATAACCTTTTTATAAGAAATTAAATATATATAGAATAAATAGACGAAATAATAATTAAAACCTAATCCGAATTATAGCCTAGGATTTCTTTTAAGAGCCTTGTCATTTATTTTTCAAGCCGATTTGAGTAATATAACTTGAAGAAGACATACAGCTTGTTGAGAGCTCCTATCACCGTACTAATATCTTAATTAAAAAGTGATTTTTCCACGGTGTAGAAATGGCAGCAACTATGCTAATCGTTGGTATGCCAAATCGAGTCAAGAACTCGTCTAACCAAGGCGACGCCATTTGCAGTTTCACACTTTTTTATATCGAACCAATTTTTATGGCCAGGCGTGCCAAATTTGTAAAAATGCGCCACAGAGACAAGTGTAAAGCCGGCTTGGCTTGGCTCCTCTCGTTGTGGCTGCTGTTACCATTGTCGTTTTGCCACCGCTGCTTCTCAGGTTGTCGCGTCTTGCATAATGGCCAGCCAGCCAGCCAGTCAGTCGCTGTCTCCATAATTTGTGCAATAAATCAAATGAATTTCACTCAGAAAAACACAATCGAGAAACTCTATTGGGGGAAGGAGTGACTTCAAGGCAAGTCAGGCAATAATTATTAACCGAAAATGCCTTGGCAACGATCAACGAAGACCACAAAAGCATATCAATAAAAGTCGCACACGCAAACAAGCGATTGACACGCAAAAACACATTTAAAATTGATTAGCCCGGTCAAGCTGAAACCGAAATCAGAAAACCAACTCCAAATCCCCAATCTTAAGCCTCAAATACCCAAAATCCCCCTAATCTCAGCCTCTAGAAGATGTCTAGACGAAATGAAACCCTCTCTCTGGTTATCGCGTGGTGTGACATTCGGCCTGCGGCCCCGAGCTTCTCCAAAAATATCCAACCAATTTTCTGGGGGGCTATGGGCTATGGCCACATGCGTGTGTCGCGTGCTATATGGCCAGCAATCACAAAATTATATTTTAGCCAATCATTGTACATTAGTTAAAAGAGAAATATTAGGTGGGACTTGGGGTTTAAAGAAGCAGAGGGATTAATGCTCTACAAGAAATAATATTGGACTTTAAAATAAGGTTTTTTATTGTTTGAAAATAAATACATTTGTCAAATATAAATCTACATATAAAATAGAGACATAAGTAATAAGAAATATATTAAAGTTTAAATATATTGTAACTTAAATAACCTTCTAAAGCCAGTAGAAAATTTTCTCGAAGGATTTCATAGTACTTTTTTAATGCTTTTTATATGACAAGTTTCATAATTTAACTCCCACAATTATTGCCAAAAATTTTTACGGGTAATGTTTACAAATAAAATAAAATATTGAAAAATTAAATTAAGAACGGGTAAAGGATAAGGTAATACCTAGATATTAGTTAATATAGGTATTAATAATATTAATCAATTGAAAAATAGGCATTACATTAATGTTTTAAATTATATAAAACCTTGTTAAATATTTATATGGAATTAACTGAGAAGGAATCATTTTTTTTGTCATGATAGGTATATCAGAAATGTTAAAATTATATTAAAACTATTAGAAAAATCTAGTTAAAGGGTCTTAAGAGTAGCCGTAAGTGTCTCTGCTCTTTTACCTTATTACCTATTTTCTACAAATTATTTATTCTTGATTTTAAAGCATACAAATTATTTATTCTTGATTTTAATTCATAGTAAAGTCCCCCGCCCGCTTTTATAGAGTATTTCCCAAGATGGAAAACCTTTGGGCCCTATCTAACTGATAAGCAAAAATGCTTAGCCCGCCGCAGGCTCTCCGAAAATACCAAAATAAATGTATCTCTCGTATAGAATGTCTGCGCATGCGTTTCACTCTCAATTTCTCGAGAGGATGGATGGATGGATGGATGGATGGCTGCTCTGAGGGTTAGGTGTGGAACGGAGGCTGGGGGGATGCCATAATTATTGGGTCAGCGTGCGTCGTCATAACGGACGCGTCAGGCGAAGGAGAAAAGGCAAGGGCAAAACTAATTTCGGCCAGCCAGGCCCCTCTCGCGGGCAATTTCCAGTAAAAGTCGATGTCTTATAATACTCTGTGGCATCCACAAATATGATTTATGAGCATTGATCAATTTGATGGATATTTTTGGCAAAAGTCCGCGCGATCGATTCGATCCGATCGGATCGATGTGTACCAACCACACCACCCTTAAGGCCTTTCCAAAAAATGCTTAAACCAATTTTTATTTTTACTAAAACCAAAAGCGAAATAAGACCGAAAAAAAAAGACAGCATCCGCGAGCTTAATTAAACGGAATCTCTTCCTGGACGCTGCCGGGTCGGTCCACCCGATCTTCTGGCGAAGTCAGAAGTCCCCCTTCTCGGTCTCCAGTAGCCCGCAGAAGAAGTCTGTGCCCTTTCTGTTCGGCTCTGTGTTCTTCCTCGGTCTCCGAAGAAGCTTCAATGGTGGTCGTCGCCCCAGAGACACGATAAACGCGTACAATTGTTTGCACTTAAGATTTTTACACATGATTCAGTAGCCAGAAGACCCCGAGTCCCGACTCTCGATCACCCGAACCTCCGATCCTCCGATCCTCCGATCCTGGCAGTCATGTCTGCATATGTTGCACTGCCACTCGAAATCGAAATCGGAATCGGAGTCGCAGTCGGAGTAAGAGTCGGAGTTGGAGACCCTGCCCTGCCTTGGGTCTCTTCTATCAGATGCAATATTTGCTAACGAATAAATTGGCATTTCACAAGTTGCCCCTGACAGACAGAAGACGACTGCCTGGCTGGCTGGCTAGCTGGCTAGCTGGTGGGTTTTTGGTTCTGCTCCTGCTCCTCCAAACTCCAAACTCAAAACTGGTTGCTGCTCGTCTCGGCGACGACTCCTCAATTCATCCTGGACGGTGCTCGGCGGCGGCCCCAACATGCATTGCAATCATTTTTGTTGAATCTAAAATTGACGCATCTCGGCTATGACTTCGTCATTCTTCTTCAGCTGCTACAGGCCCTTCTCATCCAGCTCCTCCTGCATGCCACTGAAAATCGCAGAAGGCGGCCAAGAAACCCCAAGTTGGCCAACTACCGTGTTACGCGATGCTGGGCTAAAATGGCCAGCGCGTCGCGCATTTTTCGACGACATCTGAATCTGATTAGAGAGGCAGAAGGCAACTCGTCGTCCTCGTCCACGTATATGTCCACGTCCTCATCCTCGTCCGTCCATCGCTTCAACTTGACGTTGGCTGACGGGCCAGCCGATGCACCTTTTCCACCACTGCAGCTACTGAGACACTGAGCCACCGAGCCACCACCGGAGGCACTGCTGCAAACACAATTCGCAAGAACAGACATCGAGGGATCCTCAATGAGGCACAGTGGAGATCGATTGTTGAAGTGATCTAAGAAAAAAGTATAGGAGAACTTTCTGTTTATATTCTAAAGGGAATATTGTAGAGAAGATAATTTTAAATAGGAGAAAGATTAGATTCTCATAAAGGAAATAATAAAAAGATTTTTCGTGAATAACTAGAATTTAAGGACTCGGCAATTAAATCTTAATACGAGTGAAAATATAAAGTTTCTTTTACTTCTTCTTTACTGATACTCCACCTTAAATTTCTACTGGTATTATGACATAACATTGTTGCTCTCATTCAGTTACTCTGCATTCTTTCCATAAAAAGACATGGTCACACTTTGTTTTTTCTTCATGTTTGTATTTTATTATCGTTAAATATTTTTTCTGGAATCTATAGGATTTTTAATTTCATCATATCATTATTCACTTTCACTTAAGTAAAGCCCTGAAAAATATCTTCAATTATAGAAAGTATCAATGCAGTGTCATAATCGCATAAAGAACTAAAATTGTAGTTCCCTCTTTTTTCCTTTATTTCTGATTTTACTTAAATTATTTTTTAGTTTTTTTACTCCTTTATTTTTTAATGATCTTCCATCCCACTGTGCATTTTGTTTAAATTTTTGTGTGGGGGTTGCTTTGTGTCTCTCTTTTACCGAGAACTTAAAATCTGCTATTCTCCCCATCGCAAAGGAATATTTCCTTTAGTGGTTATGCTTTAAACAATATTTTTGTGAGCCATAAATTGCATTTCATTGTCATCTCTATATATATATTTCGATTTTTGCCTTGAAGCGGTCAGTGTATGTTTTTTTTTTGTGCCTCAGTTTTGACAAAAAATTATTTGTATAAAGAAAATAAAAAAATACAAGAAGCTCGCAAAGACAAAAGAAAAAATGCAGAAATCTACTTTTGGCTGCCACGTTTTGCACTTTGCATAAATTGTGTGAAATCGTAGAGGCAAAGAACCTCAAGTTTCAAAACAAAACAACGTATCCTGGACAGACCATAATCGTGTCCTTGTACAACAAAAGCAATTGCTACTGTTCGCCGCATCGTGGGCCACATCATGTGGCATATATCATGTCGTCGTCGTAGACACAGCGATTGCCACGCCCCAACGCCCGCGAATCGAGCGAAAAATCGGAAATCGCAAAACGCAAATCTGCGCCTGCGCGCCATCCCAAAAGCGAAGAAAACTCGCTGTAAATTTGCATAAAATTATGCAAAATCATGCAATGCGCTTAGTGTTTGTTGTCTGTCTGTCTTCGGTGGGCCTGAGTGCGCTTCGTTTTATGAATGGAACGGCTTACTGAGGATGTGGATGAGGCTGTGGCCGAGGATGAGGCCGAGGCTGACTGAGACTGAGGCCGAGGCTGGGGATCATCATCGAGCGACTTTGCCTGCCTGCAACTTGTTGCCGCTGTTGTACATTAATGAAATTTGTTAGTATCACGACTTTTATGCCTGCTGCCTGCCAAGTCAGTCTGCTTTTGTTTTGGGACTTGATTTCTGATTTTCGCCGGTTGGTTTTTTTACTTTTCTGTGCCTTGTGTCATTTGCATTACAATTCAAATATTTGCACATGTTTATAAAGAGTTTATGATGCGATTATTCCATTTTAGTCTTGCTTAGATTTAGTTAGGGGGAGGAAAGGATCAACTGGAATGGAAACGAGTGGCAAGGTTCGGACGCACGTACACACAAGCTCCAACAAAACACAGAATTACACATTAAAAACCAACATTATAAATTCTCAAACTTAATAAACGTATTTCGGAGTATATTGGCGTTCCGTTCAAGAACATTTCACATGGTACACAGTTTTAAATTATAAATTAAACTGAAATTAATAGTTGCGCGCGCATAAAAAGACAATTTGCGGTTCAACGAAAGAATATAAAACTACAAAAACACTCAAAAAAAAAAACACTCAAAAAAACACTCAAAAAAAAAAACACTCACCAAAAACACTCAACTAAAATAATCAACAAAAACACTACAGTCAGGCAGACGGGAAGAAGGAAGAACGGTAAACACAAAGCATATTTTGTCGACGATTAACACTCACAAAGAAGACGAAAATATGGTTCTGCCAGAGGGAAAGCGCATGAAGGAAACTTCTGGCGCTAAGCGAGGTCGCCCCTCCGATGCCACACATGACGCAGCCCCACCAATGCTGATCGCGGCCATGAACAGCCGCTTTGATGAGCAAGCCCAGCTCATAAAATCCACCATCCGCGAGGTCGAGGAGAGGATGCTCGGAGTGCTGCAGGAACGGCTCCTGGGTGTCACCACGGAGATGAAGCAGATGGCGGATCGCATGTCGCAGCTGGAGCGGGAAGTTGAGGAGCTGCGCTCTCTGAAATCCCAAGTTGGCTCGGTCCAAGGTAGGCTTGATGCACAGCGTGCCGAAAGCGAGGCGTGTGCGGTACGAATGCACGGCGTTCCCTTTGTTGAAGGAGAAAAATTGCGACCGCTTTTTAATAAGCTCTGCTTTGCAATTAACCTTATCCCTGCGCCGAGAGTCCGCGACATTTTTAGGGTCCGGAAATCACAGAACACTCTGGTTGACCCACCAATTATCATAAAATTGGAGTCCACGAGGGAAAAGGTCTTACTTCTTCGCGCGCTAGGTGATTACCGACGCTCAGCAAAACAACAACTGAGCATACACCTGTTGGGCTTTGACTCGCCGGCGGCGCTTTATGTAAACGAGCAGCTCACGAGAGATAATTTCCTTATCTTCAAAGAAGCCCTTCGTCTGAAAAAGCACAAATCTCTCGCAGCTGTATTTACGCGACGTGGGATTGTGCACGTGAAGTGCAGTGGGAGAGATGATGTGTACATCATCCAGCATCCCGATGAGCTCTTATCAATCACCGGTGCTGAATTGTCACTCTCCCGCTCTGGCTCTCCGCTCGCCGAAGCGACCTCTCATGCTGCTGCTAATAATAGTTTTCGCCAATAATCTCTTTTATATTTCTAACGTCCAAATATTATTTGTAGCTCTTAAGAGTAATTTAGTATATCTTTTTGTAATTTCTGTCTCTCTTAGAGTTCATATGATAGGAGTATTTTGTATGTTTTCTGTGTGTGTTTTCAAAGTGCCGATAATTTTGTTGATTTTAATTGTTTTAAATTTTAATATCAGAGATGTCCAATATGACTAGCTATGCGATGGTTCGTATTTTAAGTAATCAAAAGAACGGTCTAACAATATGTCACATAAATTCTCAGAGTTTGTGTAACAAAATGGAAGAGTTTAGGTATTTATTTATCAATTCGAATGTTGACATTATTTGCGTCTCGGAAACTTGGTTTCTTGCAACATCAAATAGTAAACTGTATGAATGCTCTGGATATAATCTTTACCGCTCGGATCGTGTAGGGCATGCAGGAGGAGTGGCAATATATGTCAGATCAAACATTAAATGCAGAGTAGTTAGTAAGCAATCGCCTGATGATCCCGCTGAATATATTTTTCTTGAGCTCATTAATGTAAGAAATAGCAGATCAAGGGTATTAATCAGCTGCATGTATAGACCCAACAAACTGACTAATTACTCGACTATTATCAATGCTGTAGCAAGCCTATCTTATAGATATACTGACATTATTTTGGCAGGTGACCTAAACAGTAATATTTTGGACGAAATAAACTTACGTGACGATATGGAATCTTTAGGAGTAAAAATTGTAAATTCTGTGATGCCAACCCATTACACTAGTACGGTGAATACCTTGCTTGATGTCGTGTTTGTTGACGATAATGACAAAGTTCTGCTTTATGACCAAATCGCTGTGCCGAATTTTTCAAAACATGACCTTATTTTCTTGACTTACAACGTTAAAATTGACCGCACTGAGCAAACCTTTAAATATAGAGACTTTAGAAATATTGACTATGATATGCTTAACCATGACGTCTGCCACTGTAATTGGAATAACATTTATGGGTTTCCATCAACAGACTCTCAATTAAACTTTCTAAACGCTAACATTGAATATCTTTACAACAGACACGTACCTATTAGGGAAAAACGGGTCAAGAACTCAGTAAATTCTTGGTTTAATAATGATATTAAGAGAGCTATTGCTAAACGAGACAAAACATATGCACATTGGAGACGATATAGAACTGATTATTTGTACGGACTTTTTAAATGTGAAAGGGTGCGTGTAAATAAACTGATTTATGCAAATAAAAGTGCTTATTTCAGCTCTAAGCTCACCAGTGCAATAACAACTAGACAAGTCTGGAAAGAAATAAAAAACTTGGGAGTCGGCAATATAAAACCTGTGATAAATAATGACGTAAACGTGGACGATCTAAATGACAAATTTTTGACAATAAATGTTCCTGAATGTAGTTCTAATTCGTACCTGTCCACTGAGTCCCTGTTAGGTGGTGGTAATTGTTTTGAATTCGCTTGTGTAAGTCAATGTGATGTTTTAAAAGCTATATTAAAGATAAAGTCGAATGCCATTGGTCTGGATGATCTGAATCCAAAATTTATAAAAATACTTCTCCCAAAGATTATAAACCACATCACTTATGTTTTTAATACGGCAATCACCACGTCGACTTTCCCTGATTCCTGGAAAATTGGAAAAATAATGCCAATTCCTAAAGCAAATGACGAATATAGACCCATTTCTATCCTCCCCTATATGTCAAAAATTTTTGAAAAAATATTGGCTGAACAAATAAATAGATTCTTGATCAATAATAATCTGTTAAATAATAACCAATCTGGTTTCCGCCAAAAAAGAAGCTGCACTACTGCAGTAATCAAAATAGTAGAGGATATTCGCCAGGAATTGGATAACAGTAGGGTTACACTATTAACCCTACTGGACTTTAGCAAGGCATTTGATACAGTAAATCATGACATTTTGTTAACGAAACTGCAGCACATGTATAACTTTTCTTCTACAGCTATTAAGTTAATGAAATCATACATTGTGAATAGAAAGCAAGCTGTTGCTGTAGGGGAAAAGGTGTCAAGGTTTCGAGTCGCCACTCGTGGTGTACCACAAGGATCTGTATTAGGGCCGTTATTGTTTACCATATATGTTAATGACCTGCCAAGTGTGTTGTCTATGTGTAATGTTCATATGTATGCAGATGATGTTCAGTTGTATGTCAGCCGTCCGTTAAGTCAAGTTGATGAATGTATAAATGTATGTAATATTGACTTGTTGAGTGTTTGCAATTGGGCTAAGAAAAATGGCCTGAGCCTAAACCCCGTTAAGTCCAAATGCATCGTCATATATAAAAAGAATATTCAAACGGATCATCTACCGAAACTCCGACTGGGAGCCACGAATTTGGAATATGTAGATAAGGCTTGTAACTTAGGCTTTCTCTTTAATAAGACACTCTCTTGGAATGACCATATAAACATAGTTACAGGGAGAACATATGGTATGTTACGACAGTTGTACGTAACACAGTCTTTTCTTCCGACTAATATCCGACTATTAATTGCCAAAACTCTGATCATGCCCACACTTTTTTATGGGCTTGAAATATTTGGAAATTGTGACGCAATAAGTCAGCAAAAGATTAAGGTGACATTCAACAATGTTGCACGATACATTTACAATTTGAGAAGAACGGACCACGTAACCGAAAGCGCTAACAACATATTTAACCTAAATGTTCGTACCTGGATTGATTTCAGGATTTTAATATTCTTTCAAAAAATTATAATATCAAAGCAACCTGAGTATTTGTTTGACATAATCAGATTTTCTTCCTCCCAACGGACGAACAATATTATTAGTATACGCACAAGACTTGCAAGCTCTGACAGACAATTCCTCGTTTACGCTATTAAATTATGGAACCATCTCCCCAACCAACTAAAGTCAATTAAAGGCACATTTCAATTCGAAAAACAACTCAAAACCTATCTTAGCACACACACATAAATAATAAAACTTAAAACATTTCAAATATGTAAAACAAATTAAATACACTTTCTTATAATTATAAATAATATAACTATATAACTATAAGTCAAATAAATCTTGTTAATATTAAGTTATCTTTAATAAGTTATAAAATATCTTTGTGACTGACGCAATAATTTAAAAGTATTGTACTTGTAGCGTCAGGATATTGAATAAAATAAATCTAAATCTAAGAAAGGAATTTTTAGACGGTGGGAAAAAATTTAAATATGACATTAAAATGTACGATTGTTATTTTGAAATTGTGAAGAGGGTTTTATATATTAAGGAAATAGTATTATTAATAAGAAAACATATTTTTTATTAAAGAATCGGGAGATTTCGATCTTTAATTGAAGGGTTAATACTGAGATGTTCTTATCAAATATTTTATGAATTTATAAAAATTTAAAGGCTTTCCACCATCTTATTTTTTAAGCAACCTTAAGTTTTGTTATATAATTCTTAAATCAATCCTTCAATAATAAAATAAATGGTTTATCTGCAGCTTTAATAAATACAAGTACTTCCTAGATATTTATCTATCGATATTTATATTAAAAACTAATCCTTTTATTTATTACTTATTTCCTGCTAAAATCCTTAAGCATTCGCAGCTCTTATTTCCTCCAGGACCCAAGTTCATTAACCTCTCGCCGAGCCCTATCATGACATTCCATCATCCTTAAAAATCCTTGCTTATACAAAAGCGTTTGGAGAACTCCCACCACACATTCCCCATGTTTCAACTACAATCCAATTCGAGCACAAAGGCCGTGTCAATCAAAGTTCTTCTTTTTTTGTCACAATCGCATTTAATCGCAATTTTTAACATATCGATCTAAGGGGAATCCACAGCGGAGGATCTACCCAAACCGGGCGAGCATTTAGCCAAACGATGATGCGTATCTGGGTAGCGCTCTGGGATCTGTCTTTGGGGTGTTCCATCAGCGAGTTTCTTTTTATTTTTGGCTTAAATGCTGACTTTTTCGGGTTTTATCGCATTACAGAATACAGCAACTGCGCATATCTCTCTGTTACGATCATACCCACACAATGCGTGGAGTTTTTGGGATTGGGCATGGGATTGGGATTGGGATTGGGATGGGGAATGGGTTTGGGATGGGATTGGGGTCTGAGAGATCTCGGGTTTCTATCTCAACTCGCTGGCAGTCTGCTGCGATGTAATTTATGACAATTTATGCAGCGTTAATGTCGCTGGTCGCCCCGTTGATCGATGTCTGTCACTTGGATCTTGCGTTCTACGGCTGCTGGCTGCCGGCTGCCTGGCTGCCTGGCTGCTTATATAAACTGCCCAGATTTTTATCGCTGGTTTCCCCCAACACCCTCCTCTATAGACAGTCTGTCTTTGGGGATCTCCACTGTATTTGGCACCGCCAGCAGCCCCTGTCCAGCCCCGAGTTATGTTTATCAACGGCCGCTGTTGCATTTATAATTGAACGCGATCGAGATCGAGAGCGATTTGCATGATCTGCGAGTGTGGAGCTGAGCTGCCCTGTGCCGCCTAAAGAGGCCAATCGATCGCATGTTTTATGGATGTCAAATACAATTGCTACAATACAATATTCTAAGTGGTTGCGCAAGTCCCCCAAGTCCTCCTTCGTAAAATATGTAGAAACAAAATTGTTTC
Organism: Drosophila rufa; assembly: GCA_018153105.1. NCBI lineage: Eukaryota > Metazoa > Arthropoda > Insecta > Diptera > Drosophilidae > Drosophila > Drosophila rufa. Next base: position 5,999,603 of record JAECXS010000085.1, read on the forward strand.
AGCAGAAAAAAAATGTCAGTCAGTCAGTCCAGGTCCAAATAAAAATAAAATATATTTATATATATAAAAAAACCAATGCCAAAATGAAAATCAAGTTGCTGACGAAGCCCGGAGAACGCTTTCATCCGAAGGCAACGAAGTGGGAATGCCCTTGTCGCGGATCCGCTGGAACAGATTCACTGCATAAAGAGATCAATTAATAAACATGAAGACCCATCTGTGCAGGTAGTCCACGAATTCACTCAAGTCTCACATGGAAATTGAGGTTTAACGGTTTCCTTAAAGAAACTGAAGAATTGTGGGTAGTTTTAAACTTGAAATCGAGCTACAAAGTAAGGTTTTCCGGGAGCTCTTGATTTTATTCATGGTATAGAAAAATCAAAATGTATTATTTTGTTTAATATATATGATTTTCAACTTGAACATATAGTTTTTAATATTATTTCTGTAGTTCTGGTATAATATTTAATTGAGAAATTAAAAATCTAATACATTTATTATGAATTTCTATACAAATATTTTAAATTGAATTTCTTAATAGTTAATTCGTTTAATGACTCTCATTGCTCCATTAATTATATCATATTTATTTTATTATTTAATTATAGGTTTTGTATATATTTTTAAAAGGGAATTACAGTCTCAGTCTTCTTCAAAATCATATCATATCCCTATAACATATTTTAAAGAAAATTTAAACTATTCTAAAGTCAATAAATAAATAAATACCCTCACAACTATTATAATTAAACGATTAAAAAAGTAGTAATTTCTAGAGCCAATCGAAGACCTCCCTACAAAACCAAATATCAAGGGTATTTAGCGAAAAATGTGAGGTGTTGTTGGCATATATTTAATTTATGCACTGGACGTTTTGGCTGGCCGGGCAAATAAGGGCATGTCTGGCCAGTGGCCATCAGCTGCAAAATGCAGCAACAGAAATCGCAGCAGCAGCAACAGCAACTGCTGCGGCGGCAGCAGCAACCAGGACATGTTTGCCATGCATGCAGCAATGCGGCAGCTCTTGGCCTTCAATTAAACAGCAACAACAGCGGCAGCGCGCATAAAATACAATAAATAACTGGCCGGTCCGGGCAAATGAAGAGATATAAACCAAGGCTCCCCCCGTGCCCCCTCTTGCCAGGCCCTGCTGCATACGCAAAACTTGCTGCGAGGGGAGGCCAAAAGGAAAATAAAAGACGGCCAAGAAAAGAATGAAAACCGTGGCCAGAAAACGCCCTAAAACGTACAATCAGCAATTTTTTTGTTGGTGTTTTTTGCTGCGTTTTCGCACGCAGTGGGCGTGGCAGAGGGAGCAGGCAAGGCGTTCGAAACGATCCGATCCGAAACGCTGGTGAAAAATTCCGTTTGTGACAATGATAAAATAGTTTAACCTCGGCAAAAGTCGCGTTTTGAATTTGAAATGCGAATTTTGTACCTGCGTTTTAGTTTGGATTTTTTCTCGTTGTCTTTTTTGGTGTTTCGTTTCAAAAATTTATTTGTCGCTGACAATTGACGGACTGCCCCGAGTGCCTACGGCTACTGTTGTTGCGGTTTTCGGTCCCAGGAATCGAGGCTACCGAAAGCGGAGCGATGAGCGGGCGGAGGGCTTTCGCGGTCCGGGTGTCGCTGCTTGGCATTATTTCGGTGACAGTTGCGGCCTCGTCTTCGTCTGACGTCTCTGCGATTTGGGCTGATGACGTCTGTGAAGGCATAAGTGGATTTTTAGGTGAAGAATTTGGAACGAAAATAGGTTATTTATTAATTTCTAGATATTTTTCACCAGTGAGTCTTTGATTTTCGGGAGTAATTCTGTTTATTTATATTGTTGGCTAATTTGTTGGTGTTTGTATATTAAAAATAAGTAAACACGATTTTTAAAACAACTTCAGGATTTTATTATTATTATTATTAATTATTATTTCCCTGGCCTTAAATCAAAATACCCAAAATTAAAAAATTGAGTTATTTCAAAGTTTGTAACAACTCATCAACTCATTTGGTTCTCTTTTTTCTTTATTTGTTCACCAAATATTTTTTAAACTAAAGAAGACCAAAATGATTTATAAATCAGGCACCAAATATTTTTAAAAACCCTTTTAAATATAAATCAGTCACCAAATATTTTTTTAAAACCTTTTTAAGGTCTAAAGAAGACCAAAATGATTTAATAATCAAGCAAAACCGTTGAGCATGCCTTTTCTCAGCCTGCTCATAATTCCTCTAAATGCAAACCAAGTCCTCCCCCGGCTTTTTCCCGGTGACATACGTGCCTTGATCGTGGCGAGCTTCTGTGTTGCATCTGTGTGCCGCCGTTGGCTTCGCGGTTGTCACCAGAAAAACCAGTAGCCGGAGTAGCAAGCATATCATAAGCTGCAAACACAAACATATTTTGACTACGAAATCAGGAATGGCGAAGCGGACAATGCACAGAGACAGCGCGCAATGACAATATAAATAAAATAATTGCTGACATAAATAAATTCAAAACTCTTGTAGACGGCGGTGTTTATATTTTGTTTTCTGCTGCTGAGTGGTGCGTGGAACAGATTTTTGGTCTTTTTTCTTGCCATGGCGCTGCCTTGGCATTATGTGCGCAAAATTGTTAATGGCATTTTGCATGCTGGCGGCGGCGACGAGCGGCAGCGGAACCAAAAATGCAGGCAGCTATCCTAGGCTTTCATTGTCGCGGCTCAAAACGAAAGACTTAAGACACGAACTTGCCAGCCGACAGCCGGCAGTCAGGGTGAGCTGCATATTTTTTTCGGCTGTCTCGCTGTCTGTGTGTGCGCGACGCGTGTTTTGGGACAAATTCTATTTTTATAAACAATTTAAATTCAACCAATTGTCAGGGTGTGTTCGACAGCAACAGCAACAGCAACAACAACAGCAGGGACAACAGAGTTATGTCTGCATTTTTCGCGCCTGCTTTTGTGGCAAATTGACAACAATTGCTGTTATTAGGCTCTCCGGGCTGGAGTGGCGTGGAGCTCTGATTTATGCAGCTGGAATGTCTGTCAAGGGCGTGGACCCAACACTCGCCATCGCGAGACACGAAAAACTTCCGCTTCTTAATTGAGTTCTAAGCGGAGTAGAGACGCCTCTTAAAAAAAATAGGAAAGAATATGCATTCTTTGCCAATCAGAGACTCCGTTTACAGTTCATGAATATTAATCCCTGAAAATAAAATTAATTTAATGCCACCCAACAAAGTTTGCACATTTTTCGCACATTAGGCTAGAGTTTAACACTCGGGTAGAGAGAGTCGGAATCTTGAAATAAAATCTCTTATCGAGCTGAAATCTTTTGGGATAAGTTGTTCCTACCACTGGGCCTGGGGCTTGGGTTTTTTATCATTCTGCTTAATTTCTTGATCTGGGTTTAATCAGCAAATCAGCGTCAAATGTTGTGAGCTTGATGGCTGTCGTAAAATCTCTTTTTTTTCGAGCGAGCACCTTATGAAGGAAGCCTCCTTAGTTTTAATGACGATCGTAAAATGGCAACAAGCCAAGCTCTTTCTGGCCCCAAATTAATTGCCGTGTGTGGGTTATTGTCATGGAATCAAATATAAGGGCCACAGCCAAAGGAAGTAATGAATCAATTAAGTAGGCAAGAGAGCTAGCTAGGCGGAGTCATTAAAGTCAAGGAAGAAAACAGCACAAACGGAGATGTCTTAATCGCCGAACGAGAGTTCCTTCAACCTGGAATACGGGATTGGATTACTCTTTATATATGTTTTATTTTCGAAATTGCCTTCGTTATATGCGCCAATTAGACAATAACATAACTAATGAATTTATTGTGTGAGCGCCGCGCCGGCCTCTGTGTTGGGCTTTGAGTCGGTTTAATCCGAGCACACACTGGGACTGAACCATATACCGATTATAATTGCATGTCATGATGGATTTTCTCACTAACCCCTCCTCCTACACTTGCATGTGCCTTGGCAATTAAACACCAATGGCAGCTTCTCTTTTCTCTCTGCTTTTTTCCAGTTTTTTCCTCCAGTTTTCCTGCCCAACTTGATTGCTATATTTACAAGAAATTGAGCAAATTAAACGGAATGCAAAATATTTATTGCTTACAGTGGATAGAGCTCAAAGTGCCGACCATAAATATTTGTTGATTCGATTCGATTGAGTGTTGACAGCCAACAAATTGCCAAAATATAAAAAGAGGCAGCCAAAAAAATCCATATTGTTATTATTGACTTGACCAATTAGCAAGCCCGAAGCTTGGAAATTTTTAACTATAATCCCTCTCCCCTCTGCTTTTGTTTGTTTGTTGTGTTCTTGTAGCTGGCAAGTTGTTGTTCGTGAGCGGGTTTTCTAATTCGCCCCCCGAAAAAGATACAAACGCAATTCTTTCAGTGTTTGTTTGTTTTTTTTCTTCAGTTTTTGGTTTTCCTCCGTTGCGATTCAATCACGTGCAGTGCTCGACAATAGATACTCCTCTCTGTCGTTAAACTTGTGAGCAGTTAACGATTCCAGTACGGGTTTCAGCCCCCTCGTCCCCGCCTTGGCTGCAGGTGCAAACTGTACTCTAAGCCATGTTAATATGGCCGCCATGGTGGGGAGTTTGGCTGTGATTGTTGCTGTTATGGCCACGAATGCGGCGAAGAGCAATAAAAACAAAGCGAACGGCAAATGGCCAACAACATTATACAATGTGTTTTCTGTACAGTCAAGACGGCAAGAGAGGGAAGTAGTTGATAATTAATAATTGTAAAATGATTTATCTATGGGTTATTAATATAATTTCTTTATATTATTATTTTAGAATTTCGAAAACATATTTTTAATAGTAATATTCCTTAAGACACTTTGTTTTATTATGTTTTTAAGCACAATAATGTTATAGGGTTTAATCTCTGTCGTATAACTAAGGTTTATACATTTATTTTTGATATCTTAAGGATCTTACTTAAATTAAAAATGGATTCTTGTTATAATTTTATTATAATGCCCTCGAAAAACGCCTAAATTAATAGCTTTACCCTTGAATTTGCAGCTTAAAAATACCTTTAAAGTAGATATATAAATTGACCCTTCAAGTAAACACTATTTTCAATTATAACGACTCTTCACTGTATTTGAGAAGCACCAAAAGCACCACTCACACACCTTTACAGTGAAGCGGGGAGGCAGTCAGTGAACTCGCATGGCCGCCGCACGAATAACGTTTCGTGACAACCGCCAACAACAATTGAAGGTTGAAGTTACACTCGCAGTGCGTGTGTGTGCCCCGTGTGTGTATGTGCGTGCAACGCCATTCGGGCGTACCAACAAAATAAAATTATATACTCGCATATACATACTATATATGTTTATAAAAAATGAAACGGAGGCCACGCAGCAATCGCAATTGGCCCCCCAACCATCCAACCATACGTTCACCCACCTTGCCCACCTGCATCATCACCATTAATGTTGCTGCAACTCTTCTTTTTTTTTCTACTTTATTATAAACATTATTAAGGAGGAGGGGAGACTTAATTTTCAATGCCTTCGTTTTGATTGAGGAAATCACAGTTGTCGCATTGAAAATTCAGTGAAATCTTTTTGTGTTTTGGTTAAGGCCAACTGGGCGTCATTTGTATGCGAGGAGTAGACGTATCGCTCTCATATATTTAGGGCTTAATTGAGGTGGGAAAAGGCAAAGACAGGTAGGTTTTTATATAGTTGAATTAAAGTTAATAATTATAACAGTACCGAGAAATGTGAAGAGTCATTTAAAGTGTACTCAAAATGATATAAATTTATGTAAATGCTAAAAAGTTGAAGAAATTTTAAGGAGCTTGAATGGAAGATTAATTTTTTTGATTTATATAAATACAATGAAAACAATGGTTTTGTTTTTTACTAAATGAAAATAAATTATATATAAATTTTTAAGATTAGATGATTTTTTCCCATTGCAAATCCTTTCTAGCACTTATTCTGCTTATTTTTTATTAGAAAAAACATATTTCAAAGCTACTTTTAGTATTTAAATGAATAAAGCCAAAATCTTTTCAATATTCTGGCTTTATGTAAATTCCCCCAAATAAAACAAAAGACTTGGGCAACGAACTTGTTGTCGATAAAGAGACTTTTGATGTTTTAACTTGGCCTGGAAGTTGGAATATTTAGAGCAGAGCAACACAATTAGGCAACGAACTTGTTTGTCATCAGACGGCAGAGGGAATTGTTGATCAACGACTGCATTTTGGGGCCTGATTAGGCTCCAGGTGTCTCCAGGTGGCTGCTGGAAGCGAACCGGAGGGGATCTCCGATCCCGCCGAGATGTCTGTCAACGCAGACGCAAAATGCGGGGGCCATAAAATTAGTTGATGCTGTTTGGCTGCCGTTTTTTATGGCGTTTCTTCTACGATTTTATATCGCAGACTCTTTTGTCTGCTGGTGTGGTGTGTGTGCAGTGTGTGTGCTGGTATGTCAGGTCGTTTCCTTCGACAATATTTTCAAATTAACAACATTAAGAGAGACCTTTTAATTAAGTTTCTTCTCTCTGTGGCATTGGGAAACTTTATCGATTTGTGTCGCTGATTGGCCAGCAGCTTGGGTTCAGTTTTTGGTTTGGATTTCGGTTCGGTTCGGTTTTAGTTTTAGTTTTTTTCGTTTTATTTTTTGTTTGGAGACACATGTGAAAGCTTTCTGTTACAAATCGGCTAAAATGACCATCAGGTGCCGGAGCGGCGTCTTAACTGCCTTTTTAGCTTTCGCTCGTTATCGCTCTGACCTCTTCTTTGGCTGGGGTTTGGTCATTTTAATGGTCGCAGCCATGGCGCGACGCACACAAATCCAAAAATCGTTCCCATGATTGTCGCCAAAGTGTTTCTCGTATCCCCATACATCCAATACGTGCTTTTGACTATTTCTTGTCTTTTTTTTCTTCTTTGTTTTATGTACACATGCTCTGCTACAAAAAACGACTGGAAAAAAAGTCGCCAACAGAAAGAGAAATACTTTTCTGATACCCATCGAGTTATCCATCAAGTATTGCCTCCTCTTTTTGACTCGCTGGTGTGTGTGTCTTAGGCGCTTAAAGCTTTTTAAGGGTTTTTAAGATTTTTATCTAACAAACTCGCTGTGCATACTTAATTATGTATTTTGAAATGTGAGACAGGTTGGCAAGGCATCGGGGCCCCGGCATCTATCTGTGTACGTCTGTATGTATATTTAGGTACGGAACGGCAACCACTATTTCTGAAGTCCGGGACGGGGATGGTTGTGGGGACCCGAGCTACTGTTGTTGACAACTTGGGCATAGCAGGTGCAGTACAGTTTCGAGATAACGCTGGCTGATTATCCGAAGACTGTGACTTTTTTTTAAAGGTGAGAGAATGTCAGGAGGTAATGCTTGTGATCTAGTTGCTGATATCAGCAGGGACGGTGAACATTATTGGCGTTTACAAGGGTGTGTTCAACTCTGAAAGGCTTAATAAGTATTTGTAATAACATATTTTATTTGTTAAAAAAATTACAATATGAAGTTGTTTAGATAGTACTAGAAATTTTATTTTAACACCTTTTACACAATATCGAGTATATTATATATATAAAAAGTAAATAATTATTAAAATGTCTTTAATTTTAAATTTTTGTAAATAAAGAATTTTAACTAATAAAAGAAAATAGTTGACTAAAAATTGTTATTACCTTATTTGTTTTAAGTAATTTTTACATTGAAATGTGTTAAAAAAATTTTATTAATGATTAATTCTGGATATTATTTTAAGGATTGAATAAGAATAAATTCTTATATTTTATCTATAGTATTGTTAAAGTGTAAAATACCGAATTTAAACATTAAATTAACATTAACATCAATTAATAATACAAGTTTCAATAGCAATTAATATTAATCCGATCCTTCTAATGCTAATAATCCTTCTCATGGTAAAAAATAAATATATAAATTAGGCTATAACCCACAAAGGTCATAGTTTTATCCTATAGTCCTTGATTCAATAATAACATATTTAATTTAATGTGCAAATCCCTCCATAATCTGGAAAAACTCCAATAAAGGTGCCATAATACGCATAAGAAGTTGATTAAAACCTTTGGTAATTCCGCTTACTTATCGCACTCTCATCGCTGTTGCAGCCCGTCTTCCTTGGCTGGCCTCCACTTATAAGTTAATTTACAAAGCGTAAGCCTTGGAGGAGGATTTGCCCCACTGCGTATGCGTAATGCATATAATTTGCAACTTACCGAAACAAAAAAAAGGAAAATAAATATGAAGATATGAAGTACAACAGAGGGCAGCAGCAGCCAGGACCTTAAGGGCATTCAAATAAAGTTGTGAAGTAGCGCTGGCGTATAAATAACCGACACTTGACCAGCGATTCTATTGATTAAAATCAAAAATGAAATTTATACATCTCCTCTCTCGCGCCGTGTACGAATGCTAGCCAGAAGCGAGGGAGAGATGCTGGGATGCTGGGCGCTGCGATACCGTGGCATAACTATGTGCCAGGCCATTTCATTTTTCAACAATTGGCCAAAACTACGCCTCAATAACCAAAACGGGGCGTGTGCTGCCACAAAAGTAATGAGCAGTTGGCCACGCGCGCTCCACGAGGGGGAAAAAACACATTATCCCTTGGGCGATGAAGCAGGAGGATGCAGCAGAGGACTGTGGACCGGAGCCTGCCTGGTGCTGCACTCGAGCCTATAATTATAATTGAAATAAATTGATTTATTTGCTCAATATCGGAACTCGCCAGCGACTCTGGCCACGAACTCTATGCCAAAACGCATAAAGCCATAAAGAAAAATGGCAACAATACAATTCATGGCTCTCTCTCTCTCTCTCTCTCTTTGTTATTGTGCATGGTCGTGTATATGTGCTTAATTGTTGTTATTGGTTTTTCGCTTAAGCCTGGCCAAAACAAAAAATAAATTCGCCCCTGGCTAGAGTCCGGGCCAAACTGCAATGACGACGATGACGACGTCGATAAGGTCATGAGCAAGTGTCATTGCAGCGCATAAATTATGACACAAACGGGGGTAGGGTTTGGAAAATAAATAAATGTTGTACTCAGCTTGTTGTTGCCTCTAAAAGCAATGCTGAAAGTTTGAAAAAGAGCCATAATAGATGGGTTTTCTAGGAGGGAGGGAAATTCAAGGAAAAGAGCTGTCCTGTACAATGTTGAAGCCTATTTTGCTTCTCTAATTGATATTTAGTTAAGATATTTTACTTTTAAATCTGTAAAAATTGACTTACTTTTGATTTAATTAAGAGCTTTAAATACTAAATAACAGGAAGTTAAACTTTGTATTATTATCAAAATTAATTATATCCACGCTTCTCACGTTGAAAATTATATTTATAGAGCTGGTTGCAGTATTTAATTGCTTTATTCGTCTCTAAAAAATCGAAGAAGACTTACCTTTTCTGGACCTTAAAGTATGCTAGAAAGTATAGCCCTGAATCATGGCAAAAATATGCCAGAACACATAAAATCCAAAAGATGCGTTAAGTAAATGTTTCCCTTTATAATGTTATTACCTAAAAGGTGTAGTAAAAATTCCGCGTCAGCGCCAGTCTACCATTTCAAAGACCCATTCCTTTCAAATGCTTTGTTTGCCAGCCATTATATCTTATCATTAAAATATTTTTACGCCGCTTTAAATTATTATACAAAGAGGTACAAACAACAGGAAAATATGAGCGTTAGCTGGCTACTGTTAAATGAGCACGTTGGGGCCTGGTCAGCCGTGTCCCGTGTCCCGTGTCCGTGTCCGGGGCACTCCTCTTTGGGGCTGCCTTCTAACAACACTTACAAGTGCTGGAACTACATAATCTAAAAGCAGAAGCAGAAGCTCAAGTCGAAGCAGAAGCAGCGGCAATAATAAAATTGAAACTGATCGCATTTCGGAATGCTCGGCACGTCGCGCAGTTTATTAAAATAACTTGGCCAGAGGGACGCACAGGAATGGGTAGGGATCGCAGCGCGGGGACCATCACCTGCTATGGGTAAAGAAAAATTAGTTTAATCATAAAAATGCTCGACATCGGCAGCGGCCAGAAGTCGCTAAGGAAGACAACTCTTTGGGGGCAGCTACCTGTTTTGAGCAAGAGAAGATGACTTCAATTAAAAGCTTTTAACAATATCACGTACGGCAAATCGCCGGGGAGGCGGGCGGACGGGCGGTAGAGTGGTCCGAGAGTCTGATTACATCACAGTCCTGTGGCGGTCTCAATGGATGCGTCTCCTGCTGTTATACCCGGGTATTTGTAGGGTATTTTTGGGGAATATTATAGTTTTAAGCGAAGAAAGGGACAGAGGCTTGTGGCTTTTGAAACGTAAACTGAATTTATAAGAAGTAATAAATCTTTAAGAAGCCCAGCTAAGCCTTTTATTTATTTAAATCTAATTAATATTTTCCATATATCCTAGTTCCAAATATTAGTACTTAACACTCACCTTTTATAACTACAGGATATCTCTTAGTCCTTAGACCACATATCCCCGTTTTACTCTTCTTTCTTAGTCAGTTATCAGGTGTAAAGCATCGCGCTCAAAGCGGTTTCAATGAAAACGCGTTTGTGTCCGAAGTCTTTTGATTTTCGCCACACATCTCTGGAGGATAGTGGAGCCGCAGATACCATCGCTGACTAAAAAACAGAGAGAGAGAGCGGGAGAGACCCCTGCACGTGCTATATATCCACCCCCGACAGCTGCTCCTCCTCCGGCCGCCCGCAGATCAAAGACCAGGGTTATCTCTTGTCCACCAAAAAAATAAAGAAAAGGGGAAAGACCGACTTGACCATGTCACGTCAGGGCGTCAAAGTCTTTGTCGGCACAAGTTTTTATTCATCTCGCTCCCTGTCACCGGCTCCACAAAAGTTAATAACAATAACAGTAACAGTATAAGTAATTTCAGCAGAGCAGCAGCAGCAAAAAACCTAAAATATTTCGGACACTTTTTCGGCCACCGTTTCGATTATAAAAATTTCATTTATGTCTTATGGCCGATTTGCAATTTCTGCGCAATTTGCGATGGCAATTTTTTTTTGCAAGTGTCTCGATCGCTTGGCGCGTGCGATTTACGCAATAAAAATGGCGTTTATGTTTCAATTAACATTCATTTAACCAAAGCTGAGCAGTAAATACGGAAATTATGTAATTTTAAGGGGTAATTTAGGGGACATTTACGCGATGGAAGGGCGTTCAAGGTTGGGTATTTAAATTGTAACAATTGAAAGTGATGGTAATTTAAATGAAAATGCAGTTGGTTTATTTTGTGTTTAGTCGGGGAATTTATTTCTCTATTTGTTTTAACTAGGAAATTTTATTTTTTCTTAATTCTATGATTACTTGTAATAACGCTTGTAATTAAATATATATTTTAAAGATTTTGCATCTATCTATGATGGAAATGTATTGTCGTTTTTATTTATAAACACTTTTAAATAAGAATAAACCTATATAAAATATTTAAGATAATAAAATGTATATCAATTAACTATAAACTTTCAAATATTTGCTGTAAAAGAATATATAAACTCAATATAATGTTTTTTTAGGTTCTTAAAATCATTTTATAGATTTAAATGCAAAATACTACTGTGGGCAAAAAGTAAGGTGAATTTGTTTGTAAAGTGAAAATTCTTTATTTATTCTCCTGAATCAATTTCATTCCCTTTAAAATAATCCCCTCCCGATAAAATACACTTATGCCAACGTTTCTTCAAATCCTAGAAACAGGCCAAATAGTCCCTTTCCGGTATAGCCATGAGCGCCCTCGTCGATTCCGCTTTTATCTTTTCAATCGACTCGAAACGCGTTCCCCGGAGTGGTCTCTTGAGTTTTGGGAATAGCCAGAAGTCACACGGAGCCAAATCAGGAGAATACGGTGGTTGCGGAACGATATGCGTCGAATTCTTGGTGAAATGGTCACGAAGAACGAGTGCAGTGTGCGACGGTGCATTATCGTGATGCAAAAACCAAGAGTTGTTGGCCCATAATTCTGGTCTTTTTCGACGAATTGCTTCACGCAAACGACGCTCAAATAATATTCCTTATTAACAGTTTGGCCAGGTGGAAGGAATTCATAGTGCACCACACCACGAAAATCGAAAAAAACTGTCATCATAACCTTGACCACAAGGTCAACACGTTCCCGACCCTCTTTGAAGTCTTTGTACCACTTTAATAATGTTTAACAAAGTTTTTCACCATTGTTCTTACAACGATCCCTTCTATTCAGCATAATTTTCGCTTTGTCAATTTTTATGGCAAGGTCAAGAAACTCACCACGTGCCGCGTCCGCGCTTCCCGGAATCCACCCCTTGCTGGGTAGCTGGTTCGTGCATAGGCTAAGCACTCGAGGGGTTAGAAGGGTTCACTTCCGTTTCCTATAAGACTCTTTGCAAGACACTCACAGGAACATGAGCGCATAAAAACAATTGGAAGAGTTGATTGGCCTTTGATGTGTCGCGGGACAGGAGGCATTTGGTGAGCAGGGAAAAAGTGTCTGTCGCGGGAAATGTGTGCCACTGTTTTTAGTGTGTGTTTTTTGTCGCTAATGATATGCACCCCTCGAACTGTGACCCCTTCGAATGCGATATCCATCGTTTGACGCATTCGTCGTTTTTCGTTTTACGTTTTTTTTTATTCAGTTTCTCTGGGTTTCTTTTTCGAAGGAAAGAAACATGCGTGCCGTAGTTGTGGCATAGTTTGCAAGCCTGGGCTCGTTTGATGTCCTCACCTGGGCACAGGAAGAGGTTGCCCTTTTGACTGCATTATGCAAATGTACTCGTACTTTGGAAAAAACAACACACCAGATTTTTATTGACATATGTTTTTCCCTTATGGTATCGGTTCGGCTCGGTTTTGGTTTCCTGTCGCCACTTTCGGTGGGTGTGAACAGAGTTTTAATTTTCATACATTTTCCTGGCTGCCTGCATTTAGATTGAAAGTGAGAGCCCCGGCCCAGCCCCACACAAAAGTGAAGTTTATGGAGATTTAACGCCTTAATGAATTATTTATTTTTCTAGTTTTCCTAGTTTTCCTCCGCGCCAGCTATCGAACTCCGGAGTCCGGATCATGAAAGTGAGTTAAGCAAATGCGCCAGAGAGTTGTGTAACTCCTAAATTTGATGTTTCTACTCCGGTTTTTATGATATATTTATGATGGGCCATATTGTTGTTTTTTAACTACTAATTTATTAAAGCTTGTCGTGAACAAGTTTGGGATTAGGAAAGTGGTTAGTGGGTTAAAAAGGTACATTTATTTGGAGGAAATTAAAATGGTATCGTTTTTATTACTCTCAATCATTGTTAGTTTCTGGGTAATGTTGGGTAATGTCTGAAGTTTAGTTTTTATGAAATTTTCCATGAAATAAAGATTCTACATATAAAATTTGCTATGAATTATTTATTTTAAAATAAGTATATTTTATATTTATCTGCAAAAAGTAAATACAAATTAATTAAAGGATTTTTTTGTATTTTAAGAGCTTAAGTTTAATTAAACCTTAAATAGTACGTCAAAATATATCAAATTTTAAAGATACCTAGCAAAAATCATCTTTTAAGTGTCATAAAGTAAGCTACTTTAAAGTTAGAATTAATCATTTAATGACCATTTCTTATTTTAAGAGACTTAGATTACATAAATCTCCTAGTATAAACTATAATTTATTTTTAAAACCATTCCTTGTTAAAATAACCCTTTAAACCTCGAATTTAAATTATTTAAGGACCTTTGAGTGGGTGTAGTTCCTATTTTTAACTCTTAAATGCCAAAATTACCTCTGTAAATCCCCCGTAATATAAGGTATACCCCAACTAATCCGCTTTACCGTCACATACTTAGCTACTTAACGAGCGATGAAAGCCACGCTTACCCCACATCCCACAAGCCAACAAGCGGCGACGAAAAAAATTGTGTCCAGGTGTTGCAACGCTTTTTTTCGTACCTCCTCTTCTTGTATGGGTTTCGCCAATAATTCACGACCCTGACGGGTTCGCGCTCTCTGCCTATGGGACGTGTCACAGCGCCGCAGAGATAAATTAGTTAATAAATAAAAAAAACAGGGGGGAAATACTAAACTAATTTGCATATTTTGCCCTTTGCAATGGCAATGCCAAAAGCCAATGAGGCGCACCAGAAATGCATTTGAACCGAAATAATAATATCCACGGAGGAAGGGTTTGCCTGCCCCTCAAAAACCAACAATTGCCATCACGCTGAAATTGTATTTTTTCCTTTTCCCGTTTTTGTATTTTTTGGCGGGACGCTGAAAATTTTCTATTTTTGGCAGAGCTCATTTGCATATGAGACAGCAAGGATGTTTTTTTTTCGGTGCGTGTGTGTATATGTGGTGGAATTTTTGGCAAACTCACTTGGTAGGTAGCGATAGCGAAAGTGAAAGGATTCGCCCGAGCAAAGGATAAGCGGCGCCCTGATTGCATACTGCGAGAGACTTTTAACGGCCGTTGCATGCAAAATTGCAAAATTTGAAATTGCAGGAGGGACGCGGCCCTAAAAAAAGATGATAAATGGGTCGGTTGCATCCACGGGAGTTTTCGCATTTGCCTAGAGTATGTCTATGCAATTTGCCTACTCAGTTGACCTTGCGAAAAAAAAATAATAGGGAAGGGTTGCTCAAGGGGTGTCTTCTTCGGATCCTGTCTTGTTGTTTTCTTGAGTCTGTTTTTTTGGCGCGCAAAAAATAATCGAGACTTCGTCGGGCATATGGTAACGAGTTGTCCGAGGCTTCCTTTTTTTCTTACGCAAATTGATTGCAGCTGAGGATGAGTCGGAGTCGGAGTTCTTCTAATGAAACGTTTGTTTGCAAATGAGCAGAGATATATCCTGCCAGGGGGTTGGGGTTGGGCAAAGGGTAAAGCAAAAGAGGTAGGACGATGATGTAAGGATTATTTGCATGAAATTTACTTTCAAGATGATGTAGGTAAGACAGACAGGCAGCAAGGATTAATTGTACGGAAGAGTATTTAATCGATTTTTCAGGGTGAGGACTTCAAGACCAACTGTCAAATCATTGTATCTGTTCTTATGACTAAGAAATCAAGTTTCGGAAGCTAGGAAAGGCTAATCGGAGTCATATTATAATTATACATATTTATTAAATGGATTTAAAAGTTCATTAAAAAAGAATAGAAGATTTAAGATGGCCTAAAAACATCAAGGGAATTTATTTTCTTGATTTAATACAAAATTCGAATAACAATTATAAGCTGCATCAATTAACATAATTCTCATATATTTATAAATATTACAAAAAATATAATTACAAATCAATTAAATAGGAGTAACAGCTTTAAGACCTAAATGTTTGTCTCAACTTTTATAAACTTGACAATAAATATTAATGTAACTAATTTCTTTAATCGATACCCTGAATTCTAGCAATTAAAACCCAAAAACAAATTAAAGTAATAAACACATTCCTTTCAAAGTATTTTTCATGACCCCAAAACACTTAATTTAAATCTCAACCAAACTAATCCTGAGTTACGATGTTCAGACACTTTAAATAAATAAATAAAAAAACATAGATACACCTACGGCCTGACATATATCCGATTAAGGCCAGCGTAATAAAATAATGGTTTTCTTACCTAAAATCCTGTTCGAAATGCATTAAATACCGCTTAAGCGAATAAAATTGCTTTGCGTTTGCCACAAATTAGTGGCCAAATAATACAGCAACACCCACATATATAAATATACGAATTTATATATATCCAAGTGTGTTTTGTGCATTAATTGTGCTGCGCGATAAACAAAGCGATCAAACGCAGACCAGTTTATATGTCTTGATTCGGAAATTATGGCACTTTAATTACCAAAACAGACGCCGTGCCACGAAGTTCGTTTGTAGGCAAAACGCAGAGAAACGAACCCCAAAGCAAATTAATGCAAAATAAGAAGAAAATTATGCTAATAATTATAAGCAAGTGCGCCAAAAAAAAAGTGCGAGAGGGGAGGCTTTACCATATATAAAAATGCAGCCAAAATGCTAATCGAGCTCATTATCATCCAAATCAACGGCGCGCCGCGGCCACGAGAGATCTTCTTTCATTCATAAACGCAGCGCTTAGTTATGTATTTTTTCCTGTTTATTTTTTACCATCTTTTTTTTTTTTTGTATATTCTCGCATGCGGCGCATAATTATGCAACAAGTCCTTTACCGAAAAACGCGGCGCGTGCGCATTTAGCATATGCTGGTGGAAAAAAGGCAGAGAAACGCACAGAATCACCGGGGGAAACAGGATTTTTTTCCTTCGACATTTGAAATTTAAATACAGTTTTTTCCTGGCCGTCGTCTCGCTCGCTCGTCGTTGTTGTTATTTAGCGCCTCTTCCTAATTATCATGTAAATTTTTGTCTAAGGACGAGCGCACAATGAATGTGACTTTATACATTTTGTCACTCGGGTGTTTTTGGGCTGGAAAAGAGGCGCTCGCCTGGCTTATTAATTATGCCCAAGTGCGTGGCCAAAGGATATGGTCATGGTAGGAAAAAAAACGTAAACAAATTTCATGCAAATACGGTTGAACTTGTGTCTGTGTCGTCTGGCTTGTGTCTGCTCGCTCCGCTGACCTTAGTTTGCATAATTTTCTTTTTTTGATTGAGAGCTCTTGACCTGCCGCAAAATGAGGTCCATGGATATATGTTAAGAATGTTCGGGGGTGGTGAGTGTTTACTTGAACAATATGAGGCTTAAGGTCATTAAATATGGGAATTATTTGAAGGCTAGGAATACTTAATAAAATGTAATGGAACATTTTAGGTCTGATAGGGAAAGAAAATACGTATTTAAGGGCAAAAAATACTCGAGAAAATGTAAGAAAGATTTCCTATTTAACTTAAATATATTTTATATATAATTCTAATGTTTGTAAATTATTAAAACTTTTATAAAATCAGAAAAATATAGAATAAAAGCTTTTGTAACTGAATTATGCCTATAGATCCTTATAAGCCATTTATATTTGTAAAATATAGAAAACATTTGTTAAAAGGCAACAATTATAAATGTTATTCCAACATATTACTATAGTTTTAAATTTTCAGAAATATTTGAGTATCAACTCCCCAAAAAAAATCATAAAACCAAAAAGACTTCTCAGGCATTTGCCTTTTTTTCAAAGAAATAAGCTATATATTTTAATATTCCTTTTTGAATATTTCCGTTGCACAAGCCCCAGACTCTATTCATTCATTGTTTCCAACTTTTTGAGCTGTTTTCCGTTCGATTCTTCTCATTGTCCCCCAACGCTCCACTAAATCAAAAACTGCACACTGAGGGACAAAAGAGTTCCCCTCTTATAGGAGGGGCCACAATTCCTTTAGCTATGCAAATTTTTGGCGATTTTTGCGGCAATTTCGCACAACTGCCCATAGAATCAATGAAGCTGACAAATAAAGTAAATCAATAACTATTGTGGCAGAGACATAATTTAACTGTAAACTAGTCAAAACAGAGTCGGACTGACAAAGGCCAAAAAGAAAGAAGCCATCGCGGAAAAGAAAGGCACATTGTCCGAATGAGAAATAAAACTGATATGCATGACAAAAACTAAACAATAAACTGTTGGTTTTTAGTAAGGTAAAGTGTCTGCATTTTACCGGAATTTGCATTAAACTTGCAGTTTTTTTAGTTAAAGGGGAGGTGTGTTTAGGTAGATGTTTCCTAAAAACATAAGAGATATTAAACTAAACATTTAATGTGTTTGCTTATGACTTTCGTAGTTTAAATTTGCCGGCTACTTTTAAAAGGTGTATGGCTATTTTAAAAAGGCTTCTGGGTACTTTAAAAAGGTTGCTCAATATAAAAACAATATTTTGTAATAGCAAGAAAAGAAGAAGTAAAAGAAGATTACTTAAAGAAATGTATATTTCTTGAAGTTATAAAAATGTATTTATTCCTTCAATTCTTGATAGAGTAATATCACTGCAGTTTAGTAAATATTTAATATACATTTTACTCATTACTAGAGTTAAGAGTTTCGTTACATTTTGTACATATTTATGGTTGAAACATTTTTTTTTTTTTTTTTTTTTTTTTTTTTTTTTGACAAGATAAAGCTCTTAGTCTAATTTTCAGTAAAATTTTGTTAGTGGTTTATAGACATTTCCTTAACTTTCTATCTTGAAATATGCACTTATATTCTTTAGTTTCTGTGAAAATAGGTACATATGTACACACAGGAATATAACAACGAATACAATGTTTTTAGTGCATTTAATTTAGTTTTATTTTCTTAAAGGTAAAGTTTGTTTTATTGTGATTTTTATCCTTTGAACACTATTAGTTATTAGATATATTTTAACAATATTCGCCATGTCTATCACTCTGGGATTAAACCTTTTTGCAACCCTTAAGAAAAGGAAAAACCACACACACTCACAAAACGAAAGGAAAAGTTGTCTGGCCAAGGAGCAGCGAGGAACTGAAGCAAAGCTTCCTGCGGGAGAGAGAAGTCCTGCGAACGACTGAAAGCTCCCTTTGGCTCCTTTGGAGGCTATTATATCCCACTTAGAGGCGAGAGCTGCGCGTCTCGCTCTCGCAGCTCCTCCGGCAATTAAAAATGTCACTCTTTGCATGGGAATGCACTGCTCCTGCCTGCCTGCCTGCTGGAGAGCTCTCAGCGCCGAGAGCTCTGTCTTTTTTCGCCGCCAGAGATCGCCTGGCACTATTTTCCCTATGTACGCTTCGCGCGCTCTCTCTTTTTGCTGTTTCTTTTTTGGGGGCGTTACGCTGGAATACTGCGAGTCCAATAGAGCGCAAGTCGCCTTCCAGTTTGCGAGCGCCCCTAGCGCCGTCCCGCTCTGCGCATTTGCTATCGGCGCTGCTCTAACGCCCGGCCAAACCAGTTTCCCTTGCCGGCCGCTCAGTGTGTGTGCGTGGAACGGGGTGCGGAGTGGTGTGTGTACGCCATACGACGTACGCTACGTAGCGCTGCGGTGCGAGACATGACGTTAGTTCACTTCGATAGCTCTGCGAGTCTGCACGTGAATTTTCCCTGAGCTCTCCGGCTGTCTGTCGAAATTCTGAGACAAGAAAACGCAGCAGCAAGAAAGCAAATCTCAATCGGAATCGAGAAATCGAAATATTCGGAAACGGTCAAAGCCCCAAAACAACATACACCCGCACATCTTCCCACTGACGAAGAATCTCCCAACGCGTCTTCTGTGACACATTTCATGATTATCGAAAATAGCGAAAAATCGCTTTACAAAAAGTGCCAAGTGTTCAAAAGTGTAAAGAAAATACAATAAATGCAAATATAAAATAAATCAAGAAAAGCCCCAGCAAAGGTGTTACGAAAAGAAACAACGTTTTCCCGACGGGAATAAAGGTAGAAAAAATACAAAATATAATAAGAGAAAACTTGTTGAGCGCGAACGGCGGAGAGGAGCGAGGAGCCCGAGCCCGAGATTTGGAAGATTTTTGCGCCTGCCACGTTGTACGTAAAAGACGTCAAGACGGTTGCCTCACGGTTCGAGTGGAATGAGCATAGGGACCCCGGTCTTCCTTTCGATCGATCGGTGTACAAAGTCGTTAAACTGAGCCCCAACTTGGAGCCCTACCCCGCCAGCGTGGAGGGCCTGAACAGCCCCAGAGCGGTGGGGATGGCCGCGACCTCGTACATGACCCCGCCCAGCGGTGATCTGGACATGGCCCTCGGCGGCGGCGGCGGCGGCGGTGGCGGTGGCTATCACACGTCCTCGCCCCGCTCCGCAGCGGACGCCGGCGAGATGAAGTACATGCAGCATCATCACCATCACCATGCCGCCGCGGCAGCAGCCGCCCATCATCAGTTGCCCTCGTCACCGTCGCCCAATGGTCAGGGCAATGGCACTGGCCTCGGGTTGGGTCCCGGTTCGGGGCTGGGCTCGTGGAGCACCTTGCATCCGGATCCCTGGTCACTGCCCACGCACCATACGCACCATCATCCCGCCGCTGCCGCTGCCGTTGCCTCGGCGGCGGACACAGTGAAGCAGGAGATGTCACATCTCTCCCAGCAGACGAGGATCCAGCAGGGCATGGCCTCGCCATCGCCCCATGCCGCCTGGCATGCTCCCCATGCCGGCCACTATGCCCCCACGGTTGGGTCGCCGCTGGGCTACCATCATGCGATGAACGGGATGCTCCATCACCCGGCCCATGCGGCGGGAGCAGCACATCACCAGAGTGTGGCGCCGCTGCATCATGCGCTGAGGGGCGAGTCGCCGCAGCTGCACATCCACGCCCACCACATGGGCGGCGGGGATCGGGACGCCATCAGTGGCGGCGAGGAGGACACACCGACATCCGACGATCTGGAGGCCTTTGCCAAGCAGTTCAAGCAGCGACGCATCAAGCTCGGCTTCACCCAGGCGGACGTGGGCCTGGCCCTGGGCACCCTGTACGGCAATGTGTTCTCCCAGACGACAATCTGCCGGTTCGAGGCACTGCAGCTGAGCTTCAAGAACATGTGCAAGCTGAAGCCGCTGCTGCAGAAGTGGCTGGAGGAGGCGGACTCCACCACCGGGTCGCCGACGTCCATCGACAAGATAGCGGCGCAGGGCAGGAAGCGCAAGAAACGCACCAGCATCGAGGTGAGCGTGAAGGGGGCGCTGGAGCAGCACTTCCACAAGCAGCCGAAGCCCTCGGCGCAGGAGATCTCCTCGCTGGCGGACTCCCTCCAGCTGGAGAAGGAGGTGGTTCGCGTTTGGTTCTGCAATCGCCGGCAGAAGGAGAAGCGCATGACGCCGCCAAATACCCTCGGTGGCGACATGATGGACGGCATGCCACCGGGACACATGCATCACGGTGGCTATCATCCGCACCACGACATGCACGGCAGCCCCATGGGCACCCACTCGCACTCGCACAGCCCGCCGATGTTGAGCCCCCAGAATATGCAGTCCTCGGCGGTGGTGGCGGCGCACCAGTTGGCGGCCCACTAGCAATCAGAAATCCAGGAGTCGAACTCAGCTGCAGCTGCGTCCACTCCTGCATCCCTCAATAGCCTAAGCCAGCAGCAGCAGCAGCAGCAGCAACAACAGCAGCAGCAGCAGCAGCAGCAGCAACACCTGCAACAGCAGCAGCAACAGCAACAGCAGCAGCAACACACACCGAACACACCTTCCTCGAGCGCGGGATCGTCGGCCACGATGACCAGCCAGGTGATGTCGCCGCAGAGTCCGCTGGGCAGCTCTTCCGCTGGCAACAACAACAACAACAACAATAGTAGCACCAACAATAATAACAACAATAATAACAATAATAATAACACGAACAACAACAACGAGGAGCAAGTGAAGCACCACCAGCAACAGCAACAGCAACAACAGCAACAGCAGGCCTCCAGCATTGCAGCCGCTGCAGCAGCCGCAATGTACATGGATCCCATGCGCTACCAGCATCCACATCACCCGCATCCGCATCCGCACCAGCATCCGCACCTGAATCCCGCCCACCATCCGCACCTGTTCCACACCAGCGACCAGCTGCAGCATCCCCAGCAACAGCAGACGCCCGGCGGCAGCAACTCCCAGCTGTCCCCGGGTGCCGGGAGCAACAGTGGCCTACCCCTGCAGCCGCCCAGCTCGGCATCGCCGGCGGGCTCTGCCTCCAGCGTCCTGGGCGGGCACCTGAACCTGAATCCGCTGCACCAGCACCATCACTACCAGCACCACCATCACCAGCAGCACCATCATCACCAGCAGCAGCAGCAGCAGCTCCATGCCCGCCGCCTCTTCGAGTTGAGCCTGCAATTTGGCGCCGCGGCGGCACCGGGAGCCGTGCGGCACTTTAACAGCTTCGGTGGAGCGGGCGGTGCTGGCGGTGAATAGCATTCGTCGGCCGCCTGGTTTGGCTATGAGTCCTCCTAGGACTCGGCGTCGAACGGGTGGCCGCAGTTCAAGCGGGAGCGGGAGCGGGACCGGGAAAGGGACAGGGAACGGGAGCGGGAGCGGGATCGGGAGCAGCCCTAGAACCGTGCAGTCGAACTTCTCCAGCGTGCAGCTGGAGGCCCTAAAAGTACATTTTTGAATTTCTATAACACAGTTTGGGGGTTTCCTTGAGATATTACAAAGTTTTCTGAGAGTTTCGGCATTCTAAATAATTTTCAAAAAGAAGAAACTTAATGTTTAGGGTTAATTTCCATACAAATTTCGGGTAATAAAAGAATATTTAAAGTTTAAAGGAAAACTTACTTGCAAAACACAAACATTTTCACTTAAAATTGAATTTAGGCAAAGAAAATCAGGTGTTAAATTTAAAGAGCTCAGAAATAGAAAGATGTTCCCAAAAAAAATACATTTGATGTCTAAAAAGATCAAACCTAAGCATTTATTCAAAGACTAAAAGCTAATAATCATTTTTCACACACTAAAAAAAGCAAGAAATCTCTATAAACCCCCAAAAAATTAATAAAATCGAAATAAATCCAAAGTATAACTGAATAATGTTCAAAATTTCTTAAGAAATACATCAGTAAACCCGCCACAGCTCTTGCGCTAGAAAAGTTCGACTGTATGAAATATGAAATAAGATGAGGTCTCCGATAAAGACGATGATGATGATTATGAGGATGAGGAGGTTGAGAGATCATCTTTTTTACCAGTGCATTAATCTGTGTTAAACTTCAGCTTAAAGAGAGGAGCAGGGAGATGGGAGGCTGCCATCCGCCAGTTTAGTTTTGTTTTAAAGTTTGAAAAACTTGCTTAAATTAAATCAAATTAACTAAATTAAATGTAAACGAAGCGATTTCCTTTTGTATAAAGCGAAATAGAAACACGCAATTCAAATCAAACGTGAAACCAAGTGATGTTGTTTTAACCTAAAACTAAATGCTAAAAATTAAAACTAAAACTAAACAAAAAAAACACGAAACTAGTTAAAAGTGCGACCCAAGTGTTAAAGAAACCAAAAAATATGAAAAGTAAAGAAAACAAATTCCTCAGCTGCTCCACCACAAGCAAAGGTAAATGTTTCCATGCCCAAAAAGAAAAGTCCACAACAAATATTTTTTCGTTCTTTGTCACACTTTGTCGCCGCCGTCTAGATCAAGTTAAAAAATAAAAAAATTGCGGAAAGAAAAAGGCTCAAGAAAAGGCCGCAGTCGGTTCTAGCTAGGGTTTAGGTTCTTAAGCAAGCCGTGTTTATATATATTATATATATATAGCCAGTAGATTGTACTCTAAAAAATTTATATATGACATCAAAACACAAACAAAAACGAAAAAACGTAGAATTTAACGCGCGGCGAAGTAACAAAAAAATACGAGATGAAAATGGTATAAGTAAAGATTAATGAAAAACACCCAAAACATTCTGTAAATAAAAACTTACAGTTAAGTCATATTTTTTAGCTTTAAATGCAATTGTAGATTTTTTAAATAAATAAAAATCACGAAAAATACAACCACAGCAAAAGGAAAACTAAAAAAATCCAACAACATTTATAAAATATATATATAAACTGTAATTTCTAGGCGGTAATTTTTAAAGAATTAGGCACGACGTGAAGAGTTTAGTTACTTAGTACTGTACTTTCTACTATAAGCAAAGGAAACGAATGGTAAAAACCAACAAGAATATAGCTAAATCTTAAAATTTAAACAAACAAATAATAATCAAATACAACAAACAAATGCTAAATTGTAATATATTAATTGATGTACATTAAAAACAAAAACAAAAACCACATGGCAAACCTAAATGCTAAACAAAATTGAAATAATTTCAACAAAACAAAAATAAACGAAAAATTGTGTAAAAAAACCTCAATTCGTGTTTTTTACTCGTCATTTTTGTATACTACTTTTTTTCTATTTTTCTCATTTAAAATGTAATCTTTTGGGTGTCACTTTATATATAAATATATTCTAGAAGTAAACGAAATTTTTGTTTAGTGTACTTTGTTTTTGGTATGTTGAAAACTAAGCTATAAGGAGCGACGTGAGAAGTGAAACCGAATATTTAAGATTAAGCCATGCCCTCAACTGTATAATAAATTATATATACACACAAACACACCCATATATATATCTTTATATATATGCAGCAGCAAAGTCAACAACAAAACACACACACTCCACACACACAAAAAACAGATGAAAAACCAGAAGAAAAAATGAAATGAAAAGCCAGAAAAAAACTCTTAAAAAACAAATAAAAAAGAATATTATTCGAAAAAAATGCCGTCCTTTTATTATTATTTAATTAGCGCTCAGTTTGTTTTGGTTAATTTTTTTTCCACAATTTTATGAGCCGTTGGTTTTGACAGTTTTACAGGCCGCCTTCTGCAGAGATGCTCCTACTGGGCGTTAATACTCGGTATCGGCTGGAATCGCGACTCCCGATAATTGCGCGTATTATTAATTTCGTTTGTTTGCTTAAAGTGTTCGAAAAGCCATTAAACAATTAAGTGGGCATATTATAATGCGATTGCCTACGTCAGCGAGCGAGGGGCAATTGGTAATTAACTAACAAACACCCCTTTGGATGCTGCCTCTCCGGCTCGTTAATGAAAGTTGCCATTAAAAAGCGTGGCATTTCGTGAAATTACCTTTTTATAAGGCCTTAAGTGCCCGGCTGGAAGCCTGCAATTTGACGGATCTCCTCCTCCGTTTGTTCCTGGTCAATGCTCAATCGTCAAAAAAATAAAAAAAAATATTGACGTCAATCGGTGGGGCGATTAAAGTGAAAATTTGCCAGATTTACGGGGTCGCCAGCAAATCACATTTTATTTGTGGAAAAAAATTAATGGGGTTAAGGATTTACCAGTGGTATTAATTTATTATTGCTTTTAACTTTCCCTTAAAAGTTGATTTAATAAATACTATTGAATAAGCAAAGGTACCTTTAGTATATACATTTATATTGGTTCCCGAATTGTTACTACTACTGGTATATCATAAACTTTTTGTTCCTTTATTTATATTATAGTTTAAAAAATAAAATTTTAAGTTTATGATTCCTAGAAGGCATATCTTTAATAATACGATTTTATATATTTAAAATATATTTTATATTAGCACCTTATATCAAACTATATAGTTAGTTTTGGCTGTCTGAAATTTAAAAAAAAGAAAAAACTGGGTTAACCCCTTTTAAAGTATTTTTAAATTCTGTTCGAAAACATTTACATTTTATTTAGCTCCCTTAAAGCCCAAGGTAATATTATAATGGGATGATGTTCGCCGAAAAATGCAAAACAAAATCATAAAATATCATTAAATGTGTCTCATTGCCCCCTGCTGCCGCTTGGATCGGAATCTAATGTGCCGCACGCTCTTAGCATTTAATTCATAATTTAAATGCATATTTCATTGGATGTGGATGGGATGTGTTGATTAACCATATTCACAGCCCCGAAATGTTATTGGTTAGTACGAGTAATTCCGCATAAAAATTGCATCAGCCTGTAAATATATATCCTGAACCCTCCGCGACAACCCAGACAGCCGCCCGCTTAAAAGCCAGTTTTAGGCTTAAATATATATACATATTATAAACACAACAGCACCGAAAACAATAACAAACAGCAAATAATAACAATAATATATAATACAGAAGCGCAAGTGCAATGATTTTTATTTATGCGACGGCATTAATGCTTTAAACAAAACAAAAATCATCACTTTTCGGTTGTTATTTGTTCGCTCGAATTGAACTTTTTTCGGCGCGTGGTTTGAACGCAAAAAATATAAAATGGCCAATAATAAGGGAAAATAAAACATGAAAATTATATATTTTCCATTATACGCCACGGCAAACGCCCACGCGATGCGCTCCATGCACTTGAACAATATATATATTTATTGTACCCGATATATAATTATTCTCTCTCTGGTCTCTTAATTATTTTCTAACACAGAAAAAAGTATAGAGACGTCGAAATGAAATGAAATTTAATGGGGAAACAACATGGCGACTGCCCACAACAGCCTATTTATACATTTATCTATTGCCACCTGCCATTTTTGGGGGTAGTTGAGGCGCACACACTCGCACACTCGCAGAACACACGCACACCCACTCTCGCGTAGATAAAACCTGCCGCCCCTCGGGCTATATAAACTTTTATATGGAAAAACGGAAAGGAAAGGTTTTTTAATGGTCATGTGCCGACTCAAAATACGCTTAAAGAATTTATGGGATTTTCGGAGGATTGTCCAAAAGCTGAAATTCCGGGCGGAAATTCCTTGCTGATTAATCATAGTTAATGGATTTTAATGGCGGATTTAAATGTGTAATAGAATTCAATATGTTTATTTCAGAAGAGGAATAGTAGTTGCTTCTAAAGGGGCATATTCTTTACTGATTAATCTTTATGTATTTTATTTTTATATTTTAAAAGGATAGTTTTGGAGTCAAAAATGGAGGAACTGCAACAATATATAAGAACTATAACTATTCCAATAGGTTTAGCCTAGATTTTAAAACTGTTGTATGGAATTGGAATTTTTTTTAGTATCCATACAGAATTAACATAGTTTTGGTTAATTTAACGCTGCAAACTATCATAAAATTCAATATCCTTTGCTATATATTTTATTTTCAACTCCGTTTT
The DNA here is from genome assembly GCA_018153105.1 of Drosophila rufa. Lineage (NCBI taxonomy): Eukaryota > Metazoa > Arthropoda > Insecta > Diptera > Drosophilidae > Drosophila > Drosophila rufa. The sequence continues at coordinate 6,026,159 of JAECXS010000085.1, forward strand.
AGACTCATAAAAACTATATGGCCCACCTTTTGGAGTACCTCACATTCCGCATTATGTGATGATAAAAGAAAAACCACTAATATGCGAGGGCAAATTGTAGTTTTCATTGGTTTTAATGTGGCCGTGCGTGCCAAGTGCGACAGCGGCAGCGGCAACACCCCCTTCACACAGCGCACCCTCCCCTATATGTATATATATTTGTATATACGTTCGTATCTATATCGAAGAGCGGGAGAGAAACCCCTCCTCGAGGCAAATACCGACATTTTCATTATTATTATTTCGAGTGGAGTTGGCTTTTTATTATTTCGCGTGGCAAAGCAACCGCCGCCTGCTTTTGTGTGTGCTTTTTGGGCTGCGTGCATACAACCGTGTCAATAATTACCCGTGGGACTGACACGACCAACGAGAATCATTCAAATGTTGCAGAAGCTGAAGCACCAGACCCGGCACCAACAGCAGCTAACAATGGCTAAAAACAAAAGCTACAGAAGCTGGCAGCACAAGTTGGTAGCGGTAGCGGAGTCGCAGTCGGAGTCGGAGCCGGGAGAGTCGCCGTTCCACAATGGCCAGGCATATTGCCATTGTGGCACCGCCGCGGCAACTCGGCTAAAATGGCTGACACTAGTCAACGTCACCCGAACGTCGTCGGGCCCAACTGACGAACTGGGTGACTGACCATCCCCCAGGAGCGGATTGTCCAGGGCTTTTGGGTTTCCCCTTTTAATTTTAAAACTAAAAGGAAGGTTGATACTCAGTGATTTCTTTTAAAATATGTTCCAAGAGGATTTCTTAAGTTACGTTTTTTAGCTTTAAGAAAATAAGTTTGCTTTAATTTAATTAAATATAATATGTTAACTATTTCTCTGCACAAATTCATACATTTTATCCGACTATGTTACTACCTTTAAAAGCTAGCCAAAGAAATAATAAGATTGTTTTTTCGATTTTTTGTAATTTGAAGTTCGCTGAACTTTAAAGTAATGCCAATATAATTTGTTGAATAATTTATTATAATAAAGTTATAAAGTTTGTTTTTATTATTCTACATTTATAAATCATGCTAGAATAATAAAATTTATTTCTATTTAGGTTTGGTTATTAATGTAGATTTTAATTTCAAGTTAATTGAGGAACTTTTGGGGGCTTTAGTAATATTTTTACCTCTTATACATAATTATTTTTTAATTGGGGAACTTAATATTAAAATTTCTTTTACATTTTAAACTCAAAGTCCGTCCCTGTGATTGGGCCACACTTTCCGTCTGTTCAAGAGTTGGCTTTCGGCTTCGGCTGGTCGACTTTTTCACTGGCATTCGGAGTGTCGGGGACTCCGGGCTCATTATCTATGCTTCCTTTGGGAATTTTCATTTTCTTTTTCCCGCTCTGGTTTTTTTCTCTCTTTTTTTTGTGAGTTCTTGCCGTGTGCGTTCGTGTGCGACAGTTTGGCCAAGGAAACAAAGCGAAAGAATAGATGAACAATACTTTACTGATGGGAAGTTCGTATATAGGTTTATATACCTAGATTTATTATACTCAGCTTAAGATTTAGAGAGGGTTTTGGGGATTTAAAGTTCGACATAGAACTGCCCCCCGAAGTCTTGTTTCGCTTTAGGTCAAATTTGTGAGGCTGCCATTTGAGAAAACCTACTACTAACTAATTGCAAAATTTATGGGCTCTCGGAAAACGTATTACACGCGTTGGAAATTCTTTTTAACAACCCACAAAAGTGAGATATATAAATAGAGAAAGATACACACTCCCACACCGGCGAATTAAGCTGTGACTCTGTGTGTAAAATGCAAGCGAAACAAGCCACAAATTGGGATGCGGCCGGCAGGTGGAGGTGGTGGCTCCATAGGTGATTCCAAAGGTGGTGTGCGGTGGTGCGGGGGCGCCGCCATTCGACACCTTCGACTGTGGAGGCACTTACGGCGCTGGATCAGCAGACACCTAGACAAATAATGCGGGCAAGCCATATATGGAAGATCGTTCTGATATATGTGCGCTACGGGAAAATTACGAGGGGGACGCTCTGAAAGCTTCGAAATTAAATGGGGAAATGTTGTTAATCATTCAATTATCACTTTTCTTAGGGTAAAGAAAGCTGCAGGCTTTAGGCAAAAATATTAATGGTTAGTTTTCTTATATAAATGTAGGTGAACTTACTTAAATTAAAAGAAAAATATATCTGGCGTTGCCGCATTTCGAGAGGTTGATATAGGTTCTCCTCTTGCTGTCTGTGGTTACTATTCTTTCAGGACCATAAAAGTTTATATTCTCTGTAAATGAAAAAATAACCCCCTTGATAATAATTCTCACACTCGCAGATATATCGAACTCTTGGGACCGCCCTCGCAGCCATAAAGCCATCTACGGCGACCATCGACTCGGAGACAAACACGCAAACATCTCTCTAATAAGCAAACGCAATTGATGCCTGAACCATGACATTGTCGCCGATCTCCGCCGGCCGCCGTCCGCCGTCGGTCTCCGTCTCCGTCGATCTCCTCCGGTCACCATTTACGTCTCGTGTGCAGTCGCGGGGCTAAAACTGTTGAAAATGCGCGGGTTATTAATGGCTTTATAAGCTGCTGCTGCTGCTGCTGCTTTGGCCATCGCCACTACACCTTGCTAGCTCCCGCGGACTTTGGCAAGCAAATTGGCAGCCAGTAGTTGGTCCCAGCCCGAGTCCAAGTCCGCGTAACCAAGACCGCCGCCGCGATCGAGCGGCGCAGTGTCAAAGCCAACCACTTTGCGCTGTTTTTTCATACCCCTTCACTGGAAAAAGCCACTAAAGGGTATATTGTATTTGTTAAAAATTATAACAAGGGAAGAGAGGTTGGATTATGTATCTAAAAACTAGTTTAACTTATTGGAATTATGAAAACTTAGATTTTAGGATCTATTGGAGCTTAATAAGATCACTGAGATCCATGAGATGTATTTCATAAATATTCTTGAGATGTTTTTATAAAGGGTTATAAACTGAAGGGGATCAGTATCAGCAGCAAAAAAGATCTAGCCTCGTTCTTCACAAAAACAGTCAAATATCAGACCAAAGTCTTAAGTTACTCAACATATTTTCATATATATCTCTGACTATGTCTGGGTATCTCATAGTCGTGTCTCATTCTATTGTTTGCTATTTTTATTGGAAGTGCTGCTGCTCTTTTCGCTGCTGTTTGCACACATTTTTAACGTATAAATATAAAGGCAATGGGTGGGGTGGTGCTGGCTCACAGATAAAGTCAAACTCTGGGCCACCCTGGCCCAGGTTTCGAATCCGTTTCGAACTACAAAAAAGCGATACGAGCTAAGAGAAAAAAAAAACAACACTATTTTCTCACACACAATTTGCAGACAGTCGCAGACGTTGCTTGACATTTTGCCAAACCGGCAACAAGGTCGCCCAGCGCTCAAGATAGCTATCTAAACGCAAATACTAGCCAAGTGCACTTGGAAAAATTAGCATAGGGACTGTGAGTTCAATTCTTTGTTAAAAAATATTCCTAAAAGGAAATATAAACATTATCAGGGGGTTTTAAAAATATTTTAATGGCTACTCTATATTTTTTCTGTGAGTGAAAATGACAAGCATTCTCAATAAGTCTCTTCAGGCATTGCCAATATTTTCTGAACTAACTTAACATTCTAACACATTAATTTACAATTTTTTTCTACAATTTGTAGAAAAATTCTGGCAAGAATTTCATGACCTAAACTGCTATTTTTCGCAGTGCATCTCAGGTGCAGCATAGAATTTAAAGATTTAAATTTTCATACCTGGCAAATGGCCGTGAACGAATGCCAACGGCATTCAAGTCAGCGGCGGTCAAGTGCATGGGGAGCAGCTGATTCCGCTGATTCTCCGTTGCAGTCTCTGTGCCTCGCTGCCTGCCATAAATCTCTTAATGAAAACCGGCAATAATCTTTTTGCCGGCGGCCAAAACCGAACCCAAAACCCAAACGGAACCGAGCAGAGCAGCAGCAGCATCCCGGAGTCAAGCGCGAAAAAATGCGCAAAAGAATTAATAAACAAAGTAGCCGGGCATGTTGGCATGTGCCCCCCTGTGCGCCCTATCTGGGGGGGATGCCATCCCACTCCGCGTCCAATCGGTAGGAGTTCTGGAGGAGCTCTGGGATTGGGAATGGGCGAGTTATTTGCTGCGCATGCGCGCACGTGCTCGGGAGATGTCGATGAGACGCAGTCGAGCCGAGCCGAGCCGAGCTGAGTTTTCCGTGGCCGCACGTTTTTGCACTCGAATCGGCTGCCGTTGCGCATGCGCATCATCAAAAGACAAACAACAACGACGACGACGACGACGGCGACGAGTCATCAAAGCGCCAGCATCGCCTCCCCGCGAGCTGCATTTGCATTTCTAATTTTTCCAGCATTTTTTCGCATTTGCAATGCAACGCGAACGATGCTCGGGGCGGCGTGGCAATGGCGAAAAAAAAGAGGTGGAAAATGTTGAGGCGCCGCCGCTTCAGCGTTTCCTCATGCTCATATTTGCTAGCCGTAAGCAGGAAAAATTAAGAATTACTGCCGAAAAATGCAAATCAAAGAGTTCCAAAAATAAGTAAATACAAACTAAGAAAGCAGCTTAAAAATTAACTTTAAAAATTGAGGAACCTTTGACTTAGTTAGAGTTTAACAATTAATATTGAGAACTTTTTTTAATATATAAAATAAAAGGGAATGTCAGGAAACAGCTTAATAAGTTCTTATTATTGGCAAATAAATATATATATATTGATTATTCTAAGATCTAAAGTAATAAGTGTTAACCTATTTCTTTTTTCTATCGCTTATATCTATCTATCTCTATCCATACAGTTTTAAGACCTCTCTTTGCGCTTCTCAACAGCCGCAGCTAGGCCAACGTAATACTTTGATCTAGGGTTGCATGATATTTAAAAAATATCGTATCAATGATATTGTCATTTTTGAAAAATATCAAAATGATTTTTTTAAATATCAAGAAAAAATATCGATATATCGAGTATATATGATATTTAACATTTTTTTATTTTTAGGATCAGAAAGCCTTTAGAAATCTCTTTCTCTCTATCTCATTATTCGTATACATTACCTCTCTATTGATCCTAATGATCCACATGAATTCATTCAAACAAAACTAACAACACAAATACTTCATATTAAGCTTTTATTACTTAAAGCAATGGAAAATACTGTAAGTTAAAGTTAAAGTTATTTCCAATATTGTTTCGCCAGTGACTTTAAAAATACACGATTTGTTACGTGCCGATCAGTCATACGGCTGCGTGAGTCGCACACTACACATTTAATTGCCGAAGCCATCCTTTCTGAGGATACCGAGCTACCTGGTATTATCAGATAGCGCAGTGCTTACTTAGACAAATGTTGCATGATCTGCTGTTGCGAAGTTCAATACTGTATTGGGTCAGCTTCCCAATTACTATTTGGCAAAGAAATATATAAGTGGAACTCGTTTTCGTAGGGGCTGACCGAAAACAAAATATCAGAAAATATCAAAAAAATATTTATATATCGATATTACAGCTTAAAAATATCGTGATAAAAATATTTATTTTTTTTGCAAATATATCGATATTTTGATATTTTGATATATTTTCGACAACCCTACTTTGATCAGATGCAAATCTTTTTGAGCAAAAAGTGAAAAAGACCTCCCAGCTATGAGTATTATTGTGTCGTCAGGTTGTCTAGACTTTCAAAATCTGACAGATCATCGCGGATCCAAAAATATGCGTTGATTCAAGCTGTAAGCTCGCAAACAAAATACAGATGAAGAAGTTAAAGTTAAGTTTTGTAAATGCAAACATTTTTCCCCCTTTTTTTGTTGTCTTTATTGCCCGAGTGTTGTTAGTGTCGTTGGCAATTTGACTACCGAAAAGTATTAAACAAAAAGCTCTCGCAGCGTGGTTGAAAATCAATACAAACAGAGGCTGAACAAAAAATAAATGTTTAAATATTTGCAAAAGAAATCGCTGGAACAGAAAATAAAAAGAAGTAGAGAGCGAGAAAAAATGAAGAAAAAATAAAGAGAAAAAACCTTTGGCAACGCGGTAGCCATAAATCAAAGTCGCGTTAATGAAAGCGCAATTAAAACGGGCTTCCCAAGGCAAGGGGAGGTGGCAACAGCAGTGGTGCCGGGCATATTTGGGCCAACTTAAAGCGCAGGAAATTAAATTTTATGATGCCGAGTCGCATTGGCAGCTAAGTTGGCCATTTGGCCAGACCCAGACCCCAAATGCAATTGTTGCCGCCGCCGCCGTCGTCGTCGACTGCAGTTAAATTTTTGCAGTCGCCGAGCTTGTAGTTTCTTTGGCTGTCTGAAAAGTTGCACAAGGTTGGCCAAAACAACAACACGAATGGAGTCGCGCCGTTGACGGCTGCTAAAACTTTTATGCAGCGCCACTGACACCTACACCCACACACACCGAGCCCCACACAACACACACACACCATTGAGCCATAAGCCCGGCCAGACTTGACCTACAAAACGCCGCGTCGTCAGTGATTATGGCGCCCAGGGCGTACCACTGGCCTGGGTTCTTGGGTTCTCGAGTTCCTCCGCTCCTCGGCTCTTCGGCTCTTGGGTTCTTTAGTTATTTAGCTCTTTGCGCCTTTGACAAACTGCAGGCAGCCTGGCCAAGTGACGTAATAGCCGGATCTAGATGGATGCCTCGGATCAACCGAAAATATATATAAGGCTAATTTAAGACGGAGCTCTGTCTAGATAAATGGGATCATAAATGTCATAAAAAATGGTCAGACTCAAATTAATATTCAACGAATTGGTAATACCCTTAGGAATATTTTTGAGTGCGAGGGTTATATTATTATTTTATATTTAAATTATTTTTAGGAGCAAAAATCCAGTAATATTCCAAAATTCCTATTTATATTTAGGTTTGCTTTTAGTGATGAACACTATATATTTCTTAGATTATTAAATAAAGAATTAAAAAAAAAATAATACATAAAAATAAAATATTTAGAAAATTCCCTGAAAATTAAAATAAAGTGTATAAGGTTTTACGATTACTTATACATTACATTTTATTTTGTATCCATTAGATTTAGATTTACTTATTTCTACATCGGCTTCCTTTGCAAGAGCTTTAAACACTTTACTTAAAATATTTTCTTAAATAAATATTTTAAAGCTAAATCATAACCCAAGATAAATAATATTTTTTAAAGCAGATCTCCCTTCAGTTCTTTTCAATTTCCTTTAGAATAACCCACGAGAAGCCGCTTAAAGTTTTATGGAACTCAATCAATATCGATATAGGCCACTCATACCCTCACCGAGGCTATAAACATTTCAGCAATTCACACAAAGCTGCTTAATTGAAATCAAAAAGTAAAAAGAATAAAGAGAAAAATAAACGAACGCAGCTCGGAGTTCGCTCGGTAGGCCGGTCGTCGCCTGTTTGGCTTACTGACCATCAGCTTCATTACCATTAACCAACTGTGGCCACAAATCATGCATTTAACGCCTTCTTAACAGGCAGTTGAGTTCGCCCGGACTGGGAACTTGGCTGGGAACAGGGAATCTGGCTGGGTTGTGGCTGGCTGTGTGTAGCGCCTGCAATCAAAACTGGCAATAAGCATGCAAAACAGCCACAGCAAACGAAATGAAATGAAATCAAACAGGCTTCGGAGGAGGATGAGGAGGAGGTGACCCTGGCAGTGGCTCTCTGTGGTCAGGTGTAAGTCCCAGCCCAGGCCTCGTTTATTGAGTTGTCCGAGGAGCTCGAGCTGGAGCTGGAGCTGGGAAGCCCGAGGACCCTGATGAGCTGTTGATGCTGAAGCTGATCGTGCCAGTTGACAATTACACAACGAATAAGCGATGGGATTGGGCGGGAATCGAGGGGATCTCTGGCCTAATGGAGCGATCGCTTGCCAATTTTATGGGTCTACCCGGCTACCAGTTTGCATGAATGGAGCCCAAGTCGAAGCTCTCTGGCTCTTTGGCCGGCCGACTCAACGACTCATTCAGGTGCAGACCCATAAAGATAAAAAAGGATTTGCTAAGTGAGTGGCTTCATGTGTGCAAGTGTGCCTCCTCCATTGGCTGGTGTCTGCGTTCTGTCAGCTTGTAAATCAATATAGGAAGTCACATCATCATCATCATCATCAGCGCTGGCCACAAAACGAGTTAATTCGTGGTGAAGACAAATCAATCCATCAGATTATTTGGCATTAGCCATTTGAATGAAATACGAGAGGGAGTGTTTTGGGTTTTTTTTCTCTATTGAGGGAGCAAGGGTATCTTTTTTGGGATGGAATTGGGCTTTTAAAGAATAAAAGGAAGTTGTTAAAATATTATTTTGTAAGAGAATTATATAATAACTACGAGAATATGGGATTATAAAATATTTATGGGTTATTTTCGAGAAACTCAATCATCGATAATTTAGACTACAAAGGGATGAGACCAGAATGTATATAAAATTCAAAAATAAATTAGGTATCTATTCGGTTTACGTTGTCAAAGACCCATAATTGATAGCCAAGCATAATATCGATATAAATTGAACATATTTTGATAAGAGAATTTTTTAAATAGTCGTATTTAAAGGTTATTTCGGTATAAATCGAATATATTTCGATAGAAGCATTTTTTAGATCATTGTTATTATAATATGTATTTTTTTAATTTATTTTTTATTAAATTTAAAAATAAAATATTATCATTGTAACCATTTCCAGAGAATCCCACCTTCGTTATTTCTTTACCTAATCTCCAGTCCCTTCTTGTCAATGGCCAAACGACTCAATCACAGCTTCGACAAATCAATCCATCAGATATATTTTAGCATAAACATTTGAAACTAGAGGCGAGTCCCCACAAAAACTTTATTGAGTTTCTGTTGTATTTCTTTATCTATTTTTTTTTTCTGCGGTTTTATGGACTTGACTTTGGCCAGTGTCTTATCGATATACCTATAACCCAATAGTCATAGTCACTTAATTTCTACGAAGGAAACCAAGTCCCAGATATCGGCGGAGAAGTGTCTCTGCTGTGGCCGAGGAAGAGTTAAAGACCAAAACCGACCGGGCCACAAAATTAGCCGCTCGTAAAAAACCTGACACAGGCGCACGTGCCGTTTTCGAAATACCCGGTACTCCGAAAAAAAAAACGCCGCAAAAAAACTAAGAAAAAAACCACAAAAATCCGAAACGCCTCACTACACAAACAACGAGCTCTAAACGGCTAAAAGCCAAAAACAAACTCAACGGAGACAACAATAATTTCACTACAACAACGACGACGACGGCTTGGGCCACATCGTCATAAATACCTTGTCTTCTGGCCGTTGACAATTTTGCGCCAAATTTATTAACCAGAAATTGATTGGCCAAACGGCAATCATCTATGGCCAGATTTTCTCTCTCCCTCGCTCCCCAGCGACTTCATAACTTACGATTAGCCAAAGAAATATATTGAAGAAATACAACAAAAAAACTCAACTTTTATCAAGCCTGCTTGGTTTTTTGTGGATTTCGATAACGTTTTGGGTCCGTTGAAATTTCGCATAATTATGATGCCTATAAATTTGTTTTCTTTCATTAGTTAAAGTTAAAGTTTTCTTGTTTCGCTGCTGCTGGTCCTCTTATTAGACGAAGGTCAACGACGACATAAAAAGTCAAATTTTATTTCAGTTGCCAACAAAAAAACCAAACACAAAGACACACAATATTGTCCCCAAAAGATTGGGTGTGTGTGTTAGTCGAGTTTAGTTTTTTTTATGAACATTTTAAAATCGATTAAAATATATGATTGCTAGCTTATGGGGGCTAATGCTGAGTTTGTTTTGATTTAGGGCTGCCTTCGTTTAAAGGTTGAAATGGGGATAAGTTGGGTAAGACTAAGTGGATATTATATATACGAGCAAAAAATAATAGTTTTAATCCTGTTTAGGCGCTGGAAATATAAAGCAAAAATTGTTTAAAATGTGGAACATCATTGGAGATTTGTAAAGTTTTTATTTGATTTAAAAATATTACTTAAATAGTACTTATAGTCTTTAACCTGCTGTAAAAATTAAAGGAAATTTTATTTTGCCTTTCACCAGGGTTTAATAGTTAATTATAATTTTAAAATAATTATTTCCTAATATATGTATGTTTATTAATAATAATTTCTTATGGTATAACACCACACCTTTTGTTCTTTTTATCTAAAATAATTTCCCGGAAATAGCTTCCCAGAAATGTAACAATTTGCATTTACTCTCGTCAACTCCTCTGCCTTTTTTATAGCTACTTAAAAATGGTTTTTATTCGTTTCTAGCTAACCATTGTTTCGACTCCGTTTAGGTTTTATAACTCCTATTTGTGCAATTGCACGAATTTGTGCTTTTCGACTCTGCTATTCGCTGTGGTTTCGTGTTTTTTATGGATCCATTAGTTTATACTAATTCTTTTTTGGAGCGGCACACGCTCTAAGTAGATTTCACCCGATGATAAGTAAATGAACACAGCGGGAAAGGCATTAAAACTAAAATCGATGACATTTTTGGGTGAAAGTTTTTCAAAAACCGTTTAGGAATAGAAAGTAGGGCGTGGCGACCCTGGGATCCCTAAGCAACATTTAACTCTAGATTTGAGTGCAATTTATATGCCAAAAGAGTGGTCAGAAAGGAGAGAGATCTTCCGCTGCCAAATCCCCCAGCTCTGCTTTGTCGGAGGTGTCGGTGCTGGGTACATCAAATGTGCAAACAAGCCACATAAATCTCGTATAAAGCGAAATTATTTTTTACTACTCAATTGCAACAGCAGCAGCGCAAGTTCCTTGAGCCGGGCTTCCTCCTCCGTCCAGACAAAAGGGTCCTTCCTGGCCAAGTGCATAAATCTCGCACTTCTTCTCCGACTTGAAAACTGAACTGAAATCATCTCAAGTGCCCCAGTCCCAGTCCGAGTCCGAGCCAGAGTCCGAGTCCCAATCCCGATAGTTTGTTACGGGTCCCGGGTCCGATAAATAATTGCGTACATTTGAACAAATCGTGTTTGATGTTTGCTGTTTGCTCTTGTTGTGTCGAGCTGTGTGTGTTGTTGTGTCTTGCGTTGTTTTGCTCTCTGGTGGTGTTGCTTTTTATTGGTTTGGCCGTATATTTCGGTTTGGGTTTTTGTAGAATTTTTTTGTTGGTTCGGTCAGTGCTTTTATTGCTACACATGTTGCGAGGGAACAACAAAATATAAAACAAGTGAGGAATGGTATTGAAAAACAAGGGTCGACGGATAGTTTACTCTTTATAAAAATGTGTAAAAATTATTACAGGTGTCTAGTAAATTTCTACCTTTTTGGAGAATATGTAAAACTCTTAAAAATATGTTAAAACGTAATTTATTCATTGATAAAATAAACACATCTCTTTCTAAAGTATTTTATAACTTTTTGCTGTAAAAATAACCCGGTATAGAAATTTCTAATCTTTATGTTCTTATAAATTAAATCCCTTCACCAACATTCCTCCCTTATTTACAGGGTACCATCACATATCCTATTTTTCTCTCGCTTCTACATTGATTTGTTTTTAGTACGTTTTCATTGAAATTTATTGCATTTAACAAAATTAGCTAAGCAAATTTATTAAGCACTTTGCCCAGTCTGGGCATTTGTTTTATGAACCCTTCTATTCTGGGGGGGATGAGCTCAAGCAGACCATTGATGAATTTCCCGGTTTGGTCTGAGCCACGTGTAAAGCATTCCCAATCGAAGCCAATCAATGAACCCATTAAAGTTTAATCACAATCACGTAAATAAAATGTAGAACTTGTCGCATAAATTATGTGATTGCCAGAAATCGCTGGAAAAAATTAAGCAAATACATTTTTTTTTTCTCCACTTTAATGAATTGCAAATTTATGCAACATTTTCGAGGAGCGCCAAAAAAGAACTTGACTTCTAGTTCATTTAAAGTTTCAGCATACACAGATTATATACATCTATCTATATTTTTTTTTGCCATCATCGTAAAACCTAAAAGGTATTAAATTAAAGAAGAGCTTGGCCAAAGACCAGAAGAAGAGTTTAATGAGAAAGAAGAAACCTGACGGGCTCGGGCTCCTCTTCCAATTTCCAAAAATGTAACTTTCGAATTTAGCGGTACGCCTTTTTATTGATTGTTGTTGCTGTGGTTGTTGTAGGTAGCCCATTCTTTAGGTTGTCAACTCGATGAGACATAAATTTTACAAAAAGGCCAAAACGAATAGCTGAAACTGAGCTCTCCCGTCTCAGTCTCTCGGCCAAATGGCGGCAAATGGTTTTTGGACACAAAGGCGGCCCCGGCCAGGCCCCATCTTGCGACTGCGCCATGCTGTGTCACTTGTGCCCCATCTAACTTGGTTTTTTCTTTCCGTTTGTATTTGATTTTAGTTTCTGTTTTTTTCTCGTATTTTTTCGTATTTTTTTCATTTTCATTTTTGGTCTAATCAACGCCATGACCAACCGACTCTGAAACTTCGGGGTACCTCTGCCATAAATTTCCGTCTTAGCCCACATGTAAAAGATGGTCTGAAATATATATACATATATGCTGTTAGAGAGTTCGATCTGAACTTGTTGTTGTTTCGGTTCCCTGCTTTTGCTTCGAGCTTAATTACAGACTCCCGATAAGGCGTCGATGGCTCGGAACAAATATCGCTATCCCCCGTTGGTAACAAGTGTCTTGGCGGCTCTTTGATTAGCCACGATCGCTTATCGGTGGGATTGATCGACTTTTCTACAGCGAGGCAGCTCTTCCTCCACTGCGCTTTTGTTGGATTTAATTTGGCGCTTTGTTTTCAATTTTTTCAGGGGTTTTTTATATTTATTCAGAACTAGTTTTGAAGGGTTAGTAAAGGTTACAAGGGAATGGAAAAATTATGTGTAACGTTTTTGGAAAATAATTTAGGAGAAGTATATATGAATATATATTGATATATGAATTCAAAATATTATTAAAAAATATATTTATTGTTTTCTTTTTAGGGAATTATTAATCCACATTTATGGAGGTTTTATCCACAAGATCTTATCTTCTTATCATAGAGCATAGCCACTTCTCCTAATCACTAAACCAGAAAATTTCCCATTTTGGTTATTTCTCGGCTCTTGCTTTATTTTATTTTTCTTTTTTATTGCTGATCAAATTTGTTGTGGGAAAAACTTGAGCAGATAAAGCCGAGGTTGACGGGCTGCCCAGACGACGACGACGACGAGGCTGACTCAGAGGCGGCCACACGCCCAGGTTTATACAGATATATAGTTATATAGATATGGCTATGGATCTGGGACCCTACAGGTTGTGTGTGCATTACTCAGCGGCGAGCGGGCAGCATTTTTAATTGAAATAATTGCGGGTTGAGTTAATTAAACGATAAATAATGTAATTGTGTATAAAAAGGCGATTCACAGAGACTGAGCTGCTGAGCGCCGAGTCACGGCAAACAATGGAGGATAAGCAGCCAGAAAAAAAACGTATATTGCACATAGGTTGGGTTGCATAATGCACATAATGCACGATGTCTCTTGGCATTCTTAACCGCAATCGCTGACTGCTGACTGCCGACTGAGACTGAGACTGAAACTGTAATTAGTGGCATATTTGTTTCAGCTGCAACAGCCGCCCGATCACAACAGCAGGAGATTATTTGATTGATTATGACTTAAGCTTTACACACGAAAATAAAAATCTATTAATAGAAGAAAATACTTGGGGAAATTGTAATATTACTAATAACTAAACTAAGAATTCCCTCACAAGACCCAAGCAAATATTTTTAGATATTATTTTCCAGCTATTTCCTAGTATAAACATATTATTATTAACAACTCCAAGATCACGTTTAACTTTACTTGATTAATTCTCAATCAATCACTGATTGACTTGTGTTTATTTTTCGTTTTCCGTGTGGTTAATGATTTTTAGAGACTGAGACACTGAGAGACTGCCCCCACTGTGACTCAAAGAAGGATGGAGCGTGGGCATTTCAATTTCAACAAAATCTGAATGAAAATGAAAACGAATTGGCCCGTAATCGAGGGCGCGTGCGCAGCGCACCCGTTTCATCCGAACACCTCTAATCGATTCGAATCGGTTTAATGATATCGAATCTGGTGTCATATAAAAGCTTGAAATTATCTTCATGCTCAATTTTCGCCGGTGCTGAACCGCAGTTCAGACATGTCGTATACTTAACATTTTGCACACGGTAATATTTTGCGGTTCAGCAGGTTTTATATCTATCTAGACGAGTATATATATGGGGGTACTAACTAGTTATGGGCCTGATCTTAGGGCTGCGACGAGTGCTAAATGTTGTGCTAATTAATCAAGCAACTAATTGACTGGAAAAACCCGACGATAGATCTGGCTTAGCTTCCATTTTGCCCAGATGATAGTATGATCTATAAAAACCCCTCTGATATAGAGATTTATCTGATCATAAATGGGAATTACCTTCTATATATAGTTGAGGAGTGCCTTTTGATGATCTCTAATTTATTGTTTTGTTTTTTGTATTTCCCACTTTCCCAGTCTATTTATAAATAGAGAATTATTTCAATAAAGTTATTCGAACGACCTTTCTAAAAGTTGTTCCGGTTGGCTAATCTTCCTTTTCCCAATTATTATATCATATTAATTGCCCTAATTAAGAGCATTCCCTGACCCTGATTTTCCAGCATATCTTAGAGAGTTTTTTCCCTGTCATTTATCAATTGCCTCTGTGATTTTCACTTAACCAGCTCACCTACTATATCTTTCCGCCCACACATGGCCACCTACACTCTGTGAGCTTGGAGAATGCCAATCCCAAGCCCAAAGCCAAAACGGGAGACAGAGATATGGCAACAAAAATAATTATTTCTGCGGCATTTTCCCTGCCAGTCTCTGGGGGGCGCCCTCTGTAGTACAACGACTGCCCAGCCAATGTCCTTCCTCCAGTTTTTGCCCTTCAGGACCCGGAGTCCACACAGTGCAGAAACAGAAATCAACGAGAAAACCAAGAAAGGGAAAAAATATAACATGAAAAAAAGGGAGTACACCGCGGTAAATGGGGAATGCTCTAGAATGAATTTCTATTATTTTATTTATACAATTTAATTAATAAACTTTAGTATAGAAGGTACCATTAATTTCTGAGATACAATAAATTTATGATTTATAATTTAATTTCTTAAATTTATATTTATTTTCCTTGGCGACCAGGCTATGGCCCTTATTTTATGGCAGTGCAGGTCCGCTTCACAACATATTTGCGCTGTGGTCTCGTGGTCAACCAGGGCACTTACGCAGTCCCGGCTTTAACCATGCCCTCGGGCCATGATGCGGATGATGCCGCCGCGGATGATGGAGCTGCTGTTGCTGCAGCTCCAGCAGATGACGACGATGACGAGCTGCTGCTCCTTTGGCAACTGATTTCGATTTCAATTTGCAATGGCTGCGCTTCATCGTTCATGGAATGCAAAAAGCCAAAGCCAAAACCGAAAAAAAGAGCGACCGAGAGCGAACGGCTGACAACAAACAAACAAACAAACAAACAAATGTCTTTTAATGGCCACATAGAGCAGCGGCCTGTGGTTGCTGTTGTTGTGGGCGCAACAAGGCTTGCAACGCTTCCTGTCAAGTGATTTATGCCACAGGCAAGGCAAGGCTCAAACTCAAACTCAAGCCCAAAACGCAGGGCGAGATCCAGACTCTGGTCGAGACTCTGGTTCAGACTCTGCCTCAATCTCTGGATTCATACTCAGCTGCGGGACCTGGCAACTAATTTTCTTGTGCGCGTTGCAGAAAAATTGACTGTCTTTTGTCTGCGCTGGATTTTGCCGCATTCGTCTTGCTCTCGTCGCAGTCGGGCACTGGGAAGAATTTAAAATTTTCTAAATTGTTGCAGGCACTAGCTTGAGTAAATTTATCGATTTTCATATCGTTTTAGCTGATTTTCTCCCAGCTCTCCTCCCTAACATAGTGTGCTTATCTTTATTATTATTATCTTAATAATATTACTTTAAGTAATTTTGGTAATTATATTATTCTGAAGTCTTTGAACAGTTTTTGCTTATAAGCCTCAAAAGAAATGACCAATCGATATTCCAAAAATATCGAAAATAATCTAAAACTCTACCGATTTTTCATTCAAATTAACTTTTTTTTTAAATTAAATTAAATTTTAACTTAATTGTACAAAGTACCTTTATTTTTCTCACAGTGCTGACTGATCTGTGATGAATGTTGGCAAGTACCACGCACTTTTTTTTCGCCTTTGGTGTGTAGGTGCAATTTGCGCAATCATCGGATGTCTGCGATCCTCGCAGATGCTTTGGGCTCGGCGCGTGCGCTCGGCTTAATGGGGGAATGCTGCTTCCCCCAATTGCACTTAAAAAACAATTCAATTTGCCATTCGTGGGGATGGGGCGGGGGCCAGGCGATTTATGAATGAACCGCCAATCAGTTTAGGCTTGGCCAAAAAAAAAAAAAAAACACGCACTCACAGAGGGACCAGAGCGACTTATACAGAAAATTAATTAATGACAATCAGTCAAAAACAAAACGAAGAAAAAATACGCAAACGAAATAATTAAACGGCAAACAGGTATTCAATTTCCATTTCAACCTACCCATTCTACACACATTAGTCAGTCAGCCGGAGTCCGTCATCTCTGGGGATCTTAGACGGATGGACAGGCGGACAGACGGACAGGCTCTCTTTCGGCTATGGCTCTCTGTTTGTTTTGGTAATGAAGCTCATTTCCGTTGGGTCATATGCATATGCCTGGGATATATAATCGTAGTTGAAAATAAGTAGTTAGAAGGCGGTTAAGACTCAATGAACCCTTCTACTAAATTTAATTCAATTTTTTATTATTTTTTAAGCCTTATAGAATCTCTCTTTAATATTATTTCATATACATTTTTTGTGGATTATCTTTCTTGCTAATTTCCATTCCGACAACTCGTCTGACAGTTTTGCATTTCAATCAATCTGAGAGCCCCCTCTCTCTCTTTCCGACTAATCCAATTCAAAGCAATTATGCCTTATTCGTGTTAATTTATTATAATAAATGTAAAAATTTAAAACTTTGCGGCAAGCGTTAAAATATTAATTATTTAAGCGATACACGCAGCGTTATTTGGCGCGCGTCTCTTGTATATTTTATTTTTTGTTATTTGTTTTTATTTGTTATTTTGCCGAGTGCCGTTCCATACGGCGTCTACACATGTTTGCTGCTTGTTTGTTTGTTTTAAAAATTGTATTTTGCGTTTGTTTAATGAATGATTTCTCGGTTCACAAGAGAGCTGGGCGAGAGCAAGTGAATAATTATCATGGATTTTTGGTGTGTTTTGCTTGTTTTTCTTCTCTTTTACAGTTTTATCTCACTTTTTGATTGACAAATTAACTGTCACGATTTTGCAGCGTTTTTTATTTCTGTTTTTCATATTTGCATTGGAGTTTTATGCATTGTTTTTTTTGTTGTTGCTGTAATATGTATTTAGTGTTTAATTGTTCTTTGCTGGTTTGCTGGTTAATTAATGATTGACTTGGTGTACGGATAAAGCGGCAATTTGTTTAGCTTTTGTAAATAATTAAGAGATTAATGAGTTGTTTTTTGGTTAATAACACACAAGGTGCTACTTAATGTGAGAAATTTTAGGTAATTAATAATGTATTATTTCTTTCTTAAATTGCTGAAGCTGAGGAATGTCAAATATTTTATTTTTTGATAAGGTTTTCTAGTTTTTCAAATGGAAAATTTTTTAATAAATGTTTATTGTAATAAAAGACATAAACGGTTTATATCATAAATATATAGGATTTGAAGTTTGTTTATTAAATGGTAATTGTAATTGTTAAATAATTTTAATTCAACTGATTACATGGATAATAAATTGTAACAATTTATTTTAGTTCTAAATAAGAGTTTCTTATATTAAAATGCCATAAAATAAGTAGATAAAGTCCCTAGTAAGATTGAAAATCCATTAAATCACCATCACTATATTTGGAGGCAATTCAAAAGATCGTCGTCGGCCAGCCCCCCTTGTGACTATAGACACTTAAAATTCCATCAACTGAAAGCCCAGTAAACAGTCTCTCTAATAGATCCAATTACAGTTTATGTCACGTACTTAATTCCACTTAGACGGTGTCCAAACGCTTGACGTTTGTTGTTTTTACCTGTGCACAGTGTGTTTTGCACCTGCAATTAGCCAGTCCAGCCTCATAACAACTCATTTTTTATGAGCTTGGTATTTGTTTTTTGTGTGTTGTAGTATTATTTTGTGTTTGTTGTGGATGGTGGTTGGTGGTTGGTGGCACAACTGATTGCGATTTAAACGCTTTTGTCTAATTGCATATAATCATCGAGATCTCTGGCGAATGGGTTGTGTTCGATTAAACGATCCTACGACCCGCCGATCTAGCGATTCATCGATCGATGGGGTAATCGATTCCTCGACTTTGTCACACGATCCACATTCGTGTGTCTCACCCACATTTGTGTTTCGGTTTTATTTTTCTCCCTGATTGGGCAACCTGTAAGCAGGCTATATATCAGCCAGATATCGTCTTAAGATGCCCCAGCTTTCACTCGTCCAGAAGGTAACCCAAACACACTCTAAGATATCACTAAGCTAGTCCCAAGTCCCAATCCAATAACTTAAAACTAGTTTTTTTTCTCTGGGTTTTCGAGGCAAAGAAAGAGCCGAAAATAAAAACGAATCTAAGAGCGCGCAGAGCTCGCTGGTGTCCCACAAATAAATTATTACCCAAAGGGCATTCAATGCCTTTTAACAACAGGTCAACCTTATCATTATTTTTATTATTATTATTATTATTTCCACTCCGCAGAAGGGCCCCAAACCCAAAATCGATACCCAAAATGATCTTCGCTTAGTTTGCCCCTTTTCCAAATTTTTTTCTTTGGGTCTTAGATTTTTTCTTATTTTTTTTTTTGTGCGTGCGTTTTAAATTTTGGTTCGTCTTCGATTTCGTCTCGCCCTCTCTGCAGTGAAAATCAGGCAGACTCTTTGACTTTGGCTTTGGACTTGTCTGGGGGTTTTTTCTTTATTTTGTGTTGGATTCGGTGCTTCGTTGTTGTTGCTGTAAATTTAATACAAGCGCGACACAAAAGACGCACAAAAATGTCATAAATTACAAAGCGACCATGATAGCAGAGGGATGGGCAAGGCAAAGAGCTCTCTATGGCTCGATATAAGCGTATATAACGCTTAACTGGGTAACATTTGATACTACCATAAGTCCAAGTGGGGGAATGGGAATAGAGCTTTGATTAGTGGAATGTGCGTCACACAAAAGTTGGGCGAAAAGGCAAAGCCAATTATGCGATGAGGTAATCCGCTAAGAGGCCGACATTCTAGCCTCTTAAATCAACAGCGAAATTAGTGTGAATATAAATATATATTTTGAAAGAAAGAAACCTAAATTCCCCCACAAAAAGAGTTATTCTTTATTATCTCTGATCTTAGGAATCCATTTCCCACCATTAGCAGCAACAGTTATAGGGAAATTGCGTTTATCCAGCTTCACAGGGGTATCAATGCAGTATCCCTGCAGTTCCCATCATAAGGACACATTTCTAACTGTATTTATTTTTAATAGAATTCAATCCCTTAACGGTAAAGGCTACAGGTTATTGTTACTGCAATTATGCAACGGTATTTGCAGAAACATTCTTGCCACTTGACTGCGTGAGAATCTCAATTCGAAGGCAACACTTCAGCTTCTCAGCGTCGCACCCTTTGACCTGTCGCTGCTCTGCCCGAAAACCCTCAAGATGCATATCTCTTGGGTGCAACCCGAAGCAGGTGTCTCTCTCACGGCCTGTGCATCATTAGGATCTGTGGCAAGTGTCGTTAACCCCTTTATTTTTTTTTGCTTTTCGAGTCTGAAATGTAGTTTAATCATATGCTCAGATGCACAAACACGCAACACCTACACAGGATAACAAACAAGCAAACGGGGCGAGACGACAGTGCAGCCAGCAAAAAAAAAGGAAACAAGGGGGGGACAAATAAAAAGGAACTCTCTTTCGTCCTGTGTGTGTTTTCTCCCCTCTCACTCTATATGATTTCTTCTCCCTTGCTCGCTCCAGTTTTGTAACGAGGTCGTTGGCTGCTCAGTCTGTCTGTGTATGAGGAACGCATCCTGCATACCAAATAGCTACCGGAAATTCCTGCCTGTTGGAACCTGCGACCCCCACAAAACACACCATATAGCTTAGTATCCCTTTTTAAGTCCTTTTTTGCATGCACTTTGAAGGTTATTTTGAAAATTTAAATAACATTAAATGTGGTATAGGTATTTAGTTGAATGTTTTATTTCAGATTTGCGTTTATTTTGTTTGTAATATTTAAGCTGTTTATACTTGACAATATTTTATTATTATAATAAACAATGCTTTAATTTTAAGTTTATTTCTATTTTTCCAACCCTAATTTATTCTTTTCTTCGTTACCTTCAGAGTTACATTGCTTGAGCTTAAATAATAAGAAATCCATTACTTAATGTGTATTTTAACAGATAAATTTGTATAAAAACTTTTAAATTATCAAAGAATATTAAATAAATCTTAAACATATTTATATTACATAAAGTAACGCCTAGCTAACTAAGCACTCATTTATATACTTTATACTTATACTTTATACAACTTAATCAAATAATTTCCAGCTTAGATGATCTTTTTACTCACCTTTTTTTATCTTTAATTATTAACATATAGCAGACTTATCACTTTATTAATAATTTTTATTATTTTCTCCAAACTCCTCTTATTTTTCCCACTGTGTATCGATAAAGTTACGCAACTATTTCAAAGTCGCGACAAAATGCAGTGCGCCCTTTTTAATTGCCCGCAAAATGCGTCTCAATTTGACAGCTAAGCAACATGTGGGAGGAAGTACATCCCCGACACATATCCATCCCAACACAGAAGCAGGGATTTTCCACTCACACACACACACAGCCAACCAGCCCCTCTGGGTTTTCCCGGCACAGGGCACACCTTCGCCTTGGCTTGTTTGGCATTCAGATTGCATCGCATCGCGTGTGTGTTTTGAATGTCCTGCTAGCGAGTGGCGATATGAATTATTCAAAAATAAAAAAAAGGAATGCAGAACGGGAACGGGGGGATCAGAAGGAGAAACAATTTTTCGTCGTCGCCGACGCCAAGGACGAATATTTTGAAGCGTTGCGCGGCATACAAAAGAGGCCAGCGGAAAAAGCAGGACGAAGCTGCTGCTGCTGCTGCTGCTGCCAGTTGCCATTTGTTGGATTTAGCCACATGTGCTGGTGTGTGTGCAGTCCTTTTTAGACCCCCCTTTAGCCCCCCATTTTAGCTCTCTCTCTCTCGATGTGTCGCATACAAATGTCCCGAGTCTGAGTCTGAGTCTGGGTCTGGTTCTGGTCTGGTTACATTTGCGGTTACATTTGTATTGCTGTCGCTGTCGCGCCACTCAAAGTTATATCCTTTGACAGGACGCTGCAGTGCAGCAGCAACAGCAGCAGCGGCAGCATTTCTCCGGGCGAAAGTGAAAGTCAAGGTTAATCCGTCTGCAAAAATTCAATATTTTATGCATTAAACTTTATGCTCCCTCACGCTCACTCTCTCACGTCCAACGTCTCTCCTCTCTTCGCTTTTTTTTCTGTGGGGAGACTGCATAAAATATTTCTTGTTGTGTGCTTTTCGGCGCCATTTTGAAGCTGGGTCGGAAAATGGAAAATGGCGTGGCGGGCGGTGGGCATGGGGCAGTGGGTGGTGCATTGCGTGCTGCACTTTCCGGTGGAGTTGGCTGATTAATGAGGCCAAGCCAAGGCTGCGCACGCCGAACAATAAATCACCAGGGCCAATTGCACGGAAGAACATATTAAATATTAGCCTAACATGGCCATCAGCATTTTTTAATTTATATTTTAATCGCTTTGAGTAATCTTAATCGCAGGGTATTAGTAGAAAACAAGAAAATATAATAAAAGGTTTGTTGTTTTGGTGGGAAGTTTGAACTTGTTTAGAATATAATTTATATAGATCTTGACATCAATTTAGTTAAAACAACTTTAAATCGAATTTATTTATTTATAAATATTAAATAAATGTAAAGTTAAGTAAAAATTCTAATAAAATAAATATAATTAAGGTATTTTAAAAAAAAAAGAAACCCATTTATGTGTTTTACCATTAAAAAATTATTAAAAATATATTTTATCTCTATTAAAGAGCGTGTTTTCTAATTTCAATATAGGAAAAACCGATATCTGACCTGATTTGTTATAAAAAAAAAAATCTTAGCAAACCTTAGACCATAGTATATTGAAAAGAGTGTTAGCTGATTTTTAAAAATGTGCAAACCCTTTTAAAGACCTGCATTAGTATAATTTCTAAAAGCCTTCCCTCTCATGCAAATTTGTCTAAATTTCATGGATTTTTCATAGCATCATCATCAACCGAATGCTGTGAGAACTGCTCTGGCCATTGAGCTCATTGACCCACACGTTTCGTCTTCAAAGTTGTCACATCAATTTGAGAGCCGCGAGACCAGGGCCAATGAAATTGAACTTTAAATTGAGGCAAACAAAGGCAGCAGCAGCAGTAGCAGCTGTAGCAGAAGCAGCAGCTGTAGAATGTAGTGCCATCGAAGTGACACAGGCGGGTAACTGGGTTAATGGGTCTGTTTTGGCTGAGGACAGGTTACATGACGCACACGCGGCGTACGCGGCGTATACGCAACGCACGCGGCGGCGGCCTTTCACTGCAGAGCTGCAATCGGCACTCGGCACTCGTTTAATTGAATAATAAGCCCAGGCCCAGGCCAGTGTCCACTGCACAAATCTCGGCTGGAAAATGCAGGTCAGGCTGCAACAACGATCTGTGCGGCATGTGAGTGAATTAAATCCGCGACCGACGCTGCACGTGCGCTCGCCGATTGTTGCGTAAAATTTTCGCTGGAATTTGATACTCGCTTCTCGCCACGCTCCTCTCCTTATCTTCATTTTATTCAGCTTCAGCGGCTTTGTTTTCGTTTCTTTTGGCTGATCTGTTACAATATTTGTAGCCCCTGGGAGCCGCGAGGTCAATTGATTGAAACAACTTTGAACTTGTTGATCTTGTCACAAATTAAAAGAAGATTTATAAACACACACAGACAGTGTGGGGCATTAAGCGATACAGATACATGGGGCACAGTGGGGTTTAACTAAGGGAGAAACTGGGGAATATGATTCCCTAGAGTTAGAGATATTTCCCTAATTTTAAGGGACTTTTTTGCTATTAAAAAATGACTTATAATAAGTAAAATATGTTATTACCGGATTATCTAAATTTCTAAATATTTGTAAGCTTAGATTTTGTGAAAGAAAAAATTTATTAAGATTTAGAAACCTTCTTACATTTTGAAAATAATATTCTGCTTATTTTTAAATAGAGTATATTATAATAAATATAGAAAACATTTCTTATATTGACTCAAAACTTTTGGCTTTTTTGTACATTTCTGTTAGCTTTTAGTACCCTTTGCTTGGGGCGTTTAAAACCGATCAGAGCATCATCTTCCTCATTCAAACCCAGCGTCTTTGTCTCCGTGAAATCTTCTCCTCATCGGCGCACTTCGATTTTGGGTTTGGGTTTTTTTCTTGTGTTGCGCCATGATTTATAGCGTTTCGAGCTATCAGTTTTTCTTTACTTTTCAGACTGGCAGTCAGGCAGTAAAAGCTTTCGGTTTTTCAGTTAGCGGCGCCAGTAGGGTCAAGTGGCTGTGGGCCATAGAACGTGCTAACACTTGGCAGGAGAGGAGCTGGAGATGGAGCTTGGGGAGCCTAAACAAAACTGTTTTCTGTCCGCTTCACACGCAAATGTCTCGCAGCCAATTTGGTTGATGTTTTTATACCGCATTTTATTTGGCATCTAATGAGCGGCGGATCGATCGATGGCGCGACCTTCGCGTTGTAATCGATCGCTGGCCATAAACCCACCACGAAGTGGAATGTCTTTGGCCGGCTTTTAATGATCATGATCTCAGTTTGTTGTTGTTGTTGTGGCTGGTGCAGCTTTCTGGTTTGTTTGTTTTTCGTAAATAAATGCACGGAGAAAAAATGTTCAGAGGGGATTAATCTAACTAAAAAATATTTAAATACTTAAAAGGGTATTTTTAAAAGTGAAATACAAAATTTAGCTCGAGGCTAGATATGATTATCTGTATTTATTAAAATATGAAGTCTCACAGATTATTTATGTATTATTTTATTATATTTTCCATGATTTTAATAATAAATTTATATAAAAAACTCCCTTAAATCCAATGTGATCTCTATTTTCCCGGTGCATTAGATCAAATTCTCGTTCAGTCCCCTAAAGAAGTGAAAAGAATTTCGTTTTCAGTTTACTTTTTCTTGACGAGCAAACAATAGAAATCCTTCAAGCAATGAAATGTTATTTCTTCTTGTATTTCCTTTTTTTTTAAAGAAATTCCTTATTTTTATTTTAGAAACAATAAGAGGAGGCAGAAGGCAGACGACAACTTTAGCCTTTGGCCACGCCACATAAAGGGCTCGGTTCTTCGTTCTCTGTTGATTTTTTTTTCGGGTTCGTGGAAGTCTCGTGTTTAGCACACGCGTAAATTTTAGTAGCCCCTTTCGCCGTCGTTTTGGCCATCATTTTGGCCATCTTCGGCGGAAGGCTCGGCGGTGGCGGTGGCGGCATTCGCTTTGAGCCGCGTCCGCCATTCGCAACGCATGCGCACAAAACGGTACCGCTAGCGGCTATGATATAGGGATATATATATATATGTTCCGGGACAGGCTCTTCCCTCCGCTCTTCTTGGCCTTTTTGTCGCCGCATTTCATTGTTCCACCTCCGTTTTTTTTTTATACGTTCCTGTCGCCGCAGTGTGTGTGCACGTTTAAGAATGAATCTTCGTCGGAAATGATGATAAAATGCTGCAAGACACATCCCAGCTTCTTGGACTTCAAGGTCAGAAAGAGTTTTGTTACTGTCTGCGACTTTAGTTTGTTGGTTCTTGGCTCGTCTTCAGTTTTATTTCTTATTTTTTGTGTTTTTCTTTTTTTAAGTTTTTTTGTCAACTTTATAAACACGTCAGTGTATGTCAAATTGCGACTGAGTTACGTTTAGCAGGCTTAAGGAGGTTTTGGTGGAGCAAAGTTCAGGGATTTGTAGAGGGTATATGTTGTTGTGGTTTATAAATAAGTATTTTTGGTTTGTATTTCATTTTAAAATCCATTTTTATCCATATTATTGGAACTTTGTGTGTAGTTTATCTTATGATGGAGAGAATAATTCGACGACTTTGTATTAGAAATCAGGATTTATTAGAGTTTTTTGTGAAACCAAACTGGGAATAAAATGTTCTATATACATTCCCCTAATTAAAGGGTATTTAAATACTCCACTATTCCAAAAGAAAGTCCATTTCTTCTTAAATTTTTTAGGTAGTTCCAATCAAAAAGCCAAACTACCTTCTTGACTTGACTCGATTTGCTGCTGGCCTCTCGAAGAAAGAAAGACACGCAGCAGCAGCAGCAGCAGCACCGCACTCGGGGCCAGGTTATTTCCATTGTTTGCTCTTTTGGCCCTTTTCCTCGGATGAGGATGAGGCTGAGCCTCAGCTCTGTTGTTGTTTGGATTTGTTGTATTTGCTTATGAAGTGCGCACAACTTGACTAAAAAGGGGCAAACAATTGCATTGATCTGGTCAACCGGCGCGGAGGCTCTTGAGCATTTTGGGCATAAAGTATGAGTAAAGTATTTGCTGGGATCTCTCATTGTTTTGGGCCATGTCTTTGGGCCTTCGTTTGCATTGGCGTTGGCGTCGCGCGGTTGTTGTGTGTGCAACGGTAGCATCCTCATCCTCATCCTCATCTCGGTCCTCGGTCCTCGGTCCTGTGCCCCCGCACTTTTCGTTTTGGGGTTTTTTGGTTTTTGGTTTTTGTTCTTGATCGTGTCGAACGGCGAGCGCCCCTTTTAACAGCGCATAACAGCGAAATCATGACTTGCCATTTACATTGTTCGCTCGTTTTGGACTTTATTGTTTTTGACGGCCCAGCAGCAGAAGAAGGCCAGGCCAAGAAGTCCACTGTGCTCCGTTCTCCAGTCCGCCGTCTGCGGTCTTTCGTTGGCCAGGCTCTGTCTGCGGATTCGGAGGCTGCTGCTGTGGCTGCTTCTGCTTCTGCTCCTGCTGCTACCGCTGCCTCTCAATTCAAACGAAAAATAATGAAAAATTATTCAATAAAAATTATTTCGAGGGAAAGAGTCGCTTAGAGAGGGAGACAGGGCGCTGATGCACTGCGGGAAAAAAGGAAAGGAAATTAGAAGAAGAACAAGTTAGAATTTAAGAAATGTTCCTCTATACAAATTGTTCCATTTTTAAAACTCGATAGAAAAATCATGAAAATGTTAAAAAATAAACACAATCTATATCTTGAATTTTAAAATATATATCGATATATTCAAACGATGAAAACGAGACATAAATTATATATAGATAAAAAGCAAAGGCTCAAAAATGTATGGATCAGGACTGTATACTAATAATAAAGCAAAGAGCAATTAATAAAATAATTACTATTGAAGAAAAACAATTTTATATTTCAATATATACTTCAATCATCGATTACTAAACGGTTTTATCGATATGACATCGATTATCTAGATAACTTTTTATTTTTTTTTCCTTATTTGAATTCAAATATTTTTTTATAAGCTATTATTCACTTTAATTATCGCCTTATAAACCAGATTTTATCAAATCAAAATCCTGCTTGAAGGCAAAGAATAATAAGCCATATTTTCCCCCCGTGTAACGTCGTGCGTTTTCATGGTCCGAGGCAACTTCCGTTGCCAGTAGCTGGATAATCTCAATGCCCCCAACTGATCGCGATCGCGATCGTGAGTTAAGTGATCGCGCTATAATTTTCCCTTTTGGCCGTGGATCGCAATGGAGCCCCATGAAAATGATTGTTAAACGATTTTGTGATTTGTTGTTGGCTACTGTGTGCGCCCGGGTCCGGGCCCCGGCTCTATTATTATTAGCCCTGGATGGGATGGGATCGTATCAAATGGATGAGGCTAGATTGAAGGGTGGCGGAGGTGGTGCTGGGATCGGTTATGGGGATCGGGATTGGGATCGGAATCGGGATCGGAATCGGGATCGGGATTAAACAAGCACCAAGTGGCTGCCAATGCC
Organism: Drosophila rufa; assembly: GCA_018153105.1. Classification (NCBI taxonomy): domain Eukaryota; kingdom Metazoa; phylum Arthropoda; class Insecta; order Diptera; family Drosophilidae; genus Drosophila; species Drosophila rufa. The sequence goes on from JAECXS010000085.1 coordinate 6,053,381, forward strand.
AAAAGATCTGGAGAACGCACGATTTGCTTAAGTGCAGAGTGACCTAGTTTGCGATCTCTCCTGGTGCTCTCTTGATCTTTGACTGTGAGTGCACTGGAAAAAATAAGAAAATGAAGTCATAACTTATACCTTGAAGGTATTAAGAAATGGTAGCTCAGTGAAGTAAAAGGATACTTCAAACCTAAGTAGCCTCCTCTTCTTTATAATAATATTTAATAATTTTTAATTTCATAAAATTTTAGAATAATCTCTATTATTCCCCCTCATCTCAGTGCATTTCTTGATAAAGTGCAGTGTCTGGGATTTGTGCGCTTTGACAAATAGCAAACAGATGCAACAACTGCAACTGCAACTGCAACAACTGCAACAACATCAACAACATGAGCAACAATTGACACAACAATGAGACTCGGACTCGGACTCGAAACCGGCAACGGATGCGCCCAATGAGCAGACAAAGCTCAGAGCTCGCCGGGAAATTGCCTGAAAAGTCTAGGAAAAGTCTAGTTTCAGAGAGGGAGGGGAGGGGGTACCGTAGCGAGTATTTATGCGATTGCCGCTCGCCAAGTGGCACAGTGACTGCCACTTGAGGAAACACGCGAGCCGAATTAGCGTGCCGCCTTTCAGCTGGATACTTTATGTGCATCCCACAGATACACGAACTATATCTATACACTTGCAGTGATTCACTTGGGCCTCCATTCTACCTATTTGGTGCAGCAGCAACTGATTAAATGGCACTTCCCCTGGCACGGGTCAAACATAGAAGAAGCATCAAGCCAAGCCAACTCTTCCTCCTCCAACTCTCTGCACAATCAATTCTAATTAAGATGAACAGAGAAGAAAGAAAGAAATCCCAGACAGACCGAAAAATAGAAGTGAATCATGAGAAAATTTGTTTCTTGGAAATCATAGATGAATTTTGGGAAGTTGAAGAAACCTGTTCCACTTCTACATTTCTCGCCCCACTTAATGACTTTGAAAATGTTAGGTAAATTTCTAGAGATCTTGAGAGCTTGATAGGCGCTACACGAAAGGAAAAAGTTACCTAGCTAGCAGTAACTTTAAATGTTATATAAATAAAATCATAAAACACTTTATTTTAAAATAAAGTACAGCTTAGAATTTCCATTACCTTTTATTTATTTTTTATGTAATTCCTAATTAATTCAAGGTTACATCCAAGAATTTTCCCATATTATCGACTCATTTGTCACACTCTGACCAACTGAAATGACTGACTGGCAGACTGATTGAATGATTGAGTGAATGAGGCAGTGATGTGCCTCGGCGGCTACTGCAAAAGTGAACCCGGAGCCCAAGTAAACCGCATAATTGACACATTAGCTCGTTTGTGGCTTCGGTCTTCGGTCATGCCCGCTTAATTGGCACTGAGTCAGAGCCTCTTCTTCGGCATTTTCATTTTCTTTTCTTTTTCTCCACTTTTTTCCCTTTTTGCCTGGGTAATGCGTTTAAGAGGAGTGATCTTGTCTTTTGCACGCCCTCCTGCGGTGACTCCTGCATGCCCCGTGTCCCGTGTCCCGTCCTGGCTGATTGATCATTGTGAGTGGTCCCTACCTAGGTGGTGCTGATGATGGTGACCAAGTGTGAATGTTAATGCCACGGCGTGTTTTGGTAGCAAACTGTCGGGATTATGGCCTGCGACAAACACAACACAAAAGTGTTGGGCCAGAAAATTAGCCAACCACATGCGGCGAAGGAGGAGGCTGCCAAGGAACCAAAGAAGAAGATCAGTTAATTGCCAAGTTATCCGAGAAGGGGTATGGAATCTCGTTGTTCCTTGCGAAGATCAGATTTTGCCAGGCAATTAGTATGTTGTTGTTTTAGAATCTTTAAGTGCTAATTTAGAGAACATTTATGTATAAATATAGGAATTATAGGAGGTTCTTTGATGAATTATTTGCTGTCTAAGAATTTTTTCTTTGAAATATTTTTATTTCCAACGACCTGATTCTGGGCCTTATAAATAAATATATTTCTAAAAAAAACTGAATCAAACAGGAGCCACTATGCATATTTGTTCCCCATTAAAATATATAACATTTATGAGCAAATACTTGCACTAAAAAACATTTAAAATAATCCTTTTCACTATTTGAATTTAGTTATTGTTCAGAAAAAATGCCGCCCTTCTTCTAAGCCCCTCTCTCACCTCGCCTGAATCTGATTCCGAATCTGAGCCTGTTATTTGCCTTCGAATCGTTTTATCTTTCGCCATGCGATACCAGAATTTTATTTTATTTATTTTAGCTACCTGTCTGAATGCTGTCCTGTCCGTCCGGCGATTCCATCGCTGTCTCTGTAGCTGCTGCTGCTGCTGCTACTGCAACTGTTGGTTTTATTTCATGCCGTTTATGCAAATGAAGTTCAAAAGGATAAGGCCAAAATACAGCAGCCAGCAGCAGGCAGCCCCACAACATTTGGACATAAAAATTATTTCTGAATGAAATTCGTATGTCCCGAAATTCGTATCGATGTCCGTCTGTGTCCCTGTTGCCCCGATGCTCTGTCCAAATGCAAATGGCATGCCGCAAAAAAATCAAGACCGGTAGCCGGTAAAAAAATTGTTGTGATATCGAATTAATTAAAAAAGGAGCCGAGCCGACCTGAACCGAACCGAACCGATCCGAGTTAAAAAGGGAATTGGATTCGGTTGGTGGGGAAGGAGGGTGTAGTCTCTGGCGCCAAATGTAAATGAGGCAACAGTTTCGGAAATTAGACCTGGCCGAGACTTTCAGCGAGGATGTTGGCCAGCACCTTGTGAGGCCCGCTTCAATTTGGCGCTGATTTGGCGGTCGTGTTTGGTTTTAAGTACCCTGCAGTTGTAGGCTGTAAGGGATATCTCGGGTTTGTATAAAAAATAAATATATAAATTCTCTATCATCTGTGATGGTATTAGTTTTTATTATTAATAGATTGACCTCTTACACTTAAATAGAATTTTTAGATAAAAAAAGATCCCATATAATATATCTATAAAACTGTTCCATTCTTTTTAGAGTGTAAAAAATCTATCACAATAAATATATATAGATTTTTGCTTTTAGAAATAAAAGGACAACCTGATTTTATAGGCTTTCCTGAATATAATAACCTTTTTTCATGATTATATGTTGTAATCTAAAGAAATTCCATAGTATAAAAGTATTTAAAATGTTTAATATGTATTTTATAAAATATTTAAGAATTTAGTATATGATCCCTAAAATAAATCTGAAAATCTAGTAATTAATGAAGTAACTAAGGTTAAATGTTTTTTAATGGAAGCAAAAAATAGAAAAACCGGGTACCTTACAGTCGGGGCACTCTAGCTTTAACTTCTTTCTTTTTTCCCCTCTTTTTTTTTTGGGGAAGCTGAGTGCGCATGCGTGTTGTCGTTGTCTCAGACTCCTCTCCTCCGGGGCGACGTGCAACAAGTTAATTAAGCCGCATTTGCATGATATTGTCAATGGTCGAGGACCGAGGCGAGGCGAGGCGAGATCCCCTGACAACCCACACTTCCTGTGGAGGATGCGAATAAAACCGAAAAAAAAAAAACGTGTCGCAGGCGGCGTCTAAAAATCGACCATTACCCCAGCCACGTTGCCAAAAAAAGAGAGAAAAAAATACAGCTAACAACGATCGATCACATGCTGCGAGCTGCGGTAATCCGCACTTCCACGCCTTAGTCGCATTTTCATTTTCATTTTCATGCGCGCCCCTTTTGTCCGAGAAAACCCAAAATACAGGACAAGACACAGAGACAGGCAGTTTATTTTATGATTGATTGCAAATAAAAATCGCAAATATGAAACACTCTTCGCACACACACATGAGGATGGTATGTTTACTTTTTGGTTTTCTTTTTTTTTTTGTTCGGTGGTTAGGAAAGGAACCCATGTGGTGGTGGTGGTTTCATGCCCAGAGATTGGACATATGTCGTTGACGTGACTGCCACTGTAAGCGAGAACGATTTGCACTAAGTAGCCAGCCGAAGGGCGTTACTTTCCTATTTTTCTTGCCATTCTTTCAATATTTTTTTGCTGCCTTTCTAGCACGGCTAATTATTGTCAGTGAGAGGAGCGCATATGTTCAGATATATTTAATACAAGTATATATATTTCTTTGGGGATGATATTTTAGTGGTTGAGAGTTGGGCGGTGGAAGGGTTCGATTTTGGTATTGAATAAAAAGGGGTTTGCTTTTGTAAAGGTAATTGCTTGTTTTGATTAAAGGACTTTATAAGAAAAAAATAAAATAAATTTTAAGAGGTATAATATATAAATAAATAATAGTTTATACATTTTATATTTTTTGGAAGGGGTATATTGGTTTTTTGATCAACAGATAGGACAATGAAGAAACGCATTTTACGATTATGATTACCAAATACAAAGGCAAAATATAAGTTTTCGGTTGTTTAAAAATATTTATAAAATACACTATACATTATTTACAAGCAAAATTTGTAACACTAAAAAAAAAAAATTAAGTGTGACCACATCCCACTAACCTAAAATAATCTGAAACAAGTGCCATATATTTTTGTCTTTTTCTGCGTTTCAATGAAACCTTCAATGACAGAAAGCAGGATTTGTAGAGCCCAGTTGTCATTAGCAAAATGTTCAGTGCAATAATTGACTTCGAGGCAAGACGACCACTGAATTGAATGAATTTTATTTTCTTTAAATCTTTTATAGTTTGATAATTATTTCTTTACCTCTTTTTTGTTTGTTTTTAATTGTTTTTAATAATTTAACTTATGGATGTGCTCTTTTTTTTTAATATTTTCTTTTGGTTGTAGTGCAGACTGAGTAACTGCATGTTTCCTACCACAAAATGGACCAGATTCACTTGGTAGTTATATGTTCTTTGGAGGTCCTCTAGTTGGAATGGTCTCTGGTCAAAAAAATATTTTCTTTTAAAGATTATTGTCTTTTCTTTTGGTTGTAGTGCAGACTGAGTAACTGCAAGTTTCCTACCACAACATGGACCAGATTCACTTGGTAGTTTTGTGTCCTTTGGAGGTTCTCTAGTTGGAATGGTCTCTGGTCAAAAAAATATTTGCAAAATGTTCATGTTTTTTAAAAGTGTAATAATCAGTTTATGTTGGTATATTAAAACCGTTATTAAATTTAATTAAATGTGGACTAAAATTTGGTTTTTCAAAGTGTAGTTAAAAGTAGTTTCAGTTTTTATAAATTGAATAAAAAGACGACTGACTTTATTTTTTTTGCGTTTATTTTCTTTTTATTGTTTTAATTTATTTATTATTTATCTTTTATCATTATATACTTTAGGCTTTTTTTTTGTTATGTCAGTCGACTTGCCCCAGAGCCATATCTCTTGATCATTCATCATCCGTCTAAACTTCCCTGCCTGCCTGCCTGCTGCACTTATCGCTCATCCTTGATCAATGATTGACCGCATCACTTTAAGCCAAAACCAGTAACTTGGCCACAATCGTCGGGCCATCACGGAAGCCCATGCGAATGGAGTTTAATCAGCGGCTATTGTAAATGTGGAAAAAACTGCAGGCGATGAACCATCGGCACCAGAACCACCTGAGCTCTCTAAGCCACTCGGCCACTTGATCAGCGACGGCGGCGGCGCCTGTCAAAAAGTTGTCATTTGCCGTTTTTCCTATCAAGAATTTATTTCAGACATAGCATTGAAATTGTTTAGACAACAACGCAGGCACAGGCATTAAAAAAAAAAAAAATCGAAAGAAAAGAAAAAAACAAACAAAAACTGAAACTTTTATTTCATTTCAAAAGTTTCAAATGCGTTGCACATGCGCAGCACCAACGGATACAACTACAAACTTGATGTCGATCGCAGTGCACAGGGAAAAATTGTTTAATTTAAAATGAAATATAAATAATATTTTTTCTGATATAAAAATAAGTTTTAGATCGTTCTTTGAATTAACAGAGCTCAAGTAGAAGTTTATATAATCAGATTTAATTTATTTTTCTTCAAAAGGAAATTATTATTTAGCTTTGCAGTTGAAGAACTCTGTTAATTTTTTAGAACAAAAATGTCTAAATATTGCTTAAAATTAAATATATATTAATATTACTGTTTTAAGCTCATTAATAGGATGGACTTATATGTTTCTGAATTGATATTTCAGTCTAAACGCGAATTTATATTCGAAAAAGGTGGTGGAGAGCCAAGTTTTCTTTTAAGAAAATATGATATTTTCTCTTATTAACAACTCTTAATATTTATAGCTTAAAACCTAACTTAAATTGTTTTGAAATTCCAAAATAAACTATAGTTATAAAGCTAATATTAATCCCCTAATATCAGGACTCAATAATCGCACTTTTTTCCCCTGTGTGGTTTCAGTTGCCTTTGCGTCGTCGTCGTCGCTTGGCTCGTTTCATGCCGCTCCATAGATAAAAAATACACCTGTCGCATTACAGCTAAATTTATGTCCACCGGTAGACCTTTACTTTGCAGCGGCTAGAAACGCGCCCCGCGATCAGATCGACTCGATGTGTGTGTATATAGTATAGTATATTCGATCGGGGCGATCGGTGGCCGCTTCGATTGCCTGAGATGTGTTCGGTGGGGGTCCGATCCGAGTGTTGAGGCATTTCAGGTTTCCAGCCAGCTCAAGTCGTCTCTGGCCGCTGTCTGGGCCGCTTTGTTTTTTATTTTATTTTTATTTTCATTTTGTTATTTTGTGTTTTTTTCTTATTTTGCGTCGTTGGTTTTTTTCTCTTTGGCTTTTCGAAATAAATACATAAAATTCGATCGAAAGTTTGTGTGCTTGACAACGACGGGTCCGGCATTTGATTTCGCACAGATACGGCTGGAGTAGCTGCCGAGATGACGTCAAGAGAGAAACACAAGAGTCGGGGATCTCTTGTAGCCAAGAAATTTGGACAAATAGTTTACGGTACTCGGACCGCCGAAACGAGCCCAACTACTAACTGTTTGGGACCCAGAGCTATGTGATCTCTGATTAGCAAACAAGCCAAGCCAAGAATCTTCCACTCTATCATTAACTACACACAACAAACCCTCCGAAAACAACAGACACTGCGCACTTTGTTTCTTTTGTTTAAGAAACTAAAGTTCGGTTAGGGTATTTACAAAGTAAACAGTTTAGAAATATTGCAGTAATATCATTACAGTACTTTCTGCAATTTTCCAGAGACCTTTTCAGGAACTAAGTTTTATAAAAACTTATCTTGCATTTTTGTGTGGAATTCTTCTTAGAAATAATTCACTTCTGACACTAAATGCTTGTCGAACTTTATTACTTAGTAAATACATTATTTTTGAACTCAAAATTTAAACAATGTCCTATTAAAATTCTTTCTAAATTTGTCTTCCAGGTTTTCAGGTTTATTTCCAATTATACTTATTAAGTTAATTATAAAATATTTAAAGGCTTCAGGTATATGTTTTCATATTTGTTAATATTTTTTTAATGGTTTATGAACGAGTTTCAAAATAAAAATTGCAATTCGTCGTATCTTCTTTGTATAATAAAAACTTTAATACCTTCATCACAAGATGTTTTGACAAATTTTCCAATTAATCCAAAAGTATTTAGTATAATCACATTTGGAGCGTATAAATATTTGATATTTATATCCATAATGCGGTTAATCCTGATTTATTTTGGGAATATTTATTAATAAAATACATCTTAATTTGTCTTGATTTTCTACCGCTACTTAATGAATAAATACTGAAATAAATATATAAATTATAATTTACTTTTCAGTTATTAAGCTTAGCAACACTTAATTTAATTTAATAGTTTTTCTGCTTGCCGGATTCCTTTAAGAAATATTTAAAAATTAAATAAACTCCATAGAGCATTCCAGTATCGCCTAAACCCAGTTTAGCTATTTGTTTTAGCTTAAATCTTGTATTTGCTTGGCCCATAGCTGGCGGCGAATTTTACTCGACACTCGGGGAATTTTCGGTGTGTTGTTGGCTCTGGCTGGCGAGTATTATTTCTTCTAAGACAACGCATCGGCAGCAAAAGCTCATTTATCAAAACGCCGATTGATAGCTTAAGCTAAGCGCTTGGATTTTGTTTTTATTTTTATTTTTGCACTCACTTTTGTTAGTGGTGAATGGCCCAGCGGTGAATCACAGGTGTGAGTCAACTGACTGCAAAGTGCGACTCATCAGTAGTTAGTTACATGCTCGCTAACCTGCTTGGGAAATCTATAACCAAATGAAGGAAAATGTTCCAAATACATAATTAACCCGAGGCGGCAGCATCCCTTAGAAGTCGCTGGGATCGCAGGGAAAAAGGTCAGTGCTATCTGGGGCTGGTCTAAACGCTATTATTAAAGGTCACAAATCAATGAAGACTTTATCGAAGGGACAACCAAATGGACAGGGACCGGCGTGGAGTGGAGTGGGAATGCCAAAGGTTGTTGGAAACTCTAACTGCGACAGCGACTCATTACAACAAATCTGGGATCTGGTGATTACAATAATAAAAAAAAAGCCGCGCGCTTGGGAAGCTGTGCTGTGTGTAACCCCAAAGAATAGGGAAGAACACGACACCGAAACTAAAATTTATTGACAATTCGGCTGGAGAACATAATGGATACAGAAAAGTGTCCAGCTGGGGAGAAAGCCGGGCAGGAAAGACACAACTGAAAGAAAGATGGCCCGAAAGAAAGTCAGAGCTGAGCCAGCAAGTGCAGCTAACAGATTCGTTAGGCTAACACGACTAAGAAAAAAGGGCAGACCATAAATTTCCCGAGATCTCTTGGGGTCCCATCCCAGGTCCCCATGCCCGGGCCGATCCCAGGATCGCGCCGATCAAACGGATCGTTAGACGCCGCCGTCGTCGCCACCGATATTCGACTCGATCGATATTGCCTTGGGTGCCAGACACCGTCTTAGACCGAAATTGAGGCCCAATAATTATGCAAATTTCCAGGTTTAACGCAGCCCAGGATTATCCATCCCGTCGATCGCATAGAAGCTGTGCCGGAACTAACTCGATTTGCATATTTGCTGCGGCACTCGAGCAACACGCGTCGTCGATTCGTCGGGATTCCCGGCGGACGGGACGGGTCGGGACGAAGGACCTTCATAATTTAAATAATTGTGCCACTTGCTGGCTTCCTTTCTGCTTAGAGATTTTTTCGAGACTTTTTTTTTGTAAGATACCCAGTACGGGGATTTTATATGGGGTATATGATATTGTTTCAAATTTAAGTAAATGTAGTGTATAATAAATATAGTTAGTAATAAGGATCAGTAAAGAGATAGATCTCTATTCTCATAATAGTATAAACGTCTTTGTAAATACACAACTCAGGCTTTTAACCATATTTTTAATATTTCTGCACACTAAATCCCACGAAGATATTATATTGAAGTGTTCTTAAATTAATTTCCCGACAGTTCAAGATAATGTTCCACAATATTCAAGGATCTAGTAATGATAGTATAATAAGTACGATTTTGAATGTTAGTTCAGTTGTAATAACTTGATATATCTCTAACTTTTTCCGAAAATCGTAACCTGAATATTTTATTTTTATTATTGTTCTAGTATTTTTAGATTTTCTTATTTTATTTTTTTTTTCACGAAAGCAGAATATTTTACAGCATAGCTTCAATTCACAGGTATCTCATAGTCGAGAAACTCTTCCAAAATCTCTCTTTCTTCTTGCTTTTTTTTTGTATTTTTATATATTTTTCCCTGTGGCACGGCATTTGGCATAATTATGTAGGTCAAAAATTGTTTATTGACACGCAAGGCAGCCGAAAACAACAAAGAAATTTGCATAATTTTACGCTGCTGCTGCAGCCCTTGCCCCCTTTGGCTGCCCAACAGCTGTTAATTATAGTGCCGGCCAAAGGGGGTGGTGGTGGCGGTGGTCAGCGGGTGGGGGACAGAGGTCAAGTGGCGTACAAAAATATTTGAAAGGGTTCCGTGGCAAGGGTTAGAGAGCTGGCGCTGGCCACATTTTTTTGCACCTGCTGTTCGGGAATTGAGACATAAAAGAAAATTGCGGAAAAAAAGAGAATTTGGGGAAAAAGAATTAAGGGAGAAAAATGTGGAAATATTGTAAGAGAAAATGTGTCAGCCTAACATGTTCGGCTTTTAATTTATGCGTTTTAATTAAGTTTTGAGTTGGATTTTTCCAACTGATCTCTAGCCTCCGTTCGCACCCGCACCCGCACCCTTTTGTTGTCAAGCGTGAGTTTTCCACGTTCAGGTTCTGATATTATTTTGCGCACAATTCGAATCGAAATGCTTGGAGAGCCGGCGGAACGGGTCAAACTTGTTTCGAAAACAGAAACCGTATTTTCCATGGGCCTGAGATTCAGTCGAGGAATGCCCCGGTGGCAGTGGGAAAAAGTTGTCCCCGGGTGTAAATTAGATTAATTTATAAGTCGACTTGCGATGCTGACAGGCAGGGACAGAGAGCCAGTGAGAGAGAGGGACACCTGTCCCCAGGAAGAGGCCTACAAAAAGGATATACACAGACTTCCGTTCCATAACCCTGGGCTCGTCCGACGGTGGTCTCCAGAATCGTGATAAACATCTAAGCCGTGGCGCAATCGTATATCCTCATGCTGCCTTTTCTTTTGTGACAGTGTCGATTCCGAAACGGATTACACTGGGAATATATTTTGCTCTAAAAATAGCTTGATTTTATTTTATTTATTTGGTAAATGTAATTTTCTACGTAAAAAGAATTATTTTTGTTAATACGGAAAGTTCTTATTTAATTTTTGCATGCATTTCACAGTCAGAAATGTCAAAGATAATTTTTTATCTTTTCCTGTCAACTTCTTGATTGTTCTCCCAGTTTTTCCTTCAATTTTGTCACAGTGCAGTGAAAAACTAAAATGTCCCGAATGGAATGGCAATGTCAGACTCCTGACAAGAGCCAACATGGAACGCCGAACAGCAGCCGTCTGTCAGTGGTGCGTTGTCTGCTTGTTGGTGTCATAAATCGTTATCGACCACGAACATCAGGTGGCACTCGGGGCGCACTCATTTCCACGCGAGCGGGGAAAAACCCCGACATGGGTACTGCCACTACTGTTGCTACTCTTCCTGCCGCTGCTGCATTTTCCTGGCCATAATCCGTGGGACAGGGGATTGTCGTAAATTAACGCTGGCAAAACAATGCCAGGATCTCCTCGGGGGTGTGAGTGTGGTGTGTTTGGTTGTTGGTCTGTTGGTTGCAACATTAGCGTCAGCCTGCGCCACTCGAAGCCAAAACATGCAAAACAGGAGACCAAAACAAAGGCTCTGCAGTTTATGGCTCTGGATTAGATTACAGCGCCGTATGAAGAGGTTCAAGCCCTCCATAATTAGCCATGGTCTAGCGGAAAAGTTTTTATTCCACGCGGAGAAAAAGAGCACGAAAATTAAGTGTCATTAAGCCAAGTTTAGGCACTTGAAATGGTTGTATTTGATTTTTATAGCTAACTTGTCTAGGGAAATGTATGTTCTTTGGCTTTTAAAAATTTAAAGAAATATTTAAAAACTTATTAATTTTTAGAATTCAGTTTATCTTACCAAAACCAAAATTTTTTTGACTGGAAATGATGTATTTTGTTAGGAAATTGGTAAGAAATATATTGGTTTGCTTAGAAAATGTTAGAGTAATGTTTAAATATTTATTCATAATTAAAATACTGCTAATGCTACCAAGACCAAAACTATTTTGACTAGAAATGGAATGGTATAAGTTTTGTAATTCCAATATATTTGCGAATTTATTTTTAGACAGTGGTAGAACATTTTTAAAGTAAAAGCAACTAATAAATAATAATAACACCAATACAATATAAAATTTAACTCGGAAATGTTACTAGCAAAACCGGAAAGGTCATCGTCAGTACCTCTATCTCAATATCTTGTTATTTCTTTACAAAAACTCAAACTTATTTTCTACAAAAGAATAGCTATAATGTTCACTCGCAAATTCTTTAAAAAAGAACCCATCGAACCACCGGCAAAACATCCATCAAATAGCAAAACTCGTGTCAGACTTGTATTGCAACACACTTTCCCCGCCGCAGCGGCCGCCGAAACAGCGGAACAGCTGTAAATGACATTCGGACAAAATCAAACATTTTAACACGCTTCAAAGTTGGGAAATGAAAAGCGAGAGAAAGGCGAACAGCAGAAAAAAAGAGAAAGAATCCTCGAGCAGGGGAAAATGTCAAAAAAGTACGGCGTAGGAAAAGCTGGCGGGGAAAACTCAATCAAAAGGCAACATGGGCATCGGGCATGGGCTTCGCATAATGTGGAAAATTCTACAACGGTGATGGTAGCGCAGCAACATCAACGCGTGTGTCCTGCCACATCGTCTGGGGGTCAGAAGCTCGGTCCCCGTGTCCTTCGGTCTGTCCTGGTCCTGTCTGGAAACATTGAATACGCATTACAAGACCGCGGACCGCAAAAGCAAAACCAAAACCGCGTTACCACATGTCAGCGGCGGCCCCGGTTCGGGGCATATGGGAATACGCGGCGAACACACACTGAATGTGCAACACATGTTGTTGGTTCGCTCTCGGTGTTGGTGTTGGTGTTGCCAATGTTGCTGTTACTGCCGATGTTGCTGTTGCTGCTGATGTTGGCGGTGTTGCTGTCTGATTTTGGCCCCCGCTTGATTGGTCGAAAATGTCGGGAGTTGGCCGACAGGACCACCCCCTTCGGCCTGTCAGAACTTTTGTTTTGCCATAATTTCTGGCGCTGTCATTGTAGAGTTTTGATTTGTGGGGTTATAATGGGGCAAGAGAGATGGATTTTCCCCGGATCAAGGGGCATACATCACACTCTCTGACATAAATAATATATGAAATCAATTGTAAGGTGTTAGTGTTAAATATATTAAGAAGAAGGTATTCTTATGCTATTAAAAATATATTTATTTTAAAATAGAAATCATAATTAAAAGCAGAAAATATTAGGTTCAATGACTTTGTTATATAATAGAGCCCGTAAGAATTATTAATTAAATTATGTACAGCTGGTACAGCTCTAAATTATATGTTAAATCCCAAGTTCTAGCCATTTAAAGAAGTCTTGTAATTAAATTTAGCTCAGATTTCGAATTTAAATTTAATTAATTAAATAAAACCAACTAGATTCGAGTCTGCCAAATTTTCTTTCTATGTACAAACTAAAAAACATTTATTTCAGGCACTTCAATAACAATTTTAACTATCTATAAAAGAAAACTACAAATTTCAGATAACATTGAGTGAAAGGAGAAAGGAGCTGCCTTTAGTCAATCTCCCCAAAAAAAATAAAAACCCGCCAGCTTGTCTACACATGTCCCAACATTTCTTAGCATTTGCCCAAGCTCTTCTCTGCTCCATGACATTCTCCTGCTGGACAGGGAGAATTCCATGAATTCTTGGACACACAAGCTCCGGCTTTGGGGCGAGCAGTGGGCCAGGTCCATTAGCGGGCCAACGAGGGATTTTCGAGCGCACTAATCTTCACACCTTTCGTTACAAAGGAAACGAAGGAACATCGACATTGACGTGGAATCGAAAGGGGGCTGACTTAGCTCGAATTGGCGGACAAACGCGAGCTGAACAGCTTCCGAAGAAATGCACTGGTGGATTGATGGATATTGGCCCAAACAATTAGTGTTTAGTGCCAGAGAGTTGGCCAGAATCTTTTTTGGGCCTTCGTGGTGCAAGTGCAATGTGTGCCAAGCGGTTAATGAACAATTTCATGGAAATATTGTCACACTTTTGTTGGCGTTGGATTCCTCAGTTGTCAGTCCTCTCCAGTCTTGGTCTTGGTCTCGGTCCACTCACTTGGCCCATGCTTGCCTAATTGATTTATTGATGTTTACATGTGCCTGCTGACTGCCTGACTGCCTCTGCCTGCCAGGCGGCGACTGCAGCAGCAGCAGCAGCTCTCGGAGCACTCGGACTTCGTCCGGTCGGACTTACAACATTGCCCACAATTTGCTCTAAACGCTCGTCGAGAGCATTGACAATTGTTTGGGCCATCATAGACGTGGTCGCCTTTACACTTCAGCGAAATTGAGGGACTGAATTCTAAAGAATTTATTTGTTATTTTGAAGCATTCTAACTAATAAATATATATATAAATATATTCTAAATAAATAATTGTAATTCTTAATTATGATTTAAATATCTAAATAAATAATATATTTTTAAATCTTTTAATGTCAATTTTTGTAGAATAGCTTTTTAAATTTTAACTATACTGTATTGTGAGTTAATATATTAATGTATGTGATCAACTCAATGAAAGTTTTTGAGTTAAGTTTTATAGAAAATGTAACTAATAGAAATGGAATGGAATGGAAAAATCATTTAAATCAAAAAATCCCTTCTTTATCTAGTGCAACCCTGTAAGATTAATAATATAGTTTTTTTTTTTAAGTTTTTTAAAGAATTACTGATTTATTTTTGCAGTGCACACCTGATGTTGCCTGTTGTGCCGTCCGGGCCAAAACATCTTCCAGTCTGGCCGGGCTAGACTCTTTGGTAGCCAAAGTTTAGACAGACCAAACAATTCGTCAAACCCCAAAGACGGACGGAGCAAGTAATTGTTGACCTTTTACGTCGTCGCAGCAGTACTGACCACGTTTGCGATGAGTTTGGTTTTGGGCTTGGGTTTCTGGCTTTCAGCCTGCTCTCGTCTCCCTGGATGTTGTTGTTGCTGTTGTTCCTACTGCTGCTGCTGCTGCTGTCGTCATGTTTTTATTACTATTTGCCCGCCCTGGCCGGAGGCCTCTGGATTGTGTGTGTGTGCCGGTGTGCCTCTTATTTGCTCTTCATAAATAGCATGAAATCTTCGGCGCTGCACGTCGAGAGATGCCTGAAAGTCTAACACGACAATTTCCAGTCTCCCGTAACCGAAAACCCCACCACACACCACACATCGTTTTCGATTTTCATTGGAATTTTTCAACGGTCAAGAGGGGGCGGCGGCGAGGAGATGCTTCTCCACTGGAGATTTCACAGTTTTTTGGCTTTGTTTGATTTGTCAAAATGTTAAATGGATGGATCCCCGAGGAAGATCCATCTGCTGTAGTTGGAAATTGGTCAGCAGCGTGCGTTGGCCAAGTGGCAAACGAAAGTGGTTTTAGCCTGCTTATGGGGCGCCTAGAGATTATACTGGATTGAGAGAGGAAAAAGTAGTATCCTTATTTAGAGATTGAACGTTGAAGGAGTTTCCAAAATATTTTATAGCTATAAAAGTTGGCTAGAAATAATTTTAACTAGGGAATAGGGAAATATTTTATTTTGTAGATATTTCTTTAATTATTCTGGAAATAGAGGGACAAGTTTTTGATTGCTTACAAAAATATAAAAATTATATCTTTTTATTGGTATTTACTCTGTAAATAATAAAAGCTTTGAACATTTGTATCAAGCTTTTCTGATCTAAGAATTTGGAATGATTTAAATGAATTTATTTTTTATAAAATACAAAAAGCATTTAGTACGAGATTATGGAAATAGTAAGGGTAATTTAAAATGTTTGTTTACTAGGGAAATTTCATATGAAATATTGCTAATATATATTTTAAAAGAATTTTAAGTGACTTTTTACTATTTAACATCTTAATTTTTCTTCAGTCTTAGATCTTTGCCTCTACCCTTTCCCAGCTCATTGGAATTCCCACACCTCTTTAAAGTTTAAACACTTGTGTCTACTTCCAATATATGTATTTTCTATAATATCTTTCAATAATTTCTGTGCTGTTATGATTTGTTGGTTTTGTTGCCGCCGCCGAGTGTGTGTTGTTTGCTGTTTGTTGTGCGGCTGCATTTTGCAAAAACCACTTTGATCACCAGGTGCGCACCGAAGTTGTTCTGGTTCTCCTTGTTGTTAACTTTTAATGTTATTTTTTTCTGCTGCTGCCGCTGGCTGCGATTAGGCCAAAAGCGAAATATGTTTAGAACCTTGTTAAATGTCACCATTTCGGTATGCGACCTGAAATTGATAAATCGCCCAAGTGCGTGTCGGCTAATTTCTGTGCGATATCTTGGCGATTTGCCGTCCTTGGGCAATCATCGGCCAAACTGGACCAAACACGAACTGGTTCTCTCTTAATCAGATCCAAAACCGTAACCGAAACCGAAACCGGAGCACTAAATCCTCTAGCTCTAGCTTGGCTGCAATTTCTCTGATTTGACAAAATGTTATTAATTGAACAGCCGCAGACAATGCTCACTCAATTTGGCGAGATTTCTCGAACCTCAAGTGCTAATAATTGGCAACAAAAACCGAAGACAATGGGGCCAACCGAAAGATGGCTATCAGTAAAGGAAGGTAGGAAGAAAACTCCTACACAGAGATTAAAAAAGAGACAGGAAAAATAAAAATATATAAGAAATTTAAAATATTTTAAGGACAAACTAGTTTATTAATATTTGTGTTATGGATTTTAAACCTTTTTCCTTTAACCGATTTTGTATTTTAAATATTTTTTTCCTCAGATTTAATGTTAAACCTTGTTTAAAGTCCAAACCTCTCAGTGCAGACCAAAAAACCCGAAGAACCAACTGAAACTGATAACCGTCAGAGCCCAAGAGCGGTCAGAAGTTGGGGAAAAGGAAGCCGAGACGCACCTTGACTTTGCCGGGCAACAAAATAATTTGTGTACCTGTGCAGCGGACAAAAGGTGTCTGTGTCTCGGGGAAAAAAGCGAAATAAATTCAACAAAAAAGAGAGAAAACGAAGGAGCATGGATCGCGTTCAACTGAGCGCATAAATGCCATAAAAATTGTTCCAGGCACGGTAATTAGTTGTTGTCCTGGCCGAAACGATCGACAAGGACCCCGTCGCTACGGCAAGGTGTTTCACCGCAGCCCGGGGTCCTCGAAATTGGGACTTGGAACCTGGGGAACCTCTTTAGTTGTGTTCATTGTCTCTGGCTCTTAGTTTTCCCCTGCTCTTTCGGCCTTTAGCCATGTCATGGTAGTCAGCGGCTTGCATTCGCGGCTATAATTCATTAACGCTCCGCTGGACGGTAGAAAGTATGCGACTTTTCCCCCTCATCCTGGCTACCTTTTTCCTTATCGCCCGCGGAGAGAGAGGGAGAGGGTGAGGAGCAGCTGCTCAGAGCCCGCTAAAAGGTGGCCGAAAGGTGGATCTGACCGCAGGTTCAAGGCTGAACTAGACTACTTATCCCAGGCGGTTTAAGTGTGCCACCTGAGACTGAGTAATTTGGAATGCATTAGCTGGGGAAAACGTTTTACTGATCTATAAATTTAAAATAAAATAGGTTTACCAAAATCATGATATTTTCTTAATAAAATGATTAATAATATATTAATCTAACTCCAAATCTAAAAGTACAGCTTGACCATTTCCCTCCCCTTAATCTACGACGTACTGCCACATCGAATGTGGCTTAATGTGCCACCGACCGACCGAAACTATGCAAAACTGTGGCAGCCAACTTTTCCTCTTGTCCGGAAAAGGCAAACTCCCCGAGTTTGGTTGCACAAATGGCCATCGCCCCGCAGCGCTCTCTCTGTCGCTCTTGGGTGGCCGCCTTGCAACATCGCCAGTTGGCCAAATGCTAATGTATGCAACACCCGCTGCCGCTGCCGACTGACGGCGACCTTGAAAAATTATGCAAAATCGATGTAAAGTAAAGTAACGAAAAAAAAAAAAGGAAAATAAACCAAACTCACACTCGCACAAACAAACAAAATGCGAAAATAAGTTCAACATCAGGAGAAAAAAAAAATGTAAATGTGGCACCGACGGTATGGTGGGGGGCATTAACTGACTGGATTTTTTTGATACCCTAGACAAGGGGTATTCTTGGTTTTTTAGGGATTTGTAATACTGTAAGAGAGAGAGCTATTAAATTCTAGAAATGGATAACCAGAATCGAGGGACTGTAGAGGGACTAGTGATAGGTTCTATGCAATATGTTTGGATGAATGCACTATGGCGCATAAACAAGCTTTGGAGGCAGCTTACAGATTTATTATGGCTTTGATATGCCTCTCCAGAAATACTTACTTCTAAATGTATTAACTTTTGAGTGTTTTCCAGATATTTTTAAGGATAAACACTTGGAAAAATTTACGTACAGGGTATCCCTAGTCTCAATCCCTAAAGTAAATCATCTTTTCTTGTTTTTTTCCTCCTTTACACTCGCAATTTTTCTCCCCCTGCCGCTGCTGTTGCTATTGTTATTGTATTTTTATGTAAAAAAATTGGCGCAAATGAGCCAGACAATGTCGGTGCTCATGCGCGGTCTCCGTTTCGGGGGCGGTTCACGGCGTCGGGGGCGTGGCTGGTGAAAAGTTAAGCGTTCGCTGAACTTTTGCCTGCCAGCTGAGCAGCTGAGGAGCTGAGCAGAGGCTGATTTGCATACGATTTTGTCTGCCGGCGAAGAAGAGAGAACTTCATTTTCGTTGGGTTTCGTTTTCGGCAGAAGCGGAAGTTGCCGCTGCCGTCGTCACATTATGGTTTGTTTGCCATTTCCGTTTGGCATTTGCATGCGCTTTGCTTGCCAAAAAATAAAAAATGAGAGCAATCCTCTCTCGCTCAGAGGGCTCACCCTGTTGATTTTTTGGGCTCCTTGCCTGTCCTTGCCTGGCGCGCCTCGTGCAATTTAAATAATTTTGCATAATTTTTGGAAATTGACTTATGGATTCCTCGGCGCTCTTCATTTTTATGGCCGCCACTTGTTGAGCACATTTTTTGGCAGCCGAAAACTTGCTGTAGGTCATGTCTGTCATGGCGGAGAAAAATTATGCAAAAATTATTTTCACCAAAGTGTTTTATTTATTTTTTGCCCCCGCTCGCTGGCTTGTGCATAAATTTTCCCTTAAAGTTTTCGCACAACATGATAAATGAGACTTTAAGTTGTTTGACAACACCAGCCCCTCCTCAACCCATTTTCTGTGATTTCTTTTGTCTAAGTTGTTAAATGTTGTTTGCTCTGGTTTTTTCCCTCTTTATTTTGTTTCTGGTCGCCTTATCACAGCGTCTGAGAGTTGTTTGAGTTTGTGGGTTTTTATTTTTTGCATCTATTTGCGGCTGCGGTGATAAGATGCGGGAACGAAGTCTGGTTAGCTGACATTCGGTGTGTGTTTATGAGAGGGCGTGCAGTAGTTGCAGGGCCATAAAAGACCCGAAAACCAAGCAACCAACGGGGCCAACAATTGAAGACTTACATAATTTATGACTTCCCCCTGCGTGCGCTCGCTTCCCCCTGGCAACAAGACGAGGCAACAAAAAATAGGTAGAAAAATACAATAAATAAATTGAGGATCGCTGTGACAACGTTCGCCGGCTTGCCAAACACGTAGCTCCGGTCCCGTCCCGTTCGGGCCGTTCAGGCCGTTCGGGCCAAACAAAGTCCAAGTTGGGAACGTTTTAATTTCTTACACTTGGCAGCAGGAGAGACGCGCGTGCGTTGCGATCCATCAACGTGCGCGGGCGTCGCCGTCGTATGACCATAGTGATAAGGTCCGCGCTCCGTAACAGAGAGACAGAACAGCTATATGGAGGTACTATATGGGGGGAGTGCACTGGGAAAAATACGGGAAGTAATTCCTTGATATTTACTTCTTTTGAAGTAATTTTTATAATTTTTCAGCTCTTGAAAAGGAGCGTATTTCGATTTAGTAATATTTTGGGATGAATGCACTATGGCGCATAAGCGAGCTTTAAATGCAAGTGTCCCAATTTTTCGGGGCTAAGTTAATGGCATTCTTTCACTTTCAGTTGTTGAATTAATCGAAAGGATATAGATGTGATAGGTCCCTAGTATTATTTTGGGATGAATGCACAATGTCGCATAATCGAGCTTCGGGGACAGTTTTGATTTCTGTTATTGGGGCTATACTCCGCTTCGAAGATCAAACCATATTTTTTAATAAGCAAAAATATAATATAAAATATTCTTCCTTATCTATTTTAAACTCTAAACTAAAATACTTCATGTTTTTACAGGAAACTCTTAGTCTCTGTGGGGTTTTCTTAGACTAACAGTCGTCAAGGCTGGACCTCCTTTCCTTGTAAAGCTGTTTTAAACTCTAAGTTACCTGATTCTAGTAAATTGAACTAAGTATATCGTTCTTTAATCTAATTTCTCGCTGTGCCGCTGTTGGGCTCCTCCAGCTCCCTATGGCTAGCTTGTCTCTGGCATTAACCGGAAGCCTGCGCCAAACGTGATCAACGGTTCGCTTTGCGGCTGTACAGCGAGTGAGCTGCTGCTGCTGCTCCTCCCCCGCCTCCACGGCACAGTCCTCTGTCACCAACCTTCCCCCTCTGGAACTGCCTTCTCCTCCTACGCCTCTGAATGGCCATTCATTCGTGCGTTGCCGCTTCTGCCGCTGATTCTACACTCTGAAAAAATAGATTCATTAAAATCTAAATGTTATGGAAGTAATTACAATTTATTTTTGATTAGGAAATATTTTTAAATATTTTTTTAAGATATTTTATTAAAGAAAAATATACACTTTCTGGTCATATTCTGCCTCTAATGAGGTCCCAATTCTTGGAGTGCATCGCTTCCACTGCCGCTGGTGATGATTCCACCGCCGTTGTCACCGATGAGCGCTGATACGTAAAATGAAGACGGGGCAGACAGACGGGGAAGGCGGACAAAAATCCAGAGACTACGACAGAAACTGCGATTGCGACTGAGACTGCGACTGAGTCCGTCCATGTCATACGTTTGAATGAAAAACGTGCGTGCTGCCACAGAAGGAACGTTGACTTTGGAACGTTGGCGTTGGAAAAAAAAGGGAGTTACTCGGCGAGGTATGGTCATGGCATTATTCCCCGCTCATTTCTCAACATATTTAGTGCCACTCAATACAATTCGTCTCGTCGTCAGTCTGTTCCCCCCACAAAAAACACAACAAAAAATAAAAAAAGAAGAGACAGAAGCAGCAGCAGATTATAAGCAAAATGCAATACACAATGCTGAATGCTGAATTGTTGGATGGATGGTTGGGATTCATAAAAAAAAGAATACGAAAGACGCGTTGGTGTTTTAATTTTACGTGTTGCCCAAGAAGATTTCTTCTTTCCTCTTGCTAAAAAAATGGGAAAACCCAAAGATAGTGGAGAACTTGTAAAGATGAGTGAGCTGCGTACGTGCGTAAGTCAGAGTTAAGGGAAAGGCAGTTGGGGCTCTCAGATAAAGATAGATCGGTCACAGGGTTTTGATGTGGCTGAAAATAAACCTAATGCTCCATTACGTTTATAAATTGAATAAGTTTTGCTAGATTTATGCTTGAAATGGCTTATCAGCATATCCTAAGATAGATTTTCAAGCTTAAGATATTTTTTGTCTATAAAAATGCAAGTTTTCCTTTACTTTTTTTGGCAGGTCAAATATATACATATTTGAAAATAAAGATTTAAAGTGTCTTTAATATAAAATGCTTTAAGAAACTTGTATATTTTGCATTACATTTAATTTAAATATCTTTTCCTTCTTGCCCTGCGCGCCTGGACATATGCAATGTTAATTTTTCGCACTCGATTGTCCAACTCATTCACACACACTCACACACGCTTTGGGCTAAATGTTTTATGCCCTGTTGATGGCTGTCGAGTATTTAAACTTAACCGCACCGAAAACCTCAAGAATCACAGCCCCGAAAAGCCGCACGAAATAAAGAGTAACCCCAGCACCACCGCACACACATGTGTCCACAGTCAATTAAATTTATATAAGTGTGTGTCCATGTGGCTGCCATATAATCAGTGTGCGTAAGGATGGGTGTGTACTATGGGGGTTATAGTAGTAGTATCTAGAAGGCTTACAAAAATAAAAATATACTTTTAAAATATTTTTAAAGTAATTTTACCTCATTTATTAAAATACATATATTGGAAAAGATTTAAACTCTAAGCTAAGATTTCAATTAAATATATTCATAGTTCTTAATTTTCCATCAAAAGTAAGCCTTAAAAAATATTTTCTTTAAATAAGCCCATTATAGAACTGAAATATTCTTCTAAAATATTTTAGATAACGCAATATTTATATTTTTTCTATTATTCTGAATCCAACTGTCTATGTGAATAAATGTATACATATATGCAAAAATGGCAAACGGTCTGTTAAGCACACATGTGAGTGCCACGCCCCCTCCCATCCTCCGCCGAGAAAACCGCCCCCAGTCAACAATCAGCAGGCCAGCAACTGGCAACAATTTGAAAGATACGAAGCGTAACGGCAGAACGGGGTCCTTCTGCGGGGTCCTGAAAAACGGGGGATCCTGGAAAACCGGGGGTACCAGAAACCGAAACAGAACCAGAACCAAAGCCAGAGAAACCTGCCCATGTTTGAGTTGCGTCTGCAGTTTTATCAACGCAACGACATCAACTTAAAAGCACTCAGGGGGCTGTCCTATCCCCCCGCAACGGCAGAAAAGGGTTAAGGGTGGCTCAAAAAGGGAGCGACAGGACCAAAAACCAGACGACAATCAACGCAGTTTATTTATGGAAAAATAAAATGAAATAAAATGACGATGATGAGCAACAACGAGAGCTATCAGAGGGGTTAAGGGTTGTGCTCTGTTCCAGAAATTAATTTCTGGCAACACTTGAAATTAAAATTCAAAAATTCACAACTCCCGCCTCAGTCCTAAAAACAGTCATTAAGCTCGATTCAGATGTTGATAAAAATGACGCCGATAAGAGTGTGGCAAATTATTAATTTTAATGGCTCTGAAATGGAAGATATTGGGTTGGAATTCCATGGGAGTTTCATGAAAGCAATTAGTGTGGATATTTCCATGAGTTCTTGAATATTTTAGGGATTTTTGGTTTTATATTTGTTAAAAAAGAGAGTTCTAATGTTAATTACAACATATTTAAATTGGAAATTAAATGTGAAAAATAAGTCTTAAAATAAACTCATTATTTGCACAGCAAAATAATATTTTACCCTTTTCCCAAAAAATATTTTAAATAAATTTATTGCAGACACTCTTAAACTTCCAAAACCTTCTCCATGCTCATTAAGCTCAATCAAGGTTCCCTCAAAAATATTCCCCGATAAGACACTGGCAAATTATTAGTTTTAATGGCTCTCGAAAATAAAAGAAAAAGAAAAAGAAAGATATCAGTTTGGAATTCGCTGGGAGCGTCATTAGAGCAATTAGCGCAGCTTTGTCTATCGTCGCAGGGCCCTGACTAATGGCCGATGATGGTTCCTAACTATCCAGAACTCACTCAGAGTGGCCCAGAAAGCCAGGCCACAAACAAATGTAATAACAATAAAGGCGGCCACATAAATTACCCCGACAAGTGGAGATATTCGGAGTTAGCCAAGCGAAACCCGCTGCTGATGGTGGCTGATGATGTCTTATCAAACCTGAGGTAACTTTCCGACTTCCTAGCCATGACATTTTCCGTGTGTCTGTCGCTGGTCCGCGTGTTCCTGCCGCCGCCTTTTGCGGTTCAATAAACCATAAAAGGGCTCATTAATTATGCGCATATCGCGCCTACAGGGGCGGAAAATGTGTCACTATATGCTCCGGTGTAGAAATGGAACTCTTCGCGTCGCGTCTGCCTTGTTACAACCGGGGCTAAAGATCACTTTGAGGGGGTATATAGACTTTTTTGGAGAATTTTTTTTTAGAAAAATAAAGTTTAAATCTTTAATTATTGCTATAAATGAGGAAGTAGGAAAATAATTAATTTAAAAAGTAAGAACTCTTATAAAAAAATATTTACACGTTTTTATGAAAATATCTTGATGTATTTCATCAGTTTTTTAATGGCAAAAAATGTAATTCTTGAGAAATATTTTTTCATACTTATTTTAAGTAGTTTCTTCAGTTTTAAATACTTTTTATTTAATGTTCTTTAAGACTAAAATATTTCCCAAAGCTTAGCTGCTATTAGAGCATTACAAATTCGCCTAAAACTTCATGTAGAACCTCTTTTTTCCTTCAGCTCGTTATCAACCCCCCAATGCCTTTCGCTCTAGTGGAACCATCCACATGTCAGCGGTTGGCAATTAATTAAAACAAAAAGAACAGAAAAAAAAAAAACAGCCAGCGAATTAAGCGGGCCCGAAATGCTTGACATACTTTTGACATGCCCAGCCGAAATAAATTTGATACTCGTACGTGGAAAATAAAATACCAAAAAAATAGAGAATAACTGGGCCTTGCTCTAGGTGTTGGCCTAACCAGCTAAGAGCGAGCGACCTTTGGCTGATTTTCTGCTGTTCGCAGCTAGTTGCATTTGGCATGCAACAGTTTTGCATTAAACGCAGAAATAATAATTAATTTAATTGACAGCTTTCGGGGCTGGGCTCCAGACTTCGACAGCCCCAGCAGACATTGTTGACTGACTGACTGACTGACTGCCACGCAGGAAAAGCTATAGCTAAAGCTATATATACGAGATCGCGGCAAAACACACCTCGAAATGTGTCAAAAAGGCAAAACTTCAAAGCAGCCATACAGCCAACACACACACAATACAAAGGCCCCCAAAAACAAGCCAATAAAAAAAGAATCAAGCCGGGCTTGCAAACATTTTTTTTTATTGCGTGGACTGATTACAGCCTCAACAGGCACCACACACAGTTGGGACCCAAGAAAAATCAGGGCGAGCTTCATGAATGGATCGCCGTCATGACGATGATCATTACAACTTCTTCGCCGTCTGGCATTCATTCACAAAAAATAAAAAGAAGAAATTGTTTAAAAGAAGCCAGCAGGCAGGCGGCAGGAGAGTCTGTGCACGGCGGGAAATAAGATTATTTGGGATGTGATATGGTTAGAAATGTGGCTTACTTTGATCTGGGATAACTTATTTATCTTTTAATTTATCAAAAATATTTCTTTATGATCTCTTTATTGAATTTGTTTATAAAATTGCATGTTTGTCATGAAAACTAGAATATTTTTTGTATTAATGATAAGTAAAGGAAATTTTCTTTAAGAGTAACTGAAATATAATTTATTTTTCAGATTAAAACAATGACTTTCTATATATTACTGTGACTTGACATCATTGATTAATTATTTTAATGATAATTATATCATATTTCTGTAACTCTTTTGGTAGAAATAAATATTATAAAATATTAAACAAACCCTAACTTGTTTCATATTTTATTTCAGTGTCAAACAGCCCACGAGCCTTTGGCTCAACCTCAGCGGATATCATTAAGCCAGGCTTTTGTTTTCATTTTTATTTTTTCTCGACCAAAACGATCGCATTTCGTGGCAGTCGTCTGGTTTCATCTTCGGCTTCAAGTAGGCGCGACAATTGCAACAGTTTTTGTTCCCCTTAACTCGCCTGCCTTTTCTTGAATGAAAAGTGAATTTCTGTGCTGGATCGAGAGAGGTGTGCGCGCGCGCTATAAGGATTGGCCGATCCGCTGATTGACATGATCATGATTTACACCTTTCTGGGTGCGTACGGGAGACACCCACCTATGTATAGGAGCCAGACAGAGAAAGATGATGCTATCCCTGCTGGATCCCTGATGGCAAAGGCAATGCCCTCGTCTTAAGCCACACACTGATCAGCAAATAAATGGGTCTTATTGTCTAAAATTCAATATAGAAATATTTAAAATAAAATCCTTACTTTAATTACATTTTGTAGACAGAAATCCGCTGTTTGCTGGCCAGTGTAGGCCGCTGCTAATTGTAGCTGAGGCCATCAAAGCAACACCCGCACAGCGTTCTGTTTTTTTTGCCGGCAGTTGGGGCCGCTGTATCTGTATCTGGCAGATAGCAATCTGCGTGTGCCAACAACACGTCGTCGTCGTTAAATTACTACGCGACTTTTAACGCGCTAAGCACTTGGTTTTGGGATGTGGATCTGTGGAGTCTCTGGATGCGGATGCGGATGAGTCTGTTGGTCAGACAGCAAGATCTGAGTCCGTGAGTCACTTGAGTCACAACCTGGCTCTGGGTTCATGACCCCCAAGTACGCATTAAGCTGTGCCGCAGCCGCTGTGTTTATTTGCCCTAATAAATCAAATGAAAAGTTAATCAACAAAGGGCTTTTCACGAAAAGTTTTCGCTTAATTTTAATCCTTTCCGTATCAAATAAGAGAGCCCCGCAAATTTCACCGCAAATAATCATAATGAATGAGGCGAACTCCGAACTCCCACCTCCCCGGTTCATCCGCAATTCTTGAACCTCATCCTCACCCCAATCCGCAGCCACTTGCAGTTTGAGTTCTGTGTCTGCTGTTTGATTTCTGAGTTGTGTTGCTGTTTTGTTCGCGCGCGGCAAAAGTCAACAACAGTTCGAAACGTCAACAAAACCTTTTAAATTATTATTTGCCTTTGTGTTTCATTGTTTAACTTGGCAGGCGGGGGCGTTGTCTACAAAAACAGGGGTTGCTTCGTAACCCTTCCTCTTGCTTCAGACTGCCAGCTTTGATTTTTGAGCGTGAGAAATGTCTAAGGAAAAAATAGGAAAATTCCAAAAAATGCTTAAAATTATGGTTCCTTATTATTTACTTTATTAAATAAATATGGCACCATAAAATACTGATTTATCTCTTGAAAATGTATGGTAACTTTAAAAAAACAGATGCTTTAGCTTTTTAATTATATAGTTCCTAAAGTATTTCCTTTTCTTCATTCCATCAGATTTAATTAAACTAAAATGTATATTTTTTGGTAATATACTTTCTCTGTAAAATATATGTTAGCTTTAATTTAACCACAAAAATATTTAACAACTAGTCTAATCAACACAAACATCACATAATTATATTTATCCCAAAAAACTCTGTAAAAGTACGTTACAAAAAAATTAAGCGAGCCCATCTCCTTTGCGAAATTCCCAGCCCGATCATGATGATCATCTATTGCCAAAAGTATCTGTCAATTTGAAACACCAATTGATCATCTTCTCCTTCTTTTTCGCTGCTAAAGATTTTGCACATTCAAATTTCGCATTAATTTGAATTTATTTTTTATGGCATGCAAAAAGGGTTTCGATCTTCTTACATAGTTGATTGCATCTTCAATAGACGATCAATATTGTCTTTTGTGCTTACGACGAGCACACACAGATTTCCATGGGAAAGAAAAATCTCCTTATCCAGGGTCCTGGGAAAATTAAATAGTATGCAAAAAGCAGGAAAGCAAAAAAGCAGCAAAGCAGCAGAGAGAGGCGAAACACCCTTGGGCGCACACAGATGTCATCCCATTAGACGCCGTCTAGCCCTATCTTCTGGCGATGCAAATTACCTTACCTAGGAAGGAATATCAACCCTTCTTCTCCAGGGGAAGATGCTCTGTCAACCCATTTGAATACTCATCTTCTTCCGCTTGCGCAAAAAAGGTTCCCTCATCTGCATAATTTTCACAATGTGCGATCGCGATCGGACGGAGGACGGCAGAGCAACCCCTAAAGATCGCACCCCTTTTTTTCGGTTTTTTCGGTTCAGGACAACACGTGCGTCCTGAAGAAGACGCTCCGCAGACAACCGGAGGCGAAGGTTGCCCGACCAAATATCAATTTTCCTCATTCTCATGCAAATCAAATGCCGCCTCAAATAAATAACACAAAATGTGACATCAAAGGCGAGTCGGAGTAGAAGTAAGAGGATCGAGATCGAGATCGAGAGATCGCACCGGGGTCGCGATCTCGGGTTCCTTGGGTTCAGCGCTAATCTGTGCCAGGGGTTGTTCCTTCTGGTTTCTCTGTTTTGCCAGGCAACGTCAACAGCCGGGCTCCGGAACTTGCTCCTTTCGTCCTAATGGACAACCCATTATTATATATCGCAAGAAAGAAAACTCGCGTCTTTTTCGCAAACCCCTTTGACGATTTTCCTACTTTTTGGCAAAGGTCTCGGTCTCAGTCTCTTTGGCCTTTTGTAATGCAAATTTTCCCTCCGGAAAGGAGTAGGCTCGCGGTATTGATCCTTAATTTATGCATAAATGCGTCACCTTTGACTGCTGTAGGTAGTTCGTCCTGAAAAAAGGGTGCACCCTGCGCCCTCCTTGCTAATTTTTAATTTATGCAAAACTCATTTCCCTACCTTTATCGCGATTATTGCGTAATTCGAGACACACACACTCACCAAGCTAAGAAGGAAAAAAGTGAAAAGAAATTTTCCTTTTCGCTGCATGTCACAATTTTCGCGTATGCAAATCCCATTGTGAACCTGCCTGACTCGGCCGTCGAACTCGGATGAATGTGTTGTTATTTCGGGTTCTGCCTTGGGTGCTCCGCCACACACAATCGTTTAGAAAATTTAATTTATTTCCCCTGTCGTGGCGAACGGAACTCGGTACTGGGAACTGTACCATTGTAGCGAATTTTCTATATTTCCCAAATTCCATTTTCGGCTGACTTTTTTCAATTTTTCATTATTTTACCGGGGGGCAGTTTGGAACAGTTTTTTATTTCGCTACTGTTTTGGGGTGCAAGGGTATGCAAAATAGAGGTTTAACCCATTCGCATTTCTTCAAGTTCTTAAGTCGCTGAGAATGGGAAGAATGAACCTTATAATTTGGGTGTTATGTTGCAGACTGTACTTGAAAGTTAGAGGATGTTAAGGATTTTCGTAAGGAGAGGAAATAGTTTTTGAGTGAACAGAATTTTTGTAGCAATCTTGAGGTTACTTATTAAAAATTTCTTTTTTCTCGTTATGGTAAAATAAACTACTTAAAGGTATTATTAATATAAATTTCTTTTGAAAACATTTTATTTATAGAAAATAAATTCCCAGATTAAGCATACCTTCTTTAATATTGAGAATTTAATCATTACATTATGTATAGATTTAATTTAAAAATAATTCTCTATATCTGATGTTCTGACATTTATTTATATCCGGACGCTCATAGTTCTCTTTTTTTACAATTTATAAAGTATTCCCATATATTGTTTCATATTCACAATTTATAAACTATTTTTCCGCCTGAATTTTCCACCATTCTCTCTGGACTAATTCCGCTTTAACCAGTCACCTGTTTTTTGTTTTCCCTTTATTCTTATCAAATTCAATTTTAAACATTTTTCCACCGTACGCTTTTGTTCAATATTTTTTTCGCTTTGCTCTCTTTTTGATTTGGACAAAACTGAAAATGCCACCTCAGAATCTCATTCCTTTTTATGATTCCGGCTGGTCCTGGTCCTGCTTGTTGTGTGTGTGTTTGCGGCAATTTTCTTTCACTGTTTTATCAATTTGTGTGGAGCTCGTTACTTATTTTTATTTATGCCGGGCTCCAGCTCCTCGCTCCGCCATATCTATTCACCCTTT
The DNA here is from genome assembly GCA_018153105.1 of Drosophila rufa. Lineage (NCBI taxonomy): Eukaryota > Metazoa > Arthropoda > Insecta > Diptera > Drosophilidae > Drosophila > Drosophila rufa. The sequence continues at coordinate 6,082,598 of JAECXS010000085.1, forward strand.
TTGCAAATTTTTGCATAACCCGCGAGCAAAGTTCCTAACAGAAATAAATTCTTTTTATTTTTCAGTTGATAAGCTCGGGTCCGGGTCCGGGACCGGGGCCCCAAACAAGGTCTCCTGCTCGTCGTAGCTCATGCATTTTCGGGACTCCTGTCATATATCGCATCTCGATAGCGAGCGGTCCTGCGAGTCCTGTGGGAGAGGAGAGCTCGCTCGCTCGGTGTCTCTGTCTTTGTGTCTCTGTGCTTTAAGTGTTATGTTGTCTCGTTATTTATGACTTTACACATGCAAATGCCACCGCCGCCGCCGCCGTGTGCGACAAGCGCTCGGGCTTAGTTCCATTTCACTGGAGAAACGCTCCAGTGGATCGGGTATGGGCTTGGAGTGGCTGAGTGGCACCCTTTTACCTGGCGGCATAGTTTATGGATGACATTTCCCGCACTTTCATTCAAAAATTGCATGGAAATCGAATCAGTGGCAGCGACGGCGACGGCGACGGCTACGGCTACGGCTACGGAAGGCGGAGTAGCCCCATCGAATGCTGATTCAATTTTCTGGCTTTAGCCAAAGGGGAAATTTCGGGATCTTGGAATTGCTTTGTCGGCGATATACTAAATTTATATTGTTCCATACGATATCGATTGGGAGGGGGGATTAGCTGTTTTAAAGCGATACCTATATTTATTTTTCATATTAAAAATGAGATATATAAAAATTTACATGATGGGAGATTATTTTTTATAAGGAAATAATAGATATCATTTTTTTTATTCAAATATTGATTTATATTTTTATTGCCATATCTGTATTTATTTTCAGGATTTTTATTATTAACAGAAATATTTAACAAATTTACGTGTTGGAAGAATATTTGCCGTATATTTAATTAATTCTATTATAGGTATTATTTTTATATTTAATTATTGATTTATTTCCTTATTGTTGCATGGTTTTAGTGGGAAAAAATGTTTAAAATTTTACTTCTACAGCTAATTTATAATAAACATTCCTTCAAGGAAATGTTTATTGAATATTTATTTTATGAAATAACAATGCAACTGGTATCAGATGAATTCTTCTGTTAATAAGGATAAGGAAGCCATATGCACTTTGAATATAATATTAAAGTATATTAAAATAAATGCTAAGAGTATTAATCTTAATTATTCAACTTAATTCAACTAAAACCCTTTACATTTCTTTTTATCTCCTTCAAATACAATAAATATTTAACTCATTTGCATTAGTTTAATTGACTTCCAATTAGAATATTTCTTAAAATCAAAGCAGTAAATAAGTTTAACGCATTTTTGATCACTTTTTGCACTTTATATTAAATGAAATTTATTATATTTGTACAAAATTCATACCGCACACAAATCCTGTTTCGAAATATTTTCGATATGTTTATGGAAAAAATTAACATCTGTGGCAGCAACCTGCTCCGTCACAAATTGCCATGACTTAATTATTGTCCCTCGGCCGCATCCTCGCGCCTGTCATAACATTGGGCTCTCTGGCCCAAAAATTATGCGCATAATCAAAAAGTCAACACGCCAAAAAGGCTATGCGGAGAGCCACAGCCACTGTGACTGCCATTTGAATAATTCAAAAGCTGAGCTGGGCGCGTTGTCCTTTTGCGCAGGCGCTTCCTTGTCGGGGAGCGACTCTGTCTAGCCGAGGTTGCATTTTAATTAAGCGGCGCATGCCGCACAGGGGCAGGCATCCCTCGGAACTCGAACTCAAACTCTCGAGCCTGTTGCGCCGCCGCAATTACAAATTCTAATTTTATGCTAATGCTCCCGTTTTCCGCCTTATTTTTTTGTTTGGTCCTTGGTCCGGCAGCATATTAGCGCCAGTCAGCGCGCTCTCTCTCTGTCGTCAGCTAATTATTATGCACCATAAACGCAGAGACGTCATTTGTATGTATTAATTTGAATGTTAATAAACTGGATTTCTTGACCCACTAAACTAGAGAGGGACCACCGATGCTGGGGCGCATTTGGTCAGGCTCTTTTTTATACTTTTAATGTGCAAATCTCGTACAGTATTAAATGAATAATTAGTTGTTGTTGCTGCCGCCGCCGCCGCCGCTGTTCGGCCGTGTTTCTTATAATTTATTTCGGTTTTTATTCGTTAGGCACATGAATAATTCAGTTTTGGTGTTGCGCCTTTGTTTGCCGCTGCATTGTTTGTTGTTGGGTGAAAAGCCGTAAAATTCATATTGATATAAATATTAATATCAAACAGAGAATGCCTCTTATAGAAAACAGTATCATATCGTATCATGGATATTTGCAATTACATGGCGACGACGAGAAAAATCAACTGTTGACATGGGAGAGCTTGTCGGTTGATTTACTGGCCAATTGTTTGTCCAATTAGCCAAAGAAACGTATATTTTGTCAGTCAACCGAATTAATGAGGAATTTGTACGGAAATTATGTAATTTATCAGTCAAGAAATGTTGAAGGGGCTTTACCTTTTATTCAGAAATTAAACATGATTTTATTTATCAATATGTAATGGTATGTTCTTTGATTTCTTGGATGTTTCAACTCGTTTAATTAAAATAAAATGCTAGAAATTTATGTAGGGACGTATAAAAATGGAATTTTTCTTGATGTTTATATTAAGAGGAATGCTAGAATAATTGGATATTTTTGTTAGTAAAATTAAGGAAGTATTTTTTTGATAATAAATGTTTTTACACCTCGTTAGCTGGTAATTTTTCTGTATTTACAAAATTATGATAATGACTTTATGGCACTAAATTTATTGCTTTTATGGACATTCTCTTCATCTTAGCCATAAAACCATTTTAGCCTTGCCGTTGTGATCCGTTTGCGGAAATCACTTTAATGAACGATTCTTATCAACCGCTTGTCCCTTAACCCATCCTTTAACCCTTACTGCAATCAAGTTCAACCCTTTGTCCGTTTTTTTAACCCACGCAATCAGCATAGACAACAACAGCAATAACAGGAGAGTGGGGAAGAAGCTGTAAAAAAATCCGTTGAGCATAGCAAAACCATAAAAATCACACCTACGAGTACGTTGTAATAAAATGTTATCAAAAGTGTTGCTTGCCGGCTGTCCTTGCTGTCGCCCTTAACCCTCTGCATTCCCCCTTCCCTCAACTGGATTTTCCATTTCCCGATTCCCGGTTTTCTTTTTTTCTTGTTCCTCTCGCTTTTTTTTGCATATGACAGCAGAAGAGGCAGCCGCATCAGCAGTGGAAAAGCTGGACGGAGGAACGCCATTGTTAACCCTTCGATGCGACTGAGCCACCCAGGACAACCCACTCATAAAATATCCACAGTGTCTCGTAATGTGGGTGCGTCCTTTGGCTCCTGTTTGCTTGTATGCGTGATTTTTGTACCGTGTAATTTACGGATTTTGAGGGTATAAAGGATTTAAGGCAGAGGTGCTCGGACATTGCACCTGAGGTTCGTCTTTTAGGCGAACGCAACTTTGGTTACCTTCGGCAAGCTTCCTGCCTTGTTTGTGGGAAATGCCGAATTGCCAAAGGGATCCTAGGTGATCTGTGTGGACAGCCCTGATTTAGGGGAATATTATTTACATTTTTATTTCTAATACTTGAATCTTTGTTGAAGTGCTAAGTAAAGTAACAGAGCCAGGGTGGGGCAATCCTGATATAAGGTTTAAGTAATATTTCTTAAAATATTCTAAGATCCACACCGATTTTAAGTAGGTAATTTCACAGTCGTTACTAGCAACCTTGCTTTGTATTTGTTGTATATTTTTATGCCGCCGCTGACTCTTTCTTTCCATCCTGCGCTATATTGACAATTTTCCGTGGCGTTCGCCGCTTTTGCCTCGTCAGCGAAATAAACAAAAATCGAGCAATGTAAAACCGGAGGAGGAAAAAAACGCAAAGACAAATACAGTTGAGGACACAACAAAACAAACATTTCGGTCTGACAAGACGCTGGGGTGCTGTAAAAGTAAAAAGTAAAAAAAAAAAACAGGGAAGAGCGAAAGACCAAAAGGATAACAAGGAGTATGTACAGCCAGTGAAGAGGTGAAAAATTTTGTGCTGACGACAAGTATCTGGGCTTTAAAAACCCCCGACTTTGGGCGAACATTTTTATTGGTTCAGCGCGAGGTTCGAGATGTGAGAGAGAGCACAGCTCCCCGGGGGTTGCACTCAAGGAGTGGGTCGCTTCCTTCGAGAGGCAAGAGGATCCTGCTTAAGTGCAACTGCCAAAGGACTGCACAAGTATTTGTAAATCTTTTGAATTCCAACAAAAATCAGACACAGACACGACACACACACTGCAAGCACTCATATCGAGCCACACACATGAGGGTGCATTTTGCAACCCTTCGCATATGCACAGGAGCTGCAATCACAGCCCGGCGACATCTATTGTTCAGACGGCGAACTATCAAGCAAGGACTAAGGGGCGGCGAGAATGCATAGATATTTATGTTGGGATTTTCTAATTTGAATTTGTTAGACTTTGCCGGCAGCCAGAGAGCAAAGCGGAAATTGTTGCAGGAAGAGCATTCGATGCAACACTACAAGCCAAGCAACCCCTCCTGTGTCCCTTCTGGGTTCTCCTATTTCGTGTACCGGTATTCTTGTTGGGAAGCGGAAGTGCCGAGATTTTATGGGAAATGCCAGCAAAGGGTTAAGTCTTGAGTGTGTGTGTGTGGTGAGGTTGTGTGTGATTAGGAAATGCATTTAAATGCCTTCGCCTTCGCCAAGGGGGAAGTTGAGGAGGTGCCATAAATGTCTTGCCATACGAGCAACGGAGAAACGATATGCCAGTCGGAAATTAAGGAAATGTTAAGGGATAAGCACTTACTTATTTTTAAAATTATTATTGGGGCAAGAACATACATGAAACATAATTTAAAAAATTACTTTCTATTGCTTTTCAAAGACCCCCTTATTTATGCCACATTCTATGCTGAATTCTCCACACCTACCCACAATCTCCTCAGCGTCCTCACCTCGCGAAATCAAAGCGCCACAGAACGAGAGCCGAACGAACTCGTAAAAAATCGCGCTACAAAGGAATTCACTTAACAAATTGCGCAAATTTATTCATTACCCGCAAAACAACAGCCGAAGCGGCAGCAGCAGCCGCAGCATCAGAAGCCTCAGAGAGAGCCTCCCAGAGGAGGGGACACCAGCAGGCGGCTACAAAACGTAGCAAAATGAAATAATCCACACTTTTCGGGGGGCTTTATCATGCCGGGAGCCCCTTTAACTGGGCTCGAGACCCATAGTCCAGGGTCCATGGTCCGCTTATCAGTGGGCACATCAGGCAACTTGTGCGCAGGCCGGGCACAAAATGCAGCCACCAACTTCATCTCATCACCTTGGCTTACCTGAGCAGCACTAAATGCACTTGAAAAAAATTCTATTAAATGAGGATCAATAGGATTACTTATTAACATTTTAAGTTCGAGAGATACAAACAGAATCCTTTTATTTTAGGCTTTAAGCTTCAAGATTGGAGCTCCACAATAAGAATGACAATTAAACCTTACTCGGTTTTAATTATAGAAAAAAGGTTCCTAGGTTAAAAAATTTGTAAAAATTAAAATGCAATTTTAAAATGCACTTATATTTTTTAAATTTAATTTAAATATAAATTTCTTTCCGTGTCCAAAATCTTCAGCAGCCACAAAGCCATCGTACAAATTAAAACCTCAGCACAAGGCTGCTGCTGTTGCTTCTTTTTTTCGCCAGGAATCTGCGGATGCAGATTGGCATTGGGCGATATCGGACTGCAGGAGCGCCCCTGCATTCTGGATTCTCCGTTCTCCGTTCTCGATTCTCCATTCTCCCATTCTGAATTCTGCATTCAGGGTCCGTGTGTGCCCAGTAGCAGTTGCGTTGTCGATACACCTCGCCAAATCGACAATAAATTCCCCTCTGAGCCGTGCATGAAGTTTCCCAACCTCCCTGCCAATTCTTCTGGCCAAGTTGTTGTTGCTGTCGTCGTGTCTTTCGGACGCTGCAAGACGAGGCTTTGGGGGAAGACAAGGCTTGGGAGGAAGAGGAGGCTTTGGTGGAGTCTGTGGCGTACGAGTACTCGTATCGCTGCGTGGTTATCACATTTGTCTCAGTTTCGGTCGCTTCGCAGACCTCTGAGAAGGGAATACTCTAAGTGAGGGTCTATGGGCTTCCTTTAAAAATATAAATTATGGAAATTCAAATTTTGTAGAATTTTTTAAGGATTATAGAGAGTTCTTTAAAAATTATACAATGAGTTTTTTATAAGATTATGTTTAAGTAATCAAGAATCTATATTTCCTTTTGTAAAACTAGTTTTAAACTTTCAAGAGGTCTCAAATATAACCAAGTTGCATTAGCAAATAGTAGCTTTATACTTTACTTTAATTTATAATATTTTTTAAGTATACATTATATATTTATATTTCATTTATACTAAGTATAAATTTTTCCGAAGAGCATTCAACTTAAGATGACTTTACCGAACTGGCCCCCCGGCAGCCGGCACATCCAATTGCTTGGTTCGACTCTTTTGGCCAACTGCAGCCGACTTGAAGCCAACTCGCGGGGCTCGAAACCGAGGCAAAATCCCTGGCGTCGCGCTTTTCGATGCGGTCCTCCGTTCGGCATCCTCTCCGGCTCGCAGCTCATCACCTCCGGTTGTTGATCGTTGCTTCGATTTGCTACATTTTTATCTCCTACCGTGAATTTCGTTACCGCTCGTAGCTACTTCAGCAGCCAGGCAGCCAAAGGGCAAACCCGGCCAGTTGCGAGTTTGTTTTTCGGGATTTTTACTAACAAAAATAAAGAGAAAAAAAAAAAGACCTACACTCGTACTCGCACTGTGTTTGGGGGAGGCGCCACGGAATCGTCTCAGTTGCGCAATGACATCATAAAAATCATTTAAATTAATTCGCAGTTGTCCCAACTTCGAGTCCATATGCTTTTATTTGTTTCTTTTTTTTATTATTTTTATGTTGCCTCGTCGATTTCTGTTTCGCTTTTTCCCCCATTTCTGTGTCGTTTCTTTTTTTTTCGAAATGACAAACGCGGCTGTTAATTTAACAAACGTAGCGCAAAGGACACGCGGACTGGCCATTACAAGGACTAAGTCCGCATCATTAAATTAAAATTGTCGCGGCAGCTAAGCACCGCACCCCCGCGTTTTTTTTCCTTCGTTTTTTTTATATTTTTCCCCAAGCAAAGTTTTCAGCTCCTGCTTTTTTTTACGCTTTATTAAAAATGCGCTTCAATTTAATGAAAGCCATTGTACAAATCGCCTTATGACAATTTAGCCAGAGAGCCGGGCAGCTCGGCTACAATTTTTATGACCGTATAATGTCGCTGGAATGGATTTCGCTTTTTACTGGAGGGGCTCCCATGCAAATCTCGGCGGCCGCATCAGCACCAATTGGCTCGGATCCTGCCTGGGTGTTCCCGGAGATCGCCACTCGGTCTTGGCTTAGGTCCACGAGCGATGAACGATTTCCAGCTGAGTAATTAAGCCTTGTTGCTGGCGGAACCCGATGTCTCCGATTTGGCCGGTCTCTTGTCTAGTGTCACGCCATTAAAAAGAAATCACAGTTAAGGCCGAGAGGCTCTCAGCTTTTAGCCTGGTCAGCTGCCATATGGCCGAGCAAGGCTTCAGCTTCAGGTTGTGTTTTGATTTTGATTTCCACGTAAGACCGGCTAACTCCTGGCTAACTTGGCTTTCGTCTTATCAGCGATGATGGCCAAGAATGGCAGGAAAAAAAATGGGAAGGAAGAGTTTAGGCAAAGAGATACCTTGTTCTTATTAAGAAATATTTGGCGTACTTGAAATAATAAAAATAAAAATTATATAAGATAATTTTAATCAAAGGTTTAATATATATTATTTCTATTATTTAAATTTGTGCGTTTAAATTAATTATTTCCACAAATATGCTGGTCTCAGCTCTTCATTATATGAGACGAAGTTGATTAAAAAATTATTAGAAAATTTCCTGATGCAGAAACTTATTCCTAAATACCATATACCCCTTAAAAACTATAAATACCTTCCATAAAAATTGTAAAAAATACAAAAACCAACTGAAAATCATTCGTAGAATTTGAAGCAGAAGCCCAAGCGTTTGGCTGAAATCGATTTTGGTCTCTGGTGGGCCATAACCATCCAAATTGTGCCTAAGTAGTGGGGATTTCTTCTGGCACTGCTCCTTATTTTTTATCCCCCTGTGTGTGTCGGTTGTGCCGGCCACGCACACACACGCTATCGATTAGGAATACGTTTTTTCTCTTCTTTTGGGTGTTCAGTTTTTTTGAATTTTCGTTTTCGGTACGCTTTAAAATGCTTCCGTTTCCCACTTTTGTTTTGGTTTTCGCTGGCACAAAGTCCATTTGCCAACCCCCAGCAGCCTGGTAACTGGGAACCCGGGTCCCAACCCCGATGCGGTCGGTCACGTACAAGATTTCCTCGTTTATTACATTTCCCTTTAGGTTTATTGCTTCTTAGTGTCGTGGCAGAAGCTCTACGAATGAGCGGATGGAAAAAATGACTCGGCCAAGTTGACTTGCCACTGACAGGCATCGACCTGGCTTTTCGTCATGCCCCCGCCAGCCAGCCAGAAGAACATGTGCAGTTTTCCTCTCAAAGTTCTTTTCCTTCTTTGCTGGCGAAATTTTTCACGCTTTTCAAACTCGGAAACGTTACACATTTCATTTGCCTATGCCCTTATCTGGGAGTTTATGGTCAGGCTACTGGCCTGGCCAGAGTCCTCCGCTGTTGAGTCCTCCCACTTCCCCCAAGTCCAAGGACTATGATATATGGACTCTGGGCATAGAAGCACCAGCTCCTTGAACAAAGCCCGACCTGACATCTCCATCGCTCGTCTCGTAAAATTGAAATTACCGGAAGTTATTATATCTTCCATATATTAAGTTCCATTGTCTCGTCCTGGCCATTGTCCACTGGCCACTGTCTATCCTGTCTCCAGTCGTGCATCCTTGGAGCGTTTAACTTTAATTTCGAGCTTTTTCCGCTTCGCCTCATTCTTATTGTGTGGCCATGTCCTGTTTTGCCCGGTTTTGTGGCTTTTGTTTCCATATTTCTCGGCATTTCAAATTTGTGTACTTACTGCGACAAATTGACCCAGCAGCCAGCATCATGTCGAGCATCATTGTGGCTGGGAGAGCTTCAAAAAATAACTTCACAGTTGTCTGCATAACTCATTATTTAAAGTATTTCATCCAATTTGCCGGCTTAAAGCATAGCTGGAAAGAGTGAGAGAGTTTAAATTGTAAATGGGTGGTAAATATTTGGAGGGTTTTGTAGTTTATTATTAATAAGTTTAAGGTATTTGAACTTACTAGGCTGTTAAGTAAGTTAAGATTATATTTAGTGTTGTTACTAACGAATTTTGTGTTGCTTTATAAATAGTAAGGTAAAAGAAAAATTAAGAAGCTAAAGGTGCTAAAATCACTTAAATTTGTTTAAATAAAATTATTATAGAATAGCACATACATATTTTAATATTTAATATTTTAATTATATATGAAATGTAGTAGTAAATATTATTAGAATATTATTATATTATTACAAGTTCTGCAAAAGTGTATTTATTATTTTTTCTGTTTATTTATAAGGGCAAATCAAACAATTTATCGCTGATAGTTAAAATTTTGTTTAGATAAAAAAATTGTTTAATTTTCGAGTTCCGAAGAAGGTTTTTATTTGTTTTAAATAGTATAAGAAATATTGAATGCTCTTAAGAATTAATTAATTAAATTTATAAACAATGTATTATGTTATTTATTTGACTTTAAATTTAAACCTAAATGGGTAAATCTTGCCATAAAGAGTTCCCAAATCCCCTTATCCCATTTTACTCTCTGCCTCTTGTTTGGAAGCTTGTATAGAATGCAACCAAAGTACAAATCTACCAAAATTTAATATATTTCAAAACCTACTGCCTCTTACAATTTTCTATGCAAGCCTCAACCCAACCGAACTCGAACTCAACTTTATGCCAATGCAAAGTGGGCTCTGGCTCTATCGCTGGCATATCTATATATTCATGGTCATTGCCAGACAAAATCAAGGTGACGTGGTCGTGGTGGAAGCAGGGTTAAAAAAAGAAAAAAGTAAAACAAAAAACGAGGAGCGGCGGCGTCGACGTCCCAGAAAGGATAACACAGGCAAGTGGGAAAGTCCGTGTACCGGGAAGCGGACAGCGACCTTTCCACACATGCAGAATATTAAAATCCATCTTTGGAATGCAGCCGGCGTTCGGAGCGTCGACGATGATGACGTCGCCACAGCTGCCGTCTCGCTCGTGCACGCCATTTCGAATTTCGGTCAGGTTGGTTCCCCCCCCCTCCAGAGGGGCGGTGGGGAAAACTGGGCGGGGCCAGAAGAGTTGAATGGAGGACAATGTGTCGTGCGGCTGTTTCCGTATGCAAAGGATGTTGCGCCAGCCAACAAAGTTTCGCCTTTAGCCTGCGCAAAACTGACGGCCCAAGTGAAAGTGAAAATTTGTGCTGAGCCACCGAGGAAAAGTGGGTGGATCCCATCCCTGTCCTCCGCAGTCTAGAGAGACCCGGATCCGGCCAGAGCGGGACAGTGACCAAATGGCAAACAAATGCCAGACAGACGCGGACTTGAACTCATTTTTAGCTGCAATTGCATTTCGGGCAAATTCGGACGCCCGAGGACATTAGGCCACCCTGGTAGGAAAAGCACTTGGAAAAGCAATTTGGTTTAAAATAATTGGAAACCTTAAATATATTAATAATAAATTTACAATTTCTTGGGATTTATTTACGGTGTTATAAAAATATTTTTCAGTAGTTTTGTTTAGCCTGTAAATAATACCAAGTACCTGATGGACTTTCTTACATTTATTTAATCAAGGGCTAGCTTTAATTAATAGATATTTAATAAAGGTTTGAAGACCAGGGGAAAATTATATTAAAATAGGTTTCCCCAATATTTTAAATAATTATTAGGAGGTCCTATTTACTTATTATCTTTTTTAGAAAATCTTTGAGCATAATACCGAAAGATAAATAACTTTAATAAACATTTTAATCTAATGGAACTTTCCCAAAAGAAATTAAGTTACTTCTATATTATTAAATTTATTAATTTATTTACAATAAAAAATTTAGGTTAAATTCCCATTTTTTCTTATAGTATATAATTTTTTAATATTTTACTGTGTTTGAATTTGTTTTACAAAGATTCCCTTTTTTTAAGTTTATGAATTCAGAGATAAGCCTGCAAGTCAGTTCTTTGTAAATTACTGGTTGATAAAAATCTCCTTATTAGAATTCTCATAATAATATATACAGTTTTGACTTCCAGGATGTCTATTATTTGTTTCGAAAATCAGTTTTCTTTTAGTGCATTAAATGAAAAGCTCAGCTCCGCGCGCCGCGCAAATTTGTTATGCAAATGGATCCAAGCGATTTAATTATCGCGCTAGACAACTGAAATATCGCCACATGAAACATAAACTGAAGCGCATTTAATTAGCGTTAATTGCTGCAATCTCTTCTCCATCGTCTGCGGCGACAACGACAACGACGACGACATCGACAAGGTTCTAGTGATTCTATCTGAATGTTTAGTGCTGTTCCCGGGGCCCATCCCAGAGATTCTGGCCGAGATGCGGCTCGGCCGGAGCAGCGACAAAATTGTTGCCCGCCGGCCAAAACTTGTTTGCCATAATTTACTTTGGCTTTTCTAGGCCTTCGCCCCGCCATCCAGCCTCCTCCACCCGCGATCCCCCTGTTTCATTGGCCGCCTTGTACTCCTTTGGCGAATTTCGATCAATTTCGTTTGCGTTTGGCCATTTGTTAATCAAATGGCCTACAACGTTGCAGGTTGCCAATGTTGCTGCTGTCGCCGCTGATGTTGCTGCTGCTGCTGCTGCAAGTTGCTGTTGCTGTGTTGCTGTTGTCGTCGTCATTTCGCTTTTCAAATTGCCTGACAAAAGCCTGCGGGACTTTGCTGGTAACAGTCTTGCAGTTGTCTAGAGCTCCTGGCAGGTTCCACTTACTCAGCGAGATTCCAGTGGCAGGAAGTCGAGCATTTACTAGAATCACAGGGAACTTCCTTAGATTAATGTGGAGAGTTTTTTACATTTTTATTTTGGGAGAAAATCGCATTTTATTGAGGGGTATTTCTCTTTGAAAATATATTATTTTCTACTTACAAATAAAAACAGATCTTTTAATTTCAAAGAAATATTTAAAGCCTCACTATTTACCTGCATATTCCGTACACATTTAAGCTCATTACACTGATTAAATATCTCTGATAAATAAATCACAAACCGATCATCTCCGGAATCCATTGACAAATGCCGAACAAGACATCGCCACAAAAGCCGGCTATTTAAATATCAAAAAAAGCTTCCTGTTTCCCCGCAGCAACAGCAACACCAAGAGCAACAGCAACAGCAATATGAACCCAGCAGCAACAGCAACGCAAACAAATTGCAAGTCAGAGGCTCTGGAGGCAACACTGACTACATTCAACTGGCAACTGCCGACAACTGCCGCCGCCGTCGAGCGAGTGGCCTGGCCTGGCATGGCAGCGAAAAGCGCCTAAAAAATCTGCATAAAAATCAAACGAAAAGGAATAATAATTTATTATAATTTTGTGCCACGTTCCCCACTCTCCTCCTCCATTCGAGCGAATGCAACAGTCTGCCGCGAGAGAGTGTGTGTGTGTGTGGGGCATTATTATGTTACGTTGAACTTGAACTTGAACAATTAACTTTAAGTGAAATTTCGTACGCGAGCAGAAATTGTAAAGGGAACTGGGACTGCGGCTGGGGGACCAACAGCTACACTGGGAATAAAAATACGCGGGATATACAGGAATCTTAAATATGAAATTAAAGCAGGAATTCCTTGAGAGTTAATATCAGTTAAGAAATGTGCCTTAAAGTATGCTATATATGTATGATAATAATGTAAGCTTACGTAAGGTTTTTTCATTTTTAGAGCAAATTTTTCGGTACTCCTTAAAGTGAACTTTTTTCACTAGAGATTTTTAAAACTTGATATGTTTTTATAAAATAAAATAGTTTTAATAAAAATATTTACATTAAAATCGTTTTATTTCCCATATTTCCAGTAATTTCCAGCTGTTGAAAACCATTTGGACTATCAAGAATGCCACAGAAATTGGTGTGGGTTTTAAATCACTTGAAATGCGGTCCCAAAGTATTCTACATAATACAAAAGAAAACCAATTTCTCTTAGTTTTGGGACTGTAAATATTTTATGGCATAATTTAAAAAACCGTTTTAAATAATTTTAAGTCCTTATAGTCTGGGACACTCCAGGGACAATATATTGACATTTAATTTGGACTTGTCTTATAATAACTCTCAAGCTTATATATGTTTTAGGAAAATATAATAATAAGCAATTTAAGTTCTAACACTTTAAGCACTAAAAACCCCTCGAGATTATGGTAAAATAGTTTTTTTAAGCAAGTGTAAATTGCTTTAAGGTCAAGGACGATTTGTACTTAATAATCTTCACAATTTTCCCAAGTGTATTGCCTATAGACTGGTCGAGATGCCGGCGACTGCGCTTTACAAACGCGTACGTAATACGCATAATTGAATTAATTTGTATAAATGAATAGTTTAAGTGGCCAGTTGGCGTTGCCGTCGCTCTGTGCGAGCGAGATGGTGCTGCGCCACACCACACACCAAGTGGCAAGTTGCGAAAAGTCCACTGTGTGTGTGTGAGAGTATTTAAATTTTTCCCATTTTCCACGAGGCGGCGCTCTTTTCTCTCTTTTCCTGAGCAACTGAAATTTGAATTTCAATTCCATTTTCCCGCCTTTTCTGCGACGTCGTGCATCAAAAATTAAATTATGCTGAGCGGGAGCGGGAAGCGGGGAGCCGCTCTTTCTGCTGACCCAGACAGCGAGCAGACACGAAATTAATAATTCGCCCCGTACTACATGGCGTATAATTAACGTGCATGTGCCTTTCGGTTATATTATGCTAGTGACGTCACTGAGCCGCCGCCGCCGGCCGCCATCTGAATATGCAAAATATGTGAATATGTGAATATGTGTCTGAGAGTGAGCAGCCAGCCCAGCCAGCAGCCAGCAGCCAGCAGCCGCCCGGCATCCGAACACTTGAAAATCATTTAAAATTCTAATTTCAAGACAAATTAAAAACAAAGCTTAAGCTGCAAGCGCTGATTAAATGGCGCTTAAAATCCGTTTTACTTTGGTCAATTTGAATGTCGTGGGTGCTGTGCTCTGTGTGACTTGCTGTTTTTGTATATTTTGTTGCTATTTTTTAAATATTCGTGTTATTGTTATGGCTAATGTTGCCACCGGCGGTTCGTTGACCCGGCAATTGAGTCTGACAAATGATTATTTTTTGAGGCGAGCCGAGTCAAGTTGACGGAGTCAGAGGGCAAAATAATTTGAATACGATCTTGGCGATTGCGGTAGGTTGTTGACTAAAATCAATTACCATTTTTTTTCTAGCTAAATTAAGCTTATAAAAAAATAGTTCAGAGACTATAAATAGGACAAGTTTCCCGGTTTCCAAAAATTATCATAATAAAATGAATTTCGAATCTTACAAGGCTATAAAATGTCTCTTTCCATAAATATTTGTAGTTAAAGAACTACAAGTCATTGCATCAAACACTGCATTATTTATTGTTTATAATATGAAAGATTAAGCCGAAGTGGTTTCAATTATAGTTTATAGTCCTAACACAGACCTTTGAATCTATTAAATTGCAATTTAACAAGCAATTTAATAATTTGTACTTGCAATAAAAACACACATTTCTCAATGAAAGAAAAATAATAAATATTAAATACAGACAGATTTATAGACTTACTACGAATGATTACTATTTTTGTAAGATAAGTGGTTTCGATTAAGGTTAAAGTACTAGGAACTAGAGACCTTTACATCAGTATACATATAATTTCTTATAGATTTATATGTTACCATTTAAACATTACTAAAATTATACAAAATGCAAATAAAAAAGTCAATAAGTTATATATATTCAAACTTAAAAATATGTAAATTAAAAAAATTATGGTTTGTGGTATGTAGAATTTTTGTGGCATTTTTTTCATTTTAAATTAGAGGTACTACAATTTTAAGGAAATACACACTATATCCTCCAAGAGAGTCACTAAATTTCCCTCCTTTCACATTTCGTTTCCCTTTCTGGATCACAATCGCTAAGGCAAAACTAAATTTATGTGTATTTTCTCTCTTTCAACCGTTCCATTCAATTTCCTTTCAATTTCTGGCTTTGGTCCTTTGGCTTTGGCGCAAATGCTAAAAAAGAATTTATTACTGAAAATATTTTGACAGCGCGCTAAGCTTAAAAAGCAGCCAAGGCAGCGGCCAACTAATCAAGTGTGCCAGAGTCCTGGGCAGCAGCCGTTCATCAAATCCATCGGCCACACGTCGCCGCAGGACTCTAGCGCTAAGCTAATCAAATAAAAATGCTGCCCCAACCCAGTCGCAAAAAAAGGCAAGTCCTGGCGAGCAGAGGCAAGGAATCTCCCGCCTGGCAGACACAATGCGGCAATTTAATGCTGCATCATGTGCCTGGAGGGCACTCTCTCTCTCTCTCCTCATCCTAATCCCAGTTCCAAGCCCACCTCGGAAAAGGTCCAGGCATTAGTGGGAAGCGCTCGCTGCAAATCAAAACACACGTGGCCGCAATTGTGGCGCGTAACACGTGCAACAGTAGCAGCAGCAGCAGCAGCAACAGCAACATCAGCGGCAGCTACAGCAATTTCAGGAGCTGCTGCCTTTAAATGCCACTCGGCAAAGTTGCAAGTCAAAAGCGCACTTGAAAGGCGCGAGTCAACTTTAAAGCATTTGCGACCCATATAGCACACTTTTATGAGCACCACAGTGGAGACTGGCTGTAAAGAACGAGGATTAATATTAAAATAAAAATGTACATTACGTGGTAGACTATGGAATTTGTTTAAATATTAAGATTAATTTAATAAATTTTAAAAAGTAAAAAAATACGAGTATACGTCTAACTCGTATTTTTTTACCTTTTATAAGAGGTAATGCGTTTTTCTTTATTATTTTTTTTTCTTTTATATTTAATTATGGTCTTTTCTTAAACCTTTTCTAGAAGTGATTTTTTGTACTATTTTGGAAAAAGATAAAATATCAGGGGTGCCATAGAAATCTTTGTACATTTTAAATTAATTTAAAAGGGGCTAAAAGTAGGCAATAAATTCTGGGAAGAACAAAACTCAATCTAATTTTGCCTTCTTTGAAGTTTTAATATCTTAACATTTTGTAGCATTATTTTGGACCACATTTAAAGTGTTTTCAAACCCACATCTATTCTATTTACATCCCTGTATATTATAGCATACGTTTAGGCACCTTTTAAAAATGTTTTCAAATCACAAGTTTAAGAAAATTACAAAATTGTTCACTATATTTTAGTTTTAAACATATTTTTACACACACCGATTGTTATTTTTTTTTATCATCTCGTTTTCCCCTATAAGAAGTGCCCACTGTAGGCTATATAAATTACCCAAAAACGACGCGGCGGTGGCGGTGGAGGAGGTGGAGAACTTTCCTCATCACTCGTCCAATAAGGGGTGTCGCGTAAATTGAATGAATGAATTGCCCGAAACGAGAAAGAACCCCGAAGCCCATTGGAGTTACCATTGCTTCGGGTCGTTCTTCTTTTTTTTATATTTTTCGAGGGTGGGCCACGAAGACGGCGGCACGACTGTGGTCGTTTATTTACACAAAAGCTTAAGCTAAACCTTAAAAAAATAACTGTTACTGTTATTCTTAAAAAAAAAGGAAGAGGAACGAGCGAGCGAGCGATTCGTATCCTTGCGGGGTTGTGCTCTCCCCGACTTGAGGGTGCTAGGCAGGACTTTGGGGGACGTTCTCTAGACCGAACTTAAGTCAAGTTCTGGCAGTAAATTGCGTCACGTTTCGGCACGCTCTAGTGTGTGTGTGTGGGCTTGTGTGTGTGGTTGTGCGTGTGCGTGTGTAGTGGTGTATTCGCGTACGTGTGCGTTTTGCACGCATTGATTTATCATGATCAACTGAGAGCCGGCAACCCCTTGGCCATCCACCTCGGCCGGGATAAAGCCCGGCCATAAAACTTAAACTTTAAACTGCTTTTTCCCAATCTCAAGATCCAATCCCCCTTGGTTACCTCTCCATCGCCACGTAACTCCACTCCCACTCTGGCCCCTCGTTTGCCCAAATTCAAAAAAAGGAAATCAATACAACTGCAGTGCCCTGAATGGAGTCCACCTCCTCCTCATCTGAGACGACGCCTGCTCATCAGCTAAAGCAATAGCCCGCGGTCAAAATTGACTTACCCGATGCCCGTGCACTTGGGGAAAAACCAGATGAAATCTCTATATATTTTAGGATTAATCTGAGCACTTGGAAAAATTGGTAAACATAATATAATAAGGTTAAGTTTAAACCATAGGTTTCTCAGTACGTTTGAGACTTTATCTTCAAGGAAATAATTATAATTATCACTAATAACCTTCTTTTTGTTTTATAATATATTTTTACTAAATCCTTCCCTCCTTTTTAAATAGTCCCCATTTATTCCCAGTGCATCTCCGGCTCCCGTCTCGTTACAGCTTGCCTTGAGGCAGCCACTCTCTGTGCAAACTCCACATGGCAGCATCCCGGGCTGCTGTCGGTTGTCTGGAAAACGCTTCACTTGCTCCATTCTGGCGGGCCTACCTACCTACATCTCCTCTTCGGGCACTTTGGACTTGCTTTTGACTGTGACTCTGGTGGCAGCTACGTGATCTTATTTTGCGCTACGTTTTCCCTTTTGCGTAGTGGCATTTCATGCCCAATTTTTCTCGTTTTCTCCTTCAATATCCATTCATTCATTTGCCGGCTCTCGTCTCTTGCTCTTCTTCTTTTTTTTCCTTTTTTTGGTCTTGTTGTCTTGCCGTATTTATCCTTACGCCTGTCGTGAATTAAAAGGATTTCAAGTCGTTATACGCGCTCTGCCCAAAAAAGATAGTCGAATGTTTTTTCAACTTGCGGTTTACCCTTTGCGACACCCTCATCAAAGCGATTCAGTTTAGGGTGAGTAAGTGAATGTCTCTGTGTGTTGTTTCTGTGGGTTATTACTTTTCAATATTGTCCTGGCGGATTAGAGTGACATGTGCCCAGGGGTCGAGGAAGAGGGCATCTCAGCCATTCCACCGATCCGTTAACCGATAACTGGCAGCTAGCCGAGGCGAAAGGTTTTTTGGGAAAGGAGTTTTAAAGTTTTTTTGCTGCCTTACTGTAGAGAAAATAAAGTTAAACTCCTGTAAGCATTGAATATCGATTAAAGCCTCTCTCTGCGCTTCTTATGGTATTTACTTAAAGCCTCTCTCTGCGCTTCTCATGGTATGTAATTAAAGCCTCTCTCTGCGCTTCTCACAGTCCTTACTTGAGGCATAAGATAATCCATCTTAAA
Source organism: Drosophila rufa (assembly GCA_018153105.1). Lineage (NCBI taxonomy): Eukaryota > Metazoa > Arthropoda > Insecta > Diptera > Drosophilidae > Drosophila > Drosophila rufa. Next base: position 6,101,088 of record JAECXS010000085.1, read on the forward strand.
TAAGATTCCCTAACGGAAAGGATATCCTTGACAGTCGCTTCCTTATCTCAAAACCCGCTATATAATCTCAAACTATACGCATTGATTTCCGATTTGAGCCCTTCTTCCTACTGCCCACACTTCCTACTTGACGGCCACTTTAAGTGCCCGGAACCCTTTCCAGCTCATTTGCAAGTGTGAATATGAATAAATTCGTAAATAAATTGAAGCTTTAAGTCCCCTTTTGGCCTTACCAGGCCAGGCTCAATCAGGCCCAGGCAGTTGGAACTTGCACACAGAAGGCGGCAAATATTATCCTTTCAAGTTGATTTGATCACGTACGCAAAAGGGAATTCCGGGACGCACAGCCGTACAAAATATGAGCTTGCCGGGGACTTCAGCCTGGCGAAGAGGCTTTCAGGCAAATCAAAAACAGCAACAAAGGACTTGCGCTTGGTGTTACTGCCAACCAAAAAAAAAGAATAAATATATAAGGAAAAAAGGCACAAACGCGGGTTTTGTCGAGCTGCCTAAAGGGACGCACTGCCACTTAAACATTAATAGAGAAGTGGCTTGGCGATGGTGGGTAGGGCGGCGCACGACGCACGATATGCGTAATAAATGTCGGGAGCACAAACTGCTCGCCAAATCCTGAAATATTAAAGCCGGAGCGAAAAGAGCAATAAGCGAAATTAAAACAATTGTGTGCTAGTCTCCGGCCCTGAGTTGAGCCGCTCGCATTTAACTGCCAAAAGAAATATGGCACTCGACCGAAAGATCCCGAACCAAATGAGCCTTAGCCTTAGCCTCGTTTTGGGCAATTTATGCCTCGTCGAAGACATTCCCACTAAGCCCGAAACAAAACGAAACGAAACGCGGCGACGGCCAATTCATTTGCTCAAAGCCGCGTTCGACTTCATTTACCCCGGCCTTCAACCCTTTTTTCCGGCTGCTCCGCCGCCCAAAATGTCTTCATTACAAAACGAAGGGAAAGTCCTGGTGCCATTGGTCACGCAACTGTAGCCTGGCCTGAAATTAACAGGGCTCTGCCATAAAAATCGCGTTTATTGATGCTGCCAAATGGTCGCGAAATGAGAAAGAGAGTCGCCTTCTGTTGTCTCCTTGAAAGTGAAAATCCCGGTTAGACTTAGCGGTATCTGAGATTTTTTAATGGCACATGAAAGCCCCCTTACTTAAGAAGGAGTTACAGGCTTGTTTTTCCCGCATTGAATGAAGTCTGTAGACTGAACAAAGACCGAATGCGATTGCTTGCAATTTATTTGTGAGATGTACTTACAGAAATTCCGGGAACCTAGGTAAACTTAAAACTACTTATTTTGTAATGCCAAATTTATCTTAAGAATGAAAAGAAAGAGAAAATATTCTAGAAAGCATTTTAAGCTCCCAAGTGCTGATTTATAAGATAAAGGATTAATTGGTTGACACGTTTTCTTGTTGTTAATTATTAACTTATTTGTATTATCCAAGAAATTTATTTTAAAAAACAAAAAATTTCATAGAACGAGAGAACAGAGAATTATTTGAGAACAATCCAAAAAGCGCTTATAATTCCCAAGTGAAAATTTAGAAGGAAATTTTTTCTTTAATTAAAAAGTTTTCCTAATGTGGAATTAATAGTAAAAAATTTCATAGAATGAGATAACAGCGAATTATTTGAGAATAAGTCGAAAAGGGCTTATAATTCCTAAGTAAAAATTTAGAAGGGAAATCTTTCTTTAATTAAAATGTTTCTTTAATTAAAATGTTTTCCTAATGTTGAATTTTTAGTAGATTTAATAAAGTAATTTAAGCAGGTATTGAATCTATTAATTTAAATATTTTTTTTCTGTGCCACGTTTTTCTCCCTGTGCACTTTCTTCCTCTAGCCACCTCACATTCCACACTCCAGCCACTGGGGTAATGGGTATAGAAATTCTACAACTTTTAATTACAAATGCGCACGTGTTCCATCATCTTGGCTAACCAGACTGCTGGCTGGATTTAATTCTTCCAACTATCTCTCGAACAATCTAGCGACTTTGCAGCTGCATCTGACAAGAAACTGTCAAAAAATAACCCGCCAGGTAGTCGCCATCATTTATCTATCGTATCTGGCCGGCTATCTATCGCATAATTAGAATCACTTTGGATCACTGAAAATTGGCATTGACAGGTAAATGACAAACGCTTTTGATTGCTCGATTAAATCGCGGCAATTGTTAATTGCAATTTGTGGTTGCCGAGTGAAATGTGGCCATAATGCGTGTGCCTTTGTCTGTTTTGTCTGCCTGTGTCTTTGTGTGGAAAACATTCTCTCTCTAAACTTTAAACGAAGTGGAGATGGGGTTCTCTGGGGGGGTTTCCAACCAGGTGCCGCCACCTTGCTTTTATTGATTTCTGCGGCTGGCTTTTATGAGTTTCGTTCGGTTTACGTTTCCCAACCAACCCGACCCGCTACCCCAAGGCTTATGCAATTAAGCGCACATGTGTGAGTGTGTGTTTTCGAAGAAGAAGTCGAGGGGGTTGGGGATGCAGATGTGGAGGAGGATGAGGAGGAGTGGCACCTGTGTGTTTCTTCAGGGGGCCATGTAAAATTTTACAACTTTCGTGGCGCGTAGCAAGTTTGACGCCTCATTGACTCGTGTGGAGGATTCGCGTTTGCCAGGGCTCCTTGTTCCTTGTATTTTCCTCTTTGAGATACTTGGTAAGTGAGGGGTATATCTTATTTAATTTAAATAGAAGAATATACCGGAAAATACTTATAATTTCCAAGAGCTTATTCATGAATTAATAAAATTAATGTGGTTGAATTAATAATTTATTTGTATTGGTAAATATTTTAGAAAGTAAACAAATTCACATAAGAAAAGTAGAGACTTCCCTCCATTCCAAAACTCGCTAATAATTCCCGAGTACTAATTCCTCAAGTACAAAAAACCTTTTCAAAATATATATTTTAATATTCTAGAGTAAATTATTTTATTTGTTTCTTGTTCATAATGTCATAAGTACACCTAACAAAGCATTCTAAAATATGCAATACATTTTCTCAGAATTAAGAAACTTTTCTAGCTAACTTTTTCTATTGAATTTAGTACCAGGTATCCCTAATTCGTAACACTGCTTTATCCTTCCATCTTGTGTGTGTGGTCCTTTTTTTGAGGTTTTGTTTTGGCGTGTCACATGCATTTGGGTCGACTTGAGCGTTACTTTATGTGTGCTGCCGCTGTTGCTGTTGCTGTTGTTGCTCCTGTTTTTGTTTTTGTTTGTGCTTTGGAAAATGACGCCCTATATGTGCACATTGTACACGCTTTTCTCTGGTTTTGTCGACTGGCTTTTTGTTGCTGCTGCTGTTGTTGTTTGGCGGTCTTATTTTTGGCAATTAAATGCATGCGGCGATGGCGAGGACGACGATGATGGCTCGTGCCTGGTCGGATGTTACGTTGCATGCCGCATACTAAGTGTCATTATTAGCCCGCGTGCCTCCGCTCCATATTTTTTCCTCGCTCCTCCAGGGATAAAAACTCCCACTCAGCGCTCAGGACTCAGGAGGGCCTGTCATTATTGAGAGACATCCGTAGCCACAGCCCACACACAAATGTCGCAATTACGTCGGTCAAAAAGGAAAGAATGAACGGAAGAAGAAAATTTGCCTACAGGATAATCCAATTTAAAGTGCTTAAATCAAATTTTTAAACATCACAACGACCTGGTATTGTGTGTGTGTGAGCTCGTCGGTGGTTGGAAATTTTTGAATTATGTTTTAATAAATGTGGTGGTTGGTTCGCTCGCTTGTTGTACCTACGCGCCACTAAACCATGAAATGCAATCAAATTTGCGGTCGTCAAATATTGTGGCAAATAATGCCTATACCCCCCCCCCACACCCACACCCACCCGGGACACTTTAAAGAAGGACCAAGCGGGGGTGTCACTGGCTGTCAGTGGGCATCAGTTCGCCAGCTCGAGCTGACAGCTCCCAGAGCTCGGCGGCGACGACGACGACGAGTCCTGGAAACAACTGGCTACAACTCGCCCTGTTACAACTCAATTTTGAGTTTTTGGTTTTTCAGATTTTTTTCGAGCAAGTGAGAGGTGATTTTGAGGGGTATTTTGGGTTGTTTGGCATTGGATTTTATTTTATATATTTACAAAATATATTTTGTAAGGTTAAATTAAATAATTAAATCTTTTTTAAGCTGCAAAAGTGTATACATTTTATTCAAGAGATGAATACAATAGAAATTGTATGAATATAATTATAAAAAATTGGTTTTAAATAGTTTTGATAAGTCTTAAAAGTGAATTAGGCCCTAGCGAAGTTGTACAAAATTTATTGTACTAATTAATTCTCTCTAAAATATATTTTATTATTCTTATTTTTATAAGAGATACAATAGAAATTGTATGAATATAATTATAAAAAATTGGTTTTAAATAGTTTTGATAAGTCTTAAAAGTGAATTAGGCCCTAGCGAAGTTGTACAAAATTTATTGTACTAATAAATTCGCTCTAAAATATATTTTATTATTCTTACTTTTATAAGAAACTTGGGATATATATATTTTCTTTCAATACTAAGTTATAAAATAATTTTTCTTTAAGGAAGTTACAATTGTTATCCCATTTGTTACACTCGCTAAAGGATATCAAATAGCTGAAACAACTATAAGCTCCCTGTGACTTGTTGAAAGTTCCCTTTTCGAAGATATTTTGGATGGGATAGGCCGCAGGACCAAAACCAAAGCCTGGCGACTAACGACTGACGACTGCGCCTGTCGGCGCTGGCGATGGCGATGGCGTCGCGAGTTAATGAAAAGGATACACATGTCAACTCCAATTTCTGTTTTAGCTTTGGCTTTGTTCGATTCGCAGCGCTGAGGTGTTTGCCTGGCCACAAGGGTTGCTCAAATTAGTTGCTTCCTGCGCGGCCGCCCCCGAGGGTTGACTCTCTCCGGCCAGCCTCCTTTTCGCTGGATTTTATATTTTCCACGTAGGTGTGGCCGAGTGCAATCTGTTACATTTTTGACTCAGATTCGAATGAAGGAAGCTCGTTTTCGTCATTGTTGGGCCCTCACAAATATTTGCACTTGTGCCCAGAGTGCCCGAGACGCTAATTCACCCACAATTTGTCCGCAATTGTTGGCCAGCGAATGGGCTTTGTTTGGCCCGAATATTTGCCTGCCCTGTGTTTGGCCAGCAGTTTAATGCACAATCAATGTTTGATCAGAGGAAGCTTTCGTTTAATTAGCCAACTGTTTTGATTGCGAGGGCGGGGTAAGATTACGGGTACCATCACCAGATGGGTTCCAGGGTCAACTTGTTGGCTGGCGCAATGCATACCGCAAAACGGGAAACTCAGCGGCTAGAGAGAGACTATCTAGCGGCAAATCAATTAATTATGGCATCAAGAAATTGCGATGCAGATCTCAAGTATAGATGTGCTAATAAAAAAAAAAACTCTTAGTAAGCGGGAATCGATTTATTTAAATTGATATTGCCAATATGACATCTTGAAGTGTCATATCTCAGATTGGCACTTTACTTGAATCATAAGAGTCTAATGAAATATTTGTACTAATTTTCCATATAAGGTTAGCTAATAAAAAACTGGGAAGTGATAGGGAATCGCTTTGGTTTATTTATATTTATAATAATATGGATAATATGGATTTTAGATATCAAGTTACAGAAAATGACTTTACACTTAAGTTAAACGATTTAGAACTGCAGAGAGATGCTTTAAAAGGTCTTACTAGAGTTTTGTAGTAACTTTAATATTATTTTATTATTACTTATTTATGTATATTATTTATATTTATTATTTATGTTTATTTTTGGTTAGTATTTTCATTTGTGAAAAGGAGAATGTCCTTGATAACTGACTAATGTTAAATTAATGAGAAGCGCAGAGAAAGGCTTACCCTTACTTAAGTACAACTTGTGAGAAGCGCAGAGAAAGGCTCTAAAAGGTCTTGTTAGGGTTTTCTAGTATCTGTTCTAAAAAAACCCTCTTAAAGTAGTCTGGAATCACCCCATTATAATTAATTGATGCAAATCTGAGCACCATTATGACATCTCAAATGTATCATATCTCCGATTAGCACCTGACTCTCACGTAAAACCCTTGAGAAGCGCATAGAAGAGCAGCTCTGATCTCTGTCCGCAAAGCCGCTCATTTGAATTTCCATTGAATTTAGAACTCGTTTTCACACAGATCACAAGCTCGAACAATAAAAAGCCATAACATGCAATGATGATTTATTGTGTGATTAAAACAGGAAGATATTTCTGTGTTGCGGCGCTTTCGCAGCGTGACTTGCGAACATGTTTTGGGATCCCTCCACAACTCACAATACCTGCCGCCTGCAGGTTACCTGTTAATTGTTTGCCGGCCTTTTATTTATACATTATATTGCACAAAATGCGCTTTCTATTCTAAATTATAGAATTGCATTTATAAGTATTATTAATTAGCTATAAATAACATGCCAGCGGCTTGTAACTGGTTTTGTTTCGCCTTTTTTTTTCCACACTGGAAGCTGGGAGTAAGCGGCCGGGCGATTACATGCCGCAGATATAGTTAAATAATATATAACGTGCTATAAATCAATTGGTGCAGCGGCGGCTGGGGCGGTGGCATTGATAAGTTTTATCGCACGGGCGCGTTCGGTAATTAAGAACCCTCCCCCCGAACTAACATTAATCTAGTCGCAATCCTAGTGCCATTCCATATCCTAATCAGTTGGGTTATGCCCATGCGTATCCGTATCTCAAGCTCATTAGGCACAGCCTGTGCTTCGACTCGTACTCGGACTTGACCGCCAACGCAAAGTTCAAAATAATTAATGACCTTTGCCTGGGCCAAAACTTAATGAAAGACGTAATTTTTCCCTGGCCAAAAAGGAGTGCGAGGGGAGTTCGAATTATATTATGAATGCAGTGTTTGTGAGGGGGGTGCGTGAGCCTTGATTTATTTATGGGTCAGGCAAAGGCAGCTGGCTGATTAGCCGGAGATTTGACCTCTGGTGATTGAGTGGCACTCTCTTTGGGGGCAAATGTCTTGTCTAATTCACACAGCTGGAAAAGCCATACAGCCACAAGTGGTTTGGGGAAGGAACGGAACTAGAATTTTACCCAAATTGGGGAAATATTGAAGAGAGTTTCCTTAGGTCAATTACAATTATAGGGAATATTTTAAGTAATAAAAATATCTTTATTAACCTTTTATATTTCTTAATGAAACCCCAAATATTTCCTCAAATTGTAAACAATAATTTCCCCCAAAAATCCTTAACATTTTCTTGCCCAGCCATTTGTGGTCCTTGACTTTGGTTGCCGTTTAGTGGAAAACCAGCTCAAACCGAGTCGTGGAATGCTTAACGATATAAATCGCGTAATTGTTGCAGCTGAGCAACAACATCTATTTCTATAAACAACAAACATGAAGCAGCAGCAACAATGTCACGTTCAAAGTCAAATGTTGAGCTTGGATAAATTTGCAAAGGAAGCGTGTAAAAACGTTTAAAATATTTTCTCATTAGACAACTATCAGCGCCGTCTCAGATTTTTATTTTGTATTTTCCTCTGTTCTTTTTTACTCACTTTTTTTTTTTTTTGTTTGTGCAAGTTTATAATATGAAATGTCAAACGGCAACAACAGTTTGACCTTCATTTCTCGCAGCAGCAGTAACTGCGATTGCAACTGCAGTCACTGCAACAACAACATGGAAGAGAATCAACCCACGGCTGCTGCTTTGGATGTTTTATCTCCAATGGCCGCTGTCTCAGTCTCAGAGACCAGATCTGTGGATCCCAGGGGCGGCGAAGGCACCGATATTCGAAGGGGGTGAGGACAAGGCTTTGACAGCAACATTGAATCGCTGCTGTGGCTGCATTTTACACTAGGAAATACGAATTAAGAGAAATTAGAGTCTAGAAATTAGTAAAAGAAAATACAGAGTAATAAGATCATTAGATATTGGATTTCTTGAACTAAAAAAAGAATGATTTCATATAGATTTATCTCTAAATGTCTATGTAAATATATATTTACTTCTATAGTATGGTTTTAAAACAAAGATATTCTAAAGTTATCTTAATACTTATCATATTTTTAAGAAAGTATCTTAAAAAAGTTGCAAACTCTTCTTATTCATTGATTTTCTATGTAAACACTAATAAATAATGTTGTAATAAATGCTATAAAGTTCTTAAAATGTTTTACATACATTAGTACAGTGTTTTGAGCTGTGACTACACCTTTTTTTATGACTGAACGCTTATAATTCTTAAGTCCTTATTCAGAAAAGTGATTTAACCTTTATGTAAGCAGGAAATAATGGAAAATGGTTAAGTTTGCTTAGAAAAATCTCTTTTTTCGGGCTTTCTTCGATTTCCGTCGTCTCTATCTTAATTCATAGATTATAGTTTGGACAATTATTTTCTCCAAGTGTAATATTGCGGCTGCTGCAGTCTTTAGCCGGCTGCCTGCTTACGTAAGTCAGCTGGCAGCAGGGCGCTCGTCGGCGACTTCTACGCCTGTTGAGCAACATTTATACACACAGAAACACACACACACTCTCGAACTGCTAACTATCGACAGTTATCGCCATAAATTTGGACACTCATCGCATTGGCAAATGCAAAAAAGTGTCGTCAGCTTTTGGACGTCAGCGAAATGGACAAATTGTCTGTCTATTGAAATAATAGCGGAGAGCGTGGCCCCTCATTGGCCTCACTTAGAGATGGTTAAGAGTGGCGTGAGTCACGATTGAAAGCAATGAATTAAACACAAAATAATATTTTCTTTTTAGAATTATTAAATGTATAAGTTTTATCGAAAAATAAATAGTATTCCAAAGTTGTTTTGGCTATTTCACATATTAAAGTCCGAAAGAAAATAATATATATAAGTTTACTTAATTTAATGTATTAAAATAATGTCCAATCTAAAGACTTTCTTGACCCATCACCAGTCCCACTCTCACTCTCTTGGATTTCAATCCATTGTTGCCATTTTTTTTGGCTACATTTTTTTTTGTTTTTGGCAAATCCTTTCAATGTTTGCGCTGTCACGCAGCAAATGTATTCACGACCCTCCGCCCAAAGGCCACCCCTCACTCAGCGCCCACACCCCGTGGCCCGTGGAGTGGCCAAACTTAAGCTAAGTAAATATTTTTAAGGCATATTAAAAATAAATCACCAAATATTTGAGAGCCCCTTTGATTTGCCAAGCCATCAAATATACCCCAAACCAGTCGCCAGTCGCCGCGTGCTCTAAGCAAACAGAGGCGGGGAAGCGGAACTTTTGACGTTGGAAAATTAGAAAACAGTGCAACAATTATTTCCATTCCCAACTTGGAACACGAGGCAAACTAGGAGAGGGCCCAATCAGGCAAAGTTAAGGGGAATAGCCGGTTTCACGGGGGAGGACTATGCCCGCGAGCCTCAATTTTGAGGCAGCCCCTCGTCACTGGAGTCCTGGATCCTGTCCTTAGCTCAGGACTATCCCCCAAAAGCCCCCTGCCTCCGCCTCCATCAACAACTAACGCAATCATCGACTGCTGCCAGAGTCTGTCCTGAAAGCAACCAACCACCAACCGAAACGACAGGCGACAAATGCCTCATCAACTCTCGCTCCTCTCGCCGCCGGAGCAGAGAATGGCGACGCCATTGCCTCGGTCCCACTCCGCCTCTATATATAGCTATATAGCTGTACGAGCGCGGCAGACCCATCCTTATCCTTCACATCCACATCAACATCACAAAACCCAAAAGTGTCAATCCAATTACCTGTTCGAGCACTGGAATCTTTTGCGACATGTTTCATAACTGTGGCAGCCTCAGCAGCGGCAGCGGCAGCAGCAGCAGCTTCAGCGAAGAAAGGACTTTCATTTTTCGGGGAGCGACAGCCAGGGATGGGCAAGGATGCTGAGGAACTCGGAGAATTCAGATAACTTAGTTTGGGTTAAAGTTACCCCTAAATACAGGGTGCTGGGTACATCAAATAACTATACTTGGGTTGGGGAAAATACTTATTTTTAAAGAAAAGAAATAGTTGTCACTATTTTAAATAATATAAACTATAAAAATATTTATAATAAATTCTTTAAGATCTAGCTATATATGTAAATGTTTACTTTAATTCAAGGTTGATAGACTATACTTTAACTTGAATAATAGTTTCAATTGTTAACCACTCCCTATCATCAGTTTATAAAGCTGACTTACCCAATAATCACTCCCAGATTTTTAAAATACCGAAATAACATTAAACAAACCTTTTAAAAATTGCACAACAAAAAGTATATATTTTTTTGAGAGTTTAAAAGTAATGTTTATCAGCTGAAGCTAATATCAAAACAGTTATAAATTTGCGGACATATCCTCCTACAAATTTCTCTCCTTTGCCTTATCAATAAGATATATCCTGGTCAAGCCTATTAGTTTTCGGTATCCCTGGCTCACAAAAAGACTTTCCAAAACTCATTCCGATTCCCTGTGCCATTGTGAGAGAGAGAGGGGACCCAAAAGCACGCTTCGTTGGCCAAGTTTCCAAGTTGGATGGGGGAAATGTGGGGATACTGTTGCCAATGGCGTTTATCAATTTGCCGGTTCCAGACTTCCGCTGAGCGAGGGAGATGGCTGGACATCACACAGGCTCGACGCAGAGCCAGCCCACCCACAAAGACGAAAAAACACACCGAATCGAACCATTTCCATTTCCATTGAGAGTCGCCGTTGGTCCACTCATTAACACGTGTTTACGTAGCCAGTCCTTTGGATCTTCGATCTTGGCTCTTCGATCTTCGATCTTGAGGCGACGCCAATAACAAACGATAACTGCGCGATCATGGCGCAAGGAATGATCTGTCCAGGTCCATTCACCAACGATTCGAGTATTATTATTTTCATTGTTAATATTTGTTACACGCCTTTTGTTCTGGACACTCGGAAAAAAATTAACTTATGATAAAGGTAAATTAGTTACTAAAAATAATTGGACAGATATAGCTTCTAATTCTTGCAAGTTTACTTTTAAAAACTAAGAAATATTATTAAAAGAAAAATTAAAAAAATGGCTATCGAAAGGCCCAAAGGTTGCATGTCAAATGTTGGCCTATAATTCCCAAGTGCTTAATCGTCTTTTATAAAACTTTAAGTATCAACCAGTAAATCCTTACAAATTTACTATTTAAGTGAAACCTAAACCAATTATTAACAAGTTGTTTAAAATACAAAATATAAACAAATAAATATTTAAAAAATTTAGTAAAGTCTACAAAATGAATACCTTAAAAACCTTCTAAGAGTTTTTAACAAAATGTTTGTCAGCTCTCGGCATTTTTTTTTTTTTTACTGTATTTTCTGGGTGCATTCTGCATCTCGTGGCCTCTCGTTGATTGCCGATGATGAGGATGATGATGACTCAATGTACGGCTCCCGATCTCGATGGCCCGAGTGCTTATTTAGTGACTGGACGGGATCCGCGACTCGAAACTCCCAACTCGAAACTCAAAACTCGAGACATGAGACACTTCTGGCTGCCGTTTTGGTTGTTTGGGCTGTTTGCCCAGCCACTACAGAAAGCCAGAAAACCTGGCAGAGAGAGGGAGAGAAGACCTGGAGCCAGGAACTCGAATTGAGGAGAGAGGATGGACCCTCAAGTGGCGCAGACAATTCCCGGCTCCACCACCGCCGTCGAACTCAAGTGCAGCAAGATGACCAAGTTAATTTCGACGACGAGACGACGACGTCGAAGACGTTCTTCTCGCGTTCTAAACGGGCTTATCAATGGGCTCCCTGCTCTGGAGCGGGTAACTGGCAACTGGTAGCCAACTCTAATTGATATGGCTAAATGGCCGTCTATGTTGCAGGCTGGGCCCAGAAGGTGGAGGCCTAGAGAGACATGTTTCATGTCGCCAGCGTGTACGTGGCAATGCGTAGAATTCCATATAAAATAATTAATGAATGTCACAGCAAAATGTTTCGAGCGAGGAGCGAGTCCCGAGATGCGGTTCCACCAGCCTCAGCTCCTGATGATGATGAGGATGAGGCTGAGGTCTGCTCCTTCTGGTGGTTGGGTCTCTTCTCCAGCTCCTCCTGCTGCCTCTCCTACTCCTCCTTTCATTCTCGTATCGTTTTGCCAGCATTGCGCGCATATTTGGCGTCAATATTAAGTGAAACTGATGGATGCTTGAAGGCCCTACAGGCCTCCTAAGTACACAAGGAGAAAATGGAGAAGCTTGTCTAAGAAAGTTGAGAAAAATGTAGCAGGGTTGACTGAGTAGAAATTTTCAAATTAAAGGGAAGATGAAGATTGCTGTTAAATAAATGAAATAAAATGAAATAAAATAAAAATACAACAGAGTCATAGAAATAATTACATCATATATTCCACCAAACTATCTAGATTTTAATATAGTTTTCTTTATAAATTCTCCCATTACTTCAAGATAACTTCCTTTTAGTATCCTTTGTCCCGAGTGTAGTCCCGTCTGGCAGTCATCCAGGTAGGGCCCCATCTACGTCTGCGCTGGCCGCGCTGGCCCCGCTGGTAAAATGCGAAAAAATAATTTTGAAGCACACTGTGGCATGCAGCAAATGACAGAGAATGAAATCGTGAAAATATTTGCGTGTGTGTCGCATGGTTACTGTGACACTTGCACACACAAACCCCAGTTCAATGGATGGGGATGTGGCTCCTTCAGTCTGAGGTTTTGTCAGTCCGTCAGGTAACTCTCGGGCCCCAGCCCATTCGACTTGCCCTAAATGGATGCAAAATGGGATGCAACATCTCTCGAAGAGAGCTGGTAAAAATGCTTTACACTCCTCTTGTTGCCTGTGTTGTCTGCGTAGCAAATTTGTAAAATTAAACAGTCAACACGGGACACGGAACGGCACGGATCGGAACGGAACGGGTCTGAAGCGGGGACACGGGGAAGGAGGACAATCAAGTGAGGGCGAAAGACTGAACCATACTTCAATTAAACCAACTTCATTAAATTTCAGCTAACAAAGGCGTTGGCCAGGCGGGGATGGATTCGTACTGGATCCAGAGTCCTGGCAAAGCTCGTCATCATCAAGGCTGTGGTTGCACGTAGATACAGTTGTGGTGGAGATAATAGATATGGAAAAGAAGGATTATGTAATACGGAATTATAGGGATTTACTGGACTTATTAGAGGAATTTTTTAAAGGCGCTTCTAAGTTGTAATATTTTTTAACTGGTTTTCCGAAATTCTATTTTAACATTCTTTCGATATAAAAATGATTTATTTACGCTTTTCTTTAATTTATATTAATTTAATGTCTTGCTGTATTTCTTGTCATTATTATTCAAATATTTCCTTTGAAGGAAACGCCTTTTTGGTATTATTATTTCAACCTTAGCTGTTTTTAGCCTTAGACTGAATTCGCTTAGATTCTCCAGCCAAAAGCGGAGAGTGCTTGGAAATTGTCAGTAAATTGGCTCAAACAACAGGCAATAACAACAACAACAACAACAACAACAGCAACAAAGATGCCATCAGCAACAGCAACAACAACATTGAACAAAAGGGAAATTCCTCGTAGCAACATTTTACTTCGATTTCTGGATGTTTTGTGTTTTGTCAGCAGAAATTTGCTTATGCGAAAAGGAGAATGGGGCCAAAAGATGTTGGGCTAAGGTGAACCAACAATAAGAACAATGCACACAGCTTCAGATAGGTGAGAGAAGGAGGATAATTCAGGGTGAGGTTAAAGGAGAAGGTCTACCAAACACAAGTAGGCTACATATTAGGGGAAAAGCATGTGTAAGATTATTTCCTGTCTTAAAAGGTTATATTAGGTAATAAGAACCTAAGCCAAATATCGTAAGGTATATATAATTTCCTCTATAACAAATATAAAATAAAACCCTGATGAATTAGATACTTTATTTATATTTACTTTTCATTTTTTATTTCCTTTTAGTAATACTTTTCAACATGAACATTTTATTGGTTAGATATAGTAAACTATTTTAGTTAATTAATCTCAACAAAACATTTTGCAACACTTCTCTTATTCCAAATAACCTTATTTCAGTTTCGTTTCTCTCTATTGTTCATATTTATCTCGTTAGTTCATCGAACTTATTATACAAATCATACAATTATTTTTAGATTGTTTGTAATTATTTTTCATCATCAATTGATACTCTCAATATGTTCTTGTGGTCTGTAAAACAAAAAGTTCTCCCCTTTAGATATTAGTTAAAGATTTCATTTTATAGGCACTCACACTTACCCTGGGACCATCAGTTTATTTTTATATATTTTTTTCCTTATTTTTTTCTGACCCCACCAACAAGCCAGGCCAATTTCAATTGGCGGCGACAGAAGAGAATTCCCCACGAAACCGACGGCGACGGCAACCAAGCCCAACAAATTATCCCAGTTACTGCCCCATATCACTCTCACTTAACACCTAACAGCTTCCAGCTATCAAATGCCGAGGCAATCGATGAGACAAATCACATAAACGGGAAGCCACCCGAAAGAACCAATTTTCGTCCTCCTTGAACTCTGTGATTTCCCGGAGAGAAAAAGGAAACTTTCCGGGGCCAAATTATGCTGTTATCTTCATTAGGCCGACATAAGTGCAGCACAAATGCGCCACCCAAAGGAATTGGTCCTGGAAATGGAGAAAAAACCATCGATAGGACAGTGAAAATTGTTTATAGAGCACGGTCTGAGGAGCAGGAGGCGGAGCACAATGGTCAAGATGGGGTCAATTCTGTGTTGTTTTTCCAGGCCTTGTTTTTTGTGTTGTGTGTGCCGATACCATTCTTAACGCCTAAAATATCAAGAGTGTCGCAACGTCTTAGATATGGGGGCGTTTTGTCCTTTGAGGGTGTGGGAAAACAAGGATCTCCCCCACACATATGTGCAGTGTCAGCAGTTTTGGGTTCCTTTGTGTTGTTGACTCAAAGGAAATCACAGCCATGTTTTATTGGCTGCTAGTCCTTGCTTTCAGCTGTAATGCGTATTTGACAAATAAACAGTTGATTTGCCCGGGCAACGATAGCAATCGATAGAGCAGGAGCCACCAAGTAGTTAAGTTGTTTGATGCTGGTAAACAAGTAATCGCCAGGAGCGAAAGCGAACAAATCGCAGTCGGAGATGATATCCAGATCCCATCCGATGGCTGCTTAGTCGGGGATAAGCTCTCGGCAAACAGGTCAAAGTTGAGTTGTCCATGCATAGTTTTGCCGCATTTCCCCTCATTTTTTGGACTGTGTGGCTGGCACTGGCATCTCGGGCATTTTAAATTTACAAATTCCAGGCGTGCACATAAAATCAACAGACAACACTCAAGAATGGCCAGGAGGGAGTAGAGTCCGCCGGGAGTGTGAGTGTGTGTGTAGGGAATCTAGGCACACAGGGAGAGGTACAGAGTTTAAAATAAATTCAAGGAGGGAGTTACGGATTTTCTATAAATATTTCTAGGATAATAATAAAAAGATTTAAATTGTACAAGGCCTTTAAAAACAAAAGCTCAGCTAACATTTATCATTCCAATTGAATTACCTTAAAAATGTTTACAAAATTAATAGCTTCAAGCATTCAAAATTATAATAAAAATAATAGTAATACATTTATTTACAAATAAAAAAAAAATCTAAAACAACTACATTCCTAATATATTATTCATATTTTATTCCACACTGGAGAGTAAAGAAAGCCTTCACAGAAATGAAAGTAATAGGCAAAATTCCTTTCCAAAATTATATATCTTTTAAATAATATCCTTTATAAATATTACTCCAACATCTAGATATTTTTATGGCAGTGCATTCCGAGGGATATCCCTACACATGTCTAACAATGCCCTAACCTACAACAAAAAGGGCAGGGAACCCAGATCGCTCCCTTTCTAAGCACGAGGACTTTCCTTTTTTTTTGGTTTCGCCCTGGTCCAATATCGATTCGACTAGATGCCGAGGGCACCCCGACTTTTGTGGGCAATGCCATTAGCATGCAGGACGCATCCCAAGGAACGCAGCAACTTATTGATTGACACAACTTCCAGTGCGCTGGCATTTCATTTCGCTTCGTTCGGGGTCTTCACATTTTTTCGCCGAACGCCGGAAGCGCTGCTCAAGTTTTTTTTATATATTTTTATTTTTCTTGTTTTCACTCGTATTTGTTGTGCTTTTTGAAGGTTTTTAGGGGGTCCAGTGGCCTTTTTTAACTCGGTTTCTCTCTCTCTCTGATTGCGGGGCCAAAAACAATGAAGCTGCTTTGTTGCAGATTTAATGAGCATAACGGTAAAGGCTTTTGATGAAACAATACCAACTGAAAGGCTGAAAGGTTGAATTTAACAAGCAGTCGTAGATCTTATCGTCCCGTCGTCATATTCGCGGCGACAGTTGAGCCTCAGAAGCCTCAGAAGAGAACTCAGAAACTCAGAAACTCGGTAGCTCGGCAGCTCAGCAGCTCCGAAGATGTCAGCGAAAAAGGTGCAGACATCGTTCGTCTCGCAGACAGAAGACCAAGGATTGCGGAGGACTCTTGGTGAATCCAAGCCAAGGCAGTCACATAAATCGTCAGCTGTCAAATGGCGAAAAATGTCTGATCGGGCAATTCGAATGGCGTGCTGGTCTCAAGATCGGAAGTGCGTAACATCAGCAATTCCACAGAGGTGTACGGTGGCGATATTGCAGTTCGGGGTTAGGGGAATACAGGGGATCTCAGCCAAAGAAGTACTGCAGCTGGAGGCCAAGACACTTATCTTGGTCATATAATGCTTACACTTAGTCTTTGCTGGACTCTTTGGGTGTGGGGACTAGTGATGGGAGAGTGATTTTACTAGAACATTATTTTAATTATAGTTTTAGATAACAGAAAATATATAATAAATATTTTAAAGTCTTTTGTTTTTTCACAGAGTTTTTAAAATTAAATTATGGCTGTATGACACTATAATATTTATATATTTATAATTATAATTTACGTATGGCTACATTCTTGCTTATATTCCTCAATGGTTTTATGGAAGCATAGAAAAAGTGAACTATATAAGCCGTCTTCTTCCAATTTTCTTTCTTCTCCGATAGAAAGCATGGTCACACTTGCAACAATGCAGTGTTATAACACTATAAGTTTGCATGCGCAGAGTTCTTTCTTTCTAACTTTCTAATCTTTTAATAACTCTTAACCCAGTTTAAAATTATAAATTTCCTCCTTCGTGATCGTGCTGGTCGTGAGTCATTTACCATCACGACCCCATCCCCGGATGCTCTTGGCCGGCTCTTGGTGTCAAGACATGCGCCGCCGCTGGGAGTAGAGCGCGTGATTTAGTCGAATTCACGAACTTAATGAAGCCCTTTAAATCACGCAAACTTTTGCGCCACTTAGAAGGCGGCAAGGAGGCCGGCAGGAGGCCAGTGTCCCGATTGAGCCACAACAACTAGTCGCCAGGGCTCTGTTTGTGGGTTAAGAGGCATGCAAGATCTCATTAACACCACGCGGGCATAATTAAAGCCGACGGGGACCCCGACAAAAGCCGGCCCCAATCGCGATTGCAGTTTCCCTCCGAGAGCTCCGAGAGGTTCCAGCAGCAGCAGCAGCAGCAGCGGGCGGCATGCAAACCAAAAAGGCCCAAAGCGTGCACAAGAAGCCCCCGAAAAAGCAAAAAAAAAATACAGAAAAAATCGTAACCAAGGAGATGCAATCGAGGCAACGACCAGGCCGCAACTGGCGCTAAGTGTTGGCCTGTTGGCTTATAATGAGCAGGATATGCTCGAGCCCCAATAGCCGATGCCTCTTGTTCGGCGCAATCTTAATAGCCCCTATCAATGTTTGGGGCTACTGGGAGCTACCACGATGATCTTGGCCAGGGCCAGGGCTCAAGGAACGGGAACAATGAGCCTTGGGTGTCGGGGGAGAACTCCAAACTTTTCAAACTTGCCAACAAAGCCGAAGCCTGGGTTTTGGAATCATTCTCCTGACATTTCTGCTTGACGTACGCATTGATTGATCGATGACTGCAAGGACTTTGTGGCCTGAGTTGGGGAAATCGGACTGGAAAGAATTCTTTCTTCGCTTACCTTTTGGAACTTTGCTGATGTCTTGTCAATTTCTCGATTTTTGGGGAGGGAAAGTAGAGTTTTTGAGTATATATACTCCAAAATCGTTATTGAATCATAATTTAATAGGTTCTACAATAAACACAAATGATTATTATTCATTTTAAATTATTTAAAACATTTAAACTTTACCTATGATAAATACAAAAGTCCACTGTTCCTTTTCTTCATATTTAACTATAAGCTTAGTGTTTGCTAATAGTTCTTATACTTCTATAACCTAAAAATTAAATTAAATTAAAGTCCCTGTAATAACCATGGTAAATTAAGCAAAAAATAAAATAATTCCCTTACCTTTTCCCACAATATTTAATCCAAAACTTACCTGTAATCCCTGTCCCAAGAGCCAGCGATTTCTTTCAATTTGATAAGAAGGTAAAGCCACTTGTACCCCGCCTCCTAGAACTCCAATCCCTTTGAGAAATCACCTAGATAAGACAGTCGCATAAACAAGAAATCTGTATCCGTATCTCACTCCCCTCCTTTAACCCCGATGATAACCTGGCCCCCCAAGAAAGGAGAACCAAGAACCCCGAAGATGGTTTAACCAAAGCCAACTACTCGTTGTATCAGTTGCCCATTAATTTCGATTACCGCGTGGCAAGACACACGACCTGGCGGAAGTGCTGCTCATCGCCAGGCAAACACCAGAGCAACCGGGATTCTCGGGAACCTGGAGCACACAGGACCAGGACCCGGACTCGGACCCACTAATAAACGGACATTTGTAGCGCAATCAATTGCTTCGAAATTGTTGTTCACCATTATGCTCATTGTGCCCGGGCCTGCTAAATGGTTATGGCCTGTCATAAGTTGGCCAGGGGTGTGCCCGAGTCCTAGCTTCGACCCGGGCAATTCCCAAATGAATATGCAAAAGCAAGGAGGATACAGGGGCCGGAGCAGGATATCTCATGGCCGTTTCCGTTTGCACAATTATGTTTATTAAGAGAAAGACAGGAGGAAATGGTGGGGAGGGTGGGCGCATCTATCGTCAAAGATGATTTAGTCACTTCCGCCGGTTTGGGTTCGGGGTCCCGGGATATACTCTGGGGCGTGTCCTGAGCGTGGGCAGAAGGCAATAAAAATATATTAGTGCAATTACAGCCGGCGCTGGCTGGCACAAATACTAAACTCGCATGGCCACGAGCAGCAGACAGCGTTTAATTTAGGCATCCTTCCAGACTCCTGGTCTTCTGATAAGCAGACTGGGTATCCTTGAAATAATATTAGACACTATAGTATATAACTAACGCACAGAGAAAGTTTGTTCAAGGAAAATATTAACACTGACACCGGAAAAAAGGATTGAATATATAAAAAATTTAAATAAATATATAAAAGTATTCTTGGAATTTTATATTTTTATTCATTATTTATCCTGAATTTTTAGGGCTTCATAAAACAAAGAAAAAAGGATTTAATAATGTTTCGTTCTATACCTTTTCCAATATTTATATTTTCCCTAGAATATTTTCGCAAGGTTTCCCCCAAGATTTATTTCTGAAACATTTATCTCTTGTTAAGTAGATTTTCCAAGTGTACATACCGCCGCCAAAGAGTGCTCAAGGAGTATCGCAATTACCATTTCTTTGTTAGTATGTTTCATTTGTTTTTAAGCATTTCAATTTCTCGAGGGTATTTCCCCCGACTTCAGAGGAGTAACTCCCCTTCCGGTTGGCCCAGAAAATGCCTATTTATATGCCAAGGCTCGGGCTGATTAGGCCAGAAATTCGGCTGTCGATTTACGAGACATGCCGGCACTACTTACTCAGTTTAGTTTACAAGTTTCGGAGAAAACAAAACAAAATAAAACCGAACAAAAGGAGCTTAAGTTCGAGCTGGAGAGCCACTGGGAGATGCCTTCGCCGAGATATAGTAGACACAGGCAGCCGTTCAATTTGCCTAAATTGGCTCGTGTTAATCAGAAATCCGAAGAGAAAGGACACACAGACAGGGCCCGGCAGGACCTTAAAGCGAGGATTTAAAATTGGTTGGAGGCCGTAGAAGTGGTAGTGGTAGTGACGGGGCACGCAATAACCCCGCCGAACTGCAGACAATCAATCTTACTTTGCGCTTTAATTCAATTTCGATTGTGACATCTGCCTTTGGTCCTTACGCAGGCACAGGCACAGGCCCAGGCCCAGGCCCAGGCACGGCAAGAAGGAGCAGCAGCAGCAAGGACACTGCAGCCTTGTGTGTGCAGTTTCGGCAATGCGCCGCCGCGCTCAGGCGTGCCACTTGCAGGATTAACGACTGCGGCTGCAATCCGTTTGCCCATGTCCTTTCAGCTATAGCCTTCTTTTTGGGAAGCACTGAGGAAAATTAACTTTAAATAGGAAAATACTATTAATATTTCGGTGTATATCAAACACAAATAAAGTAGGAACAGGAACAAAAATAATTATAAATTAATTTAAACATTTCCTGTAGTAGAAAATCCCATTTAAATGTTTTTCCCTTGAAACCTACTTAATTTCTCCCAGTGCCCTCAATTCGCCTCCGTTTCGTTGACATTTTTTGCGTTGTTTTGTGTGTTCCTGGGTGTCCTCCGGAGTCCTGGGAGTCCTCCTCGGTGTCATGCGTGAGGGCAGCGACTGCTACTCAATTTCGGCGTGGCGACGGCGGCAACGAGGGCAGGCAAAAAATTGACAGTCGCCCAAAGGATATTGTGACAGGCATGCTCGGCATTGCTACGGTGACAGGCGCAGGACAAAAGGATGAAATCCGCCCGCCGAAAGGGGTGACCGGCAAAAGGATTTCAGCTCCTGCGGGGGAGCTCCGGCTCGCTGTACGCGTATGCGTGTGTGTCAGTTATTAGAAAGTCCACTAAACGATTTTGCCAATCGAATTTCGCCCGAAAAGGGGTTCACTTGACCGGAGCCGAAGTTAATCGGAAGTTAATACGCCCTGACTTGCCAGATTTCTATGTGTGTTTGTGCCGACTCACAATCGAAACTATTCCAGATGGAATTTTCATTAAAATCAGCTCATGACCGGGTCGACACTTTTTGGGGGCCGCAGCTAAAATATTTGCCGCTCCCTCGCGGAGAACTAATGAGAAATTCATAAGTTGTCCGAAAGCCACCCCCTAAGCCTCATGTCCTGTTTCATCCTGCTTCCCTCCCACCCGCGCACATTCGCGCCTTTTGTGATCGATCACAATTTCTGTGTACTTAATAAATAATTGCTAAATAATTATGCACGTCGCAGGCGACAGAGGATAGTCCAAAAAATATATATTCTCATCCAAGGCAGACTGGAGCAAACATCTGTCGCAAAAAAAAGGAAATGTTGGGCGAAAAAAATAAGGAAAAGTTGAGGTTAACAGAAGGTAAGCCGAAGGTTGGGTTCTCTTATAAATAAATAGTTTTACCGGAGCTTAAATATCTTTAAAATATTATAAGGAAATTAAAAATATATTAAACGAAATTTTTTATTTTTAGTATTATTTGTATCATTGTTTTTAACTTACGTAAAAAATAGGTATCCTTAAAGTGCATGTACAGCCTTAACCTGGTCATCTTAACCTTTAATAAAAAATAAAAAAATTATTTATTATTATTATAATTTATTTAAATGATTTTTAAAAATAAATATATGAGCAATTTTTCAGATGTTTTAAAATTTAAAGAAATGTTTTATAAATAAATCTTTACATTTAGAATGAATTATATATAGAACATATGCAATAATATTGTTTGAAATAAGCATGAAGCTTGTGAAAGTTAGCTTAATTAACTTCTTCAATAATTCTTAAAATCTCAGCTTATAAATCCAACCTTTATATAGGTTTTTGTACTTTTCCCCTCTAATTTTTGAGTACCCCAAATCGATTTTAATTACCTCATTCCTGACTGACTTTAAACCTTGTCACAACATAATAGTCATCGTCGGGGGAGCTGATCCCATCTCATCGGGCTCTCATCTAATTAGGATTCTCCAGTATCCCAGGACTCGGTCCATTGTCATAGTTATCATACCCTGTGGGTAAGGGCATAATGAGCCTGCTCCTGATGCCAGCGCTCTCCACTCGAGCACACACGGTAACTTGCGCAAATTTATTTGATAGCCTCGGGCCGGGAACTGAGTAGGACTCGCCAGGATCAGGGCAGGCCACTCCACTCTAATTTCGTGTATGTGCGAGTGTCTCTATGGGAGGATATTTTGGAGTGGCAGCAATTGTGCGAGGATTGCCAGTGTGTGCATCTTGGTAGTTTGACAAAATTACCAACACTTTTGGGTCATGTCGACGGCGAATTGCCGAATTTCAATCCTCATCGAGAGCATCTGTGCGGGATTCTTGGCCCGCGGCTATTGGCAGCCAATGAGCCGTGTCTCTCTCCGTCTCCTGTTGACACAAGTCCTTGATGGATTCGTATATCCCTGACATGCCATGGCTAGTGGCCGGCATCTATACTCGCAATTATGGTCGCAGTTTCCGAATCCGATTCCGTTTCTGATTATGAGCTGGAGTTAGAGTTGGAGCCCGGCAATTGAATATTTATGAAAGGCCAATGGAAACAGGACACCGCTACAGCTGTCGCAGGTCGCTGTGTTCCTGCTCCTGATCAAACAGCAAGTGTAATCAGTCGCCTTTTTTTGTGTTGTTCCTCCTCCACCGTGGCGTCGCACATTTTATTTGCTGCAAAATTCGATTGTCGCTGATCAAAGGCGAACGCACTTAAAAATGCTAAATTGAATTTGCCGCTACGACGCCTCCTCCACAGCCTGTCCTCGCTCGCCGGCCTGTCCAGCTTCCCGTTCGCCATGAACATTTTCCTGAACATTTTCCACATTGGTCTGGTCCGCCGCCGGTTTGGCTCGCTTTTTTCCCGTTTTTCGCTTGGGTGTGAAAAACACATTAAGACTCATTTGGGCGTCAAAATGTGTGGCAGGATATCAGCCGAAAATCCCGCAGGATTTTCAATTTGGCAATGCACAGACAAATTTTGGGAGACGGATGGAGGAAAAGGTATTTGAAGCTACAGAGAAAATGCTAATAAGCTTTTGAGAAATTTATAAATATAATAAAACTATAAATTGTAAAATTAAATTTATAAATAAATTTGCTACGGCTAGAACTTAAGTATTAAACAAAGTACAAAGAACACAAACACTTGAGGTGTCTTAGGATTCCCAAGGTTGTACATCCAAGCCTCCTTCTTGTATATAACCTCTTAAAACATGGCTAAAAATTCCAAAATATTTTTTAAAAATCCCCTTATTTTCTCAGTGCCATTTTCTCCCCGTGTAAAGCGAAATTCAAGCATTGACATACCGCTGACGAGGCTTGATTTTGCAGTGCACTCGGCCGCTCTGTTGTGCAATTTGGGCCTCGCCTTTTGAAGTGCCGCACACACAACACACAGCACAGAAACACACAAAAGTGCGTAACTTATAGCCCCGGGTCAAATTACACACTGGCACTTGCTTCGAGTGCCCATTAACAGGTACTTCAGTTCGAAGTTTCCTAAGTCCTGCCTGCGTCCTGCCGTCACGCAACCCCCTTCGGACGCCGGGACAAAACCCTTTGCCGGTCCGTGAATGGCAAATACCAGCATTTGGCATGGAACATCTACAAGATTTAACGCCGCCGTTTTCATTATTAATGATTAATGATAAGCACACCCAGATCCCAGTTCCAGAAAAGCAACCCTTCTGCACACGCTCTCTGAAGCTTTTGGCAAACACTAAGCGCCGCTTTTCGCGCCTTTCCACGTGATTAAAGGCAAACGAGGTACAAGGATACACAGGGATACGGGGATACAGGGATACAGGCTGGCGACATCATTGCACTCGGCGGCGGCAAATATCGCCACTTTCACACGCAAATGTACTTCGGGGCACAAAAGGGTTAACCCCGCCGCTCGCAAGAGGCGTTGCCCAAAATATTTGGCTCCGGTGGGTGGGATGCTCCATATAAATATATGTATTTGTATATTTGTATATATATATTTACACTCGCTTTTGGCTGAAGCTGGCTTTGGATGGTGGTTGCTTTTGCTCTTTGTGCCGGAGCGTGCGTTCGGTCCGGTTTGGTTCATTAGAGCGCAATGATTGCCCTCATTTGGGTTAATCAAGTGTTGATATTAGTTTTATTGTATTACTGCAATTGCGAATGGAAACGAAAGAAAGCCGGAAGTGTCAGGATGGGAAACATCAGCCGGAGTGAGCGGGGATTATCAAGAGACTTGGATGGGAGCATTGGCTTTGATTTTAAAGTGTTATATAGGTTTTCCCTTTAGGATACGGTTTTATTCCTTTAAGCTATAATTTAATCTTTATTATTTTTTAATTGTTAACTTAATTTCAGTATACTTTTGCATTTAATTTTATCAGTATCTTACTGTTTAAATAATAAATGAGGCTTCAGGATTATGTTTCAACTAAACTAAAAATGATCTTGCATACTTAAATCCTTCTTAAAATAAAGACTTTGTGATCTATTATTAAATATATTTTTATATATCACCTTTTATTTAATGTATACTATTTGATTATGATTTATTCATTTAAATGGTATAAATATATTTATAAATACACAATTATATATCAATTGTATGCAAAAAATAATATTAATTACCTTTTCTTAGCCTTTGTTTGAGAAGGAAGTGTATAAATACTCGTAGACTTTAAAACTTAATTAAGCAACCTTCAAACCACTAAAAAAATTTAAAAATTAAATTTTTATATATATAAAATAACTTACCAATTTATTTGCTGACACTGGAAAGCCCTGGACTCCTTTTCTCATCGCAGGACTCTCACCAATTGAGCCTCCATCATCATCGGCATTTGCCATTCGCAGCTCTTTTTGCCACTTACGCAGTTTTCCTGCCACCTTGGGCCTCCAAGACCCCTCTAGCTCCCCCCGTCGGATTCTGCACCCCTGCCTCCACCACTTACCCCTCTCGCCGAGCTTTGGGCACGCATACCCCTGGATCCCATACCCAATGCCAACTGATAAAAATTGATGCAAAATACGCAAAAAGTCGCGAAAATCCTCGTGGAAAAATTTCAAAATTTTCACAGCTGATTTCTCGCTATAGTGACAGATAGGTAGCGAGTGTGGGAATGGAAAGAGGATTCTGGCTGGTTGCTTCACACTTTTGCATATGCCTTAAAGCCCCCCCACCCGCTCCGCTCCTGCTCGTCCTGGAAAACCCCGGCACTCCGGCACTCAATGTGCATGGCATTATGTCCTCCTCTCACTCTCCCACTCTCTCCATGTTGCCGCCTTGTTTGTTTGCATTTGCGTATCATCGACGCATGTCGCGACGCCGCCATCCTTGGTCCTGCGACTGGTGTCCTGGTGCCCGTTTTTGGGTTCCCGTCCTGCGCCCGATTCCGGGACGCACTCACTGGCCACGCCGCTGGCCCCTGGCTGGTTCCCGGTTTGCTGACAACAATAATTCAGGCGAATTGCGTGCTGGATGGGAAATGCCTTTAATCTGTTGGAGTTGCCGACTGTCACGAAGCGAAATGAAATGGAAATCACACGCACTAATGGCAGAGACTGGGCTCGGCACTCGGGACTCTCCATTCCCCCCGTCCCAAGGATCCTAACTTGGTCCTGCTTAATGGCGGACTTTTTTGTTTAATTTTTTCTTTGCTTTTGACAGGATGAAGTGAAGGGAAAATACAGAAGCCGATTTGAAGAGATACAAATAATATATAGAAAAATGTTTAAGAATCGCTGCTTAGTTTTGGAATATTTATAACACTTATTTATATATTTTTGGTGAAGCTTCTATAATATTTTAAATGTTTAATGCTAGTTAAAAATGTTCTTTAATTAAATTGTATATCAGAAAACTAAGTATGAATATTTTAAGATATTCTAGGACATTGTTAATTGTTAACCTAAATATAAGACATAATTCTTCTGAAATCCATTTGCATGCTAAATTTTCTTTTTCAATAAGTATAGACTTTTTCCAAGAATTATTAACAGTTTTTATTCAACAGTTAAATTTCACATTCCTATTAATTTCCTTAAAATTCAAATTTTAAGCAGAAAAATATATCCCAAAAACCAAATTTTACTCTAACTTTCATACAAAAAACAGCCTCCCAAATTACGCCTTCCTTTCGATCCTGAAGCCAGATTCATGGAGTCTTTAGAAACCCTCCCTATATATGGCATGACATCAACTTTCACGCAATGTCTAATTCGATTTGTTCTACGCCAACACTTTCATAATTCCGCTGTCTATTACGGATACTCGTACCCATCCTCATCTTTTGGTCCTCTATCCCGGTCCTCATCTCGGTCATCATCCTGTCCTGTTTTCTGTCTTATCTGCCATCTTTTTGCGCTGTTGGTAACCTCAAGCGCTGTGCCCACCCTCGTCCTTGCTGCGGAGTGTTCCTTTTTCTGTTTTTTTTTTCATACACTTGCCCTGCCTGGGCTTTGGACTTTATCGCTCGCAATCAATCTGGCCCGGGCCGTTCGTATCTCAACTTTTGCGTTTTTCAATCTGAGCATTTTTACACAGGGGCTAAGTAAGTTCCAGGCGATGGTCGCCGCCCTCTGCGCTCAGTTTCTGGTCGTAGTTCTCCTCGCTGAATGTCTTTTTGGCATCGCTGTCACTTTCGCTGCCAGCAAGCTTTAAAGGTGGAACAGTGAGGGAAAAATTAGAGATTAATTTGGTTTCATATTTGCATAAATATTAAAGAGTTGCTTAGGGAAGGGAACCTGTTAATACATTAAGATCAAGTATAAAAGTCATTGATAATAGTTTAGTTTCAAATTTAAATACAAAGGATTTTTTAAATAATAAGGAAAAGGTTTCCTTGAAATATTAAAATATTATTAAGAGGTTTAACACAGTTGTTTTGCAATTTCCTTTCAATTTCGATTGTGTTCTATATTTTTCTCTTATTATTTCTCCCTGTGTAAAGCCCACAGAACACTGAGGGCCAAAATAGAGGAATAAGCTGAGGAGGAGCGACCCCAGAGCTTGGCCCAGCGGGAGGCCTTTTTTCCTGATGTCACAAAAGGATTCACTTGATATTCATCAACATCAGTGTCTGTCAAACAGTCAGTCAGAGAGCAGTCATTCAATACCCACCGAGAGCCCCTCCCGACCCGTTCCGTCCGAAAAATCCCCCTTCCAAAAACTGGCAACAACGTCCGTTACATACCGAAGTGTGCATGTCAAGTTTGGCTGTCGACTGTGGGCTGCGGCTTTGCCCGTCGCCCCGCCCACCATTTTTCTGAGTGTACTGTCCGTGTGGGTGGCTTGCAATTTGATGCAACACAAGAATAGAATAGAGCAACGGAACGGAACACAAGAATTATACGAGTGCGAGTGCGAGTTCGAGTACGAAGTACGTATGCATAATGCCATTGGCGTTGGCGATACTAATCTGATTAGTGTCAGAACGGAATAAAAGAGAGCAAAACCTGCAGACGGAACAGGCATTGACAGGCGGCTTAGGCCAGCCGGATATATATTTATGAGCGATAGAGTTGCTCTCGTAGCTGTCACTGAATGCTGCATAAATTTCGCAGAACTAGTTCGCAACGATTACGCTGGCGATTGCAATTGCAATTGCGAGGGCGAATCGAATTTCATGGAATAGAACTGGAACAGTAGTGGGTACACTTGTGATTGCCACTGGTATTTACTGGGATTTTATTTGGATTTTTTACATATTTTGTTGGAGTATAATTTCATAAAAATAAAAAAATATTTGTTAGAGAGGATAATTGTTATTTGATTAACATTTTTGTATTAAGGAAACCATGTTCGCACTTGCTTTAAAATTCTTATTTATTTATATTTAAATTAATTTATAAAGGAAAGCTTTGTATACACAATATTTATCATTAAGCTATCGACAGTATATGCCCGTAAATTATAGGGAAAATTTTTCTGAGAAAATCTACTCCAATTAATAGAGCATTAATTTAGTGTCATAACTCTATAACTACATATGATAGAATAATACTTATCTTTTAAGTATTAAATTTAAATATCTCGCATAAGTATTTTCTATTCTCCCTATATGCCTATAATTAAAGAAGTAAAATATTATAATAATATTAAAAGCATTTCCTGTTAGCCATAAAGAGGCCTCATTTTTTTTAATTTAAATTTTAAATACTGAATTCCATACTCCTTCATAAAGGATTTTCCTCTCGTAAAATATCCAATAAAAATCTCCTAATCCTGAGTGCAACTTTTATTTGCCGATGATAAAAAGCCTCACGCTGCGTTCAATTAAAAGGCATTTAAATCGGGGATAAGTTACACCTTCACCTTCAGCCCTCAGTTTTGGCAAGGACAACGGTCCCCCGTTGAGCTGCACCACCGCCACCCCTGCGGCAATCGTCTGGCCAGCCAGCCAGCACCAACTCCCACAACTCATTTCGCTGTGAGCGTCGTTTTAATTTAAAGGTATTTAAGGCGATCCATCATACGCGTATCGGCTGAAGAGACAGACAAGCCAGGAGGGGCGACCTCACTTCCTCACTACCTCAGTCGGCTGCAACCTGATATGAGTGCGGCAATCTGTTGGGCAATCGCCGGCCTCACTTGCTTTACTTACCTCCCCACACCCCACACCCCACACCCAACACCCACAACTCACACACCACCCACCAGCACCCAGGACATGCCTCCCCCTTTTTGGCAACAAACCCATCACCCCGCGGCGCATTATATTGGCCTGTCACAAGGGAGCAATTCGACGTCGCTCTGGCGCTCCTGCTGATCCGATCCTTAGACTGCAGTCCGATTCCGAATCCGAAAAGAAGCCGAACGCCGAGGCGGACGCATTAGTGGCGGCTCGCTTGCGTTTGACTTCCAACACTTCTGGGCAATTGTCCTTCGCGGGAAGTGAAACAGGAACAGAAGGCGGAACAAACGCCGGAACATAAAAATGACAGAAGAGTAAAGAAGGGATGCTCAAAAGCGCCGGCAAAGCGAAGGGATGGGTGTGAGTTGCACTGGGAAAAAATTTAGTTAACTTTAATTTAAAAGTAAAGTTTGTTTTTTTTAGAAAAAGATAGTTGATTGGCGAATAAAATTAATATATTATTTATGTATTATTTTATTAAGATTTTGCCACTTTATGAATACTTTGTTTGGCGGAACAGCTATCTGTGATTTAGTAAATAAATATTAATAAATATTTTGACCTAAAATTATCAGTATTCAGGCTATTATTAAATATATTAATAATACATTTCCTTTATAGAAGCTGTAAAGTTAAGAGTATTTATAGAAAATATAGAACTTCCCCTAAAATAATAATGTTCAAACCAAGAACCTATTAAATATAATTATTATATTACCAAAAATATTTAATAAATATATATAAATATATTTATTATTTATTCTAAGGCCTTTCAATTTTTCCCTCATTGCTCCTGCTTCAGCAAATTATTTTCTCCCAGTGCAGCGTTGACAAAAAGGCCTTTGCGTTTCATTTAGCAGAGCTGCAGTGCAGCCACCCTTGTCGTCAGTGTTCGCTAGCCT
The DNA here is from genome assembly GCA_018153105.1 of Drosophila rufa. NCBI lineage: Eukaryota > Metazoa > Arthropoda > Insecta > Diptera > Drosophilidae > Drosophila > Drosophila rufa. The sequence continues at coordinate 6,130,674 of JAECXS010000085.1, forward strand.
CGTGTCGCCTTTTTCTCGCGGTCTTAAAACGATGATTAGGTTGTTATTTTAATTTGCCCATTGATATAGCCTGCCGGCCTGCCTGCCTGCCTGACTTCGTCCTTTGTGGGGTGGCTCCTGGCTGACTGGTGTTGTTGCCTTTGTCTCTCCGGCTAGGGTGAGGGTGCAGCATTGTCAGCGTATTTAGCAGTCACGCCAAACCCGAACTCATACCCAAAACACGGAACACAGAGAATCCTGGCATCCGGGGATCCGCAACGAGCTTAACTCGTCTTGGGTTCAACTACGCGTAACGTGTCCGCAATTTGTCATCGATTTTGTATTGCCGCATTTCGGGCGTTTTCCGGGGTTGAGGTGGCTGTGCTACTCGGGGAGGCGAATGTTTTAAATTATACTAATTAATAAATTGACTTGGCAGTCAAATCATTTGGGCCAAATGTTGAATTTATTTGAAGACTTATTTCGCCTCGGTTTGTGGCAAATGAAAATTAATTTTGGGAATTATTTCTAAATCAGAGGGTATTTTTAAAACATTTTAAATACCAGTAAAAAAAAATAAAAATATATAAGAAACTTTACAACGATTATATTGGCTTTTGGTCCTTGCTGGTTATACAATTTATTTTATTTATTTAGATAAATATAATTTCTTGACTGCCCGAAGCAATATCCTTTATTTTAGTTAAACTTTTTAACAAACACTCTCTTAATTAATAAATTGACTTTCCAGAGACAAATTATTTCTCACAAATGCTGAAATAATTTGAATAACTTTTCCGCCAGCGTGACCTTGAAGTAGCTAGTCCTTTCGTGTTTTTTGCTGCTTAAGCGAAACTTTCTCGGTTTTATGGCACTTTCATAATCAGCGTAGTTTATTTAAATTTATTTTAATGAAGCAACAACAGACAATGGCAGAGGAGGACGGAGGGCGTCGGGTTTTTTGTGTGGGGGCTACGCAGGCGGAAATTTCATGCCCGAACGAATTAAACGCGCCAAAGACACGAAAGGGTTGCAAGGACACGTGAAGAGGATTTCCCCGGAATGCTCCGGGAACGGAGCAGAAGCAGGAACAGCAGCGGTGTTAATGCTCTCGCCGACAAGTGCCCCCGGGAGCTGAATGCTGAGCGCTGAAGGTCCTGCGGCCATGGAATGTCTGTGCCGTGAAAGGAGTAAATTAAATGATTAATACGCTTCGACTGTTGCCGGGACTGTTTAATTACCCCAACTCCCTCCGCCATTCGTTACGGTTTTACGCTTATCAGGCACAACTGTCAGCAGTCAGCTCAGTGTGCTCAGTGCTCACCGCTCATTAGAAGATGAGAGTCCTGCGGACTATTCAAAAATCAGCCTGCTTCGGGAGGAAGTACATGGCAAATGGGCAAACAAAAGAGGAATTTCTCCAACTGCAAATCAGGGGGACAGGAAAAAAGAAGGGGACACACAGGATACTGGAATACTGGACACTGGACAGGACACAGGAACCGGAAGCTGACCAAGCTGGCCATCAAGTGGGGGTTTCTTTTTTCTTCCTTTTTTTTGCGGATGACCAAAGCAAACGTTGGTTGTGGCCACCCGGTACAAAAGAGGACTCTATGTGTGTGTAATTTAGTGGAACAAGTTTCCCCTATTGAGGCAAGAAGGCTTAGAGACTGCTAAAGGTGAACTAGATCGGAGTATTCCCTAAATAAAATTCAATTTCTATAATAAGACTTTTATATGTAAATTAATGTATATATTATTTCTCTTAATTCCTAAAAAAAAATATGTTTCTTGGTAATAATTCTAGTAAATTGATTTTAAAGTAGTTTATTGTCTAGATTATCCAGAAACTGTATCAGCAATTATAGCAGAAATAATTGCATTAGTACGACTATTTTCTATATTTAAAATACTCTGAAAACTGGGACTCTTAGAATATTTACAAGATGCCTTAACCTTTGTTTTCTATCCTATTTAAAGAATACAAATATCCTGTAAGTTCCCGTAGCTTTAATTCAGATTTCCCTTCAGTCTTGGAAAATTTAATTAAATCGGAATGGAGACTGTTAAAGAACCAGTTCCGCTTCATCTCCTGAAATCTGAAATCTGGGCAGCATCGCAACTAAGAGCAGCCGGGGAAAAAAGTCCAAACACGAGGCAGGCACGAGCAAAAACAAATACTAAAAATAAGCGGACCCCACACAGTCCTGCCAGTCTTCCATATGGGTGTGTGTTATCCTCTGTGTGCCTGTGTGTGGGTGAGTGTGTATTACAACACTGGCTTGGCTGTCAATGGCGGATGCTGCCGACGCTGACGACTGCCGCCGACTGCCGGCTGCCAAATACCGCTGATGATGACGAGAAAAGCGGAATACAGGACGAACGCAGGACGAAGGATGGAGCAAAAATGAGAACGAGGACGAAAGCGATCCTCATTTGTATTCCAGACGCGTGTTGCAATGCGAGCGCAGCACGGAATGCTAACGAAGCTCCAGGACCCGGCACCGCCCCCTCGCACCCGCAACTCCCTCGCTGATGATGAAAGTGGGTGTGGTTGTGTGTGTGTGTGTGTAGGTCGGACATATATAGAGGACGTTGCTCGGCCACAGTTTTTGGTTTTTGTATACAAAATTAAAGTGCCGAGGCTAAAAACAGCTTTAAGTGGCAGGGTTTGGAGCGGGAAAAAATAAAGAAAATGCAGGGAACAAAATTAAGGTTTTTGAGATAAAAACGTAATATTTATTTCAGTTTTTAAATTTATAAAAAATGTAATTTATTTACAGAGATGAAAAAATATCCTTTTAGCTCTAAAAATATTTAAAAAATTAATTTCTCCTAAAATTTAATTTAAAAGTGTGATGAAAATATTTTTTGATAAAATATCTATAAAAATTTAAATGTTTCAGAGCTAAATAAAAAATATTACGGTTCAAATTAACAATAAATTGTTTAAAAAAAGATTTCATTTATAAATTCGAAGGTTTATGGAACCTCCTTAATTTAGAAATATTAAAATCTATATTTTAATAACGAGGTTTAAGAATTTGCAAACAAAATGAATTTCTTGATGAACAAAGTCCTTAAAAAAGTCACCAAAAAACTTAATCTAACAAAATATTTCCAAAGAATCAACTTTTTGGAGGCTAAAAAATTATATTTTTCTCGCAATTCTTTTTTTAATATATTTTCTTGGAATTTATTCAATAATTCCAATTCCAAACCAATTATTTATGTAAGTTTACCCAAAAAAAGAATTTTAAATGCAGTTCTTCTGTTAAAGAAAACCGTAAATAAAAATATTATTAAAACTCACATTTTTTTATTATTAAATTTAATATTTCTTACAAATAACCTTCACAGACTCTCCCTTTTTTTCTGTGCAAAATCTAGTAGAATGGTAACCAGGGGCCATCGCCAAGAAAGACAAAAGACAGAGAGTCCTGGCCCCGGAGGACCTCTAGCTAATTGAAAACAGTTATGTGCGTCATATTTCTTGAAAACCAAAGAACTCGTTGCGTGCTTTTGACAGGCGAAAGACTTTCGCCAAGTTTCGGGGTTTCTATTTTTTCCTTTGCCCCGTTGCCTTGCTGCCCATTTTCCCCATTAGCTTTTTCCTTTGTTTTGCTACTTTATGGCCAAAACGGCCATTTTGTGCCGCCGTTTCTTCGGCGAGCGCTGCCACTTAAAGTCTTCCGCGCGGAGTCTGCGCAGATTGGCGGACTTTTATGGGTCTTATCTAAGCAAATGGATCTCCTGAAGTGAAGCTCGCGCCAAAACAAAAATCAGCTGATTCCCAAGCACTCACATATATATATCTGGAGTGGAACGGCTCGGAACTGGGAGCTCGTAACTCACATTCAAATGCAAAACTCGTGCGAACATTTTGCGCCACTCTCGCTCTCTGTCTCTCCCTTGGTCGCTGTCCTTGCCGCTGCACATCCTTGCGGGGTGGCCGTGGCGGTGACGTCATATATCCAGCCCCCACCCCTTTGTCGAAGTCGATTTGTAATTCAAAATTTGTTTTCGAATAGATTTGCCACTGTTTTGGCGAGGCAGAGAAGCGGGGGGGCTTTTCGCTGCCGGAATTTCAAATTTGCTTATAAACCCATCTCGTTCGCTCACGCGGCGTATACTTGATATGTTTATCTCGCTTTCCATTTTTATGCAACAGCATCAGCCGTAAAAATTCAACAGTGTGTTTGGCGCTAAAAAAAAGAAGAAGAAGATGGGGAAAGGATACAAAAAAATATAAAGAAATCCTCATATGTATGTATGGAGAGGAGAGAAGTTTTAGGGATTATCAGGGCTGACGGGCTAACCTTTTTTCGGGAAAGATCTGTGAGTAGATTTTAAAAGAACATATTAAGAAAAATTTGAGGAAAATTAAATTGTTAAATATTTTAAATTATGATCAAACAATATTTTAAGCTAAAAAAAGTAATAAAGCAAATAAAAAAAAAGCAATCTTTTAAATACAAATTTTGAATTATTAAACTTATTTCTAAACATCCCTGACAGCTTAATTTCATATACTTCCAGATAAAATATTATTAACTCTTTAAAATGTGTCTTAATTTTTAACAAACAATTTTCAATAATAAATCTTTCTCTGAAAAAAAACTATTTTAAAATATATTTTTTTATATTTGTTTAACTTTCAACAAATGATTTAAACTGGTTTTCTTATTAAACTTGTAGTGCTAGGATGTTCGAATTAAATAAATACATAAATAAAAATGTTGAGATATTGTTGTTCTCATTTATTAAGAATCATACTTACCTTTAAAAATATGTAAAAAAATTAATTTTGTCAAGAAAATATTTATAATAAATATTGATCCCCTTTTCCCTTATATTTCTTAAGTTGCCATCTCTAAGGCGTACTTGGTGCTGTGTGTGTGTTCCTCCGAGGAAGGGCAAGGTTACGCGACACGCGATGACGCTGCTCCTCCGACTCATAAACTAATTTATGATTATTACACGAGAGCTGATTTTTTATGCCCCCGCACTCCGTACAGTGAACCCCTCGAGAAAGAGTTTGCCTCCTTACTTGCGTACTTTCCATTTCACATCTCTCCGGCGGGACTTTTATCCTGGGCGCACATTGAGGTAGATCACGAAAAGTTTTTATTACAGCAAATTCTCTTTCAGCTCATTTGTTACTTTTTTTCCTTTCACACACACACACACTCTTGGCTTTTGTTTATTGTGCAATTTTATGAGATGCCATAATTTGTTGTTAATATCGGAACATCGGCGGAGGCTCGTCTGCTCTGGCTGTCGCCGTCTCGGTAGCTCGGGAGAGCTCATCAGTGATGCAGACGAGCATGTGACCCAGTGATACTGAAAGTTTTTATGCATTTTGCTGCTGAATGCGGAGATGTCGATGGAGACGTCGGAGCTGATGATGGCGCCCAGGGATGGGGAGCAGGAGGAGGAGGAGGATATGCAGCCTTGCTCTTGACCTTAGACATTTGCATGAGAGACCTTACGGTTACGGAGGCTCAACTTTGATGGGTAGGAGAGGCTTTAAATAAAAATAACTTTAAAGTGGATAACTAAGTAGTTTTGAAACAATTTAAAGGATTTCCTTTTTTTTTAATTCAGTAATTAGGGAAGGTCCTCGCTTGATCTTATGAGATTTGCAGAGAAGGGTGCTGATTTCCTGGAGAGACCACCTTAAATTCTTGATATTTGCATAGAAGGGCGCTTATTTTCTTAAGGGTTTGGAAATAGTATTAATATTTATTATTATTAGAGATAATTATTTTAAAATAAAACTATTTATAATATAAAAGACTTTTAGTATTTATTTCCCTGTAAAATTAAATAAGAACAAATCTTTAAAAACTAGTAAGAGTCCTCTACCCTTTTTCCTTTACCACAAAAAAACTCGGAACGCAATGCAATCAGCAAACTTAACAAATTTTCCGACAAACCGCCGGCATAACTTTCCGCCAACTATAAGGCGACTGCTGCTCGCAGGACCTCATCGATCATAATTTCCAACTGGCTGTGATTTGTACCACCGAGAGTCCTTGAAGGAAGATGGAGAGACCGAAGCGAAAGAATCGCCGAAAGAGACGGGGCGAGAGCGTGAAAAAGGCGACAGCCGCCACTGCCGCGGCAGCAGAAAAGCGGAAAATGTTAAAATAACGCGCTAACTTGGTTACCAAGTTTGCGCATTTTTCACTCGGTTTTCTCGCTTTTCCTCCTCTCGCTCGAGCTCCCTGGACAGCCAGCGATTCGACTCGCATCTCTGAGGAAAATCAAGGGGAGAAAGAGAATTGTGGGGGCCAGTTTTTCCTCTTTTTTGTGCAATGTGGGCAAAAGTTTGCCGCTGCTGCCAGAGCGTTTATGCAAATTAGGTGCAAACGCATGCACAGACAGCGCAGCGGCAGCGGCAGCGGAGGAGAGAGAGATAGACAGACATTATCCTGGCGCAACTTTCACTGCAGACAAGGTCTGGCAGGACCTTTCTTCCGCTGCGATTTGTACCAGCCGAGCGAGAGTGAAGTGAGATCAGGAATCGCCGAAATGGCAGGCTCCATTTATTCGCTTTCTGAGTGGGATCAACTGCCTCGTCATCAAAGGAAATCTATTACCCATTGCTTATTATTTTTTGCAGCTATTTCAGTTAACCACAAATCAGGAGCGTATATATATTAACAATCGAGGGAAACTACTTAGTTAAGTGGATATAAAAACAATAATAAAAATAAAGAAAGTACCCAAAAATGTAAGTAAACTAAGTAAGAGTGTAGATTCAATAAGTAGGAAATATTTTATTTTTTAAATAGACAGCGTACAAAATATTCTTTATTATTTATTACTTTAAGTTTAAGGTAGTATTTAAAGTTTCCACAAAATAATTATAGTTATAAGCTAAGTAAATATATTATGCAATGTATTCAGTGGAAAAAATGAGCGCTTATCATATTAAAAGTAAGAACTCTTTACATTTTGTTATATTCTTTATAGTTTTTAAGATGTTCCCTTTAACAATTAATAAAAACTCTTAATAAGTAAACTATGAAAGCTACATTTATTTTTTTCAAAAAAAGCATTACTTCATCACTAATTTTTTCCATACATAATTTATTTTAATTCTCCAACTTAAGGCCCTACCATTTCGCTCGAAATAGTATTTATTTACGAGTTTTTGTGTGGGTGCCTCGAATTGCATTTCGCTCACTCTATGTCCGCCTATCAATTCATCATAAAATGAGATTTATGACAAAAACAAAGGCCTTATCGCAGACAGTATTTATGTAGACAGGTTGCAATGACTGACCCGACCCCCTGGGCCTCGTCCTGCACCTCCTTTGCCACCAATGGAGACATCCTGACAGACAGGCACGCCAACATTCACCCGAAATGACAAAACCCAGACACAAATACACCCAACACACGTCCTTCGATGCCTTTAAAGCGGTGATAAATCGATGAGAGTTTAAATTTTGAAGCTATTCTGCAGCTAGGCATAGGGCCACATCAAGCATACGCCCCGTGGCGGCCCAAAAGCTTTAATTAACTAATAGAAGAAGAGGGAAATTATCAAAAGAAAAGAAGAGGCAGGATGAGGTGAGCTAAAGGGGCAGAGGGTGACTTTACATACCTCTGCACCTCAATGCCCAACTAGCAATTATTTATTATTTCGGCGCTGCTTTTGTTTCCACCAAGAAAAGGACGTGCTGAATAAGGAATAAGGAGCTGCAGAGCTGGGGAATCGGGGAAGCGGAACACAAACACAAGAAAGAAAGCAAAAACTGTGGCATGGGGGGCGGGCAGGGTGATGGCAATACGCATGCGTCCGATATCCTGTTGCTGTGGCAACCCCCACATGGACACACTAACGCACGAACACACACTCCCAGGAAGGACACCCAACGCAATATTTGAATATTCACGCATACCATAAACTAAATACAGGACGACGTCGGCGGGGTGCAAATACGCGCTGGCTGGCTGGCAGCTCCCTTTTCTGCGCCGGCAGGACTCTTCGGTTTGTATTTGTTTGTTATTTGTCGCCGCACTGTGTGTGCGTGTATCTGTGCTGTGATGTCCTTTCAACCCCCGAAGCAGCCAGCGCACGTTCGTCTGGGCTCCAACTTTGCCCCCCATCCATTCAGCTCCTCCTGCCTCCCTTCATCGAAAAGGTATATTTAGAGTCCCGGGGGGCGAGGTGGCTGGCTCTCCGATGTTGCCATTTTGTGCCGGAGATTCCTTGGACATTGTCGCCAAATAGAAAAAATCCTGTGCGTGTGAAGGATATACAAATGTCGGTAAACGTACACAGGAACCGAAACTTGGTACTTGGGTAGCTTTAAAAATTAATTTGTAATAATTTTTATAAATCTACAAAGCCCATTTTATTTATTTAGTTATAAAAATAGGGATTAATGTCTTATCTACATTAAAAACTTTAAATTCTAGCCTTTCTTAAATTTTAAAATGTATTAAAACATGTTATTCTGAAGGAGATCTTCCCTAGCTCATCACATTTCTATAAAGATATTCTACATTTAGATTTTCTAAATGCTAATTGTTTCAAACTATAATTATTTTACCATTCAAACATTAGGTACAACCCCCTTTTAATTAATTAAAAAATGTATCTACAATTAGTAACCATTTTAAACTCATTAATATAAATACCAAATGGGTTTAAATGTATTTTATAGCCTCGTATTTCTTCCTGTGTTTATATTGTACACATATCTTTATATCGACCTTTTCAATTTCCATTTCCATATGTGCAATTTCTATTAATTGCCGCTACATTTTGATTAGAGTAATTGATTTCTTGTTTTGTTGTCGCCCATCAATCTGGCAATTGTAAATCATTTCTTTTTTCTGCTCGCCGTTCGCCACGCATTTTTATCGATTTGTGCTGAATATAAAAAAAAATACGAAGCAGAAAAAATGAAACGCATACGAGCTTGTGCGAAATGGTTAGGATTGACGGCATTTCGCAGGACGGAGGACGCAGGCAAACACAGACACAGGACATGGATAGGCTGGCCGAAATGTGTGCAGATTTCTATCTGCATATGTATATTCATATGCCGCCTGTGAGAGTGTGTCTGTGTCTCTACAAAATATGTGTTGGACGGCAGGACACTAGAGAGCAGGGGCTGACAAATAATGGGGGATTCTTTAGGGGAACAAATAATAGGAGTTTCAAATAAAGAATAAATAATGTAGATAGATACAAAATATATATAAATAGAGCAGAGATATATGTTATTTTTTCCAATTTCCCTCAACTATATTTTCCTCTTAACAACAACTGCATTCAAACACTTTTGCTTTAGTCAATAATTAATAATAAATCGCTGATAAAACTCCGAATTCACTAAACTCACACTTCAAGGCATTCCGATCTTATCCTAACGACATTCCACCCCCTCTGCGGAGGGCCCCAATAATTTCCCCGCCCATGTTATTAGCCAATCGGTCGGTTATAAACTCGCATATTTCAAGTGCCGGGCCATACATAACCACATCAGCACACACGCAATCCATAACTGTTTGCCGCCGTCGACGCCACCCCCAAAGGATTTCCCAGCCCAGCCCTTTGCCACCACCTCCACCCTGCGTGCTACCTTGTATTTCGTTATCAATAAAGCGAAATTTAGTTTTGATTTCGTGTTTGTTGTTGTTATTGAAATTCATTGAACCAATTTTAATATTTTATTTGTTGCAGCACGCACACAGGACGCAGGACGCACAGGACTAGGTGGGAAGGACACCCGACTAACGGCATGTGCAACCCTTTATGTGTGGGTAAGTATTTGCATGCGTATGTTCATTTATACTCTTGTGTGTGCGGACACGTGTATGTGTGGCTATTTCCGGTGGACGCCATTGTCGTTGCTCTTGTTCTCTCTTGTGTGTGTGTGTGTTTTTTTTCTGTCATAATAGCGGCCTCTGTTTTTACTCTCTCCCCTCTTTTTTTCGCTCAGTGTATGGATGTGTGAGTGTTGTTTCTTCTGGCTTTTGTTTTTGCCCAGTTTCGTTGTTGTTTTTGCGCAACGTAACCAAATTTGAATATTTTTTTTGTTTTGCGCCCAGCAAATGGATTTTTTTCCACAGATTTTCGATGCCTTTTTTCCTGGCCCTTGTGTCTCTCTTTAATACCTTTCATATTCGTACAGTTCAAGAGTATATAGTATTTGTGTGAAATAATATTTATTTTGGGTGAGAATGGTCATGTCCGTTTGTCCGTTGTGTCCGCGAAATGCCTTTAAGAGCTTGTATCTCGAAAAGTCCTGGAGCAAATGGGTTTATATTGATGTCTCTATAGGATGTCATCTTATATCCTGTATTCGTAAATTTTTAATAAGTTGTTGTATTTGGCCATATAAGACTTATACGTATATGTCCGTTTGTCCGTTGTGTCCGCGAAATACATTTAAGCATCTATAAGTCGGTTAGAATTTTGATTTTAGTTTTATATTCTCTTACAAAACTCAAGCCCCCGCCTTAAGGTCTGCGTAAAATTGATCTCAAGTATAGGAAACACTGGGTATTTCATAGTCGGTACTGTTTTCCTTCCTTCTTGTTTCACTCTTTATCTGTTTGTGTGTGTGAGCTTGTGCTCGTATCGCTTTGTTCGCCTCGCTTATGATACCGTTATGATGTATTTTATTGCCACAACAAAACCAAAGCAACGCCACTGCCACTGCCCCGCCCACATTTCCACGCCGCCTCCCGCAAAACGGAAACCGGCGACATTGTAAATTTTCTGTGGCCTTTTTTCCATTTTTTTCCCTCACTCCTTTCCTTTCCGCGGGCTCGGGGAGAGCCATTATAGAAATTCTGTTATTCCTATTCGGTTTTTGTATTTTTTCGGTTCCCTTTTTTTTATTTTTTTTTTTTTGGATCCATGGTCCGAGCCTTTTTGTAATTGTTGTTGTCTTTGTGATTTGATTTAATGTTGATAACAATAACAGCAACAGCAACGGCAAGCAAACAAATACATGTATAAATAACCCCAAAACTTTAGGGAAAAATATTCGTAAAAAATATATATATATAAATTTTAGGGAATAAAAAAAGGGGAAAAGGAAAAAGGAGGAAACGCAAAACTTTCTTTCCAGTTCATTGGGAAAAGTTGCGGGCGGCAAGGAAGGGTTGACTTTTATAGTTCTGTCCTGATTCACTTTGATGGCCCTAATAACCGAAGCTTAATGAGCATAACAAGTGGCTTGTCGGCAAGGATTAAGCACCGCAGGACACAATCGCGGGGTGTGTGTGATACTGTGTGCTTTCTCTATGGTTTTTCTTCGCTTTCTTTCTGCGCGGTGCGTGCTCGCTAAGTCAAGTTGTACATTTTTATTATTTATTATTTGACATTCAGCGGTTTCTCGTGTGTGTGCAGCCAGCTTGGGTTACCTCCAGCTCAAGCTACTCGTAAACACGCAAATAGTTTGATTTACAAAAGTAAACAAAAAACCCCGTGTTCTAAGACTAATGAAAGCACGGATTTGGTGACTTCTGGGGAAAGTTGGAATATAAAAAGGTCTTTAATCAATGTCAACGAGAGGCAGTTAATTTATTTTAAATTAACATTAGGTATTTACTTTTAAAAAGGTTCTGGAAAGTGTATATTTAAATGTAATAAGGTAGTTATTTTATCCTGAGATTATTCTCTTACCCTATAATCACTGCTATCAAAAGCAATCATTTTATTGCTTTATTTCTATATACTTCTTAATTTTAAGATACTTAAAATGTAAACTTAATGGTAGACTTTTCCCCCAAAAGATACTGATTCCTTAAAGACCATTTTCTTTTCCCCAAAACCACCCAAAACTTTTAAGTCTCAAATCCCCTCGTTGTACAAAAATCCCATAAAATCAGCTAATTTAACGAATTGAGCGCACATGGGTTAAGGGCGCCTTAAAGCAGCCGCATTTCGCATCCTGCTGCATTTTGCCAACCAAAAAATACAGGAGAGTGGGGCAAAAGATACTCATTTGTTTCAGTGTGTCTGTGTTTATGACTACATGTGTGTGTGTGTGTCGGCGTTTATGTGTGCAACAAAGCAGTAGACAATGCGTAAGGATGCCCGAAAAGGATATGCGAGACTCTTGCACAGACAGCCGAGAGACAGACAGCACACGCACACATACATTTAAAATTATGCAAATTTTATTACGCAAACTGCTGCGTCCGTCGCTCCTCCTCCTCCTCCTCCCTGGCAGCCTGCCTGCCTGCCTTCGTCCTTGCTGCAGGAAGCGAGTCTTACACTCGCAGTCAGCGGTGGGGGCGCTCCACACAAAAAAGGACCTTACACCCGGAGAGTCAGAATGCAATAAGCAATTGCAGGACATTCACTACACACAGTGCAGGACGTAGTCGCAGGATCAAGGCAAGTGGGCAGTGGGCGGACAACAACAAAGCCTGCTTCTTCGGTCTTTTCTTTTCCCTTTTTTTTGTGCCTTTAAATGAAGAGCAAAGCTTTCATTACGGGCAACAATGTTAAAATTATTGAGCACAAGCCAAAGTAGAAGAAGAACTCGAACAAGAAGCAAGGAAAGAGCGGTGGGGAGAGAGGGGATATTTCCACAAGTACACAGGGAAAAATAGTAATTATAAGTTTGTAAAATCCTTAAGGAATTTTAAGAAATTGTAATAATAAAATGAAATATTGTTTCTTGCTTGAGATAAATAAATACATAACTATTTTGGTATTAGGAAAATAATTAACATATTTTATCCCAAAACCAAACTGATACTTTGTCAAAGACTAGACAGTTATTTCTGACATAGTCTGTGATCGTCATCAGTACCCTAATGCTGCTTTATCTAAATATTCAGCTAGACCTTGTTGGGAATTCTAGTCCAAAACAAGCAATAGGTACATCGATACAGGGGCCCCTCAGGTGCTTTGGGCTTTGTTAATTAATAAACCTTAATCAAAGCAATTCCATATATTTTCTGGTATCCTATTTTCTCGCCGTGTACCAAACAAATGCACTTATTGCTGAAAAGCAACGCAGTCAGCGTGAAAATCGTCAAGGCGGCTTTTCGTTCCGTTTAGTTTTCCCTCCCCTCGTTATTGTTGTTGTTGTTACTTTCAGCTGTTGTTGTTTTTGTTGCTTTTGTTGAGCTGCCGCTGTGAAAAATTACCAAACGGAAATGCGCCTACAAGGCCGACGCTTGCCCAAAGGAGTTTTTCCGATTTTCGCAGCCCAGAAGGAGCAGCAGCAGCGGAGAGCAGCGCGCCAAGCGAGTCCTGTGAATCCTGCGGAGCGGAGCTTCCGACAAACCGACTAACCCAAAAATCAAATCGCTTAGCAAGCGCGCCAAACATTTTCCGACCGGGGAAGCCCGGAGAAAAACCGAAGAAAAACGTAGGAAATCGTAGGAAATCCAAGTGACAAAGAGAGCAGCGCCAAAAGCCGGTGGAGCAGGCCGTGGCGCCACCTATCGGCCATCGGCGTATGATAGCAGCCATTTTGTTTAGTGTCGTCCCGCTTGCACTTGAGCGGCGTGTATAGCCCCGTCTCGCTCATTCCAGCCACCTGCTCACTGCGACTGCGCTGCGCTCTGGCAACGCCCACTCTCTGAGCGGCGAGCGTGCGCACTGGAAGTGGCAGAGCGCGAACGACGGGCAACGCCCACTGGACGGACGGAGGTGCGAGGGAGACGGCCATAGCCGGTGCCGGTACTTCCAGTCCACTGGAAGGTCGAAGAGCACAAGGTGCTCACTCTCTCGCTCCCGTTCGCGCCCTCTCTCTCGCTCGCTCTGCGATTTTCAACATTTTCAAAGCTTTTGCGAATGTGTTGGTTTTGTTCCATTTGAAAGAAGCGCCAAAAAACCCCAGTGTTTCGCTCAGAAATAGTTTAGTTGTATGGAATTTAGAATCCAAAAATGTTTAAAAATTAATCAGGGGTTTTTGTGGAGTTACGGAGTTACTAAAAAATAAATTCCATGTTTGTAATTAGTAAATAAAGATTAATCTCTTTATATTGAACTTATCCTTATACTTTTAAAGAATCTATTAAAATAAATCGTTTAACTCTAAGAAGTTGGAAAATCATTTAAATATAATAGAGGTCTTAGGTATTTTTACTTCATTTTTCTTACTAACCTGTATTTTATTTGTATTTCCTCTCCAAACATCTAAGACTTATTTTCCTTTAACTTAATTATATTATCAATTCTAAATTCCTTAAAACACAAAACTTATAAAACTTCTCTGCCAATAAGCTTTTTCTGCTGTAAAAAATTAATTTAAAATTTGTTCACAATAGAAAATACTAAGAAATATGCGGAAAACTAAATTTAACGATTTATCTTAATTACCAGTTAGGGAGAAATTACTTAAGCCTTAGTTTTCCTGGTTTTAATTCCCCTTTTAGAGGTAATTGGTAATCCAACTTATATCACCGGCAAATAAGTTAATCCGCTGGCTCAACAAACCTAATCTAATTAGCATGTGTCTGATTTAATGAGCACTTTGCATGCCAATGGAACAGTGACGAGTATCTGAGCATAAAAAATGAGAAATGCCCGCGATCAGCTGGCCAGGTAACTGTACTCTCTCCGCATCAGCTGTCGATCAAAGTCTCTCGCCTCGCTCTCCCACCGAAGCTCACACTCTCGCCGCCGCCACACTTCCGCTCGCGTCTTATGCAAATTAACGAGTATTTCACTCTCGACCGCCGCTTATTATTCATTATTTGTTTGTTTTAATTTAATACATTTTTGCGCGCAATGCTGCTGCTGATGGCTAAGTGAAGAGGCAAGAAGCCGCCAGAAGAATTAACATAAAAATGCATTGAGCGACTTTTACTTTCAAGGTGATCATGTGTCTGGGAGAAGAAGAAAAGAACATAAGAAACGGCTGCGTCACTTTATAATTACCAGAGAAGAGCCAGAGAAAAACAGGAGCTGGAAAACGGGGAGAAAACGAGCGCTAAGGATCTCCCCTTGTTCTAGGCAGGTGCAAGGGCCGTGTCCTTTGGCCGTGGCATATCAATAAACCACTTAGAGGCCGAGCGAGAGATCCTTATCGCGGATCCTTCCCCGGCGATCCAGCGATCCGATCCGTTACATTTTCAATTTCGCCGACGTTACACGCTAATGAAACTCTGTGAACTTGACCGTGGCTATCTTGGCCAAGAGATCTCTTCTTGTCTATCTCCGTGGATTCGTGGACTCTCCATTAATAAAAGTCCCCTCCCCACCTCGGCCGGGCCAGGGCCCTTCCTCCCTTAAAACGCTCCAGTAAACCTGCACATTGCACTCGGGGGTTCACGCTCTTCGCTCCAAAAGCGATCCGGTTATGATACGCTCCTCTGCATATCCAATTCCCGACAAACTCCACAAGTCAGTGTGCACTGCAGCGTGCCATGGATGCCACTCGAAATGGCCCAGAATGAAATGGCCAGGCTGAAAAGCCAGCAGCTAATGGCTGAAGTTGTAGGCGAGCTGGGAGAATGCCAGAGCCGCAGATAAGGAAAGTTATCCAATTAAAAATGGAAGAGATTTGTGCCAATCTCGAGACATGCAAGGTGCTTGAACCGAAATAAAGACAATGGGGTTGCCAAATGTCTGGATTTGGATTACTCTTTCGGGGGTTATTTTCTTTTAGTAGAATATGATAATATTTTTTAATATTTCAGCCAAGAACTCCTTTCTATAATATCTTAATATATCTAAAAGCCAAACAGAAGTGACATCCGCTCTTTTTCTCTTGCCTGACATATATTTCCCGAGGCCTAACACCCATTCTCTTCCCCATTTCACTTCCCAGGCAGGCGAAAATCATAATAAATTCAGCAGACAAAATCTCATTTTCTAAGAATTATTCACTCGAATCCATTACTCATTTCCCATCCGCAATCTGTCGGGCGAGTGCAGCCGGCTGAAGACTGCAGAGACGTGACAGCGGCTGCCAAAAAGCGGCAAACTCGGATCTCAAGACCCCAAAACAGATCCGAAATCCGAGATCCAAAACGCACCCACGACGACGCCGCGACGGCCCAGAATAGTGCAGGGAAACCCAGAGTGCGATACCTGTGAACTGGTGGTATTATAATCCGCAAGACATGTGTGAATTTGCCGCCCTATCGGCGACTCGAGATCTTTTCAACTCCGGCGAGTTCCATCTTCCCCCGCCAACGGGGAGCTCGCTCCTACAACGAACGAGCCCAATTCAAAGCTCTCTCGCCGCGATTTCCCACAGTCGATCAACATGAAATGAAAGATATGATGGGATATTTGACAGTTACGTGATTTCTTTCTCGGCTCGCATTTTGGCCTGATGTTCGCTCCGAGATATTGCTACTTTCTCAGCCTTTGTTGGCTTCTTTTTCTGGTTTTTTAATAATTCGCGCAGTTCCAGGTGGCGCCACGCGGGGATTTAGTGAGTTCACAAACCCGAAAATCAAATCCCAACGAGCTCCACTCGCCAAGGACATGCGTGAAATGGAGTCCCTTCCGCCTGGCTAAAAAACATCGAAGCACTTGTGGAGTTTCAGGGGGAGTTTTCGGGCTTTAGTCTGCTTCTATTGCTTTCCGGGGGCGGACGCAGCGAAGCGATGGCATTAGGGGTTGCAGGGGGATGTTTCAAAAATGTTTTTGAATATTAGAAACAATTAGAAAATATTGTAATTTTTTTGTTTATTTTAATATTCAAATTTGTAATATATCGAGATTAATATTTTTATAAAAATAGAAATACTTATTCTTAACTTTATTTCAAATTTTTTTGTAAAGGGTTTATTCTCTTAAACTCCACGTATAAAATATACTATACAAATAGTACAAAATCGAATTAGCTAAATAACCTTCGTTTTATTGTTTGTTGTTTAAATGTATTTCCTTTTTTTAATTTGTTACTGATAAAATCGCTTTTTCTTTAAATGGTAATGATATGTAAGTCAAATGTTCCGCAAAATCAAGTTGAATGCATTCTTTTGTAATTTATCAGACCCGGTCTTGAATAAATAAATTATGTATCTAACAATTAAGATAATATAACAAATCTATTATTATAATTATAGTTTTTCTCTATTTAATAGTACAAGCTCTGCCTCAATTTTAAATACAAATATTATTTAACCGAACACCCCTTCCTTATTGGCTTTTAAGCATCATAATTACCAGATCACTAACCAAATAAATTAAACTGGCAATTTTTACAATTTGAATTACCACTTCAATAGGTTTACAATAATTAATGAGCTGTAATTAAATTAACCACATCACTTGAAAGTCCCTCGGGGTGATGGATTAAAATAAATAAATTAAAATAAAAAATAATCAGAGCCGGCAAAGAGCTACAAAAACAACAATAGCCGCAGCGCAAACTCAAGCAACGGGAAATTGCAATTTACAACAGGCAACCAAAAACAACAAAGCCATCAACAATGTGAATAAAAAAAAAAAAAAAAAAAAGATGTGTAAAAAATAAAACTGCACAAACAATTTTCAGTTGAGCGGCCATGTAGAAATTTGCAATGGTGGCCAGACAACTGCGACTGCGGATGTTGTTGTTGTTGTCGTTGTTGTTGGTGTAATTGTTGTAATTGTTGTTGCTATTGTTGCATTTGTTGTTGGGCGTATCAGGCACACAATGAACAAGAGCAACAACAACAGCACCTGTGTATGGCAACATAATGAACACACACGCAATGGGAAGCTCAACAGATGCAGTCGCCCCATCATCATCATTTCAAGAAAAACAACAGCTCAAAAAGAATAATAATTACAAAAAATAAAACCAGAAAAAATGAGCAGCCTACAAATCATCGAAAAAATCCAGACAGCCAATTGGAAATTCCTATGCAGAGAGGGAAAACGGGTGTAAAACTTGATCAATTAAGAACATTATTCTAAGGAAAGAACGCTTTATTAATTTAACTTAAATATTGAAATACATTTTATAAGAATTTATCATTTAAAATAATCTTAAAATTTGGAATATACTAAATTATAAATCTGAGCTTTCATTGTCAATACCTAATATATTATACACATTTTCTAAGTATCTTGATATTATCGATATATCGATTACCGGACTATCCATTTTTCAAAATAATATTATGATATTTAGCGATTAAATTAATCAAAGTCCCCTCTCGATATAAATGACGACGTGATATTGTTATATTTAACTTTTCCTCTCAATCTACATTTCAAGGTATATTTAAAGAGGTATTTACAGGTAATATCTGTAATAAAAAAACATTTGGGATATGATATCGATTAATTTGATATCTTGGGAATAATTTTGATATGAATGATGTCGCGATATATACATTTCTTATTTAGTATTTTGAACCCTTATTATACATCCGAAGTTCAAAGTTAAAATGAAAGTCTGTAGTAAAAATATTGTTATCAATATAATATCGATTTATTCAATATTGTAGATATCGATATCGATGATTTTATTTTTATTTTGTTATTAGAATTCCTCTTTTTGCTAAACAATGTAATACATATAATATGATCGATATCATATCGATTTAATCGATATATTGACAGTAATTTATGATAACCTAGAATTCTTCTAGTTCTAGCTGACCTGTGATGACCCCACTAAATCTGTTAATTTTCTCTGGGTGCATCCGAATCTCAGCACAGCTTTCATCATGCATTGTCGCACACACACACACACTGTTGACAATGATGGCCGGAAGTGTTACAGCCCCCAAAATGGCGGCTACGTGCCAACACACAACACACACGCCTCAATTACACTCGCAAACACCCGCTGACGCACTGCCACCGGCACTGTTGATTATTTTGTTGTTGCATGTCACTCAAATCAGAGATTTGGTTTGCCGCTTGGCTTAATTATCGTTATTATCTTCGCCGACTGGCGAACTCAGAATTGGCCAATGCAGCGGGAAAATCGCCGCCAAGCACGCGATGTCAAATGTAGGATTTTCGAGGGAAATTGCATTCTTTGGTGCAGCAACCTTCATACATATTTATAGCCTCGACGCGCTTTTGTTGTATTTGCTGTTGTGCACAATAACAGCCATTACTTATATTATATATATATGTGTATGGTGCACTTAATTTCCTGCCCGTGTTTGCCCAGCAAATCCCGCCCAGGGGCTCCATCATCCACATCGCCGCAGCTCTCTGCGTGCAAGCCACTTAAATTAAATTATTTTAGTTCATAATTTTAAATTATAAAATTCAACTTGTACCCGGGCTCTGTTGTGGGTGCTGAGTGAGCCCGAGCACGGCAACCTGGCTTGGGATCGCCCTGCGGCATGGAGATGGCTCCATCTCATCGTCGTCGTGGCTCCGCTCTGCTCCAAATGCAATTTGGAAATTTTAGAAAATATTTAGAAAATTAACGCAAAGTTGTGGAAACCTTGTTGAGTCTCTGTCTGCGAGCGAGCACACCGAAACTTTATCCAAAAATATTATGCAAATTCTTTTTGAAGCGGGCCTGGGCCAGCAGTTGATTAGATTCCATTTGGGGGAATGGAAAATTAGCTGCCAAAATGTGGTGAGACTTTAAAAAAGAGATTAAATTTGTCCTTGTTTTGGGTTTGCCAAAAATGATTTCAAGGGGCCATTTAGTTAAAGCTGAAACATTCCTTCAATTAATTAAGTTTAATGTTTTTTAAAAGTGTAAAGATTAAAAAAAAATATAACTGAAGTCACTTAAAAACTCCTACTTATTAAAAAGATTCATAAAATGATTTTCTTTGGAAGTTATATGAATATTTTATTAATTTAATCCACAAATGAATCTTTATCAAGAAAAATAATATCCTCTGCTCTCTAAATAATTACCTGCCAATTAATAGCTAATCTCTGCTGACCACTTATCCTTTTGTGGTTTTCTCCGACTCAGAACAAAGCCCTTAAATCAAATTACCAGCTAACAAGAGGTTTTCTTGTCCCTGGGTTCAAGGGTTCAAGGAATGCAAATTTCGCCGATGGCCAGAAGTAGGAATTTCGTCCCTTTTTCGCTTCGGACACATGCCAGAAATGTCTTGCAAGACGGAAGTTTGATTTGCTAATGAACTGGAGAAAGGATGTTACGAAATGGCCTTAGGTATCCTGGCTGCCTGCCGGCCGGTACAAAGTGTTCTATTGGCCAGAAAATTGCATTTGATTCGATGTCCCTTTTGGGCCACATGGCATGTCCTGCATGCCAGGCACGTTTTGCGTGCCTATCAATTCAAGGAAATTCAAGGAAACTCACAGGGGAAGGACATCGAGTTCCCGTGTTTGCCTTTTGACTTTGGCTCGTGTGGTTTTTACCCCTCCACCGCCGCCACTCACTTGTTGCATGTGTCAGAAGGACGAAGGAGCAAAGGAGCAACTGGAGGCCGATGGGACGATGTTTAAATTAAATTTCTGTGGCGACGATTTCAATGAAGTGTTTGGATAATGGCTTCATAATCCCCACCCAACTCTCCTCTGGCTATGGCCATTTCATTTGCATGCCATTGCCATAATTTTGGCTCATATATTTACTCAGCCATTTGACTCAATAATAAGCTTGATTGTTTATACTAGGGATGGCTTTCTGCCTTCCGTCCTGGCTGCTTTCCCCCGTAGAAAGCTTTTTATTAAATTGCAGAAGCGGCGGCCAAAATTTATTGCGATTTTTTTTTTTAGGTTTTTAGCTAACCTTTTAGATGGAGTCAGTGATGGCAATAAAGTAGCTTGAAAACTTTAGAAAAATTAGCTGAAACTTAATTTTTTAGATTAATTAATGTATTATATTTTTAAGTTTTATTCAAGGAATTATTAATTTACCGAGGATATATTTTGAGATTATTAAGTTTAACGACATTATTGTAACTGTTTTAATACCATCATTAAAATATTCTTATAGAAAATATACAACAAAAATTACAAAGTAAATAAAAGCTAATAGATATAAGATGCGTACATTCTAAATAAATTAATTAAATAAGTAACTTAACTTTATTTGACTCCAGATCAAAGTAGTTTAGTTTTTTCTGTGAAACTCCAGCAAATGAGTGTAACTATTAAGGCCAAGTTAAATTTAAAAATAAATACACAGCACTGAGCACCACCTCATTTTGGGACCTGCTGCTGTCTGCCTTTGTTTTTTGACGTAGGAAACATTGTGAAAGTGCAAGGCAAAAACAAAAAAAAATGCGCAGAAGAAATAACATGGGGAACTTAAGTAAACATTAATTTACATAACTTCTGTGCAAATGACGAGGCCTGGAGGAAGGTGGGGCTGAGGAGGACTAGAGGTCTGCTGGGCGGGGCCGGTTGTCGTCGTCATCGGGCACGAAAGCCGGATCCGGATCCCAAGTCCGGACGTGGGCGTCAGCGCTCTTGTAGCCCGGCGTTATTAAAAAATTTAAAGCATGTTTTGCGGCGCAGCGCGGCCCTGAGAGGAGGATTTTAGAGGGGTTTCACCGTATCTGGGTCCTGGCAATATGGCTCCTGCTTAGTTGTCACTGTCTGTGGCACTCGGCCCGGGCTGTTTGTGTTTGTGATCGACGGCGCACATAAGGCAACCGGAGAGAGAGAGAGAGAGACTCCACCTAAAAATATATATTCTTTTTTTTTCGTGGGCGTCGTCTTGGTCCTTCTTTCATATCCTTGTGGCGGCAAACGGCGCTGGTGTGTCGGAGAGAAGTGCCAGCGTCTGTTTTCAATGTTGCCAGAAGTCGCTGCTTTTATGTAGCCACTTGGTGAAGGCCCAGAGATGGAGTAAGGGCGGAGACTCCACTCCTAAGGGAAGCTGGGAAGGCCAGGAAAATGCTCTACAAGTTTGGGAGAATAAGCAGCAAGGAACTGAGATTAAGATATATAAATTAAAGTAATTTAAAATGGATTTCTAACTATCTAAATTATATATTATATTGATATGTCTATATGATAAATATTTATAGCTTAATTTACAAAAAAAACATGATTTTTGGTAGAGTTCCCTTAAGTTAAGTAACTTTAAAAAATATTTTAAATCTTTTTTGAACAGAAATTAATATGAGAAAATATTTGTGTTCTTTAATTTGATAAAAATAAATCAAAAATATTTTATTTAGCTAATCAGTTAAAGGAATATATTAGTAAATATATTTTTAAAAATTTAATAGCAAATATATTTACCTTCAAAAGTCGCTTAAATCCTGCCTGCAAACAAGGAGAATACCCTGCCCAAGAATTAATCAAGCGAGTTACAATGACAGCGCATATTATTTTCTTCTCTTATGTCCTCGCAACACTTCAGCGCAGGACACCCACCCCCTCTGCAGCCCGCTCCCACCCCCCTTTCCGGCTTTGCCAATGCCGCGCAGCTTTGCGAAATTGTTTGCGAAAATACAACACAATATTCAAGAATAATGATGACATTGTTGACTCCAGTACCCGGCGCGAGTCATAAAAAAAAAGAAAGGAAGGAAAAAAAAAAGTTATATTCGATGGGAGTTGGGGAACCGCAAGGACATCTTCCGCAGGATTAAACGCCCTAAACGCCCCGCTTTAGAAACTGCAACGCCCCAATGGCGGCAGCGAGGAGAGTCCTTTGCCGGAAGGAGACAGGGGGCGCGAAAAAAGCAAACACGATTACCATATTGTATGATATGAGGCTATATCTGAGCCGGGCTATAACCGGAAGCAGGACTCCTCCCGACCAAAGGCAAACACAGAGCCTGGAAATATAAATTGAAATGAATTGAAGTTATGGCATTAGACAGTTTTGGCAATAATCAGACGTTGATGTGTCCCATTAGCATTTAGAGTGTGTGTTGCCTTACTAAGGGGAAAGTAAGGGTATTTGCAATAGAGAATTACATTTTTTAAAGGATATTTGAGGTCTTAAAAAGTTCTGAAAGTATTTTAAATAGTGAGAAAATTATAGCAAGGAATTGCTAAGATTTTTCTACAACTTTCTGTATCTAGAACCTCCTCTAATTCTTGAATTAATACTCAGGGGACAGTAACGGTATTTGCAGTAGAGAATTAAACTTTCTAAAATATATTTTAAAAATTTAAAAGGTTCTAAAAGTATTATTAATAAATAGTGAGGAAATTATAGCAAGGAATTGCTAGGATTTTTCTACAACTTTCTGTACCTAGAATCCCCCTCTAAGCCTTGAAGTAATTACACTTTCTCCTGTGTTGGCCCAAGGACCCGAAACTAAGACATATATTTTTTTTATATACAAACTGGATCTATAAACTAAACATTAAGCCTACAAGAGAAGTAAAAAAGCAGAGTGCTTGGGCTACCAGCTAAGCTCCTCGGGCAACCCGCCAGGATACTCGCCCGTCAGGCAGGCGGTGCAGTAGCCCGCCTTCAGGGGATTCACGTGGGTCTTGTTCATCTGGACGGCCTTCACCAGTCCCTCGACGCTGAGGTAGGTCAGGCTGTCGGCGCCCACATGGTCCGCCAGCTGGTCCGCGTTCAGCTTGTTGGCTATGAGCTCCTCCCGCGTCGGGATGTTGATGCCCATGTAGCAGGGATACTGCAGCGGCGGACTGGCTATGCGGATGTGCACCTCGGTGGCCCCGGCATCCCTCAAGAGCTTGATGATGGGGCCAATGGTGTTGCCCCTGACTATGGAATCGTCCACCAAGACGATGCGCTTGCCCTCGACGTTCTGGGCCAGGGCACCGAACTTCTTGGCCACTCCCAGCTGGCGCAATCTCGTCGAGGGCTGGATAAAGGTGCGGCCCACGTAGCGATTCTTGCAGAGAACCTCTCCGAAAGGCAGTCCCGACTCCCTGGCATAGCCATGAGCGGCGGCCGTGCCCGATTCCGGCACTGAACTGACCAGATCCGCATCCAGCGGAGATTCCCGGGCCAGCTGACGGCCACACTGGAGGCGGGCGGAGTACACCATCTGACCCTCGAACATGGAGTCGCTGCGGGCGAAGTACACGTACTCGAAGATGCAGAAGGCCATCCGCTTGTAGTCCGGTCGCTCCACAATGTCCACGGTCCGGTAGCCGTTCCGCGAGAGCTCGATGATCTCGCCGGGCTCCACCTCGCGGACATACCGCGCTCCGATGGAGAGGAAGCCGCAGCTCTCGCTGCTCACCACCCAGCCCTCGGCCAGCTGATCATCGATTCTCGCATGGCCCGCGTCCACGGGAACGATCTTGCCCAGACACAGAGGCCTGTTGCCATACGAATCCCGCACGGCGTAGATCTTGTCCTTGTGCATCACCACCAGGGAGTAGGAGAGCGGAGCGAGGGTCATGAAGTGCCTGATCCTCGCCGGCCAATTGGGCCCATCGTGCTCCGAGACATCCTCGGGAGCACAGCACAGGGACTGGGCTATCAGCTCGCTGTCGCTGTGCGTGGACAGGCCCACTCCTCGCTCCAGGACCTCTCGCCTCAGGGACTCGCAGTTCACCAGCTCCCCGTTATGGGCAATGGCCAGGGCTCCGTGGGCCGTGTGGACCACGAAGGGCTGGCAGTTGACCACCTCGGAGGCTGCCGCCGTGGAGTAGCGGGTGTGGCCAATGCCCAGGTTGCCCTTCAGCTTCCGGATGGCCTCGTCGTTGAACAGATTGTTGATCATGCCCATGCCCTTGTGCACGCTGAAGTTCTTGGAGCTCTTGCCCAGACTGGTCACTATGCCCGCCGACTCCTGACCACGATGCTGCAGGGCCACCAGTCCGAGGCAGATCATCTGGGCTATGTCCAGCTGCAAGCGGAAATATCTCAATTAGCAACGGGCTGGTTTCACTTGTAATTGTTATCAATAATTATTGATAATTAAATATATTAAGCAGAGAATTCTATTTATAGGTTTGATTATTATTTAAATATCAGTGACATCAGAGATAATGTAATATATTTTATTTTAGTTAATAAATATTAAAAAGTGATAGAACAGCTCATCAAAATAACAAAATAACAAATAACCAATAATTAGTTTTAATTTCTAAAAGCTAAGTAGAATATCAACGGACACTAAAACTTTGTATAGTATACTTTTGAGACGCTTTCTAAATGATATTAAATCTCTAGAAACTTCTGTGTATAGCATACTTTTAGGATACTTTCTGAATGTTTATAAATCACTAGAAAATTCTCAAGTTTTTTCTAATTGTTTGTTTTTTAAATAATTTTTTTATTTTTTTTATTTTATATAATTTTAGAGTTGTTTATAAAACTAAAACTAACATATAAACTTATACTACTAGCTGCCAGGGCCATCGACTATTTTTAAATAATATATCAACGATTTTTAGTGTAAACAGGTTTCAAATCTGAAGTGGTAGATTTTTATTTAACCCGAGAGCATTTTTATTTTTTTGAATCTTTTTTAGATATTCAAAATCTCAAGTAATTAATTACTTGTTAACCTTGTTTTTATAAGGCTTTAAAAATGTCTCTTTGTAATATAAAGTCTCAATTTTTGTCCGTTCCTTACATATTTTGTACAACTTTACATATTATATTCCTTACAAGACAAGAAAAATGTAATTTCCTAGATCATCGATCCCCAAAATGTTGTTGGATGACTTCGCTAAAGCCACAGATAACGAGATCTCGCGTCTTTCGAGAATTTCTGTTATTTTCCATTTCATTACAGTCCCGGCAATGGCAATAAAAATAAATATCAACAACACAGAGATTACAACAGCAGATTCGCTTCGATTTCATTGACGTCACCACCGCCACCACCGCAACAATCTCTGGGCATTGGCCACAGCATCAGCGTTAGGAGGAGGCGGTGGCCAGAAGATGGGGTACTGAGGCCTACCATTGACCTACTTTCGAGCGATTTGCATACGTCTGACGTATGACAGGGCCGCCGCATAGAAAATAGAAATTCAAATGGATTCCAATAATCTGCATTTGACAGGCTCAATGATCAGCCAAGTGATCAGTGCAGTGATCATGCACTCGGTTATCTATGGGATTTTTTGAGAATGTGCTGGGAAATATTTGCAGGCTCTGGTAACTGATTGTGATCTTGAAAGCTTGGATTACTTAAGATTTTCTATATATGATTATCATTTAGTAAGGTCTGAGGCGCGTTACTTCGCCGTATCTATTATTAACCATATTGCAAATCATTCAATCTGATTCTGGGACACTTCTTAACATTTTTTAAATCATTCACTGCAATTCTCTGCCTTAAATTTAAATTAATTAATCTTAAGTGCCCACCTGTGTTGGATAATCCCCGCAGGCGATGGCTCCAAAGACGCCACACTCGCAGGTCATGCCCGTGACATCCACTCCTTTGGCTTGTTCGGACTTGTAGATCTTGTCGGGAAATACTTTTGGAACCACATCCTTTTTCCTCTGGCAGCAGACCTCATCTAATGCATAAGAAATATTTATTAAATCCTGGGAAACTCCACTAATTACTTGATTATTAAAGCCTTACCTTTATTGAGTTTGTCACAGCAATTTCCCGCCTCACTTTGCGCCATTATTTCGATTTTTATCTTAATGAACCTTTGAGTATCAATTTTCTTGTGTGGGAATTAAGTTGAGAGTGAGGAATTGAGACACTGTTTGTACACTTTGCACGAGATCGCTGGCTCGCTCGATCACTTGATCACTTTTATTGGAATTGAAATCGGAATCGGAATCGTTCACGTCTGCATTGATTGAATGCCAGCGGAATTATGAATGTTCATGTTACAGCCGCGCCTAATTAAACCTCCGATCTTCATCATCATCATCACCGTCGGCATCGCACATATATGGCACACATCGCTCTTATATATATATAAAGTCTTACTTATCAGTTGGAGCCGGGGGAATGCAATCGAGGCGGCTGATCAGAGGCAAGAGTAGCCGAGGAGCACAACCGCATCGAGAAACGCATTCCGGGCAGAATTTGATACCCCCGCAGATTTCCTTTTTTTTATGCCAAATATGCCAAATAAACACTGGATCATATATTCTCACGTTCGGCTTTGATCGTCACGAGGATTCAATGACCGCATTATGTCCGTCTACGATCTACAAATCACAAATCACGCATCCAATTCGGCATTGATCTCGAATCGGACACTGAGGGAAAATTCTATAGAGATTAATAGTTGTAGAAATTTAAAATATAATCTTAAAGCAAACTAAACTCTTGAATTAAAATATAATTTAAAAGAAACAAGCTGGAATGCATATCTATAAATACAGAAGTTTTTTCCAATAATTTTTTTTAATATAAAAATTAAGTTTACTAAAAATAAGTCACAAGTTCGACTTCAAGCAGACACATATTTTCTTTATAATCCATTTATTTTAATTCATACGTTTTGCTAAA
Organism: Drosophila rufa; assembly: GCA_018153105.1. NCBI lineage: Eukaryota > Metazoa > Arthropoda > Insecta > Diptera > Drosophilidae > Drosophila > Drosophila rufa. The sequence goes on from JAECXS010000085.1 coordinate 6,157,878, forward strand.
TATTAAAAAACCATTTATTAATACAAATAAAGGCTTGAAAAAAATATAAAAACATATTCAACTAAAATATAAACGGTTTCAATTAATTTAAATAAGAAACGCAGAGCACAGATACAGAGATTAACATTAAGAAACTATACCAGAGGCTTTGTTATTTGTATTTTTTATTTTTTTGAAATATTTATAACCGTTTTTTCTCTCTCTGCATGCCCGCCTTTAATCATTCCCGATTTCGCCTAATCAGCTCAAGCGTCGGCACATGCATTTCAAGATCAAAGTTTAATTATTTTCTTAGGGCCCCCCTGGAGACTGTGTCGACGCGAAAAAAAGATCTTCCTGAAACTTATATAAGTCCATGTTCCCTTTTCTACATATGCTTTATACATTGTTGCTTATCTGCGGTGGAAAATGCGTTCATTGACGCATTTTAGAAGCGCTTTCCATACACTTTTCGCGTAAACAATAACAGATTAAATTATGTTTTTCTTTTGCAATTTAAATGGGCTGTGCTATCGCGAAAAATACGGCAATTTGCAGGCCCCCAATGGAGTGGCGATCGGCCGCGAGAGTTGATCGATCACACGATTGCCGATTGCCGATCGTAAACAATAAACAAATTCCAGTCCCGGTCGCCAACTAATCACTTGTGCTAATTATAGTCGCTGCTACGTCTATTATTTATAAACAACTTGTTTATAATGCTCGGAAAAGCTAAGCCATGTGATCAGCTCAACTCATTTTCGATTTAGCACTGATTTTGATTATGATTTTGATTCCGATTCCGATTTCGCACCTCATCTGATGCAATCGAAGCGACCGCAGGCATAAGCGTCTGCTGCGGTTTGTCTACCTGATAAGTTATTGCAATACTCGTATATTTATTTAATTTTATATATATGTCGGACCCTACTATATAGTTTATAACACCGATCGGGGCAAATGCTGAGCCGAACTGAGGTGACCAGACACAACACCGCCGTTTATATTAACGTATTGTATAAGATCGTGGCGTGTGGAAGGTTTTAATTGCTTTTTGAACTATTTTAAATATGGGTTAAACCGCAGAACAAAAAATTGTATCAGGTGTATAATTACTTTATAAAAATTTATCAAGTAAAAAAGTACGCATTTAATAGTTGAAAAATATTTATAGAAATAATTTAAGCCCGACTAAGCTGCGTATGTTCCATCTAACTGTCCTAGAAAGTATTTTATGTTAATAAAAATTATATTGTGCCATCTATTTATTTATTTTTTAATTTTTGTTTAAGGGAATTTGAAAATTTTAAAGTATAAACAAATACGACCTTTAAGTGTTTTGTCTGAAATAAAATAACTATAGACAGCAAGTGTTATTTAACCCTATACTAAATACTAAAACCAAGAATTAACGCATTAACAAAACGGGGTGTATTTAATCTATTTAATTCACAATTAATTTTTGTAGTTCAAGGCCTTCACATATATATTAATTAGATTAATTACAACCACTAAATTATTTAAATAATCGGAGCTTCCCCCACAAATATTTCTTTATCAAAACTTAAAGTTTCCACTTGGGATTGTGACGAGTCATAGCAACAGAAGCTGCCCTTTAACGAAGAGATAACCCATATAGGTAGCCCCCCATCATTACCTTTTATTATCAGTATTTTTCGGCAAAAACAACAAACAATCAAACAAACAAACGAAATACAAAAGGAACTAAGCAAACAAACAGCCGAGCGGAGATAATCAGATGCGGCATACATATAATGTGGAAATGAGCATGACTTGGCCTGGGATGGGAGAATGGGGTGAGCATCTTCTCGGAGATTGGGTGTGTTTTGTGGTGTCCAAGAAAAATGACCAAACCGAAAATCGCTGGGGTTTGGGGTTTTTGGTCAGTGTGAGACATGTGTAACCACTTGAATTTCATTTGGCGAAAAGCTTTATCGAAAATTATGCGAATGTTGGTTGACTTTTGGCCAAGCGCCACCAAACTGGCCAAGCTGCTGCTGCTCCGCGGGATACTCCAACGGGCACACCCCACTCCTAAGCAGGAAAATAGATCTGGAACTCTGCTAATGCACAGGGAGAAATTGTGTTTTAATAGGGTTTACAATATTATTTTTACTAAGGAAGAGAGAAAAGGAAAGGCTAAATAGTTTAGAGTCTTAAAAAAGTCAGTAAGAATTTTAAAAGAAATCTAAACTAATTATTTTAATATTAATTTTTATTAAATAATATATTCCATATATTTTAAACAGTTAAACTTTATTATATTGTAATATTTTTTTACAGTTAAAATACTTTTCATAATTTTATCATTTTAACTTTACAAAATTTGGAACTTAATATTTGTTATATATATATATATATATATTACTGCAATTTGCTTTTATAAAATCCATAAAACTTCAAGGCTTTTCTACATTTATCTAGCATTTATTTCCAGCTCTTTAAATATTTTTTTCCAGCATTTTTCTCTGTGTAACTAGCTAACTGCTTAGAAGGCTGATAAAAATCCAGCACACACTCACAGCTCACAGCTAAGCAAACAGATAATAAAGAGGAAAATGATGCTTCAGCGAGTGAGTTTCCAGGGGGATGGGAATGGGAATGGGGGGCCTTTCGCATATGTGAGTGCCACACCCCCCGCTGCTGCTGCTGCTGCTCCTCCGCCTCCTCTGGAGCGGCGCGGCTGCTGCTCCTGGACGCTGGTCCATGGACCGTCTGCCTCATGCATAATTCAGCAGAATTCTGAATGATTATTCTTTATGGGACTGTTTATTTCTTTTGACCATTTATTTCAAGTTGCCTCCGTGGCGGCGCTGGCCGTTCCGTTCGCTCCGGTCGCTCTCCTGGCCCTTTTTCATTATTTTTATACAGTTTCCAGTTGCTTGCGCTCGAAATGATTTTGACCAACGGTGACGCAAAAATCATCAAATGGTCCTCGTCCTCGTCGTCGATTGTGTGTGCTATCTATTGAACCAAAAACGTTAAACCCACCCACTCTGCCAGCCATGTATGGAGAATATATGTATATGCCACCACCCCCGAAAACCCCAGCCTGGATGGACATCATCCTTTGGCCACCACACATGGCCGGGCTGTGGCTCCGCCTCCTTTTTTTTTTTTCTTTTTGAGGAAAGTAGCCAAGGGCTCTCCTCAGTTTACTTTCAACGCATCATTTCATTTTATTTTATGCCCGCTCCCAAAAGTGACCAGCAAATGGTAAGCGAAAACGAGCAGGGAAAAATAAATTTTATTTGTTTTTATCCAGTGGCCGCCAATTGAATAAAATGTGTTCCTTTCCCTTAATGGCAAGTAAAGGGGGAAATAACCGTAGCCAGGATATGGCCAACAAATATGCAAAATCCACCTTTTTTCTATGCCTTGAATTTCTTAATCAAAACTAACTTAAAATGTATTTATTTATTTATTTATAAAGAGCTAACTTAAAATGCTAGATATTTTTACTTGAACACCTCGAATAAGAAATTAAATTATTTGTAGCATAAGCCAGAACTAGATAGTTGAACTATATGAAATAAGCATTCAATTTAATTTGGAATCACTTGTAAATAATCTTATTATATTAGAGATTTTAATTGCATTAATCTCTCAATTTTTCCCCTATCGCTTTTCCAATGGTCACCTCTTAATCACTCTTTCGCAACTCTTGCCAGAGCTCCCAATTGCAATCAACATTGGCTGGGCAAAAACTTTAATTAAAGACCGAAATCCAATTGCTTTTTCTCTTGGCCAAGACGAATTTCAATTAAAACTAATTGAAAGCCGCATAAACTTGGTTTAAGTAAACAAAAACCAGAGCTGACAGAGCACAACTTTCGCGGTATTCCGGCGAGCACAAAAATATCGAAGGGACCCAGGTCCTCCCTCCCGTTTTTAATTCGTTTACGTTTATTATTTATTCCAAAAGACGAAAAAAAAAACAAGGAACCAAAGAAGCTGAAGAAATCCGTCGTTTAAATTTGTTGTCTCCACCATGTTATTTGTCTTTTCGAGCATTTCTTTATGTACCATTTGCATTTGCTTTATATATACGTATATATTTATGTACTATATAGCTCAAAATTCTCATTTCTCGACGGTTATTTTATTTTTTCCTTGGCTCTGTCAGCGAAATTTGCATAACGAAGCAGTCACAACAACAACAAATAATAGTACCGCCTGAAAAAGTGGGCGTGTAAGCCCGACTGACTGGACCAGCGAGCGCTGTCAGCTTTCAAGTTTACTTAGTTGCCAATTTGAGGAGCGTTGAAATTGTCCAGCGATGTGTACCACCAGCTCCAGCCAGCAGCTCCAGCCCGCCCACCTCTCCCACTTCTCTAATTAGTTTTCCAATTCAAAATACCTCTGGGACACTTAGAAAAAAAATATATTCTTTAGCTTATAAAGGGAGATTATTGATATTTGGGTTTGCTTTACCTATAATCAAAATACTACCCTGCAGACTCAAGAAAATAATCCCTTAAAATTAAGAAATTAAAAAGAAAGGTTTCGCAAAGTGTGTGCTTATAATTCCCAAGTGCGTATTCATCATTAGATTCCATCTACGAAACTTAGTAACTTTAAATGTATCTATAATTCAGAAACTCAACGAACCAGCCACGAAAAGAAGCCCTTTAAAATAAGTTATATTAAGTATAACTAACTTCAGAATGAAATAGTTCAAATGTGTGTGCCTATAATTCTTCAGTGCGTATTCATCATTCGGATCGATCTACGAAAGTTAGTGATTTTTATAGATATGTTTCATAATTTTAAGCATTATGATAAGCAACTTACAATAATATTTTTATTTATTATTTATTTTAATATTAGAAGCTATTTAGATTATATTATGGATTATTTATTCCGCTCAGTAATTTGCAATTTAAGTGAATGTTTTAGATAGCCATATTCATAAAAACACAGCACAATAACTCAACAAACATTAATAATAAATTTCCTAAAATTTGTATTTTTTGTCTATTCAATAAATTGTCTTTCTTGTCATCTTTAAAAAGTAGACCAAAAGTAGATCTGTACTGCTTTCTTGGCGCTATTTTAAAGCCCAGTTGTGCATTCGTAATGAGCCCCCGGATTGACGTCTGTCAAAGGGGGCCAAGAACGTGGCCCATAAAAGCTTAATGACTTTCAATTTGTGGCACATTAGACAGAAACAGATACAGATCCCAAAGTAACAACAGCGAAACATGTGTAACACCCAAAAATAAACGCAAGAAGTGCCGTCTTGGCCGGGTTAATTAGCATTTCGGAAACGTAAATTGAATTAAGAACTCACCAAACAAAGTGTAACTGCTCCAGTTACGCGTGAGAATTTCTGGCAATTTCTAAAGGGACTCGGACTCGGGCTGGTGTGCGCATAAAATTTCAATTTTCACAATCCAAAAAGGGGGAACCGGCGCGACACATTCCCAAGGTAAGCTGCTCAATTGCAGGCCAATAATCATAAAATTTAATAAACACATTCTCTGGCAGCCGCTGGTCACTGGCTGGCGACCGTTAACCGCTCTGGTCACTAGTCACTAGCCACTAGTCACCCCCAGGGGCTGCCGGGCTGGCTGCAGTGGGCAGCAGTGGGTTAATGTATGCAAAACGCATTCAAATTTTATGTATCGCCGAGGAACGATCTGTGGCCGAACCCGAGCCCAAACCCGAACTCGAACCCTCGGAACTCGACGTACAACATAATTCGCTGGAGACTAGAGACCAGAGAGACTGGAGGAGGAGGAGTTCCAGTTCCAGTTCCGTTGTTATCTTCCACGGTCTATTGGCCCTCGTGGGTTCCATCGCCATCTCCATCTGCGAGGGGCCTCTGTGCATGTAAATTGCATAGTTTCGGACACTTTGGGTCACCTAATGAGGGCGACTCCTCGTCGTCGTAGTCGTCTTCGTCGTCTGGGTCTTATATCCATCTGTATCTGCGTTTAGCATGGGAAATGAGCAGAACTCCATGGAAGACAAACAACTGTCCACTGTTTTGCACTGACATAGTTCTTTTATGCGGAAAAGGGAGATCGCAAAGGTGATCTGATCCAGTTTGGGCCTGGGTTTCTTGAGGTGATTGGGATCGGGTCTTGTTTCAAGACAATTAATACAAAAATCTCTTAAAAAATTGCTAATGTCTTTAAATACCAATGAAAATATATTATGCAATTTTTCAAATTTATTAAACACATTTTTCTAATTATAATAATAATAAGTTGGGTTTAAGGGGAAGTCTTTTGAAATATTAACACTTTTCAGGTAACATTTTACTTCAAGACTTTAATTTCAAGAAAATTAATAACAGAAACCCCTTTTAAAAAATGCATAATTACTTTAAATACCCACAAAAATATAATAATTTTTTTTTCAAATTTTAAAAAACATTTTTATAATTATAATAATAATAAGTTGGGTTTAAGGGGAAGTCTTATGAAATAGTAACACTTTTCAGGTAACACATTTACTTTAAAAGTTTCTATTACCATTATTACTTAAGGTTTCCATAAATAAATGCATTCTTTAAATAATCCTCCTCTATATACTCTTAAAAATATCCTCCCATATGTGCCAGGACATTTGTCTTCCCCCGCCTTTGTCCACTTTACAGGCAATTGCACTTTATGAACCGCAAATCGCATCAATTATATGATGAACTGCCTCCTCGCGCGCTCGGAAAACTTTTCACAACTTTCGCGAGGCTTCAACTCGAGAGTTTGGCCAATAAATCAAATTTGCTGCAAGCCATAAAAATGCCAAGCATTAGCACAACAAAAAGGACACTTCTAGGAGCATCCCCAAAAGTCGCCGTCGTCGTCGTCGTAAATCTCGGAATCACTTGTCGCGATTGGAGTAGCGCTTGTTTGCCCAGCGAAACCTCGGGATGGTGCATTAAATTTTACGCATTATTAGGAGGCTTCTCCTTCCTCCGACGACAGGACAGCAGTAACAAAGGATAACAACGAAAAATTAGGCACATTTGCGGTTGAGGTTTTTCGGGGGAGGGTGGTTTAACGCTCTACGCATCATTCCACTTCATTGGCGACTTTTGTAACATTTGTTTGTGACGTTAATTTATACAATAATTGTGACAAGGACCAAGGGACAGCGACTGCGACTGACAACGACGGGAAAAAGGAAGAAGTCCTGTTAAAGATTTCCTCACTTTTCACTCTTTATATCAGAGGAAAGTGTGCGAGTATTTTCATATGCAAAATATTTCCTCTCGCTCTCGCCTTTTTAATGGAATTTTAATGTATTTGTGTTGCCTTTTTACTGGACTCACAAATTTCATTCTTTTCTTTTTAGCATTTATTCTAAATTATATTCATACAAATGTTAAAAGTTTCACAGCCGCATTTACATCCCACACTCGTGCGCATGAATATTGAAAATGTTTCCCCGGATTTTCCCCAACTTTCATTACGGAACGCATCCCGTCGCCTCATATGGAAAAAGTTTTCCCAACGCCCAACCCCAGCGTCCTTTTTGGAATATGAGTGTTAAAAGCCAGGCCCTGCATATATTAATATCCCAAAAGTGTGAACAGGTACGAGGACATGGAGGTGGGTTGGGCGACAGAAGAAAAAAACCAAAACACATTAAAATTTTCATGGAAAATGTCATCAACAAAAGTTTTGAAATGCAAATAATTTGCAAGTTGCTGCTGCCACGGCCTGAGTGCTCTCCAGGACCAGACAAAGACTTGGGCAGGACATGCAGGACACACACATGACACATCATTTGATATGCTCAGCAGACGCGGCTCACACTTCTCTCCCAGGTTCCCAGGCTCAGTTTTTTGGGCCATCCCGCATTAGAATGCATTTGGAAAAGGCATTTATCAAGGATTTCCCAGGCAAATCCCGTCTGATCGATTATGATTGATGTGTGTTCGTGGTTGAATGGGAAAAAGGCGCTTTGGCGCCTGCAATTAAAATTCAAATAGATTTCAAATATCAAAGGCACACCACACACAGGATATTTATTCAGGGCGTGGCCGAAATGGTATCTAGACGTGATTTCATTAGCAGAGCGAAATCAAAGCCCGAATGGTGCTCAATGGCACAATGTCTGCAGCTTGCGTTATCCTTATGGCTTTGGCACACCGAAAATATTAAAAGAACAAAGGCTTTTTTGTAGGGGAACGCCTTCTTGAAAATAAAAAAATATTTGTAAAGAAAATAAAAATTTGCAGAGCCTTTGTCTCGAATTCTAAAACTCCAAATTAAATAATATCCCATTTTGTCAAAGACAAATTAGTTATTTCTGCCATTGCCGGTGTTTTAAGAACCTTTACACTTAAGATCTCAGAGGTTGTATAACTCATTCTTAAAACCCAATTTTTTCTGAGTGCAAAAATGTGATTTCTTTTGGCCTGCACTCGAGTGTCGCGACGTCCGCCATTAAAACATTTGCCACGCTCACTTGGCAACATGGACAGCATGGCTCAGCGCTCCAGAGTGGAGAGCACCAGCAGCATCCGAATCAGGAGTGCCACCAGAGTCAGAGCCAGAGTCAGAGTCCTTCGAGTGGGAGCCAAAGGACAATTGCGATAAAAATGGCGTCTTAAGTCGAAGGACCCCCCAGCAGCGCCTGGAAGTCATTAACTCAGCTCGAGGGCTTTTATCTCGCCACTTGAACGCATCTCAGCCTCAGGATTCAGCCTCTCCAAAGGCAGCAGCCATCCCCTTTACCATTTCGCATTTCCCACTTCCCGTTTCCCATTTCCCATTGGCAGCGCCATCTTTCCTTTTGGTCCTTGTTAATTTCTATACGACAATTACACACGCAACTGATAAGCAGAAAAATCCACTCAGTCGCAGCTGGAGAAGATTAAAAAGCTGAAGCCGGGAAAAAGTTTTATGGCTCCGACCGAACGGAGCCGACATAAAACAGAAGCTGTTAGCCTGGCCAGCAAAAATTCTCGGAAATTAAGCCAAGCTGAAGAAAAAAACATAGAGAAAAAGTCTTTTAGTTTGGTTTTAATTGAAAGGATTTTCTTAAAACAAAAATATTTATTTTATGTCTTCATTTACAATTTCTCTTTTACATAATTTTTCTAACTGGCTTAACATTTATAATGGATTATATAGCTTAATTCTCCAGATTTAACATGGTAATATTTTCGTTAAATTAAATTTTGTTGGTAATCTTTTTGGAATCGCAAAAAAGAATCTTATTCGTTCCATAATTTTAATTCACATTTTCTAGAATGATAGAGTACCTTTATTTAAGTATACAAAATTACCTATTTAATCCTTTAACTTATGCTTTATTTATCTTTATTATTCATTAAAAAATATCCCTTTTTTCAAGTGCAGTTATAAGTCGCCACTTGTCCTCTGATCTCAGCCACGCGCATCCTTTAGCATTCCATCAACTCGAGCCCCGCCAAAACTCACTTGACTCCCTTGAGGCATTAATCTTGAAATTAATTGCTGACTTGTCAACAAATTTGGCAAGCATTTTACGAGCATGCCATAAACTACAAGCCCCGTATTAATTTTAGAAACCCAGAAAATAGGGAAAAATCAAAATCTATTAGCTAATTAAGAGGGACAATGAGCGGGGGATTAAATGCGATAAAATTAAATCACGCATCGCCATCGACAGCTATCAATTAAATTGGTGTCGAGGCGTTGTCCGAACAAGCGTGTCAATTATTTTAATGACCCTGGAAAGGGGACATCACCTCGGCCAGTGGTCACTGGCCAGTGGTCACATTAGAATGCACCCCCAGGGAAACCCGGAACACGGAATACATTGGGGTGTGCAATGAGGCGTTGAGGTGGCGCGATGCAATTTTAAACAATTTGTACAATTTGTTAGGCCATTTGCGGTTGATTTTCGGGCACACGACAAATGAAAACAATAAATTAAATGCATATGTGGGAGATTTTTGGATTTTTGGGGGGAAAACTGTAAAAGGGGAAGTTTTAATTGCTTATTAAAACTGCTGCTGCTTCCCGGAGCACATCCTGCATCTTGCTTAGCATATAAATTGAAAATTTTGCAACAATGCAAATTTCCGGCGCATAGTTTTTCTCCTTTTTTTTGTGGCGGAGAAACTTTAAGTTCTCCAGAGCTTAAGACCTGGACAAAGCCAAGCCTTTCTGGGGAAATTAATGCAGTTTTATCCAGAGCCGATTTGCATAATCGCTGTCAACTCCGAAGGCCCCAGACGCAGGACCCTCACTCCTGCCAGGATGTGGGAAATGCTCGCATTCATGCAATTGACACACATCATTTCACGCACTGACGCCTTTCAATAAACCGAATTTATCACAAGCGAACAATCTAAGCGGTGAGGAGAGCAAGGAGCAGGGAGCAGTCAACAGCGATTTAAAGTCCTTCATATCCTTCAGCATATTGAGACCCGAACACAAAACAGATACAAGTGTAATCAGTCAAGCGTTTTGTCAGCCACCGAATGACATCATCATTGCTCCCTTTCTGTATTTTTTTGTAGAGTTGAATCTGCATATCAAAAAAATATATGAGAGGGGGTAAAAGCGAAGAGGAATCTTTATAGAAATAAAATAAAAGCAACCCAATTTCGGTTCGCACAAAAGGGTTGCTGATTAGAGCTCGGTTCACGGTTTCGTGAACCATGAATGAGCTGCGGTCGTCGTTTATCAAGCCATCAGCACAAAGGTGTGACTGCGCGGAGAGAGGATTTCCACCCACAACCACCTCTCGGAAACCCAAAAACCAAACCGTAACCCAAACCCGCATCCATTCCCAGCCTGGGAAACCATCTGAACTAATTCCAACTGCCGCCTAAAAAGAGACATTTGTAAATCTCGACGCGTTCTGTTGATGTTTTTAATTAATTTTTGGTTCGGCACGAGAGAGGGTTCCTTTGGAATACCCGGGACTTGCCCTACTCTCCCCTTTCTGCTTGGGTTATAATATGATAATCGAGTCGAGGTGTTGATTTGTGATCCGCATTAATTTGTCAATCACAAGTCGTGCGTTGCGGATGAGAAAAAGTTGCGTTGCGATTTGTGGTTTTTTTTTTTTTTCTCGCTGCAAGATTGGATTTTCTAGATAAAAAAATGCTGAGGGAAAATATGAATATATTATAGGGGATTTTTTTCTTGAGGGGTTTTATAAATTTAATTGGATAATAAAGAAGTCAAGAAATGCCTATAAGAAAATCTGTACTTAAAGAAAATCATAGGATGCACTTATTATTAACTCCGATTAACCCCAAAAGTTATCTTAGCAAGTTCCTTCTAATATTTCCTTATACCTTAGTCTTCCCTCCAAAACACCTTTAATAATAAAAGTCACTAAAAACTCACATTTAATTTAATTTAATTTAATTTAAAAATTCACAGAATTGATCAACCAATTTGAGTGTCATATTTCCTCGACTCATAAAGGAATCTCCCAGCATGACTAGCTCAGTCTTAACAATATCAATCTCCTGGCTAATAAGGCAAACACATTGGCAGCTGCATCAGGTCCAGCCTCCATCTCCTCGATCTCCATCTCCTCCACTCAATCAACATTGCATTGATTCATAAGTCCCATATTGCAACACCCATCCGTCCATTCGGATATATTCATGCTGGACGAGTTGTACTCACAACTATGTATGTCCCTCGCTTCCTGGGATGTTTTCCCTGGCTTTTTCTGCACATTCTGGACATTCACGAAATTGATTTCATTCACAACATGCCACGTTTGCCTCATTAAATCATCACTCAGCAACTATCAGTGTTCGATGCTAAAAATCAGTTGGAGTGCTCTGAAAAATGCGGGACTGCGGGGCTGCTCGAGTAGAGAACAGATCGAATTAATTATGAATCAGAAAACAATGTAATTACATGAAATCCGATCGATGGAAACGGAGACCCAAACAAGCAGAGGGGGAAAAAAAAACACAGAAGTCAGAAAACCGAACCCAAGAAAATGCAATTGACATTTTTACAACGTTGTGCGTCGTTGTGCCAGAACAGCAGGGAAAGTTCGAAAAGAGCCGGAGAAACATGACAAATATCTGTGACAATCGACTGATTGTTGTTGCCAGCCATCGGGATCGTTCGTGTATATATATATATGCGATATATAACCCCCCGATAACCCGTTTGCGCACGCGTGAATGCCGCTGAGCCAGCGGGAATTGTCTGATGGCGCTAAACGGCCTGTTGGGCCATCTCGTTGCCATCGAAGGCAGCGATTCCCGGTCGCTGTTCTTCGATCCTGACTGCTGTGCTAATAGCCAGAGATACCCATCGCAGCGGGAGACCTTTTTCCTGGCTAGGACTTGGCTGGAGTTAACCCCAAAGGGGCGGCCAGAAACCCGAATGAGCTCCGCCTTTTCCGCATTAGTTGGAAAATGCCAAAAAAAAAAATTACTTGTTCAAGGCAAGCTAATAAAAAAAGGTTTAAGTTGACACAGCTTTAAAACAAAGTTTAAAATGGGTTCGGAGTAAATACATATTTTAAAGTTCTTTTAAATTTAATTGTATTCATCATTAAAGTATGTTTTTCACAGAAGTTCTTACGTAAATAAGCAAACATGGAATTTTATTAGGAAAAACGTGAAGGTTTGCAAGTAATTTACTTAAATGTTCGTACTTTAATGTTTAAATTTTCTCTGGTTTATATTGATAATAATTGTAATCTATTAATTCATAAACTTTTGATTCTCAATTTATCTTTGCCTAAACATTTATAGTAACTTCACTTCATAGTATTTTCTTCTTTATTTATAGTTAAATTAAAGAGTCCAACCAGCATTAAATCTTGGAAAAGTAGCATACACTCTTTAGTCAAAAAAATTGTTACAATACATTCATTTGTATTTTTTTTGTTTTCAAATATAAATTAAGCTTAACACAAAAATATAATGAATTCGTCTTAAAAAATTTAAAGGAACATAACTAAATATTTTTTCTGTTAAAAAATTCTTGTTATGATCCACTTAAGTAAAAATTAATACCGCTTAAATAATAGAATCGAGTTCTTAAAGCTATAAATTAAAAGGTCAAAGACTTTTGGGTCTTAGAAAATAATTAAATGCGTAAAAATTCTTGAAAACTTCAAATTTCCTTACTTAAGAAATTTTAAAGTTTTTAAAAGAAAACCGAGTAGAATTTCATAGTTTTTCGCAAGTATGCCTGCTGGTTTCAAGTTATTTTCCAATCATTTTTGCGCATTTTCCACATTTATATTTTTATGCTTTATTTTTGCACTTCGAACTGCGCATGGAAAGTTTTTCTCAGCTCCTCCTATTTTCAACGCGCGAATGGCGAGGCGCACACCCTACACACACACACGCAGTCGGAGGAAAGCGCACAAACACACGAGCAAAGCGAGGCGCCCCTCACATACGGCAGCCGCAGCAGCAGCTTCGTCTGTTTTCGTAGCATACTTTTAGGTGGTGGCTGCATCTTCGTAAGCGGAGTACATAGCGGCAGCCTCGCTCGCCTTTTCCGTATGTACTCTTCCCTGCATATATACATTTATTTATTTACCCAACTGTCACTGCAACACCACGCCCCCACCTCTATTCGTATATATATTTCAATTTGTCTGCAGCTCGAAATTGCTTTTTTGTGCATTTTGTCAAATGAATTTTGCACGTCGCTCACAGGAATTATTTGGAATTTGTTTGCAGCTGCCAGAGAGCTTGCCTCCACTATTTCGTTGATTTATACGCATTACACCATATATACCGCCATGTATATATAGATATAGAGTACTAGAAGATATGGGAAGGGGCACTAAAATTCTTATCTCGTCGCCAAACTAATTTTGTGATTGCATGCTGCGCGGCGCGTCTGCTGAGAGAGGAGAAAATGCTCTGAATTTAAATTGGATTTTTGCGCACATTAAAATGCATTTTCCATCGGGTCGTGGAGCGGGGTGAGGGGGGTTAGTTATGAATGCATATGAGGCACTCCACGTGGTGGGAAGGGGGAGCGAGGGAAATCCTCCCGATGGGGGACTACACTAAATGTTTACGTTTCCTGAGCGTCAAGCAAACATGGCAAACATTTAGCATTGTTTTTCCAACATTTCGGAAATAATTGCCGACATTCCATTCCGTTCCGAATGGAGCCATAAAAAGCCAAGCTCACCTCACGTGACGGTTAGCCACAAAACCCAGCGAAAAGCACAGAGACAAGGGGAGAAAATGGCAAAAAAATAACAAAAAATAAATATAAAATGTAACGAAATACTCGTAACGTGGCCAGAACATAGAACATGGCTAATTCTTGCATGACAATTTCACATTCATAACCCTTTTTGCCGGCCCTGTCCGTTGGTCGGCTCCGGGGCTCGGTTTGCCAGTCTTCCGTCTCATAATTATGCTCTATATTTGAGCATATTGTCTGGGTAAATTTGCTAATACCAACAGCAACAAAATTCCAAGGAAATTGTATAATATAATATATTTTTTTAAGGTTTTAAATTAATTTAAAAAAAAATTGTTTATTGCTTTTATGTTTTAACTTCTTACATACATTTTGACTTATCCTTAAAGGGTTTCCCTCTATCATTTTTTAAACAAAATTGTATTAATGTAAATCATATATAATTCTAAATTACAGAGTTCACTTTAAACTATTTTTAGCTATGTTCTCTATTTATTTTTAAACCCTATTGGTCATACTTAAATAGCAGTTTAAAATATCTTCCATTATTGTGACATCATCATTAACAAATTCTAGTTCCTCTATCTTTTCGGAGCTCTATAAAAGTAATAGTTATATAATAATCTAAGGTATAATTTTCGTATTTACTCACAAACTCTTAACGTTCTGTAGTTTCCAAATGAGGAAAGAGAATCCCTTAGTTCATGTCCAGAAATTATTTTCAAACGTACTCCCATTTTCTCCCATCTGCGACTATATTTTTTTCAATTTTATATCCGTGGCATTTCCACGGCTATTTTGTAAGCCGCGATTTGCGATTGTTCACTTCGAGCGCTCTGTTAATTGTTAATTTTTATGGTCTGGCAATTGCCGTAACAACAAAAGCAACACGAGAGGAGATAAAAGAACGGACCAGAAAAGAGCACTGGAAATAGAGAAATTAAAGAGGGCTTCTGGCTGGTTTTTTCGGGTAGAGCTAGAGCCTATAAAAACAATTTAGTAAGCAATAAAAATGCCGAAAATAGCTTCAAATTGAATTCGAGCCAGGCATGCAACGTTCGGTTTTTTATATTATCTCAACCTTATTGATGGTTCAAGGGATATCTATTGATATTGGGTGGGAGGCTGGCCAATTGCCTACCAACACCCACGGCTCAGGAAACATCAAAAAGCGAGGCCATTAAAGGCTTCTTTCCCACATTTTCTTTTTTTTCCTCGCCTAAGCCTGCCAACCCTTTCACGCACTTACGCAGCTTGAACAAACAGGAAGGAGGACTGTAGGGTGGGGGTTTCAATTTTAAAGTAAATATTTGCCTCTAGGGTGCTTTTGATATTTATTACCTTTCTGAGGGAGGAGAGACAGCGAGAGATCTCTGGTCAGTAAATAGTGAGGACATTAGCCTCGAGTGCTGACCAACCGAAAGCAATTTGCTACTTTTGTTAATGGGCCAAGGCAATAAATTTGGGAATTGGTGAGTGGCCTTTGGGGGTTTGGCTGTCAATGACTGCGATCTCACCCGTTAATACAAATAAATTACAAGCAAACCTCACACCATAAATTAAGGGGTAAATCTTTTATAGAATAAAGTTAAAAAAACCTTATTAATATATATAAACTATCCATATTCAATTGCTCTACTTAAAATTTAACTAGCATTAAAATATTTTATAAATAAACAAATTTAAAAAGCGTTCCCTTTAAGAAATATTTTTTGAGAATCGGCGCTTCTCAAAACTTATGCTAATTATACCTTTAAAAATTTCTAGAATTTCAAGTAATAAAGTAATGCTTGTGGAATCTCAGCTGTTAATTCAAACAAATTACAAATTGCAATTATGCCGCCCCTCGATAAGGAAAACCCCACCCACACCACACCGAACCAAACTGAACCGCAGAAAAGCCAGAAAAGTCAAAACGGACAGCTGACAAATGACTGAAAGACCTGGAAAGAGCGACATTAAGCGATTAACTCGTTGAGGCGGCCTCGGCCCAGGTTGGAAATGTATCTTAGGGCAACTTAACATATTGTTAACGTGGGCAAACGGCTTGTTCTGGAGCAGCAATCCCCGAATGTCTTAAGGGGATTTCAGTGTCCTTGCCTGATGATGCCTGATGTCCAATGACATGCAAATGTATGCAGATCCAAGCCTTTTGTCATGTCAACGCAGGCAAATCGACAACCAAACCGAACTGAGCCGAACTGAAGCGAACCGAAAAATGTTTCTAACCAAACTCAAAGCTCAACTCGTTGCTTGCCAGCGATTTTTGCTTAAATCTGCGCGCATGTTTTGTGTGGCGAATAAAAAATGCAAAATAAATGCGTAAATCTCTAACCTAAAGAGGAGAGGAGCTGGGCAAGAAAGGGTCCAAATGTGTCTGCAAAGTTTTTTTCTTTTGCAGGTGCCAGGTCTCTTTTGTCTGCCCGAATTTGCAGACGAGGACAGCGCTCCGCAGCGACAGTTCATCAACTTGACTTGTGATTTCCGGTTTGCGTTTTATTTTCTCTACTTTGTTACTTACTTTAAAAGCGGATTAGGCGGAGACAAACGCCCACGGTGGCATCAGCATATCCACAACCACATCCCAGTCGAGGTGAAGGGCTTAGTTAGCATGTCTGAGATCGCTGATGTGGGTTCCTTTGGTTACAAGCCGAAAGAATGTCAAGGTGGAATTAAGTCAATGATGTGAGTGCAAGGGAGTCTATGATAAATGTTTTATAGGGGAAGCCTTTTTGGTTTTTAAGATCTTAAAACGATTGATTGATTGTTTTTAATTCAAGAAATACCAGGTAATAAAATATAAGCTTGGAATTTTTAATAAATATAAATGAAAACTATTTTTGAGAAGCGCTGAGAAAGGCTTGAATAAAGAGCTTTTCTCTGTGATTCTCATAGGCTTTACTTCCCTTAACCAAGCCCAAAGAAAAAACTACAAATATTCTAAATTTTTTTTGCTAAAATCTCCACCTCCGCCTTGATGCTGAACAGCTGCCGCAGCTTGTTTGGAATTCACACATCGAGAATGGCGCTTAGAAGGCAGTCGCTCCCAACCACTTACCACCTGAGCCAAGCCGGGCGACGATGTGCCAAAAAATCCCAACCACTCTGGCCCGAAGCTATTGATGCTACCTTCCTGCCTGCCAGCCTCGCCCGCCTCGCCCGCCGTGCTGGCAAAAACAATTTTTCCAGGAGTAGAAAAAATAAAGCGAAAATGTTTTAACGCTTCGACGCATAACGACAACAAACAAATCGCTTCATTTAACAATAAATAGCTGCTGGCTGGCAACGACGACGTTTCAAAAGCAAACACACGAAATGAAAACAATTCGAAAATGCTCAACTGAAAAAATAATCGCTTACTGAACATTGGCATGTGCCACGCCCTCCGGCGCGAAGTCATCCCACCTTTGGCACTTGTTGAAGACGTTGTCACGTTGTATGTATGGGATATGGTATCGGGATCACACGAGCGTGCCTATTCGGCAATTAGATGGCGATGCTCGAGCCTTAATTACGACGAGGCCACAATAATTGCAGCTCCAGTTGGGCGTGTCCACGCATAGAACCACTTAGCCGCCACAGTTGTTCTGGGTTTCCACCTGGAAATGAAGTCAAATTAACAATAGAGCGGGTAGGAAGAATAATTATGGTGATAAGGATCGGTAGATCGTACTCACAGATGTTATAGTAATGGCCGTGGAACATGCAGAAGGGATTTAGGTGAGAATTACACAAAACAGGGGGATTAATGAGACGCAGCATTGAGGCCAGTCCCAGTAATGATGCAAAAATATATGCGAAAAAACAGAAAGCTCATTAAAAACGAGGGATTAATAATATTATTTGCATAATTGAATTTATCATCTGACTTTTTCTAATTGTTAATGGGCGGCATTGTAATTTAACAATCTAGATGTGATATCTAACCCTTTCTAAATATTTTTTGCTTAATTAAAACCTTGGATTAGGGGCTTTCAAGCAGACTGTATCATAACTAACCCAACGCCTTATAAATCCAAGTTCCCATCTCTCAACTAAACGCTTTCCTTCCCTTTCACAAATCCGCCACAAAATCCCGGGTTGGCTGTCCAAAAATGCTGGTGAAACCAGCAAATTGAACTTGAGAACGAACATGCAACTTCCTTCCTCGCAACGGACGCGGACTTCCTTGGCTTATCCTCAGCCCTTGCAAGGACACTTGCCCGCTCATGTGGCATGCCAGGTTGCCATTTTCCGGGGACATTTTGAGGCTAATTAAATCCACGGCGAACAGAGAAAAAGCGAATGCTAAACGCTTTCCGGCATTGACTTTTTTTTTGTGGCAACAAGCGAGTGCAAAAATATTAAGCATACGACCTGTCCTCCCAGCGAAGTTGCCAGATTTATGTTATGGCCGCCTCACTTTTTACACAATTAAAAGGGAGCCACAGCTATATGCCACAGGAAATGTTAACGCCGGGATATTTATGACACTTTAAAGGCGGCTTTAACCAAGGCGGCACCCCAAGGACCAAGGACTTTGGCAATTAAAAATGCGGCGCTGGCTTATCGCACGCGCCACGACAAGTGTTGGTTGGCAAAGTTTTCCGCAAGAAGGTGTTGAAAGTTTCGGCAGCCGCAGGCTGTGTGTAATCCTGCGAGAGAGCAAGTTCCTCGACTCGACTTTAATCCTGCTTGGCTCGCCTTTATTGCGCCTGATAAGAAATGTTCACAAAATTAGTATTATTTTAGCTCGGCAGGTCCTTGGTGGTGGGCAGGACAAGGCAATTAGCGGCCTAATCAAATAATCCGCTGCTAATTGGTGCCAGGAAGGAGTTTTCATTGCTCCTGCTGCTGCTGCTGCTCCTGCTGCTGCTGCTCCTGCTGCTGCTGCTCCTGCTGCTGCTGCTGGTGCTCCTGCTGCTGCTGCTGCTCCTGCTGCTGCTGCTGCTCCTGCTGCTGCTGCTGCTGCTGCTGCTCCTGCTCTTGCTCCTCAAACTCATTATCATCCTCATTCTCATCCTCATTCTTATACTCCAGGACATAGAAAAACAGGTAGCCCACTTCTATGAACACCAAGAACTGAATCCCAAAGATTATGATCATCTTGACGTGTACTGAAAAATAGTTATCCGCTTTCAGCATTGCGGGCACGATCTGGAGATCCACGAGATTCTGGACTGTGCTTTCGAGGTAGCACGAGGCACACTGGAGGATATAGGCTCCGACGAAGATCCACTTGTTTTGCGTCGACATTTGGATGGCCAGCATCGTGAAAAACGTCAGCACGTTGGCATCAACGAAGGCCAACACGACGCTCTCGACGCTGAGGTCCAAGGTGGGCGATCCTGCCTTTGTATCGAGCTGTAGTCGGGGTTTCAGGTGAAACAACCAGGCGACGGCCATTAGGTCGATGTAGGTACGGACAATTCCCTTGCGATCCATCTCGGGTTTTAGATGCTTGAAATTGATGTGCTTGTTGGGGTTTTACTTTATGGAAAGTAACATGAAAGGCTTAGCTATCACTATTTGAAAGTTAACTTCATATATTTTAAATTTTAGCTTGCTTTTCTTTATTATTTCTTATTATTATTTATTTATTACAATTTAATATGAATGAGGAACTTGTTTAACATCAGTTAAAGGATTCCCAGTCTCATAAATTCCGCTTTTACTCAACTTTTACAGCTTATTTTAGGGGCCTTGTAAATTGCTGTTAAATCCCTGATTTAAGGTGGCGGTAAATTCTTCAGCCTTCGCCTTGGACAGCCAAAAGTTGAACAGATTGAAGGCTGCGGAAGAGTTTTGCATTTTCCCCCGATATTTCACACGGCCATTAACATTTTTGCGAAATATTTCGCCCCTTGTTCAGAACCTTTCATGTCCAGGCCGGGCCACTCAGGGAAACCTCACACCTAGGACTACCAGGACTTACAGGACACACGTTGACGCACCTCATGCGGTGACAACGACCAAGTCGTATTCCTCCTAATACCCGCGCAAAATATGACCAAAGTCCTTTAAGCACTCGCCACAGGACGTAAAAAGGCAACTTCTGGCCGAAACTGAGAAACTGAAACCGAAAAGGCCTAAACAAAGTGTTCCTCGCGGCAAAGTCAAACAGACAACGGTGAACCGAAGGCGGTCCGTGAAAATCTCCCCGAGCTCCACGGGGAAATTTATGGGCCTCGGGGCGGTAACTTCATTATGCAATGACCTACAATGAAATGGGCTGCCGTTGCACAAAATTTATGTGCAAAGTTGAGAGACAGCCTAAGTACCAAGTGCTCGCCGCCTGCCCAGACAACTCGAGCTGCCTCAAGACTGGGCTTTGCGGTTTTTTTTACCCGAAATAGTTTTTTATTAAGCTGATAAACCAAACACACACAACCTACACACTCTGGAGAAAAGTTAGCTCCACGGGCCGTCTGGCGATAAGTAAGTAATGCCTAATCAGGCGGCGATTCTTGGGGGCTCTCAGTTACCCGTGGGCCTTCCGTTCGAGCGGTATGTTGGCTAAAATTCTCCTAGTCATAGCCCTCTTAGGTCTAGTTTGGGGCCTAGACCAAGTGCGCTATGACAACTATAAGGTCTACAATGTGAGGATCGATGACATGGAGCAGTTCCGGCTGCTGAGGTGTCAAGAGAAGACCTTGAAGGTGAGCCTTAAATTTATTAATAATATTTATTAATTGTTGTAATTTCCCAACAGCTCAGCAGTTGGCGCGAGGCTCGTCACCTTGGCGAATCCTCGGACCTTATGCTGCCTCCCGAATACCAGGACCTCTTCGAGAACCTCCTAAACAACAATAACTTTACCTACAACCTCAAGATCGACAATGTGCAAACCCACATTGATGCCCAGAGACCAAAACAGCGTATAACCTCCATGGAATGGACCCAATTTCACACCTTAGATGAAATATACACCTGGCTGGACCTGATTGAGTCCCGATATCCGGACATAGTCACACCCTTTACCATTGGCAACTCCCATGAGGGCAGGCCCATTCGGGGTGTTAAGATATCGTATAAAGAGGGAAATCCCGCTGTTTTTATAGAGTCCAACATCCATGCCCGAGAGTGGATCACCTCGTCGACAATCACCTATTTTATCGATGAGCTGCTGGTGCCCCGTAATCCGGGGGTGAGGGAAATAGCCCAAAATGTGGACTGGTACATCATTCCCGTCCTGAACACCGATGGCTTTGTTTATTCGCACGAAGTGGTGAGTTTACGTAATAATATTAATGAATGGAAATGAAAGTGCCGCCGATTGGTGGCATTGATTAGATTGGCGATCAGATCAAATACGTGCCGATATAGTTATTGAGTTACTATCTTATCGCTTTACTAACTAGTAATCAATTAGGTATATTAATTGGTGATACTCTCTATCTTTATTCCCATGACCGGTAGGAACGTCTTTGGCGCAAATCGCGTTTGAACTCGGATCCCACGGGAGAATGTGTGGGAACCGATCTGAATCGCAACTTTGATTATCTGTGGATGTGTGAGTATAAGAAAATCAATGGAAAATTAAATATAATTAATATGTTATGTTTATTTGCAAACTAAATAACCTAAGACTTACCTAATTAATTTCCATTTTTTGTTAGTAACTGGCGCCAGTGCGGACTTCTGCGATGAAACCTATGCTGGACCTTCTCCAGAATCCGATGTCGAGATCAGTCAGCTGACCTCCTATATAAACAACTCTATACCGGAGGGCACCATCAAGATCTACATATCCCTGCACTCCTATGGGCAGTACGTACTCTCGCCCTGGGGCCACACCGCTGCGGAGTTCCCCGAGCACTATCCCCAGATGATGCACGTGGCCCAGGGCTTCTCGGATGCCCTCTTCAGGAGATATGGCACCATATTCACCTACGGATCCAGTGCCACCACTCTATGTGAGTCTTTGGATTTTTAATTTAATTTTTCATGAGATAAATATTGTATTATTCAGATGAAGTCTCGGGATCGGGCAAGGAATGGGCCTATGCTGTGAAGGGCATCAAGATACCCTACACCATCGAGCTAAGGGACAAGGGTCAACTGGGTTTCGTCCTGCCGCCAGAGGATATTATTCCAGTGGCCCGGGAGGTGACCGAGGGTTTTGTGGGGATGATAGCCGCTGCCCGGGAAATCGATATACTGTAGGTAGTAAAAATTAAAAAAAAAAAGTGATTTAAAGTGTAAAAATATAAGAAATTACTATAAATACAAAATGAAATTTAATATTTAAATTCAGTGAAATTTATTCAGTAAAAACACAATATCTATGGTAACAAGTAAAAACAGTAACTGAAAATATGGCTAACTAAGATGTTGTAATGTTTTTCACATTTTAAAAGCTGTAAGCTATTTTAAATATTTTAATTTATGCTTTTAAGTTATTATTTCTGGCATCTTGCACACTATTCCAACAAAAATCATGCTTTTCGAACAGAAATTTCTATAAAACAGCGAAAAAAGATTTGAAATCCTTTTCAAAAGTGTCTAAGAGTATGCTATGCATTTAGTTTATGGGAATTTTTCTTCGTATACCGTTAGACTTTAAATCTATCCAACAATTTAAATACCTTTTTAAATTCCTTTAAAGTTATTATGAAAATTATGAATTTACTGAAAGTTATGACAATAAACCCCCTTTTGTGGGGCATATGCTCCCCCACCGGACGGCGCCACTGCGTCGAGAGCTTTTGCTCCGCCCCAAAAACGAGCTGTTCGGCCGAAGCTTCCAATCAGCGACGTCGCATCGTTGTTTTTGTGGGGAAAAGCGGAAAAGTGGGGGAAAGCGAGGCGATTGTGTGTGTGCGAATGCTGCCGAACAGTGGCAGTCGTTGTTGTCAGGGAAAAAAGCCGGAGAGTCCGGGCTGCATTCGGTGCTTTCTTTGGCCTTTTTTCCGGGGCTCCAGCTCCTCGCAGCTCCAAGTGTTGGTTTTTCCGGTTGGGCAGAGAGTCTCCGCCTCTTTTCAACGCGCGCGCAGCATCCTGTTGGACAAGGACGAGGCTGCTCCGCCGTTGGATGTGGCAGGACTTTATATATATATATTTTTCCATGCCATTCCGCTCCTACACGTATGCGCGAGTCGGGAAAAATACGGGAAAAGCAATGGCAACGAATGGCAGGCGCCCAGGGAAAATCTTCAGATGTCCGCACAACATGGCGTCAGTCTTCTGCATATATAAAAGGAGTATATAGCAGGGATTCTGATGATATATAATATATAAATTGTTGTTGTTGTGTACGAAGCTTGCACTTATTTTTTTCAATTTGTCTAATGAAATTGCGTTTTCCACTTGCGTCGTCGCTGGCAACCAAAAATAGCTGAAAAAAATATATAAAAACCAAGTGATGACAGCAAGAGATGGGAAATAAA
The DNA here is from genome assembly GCA_018153105.1 of Drosophila rufa. Classification (NCBI taxonomy): domain Eukaryota; kingdom Metazoa; phylum Arthropoda; class Insecta; order Diptera; family Drosophilidae; genus Drosophila; species Drosophila rufa. The sequence continues at coordinate 6,181,357 of JAECXS010000085.1, forward strand.
ATGGCACGAAAAATCTTGGAAAATTCGAGAAAATATAACGTTGACACTTTTTGCGCTAGCTCCTTGAACCTCCCTCCTCCCCATCCTGGCTCTCATGTCCTGTGTTCGGTGCCTGCCGCCTGCCTTTTCACTCACTTTTCCCTCTGCATATAAATTGAAATTTACTAACCTCGCTGTCCTGTCGCCTCTTCTGCTGTTGTCAGTTGCACCTTTATGACAATTTTCCTGCCACTGCCACGCAGCCACTTCTTTTTTCCGGAGTTTTCTTCGCTTTTTTTTGTATCTGTTCCCTCTGTGTTTTAGGTATATGTTGCGCATATTGCGGTGATGAATTTTTCTCTTTGAGTTAAGGTGGAATGCTACTACGAGCTGAACCTGAAACGGTGGCAATAAAAACTTACTTAGCCAAATTGCAGTAAGCCCGGGGAGTTAGGGGAACAAAGTGTACATTTCTAATTTGTATAAAATAACTGTCCGAAGGAGAGTTATTCCGGTAGTAAATTTTAGAGATTTATTGTTCTAACTTTAAACATTTTACAAGCATTTTCTGGGAGGGGTTTTCAAGAGAAACTCAAGCTTAACCGCAAGGAATGCTGCACCGAATCACTACTTGCATGTTTTTTGAGGGATTTTTAAGAGAAATTCAAGCTCAACCTCACGATTTGCTGCACCGGATCATTGCTTGATCTGTGTCTATAATATTTGTATTGCGTTTTGAGGGTTTTTCATGAGAAACTCAAGGTCAACCTTTCGGAATGCTGCACCGAATCACTATCTATACGCTTTTGAAGAGACTTCCAAGAGAAACTCAAGCTCAACCTCACGGAATGCTGCACCGGATTACTAATTGATCCCTAGAGGACTGTCTTTGCCATACAAATACCTCTGAAAAAATGCACAATATCTACAAAATACCACTATGCTTTTAGGTCAACATTCTGAATTTTTATTAACTCAAACTCGACTTAATTGCATTTATAAACAATCAATTAATTAATTCGACCCAGAGACACCCGGTGAGTCACCAGGTCCCCCATGGAATAACAATTATTTATCAAAGCACCACCTCTAATTTGATAATTCAATTATGCATTTCAATTCCCTGGACAGCCAATCAAGAAATCAAATCAAAGTGGATTGATTTTGGTCACATGAAGCCAACCACCAGGCCCCCGAAAGAATATGGCTTTAATTGCTGCCAAGGCAATAAACTTCAACGGCAATTGACGCTTGACACTTTGAGCGCTTGAGAACGCTGGCCAGCTGGAGCTCCAAGAGATTCAGGAGCACATGGAGCTCTTGGCGGAGAATGGATAGTCATATGGCATATGGTCTTTGGTCTTTGGAGCAGGGAAAGTATGACCAAGCACCAAGTTGCTTGGATATTCCCAACGCGCGTCATGAAGCTGCGGCGTCTGCGCCTTTTTTGGACGTTTGGCAATGCGAAATGGGCAATGGGTATGGGATCGCTGTGGCATCGGATGAGATGATCGCATAGTGCTGCGCGCTGGCGCTCTGGCCATGGAGATGGAGACAGAGATCCCTGGTACGCCTACCAGGAGTTATGACAGGCCCCAGAGCCGCGATCCCAAAATGGGCAACGCGCGGGCATCCGTTTATGGACCGACGACAGAGAGACGGCGACGCTGGCGTGTTGACAATGATGTGGATGATTGGTGTTTTGTGTTTCGCAGGAAAGCCAAGGGTTCCCGTTCCCGTTTTCCCGGGAATAAGCCTGGCTCTGGAGACAAGAAGGCTCTCCACAAAACGCATCGCAACGCAACGCATCGGGTCTCCCGTCGCCAACTTGCCTTATATGCAGCAGCGTCTAGACAGGCTGGAAAAAATCACAGCAGCAGCAGCACAGAATCATTCAGGTAATGCCAAGTTTGGTGCGGAGGCCTTCCCTCAATGATATTGCCTGCCTCCATGAATGAATCCGACTCCGACTGCGATCCAGCTCCGACTTCGAGCAATTAGTATGCGCAGATTGCGATCACTCGGAAGTAATGCTAATTTCTGTTGTCTACCCGGTTACCCAAATGGATGCAGCCAGGGAATCGAGTGGCTATGCCATGTACGAATGGGGTATAAGTGATCGGTTATTACTCTCTCAGAAAAAGAGTTAATTATTTACGATTTTTATTTCAAAGAAAATCGAATATAGAAATAATAACAATTAAATTATTACTAAACACGAATCTAGGGTCTATATTTTGGAATTTAATTACATTTTTTTCTTTAAATTTTTATAATTACTAAAATAACTCTAATAAGGACATCCCTTGTTCGTTCTCCCTCTAATTTTTCTCCCACTTCTAGGTTTTCCCTTCCTTCTACCAGATCACCTTCCTTCTTCCCAGAATCCTTTCGCTTCAACTGAGCTTCGCTGAGCTAGTTTTTCTTGGGTTCACTCTCGAAAAGGCCTGATGCATTGGCCCAGGAGATGTCATTAACATTGGGAGAACGCAGGTGAATGAATGCAGCTGACAGATGGAGACAGTTGTGGGGCAGCAAAAAAAAGCCAGGAAGAGTCTATACAAAAAGAAGGAGGAGGACTCCATTATGCAGGCAGCTTGTCTGTGCCATTAAGAGCGTTAACAGGAGGACATTAGTATCCTGTAGGCAACACCTGACGCAGCAGAAGCCACGGCGAAGACGAGGTCAACTTCAGACAAAGGCATGCAAATGCGATGGGGGGAGCCAAGGACCAAGGAAGCTGGGAACCGGGAAAGCAACTTGGGTCGCCTTGGAAAATAAGAAAACAACTTTCCGGGCGCGCTAAGCAGATGAAGGACATTTGCATATACAGCAGACCGACGACCGAGCGCACGCAGGCAGGCGAAATCAAAAGCTTTTTAAAGGATATTCTCTATAATTTGGCGCAGGCCAAGTCCGAATCCTGGCGCCAGGATGTTTGCTTAGTGGGCCCAGGGAGAAAAAAACCCGGAGAAGGTGCATCCTCCCCTCGGAGCGCGAACAGCCGTTGCTTTACCCACGTGCCAAGCGGCTTAAAAAAAGAGATTCGGAACGAAAGGAGGCAGCATCCTCCGTCGTCCTTTGTCCCGGTACATTTGCATGCGACTTTTAAATCAATTATTGTTAAATATTTATTTCTTGACAGTCCATTTTGGAGGCAGATCGCTCTCTGTCTGCGGCTTTTCGCTGAGCATATTATCCTAACATAAATTACATGATTGATTTCATTTGAAGGGCACAGGACGAACATCCTGCCAGCTAGGCCAGGGCAAAACAATGGGGAAAAAAGTAAACAAAATGCAAATTGAACGTGGGTTTTGGCTTGATTAAAAAGCTTAGAAATTAGCATATCATTTGTTCAGCTATTGGTTAGCATTTATCCAAAAATATTGATTGGCTGCCAAGGGGGATTGTAACTCGAAATGGGGCAGCAGTTCTGAGACTCAAATTGAGTCTTTACTTAAGATTTCAAAGAAAAAACTACATCTCCCTGAAATAATTAATATATTTTAATTTTGTTTATTTGCTTAGCTCTACAAGAGCCTGTTGCTCTCATGCGGAACTCATTTGAGGGGACCTTGTGCTAACTTTAAGCTACCTTGGCGGAAGGCAGCCGGCTTTTATTTATTTATTTTTATTTATTTTTCGTATTTTATTTTTTACGCTCCTTGGTTGGAGCTGCGTCCTCTTCGAGGCAGCGAGGCAACGTCGTGTGTTTTGCTCACTGGCGCGTTGACATCGCCATCAAAATGCTTTGACGTGGTTTTTGATTGACAGGAAACTCATAAATAATTCATGTCATTAAATCATGTTACATTTTTTCAGCTCCTCGGTCCGCTTGGTCCTCTTCTTTGCCGGCTGCCCAAGCAGCAGCATCTTCAGGTCTTCGGCCATTGAAACGAGTTTCTCCAAGTGGAGTGGCGGACATTTGGGCAGCAGCTCCTCAGTTTCTCCATCCCGACTCTCCCTTCTCCTCCCCTCCACTCCACTTCGCCCGGTAAGTTCTCTAGCAATTAAATGTCAAAAACTGTTTCTCTTCTCGCCTTCTCCCGATGTAACTCAATTCGGAGCGCTCTTCTCTTGGTTTTCTTTTCTGCTTGGGATTTTTCCTTCTCCTTTTTTTATATTTAATATTTTCCTGCTGCGGAAAACTTGAAGAAAATAAGTTTTCAATGAATATAATTATGCAAAGCAGCAGCAGCAGCGGCAAGTCGCACTCCACTTGGCTGGACCGTAAGAGGCTCTGAGAGACGGAAGAAAAAAAAGGACATTAAAATTATATAAAAGCAGCTTGGCGATATTTAAATATTTCAACGCCTACACTCCCGCCTCATTTCCACGCTGTCATAATATTTTATTATTGCTTGTTTTAATTCCTTGTTTCATCATTTCACAATTTCTGCTGTTTTATTTTCGTTCTCTCATCTTTCCGCCAGCTTTTTTCCCTAATTTTTTTCCGCTCTGTCAATTGTCCTTCAGCGAAAAGTTTTTAATTTTTATCAAAAGATTTCTTGAGCGCCGCTGCTGGTTTTAATGAAATTTTCTCGCCTGTCCCTGTAAAGGATTGGACGCTACCAGAAATTTGCATAATTTTTTTTTTCCAACCATTTTTAATTTGTGATTTGGCGCAGTCGAGTGCGAGTCCTTAAAAAAGTTTTCTTGGGGAATTTTCTTCCTTTTTTTTGCTACTCGGGGCTTTCTTCTCTTTTTAATTAAAGTAATTTATGAGCTTCTGTTTCTTAAATGTTATATTTTTTGTACAGTTTTTAAGTTTCCTAAGGAGCGTTTTGATTTTTAAATTGATTTAGATTATTAAGAAGGCATTGAGTACTTGCAATTTAATTTTAATATGTAATTCCAAATTATGATTATGGGTATTATGTTCAGAATATTATTTTTCTTCTTAGATCTTTTAAGTTATTCTTTATTTTTGAACCCTAACAGATATAATCATTCCTAAAAATGTTTTTTAATAAAAGTATTTTATATTTTGATCGAAAAAAAAGTCTCTACGATTATTCTATATTTTTTTTTATAATTGTGATTAGTAATTTGTTTACTTACCAATAATATATTTTCCTCTGCCCCCTTTTAATTAAAATGATTTATTGCCTCTTTTCTTATCTCCCTAAGTCCTAAGTTATCATTTTCGACTAGTCATTCTCATTACTATTGATGGCTTCTAAAAGATGTCATTAAATTTTAGGTATTAAGACCCATCTCCCATCCATTGATCCACACACGCAACCAGTTGGTAGGATCTTCTGGCTGGCTTGAATCTGGCAAATCATTTTAATTGCTTTGCCGACGCTCTACTCCGCCCGGATACCCCAGAGAATCCTGCTCTTTGAAGCCCCCGGAATCCATAAGGCTTATCCTTTGTTGTTTGGCGGCGATTGTGTGCGGCGATAATAATTACACGTCACGCTGCCACGCAATCAAAACATTATTTGTGCAAAATCACGGAACTGAACTGAAGCGGAAGTGATGAAGGACTTATTGGCTGCACGCGTCCGCAAAAAGTTAAAAAAAAAAAAGAAGACAGAAAATGCTCGAATTGGGATGGCTCGCACCCCATTTGCATTGCACCCAAGAGTCGCGGGTTCCTTGGTGCTGCGGAAGGATGATGGAAGGACCTCCAGTTCCGTGTTAAATTCAACACAACGCGTGCGGTCACGTGGCCGCCGGACACGCCCACTTCCCATGATAGTCACAATCGACAGCCGACGATTTAAACAACAAAACGTCATCGAAAATCATCAGCAGCGGGCTACCCCCGAAATCCGCAGGAGCAAGAGCAGGAACAGGACCAGGAAGGAGCTGCGGAAAATCGCTGCAAATTATGCAAATTGTTTTTGGGGGGCTCGAAGCGAAAGGAGTGCGAAAATTTGCCTAAATGCTGGCAGGACGAAGCGGCAGGTTCAAACTCTGCTGTGACAGCCCGCGGCAAAAATGCCAAACAATGTGACAGAAACATATGTCGCCATTATCAGCAGTTAACCGAAGGGACAATCCTTTGACAGGACTCTCATAATTCGCTGGGACTCTGTGGGGTTCCCCTTTTGTGTCTTGTTTTGTGGAATTATTCGGATGGCGGAAGCTTGACTAAAATCAATGAAAAACTGCAGGATTTCTCAGAAACCTTTGGAGTATTTTTATGGGAATAAAAAGGATTATATTTGGTCTGATAGAAACTTTAAAAATATTCGTAATTCTATCTTTCACATTTAATATATTTTAGGATTTGAAAATTAAATACAAACTAAACTGGTTTTAATTTTGTTCCATTTAAAATCTTGGAAAATTCCCTAAAAATTCAATTCAAAGGGTATTCCCTGGCAGATCAGATTTTTTGGGCTATATATAGATATATTATAGAACCTATATCATCTTCATTCTCATTCATTCTCACGCCACCTAAATCCCTTCAGGACACCAAATCCCAACCCCGTTTCTGACCATCTTCCCAGATCAATGGGAAGATATCATTTCGCATTTGTTGTATATTACTTCCTGTCCGCCATGGCCATATAGATTTCATATTTTTCCCACCAGTCCAAGATGTCCACCCCGAAGCCAAAGTCGAAGTCGAAGTGCCTGCGCCCCAGGACGAACGACACACGTCCGTGGCAATAAAAGCGCAAACGTTTCAATTCCGTTGCGGCTGACAAATGCACGGAAAAAATGCCAACGATTCTGCCCCAAAAATATATTATAATGATAAAAAAAAAAATAGAAAAGCGAGTGAATGGGAACGGACAAAAGTTTATCTCGTTGCTGTCGAGTGTTTTGATTTGTAACGTTTCTCACTTCATTATTATGCAATAAATAATGCCATCTACATGTCCCATCTAATGTAATGCACGAGGGCGAGTTCGCAGGGGGTTGCTAACGGGGTCCTGGCACTAGTCCTTTGGTTCTTTGGTCCTCTCCCTGGCCGAAGAGGAAGTGGAGCGAAGCGATGGTCAGGAATCACTGCTGTGGAAATTAATGAGGCCTAACATGACAGGGCGCGATTTTTTTGCCCATATCTTTTTGCTAAATGAGAGCAAAGTTTTTCTGGTATTATTCTTTGCTTGCCTATTTTTGATTTATTGAAACATAGCTTTTTAACTTATTTTGCAACTAAAATATTCGGTTTATCCAAGAAGCAACTCTAAATTATATAGTATTAATTGATATTATGATATTTATCAATAGGATTTTTCTTTCTACTATTATTATTGGACCTTTGTAAGTAGTATTTCAAAGGCAGGGGGTCTAACATTTCTAATTGAGTATTTGTCCAGGGATAGAAAATAAATAAAATATAAACATATTTATATTTTAATTCAAAAAACAATTTCAAGGCGTAATACCTAAAATATTTTAATTTTTTGGTACAGTAATACATAAATCATTCACCACAAGGGTAAAATATAAAATATAAATTATTCATAAAATCAGAAGAAATCAACTTTTAAAAATAAATATTTTGAACTAAGAAAGTTGGAAAATAAGGGATAAAATAAAGTCCCAAGTTCCGAAATATCCCCTACAGAAGCTTACAGAAGCTCGACTGTTCACCCCGCCAAAATAATAATTAGGGGCTGACCTCTGTGGGAACTTTGGGGAACAGACGCTGGAGTAGCTTTGGCGGAAGTGTTGCCAACTACAGGGAAAAGTTGCATTCAATTCTTCAAGCTTAAAGCCCACTCAAAGGGTTGGGGGTTAACTTTAAGAAAACTTTACTCTGGAGCTTCCAGCACTGGCGGGTAGTTCGGCGGGCTTTTGATTCAATTTGCAACCTGCCACCCCCTTGAGAAAGCTTGCCCCTTAGCGCTGAAAGCTCGCCCGGTCCGTTGAACCGCGCGCCGCCGACGAACCCCTGTGCCAAAGCTCCGAAGGAAAACCCACCCCCATTCGCGTCGCGTGTGTTGGTATGCCAAGTCGCTCTCTCGGGCGAGAGCACGAGCACTCGCACTCGCTTTCGCTCTCGCACCTTTGCCGCACTCTCGCCGCCCGAAAGCACTCTCTCCTCTTGACGTGACACAAAGAGGAGTGTCAGGCAGCATAAATTTCAGCATACAAAATTCCACACACTGGCAACGCGTCGCAGATACTTTTCGGCAACTTTTCCGCAGGAAAAACCAGTGCGAATGTAAATAATTGTTAAAAGAACCGACAACAGTTCCTGTTAGTGTTTAATGCTGGCCAACGGATAGCGGTAAATGCACGGAGTGTGCCTGTGCGTGTGTGTTTATTATTCGGGCCAAATGTGCCCAAGTGGGCATTTAATGCGATAAATCAAACAAGTTTCCTCGCAGCTCGCAGCCCGCAGAGGCGGCACGGAAAATCGCCACGGGAATGGAAATTTATCCCAAATCCCGAAATCATAAATAAAACATAAATTATGTTCCTTTGGCAGTTGGCGGGCAACAGAAATAAAATGATCAAATAAAAAAAGCAAAGCTGCTGCGGGCCAAGCGGATATATTTTGATTTTTTTTTTATAAATAGAAAAATCAATTTCGCACGCAGCGGCGCTCTCTCGCACACACACACACACACACACTCTCTCCAGCGCGCGCTCTCTCCGCCGTGCTTTCTCTCTGCCGCTCTCTCTCTCTCTCTCTCTCGCTTGGCGCGCGCCTGTCTGTCTTCCCCAAAAATGGAGCATGTGTGCGTGCGAGCGCGAGAGTGTCTATTATAGTGTGTGCGAGACCAGTGAGCGCAAGAGCGAGCGGGCGAGTGGCTGTTGCTGGCTCTTTCTCCGAATATAATTGAATATAATTCAAGTGTTTTTGTTGCACTATTTGTTGTGCTTATTATTGTTATTATTTGTTTAAATTACCAACAACAAAGATCGCGCGCGCGTCGGTTTCCTAGCCTTGCCAAAACATCAAAAAAGCCTCATCCAGAGCCAGGACAGGAGCAGAAACAACAACAACAACGGCGACGGAGATGGCGATGGCTCAAGGAGAGCGAATTGCGTAGTGCTGTGCAGCCCTGGTCGTGGCGAAAAAAAAACGAACCCTTTTATGGGTATGTCCTGTTTACAAATTGACGCTGCAAATTGGATTTATAGCGGCAGCAGAATCGAGAAGCGAGCAGCGAGCGAGCATCGGACGAGCAGCGGGCGAGGAACAAGTGGTTGAGGGCCAGCCGGGGGACCCACTTAATTTCCGTTACCTTACCTTACCGTCCCCAAATTAAGAAAACAAATAAAATGAGGAAAATTTCTCTACAGTGGACACTCGGACACAATTACTCTCTACTAATTTGAAATCGAATAAAATTTTCTCCCAATAGTATGCTATACAATATTTACAAATAATCTCGAGACCTAGAAAAGACCATGGCCTACTTTTAGACGCCTTTTTAAACGAATTAAAATCCATTACGGCTTAAAAAAAACTCGTTTTAATTAAAATTTTACTTTTATTGACGTTTAATAAGGTTTTAAAAGCATCCTAGTAATTGATTTCTGGTTTCCTTTATTAAAAAGTAGTAATAACTAATTCTTAGCTTTCCAAAAAGGCTTTCGTTCAATTTTCATCAATAATAAAGAGCCAGAAAAGTATGCAACATTAATATAAAATACTTGACAATGCATACTTTCAGACACAATTTCTGTAGATTTTAATTTAATGAACCTAATATAAAAATCGCACCTTTCTGACGCTTATTCGATTATTTTTTAATGAATCATCAAAAATATTCTCACACTTTGTCCCGAGTACGAACAAGAACCACTTTTCGCTTTAGCTAAGACACAAAATCTATATAAATCTGTCTGAATGACTCACACATGCTCAGTTCGGGTTAGCCAAGTTGCACTGTGGTTGGTTTGAACTGGAAATAGGTGGCTGGCCGAGTGGGTGGGTGGCTTGGGTGGTATTTTCCCCGTCTGAGGAAAAACTCACGCACAAACGTAAAGTATTTCCCCCTCGCCGCCGAAGAAGAAGAGCATTTGTTGCTGCCGCTGGATGATATCTTTCGAAATTGACAACGCCAAGCGGCGCAAAAGCAGCAGCAGTGGGAATAGCAGCAGCAGCAGCAAATCAAATAAATTAAATTTACACACATAGTTAAATTAGTGAAAATTGAATAAAACAGAAGGAAGAATAGACGACAAACGTAAATAAAAGACAGCCCAGAGCGAGAGGCGACGAGTGACGAGCGCCACACGGACAGAGAGCGCGAGCGAGAGAGGGCAACGTGTCGAGCAACAAATTAATAATACAAAAAAAAAAAAGAAAAATAACACCGAGAAAAGTAACACAAATTGAAAACAACAACAAAGGCAGAAGAGCAGAAGAAGCAGCAGCGATTCTGGATTTCTAGAGGCGTTAGCGGCACATTCAAAAGATGGGCTGTGGACAGAGCAAGATACACTTGTATCCCAGGAAATCGAAGAGTAAAGCGAACGGCAAGAAAGGAGGACATGGTGAGTGCACCCGCAAAAAAAACAGCATCCTTTTCGATTAAATATCATGGAAAACATCTGACACAAAACTCCTAATTTAGTAGAGATTTTTGCATATGTATTTTATTGGTTTGCCCATTAAAATTTATGCTGTTTTGATAGTCTGCTAATACCAGGTTTATTTTTATACTATATCTTAGATTTTATATATTAATTTCTTAAGTGAACTGAACATATTTCAAATCATTTCGAGCCTGACACTTATTAATACATATATTCATATTCATATTTTTTGTATTTTTAATAGGAAGCTAGGGAAATATTGTTTTGCTGCTATTTTTATACCGAAATTTGTTTTGAAATGAAAAACATGGAATTTGGTTATAACCGTTTTATGTTTGCTCGCTTGAAATACAAATAAATAAAAAGTATAATCATTAGACCTTAAGAGTAAAAGTAATATTTGTAGTAATATGTCTACCTCTTTTCTTATAACCGACTTAACATTGCTTTGTGATAATATTAAATCTATTTTAATGCACGAAATGCCCATAGATAGCTAATATTTCTTTCTGTATAAAACATGAGAAAAGAGGCAAGGAAGGCGCTGGGGAAATGGTGGGTAAAACGTATTGCCTCGCACAACAAAAGCTTACACGCATGACGACATCAATTTGCCTCCAGCTGCGCGCGAGTGTGTGTGTATGCATCTATATACATATGTATGTGTCTGTGAGCCACCTGTTTCCACACACAATGAGGACATCATTGATTAATATGTCACCAGCAGGGGAGCGGGTGCGGCAGAGCCCAGTTTTAAGGCCATGCATTCACCAAAGTAATAATAAAGGCCTACATTTTAAAGCCCAGCAGCATTGTCTATATATATATATATATTCGTATACCGAAAGGCGACCCGCTCACACACAGCCACACGTGTTTGCTCTTAAGTTTATAAAAATGTAAAAAAAAAGGAAAACCTAGCCTACATTGGAAACTTTTGACTATGAGAGCCCAGAGCCCCCGCTCCACGTTTTAATTTTTTTTTGCTTTTTTTTGCTGTGTGTGTATAATTAACTGCTAAAAAGGCAACTTGTTGTTGCAGTGGGCGCCCGCTTCGAGGGGTGTGGCCTGCCCCCAAGGGCTTTGTCTCTGTGTGTGTGTGTGCCTCTGCCTGCGTCTGTGTGTGCAAAAGGGTTAAAGCTAAAAAAAGTATAGCATACACAAAGGCGCCATTGTGCCATAAACGACCCAAATTTTCTCGGAGGCGCCTAAGCTTTAGTCTCGGTCCTAGATTAATTATTCATAATACTCGACTCTTTTTCGGTTTTTGCATTAAAATGCATAACGGTTTTTAATTAAATTTATGGGCAGCCTAGGCCAGGCAGAGACTTCAAAGAAAGGCCCAAGGAAATACATATATTAAGTATACGCACAGGTCAAGTAGCCGAATGCTGCCTAGAAAGATGGATTACCAATAGAAAGGCAAAGAATATCGAAGAATATATAATTAGTTAGCATTTTATTATTCCCATTACCTCAAGGGGGTTGATGAAAAGCTAGATATTTATTATTTTATTTTATTTAGGCAGTTTTCCGGTTGGTTTCAAGGATTAATTTAGGGATTATATTATTTGATTGTTATTTAATATTTCTACATATTTAATTAATAGGTTTTGTAGTTGTTTCAATTAAGAAGATAAAGCTAATCGAGAAAGCCCAAGGAAATACAAATATTAAGTATACGCACAGGTCAAGCAGTCAAATGCTGCCAGGAAAAATGGATAGAAATGGAAAGGCAAAGAATATAAAATAAGTTAGCATTTTATTGATCCTAATACCTGAAGGGGATTCATAAAAAGCTAGATCTTTAATATTTTATTTCTGTTTGGTCTATTTTAAACAGTCTATCGCTGGTTTTAGGGTTAATTTAGGGGCTATTATATTATTAATTTGTTATTTAATATTTATACATATTTAGTTTACAGATTTTTTAGGTGTTTTATCTAAGAATATACAATAAATCGAGTTCCATGCTTTTTATAGATTATTGCATGTATTTAATTTAGTTTAATAAATTGTTTCTAGTGTACTTTACTTCACATATCTTACCATAATTTCGACAAGGTCTCCTTGCTGTGCTCCCCCACAGAAGTTGCAGCAACACTTGCCTTATTGCAAAACTTTCTGCCACTCGTCGTTTGGCACTCGCGAAATTGCCAACTCATCTTGACAAATGCTCGAAACTCTGGCTGGGAACCATCCATAACCATCCATTTGGTTTATTTATTTTTGCAGCCGACTCGGATGCCGAAACGGACGAGGACGAAGGCCACATCGAGGATGCCGAGAAGGCACAGCAGCGCGACCGCGAGAAGCATGACGAGAGCGAGGAGCAAAGCAATAAGGATATCCAGGACAGTGACGAGGACGTGGCCGTCTCGCTGCTGCGCGCCAAGAACCTGTCGCTGCTCCAGAGCCAGTAAGCCATTCCGCCAACCAACTAACCGAAAATAAACACACCACTTTTCCAGGGAAATATCATCTAGCCAGCAGAACTTCTTCCGCATGCTGGACAAGAAGATCGACGAGGTGAGTCGAGCGAGCCATTAAAATGTCATAAATATCCTTGGGTGTACCTCAAAATATGTTTAAGAAATTATATTTTTAGAGGAAACACAAATTTTTGTATTTGGAAATGAGTATTATTTATTTATTTCCCAAGTTATAGGCTACAGAGGGCTTCCAATATCTGAAATAAATATTAATAATAACAATAAAGCCAAATTCCCTCGAAATACAATACAAATTCATCCAATAATATGTTTACTTAGCCTTTGATGCCTTTTCAAACAGAAAAACGTGCCATATATCATTGCTGATTAACGAAATTTGACATCAGATTCATGTTTATCGTCTCAAAAATGATTTTGTTTACTGATCTACAACAACATGGAAATATTAAATTGGCCGTATAATGAAAATAGGTGCTCCAAATGCGAAATGATCGAAAATAATGTTGTTATTCCACCAAGTTTTCAGTTGAGCGGAAAGCCATTTGGGTTTATCGTTTCTTGAAACATACAAATCTTTTTTCAAAGTGATATTTGTTTTTTTCTATTCGTAATAAAGATATTAAATATTATTAAAAATAATCTTATATTTCTGAAATTTATTAACCCATTTAACTACCTTTTCAAGGGCCCCGACTACGACTCGGCCAGCGAAACGGAGATTGCTTTGGAGGAGGCCCGACTGAACGCCCTGCGCCAGCACTGGGAATCCGCCAGCATCACCGCCTCCATCTGCTCCTCCGCCAGCCGCTCGCTGCAGACCACGCCGATCCGCCAGGTGCAGGTGCCGCTGAAGCAGCCGCCTCGCGGTGCCGGCCTGCTGCTCCAGCCCTCCAGCGCCGCCTGCGTCGTCTCCTCCGCGATGGTCACGCTGCCCACGACGGAGTATCTACCTCAGCACGTGATGGCGGGGCGACAGCAGCAACAGGTCCAGCAGCAGCAGCAGCAGCAACAGCAGCAACAGCAGCAAGTGCAGCAACAGCAGCAGCTACAGCAGCAGCAACAGGCGGCGGCGGTTCTCTACCAGCAGCAGCAGCAGCAGCTCATCCTGCTGCCGCAACTGGAGGCCAACGTAGTCAACACGTCCACTGCGGCGGCAGCGGCACAGCTCGCCCAGCTGCAGCAGCAGCAACTTAACCAGCAGCAGGCGCAGCTCTACCAGCAGCAGCAGCAATATCTGCTGTCCCTTCCCGCCGGAGCCAAGCCGCAGAGCGTGAGTCCAAAGCGCCTGATCTACGGCAGCACGTCGGCAGCTGTAGCCTCGTCGGCGCCACCTCCTTCCGTTCAGTATATTGCCGCCGGTCCGTCACTTTTACAGTCGGGGGCGGGCGGCGGTTTCCTTAATGGCGCCGGCGCCATTTCCGGAATGGCAGCGGGTCGAGGACCCCTGCAGCTAGCCTACTATGGAGCCGCACCCCCGAGCACTGCCCCCCAGTCGGCGTCGGCCGCTCCTCTGCCACCCATCGCCCCCGAAACGTACGAACCGCCAACCGCTCCACACAGCCAAAGTCAACAGCAGCAGCAGCAGCAGCCGCCGCCGCCGCCTCCACCGGGCGCCTATTACGGGGAGATGCACGGCGTACAGGTGAGTCTCTACTGCTCTGCTCTACTTTATCCCAATTAATATGTAATTATTATTTATGAATTGCAGGCCGCACCGGCTGCAGAATACAAGTTCCCGCCGGCCATCAGCGTGCAGCGTTTGGCGCCGCAGGTGCAGCGGCAGCTGCGCGAGACGCAGGAACTCATAAAAGACTCGTGCCCGCAGCTGTATGCCGCGGGCTATGGCAGCCCAGGACCACCGATACGCAACCCCAGCAGGAACCCCACTAGAACTAGACCCACCCTGGAGACGCAGTTCTCGCAGGAACTCTCGTGATATCTATATATGTAAACAAACAGCCAGCAGCAGGAGCAAGCAGCACACCCACATTCAGAGACACACTACTCACACAGTTTGAACAAACTGCAGCCAAAGAACAAGCGACTAACAAAAAATTAACCAAAATTATGAACGATCCCCAATGAAAAAAATCAAGAAAAGCCAAAAAAAAAATGAAGAAAATCAATTAAGAAATTGTAAAACTGCACTCAATGTTTCAGACCCTCAGAACAACCCCCGGCGGGCAGGTATTGAGCCCCCAATATGCGTACTACTTACAAAAACCCAGAGAAAGCAACAAAAACTACTAAACCTAAATGCGGAGCAACAAATAAGGAAGCATTAACTAAAGATATTCAAGGAGGCAGCCAAAGAGGAGAGTGCGAGTTGGATCAGAAAGCGCAAGGTATATAGATTTAGGAATCGAGTATAACGTTATAAAGCGATATAAACATACATATAAGCGAAATGCCACAAAGAGGAAAGGGAATAAAGCAGGAGCAGGAGTAGAGCCCGAAACAAAGCAAACACAAATCATACAAAGTAAATAATATAAAGTGTAACAAACAAATGACTTCTACATTCTCACGCAATTTTGTTAGTCATAAATCTCATGGTGTAATTTTTTAACAAATATTTTCCGTCAAATTCTCGAAATGGTGTAATAGCGTTAGAAGATGGAGGATGAAAGATGAAAGATAGATGATGGAGACGATTGAATGTTCGTTGGAAATGCAATTAACGGAGGGATGCTGTCTAGTAATATTTGTATAATTTAGTTCTATTTATTATTATGCTAATTTTTGATGTATAATAGTTTTTCTTATATGGATATATATATATATATATTTAAAAATGAAAAATAAAAGCAAATCAATTAAGTTTAAAGAGCGTGCCAATCAATATGAATATTATTTAATTTTTTTCTAGAGGGTGTTCTCGTTTTGGCAGTGCATAGCAACCACGGTTGGTTTATTTCAAGATATACACTGAGAGAAAGGCACTTGGCCATTCATCGTTCAACTTACCAATTTACCTCAAAGAATGTGAATGAATCAATCATAAAGAAGAAAAAGATGTTCAGTGTGGAAACAAGAACAAATTACATTGGTGAAAATTTAAGTGAAATTGTTGTTGGTCTTATCAGCAAAGGATGGCGACAGAAAGAGGAAGTGCAAAATTGTTTGTGTACAGCCTATGCTTTGTACATTTACAAAAACAAATGTGTCCCGAAAGCAGACGCTAGAGCACCTCGGATTTAAAGTTTCTCCAATGCTTTGAAAGAGAGTATTCTCAGCAGAGCCACCAGTGTTAAGCTCTCTCAATAACTTTTTACAGAGAGCGATTCCAAGAGAGAGTCAGCTTAGAAAGCCTGCCAATCCACTTACACATGCAATAAAAACACAGTTTAACGTCTAATTAGTTCCTTTATTTATATGCTGTTGAATCAATTCATACTCATGGGCTGTCATAAAATGGAATTGCATTTTATATTTATATCTGAAAGTATTTTTAGTTGTTTTGCTGCTTGTATGTTTGATTTGTAATTGTTGTTTGAAAGTATCCAGCTAAGTAATTCAAATAGACTAGTCACATAATATGGTTTAAGATGACATAATAATACGCATTTGATTCTAAGAAATTGACATTGTTTCTTAATATGTACGTGTCCGATAGTGTGAAAGTTGAGCGGGAGCTCGAGCAGTGGCTCACTGCTTCCCTAGTTTCATCTAGTTCGATACCGATACCGATATCGATTTGCATCTAATCTCGTTTTGGCTTGGCTTGGGTTGATTGGTTTTCAATTGGGTTTGGAGCATTGCAAACATTTCTTTTGCACAGTGTGTGTGTCTGTGTGTGTGTGTGAATAATGAATAATAATAATGTACAATATTCGAGAATTGTATAGATAGAGAAATCAAATACGCCCAGGGCCTTGGAAAGTGATAAATGCCAACAAACATCGATGATCGGCACTCGAATGCCCTAACAATTTGACTAAACCAAATGCTTATCAACTAAATTGGGGTTTGTTTTTCATGGGCATGGGGGGTGTGGGGGCGAAACAGTAAGATTTATATCAAATTAAAAAGCGTATTTGATTCCAGATTAAACCATATTATATAGCTATGCAGTGGGCGGAGATCTACACGGAACGTACTATATATAAACGACGCTCATCTAACATCTTCCCTGTGAAGTCTGTGTGATTTGTGTTCATTTATACTCGCGGGTGTACTGGATGTGCGTGTTATGTTCGTGTCGTGTGGGGGGAAAGGAAATTACAGTGTAGAGCAGGATCTACAATTTGGTAGCTTCTTTAGTGCTTAATTCTGCACGGGCAGCGGGGGCGGCGGGTAGGCGAAGATGTCCCCGCTGTTGGCCATCATGTAGGGAGCCGCCTGCGTGGGCACTGCATACTGGGCGCGATACGAGTTGGCCGCCATATTGGCCGCGGCCGCTCCACCGTTCAGCGACACCGTGGCCATGCTGGAGGACATCGACGAGTACTGACCGTAGGCCTGGGGCGGAATGGCTCCTCCGGCGGCAGCGGCCGCCAACGCCGGCTGTTGCTGGTGTGCTTGGTGCTGCTGCTGTTGCGCCGCCGCCGCTGCCGCCTGCTGTTGCTGAGCGGCCTGCTGCTGGTTCATCGGCGGCGGCATGTTGGCGAAGTTCATGTTGTACGGCGAGAAACGCGAGCGCTTCTGATCGATTCCATAGGCGGCTGCCGCTGAGGCATCAGCCAACAAATGCTGCTGCTGCTGGGCAGCCTGCGCCGCCTGCTGCTGCTGTTGCTGATGCTGGGCCTGCTGCTGAGCTCCCGGTGCTCCCGGAGCGTTCTGTGTCTTGGGCTCGAAGCAAGCGGCATTGGGATTGAAACGAGAGAAGGGCACTCCACCGTTCTGCTGCTGCTGCTGCTGATGCTGGCCCTGGTAGCCACCGCCGGCTCCCTGACCACCGCGGTATCCCCCGCCTCCGCCCTGATTTGGCGGCGAGCTGCGCGGCTTCTGGTCGAAACGTGGTGGACCACCGGCACCGGGGCCGCCGCCGCCGTTGAAGCCACCGCGGTTCATGTTGCCCCCGGGACCGTTGTTGTTGCGGTAGTTGTTGCCGCCATTGTAGCCGCCGCCGCCACCCATCTGCTGGTTGCGGCCCTGGTAACCATTGCCGCCGCGATAGCCGCCCATGCCTCCGCGCTTGTTGTAGCCGCCGCTCATGGCCATGTTCAACAGCTTGGGGTTGATGTTCTGCCGGAGGGAGAAGGAAAATGCAAGTAAGTACAATGTTCTAAACGAAAAGGGATCAAAGGCTTCGGAGGGAGTGAACTATTAAAGCTGTGATTGCAGAATAAAAGGTAAACGTCTTCGTCAGAACCAGAGAGAGAAAAAACCCCTCGAGTTTGCTCCCTGCCCGAGCAGAACGCTTCGTTTCCCTTCTTCTTACGCTCTTTTAATAACAACAATTATTAATTTCATAGTGTTTTAGTTCACTCCCTCGTAAGAATAAGAAAAAAACGTGTTGTCTTAAAAATATACTTAACCAGTATAACGAGTTTAGTATAGATTTAATATTTAATAAAATCAAATGCTTACTCAATAGTATAGTTTTTAAACTCTATAGTTTTGTGTATTTTCCAGTATTATTTTTAGACGAACCTACATCGAAAATTCGATAATATATCGCGTTATTTGGAATTTAGTGCTTTTCTGTTTGTCGCGTTAGTGATTTATCTCAAGGCTTAGTGCTGATTAGTATAATTTGTATACTTCTGTAGTATTCAAATAATAAGTATTTTAATACTCAAGAGTAAAGAATTGTAAAAAGAGTATAGTTTCTATAACGTTTTTTTTTTTTTTTTTTGTGTAGGCTACTAATGCATAATTAGTATAATTTGTATACTTCCGTAGTATTCAAATAATAAGTATTTTAATACTCAAGAGGAAAGAATTGTAAAAATAGTATAGTTTCTATAACGCTTTTTTTTTTTTTTTTTTTGTGTAAGCTACTAATGCAAACATCACTCACCTGGTTGGCTTCGCGCAGCACCTGGATCAGGTCATTGGCCTTGTTGGCGTTGGAGTGCGTGAACAAGGTGTAGGCGGTGCCGGTGTTATTGGATCGTCCGGTGCGTCCAATGCGATGCACGTAGTCCTCCGAGTTCGAAGGATAATCATAGTTGATCACAAACTTGACATCGTCAACGTCTGATCACGATCATTTGATTTATATTCATTTCATTTCGAATTTGAAAATTGGAGAAGTGTGAAAAGAAATGTTAAAAATATCGAATCGATCCAATGCATGTCGAAAATAGGTTTCTTTCTCAATACTCAAAAACTATTTAACAAAAACGAAAACTTATTTTTGTGTGTGTGTGTGTGTGTATGTGTGTGTGTGTGTGTGTGTGTGTGTGTGTGTGTGTGTGTGTGTGTGTGTGTGGAAGTAGTGTGTACGTGTTCTGTTGTGTTGTGTGTATGGTCAAATTAGGTCTCTGTATGTAGGTGTCGGTGCGATCGTTGGATTGGGTTGAGTTTGTTAATAGAACTTAAAAGGTACTTGATCGAATCGTTGAATGGAATCTGTCGGTTGGTAATTCAGTTTCTGTTTCTTTTGTTTTGTTTTTTTTTTCTGTTTTTTTTTCTGTATACTTTGTACTTTGAACAAAAATTTCGCCATCAATACTATTTAGCGTATATTAATAACTATACATCTTTGGCAAGTAGATATATGTTTTTTCTATACTGCAGAAATGTGGACCTCGACCTTTTCTTCTCATCATTCTTTCATATTTTTCATTCTTTTCAATACACAAATCGTAATTATAAATGTTTTAAGCTTAATGCATACAAGAGACGGCTTGATTAAAAATAGGATTATAATTAGGTAAAGTATATGCATAATAAGGTAATGTATGATCAAAGCTTATGATAGATAGTGGGTGCTGGGCCTTCAAGAGGATCGAGGTTATTGGGAGAGAAGGAAGTCGGATGTCGGAAATCGGGTGCGGAATATACTCTGCTATGATAAGGAAGAAGTAAATTAGCCTAGTACTTACCCTGGCGAGCTAGATTTAGGGTTAGAATATGGATTGGGGGTTCGTTGGGCTTACGCTCAGTGTGTCGTCGTGTCCCGGCAAATCCTGTCCGTGTGTCCGTGTCTGTGTCCCTGGGTCGCGATGAGAGGAGATCCGACAGATCTCCGCAATGCTAGAAACTTATAACTCAACCCTCAACTTGTATATATAGCTTTTTTCTCTTTAACTTCTTTGTGTATATAACTTTTAACTTTTAACTTTTAACTTTAAACTTTTTAACTTTTTCTTTTTTCTTTTTTTCTTTTGCTTATTTTGCCATTTGAAAAATCGAAGTCCATTTCATAAAGTGCTGATGATATTTTTGTTCACACACAAATTTCGGTTTCTTTTTTCATACATAGAGTAAGGAGCGACTTAATATAAATATAGATAATACTTTAGGCTACATAAATAAGCTACGGAAAGTTAGCATCAGTCAAAAAATTCGTGGGCCGCAAAATGTTAGTTATTATCTCATTATACATAATTAAAACGAAATAAAAATAATACATTTTAAGGCAAATAATGTTGATTGATTGGTTCGCCTTTGGATTAAAGGGTTATTTTTAGGGTGCACTGAGATTAGTTACTATTTTATTTAGATTTCGAGTATTTTGCTTGGCCATGGGACTCCTTGACTGACAGTAAGTTGCATATATTAACGATAAGGTTACGCAAAATGTGAGATTGACGAGACACAACTAAAAACTATGAGCAAGAGAGAGAGAGAGAGGCAACAAACAAACTAAAACTTAACATCGTATCGTAGTATAACCAGCAATGCATGGAGAACAAACACATTCCCCTCATTATTTGAGCCCACACCATTTCTTCGTGATCGGAGAATCTTTCAAGGAATCGAACCACGCGAAGGGGGATTGGAATGGAGAGAAACCCAGAGGAGCATTCCCCTTAAAAAAAATTATAACTAGGAGATCTTCCGTCCAACAGAGGCGCTGGCATAGAGATAGAGACAGAGAGCTTCGAGCATGCAAAATAGAAAAATAACAATTGGTCCCTTCCGGTTTTCACTTTCACAGAATTAATCAGTAAATGTCGCTGGACAGCTGCTTAAAAAACATCAAAACTAGTAACTTAACATAGTCTTAATTAAAATAAAATAAAAACTAAGGGTAACTGCAGCTAGTCGACCAGTAGAGCTGGGAACAAATCGATTGCAATATCGATACTATCGATTCTTTTTTTTCGGTCCAACATCGATTCTATTTTGGCAGAATCGATGTATTGTGAACCATTCATCTTTTGGATTATCAATGGCTTTTGAAAATGGAAACGTAATTTATATTCGCTTTTTATGTTATAAAAACGAATTCTTTCGTTATTTATGTTTTAAAAACATATAACTTTTTTTTATTTATATTAAAGAAATGTATTTTTGGTTTGCTCTTTATATGTCCATGAATTAATTTCTATAAATTAAAAAAAAATAAATACTTTTTTTTTCGATTTAATCGATATAATCGATGTTATTTTCTAAAAGATCGAACTAAATCGATGCACTGAGAATCGATTTTTTCCCAGCTCTATCGACCAAATATCTCTGAAAATTATTTATAAATATAAACAAAAATGTCATGGGTTTTAGCCTTGAACTGTGATGCTCTTAGAATGCATTTTCACCCGAAGGACGACCCCTTCGTTCATAGAATGGGTCATTAACTTTCTTCCGGAACCCGATCTCCCTGGACAATGTGAAATCCGGAACTGACACGATCCCAAAACCCAAAAAATAAAATGTGTTCTGAAAAGACAGAGCGAGCGGAAGAAGGAAGTGGAAGTGGCGAAGAGTCTGGACGGTGTTGGCCGATTCATCGCTGACGGATCGCTGAGACCAGACGAACCAGGAGGCGTCAACGACGAATCACAAAATAATGAATGGAAACCCCACGGGATGCTGATTGATCCACAGGCAACAATTGCTTGGTTATGGAGAGAAAAAACACGGAGGGTGGGTGGCCGGACCCGCAAAGACTACGACGTTTACTCACCCAGTCCGCGGGCAGCCACGTCCGTGGCCACCAGGATCGAGTGCCGGCCGTTGCGGAAGCTCGACAGCACAAAGTCGCGCTCCTGCTGCGACTTGTCGCCGTGGATGGCGCATGCGCGCCAGCCCTGACGCGAGATATTACGCGTGATCTCGTCCACGCGCTTCTTGGTCTCCACGAATATAATGGTCTTGGTCTCATTCTCAGCCGAGATGTCTGTCAGCAGCTTGACCAGCTTCATCAGCTTCTCGTTCTCATCGCAAACGTCGACGATCTGCAGGATGTTGTGGTTGGCGCTCAGCGAGAGCGACCCGATGTTCACCTGGATGTAGTTATTCAGGAACTCCTCGGCCAGCTGGCGCACCTCCTTGGGCCAAGTGGCGGACCACATGAGCACCTGGCGATCGGGGCGGATCTGCTGCATGATCTTGCGGATCTGGGGCTCGAAGCCCATGTCCAGCATGCGATCGGCCTCGTCCAGCACCAAGTAGGTGCAGCGCTTCAGCGAGGTGGTGCCCCGCTCAAGGAAGTCGATCAGCCTGCCGGGAGTGGCGATCACGATCTCTACGCCGCGCTCCAAATCGCGTGCCTGCTGCCCCTTCGGTGCCCCCCCGAAGATGCACGTGTTGCGCACGTGCGTGTTGCTACCGAACTCGATGGCCACCTGCTGGATCTGCTGGGCCAGCTCCCGGGTGGGAGCCAGCACCAAAGCGATGGGTCCATCGCCACGCTCCAGGCGCGGCTGGTTATTGATGTGCACCACCGCCGGCAGGACGTAGGCGAGGGTCTTGCCCGATCCCGTCTGGGCCACGCCCACCAAATCCCGGCCGCTGAGAGCGATCGGCCAGCCCTGGGCCTGAATGGCCGTGGGCTTGGCGAAGCCCTGCTTGCGGATCTCGTTCATCACGTAGTCGGGGAAGCCGCCCTCCTCGAACTCAATACTGGGTGTGGGTACCTGGTCGCCCTTGATGGTGATCTCATTGCTGGTAAGGAAGGTCTCTGTCTCGACCGGGGTGCGGGCCAGCACCGAATCACAGGGCTTGTAGAAGTTCTTGCGGAACGGCGTCAGGTTCACCTCCGACCAAACAATCTTGGGCAAATGGGCGCCGTGGTTGGACGAGCGCTGGCCGTTCTGTCCGCCAAAGCCTCCCATGCCGCCGGGGCCACCGCCGGGTCCGCCGTTTATGCGACGCTGGCCGCCATTAACCGGCCCGTGACCATGGCCATTGAAGCCCGGATACGGGGCCGAGCGATTACGCTGGAACATGCCAGCGCCGCCTGGCGGAGCTCCCATGCGATTGGGAATCATGCCGCCGGCAAGGCCTGCGCCACCAGCTGCTCCTCCGCCGCCGTAGGCGTTAACCTGTCCGTTGTACCTGGAACGAGCGTTGAATGCCATGAAAGTGGAATTTGGATTTTCAAGCAAAGCCAAAATGTTTAATTTCACAACGAACAATCCTTTTTTATGTAATTTTCATTTTTTACTGCCATTTTGAATTTATTGATTTTCGACACTTGGCCCCCGGCCGCATGGCCCCTTCGAATTGCGGCCAAACGGCGGCTTTGGCTGTGGAAAGTATATCGTCACTTACATGTTCATTGCTGGGTGGTTGCAAGTGCTAAGATTGCTGGCCAAATTAAGGAAGTTCGAGCACTTTTTTTAATTTTTTCACTTCACAATTTTCCAGCTCCTACGTCGTCAATAAAAGCAGTGTGACCAAGTGACCGATTCCGTTTGACAGTATTCCGTTTAGAGTGTTGCAAAACGGGGGTGGTTCGTCCAGGTTATGGTCACACCTGAAAATGCAATGGGTTGGAAAACAGTGTTCACTCGAAGAATTTAAATATTAATATTGTTATTAAATACAAAAATAATCACAATTATATACAAGGCATGAGGCTTAACATTAATTATAATAAATTAAGTGATAATAGATAAATACATTCACATATACATATATCAGACTCGAGGTGTTGCCGGAAAGCTTACTGATAAGAATAATATAACAACACATAATAAGTTTGTCAAAGGCATAAGCAGATTTACTTGTAATAAAATAAGGCTATTAAATAAAATTATTATTATAAATATTATATGTTGCTTTTTAAAAATGTTCCCATTATAGAGTGATCTTTTTATCGATGGCTTACTGTATTCGGCGAGGTAAACAAATATGGCTCAAACAACAGATATTAAGAAACACAATTATCGTGAAGTTATAAACCAATTCCTTATTTAATGCTTAGTACATAATTGATACATAAAATTCAAGCACCTAAAAGTCTCAATATACCCATAAGCAATGCGAACTAGCTACAAAAAGAATCGACCTTTCGACTTCAAGCTGATTTCCTTGGTAGAACCCAATCCAGTGCTTTATAAGCGATCTGGACTCTCGAACTATGAAGCCATGAAGGCTAAAACGGATATCTGGGCCCAAATTTCCCACAAAATGGGTTGCGATGGTGAGAAGCTTTAACATTTTCCAAAAATCCGTCTGACCAACCTCCTCTTTCCCAGTGGACTTTTGCCTAATGCGCTGGAATAACCTCCACTACCAGTTCCGTAAGGAATTCCGACGGGCAGACACCAGCGGTTCCACCTGGCCATACCTGGAACGCCTTCGATTCCTGGCGGATAGTCAGCCACGACCAAAAGCCAAGAGCAAACCCAAGGCTAAGGATTCCCCCGGCAAAGAAGAGGTCACAGGTGTCAACGAAAAAGAAACCACCGTCCAGTTCCTGTGGGAGACCTACGAGGATGGTGAAATAACGCAAACACCCAGTACCTTTATTATAGAGGAGATCGTCGAGGAGCCCAACGAGCAGGTCATTCAAGAAGAGATCATATACGAAGAGGAAGAGGAGCCCGAGCCAGAGCAAGTACTCTCACCGAGAAGCAGCTACCTCAAGATGGACCAAGTTCTCGCCCAGCTCAAGCAACCTCAGCGAAAGCGAGCGGAGCGCAGGATCACCGCCTTTCTTCTCAAGTGCCAGCTCCGTGCCTTAAGTAATCAGTCCGTGGAGGATCTGGTCATATAGCTTTACGTACTCTCAATTTTATTAAAAAACAGAAAAAAGATTATACTAAGATTACACCTTGCACTTGTCCAGATCTATCCAGGCCACCTTGGGCTTGACGATGAACTGATCGCGCGGCAAGCTGTCCAGCATGGCGGCCTGCTGGCGGACATACTTCACCAGCCGCTCAATCTGCGCGTAATCGTCGCAGTTCATCTCGAAGAAGCGTCGCCACAGGGCGGAGGCCAGCACTCGGTCGTCGGACATAATGCCCTCGTCGTAGGCAATGAGAGCTGCTTGGAACTGCTCGGATAACGTCTCGATCTGCTGCCGGGTGCGGGAAGGATTGTGTGCCTGGAAGGGTGTATCGAGAGTTATTTAGACATACAGGCAATCGATCTCTGAACTATATCTCACCCCCAACTTCTTGGCGCGCGTGTTGACATCGCCCCACATGGCCTCCACGATGCAGTTGCGCAGGAAGCGTCCATCCTCGCCCGTTTCAGAGCCCTCGGCCATCGAGCGCATTAGCAGGAGCCACACATGCAGCTCCGTAACGAGGAACCAGGAGTTAAAGGTATTGGGCAGATTGAAGTCGCGAAAGAAGACCACATAGTTGATCTTATCGGCCACGCTCTCGTACAGCAGATGGCTGGTTACCTTGAGGCGCTAAAGGGGGAGAAGATTTGGTAAAACCTTAAGAATTCGCCTTCGCAGTGGGAGGTTCGACCTACAGCCTTTGTGTTCGGTGTAAATCCCACTTTGGTCAGCACTCTCTTCAGAATGCCGCCTTCCGCGGGTGCGGGTGCGGGTGCGGTTGCTCCTGTGCCGGGTTTTGTCTTATTTGGGCTTTCTACAACGCCGGTGGATGAACACAAACGGCAGGATTGCTCGAAAGATCCTAATATTGCAGGAGTTTGCCTACATGGCGGCTGTGTTACCTGTAAAAGTTGTATAAATAAAAGTTATAGCTCGCGTTTATATAAGACTTGCAGGCAGTGCACTCAAACTCTTGTATTTTGATAAGTGAGGTGATTTCAGCCGCTTCATCTTACCCATGCTGTTCTGGCTACAGCACCGGCCAGTCGTGCCACTGCCCGGGTGCACAGCATTTTAAATAATTTACTAAATCAGTTAAAAACAAAATCGGTTAAAAAATCCAATTGCACGCGACAACAGCCGTAAACAGCTGATTGAACAGGGCTGACAACTAGGCCGAAATGGTACAATGATAAAATTAAATAAGGTAGTCTTATCGATAGAGCTGCCCACTTCTGAGGACGATATTTTTGACAGTGCTGTGATCAAGTAATAACCACGCTAATACTAAAGCAGGAGGTGCCTCTTTCTTTCTCTTTCTCTACCTCTCTCCACCCTCTGCAGTACTGGCGCACTCACCGCTTGCGTTGCACTATAATTCCCAATGAGTTCTAGCTATCAGGTAGTGGTAACCACGCCAAATAAAGCAGGGAACCTCTTTTTCCTCTTCCTCTTTCTTCCTCTCCCTCTCTCTCTCTCTCCTCTTTCCTCTTTCACTTTCTATCCCTCTTTTCACTTCCAGGCAAGGGCCCTCTTCAGTATCGTACCCGTCACAGCTGATGCGACTACCTTATATAATTCTATCATGAACTGGCCTTTGAAAAAAATTTGAAAATAGCTAGAAAATAGCTAAATTGGCAACACTGCAGCTCCCCCAGTAGGGAAATGTAAATAAATAGAAAATAGGGGAAATAAGTAATAAAAAAACATATAATATGCTGCGTTTGAGCAACCAAATGTGCCGCCAAGTGGCCTGCACCCTGAGAGTACCCAGCATCCCGAATATCCTGCAGAAAATACCGAGCAGAAAGATGACACAACAGCGAGTGCGGCTGGACTGGAATACCAGCATTCCCTCGCCGGGGGCCAAGGATAAGGAGAAGATCACCGCACTGGGATGGTTCCTGCTGGTATGTAAAAGCTTATCCGTCTGGCCTTATAAGCAGCGAATCTTTCTGCCAATCCTAGCTCATTCCCGCCACCACGTTTGGTCTGGGCGTCTGGCAAGTGAAGCGCAAGATTTGGAAGGAGCAGTTGATCAAGGATCTCAGCGAGCAATTGAGCGCGGCACCAGTTCCTCTGCCGGATGAGTAAGTAGATCTATCAATGCCACTGAATATCTAACTTATGTAATCTTTGCAGTCTCAGCGACCTGGCTCACATGGAGTATCGCCTGGTCAAGATTCGGGGTCGCTTCCTGCACGACAAAGAGATGCGCATGGGCCCCAGGTCGCTCATCCGCCCCGATGGGGTGGAGACCCAAGGAGGACTGTTCTCCCAGCGGGATTCTGGCAATGGCTATCTTATAGTTACGCCCTTTCAATTGGCGGACAGAGAGTAAGCCACTCACTCAGAGAAAATCCAGGTAAACATGACTTAATCTGCTGTTCCTTGCAGCGACATCGTGCTCATCAATCGCGGCTGGGTCTCCCGCAAGCAAGTGGAGCCCGAAACACGTCCCTTGGGTCAGCCCAAGTCAGAAGTGGAGCTAACGGCCGTGGTGCGCAAAGGAGAGGCCCGTCCACAGTTCACGCCTGACCACAAGGGAGGCAATGTCTACCTCTACCGGGATTTGCAACGCATGTCCGCCTCCACGGGAGCCGCTCCCGTGTTCCTAGATGCCATCTATGACCCACAGGCGGCCAAGAACGGTCCCATTGGAGGCCAAACCCGTGTGACCATGCGCAACGATCACCTGTCGTACCTGGTCACCTGGTTCAGCTTGTCGGCGGCCACATCCTTCCTTTGGTACCGGCAGATAGTCAAGAGGAAACCCTTTTAAGTGAAAACGCGCTCCTGTTGTTATTTGTATAAAATTTACATGCTTCGTGTAAATGCTTGTTTTTTTATTGAGACCCACCGCAGGAGAGGATTGAGCCTGCGGGGGCTTATATTGCAACTGCCGGATCCTCGAGTGGCGGATCGGCGCAGGAATAGGAATTAATAGGAATACAAATACGGCTCTAGCTGAATACTTTAACTAGGTAAGAACACACCTTGGGCTGGGTCGATTTTTGGATATAAAATGAATCTAAAAGAAATTCCAAGAAGCTCAAGATTCAACTGATCAAATTTTCTTTATATGAAAGCGCTTTTAGCCTGCTACAAATATGTACAAAAGAGTCAATTAATGATTAATTAGTTTGCGGTTAAAACAACTTAAAAACTGAAGCAATTGAAGAGGGATTAAAAACTTCTAGTCTTGTAAAGTCTTTACAAGTTACTTAGAACATTCGGGAGTCATTTGGAAAGCGTGATTTAGTTTAGCACTTTTCCTAATTTGATTTATATCAGAAGATGCTTAGTTGCTTAGAATCCTTCTCAAATTAACTTTTATCGTCCTATAAATCGTCCTACGTCCACTGTCTGGATATTTACAATTTAGTCTCGCAAATACTGGAAATTTCGCCAACTTTAAGTGTAAATGCCACCACCTCCACCGCCTCCTTCGCCGCCCTCCGCCGCGCCTATAGCTGCGGCACGATGCCCCACGACCTGAGCAGTCCGGCGCGCTGGTACTTCTTGCCAATGGTCTGGACATGGAAGCCGATCTGCTGCAATCGCTCGTGATCGAGGATCTTGCGGCCATCGAACACGTACGCCGGCTTCATCATGGACTGGTAGATGCGCTTAAAGTCCAGGTCCACGAACTCGTCCCACTCCGTGCAGATGACCAAGGCATGTGTGGCCCTCACCGCACTGTATGGATCGCTGTGGATCTGCACCGCCTTCTTTACATTCTCCGGCGATTCCGTGACAGTGGGATGCGTGAGGTCGTCGATGATCTGCTCGGGCTCCACCTTGGGATCGTAGATATCCAGCTTGGCGCCCTCCTCCAGCAGGGTTTGGCACACCGTAATGGCCGCCGTTTCGCGCGTATCGCCCGTGTTCTTCTTGAAGGCAAACCCCAGGATGGCTATCCGCTTGTCCGAAACCGTATTGAACAGACTCTCGATGATCTTCTGCGAGAATCGACGCTTCTGGTAGTCGTTCATGTCGATCACCTGCTGCCAGTAGGCGGCCACCTCGGGCAGATTGAGGTTCTCGCAGATGTAGATCAGGTTGAGGATGTCCTTCTGGAAGCAGCTGCCGCCGAAGCCGACCGACGCCTGCAGGAACTTGGAACCGATGCGGGAATCCAAACCGACGGCCCGTGCCACCTCGGACACATCGGCCCCGGTGGCCTCGCACACCGCGGACAGCGAATTGATGCTGGAGATTCGCTGAGCCAGAAAGGCATTTGCCGCCAGCTTGGACAGCTCGCTGCTCCACGTATTGGTGGTGAGAATGTTCTGCTTGGGTATCCAGTGCTCGTAGATCCACGACAGCTTCTCCACGGCCTGATGACCCTCGGGGGTTTCCTCGCCGCCAATTAGAACGCGATCGGCATTCAGCAGGTCGTTGATGGCAGTGCCCTCGGCCAGGAATTCCGGATTGGACAGGATGTCGTAGTGGATGCCGGGCTTCTGATTCGCCCGCAGAATGTGCATGATGCTCTCCGCCGCCCGCACGGGCACAGTGCTCTTCTCCACCACAATCTTGTTGGACTGTGCAATCTCGGCGATCATCCGCGCTGCGCTCTCCACATACTTGAGATCCGCCGCTCGTCCTGGAAGGATGATTAGTTACTTATAACCCAAGGAATCTCCTTAGTACTCACCCTTGCCATTGCCGCAGGTCTTGGTGGGCGTGTTGACCGAGATGAAGATGAGGTCCGCCTCCTTGATGGCCGTCTCGATGTCCGTGGAGAAGAACAAGTTTACGTTGCGGCACTTCTTCACCACATCATCGAGACCGGGCTAAAAGACAGACACAGACACAGAAGAAAGGCATTACAATATTTTAAGAATTGTACAAGTCGTTGGCCTAGTTTTCTCTTCTCTTGAAATGCCAATCACGATCCACAAGCCCAGCAGTGGGTGACGTTTCCCTCTTCGTCTGCAGATAAGATTATATTATATTTACTATTTTATGTATGTTTGAAGGTGGACCTCTTATCCGATTCCGATTCCGTTTCCCATGAAAGCTATCTTCCAATTAACCCGCTGTGGTTTGTGTTTACGTGCCGAAATAGCACTTTGAGGTGCTCAGTTTGTAGCGTTTAGTGATTAATTAATAAATGGATGGCATGGGGTCTGCCCGTGACACCTCACGCTCAAGTAATATTCACACGAATTGTTTTTTCCCCTTTTCCTCCCATTCAGCCAGACTTATTTCCGTTTCTGATTCGATTTGAATGTTCATTGAACTCGTTCGGCGGGCAGAGAAATTTGCATATGAATTTTTATGGACTGCCGGAGGCAGCAGGTGAGGCAGGTGTTAATCCGAGAATCATCAAAACAAATGCTGATCTGATCTATCTTAGAAAGTAATAAATGAAAGGTCTTTGCTATCAAATTCCACATTTCTCCAACTGATAAGTTATTGCGATTGCAAAACGAGCAAAGACAATAATGAGCACGCTGATAATGGGAGAAAAAAGTAGATAAAATAGTGTCGCCGTAACTACATACATAGCTGGCCAATTGTGCAAATGCAAAAAACAAGCGGAAGGATGTCAATGTCGATGATGCCGGTGCTGGTGCTGGCGTGTTGACAAGGCCTCTTTTGTATTTCCAGCAAATTGCACTACTCGAAGTTATGACCCTGTTTGCCGATGATGCAATCTTAGTAAGCGAATACCAATAGCAAGAATGGACGCTGCTGCCAGAGCTAGTCAGCCTCTGTGTGCTCATAAAATATAATAGAGTCTATTTGTCTGTAACAGGCGAACATCTTTAACTTGAACAGGTCTTTGGGCAAATCATTAGAATTATCTACATGAAATGAGTCATAAGTCATGAGTATATTAGAAATTACTGGGGTTTATCATCAAGATTTGTTCAATACAAACTAGCTTAGGCGAGATCAAGAATTTCATTTGTGGTTTTTATTTGGGAATGTAATATTCCAACAAGGAACAATTATAATAGAAAACAAAGAAAATAGTAAACAATGTCTATAACATTTGTAGATAAATAGTACTGATAGACATAGTAGGCAGACCTTTAATTACTATTATTCTATTACAAAAAGAAATCCATGTTTTACCAAAGGCTCTCTATTCACAAAAAAACAAAGCAATATCATAATCCCCTCTAACGTCTATTGTTCTAATAAAAAAGGGGTTTGGAAAGAAAAACCCAAAAAAAACACGAATTCAGAAAGATATCGCTGTCCGAGTCATAATAGTTTGACTGTAATAAGCTTTTGTATATTTTTTTGTTTCGTTTTTCCCCCAGACAAAAAGAGAGGCAAAGGGAGATACTGTGTGTGTGAGTTTGCCACGAACGTGGGTAATTGGACAATTTCCAACTAATGTGCGCCCGCCTAAACGCCTCTAACGCCCTGCCCAACGCGAGTGCTTATCTGCTCCCGCGACGGCGACTCTGTTTTGGCGCAGACCCGATAAGGGGGAATAGAGCAGCTAAGTGCGAAGAATCGAGCCAGATCTGGAGGAATGGGGGCAGGCGGAAGCCAGGACGGAAATGCGACAGTAAAAGTAGCGACAGACTGAAATCTCCCGGAAAGCGGCTTACCACCTTATGGCTTCGTGCGGCGAGCGTACGATCTGGAGTGGAGAGAGAGGCCTGCCTGGTCACGCAGTCTGGAAAGTAAAATCGATTCCCACGCTCGTTTTCCGCCCCGAAACATATTTCTGCAATCATCTCCGGCTCATTGTGTGAGTTTTATAGTTTGTTTTGGCTGCCTATGTACATATATCTATGAATGACTAATGGCCGCCAAAAACGAGGACTGACTGACTGACCATTGACCGTGTTGTGGGCCAAGTAGTGACCAAAAGCCCTCAGAGAGCCTAGAAAATGCCAGACACGCACTGATGTTCAAGTGAAGAGGGTGCACTGTGAGAAACTAGGTCTTTTCAAGTAATATAACTAAGTTATGAAATGAGATACATTTTCCTCAATTATAATATTTAAAAAACCTATTTTCCAAAATTACTTTTATAATTTTTTAAGTTTATAATAACAAAACAAATCCCATAATCCGATCGGAAATTCTTGCTGTGCATGGGAAACTGGTTTGTTTTGGAGGGAAGAAGAGGGGCCGCCTTTTAGCCACTTGAGCATTGAGCGGTCAACGACGTTTAGGTCTTCTCGATGGATCTCCAGTTTGATTGATGTTTTGTTTGTTTAGGATTAGTGGAAACCCGAAAATAAAAACAAGAGAAACTGCAAGGCCAAGGCGTGAGTGAGCCCTCATTTCACCGCTCACCTTCTCCCTCTCCCACACACACACACACATGCACAAGCGCTGGCACATGGACACTTCCTATGTACACACAATAGAAAAACGCACCTCGTAAATTGGCAATTTCTCCGAATTCCACTGGGCAATCCGCTCGGAGCTCTTGTCCACCAGGGTAACCACAATGTCGGGACACTTAAGCGCCATTACAGCGCAAGTTGGGCCCCCGACATAGCCAGCGCCAATGCAGCAAATCTTCATTGTTTTTCTTCGAGTGTTGTTGTTTATCGCTCGCCCGGAGAGAGATGTGAATGCCGCTGGTTTCCTGCGGGCCGTTGCTGCGCGTGATTATTTTTTGGTTTTTGTGTCGAGCGTGAGACGGAGTCGTGTGTGGCGCGGCGAACGGGTCAGCGGTAACTGCTACTGACTTCCACCCACCCGCTAAAAGTTTAAACAAATGAGAGTCTATGTGTATATATGTATATATCAGTGTTGCCAGATGAAAATTTTGCTTTCCCCCTAAAAAATCTCAGAGCCGATATTTCCTCCTAAAAAATCCCCCCAAATTCAAAAAATCTGATAAATTCAAATGGTTAAAAGAAGAAATATCTAATTATGACGTGGAACGTTGCAAAGCGGAAAAATGTCGATGGAATACCAGTTCTTAGTATCTTAAAGGCGGGTTCACGGAATGAGCCAACATCAGCTATCGTGGGCAGTATTTAGTTTGATATTTTCGCCATTTTAGGTAATTTATAATAAAAATAGCAATTTTATAGAGATTTTCATAAAAATTTTAAATCAATCAGTTCCGAAAAAAACCCTAAAATTCCCCCTAGGACATCAAAAAACCCCTAAATCTAGGGAACACTGGCATATATATTAGAGCTGCGAAAAAATCGATTTCAGCATCGACACTATCGACTATTTTCGTTTCGATAGGGCATCGATTCCATTTTGAAGGAATCGATGTATCGTCAGATACTTTTGTTTTCGTTCCGATTTGGCGGAAAATTAAATTCAATTCAAAATTCAAACCATTGTTAACTAATATTAAAAGGAAGTGTAGCATCTACGACAGCTCAAACGCCTAGGATCGTCTAGATATTAATATTTTGTTTAACAACATGGAGAATCTAACGAAAATAAGATATGAGCCATGAGCTGGCTAGTGGTGACAGGTTGGACAAAAGCACACATCGATATTTCTTTTACAAAAATAATATATTTATATCGTGATATTGCTTTCGCCTAAATTTCGAAAGTATGACATTTTTTTGTTGGTCTTTTTAAGTTTTCAAGCACTTCGTTCAATGCGATCTTTCTTTATACTGCAGCAAAATGAGTGTATATCGAACTTAATATTTCAAGTAATTTTTTTTTGCCTGGCATATAAAAAAATAAACGAAATAAAATAACATTAATTTTTTTAAACTAAATATAAGGAAGAAACTAAATTAAAACCTTCCCTGATATAGAGCCGTCAAATTGAAAATCCACTACGATAGTCCGATCAGAATAATTAATTATTATTATTATTATTAATTAATTAATTTTACAGGTATAGGAGTTATAGGGAAGCTCCCGCAGCCCCTCAAATAAAGTTGATTTGCGGTACATCTTAACTGTCCACAGAATCGTACGACATAAAAAAAAGAAAATGCATTTATTAAGTGATATAATAAAAAACTACTCCAAGTAGGCCTTGACTTTTCTATTCATCAAAATTGATTTCGCCTGCTTGTGGAAACTTTTCTTTGTCATTCAACGAAAACTCCTCCCCAGATCATTACTAAAGTAAGTAAAACCTAAATTAATTAAGCAAAAATAAAAGTAAGAAACAAATTGTGACTAAAAAACAGCTCAAGCGTACTGCCATGGCTTCGTCGTCAGGATCACCCGGCCCGGCCGAGTTCCCCAGCACATCTGCCGCCGCGGCTGCTCCACCTCCATAAAATAAAGGGAGAACAAGAATTCTGGGCAAGAATATGGGCAAAACCACAAAGCCCTTAATGCCCATAAACAAATTCAATACCAATGGAACATAAATGCGAATTGTGCCCTGTCATGGGCACATATATTAAATTATTAACTGGCACAAAAATAGGCATATGTGAAAAACAAAGCCATTAAACCATTTCAAAGGTGTGGCAGATAATATAATAATTAAAAGAAAATGTACTTATTGCCTAAATACAATAAAAGGAGCACATTAATGCGGTGCTTTAAAACCACAGTTGTGTGGTTTTATAGGGAAAAACTTTAAAGCACTAAATGCTCACAAAAAGGCCCCGCCGCTGTCTAAGAACCGATTCATATGGAGACCGTGGATCTTTGCCAGTTCATATTTAGATAATAGAAATGGCCAAGTGCAGAATTGTAATACTACTACAATTCAAGAGCTTCGCTAATAAAATCAGAGATGGGCAGTTTCTTAAAAGAAGGGCGACGCAAACAAATAGCCATATTCCAATAATTAAGGACCGAGTCTTATGGAGACCTTGGATCTTTGCCAGTTCAGGTTTAGATAATAGAAATGGCCACGTGCATAATTTTAATACTATTTCAGCCGAATTCCAAAACTTCGCTAATAATATCAGAGATGGGAAGTTCCGTGAATTAAGGACAGCGCCAACCAGAATTCGAGATCCGAGTCCTATGGAGACCTTGGATGTTTGCCAGAACAGACAGAATATCAGCCGAATTCCAAATAAAATAAAATCGGAGAAAGAGACAATGGATCTTTGCCAGTCTAAATTTGAGGCAGCAGATTTTGCCACCATGCTGAACTTTAGTGATATGTGAGCCGAAGCGGCGTTCGCTTTAGCTTCACAATTAAAAAATCAGTCGAAGTGAGTCCCATATCGCGAATTGAAAAGTGCGATCTGCGATTTGCGGCGAATTCGATTCGTTGTCCGTGTCGGTGTGATAACGTGCGTGTGCAAAGCAACTCTCTCTTAAGGAAATAATAAAAAACCAATCCAAGTAGGCCTTGACTTTTTAGTTTTCATCAAAATTGATTTCGTCGGCTTGTGGAAACTTTTCTTTGTCATTCAACGAAAACTCCTTCCCAGATCATTGCTAAAGTAAGTAGAACCTAAATTAATTAAGCAAAAATAAAAGTAAGAAACAAATTGTGACTAAAAAACAGCTCAAGCGTACTGCCATGGCTTCGTCGTCAGGATCACCCGGCCCGGCCGAGTCCCCCAGCACATCTGCCGCCGCGGCTGCTCCACCTCCACCTGGAGTCCGGAATAAAATAAAGGGAGAACAAGAATTCGGGGAAAGAATATGGGCAAAACCACAAAGCCCTTAATGCCCATAAACAAATTCAATACCAATGGACCTTGGATCTTTGCCAGTTCAGGTTTAGATATTAGAAATGGCCACGTGCATAATTTTAATACTATGTCAGCGGAATTCCAAAGCTCCGCTCATAAAATCAGAGATGGGCAGTCCCGTGAATTAAGGGCGACGCCAACAAATAGCCATATCCCAGTGTTTAAGGACCGAGTCATATGGAGAGCTTGAATCTTTGCCAGTTCATATTTTGATAATAGAAATTTCCACGTAAATAATTTTAATACTATGTTACCCAAATGCCAAAGCTCCCTTAATAAAATCCGACATGGGCAGTTACGTGAATTAAGGACAACGCCAACAAATAGCCATATCCCAGTGTTTAAGGACCAAGTCATATGGACTCTAAATTTAATGCAACAAGC
Organism: Drosophila rufa; assembly: GCA_018153105.1. Classification (NCBI taxonomy): domain Eukaryota; kingdom Metazoa; phylum Arthropoda; class Insecta; order Diptera; family Drosophilidae; genus Drosophila; species Drosophila rufa. The sequence goes on from JAECXS010000085.1 coordinate 6,217,311, forward strand.
AATTAGTTCTGAAATTAAATTACAAATTAAATACCAATGGAACATAAATGCGAATTGTGCCCTTTCATGGGCACATCTATTAAATCATTAAACGGGTACAAAAAGAGGCATATGTCAAAAACAAAGCAATTAAACCATTTAAAAGGTGTGGCAGAGAATAAAATAATTAAACGAAAATGTACTTATTGCCTAAATACAATAAAAGGATCACATGAATGCGGCGCTTTAAAAAATAAATGGCAGTTGTGTGGTTTTATAGGGAAACACTTTAGAGCCCTAAATGCTCACAAAAAGGCCCCGCCGCTGTTCAAGGACCGACTCATCTGGAGACCTTGGATCTTTGTCAGTCCAAAATTAGACAAATTTAGACTGAATATCAGCCGAATTCCAAATAAAATAAAATCAGAGATGGGCAGTTCCATGAAATAAGGACATCGCCAACAAAAAGTCGACTTCCGAGTGGATCAAGTCCTATGGAGACCTTGGATATTTGCCAGTTCAAATTTGGACAGAATATCTGGCCTGGTGCTGAACTTTAGTAATATGTCAGCCGAATTCCAAAGCGGAGCAACTTAAGTCACAGCTGAGGACTTCCGTGAGGTAAGGACACCGCCAACAGGAAGTTTACTTCCAGTTGTCAAGGGCCGAGTTCTGTTCTTTGCCAGAACAGACAGAATATCAGACGAATTTCAAATAAATCAAAATCGGAGAACGAGACAATGGATCTTTGCCAGTCTAAATTTGAGGCAGCAGATTTTGCCACCATGCTTAACTTTAGTGACATGTGATCCGATGCGGCGTTTGCTCTATAATAAAGACTTGGAATCTCAGTCGACCTGTGAACAGAGCTCAGAAGTATGCTCTTTAGGCCTGAGAGAGAGCGAGAAGGTGACCTTATGGCCTAGGCTGGTGTAGTTGAAGCTTCACAATTAAAAAATCAGTCGAAGTGAGTTGACCTCCCAAATCGCGAATTGAAAAGTGCGATCTGCGATTTGCGGCGAATTCAATTCGCTGTCTGTGTCGTTGTGATAACGTGCATGTGCAAGCAACTCTCTATTAAGGGCCGAGTCCTATGGAGACCTTGGATCTTTGACAGTTCGCAGTAAAAAATGGAAATATGGTGATGTCGGCCGAAGCTGGCCGACGCGGAGGTGGCGGCGAACGAGGCGGGCGAGGACGAGGAGGTGGCGTGCAAGAAGGGCAACGGCTTAATGGCCTTATCAGAAAAAATTGCGTAGCCATAGCGAATGCGGTGGCCATGTCCATGCCACAATAGGATTACAAAGATCCAGAACCTGGGGCATCTGTCCAGACTCAGGGAGCTCTACATGTCGCAGAACCGAGTGAAGCACATTGAAAATCTGGCGGTTTTAGTTCCGTGATGTAAGGACAGCGCCAACAGGAAGTGGACTTCCAATTTTCCAGGGCCGAGTCCTATGGAGACCTTGGATTTTTTACAGTTTGCAGTAAACAATGGAAATATGGTGATGTCGGCCAGCTTCGGCCGAAGCTGGCCGACGCGGAGCTGGCAGCGAACGAGGACGAAGAAGTGGCGGCCGACGAGGAGGTGGCGTGCAAAAAGGGCAAGGGCTAAATGGCCTAAACAGAACAAATTGCATAGCCATAGCGAATGCGGTGCCATGTCCATGCCACATGGGAACCATGGACCTTCTTCGCCCAGGGAGGCCGATCTTTAATAAAAAAAGCGATACTAATAAGAAAACAAAATAAAAAATAGAAGAAATACAAAATAATAGGGAAGGCATTGGCCATCCAGAAGCAATCTCCAAAATCGTTGAGATAAATATAAACATAAACGAAAATAATATTAAAATAAAAATCAGTATGGGAACAACCGCCATATCCGACCAAAAAAATTAAATAAATGCGGCGTGGCAGCTCAGAGTGGACTGCGCCATGGTTACCGACCACAGCAGGTCCGAAGCAATAATTTAAAAAAATGTTATATGAATAATAAACGAAAATATAATGAAACTACCACATCCGGCAAGATTGGATCTGAAAAACACGATCCGTCCAAATATACCAGACCATAGGAAAGGCATTGGCCACAAGCCGCCAGCCACCAGCCACCAGCCGCCAGCCACCAGCCACCAGCCACCAGCCACCAGCCACCAGCCACCAGCCACCAGCCACCAGCCACCAGCCACCAGCCACCAGCCACCAGCCACCAGCCACCAGCCACCAGCCACCAGCCACCAGCCACCAGCCACCAGCCACCAGCCACCAGCCACCAGCCACCAGCCACCAGCCACCAGCCACCAGCCACCAGCCACCAGCCACCAGCCACCAGCCACCAGCCACCAGCCACCAGCCACCAGCCACCAGCCACCAGCCACCAGCCACCAGCCACCAGCCACCAGCCACCAGCCACCAGCCACCAGCCACCAGCCACCAGCCACCAGCCACCAGCCACCAGCCACCAGCCACCAGCCACCAGCCACCAGCCACCAGCCACCAGCCACCAGCCACCAGCCACCAGCCACCAGCCGCCAGCCACCCCGCTCCGCAGGTCCGAGCCGCACAAGTGCCGGTGGCTGTATGAATTTAAGCTGCCGCGGCAACTGAAATTGTGGGTGGTGTTGGACCTACGTCGTAACATCGCGCTGCAGTTTTTATGGAGTGCGAACTGCCATCCGCGAGGCAGCGCCATGGAGTGGCCTGGTCTCAATAATTCCGACATTCCAGTTGCCGCGGCAGCTAAAATTCTAACAGCCAGCGGCGCCTGCGCGGCTCGGACCTGCGGAGCGGTACACAATCTGCCGTTAGGCATTAGCATGTCTACAAAAAAAGGAAAACTGCAAAACAGTACACATCAAATTAGAAAATGATCATGAGTTTTATTTTGGATTAAAAAAATCATTATTCTTTGAGAACTAAAGCAGAATATGAACATTTTTTTGTTTTTTTTTTTGCCAAATTTTAATATATATATTTATTATTTTGTAATCAAAAAATATAACTCGAAGAATAATGTTTAGTTTTCATTTTTATAATTTTTCTTAAAAATTAAATTAAGTAATATATACATTGTTTACAAAATTATTTATTAATATTATTATATTTATGACAGCAAAAATTTCAACAACAAAAACGATGTAAGCTAAACAAGGAAATCAATTAAAAACAAGAAAATTTAGTTACTTTGAAGAAGAATCCAACACTTAAACTTATAATTATAATACAGGTCAATATTTCATTTATTTTGTATTTTATCGTTATTAGTTTTATGATTAATTTTATGAGAATACGACTTTGAGCGGTGGGAAAACACATACGAAGCTGCCAACTCGGACGGAAGGAGATGTTAACAGCCACTGTTAACCTTAACAGAACTTAGTTTTGCCGCGTGAAAATAGAATGGTTTACGAATTCGCTATTATTCCATCCAAGATCTGTACCTTTTTTTAAGTATACTTTATCAGGGATTTTGTAATCCGCAGACCTTGCCACACTGGCAGTGTTATCGATTAGTATCGACTAATAAATACAAGCATATTCGATATAATAAATTTGCAACCGTTCATCATGGCGATCTGAGAGAAAAATCTGTGGAAAATCTTGTAAATAATCATAAAAATTGTAATTCTTGCGAATGCAAATGCAATTTCGCGAAACGTGAGTTTGAAACAAATGCTGCGCGAGATTCGAGGTGACCACGCCGCTTTGGCCCAGTAACAAGTGCCTCGCGTGTGTGTCTGCGGCGGCAAAAAACCCAAATGTAAAAATATATAACAAAATCCAACTCCCCCAAGACTGTGCAAAGGTAGCGACCCGTTGTGGGTGTTTTGGGGTGTGCCATTAAGTGCTAGCACGCGGGCCCGGTGCCGTGGTGTGCATTTTGAAATAATAAATAAATTTCGTACAATAAAAAGTGGAAAAAAGTGCAAAAAAAAACTATGATTGCATGCGAGAAGTGGAGAGACAGAGGAGGACGGCTGGCTGCCGAGTAGAAGCTGGCGAATGCAACACACGCGCCACCTGCATGCCTCCCGCTCGCACTTACGCTCCGAGTAAGCGCGCCCTTAAGCGAGCGTGCTGCGTGCGAGTGAGAGGACGCCTGTGGCGTGTCGTAGCGACCAGCAACTGCATGGCAGCCTGAGCGTTTTTCTATATTTTTTGTGTATTTTCGGTGTGTGAAAACACAGGGAATGGACAAAAAATGTGGAATTTTAATTGAAACGCGAACGCTATCAGTGATTAATGTAATTCTAACGTCTAATTCCACACAACCAGACACAGGCAACCAGCAGATGCTCGGCGATAAACTGAAATAGTGAGGCGCAAGCGAAAAACTGCGGCGGAAGCAGAAACGCGAACGCGAATCGCAACGCACAAAGTGTGTGTGCAAAAACAACGAACAATAACAAAAGGAAGGCGAGTGCAGCGTGGGAGTGGATTAACTCGCCCGAGGAGCGTGCGGAGCACACAGGACTGCAAAGTGGCGTCGCTACTGGATATCAGGGCTGGGGCAGCAGCGGCGTCCATGTCCAAGGGGCACCAAGGGCGGCACACCAAGAAGCACAACCGCACCACAACCACGAGAGCGCAGCAGCAGCAGCAGCAGCCGGTGTGGTGTCGTCAACTGTGGCCTTAAGCATGTAGTAAGTACTGCCCATCTCCCACTGAACTCTGAGTACTCATCATCCGGTGGGATCCACCCAGGTCTTGCAGCACAGAACCCGTTCTCTAACAAGCACAAGACACAGGGACAAGGTACCACTTACCACTCGAGGATTAAACTCACACAAAACCAACTCAACACCAATGAAAAATGTCACAAAGAGGTAAGCGTGGTAATCAGCATCACCACCAGTCGCACCATCCGCCGCCGCAGCAGCAGCAGCGCAAGGATGTTGAACCGCAGCCGCCGCCCACCAAGCGGCGCAAAGGTAGGCCGCCCAACGGAGCGACCACGGCAGCAGTAGCTGCTGCCGCCGCCGCCGCATCAGCGTGTGAAGCGGCGGGAGCAGCACCTGCTGGCTTAGAGCGGGTTCTAGGTCTACCTCAGAGCAACAGCAGCAACAGCAACAAGCATGGAGAGCAACAGGGGGAGCCGGAGCCCGAGATGGCGGGAGGAAGCGAGGGAAGAGCCGGAGCCGGAGCCGGAGCCGTCAGCAAATCAAAGTCAACGAAGCTGGCGAGCAAGTCGGCGAGCAAGTGCAAGTCGCAGGGTGCGAGTACGAGCAGCTCGTGGCAGGCGAGGTCTGTGGCAGACATCAAGATGTCGAGCATCTACAATCGCAGCTCCACCGAAGCCCCAGCTGAACTCTATCGGTAAGGAAGGCACTGACAAAAGGGCTCCAAAGCGACACCTTAACTCTTTTCTCTCCCCTCGCAGCAAGGATCTCATTAGCGCAATGAAATTGCCAGACTCTGAGCCGTTGGCCAACTACGAGTATTTAATAGTGACGGACCAGTGGAAGCAGGAATGGGAGAAGGGCGTCCAGGTGCCCGTCAACCCCGACTCTCTCCCGGAGCCGTGCGTCTACGTTCTGTCCGAGCCTATTGTGTCGCCAGCACACGACTTTAAGCTGTGAGTTTAGGCCTCCGCCTGGTTAATTGCAGTTCCTGATCCCCTTTCTCCCCCACAGTCCGAAGAATCGCTATCTGCGCATTACCAAAGACGAGCACTATACGCCGGAGCTGCATTACCTGACGAATGTCGTTGCCCTGGCGGAGAACACATGTGCCTATGACATAGATCCCATTGACGAGGCCTGGCTGCGCCTCTACAACGGCGATCGTGCCCAATGCGGTGCTTTTCCCATCAACGAGACGCAGTTCGAGCGCGTCATTGAGGAGCTGGAGGTGAGTTCCTGCCCTAGTTTCCCTTACCTACCCTGCACTGACTCTCTGCTCTCTCTTGCTCTTTAGGTTCGTTGCTGGGAACAGATACAAGTCATACTTAAACAGGAGGAGGGCCTGGGCATCGAGTTCGACGAGAATGTCATCTGCGATGTCTGCCGCTCGCCCGACTCCGAGGAGGCCAACGAAATGGTATTCTGTGATAATTGCAATATCTGCGTGCACCAGGCCTGTTACGGCATCACGGCGATTCCATCAGGTAAGCGGCTTGAGCTTGAAACTCACTTGAAAGTGGGGGAAAGTGGAAAGCGGTCTCTTATTGGCTCTGCCTTCCAGGACAATGGCTATGTCGCACCTGCTCGATGGGCATCAAGCCGGACTGCGTGCTCTGTCCGAACAAGGGCGGCGCCATGAAGTCGAACAAGTCGGGCAAGCACTGGGCCCACGTCTCCTGCGCCCTGTGGATACCCGAAGTGAGCATTGGGTGTGTGGACCGCATGGAGCCCATCACGAAAATCTCGAGCATTCCCCAGTCGCGCTGGTCCCTCATCTGTGTGCTCTGCCGCAAGCGGGTGGGCAGCTGCATCCAGTGCTCGGTGAAGCCCTGCAAGACGGCCTACCACGTGACCTGTGCGTTCCAGCACGGCCTGGAGATGCGTGCCATCATCGAGGAGGGCAACGCCGAGGATGGCGTCAAGCTGCGCTCCTACTGCCAGAAGCACAGCATGAGCAAGGGCAAGAAGGAGAGTGGGCATGGTCATGGCCATGGCGGAGGCAGTGCCTCCGTGGCCAGCGCCATGCACAAGGCGAACAAGTACGGCGGCAGCGGCTCGAGCGGGAAGGCCGACGATGGCCATCACGCGGCGGGCACAGCCGGCGAGGACTCGCGCAGGCGGAAGAACCATCGCAAGAACGACAGCATGACCTCCGAGGAGCGCAACCAGGCCAGGGCCCAGCGGCTGCAGGTGGGTTTATAGCCTCTTGAAGGCTTCGTTCAGGCGGGGCTAACCTTGTGCTTGATTTCTTTCCCCTTGCAGGAGGTGGAGGCCGAGTTCGACAAGCACGTCAACATCAACGACATCAGCTGCCACCTGTTCGACGTGGATGACGATGCCATCATTGCCATATACAACTACTGGAAGCTGAAGAGGAAGTCGCGGCACAACCGCGAGCTGATCCCGCCCAAGTCCGAGGACGTGGAGATGATTGCCCGCAAGCAGGAGCAGCAGGACCTGGAGAACCACAAGCTGGTGGTGCACCTGCGCCAGGACCTGGAGCGAGTGCGCAACCTCTGCTACATGGTCAGTCGCCGGGAGAAGCTGTCGCGCTCCCTCTTCAAGCTGCGCGAGCAGGTCTTCTACAAGCAGCTGGGCGTGCTCGACGAGATGCGGGCGGAGAAGCAGCAGCCGCAGCAGCCCAAGCCGGAGGAGAAGCAGCGCCCCGCCATGGACCTGGAGGCCGTGATCTACGCCAACGACGGACCCACGCTGTACGACCGCTTCTACAGCTCGGCTGGAGGACAAACTGTGCCGGCGCAGTACCAGGACCTGAAGTACATCCTCGAGCAGCTGATGGGTAAGCTCCAGAGTGGTAAGCAGGCCCGTGGCCGTGCCTCTCAGTCGCCCACCAAGCGCAAGCAGCAGGCGGCGGCCAAAGCCACCCAGTCCCCCAGCAAGAAGCTCAACAACGGGGCCCTCAGCTCGCGCACATCCTCGCCGGAGAAGCCGGCGGGGGGGAAAGTGGTTCCCACTGCCGCCAAGGTGCGGGGCTCGCCGCCCGGGAAGCTGCCTTCGGGGAGGCGTGCCTCGAAGAGCGAGGCGGCGACGGCGACGTCGTCCCACAACCGAATCAATCAGAGTCAGCATCAGCAGAATCCGGCGCACTCTCGCCCCCGCAGCAGTGCGTCCTCCCATTCGTCGAGCGGCAGCTCATCATCGGCTGATTCCAGCTCGGCGAACGGCAGCAGCAGTTCCGACAGCTCCTCGGGCAGTGAGTCCGGGAGTGATAGCTCCAGCTCCAGGGCCAGTGCAGCCTCCCGGCGCAAGTCCTCCTCGGGAAGTCCCCTCAAGAAGCAGAGCTATGCCCGCTCCGTGGAGCAGCGGCAGAAGCAGCGACAGCGGCGTCAAAGTGAGGCGGCTGCGGGTGCGTCTGCAGCGTCTCCGGCTTCCAGGTCCGGCGGCAGCAGCTCCAGCGACGACGAAGACGAGCGCCGAAGGAGTCGCGGACCAGTCCACGGCAACAGCAAACCAGTACCTAGCAGCAGGACCAGCCAGCAGCCCACTAAGTCAAAGCCGAGCACCTCCGAAGCAGTGTCCGGGGCAGCGGCGAGAAGAAAGCTGTCCGCAACACAACCAGGGACACGGGGCCTTGCCCAGATGGACAGGGATGCCGAGGAGAGCCTGTCGAGCGACGAAAGTGAAGAGCTGCTGCCTCTAAGGGGCAGCGAAAGGCAGCAAGCGAGTCGCAAGATGGGCCAGCACATATACTCCGACTCGGAGAGCAGTTCGTCCGCGCAGGAAAAGGATCCGGATCCGGAGGAGCAGGCCGCTGTGGAGAGCAATGTGAGCGACTCGCAGAACCAGCAGACGATCAGAACGAAGGCGGCCATGAAGGAGTTTGTGCCGGGCACAGGGGCAACCTCTACACCTCGCCAAGCGCCGACCAAGGCGAAGGCGGCGCGGGAAGGGAAGGAAGCGAAGGACGCGAAAGCCAAGACAAACTCCAATGCCAAGTTGCCATATCCCGCGGATCTGCTGGTGGTGCCTCAGCGGCAGGCGGCCAAGAAGGCCTCGGAGAACATGCGGTCCACCAACCTCGCCGCGGCCCTGCAACCGGAAGTCAACGAGCGGGTCAGGGAGCCGGAAACCTCAACCTCAACCTCAGCCAGTGGCAAGAGCAAGCCCAAGGAAACGGCGGCAGCCTCCTCGCGACTGGCCCTGGAGGCGGCGGACAAGCCCATTCTCGAAAAGGGTCGGCCCAAGGAGCAGGCCCAGAAGGCGGGCGCCAAGGGCTCCGACAACGCGCCGGCGCCGGCGGAACGCGGCAAGCGCGGCCGACCCCCCAAGGTGCCGAGAGAAGCCAATCCTCCTCAGTCTTCCAAAGAGAAGCCCAGCCCAGCTCCTGCTCCCGCTCCCGCTCCCGCACCCGCGCCTCCTACCGAAGCGAAGGCCACACCCAGTCAAGCCTCAGCCAAGTCCAACTTTGCCGTGTCCCTGGTGCCACAACGCCAGGCGGCCAAGAAGGCGGCGGAGCAGTTGAAGAGCAGCAAGCCCGTGCAGGAAGCCTTCCCCGCCGCAAGTGAGGCGGAGAAGGAGAAGGAGTTGGTCTCGACGGCACCGGCTGGCCCTGGTGCTGTTCCCACCACACCCGTCAAGCCCAGCAGGCGGATCTCCACCACCCCCAAGGAGACCTCAGGGAACAGGAGAAAGTCCAAGGAGGATGTGCTAGTGACGCCAGTTAAGGCGCCGGCGTCGCAGGTCAAGCGTCGCGTGGCCCCGCCCAATCTCTCCAGCTCCAGTTCGGGCGACAGTGACAGTTCCAGTTCCTCCAGCAGCTCAGGCAGCTCGGGCTCCAGTGGCAGTGCCAGCGACTCCGACAGCGAATCCCAGGCCAGCGATGCGGAGAAGCCAGCTCAGACCACTGCCTCAGTCCCTGTGCCTGTGCCCGTGCCTGCGCCTGCGCCTGTTCCCCTAAATGTGCCAAAGCGTTCACCTCGCAAGTCTGTGGACAAACCAGTATCCGCTGCGCCCGCTCCACCGCCACCGCCTCCGCCCGCGCCCTCCCAGGCGCCAGCCACGCGAACGCGTCAGAACTCCACCACGAAATCGCCAAAGAGAGCTCCACAGAAGGCAGTTCCGGCACCAGCTCCCGAGGAAGTGCCACCAAGTACGCCCACCAAGCGTCGCCAGGGTTCCTTGGATGAGGGCGCCAAGCAGCAGCAGCAGGCTCAGGCGGAACAGACCACCAAGAGGGCCACGCGTGGCTCCAAGTCTCGTCCTCCCTCGCCCACAGTCAAGGCCTCGCCAGAGAAGACAACTCCCTCCTCGCGTCGCAAGTCCCGGGCGGATGAGTCGCCCAAGAAGGTGGCGAACCTGGAGCACGAGATTAACCAAAGGAAGGCGGCCAGCGGCAAGGCGACCAGTGCGCTGGACAAGCTGCTCAACAAGAAGCAGCAGCAGATGAACCATGCCGCGCCAGTCACCACCTCGCCACCAAAGTCACCCACGCCGCCGCCGCCTGCCTCCTCACTTGGTAAGGATAAGGATAAGGAGGAGGAGCCAGAACTGGAAGCGGAGGCACAGCCTCAGCCCGAGCGAGAGCCCGAACCCGAGCCGGAGCCGGAACCGGAGACTGCGGCCGAGGCCGGTGAGCTGCCCATGGACATTGATGAGGAGCTGACCATAGCGCCGACGCACACGCAACTCTCCGCCAATGCCAGCAAGCTGGCGGACATCATTGACGACGAGCGTCCGCCGGCTGCCCCGCTTCCCGCCTCTCCAACGCCAACGCCCACCTCGAACGACGAATTGTCCGATGCCGGCAGCGATCTCAGCGAGCGCCGGCGCATCCGCTGGCGCTCCAGGCGGCGCAGGAGGAGACGCAGCCACGAGCCAGACGAGGAGCACACGCACCACACCCAGCACCTGCTCAACGAGATGGAGATGGCCCGGGAGCTGGAGGAGGAGCGCAAGAACGAGCTGCTGGCGAATGCCAGCAAGTACTCAGCCTCCACATCCTCGCCAGCGGTCACGGTCATTCCGCCCGATCCCCCGGAGATCATAGAACTGGACTCGAACTCGGCCAACTCGGGCGAGCAGCAGCCTCAGCAGCAGCAGCAGGTTCAGGATCAGTCCCTGGCTCCGCCGCTGCTGGTGCATTCCCCGGCGACACAGCTGCTGCCGCCCCACCATGCCACGCCCCTAATCGAGCAACAAATGGCAAGTGTCGATCACCTGACAGCACCTGGGTCCGGCCGCTGCGTCCTGGAGCCCATTGTGGACACCATTCTCGAGATGGAGGACAGCAAGTTCGCCAACAACTTCGCCTCGAGCCTGGCCAGCGTTCTGAATCCCCCGAACCCCGGCCACATGAGTCTCCTGGGCTCCAGCCTGGACAGCAGGGGCAAGGACATCTGCGAGGAGGACAGCACTCAGGCCACGCGAAACCTCCTGGAGAAGCTGCGCAAGACCAAGCGCAAGCAGCAGGACGACTGCTGCTCCAAGGAGGCAGTGGACCTGTTGCCACCGACCCCTCAAATACCTTCGGTGTTTCCCTTCCACAATGCTGCTGATCCGGAGGATATCATCCACGCCCAGAAGGAGCAGCAGCAGCAGCAGCAGCAACTGCAGCAACAGCAACAGCAGCAGCAGCAGCAGGCGCAGCAGTCGCAGGCCTGCCTCTATGGCAACTCATCGGGGCCCAACTCGGTGGCCTCGCTGACCATCAAGGACTCCCCCATGACCGCCAACAGTGGCAGCTATGCCAACAGTCTGACCAACACGCCCAATGCCACGCCCACCAACAACGCCCAGATGGGCAACAATCTGGGCGGGGCCGGCGGCTTCCAGGTGAACTTTGCCAACTCCCAGCAGGCGCCCACGCTGAGCCTCTTCATGGACAAGTCGCCGCTGCAGAAGGGCGCGTGTCCGCTCTCCAGCAATGGCGGCGGAGGTGCAGGTGCTGGACCACCTGGAGCCACCCCGGACTTTGTGGACCTGGCGGCGGCGGCGGTGAAGAACAGTCTGGGCAGCTACCGCGGAGCAGCGGCCGTGCCCACGCAATCGGGCGGAACTGGAGGCGGACCAGGAGGCGGCGGTGGCAACAACAAGATGAACGACTACGACGAGAACACCCGCATGCAGTCGCCGTTCGGCAGGATACCGTGGAACGAGAACGATCTCATCGCAGAGCGAAGGAGCAGCTCGCCGAGCTCAGTGTCCGAGTCTAATGATCCACCGCCCTCGGCTGCCGTGGCAGCTGCGGCGGCATCGGCGGCCCGCACTCTGGCCCAGCTGGAGACGTGTAAGAACTTCTTCAACAACTATCCCAGTGGCAACGGCGGACCGAGCAGTGCTTCCAACGCGGCGGCGCCTTTTAACCACGCGCCTCTGGTGAATGGCATCGATGCCATTCCCATGTTCAACACGGCTCCAGCGCCGCCACAGCAGACGACGCCAACGCACCAACAGCAGCAGCAGCAGCAGCAGCAGCAGAGGACTCCCAACAGTCAGTACAATGGCGGCATCTATCCCCAGCTGGCGGCCATGATGCATCCGCAGACAACGCCCACGGAAACGTCGCCCAGCCTGTATGGCAATGGGGGAGTAGTTCCCGCTCTACCTCCGCCTCCCCAGGCCCAGACCCAGTACTCGGGCACACCCTACTCCACGCCCAGCCTGGGCATGCTGCCCGTGCCACAGCCAGCCCTACCACCCGTGCCCGTTTCCGTTCCCGTTCCCGTTCAGACCACGCCAAATCATCAGCAGCTGGCCATGACCTCGCCGGTGGATGCCGGCAAGATGCCTTCCTATCCCGGCCAGCTGCTGAGCAGCTGTGCCGAGGCACAGGCAGTGGCCTCCATGATGCCACCAACGCCGCCAGTGCCAGTGGCTCCCAAGGATTCGCCGAGCAAAAGGGGCAGCGGCAGCTCAGCCAAGAAGCAGTCGCACAAATCCCCCCAACTGCCGCAGGGTAAGTCGCCTGGGAAGTCACCCAGGCAGCCCCTTCAGCCACCCACGCCGCCCGCACCGCCTCCGGTGGTGACCTTGCCCCCCACGAAGTACGACCCGCAGACACACACGTTGCAGGGCAAGCCGCGGCAGCGTGCGCCGCGAGGCAGCGCTGGAACCGGTGGCCAGGGCCGGGGCAGAGGCAGGGGACGCGGGCGAGGACGTGGAGCGGGAGCGGCCAGTGGCATGGCGATGTCCCTGCAGCAGCCGATGGCCGACTACGGCAGCAACACGCACATAGTCAACAACCTGGTGGGAACGCCCTTCGAGTTCAATAACTACGACGACGACATGGCCGGACCGGGTGTGGAGAACCTCCAATCGCTGAGGGACAGGCGCAGGAGCTTCGAGCTGCGGACTGCAAGGGGACAGGCCAAGCCGCCACCAACCACGCCGAATACGGCGGCGGCCACGAACCCGCTGCTTCACCCCGTACTCCCGGGACCCGTGGACATGCGGACGTACAACCTGGGCTTCGAGGCGCCGCACAGCACGGCCTCCCAGGAGGCCTACCAGAACAACCTGCTGGGCGCCTTCGACTCGGGCACCGCCGACCAGATGCTCAGCGAGTTCGACGAGGATGACGAGCGGCAGTTCCAGTCGGCGCTGCGAGCCACCGGCACGGGCACCTCGCCCAGCAAGCAGCCGGCAGCCCCAGTGGCGCCTCCGTCCGCTCCTCCTAACCCAGCACCAGCACCAGCACCTGCAGCGAATCTCCTCCTGCACTCGACGGAGGCGAATCAAATGGCTCCGAGTGCCATAGCTTCTGGCGCCGCCACGCACCTGGTGGAGGGCTCGTTGGTTGAGGCCTCCCTGGAGGCCACCTCGGAGGAGGTATCCATCGACTCGGACACCACTCTGACCCTGAACACCAAGCACGCCGCCATGAAGCTGAAGATCAAGAGTCCGCTGGCCTACGGCGAGCACTACAACGCGATGGCCAACAGCAGCAGTCTGACGCTGGCCAGCACCCTGGTGCAGTCTTCCAATGCGGTGCAGACCACCGTGTCCACCTCCACCGTGGTAAGTGCCTCGTCCGTGGGCAGCGGCAACTCGCGACGCATGCGGAAGAAGGAGCTGCTCAGCCTGTACGTGGTCCAGAAGGACAACCTCAACGACGACAGCTCATGCGGCCTGCCAGCCGCCTCCGACAGCCTGCCGCTGGACAACCTGCTGAGGAAGTCTGAGGAGGATGAGGAGCTCTCTGCCAGCGGCAACGGGTCCAAGCGGTTCAAGAAGAACTCGAGCAGCCGAGAGCTGCGCGCCCTGGACGCCAACTCGGTGCTGGGGGAGGAGCAGTTGCTGTCGGGCGCAGCGGGAGCTGGAGCGGGAGCAGCCTCTGGCGACGGCCGGCGGCGTAGCGCCTGCAGTTCCGGCAGCAACAACGACAACAACGGCAAGACGGGAGCCGCCAGCAGTGCAGGTAAGCGTCGCGGACGAAGCAAGACCCTCGAGAGCAGCGAGGACGACCACCAGGCGCCCAAGCTCAAGATCAAGATCAGGGGCCTGACGGCCAACGAGACTCCTGCGGGGCTCTCCAACTCGAGTGAGGGCCAGAGCTACAGCTACGAGATGACCCGACGCGCCTGTCCGCCCAAGAAGCGACTCACCAGCAACTACAGCACGCCCACGCTGGAGGACATCCGGCGGGACTCGATGAACTACCGCAAGAAGGTGATGCAGGACTTTGACAAGGGCGAGGACAACAGCAAGCGCGAGGGCCTGGCCCAGGAGGAGGAGTCCCTGATCATGCCCCCCATGCCCATGCCCAGCAAGCGACCCAAGTCTTCCAAGCCCAAGAAGGACAAGAAGGAGAAGAAGCGCCTGAAGCAGCAGCAGCAGCTGATCCTGAGCAACAGCTCCACCACCACCATGACCACCACACTGATTGAGAACACGGCCAGCGCCTCGCCGGGCGACAAGCCCAAGCTGATCCTGCGCTTCGGCAAGCGCAAGACGGAGACCACAACCAAGATGGAGCAGCAGCCGGTGGAGGCGGCGGCGGCGGCGGCGGCACCCCTGCGTCTCAAGATAGCCAGGAACCTGACGGGTGGCGGCTACATAATCGGCACCAAGGCCGACAAGAAGGACGAGCCGCCTCCGGTGGAGACCGCGTCCCCGGTAACGGACCACCTGCCACTGATGACGCATCTGGGCGAGGCCTCGCCGCAGGGCCTGCTGCTCAACAGCTTCACGCCGCACTCGCAGAACGCGAACGCCTCGCCAGCCCTGATGGGCAAGGACACGGGCACTCCGTCGCCGCCCTGCCTGGTGATAGACTCCAGCAAGAGTGCCGACGTCCACGACTCGACCTCCCTGCCCGAGGGCGGACATGGGGTGCCTGTGTCCCTCGTGGGCGCCACCACACCGCTGTGCGTCAACGTTGGCAACTACGAGAACAGCAACAACTCACTGCCCTCGGCCAGTGGCACTGGGTCCGCGTCCAGCAACTCCTGCAACAGCAACTCGAACAACAACAACAGCAGCAACAATAACAATAACAGCAGCAACAGCGGCAGCGGAGGAGGCCCTGCCGCCGGCGGAGGAGGCAGTTTACTTCCATTGAAAAAAGACTGTGAGGTTAGATGATAATCATAGTAAGCGAGAGTGCTTTCCCTTCTCGATTCCCTCGATCCCTTCAGTGTCCTTTATCGAACTTTAATTTGTACAGTTAGCTCGTAAGGCCCTCTCCTCCACCTCCTCCTACTCTCTTTTATCTGTCCGTCACTGGTTTGTTATGATGAAACACACAAGATATTACCTATATATACCTATAATATATATATATATTTGATTAACTGCAATTTGATTAATGAAAAGCAAAAAGTAAAGCTAAAGTAAAGCTAAATTGTACATTTTTAGTGAAGCATCCTCCGTACGTTTAAGGTTCTTGTAAATTACTGTATTAAAGTTTCGAAGATATATAGAAACAAGTCTAACCTAACGATCCAAAAATGCTCTTGGTTTAGGTCACCCATAAGTCCTTCCACGCCTCTCGTCTACTCACTAAACAAAACGAAGAAACGAAGATCGATGAAGCCAGCATATACACATACACACACTATTTATTAATAATTATTTAATAAAATGCGTAAAGTAATCGTAATATATATATATATATATATATATATTAGCAAAAACTGTTAAATGCGTGCAAAAGAGTAACAACAATTTCAACAATTGTAGCGATAGTCATTAATTGTAGTTCTTAGCGAAAATCAAAGTCGGTAGTGGCCGCAATCTAAGTGCATATAAAGCTCCCTGTTCCCCGTTCCCGGTTCCCTCCTCTACCCGAACCTCCACCTATGGAGAGATGAACAAGAAATTAACAGAAATATTTGTATTTTAGGTGTAAGAGTAACAGCAACGTATCGAAAAGCTCCATAAATGAAATTGGTTTATATTCTATTTGTTCTCTTGCGTTTTTTTTTATTTTTTTGAAAGTGTTGAAGCAATAGTAAAGTAGGCAAACAAATAAAAACAACGTACACTGGTTTTCTATAAGCAAAGGTGCCTCTGCCAAGTCACAAACACAAACAAAATAAAACACACACAATCTAAGCCCCCAGGAGGAGGACCCTTCTTCAATCGGTGTGATTGCATTCCAGATTCCGATTCCGGAACGATAGATACACATGGGTCCAGTCCAGTCCAGTCCACATGGGTAGAGTCCGCTTAGATCTCCAAGCAAATCAACAAAAATGCTTCTTTGTCGCCAATAGTTTTATTAATTATGTATTGTGTACTTTCTCATTGACTGGGGCGGGCGAGAACAACAATTACAAGTTTTCGAAAACACACATTTCAAGGAACACGGAACACACACACACACACACACACACACACATGCAACAAATATTTATTCCAAAATATTAAGAAACCCACAAACAAAAACAAAACAAAACAAAATAAAAGGCAAAAACATAGAGGATAATTATGATAAATGTGTAAAGGGAGGAGAGTACATTTAAAAAGGTTAACGATATTTGTGTAATTGTAAATAATTGTGCGCGACAAAATGTTTTTAATTAATACCATTACGTTAACTTTAATTATTAATTAATGATTATTAATTTTAATTCTAGTTTTTAGCAAAAATTTAATAAAAGCAAAAAGCCTTATTTAAAAATAAAACATCCCACAGCTGCACAATATTTTATTTCGTATTTTAGTCGATCTACTTACCAACTACTTAGCTTTGTTAGTGAGGGCAATACATGCGGTCAATTAATGCGAAGCCTGGATTAGCGCTGGTTGGATGAGGTCCTGACACGCCCAAGCAATATGCATAGGAATTGGGTGACCATCGAGGAATTACAGCGCGCAGACCAACTAGTTATCCCAAGGCCCATATGTAGATGGGCTAAAGTTAACTTGGCTCTAAGAAGGGGAATGTAATCTATGTATGTATGTAGCAAAAGGTGTAAATAATAAGAAATAAGCCAAGTTGGAGTGTGGGTAGGATAAGAAAACCATCGCCAATAGTTACGTATGAGAGAACTCCCTAAGAGTATCGGACAAACCTCTAATGAATATGCCTATGACATTACAATTTACGACTTCACACAGCAAATATTTAGATGTTTAAGCAGAAGCTCCTCCTAATTAAGAACAAGTATGGAAGTATTACTAATGAAATTATAATTGCTAATTGAATAAGTGTTGGCGCGCTGAAATAGGGCAAATATATTCTTTGACCATCTGAAATCTCAAGAAGTGTGTATTAGCCGAATAAGAAACAATCTTAGCAAATGCAAAAATGACGTGTAAAATAGTTTAAGTGCGATTTTTGGTATTTTTAAGAGCATATTATAGTGTGTTAAATATTTATTGGATCAACAAAGTAAACAAAGTAAGCACTGTAAAAAAGAACTCGTGTAAAAATCAATCAACCAACCAACCACTAGTAAAGCTAAGTTGTATTATAAATACGGAAAATATAGCAGAAATTATACATAAATTAAAACGATGCAATTCGATTTCCTCTTTTTTATTGGTTATGTGTTTTTTAAGCCATAGGTGTGCTTAATTTATTAAGCAATTCATTTCTTAGTTAAATGGTCATTACCTTTTTCTATTCCCCCTTCGGTTTCAGCTCTGACAAAAGTGAAGTGACAGGCGAACAGAAATGTCAGCTGGCAACGCCTTAATCAGAGCGCGCATTAAAATAACGGCTTACAACCTTTTGTTTTCATTCAAGCACAGTAATCACCCTATACATGAACTCCCGTTTGCCTGGCACTTGATTTTCAAACTAATGTCTCGCTTCGATGAAAGTAGATAGACGGCGAATAGAATATAAATGGACGCTGGCAGCGATGAACTTATTACCTCAAAGTTAATCACAGAACTATTAGGCGACGCCTACTGTGGTCGCTTTAAACTTAATGGTTGTTTGTGTAAAGCTTTCTTTGAGTGTAGGTAAGGAGTCCAGCGCTGCCAACTGGAAAAAGTTGGTGGCAGATGTTTGCATATAAAAACGGGACAAATTCCCATGCTTTGAATACTTAAATATTCCCATTTGGGTAGCTTCTAGTTGGAGCCTTCATGCTTTCCAGCGACAACCGTTAGAAATAATAACAAGATGTGGAACAGGAGAAACTGGCCGCAAATCCTTCAAGATATTAACAGAAAAACATCCGAAGAGGGTCAAAATTTATTGGTTCTTGCAGGAAAAAAACAGTAACAGGATCATGCCGCAAACTATACACAATCGGGATAAGCTAGCCTTCTACATATTTCTCAGCAAATATATCAGTGCTAAGGGAACGCGGAAGTTATGAAGGAACACGGCGCAAAGGATAAGGCTATTAGACTAGGCGACCACGATGGAAATGCAAATACTTCAATGCATCATATACTTGTAATATCATCGAGAGAGACATTAAACAAATGCAATTGTCTTGGGTTGGATCAGGGATCCATCGAAATGCTGTAGCGGGTTCTCCAAGGTTCTTCGTGGTCGTCACCTAGTCGAAGCGAATAATCACTGCGTCTACTGGTAACGTGCCAGCTTGGGCAGAGGCGCAAATGAAGTTGCAATCACGGGAGACCTTACGGCTTGCGACCTGGACATAGAAATGGTAAGATGTTACTCAGGAAGTCCTCAATCTTCGTCTCTGACTCCGACACTCACCGGAAGAAGAGGGAGCTGCCGCGCTTCAGTTCGCCACGGCCCTGCAAGTCGTTCCAACAGTCCACCCAATTCCTGTAGGCTGGCATGATGGGCGGCTGGCCGGCCATCAGGCGCGATCCGCTCACCGCCGAGCAGGTGGACACCACCTGCAGAGGGTACAACATGGTCGAGACGAAGAACTGGGTGAAGCCGGCATTGTACTGCCTGCCCAGCGGGTCCTTGATGACATATTTGTTGAGGATGTAGACGGTGGAGCTGGTGAGAACGAGGCAGGCCACATCGCACAAGAGCTTCGGCACCAGACCGGCGAAGAAGCCAGCAATGCCCTCAGTCTTCCAGATTTCGGCCACGGATCCGACAATGGACGTGTACAGGGACTCGCGTCCCACGAACTGCGCCATCATGCGCAGCGAGATCACATGGAAGGGATGCGATGCCACAATTCCGCTCACCGTCACCACAATGTCGCGCTTCAGACTCGACTTGAACTGGATGTACCTGCAGGAGAGGAGGGAGATGGTGATCGTGATCGCACGGAAGTCACACGACTCGGGGAGCAAACAAGCACTTGCATCTCTTCCTCGGACTGATGTGAGTCGTCCTTGATTTCCTCGGGCTGCTCCAGGCCCAGCTTGTCGGCCACCCGGTCGCTCACCACCATGGCCACGATGGACCCAACCAGCTTGGGTGCCAGTCCGCGGTAGCAGCCGTAGAAGCCGTCGATACGCCGAATGTGGCTAGCTGCAGGAAGGGCAGGGGAGGTATCAATCTGCCGGCAGTGACAAGAACTTTGAACCCACCATACTGGAAGATGTTCGGCAGCTCCATCACCGGTTTGCCCAGAAACGACTTGCCCGGGCGGGCGGCGATCGGCTCGTAGCCCAGCTGCATCAGCGTCTTCGAGTACTCCAGAGGGTGCAGGGCGGCGCTGACGCCAAGCCGCAGGCCGAATCGGATCCATCCATTGACCTCCGAATCCTCGGTGCGGGCGTTGTCGGAAATGCCGGCCATTCTTGATGCCTGTGCGGGGGTGCTGCTGCTGTTGCCTGTCGATGGGGTCACAGAGTTCTGCTGTTCGGAATTTGGATAGCCGGCTGGGCGAGCCTGGAAAAGTATTCGACCGGTGGGTGGTGCACGACAGACGACAGGCTGTCTCAATTTTTGTCGATTTCTGATTACAAAACTTTTTGTCTGTCAGGTAGTGTGACCATTTTTGAAATGGAACTTAATAGCGTCCCATCTCTAGCCTCTATCGATAAGAACCACGATTATCGATTCGCTACTCGATATTCTGGTGGGATACTATCGATATATTCGCATTTTCAAATCATTTTTAACAAGCTATCGTTATTTTGATGGTAATATTGATTATGTTTAAAAGGCGATACACTGATGTTAGTTTTCATTATCAAAGAAAAAAAACTTACAAAATTACATACAAAAGTCTCGCATTATCTGACAAAAACAAAAATAGCGAATAACAAGAGAACAACATACCAGTGTTGGGAAGTGTAGTCCAGCAATCCGATGTGTATTTTAAACGCAAACTGGCTATGGCTTCAGATTCCGTCATTTGGACAAAAATTTAAAAATTAACTAATTTGTAGGACCTCAACAAATTCCCCAAAGTCCTTACAGCTGTCATTTGAAAAAAAAAAAAAAAAAAAAAAAAATGTAAGACCACAAAAGGATAAAAACGAAACATTTAAAACTAAAAATTAAGTTAAAAACTAATCTGTGAGCAAGTTAACCAGGTGCCCAATGTGCAAGAACAAGGAGAAACTCTCCGAAGTGGCTCCGTAGAGATTCAGCCTACGCTGCACGCAATGGCGTTGGATGAATTTTAAATACGCCATGGATCGACTCTTCGATACCCCTTCGACTTCAAAGAACCGTTTCTGGGTATAAAGCGAGTGAGAAAAAGCCTATACCACAAAGATGCGATTAAAACGACATTAAAAATTAAAACAACTAATCATTAAATAAAGCAAAGCTCCTTGACTGCTATGTGAGCGGTGCAGAATCTGCCGCAACCCGCTGGTGGCTGACGGTGCTGCAATCTGCGTGTTGCTATAATGGATGGTATCACCGCCACTGCCTGCAGACGTCTTCTAACTGTGTGGGCAAATTGTTTCAGTGCCCATCGACTTTACTGTCAATGTGTACGGACGTCATATTTTTGTGCTCTGAATAATCGAAAATTTGTTCATAGAACAATTTATTCAACAAGTTGTATGCGTTATTTCTGCGAATTTAACACTTTTATTTTTTTTTATTTTTTATTTTAGCAATACGAAATGGACGCAAACAAGACGTTTTTATATTTGGAGGGGATGACATACCGGGATCTCCGCGAGGTCCTGAATTGGGCCTCGGCCAGGAGACGAGGCGGCGATGGTAACGCGTGAGGCCCGAGCACAGCTACGGGCGCATTCACAGGAGTCGCCCAGCAGCCAAAAGTGTGGGTCAATGGCCTGGTGGAGGTAGACGCAGAAGCGGGTCAGGAGATGGCTCCGCAGCCAGAAGCAGCTACGGGCGCAGCCACAGGTGTCCGCCCAAATCCAGAGAGAGAGAGGCCAGAGATGCAGCCAGAAGTGTGGGCCGATGGCCTGCACGAGGAGAGCTCTCCCAAAAAAAAAAACAATACATATTGGGTAGATGCCGCAAGATAGCAGACCAGATAACTGCCCGGCAAGAGCGCAATGACTACGAAGACGAACCCACGGGAAGCCCGGACTTAAGCCCTCAAGCATAAAAATTATGTTTCCTATGATAGTCGATGTGAACTTGCGAGACCTTGCTGGTGGCTGACGGTGCTGCAGTCTCCGTGTTGCAATAATGGATGGTATCACCGCCACTGCCACAGAAGTGTCCGTTATGCAACGATGAAGTCGCTCTGTGCAGAGATGGCTAAGTTCAGTATATATGCAATGGCGGTTGACGTACTTAAAATACGCCACAAATTCAGGCTGCAGACAAGGCGCCACTCAAACAGGCATTCCCCATGATTGTAAAAACTGAAAGGCCTCTCCCAAAAAAACGTCTAAATATTGGGGATGATGCCGCCAAGACAGCAGACCGGTTCGTAAATATAATAGAAACAAAGATTAAAAAATATATATTCATAAAGAAATAAGCAACATCGATAAAAATAAAATGATAATGCCCCTGTATATCCAAAACTCCAAATGAAAAAATAAACTAATTTGAAGGACCACAACAGAATCCGCAAAGTCTTTACCTGCTGTCATTTCGACAAAAATAAAAAAAAAAACTAATTTTAAAACTAAAAAGTAAGTTAAAAACTAATCTGTGAGAAAATTAACCAGGTGCCCACTGTGCAAGAACAAGGAGAAACTCTCCGAAGTGGCTCGGTAGATATGGTGACAAAGTTCAGCCTACGCTGCACGTAATGGCGTTGGATGAATTTTAAATACGCCATGGATCGACTCCTCGATACCCGTTCGACTTAAAAAAAAAGTTATCTGGGTATAAAGCGAGTGAGAAAAAGCCTATACCACAAAGATGGGATTAAAACGACATTAAAAATTAAAAAACTAATCATTAAATAAAGAAAAACTCCTTGACTGCGCTGTGAGCGGTGCAGAATCTGCCGCAACCCGCTGGTGGCTGACGGTGCTGCAATCTGCGTGTTGCTATAATGGATGGTATCACCGCCACTGTCACAGAAGTGTCCGTTATGCAACGATGAAGTCGCTCTGTACAGAGATGATGGTGACTAGGTTCAGTCTCCATGCAATGGCGGTTGACGAACTTTAGATACGCCATGGATCTCATGATGAATTTAGATGTGCAGATGATGGTCCATGTGAACTTGGAGAGTTCTATCTACGCTGCACGCAATGGCGTTGGATGAACTTTAAATACGCCATGGATCGACTCCATCACTTCGACTTCAAAGAACCGTTTCTGGGTATAAAGCGAGTGAGAAAAAGCCTATACCACAAACATGGGATTAAAACATTCAAAATTAAAAAACAAATCATTTAATAAAGAAAAGCTCCTTGACTGCGCTGTGAGCAGTGCAGAATCTGCCGCAACCCGCTAGTTGCTGACGGTGCTGCAGTCTCCGTGTTGCTATAATGGATGGTATCACCGCCACTGCCTGCAGACGTCTTCTGACTGTGTGGGCAAATTGTTTCAGTGCCCATCGACTCTCAATGTGTACGGACGTCATATTTTTGTGCTCTGAATAATCGAAAATTTTTCCCTAAAAAATGTATTCAAAAAGTTGTATGCGTTATTTCTACGAATTTAACACTTTTATTTTTTTTATTTTTTATTTTAGCAATACGAAATGGACGCAAACAAGACGTTTTTATATTTGGAGGGGATGACATACCGGGATCTCCGCGAGGTCCTGAATTGGGCCTCGGCCAGGAGACGAGGCGGCGATGGTAACGCGTGAGGCCCGAGCACAGCTACGGGCGCATTCACAGGAGTCGCCCAGCAGCCAAAAGTGTGGGTCAATGGCCTGGTGGAGGTAGACGCAGAAGCGGGCCAGGAGATGGCTCCGCAGCCAGAAGCAGCTACGGGCGCAGCCACAGGCGTCCGTCCAAATCCAGAGAGAGAGAGGCCAGAGATGCAGCCAGAAGTGTGGGCCGATGGCCTGCACGAGGAGAGCTCTCCCAAAAAAAAAAACAATACATATTGGGTAGATGCCGCAAGATAGCAGACCAGATAACTGCCCGGCAAGAGCGCAATGACTACGAAGACGAACCCACGGGAAGCCCGGACTTAAGCCCTCAGGCATAAAAATTATGTTTCCTATGATAGTCGATGTGAACTTGCGAGACCTTGCTGGTGGCTGACGGTGCTGCAGTCTCCGTGTTGCAATAATGGATGGTATCACCGCCACTGCCACAGAAGTGTCCGTTGTGCAACGATGAAGTCGCTCTGTGCAGAGATGGCTAAGTTCAGTATCCATGCAATGGCGGTTGACGTACTTAAAATACGCCACAAATTCAGGCTGCAGACAAGGCGCCACTCAAACAGGCATTCCCCATGATTGTAAAAACTGAAAGGCCTCTCCCAAAAAAACGTCTAAATATTGGGGATGATGCCGCCAAGACAGCAGACCGGTTCGTAAATATAATAGAAACAAAGATTAAAAAATATATATTCATAAAGAAATAAGCAACATCGATAAAAATAAAATGATAATGCCCCTGTATATCCAAAACTCCAAATGAAAAAATAAACTAATTTGAAGGACCACAACAGAATCCGCAAAGTCTTTACCTGCTGTCATTTCGACAAAAATGGAAAAATAAACTAATTTTAAAACTAAAAAGTAAGTTAAAAACTAATCTGTGAGAAAATTAACCAGGTGCCCACTGTGCAAGAACAAGGAGAAACTCTCCGAAGTGGCTCGGTAGATATGGTGACAAAGTTCAGCCTACGCTGCACGTAATGGCGTTGGATGAATTTTAAATACGCCATGGATCGACTCCTCGATACCCGTTCGACTTAAAAAAAAAGTTATCTGGGTATAAAGCGAGTGAGAAAAAGCCTATACCACAAAGATGCGATTAAAAAGACATAAAAAATTAAAAAACTAATCATTAAATAAAGAAAAGCTCCTTGACTGCGCTGTGAGCAGTGCAGAATCTGCCGCAACCCGCTGGTGGCTGACGGTGCTGCAATCTGCGTGTTGCTATAATGGATGGTATCACCGCCACTGCCTGCAGACGTCTTCTAACTGTGTGGGCAAATTGTTTCAGTGCCCATCGACTTTACTGTCAATGTGTACGGACGTCATATTTTTGTGCTCTGAATAATCGAAAAATTTTTCCTAGAAAAATGTATTCAAAAAGTTGTATGCGTTATTTCTGCGAATTTAACACTTTCATTTTTTTTATTTTTTATTTTAGCAATACGAAATGGACGCAAACAAGACGTTTTTATATTTGGAGGGGATGACATACCGGGATCTCCGCGAGGTCCTGAATTGGGCCTCGGCCAGGAGACGAGGCGGCGATGGTAACGCGTGAGGCCCGAGCACAGCTACGGGCGCATTCACAGGAGTCGCCCAGCAGCCAAAAGTGTGGGTCAATGGCCTGGTGGAGGTAGACGCAGAAGCGGGTCAGGAGATGGCTCCGCAGCCAGAAGCAGCTACGGGCGCAGCCACAGGCGTCCGTCCAAATCCAGAGAGAGAGAGGCCAGAGATGCAGCCAGAAGTGTGGGCCGATGGCCTGCACGAGGAGAGCTCTCCCAAAAAAAAAAACAATACATATTGGGTAGATGCCGCAAGATAGCAGACCAGATAACTGCCCGGCAAGAGCGCAATGACTACGAAGACGAACCCACGGGAAGCCCGGACTTAAGCCCTCAGGCATAAAAATTATGTTTCCTATGATAGTCGATGTGAACTTGCGAGACCTTGCTGGTGGCTAACGGTGCTGCAGTCTCCGTGTTGCAATAATGGATGGTATCACCGCCACTGCCACAGAAGTGTCCGTTATGCAACGATGAAGTCGCTCTGTACAGAGATGATGGTGACTAGGTTCAGTCTCCATGCAATGGCGGTTGACGAACTTTAGATACGCCATGATGAAATTAAATGTGCAGATGATGGTCCAGGTGAACTTGGAGAGTTCAATCTACGCTGCACGCAATGGCGTTGGATTAACTTTAAATACGCCATGGATCGACTCTACGCGTTCGACTTCAAAGAACCGTTATCTGGGTATAAAGCGAGTGAGAAAAAGCCTATACCACACAGATTGGATTAAACGACATAAAAAATTTAAAAACTAAATAAATAATAGATCCTTGACTGCGCTGTGAGCGGTGCAGAATCTGCCGCAACCTGCTGGTGGCTGACGGTGCTGCAGTCTCCATGTTGCTACAATGGATGGTACCACCGCCACTGCCTCAGAATGGCGGTTGACGAATTTAAAATACGCCACCAATTCAGGCTGCAGACAAGGCGCCACTCAAACAGGCATTCCCTATGATGGTGAACACTTAAAGGCCTCTCCCAAAAAAAGACACAATAAAAACATACAATGAATTAAAAATAAAATCATATAGGTGTATGCGCTTCACCGGGATCTGGGAGGATACTAATACTGCATAAGGAGGCGCTTCGATGAAAATAATGAAAGCGAGTAGGCCTATTGCCAAAATGATTTCAGGCTTGCCGCGGCAACTGGAATGACGGCGGTGTTGAGACCTGCGCCATTACATGGCGCTGCATATTTTTCCTAGAAATATCCGCGAAGAGGAGTTCAATGCAAACTAATATTCGCGGGCCGAGGTTTAAGTAAAGCAGCATGGCATAATATTTAATATTAAAACAAATTAAATATTGCTATAATGGCTTACTTAAATATCGCCCCGCGAATGGCAGTTCGCAGTAGACTTTTCTTCGCGGACGTCTACAGAAAAAATCTGAAGCTCCATGCTATGGCGCAGATCACAACACCACCGTCATTCCAGCTGCCGCGGCAACTTAAATTTGTCAGCCTGGCGGGCTCTAGGCACTAGGCCTACTCGCTTCCAGTCTTAGCATCATCCAGCTTAAATTCTTGCAGCCATTCTTACACCGGCACTTGTGTGGCTCGGACCTGCGCAGCGGGGTGGCTGGTGACTGGTGACTGGTGACTGGTGACTGGTGACTGGTGACTGGTGACTGGTGACTGGTGACTGGTGACTGGTGACTGGTGACTGGTGACTGGTGACTGGTGACTGGTGACTGGTGACTGGTGACTGGTGACTGGTGACTGGTGACTGGTGACTGGTGACTGGTGACTGGTGACTGGTGACTGGTGACTGGTGACTGGTGACTGGTGACTGGTGACTGGTGACTGGTGACTGGTGACTGGTGACTGGTGACTGGTGACTGGTGACTGGTGACTGGTGACTGGTGACTGGTGACTGGTGACTGGTGACTGGTGACTGGTGACTGGTGACTGGTGACTGGTGACTGGTGACTGGTGACTGGTGACTGGTGACTGGTGACTGGTGACTGGTGACTGGTGACTGGTGACTGGTGACTGGTGACTGGTGACTGGTGACTGGTGACTGGTGACTGGTGACTGGTGACTGGTGACTGGTGACTGGTGACTGGTGACTGGTGACTGGTGACTGGTGACTGGTGACTGGTGACTGGTGACTGGTGACTGGTGACTGGTGACTGGTGACTGGTGACTGGTGACTGGTGACTGGTGACTGGTGACTGGTGACTGGTGACTGGTGACTGGTGACTGGTGACTGGTGACTGGTGACTGGTGACTGGTGACTGGTGACTGGTGACTGGTGACTGGTGACTGGTGACTGGTGACTGGTGACTGGTGACTGGTGACTGGTGACTGGTGACTGGTGACTGGTGACTGGTGACTGGTGACTGGTGACTGGTGACTGGTGACTGGTGACTGGTGACTGGTGACTGGTGACTGGTGACTGGTGACTGGTGACTGGTGACTGGTGACTGGTGACTGGTGACTGGTGACTGGTGACTGGTGACTGGTGACTGGTGACTGGTGACTGGTGACTGGTGACTGGTGACTGGTGACTGGTGACTGGTGACTGGTGACTGGTGACTGGTGACTGGTGACTGTTGACTGTTGACTGGTGACTGGTGACTGGTGACTGGTGACTGGTGACTGGTGACTGGTGACTGGTGACTGGTGACTGGTGACTGGTGACTGGTGACTGGTGACTGGTGACTGGTGACTGGTGACTGGTGACTGGTGACTGGTGACTGGTGACTGGTGACTGGTGACTGGTGACTGGTGACTGGTGACTGGTGACTGGTGGCTGGTGGCTGGTGGCTGGTGGCTGGTGGCTGGTGGCTGGTGGCTGGTGGCTGGCGGCTTGTGGCCAATGCCTTTTCTATGGTCTGGTATATTTGGACGGATCGTGTTTTTCAGATCCAATCTTGCCGGATGTGGTAGTTTCATTACATTTTCGTTTATTATTCATATAACATTTTTTTAAATTATTGCTTCGGACCTGCTGTGGTCGGTAACCATGGCGCAGTCCACTCTGAGCTGCCACGCCGCATTTATTTAATTTTTTTGGTCGGATATGGCGGTTGTTCCCATACTGATTTTTATTTTAATATTATTTTCGTTTATGTTTATATTTATCTCAACGATTTTGGAGATTGCTTCTGGATGGCCAATGCCTTCCCTATTATTTTGTATTTCTTCTATTTTTTATTTTGTTTTCTTATTAGTATCGCTTTTTTTATTAAAGATCGCCCTCCCTGGGCGAAGAAGGTCCATGGTTCCCATGTGGCATGGACATGGCACCGCATTCGCTATGGCTACGCAATTTGTTCTGTTTAGGCCATTTAGCCCTTGCCCTTTTTGCACGCCACCTCCTTGTCCTCGTTCGCCGCCACCTCCGCGTCGGCCAGCTTCTGCCGACATCACCATATTTCCATCGTTTACTGCGAACTGTCAAAGATCCAAGGTCTCCATAGGACTCGACCCTTAATAGAGAGTTGCTTGCACACGCACGTTATCACACCGACACGGACAGCGAATTGAATTCGCCGCAAATCTCAGATCGCACTTTTCAATTCGCGTTTCTATTCGTTTTTTTTTTTTGCTTCGATTTGAGAGGTCTACTCACTTCGACTGATTTTTTAATTGTAAAGCTTTAACTACACCAGCTTAGACCATAAGGTCACCTTCTCGGTCTCTCTCAGGCCCTTGAAAATCGGAAGTCGACTTCCTATTGGCGCTGTCCTTACATCACGGAATTAAAACCGCCAGTTTTTCAATGTCCTTCACTCGGTTCTCCGACATGTAGAGCTCCCTGAGTCTGGACAGATGCCCCAGGTTCTGGATCTTTGTAATCCTATTTGAGTAAAGACTGAGTACCTCCAGGTGGGCCAGTGTGTTACTAAAACATATTACTAAAATTCAGCACGTTTCCCGATATTCTGTCTAAATTTGAACTGACAAAGATCCATTGTCTCGTTCTCCGATTTTTTTTTATTTGGAATTCGGCTGATATTCTGTTTAAATTTGCCTAATTTTGGACTGACAAAGATCCAAGGTCTCCATAGGAATCGGCCCTTGAAAATCGGAAGTCGACTTCCTATTGGCGCTGTCCTTACATCACGGAACTAAAACCGCCAGGTTTTCAATGTCCTTCACTCGGTTCTCCGACATGTAGAGCTCCCTGAGTCTGGACAGATGCCCCAGGTTCTGGATCTTTGTAATCCTATTTGAGTAAAGACTGAGTACCTCCAGGTGGGCCAGTGTGTTACTAAAACATATTACTAAAATTCAGCACGTTTCCCGATATTCTGTCTAAATTTGAACTGACAAAGATCCCATTGTCTCGTTCTCCGATTTTGTTTTATTTGGAATTCGGCTGATATTCTGTCTAAATTTGCCTAATTTTGGACTGACAAAGATCCAAGGTCTCCATAGGAATCGGCCCTTGAAAATCGGAAGTCAACTTCCTGTTGGCGCTGTCCTAACATCACGGAACTGCCCATCTCTGTTTTAATACTAAAACATAGTACTCGGCGGGTGGGTAACATAGGCAAAAATACCCAACTGTAAATTAAAATTCCGAAGGTTGGTAATCTGGATAGTAGTCCGGACGCAAACCAGCGCAACAAGTTCGATTACATTTTTCATAAAAATTGCGTTCGACTACCTTTCAATTATCATATCGAAAATAAAGTGGCAAGTCTTCAGAATAGTGCACTTTTTAACTACCGGCAACGAAAGAGGATAATTTTCCAATTGCTGGAAAAACCCAAACACTCCAATCAGCTGTTGCTCTGAAACTGCACATCAGTGTGGCCAGCTGTTCTTGTTGTATTTTTCCGGCGTGCAGTGGCGTGTGGGCGGTGCTACATAACATGCACAGGTATTTGCTGAATATTTCGTACATTGGAACGACTTTTCGGTAAGCATTTGAGGATTCGCTGAATGCCAGACCCTTGCTTACCCCAACTCTCAACCGCCAGTGGCATTCAGAAGACCGTAACCAAGTCGGATCCGTCGCGGCTGGATACCAACACGATCCAGGGCTGCTTGGAGCTGGCCCTGCGAGTCTTCCGTCCCACGAACGAGATACAGACTGTGCTTTCCAGTCGGTAAGTGCAGCCAGGGCCCAGTGGAGCTGTTTCCACTACAGTTTCTCACTCTCTTTCAGCACAGACGCCGGTGTCCACGCCCTGCACTCGACAGTGCACGTTGATCTGGAGCGGCATGATGGCCAGCCGTACGACACCACCGCTCTGACCGGCGTGCTCAACCGGACGCTTGACAAGCAGCGCCTTCCGATCCGCGTGCTTAGCAGCCGGCTGGTGGCCGACTCCTTCCATTGTCGCTACCACGCCACCGGGCGCACCTACTTGTACCGCATTGCCGTGGCAAAGACGCCGCCCTCGGAGGACATTGGCAGGTCGCGCAACCGGGGATACGAAGCCTTTATACCCGTGGAGGAAATCGATCGCTGTTTTTTCCTGCAGAGCCAGTAAGTCACTCTGGTACGCAGTCACTCTGGGTTGTACACCAGGTAACGATTGTCATCTCCACAGAAACCCAAGCTTCGATATCGATCGAGTCCGATCTGGGGCTCAGATGTTTGTCGGCCTCCACGACTTTCGCACCTTCATGAGTGTCAGTCGCCAGAAGAGCCCCAGCCGCGACCATCCCATGTTCACGCTGCGCAAGATCGACGAAATCAATATACTTCCCGGCCGCACTCTGGCCCTGCCATCGAACGCTACGTTGGCCTCCGAGACCTACGACTACTGGGACATCGAGATCAAGGCCAAGTCCTTCCTGTACAAGCAAGTGCGGCGCATCGTGGGCACTCTGATAGCCTTGGGCAGCGGACGCATCGACGAGAGGGGCATCTACCAGATGCTGACCATTCCCTCGAAGAACTCGTGGGATAACCGCATACTCCTGGCCCCTGCCTGTGGCCTCTACCTGTGCCGAGTACACTACCGAGAAGGGGCGGACCACTAGGGCATCATGATACTGCTGTATGAGCTGCAGAAGCGGCTGGCTAACCTAAGGCCCACCACCACTGTCGTGACCACTCCCACCGGGGCCCGTTACATTGAACCGAGGCGCAGATCCACCGGCAGCGAGGATGCAGCAGTTGCATCCACAACTAGCTGCCCTCAGCAGCTAGAGTCACGCCCATATGGCTTCGTTGTGGACACCAAGCCCGACACCGTGCCCGCCTGCATCCTCAGCGAGTTTCTTTACCTGGGCTCCCAGGACGCTGTGACCGCGGAGAACGTGCTGAAGTACAAGTGGACCCATATTCTCAGCGTGGGCATTCCGACGCCCAGCGTCGAGCTGCCATCGCCGGTCAAATGCAAGTACTTGCCCTGCCTGGACCTGCCCGATGCCGACCTGCTGCACTACGTCCTGCCCGTGTCCATTGAGTTTATCGAGGAGGCTCGCCAATCGCCGCAGGGCTGCGTCCTCGTCCACTGCAATGCGGGTGTCTCGCGTTCCGCCTCCGTGGTCATCGGGTATCTGATGCAGCGACGTGACATGTCCGCCGAGGATGCCTACAATCTGGTCAAGTCCTGGCGGCCCTGCATCCAGCCCAATGCAGGCTTTATGCAGCAGTTAAAGAAGGCGAGTAGATTAGCTAGTAAGTAGTATTAGCCGAATTTTTGGTGTCCAGCTAGCTTTTTTTGTGGCCCGTTTAAGCCGTGTTTGTTGTACCAAAAATGAAGAAAACTTTTAACATAAACAAAGAATGGAATCTCTATTTGGTTAGTTGACAACAATTTGGTTCTGGTTCTGGAGATCCTCCTCCTCCCAGCTTAAACAAGGGTGCCCAGGTGTTCCACGGAAGCGAGATCTCTGCTGGCGACGAGGGGGCAGGAGGTAGAAGGATTTTGAGAGCTACTGTGTCCCGTGAACAGTCGCTTCGTCAAGCCCTTGTCATTTGGCCTTTGGTGACCGTTCAGGTTCTTGTCCGTGAGCTGTTGCTGGGTCAGGCAGCGGCGGAGATCGGAAGACTTTCCAGAAGCACACAGCTGATCTTCAGCAGGAGGGGATTGTACTAATCTGGCCAACTTTACGGCCTCTGTGGCTTCCTCGAGGGGCTCCGGCTCCCCTTCAGTTACCGTTGTCTCGAATTCGCGACCCAAAGACTCCAGAACGCCCAGCTTGGCTTTTAGCTGCTCATTGGCCGTGAATAGCTTCCGTTCCACTCGATGGATATCCGCTACCTGAGCGGCCAACTGTGTGTCCAGTCGGTCTATCTGCACCAGCACCTCGCTCTTCGTCTCGTACACCCGCTTCACCTGGTGCCTACGCACCTTGGCGTGCAGGCTAAGGAGCAGCTCCTCCTCCCGCTGCAGGCTCTTGTTCACAGCATGGATCTTCTCCAGCCAATACAGTCGGATCTCGTCCTTGACGGTCTCACCATCGACGTCCGACGTACTGAAGGCATTATCTGGAAGGGTGGGTGGGTAAGTAGATATATTGGTCTCAATAATCCCATACCTTTAGTCGCTGGTAACCCCTCCTCGGAACTTTGTCGGGCGGGGCCATTCTCCTGGGGCTCTTCCAGGTCCCTCAGGTACGTCTCGAGCAGGTAGTTCTTGCCCAGCTCTCGTTCTCGCACGCGGTGCTTCTCCTCCTCGATTTTCAGTATCTGTCGGTCCTTATCGCTGGCGGAGAATGTCAATAGGGTTAACTCCGAGTTAATCGGATCGCATAACTTACTGCAGCATGGACATCTGCTGGAGTATCGTCTCGTCCTGCGCCAGGATAATGTTCAGCAGGCTCTCGTTCGGCGATACCTGCGAGTTCTTCTGCTGCGCCCTTCGGCTTCTCTTTGGCTGCTTGGGGTTGGCCCTCGTCATGCCCCACTGCTCCACCTCCTCCATGGTCGCAGCCGGCGGCGCGGCAGAGGGGAGAACCCTGGTCTTGCCCCTGCGCCGAAAGCGCATGCTCCGCGAACTATCCACTGGACTGCCCATGCCGCTGTCCTTGTCCGTCGTCGGGGTATGCTTGCGGGTCGTGGTCGTGGTGGCCAAATGGCGTAGCTGGAGCTGGCACTGTGCGAAAGCGAGGGTGAGAAACGTTTAGCTTAGGGCGATCGATCGATCGTTCCCTTACCTCCTCCTCCTTCGGCAAAGCGTGACGGCTGGAGATAACATCGCAGAGCCTGGCACTTCCGTCCAGGTACTCCTCGTAGTGCCGTTGCTTCTGCACAATCGCGTACTCTTGCGGGGCCTGGACTTGAGCGGGACGATCGCTCCTCAGCCCCTCCTGGCGATACATCTGCTGCTGCTGGGCACTGCGGTAGCTGAGCAGCGCACAGATCAGGTCGGCGCAGGTGGTGTTGGCATCCACGCCGGATATCCAGTGCTCCTCCCCATCGATCCAGATCGGCAGACTGTCCTCCTGGGAGGCAAGTGAGTCCACGTCGTCGTCATTAACTGGCGCTGGCAAGTTCTGTCCCAGTCCGGGAACCGCGGGCTCAGTGGTCATGGTGTCGGCTGGCATTCTGTGGAAACACCGCACGGGTTAGAGATTAGCTAACAGTTCACTCCACTCCGGGACTATGCAAATTCGGGTATTGTATAAGACGCGACAAGCATTTAACGGAAAGAAAGCATTTTTGTGTAATTTATGCGGCACCGACCACCGACTATTGTTGTGTTCCGAGTGAACCCGAGCTAACCCCGATACCGCAGACAATTGGCTAACAGTTCTTCTTCCGCACTAAAGAGAGAATCTGGTGCGTCTGTTAACAACGTGTCAAGATCGGTGGATCGTTTGATCGGTAATTAGCCAATTATGTAAATAAGCCGACGCTCTGACATATGTTTACGGCCCCGATATGATCGTGTGGACAAACTGGAGCAGAGCCATTCACGCTCTGGCGGGGATGTAAACACCGCGGATGACTCATGGCGCTGCATTACGAGCGATCGGATCGCCTGGCCTCTGTTACAGATTCAACTTTCTCGCGCGCTACACCTGTCTGTCGGAGGAGCTCTAGTCCGAGCTGGCATCGCGGACCGTGTCTTACCAGCGCACTCGGCGTCATCGCTACAACTGAGGCACCGAGCGGCCAGGTCGGTCTTAAGACCAACTCCATTCAGGCAAGAGAGACAGAGAGAGAGAGAGAGGCCTGACGAGGAGAAGAGCACCAAGACGGTGGCCAAAGCTCGGAGAGCTTGAGAGCCAGAGCCCAGAGCCGCCACTTTTTGCTTTTCTCTTCGAATTTTACGGTATCGTGGGTAAGTTTTATAACGCGGTTCGGTGGGCCACTCCCCTCCACGGCTGATGCTACGTTAAGATATTCTTGGCTTTCGCCACTATTATGAAAGACCGAACGGTGATGGAGCTCTACTATGGTCCACTGTAATTACCCTCGGAACGCAGAGCCGTAAACGGAGCAGAGACTGGGCCGATGGTATTCGGACTGATACTGATACTGATGGTGGTGCACGGAGCAGCTACGAAACCACACTGACTGTAACTCCAGCAGAAGCGGACTTAATTGCCGACTGACTCTGGCTACCCGAAACTCCGAGGCCCAACTATGCTCGATTATCATTTCACACAAACAAACAAGTATAGACGTCCGAAGTCAAAGTCGAAGTAAACTAATTTTCAGACCGCAAACGGGAAATCTTTCCAGCTCGTTTCCTTCACCCATCTTTCGCGGCTTCTTGGGTCATTATAAGTCAACAATTCTCAGCAATTAAGCGAGAAAACATTGAAATGGAAAACGCCAGCCCCAGCCCCACTCTCTATTACCGCTAAGTGTCACTAATGCAAGTAGCTGGGAGAAATCGAAAAAAGAAACCTGAGCGAATCTACCATCTACAATGTACATAAGTAGTGGCTAATCAGCAGGGTCTTTAGTAGGAGTAATTAGTGCTAAGTCTGCCTTGGATCTTCAATTGTGAGACTTTCGCTTCGTAGATGTTAAGACTTGTAGTATTTGGTTTGTTATATGATCTTAAGGTTTAGTAGTTTCAATTTTAGATGAGGCAGAGGCTCCCAGATACTTTCTTGCTATAACCCTAATTGGTGATAAGTTAGCCTTATCCCTCGAGATCCCTGCCATCTTCCCTAATCCAGGAAGCAAAGGTACACCCTGATACCTTATGTATCGACTGAAGGAGTAATTGCCACAAAAGAGTCCAGTGTACACATAAAAGCACTGGTTTTCGTAGCCAGTGCGGTTGGTTTTTGTTTTCTTGATAGCTCCGCTTGGCTTTTGGCCTTTCATTTTCATGAGTTACAGTTGAGGTTCTTCGATTGGGTGCCTAAAGACAACACTAAACCGGTATGAATTGCATGCATAATGCATAAATGTGTGCCACTTAATGCATTTATGTACAGGCTCGCCGCATTGCTTGTATGCCAGCGAATGGCGGAGGTATAAATCAAGCATTTTGTAGGTGCGACCGAGTCCGAATCCGAATTCGAATACGAATACGAATCCAAATCCCAAACCCATTTGGCCACAAATAGTCTGCGTACTTGTCAGGCCAACGCTCCACCTGCCCGAGTGGCTGGTCGTCGGCATTACCAAATTTGATTAGCGAACTGCTCTTGTAATCGAGCGGATCGATTTGAATAGCTCACCCAAATTGGCCGGTAAAGAGGTATGAGATGTTGAGACATTCCAGGCATGCGAGAGTGTGTGAGGAAACCGCTGGGACTGTTCTAAGGGTTCCCCCAGATATCGGGTTGCCTCCACCCATTGTTTTCGTCTTTTGTTGTGGGTCAGGCGCTTGAATCCGGTTGAGTCACCTGCAAAAGAAGTGCATCCTGCGAAAGGCAAACATACCAGGCAGAACAAACAATAATAAAAACAAAAGCGAGCAGAGCCTGCTCATTGGCATATTACGACATCATCTAGCCTCTCCAGCTCCAGCTGAATCTCTCTCCTCTCCAGCGGATCGCTCGCGAAAACCGCGCTCAAAACAAGTTGTTCCGAGCTGCCCTGATGCATGACGATGACGAC
The DNA here is from genome assembly GCA_018153105.1 of Drosophila rufa. Lineage (NCBI taxonomy): Eukaryota > Metazoa > Arthropoda > Insecta > Diptera > Drosophilidae > Drosophila > Drosophila rufa. Next base: position 6,252,975 of record JAECXS010000085.1, read on the forward strand.
GTCGACGACGACGACCAGTTGTTAAACGGGCGTCAGCGAGCGCGGTTGAGATCGAGCCAAGTCAAGCGCCGTGCCCGAGTCCCAGCGGATCAGATCGGACTGGATTGCTTTGTGTGCGTACGTACAGTATTTTGGGAAACAATCATTTGGGCTTTCAAGTGCGCCCACAATGAATGGTCCAGCGATCCAGCGGAAACGATCTCGATGATCTGTGTCTTTGTGGTTGAATGGCCCCAAATCTGATGGCTTTGAACTGTCCGGAATCCACTTTCCTTCCACTGGGATGTTACGTCAGTGGCCTCTTCCAAGCATTGTCAACCAATGCAATGACTCTGGCTATGCCTGCTCCCCCGATTATGGCAGTTGCAGCCTACGGTTTTGGCCAAGACGTATGTGTGTACATACCCGACTCTGGCTCGAGAGCTGGGGGCGTGACACGAGATGATCGGTATGCTGACCTTGCTGCGAATGTTTTGGGGCTATCGTGCTGCATGGCCCGTGCACGCAGCCATCTCTGGGGGCCACGCCAAACTGGTTTTGCTTCCTTTGCCCGCCTAGGCGCTGCCCACATAGATATGTGTGTGCGAGTGGCGTTCAATACACGGCGCAGACGTAGCCAAGTATGACAGATAAGTTGTCATTAAGCCGAAACCGCTGCCAAATAATTGTACCCACAAACCTAACGATTTTCGTGGCTCTTTCCAGGCACCAGCAGCAGTAGCAGCATCACCAGCGGCGCCACGCACAGACACCACCACACGCCGCCAGGATGCCGCGCAAGCTACTTAAATTCCTGATCATCTTCGACAACACCTCGCTGCTGTACTTCCCCGGCCAGTTCCTGTCCGGCCGAGTGCTCATCGAGCTGCAGGACGAGACGCCAGCTCTGGGCCTCCACTTCCATGTCGTCGGCGAGGGCGTGGTGCGTAACGGCCGCAGGCAGGAGCGAACGTACGACAAGGAGAACTACATCGATTTCCGGATGCGGCTGCTCGGCGACGTGGACCAGGGTGGTCCGGCCATTCTCTCGCCAGGCATACACAGCTTTCCCTTCAAGCTCGGCCTGCCGCTGGGCCTGCCCTCGACCTTCCTGGGCCGCTACGGCTGGATTCAGTTCTACTGCAAGGCGGCGCTGCGCGAGAACAACGGCATCATCCACAAGAACCACCAGGTCTTCATTGTGATGAACCCCATCGACCTGAACCTGGAGAAGCCAATACTGGCGGTGAGTAAATGTTGTTTGAAAGATCCTGGAAAATATCAGCTTATCCTTCCGCTCCCCAGCAACCTTTCACCTGCGAAGTGGAGCACAAGCTGGGCGTCGTGTGCGTGGGTGGCGGCCAGATCAAGTGCCGGGTGTCCCTGGACCGGGGCGGCTATGTGCCCGGCGAGAATATTCTGGTCACCGCATTCATATCCAACTACAGCAATGTATCCATCAAGCGGACCAAGGCGTCGCTCACAGAGGTGCGTTCATGATCCTTATTCTGAATCTTAATCCGAGTCTTACTGAATCTCAATCCATTTCCACAGACCATCGAGTATCTGGCGCGCGGCAAGGTGGTGCAGACGGAGAAGCGGGAGCTGGCCGTTCTGGTGCGCGGCAAGATCCGGCCGGGCGGGAAGGACGAGTGGCACAACGAGCTGTATGTGCCGCCCTTGCCGCCGACCAACCTGCACGGCTGCCACCTGATCAAGATATCCTACGACGTCTTCTTCGTCATCGAGCCAAAGTCCATGGAGAAGGAGATCAAGCTGCAGCTGCCAATCGTGCTGGCTACGTATCCTTTCCGCAACGCCAGCGACGCCGCCAATGCGAATACCTGGCCGGACTCGGTGCTAAAGCCAGACACGCACACGCACTATCCGTCGACGCTGCCCATATTCCGGCCCTGGCTGCATGAGAAGCCGAGCGAATCTTAGCCACGCCGGGTCGCCGCCGCCACATGTTAACCACGATTTGCGCCATACACTAATTTTAACTTATTTAACTCGTACGTATCGTTTCTAATGTGTTTTTACCCTGTGCAACTGTGACTTACTCGTTCTTTAAATTGCGTAATTATTAAAATTAAACAATGATAACTAATTGTGCTTTTTTTAACTTTTTAAACTGGAAGAAAGAACTGTTATTCACCTGCTATCGATGGGACTCACAGCTAAGTATTATCCTTCCGGCATCGATAGGGATATTTCCAGTTTCTGCTCCTATTTCTGGGCATGCCAAGCCTTTTTAACGCTATTTAATCTCGATCCGGATCGGCATACAAATTTCAATTATTTACCCGAATTTCGGCTAACGGCAATTTTTCACAGTGGCGCCGCCACACGGCAAATATTTTGTACATTTTTAAAATTGGTTAAGTTATCGGTATCGACAGGGTAGCCCTGGTCCATTGATTTATAGATAGTGCTAGCCTTTAAAAAAACTGAAATTAGTTTAGATATATGTAATATAGCTAAATAGACATTTTTCTCAAGAATCTTTACGTTTATGTTCAATTACGTTGTTTGTTTAATTGTTGTTTATTTAAGTGTGACCTTGTGCCGTAAAGGAAAAAATCCACAATTTTTTCAGGCGAGCTTAGGCATTATTTCAAGTTATCCGGCCTTTGCCAATCGATAAGTGGGCCAAAATGAAAATGAACAAAGAAATTGCATTCCACAGCGTTATTTGGCTAATTCTGACCCAATGCCGACTCGCCTGTAGCGATTGTGGGTGCCAGAAACTTAACCGAGACGCCAGTGCCGAGGAAACGACTGTGCCGGAGCAGGTTTGTCAGCAGAGGGCGCGCGGCGCCAACAGCCACTACCGAGATTACTATGGCGAGCTGGAGGCTGGAGCCGAGGCGGACCTCGAAGAGGAAATCCCGGACATGTCCATCATTCCCGGAGGCACCGTCAAGGTGGGCACGGACAAGCCTCACTTTGGGGCGGATCGGGAGGCGCCCGAGCGCCAGGTGAAGTTGGCGGACTTCTACCTGGACAAGTACGAGGTGTCCAACGACGCCTTCGAGCAGTTCGTGCTGGCCACCAACTACACCACGGAGGCGGAGCGCTTTGGCGACAGTTTCCTCTTCAAGACACTGCTGAATGCCGCCGAACAGAAGCAACTGGAGGACTTTCGTGTCGCCAGCGCTCCGTGGTGGTACAAAGTGAAGGGAGTGGACTGGCGGCATCCGTATGGCGTGGACAGTAACCTAGACGGGCTCGGGCGGCACCCGGTGGTGCATGTCTCTTGGAGAGATGCCGTAAAATACTGCCGATGGGCCGGAAAGCGGCTTCCCACTGAGACGGAGTGGGAGGCAGCCTGTCGCGGCGGCAAGGAGGGGAAACTCTATCCCTGGGGGAACAAGCTAATGCCCCGCGACCAGCACTGGCTGAACATCTGGCAGGGCGAGTTCCCCGATGGCAACCTGGCCGACGATGGCTTCGAGTACACCTGCCACGTGGATGCGTTCCGACAGAACGTCTACGATCTCCACAATATGGTGGGCAACGTGTGGGAGTGGACGGCGGATTTGTGGGACGCCACCGACGTCAGCTTGAACCCCAACCGGGTGAAGAAGGGCGGCTCCTATCTCTGTCACAAGTCCTACTGCTATCGCTACCGCTGCGCAGCCCGTTCCCAGAACACGGAGGACAGCTCGGCGGGCAACCTGGGCTTCAGGTGTGCCAAGGATGCGTAATATGTGATTGTACGTTGTTGTATTGTGTACGTTCTGTGACGCTGTCATACAAATTAGTTTAAGAACTCGTTGAAATATTAAAATAGAGATTTAGTAAGAGCTATCTTCAATGTGACTAATCCGGGTCTTATTCCCTATGGAATAGTGCTGGGCAGGCGCTCCAGCTCATCTGGCCAAGACGACGGCCTTGATATTTAGGTGCATCTGTATTACGTCGTTTAATTGCTGGAACGGATCTGCCTCCTCCTTGCCTATAAGATCTTTTACCCAGAGAACTTCTTCTTGCTACGCGGCAACCACGACTGCGCCTTGATCTATTAAAGGCATCTTAAAGCTGTGAAAATCGTTCATCGATTGCTCAAACTGCCTCCCTCCCAGTTTTGGTGGTCTCAATACGGAGCTAACTAGGATTGATGCTCTGATCCGGCCAAGAGCACTATTAGCTGGGACGAGAACAATCGAGCTGTTAGCCAAAAGTGGTGGGTAAGTTCCTGCAAAAGCACAACTTGGATCTTACCTGTCCCGGATCGTGGAGGATGGCTTCGAGTTCTTTGCCAAGTTTCAGGTGGTTTCAATATTCTCGCCTCCAAACTATTGTGATGATACGCTCCTCAAGCCACCCATTCGTCCAAGAATCCGAAACTGTAATTGATCAAGAGGCGCACTCGTCGTCGCCGGGCAGCAAGAAGAAGTTCCCTGGGCCTTTACCTTGTAGGCCAGAAGAAGGCAGATCTTTTCCAGAGTCAGCTTGTCCAAGACTTCTTTAAATTATTTTTAAGAGTGATAATTTTAACGACGTGTCCGATCGGAATAAAATATAAAATGAGGCGATGACACTCCTACCGAGGCTTTCCGGTTAAGGAAAAGCCTGCTGGGACCTCTTCCCTTTTAATTTTCTAATATTTGGCTTAAGATATGATATATTTGGGGTGTTCCCTATACGGCTGAACGACTAAATCATGATACAATTATATTAGTGTATATAATGGTGCATTTATATAATTGTATCATAGACTAAATATTTAGTCTTAAAGGGAACCAGCCAAAAGAGTCAGTTTTCAAACTGAAACTGTGTCTTTGTACAGTGGCTTTTTCCTACAAATTTCTTTTAACGACAGGTACGAAATACCCGGCGAACAGCAATATTAGAAAGAGGACGACTTTTTCTGCCCTTGAACTTAGTATAACAGTTTCGGCAAGAGAGATCCCAATATATCTGTTATAATAAAGTTAGGAGTAGAGTCTAGATAGAGGATGACTTATTCTACTCTTTAACTTAATATAACAGTTTTAGATAAGAGAGATCACAAAGTAATAAATAACATGGTAAACACCTCAATTATATTATGAGTTAGTGCATCTTATTCCAAACACTGAGATAAAAACAATCTTGTATAGGTTTATTGTAATTTTATTCTTATTCCACTCGTATATGTAGCTTACTCCGGGGCTGGGCTCCATCCCAACCGCGACATCGTTTACCTCTCAAGATAATGTTACATATTAATGTGTATATTTTCGTATATTGCTGACTGACTGACTGACCATCGCTGCCATGTTGGGTTTGAGTGTAAATCTTTCAGATTCTGACTATGCGTGTGTCCTATATATGGATGAGTGTGTGCCTAGGCCTACGCGTATGGGCTACGTCCTAAACCTAGAGTATACAAATCTACGCTGAAATGCATCCACTGATACAACATTGCTGGTGCGCATGGCGGGGTTGGGTTCGGGTTTGGGATGGGGATCGTATGGGTATTGAATTTACAAAAGTCTAGAGCTAAGTTAGGGGGTATACTATGTACAGGATCGAAACTTAAGCTAGGCGACTGACTCTGGTGGGTAGCAATAGCAACTAAGATCTAAGCCGAGTCCTGGGCGACCTCCTCATCCTCCTCCTCCTCAGAGAGAGATCGGGGCTGTGCATTTTCAGATGTTTCGCTCGAAAAATATCACAATGCAAGTGTGCGCTGCTGCTGGGGATATGCCAATTTCAGATAGTTGCGTCTGTCTGTCTGCGGGGCCAAAGCTCTAGGCGAAGCGTTAAGGAACCGTCGTGGGGAGAGACCGGGCCGGGGCTTGGAAGACACGTGGCTGCTGCAACTCGGCACCTCTCGAGTTAATACTGAACCGCGATCGGATCGCGGACCCTTCAGGCTCCAACTCCGGCCGCTGCCGACAGTTGGACCGCCTGCAGCATGACCGTCTTCAGCTCTCGGGCCAGGCTGTTGATGTGCACCACCGAGTCGACCATCTCCTGGACGGCGCTGCCGCTGGGAAAGTGGGCCGCCGCCTTCTTCGACTTGGAAACGCAGGTCTTAAGGGCGTCGGACAGGCCGTTCGTGCAGCGCAGGATCTTCTCCCGCAGAGCCTCCTTCGAGATGTTGCGATGGACGTTGTCGCCGATGGTCACCAGATTGTGGGCGCTGACCACCACGAACTTGCCGTAGGCAATGAAGAACTTGGGCGGCTGGTTCTTCTCCACCGTCTCCAGGAAGGAGTCGATGGCCTGCATCAGGTTGCCCATGTGCGTGGAGATCTGCTGGGCGTAGTAGCGCACCAGCTTCTTGTCCTTGTCGGTCATCTCCGGCGACTTGCACGGCGTGGCCGCTGTGGGTGTGGTGGGCACGGAGCCGGACATGGCTGTGCTCTCGGCGGTGCGGATGACGGTGTCGAACTGGGTCTTGAGGCCAGCGGGAATGGCCTCGCGCAGTGCCTGGTTCTTCCTGGCAGCCGCATCCTTCGACTCGAAGGCCACGTAGTCGTAGTCCTCCAGCCACTCGGCGCTGCCACGGCTGCCCTCGATGACGGCAGCTCCTCCGCTGCCGCCGTTCTGCTGCTCCGGTTGGAGCACCACCTGGCGCTTGAACAGCAGCGAGGCGTTGCCCTGGATGAAACTGGTGGTGGAGCGCACGTCCTCGGTGAGGGTCTGGGCGCAGGCCATCAGCTGGTCGAGTGCATCCGGCGGACGACAGCCGTGCTTCTCGTCGCTGCGCGCCAGCTGCTCCACGGACCAGCCACCCTGGGCGTCCAGTGACTCGGAGGAGTCGTGTATCAGCTTGTTGGCATCCCGCAGAGCCCGCACCAGTGGTCGCAGCTTGAGGGCCAGACTACGGTCCTCGGATCGCGTGGCATTGCCCAGAGCTCCCTCGCCGAACTCGGCCAGGTCGTGGAGGGCAGTGCGGAGCCGCAGGGCGGCCAGCTTCAGCTCCATGATGGCCGGCTCCAGCTGGGCCCGGGTGCGCCAGTTGGGCACGACGAAGCTCAGCAGGCGGCTGATGGCGGCCGTCGTCTGCATCTGCAGCTTGGCCAGCGTTTCCAGCGCCGATCCGAGTTCCAATGGCAGCTCTTTGGGAGCAGCAACAGTGACTGCAGCCGGGGTGGCAGTGGGGGCCAGGCCTTGCTCCTGCTCCTGCAGGGGAGGAAGGGTAGAGTCGTAGGAGAGACCACTCTGCTGGCGGCGCACTGGCAGGGGATTGCGGCGCGGGATGTCGTAGTCGGGCATGTTGGCCAGCGAGGAGCGGTTGGAGCTGGAGAAGCTCAGCGACAGGCTGTCGCTGGTCAGCAGCGAGGAGGCGGAGCTGCTCGGCGTCATCTGGGTCATCTGCTGCTGGAGCAGGCCGGCGGAGATCAGGGGTCGCGGCACATCGTAGGACTCCTCCTCAATGGAGGCGGTCACACTCTTCAGCGACTCGAAGCGGGCTCCCAGGCTGGTGGGCGTGCGTGGTCCACCGCTTCCGCTCCTCGGGCTGTCATAGTTCAGCGGCACGGGCGTGGCGGGCTTGGGGATGTCGTAGGTCTCGAACTCACTGCCACCGGGAGTGGCGGCACTCCCGTTCTGGGACATCATGGCGGCGCCTAGGTTCTGGTAGATGCTTTGGTTGCTGTACAGCTGCTGCTGGGGTGTGCGGGGGCTCGCCGATCCCGTGCCTGTCCCAGATCCTGGCGAGCAGTTGTAGATGTAGACATCACCGTGTCTCTGCGGGGTTATAACCTGCAAGGAAAAAAGAGCAGATGAGTATCTACGTCTACTACTACTATTACTACTGCTCGGAGTAGTACCCACTCCCACTCCCACTCCCACTGCCGAGTAGCTTATCGATTTTCCTGCCCTCACCCGTCTGCCTTGCCTTTTCCTTTAGAAAACCCGACCTGGGTGTGGCTGCCTCACCTGGTTTTGGGGCTGCTGCTCTACTCTCCTCTGATTATCACATCTTGCTCAGCGACTCGGCCAAGTGCAAGGTGCACTTTGTGCAAGGAGTATAGAAAAATAGAGTAAAAAACGGAAGGGATCCGGCGTGGACACACACCGCGCTGTTTGGCGTATAAAACTCGACTGGCGAGCAAGTCTAGAGCGGTCGTGGAAAGTCGGGAAATTCTCAGGGAACTACTTCCTGATTCCGACGCCTGCGCATTCGAGGAATACTGGGGCCCGGTTCAAGGCGGTTCAGTGTCAAGGTAAAGGACCCCAGAAGGGCCAAAAACAAAAACAAAACAATGCTATATGCACTCGGTGGTGGAATTGAAGGAAAGGAGCCATTGCAGCAAAAAAATCTACCACTGACTCTTGATTTTTTATAGAGTAAGGATTATCCTTTATTAAAAGTAAAATATTTGATAGGGTACCAAAAAATGAGGTCTTCATATATATTATTAATGAAGTTCCTGCCTGGAAATATATACTTATAAGCCTAAGTCCTTGCTTAAATACTTATAAATATTTTAGAATACTGAAGTTTCTGCCTAGAAATAAATACTTATAAGCCTAAGTACTTGCTTATATACTTTTCCTGTCCTCTTATAATATTGGACATTTTTTTTATACCATATTGATTTGCCATAAAAAAGCAGATTAAGGACTTAACTCATCGACTTTTTGAATTAAAATTGCATTAGAACGAGGAAGGGTAGTTAGCAGGAGTTACCCCTCGTTCGACATATTTGTGATATATTGGAAATAATGAAATTCCCAGCCATATGTTGGCATCCCACCGATGAATGATGAAATATTACCGCACCGACATATGCCGAATTCATCAGTTTTAGCCGCAGGCCAGAGGCACGCACCACAGAGGAGCCACGCCCTCGAATAGAATCGATTCCTAATTAAGGAAACCGTTACGCAAGGGGTACCCTCCAGAGGATCGCTCTACCTGAAGTGCTGCCTAATATCCTGCTCGGTTTGCCCTTTGTCCAGGCCCTTGAAGTGCCAATTGACGCGTAACACGAGTCAACAAAATGCCAAAATAAAAATAAGAGCGGTTCCAATCATCCCTCCAAGCAGCTGCAGCTGCAACTCCAGGAGGGAGGGTCCCTGGACCCTCTACTATCTAAACGGGGAATCAGGGCAGCTGGCGGCATCTTAAGAGCAACTAGACCACCTGAAAGTCTCTGTGTGTGTTGGTTGTGCAATCTTCAAAATGGGACAAAGCCCAGCGGGGTTTATTGTCTTAAGTTGATTGTCTTTATGGGTTTGGTTTCCTGGCGACCCACATGCTGGGCCCCGACTATTTCGCGTGACTTTCCTTGTTAGTGCAACTTTGCCCGGGCATAAGCATATATCAAAGATTTGTGTATTTATGACACATCTGGGGCACTCTCCATGGGTTGGGCCCGGCCCGGCCCAGGACGGACCATCAGGTCAGGTTCTGCTTTCTTTGGTTTCCACACACTTTTAATGGCCGACAGTTTGAATTTTGTACATGTGTACATATGAGTAATTCCAGATTCTGACTGTGTAATAATAATAATCTTCCCAACACGTTCTCGTTTAAATTCCAAACCCGAAAACAGTAGCAGCGCGAGATTGTCATCTCCTGGTTACTGGCAGCTTGTTCCCTGCATTTCAATGCTCCCTTCAGAGACCTGCCCCCCGTGGATTCTCTCCTCCATAGCAAGTATTCCAAAGAAAGAACCGCTGAAAGAACCACACTCGGTTCTCGGGTTCTGCTCACAAATTTCAGCATTTTCTCACGTACGAAATGTCACAAGAACTGAAGATTTGTACGGAAAATGTTAATTATTGCGGGAGGAGAAAGAAAGATTGTAACACAACAGGCTACTCTTTCTCCAAAAGGAATCGGGATCGGGATCGACCTTGCTTGGTAGCCATAGCCCCAGAGCATCGTTTTCACCGCTTTCTTGGCGAATCCGCATTGCTCCGGGCTCCAATGCGGAATCCTCGCCAGTTGGCCATCCCACTTTGGTCACGCACAAATCTCTGCAGAATCCCAAATACAAATGCGAATAAAGAAAAAGAGTTATTGTGGGGCTGCTGCTTTGGCTGCATTTTTCACCATTTTTGGGCAGTAAAAATAAAAATGACATGTTTTGCTCAACTCGAGAGCCTCCTTCTCGCTCGTTTTGGCTCTGGCCATAAATCTCCAGTGGCCATTGGCCATCGGCCTGTTGCATTTGGCCACCTGACTTGGACCTGGCCTGGTGCGTGACGAGGTGGCAGGAGGTGGCCGGAGGTGGCTCGTATGTGGGTTTAAGGAACTTGAAATTGTCACACACAGTACTTGTATCTGTATCTGTAAATGTATCTGGCGGCTGGCTAACGGTGGAGGCGGCTTTTTCCTAGCCACAAGAAGTGTGTCTACGTGTGGGATGGCCAGAGTACGGATATATGTGGCAGCCACTGCCCAGCGATTGCGCAACATTAGCCGCCAGACATTTCCGTTCCCAATTAGTTCGAAGCATGAGGAATGTCGCCTACTTAAGAGGTTATTTCTAGGCTTGAAGGAGGTGGGAGTTCTTAGTTCTAGAAGGTTTTTCTCGTAGGATACCTGAAGAAGTATCTTTCCTCTTGTTTCTAACACTTCATCGTAAGCTTCTCAAAGATCAACTCCTCTTAAGCACTCACTTGTTTGATTCTCCAGCTATCAATAAATATAAATCCAACTCATTCCCCTATAGATTTCCTAACAAATCCCACCAAAAATGGGTCAACAAGACGCTCCACTCCACTCCAATCAGGGGGAATCTCTCTCCCACTTGAGGCATCCGGCTGATGGGTCAAGTGCATGTCCGATCCGAATCCGATACATTCCCCACATGGCTTTTGACGCCTTCGAGTGCTGAGAGCGGGAGAAAGATTTCCCAAGTCAATAAAAATCGAACAGCTTTTATGGCGAAAGGTTTCTCCCAAAATTGCAGAGCTCCTCCAGCTGGAACTCCTCCTTCTCCTCTTCCAGCAGCATTTGAATTTGAATTTATGGTTTCACTTGCCTCCAGTTAAGATTGATAGCTGCCGATAATGCGAGGAAATGTTTACGACTCTGTAATTTGGGTTTCATTTTATTTGATTTGCCTGCGAGTCAGTCAGTCAGTCAGTCTTTCAGTCAGTTTGGTGAGTTAGCCAGGGAAAGCGAAAGTCATGGTTTATACGAGACCGAGTCCGAGTCCCATCATCCCACCGTGGATGGTGGGCGTCTGTTCATCTCGAACGCCAAAGGTCAGCGAGCTTTAAGCCTCTGAGAGGGTCTGGTGTGTGTGCTAATGATCAGTTTGGTCAATTAATTTGATCGGTTAAGCAACCAGAGACTTTGATTGGAAGTCAGAGAGGTCTGGGAAGAGCCTTTACATCAACTTTGTTGCCACCATATCCTGTTATCCCTCTCCAAGCAGTAGCTTTCCATCATTTATTGATCTTCCGATCCACAAATTGTTCGTTTCCTTTAATTTCCAAATCAAATCGAATCAAAGTGAGAGAAATGCAAATAAAACGCATGTCCAGCTGACAAATTGGCGAGTTACGAGCCCGGAGGAGGGAAACCAAGACCGAAACCGAAACCCGTTGGACAGCTGGCTATGGCTATGGCTATCCCCCAATGAACCGAGGATCGGCCACTGCCACAACTCTTATTAATTGCACAATTACGACACGCAGTTGATGTGCGGGGAGCGGATCCACTGGGATGCAGATGCAGATGCGGATGCCGGAGATGCAGATGAATGGACCATGGACCGACCGTGGACCCCTCAGAGCGTAATGATGGAGCGATGGAACGAACCAAAGGAGCCGAGAAATTACTTTCTTTCACTTTCCCGACAAATATCATAATTCAGTGGCCAAAAAGGAAAAAAAAAACCATATCAATTAAGATCCCAGAGTCCCTGCTCCCTGCTCCGAGCCAGACGGAGCGGAAAATTAAGAAATTGACAAGTCAGCCGGGACGAGAACGACTGGGGAGGAGGACCTACCTTGTTCGGCGAGACATGCCAAGATCTCCTTGCGCCACGGCCCTGCGCTGACGTTGACTCCGCTCCCGGACCACTGCTGGACGAGGCTGAGGCCGCGCTGATGATGGACCCATTCTCGTAGATCTCTGCCGAGCAGATGGAGCTGTTCAGTGTGGCGGTGCTGGCCGCCAGCGAGGGTATGGGTGAGCTGGCCGGCGACGGAGAGAAGCAGCCGGAGTCGTAAGAGTTCAACACGCGTAACCGGTTGCCCGGACAAAGACCCTGGAAATAGATTTAAGTGGAAAATAGGGAGAAATGTAGTTGCAATAAAAATAATATTAAGAAAAATTTAGTTGGAATAAATAATAATATTAAAAAAATATATATTATTCTGGGATAAGAACGAAAACTTATTTTAAACCTAAAATAAATCTAACAAGGAGGAAGGCACAAGTAAGTGCGGCTAGGAAAATGTTTCTAAGGTTCAGCATGCACTTTATGGGGACAAATATAGCTTCTTACCCTAGTAGCCCAAGGGAACTGGGTATATTTTATGTCACAGTATTAAAATTAATAAATGTATGATACTTCCTTCGATTCGAAATCGATATTTTTGCAGCTCTCAGCCAGCCTGGACCCTCCCTGATCACTCAACACCATCCGCTATAAATGGCGGCTGGTGTGTGGACTCATACTCATTGATCTCAATTGGTTTTGATTGGCTTTTAATCAACTTCAATGCTGTATGAATTATTAATGAAAAACAGTCATACATTTATAAATATATATCGCACGAAAATGCAGCAAAAAGCTTTGAGTTATGGCAATGTTTGTTTTTAATTGCAAGCCACACAGCACATCATGTCGTGTCAGTTTATTTCCACAAATTCCTTCGCAAAGATATGTAATTTTTCTCCAAAAATATATGTGCCAAACATCAAAAGTCGGACAGAAAATCTTGTCAACATCTGTTTCAGCTTTAAAAAAAAAAGTAACATACATATGCCGAAAGTTGATTTTTCGCCGAGTTTTTGCTGTAAATATTTATGCCACACTTTGTTGCTCGCCTGCTCGGTTGGTCGACACTCAATTGGCCGCCGTTTTTGGGTTAATTGTTTCCATTAAAAAGCCGTGGCTACTTTTTAATTAGCGACAATTGGCCCGCAGTCTATGTAGCCATAGGTATCGCCATCCATATCGCGCCAAGCTCTAGTGATTTCCATTTTGATATATGTTTTGACACCATATCATCACTGATCGGTCGGCGGTCAGGCGGCGCCAATTGAGTTGTTAATTAAACGAACAACGTGCAGAAATTTTTAAATTTTTTGCCCAGCTTTGAAAAGTGTTTTGAGATCTTTGCGATTGGATTGTGGGTTGTGGTGGTGCCCCAAGGCTGCCTGGGGCTGCGATAATTAGCAAAAATCGGAAATTGAGGTCACAAAATGGAAATATGGGTGCGTTTGATAAATGGGATTTAGATGGGAGAAAGAAGCATGAGATCTTTGAATGGGGTCAATATATATGGCCAGGGAATACTTCTTTAACCACACCCAAAAAAAAATAATCGTAGAACCTATACGATTGTTACATGAATTCTATACTCTTGAGTATGAAAAATTTCTTAATAAGATGCTTATCAATTTAATACTACGAAAGTATACATTTTATACTCATCTGCACCAATATAACATAATTATCACTAACGCGACAAACAGAAAAGCACTAAATTCCAGCTAACGCGATATGTTATCGAATTTTCGATGTAGGTTCGTATAAAAATAATACTCAAAAATACACAATTGAAACTATAGAGTACAAAAACTAAACTTTGGAGTATACATTTGATAGTTTGAAGTATAAAATTTATACTAAACTCGTTATACTGCTTGAGTATACTTTTAAGACAACCCGTAGAAAGGTTAAACTCTTGTTTTTTTTTGGGTGCAGAATTAAATAGCTTCCCTGAAAGATTCACATTCCACATTTCCCTGCTGATTTCTCGAAATTTTAAACACATAATTCCCCTCTCTGTTTGAGTATCACTTTCGGTTTGCCTTCGAAATCGGAGCAAACAACTTCGACCGCCTCGGTCTTTATCTTTATCCAAACTTGAGGCCCCAGATAGTGTTGTGTGCACTGTGGTAATCTCTGGTAATGGCTATGCTCACGCCCCCCGCTCCCTGATGCAAGGCATTACCAGGGCCGCTGATGATTATGATTATTACATCGCTGCAGCCACAATTAAAGTGCCAAAAATGTGTAATTTATAAGACCCCAAGGAAGGGGAAATGATATGGGGGCATGGGCTTGGAATTCCCGCATGCAGCGGGCCACGTGCCGATGACGAGGCTTTCCAGCTTCCCAGCTCCTCAAACAATTACAGAAAATTAAATTAAAAATTTAAATGAGTTTATTTTCTAGTCTCCGGAGCGGAATGAAATGGAAAAACTTATGCAAATGCTTTCGATTGCTTAATTACGAATGCAGACAGAACCCAGACGCAATCAGGGATAAATTAAGAACCAAAACAAGAAAGCAAAAAAAAAGGGAAGAATGAGAAACAAAAGGGAAGGCGTTTCCCTGTTAGCTCTGATGATGGGTCTCCGTCTCCTTCTCCCTCTCCTTCTCCCTCTCCTACTCCTCCTTCTCCTTCAAAAACACTGCAAACAATTTGGTATGCCAACTCACCTGTCGGTTGCGCAGGGAGCAGAGCCACCAGCCCTGTATGCCCTCCGTGTCCTGCTCGATGACGGTGAGGATGTCGCCCTTCTTGAAGGGCAGCTCGTCCGGCGTGTCTGCATAATTATCGTAAATGGCCTTGGCATAAAGTTTCTGCAAATAAATCAAAGCAAAAGTTGCAACAATTAAAGTGTATTCTTTATATTATCAGAGGCCCTTTTTTTGGGACTTCTGAGAAGCCGCCAAACCCCAAAAGTTTCAATGGAATTTCAAAGAAGACTTTGACTTGCATCATTCATAAGAGGAACGGACCTCCTGCCCCTTGATCTTTGCTCTGCTTTTCTGCTTTCATGTTTTATGTTTTAGCATTTAATGGTAGCGAATTTTGTGCCTTAAGAAGAATGCAAAAAAGTGCAGAAAAGGAAAAAAAACACAAAAAATAAATAGAGCGAGATAGAGAAACAATGGGATTTGGTTTTTGCTTTTGTTTTCGCTTCATTAGTTTAGCCGGAATTTCAGGTCAACTTTTTTGGGTTAGGTTCTCCTTTATCCGCCTTTGTGTTTGTTTGCCTTTCGGTGGTTAGAGAGGTTGGCATGTGGACAGCCGGGGCTAGAGGGTTAGCAATCAAGGATTTGAGAAGTGGGGAATGGGAAAAGGAGGCTACTCCTCACTAAGGAATGGTAGAATTAAATATATGGCATTGCATTGAAGCAGGTTTGGTCACCACTGAAGGTCGGCGCCAGTGACTACAAAAATCACTTCAAAAATCATGTGTAGATTTTGTTTTTGTACTCCAGTGAGTGAGTTTTCTGTCGTCTTTTCACTCTCCTTAACAAAAAGGAATGAACTTTAGGAATCTCTTAATCAATAACTGAACCACTATTTTTTTGACTTTAACATCTTTGTACCTATCTCACTGTCCTCGACTGTAAATGCCTTCGAGGCAAACGTTTTGATTTGCTTTTCTTCCGCTCAATGAATGTGTAATTGCCGCTGTGTGAGTGTGTATCAGTGTGTGTCAGTGGTTAGGAGTTAAGCGTCGAGCTTTTAATTTCGCCACCGCAACGTACAAAGAAATCCAAAAACAAAAACAACAACAAAAAAAGGAAACCGAGCCGTGACTGCTCCTTACCTCCTTCACCTTTTCGACCCATTCCCACTCTTTGCTCTTTACCCCATTCCCTACACAGATCAAAATATTCCAGGAGATTCCATTTTAATTAATTTGGAATTTCTTAAGGTAAAAAAGCTATCAAATATTATAAAAGAGAGATTCCCTTGAAAAAAAAATTTAAAAAAAAAAACACTCAACCACCTCTTCTTAATCAGTATCCAATACTAAGTAAATACAGCTAGAACCCGTTGGGAATTCTAGTACTACGCAAGCGGTAAGTGCTCCGTTGCTTGTATGCCTTGAACTTTCTAACCTCAAAGATCCCTTAAACAAAGCCTCGCTTTCCCTCAAGTCTAAGCAAGCTGAAACATTACTTTGCAGATTACTTTTTATTTTTCTTGGATTCTTGAGATTTTTACCTCTAACCTCAAATATTCCATTAACAAAGCCTCACCTTACCCCCAGTCTTAGGAAGCTGATACATAACTTTGTAGATGACTTTCAATAAAAAAAAACTGCTCCTTTTTTGGATTCTTGTGAACTAGAGATATTATTTTTTTACCATTAAGTAACTCGTAGTACCTAAAAACCCTAAAACACCCGAATTACTCGCAGTGCATAGAGAGAGGGAGCCAGCGAGCGATTACAATATCGAGCGTTCAATCGCTGCTGAACTTTCAACCCGCGACTCGGGCCTCTGATACCAGCACTTGTAGTGTGTAACGTTCAAGTTCGTTTGCTTTGGGAGGATCTGAGCTGCTGGGGCACGCTGTAGGTTTCCGGCTCTAGCTCGTCGGCTTTGGGGGTGGTGGTCTTGCTGACCCAGACCTCGGACACGGACTACACATCATTACTAACAAGACAAGAATTGAGCGTGCTGCGACAAAAATAAAAGCTAGACTAAACCGGAAGATATGATAACCAAAATTCACTGAAGGATAGGAGATAGAGGAAAAGCGGCAGCTTAGAGAAAAGGCAGAAGAACAGAGAGAAAACTAAAATTTTTTGCGGAGACACAGATGTTGTTGCGCTCGCATATTGCCCACCCTACCTACGATCACCTGCCGCAAGAGCATGGCTCTGGTGATCCCTTTTGATTCTTACGACCGTGGAGTCATCATTCGAGTCGGTAAAAACACAGAGATTTAAGAATTCATGATTTCATTAGACATTAAGATTTAATATAAATGTACTGATTAAGGCTAACATTACGTTTAAATTCATTTTTTTAGAGGCAGACAGAGAATTAGACTATATATGTATACTCTTAAAGTATTCAAAAATTTTAAAAATAACATCTTTAAACATAGTTCTTTGTTTAATTAATTTAAATTTTTGTTTTGAACGCTGCTCTAAGTTGAATTTATTTGAAAGGCTAAATTAGTTCACTTCATTTCTCATTACTTCATAAATTGCCATAATTAAAGTTAAAATTTTAGTAGAGATAGTTCATTAATTTAATTTTCTTGCGATCTCCAATTTAGAGTAATTCATTAATTCAATTTGTAGCGACATTTAATTCAAGGTAAACTTTTAGCATAGTGTAGAATTTTCATGTTTTATTATTTAGCTTTTGTTTAAACTTTTAAAAATAATGTTCTTTTATTAACACTCACGCATCTCATCCATCGGCGAAAGATCGATCTCCCTCGAAGGTGTGCTGGAAATTAATGGTTGTTTGGCCTGGCCCAGTGTAAGCAGTAGGCTGGCTTTCATCGTGTTAGTAGAAACAAAAGCAATAAAGAGATACCCTACTCTTCGCTTTGAGCAAGAAAACTAATTAATTTTGCTTAAACCTAAATTTTAAAATTACTTAAATATTTTCCAATAAATTTTCCTTCATAATTTTTCAAAGATAGTTCCTCTCATTATTTTTGGCTTCTAGTTTCAGCAAAAGTTTGCATAAAAAAAATCAGAGAAGGCTTACGTAAGCGTTACGCCATGCCATGTAGGTTAAGACCGTTTGGATAAAACAAAACTGGGGCACATCTTTTCCAAAGATTAAAAATCCTTCAGATTGGACATTTAATTCGCGCAGTTAATTCGCATTAAATTCGCGCATACACAGCGGTCGGACGACGGACGTTGCCTATGGCTACTGATCGGGACTACCCATTAGTTATGATCACTTCACCGAATATAGGTTAAAGCAGCAAGGGCACAGAGGTCATGCCAGGGTCAAACAATTTAAACTGCCGATCACTGCCAAACATCACCAACAAAATTTTCCGCAACTGCATAGCCGGCCACTTAAGAATGTCGCGCAGGCGTGCTGGTGGCCGATTTAACTGCACTAGAGTTAGGTATTCATCCCTCCTTCGGCTTCCTAGCCCGTCATGCCCCGCTTAGGGGGTGCTCCTCGGGACCGGAACTCAAAAACTGCTTGCTGGGGTCAATCTGTTGATTTTAAATTCACCACAGTAAGCAACCAATAACCGAAACACGCTTTTCGAAATATTTACCCGCTGGATGATTGTCCCCGGTGAAAATTTAAGGGGTCTCCCAAGTATAACCTCTTTCACTTGGGTACTGGTCGACGCCAGATGGTCGCCTTGCAACCTTCGTAGACACTTTCCTGTGACCTGTGCAACAAAAAGGGTTACGCACTTCACACAGACACTGCCAGCTTTCCTACTCACTTGAGTTTGCTTAAGCTCCGGCAAGTTAAATTTCTTCGCACTCAAATTTGTATGCTGTCCGCTTGGACTTAGCTCTTATTTAAGATTTGGTCTGCGAGAAGCAACTCCAATACTTGTGCACTCCACCGGATCTCGATTTGAAAAGAGTTTAGCACGGAAATAGGTGGAGCGACCTAGGTTCAGGCTTAGCAGCAGCGAAAAATTTCCTAATTGGAACAAGAGCTTTCCAGATCTTCCCTGGCGCCGCTATGAGCTATCTGTTATATTTTCCCTAAAATCTGTTCAGGCAAATACCACAAAAAAATGCAGCTCACGAATTTTATGCACATGCACTAAAAGCTCGGCTTAAAAGTTGCCAAAAATGTTGTCTGCTTTTGAGCTGAAAAAAAACTTGGCCTAAAGCTTTTATGATCTGTAGCCTACTTCTAGGTAAAAAAATGTATCTCGCGGCTCTTCAGTCGCCACTACACACTTCACGTGCTCAGGTGAGGGGAGTGTGGTGTGTGAATGGTTTCGAAACCCGTTTTTTACCTGGCCCACCAGCCATTCATTCTACTCTTCAATTTCGAAAGCGCGGCGGCAGCGGCAGTGCTGGAAGCGAGAAATGTTCAAATGTCAAAAGAAAAATGAGCGCACTTGAAGTTCATGTGCGCGCAGAGTGACACTTGGCTCGACTGGGATCTCAGATGTTTGCTGGGTTGGACCTCCACTGACTCCATCTCCATCCATCTCCATCCTCTCCGGATTAGACCTGCTTTCTTCGTGGCCATCTCTCTCCCCCTTTTAACACAGCGCTAATTGAAGGGGCAAATATTTGAAGGCGAGAATTGGAAGATTTGAAGTTCCGCCTGCGACTGAGGTTGACTTGTGGGTAAAAATTAGTGGCCTTTTTACAGTTGTTTGCCTGTTTGTTTGGGGCGGACTTTAATTGGTTTGCTCAGTGCATTCCTTTCAGAAAAACTGAGATACTGAAAGAGTTCCCACCTCCCATGCCACTCAATCTCAATCTCAAACCCCGGCTCCGTCGTAAATCACCGAAAAACCGATTTACATGTTCGACGGATTTTTAAATAAAAATAATGTCTACCCCAGGCCAACATCTCTGGTTATTTTTTATTTTTTAGAAGTGAAGGAGCTGTTTTTAATGACGGTCCGCTGCTAATCCCCTCCTCGAAAAAGTCAGCAAATTTTTAGAGCTCAGCTCAAGTTATTTATGTATTCCGGGAGTAGCTGCCGATCCACGACGTCTTGAACATTCAATTACTCAAACCCCTCAGACTTTTTTTATTTTTTGCACATAAATAATCACGGAGACGCAGTTGAGTTTAAAAAGCGAAGAAGCCGCCAACAAACAGCTTAATGAGCACTCAAAAATCCACAAAACTTTTGGCTTCGACACAAGATGACAATTGGTTTTATCCAGCGGCCATTAACCGGCTTAATGGAGCAGGGAACTCTCTCGAACTCTCGAAGTCCAATCACTGGCGATGGCTTGGCAATAATTCCAAATAGAAATGTGAGCTCGTTTTTGGCACTCAACTGATAACCCAGACCGAGTCCCAACCCCTCGGGAGCTGATAAACTGGCAATAGTCTAAAGTCAAGCGTAACGCTCGCGTGACAGATAATATTTTGCGTCAATTTTAATTAACAGAATTTGACGAAAAATAAAAAAAGAGGGGAGAGAATGGAAGGGGAATTGGGCTTCAAAAGGAACTATCTAGAAAAATAGGGTCGCTCCTTAAATCCATACTTTTTACTAATCAAAGAATGTTAGTATATCTATCTCTGGATATTGTAATATCATTTAATAGATACTGGCATGCCAAATAGCCTTGTATTCTACCCCATTTTCTACCTTAAGATATAAATAAACTGTGATGTGACTTCACAGAATGTTTATTAACTTTTTGTCCGCCTTATCTGCTATCTGTGCAATATTTCACACCAAACCCCAGCTCTCCTACTTTGCATTTGCTCACCAGCTTGACCATATATCTATTTCTATATATAAGTATGTCCAGCACTCGAACACGTCACTTTCCAACGGACTTCGAACCTTGGCTCTGGTTATGACTGATTAAAGGTTTACTGAGAAATCTGAGAGTTACGGAATGTAGATACCCGCTTGTGTATGATTTTTTTTTGGGGTTACTTCTATAATAAAACGCCATATGTCGTCGCGTTGAACTGGTTTCCTTTTGCCGTCTCAGTGCGAAAATAAACAAAATGTTTACTGCTCTTTTTGGCGGCGGCCTTTTCCTCACATTTCGTCAGCAACTTGTGTGTGCCAAAAAAAAAAAGGAAAAAATAAATAAATACAAAATAAAAGCAAAGCAAAGAGAAGCAATCCGTATAAAATGTGGTGTGACAATAAAACTTCAAGCAAGTCAGCGAGCGGGCAGAGAAACACGTTCCAAAGTCGAGAGAGACTGGGTCGAAATCGGAATCGGAGTCGGAACCGTTGGATATTGACGGTGAGCCGCATTGACAAGTGCATGGAGCTGCTCCGTCACATGTCAACTTGGGTCAGCACTTGCACTCCACTGGCTTAACAATAGATTCTTTCAGCCTGGACGGGCACAAGTCAATTGCAATTGCATTCCACAGACGCCTCCCAGTACGAAGCCCATTCAATTTGCATTGCTGGGTTACCTCAAGTCGGGCAAAGCGCTCTCAGGCCTTAGTTTATATCTATATATCTATAGATGTATGTCCAGTGCAAAGGGTAATTCAATTGAGCAAGTGAACTCTGTATATAAATAATATAAATGCAGTTATGGAGGAAAAAAAAAAGTAGTTTAAGCATGAAAGAAAGTGTGTGGAGTGTGCTCGACTATGGAATACCCGGTAACCAAAGCTTTGAGAGTTAAATTAATAGAATATGACCTAATTCGATTCTAATTTATCTGATTAAAAAAAAATATAATCTTACCATGCGGAATGCACAAGAAAATGTTGCTAGGCAAATGTTGTTAAGAACATGATGAACAACATGCATTAGTGCTAGCAGCACATCAAAGCATGCTTTGCAACTATATCGTGTCATAACTCCCTTGTTTTCCAACCAATTTTACTCAAAAATATTTACAATTTACAAATAAAAAGTACCCTGCAAATATTTCAACACTTCAATGAGACCTTAATTTCCTAGGCAAATGTTGATAAGAACAAGTAGAGCAACATGCATTTCTGCTAGCAGCACATAAAAGCATGCTTTGCAACCTTATTGTCTCATAACTTCCTTGTTTTCCAACCAATTTCGCTAGAAAATATTTATAATTTACAAATAAAAAGTGCTCTAAATGAATTCAGAAATTTCAACACTTAAGTGAGATCTTAACGTGGCCAATTCGGTGAAATGACTCACAAAGCAGGCGTCAAAGCAAACATATGCCAATTCAATTAACTTGAGCAAGACTTCTGTTCGCAAAAAATAACACAAAGGAAAATAACTGTTGACTTTAAATATTAAAGAACAAATAAAACGGAATCCACACACACACAAAAAAGTATTGTGTCGACCTTCGCAGCAATTTCGAGGGAAAAACGCAAAAACGTTGCAAAATTACTTCCCCGAGAGAGAAACAGAGAAAAAAACCCAACCAGTTAACATTCAATTGCGGCAAAAGTGAATCAGTCGAACGAAACAAACGAACAAAATCAATTTTCGAGCGTGTCTGTAAAGTTTCAGCTTTCAGCTATTGTAAGCACTTCTCTACATTTATTTTTAAGGTCTCAGAATATGGCTTTTATAATGAGTTGTTTCCTATATGTGCTTATATATTTACTTTAGCTATATTAAATGGAGAAACAAAGCCATTGCACAAAAGATCAATCATTTGATAAAAACAAAACTTGAAGCATGCTTGAAACATTAAGCAGTAAATAAAAATATCATTACGCGTAAAACAAGAAGAAATGTCCCCCAAAGAACTCTAAAAGAGAAACCCCGAAAATAAAACATGCATAAAACGAAGGAAATTAAAAACATTTAGGGGCCATGCAATTTGCCCCAAACAGCATTCATTCATTCAATCAAGCCCCTCGAGCGTTTTACAAGATTTATTTTACAGACTCCGACTCGGAGTCATTACGTTCCAATTTACCAAAGTCTGGAGGAATACCCCGGACGTGACTCATGGCTGAGGAATTGCCGCCGGCTGAGGTGCTGATGCTCGGGTTTGCTCGCGGCCTTTGTTAACTCTTCTTTTCTTCTAACCAGTTTTCAGTTTTCAGTTTTCAGTTTTGGTAAGAGGATCAAATCTCCCACGTGAAATTTCCGCTGAAGCCGCCTTGAACTTTAAAGATGGAAATGTAGCAACCGCGGGCACTCCGGTGTCAGTCTCTTAGGCGACTTATGATGGATTACAGTTTGGGATCTATTTTGAGCACAAGAGGAGGAATCGAAAGTGAGATGACAGCAACGAAGCATCTCTGAGTTGGGTAAACAAACGAGGTGTCTCAATAAGGGGGTTTCCCACGAACACTCACTGATAAGTAACTAGATGGGTTGGGTTACTCCCTCCACACCATAGAGAGTTCTATTCGAGTGTTTTTTGGGGCCAGAACTCCTTCAGATATCAATCACACATAGAAAGCAATCAGCAATTTCGTAACACGAAGATAAGTGCTTCTGACATTATGAAAGAATCGCTCCTCGTTTAGCAACTCCAGTAGCCCATCTCCGCTTTCTGGTGCAAATGGGCCCATTAAGTGGCTTAAGCGGCCGCAGGCGGAAGGTGCTGGAATCCCAGCCCCACTTATGGCTTGCATGTACATGTAACTTTTATTGCTCGGTTACGACCAGTTCCTTATCTGGCCCGGAGAGCGGAGAGATGACTAGCTCCTAGAGCTGAGAGTGCGAATTATCAGTCGCTGAGGCCAATTGGCCATTGTTTACTCCCTGTAAACATGGCCTCAGTCTCGCTCGCTCAGGGTTCTACGACTTGTGAAGGACTGCGACTCCGACTGGGGGCAATTAGTGAAGCCTTCTCCTTTTAAGGGTCGGACCTTGGGCTTGGGGGAACGTGACATGTCAGATTTGTACTTCATAAATGTCATCTCATCTTTCACATCTTGTGCACGTTCAAAACAAACAATCCTTGGCTGTCAGACTCCTGGTTCTGGTCATGTTTACCTGGCCCACCTTATCACCTCCCCAGCGCTCAGCACGTTTCTCTGGCTTGGAAAAGTGCAAAAAGAGTGCAAAAGACCACTGTAAAGTTCAGCTGCGAGTGTTTGAATTCATTATCGACACTCGACGAGTCCATAATTCACTTGGCCTATAATCCATTTGGCCCGAATGACGGCCAATGTTCGCTTGGCAGCACATGACTCTGTTAACTGTTAGATAACGAGTGAGGCCTGTGGAGTGAACGCAACCCGAGTGTCGAGTGCGAATAGATAAAATAGCTAAGCAACTAAAGCACACAGAAAAGCGAAAGTTTTTCTTCTTCGCTGAGTTTGGTTTTTTAGAGAGAAGAAGTGACTTGATATGCCGGAAAAATAAAGACAATAAAGGGGTGGATAATGGTACTGAAATATGTTACTTAGACTCTTAACCCTCTGATAATTAAAAGTTAAATAAATATAGAAACATTTCTAACAATGAACATAATTATAAAGATATGTTACACTCTTAACCCTCTGATAATTAAAGGTTATATAAATATAGCAACATTTCTAATAATGAACAGAACTAAAGAGACATTCAAGACTGCTTCCATAAGAGCAGACATCCCAAGAACCTTCCTCTGGCTTTCCCTTATTTCCTCGTCATCTTACCTTACTTTGTCTTAACCCAAAAACCATTTCCAATTAGCAGAGCTGCTGCAACTCCTTGGGCCTTAACCTTGCCACATTCATCAATTCACAACTGACCAAGACAGGGACCAAGACGGAGACCAAGACAGACATACCCCCGGCAACCTGTTGAACAAATTTGAATGCGAAAAATGTTTGCACAACCTGAGCGCTGAAATAAATTAGCAAGCTTACGAGTTGCCAAGTCTGGAGCTGCAGCTGGAGCTGGAGGGGATCGGGGGCCAAGACTGGGAAATGCAAATGCAAATGCACATGCACTCACTCCCATTACCAGACCCAGACCAGCCCCGGCACTCAATATTCTGGGCTGTTGTGGCGTTATTAAGCTTGAAATTAAATAAACAACAACGGCTAATTACAAGAGTCGTGTCTCGGACATGATCACGGGCATCGGCGAGGAGCAGACTCCCTCCCAGACTAGATCTTGGAGGACGCCTAACAGTCGCTGACACAAAGTGTCCGGTAATTGAAGGGTTTGCCGCGGGGCATGGCTATGGAGTTGGTTGGAGTGTCCAAGCAACTGCAGCAGTGCATCCATCACAGACAGAGACTTGGACACAGGTGAGATTAAAATAAATGTGCTCCAAATGCGCACAAATGCGAAAAGTAATTGACGCCCGTCTGGAGCTAGAGCTCTAGGGGTCTTCTTCGGTGAAGACCGGTTCGGTTCTCAGCTTAGATTTCAAAATGCAAACAGCGGAAAACATTCGAAGATGGGTTTTCTGCCTTCTTTGGCCTTGTCTCAGTGCCGGAGATGGGCGCGTGACTGGAACTAATGGGTCCTCTCTTACAGGACGTGTCACGCCTTCATCTCTATGATGGAGCCTTTCAAGGGAGCTAGGGTTTATTAGCATGCCGCTGACTATGGGCAATTAATAGTTCCCCCAGAGTCTAGAGATCGCATCCTTTGCCAGGGACGTGCGCTTGACTGAAGGCCGCAATTAAGGGGAGTCCAGGGATTAGCTAGAGACATTCCCCCCTCGAGTGCATGGCAAATTCAATCAGTTATTAATAGTGCTGTCCTGCCTAGACAATTGATTGAAGGAAATGCTATAAGTTCTCAAGGGCCACACGCACTCCTTATCGGGCTAACCTCGCAGGAGAGGCCACACTGCTTGGATAAGGGCAAGTCCAGGGCTAGGTTATCTAATCAACCTTAATTGAGCGTTACACTGAACCCAAGACTGAAACTGAAAACAAAACCAAAGATAAGACCCAAAAAATCCAAGGAGCTGAGCTAAGGAACAGCCCTTATTATTAATTAAGATTGTGTCAGGGGAGGTCTTTCTCTGTGTCTTTCTCTCATATTCTCGGGGGTTATCTTCTGGGTAACAGACTCCCCGAGGGATATCTATCGCTCCTTTGGCTCTCTCTGATTAAGTGGGCGCCCCACCGATCCGTCTAGACAGAGAACATATATCTGCTTCAACAGTTCAACGCTTCGACACTTCAAGTGACTCTGACTCTCGGAAAATTGATTAGAATTAATGTCCGCGTGTGGCGACAAGAAGTTGATTGAGTGACTCCCGGGCGTCTGATGGTTATATATGGCAGCATAAATCTATTGATCAACTTTTGGTTAAACTTCTCTCTAGGCATTTAGCCAAACCAGTTGCATTCCGCACTGTAATCAGTTGGAATGCTTTAAGAAGGCTTAAACGAACTCAAATTGATGTGTAATGGCTGGGGTTCTCAGCAAGGAATGTTAAAGCCAGACTGGGATATGATTTTGTAACTCAGCTTTTCTATAACTCAAAGCACTGAGAGTAAGCCCTGTTAGAACCTCAATCTAATCACTCCGATACCTATCTAATCGCAGCTACTCAGAACTAAAGCTAAGAATATCTGCTGGGAATCACACTCTTAGATTCCCTATCACGATGGTGAGCTCATGTTTTCGTTAATTTCTCAAAAGGAACACTTAAGCACGGGGCTCTATCTCACCTGTGCCGTAAAACTGGCACATCAAACGGTGTCGCTGCCAAAAGGTGATAACGAATGCGAATTGCGGAAATTTCAGCTGCCAGCGATAAACTCTCAGAGATGCGTTACAGTTTCCCGGGGAAGATGCAACTGTCACCGCGGAGAGATAGCTTCAACAGCTAGATCCTGGGGACTAACTACTAACCGTTTTGATGTGGATGCGCCTCGAGACGGGCACATCGTAGTCCAGGTCCGCATTGGTGGCGTTGGAGCTGCAGCAGGAGGCAGACACCGACACCGAGGAAGAGCTCTGCTTGTCCAGCATGGTGATGATGAGTTGAAGCTGAGATCGAGATTGAGGAGCTCAGAGCTTAGCCCGACATCTTGCCACTATCGAGACTTTTAGATATATTTAATCCAGGACAATATAAATAAAGTATCTCGACGTGGGTTCCGCGCGATGTCTATCTGCCACTTGTATCTGTATCTCCGCCCCACTTCACTCCACAGTTCACTGTTCACTCCGTCTTTCAGCTCGCATCTGCATATGTATCTTGTATCTTTGTATCTTTGAATCTGCTTCGCCGAATCAGCTACAATTTCAAGTTTAGCCGCGGGCAAAGAGCCGAAAAGTCGCAAAAAAATCCTCAAAAGGCCGAAAAAACAAAAGACGATACGCGAAAAAACCACAAACGTAGCAAAAGTCGTATCTTTCTCTAAGTTTTTTTTCGGTTTGACAGTCGCGTATCTCGGGAAGCGCTTCACTCTCGACGTGGTCCGCACCGCAGCAGGCAACTTCGTAGACTGACACGGTGCTCCGAACCCGCTGCTCTGCTCTGCCTCGGTCTGGGTCGGTCTTCGTCAGCTGTGCCGGTTCGGCTCTTCGGCTGCCTTCGGTTTTGCTTTTACCGTAAGTGGCACTCGTCTCTCGTCGACGATATTCGTTGTGAAGTGAAGCTACTTCTTACTGGTCTGGAAAACGGGGATTTTTGAGCTATAGCTACTCTAGAGGTAGAAGGAATTTTGACAGAGCCAAGGGCTAGATTGGGTTAGACTATTTGACTTCTGGGAGAGATTTTGGAGACTCTTCAATCTTTGATACTATTCCATCTAAGATTTTCAGCGGCATAGCGACATAAGATCGCCGCCATAAACTCGCCCAGTACAACATTCAATCGAGATAATGATTTTTTTTAGAGTGTGTTACGTTTTTAAACATCATAAAATCGCGGGACTTGTGACGTTTAAAACGGCGAGTTTGTGGCGATTTGAAACATTATAAATTCGCAGGAATCTATATACTTCCTCTGGAAAATAGTATTAACAAACAGAATATACCCAAACCTCGCTATACGGCCTCTCTTTGTACGGCGTATCGCTTTAAAGGCCCTCTTAATAAGAGGGTCTGGACCTTAAGCTTCTTTTTCGGTGGTCCGAAGTCTACGAGGTAATACTAAGGTATTTAGTAGCTTTCCTCAGAATATATTCAAACCTCGCTATACGGCCGCTCTTTATACGGCATATCGCTTTAACTTCCCTCTTAAAGAACAGTGGGTTCTGGACCTAAAGCTTATTTTTCGGTAGTCCGAAGGCTACGAGGTAATACTAAGGTATTTAATAGCTTTAACTTAGATATTGGTTATTCTGCAAGGTTTTGCACCAAGCCTTATAACACTTGCAGCGATTGTTGGCTTCATCTCCATGTTATGAAGTTATTTGCAGGGAATAGAGGATATCTACCACTGAAAAATACCCTTAACAAACCGAAAATAGTTCAAACCTTGCTATGCGGCCGCTCTATATATGGTATTTTGATATAACGACCCTTTTAAAGATCAGTAGGTTCTGAATCATAAGCCTTCTTTTATCAGCTCTGGTTTCAATGAGCTAATATTGAGGTATTCCTTAGCTTTATTTAATTTAATTTTAATTTATTTTTATATAAATAAAGATCATCTCAAAGTAAGAACATATGGACTCAGTTTGAATCCATTTTTCGTTAAAAATTCGCTCTTTGTACATAAACCCCACAAAAGACACAACAAATTCCTAGGACTACTTTGAGAACCCAAAAAAAAATATGATGATGAAGCACAATGCCTCAATGCCTCACCCACCGATCCAATAACCACATAACATATCTCAAACATGTCTATCTTTTCTCCATATTCCGTTTCATATTCTCCTGTGGCCGAGTTGACTGCCCCCATCAGAATATCTGGTCATATCTGGTTGCAGTTGCTATTTGGCTATGACAAACAGACAACGAATGCATCCAACCCAATTTGATTATTATTCGAACTCGATGCTCAGCATATCAAGTGCAGACGTTTCACCAGAGTTCCCCCCGAAAAAGCTCAATTAGCCGGAAGATGTGAGGAGCCCAAGCTCAAGTTACCCACCTCGGGAATGAATAATATGGAACAGTAGCCTGTTGTCTTCGAGAACCCAGAAACGGCGGCAGCTGTCCAAACACATTTGTGTACTCCCCGAAGGCGTGAAGTGTTTCGGGCACCGAAATAAAGGGAAAAGAGGAGGAAAAGGAACCCCAGACCTCCTCAACAAGTCGCAGCTGAAGGTCAGGCGGCAACCCGTTCTTTACTAAAAAAGGAAGGAAGTTGTTGTTACCCAGTTACCCCGTCCCAACCCATTCAAACTGTGCCTGTGCAGCTGCAGTGTTCTTTGGCTGCTGAATGTGACATTTGACATGATTTGCGTGCCAAGTGCCACGCCCACATCACCACCAGCCATCAGCCATGTCAAGAGCTGTGACGGAGTCTCAGACAGGCCAAGGCGACGGGAAAATTGGAGAACCAAACAAGCAAACCGAGCGAGCGAACGACCCCCAGCGAAACTCATCGAGTTGAGTTTTATTGTCACTTTCGTTGGGGGATCTGATTTAATTTAATTCTCGTCTCGGGCTCCATTTGATTTGATTTTCCAAACACTTCACAGGGGGAGCGGCGTTGCTTTCCATCGATTTGTGTTCTTATCTAAAATGGTCAAGTCGTAAAGAGTTTCGAACAGCAATTTAGTTTTTCCACAGCGTGGGCTTCTCGGGTTTCATAAATCCCAACAAGAAAGTTTGTCAATTAAATTTGCATGGAAATGGGCCTCCTTCTCCCAGCTCTCTCTGTGTATCCCTAGCATGTGCAATATCCTGCTGTACAGTCATTATCATTATCCTTATTTCGGGGCACAATATGAGATGTTTGTCCCGTCCTCACTGGCTCTTTGTCGCAGTCACGCTCGGCCAACCGGTTTCCCAAAATCCCGGGACAAGATGAGTTCTAAAACCCACCCGCATTCCGCATTCAGCATTCCGCACTCTGAATTCCAGAGAATTAGTCGGCAATTTCGGACAATTTTGGCTCTCTTAGGGTTAGAACAAATATATATATGTATATTCGGACAAACAAAGGACAGCCGGGTGACCAGAAGGGGACAATACAACACAGCCAGATGTAAGTCCACTTAATTGGCTCGTTAGGGGCTCAGAAATATTTCAAAAATTATGTAGAGACAAGAGTTTGGATTAAAAACATAAAATAATCTGTGTATAATTTTTGTAGTTTGTTGTTAACAAAATTGAAATATCAAAAACCCATTAAGCAACCCAATCCAAGCAAGACCATCTAGGGCTTTAATAAAATATATCTTCAGTTAAATTTCCATATTCCAGCTCACTGAACTTATTTAAAGCTATATTTTCTGTGAGTGACACCCACCTTTTGGCATTCTTTTGGAACAATTTCGGTGCCAGAGCCGCGTAAATATGCAAATGGAGGATGACTTGGCTCCATGCTAGCTCGATTCATTCATAACACCTCGTAAACATTGTAGCATTGTAACATGTTTCCATTTTGCCATTTAGAAGCGGAATAAATAATGTATGTAAATGAGAACACGTAGGAATATAATATATATATATATACAGATGGCTGGCATATCGTAAATTCGCTTGCGTAAATTCAGAAAACCAAAATTGTAGGCGTCACTTCTGTGCTTTATCTAAATGATTTTGTTTTTCCCTTCGGTTGCCATGGAAAAATGGCATTTGTTGGTTGGGAATTATGGCACCTGACCCAGGCCCCATCTCCGCATATTTGTGGACGGCTAATTGAGCCATTTGTCGGGCCAACGAATATTTATATTGCACATTTTCTTTTTTTCTATAGAAAGTCACCCCTAGAATCCCCGGATGAGAGTGTTTGCTCTGGGGAAAATGGGAAAACAATTGATTTGTCACTTTAGCTGGCTGGCCAGCCAGATGTGCCATTAATGGCGGAGTGATGAGCAAATCGATATCTAAACGGGAACTACAAGTATATCAAGTACAGAGATCCCTTTCCAGACTGAGTAGCTTGTTAAGCGCACACAGATCTCATCTCTTGGGGTAGTTCCCAGCCTCTGGCCATTAGCATTTCTGGCCAGAGTCACAATGGGGCTATCGCTGCTGGCCATGCGTGAGCCATAAATGGCCAGAACGTGCCGGATTTGGTTAAACAATGCAGAAGCTGCAAACGGAACGGATCGAAATCGGAGAGAAATCAGAAATCAAGTAGCAGCAGCAGCGGAAACAAAGGCCCATTCGGGCAGAAATGGAGCACGTCGAGGCGGCTCCGAAAAAAGTGATGCCGATGCACTGAGAGAGCGATTCCCGGAATTCCCGATCACGTTAACCCACCCATTAGCCCCTGCGCCATCGTCCAATTAGAAAAACAAGCCAAGGAACAAGCAGCTGAGTCGCTGAGCACGCGATAAGGGCGGCAATCAGTAAAAGTGATGGGGCAACTCTTGTTTTCGGCAGAGGCCATAAATTCATCAATTACCCAGGGGACACTCCTCCGAGGGGCAGCCATAAAACAATAGAGAGCTGGGGGAACAGGATCGTCTTCCGCGGCTGAAGAGATGATCAGCTGCGGGCGCAATTAAGATGTGCATCTACTAATGAAACTTGGATTTTACAACTCTCCAGCTCTGCATTCACTTTTGGGGTTGCCCAGGTCAGTGACAGTGGATGGATAGCCACAAGTAAGTCAAAGGAGAAAGGCAGCCTGGGCTTCTGGCTTCCATCTAATGTATATTTTTGGTTACTCCCAGTAAAGTTCTTTGACCTCTCAAAGGCCACTCCTCCTTTACTGCCACTGCTCCATTAGTGGGTTAATTATCCCATAATAGTAGTCTCCGAAGAACCATAAACCACGGCTACAGCTTCATTCCATTGATACCTTTGATACATAGAAGCATGTTCTTCGAATTCCAAAACTTAACCAAAATTTCCATACAAAAATCCCAGGGCATCTCTGGCTTCGCCACTCGAAAGCAAGACCTCTGCCACTTCCAGTTCCTCTCATATTTTCCGCTGGCGAAACTTCAAATAGCTTTTGGGACAGCCAACCATTTATCTTGGCCAGATCATAGATCTCTCACTCACTCGAGACCCAGAGACTGTCGGCAATTTCACACATTGTGTAAGGGAGGAGGAGGCCTAAAAATAAGGCATGCAAAATAAATATGTTCCCAAGGAGGAGGAGCAGGAGCAGCCAGAGGATGCCATGTGGAGCGACCCATGTAAATCTCTGGCAGCCGGCGGCGCGTTTGACAATTTGCCGCGACTTGCGACGGCGTCTTAATCTGTGATCCCAAAGGAACCAAAACCGAACCGCCGATCCGGATTCTGACGCGATCTGCGATCTGTTTGCCACCCAGCGATAATAACAAACAATTTGTTTGTTTTGCCAGAGTTCCCCTGGATTCCGGATTGCCGGAGTCTCTGCCTCTCTGCCTGGGTTTGCATAATTCATGAGTTGCCTACAGATGCGGGGGCGGAACGAGAGAACGAGATCTGGCAGCCATTCATTACGCTGGCTGGCTGAAAATTGAGATACCAAACGGAAAACAAAGGGCTGCTGCAGCTCATATCTGCATCGTATATGGGCAGTGTAAGTTATGGCCCTGCCTGGCAGCTCCTTCCTCCTTTTCCTTCTCTCGGTTGTTGATGCTGCGGGGGAGACCCATTCTGGCTAGCCTGAGCAAGGAATCGGATTCCCATAGCTGACTTTGGCATTTTCAAGTGGCCAGCTGGCTGAGGAGTTGAGCTTTAATGTGAAAATAAATACAAGCTGCTAGAGTACTGCACAGAAAAAAATATTAAATAAATTTTAAATCATTTCCTTGACCTTGCAAAAGTTTTCTCAATTAAGAAAACCTAATAAAAAACGAGAAAGAAAGCTAACTTCGGTAAACCGAAGTTGGTATACCCTTGCAGTCTGCAATTGGATCATTGAAAATCGAACCATTTTAGTAATGTTGAAAAAATATAGAATTTTGTAAATTTTACATTTTACATGTAGAATTTTACATTTTCATATAAATTGACCGATCGCTCCTATGGCAGCTATATGATATAGTGGTCCGATCTTAATGAAATTAAAACCGTAATTCTAGAACCATAAAAAACTGCTATGTCTGAAAATTTATAGAAATACGTTGAAAAACAGAGAAGTTAAATTTTTTTTTACATTAATTTCGCCATCATTCCTATGGCAGCTATAGGATATAGTAGTCCGATTTCGGTCATTCCGACATATATACTGCGTGCTAAAGAAATAAGACTATGCTGAAAATTTCAGCCCGATAGCTCAAAAACTGAGAGACTAGTTCGCGTAGAAACCGACAGACGGACAGACGGACAGACAGACGGACAGACAGACGGACAGACAGACGGACATGGCTAGATCGACTCGACTGGTGATGCTGATCAAGAATATATATACTTTTTGGGGTCGGAGATGCCTCCTTCACTGCGTTGCAAACATCTGGTCAAAATTATAATACCCTCTGCAAGGGTATAATGATTAGAAAATCAAGAAGAATTTCCCAGACATCCCAGAGTCTCTACCTTAAATTATAAATAAATATTCAATAATTTCCTTAACCTTGCAAAGGTTTTCTCTATAAAAAAAACCTAATACAAAATTATTAGCAAATCAAGAAGAATATTCCAGACATCCGAGTCTCTGCCTTAATACAAAACCCATTTAAAAATCTTGTAAAAAAAACAGAAATTAGTTCCCAGACATCCTTAAGTTATTCTTCCCCAAATCCAGATCAATACCACTCCCTGATTGCCTGACACTTTGAGCTCCCATTCATAGGAAGCTCGGCATGGGTCCCTCAATCCAGGAGAGAACATCTTCAGCATCTGGAGAACCGCAATAATTGCTCTCCATCTGCTCGAGGCATCCGTGAGATACAAAACCGCAGTGCTTGCAATTACGCGCCAAAAATGATAAAAAACGAGAAAGAAAGCTAACTTCGGTAAACCGAAGTTGGTATACCCTTGCAGTCTGCAATTGGATCATTGAAAATCGAACCATTTTAGTAATGTTGAAAAAATATAGAATTTTGTAAATTTTACATTTTACATGTAGAATTTTACATTTTCATATAAATTGACCGATCGCTTCTATGGCAGCTATATGATATAGTGGTCCGATCTTAATGAAATTAAAACCGTAATTCTAGAACCATAAAAAACTGCTATGTCTGAAAATTTATAGAAATACGTTGAAAAACAGAGAAGTTAAATTTTTTTTTACATTAATTTCGCCATCATTCCTATGGCAGCTATAGGATAAGTAGTCCGATTTCGGTCATTCCGACATATATACTGCGTGCTAAAGAAATAAGACTATGCTGAAAATTTCAGCCCGATAGCTCAAAAACTGAGAGACTAGTTCGCGTAGAAACCGACAGACGGACAGACGGACAGACAGACGGACAGACAGACGGACAGACAGACGGACATGGCTAGATCGACTCGACTGGTGATGCTGATCAAGAATATATATACTTTATGGGGTCGGAGATGCCTCCTTCACTGCGTTGCAAACATCTGGTCAAAATTATAATACCCTCTGCAAGGGTATAAAAAAAGAAAAGAATGTGAAGCTTCCCCTCGCTTCATCTGTATCTTTATCTGCATTATTTACAGCGGTTGTCACTTGAAGTGCTTGCCTCAAAAACCCATGTTTACGCACAGCACCGAGAGCTTGCAACACTTTCCACGAGAATTCCGAAAACAAAAAAGAAACACGAAAATCAACTTTCGATTGCTAAATGGCGACGGCGATGGCGACACCCGATATGCCAGATACAATAATAAAGATGTCTTGGTCGCTCCGCGTAACTGTAACAGTAGCCGAGGATTTTGGTTCTTAAAGAGGGACCTCCTGCGGAGCAAAGACTGCCTCAGACAATTACCGCAAGAGGCCGACCTCGGCACCCCAGGCTTGTAATCAAAACCGCGTGCTGGTCATCAATGGCCAGAGACCAGAGACCAGAAACCCAGAGACCGGAGTGAATGAAGCGCATACACATGGCATTTTCCGCTGAGGCGGCACTAAAAAAGAGGAAAAACAAAAGCCAACCCAATTCCAATTCCGATTCACTTGGCGAAACAAAACGGAGTTTATGGCCGGGAAGTGTTTACGCTCTCGGGCTGGATGGATACCCGGCACCAAGTCAAGTGATTCCCGGAATGCTTAGCCAGACAGATACTTCTCTGACTGCCTCTGCCTGCCTGTCCAAGAACAACAAACCACTCTCGAGGAGATGCATCATAGATTTTCCTCTCCTCTCGAGTTACACAGGCTGAGGCGTTGATTGCAGTTGTTAAACAATTTGAGAAAACAGGAAATTTCTTCGTGTCATCAGGCCAAAAAGGAATGCTTGGCCATTAAAGGGGAGGAAGTAAATAAAAGCAAAATAGAAGTAAATGTTTGGTCTATGAGTCAGAGATTTATAAGAGTTGAAGTCAATAAAAATACGTTACATACCCACCTTGACTTACTTTTAATTCCGAATTTATTTACGGGATATTCTCTACGATCAACGACCTATGACAATGATTTGCATTGGTAATACTGGGGCTCCAGCCTGGCTTTCGAAAATTTGGAAATCAATTTGAGGAAAACAATGTCAAGGCATTGACGTCAAACCTTTGGAGGGGCGGAAATTCTGGAGTGAGTAACCGGCATGAATGGCTCAACATTGTCCGGGTTTATCAGTAAGTCACCGAGTGTAGAGTCGTGATAAAAAGGGGAACACATCATCGCCGCCTTCACCGTGTAAATAAATCAATCATCAGCAGCATCTTCCATTAGCGATCTTCCAAAAAATATGATGGATTGGCCGACGGGGAAATTCATTAGGAACTTTTTCCCACTATCTCTGGACAGCCAGACTCGGAGTAAACAAAAGTTTATTTATAACTCGCATTTCGAGGGCTAAATATAGGCGATTATTGCACTGGCCCACGCAGTGTCCAATAATTCCAGAGAAAAATATGGTCAAAAACAAGGCCCAATCGAAAGACCTTAACGCGCATTTATCTTATCACGTGTGTAGTGTGTGGCGAACATGTTGACATTTTATTTTGCAAATATCAAAATACTCCTATGAAAGCTATGAAAGCTCTAACGATAAGATTAGATTCGCGTTTGGGTTATATCAACACTAGATACCAATTGGCAACAGCCACGGAGCATTCATTGCCCAGAATGCCAGCCATAAAGCCATAAATTATGTCAGTGCATTCGTGGATTTACCAGAGAACTGGAACGTACTCCTCCTCCGAATATTCACTTGTGCAAATAGATCAGCCAGAGACGCAGCCAGGCGCTGTGCAAATTTGTAGAGATCTTTCTCAGGAATCCCGAAAGAGATACAGTTGTTTGTGCGAGAAATGGTCTTGCGAAAGCTTTAAAATGGAATTGCTCAACTTTAGGGGCTTAGCAAGTTTCTTTCGGGGTAATTGTGCTTTAGCTTGAATTTTGTATTGCTTGGAATTTTTCGGCTGCTGTTCTCTAAGATTATTTGCAAAGGACTTAGCACGTTTCTTCTGGGTAATTTGTGGGCATCATATATATGTGAAGGCTATGAATATATGAGGTATATAACAACAGGATGAGTAACGCCGTATGATATTTTGGCAACAAAGTAGCTAAACCTCTGAAACATTCATGGGGTCTTAGCATTAAAGGGTGTTGCTCAACACTTTCTCAGCAACATTTTCTTGAGCCTTCCACCATGTTAAATATAAGTTTCCAATTAGTTACCTCATAAATTACAGAATAATTTGACCATATGACTTAATAATTATAATCTATCCTAGGGATGTACATATGTATATGCTTATATCGATAGGAAAATTCCGAAATTGATATATGAAATATCGAACTTTATCGCACTTTACGTTGAAATATCGATATTATGGACATTTTCATTTCTAATTTTCTGACATATTAAATAGAATATATATTTATCGCACATGTATGAGCGTCATTTATCGACACATTATCGAAATATCGATATCGATTCTGCCATCCCTAATTCATTTTTAAAATTTAACCCTTTGAGCTTTCAGTACCGGGTATTTCATAGTCTGGATTTATACCTTTCTTATTTGTTTCGCCTAAAATCAATTTATGTGACACACTTTTCCGATTTATATTTACACATTTGTAAGCATAAAATCTAAATTGAGTTACAACCCCATCGCATCGCTTAGCCTCAAATTTACAGCTCACTTCAAATTATAATTGGTCTATAAAACTGTTCCTCTTCCATCGATCTCCACTTTTCTTCCATTTTACATCCCAAGCATATATAGCCGACAATTTCAATTTGTTCAAGATCCAAATTACTTTATGGTGCTGTTGAAATTAGTCAGATAAATCAACAAACATCGGATAAGCGTTGCGTAAATCAAAAAATTTATGTTTTTAGATTTTTGAAAAACTTTATGCATTCGGCTGTGTGTTCTCCGTGTCTTCTCCTCCGATCTGATTTATAAGGTCAAAGCGTGGACCGAAATAAATGTTTGGATAGAGGCACGGGGCCAAAACGTGGGCGACCCCAAGATGCCCAAGATGCCCAAAAAGACTCCCTAAAACGATAGTCAATGCGATCATTAACGACGCCATCTGACATATTTGGTTTAATGGGTCAGGCCATGGCGGCGGAAGAAAGCCCCAGTCGATCGGAATCGATGTTAATCACGAAACGATGATGATGATCGTCATCGGTGTGAGATACACAATAAAGCTTATCGCCCGCTTTTCCCTAAATACGCATTTTCCCACCTCCTCCATAAATCTCCGCTGCTCCGCTTTTCTGCCTTTTTTTCTCCTATTTTCTTCTGTAATTTAAGAGCAATTTATTAAATGCCGCAATGCTTTAATCTGCACTGGAAGATCTCTTTGGCCCAAACTGCATAAATTAATGCGAGTTTATAGGGAAGAGGAGCGGAGTGCGTGACATATTTTTACGGCTGAGATATGCAGATGCATCCCAGAACTTGCAGAAGTGTCTGTCGAGCGCTGATTATCTTGGGAGAAGTATTTATTTATGGCAGCAGCTGGGTTAAACGATCTCTGACGTTCCAAAGTTCCCATGATGGAGGCCCTGGGCTTTTCCACATCGATTGCATATCAAGTACAGGCCGAAAAACCACAATTATGTAATCAAATAGTGTTGCATGTTGGCATTTAACCGAAAATCCCCCGGAGGAAATGTTAGTTTTTCGGTACGTATCTTAAAGATATTTCAGCTGCCGTCACGTGACGTGAAAATTTGAGAATAAAGAGCCACCACAGGTAAACACACATATTCTGTATTTTTCTCTTAAGGAATTTCCAGCACGTACACGTAAATTCTTCACTTTTTCGCCGCTTTCCACTTTCTTTCTTGCTTCGTTGTTTATTCTCCGCTCTTCGGCACTGGAAAGGCCTTTCCATGCGGCCTTTTTTACTTGTTTTTTTTAGCTTTTTAACTGCTGGCAGAGTCAACGATTTATGCATAATTTTCATAGCCAATGTCAGAGTCGCAGTCAGAGCTCATAATTTGAATGCGACAGCAGAAATATGTTGGCGCCACCACCGGGCTTGCTGGTGCAGTGCCTCCCAGTAACTGGTCGCCACTTCTGGCTGGCCAAAGCATTTCGATTCCCAGCTCTGAGAGGCACTCCTCCTAGTCGCAGCTAAAAGCATTTTTGGCCTGCCGCGCCACCAATTGCCATTGAATAAATTCATAAATCAGCAAACGCGCCACTCGCCACTCACCAAATCCATGGAACACAATCCTCGAGCGAACATAGTTGTAACAATAAAACGTGCAGCTCAAAATTTAAATTGTTTGGATACAAAAAAAGTGGATGAAGACAACAGGAGCAGGAGGAGGAAATCTAAAATATATTTACGACTGACAAGTATTATGGCTTAAACTTTAAAGATACAACAAAAATCGCAATATAGATCTCAGCAAACTGAAGTCTCTAATTGTTTGGAGTATTTTATATTTTGCAAGAGAAATCGGGGTATTTCCTTGAGAAAAATGGTACTTATGTGATAGAAAATACAAAAAATGTAAAAACCATAAGACAATTATATATATGATATGTTTTATAAAATATTTTTCGAAGATATATAGAAATCCTTTCAATAACAAATTCTTAACAAGTCCTTCTAGCTCTAGAGACTCTAAAAAATATAAACACTCTTAGAATTAGGCCTAAAACCAGAAGTTCCTTATGAAACCCAAATTTATTTAAATGTTTTTATTTAAAACCTTTGAAGAAAAGTCTGTTTAAAATTTAAACTTTAATTTAATTTAAACTTTAAATTGATAATATTATTTATAATATACAGAAAAGCAAAATCTTTACAGGTCTGACTAAGTTCTGAAACCCTAAACATAAATAAAATATAAATATAAAATACAAATAATATGAATACTCTCCGAATCAACCCTAAAACCCAAAGTTTCCATAAAAGCCAAACTAATTTGAAGAATTTCCAGTATATCTTATTACAAACCTTTCAATAAAAATCTGTATAAAGTCTATATTTAAGTAGTTTCTTCTTAAAAAACCCCCTTAACATTGATAAATCATATAGTAAAGTTTCTTGCTCCTCGCTTATCTCCCTAAGCCCACGCAGGAGCACTCAGAGGAGTCATATCATAAATAGCCTTTGCCTTTTCATCCTTTGTCCCTCTTCTTCGCAGGACAACAAACTTAAATTGCGCACATCTTTTAGACGCTCCGGAAAGGTTGATTAACCCCTCGAGATTCTGAGATGCTGCCGAGCAAAACAAACGGCGGAAGCAAGAAGGACAACCGAAGGATAACTACACAGGGAGAGAGAGGGAGAGCTTTCAGCTCTCGCAGATAAATTCAGCAAAGAGCGCTGACAAACAAAGTGAGGCGCAGAGGTGGAACAAGGAGTTACCCTGGGCGCTCCGGTGGGTGGTGGAACAACCCCCTGTGAGGTCGAAAAATGCGGGCAAGTTCAGAGCCATCCCAGGCAAGGACATTGAAAAATCGAAGCTATCAGGATAAAAAATAAAATCGAAAGCGAGCAGCCACCCCTTGAAGTGAAGCTGCCAATATGCGGGATAAGTCAAGACGAACTGATGCTTTTTGGAAGCCAAGCCAAGAGCCTGCTCCTCCTCGAGTGGCCAATACATTATACAGTCTGGAGTAGAGCCGGGATCCACTTCATCAACTTCAGATAGTTGGGACCACCCCAGAGCTACTCCCACCAGCCCAACCCCATGCAAATTATGTTTCGCATCAGGGAGCATCATCTGATGAATGACGTGACTCGCACAGAAGCCACCACCGCGCCGGACGCCCCTCGTCTCTCCACGGGCATCAGGCAGTCAGCAGCAGCCGTAGGTAGCGGTTGCCAGTTGCCAGTTGCCAGTTGGCAGTCGCCAGTCGGGAGTCAGATCCTGACTTTTGTTCACGTCACGACTACCGCTCCCTCTTGGCGGTGTTTACATAACATGGCACGGCGCGCGTCCTCTCTTCACGCATGCGGCCTCCTCCTCGGGAGCAGCCTCCTCCATTGAGTGCCTCCTGCACCTGGCCTGGCCCCAGCAGCCGGCGTGGCTCGGCTCGGCTTGGCTCGGCTAGCCGGTGAAGCTGTGGTCGCTCTTACGCTACTACGCACTCTGCGTATCTACCATACTTGTATATCGGTGTGTATCCGCATCTACATTGTATCAACCGAGGTTGTATCTGTATCTGTATCTGGTCACCCAACGAGGGACGTTTGATAAGTTTGGAAGGAGATGTTTGGGGCAGGAATAAAGAAAGTTTTTTGGCTTTGGATAGGAGAAAAATGTATAATTTATAAGTATGCAACATGCTTGTCGCGCTAGGAAGATCAATGAAATAAATAAATAGGAGAGGAGCAGAGCAGTGACAGGTTCACTACATAAATTTCCCGGATTTTTCCTTGTACTACCTACAAATTCCTCATGAAAGTTGTACATATTTCAGGATCTAAAGTTCGTCTGAGAAAACATAAATCTAGGAACAAGAAAGGTTTTATTTTGCTTTAAGATATGGGAGAAACAGAGCAGTTATAGCTTAACTATATGAATTTTCCCGAACTTGTTCGTAGGTAGTACGAATTCCTCATGAAAGTTGTACATATTTCAGGACCTAAAGTTCATCTGGGAAAGAATGAAAGCAGAATATAGGGAAAAGAAGAGACATTCCCTATATCTTTACTTATTAATACCATAAACTCTTCTTTATACAGATTAAAGTTAATCACAAAACGCAAGTTTCTGATCATTTATCTGTATCAACAAGAACAGCGTTTTTTTCACAAAGAAACCTGATAACCTTGGCTTATTCTTCTGCTGATAAATACAGAATCGAACCAGAAATAAAAGTATTTCTTGGTAAACACAACAAGTGACACGAAACCATTTCAGATATCAATCAGAAAAACCGTAAAAAAACTATAAGATCAGAGTTAATAAGTTAAGCATTAAAAACCCCACCTTCAATAGCTGATAATAAAACAGAAGCCACAACCAAATGAATAATGATTTAAGAGGGAAAACCCCCGAAAATCTCAACAGGACCTAACACTTATGATGATTTTCCTTATTTGTTTGCAAAGGATAACCATAAAAATTAACTTTCCCCTTCAATTACTTGGAGTCCACCTCGCGGCACACACAACGCCCATTCATATCCATTATCCCATTCCTGTCGGCTGGAGTTAACCTTCCAATTAGCGTCACGTTCACCTGGACCTGATGCACTTACCTGCGCACTTTTCACCCGGTGCAGAGTGCCGCCCGTGATGACGCCCGCCGTGGTCGCCTTGGCGTGCATGGCCACTGAATTTATGACGTACTGCGTCGGCTGCTGCTGCTGCTGCTGCGGTGGCTGCTGCAAGATTTGCGGCTTGGGCAGCGCCTTGCCGGCTGTCCGTGGTGTCTGTGTCTGGGCTCTGGCAATGCTCCTAATTGAGTTTTCTGGTACTCGGTTTTCACTTGTTTGGCACTCCATTGATGGCTCCAGTTCGGACTGGGGCTGGGACTGAGTGGCAGACATAATTAGGCCTGCTGCTAGTGCTACTATTGGTTATGTTGCAATTTATCTCATGTCTGAACGGGCGGAAAAACACGCATCTGAACTAACCAAAACAACATCGAAGTAAGAGTGAACGGACGCGAGGAACGAGGCTGGCTGGCGGATGGCGGCTGGGCGGCTGGCGGGTTCAACTGTAACTGATTCGAACTTGCAGCAACCTGCGGCCGGGAGCCGTCCTTCAGGGGGTGGTTTGCTCCGCATCCTGGCCAGGTCCCCCTTTCGCCCAAGTGTTAACTTTATCTGGCTTTTATCTGGCGAGAGCAGGCGCAGCAGGGAGAGAGAGAACTACTTTCTGGAGAGAGGCAGCAGGAGTAGAAGCAGAAGGTGGAGCCATCCCGGTCATGGGCACGTGCTGCTCCTGATAAGGAGCATACGGGATAGCGGAAGGAGCTGCCCAGATTTAATTAAAAATTATGAATGTTCTCCACGTTGAGACTTGGGGAAATGGATTGGAATGACGGCAGCTGTGGATGAGGGAGAATATGTGTTTCCCCAATTAGAATTTCAATTAAAAAACTCTGATGGTTCTTATAGCTTGTTTCTAAAATTTATAATTATTTATATACATAAGCTATAGCTTAATATGAAATCCGTACAACTTCCATGTGAATTTGGAAGCTGGAAATTCATATGGTGAATCTGTGACTGCTCTGCTTCTCATGAGAGAAATATTCCTCTAAGAAAGGAGTACAGTTTTCTATATGGAACATAGCAGCTTAGAATTCAGGTACCAGAATCTCTCGCTTACCATATGATGAATTGGGAAGGCAAGCCTAAGGTCTTTCATTGTGCACATAGAATTCCACACAGAAATCCTTCAGCACAAGAAGCAAAGTCCGAATTGGAAGCTGGAAATTCATGTGGTGAATCTGTGACTGCTCTGCTTCTCATGAGAGAAATATTCCCCTAAGAAAGGAGTACAGTTTTCTATATGAAACAGAGCAGCATAGGATTCAGGTGCCTGAATCTCTCGCTTACCACATACTGAATTGGGAATGCATGCCTAAGGTCTTCCCTGCTGCACATAGAATTCCACACAGAAATCCTTCAGCACATGAAGCAAAGTTCAACTGGAGGATAAACCTCTTGTAAACATTGCAATAATCTCCCAAAAATAATCTTCAAAAAACCCTCAGTAAGCTCTGAGCTATCGTTTTCCCAGCTGGAAACTCTAACATCTCCAAAAAAAACATCAACAACTCTTCAATAACTTCCCCCCCTATTGTCAAAATCCTTTGAAGACTTTCCCAAATCGAATTCAAAATGTCCATAAGAGATCCTAGCCAAGATATCGGCTCTATTTTCAAGGTGAGTGAAGGCTAGCAAAGACCCTAAGATAACCCTGAGACCCTGATCCCCAGCACCAAAGCACCATAGACAGCGAAGGCAAGAAGAAGTCGGTGCAGGTCAATCAGATCTTTTCGGACTCCACGAGAACGTCGAAGAAGAAGGATGCCGGCCACTACTACAGTGCAGAGACGTCCGCAGATGTGCAATATCGAGCCCAGATCAGGGTAAGGTCTCCGGCTGACTCAAATCCTCCTTCTTAACTCTATGATCCTATACAGGTACTGGAGGAGGTGGACGGCGAGCAGGTGGACATGACGCCTAAGCCCATACCGAACGATAATTTTGTGGAGCAGTTCATGAAGTTCAATCTGAATGTGATGCACCAGATGATCAACTTCACAACCATGAACTCGCGGAGCACCATACGCTCCCGGACGCGGTCCAGCGTAAGAGCAGGAATTGGTGGAAACAAGCAGTCCATCGATGACCTTATGGCCGGGGTGAGCTGACCTGGATATCACTGGATTTCTATTTCATTCTCTACTCTGATATGCCACAGATCCAGTACGAGACCATCAACTTTGATCCCTACCACGATCTGGAGCAGCGCTGCGAAACGTACGAGCCGAAGCCCTACAAGAAGTCCTTCGTGAAGATCACGCTGCGCAAGTCCGAGTTCTTCGAGCTGCACAGCCAGCCCCAGACGACGGTGGCCAAGGGATCGCCCGAGGGCGATGAGACGGAGAAGGACAACCGCGTCTACGATTATCTAACCCTCGGCAAGGGCAAGATCCGGCGTCGCTCCGACAACGATGCCCAGACGGACACGGTCTTGGTTGTCTCACGGGCAGTGAACACCATCCTGCTGACCAGCGCCACTGTCAGCTCGTATGTGTCCAACTTCGAGATGTACGACACGCTGAACAATGTGACCAAGGAGTTCGCCCTGTCCATGATGGGCTCGATGAAGGAGATGCCCGCGGCCCTGGCGCAGGGCGAGGATACGGCCGCCACAGAGGGATTCGAGGACGAGGAGGCCATGGCCGAGAAGGACAAGATCACGGCCCAGATTGAGCGGCTGTTCAAGAACCCCGAGTTCCGCAACGCCATCATGTACATGGGGCGTACGCTGTCGAGCAACACGACCGAGGCCGGGATGCGGCGCTTCCGGAACTTCGACCAGGTGGACCGCACCGATGCGGACGTGGAGTACGTGTACTCGATGAGCGTACTCTTCCGGCTGGTGCCGGAGCCCAGCAAGGACGAACGCAAGGCCGTCAGTGACATTGACTTTTGCCGGAGCAACGGCGATATTGTGGCCGTGGCCTATGGCCTCTACTCCTTCTCCTCGCAGCACGTGCCCACCTCGGGCAGTGTCTTTGTGTGGAGCATCAAGAATCCCAGCGAGCCGGAGCGCGCCTACTACTACAATGTCCCGGTGACGGCCATTAGCTTCTCCCCCTTCCTGCCCTGCCTGCTGGCCATCGGGATGTACGATGGCAGCGTCGAGGTGCGGGACGTGAGCAGCTTGCAGGATACGCCAGTGGCTGTCTCCCAGCGCAGCACCTCGCCCGGCTGCGCTCCGGTGGTGGCCATACGCTGGCTCAAGCAGGTGGCCGAAGAGGACGACGAGGCGGACATTGATCCGTTTCTCAGCCTGTCGCAGGATGGCTCGGTTACGCGCTTCCGGATTATTAAGAGCCCCTTCCTGCTGGGCTTCACCCAGATGACCCTGGAGCGCATCGAGGGCCATCCCGAGGGCATCTTCGTGCACCCCTCGTCGCGGATACCCTGCGAGTCGAACCGGCATCCGCAGGGCCTGAGCATCACCACGCATCCGCAGCACAAGGACATCTACTACGTGCTCACCGACGAGGGCTGCATCCACAAGTGCTCCATCAACTACCAGCACCAGTACCTGGAGGTGCTGCGCTGCCACGACGGCGGCGTCACCGTGATGGAGTTCTCGCCGTGGTCGCCCAAGCTGTTCCTCACCTGCGGCAACGATTGGTGAGTTTCTAACCGCTCCAGGTTCTCCATTAAGTAGCCACTCCCCTCCAGGTATGTGCGCATCTGGATCGACG
The DNA here is from genome assembly GCA_018153105.1 of Drosophila rufa. Taxonomy (NCBI): domain Eukaryota; kingdom Metazoa; phylum Arthropoda; class Insecta; order Diptera; family Drosophilidae; genus Drosophila; species Drosophila rufa. Next base: position 6,297,872 of record JAECXS010000085.1, read on the forward strand.
GCATCACGCGACCACTGCTCGAGCTGCAGGACGAGATGACGCCGGTGCACTGGGCCAAGTGGAGTCCCACAAATTCCACCATCATCGTGGCGGTTAACCGGGAGTCTGCCAGCATGTGGGACTTCAGACGCAACCTGCTGCGCCCCATGTCCAAGCACAAGATGGACGTCTCCTTCAACACGGTGGCAAGGTGGGTGTTTTCTTTTGGGCCTAGGATCCTTCTTTGCATGCTCCTTCTCCTCCTCCTCAGGTTCTCCCACTGCGGTCGCACTCTGGTCATTGGCAACGAGCGCGGCAACACGCTCTTCAACGCCCTCAACGACATGCCCTTTCCGCCCCACTTCCAGTACGACGAGCTGGAGAAGGCCATCTACAAGGCCATTGGCAATGACCACGAGCTCCTCATGGAGCTCAAGAGCATTGGGTTCTTCGGTTATCCTAATAAGAAATGTGTTTTCTAGATCCTAAGATGGGGTTTTGTTGTGCATATAATAAAAATAGGTACTTTGCTGCAAATAAATTAAATAAATTAAATTAAATAATAAAATAAAATTAATTGGAATGTTAAAATTGCTCTTGAGTTTGTAAGAAATTAAACGGGGGTGAATATTAGGAGAAAAAAAAAAATAAAAAAAAATTTATATTAGATAATAAATGGCTTTGACTAAAACAATAACTATTTAACACTAAAAAGGCGGAACTTAGCTTTAAGTTTATAATTTGCAGCTCTCACTGGTGGAATGTAAACATTGTGTTCATACAGTCCGTGTGCCGGCAGAGGCTGGGTACAGAAACATGCTAACTCGCGAGTAGGGCCGTGGGCCACTCTGACTTGATCACATATTCCAGCTATTATAAGAGTAATCTGGCCCAAAGCATTGAAAGAATTATCAATTGATTAAAAAATATAAATATATGAGTTTCAACATTCAGGAAAGCTATAGAAACAATAAAGACATTTTTATAATATATAATTACAAAAACGATGAACTTTAAAGACTTTCTATAATAAAAGAGATTATTTAAACATTATATTGACCTCAAAAATAAATTTAAACATTTTAAAGAGGTTATTAAAAAATAATAATTACCCCAAAAAATAATTTTAAACCTTTTTCCTCACAGCTAGAGTTTATTTTCACTTCCTTCCTTCAACAGAAAATTTCTCAGAAATTAAATCTCAAGCTTGCCAAAAAATAAAGGGGTTCATCGACATAGAAGCCACTCCAAAGAACCAAAGAACTCACAGACAGACCGGCGAAATGTGCAAGCTTCAGCGATCCCCAGAGCGGGCCATAACGGACTGTTTTGTTGGCTCATCAGTTGCGGCTCATTCGGGGTGATCGGATGACAGAGGAGACTTCCCCCGAGATGACAAGGTAACCCGATGCCATTCGATACCTCCGATACCTGTATGCCCGAGCCAGAACAGAACAAAAAAAGGCAGTTTAAATAGTTGTTCAGCTTAGACGAGTTCAACGATGGTGGTCAGCGTGGATAGGGGCCCAGAGGGAGGGCCCAGGGCCCAGTGGTCAGCGGGGTGTTAGGTAACAAATAAACACTTGTGCACACATTAGCATGGCACACACAGGGGAAAGGGGAGAATATTTATTAAATAGCCATAAAGGCGGATCAAAGGTGGCGTGTTACAGTTCCAAAAGACGGAGACGGAGAGCCAACAAAGGGCCAACGAAATAAATGTCACAATTCGAGGATCGTAAATAAGCGGAGACCACCGCCACTCGAGGGCCGTAAATTACACAGCACATTCCTGGGTTCTCCTGACTTCTCCTGGCTTCTCTCGACTCTCAAGACGATATAGAATAAAGCAGAATCTGAGGCTCCGCTGGATGTCATCATCAGACGCGCACGATCCTTCGGCCAGGCCAACATTAATTGCTGGGAAACCATCTCCGGCCCGCCGTTGATGTCGCATTTAATGAACATTTAATTGCAAATCACATGTGCGCCAAGCAATGCCGTCGTCGTCCCCGGGAGGCGGTGGAGCCAGCGGAGGCGGTGGCACCACAAATTGAAGACAAAGTGTTATTGTCCACCGCTGAAAAGGAGACAAGGAGACAAACGAGGCAGCAGAAGCTGCAAACGATGACAACAACGCGACGATGATGACGAGGCTGCCAATATAAAGTGGCGGACTCATTGTAATTGTTAAGATTTACCTGCCTCCACATAGGCTACATAAAATCGGAACACGGTAGCCTTAAAAACGTGCAGTAAAGTCACTCCAAACAAGGAATGTTGGTCTACTCTAATAATAAGCACGTGCATATTCATACTTCTCATCCTTTGATCTTTACGTGATCCAAAAAATCTGAGCGTTGGGGGGAAATTGGAAATTGGAACTGCTTACTCCAAACTTCCAGGCTCTGGTAAGTTCTGCTAATAAATAAGAATTAAGTCAAAACGAGTGGTCAATAGTCACCCTCTCGCTCTCTCGCACTGCCTAGTAACACTTTTCGCGTGGCTGAGTACGTAGCTTTAATGGAAAAAATAATTTTTTTTTCCCCGGGCTTTACCATTTAAATTATTTCAATTTATTTATTTTCAAATGGTTTTTGCTTTTTGCAAATTCGAATATCGAATATTTTATTGTTATCAAATCAGCTAATGGTGTGAAATTTTGCATACCGACAATCCGTGGTGAAATGTGTTTACGAATTGTTGGTTGTGGAACTGGTTGGATTGTGTCCGGACTTTTATCCAGGCTCCGAACCTTCGGGATTTTTAATTTCAGTGTGGTATTTTTCTTAGCCGTTGATCTTGGCCACACATCGCATGAAATGCGACAGTATTTAACAGTCTGTTACTAAGAACATATACATGTGTCTAATATATTTTACGTCTATTTACATGTTAATCATTGATTTTACTTCAATTTGACTCTGTTAACCCAAATTTTACCCAAGCACCAAATTTAAAACGTCCTGTTTCGACAATCGAAGAGACAACGGTGTAAATGGGTAGTATATTAACTAATAGGAGATTAAAAGGCGTGCACCGGTTTTCACTTTTATTTTTCGTTTTCGTTTTCGACCAAAAACGTACGTTTGCGTTTTTAGGTGCTCCGGTTTTCACAAACTTTTTGTCATCGTTTTCTTATCGAAATATTTAATCGTTTTTATTGCTCAAACAGATGACTTGGATGTTTTGAGAAGTAAACGGGATGCTTAAATGCCTTTACTCTTTTTAATTGTATGTTTTAAAGCCAAATAAAAGCAGAAATTGTTTATTTATCGGTCCAAGAGGGCTGCCACCCTTTGATGATATGACTTTTATACCATTTTTTATTGGTAAAAATAACATTTAAACATTAAATCAAACTGGTTTATTTATTTAAAGCTTATTTTACCCTCTTTAAGCATTATTAACCCACCTTTTCATTTTACAAGCACTTCGACCAGATTGTTTTGATCCACCAACAGTACGGCAGCACTGTCAACCAAAACGAAAGTTGCTGTTGCCGACGGCAAATATTTTGTTCCCAAATTGAAAGGGGGGTCAGAAAATAATTATTTAAAAAGTAAATACGAATTAGATTGATCTACTTGTGGTGTGAAATGAACATCAATAGACCAAGGAGTCAACTATTTTTTTCATTTTGCAATTAATTTTATGTAGAAAAAGGCATTTACTTTTCATTTCGACAAAACAAACTTGCCCGTTTTTGAAAACGGAAAAATCTTGTGAAAGTGAAAACGGGAGCACCGATTTTTCGTTTTCGAAAACGAAAACGAGAGAATCTTGTGAAAGTGGAAACCGGAGCCTGTCTGTAAATATAAATATTTATATATAAATTCTCCAATTTCGAATGACATATTAGTTTATATTTACAAAAGTAACCCTTAAGACTAGTACGCAGCAGCGCTTCTTTTATGGGCTAGTGTGAGGAGGTGTTTACCCAAAATCCATACGACCAAGGAGTGCGACAAACTACGCTCTGAATTGTTAAACTAATTAGATTCATTCCTCTCATTCCTTAGCACGTCAAAACTAAGACTTTCCAAAGATAAAAAGGTGGGCTTGGACTCGACTATATCCAGATTGTGTCCTTGAATCTGAAGGAATCCAAACGGCCAAACGTCTTCTAACTATGTGTGAGCAGGTGTTTACCCAAAATCCATACGACCAAGGAGTGCGACAAACTACGCTCTGAATTGTTAAACTAATTAGATTCATTCCTCTCATTCCTTAGCAAGCCAAAACTAAGACTTTCCAAAGATAAAAAGGTGGGCTTGGACTCGACTATATCCAGATTGTGTCCTTGAATCTGAAGGAATCCAAACGGCCAAACGTCTTCTAACTATGTGTGAGCAGGTGTTTACCCAAAATCCATACGACCAAGTAGTGCGACAAACTACGCTCTGAATTGTTAAACTAATTAGATTCATTCCTCTCATTCCTTAGCAAGCCAAAACTAAGACTTTCCAAAGATAAAAAGGTGGGCTTGGACTCGACTATATCCAGATTGTGTCCTTGAATCTGAAGGAATCCAAACGGCCAAACGTCTTCTAACTATGTGTGAGCAGGTGTTTACCCAAAATCCATACGACCAAGGAGTGCGACAAACTACGCTCTGAATTGTTAAACTAATTAGATTCATTCCTCTCATTCCTTAGCAAGCCAAAACTAAGACTTTCCAAAGATAAAAAGGTGGGCTTGGACTCGACTATATCCAAATTGTGTCCTTGAATCTGCAGGAATCCAAACGGCCAAACGTCTTCTAACTATGTGTGAGCAGGTGTTTACCCAAAGTCCATACGACCAAGGAGTGCGACAAACTACGCTCTGAATTGTTAAACTAATTAGATTCATTCCTCTCATTCCTTAGCAAGCCAAAACTAAGACTTTCCAAAGATAAAAAGGTGGGCTTGGACTCGACTATATCCAGATTGTGTCCTTGAATCTGAAGGAATCCAAACGGCCAAACGTCTTCTAACTATGTGTGAGCAGGTGTGTACCCAAAATCCATACGACCAAGGAGTGCGACAAACTACGCTCTGAATTGTTAAACTAATTAGATTCATTTCTCTCATTCCTTAGCAAGCCAAAACTAAGACTTTCCAAAGATAAAAAGGTGGGCTTCCAGATCCAGATTGTGTCCTTGAATCTGAAGGAATCCAAACGGCCAAACGTCTTCTAACTATGTGGGCAAATTGTTCCGGTGCCCAATGTGCAAGAACAAGGAGAAACTCTCCGAAGTGGCTCTGTACAGAGATAATGGTGGCTAGGTTCAGTCTCCATGCAATGGCGGTTGACGAACTTTAAATACGCCATGGATCTCATGATGAAATTAGGTGTACAGATGATGGAAAAAAAAAAGAAGTCCAGACAAACCCTTAGACATACAAATTATATTTCTTATGATAGTCGCTGTGAACTTGCGAGACCTCTCCCAAAAAAAACCTAAATATTGGGATAGACGCCGCCAAATAGCACCAGATAATTGAACGGTCGCAAATATAATTGGAACAAAGATAAAAAAATCAATAACATCCATTCTGAATCTGCAGATAATTTAAAATGAATTATAAAATAAGGAAGAGTTTCCTTGACTGCTCTGCAAGAGGTGCAGAATCTGCCGCAACCTGCTGGTGGCTGACGGTGCTGCAGTCTCCGTGTTGCTACAATGGATGGTATCACCGCCACTGCCTCAGAAGTGTCCGTTATGCAACGATGAAGTCGATCTGTACAGTGATGATGGTGACTAGGTTCAGGCTCCATGTGATGAAATTAAATGTGATGGTCCAGGTGAACTTGGAGAGTTCAATCTACGCTGCACGCAATGGCGTTGGATTAACTTTAAATACGCCATGGATCGACTCCACGCGTTGGACTTCAAAGAACCGTTATCTGGGTATAAATCGAGTGAGAAAAAGCCTATACCACACAGATTGGATTAAAATGACATAAAAAATTAAAAAACTAATCATTAAATAAATAAAAGATCCTTGACTGCGCTGTGAGCGGTGCAGAATCAGGCGCAACCCGCTGGTGGCTGACGGTGCTGCAGTCTCCGTGTTGCAATAATGGATGGTATCACCGGTGCTGCAGTCTCCATGTTGCTACAATGGATGGTATCACCGCCACTGCCTCAGAAGTGTCCGTTATGCAACGATGAAGTCGCTCTGTACAGAGATGATGGTGACTAGGTTCAGTCTCCATGCAATGGCGGTTGACGAACTTTAGATATGCCATGGATCTCATGATGAAATTAAATGTGATGGTCCAGGTGAACTTGGAGAGTTCAATCTACGCTGCACGCAATGGCGTTGGATTAACTTTAAATACGCCATGGATCGACTCCACGCGTTCGACTTCAAAGAACCGTTATCTGGGTATAAATCGAGTGAGAAAAAGCCTATACCACACAGATGGGATTAAAATGACATAAAAAATTAAAAAACTAATCATTAAATAAATAAAAGATCCTTGACTGCGCTGTGAGCGGTGCAGAATCAGGCGCAACCCGCTGGTGGCTGACGGTGCTGCAGTCTCCGTGTTGCAATAATGGATGGTATCACCGGTGCTGCAGTCTCCATGTTGCTACAATGGATGGTATCACCGCCACTGCCTCAGAAGTGTCCGTTATGCAACGATGAAGTCGCTCTGTACAGAGATGATGGTGACTAGGTTCAGTCTCCATGCAATGGCGGTTGACGAACTTTAGATACGCCATGGATCTCATGATGAAATTAAATGTGCAGATGATGGTCCAGGTGAACTTGGAGAGTTCAACTTTAAATACGCCATGGATCGACTCCACGCGTTCGACTTCAAAGAACCGTTATCTGGGTATAAAGCGAGTGAGAAAAAGCCTATACCACACAGATTGGATTAAAATGACATACAAAATTAAAAAACTAATCATTAAATAAATAAAAGATCCTTGACTGCGCTGTGAGCGGTGCAGAATCAGGCGCAACCCGCTGGTGGCTGACGGTGCTGCAGTCTCCGTGTTGCAATAATGGATGGTATCACCGGCACTGCCACAGAAGTGTCCGTTATGCAACGATGAAGTCGCTCTGTACAGAGATGATGGTGACTAGGTTCAGTCTCCATGCAATGGCGGTTGACGAACTTTAGATACGCCATGGATCTCATGATGAAATTAAATGTGCAGATGATGGTCCAGGTGAACTTGGAGAGTTCAACTTTAAATACGCCATGGATCGACTCCACGCGTTCGACTTCAAAGAACCGTTATCTGGGTATAAAGGGAGTGATAAAAAGCCTATACCACACAGATTGGATTAAACGACATAAAAAATTTAAAAACTAATCATTCAATAAATAATAGATCCTTGACTGCGCTGTGAGCGGAGCAGAATCTGCCGCAACCTGCTGGTGGCTGACGGTGCTGCAGTCTCCATGTTGCTACAATGGATGGTATCACCGCCACTGCCTCAGAAGTGTCCGTTATGCAACGATGAAGTCGCTCTGTACAGAGATGATGGTGACTAGGTTCAGTCTCCATGCAATGGAGGTTGACGAACTTTAGATACGCCATGGATCTCATGATGAAATTAAATGTGCAGATGATGGTCCAGGTGAACTTGGAGAGTTCAATCTACGCTGCACGCAATGGCGTTGGATTAACTTTAAATACGCCATGGATCGACTCCACGCGTTCGACTTCAAAGAACCGTTATCTGGGTATAAATCGAGTGAGAAAAAGCCTATACCACACAGATGGGATTAAAATGACATAAAAAATTAAAAAACTAATCATTAAATAAATAAAAGATCCTTGACTGCGCTGTGAGCGGTGCAGAATCTGGCGCAACCCGGTGGTGGCTGACGGTGCTGCAGTCTCCATGTTGCTACAATGGATGGTATCACCGCCACTGCCCCAGAAATGTCCGTTGTGCAATGACGAAGTAGCTCTGTGCAGAGATGATGGTGGCTAAGTCCAGTATCTATGCAATTGCGGTTGACAGACTTAAAATACGCACAAATTCAGGCTGCAGACACGACGCCACTCAAACAAGGATTCTCTACGATAGTAAATACTTAAAAGCCTCTCCCAAAAAAGGCACAATAAAAAAATACAATAAATTAAAAATAAAATCATATGGGTGTATGCGCTTCACCGGGATCTGGAAGGATAATAATACCGCACAAGGATTCTCTACGATAGTAAATACTTAAAAGCCTCTCCCAAAAAAGGCACAATAAAAAAATACAATAAATTAAAAATAAAATCATATGGGTGTATGCGCTTCACCGGGATCTGGAAGGATAATAATACCGCAAAAGGAGCTTCGATGAAAATAATGAAAGCGATTAGGCCTGGTGCCAAAATGATTTCAGCCCGCCCGGCTGACAAATAAATTTAATTTAAGTTGCCGCGGCAACTGGAATGACGGCGGTGTTGAGACCTGCGCCATTACATGGCGCTGCATATTTTTCATAGAGACATCCGCGAAGAAGAGTTCAATGCAAACTAATATTCGCGGGGCGAGGCTTAAGTAAAGCAGCATGGCATATTTAATATTAAAACAAATTAAATATTTGTATGCTGGCTTACTTAAATATCGCCCCGCCAATGGCAGTTCGCAGTGGACTCTTCTTCGCGGATGTCTCCAGAAAAAGTCTGAAGCTCCAGGCTATGGCGCAGGTCACAACACCACCGTCATTCCAGCTGAGGCGGCAGCTTAAATTCTTACAGCCACCGGCACTTGTGCGGCTCGGACCTGCGGAGCGGGGTGGCTGGAGGCTGGAGGCTGGCGGCTGGTGGCTGGCGGCTGGCGGCTGGCGGCTGGTGGCTGGTGGCTGGTGGCTGACGGCTGGTGGCTGGTGGCTGGCGGCTTGTGGCCAATGCCTTTCCTATGGTCTGGTATATTTGGACGGATCGTGTTTTTCAGATCCATTCTTTCCGGATGTGGTAGCTTCATTATATTTTTGTTTTTTATTAATTTAATTTTTCTTTTTATTATTTCCTGCAGTACCAGTTGTCATCAATAGGACGTTGTCATCAACGCGCCGACTTCGGCTTAGGCCGAACCGACTCTCTCGCTCTCAATTTTCTCTCGCTCAATTTCTCTCTTCAAAATTTATGTTGATGAATCATCGATGAAATTTTGATAAAATGTTGATGAATTGCTGATGAAATATTGATGAAAAGGTGATGAAATTGTTGATGAATCATCGATGAAATGTTGGTGAAAGGATGATGAATCGTCGATGAATCATTGATTAATTTGTCACTGATGACAGCCTAGGACATGCCCATGTTAATTTCATCAGCAGTTTGTATGGAATTTCATCGATGAAAAAACTTGGTTTTTGTTGATGAATCGTTGATGAAACTTTGATGACAGGTACGGCAGGCTTGCTTTAATCACTGCCGACATGTATACATATGAGTGCACTGCGGCGCATGCGCCATTTGCCAAAATATGAAATGTTCCCTACACGGCTAAATGACTAAATGCCTGAAAATATCCGCAGACATATTAAGTTGTATAGGGAACAACCCAAAAAGTCTGACGCTAAATGTTCAAACAAAAATCAAGTCGCAAGCCTTGGATGTAGCTTTTGCCTCTGTCTTATTAATCTTAAATTTCTTTAAACTGCTACATGTATAACTTAGCAAAAAAGGACCAAGAAATATACGAATTCTTTAGCCACACGGCAATTGCAAAAATAAAGAACTGGCCAGTATTTTAAATTCTTTGGTGTTCGGACCTGCTGTGGTGGGCAACCATGGCGCAGTCCACTCCGAACTGCCACGCCGCATTTATTTAATTTTTTTGGTCGGATATTGGGGTTGTTCCCATACTGATTTTTATTTTAATGTTATTTTCGTTTATGTTTATATTTATCTCAACGATTTTGGAGATGGCTTCTGGATGGCCAATGCCTCCCCTATTATTTTGTATTTGTTATATTTTTTATTTTGTTTTCTTAGCAGTATCGCTTTATTGAAGGTCCATGATCACCTTTCTCGCATTCGCTATGGCTACGCTGGTTTTTCTGTTAAGGCCATTAAGCCCTTGCCCTTTTTGCACGCCACCGCCTCGTCCTCGTCCGCCACCACCGCGTCCACGCCCGCCTCGAACTGTCAAAGATCCAAGGTCTCCATAGGACTCGGCCCTTAAGAGAGAGAGCTGCCAGCTCACGCACGTTATCACACCGACACGGACAGCGAATTGAATTCGCCGCAAATCGCAAGTCGCACTTTTCAATTCGCGTTTTTATTCGTTTTTTTTTTCTTGCTTCGATTTGGGAGGTCTACTCACTTCGACTGCTTTTTTAATTGTGAAGCTTTAACTACACCAGCCTAGACCATAAGGTTTCCTTCTCGTTCACACTCAGGCCTAAAGAGCATACTTCTGAGCTCTGTTCGCAGGTCGACTGAGATTCCAAGTCATTATTCTGGAGCGAACGCCGCTTCGGCTCACATATTGCTAAAGTTCAGCATGGTGGCAAAATCTGCTGCCTCAAATTTAGACTGGCAAAGATCCATTGTCTCGTTCTCCGATTTTGTTTTATTTGGAATTCGGCTGATATTCTGTCTAACTTTGCCTAATTTTGGACTGACAAAGATCCAAGGTCTCCATAGGACTCGGCCCTTGAAAATTTAAAGTCTACTTGTAGTTGACACTGTCCTTAAATCACGGAACTGCCCATCTGTGAATTGAATTCGCCGCAAATCGCAGTTTTCAATTCGCGATTTTTTTTCTTTTTTTTTCCTGCTTAGATTTTTGTTACGATTTGGGAGGTCTACTCACTTCGACTGATTTTAATGAAACATATTACTAAAATTCAGCACGTGGCCATATATTCTCCCTAAATTTTAACTAGCAAAGATCCAAGGTCTCCATAGGACTCGACCCTTGAAAATTGGAAGTCGACTTGTTTGTTTTATTTCCGGACCATTGGAATTTAGCTGACATATTATTAAACTTCTGCACGTGACCAGATATTTTGCTTAAAATTTGAACTGGAAAAGTTCCAAGGACTTCATAGGACTCCGTCCTTGAAAATCGGAAGGCGAGTTTCTGTTGAAAACGAAACCAAGTTTTTGTTAATATTGGCGCTTCTATTCCGCTAAGAAAATATGTAAAGTAAATAAAATAAATGTTTTCTTTTTCTCTCTTTCGCTTTTTCGATACTTTTATTTCAACCAACACTTTACTTTTCACCTCCTTCAGTTCTTCTACAAATCTCATATCTTATTTTTGAATTAACAAACAGTGCCTGGTTTTAGTCGTGTGGAATCCTTGATAGTTTTGATGTAGTTTCTTTAGTTTGGGATCAATTTTTAAACAGCGCGAATGGATCTTCGGTTTTTAATTATTTTCTTATTTATAATGTGGTTCGAGTTTTCGGTTTTCTTGTGCAGCAAAAATACAACGATGCAGTCAAAATCCACTATATATAATGCTTCAGATGGAATCAGACCAACAAATAGAGTGATCTGTAGGATCTATATTTATATGATCACTTCATGTGAAGGTTTAATTTTCGGAAATGCCATAGATTGTTCTATTTTTTTCTAATATGGCGTGTACGTGTTTGCATATGTTCTTTATCTTGTCAATATGTATCCAATAATACTTGTCGCTTTCTTCTTAAGTCTATATATGTAAATATATATATGTATAGTCGTAGTCGTATATCGTACTGGGGGTATATATGTACATTGTCCACATAGATGCAAACTAGTTGGAGTATTTGATACTTTGCAAGGTAATTGAATTACGTTTACGTTTAAGAATTCTCGATTAGGCCTTTTCTTCTTATATAACTCAGTCTAGCACCCCTAGAGATCGAACTCTCCGAATTTATCAATATACATTAATTGAGTAGGATGTGTACATTTACGTAAATATTAATGTAAACGGTTCGTTTTGTTTGCCTCCGTCAAAATCTGTGAAGCCGGTCACCTATTTTTCATAATAAAATATTGTTCAAACGGACCAATTATATATTATTTATAAATAAAAGTATTACAGCAAAAATATATTTTCCCAACTTAAATCTTGGACTTTCGAAAAACGATTAAATGCTTTCACAGATTTTTAATCTATATAAAATGTATCAAGTACTCGAAATAAATCGTATACCCTTGGCCCTGGTGCATATAAAATAATTCATAATCCTTGATGAGATTTACATATGTTGGTTTTTTCGGTTTAAATGTTCATCTAAACTTCTACTGGTTCACTAGGCACTTTTTCTATTTAATAGATCTTCGGTTTAATCAAAACTTTACTGGCAAGTCTGATCGGATTTTGGTGAATTCTTTCCTAACACATGTGATGTAACATACACGAAACGATTGGTTAAAAGTAAAACTCAAAAATAACTACAATTTCTGCAGATTAATGCAGATTAGTTAGTAAACCTTACGATGTGTTTTAATTAATAGTTCAAGATTAATAGTATCATTCCATTGCAACATAATTGTCCCATTTTGAATGTAGGTGATTCCACTGCACAACCTACATTATTCGGCGACATGTGAATGCCACGAGCAGCTGATCCGCCTTTGTTTACATTTGAAAAACGGTTTCGTTCATAGCGGCGTCGGAAGCGGTTATCTTACGCTTCCTTTTGCAACAAAATTAACCTATTCATTCAAGGACTCATTAATATTCAAGCTGGGAGTTTCAAAACTTTCTTTAATCAAGGGGTAATTTTGTGTTTTTCTCTTTGACCGCCAAGCATAAACATTTTCATGCCACAGATCACAAGTATCGCATAATGCTGTGGCGACCCCGAAGTTCAGCGTTGGAGAAGCTTGTTTCGTTAAGAAAGTAGAGAAGGCAATTACGAAATATCGATAATCGATATTTTTAGGTATTTCTTATCGGCTTATAATTTAAACCTATGGGGCAATGATTCAGACCTAGTAAAAATATGGACCATACCCGTGACTGTGATAATATGTTGCAGTGTAATCACACTTTAAATAATATGGGCAAACTATGTATTAAACAAACTTAATCTTAAACGGTTCAATTCGTAGTTTTGGAAAAATAAATAAATAATCAAAATCTTGCTATTTTTCTGCCATCATATCGACCGCAACTGTATGTGTATTTTAGGTACTGTGGCATGAAAATAGGCGATAAATCGAAAGAGTCTGGTATTACTTCGTGTGTATTTTCTGCGGCAAGTACTTTGCATTCCTTGTCGAAACCTATTGGTAAGTTCTCCTGTTTCTATATGCTATAGAATGTAAGGTTAAGGTTAAGGGATCCGGGGTCTAGGGTGAGGTAAAGGGCTCTCACCAATTAAACGGTCTGTTTAAGCCAATTGATTTTGTAACTGAAAGAAAATCGGGAAATAAAAACAAATTTCATGGTAATTTTGTTGTTTTTGAAAATGTTTTTGTATTTTTCTCTTTAATATTTTTTTCCTTTTTTGTTGTAATGATACGTTCTCTTTTCGCTCGTTTTGTTTGTTTTTGTATTTTTGACCAATGCTTTTACGCACAATAATAATATATATATATATATATATGGGTGTATATATATTGTTTATTTTCTTTTGCTTAGCTTGCCGATCTTCCTCTTGCTTGGTATTATTCATATATAGATATAGTATATATATATAATTTGTTTAAATATTTATTTTACACGTTTTTCTCTCACTATTAGTGGCTCTCCTCTCCTCCGTTTCTCGTAATAAATCGTAAGTTTCTCGTTTAATTTAATTAATTGTATACTTATGTAAGTGTGTGTGTGTGTTTTGGGGGGTGTGTGTATGTGTTGTTTGCAACATTATAAACTTTGCTTTAGATTTAATTTACTTAATGGTTAGCAAAAATAATTTACTTATGAGTTACAAAACAAATTTAGATTTAGATTTAGATTTATGTATCGACTGCTAACTGCTGCCACGCCCCGAAGGGCGATATGTATGTACATTTATGTATTTTTTGCTTTCTTTCAACGTTCTTCGCTTAGTAAGTCTTACTAACTTACGAGCTAAGTTGGTAAATATATATAGGGGGATGTGGGGGGGATGGTCTAGTAGTGGGCGCTCAATTACAGAATTTAACTAATACGCGCGCGAGTTTTAGAAACTTTTCCCCAGTCTAAGTCTTAGATCTATACATACAAGACTTGTGGTTGTGGAAATCTGTTTAACGGCTCTCTAAACTAAATAATAATTAAATCAAATTCGAAATTCGTTCTTTCAATTAGGGTTTTGCAATTAGAGTTAGCTCAAGTCTTATACATTTCTTTATAGGGCAAATAGGTAAACGAAAACGCAAACGCAAAAGACAAAAAACGAAAAAGAAAAAATAATGACAATGATTTATAATAATGATAATAATTAGCGTACAACGTTTAGAATTAGAATTAACTAGAAAGCTCCTTCTTCTCCTTACATCCTTGCTTACTTTCTTGTTGTATAGGCTCTTTTGTTGCCGTGCGCATAGATATAGCTATAGCCAATGTACAGCGTATACATCTAGGTATATAAATAGTTGGATTTACAATAGTTACAGTTGTTTACAAAAATTTACATACGTTTTGCATCATATTATTATATATGTATATATAAACACACAGGAGGAAACACACACATTTTTCCTAGTAATTCACAAAATTAAATACGGGTTTGCTTCCTTGCTTTTGTTTAATGACAATTAGTTTAGATTTTTTTATTAGTTCCATCCATCCATCCTAGTAATTCGGTAATTGTTATTTGAAATTGTGACTAACTACGCACTAAATACGAATATATTTTTATTTATTTATGTATGCTGCATATATAAATATTTAATTTAGATTTTAAATTGGATTTACTTAGCATAGGATTAGTGTATGTAGTGTATGTAGTAAGCACAATTTATATAAACGATAAACAGAAAATTGGGTTCTAATTAGCACTAGATACGCATTCTATAGCTCCTCCTTCTCCTTTATCACCTACTCCTACTCCTACTCCTACGCTTACGCCTAACTCCTACTCCTACTCCTACGCCTTCGCATTTTGCACTAAATTTCAACTAAATTAGGATTTAATTTCACTTTTGCTACAACTAGAGTTACATTCACTTCGACGCCGTCTTCTTGCTCGGCGACGTCCCTGTTCTGCTTCTGCTGCTGCTGCTAACCGGCGAACTGCGCCGCGCTGTCGGCGAACTGCTCGAGGAGGCGGCTGCGGCGGCGGAGGAGGAGGAATTCGAGTTGGCGACAGCCAGGCTATTGCTGCTGCCGCTCGAGCAGGATGCTGCTGAGTTGGAGGTTGTGGAGGAGGTGGTGGCATCGCCGTAGGTCAGCTTGCGCATATTCTCAATGGCCTCTGACCAGTGAATGGCATAGCCCTCGGGATCGTCCAGGTAGTAGGTGCGATTTGGCTGCAAAGAACAAAAGAGAATCAGAGATTAGTTTTGGTTTTTGGCACTCGACAAGTTTCAGATTTTATTTTTCTATTTGCGTGTGCAGTTTTCAATGCCGCCGCATTTCATTTGCTTTCATAGCCAACACGTGCCGGGGCCATAAAGTGTTTGACGACGCTTGCTCGAATGGCTTTTAAGTGGGCGTGTGGGACTGGACTGGAGACGGAGACCGAGACGGAGCACTAGCTAGGTGACGTCAGCGGTTCATTAAACCTTCTCTGTCATCCTACCCCATTTCTATTTAAAGTTGGGACACTTACCGTGTGTACAAAGAAGATCTTAAAGTTCTTGTACTCGGCACGCAGCTCGGGACTCCAGGGTATCTCGCCCTTCTTGATCATCTGCACGGGATCAATGTAGATGAGACGGGGTCCGGTGGTCAGCAGGAGCATACGCTTGCGGGCAAACAGGCCCTTGCGCTTGTTCACAAAGCCCTTCTTGAGAATAACCTCGCCGTCGGCAAACACATGCCACTTGTCAGTCTTTTGCTGCTCCAATCGCTGCAGCTTCTCGGCATCGCTCAGGTCGAAGGAGTCTGCACAGAAAGGGATTAATTAGTAAAATAATCTCATGAGGAGAAGGAGAGTGTGACACTTACTCTTCGCTGTCGATCGCTTGGCGGGCATGGCCACGCTGCTGCCCACACCCAGTTCGGCGCTGAGCAGCCGCGAGATCTGGCGCTCGTCCAGTCCCGGCTCCAAGTCACCGGGCACACTGTAGCTGGAGCGAAAGTCCTCGTCCTGGCTAACGCCCGGCAGGTAGGGATAGATGGGTGGCGGGGTCTGTTGGCGCACCGTCTGCCAGTCGATGCCGGCGAAGAAGGGATGGGCGCGGATGCTCTCGTAGTAGCCGAACTCGTCCTGGGCTCCCAGGCGGTCGCGCGGATCGATCTGCAGCAGCTTGCGCACCAGATCCTCGGCATCCTTGTCAAAGCCCTGCGGGAAGTCCACGGCACAATCGAGAATCTCCTTGAAGATGACATAGTCGTTGCTGCCGCGGAATGGCGGCAAGCCGGAGATCATCTGGTAGATAATGCAGCCCAGCGCCCAAAGGTCAGCCGCCGGTGTGATGGGTCCATTCTGGAGCACCTCGGGCGAAACGTACTGGGCGGTGCCGACAAAGCTGCCCTTGCGACGCCGATTGTAACGCCTCTGGCGATGCCGCGGCGAGTCCATCTCGTCCTGCTGAACGCCATCCTCATCGACATCGCCGTCGTCTAGCTCCTCCGAGTCGCGATCATAGTACTCTTCATCCTCATTGTCCAGACGATCGCTGTCCTCGTCATCCTCGTCCGAGTGGCTGGGCCGCTGCTCCGAACAGTGTTCGGCGGCCAGCAGGCGTTCGTCGGGAGTCATCACCTTGGCGGAGCCAAAGTCTGCGATCAGGGTGTGCATGTCCTCGTCCAGCAGGATATTCTCCGGCTTGAGGTCGCGATGCACCACGTTGCGGCGATGCATCTGCTCGCAGGCTAGGAGCAGCTCGGCGGCATAGTGACGGGTGCAGGCCACATCGAAGCTGCCGACGCGATTGATGTAGGGGAGGAGGTCACCCTTGCGGGCGTAGGTCATCACAAAGTAGAGGGAGCGCTGGTCCTGGAACGTGCAGGACAAGTTGACGAAGCCCGGCACATTGGTCATCATGTGCATCACCTCGCGCTCCCGCTTGATGTAGTCCTGTTTCCGTTCGCGTAAGATTAGCCGCTTTTCGCATACTTTGACTGCAAGGAGAGAAAAGGATGGAAGGTTTAATTAGTAACGGGAAATAATACTTTATTAGAAATGACTTCTCCCAGTGCACAGTGCTCAGGCGACTTTCGATAACGATAACGATAAGCCAGACTCAAGCCTCAGCAACAGCAGGAAACAGCTGTTCGTTCGTGCAAGTCAATGCCAAAAACCACATTTTACTTGCGGGAACCGCTGCTCTTGGCAAGCGGCAACAACAAATACCAATGCAAGCGAGCATTAAATAAATCTAATTAAAAATGCGACATATAAGCACACAAAATGTACGCGTGAGAATAATAAAAACAGCACACACACACACACACACACACACTCCGACAGCGCGATAGACAAAGTTTGGGGGCGCACAGGCGACAAGTTTGTCAAAGTCCAGTTGGACGTGTGCCACCCCAAAAGGGAATTGGACTTTGCTTGCAACCGCTTTGTGGCCTGGAGTAGAGCTCAAGAGCGCTTCTAATGCTCTCTCTTCTCTCCAGCTCGCGACATTTTGTGATTTATTGAAATAAATGCAGCGGCGGCGGCGGCGGCGCCCAAGCGAAAGGGGGGCGCAAGCAGACATAGGATAGTTAGTAGCAAAAATGAAGAAGGAATTCTGCTCAAATTGCTAAATTAACAGCGAGACACAAACGAAAGCGAGCGCGCTTGGGAACTTGTTTCTGAAGCGATCCCCCCCTGTCTCTTTGTCTCTCACTGTCCCTTGCCCCACCAAAGCGGTAAGCGAGAGAGCAAAGTTGAAGAAATTCTAAACTGGTTGTTGAACTGGAACTGGAAGGGAAGGCTGCGGAGTAAGAGAGGAAAGCAAGGAGTGAGACAGAAATATGATGAGCCATGTGAAACGGTTTTTCGGGCTCAAGCTCTGGGAGTCCCTTTCCCTCTTACCCCACCAGTCTGTCAGTCACTCACTCGCACCGCCAGCCTTCTTTGGGGTTAACGGTGATTAAGAGGCGAGGAGTTATGACCGCTTATCAGTTAGTTTCGCTTTTGTTTCTGCTTTCGTCAAGTGTGTTTACGTTTACAGTGTAATTCGCGCTTGATTTGTTTTCCCCCAAGTTTTTTGTTTTCTGCTTTTTGATTGACAATCGCAGCGGAAAATCACAAAAACAGGGCTAAAAATAATAAGTTAGCCGCAACTATATCTGCTGCCCACATTGTATACTACGGGCGGCGGCGGCGGCAGCAGTCCAATCACAAATCTATAGGCGAAAATAAATTTCAAGATAATTTTGCATTTCTCGCAGTTGTTTTTTATTTTTTTTCTGTGTTTTGCGGGCTCCTCCGTATCAAGATCAAAACAAAACGCTTTGCCAACACAACTATTTTGGGGGGAAAAGGGCGGGGAACCGATCAAATCCGATCCCATCCGATTTCGAGGCGATCCGTAAAAAATAAAATCAAGTAAGAAAGTCACATCTCAGTGTTCTCGACCATGGGATACCCGGTCTGGGTCTGGGAGAGAAATCTGCGTGCAACCTTTAAGATGGTTGTCACCAAATTTGGCAACTCTCTTAAAGACTCGGAGATTTAAGAGTTTGTCCGTAACAGACGGACAAACTGAGTTCCGGACAAGTTTAAATCACACTAGAGGTGGAGAACTATCGATGGCACTATCGATAGTTTTGCACAACGCTGCACATCCTAAAAAAAAAATCATTTTCATATTTATAAGTGGAAAAAAAAAAAAAAAAAAAAAAACCTATAGCATGGATAAGTTGCTAACAATAGTGGAAAAATGTAAAAGCAATTGTATTTTTAATTTTCGAAACTAGATTAAATGAAATGTCTTTTTAATTTGTATAACACGAATAAGCTACAAATGGAATGTATTTTTATTTTATAGGATTCCCACATACAATAAAGTTTTGCTTAAATTTCATTTAATAGTTTTTTTACATTTAACAACTAAAACATGACATTATCGATAGCACTATCGACACTATCGATGGTTTGAGAAAAACAATCGCTTGCTATCGATGGCGCCGACTATCGATAGTTCTCCACCTCTAAATCACACTTTAGCATTTTTCATTGGCATCCAAGTGATAATACCCTTGCACCCTATTGGGTATCGAGTGTATATATAAAAAAAAAAAAAAAAAAAAAAAACGGAATCTAGTCTAAAAAACATCGGGGGGCGATAAGTCGTCGGTCGAGTGGCAACAAAATAAACACAAAGAGGAAAAACAAAATACAGCAATTAAAAGATTAACAAAAAGCACGGCAAAAGCCAGCAACAACAACAAATAATTGAGAAATCAAAAAAGCGAAACAAGAAAAAATAGCGAAAATGTTTTTTATGCGTTTTAAATTTCCCATTCCCAGTCCCCTAGAAAAGAGCAAAAAGTGCGTAAAAATAAAATTGACCTTCAAAAACCGTTGTTGCGCAAAAAAAAAAACTTCGATCTGTCAGAGTGTGTATGTGTTTGTGTTTGTGTGTGGGAGTGCGATTATCGCTCTCTGATCTGATTGGAACGAAATGGAATCGAAAGCGCGTTAAACGGAGCATTCGGTCTCTAGGCTACTTTCCTTTTCTCCCTCTTTCCATTTTACTGTTACTCGCTGTGTGTTTGCATGCATGTTTGGCCTTTTTCTCCGCTTTAATTGAAAAAGTCACATTATTTATTCACTCGCGCGGCGGCGCTCCACTCTGATATTTTTCGGTTTCTGAATTTAATTTTTTTTTTTATGCTTTTCGTTAGGTTTAATGGCCCCCTGATAAGCGTAGCCTTGAACTTGGTGCCGCCTCTTTTTGTTTCTGCTTCATTTTTTTTCGCCTTGCAGCATGTGCAACAACAAAAACATCACCGAAAGTAAACACACATAAATAAACAGCTAGGCACAACCAGCTGCAGATGAGAAGGCAGAGAAGAGCAAAAAGAAACGCAAAACTCGCCGTCTCAGCATATAAATATTTGCCCAAAAACTCGCTCGGGAGCGCTGCTGGGGGGTTGCCAACTCGGCTTTTTTCCCGCCAAAAATGTAGCGGTTCTTTGTGTGTAGTGTGGCCTGCTCAGCTTTATAAGCTCTACTTGCGGCTTAGAGTGACCAACTTGGCATTTGTTGCACCGTTAAAAGTAGCGGTACTCTTCGTCGAGTGTTGCCAGCTCAGCCTTTAAGGGGTTTAGTGTGCCCAGCTCAAAGACCTATCTCCCTTTTGACTGCTTAATTATTTCGTCATAACAACAGTTAATGTATGTGTAAGCGATGCAAAATTTTCCACTGTCGTGTACTTTTGCCATAACAACGGAAAATAAAGCTTATCAAAGGCTAATCAAAGCAGAGTCACCAGCTTAATGCCCTAAAAAATAAATAAATAAACTGAAACAAGCAATAAGCGAGAGGGAGAAACCGAGAGAGAGAGAGGAAGGAAGAGACGGAGAAAAACAACGAATGCATCCAGAGTGCAACTTGTTGCTGCAACACGCGCGCTTTGGCACAAAGGAATGCCATCCAACGGGTTTTAGAATGGCAAGGCAGAGAATGAGCGAGAGAACAGACTGCAATGGATTGTTGTTGTTGCCATAAAATAACCAACAAGTCATTTTGACCAAGTCGATAAAGCAGTGCTGCTGCGACAGACAGAGACAGGGCTAGCTAGCTAGCGAGCAATTCTATAAATAAACCCAAATGAAGAAGCTGCGCCTGCAACCTCTCATTGAAGTTGCAATTGTAGTTGTTTGTTGTTGTTGTTGTTGATGTTTGCTGGAGGAAGCTGGAGGCCAACGACCAAAATGAGGCAAAACAGATATAAACTGTACAAAACTAGCATTCCAAGAGCGGAAGATCGGGAGATAGATAGATAGATGCTCTCCCATAGAGCGCAGCTTGAAAGCGAGGCTTAGATTTGCTTTATTTTTCTCCGTGCAAGGCCGTTGGTAGGGAGAGGGAGATAGAGAGACTGAATTTCAAGGTCTGAGCGCGCGGTATTTTCTTTTCGCTGATGTGTAGGATTTGTTTTTATACCCTTAAGCTCAATTACTAGCACATAATGATCTTTAGAAAAGGAAGTAGTAGTATTTTCGGTATTTTCTTTTCGATTATGTGTAGGTTTTGTTTTTGTACCCTTAAGCTCAATTACTAGCACATAATGATCTTTAGAAAAGGAATTTTCGGTATTTTCTTTTTGATTATGTGTAGGTTTTGTTTTTGTACCCTAAAGCTCAATTACTAGCACATAATAATCTTTAGAAAAGGAAGTAGTAGTATCTCTGGAATCCCCAACAAAACGACTACGTGATTAGGGGTGGCATCGAACTTCTAAAGATGGGAAATCGGATTCCCCTGCTCAAACGAGGAGAAAAGCCATTAATTATCTATAAATAAACGACCACCAGGTGAGATTGCTCCCAATTTGGGGAATCCAGCCCCCGCACACATTTGAACACGATGTAAGGTATACCAAGTAAGTATAATACATCGAAAACCGTCATTTTATGCCAATTTCCTCTATAGTTTCACTGTTTCTGCTTCTGTTTCAGTTTCAATTTCATTAATTGGCCGCCGTAAACGAGAGCTAAATGACGTAACACGCGGGGACGCTTTGCTAAAACTCATTTGAATATGCTACCAGGAAAAGAGAAAAAAAGTGGGGACCCCAAAAAAAAAAAAAACTAGAAAGAAGGGAGAGAAATAGGAACCTAAATAGAGACGATATTCTGGAATAGGAGGCAGCTGTGTCAGAAATGTGACCAGGGGGACGACGCGTCCAATGAAAAATCCACCCAGGTAAGCACAGAGACCCCGACGAGCCCCGAAATACGGAGGAGAACGAGAGCCTGCGAGGGGGGGGGCTACCCAGTACAGTGGTGGCCCTTGAAGGAACACCTCTTAGGAATTAACGGGTTGAATTTGAGTTATTCTTTAGCACTTTTTTAATAGGAGAGTACAAGCTAAATGGATATTGGAAAACGCTCTCCGACTTCCCTTATATCATGTCATCACTGTAATCCTGAGTCATAATCATTTCTGTTGCTTTCGGAGTTGGCTTTTTATGGTTGTGTGTGTGTGGTGTGTGTGCCTCTTTTTATTGTTATTATTGTTGCTCGGCTAGCAAAAGTTTATTGCCCTCTTGGAGCTCTTGGAGCGGCATTATACTATATAGTATATCCTATGGACTTGGCTTTGGCGACATATTGACTGCACGCAAAGGATTTTGAATACAACTGTTGGGCGCGCACAGAGAGACACTGTAGTTACACTGTGTGTGTGTGTGTGTGTGTCTGTGCGTGTGCAATAAAAACCAAAAACAAATAAGAAAGCTACAGTCGACTGTGCTCGACTGTGAAATACCCGGTACCTAAACGTTTGTGCTTCGCACTAAAAGGCAATTTAAAATTGTACATACATTATAATAGTCTACTTCGATACTTCTTAAAATAAATCGCCTCTCGAATTAGCTCCCGACCTTAACAATTTAATGTCATACTTAAATATGAATGATGCATTTTATAGGAACACATAAAAACCCGCTCGATCGGCGTAAAAAAATGAATTATGTTATTTTTTGTCATTTCTTGCTATATTCTTTTGTCATTTCTTCTGCAGCTGGCGCCATTATATCGCACGGCCAAGGCTCGAATGCGCCACCTGTCGGCTATAGCTTGCAACAGCAGTGCCTTAGGGCGGTGTGTTAAAATTCTAACCTTATTGCTAATATCTCCCATGTTTATCTTCCGATTTTACTGAAATTTTCAGGAAACGTCCGCTCTATTTTATTCATTTATTGTATCTATTAACTTTTACCCGAAAAAAACGAGTATAGCTTATTTAACGTTTTTTATGATTTTTGAGGGCGCAAGTGGGCGTGGCCAAATTTTAAAATAAACTTGATCTGCGTGCAACAGATTTCAATGTTGTCACCAAATTTGGTAACTCTAGCTCTTATAGTCTCTGAGATCTGTTGTTTCACACGGACGGACAGAGGTTGGCACTAACCCATAATACCCTTGTACCCTATGGGTACCGGGTATAACAAGAGCAAAAACATTGCGAGTCCTCGCACATCTCTTATTGCTGGCGGGCGGACGGCTCCTGCTCTCGTTTCTTCCTGCCCGACTTCCTGGCGCTATTTAATTTCGGCCATAAAGCGTCAGGCGGCCGCCCCAGCACACAACACACACAGCCCGCCAAATGTCCTTGGCACGTGCAGGAACCACCTAGCCCGGAGCCCACTCCCCCGCAACAGCTGGTGCAGCCATAAAAAAAAAACAGCAACAAGAAACAAGGAAAGCAAGGTGCAAAAAGCTGGAAATTATGATTCGGCCCGGGGGAAAAGGTGGAAAGCAAAGGATTCCCGCCACAGGATTGGGTTGAATGACCCAATTTCACCGTTCAATATCGTATTACGGGGCTCGGAGTAAAAATTAAGGAAAAAAATAAATAAATAAAAATAAAAAGAACCCCCCTGGAGGAGCGGCTGCCTATTTCAGTTGAATACCCTCTCGGCCTCGGCCTCAGCCTCAGCCAGCTGCGACTGCGCAGCAGCAGCTGCTGTCCAAAAATAAATGTGTAATTAAAAATAACACGATGGCAAAAGAGCGTATAAACGCACAAGACGAGGGCAGGGCACAAAGGTAAATATGCCAAGAAAATACCAGACACCGCCGCCGCGCTCATCAACCCCCATAAGGAAAGAGTCTGCAACTGGATCGAAAAACTGAAGCTGAGAAACTGGCAACCTGGGAACTGAGAACTGAGAACTGAAGAGTGAGAAACGAGTTCGAGAGTTCAGTGGCCGACAAAAAAAAAAAAAAGGGGGGGCGGGGTCCCAATGTACTTCGAAAATGTTTAAAAAACCATTAGCACAGAGAAATACATGGAAATAAACGAATTTTAATTAATACCAAATACTTAATGAAAATACTAAAAATCCTCGTGAGAATCTTTCTGTATTCTCCAAAGATCTTACTGTTATTCAAAATATCTCCACAAAGCAGTCTCCACTGTTGTCCTCGTGAGAATCTTTTTGTATTCTGTATTCTGTTATTCAAAATATCTCCACAAATCAGTCTGGTTAACTGTTATTCAAAATATCTCCACAAAGCAGTCTCCACTGTTGTCCCCACTCAACAAGTTGCAACCGAATCGCGCGCTGCGTGGGTGCAAAAGCAGCAGCAGCAACAACAATCATAATAACTGTGTATCTGTCTATATCTGGCCATCCCACTCTACCATGAAGCAGCCTCCGTATTATTTTCTGTGTGCGCGAGCAATTCCAGGAAATCAACAGCTGCTGCTACTGCTGATGCTCACCCCATCTCTTTCTTAAGCCACAGACGACTGCGCGCAGGATTATCTGCAGCGACTGCGTCGGCAACATCGACAGAGCACGTGTTGGCTAAGAAAAATCTTTCCATTGCGTGGAATATCCAGGTAAGCACTTTTCATTGTTACTATTGTTGCCAAAGATGATGAAATAGCTTGCGCAGGCAATGGGTGAAAAGCCTAAAACCCCAATTTCGAATTTCGTATGGCGTCAAATAGACGCCGCTGCCGCGCGCTGTCGTCATTGAAAATGGTAGGCAACAACAACACAGCAATAGCAACAATAATAAAAACAAAAACATAGCCAAAGTGCGTGAGCAGTGGAAGGGAGACGGGGCGCAAAAGGAAAATGAAAACTGCTGCGTTCATCGTGAGTTTGCTTGCGAGTGTGAGTGAGCACGCCAGTGGGAGGTGGAGGTGCCTGTGCGTGTGGGAGTGGGGGTGCGTGGCAGTCAGACAATTGTTGCTTGCTGCAAAACTCACTCGTTTCGGCGCGTTGACCTTCAAACTAACATAACATCTCAATTGCAAAAAAATAACAGTTTGCCCGTATTTAGTGCAGCAGCAACAGCAACAACATCGATTCAAAGTCAAAAGTGCAAACTAATTTCGTGTATATTCAAATTGTTTATCAATTTTCGCAGAGGAAAAGAGACGGCGAGAGGCTCTCGTAGGGGAAAACTTTTTACGACCTGAGTGCTCGCGTGTGTGTTTGTGCGTTGTTTGTGCTTCTCTATTTTTATACAACAACTTGACTTTGTTATTATTGCGATTCGTTTTAAATGCAATTAAAGTGGGTAGCGCGCAGCAGTGGCAATAACATCATCGTTCTTAACAGCGCTCTGTTAAATGCGAAGCTCTGTTGCTGCGCTGCCGCTGCCGCTGCTCTGCTCATCAAGTGAGCTTAGGCTGTGCAAGCAGCAAGTGCATTCTGATAGCCACGCGCCGTTATTTCTCCCTCCCCACTGCCACTCTGTTTTGCTTTGCTTTGCTTTGGCTTTGCTGTGCGTGTTTTTGCTGGCGTTTGCATTTATGCGACACGTGCCGTTATGGTTTCGCTCTATCTTGCTTGCTCTTGCCTTCCTTCCCTCTCGCATATTGATTTGCCCTGCTGTTATATTTTTTTTTGTTGCTGCCTTTCTGCTGCTGTGGCAAAATCATTGCCATACTTCCACCCCCCCGCCCCCGCGGCGGCAGCAGCAGCAGCAGGCAGTGAAAATCTTTAAGCAAATTGGCTTAGCACAAATAAACAACAAGGTAGAAAAATAAGTCGGCGTCGTCGCCGTATTTAACCTCTAGAAACAATGAAACTAGAAATCTAGTTGGTAAAAACAACAGCTAACAGCTGCTTTTTGGCTCACTATTTGCCGTTAATTGAAATTGCAATACAAAACAGCTGATCTCAGGTGCGAGCGAGATAGTCAGCAGGCACAGGAAGGAACTTTTTTTTCGACTTTAATCGATAAACAACAGGCAAAACACAAAAGCCAAATAAAACAAAAGCATAATAGGAATACAGAAATAAATACTAAAAAAAAAAAAAAAAAAAAAAAAAAAACGCTACGTTGTTATCAAACTTGATACTGATAACAAAACTAACAGCTAGCTCGCCATTATCCGGCATTTTGCGTTGGCGTCTCCTCCTGATGAAATGTTACCAATAACAACAACGAACATAAGCGTCACGTGAGCGTCCCCTGATTTGTTGTTGCCAACAGCAGAGGGTCCGCGACACACTTGTCGCCTGCCAGCTGGCTTACACAGTGCTGATAAGGCGCTCTCTGGCTGGTGGTGCACCCCACAAGAGAGTACAAAGCGATGTGAGATTTGTTATTGCAGAGCGTATTATAATTTTGACCAGATGTTTGCAAAACGCAGTGAAGGAGGCATCTCCGACCCCATAAAGTATATATATTCTTGATCAGCATCACCAGCAGAGTCGATCTAGCCATGTCCGTCTGTCCGTCTGTCCGTCTGTCGGTTTCTACGCGAACTAGTCTCTCAGTTTTTGAGCTATCGATCTGAAATTTTTAGCATAGTCTTATTTCTTTAGCACGCAGTATATATGTCGGAACGACCGAAATCGGACTTCTATATCCTATAGCTGCCATAGGAAAGATGGCGAAATTAATGTAAAAAAAATTTTAACTTCTCTGCTTTTCAACGTATATCTATAAATTTTTAGATATATCAGTTTTTTATGCTTCTAGAATTACGTTTTTAATTTCATTAAGATCGGACCACTATATCATATAGCTGCCATAGAAGCGATCGGTTGATTTATATGAAAATGTAAAATTCTACATGTAAAATGTAAAACTTACGACTTTCAATGATCCAATTGCAGACTGCAAGGGTATACCAACTTCGGTTTACCGAAGTTACCTTTCTTTCCCGTTTTTCTCTTATTTTCTTCCTTTTCTTAACTAGTTTTCTAGTTTCCGAGTAGTTCTAATCGTTTAATCTTCCCCATTAATTGCCCTTTGATCACCTTTTCGACTGGCTGTAGCCTAGCCCACTGCTGGCCTATGCCAACAATCACAGCGGCGGCACAGCACCCCCTTGTGTGCTTTCTGGGCACTTGGCGATAGAGAATCTGTTTTTGCGAGCGAGGAGGAGATGCAAGTGTGTTAATTTCGCACATAATCGCACATAGACGAGCAGGTGACAGGCAGCAGCTACTAGTACGGCCGGCGACAATAGCTAGACAACACAAGAAAACATACACACACACACACGCGCGCACACCTACAATCGCCGACAAGCGGCGTCTACGTGGCGACCGCATTCTCGCGCTGGCGCCGACCAGAGGCCATACGAATGCCGTGCAAATGCTGTGGGCGGCAGCGGCGGCGGAACACTGAGCGAAAGTGAATGCCCACCCATTACCTAGGGTATCTAGCGGTAACTGGTTACCAGTACTGAGTACTTACTTGCATACTCGCGGCGCGAGTGGATGTCCACTGCCAGGTAAACCATGCTAAAGCTGCCCTCGCCGATGTAACGGCCAAAGATGAAGTCGTTTGGTGACCTTCTGGGCGCTGGATTCTGTGGCTGTTGTTGTTGCTGCTGCTGTTGTTGCTGTTGTTGTTGCTGCTGCTGTTGTTGCTGCTGCTGCTGCTGCTGCTGCTGTTGCTGCTGATTAAGCTGCTCCACCTGCTGCTTAAAGGCCTTCTGCATGGTCAGTAGATCCTTCATGCCATACTGGTACTGCTGCAGACAGCACAACTTGCTGCACTGCGGCGTCGTGGACACCGACGAACTGTTGCTGGCAACCGCTGCCGCCAGTGGCGAAGTGTGGCCTGCGAAGAGAGAAGAGAAAGAGAGCAAGGGCGTCAGTAGTGTTGGGGAGTCGGAATCGGAATCGGAATTGGTATCGGAATCACAGCAGCAGCGGCAGGCAACATGTTGCCAAGTGCCCAAGTCTCTATTGTCTCTATTCATGCCAATTTCAATGGAGGGGCTTCCTTTGCCGGATAGTGCTTTGTGCTTTGACCGAATGTCCAACAGGTGCAAGATCAACGTTTGATAACTACACCCAAAAAAAAATCATCATAGAACCTATACGACTGTTACATGAATTCTATACTCTTGAGTATGAAAAATTTCTTAATAAGATGCTTATTAATTTGATACTACGAAAGTATACATTTTATACTCATCTGCACCAATATTTCATAATAATCACTAACGCGACAAACAGAAAAGCACTAAATTCCAGCTAACGCGATTTGTTATCGAATTTTCGATGTAGGTTCGTATAAAAATAATACTCGAAAATACACAATTAAATCTTTGGAGTATAAAAATTATACTTTGTAGTATATATTTGACATTTTTAAGTATAAAATTTATACTAAACTCGTTATTCTGCTTGAGTATATTTTTAAGACAACGCGTAGAAAGGTTAAACTCTTGTTTTTTTTTTTGGGTGTACTCCAAGTTAATTAAATTTATTTATGTGAAAGGACTCTGCGAAATGAGTTAATCAAAGGAAAATCCTTTTTAAAAAGGCTATTTTTTAGGATGCTGGCAACATCCCAAACATTTCTAACATAATCTGCAGTATTAACTTTAGTTACTCACCATTTGTCAGATACTTGTTGCTGCTGCCGTAGCGACTGTTATTGTTGTTCTCGGCGGGCGCCGATACCGCTCCACAGCCGCAGGTGTGATGTCGCTGCTGCTGCTGGTCATGCAGACGCGCTGCCGCCGCAGCCGTGGACGCCATTACGAAATCCTTTAGATCCCGGAAGTTGGACTCGTTCAAGGACACTGGCGCTGAGGCTTTCTCCTTGGCCATAGCCGGCATTGTTGCCGCTGTCGCCGCTGTTGCTGTTGAGGCAGCAATGTTGAACGGTTGCTGTTGCTGCTGCTGCTGCTGCAGCTCAATGCTGTTGCTGGTGCTGTAGCCGCTGCTGCTGCTGCTGTCAGTGCAGTCTGTGCTTGTGGCGCTGCTGCTCGAGGCTGCTGCAACCGATACTGAGACAACGGCGGCCGCTGCAATGCTGCTGGCGCCGCTGGGCGATTGAAGGAGCTGCTGTTGCTGCTGCTGCTGCTGGGTACCGTTAATCTGGAAAAGATATAAATAAAGAAAGATATTGATTAGTAAAAGAGTGCAGACGGGAGACAGTTCATTGATTATTCGCACAATAAATTTGAAAACGATGTCCCACCAATTTGTTGATTATAATTGTTAATATTTTCGGTTAGGAATTCCAGTTTATGAGGATTATGGGCTGCACATGCTACGACTTTCTATATAATTTATTTATTTCAGAGAGCTGAGAAGAAAACAATGACAAAGTAAGATATACCAATTAAGAAGCACAAGCTAATTTATATTTTCAGCTGACAAATTAGGCAAAGCTTATCGATGGGGTGGTTTCCTAGAAGATCCTCCAATTAATTCAATTAATTTTCCATATTTTGATCTGATTTAAATACATGATGACTATATATTATATCTTGAACTCATTGCTCAGGGCCTGGCCTGGGCTTATATCGAGAAAGAGGAATTGAACACGCAATAAATTAAATTCTGCTGCGCAGCCGCAAAAGCCTACAAACAAAAATACAGACAAAAAACCAAAGCTGGTAAAGAAGGCCTCACAAAGCGGAACTCAAGAACAGGTCCACAAAAGGCACAAAAGTCTGCCCAGTGTCCAAGTCCGAGCCGCTCCACGCCGCGCCGCCATTGACGTCAAGTTCATTGCCGTGTTGTTGTTTTTCAGCATTACCTTTGGTGTGTGAGTGTGTGATTTTGGCGGGTTCAAGGACTTGAAGCATAAAAATATAATAAAGTTCATTGCCACCTGTTTACATTTCTATTAGAAGTTTATGCTGTTTTTGGACTTTGCCTTTGTTTTCGTTCGCGCGTTCGTGCTGCTCTTTGTTGACCAGTTTTTCATTAAGCGAAACCAATTTCTGTGGCGTGATTTCTCAAGGAATTGAAGCCCTTAGCCTTTGCTATTCAAATAGTTTGCTAAAATCCAATCAAAGTCGGCCTGGGCTTGCAAAAACCATCTGATAAACCAAATATGCTACATCGTTCAGTGATTATTAATTATGCAACAACACAACCAACGGACTGCACCATAAAACTAACCAAACAAACGAACAAAAATTTGAATAAAAATCAAAAAGCCATAAAAACAAGGTGAGCAAATGCGTCAATGAAAGTTTCAGCTGCTGGCTGGCGGGCGAAGCTAAATTTAGAGCAACAAAGAGCCAAAGATTAAGATACGAAATGGAACCAGACTTGAGATATCTATGGATGATAGCTCTAGTGTATAGGGAGGGACCTGACCTGGGAACAGAAAGCAAAGCAAGGCAAAGCAAAAGCAGACAGCAGTTCGATCCACTTTAATGGATCGTGTGTGTAGGGGAAGGCCCCAAGGGCCTGGCCTGGCCTGGCCCTAAAACAGGTGTATTATCTGGGCACTCGTCAATGGAAATAGTCGTTGATTGTTGGGTCCGCCGATGTGCGTCACACACATTGGAATGCGGTTGGTTTACTTTTCAGACCGAGACCCCAATGGAAATCAGAGAAATATCGGGGCGCCGCGCCGAGAGATTCAGAGATTCGGATTGGGGTTCCAAGAGAGCGGAGAGAAGTCAGTCCCTCTCTATGTTAAGACATGACCTCAGAGCTATCCGCCGTGATACACCCACGAGTCCAATCTAAACAAAATAAACATAAAATTCTCCAATATTTGAACTCTGCCGCTTTAACGCACCACAGAGAATAAAAAAAAAAAAACCAAGCAAAGTGGCCAACCTACTTTTTTGAAATTTTTGCCTCTTTTTCTTTTTAAGTTTTGTTTTTGTTTTTGGCGACTGCGAGGCTAATTAAGCCGACGATCTGCGTCAGCGTCTGAAACTGGTCAACCCATTGGTGAATGGCAAGAAGCAAGCACACAGAAGCAGAAGCAGAGAATAAAACAGGAAATACCCAAAATTCCGAAATTGTATTGTGTTGTTTCCATTACATTGGTTGGGTTTTGGGCTTAAACCAGATCTCGACGTCAGAGAGACAGACCATCACCGGCAGCAGACCACCTCATTTGCATCAAGACGAATATTATAATAATAGCGAGGAGGCGATATCAAGAGGATCCATAAAAATGTCGTGGAAAAATTTGTCGGGGGAGAATATCATCGAGAAAGTTTCCCCCTTAGCTAAAAAAAAAAAAAGAGTGGTGGGCGTGGAAAAACCAGATGACACCAGGTCCGAGAGTCCGATCTGATGATACAAATCCTATATATGCATCATATGTGGGGGATGGGATATATGTAACCGATCTATAAACATAGCGAACCGCCTAATGTCTCCTCCCTGTGTCGGTGTCGTCGGTTCGTCGTCGTCTGCGGCGTCTAGACAAAAATGACATTTAAATTAATCTATTTTATTGCCAGGCCAACGCCGTTGGACGTTCTGTTCTGCTGCCAGCCAGCCATGCTAGCAGCACCACCGATCCTCGCTCTGTCCCCCAGAACACACCGAACGAACACCTCTCTGTGTTCAATTTATATTTATAAATAAGATTTTCGTCTACAGAATGCAGCCAATTGAAAGCAAAAATGCACCCCAACGAGGCGGCAGCGTCGGCGGCGGGGCATTTGATTAGAAATAGCAAGAGGCGGCGTCTCTATATCTATCTGAATACCCCAAGGTGTATGTTATGGCTGTGGCCAAACGCTTATTGCGAAAGGAAAAACAAAAAGCGTACACGCTAAATATACACACAATGTTTTTATAATTTTGGCACAACATTAAAATTGAAAATCGCTAAGCGAGGCCGGCCACACACAGCAGATCCATAAAATCGAAAAGGTAAAACTATCATTAGCATTTTTCGGTTTGTTTGTTGAATTGCAAAAACGAGCCCCTCAAAAAGGCGGTCAGCAGAAAAAAACTGATGAGCTATTTAATAATTTAAATTGAATTATCTTTTTAGCTTCTTTAACACTAAGATAACTTCTTTGGGGAAGATAGTATATTATCTAGCTTAAGTTCTTGAGGTAATTAATAATTCAATTCATTTATTCAGGCTTAGATCCCCGGTCCCCATGTGTATGTTTTGTTTTTCTAATACTTAGCGCGTGGTATTTAATAATTTAAATTGAATTATCTTTTTAGCTTCTTTAACACTAAGATAACTTCTTTGGGGAAGATAGTATATTATCTAGCTTAAGTTCTTGAGGTAATTAATAATTAAATTCATTTATTCAGGGTCCCCATGTGTATGTTTTGTTTTTCTGATACTTAGCGCGTGGTATTTGACCCCGGTGATGTGTAGATTTTGTTTTTGCACTACTGCGATCGCGGTATTTCTCCCGAAAAACTTCAAACTCTTTCTAAATTAATAAGAGATACCAACTAACAATGATAGTGCAAATCTAAGATATAAAATATCATACGACTTTTTTTTTTTTTTTTTACGCATAAAAGTAATAAAAATTCGCGGAAATTTTTCAGCCTTTGTTATTCCGCTTCCCCCTTTTTCCCTGCTCCATGTTCTTGGCCTCGTATATTTGATTTTTATGGGACAGCGCGGATCAGGCAATAATAGATAGATTTTTTTTGGGAAGCCCAAGCGACGACATGTTTTGCATAATTCAGAGCGTTTTCCTGGCCTGGTAAAAACCCACAATTCTCCCCAGACACAATACCTGCTGCATTGGAATCATCGTCGGCACTCCGTCCATATTTTTAGACCAAAATTGTAAATGTGTGCAGGAATTTTGGAACAGAAAATTTTGAACTTTGTGGGGCGACGGGCGGATTTCCTCGATTTTTTTTTCCCAGCGCCGCCTTTGTGTCATCGAAAGCGAGGCCTGCTGCTTTCCGCTTTTCTTGCGAGGCAAATTATAGTGAAATGCGCTTATGAATGAAAATGCACACGGAGGCAGAGAGAGAGAGAGAGAAAGAGAGAGAGCGCGACCAAAACAAGAATGCAAATGCAATTCTCTCTCTCTCTCTCCACCCACTCTGAGCAGTCGCTCTCTCCCACTCACACTTACGTTGTTTCTGCGCCAACTATTACAAAACTCGGCTCTCCTCTCTCTCAAAACTCAACTCTCCTGGCTGCGTAGAATGCGAGCGAGAGAGCGAGATGGCCGCTCTCTGTTTGTGTATGTTGTAATTGCGATTCGGGTACAAATTCCAATGGGCACACGCAGGAAGAAGAAGAGGAAGCACCAGCATACACACCGACAAGAATATGTCTCTGTCTCCAATAAAGCGCGCGTATTTTTTTTTTTTCGGCTCTGCGCGTGTCACTGTGTATGTGTGTGTGGGGCTTTTAATTTTATTTATTTGCTCGCTTTGATTTTTCACACTCTCGTTTTGGTTGTTTCTTTTTTGTTTTATTTCTTTTGCACAAATAAATTTCAAGTAATAATCTCACGTAGTATATGTTTGTTGAAACAAAACACACAAAATTCGCCAGGAAGCAACAACAATAACAACGATAACAATAATAACGGCGACGACGACGACGATAATTCCGACGCAGTAGGAAAATTTTATAAGAACGAGACGAGACGAGACGAGGCTCTGTTGGTATGTGTGAGTGTCTGTGCTTTGATAGGAACTCTTCTTTTTTTTTGCAAACGGTACTTCTTGTATGTTGTATATTTCGTAACTTTAATTATTTTAACATTAATTTGACTAATGAAAACAATCGGTTGAAGTGAACACAACACGGAGGAGGAGGAGGAGAACAACGACGAACGAACACACACGTTACAAGTTACAAGTTACGAGGAGAGAGAGAGAACGAACTACTAGCTCGTATTTTGATTTAATTTTTTATGTAATTTGTTTGGCCTTTTGTGGAGTATTATTTAATCGCACGAACTTGGGGCGTGTATGTGTATATGTATATGTATATCAATGCCAGCGGGTTTGTGTGTGCGTGAATCGAGCGCCGCCGCGTGCACGAAACGTCCGGTTTGAAAGCACACACAGAATATGTGTGTAGGCCTTTTTTCCAACACCGCGGATGATATTTTTCCGCGACACAACCAACCGCCTTCGTTGAAATTTTGGGATTTATCGGCCGACTTGGGTTCGGACTGTCGTTACTTGTATTTATAGGCAACGCTCTCTTTTCCTCTTCGGGTGTTCGTTTCGCTCTCAAAATGCGGCGTCGGTTTGTTGCTCGGCTTTTCGCTCTCTCTCTCTCTCTCTCTCTTTCGCTGTTAATGCTCGCCAATGTTAATAGTAGTTCTGAACCATATTTGCAGACACAAATTAAAGTGAATAAGTTACTGGGCTGAAATTATAATGACATGAACTCATAATGATAGACCCAAGAAGTATTACAGAATCAATCACGAATTAAAGTTTTGTTCACCTTCTTTTTAGTTAACAGCTTGGTTTCCTCCGATTAACAGTGACGGGCCGTAACAGCGATGACAAATGATGCCAGCAGCCGCAGAGAGAGAGCACCAGGCGGCAGCCGAATGGAGCCGAGCGCCACACGAAGAGAGCGGCCACCGAGGGTGAGTCTGGTTTCGCGGCTTGAGAGCGCCAAGTTAAATGGGGCCAAAGCAGCGCAGTCGCGTCGCCGCTGGCGTCGCAATTTTTTACAAGGCGAACAAGTTGCGCGCCACTTTTCAGTTGGCAGAGAGAGAGAGAGAGTAATTGTTGCACTGTAATTGTTTGCCAGCGACTTTTTATAAATAAACAATGTCCAAGGCAAAACTAGTTCCAATCCACAAAATGAACACAAGATCCCAATGAAGAGCAAAGAGCGCAGCAACTTCGTGCGCTCTTTTGCCTGAAAAGAGCGAGAGCGACCGCATTCCTAACTGTAAACAAGCAAGAAGCAGAGCAAAAGCAGGGGAGAGAGAGGAAGGGGCCCAAGAATGCGGCGCTGCTGGAAAAACTCGTTTTTCCCGCTGGAAAATGTGGACAAAAAAGAATTTCAGGAATTTTCGCGCCCCTAAGAGCGACAGAGAGCGAGGGAGGGAGCGTCGTGTAAAAATAAACAACAAGCGAAGCGAAGGGGAAGCGGGCGGAGGGAAAAGGAATACACACAACAAAACGAGGAAGTGGAAGAAACGGCAGCAAAACAGAGCGGACAAAACAAAATGCGTGAAAAGCGAACGGGGGGCAAGGAAAACCGAATTGGAACAGAGAAAGAGAGAGAGAAACGGCGACGGCGACTTCAAATGTAAATAAATATTATAAAATACATGAGTGTGTGTGTCGGTGTGTGTAACAACAGTAATAATAATAACAACAAAACTGAGCAACAGACGACATGCAAGTGAAAGGCGTCTGCGTTTTTTCCTTCTCCTTCGTCTTCTCCGCTTCTTCTTGTGTTTTGTTTGCAAAAAGTGGTCAAGAGGTAGATGGGAAGAAGACAACGGACAGAGGAAGGAAGGAAGGAAGAAAATAAGCGGCAGGAGCGAAGAGGGGAGGATAACAACTTCACATTTCGCTGATTACGTTTTGCGCGCTACGCCGAAGAGAAAATTAAATAAATAAATGATTTATTATTGCCCGAGCTCCTCTGCTAATAATAAAAAACAGCGAATAAAAAAAAACTACAGAAAACGAGAAGAAATAACAAAGAAAACACTAAAGCAAAGTTTTCCCTACTTTATTATTATTTTTAGCGTTTTTTTTTTGTGTTTGTTTTCTTCTCGAGGCAACGAATTCCAGTTGTTAAATAAATATAAATAAATTCGGTTTACTGCGCTTACAAGTGATAATATTTTACATTTCAGTTTATTTTTACGGTCAGCTTTAAATTAAAATATATAAATATAATCATTCTCCTTTTTAAATCGATTTTAAAGCGAGTATTTTTTTATTTACTGATTATTTTACGACTTTGATCTTTGATTTTTGGTGTATGAATTTTTTATGAACATATAAACTGGCAATGGAAAGTTTTTTATACTGAACTGTATAAAAATAGAAGCCTTAAGTATTTTATTAATATAAAGCTGTTTTATAGCGAAAACAATATTTATTGTATTTATTTTTCAAAACTGTTCAGTATAAAAACAAACTAGATTGCATTCCTAAAAATGTAAAGAAAACAATATCCCAAAATTATGGAATAGAATGGAAACCTAATCATTTCACAATAAACTTGAAAAAAGGGAATAATTTTTAGGAACAGCTAGAATTCTGATTTCGAACTTCATAATTTGCTTATTTTCAGTTGGAATCGCAAAATTATGATTATTATTCAAAACAAAAAATATTAATAAGTATTTGCTATCAGTTTCTTTTAGTTTTTTTTTTAATTTCTCCTATACAATTGCAATTAATTGTTTGTTTTTTTTTTTAGGTTATTTATTTTGTGTAAAATGAATCAGTTATCCATTGCTTTAACTTTAGAATTATTCAGTTTTCAGGTTTCCAAGCAATAGTTTGCTTTTACTGTCAATTGTTGCCTTGTAATATTTTAGTTTTCAGCTTTTAGTTGCTTGTATTTGTTGGGTTAATAATATTTACCTTGATGGACTTCAGTCTGCGCACAACAAAGTTGTTGAATTTATTGGACCAGCTTTTGCATTTCATGGGTAGGCCGGAAAAGTCTCCTCCCGAAGAAGAAGGAGACGGCTTTGGAGGAGATGGCGAAAGGCAACGGTAAAAACACGGATTGCTTCACTCTTCACTCATAATTTCGCATCAGTAATTATCTCTTTTTCAACTGTTTTTATTCACTTGTGGTTTCACTTCAGCGACAATTGTTTTATGTTTTTATGTATTTTGTTTTTGCCTTTTAATTGTAATTGCAGTGCGTACGCACACGCACACACGCGAGCGCAGAACGTAAACACGGTTAGAAAAAAAAACAAACACGAAACGAAGACTGCTGCTGCTCGCTTTTCCTTTTGGCGCGCGCTGAAAGCCAGACGAAGGAAAACCCTGTTAGTGTTGTGTGTTTTTGGTTTGCCTCGACTGGTTGCGACTTGTCGATTTCTGTCGTCCGTTCTTCCAACCGAACCGAGCGAAGTTTGAAATTCAACTGACTTCGTTTGTTTGAATTTCAGCGTTCGACACTGAAATGGCCCGAGTGGCCGTCGGAACGGTGGAGCGGCGGAACGGCGCGGAATGGAACTGGGAACGACTGGGACTGGGCGCTCAGGGTGGGCCATTCGCGCCAAAAATTCAAGCTGTTCACTTCGCTGGCAGGGATTGGGTGTTGTAATTTTATTTTATGTTATTTTTATTAGTGTTTGTAAGTATTTAAGGCAAGTAAAGGTTAACAAAAATGTATTTTTAACTAACTTTAAAGATAATATCCTTACAATAATTATTATAATAAATATTTCTTTATTTTTGCTTGAAAACATTAAATGTTCTAGAAATCGTTCATAATTGTAAGCACTTTGCACTTCAATTTCAATGATTTTCTCGCCGAAAACAGTTACAAATGCAAAATGCAAAGTTCGAAAATGCAAAACTGCGGAAAATGCAAAAATTCGCACTTCGAATTTGCGATTTGCAAGTCATGGTTCCCGTTATTGCCGCGAATTGGCAAACGATTTGCGTTTTCGTATTTGCTTGCGTTTTCTCCTACTCCTCCTTCTCCTCTGCCGCCCATCAATTATTTATGAGCAACTTGTGACGCACTTGTTTTCAATTTCTTCGACCTGCAGTGCGTTTTTCTTGTTTTGCTCTTTTGAAGATCTTTCTGCGGGAACAACAACAACAACAGCGGTGAGTCAGTGGCCCGCCCCCTCCCCTTACAATAAAACAGAGTTCTTCGCGAAGTTTCGTGTTTGAAACCTCTAACGGTTTGTTTGTGTCTCCTCTGCGCCGCTATCTGCCTCTCTTTCTCTGTCCCCCCCAATTATGTGCATTTGCTGGAATTTGAACTATTTGGAACTGCCACCGCCGCCCCCTGCGCTCTCTTTCTCTACCCAACGATCGCGTTCGTTGATCCGCGCTCTTAAGTTCAACCCCGCGGAATGCCTTCCACAATTGCAGTCCACAATTCATTGCGATCGCTTAGTTCCACGTCTTCCCAAACGTTCCCTGTTTTGGTTTCACTACGTTCGCGCGCCTTTTTCGCTTGCATGTATGGGAGTGTGTGTGTGAGTGCGAGTGAGTGAGTGGAAATTCACTTGTCTGTCGTCGCCGCCGTCGTCTGCTGCTCTCGTTCTCGTTTTTACGTTTTTACTACGAAACCCAAGCCGCGCGCCTATGCTCGGCGGCTGCGAGAGCGAGACGCAGCGAAAACAAAACAAAATTGAGGGGTGGGGTAGCGAAGAGGAGGACGGTGAGGACTGCAGTCTCTGCTGCTGCTCCTCTGCCAGCGTCGACTGCGCTGCTGACGCTGTTTCGTCATCGAGTTTTTCCCCTTGTCGCTGTTGTTTTCCTCCCTCTCTATATCTTTCTCTTTCTCTTGCTGATGCTTCTTCAATGTTTTGGCTTGCAATTTTCCGAGTGGAGTTTTTTTTTGTATTTGTTCTTGTTGCTGTTTAGGTTTTTCCGAAATTTCCTTCTTTTAGTTACTTTATTTTTTGTAGGAAATGCATTTTCAGGCATTTAAAGTAGAACATTTGTATAAATTTATTATAATTTTATTTATTAGTTTAAGGCATTTTGTATTAAAGAGCTTTTTAATTTTTCTTGGGAAAATGTTAAAGCAATAATTAAAGAGATTAAAAAGACATTGTTATTAATCTTTTAAAATAATTAAAATGTACTTTGTTTATACATATGTATGTATATTTTAATAAATTTCTTTATAATTTTTTATAATCTGAAAATTATCTTATACATACTTGATTTGTTATTGTTATTATTCATAATTTTTTGTTTAGTGTTTTGTAGAGTTTCTTTGTATATTATATTATTTTATTATTTTATTATATATTTTATTATTTTATTATTTTATTATTTTATTATTTTATTATTTTATTATTTTATTATTTTATTATTTTATTATTTTATTATTTTATTATTTTATTATTTTATTATTTTATTATTTTATTATTTTATTATTTTATTATTTTATTATTTTATTATTTTATTATTTTATTATTTTATTATTTTATTATTTTATTATTTTATTATTTTATTATTTTATTATTTTATTATTTTATTATTTTATTATTTTATTATTTTATTATTTTATTATTTTATTATTTTATTATTTTATTATTTTATTATTTTATTATTTTATTATTTTATTATTTTATTATTTTATTATTTTATTATTTTATTATTTTATTATTTTATTATTTTATTATTTTATTATTTTATTATTTTATTATTTTATTATTATTTTATTATTTTATTATTTTATTATTTAATTATTTTATTATTTAATTATTTAATTATTTAATTATTTAATTATTTTATTATTTTATTATTTTATTATTTTATTAATTTATTATTTTATTAATTTATTATTTTATTATTTTATTATTTTATTATTTTATTATTTTATTTTATTATTTTATTATTTTGTTATTTTGTTATTTTATTATTTATTTTAATACTTAATCTCTTGCCAAATATTCAATATATTTTGTCGTAGTTTAAATACAGTATCTTTTCTGAAATCTATTATCTTTCATCCTCTATGTTGCGAAAATAGTTAGTTATCTCACTAAAGATAAGATAAACAGCTACTTCAGCGGCCAAAAATACCTAAATTGCGATTAAAAATCAAATTGGATGGTTTTAAATAAAAGTCAATGAGACTGTGACGGAGCAACCTTGATAGTATTATTTTTGGCAAAACTTGAAGGGGGTCTGTAGAGGGTAAGTATTAGTGGCAAAATTTTGTATAGGTATTAAAGTTAAATAGAATCTACGTTTGATTTATTATTTAATACAATATATATAGTTGTATTATAGTTATAGGTTTA
Organism: Drosophila rufa; assembly: GCA_018153105.1. Classification (NCBI taxonomy): domain Eukaryota; kingdom Metazoa; phylum Arthropoda; class Insecta; order Diptera; family Drosophilidae; genus Drosophila; species Drosophila rufa. Next base: position 6,337,619 of record JAECXS010000085.1, read on the forward strand.
TTATCTGGCATAAGAAAGGGTTTTAAGACTATATATTAAAAGACAATGCTAACTCCCCTTTTTATACCAAATATTATAATCGAAAATATTTGTAATTACCTTACCTAAACACCTTCACCAGGCGAGTGGCCACGCCTACTAACGCCTACACAAATCAGCTTCCTTACTTGTTTTTATAGCTTGTTTACTTAACTCTTTTAACTGGTTCAACTTGTGGCCAACTTTGAGCTGCGAATTCTAAGAAGCTTTTTTAGCAAGCCGATCCTAAATCAATAATCAAAGTTAACTCCATTTTTTGTGTATATATTTTTTGCATAGTTTGTTTTACGAAGTTTTCGTTTTGTTTTTTGCCTCCCTGCTTTTAGCATTTTCTGGCTAATTCATTTGTTAATTTTGCCTTTTGCTTTTAGCCAAAGACAAAAAAAACAACAAAAAAGACATACATATTTTGGAAATTAGCATTTTTAATGGGCAGCCCGCTGGCATCAGAGGTTCGGCGAGACACAATGTCGCCTAAAAAACCGAATCGAGGGGGGATATGCCAATACAGCCGAGATATTTTCTGAATCTCCGCATTTGCATACTCATTATTTTTAATTTTTTGTTGTTGTTAAAGCTGCTGCTGCTGCCGCTGCTGCCTGCTGACCAAATAATACTTAGCATAAAAAATTAATTTCTCAAAAATCTCAACTCGATTTCTGTTTGATTTCTGTTTATGGATTTCCGTTTCGGTCTCTCCAGTGCTCAGTGTTAGTTTTGAGGCATTCCAGAGTCCGAATCATTAGCAAAGCAATACGAAGCCGCCCGGGGCCCCTTCCCTTGGAAATAGAGATTTACAAAGATCGAGAGATCTCAGTTTTCGGTTTTTCGGTGAGTCGCCCGTCGCTTTGTTCACCTGTTTCGGGCTGGTCTCGTTTAATTGCTGGGTTTCCCCCCTGGCAGGGCCCCCGAAGAGCCCCCTTTGAACCGGTTTCTACCCCCCCCTTGGCACTCATTTAGTTGTCACTAAGTCTGGCCATTAATAAAAGCCACTGAGACCTTTGGTATCCCAGAGTTACACATCAATGGACCCGACCACCGATCCGTCCTCAATTTGTTTAATTTATTAGCAAACTCTGGTCGCAGAGAAATATTTCATTTTAATCAACATAATTGAGAGGGAGGGGGCTTTGCATTTTTTACACTGCCAAGTAGCGTTAATATTTACCCCTTTAAGTATTATTCAGGCGCCGCCCTTTAAGGCATATCTCTTCTCATTGCGACCTCTGAATATTTATAGTTCCTTCGGGCCATTTGCATGGAATTTGCTTTAGGCCAGGAGTGGCAGAGGAAGCCAGAAAGGTCATGGCTCGAAAGGGCTATTAATGGCAGTTTAAGCATTTTAGGCTAATTTGAATTTTCCCCTAGTAATGTCTAAGAATATCTTAGCATAATTTTCACAGTAAATACCTTCTAATTTGTTTGCTTTTTGGAAACAGATTAATTTACCATGTTAAATTGTAATATTCCCTTAATTTCCCCTTGAAATTTCATTGATTTCTTTTCATCTATCCATGGACATGATAAATTAATATAGTTCTCTGTATTTCCCCCTTTGAATTTTCGATCAAATTCGATTTTAAATTAATGCACATGTCCCGGGCAACAGAAACAATTGAATTAAAAGCCATAATTGAATTAACACCCGCGCGCGCACACGACAAACAAATAAAATAAAAAGGAATAAAAAAGTAGAATAGGAAAGCCAGAAGGCAAATCAACGAGAGAGTTTCCGCCCCCAGCCCCGCCTCCTTTTCGCACGGTGTATGTAGATTGCGCATACGCCTCGTGCGGCGCCCAGGCGGCGTGAAACTGAAATTGGCGCCAAACGAATTTGCAATGGTCAATTAAAAACAACAAACAAAAAGGGGGAAAAAAAAAATGCAAAAACTAGGAGCAGGCGAAAACAGAACTTCACCCATAACGGCGTGTTAATAAATTCTAAACGCTTCGCCTTTTATTTTCGTAGGGAGAAGGCAGAAGGCAGGACCAGGTGACTGCAGCTTAAACAATAAATAATTTCTAGGTGGCGCCTCGGCGGCGATTGTCGTTCGGCATTTCAGCATTCGTTCCCACGCCCCCATTTCACGTGCAACACGACAAGTGCACCATATATTGGTTCCGGTACACACGGTACACACACACGGCACACACTCTGCCAGCCACGGGCGCTTATAAGTGGCTATTTTATGGCGACCGTGACAGTCGTGGGGTGTTTAAAGCTTCGCCACGATCGTCACAGTTAGACAGAAGTGTGGCTGAATTATCACCATATTTCCATATGCATTAGCTAAGCACGCGCAAAATAATTTAAGAGATTTTTCCTATATAGATAGAGATCATGGAGATCATCTTGAAGTTGCTTTCTATAAATTGTGGGTCCTAAAAAATTAAAGGTAAATATAACAACTTTTTAAAGTTCAATTTCGTACATGTAGAGATCATAGGGATTATTTTGATCATGCTTCAGATCTTAATTAAAGTTAAATTTGGAGATGTGATATTATAAAATTTTAATTTGATATTTTACAGGCTTAAAAATGTTATTTTTATGATTTTAATGGGTTTAAGTGGGTGTGGAACAATTTTAAAACAAACTTTATCTGTGTTTAACCCATAAGAATGTTTATATAAAATTTGATAGCTTTAGCTCTTGTAGTCTCTGAGATCTAGGGGTTTAAACGAACTAACGGACAAAAGGGCAGACGGACAACGGACAAACGGACAAGGCTAAGTCACATTTCCTAATTATGTGTTAAAGAAATGCCCCAACAATGAAACTTCTTTATGGAATAATTTATTACTAATAAATAAAGTCGCTTCCTAACTTCTCAATAATATAATTCCCCCTTGAAGGTCATTCCCAGTTCGGTGTTGACCTCCCCGTTGTAAGTACATATATTACCTCCTTCTAGTTTGTGCTTCCTCTTTGGTTTCTGTGTGTGTGTATAGTGTGGGTTTTTTGTTCCGACGGCCAAAGCGCAATTGATGATTGCATGAATATGTTTTCCAATTGCGTCGTAGCGAAAATGTTTGCTCGTCTCTGACAGAGCAACAGTGGCGTCGGCGGCCCAAGGGGCCTTCTTCTAGGTCTTTCTTTCGATGCTTTTGTGTTTTTATTATTTGTTTGCAGTCAGGGATGCAAAGTTAAGCAAACAAATTAAATAAATTAAAATATAAAGTAACGAAGTTGGGTAATTTATTATTAAAGGAGAAAAAGGTGATTTTTATGAACTTTTAATGACTTGATTGGGAAAATGATAAGCCCGAAAAAAATATAGGAATTGTTTAGGAAATTAAAAGGAATTATTAAAGAAAATAAACAAAAGTTAATTCCTTGAAGTAATATTATTTCTAAAAGAGGTTTTAATTTTTCGCCTTAATAATTCCCCAGAGAGAAAGCCCTTTCTGTTTCTGGGATCTACAAAAATATCTATTTTCCCCATTCTATATTTAGTTTTGGAATTAAGTGGGCTATTTTTCCCTTTTGTCTCTCTCGGGGCTCGGCCCACAACCTTTCTGCATCCCTGCTTTTCCGCTTGCATTCAGGCTGTGTGTGTGTCCAAGTTCAGCGCCAAAAGAGGAAAAAACGAGGCAACAAAAAATGCAAAAAGCAGACAACATGTGACCTTTGCGAGTGCGAGAGTGGGCGGCGAAAGGCGGTGGCATGTGCTTTTGCCTTTGCTTTTGCGCTGCGGAATGTTCTCGGCCTCAACTCTGACCTTTCCGCCCAATAGTGCATAGTGCGCTCTAGACTCACCTTTCTCATGCAGCCCCCGTGCCAGGTGACAGCCAGAGCCGCCGCAACTGAAATGGAAATTCACCGAAACTCGCGGATTTTTGGATTTAAATATTTGGAATATTTTAAGGGCTTAAATTTCGGTTTCGCTTTTCGAAGGTTCAAGTGCGAGCGGCCGCTGACCGATGACTGAGTTGCAGTTGAACCGCTGGCACCGCTTAAATAATACAGCTCCGCACCGCTGCACCGCGTTTCGAACTGAAACTGAAACCGAAACCGAAACAAATCCAGATGAAACTGCTGGCGAGGATTGGGAATACCGAGAACGATGGCGAGGGTTCCAGAGAAGCTGGAACTAATAATATGCGAAGCAACCACCACCCACTACGTGGGCGCCGGGCTAATGGTGCTTCGGCCTCGAGGGCCAGGCCGCGAGGAGGCGCCCACGCAACGGCGAACGTCAGGAGCCATGAGCTAGGAGAAGTCCTGTGGGATTTAAAATAGACAAATAAATTGAAACAAGTCATTTGCTTGATGAATAGCTGTCTGAGGGATGGATGGATGAAGAATGAACCACCAGGGACTCGAAATGAATAGTCCATTGCTTATCAAAGTTATTGTTTTTATATTTAATGAAAAGAAAATAACTAAGAAGTTTACTTTGGTTCTATTAATTAGATTTAAATATAAAAATAATTTTAACCAAGTAAATAGCTTAATAAGTTATTGTTCCTTGGAAGAATTAACTCTGAAGGAACACTTTTGAAATGAACTCGAAATGAATAGTATATTGTTCATCCAAATTAATGTTTTATTATTTTATAAAGGGAAAAGAAGTAGAATTGGTTTTATTAACCAGATTTTAATTTAAAAATAATTTTAAACGATAAAAAAACTTTATAAATATATTTTCCTTAGAAGGATGAACCCTAAATGAACATTATTGAAATGAACACGAAATGAATTGTATATTATTCATCCAAGTTATTGTTTTTATATTTTATGAAAGGCATTGGTTCTTTTAGAATATTTTAATAATAAAATAATAATTTTTAACCTGTAATTTACTTAATGAATAGCTGTCCCAAAGAAGGATGAACCATAAATGAACCTGCGGTGTTCATTCAGTGTTCACCAAGTTCATTTATTAATGAAAATAAACATAAATGGATAACTTTATGTATCTTGGCTTCACATTTTGACTTTTGAAGCTCTTATCTGTATTCCCCTTATTTTTTTTATTCAAATGGAATGCATAATTCCTGCCTGAGAGTCGGTGGCATCAAAAGCTCATGCGATGAATGCATTCAATAACCATTTAATGGCATCAGGCAATGCAGTTGCATCCTCTCCCTCCGGCTAATTCAATTGCCATTTGCGGATCCCGTTACGCATCAGCAGCTGCAGTTCGGGGAGCTTGGGGATATAACATAATGTCAAACTGTCACCCGATGTGGACTCCGAAAACTGCCCTCTCAGCTGGCATTTCTGGTCCCTGACTGTGGCAGCAAACGCCCACCAGCCTGACCTCTGCACCCACACGAAAACACCAGCAACACCCACAGCACCCACAGCACCCACAGCACCCACAGCACCCACAGCACCCACAACACCCACAACATTGTGTTACACCAGAGAGAGCGAGTCAGTGAGATTCGGGGAAAAGGGGCGGTGCTGGCGCTGTCCTGGTAACCCAATTACTCAGATCAAAGGCAAGGCACTTCGACCTCGCACTCGTCCTCGCCCTCGTCCTGGCCCTCGCCCACGCCTGACTTTCCCCCAAACAAAAAAAAATACGAAGAAAAACACACACAACTCGACTCCGCTTTGCCATCTGAAAATTGCGCCAAAAAGTGTGAAATGAATTGTCATGACGTCCTCAGCCATTACATTACTTCTATACTTCGTGATTTGTACAACTCCTGGGGTGTTTGGACTTTGCTTGGGAACTAGCGTGAAAGCAAATCGAATTAGTTTATAATAATAAATGATGTACTCTTAAAAATGTAATTGAATTGTTCTGCTTGTACTTTTAGCTTTACATGCACATTAAAGGTATTATAATGGAGCAAAAGGGTTACAATTAAGGTTTACTAGGGGTTTGGGTCTATAATAGGATGTTTCAAGTGTTGAAAATAATTAAAATCAGTTGCTTTTATTATTTATTAATAGTATTAATATATAGTTTTATTCAGAGTTTTTCTGGGATTTTTATTTTAAGTTTATTATGTATTTGCGCCTTACAGCACAATTTGTGCTTTACAGCCATAATCGATAGTTAGCAGAGTATATTATTCTTTTACGTTCAGATAAATTTTATGAGGGCAGAAAACCGTTTTTCCTTATGATAAGTTTATCTGGTGATTTTCTTTTTCGGGCAAATAGCTGACAGGCAGTATTATAAGCTGTATATAGTATTTATTCCCCAGAATAATATATATTATTAAATTTATTTAATAATACATTTTTATGAAGGGCAGAAAACCGATTTGCCTTACGATAAGATTATCTGGTGATTTTCTTTTCCGGGCAGATAGCTGACAGGCACTATTATAAGCTCTATATGCCCCAGAATAATATATATTATTACATTTATTTAATAATACATTTTTATGAAGGGCAGAAAACCGATTTGCCTTACGATAAGATTATCTGGTGATTTTCTTTTCCGGGCAGATAGCTGCCCTATATCCCCTAGGATAATATTACATATAATTTCATAAGATTTCCCTGTCCAGGGCACTCCATATTCGAGTCATTTTCTTTAACTTAAAATCTAAAATGCCAAACAGAGATGTGAAACTTGCTTTTTAGGCTAATTGCAAGAGACTGCTCCGATACAGACACAGAGATATATACAGAATACAGAACACTAAGGCTATACAAGTATTGGGTTATAGTGTCAACTAATGGCAGCAGGCCCCAGCGACGGCACGTGTTGGCCCAATTGGAGACGCTTTGAGCCGCATCGAATCCGGATTGATGACGCCGGCAAACGGACACGCTAATTTCCTGGCCAGTGTCACAGAGTCACAGCAGCTGTGCTCGTAATCGCCGATGGATGAGCCATTGACGTATACGTAATATTCGTGTGACGTCACTGCTTAAAGTCGAGAAGAGTCGAGAAGAGTAACCCTGTCACGACGATACAGCAGCGATATGCGATATATAGCCGAGCCGCCGCCTCCTGCAACAGGCGAGGCGTAGTGGGCGTGGGCGTGGGCGTGGGTCCAGGAGTCCTATATACACTCGTGACGCGTACATAGAGAGGAGCGCTTCCTTTCGGTAAATAGGTTACTACGCTCACAACGATGCCGCACGAAGTTTTACGCTAACGTGGGCGTACCTCCCTCCTTCATCCGTTACGCTCCTGTTCTCTCCGTTACGTCACGGGGACCGCGTCGAAGTTGCACTTACCGTAAGCGATGACGGGTCTGGGATATACACACAGAGCCTCGCCTCGGGTTTGGACTCGGCTTGGTTCGGCTCGGACTCGGCACTCGGAATACATGGCTTCGTGGGCGTACTCGTTCTCGTACTCGCGCTCGTATATGGGACGCGTAGCGTAACGTAAAACCTGAAACAGGACAACGTAAATGAATTTTGCATTGAATGATGCTGGGTGAGGGAGCAAGGGGGGAGGGAGGGGTCGGGTCGAGAGCTCTTGTTGGCCAGTGTATGTAGTTTTTAGTGTGGCAACTGCAATAAACGTAAGTCAGAGGCTGGGGTTGGGGTCGGGGCAGGCCAGGGGAATGCATCCCGAGATCCCAGAGCAGAGTTGGAAAGTAGGTTGAAGTGGGTTTGAGCGTCTGAAGGGTCTGAAGGGGGGGGCTGAAATCCGAGTGATTGAGCGAATCGAGTGGGTAAGTGAGTACTACGAGAAGCCATTTAACATATTCCAAACTCTGAGTGGCGCCCAAGTAGCGATGGAATCGGGGGAAGAGGGATTAAATTCGCTGGCGCATATATATTTTATATTCTAGAGATTGTACCTATGTATGTTCTTAATATTAATAGCTTTACATTTCAAGCTTTACTATTTCAACTTTAATAACTCTCGTATGGAATTTAAAGTTGTAATCTTCTTACAGTTATAGAAATTATATATGATTAAAACATATTTTTCATTCATTGACATTCAATTTGAAGGATAAGAATTCTGGCAATAAAATAATATACATAGATCTCAACGAAAACATAACTATAACGATGACTCACATTTTCCGTAGCTTTAGGTCTTAATATAATCTCGCAGTTGATACATTTGAAGGAAATGCTAAGGTATATGTTAATGCTAATGCTATGTTAATGTTAATTTATGTTAGTGTGTATGTTATGTTTAAGCAAATGTATGTTAAGTAAGATTAAGGTAAATATTAGAGTAATTGTTAAAGTAAATGTCAAGGTAAAGGTTAATGTAAAAGTAAATGTTAAGGTAAAGCAGATGGTAACTGTTAAAGTAAATATTAGGGTATATGATACAGTAAATGTTAAAGTAAACGTTAAGGTAAATTTGAAAGAAAAAATTTAAGCTTATGTTAAGGTAAAATATTAAAGCAAATTTGAACTTTAAAGTTAAAGTAAAAAATTAAAGTTCATGTTAAGGTAAACTAAATGTTATTGCAAAATGTTATGTATTTTATGTTATTGTAAATGTTATGATAATGCAAAAATTAAGGTGAAGGTAAAAGTAAATGTTAAAGTGTTTGTTAATGCAAATGTATATGATAAATGATATGTTCATGTTATTCATGTTATGTTCATGTTATTCATATTTTGTTCGTAAATGTTCATGTTATGTTCATTTTATGTTCACGTTATTTTCAGGTTATGGTCAAGTTAAGATCATGTTATATTCATGTTAATCTAAAAGTTATGTTAAAGTAAATTTTAATCTAAAACCCACTAAAAACCCTGCTTCGAATACTAAAGTCCACTTTTTCGAGCAGAGGCATAGCAATTCCAAATCCTTGTCTCTCGCTCGCTCGCTAGCTCGACATTCGAGTTCTCATAATCCCCCAAAATGGATTATGAATACACTGAGTCCCTGCATTATTCACTTCCGCCGCTCTCTGCCGAGCAGTAAAGCGTGCTTATTCATTAGGTTACTATAAAAACGCACGCATAAGCGATGCTCAGCTGAATGAATAAATGAATAAAACGGAGGGGGCAGAGCTAAAGGGAGAGAGAGTCAAGCGTCTCAACTTGAGTTAAGCGGCAACAGGATGCGGAAAGCGGTGGCAGAGGCGGAGGCGGAGGCACAAGGACCTGCTACGTGCGGCATTCGGTTGCCTGCCCGCTTTTGATGCCACAGATGCCAGGGCCAAGTATTCCTCAGCAGCAACCAAAATGTATCGTGTAAATATTTTATTGCACAATGTATCCATCCACCAGATACACTCAGCCAAGCGCCCGGAGCCAGAAGCAGAGCCGAAGCCGAAGCCGGAGTCCTGTGTACATTTTGTGGCTTGTATACCAAGAGGGCGTACGTATATATATATGTATATACCCGACTCGGAATCACTTATATAAGCGAGTACTCTCGTGGCCGCCTCGGTTCCCAGAGGCTGACGAGCGAATATAGCACAAATGCAACTGGATGTGGATGTGGATGTGGAAGTGGAAGTGGAAGTGACAGACTGTACCCGGCGCCTATATAGGCCAGGCCATTGGCACATATACCCGCCACCATGCTAGAGCCGACCAGAGATGCAATCCGTGTACATATACCGCATCCATGTACCCGTACAATTGCACTGTGCATCCGCTGCCCAGCATTTTGCTCAATGGAAAATCGCACTCGATAGGGGCTGTTAACCCAGTGCTCCTCTGACTCCTATCTACCTCTTTTCACTGTCCCTATCTACTCCTACCTATCGCCCACTCTCCCCTCGAAGAGACCAGCTCCCAAGGCTGGTAATGAGAATTTATGCGACGGAACGAACTCAACTTGGCTTTGGCCAGCTCCAAAGATTGGCCATAAAATTGCAGTGGGCTATTTATAGGGTCGTGGAGGTGGATCCACATGGGTGGCTAGGTGGGTTAATACCAGGATAATAAAGGCAGATAGGCGATATTTATGAACTAGCATAGCTTTTATAGCCTGACCTTGCTTCGACTGGTTTTTAATTAAAGAAATTGAAGTAAAGAATTTAATTTTATTTCAATTTCCATTTTCCTTTATTATTATTTAAACTTCTCCCTTAACTTTGCAACTATCCTGGCCACAAATCCAGGCAAACCGAAACATTTCTATTCTATGCCTCTCTCCCTTGGCAGGTGTATTCATTTCAATTTAATTAGATATTTTAACAAGTTCTAATTGGCTTTTACCACCACCCAGCATTGTCCTCTTACCACCTGGAAACTACCCTCGTTTTTGGGGGCGGAGCGGAGGAAAAGTGCAATTGGCAAGAAGTTCATAAAAGTTCAGTATGGCAGAAATGGCAATTTGGCCCACGCCTCGATGCCCACGCAGGATGGCAACCCACGGATAATACCATAAAACCCCAATCCCCTAACCCCAAGCCCCGATCTGGTTTCGGGTGACGTCGGTGGCTCCAGCTGTTCCCTTCTGTTCCAAAGGCAAAGGCGTGGGCTTGTGGGCTGTGTGTGTGAGTGTTTTGTGGGTTAAAAATAGAACTAGAAAGTCACCGGCTGGCTGGGTGAATCGGTAATCTGCAATCAGTCCAGGCTTCCCGGGGATGTGGGACGTATTGCTCATTATTATTAGTTTGAGATGCAGAAATGACGAAAGTTGATGGCCGGGAATCCATCAAATTCCGCCAAAGCAGCTGCCAAGTTCTCCCTTATATTTCCCTTGTATTTCCCCCCATTTAAATTGTTGACATTGATGTATTTGGTGACAAACTGTTGCGGTTTATTATCGTTTGGCAGTTACAGGCGTAGGAGCAGGAGCAGGAGCAGGACTAGGACCAAAGTCAGTCACGTAATTTGCCAAACATGTCACAGCTGCAGGGGTATGTGGGGTTGGTTAATGATGAGCGGGATGAGCCTTCTTTGGCATGCAGAGCAGCACATCGCGGGCTAAAGACAATCAATAAATCATTTTAATTGTTTCGATTTGAGGGCTGGATCAGGATCACATGTGTGCTGGCAACAGTATCGACTGCAATTGGTTGGGGATTATCGTAATCGGGTTTATAGATGGCATAATGTTATTTTGTGATTGATATTTCAATGCGTTTGGTTAACTATAAAATAGACAAGGCACATTTTCTATAATTATTATGGGATATTGTAAGGGGTTTCTAGGACTTTCTATGAGTTAACCTTAAGGAATAGTCATGGATTAAAGGAGTTCCTTGTTTTAGATGTTATTAATGGAATTTGTGTGGGGTTTCTGGGTCTTTATATGACTAAACCTTAAGTAATAGTCTTGGATTATAAGCGCTGTCTTAAAATATGGTTATTATATAGGGTTCTAGCCTAGAACTTTTAGGTATCATTATTGCAATTTGCGTGATGTTTCTAGGTCTTTTTAGGACATAAATCCAGGAGGTAGTCAGAGATCAAAGAAAATCCTCTAAGATATGGATATTATATAGGGCTCTAGATATTATTATTGCAATTTGTGTGGTGCTTCTAGGTCTTTCTATGACTTAACCCCAAGAAGTAGTCAGGGATCAAAGAAATTACCCTAAAATATGGATACAATATAGAGTTCTAGATAAGTTTACTGGCTACTTAGATGATACTATGGTGAAATTGTGGGTACAACTTTTATATTAACTTCTACACCGGGGTAATATCTAATTTTCTTTATCTAACCACCCAAATCTTAAGCTGATCTCATTTGCTACGTAGCCCACAAACTGCTGAATAACTCAGGTACGACAAGGCGGCAATTGAACCCTCCACAATCAGAGCCCAAGACCCCAAAACAAACCGGACCGAACTGAGAGAGTTACCTGCTGAAACCCCAAAGACCAGATCGTAAATCAACTCCTGCGAACACATAGATCACTCACTGTGATGGGGGTTGACCCCCCTTTTGCCAAAACCGAACCTTAGTTCGTTCAACTCCCGGTGGCACGTGTCCATTCCAGGGATTAATTGCTTCGCACGGAGTTATTTTTGGATCGGGGCAACTGCTCGACTAACCTTTCGGAATGGCAATTAACTTTGGACGCCGCCAAAATTGATTATTATTGAAATATTATCCCTCGGGGGACTGGACTACACAGGACAGGAGAAATGTCGTACAACGTTTTGAAACCAGAGAACCAACGGCAATGGCAATTAATTTAATTGAATGAGAGATTTCGAAGCGATTACATGGCATGCCATTACACTCTAAAAAGGGGGGACATCAAATTATGATTGTGAATCTATCTATAAATCACTGTTTTTGTATATATAGTTGAGTTGTCCAGGCGAATCAATGAATGGAATTTGTATGAATGAATGAATGAAAAAGCCTCCCCGAAAAGTGAAACAAAAGCGACAAGCGCCATTAGGCTTACGTCTATCTCCCCACAAATACTTGCTTACTGATACAATAAACTAATTATATAGACGCGAGTGAGTACGGGGGCACAAAGACTCGTATGTAAACTACAAATCAGGCGCGTAATTGAAACACAAGTTTTTTTATGGGAAAATAATGTGAAGGCGACTTGGGTGATACTCTAATGGGGTGTTGAGATGTATCATTACTTCGTAATATTTTTATTGCTTCTCAATTACAATATTAAATAGTTAGAAAGCAAGTAAGAAAGAAAGTAAGTAACAAAACAAGTAAGAAAGCAATTCAGTAAGCAAGTGAGCAAGTAAAAAAAGCATTTTTATGATTTATGTGGGCGTGGTCAAATTTTAAATTCATTTTGATTTGTCTACAATCTATAAGTATCTTGTCACCAAATTTGGTATGTCTAGCTTTTACAGTCTCTGAGTTCTAGGTGTTTGTCCGTATAGACGGACAAGCGGACAGACGGACAAGGCTAAATAGGCTCGCCTGGTGATGCTGATAATAATTTCTTATAATAACTATAGCTCTATCTTTCCCCTATGAATGGGAATTCCCCAACCAAAGACATATGGTAATCTCATTCTTCTAAACAATCAAGTGCTCGCTCTCTGCCTCTGATAGACCAGACACAACAGAGATTGGGGATTCAGATTTTTCCTCTGCCCTCCAACGGGGTCAGCTCTTTATTCACTCTTTAGTGCCTAATCAGCTAGAGAATCGAGCTGAGAGCTACAAAAAAGAAAACGCGGGATGATGGGATGCTGGGATGATGCTGGGAGCTCAACGCTCGCTTGACCTTCGCTGGCTGGGAGTCAGCTGTTGATTTATGATTTTGGGATGGCACACAAGCAATTTACTTGCAATTTGCTTCGAAATTGTGTACACTGTGTAAACAAATTGTATTTAATATTATTTATTACTACATTTAGAGAGTGAAATCTATAGAGATTTGGTAAAAAAACTCTCAAACCCTCAAGTAAAACTTGTTTAATTTCCACGCACCAATTTCCAGAGTGTTCATCATGAAGTACTATTATTTATTTACTTCAACAACATATGATTCACTGATTCCATCTGACTCTTCTCCGCCGATAAGTGATGGCCAGCTGTCCGGATGTATAGAAATCAAAACAAAAGCACAACTTCCTTTGGACTTTGGTCTATACTATAAATATGTCTGTATTTATTGTTCGATAATAATCCATTGCTGAACTCTGAACTTTTTGCAGTTGGAAGGCCCCTATCGAAAGGTCAGCGCTTATACTTATAATGCAGAAGGGGCTGACGGTGTTTGGGGGGCCCTCTTAATTAGCTGCCACTTAATGGTTAATTTTTCAAATGGATTGGCAAACAAAAACACATTCCCCTGTCAGTCAGTCTGATTAGCATTCGAATAAGCAAACAATATTTCCCATTTTCTCCCTATTTTGTTATGTGGTCTCCCAGGGCACTTAGTGGTTTATCATTTAATTAGGTTTGATATGAGACGAAAATACTATTTATTGACTTAATATCGGGAAAGGTCTTTAAACCTCTTTAATTTTATTAAAAAACTTCGGAAACTTTTAAAATGTTTTTATTTATCAGGCTCCCATTTCGAATTTTGGTGCCCAGCCATGGTTCTAAATATGAAGAAAGATTTGGCAAATAAAGAAACTTGGAGCAATATGTGGACTTGCGTTGTGTTTCTTATATTTTTCCATTATACATTTACTTTTACTTTATTGTAAAATGTTAACACGGGGCCTACGGGGGCTTATCACCTCGAGTGGCGCTGTTTTTGGACCATTATCTGATTACAGTATTTGTGGAAAATATTTGGTCAGCAATTAAGACTGCAGTTGCGCAGTTGAGGAAGGCAGATGCTCCCTCGGTTGATCAATTGCGCCGCAATTCTGCGATAACAAAGTGGGAAAAGTTTGAGATTCTTCAAGAGAAGATTTCGGGGAAAATGGAAAACTTAAAATCTGGGGCACACAGTCCCGGAAAAATCGAATCTATGAGAATAGCGCCGCGCAGAATCTGCGCATTTCTGAGGTGTCTTCTCTTGAAGCCCCCACCCTGTCTACAAAGACAATTATCGCTGTCTCTATCTATCGCAGCGCCCTTCTACCATCTTCCATCTTCCATCTCCCATCTTTGTTTATGTCTTTGCAATGATGCCGCAGACGACGCAGAAGAAGGCAACCAAAACAAAGAAGAGAGGCAGCAGAGCGCCAGAGCGAGAACGAACGAAAACAAAAACTACGATTGGGGAGCGAGCACAGATGGGAAGAGAGAGAGAGGGCCAAAGACCTTATAAATCACACGAGCGTAGCATGACTTGCCATTATATGGCACACGGAGAGAAAATGGAGAGCGTTATTGTTCATATTTTTAATTTAATTATGGTATTAATATCTTGCACTTCGATTTATTAGCTTTTACAGACTAGAGAGCCATAAAGCATGCATATTTTTGATCAGGAATAACAGAAGAGTTGATTTAGTCATGTCCGTTTGTCCGTTTGTCCGCCTGTCCGCTAAACCCTAGAAACCCCTAGATTTCAGAAACCATTAGAGCTAGAGCTACCAAATTTGGTAACAATATTCTTAAAGGTTCCCGCCATATTAAGTTTAATTTAGAATTTGGTCACGCCCACTACCGCCCACAAAAATAATAATAAACGTGTTCCTAAAGCTATGGCCTTGATATTTGTAAAAAGTAAAATTAATATTTTGCCCCTTTGGAGTCTTTTATAGATCCCTTACCTGATAAACCCTATAGAAATACCCACAAAGTATTAATTTTTTTCATCCAAATCACTTTCATTCAAAGTTTCTCTCTGTGCAGGTGCCGTGGAGGGAGCTTCAATGCTTCAATTTAGATACTTCTCGGGGCGTGTGTGTGTATGTTAGATACATCAGCGGTGTATCGCGGCCTAAAAATAGTCGCAGTCCGCGATCAGTCACAAGGTGTTGTTGTGTCCGAAGGGGGCGGTCTGGGGGGCGTGTTGTTGTCGTCGTCGTCGTCGTTGTCGGCGTTGCACGCTGGGTGATGCAACAACCGTGGCCACAATAACAATAACATTTTCAGCGGCAAACGACGCAATTGCAGTGCGAAAGCCAAAGCAAAACAAAAGCACAAATTGATGATCATCACAACAACAGCAACCATGGACGGGGGATGCTCTTCGGGGATGGGAACGGGAACGGGAATGGGGACTACTATTTGTACTTTCAACCCGGTTTAGTCTAGTTTCCGTCGCTGGGAATTGGCGAATTTCACAAGATTGCGATTCGCGCCTTTTGTCGCCAAATTGAAGATACAAAGAGAAGGCAAACACGGTTGAGCAAAAACAATAAAGGCCCAGGAAAGGCAAATAGAAAATAATACAAAATAAATAATAATGCAACAAAAGTACAGTGGGGATTGATTTTAATACTTTATTTTTCGTGTTTAGTTTACGAAATTAATAGGTTTCCATGGAAACATTTATGTGTGTTCTTTCGCAAGTGAAATTAATCATGAGGAATTTATTCGTGCATTCGAATATTATTTTTGTGGATTTTCGTCGAGAAAGGGGAATTCCAGATATAAGTATATAGCATTTTTTAAAAATTGTTTATAGAGAAAGAATTTCTATATTTTTTAAACCATCAGAAAGGTATTTAGAGTTATTGTTAACGAATACGGAAGATCTAGCTTTTATAGTCTCTGAGATATAAGGGTTTATACAGATTAACGGACATACCGACGGACAAACGGACAGACGACAAAAATATTTAAAATTGTATACATTTTTATAAAACCTTTTAAAGAAAAATAAAATTTGATTACCAACTATTTTCTATCTACTATCTATCTAAGACACTTCTAGGTCGTAACCTTTCCTAACGGGCTTTCACACTACAGTCCCCACTGTACTCAAGTATCCGTATCTGTGACTTGTATCTGTATCTTTGCGCTTACCTTGGCTATTCCGGCATTCTCTCGGTGGGAGGGTTGGGGTTCTGTCTGTCTGGCGAAAAGGGCGGAAACTCAAGATGCTGCGCAATATGCCGGGGGTCTGTGTGGAGAGAATCTCCTCTCCCTGCTGCACATTTTCACATGCGAGTAAACAAAGTTATTGAAATTATTGTATTGGCTCTCATTGTGCAATATAGCCGCAATTGGATTTTAATTGTAGATTTCCCTATTGCCGTGGCACAAAAGGTCTGTTATTCTATTACAAAATCTCTGCTGCGGCTGCGGTTCGTGTCTCGCTATGATAATTGTGAGAGCTTTGATTCGGTATCAGAATTTTGAATTATGGAAGCGAAACATTTCCAGGGCATTCGCTAATGATAAGCCAATGGGGTCTCTATGGGGGGAGATCATTAGCCTAATCATGGCATGTCATTAAAACTGGTTCAGAATTTGTTTGCATGCTTTGCATAGGGAAAATCACACGATTTCCATTATATGCCTTGATCTAACTCTAATTAGGGTTTATAGAGACTTTAATAAGTATGGGGGTTAAATTTTATGTATAATTTAATTTAATTCTAGCAAATTACACAAGAGTATATTTGCTTTTATTTGTAACACTTTTCCTTCTTATAACTCCTTACAATTCCCATGTTCTTTGAGCCTAAGCCGCCACTTGGGAATTATAAGGCAATAAGGAATTGTCAGATTTTTCTCTCTTGTTATAAAAATCTACACTTAATCAGTTCTTAAAATGTAATATTGATGTTAATTATTAATTCCTATAAACACGAAGGTTTATTCGATCTTATCTTACCATTTTTTTTTGTTAAAGCATTATAATTCCCAACTGGTTGCAGCAAGTGCAAGGCTAAGTTTAATTTTAAAGACTTTGACACTCATATACCGTAATTTAGGATGGGTAGTATTGAAAATTAAGTATGTGCATATACTCATATATTTTATAAGATTGTTTTATTAGATTTCCTTTCCTAGGCTCTATAATTCCCAACTGGTTGTGGCCCTGCTAGCAAGGTAAAAAGCTTCTGTACCTCTGTTAGACTCTTCTTTTATGACTTCGACGTAATGCTTGGTAATATTGATGGATAAAATTTATTTATTGCTCACCAAATGATTGTTAATAACATTTCATAGGCCCACTTTCCAATCGTCTGTCTTTAACCTTTCAATTTTTCGAATTGCTTAAATATTTTTGGCGGTCTTTCACCTGCTCGGTTTTAAACTAGGAAATGACTTTATCTGCCAGCCGCCGTCGTTGACTCCTCCCTCGCTCTGGACCATCAATCATGCCACCACTCCCCCCTTTCACTCTTTGCCACTCCTTTCGGCTTTAAGCCGAATATCCTCTCTAACCAGCAACAAATAATAGGGGGGGGGGGCTGGGGAGGGGTTCCTGTGTGTAGGCCCAGTTGAAGCTTCGGGGTGATTGCTTTTTGCTTCAACGGAATTTCCATTTTGTAACAGTTTGCAATGCAATTGCAGCCCCGCGAACCCCCGCGCACAGCCCCCGCTTATGTTTTCATAAATACGAAATTGAAAGTTTTTCAACCGTCGAAAATTCTCATAAAAATTGTTCACCCAAACCGCAAAAAAAGAAAAAAACAGAAAAAATACAACGAAAGAAATAAAGAAAAGTATTTCGAGAGCACCCTTGAAGATACGGAACAACAAAAAATAACCGAAAAAAAAAGCAGCAATAAAGGCGAGACCAACAAACACTTGGTTTTGGTTTCACTGGGCAAGGGAGTGGGAGAGGGATGGCTAAAGAGCGTGATAGAGACAGACTGACCGACCGCCCAGTCGAATGAACGGGCGGCATTTCAATCAATTGGCGGCAACAGCTGCCGCTGGCTACAAGCTCACAGTTACAGCTTCAGCTACAACTACAGCTGCAGACACAGCTGCCCCACCGCGGCACCTAGGTGCTCTCCCTAGGCCTGCCCACGTTTTGTGGCAAGAGCGATGTGGATCTGTCCGGGGCGAAACTCATAAAAAGCTCCCACGTTTGTGACGCGACGCGACGACTGTTGTCGTAACTTTTGGCCCCCACCTCGCAGTCGCTGTTGCTGTTGCGGTGCTTCCCCTTGCTGCATTACCGCCGGCGCCTCTGCAGCATCCCCCCCTCCTTGGGTTGCATTCGACGGCTTAGTGAGCAGGAGACCTCCTCCTCCTCCTCCTCCTCCTCTGGGAGGCAGGGAACTATTAGGAAGATCAAAGGGGATTTTCGGATTATAATTGAAATACATACAATTCTCCCGTCTCTCTCTGGGTGCATTTTAATGGCTGGTGAGTTTTATAATCCACAACTAACAGTTGTAATTGAGGTGAGTGGTTTTCAAGGAATATTATGACTAGGACTTTGGGGAAACTTTAAGGAAAAGTAGGGAAAATAGTGCAAGTCTAAAGGTTTCTTTGGAAAATAAACCTTGGTGAACCTTTGCTTTACTATCAAAATATTATGCCTATGAAATTTTTTTTAGTGCATTTAGCTTTAAGTTTTCATACCCAAACCCTGAGACATATCCTTGATTATCTGTCTTTCAATTTAACCCACAAAGCTTTAAGTACCGGGTATCTCATAATCAAGCACTATTTAACATAGCTTTCTTTCTCATGTTCCCCGATTCTCTGAGTATTTTCCCGCCTTAAAATTAAGGTTTAAACATATTAAAGTCCAAGTTGATTGCTTATTTTTCTTCCTCCGAAAATCTTTAACTGGCGCCCAATTATAATCTGCGATTTAAAGTTGCAGCGCCTGCAACAAACATTTGCCAGCCACAAATAGTCGCCAGTTCCCATCCCTAATTGAGATGGGGGAAGACATCATATTCCGGTTGGCCGAAAAAGAAAATATAAAAAAAAAACAGTACACAATAAATTTGTTCGGTTTCTTTTTCGGCCTGGCCGGGTCTGACCACAAAGAGCAAAGAAAAAGTGCCGGCGGCGAAGGCCCCCGAAACGCTGTCATGTTTGTCCGCCCAAACGCAGTTGTCGCCTTCGTACTCACTCACGGCCACGGCACGTTATGCTCTCCCCGAGGTTTAGGGTATGGCGAAAAATTCGCACATCACAAGGGAAGTCACAAAATAATCGAAATCGAATCGAAAAATCTGTTAAAAAATATTTTAAGAATTATAAATATCGTTTTAAGAAACTTTTGGAATTCCCTAATTATTTAATGTTTTAGATTTGGTAGAAATTCTCCTGTTTGATATCGTATATCGGAATCGATATATAAATTTTTAAATGCTTTTATATCATCCGATTGGTAAATGTGTTAAGGTTTATGCTAGACTTTGAAGGGGTAAAAATATCATTAGATTTCTTGAGGATTGTGTGGAAAAGAGAATGGAACTTAAATGGTTGTGATTGATTTTACCGATAAACACATCGATAAATTATCGATTATTGTTTCTTCTAGTGCACTTCAAACTTCGGTGCTAGTGACGAGCCTCTTTTTCATGTTTTTAATTGCTCGCTCCCTCTATCTCTCTTTCCCCAAGTACCCAGTATATATATCTCTCGGTTTGGGGTACCGCCAACGCCGTCCTCATCGCCATCATCATCATCATCGTTATCGCTATCGACGGTGCACTCGCTGAGTGGGCACTTGGCCAGTTCAGTTGGGAATGGAGCACCGAGCACCGCATCGAGCCGAGTGGGGGACCTACTGGAGGAGAGATTAACGCCCCTTTCCGGTAGTTAAACATTTTTGGCCAAATGAGGCAACGAATCTGGGCTCCTAGGCGGGATTTTGGGAGTGGGAGTCCGAGTCCGAGAGTGGGAGTCGTCGTATCATGGGCGTGGGCTGGTGGATGGCCATGGGAAAACGTGTTGAAAATCCGTTCAGTCTCAGAGCCCGGTTCTGTTTCGGGTAGTTAACTTTAATAGCACAATCAAAATCATCGATAAAGCGAGCAAATGGGAATGGTAACGGGGGATTGGTAATGGAAATCGCTAGCTGTTTCTTCTTTTTTTGGCATGACAGGTACTGGGAGAGAGCGAGGAGGGAGAACCAATTATCGTATACTTTGATGATCGTTTCAAGCCAGAAAAACATGACAAGATTTTGCGGGTTTCTTGCTAATTTTATGGAGTACGTGGAGTTTTCCTTGAGATGCAAATGCCGCAGGAAAATGGGGAATAAAGATGAAGTGGTTGCTACTCAAACGAAGCTTTCAGAGATTAAGCGGTTACGTTTAGTATTTTCAATTTAAATTGCCTATCTCTTATATTCAATATTATTTTCTTCTAACCTTTGCCTAGCTTTATTCAATCTTTTCAAGGCTACCCATATATCACTTTCTTTCTTTCCCTTCATACATCATACATTCATCGTGCCCCTCCACTCATTCGCTTTTGTTTTTTGCTTTTTGTTCTCTCTGTGTGTCGCCGTGTAATGCTCATTAAAAGTCCCCCGTATGGTATTTGGGTCATAAATAAATTTTCAATTTTATTGTGCAGTCACCGAGGCTGAGTGACACCTAGACATAATGCCTCATGTTCTCTCACTCTCCTTCTCCCGCTCTCTCCCTGTTCTCGCTCACCCTTTCCCTTTTCACACTTGGATAAATGTTATTTATGTATTTTTAAAATTAGCTTCACTTACTAATTTGAATGGGTTAAGTTATATATTATGTTGCATAAGGGGCCACTTAACTGGCAACAATTTATTTCAGAATGACTTATTATGAGAGTTAAGTGTTAACTGGCAGTTATCTACAGGTTAAGAAATTGTCGGGAAATTAAATGTAACAGATCATGACTAAAGGAAACCTGTATTTGGGCTTTACAGGATGAACAATCATTTAATCAACGGTTAATATATTGGTTAATTTACGGTTAATTTAATTTCAACTGGTGGTCAAGTTGAACAGACTATTAAATAACTTACACCTTAACTGAATATTGAGCAAAATAAAAAACCCAAACCATTTTTACAAAGTTTAAAAGTGAGAGTTAAGTTTTAACTGGAGGTCCTCTGCAAGCTACCAAGTATTAAATTTTAGCTTAATTTACCAAAAATTCTATAAACTGAGTTGTAGTTAAGTTGATCTTAACTGATATTTAACATTAACAGACTTTTAGCGTAACCAACACCTTAACTGGAGATTAAGAAACCAAAATAAAGCGACACAAATTAACTACAATTCCCTTACTTTGGAGAAGTATTTCCCCAAAGCTCCTACATTTTAAGGAAGTGTATAATTTTCTGAAATGTTACCTATAATTAAGGTCTTCTTTTTCGACGAGTGTACCTCTCTCTCTGTTTTTTTTTATTTTTGTAATTCTCTGCACACATCAAATGTTCCGTTTCGACAATTACACCTAAATAGATTTTTGCCGAGAGGGCGGGGCGGAAGGGCTGCTAGTGGGCATAAATCACTTTTCTCTGTTCCGCTCTTGTTGGATTTCGTATTTAATTGATTTTACACCTAACAAATGGGGGCTGGCGGGGGG
Organism: Drosophila rufa; assembly: GCA_018153105.1. NCBI lineage: Eukaryota > Metazoa > Arthropoda > Insecta > Diptera > Drosophilidae > Drosophila > Drosophila rufa. The sequence continues at coordinate 6,359,317 of JAECXS010000085.1, forward strand.
CCAAAGCTTAGCCCGCTGTCCACGTGACATTTGTCGCCGCCGAGAAGGTAAACATATCGAAGTGCACGTGACTCGTGCGTCAAGGGGTTAAGCGGTGTGAGTGTAAGTGTAACTGTGACGGGGCAATTTTCGGTTGACACAGTTTTGTGGGTTTTTCTTTCGGATTCTTTGACTTTCGATTAGGTCAAAAGCTAAGCAAGATTGGTGTGGAGAACCTTAACTGTAAGTGATCGCCCAAGTAGTGGGAAATTCAATGAGTTTTGATAGCGGTAACATGAAAGCCAAATGCAGTTGATGTTGATTGATAGGCAAAGATTTGGACTTGAAGGGTTTGGAAAAGGTAAGAAAAATGAGAAAAGGTAGAGATTGATGGTTTAAAAGTTAAGAAATACTAAATAGTATATTTTAATGTGGTTGCATTTCAGTTCATAAATATTTATAATACTAAATAATAATAAAAAATAAATCTACGTTCTCCTAAAATTATGTTCTGATATGATATCATAGCGGAAACATAAAAGAAAACTTTATTTTTGATGGATTGCTAAAAATTTAGAAATAAAGACAAATTTATTGATGTTAAAATGATAGAGTGTATGTAAATATTATGATTTTAAAAATGATTTATATGGGAATTACTAGAAATAGATAGCGAAAACATAAAAGAAAACAAATGGGAGCTTGATTGATAAAAAGGCATTGAAATACAAATAGTTTTGAATTGTTGACAAACTTCAAACAGATATAGATAGTTTTTCACATAGAAAAACCCCTTTAAATATATTTATCCAAGCAATTAACTTCCTATATATTTAGTTTCATTCAAAGGAAATACGTTTTTACCACCACTTTAAAGCTAATTTAAGGGCCCAAGCAATCCTTTCTCAACTCGCTGATTTATGTTTGATTTATGTCCGACTACCCATTATCCGGGGGCTCTTGCAACGCCCGCAGCCATTTAGATCATCATTACGGACGGCAGCAAGCTGTTCGTATTACGATTATGATTATTTCCATTATACGACCTTCGAGCCAAGCCAAAACAGACTCCATCGAGCCATCGAGTATAAAACGCTTCTTATACGACCCATATATGCCCCCGCGAGATGAGCTCGAAGGCTGTAAATCTTTTATCAAATCAGCTAAATCTGCCACGCCTCTAATTAAGTGTGTGCCGAGTGCGGGGGCGTGGCACTTGTGTGGGTTGGGGGCTGTGAGGGGCTGTGGGACACTTAGGGGTGGTGCACTTAAAGTCCAACTTCAATTTTCCGCGGTGGTTCCCTTCAAAGTACCTCGGTAGTCGTAATAAGTACAAGGGTATGCTGTATTTCAATACATATTTTTTGTTAAGAATCAACAGTGAGTAATTGGGAGCAAACTCAGCTAGATTTGATCAGGAATTATAAGAAATATATAGGAAACTAATTTAAAAGAAAAGAAACTTTAAAAACAAACAAAATTGTATTAAAAGTGAACACCGAACAAATGAACAAGTGAACAACAGAGTGAACAACTAAGTGAACAGCTGAATGGACAGCTACATGAGAACTGGAAGAACAACAGAGTAAACAACTATGAGAACAACAGAGTGATCAACAGAGAGAACAACAGAGTGAACAAACTAAGTGAATAACAGAGTGAACAACTGAATAAACATGTGAATGAACAACAGAGTGAAATGAATAACTGAACAAAAATGAACAACTTCAATGAACTTCTTTATTTCTTGGTAATACAATTTTCCTGGAATATTCCTAATTATATATATATTTTTTTTTTTCATCAAAAAATAATTTAAACATTCAAAAAAACAAATAATCACTAACGCATTCTCTAGTTTCTTGATAAGTCTAGCCGCCAAAATGTAGGCAATGATGTTCTGCAAGCTAAGTACCAGGTACTTTTATGGTCGAGGCCCCCGACTATGCCCAATCCCTACTTATTTTATCTGTTGCGGCTGCTGACTGCTTCTGAGTTTTTATGGAGCACCTAAAAGCGATTTTTATGGCATATTTAAAATTGCATTTAAATTTTCCAAGGAACTAGAGGTGAGCTGTGGCATGGAGTGGATGGGATTCGTGTGGAGTGAAGAGTGAACTGAAGTGGGTGGGAAATGGGTGGCTTTCGCTGGTGTGGCGTCACGCATTTGAATATTATAATTGTGGAGTTTTTCAGTGCGATGACGACGTCGTCGACGACGACGACGACGACGACGACTGATTCTTTGTCTTTTGCTCTTCCGGGGTTGAGAGTGCTCCGTCTCCCTTGCTCGAACTCCAACTCTAAGGGTGGCTCCTAGGGGGTGTAACTCTGTAAGCTATTCCCTCCGCCCCCCGGCCGCATATATCTACATATATTTTATGCCGCTAACAATCTCATTAAAATTTTATGCGTATGCGTCTGAAGGCAAGAGTCTGCTCGCTGGCATTCCTCCTCCTAAAGGTGATAATGGGGTCTGGCGAGAACTTGGGCGAAAGGCGTCTAAATTGCTACAATTACGTTTTAAATGTGTGCCGATGATGATGATGGAGAATAGAGAGGGGAAGGGAGAGGGAGTAGCAATAGTGAGAAGAACTAAGATGGGACTAATTGCCTTAATTTATTGCTTTAGGCATAAGTTGTGCCCTCCATTTGGCAATAGAGATATTTCCACCACCTGAAAGGTGTCGCCCTCTGTAAAAGATATTGATAAATAAAATAAGAGGAGAGGACACAGACATAAAAATAAATATTACTGCCTCTTAACCTTAAATCTTAACTAAAAGTAAGTTAATACATACAAAATCAATATTTTTCTTCAATTTAAAATAGTTTTTCTTTTGATTTATGGAAACTCCTTAAAAAAAAAATTAGTTATGACAACTTTGCTCTAATAAATAATCTCAGTATTTTTCCAGACACATTCTAATTAATTCTTAAAGAGCCAAAAATGATTTGGAATGCCAAAATAAATGTATTTGCAGCACACACAAATCAAGAAAAATGTATAATTAACACATGTCCGAGGTGTATATTATTTTTATTTATTGCAAAATGCTTTACAATGCGACACGCCTGAAATTCCTATCCGAAAAGTGTCGGAAAATTTTGTGATGAACGTATTTTAAATATTCGCGACGTGGAAATATAAATATATATTCTTCGAGAAATAGCCAGAATGTGCACATGTTTCTTGCTTCAGCCTCCTTGGCTGCATTTAGCGGTGGCGCCGCGGCATTCGCCGCTTGTTGCGCTTTAATTGCCAAATGGTTCAAGGCCGTTTGCCGTCTTTTGCAAGTGGATTTCGCTGTAGACGCCAAATAAGAAAACAGCAAAAACAAAAAGTTTAACACAATTTTCGGCGGAGAGGGGACGAGTTCTCGATGACAGACCAAGGAGGCTTATAAGTGCACAGCCGCCGCCGCCGACGTCTGGTCACCTTATTGGACCACTCAGCCATTAAGTGGGTCAGAAGTTGGCCCGCGGAGGCCTCAATGTCCATTGGCGAATGGAAAGCCGAAAACATTTACAAAGGCAGCGACAACAGCAATTAAAACATGGTTGGGCGGCGAACTTCAAGGTCGGAACCCGAATTACAACAGCTGACAGCGAAAAGCTCAGTTAAAGTCCTGAGTCAACATTAAAATTTAAATTTAATTTTAAGCATGTGTATATTTTGTTTTTATCCTAAGAACACGGTGCTTGTCTTGGATAATGTGTATGTTTTGCTTTAGTACTCCAGAGCGGTAGTATTTCTCCTTAAGATATACTCAATGGGATTTGTGTGTACATATACTTTGTTTTTTTATTCTATGCTTTTCACATATAATATGTAGATTTTGCTTTGGTAACCCAGAGCATGTGCTATTTCTCCTGGAAATCTTTTATAGGAATGTGTATATTTTGTTTTTTTTTTTTACCCTAAGCTCGTAGTGCTTATCCTCAACGATGTGTACGTTTTGCTTTAGTATCAACGAATACCAAGCACGATCTGCTCTAGAAAAATTCTTTAAGGCTAGTGTACATTTTGCATTTTTTTCCCCAAGCTCGTAGATTTTGTCTCCAACGATGTGTAGGTTTTGCATTAGTACTTCAGAGCTCGCGATATTTCTCCAAAAAATTTCTTAAGGCATATGTATATTTTGTTCTTCTCCTAGCGATGTGTAAATTTAGCTTTAGAGTCTCTTGGAGGCATGTTTATATTTTGTTTTTTAAACCAAAGCACGTTTTACTTGCTCTCAGCGATGTGTAGGATTTGCTTTAGTATCAATAATCCTCCAACAATTCCCTAAGCCATGTGTATATTTTGATCTTATATCCTAAGCACCCACGCCAGCCCTCGAGTCTGCATAAAAGCTCCTTCTAACTTATAAATATTTACAGCTAAGCCTTCCGGCTCAACCTTTGTACAGTTTTTATGGTTGATCTCCGTTTAGAGTCCACGAAGGATCCATTGCTTTGCTTTCTTTGTCGCCATTGAAGTGTTTGCGATTCCTGATTTTCTCCGGACACCATCACAGCCAGCCCGTGGACCGATTCCAACTGGCAATGACTTGCTGTAAACAGGCAAAGCCACATCCCCAGACACGGCCCCATGTCAGCACAGCCGTCGAAGGAGGAAATTGAATTGCAGTCATGATGTTGACATTGCGTGCAACAAAATAACCCGAGACGCAGGGCGGCCAACCACTCAGCTCTCCTCTCTCTTCTCTCTCTCTCTCAGGATATATCGTAATGTAATTCCCCAGAGTAACCCGCAGCAGCTTCGGGGGATTGGGATTGGGAAATGGGACTAGGACTAGGATTCGGTGGTAGAGGAGGAGTGTGTGTACGCGTGCATTGACATAAGATACATTATTGCAAATTGTTTCGATTTCATAAGAAATTTTCCACAACAAATCCTTGAACGACATTTTCGCCAGTCGGGTGCCAGGAAGTCAAGGGGGGGGGACTGCCACTGCGATTGCGACATGCAATCACATGTCGTCCCCGTCGCAGCCCCTTCGCAACACGCCGCCCCTGGCATTCTCACACATTTTATTTCATTTGTCGAGCATTTGTTTCGCTTTTTCTTGCCGGCCCTCTTGCTGCTGCTTTTTTTTTGTTTCGAAGCAAGTCCTGCCGAAGGATCACTTGCTCTTGGCTGCTGCCCAAACGGAGAAGGGGGAGGAGGAGGAGGAAAATATAAGCCAAAAGCCTTTTTCCAGCGTTTTTCATTTAGCAAAATGAGCAGCGCAACGCAAGAACTTTTCACCAAGGCGAAAAAAAAAATCAATGAGAAATGCGGCCAAAAAGGAAATCATTTGTTATTGAATCCGGCTCAGCAGCAGGGGAGTGTGGGCAATGGGCTAGGGGAAAGGAGAAAGGGGTTCGAGCAAGTCAAGGGAATTGAAGTTCAGCTAAGTTAAGCAAGTGCCTCAAATAGAGCAGAGAATCTGCTTAAAAATTGAGCGTTTTAAAGTTGATAAATGGCCAAGGGTTTTTTTTTAAATATATATCTTAATAGATTGTTTAGATTTCAAGGTTCTTTTTAAGCTTCATCTTCCCTTAAGGACCCCAGATAATTTTGTAAGAAGTAAACCCCTTCTCAGCACCAAATAAACTATTCCTTTTTATCTTCTTCGTCGGCGGGTTCAATAGATTGAACAAATTCGAAACTTGTCAAACGCTGGACAAGCTTTTGGGGGCCCTGACATGGTCAGAGGACACTATCCGTTCCCCTTGTGGAACCTTGGAGCTCTGTCTCTTCAGACGACACATAATCAGCAAGGATGTGCCCGGGACTGTCTTACATGATTTACATTTTTCGTCCATTGAAAATTCTATTTTATGTGGAACTTTGCTTAACAGTTGTGTTCCCCCAACAGAAGCAGGGCAACCGAGGGGTTGTGAGAGCCATAAAAGCGGCAAGCCAGGATATCATGTGAAGATACGTAGATACCCTGGGTAAGGATGGGTTTTTGGGGAAGATTTGAATTGAATTAGGTTTAAAATTGGTAACGATAATATATATTATTTATTTTCTTAAAAAAAATTAAGACATTAGCTTTTAAAACTAATTTTTATGAGTTGTGTGGGCGGAAGTGGGTGTGGTCAAATTTTAAAATAAACTTTATCTACGTAAAATCTATAAGAATAACGTTAGCAAATTTGGTACCTCTAGCTATTGTAGTTTTTAAGATAAAGGTGTTTGTCCGTATAGACGGACAAGAAACTGACGGACAGTCTTAACTTAAGTTTAAGATAAGAAGTTAATTTTTCATCTTTATGGCAAAAATCAAGGAAATAAAATCTTAAAAAAGTTAAAAACTTTATTAACTTTTAGCTACAAATTTATTATTAAATAAATACATATAAGATTCACTAGTTTCTTAATTTTCCCAGGGTATCTCCCGTGTCGTTTCCCACCTTCCAGAGCCACCTCTCTCTCTTTGCAGTGGCGCGTCTGTTGCTACAAGCAGATCATTTCCTTGTTAACACGCCATAAAAGCTGTCACAACATGTATATGTCGATAAGTCCCGGGTTCAAGCCACCCAAAGTCGAGTGTCAAACGGGGGAATCCCCGCCCAAAGGCCAGACATCCATGCCTTGGCTTGGCATTGATTCCGAAGGAAGTCCGAAAGAAAGAGAAGAGATGCTTTTGGGCCTCGCCAAACCAATTGCCAGTTTATTACTTACAATTTATTGGGAAGGACAACAAGGAGCAGAGGACTACTCCCCAGCCAGAAAATATAAATAAATACAAATAAAAGCAAATAAATGGCGAACACAAAATATTGTATTCATGCGGCGAGGACGAACCGAAGATGAAAATGTACGAAAAGAAAAAGGAAAATCCCCCGCAGACAAAGGGTTGATTTTTTTGGGTAACTAAAATGCACTGGGAATTATTTTGTATGTAGTAAACATAAGAAATCAGAGAAAGGAGTGATTTTTTGCAGTAATTAGTACTAAATATGAACCTATATTATAAATATTTATTTTTGTAATATTATTTAATATAATTAAGCCTCATAACATTGAAAATCAAAAGTGTAGGGCTGACAGCACAGTCGTGGGTGTTCCACAGTTTGAATCCCAGCATTCCTTTGCCATTGAACAACGCAGTTTTTATTTCTCCCTTTTTTTTTGTAAATCATATTAAACGAATTACGATGAATTATTGCCCACAATCCCATACGAGGGAGGCGCTGCGCCACTGCTGCTGCATTATTATTTTTATTTATTTATTCTGCATTTATTTATGCCATTTAAATATTTTAAATGACGCTATTTTTCACATTTTATTACCAATTTATTTCTGCTACGCGAATGACCAAGGCAAGGCTTTCCCGCCTGTCTGCCCCCTGGAAAGTGCACTGCATTTATTATGCGAATATGGGAGGCTTGATACATATATAACTTAGTGTATAAGTATAAGTGCATAATTATTTGTTTATAGTTTGTTTTAATGGCCAAACCTGAGCGAGTGCCAAGCATAAACTTTCCTTTCACTGAGGGTTTGTATTTTAATATTTATTTAAGCCATTTTTGCTGCGTGTTTTATTAGTTTCTTTTTTTTGCGGCTCTTGCGCCTGACATTTAATTACTTTTCTCGACATTTCCTTGCCTTATTTTTTCCCGTTGCGTTTTGTGTTTTATATTTTTGCATTTTACTAAGTGCACTTTAGATGGGGAGGAGAGGAGTGTCATGTACAGAGGTCAATGCAGGCATAATTACCTGACTTACCTGACTGACTGACTGACTCTGGAGACTTGCTGGCAGACAGTGACGGCGGTGAGCGCCGTTAATATTTTCGCCAACTCATTAACATTTTAATACGACTCTCGACTCTCGCAGCGGCGACTCACATAAATTAAGTCGCGTGGACAACGCTGCGTATGGGGAATGAGCGTTGAGGCGGCGCGAATTTCATCATTCAAAGGTCGCGTGCGCGGGCTCCGATCACTTCCAAGTCCTATGGCATATATAGCTTTTTTCGATACGGTGTAACGATCTGAACTTGCTGGGAGAATTGGATGATGTAAGTTTAGGTAAAATACACTTTTTATACCGGTACAAAGGTATTAAAACCATGTCCGTCTGTCCGTTTGTCCGCTTGTCGGTTAGTTTGCATGAACCCCAATATCTCAGGGACTATAAAAGTTGGAGCTACCAAAATTTGGTGCTACATATTTATGATTTAATTTAATTTGGCCACGCCTACTACCATCCACCAAAATAACTAAAAAGGCAAACTTTTGTATTTTTATTATTAGTCTATATTCATTCATTTATATTTTAATTAGTTTCTTAAAGATTTTTTATATTTTCTTATAACTTATATATATTTTTTAAATTTTTAAATATTTTTTAACTTATAGGAATTTTATAAACTTCATAAGAATGCCATAAATCCTTGTTTACTTCGCACAATAAATCATAATTCCTCATAAATCCCTCGAAAATAATAAAGTATTTGTAATAAAAATAATCTCTTTCATTCCAGGAATATATACCGATCGAAGTTCGCCGTTCAACGGATATATCCACTTGACATGCGGTTATGCGGTTATTCCCCGAACCGAACCGTTCAAGGGTGCCTGTTTATATGGTAGACTTGGGAAGGAGGGGCGGTAAACACTCGCATATCAGATATCTGGTGCCGACTTATCGGACCGAGCTGCGGTTATGTTCCGCAACAGTTCTGTGTAAAAAAACTACTTGTTTACATTTTCGATATCGTAACGGATGCGATAATGCCTAGCCCTATTTCGATTCTAAATGCATTTTTATATACGCCGATGCCGGTGCCTGGGCACTACTATTTGCTGATATTTAGTATCAATTACGTACCATTGTGTCCTACCATATGGTGTGGGTTCTACGGATTAGTTTACAAATATTTTCACGGGATTTAGCTGGTAGTAATCAAAGGTTTGGGGTATAAGATGTCGGTGTAGAGTTGTTTTTGGGTTACATGGTGGGAAAAGTGTGAAATTATTTATGTTAGAAGATATTTGTCGTAGTTAGAAGCTTAGTTAGCTTACTAAAGTTAGGCTTATACATATTTTTAAGAACTTAACAAAGGTTATTCTAAAATTATAAATATAAAACAATATGTAAAAATATTCACAATGATCTTATATATATTTATTTATTCCTCTAGGGTTGCCAACCTTTAAAGGTATTAAAAACCAGTGACGTTACAAGTATCTCTCTACCCATGCGTCCATAGAAATAGTTTCCCTCCAGTATTTAATTTATTTAAAAAGTGTTTCGCCGACTGCTGCTTAGCTTGCACTTTGAACATTATTATCATAATCGATTGACGTCAATTTGTATTTGTTTTCGAAACGAGTATTTAAAGAAAATAAAGGGAGGGCCTGGAGGCGATCATCGGGTCGTTTGTTGATCTCCGTTTAGATCGTTATGCGTTTTGTTTTGTTTCTTATTTTTTGTTTGCTTTGAAATTAAGTTTCTAGCTATTTATACATATTCTTGAGCTAAAAAAAAAGAAATAATATTGGCGAATTTTCGCCGCTCGCTGTGTGTTGGCCTCGACAGATTCGCGGAATTCATTTATCAGAACCGAACATTTGTTATTGTTGCTGCCGCTGCGGTTCAATTGTTTCGCTGTCGTAATTTATCTATTGGGGGAGAGGAAGTGAGAGTGAGCGGCACATGTTTTGATTATTTTTATGAAAATTAAAATGCGTTTGCCTTGTAATTAGCCCCGGAGAGGAGAGTCACGGAGCCACGCGCTCTTCCAGGAAACATTCGATGCGCTCATTGCCATTTCGGTTTCGGGAGGGAGCTGTGTGTCTGCCACTTGGCCAATGATGATGATGTCGATGATGAGGTAATCTTCGCCGGCAACATTTTGGCAGCTCAATTTGATTTTGCAATTAGCAGTTGTGGCCCTGGGACTCATATTCCCAGCCCAGCCCAGCCCATCCCGTTGCCATTGCCATTCCAAGATTCTGACTCACTTTCTCGTGCCAGGCGGAATTCCATATTGTACACATGTTTTCGCCTTCACCCGCGGGCATCTGTACTCTTTATCAGGTGCATGCTGTACCCAACACACCTGGGAGCACCTGCACTGTAAAGCAAAGCGATAGGAGAACCAGCTGTTGATTAAAGCTGCTTTCGCCACTAATTGAATAAGCAAATGTGTTTGTTTAAATGCTTTTTTGCATATAATAAGTACGGGGTATTAAATTCTAATTTACTGGCTTTGTTTAAGTATTTTTATTAACTATAGTGGACAGTGAGAAAAATGTTAATGTATAAATCTTCTAAATAGATAATTATAATTCAAGCTCTTTAAATCGTATAAGAAACAGGATTCGGCACTAAGGCTTGGAGCTTAAATGTAAGAGCCAGTGATGGTGACAAAAAGCTCACCTGTGCGCAACTCACCCACTCTCTGAGAGCCACCAGACCCCCTAAGTGCCCATCCATGCTTGAGAGAAAAACATTTAAAATAAGTTAATTTAACACTGTGTCAAATTAATAATAAATAACCTTTATTAAGCCTTTAAATTCCATCTTTGTTGCCGTTTTAAGCAAACTTATGTCGACATCTGGCCTTAATGTATTCATCGCCTCTGCCTGTGACAATCTGCAATCCGATACTGATACACATTTCTGTGAATATTAATATATTCGATTAAACACCACATTCATCTCGCTCGGATTTTATTTTAAAAATGTGTTTCAAAGAATCGCGTTTAAAAATAATACCGAGAAATGTGCAACTCGAGAATGGTGTGGCATAAATCAATTCTGTGACTAATTAAAAACATGTTAATTGCATCAGCTGGCAGTGAATATATATAGTATATATATTCGCCATATGATATATCTGCACATATTCATTCACAAAATCGAAGCGAGCGAAATCGCATAAATTAAGGCGAAAACAATTTGATAAATGCGTGTGAGAGGGACGTTGATTTTGAAATAAATAACTTTTGGCATACGCGGCGAATGCCAGATACACCGCTTCGACTTCGACGACCTTCGTGCTCATTATGGATTCGCAAGATAAATTGCACCGAAATTCAGGCAGAAGGTTAATACCGAAATCCGGCTCCGATTCAAAACAAAACAAACTTAAAAGCCCAAAACAATTCGCGAGATGCACTTGCTAATGAAGTTAACCATATTGTTGACTGCGATCCGTGCCAAGGTGCAAGCTGCAGTGCGCCGGTGCATCTAACAGATACAGATGCTCGGGGGAATAATAATAAATCGTAATGAGGCCACAAGTCCAGCTCGTATCATGACGTTATGGCAGTGACATCGTAAATTTCTGACTGGCGTCAGCTAATGAGTGAGCTTGTACCGAGAAAAACGCCGATACGGCGCTACGAGTATAAATAGACTCCAACAATGGGAAACGGAAATTCCACAGAGCGCGGCATTCGTAAGAGCTAGGTAAACTCTATTTTTAAACTATATTTTTTGCATTTTTCTTAATTATTTAAGGCAATTAGGGCTGATAGGAAATCTGGGAATTTTGTTTGGTGTCCAATAATAGAGTAGTACGATCTATTATAACCGGTACCTTACCCTATAAGTAAGGTATTATAACAAAAATGTATGGAACGGTTTGAAGACTTATATCTCAGAGAATATAAGAGCTAGAGCGTTCCAATTTGGTGGACAGCATTATTAAAGTTTCACCCAAATATCATACAAAATTAGTTTAAAAAGCTGTATTTTGTACATTGTATGCAATGTAAGAATATATACAAAAAAATACAAAATAAATACCCTGAGAGTTTACCTGCATACCTTTAAATGTCCATTAATTTACCTTGTGTGAGAATAAGAAAACGACCTTACTTTTAATTACCCAACAAAATTGCACACCGAGTCTGGTCTCATATTCGCTTTTTTCTTCTGCAAAACAAATTTTGTACTGCAATATGACAATTGGCACGTTTTTGGCTCCAGTTGCGGCTAATGGCACACCTGAGAACACGCATTTCCTAGCCAGTGGAAATGCAATTCATCAGCGACTTCTTTTGCAGTCTTCTGGCCTCCTGCTTGGACACACACTGGCTTCAAAGAACACGGTTGATATATGATAATCGCATTTTGGCGCATGTTTCTGGGGCCAGTTTTTTGTTCTCTCATATTTGTACACAATAAAAAATGGTCATAGAAATATAACAATTTGAATGGCTATTAGTTCTTATATTCTGGTGAGTGCGAATATTTTTTACCCCTGAAAAAGTTTGCATTCGCCCCGAGTTCTATAAAATAGAGCACAGGAATGTGGCATTGATACCGCATAATGTGCATTTCCAGTGAAATCGGTCTATAATGAATTTTTGCAGTGGAATCACTTAAAATTTTAATTTAAAAATAAGGGGAAATTGAGTAATATTAAATCTAAAGCTACGTTTTTTTTTTTGGGTGTGGCTTTGTAGTATTTATAGAGGGTAAACAGGTACACTCACCTTGTTTAATTACGGAGATCCGTTATATTTATTTATAGAAGTCGAAATTAATTTGGTACAAGTTAATCGTGGCATTCGGCTTGTTATATTGGCCACTTAAAATGATAATTAGACGCCACTAGAAGGAGTGACAAATCAACCGGGTTCCTTAACCCGCGGCCAAATAAAGTATGGGTTTATATTTGGTATGGGTTAAGGTTAAGGACACTCAGGGGTGGGTAAATGTTCTGGGATTGTGATATTAATACTCGTAACATTTAGCTTTTGAAATGGGTTCTTTGAACTTTGGTTGTACGATTGTGATTTAATTGTTTTCTCTAAGATTATGCTCGGGAACAGAGACTTAAAGTCAAGGCCGCATTATATCAGTCTTAATGGGTCGACAATAAATGGGTTCTTTGAACTCTAAATTCTTTTCTGAAGGTTTAAAATCAAGGTTGAATTTGGACACACCCGTTTTACTAAATTAATTTAATTTTTAATTCACATTTTCGTATAAAGTGTCAATTTCTATTTATAAAATTAAAAATTCATTTTATTTTTTGGTTTGCATTTTTACCTTCTAAATCTTTCGATTGCGTGACCCAATTGCATAAAGTTATCGGCTATAACTTCACCTTCTCCGATCACATAACCATAAAATGATTCAATATTGTTAAGAATTCAATAAAAACAAAAACAGAGTCAGTTCCCTCTCTCTCTCCGATGTGCCGTTCTATTTTGTTATTAATGTTTGCAATTGGGTTAAGAATTTTATTCGCGACACGGCGCTAGGGTTGTCACTCTTATTTATCACACATTTTAATTTGAAATTGTGTTGTTGTCGCCGTACATGAGTCTTGCTGTTCTTTCTGCATTATTTATACGAAATTTTATTGTTGTGTTCTGCTGACGGTTTTCTTCTTTATTTTCTCTTATTCTTTTTGTTTTTGGTTTTATTTTTTATTCGCCACCGTGTTAGGGCGAAATATTTTGTTTGGTTTTTGTTTCTGTTTTTGTTTTTGTCTCTCATTGTCAGTCCGTCGCTGCTCTTTGTGTTTTGATTACGCAAATTAAAAGCGTCTAGACAGGGCATTCGATGGTCTGAGAGGGTTGTGATGGGGGGAAAGGGCCCGATCAAGGGAACGGGACGGGACTGTGGGGATGACCGACTGACCGACGACGGCGCGCCGTCGGGGCGTTATGCAATCGCATCGCGAAATTATCATGCTTTTCCTGCCCCTCATTAGCAGTGTTGTCGAATTTTTTGGGACAAAAATCATAAAAAAATTAAGAGAAGTGAGCAATGTATTCATTAAATTTTAAGTTCATAAAAATTAAAATACCAAAAAGGTTAAATTTGTTAAAGGGAAGAAGATGGGAGGTCTTTTATGATGAAAATAATGGTGTAACATAATTTTTAAATATTTTGTTTCATTAGAGTTATAAGGGTATTTATTATTGTTAGAAAGAAATGCCTCAAACAGTCTTTTTAAATTTTTGTTTAGGTATAAGCTGGCTATAATTGAAACTTATGCTTGAAAGTGCAAAAAAAGGTGAAATTGTTAAAAGGGAAGAATTCTTCCCCTTTCTTCTTTGTTGCCCTCTTGGTAGCCCTCATTATATGTATCATAAGAGATTATGATACATATCATGAGGGCTACCAAGAGGGCAACAAAGCCTCCGGTAGCCAAGCGGGCTCCCATACGCAAGCTCAGCGCCATGAAGTCTGGAAAGTTCTTGAGGGTCCTGATCCTGCCCCAACGTCGCTGCTGGTTCTTGCCTGGCGGTAACCAACCTATTCTGCCGCAGATCGTGGACGAACCCACTTAGGAAGTCGATGAGGACGTCGATGAGGACTTCGATAAGGACGTCGAAAGGAAGGAGTAAGAGGATCTCTACGAAACCTCAAAGAAGTCTCCGCTCTAAGAACCACAAAATTTTAAGTGTTGTTGTAAATGTTTCAGAGAGAAAACGCAAAATGTCACCTTTACAAATAATGACCAATAATTTTACATCAAAAATATAGTTGAAAATAATTTATAAATATGTTATTCACTAGGAGTTAGACGTCTAGGGAATACCCTAACAATAAAACCAAAGCTTACTTTTTTGAGGCATCATTAGTTAGAATTAAATAACTTTGGATTTTACTTGAGACACCTAGAAATATAATTTGTTTGTTTATTATATTATGTTATGTTTACGATTTGATTGACCCTTTTCCGATCTTTGCATTTTTATATCCATAAAAGTTAATAATCAAATTAAAACCAAGTTGGCAGCAATGGGCGGCGGCAGTAAAGGTAAGTTACAGTGGCGTCTTAGTGGGTGCGACGAATTCTTTCTTTACGTAACAAGTCGTTGGCACTTCAAGGGAATATTTCGAGTTACGTGGAATTCGCAACGTCGATGAAATCGAACGTAAACAAAAGAGCAGCCAAAGAAGAAGTGAAACACACCGAGTGGCGGCGGCGGCAGCGGCGGGCAAAGTGCAAAATAATTAAGCGGAATTTTCGAGTTCGCAAACCATGCTGACTCGGCAAATCCGGTGAAGCGTGTTCAAGGACTACTTAGCATATATTTATTGCAACTATTTGCATTTGATTACGATTTGTTACGTTACGATAGATATTAGCACAAGGATGCTGCACCACCGAGCTTTTGTCTGGGAAGCACGTGACCGATATTGATATCGGCAATTAGGTCATTGCTCTCTCGCTCTTTCTCGAATATCGATAGTTCTTCGCCATTTTTCTTCGCGTGTGTCGCGTTTTTTTCGTTGCCGCAAGAAAATCTTATTTTCCGTGGTAATTAGTTAAGCAAATAAGCCAAAAAGTTGTGAAAGGTGTAGTAGAAGGTGCGGAGAAAGCACGGTATATGGTAGTTTATTGAAATACCAAAGATTTACGCGGATTTCGCAACTTTTCATTTTCGTCTTTGCGCTGGTGCGGCATCTCGGGTTCGTTGATCTCCTCAGCGGCTAATAAGTGTCCAAGTGAGTGACCTGAGACACCAAAGTGACCCCAGACAGCTGCTGCTGGTGCTCCTTTGGCGGCGAGACTGCGACTGCTGCTGCAGCCGCACTTCATTACAGGATAATTGAATATGTGCGATGATAATTTCATTTTACGCTTTATAAACACAACTGCTGCTGCCTCCTGCTGTCCCGCTCGCTCTCTTGGCAGCGGCAATTAGGAGCGCCCACAAGCGAATTTTCGAGGGGGCGGGATGCCGGCAACAACTTAATTATCCGCCTGGACGAGCGTGGGCTATGTTCTATACATACGTACATATGTACATACATATATCCTGACATTGATGACCAAGAGACCAGCGCGCACAAATCATAAAATATCGATTGCCGACGTCAGCCTACGCAGAAAAAAATATGATAAAAATCCCCAAAAGAAGCTGCGTTTACCTTCAGTTTAACCCATTTAAGCCTGGGGATTTTTTAAGACACAACAAGGCGTTAAAATAAATTTGGAACATTTTACAGGATAAAAATAATAGTTTTCATGGTTTTATTAGGTAAGTAATAAATAAATTTTTGAAAAATATAAATGAAATAATCGAATATAAAATAATGATATAATATTCCGGGTTTTTAGCTTAAAACCCTTTAAACAATTTCAAAGAATTATAAAACAAATTTTAATATTAATGTTGGGATAGGGTTTTCTTTTTATTTTAGGCCAGTTTGTCATTTTTAAATTAAAATTCCCAAGTCGTTGTGTTTGTTTGGGGGTCTGTCTCCCTCTAACCGTAAAGCCCTTTCAAGAACCAAATATAATTTATTTTTTAAGTACCAGGCCAAAAAATGGGTTAATGCTTCGTCTTTATTAGTCAGTATTTGCGTTTTTCTTCGAATTCGCTGTAATTATTTACATCGAAGATTGTGTTGACGAGTCGAGGCTCCTCTCCGATCCGAAGGCAAATACTTGGCGGGGACTTACAATTTCAATGGACAATCCATCGGCGACGATGCTTTGAATGTTAAAGTGGCGGCGGCGGCGGCAACGGCGACGCAACTCGTATACCTACGACAACTGTCGGTTTGTATAATCTATATCTGTGGGTTTGTTGTCTTGCAATTCGCCGATGTTGTTGCTGCTGTTGTTGCCCTTGCCGTTGTTTCCCTTTTGGTGTTTTTGTTTGGCTTTCGTTTTGTTATTGTTGCTGTCTGTCGTCGTCTGGAAGCGCCTTATCGGCGGCGCCTCCAGAAAATATGTCACACGTACGCGTCAAATTTTCTCAGAAAATAAACCGCAAAATAAGCATGATACGCCTGATATGATACGGCAGCGGGGTGGCGGTACAAGGTACCCCCGTAGGCGATTATGCTAGATTCAAATTTCAATAGTTTGGAAATCTACTAAGTAAAAATTAAATATAATAATGACAAGGCAGAGAGATGAGCAAATTTCTTATAAATAGTCATTAACCATATCAGTCGTTACTTCCCTGAAAAATCTATTATAGAAATTACTATGAAATTTTGTCTTTAATTTAATTTAATTTTTACGCTTCTATTTTCTTTGGAATCACCAGAATTTCACAAAGCTTGTTTATTTTTACGCTTT
This sequence comes from Drosophila rufa, assembly GCA_018153105.1. Taxonomy (NCBI): domain Eukaryota; kingdom Metazoa; phylum Arthropoda; class Insecta; order Diptera; family Drosophilidae; genus Drosophila; species Drosophila rufa. Next base: position 6,376,318 of record JAECXS010000085.1, read on the forward strand.
AAATAAGTTTATTGTTCTGCCACTTTTAATGTTGTTTACGAATTCAATTGAATATTAAAAAACAAAAATAATAACTCTTTGTTTTCCCCCAAAAACAGATTCCCAAAATGAAAACAAAACAATAAATATTGTTTGTTCCGTAAAAAGAGGAGAGCTGAGAACAGTTATGGAGCCATATAATGCACAAACCTCAAATGGACTTCCTCAATACAAGTGCGCAGGATGAAAAGGGTAAGCCGAAGAAAATAAATAATAAAACGCACATACGAGTATAATCCGCAAAAAAACAACAAAATTATAAAAATCGCATGCGCCAATCGTTTTTATTGCATTTGATGAACATTTAATTTTGATTTAATTTTTAATGATGCCACAGCAAGGCTGCCTCCGCAGTGTGTTTGTATTTTTTTTTTTATTTGGGATTGAGCTACGTGATAATCGGGGAATATTGCCCATTACTGCGGCCACCCACAGATGAGCAAATAACAATGACAAACGATGTTTATATATGTGTCGGCTTATATATGGGGATGTACTGCGATATACTGTTGTTTTGGCGGTAATTTTTTGCCCAATGCAGTTGCATTTCGCAAATTGGCAAGCGGCTTATTTATTTATTTATTTTTGCGTTTAAATTTTAATGATAGCTCGGACGGACGGGCGAGCTTGAGCATGGCAAATAAACAAATTAACTCTAAAAATCATTGAATTTGTAATTACATATCAGTATGTGCGTGTGTATCTGCGATTTAATGTAATTGTTTTGTTTATCATTGTTGCATTTATTCGTGCGAGAGATACACAAAAGGAGGCTCTTGTGTAGATGCAGCGCAGTAATAAATCAATTATTTTAATTTCTTTATTATAGTTTTGATCAGAATCAGTATGAATTCTATATAGTTTTGGGTTTCAATTCACAGAATTTAGTTTTTGGGGTTCTAAGAAATTTTAATGGGTTTTCGAGTGAATGGATTTAAATTCTCAGATTTATTTACACCTAATTAGAGGTTTTCTACAAATAAATAAGCATTGTTTATGAGTTGTTTTTTTTGTTTATAGAGATAAGCTTTTGTGTCGTTGATTTTTTGGAAATTGTATTTGTTTAAAAGCTTAGTAGGAATCGAAAATAAAAATTGTGCGTTTGTCTTGTAATCTGATCTTAGATAATAATAGAACTTGAGCTATCAAAGTTGGCGCCAGCATTCTAATAGATTGCACGGAGTCCCCTAAACCTTTATCAACACTGTCTCATAGGATGATTAATTTAATTCCCTTTTAAATTGGCAGATTTTAATTGTCAGCATGTACAACTTAAAGGACTGACTGTAATAGTTCTTCCGAAATATCATTATGACTCATTTGAAAGTGATTACTGCGAGTTTGAGATAAGATTTTTGATAGCAGAAATATTATTACTTTAGTTTCTGTTTAAACGGTATTAATATATTTTTCTGCGAATTCGCCATGACATTTAATTGCTGGCCCCTTTTCGATTTCGCTTTTGTTTATATTTATTTTTTATTTGACCTTGTACTTTGCACAATTACTCAATAATTTCCCCACAATAACAAGTACAGCGGCGGCCCACAATGTCATCATTCAACTGTTTGCCTGACTGGACTGAACTGGTCGTCGGTTAATTATTTAGTTATTTATTAATAGACTCACGCCAGAAACATGCACGGGGCACGGGAGCACAATTAAACGATTGTCAACAATAAAATTTATTAATAATTTATAATAGATGTTGATGCCCCGCGACAAAGTCGTGCCGTGGCAGATGCTATCGGCCCAAGGGGACCGGAACAGCGATGTGTGTGTTTTTGGCCCGTTAACAATGTTGCGAGTGCTGCTCAAGATTTGTGTTTTGGATAATACAAAGTATGGGTTCCCACGAGATTTGGCCGTGGCTGTGAACATGACACTATGGTGGTATATAAAGCGATAGGTACTGCTGTCAGGAATCTATTGTCTATTTCTACTTGCATTCGTGAAAAAGTGTTCTCTGTGAACTATGAAAATTGCAATTGTATCCTGGATTACTTTGGCAGTGATAATGGTGAGGTTTAAGTAGTTAATAAAGAGTTGTCTTCCAAAAGGAAAATGAATGAAAATATTATCCTTTTTGTTGTGAAAAATCCATGCTAAAACTTAAAGAAAACTGTTACCCTTGTGACATTTTCTTTTACATTTCTTTCTAAAAGAATCGCCCCTTTAAAGTGCTTTTTAAATAATATATGTTGCTTAAAACAATTTCCTTAAATTTTCTAATTTCTTGGAACCTTTTGGGAGCTACTTGGTATACCCAGTATTGATTTAGTGCCCCTCTAATTTTCACCCAATTAGTGCATCGCCGAGGCTCAAGTCCCTGGCCCGCCGGAGGCCATAGGCGCCGCTCAGGGCGGAATGGCAGCGGCGGGAGGGGCCTCCGGTCAGGTTGGAGCAGGCGCCGATATGGCAGAGGGCGGACCTGGAGCTGGAATGTCAGCCGGCATAGGAGCCGGATCTGAAATGGGCGCCAATGCCCAAGCTGGAGCTGGACGCTAGAGAGCAGCGGCACTTGCGTTTGAAACTTCACTTTTTCCTCGCTGTTTGTTTAGGGCCCTTCGCACTTGGGGTTAAGCTCAAGACACTGGAAAATAATTCGAAGAAATTTAAGATAATGCTTAAATTAGAAAGAAAACAATTTGATATAATTTGGTAATAAATCACAATTCAAAAGTTTCTTTTAATTAAATTTAAATTCAATATAGGAGCCTCTCTGACATATAGTGCTTAGAAAACAAGGGAAAATGTTAAAGTTAAAAGAAAACAATTTGATTTGTTTTGAAAATAAATCAGAATTAAAATCTTTCTTTTAATTAAGCATGGGTGGGCACTGAACTTCAAGATCGGAGCCTAGCTGATATAAAAAGCTTAAAATAGAACTTTTAAAAATTCAGATGGCAAGGAATGTCATCAATTTATCTTATATATTGCTTTATTTTCTCACCGTGCATATAGCTCCGCACTCGTATGACCCACTGATGGCGCCAGTTTTTTTATTTTAGAGAGAGAGCTCAGTGCCATAATTGATTTGGAATTGCGGGGCGTCGCCACGTAATGTGCCTTTGCCGCCCCTCATCCCTCCTCACTCGCTTTCGGCTCACATCAAATAAAAGCCAAACACAGCACTGAAATATGTATTGTTTTGGCAGCTTAAATTCCATTTAATGCCATTTTATGAAATACACCTCAAAATGTATCGATTGTGGGGGCACCGCAACGCACACGGACACCAGACATCAAGCACTGCCTGGGGGCAAAAAATAGAAATAGAAAACTCATCAGGCAAATGTTAAAAATATCAACAGAATTTCCACATAAATCAAGTGATCAATAAATAAATAAAATATGCCAACAACACCAAAATTCAATATTGTAAAAAATGGGAAAAAGCGAAATAATCGGTTTGTTTTGATTTTTTTGCACATTCATTGGAAGTTGATTGTTTACAGCGCTGGTTGGGGGGCTTGTCTGACGGGGAAAGGTAGAATGATGGGTTTTGATGAGGTAAATGCGTAAATACAGGAAAGTTTTCAGATGAGTAACTTTTTGGGGATTTGGAGAATCTTTTTTTGGGGTTTACCTAAGAAAATCTGTTCTAAGAGCATTCTCTAAAGTTTTCTTATAATGAATATCATAATACCTACTAAAAAATTAACAAATTGTTCAATTTTAAATCTACAAATACCAAAAGCGCTTTAAAATGTAGCAACCTTTTTCGTGAGATTATTTAATACCTCCCGCTGGCTTAATAGCACCAATATAGCCACACAGCGGGTAGAAAGTTATCTTAGGAACTTGTGTAACTTGTCCGTACTTTCAGCATAATCCTTCCTGCTTGCATCTCTGCGTTTGAACTTGAGAATGGAGAACTTTGGCCTGCATAAGCTTGCCAGTTGCTGGCCTTGACATGTGCCACGTTGAGTGAGGAGCAGCTCACCCAGCCCAGCCCAGCCCACCCTTTGCGACGACAGTCACCTGCGTTGCAGATAAGAATAAGAAGCATTCTTAGCGCGGGAATTCCACCGCCCGCTGTGTGTCTCCTCAACCGACTGGGCTGCCTTCTTCCGCTGAACTTGAAACTGGTCACGTGCGAGGCTCCGATGTGGCAATATAATTGCCAATATAATCGCTGTGCGCTTTGGACTGATAAACATTTATTTCGTGCATTACGAACGCTGGGACAGTGGGGAGAATGGGTGTGAGAAGTGGTTTCTTGATTAACTCGGGGAGTTTTTCTTATTTTAATTAATATAAAAACATATGAAGATGCTTTGACGAAGGGTTGATGATAAATAAGCTTAGTTATCTAGAAATCGATCTATTATCTTTAAAAAATTTATAAAATTCAAACAATTCTTCATATTCTGGATAACCCAGGACCACTGTGGCCATGTGTGTGGCCCGACCTCAGCGGCTTTATGTTTATTTCCATTCGCAATTGCACTTGCCAGGTGCCGCCGCCGCGGCGAAGTTATGGCCAAGCTACTAATGTGGCCCATGGACTCTCGCACGGGGACCAGGGACCCCGTGTGTAATTCCAGTGGCGGGCCATTAAAATTGATCAACTGCTAAGATTTCCTGGCTGGCGGCGGCTCCAGGCAAGTGCGAGTGCCAGTGCGAGTGCCAATGCGAATGCAAGACTCAAATTCCCACCATTTTGCGGTGCCGCTTGATTTACGTTCGCTTCCTGTTCACGCAAATTGAATTTGCACATTTGCGATTTGAGTATACCCATATATGTTATATATGTATCGGTGGAATGTGGCACATGTGGTGTATGCAGGCTATAATGACTTCGACTTCGATGGGCTATCGCATAACATAACATATATATCCAGAGTCCCATGCCAGACAGTCATAAGATATATATTCCGACATGTGTCAGTCGTAAATCATTCACAAATCGCACTCACGTGAGTTCATTGAGCACTCACATGTCTGTCTTCTGCATGGGCTCTTATCGCGTCTGACCCACATACATATATATAATTTTGCAGGGTGATCCACCTTAGAGATACATACTATATATATGGCGGGTAATTATTGGCTTTGCCTTTTCTAATCTCTTTGCAGGCGCCAAGCTCTTAAGTGCGCATTAGGAGAGTCGAATTGCGTTCAAAATATCGTCTTTGACAAGGTTTCCTTTGCATATATTAACTTTCTAAAGCCAAATAGTAGTCACTGGGTTTGTTTTTTTTCCCCCTCTTTGCAAATATTTTTAAGTTCGCCAATGTTTGGCAAATATTAGCATTAGCTTAATTAGTTTTCCACTAATTAACATCCTAATGACTTGAGCATATAGAGAGTAAGACACGAGGATGGCAGCGTTTTGAGAAACGTTAGAAACTACTTTGTGCTTTGCTGCACGCGTGCCTGCACATGGGAAATGTAAACAAAAGTCGGCGGGGTGAAAATTGATTGGAATAGTTGTTTGGAAGAGCTGGGAAAATGTTATTGTTAGCCGCAATCGACACATTATTAAATGTAGTTTATTTTATAGTTGGTAAATTAGATGGTATTTGGGGTATAAGTAAAGATCTTAAATCAGGGAATTATTTTCAGGTTGCTATTTAATTGAATTAATTTTATTTCCGGTAACAAAGGTATCGAAAAATTATGGAATAATCAAATGAAAACATCTGAAAGAATATATATTTCTCGTCTATATGTTTGTCCGTCTGTCCGTTTGTCCCTTTGTCCGTCTAGACGGACAAACACTAGAGCTTTAAAGTTTGGTGACTACATTATTATGAGTTGCACTTATATCAAGTTAGGTTTAAATTTAAAATTGCACCTTAAACCGTGTGACTTGTGGGTTCGATTCCCACCAGGGCCACGCACCGCTTCCATGTTCAATGTTCCAGGTTACACAACACCATTTCCAAACAACCCGGCGGAGCATCGCCGATCGATTGTAAACAGCATATGCATGTGTATATTATTTTCTGATTGTGTGTTGATCACTAAACAAGCATGTTTAATTATATTTACACATTCGACGGCACCATGCATGCATCGCGGTATATGCGCCGTTAGAATTACGCATTCGATTTGCTAATTGCCCCACGAGTAGAACTAAATATAGACAAGCCCGAAACTGCGTACCGACCGATTTGCTGATTATAAGCCCCGAATGCATGCTATGATGAGTAGTTTTTTTCGATTTTTGATTTCGCCGAACTCTCTCTCTCTCCCTCTGTATTGGCACTCTCCCCACCACCCCAAAGTTTTGGGCCGTAAACTACGCAATTGATGGAGTGTAAATGAACGTAAACGCCGCCATCATTACGTCGACGACGACGGTGGCGGCGGCCATTCGCTATTTGTATCTGTCAGATACTTTTGCGCCAGCTCTTGATTTATGAACTGCGAAATGCAGCAACGACAACGGCATAAGCGACAATTACTGTTACTTGCCATGTTTATTGTACTCAATTGAGTAGGTAAATCGCTGAAATGTAATTTCGCCTGCATAATTAATAATGCGAGATGGCATTACCCGAGTGTCAGAAGCGGGGCCATAAAGTCATCGTAGAGGATTTATGCACAGAAATATGAGGGATACGAATATGATGATCAAATGGATCTAGGAAATATTATTTAAATCGAAATTAAATGTCTGAATACATATCTCTTAGAATGATTATAGGACCGATGTTGAGCTTATAATTCCCAACTAGTTAGAGCATCATAATAATATTGAATGCTAAGGACTGGAGTGGATTCAAATGGAACCTTGATCCAGAAAATGTTATTATCTAAATAAAATGTCTCAGATTCTTAGAGCTTTTACGGACTTATTTGAAATGTTTATCTTAAAATTCCCAACTAGTTAGAGCACGAAATGCAGATGTTTCATTGTCCTTGCCGAATTGATCCTTAGATTTAATTTGTTCAATCAAACTGCCTTGATATTTTCTCTTCAAATGATTTATTTTCCAATCTTTACGATGCAATACCGCTATTATTTGTGGCCCCTTCAGAAGCTTGACCATAAAGGTACCCATTATTTCTGGCATCGATCACAACAATCACACGAAAGAAACCCCCATAAGAAGCGGGCCAATTGAAGTCAAAAGATCTAATTTAAAACGATTTGTCTCGAGTCTAGACTCGATGTGATCCGCTCGAGCGCTGCCAATTAACATTGCGATCCGATCCGATACGTACCGCATATAGAGATATATATATAGAAACTTCAATTTGTGGCCGTGCAATTGAGGAACGGATACGCGGCTTTTCGATTTAAAAATAGCCAACTCAATATTTATTTTTGGCCACTCTGGTACTCGCACTCGTACTCTATGTACTCGCGCTTCCGTCCCTCGTGCCGTCTCTCGCTTTGATGTTTATTTTTAAATCCCACCAAATGCTTGAAATCATTTTCGAAGCTAAGTGGTTGTTTGTTGTGTTAATAACATAAACAACAGCAGAGCGGCAGCGGCAATTCAAACTCAAGAATGCGAAACGGTCAAAGACTGATGCGAGCGATGTCTGAATGGGAATGGAAATGGATTCTGATTCGGATTTGGATTCGGAATAGTGAGAGGCAGAGGCTGCTCCACGAGTTGACAACTCTCGGGACTAGTTTTTGCCAATTGAGTTTATTATTAGATTTGCCAGATTATTTATAATTTGTTTGCCAATATTTGCGCTCGATCAATATACTTGCCTTTTATTATTCATGCCGCCGATTTCTCTGTGCGCATTATTCAGCTATGATTGCTTTACTCAGTTAATTGTTGTATTTCATCATCCATCCGCAGGAGAGCTTTGGCGTTAATGGGTTAAAGTGGCTCGTTTATTGATGATTTGATTGGAAACACTAATTTACATATTTACTTACAAAAGACGAAAGCTATTTATTGAGTAAGTGATTTATAAGTTGTACGAAAATCAGATTTATTAACATTTCCTTGAAACTTATTATTATTTAAGGTATTTATAGGATACACAAGGTTATTACAGCTTAATGTTAACTTAAAAAGTAGGTACCAGGCAGAAGATGGTATCTGTGAACGCCTTGTCCGTCTGTCCGTTTGTCCGTTTATACGGACAAACACCTAAAACTCAGAGACTATAAGAACTAGAGCTGCCAAATTTGGTGACAACATTTTTATAAGTTCTAAGCAGAACAGGTTTGATTTAATAAATTATTTAAATTTCATTTAAATTTAATTAAAAACCCTAATAATACACTATTAAATTCTTCTACATTTACTATTTCCATTCATGCTTTTTGCGTTTTCCCCGCTCGATTATTTAATCAGTAAATATAGCTGCGTTGCATTCCTTACCAAATAGTCCTTATCAACGGCTGACCTTGAGGCAGCTAATAACTGGCTTGATTGGATTATCAGGCCCCGAGCCTGAGCATTCCACATAAAGCCCCAAAAAAGAAATACGATCCCATAGACACTGGACAAGGGTATATATAAATTTGTTCGTTGGACAGGTGCAGCAGTCGGGGCACAAAAAACAAAACTGGCTACAGAAGAACGCAAAAAATCACCGAAAGATTAGCAAAACAAAATAAATTATTTATTAAATAATCGAATAGCCGACCCACGACGCGAACGGAAATAGAATGCTATAAAAAAATGTTGCTGCATTATCAGCGAATAAAAGTGAGAACAGAGAAGACGACGCCCGATAGGCGGTAATATGAATGAAAGGTGAAGAAAGAGAAGGTCTCTCTCCTCTTTAGAAGAGAATCTACACCTGTTTGAGCTGCTCTTTGCTCTTTTTTCTCCTCGCCACGCGCGAATAAATTTGTTTATAATTCGCTCGGGCCCGTCCCCCTTATCAACGCGTCGCCCTTATCTATCCGCTGGCATTGAAAACCTCCCCGCTCCCAACCGCTCCCGATCGCCGAACTATGGAACTACTGAGACTTGAAAAACTAAAGGTGAAAGAACTTTTCGCAGGCGTGTGTCGGTGGCGTGAAGCGGTGATCATGCGCTTCGCTTCGGGGAAGCTCCACCCCGCCGCGCTCCGCTCAGCTTAGTTTCAGCCCCTCCGGAGGCTAGAAAACCCCCCCAAAAACCTCCTCCTCTCTACCGCCACCGCCTGATGAGTGCGTGACTTGGGCACGCGTCTTGGCATGGAATTTTTCGAGCCGCAATCAGCGACTAAAACTAATGAATCTGAAATTAATACATTTCGCATTTCGTTGCCGACTTTGACTTTGGAATGCTTGTGAAATTCCCCCTTCAAATTGCCATTTTGTCACCTGTTTTCGCAAGAGAACTTAATTACTTGTGCTAATTTTAGCAAGGCTTAGAAGTAAACTCGGTTTTTGCCAAAAGAAGATGTATACAAATAAATAAATATTATTTTTTCCTGCTAAATATTTTTGCAAGCATTTCTAAGATTTTTCCACGATCTTATTGTGCATTCATATTTGTGCATTTGTTAAAGAAAAACTAAATTTATTGTCAATTTTGTAAATGGATTTGTTTATGTATGAATTTTTTTGTTTAACATTTAAAGATATTTTATTTATGTCGCTTTTTGAACTGTTTTTGGGACGGTTGAAATAAATTTGTGTCTAATAAAAATGTTAGGGAAGCTTTTCGGCTTAGTTTTTATACCATCCTTGTCAAGTTTTCTGTAGATATTTATGTTTATTTATAAATTTTATTTTAATGTTTCTTTTTTCTCGGAGGTCTCTAACAATTGTTCTGTGTATTATTTTTTCTTGACGATTCATTAACCATTTTTCCCATTCATTCAGCATTTTGTGGCTTTCAGCTGAAAACACACTTGCAGTGGGCGTGTTTTTGTGGGCGTTGCCTTCGCCGAACATTCCCAGATAGTTATCACTTCTGAGAAAAGGCGAAAAAATTAGATCGAATCTGGCGAAAACATTTGCTCAACTCATTTGGGACTTTCTCGCAATTCAGTGGGTGGCGCCGTCGTCGTCGCCATCGTCGCCGTCGCGGACACGGGGAAACGAGGAGGGATCCGATCCGTCAGCCGGTGACTGGCACATGGAGCGATCACTTGACCGCACGTGAACGCCATTCGAGGGCAGTGCGCAGCTGACGTAATTGCGGAATGGATTGAATGGATTTTTTTTCGGGGAATATATCATCGAACAGCTGAAATCGAAGCTCGCTGGCGCTTGTTATATTTGCATAAATCATTCCCTTGCTCGCTCACTTGTGTTTGCCCATGAATTCGCAATGTTTGTATATTATTCCGCCGGCCCTCTATTTGGGGTGTGGGTGTGTGTATGTGGTGTTTTATTGCATTTTCGGCCCCAAACATTCTAATGCTAGAACAACAACAAAAGCAACACTTTTATGCGATTTCGGTTGAAAATTTATTTCGAATTTTAAATAATTTTCGCGGCTGCAGCAAAATGCTATTTGTGGGCGCCACCGAACTATTTTAGGTAATGTAATCGTTGATCTTGTGTGTTTATTTTTGGCATTGGATTTGGGTTTGTTTAGAAAATATTTAAAGCTAAATATACCCAAAGATGTGAGGTTTCATTTAGGTTAATAGGTTGGATAGATATTAATAGATCGAATTTCTACAATCACTATCATTGCGTTTTTCCCTCCTCTGATTTCTCCTTGAGACACTTCCTACACGTGCCGACTAAGAAAAAATACTTCACCCCGATTTACGCACAACGCAGCACACTCGCTTTTATTTTTAATGTTCATAAAGTACGCAATCGAGCCACAGCTACGTAGATATCACTCATACGCCGCGTGTATGTGCATGATTCAAGGCATTCCGCCGAGCATCACTCATACGTCACGTTGGACGCACGCACAGACTCCTCTCGCTCGCTATCCCCTATCTGCTCTGGCTCAGCCCCGTGGCAATCCATCTGTGTGTTCCCATATCGTATTTCACTTGCTGATCAATAGAAAGCGCCGCCGCCGAATAACCACTTGTAAATGCACCACCCAGCGCCGCCTGTACCACCTCCTCGCCCCTTGTTCTTCACTCTGCCTGCGGCACTGAAGTCTGGCCATCTGTTTTGATGTCGAGTGTAAACACAAGCGTATGGACAGGCAGACCCGCAGACAGACAGAGACAGACCGAGGGACGCAAACACTAGTGGGCAAACAAATAGATGCACACGCCAAGAAATGCACGCCCACATGGAAGATACCACATCGGCAAGCTGGTACACTATGCAAAACAAAAAGTATTGCTTGTTTCATTGAATATTCTGTGACTGAAACTATATTTGAAGGTGTGATATATTTTTACTAAAGAAAATAAAGATAAAGGGTTTTACTTTGAGACATTGAAACAGGGCAGTTCATAAAAAAAAAAAAAAACGTAGTTACTGTATCTAGTTAGAATATAATTTAGGAACTTTAATTTTATTTTCTACTTCATGGATTTATTAAATATAATTTCTTTTAAATATCTTAAAACATTTGATATAAGATTTATCCTTTTCTAGAGGACTTTTATATATTCAAAATACATTTAAAATCCCTTTACCTATTAGCTAAAATTTCTCTGAGTGCTACCCTTCCTGCCCAGCCACCTTCCACGTGCTGCTCCACTTTTTGGACGACCGCACGCGCAATCTCTTGCTGCCATATGCAAGACATCATGCGAATGAATGACTTGGCTGGACGACGGCCATGGGCAACCTGAGATGATCCGGCCGAGACTCAATGGAGGCATCATCTTCCGATCTTCGGAAACCTCTCTCCGCTTCCCCTGCCTTTTGGAACCTTGGGCGGCGGGAAATCGCATTTCGCTCCAATTTTAGGCTGCACACAGATCGCTCGGTTTCTTGTCACTTTCGCCTGCTTTGCTCTCGTCTCACTCGACGATCTCTGATGTTGTTTACGCGAAATTCCAATGCTACAAAATACAAAATACAATATACAATATACAAAGTATACGTAGGCTGCTACATATATTTCTGGCCTAATAATGAAAATACGAATATTTATTAAGGAAAATAGTTTTATTGTTTTTCAAAATATTCTCCATCAAGATTTACACACTTTTGCATGCGCTCAAACCAATTTTCGAAGCACTTTTTCCACTCTGATTGACACACCTCAAAAACATGGTTTTTGAATGCTTCAACAGCATCTTCTGGCGACGAAAATCGTTGACCACGCATTTTCTTCTTGATGTGAGGGAATAAAAAGAAGTCATTTGGTGCCAAGTCAGGACTGTACGGCGGATGACCCATCAATTCGACGTTTTGGCCAGTCAAAAAGGCGCTGGTTTGAGCCGATGTGTGAGAGCTCGCATTGTCATGGTGCACAATGATTCGTCTTCCCTTGTTCGTTTTTCGAATTTCACCGAAGACTTCAGGCAAACAAATGGTGGTGTACCAATCAGAATTGACCGTCCTACGTTGCTCAAGAGGAACAGTAGCCACATGACCAGTTTTTGCGAAGAAACAGGCGACCATTTGCTTCGAAGTGCTTCTTCCACGAACAACTTTCGTTGGATTTGGCTCGTCTTGGAAGACCCACACGGTCGATTGCTGTTTTGTTTCGGGCTCATACGCATAGATCCATGATTCGTCACCTGTGACGATCTTATAAACGTCTTTTGAAGCACCGCGATCGTATTTTTTCAGCATTTCGTTACACCAATCCACACGAGCCTTCTTTTGAGCGATTGTCAAATTGTGCGGGATCCAACGAGAACAAACCTTTTTTACAGCCAGGTGCTCATGCAATATCGAATGTATGCTGGTGGAAGAAATGCCTAGGGATGCCTCTATCTCACGGTATGTCACATGACGGTCTTGCATTATTAGTTCACGTACGCCATCGATGTTTTCTGGCACAACGGCTGTTTTTGGACGACCTTCGCGGAATTCGTCTTTGAGGGAGCGTCGGCCACGATTGAATTCGTTGTACCAGTTTTTCACAGTGCTATAGGATGGTGCTTCATAGTCATACAAAGATTTAAGTTCATCGCTGCACTCTTGTCGTGATAATCCACGCCGAAAGTTGTGAAAAATGATCGCACGAAAATGTTCACGAGTTAATTCCATTTTTTTGCGAAATTGATTTTTTTAAGTAACTGTAAACAACACAAATGATAGTCGTACGTCAAACCGTTCTGAGTACGTTTATGCTTAAAAATGTCGAACTTTTCAATGGAAATGTCAGATTCCACCTAACAACACTTAGTGTTGCCTAGGCCAGAAATATATATAGCAGCCCACGTACAATGTCTAGTGTGGGGAGGCCGTCGCCCCCTTTCGGCGTACTCTATACAAGGTATCGTATTCTGCTTACCCATCAGCGGGGCGTTTCTTCTTTTTTTTCGTTATTTAACAGCGCGCGTGTGCAGGTTGTTTGAATTATTTTTGCTGACTTTCATACATTTGTCTGGCTGGAATTGTGTGCAGGTTGCACAGCTATCTTGTAACCAGATTTGGGTATTTTATTAAAGGTATTTCGCTTGGGTCTGACTTTTGATTTGGGTATTTTTTAGTAGTCATACGAAGTAAGGGTATTATGTGTTAATTAAATAATAAAAATATGTGGAACAAGCAGACCAACTATGGTCTAGTGATAGGGTTTATTTGTCATACAATTAATTCTATAATTTATATAATCCTGAGTGGGAATCGCAAAAATTCATTTTCAGGACATAGCCATTTACACTGCCCAAAGTTGAAGCCCACTGTTCCAGTGGCCCACCTAATTTTTTACACTTTCAAAAGTACTAACTTAAAACTCCAATTTGATTTGAGTTTATTGCCACCGATCTCTTGGCCAATTTATGGCGAGTGCTTAGTGACCGGGGCCACCTCGGGTACTTCCTCTTCTCGTCGCTCTCCACAAGTCGCCTGTCACCGTCAACTCTTCCACATTTTTTTTTTGCCTGGTTTTCAGCGCAAAAAATGTATGACAATCATTTAAATGTTGTTGTGGCTGTTGTGGCGTGTAAACAAACGCGTTAATAGTTTGCCATTTGTTTTTTGTGCTGTTGTCTCTGCCACTCTTCCACTTTTGTCATTTATTTATTGTTTAATTTTGTTTGTTTTCGTTGGTGCTGCTTTCGTTTCTGTCCGGTCAGACACGTGCCGTCATAAAATATACCATTGACCCCTGGCAAATATTGACAAACCAAATCAACCGAAAGTGTTTGGCAGATCCGCCTGCCAAAGGCGACTGACTTCTGTCCAAAACGGAAATCGCTTGAAAATGCTTCCAACATTTTTGTTTAATTTTCTTTCAATTGCCTTGACTTTTGGTCTTTCTTATCCTCTCTGCATATGACGTCAGTGTGCCCTGGGAATTATTTTTCCCACCATTTGCTCCCGATAATTTCGGCATTTTATCAACAAAAGAGCGGTGACTTACCAGAAAGCGTTTACCAAAATAAACACTCTGCTGCAGATAACCGTGTGGCGAAATGATTGTTTATATTCGCATATATGGAGTGTGTGTGGCACATGAAGTTGCCAAAATTTCTGATTTAATCACGAGTCACACGAACATTGATCACGAGTTCACGTTATGATTACGCGGTAATTTCGTCAGAGTTGCTGGAAATCTCTCAGCGGACATCGGGAAGTGTGGCTAGGGTTAAGTATAGTACGTGGTTAATCTCAGATCGGAGCTTGAATGTCGAAATTAAGAACAAATATGTGAATGATACTCAAGTTTCCGTTTTATGTGGCGTTTTCGATTTATGTTTTAGGGTTTTAGTTGAGATTTTGCAAACTAATGCTTGGAGTGTTTTGCTTAGATTTATTTGAAAGATTTATGGTTTTAATACATGGTACTTAGAGTGTTTTGGTGTATTATAATTTAATGTCAACAGAAAATGTAGGCAACATATGGAATGAGTATTATTAGTATCATTAGGCGAATCATATTAATTATGTCCGTCTGTCCGTTGTCCGTCAGTTCTTCTGTCCGTTGTCTTTAGATACACCTAGAAAATGTAGGCCACAGTCAGAGGGAAGCATATCTGACCCATTAAAAATATATTTGGTTGATCAGCATCACCAGGAGAATCGAATTAGACATGTCCGTATGTCCGTCTGTCAGCTTGTCCGTTAATGGGAATAAAGATCTAAATCTTAAAGACTACAAGAGCTAGAGTTACCAAATTTGGTAACAATATTCTCATATATTGCACGCAGATCAAGTTGTTTTAAGAAATTGGCCACGCCTATTACCGCCCATAAAAATCATAAACATCGATCTTTAGTTAAAAGTTGTAGCCTTAAATTTCTCTAGTTAAATTAATTAGCTATTATTTTTGCAATTAGATTTTTAATGATCCACAGACAGGATATGTCTGATATTATATCTCTCTGCCTTCGCCCACTAAAAATCCCCTTTGGATCGTCTGGCTTGTGGCCTAATCTAAATCGAGTTTGCCGAAAATTTCTGGCAACCGAAAGTGTTTGGCAGATCCGCCTGCCAAAGGCGACTGACTTCTGTCCAAAACGGAAATCGCTTGAAAATGCTTCCAACATTTTTGTTTAATTTTCTTTCAATTGCCTTGACTTTTGGTCTTTCTTATCCTCTCTGCATATGACGTCAGTGTGCCCTGGGAATTATTTTTCCCACCATTTGCTCCCGATAATTTCGGCATTTTATCAACAAAAGAGCGGTGACTTACCAGAAAGCGTTTACCAAAATAAACACTCTGCTGCAGATAACCGTGTGGCGAAATGATTGTTTATATTCGCATATATGGAGTGTGTGTGGCACATGAAGTTGCCAAAATTTCTGATTTAATCACGAGTCACACGAACATTGATCACGAGTTCACGTTATGATTACGCGGTAATTTCGTCAGAGTTGCTGGAAATCTCTCAGCGGACATCGGGAAGTGTGGCTAGGGTTAAGTATAGTACGTGGTTAATCTCAGATCGGAGCTTGAATGTCGAAATTAAGAACAAATATGTGAATGATACTCAAGTTTCCGTTTTATATGGTATTTTCCAGGTATTTCGATTTATGTTTTAGGGTTTTAGTTGAGATTTTGCAAACTAATGCTTGGAGCGTTTTGCTTAGATTTATTTGAAAGATTTATGGTTTTAATACATGGTACTTAGAGTGTTTTGGTGTATTATAATTTAATGTCAACAGAAAATGTAGGCAACATATGGAATGAGTATTATTAGTATCATTTGGCGAATCATATTAATTATGTCCGTCTGTCCGTTGTCCGTCAGTTATTCTGTCCGTTGTCCACAGTCAGAGGGAAGCACATCTGACCCATTAAAAATATATTTGGTTGATCAGCATCACCAGGAGAATCGAATTAGGCATGTCAGTATGTCCGTCTGTCAGCTTGTCCGTTAATGGGAATAAAGATATAAATCTTAAAGACTACAAGAGCTAGAGTTACCGAATTTGGTAACAATATTCTCATATATTGCACGCAGATCAAGTTGTTTTAAGAAATTGGTCACGCCCATTACCGCCCATAAAAATAATAAACATCGATCTTTAGTTAAAAGTTGTAGCCTTAAAATTCTCTAGTTAAATTGATTAGCTATTATTTTTGCAATTAGATTTTTAATGATCCACAGACAGGATATGTCTGATATTATATCTCTCTGCCTTCGCCCACTAAAAATCCTCTTTGGATCGTCTGGCTTGTGGCCTAATCTAAATCGAGTTTGCAGTCTAATCAAATCATCATTCGCCACAAGAGAAATCACGTAAAAATAATCAAAGAACTCGCTTCCTCTCCGCCTGTCTCGTCTTCTCTCGCTCATATCTCACTGTCATGTTATTACGTCAGTGCAGAATATTTCTTGGCCTTTTCTTTTCTTTTCATTTCATTTCATTTATTCTTTTTTTTTTTTTTTTTTTTGAGGAAATTTAATAATCGTAAAAACAAAAGCGCAAGAAAACAGAAACAACGGCAAAGGCGGCGACAACAACAACAAATAATAATAATAAAAGGCAGAGGCAGAGGCACGCAAAAGAGCCAACGCGGCATGACAAATGTGCGATAGCGTTAAATAATTTTTATGATGCGTTCGCCATACGAAAAGAGGGTTGGGTTGGGCAGGGGGTGGTGGTGGTGGCAAGGGGGCGGCGAATAGGGGCCAGCCAGAGCACATATCACGAGCCGAAGAAGCAGCTCTCTATCTCGCTCGTGTGGCCTTCTCACTTAACTAATCAGCGGCACGTGTTCTTTTTGCAACAAAGTGACAATTTCCTCTTTCGGCTGTCTGCTGTCGTCTACATTCCGCACTCGAGCTCGAACTCGAAATAATACTCGCACTCCCGCCATATCATTAGCCCTTTCACCTCGGACTTTGTATCGTCTAGAGTGCCCTACGTGGGTTATTGGGAGGAAAGGTAGCCAAGGATGATGGAGAGAGTCCTTTGAGTATATTTAAATTAGTATTATTATTTTTATTTATAGGTAACAAATTTTAAATATGCATTTCTACTTTCTTGTTCGTGTTTTATCTATTATATTTATTACTACTAATCAAATATATCTCTTTTATAACTTTTTGAATATCAGAAATATTACTAGAATTGACCCTTAATTGTGGTAATAATGTCTGATATAATAATAGATAATTCAAGCCACCTTCTGTAGGGTGACCCTTTAGTCGCCTATGGCGTCCATAAATTATGATTTTTATATACATTACTTTTCTTTTTTTCAGCTTTTTTGTTGCTGTTGAACATTTTCTTGTTTTGCCTTTTGTTTAATTTGTTTATCGCTTTCGAGAATTGCAACTGTTGCGGAAATACGTGCCACCAGACTGGGCCGCTCCCCGCTCTCTTCTGTCTGTCTGTGTTTGTTTATTGATTTTTAATTCTGCGCATTTT
The DNA here is from genome assembly GCA_018153105.1 of Drosophila rufa. NCBI lineage: Eukaryota > Metazoa > Arthropoda > Insecta > Diptera > Drosophilidae > Drosophila > Drosophila rufa. The sequence goes on from JAECXS010000085.1 coordinate 6,394,152, forward strand.
TGCGTAAGCCAAAAATATATATTCTGTTGCAGAAAATTATGACAAATGTTAGCAGTTTTTGCATTACGCGGTCTAAAGGTCTTAAAGCGAGAAAGCTTTTATTTCGGCCAGCCGCCGTCGCCGTTGTTTCTCTTCCGGCAACAATGCTAAAGCGCCCTGGCCTGCCACATTGCGTATACGTATCGGTGTACAATTATTTATTAGGCCTTTGCCAAGGCCGAAAGCCGAATGCCGAAAGGGGAAAGCGACGGAAATGCCTGATATATTGCACTGGCGATATATTAGATTGTAATAGAATGGAGATATATCCGTGCGAAAAGGCGCTAAAAGATTTATGTGGAGAGAATGGACAATAATGACCGGAACTCCTTGGAAATTTGTCAGTTCTCTGATGGAGAATTATGTGCTCATTGCTTGGCTCATTATGTCAGATTGAATGCAAGTTAATTCTGGGGATTTTAAAGTCATAATAAATATGCAAACTATTTCAAAGTACATAATCAGTTATATCTAATCAGATATCTTTGAAAAATACCGACCTGCTACTATATTTAGAATAATTCCCGACACAGAAAATAAAGCCCGTAAATCAAATGATGTTTTTTTTTATTCCCTTGGTATTTATTTCAAATAAATTAAATTGTCATTGAGTTAAATATAATTTATTGTTGTTTACTGGCTTGCCCTAAAAAAATTTACCTCTCCCGGCTATTTATACATTTAATCGAATTACATTTTTTTCATTTGGGTATTAATTCAAATGTGATTTAAAAGTTAACAATCGCAATTTACAACAATTTCGCGAGTGGCAAAAAAAAAAGCAATAAACAGCAACTGAAACCGGAGGAGCCCTCGAATAACAAAACAGACAGTAAAAAACGATTGAAATTATCGACACGCGTTGGTAATTGAAACTATAATGGTTAGTCATTCTTGTAAAAAAAGACCCACTGCGCGACACAAACACACACACAGCTGTTTTTTGGGCCACATTTCAATCATTGGACTCAATTGTCCAGTCAATTTGCCCGGTTATGATGATGGCCACGACGATGACGATGGCGATAGCGATGATGATGATGATGATAATCGCAATTATCGTCAACTGTCAGGGCGAGTTGCAAATTTGAACTGCGCTTTAAATGACCGCACTAAAAGCTAACGGCCTGTCACAAAACGAAAGCTATTCAATAATATGTTTTGGAAAAAAAGGGAAAAACAAGTAGGAAAGGTACAGGTGGAAAGTGCCCGACTGTGAAATACCCGGTAGCCAAAGCTTTTGTGGGCTAAACAAAAATCGTTGCCTAGATAAAATTTTTAAAAATTAAACAGATATAACAATTTTAATCTAACATGGCGGAATGTACAAGAAAATAGGGATATGTTGCTAGGAAAATGTTTACCATAACCCACTGGTTCTGCGAAACACACCAATGTTGCAAAGATTTAGCACAAACAGAAATTTTATTGCTTAGTAAGTTCCATATTTATCATCCAACTGTACTCAAATTTTGGTAACACGTCCTTAAAAAGCTATTTATTATATCGCTATAAAAATACCTTCAAGAAATATTGGAGAAAGGCTTTAACATATATTTTTTTATGCTTAGTAAATGGGACCAACTTTTAAAATAATGTTTACCTGCGTGCAACCTATAGGAATATTGTCATCAAATTAGGTAACTCTATCTCTTAAAATCCCTAAGATCTACGTGTTTATTCTAACTAATAAACAAACGGACAGTCGGACGGACAGAACCTATAAGCACCCGGTAAACAAAAAGGCTAAAAAAAGGGCAAATTGTCAATTGATTCCCTACGCCAGATGGACAATCATCATCGGTGAACGAACGGATGTATTTCGATTCCGCTTCGCCGTAATTGCCGACAATTTGTGTGTGTGCTTTTGGATTGGATTGGATTGCTTTGGACGCTTGGAGATGGGGTTATTGCAAATGCTGAATTTGTGAATGCATTCTGACATGACACACACGATGGCCACAATTGAATAAAATCACACACAAACACTGGCAAGCACGCAAATAATCTCATTCCAATTCGCATGGCAATGACACACTAAAGCCAAAGCCAATGACACACAAACAGCCAATACTCGTACTCATCGTGGCTCGTAGCATAACAATCGAATGGCAATCGCTGAACTGAAATTGTATCCCTTGGAGGGGAGCATGAGAGGCGGTTGAGGTTGAGAGGTTTATCCTTGGGATGGAGGAGAGGTCCTTATGCGATGGGAGTTGGTCAAGTTGGAGGGGAAATGTCATGTGTTTTGTTTGGGAAAGTGAATAAACTTTAAGAGGTTGTTTGTTATTACTATACATTTTGTATTCTAAGTTATAGTTCTTACTCTGAAGAGTATTTTGCTAAAGAAAACTCTTTCCTCCCTCTAATATTTAATCCTAATTTGGAGAACCCAATCTTGATCCATTTATTGTCTTTAACTCTCTTTGAGTCCACCCCAAAATCTTGATCTATTCATCGACCTCTACTCGATATTCAATCTACCCACATCTCAGCTCAAAGTGTTGTATGTATGACTCAATGGCAGCAGTTGCCAGTTGGCAGTCGTCAGTGAGATCGTAGTTAGCCTTTTACAGAGCTGCCACACTCGAGATCCCAAACGATCCAAACCAATCCGATCCGATCCGATCCCATCCACTCGATGTACTCACACTCTCTGCACTTTGCCCATAGATGGCAATGCCGTTGAGTGCTCTGAGCTACGCCAACGTTTACTACGTTTAACCCAAAAACAAAAAAAAGAGCTTTCATTCATAAAATCGCAAAAGGAAGCAGCGAACGGCGACTGCGACGGCGAAACATGCCCAAATTTGTGGCATCCGCTTGGCGATTCGTGAGCGGGCGATTAGGCGACGCCGACTTTGACTGCGACTGCGACAGCGACCTCATTCCCCCCGTCAAATGCTAATTAATATTTTTTGGTTTTGTTTGCTCGCCAACTATGGCCATCCCGCTCTGTTGGATTTGTGAATGAGTGTGTCTCTGCTCTGCTCTCTGTCTTTGTCCCCACTCGGATCAGATCTCCGCTCCTCCATTCATCATCAGCAGCATCAGCATGGAACATCATCGGATCAGAGTGGCCCATTCACAAAATGCAAACAATTACATATATAGCATATAGTACACAGAGGGAAAAACTATATCAAATAGAAAATGAAGTCAGCAGAGTTGGGTTTTATAAAAGAAAGGTACAATGATTTTTAAATAGAACAGAAAATTTATTTTATTCATCCAAGTTAGCGAAAGTATGTTCATAATACTTTGAATCCTCTAAGTAATGCAGTTTTTGACAAGATTTTGGAGTAAAACATATTATTTCTAGGCTTTAAAATGTATTAATAATTCAGAAATATATTATTCCAAGGCTTAAATCAAGTTTTAAAATTAATAAACCAAATTTCAATCATTCATTTTCCCTCCGTGCATGAACTACATGTACCGAGTGGAAGTCCGGAACTGGGCGCTTTGTGGCGGTTTCTATCAGATGTATAATTAGTCGAGTTGATCAGTAATCTGAAACTGAGGAGGGTCACTACCATGTGGAGATGTGTCTGGGTAAAGGGGGCCGCCAGAGATAGCTGGGTGTCACATGATCAGGGAAAGGGAAGAGATGGTTATGCGAGAGAGATGGTATCAGATATTCAGTAAAAGAAAGGGGAAATAAAAGGGTGACTTGGAATTAGTTTGTTAATTTTTCCAGTTTAAAATACCTTACTATATTTCTTAAAGAATAAATATAATATACAAATTTAAGTAAACACTTTAAAGGCTTATTTAGCTTTGCGCTCGGAATAAAGTCCTCAGCGGCCATGAATGGCTTGTGCTCCTCTATCGATTGAACTTTTGACCCATTAATTGCTGGACAAATGGCGGAGGGACGACAGATCATTAAGAGTTAATTTCTTGCCCACCAGCAGCAGCAGCATCTCATATCGTATTGTATCGCATCGTCAGGGCTCCGGAAAATTAATGATGGTGTAAATGGATTTTTGAGCAATTTTTTTGTGTGCGCGCGACTCGAATGGGTCGCCCCGATGATGGTGGTCATCGGTGGTCACTTACCGACACGTGGAGGCGACGATAGAAATCTGTGGAATGTAGGTTGACTTCAACAGGTTGAAGAAATTAAAAAAAGAGGCAAGGAAAGTTACGGCAGCTACATTGAAACTGTACAAATTGGTTTTTTGGGGGACTTACCGAAAGATTAAATATTACATGTGGCCATTTAGTAACGCTTTTATGTTTAAATCTTTATAATATATCACTTCAAAGTGAAGTTAAAAGGCAAAGATAAATAAATTAAGTAAATTTATAAATTATTTTCATCTCCTACAGTCCATTCCTCAGTTGGGACAAATTTTTAGCATCTTTGCGATGCGATTATGTATATTTTCTGTGTTGATTGCTGGCAAACAACTTCAGCCTTGCTTAAAAAAAAAAAAAAAAAAAAAACTTGTTGCCGCCAGTTGCCGGTAACTGTTGCCCAAAACCGGCGCAAGGCAGAATGCAGCGGAAAAGCCGGCTAACAGGCGATGGGCGGAGCTGTACGGGCGGAGGTGCTCCGGCGACACCCACCAACAACACACATCTCCGACTCCCCTCCACAACTTGTTTGCATTGGCACTGAGCGATGCAACTGCAAAAAAAGTAAAAAGAAAAAACCCCCCGGCCATATCAGTACTCGCTCTCTCGGATTTTGAGTGTTTTATTTTTTGTTTTTCCCTGGGCTGCATTCTGTCGGCGTTGGACCGGTCCGCATCCGCATGCGACATTTTGTATGCCACTCACATTCCACGGCGGCTGACTCACGACGCATCCGAGAGCTGCGTCGGTGGCAGCCACTGTGCCACAGTGCCTCTGCGGCTCCAACCGCCGACTCCTCCTCCACTCGACAGCTCGACGCTATAGTCAACGACTATAGTAGACCCGATCCGTCCATATGCATATCCGCCACTCACGCGGACAGTGTTTCGCGCCTACTAAAGCGGCAGGGAACAGTGGGATATTAGTCGAACTTTTCATAATTATATTTCCATAATTCAATATTAATTAATTAATAGTTAATTAGTATACATTATATAAATATAGTTATTGGCAGAAGGAAGCATTTTTGACCACATATATGTGATCACCATCACTGGGCGAGTCGATTTAGCCATGTCCGTCAGTCCGTTTGTCCGTTTATACTATATATATCTATATCTATTAAATTTATCTCAGAGACTGTAAGAGCTACAGCTACCAAATTTTGTTGGAACACTCTTATAGTAGGTAGTTATTTAATTGTCGTTCTTTAATAAAATTATAATTATAAAATATTAAAATATTTTCCTCACTTCCTAAGCAAATACATTTGAAACCACTGTGCCGCCAATGTTTGCCGTTTCTCGGTCTGAGTTTTATTTGTTCCGTTTGGATTTTATATATATTTCTGTTGTGTAGCCTGGCTCGATGTTGCTCTGTTGCTGTTGCTTTTGCTGCTGTTGGTTTTTCTGCTCTCAACCGGATGTTGTGGGAATTTTTGCATTCTGCTGCCGCTGCCGCTGCCGCTGCCGCTGCCGGTGCCTGTGCTGTTGTTGCCTGTTATTAACTGTCATATGCGTTGGGTAAATGCTTATTTTGTAATAATAAAATGTCATGTGTGGTAGCTCCACCTCCTGCCCTCCATCCACTCGGATCCGATCCGTACGCAGTGGTTAAAGTGGGTGGAGCAGACACACGACTGACTTAGTTACCAGTTGCAGTCAGTTGCAGTTGCAGTTGCTGGCACTTCCTCTGCTACTCATGGCGCGAAATTTAATGACAGGCGGTACGCCTGCCTTTTCGCACATGCCACATGCTGTTTCTCTGTATGTTTTTATTAAGAACCACCTTCCTATGCGTGCTGAAAGTCAATTTGCAGAAAAGTTATACAGGCCATAGGTCTCCCTCTCCCTTTGGCCTTACTCTATTTTTTAGGGGCCCATCGTATACTTAATATTTGTAAATTTACTTGGGCTTGTTTGGTGGTCCCTTTTAGGCCGCAAATTTGTGGCCCATTTCCAAGTTGCATTTCCTCGACCATTTCCTTTATTTTTCGAAGGTTTTTTTCGAGGGTTAAATTATGTCCAAAAAGGGTTGCAAAAGTTGCGAAATTATGAAAATTATCAATTCGTTAGGAGTTTGTTCTTTCTAGAAGCGAACCAGCAAGTTCTTGGGCTTTTAGTGGGCCTGTAAAACTTTTCTATTTAATTTTGACCCATTTTCGCCACTTCATTTCCTTATCGAGCGACCTTGCTCTTGAAATGTTGTTGTTTATTTATACTTATCACATATCATCGGGAACCGCCGCAGCGCCACACCCCTGCAATAACAACGAAATCAAAACAAAATTCCCATAAATCTAGGGGCCAAAAACAAAAAGCGAGAACGGAATATACGGAATATCTTTTGTGCCGTGCAATTAGTGATATCATTGAACCATAATTTCCCTCAACCAAGTCGGTTGGATTCCGCTTGAACTTTGGGAACGCATAAACATCGGCGGAGGCGCAGGAAGAGGCAAAGTTCAAGTTGCGGCGATAAAAGGCCAGAAGCATAAACATAAACAAGAAGTATAGTAGTAGTACGGGCATTTATAATTCATGGAACTAATAATTTTCCTTCGCTCTCCCTCTTTTCCCTCCGTCTGATATGGCAGTGATAAGCGAAACCCGAGACGGGAGCCCGCGTCGGGCTTAGCTCTCCGCTCTGACATTTGCAAATTCCCCAAACGCAAATTATTTGGTCACGCGAATAATTTATTATGCGACCTGTCCCGCTTATCCCACACCCCCACGGCTCCCTGCCTTCCAGACATCTCGTGACGGCGGCAAACCGACGGATGCGGCAAAAAGCCCCGTTCCAGTTTCCCAGAGACCCCACCCCCGTTCCACGACTGGCGGTTGTTTTTCATTCATTTGCGAGATACGCGAGTCGGGCGGGCGTACTATGAGATACAAGGGGCTCTGTGTTGTAGTACGTTACGTACTATGAGATACAACCAGGCAGAGACAGAGCTCCAGCCTGAGCCCGAGCCAGAGCCAGTGTGTGTGTGCATTCATTATCGAACCTTCTTCCCTGTCGCCCTGCCACCACCCACATTTCTTAATGAATGAATTGAAGATAATTAATTCGTCGTCGACTGCAGTTCTCCAAATGGAGTCGCCGTCGCTCAGCGGGATGAGCTGTGCGCTGGGAACTGAACGTGAACGGAACCGTGAATGGAATCCCACTGCGGGGTTGGGCTGGGATAGGAGGGGAGGAAGTTCGGCTTGGGTAAAACTATTGGTGGGTATCACACCTACGTGTGTTTTAGAGTAGATTGCATTCGGAGCTTTCACTTAAGAAGACTTATACTTAAAGTACATATCGAGTGTTTTGTTTACCTCGAGAAATTCACTTAAGAAGACTTATACTTAAAGTACATATCGAGTGTTATATTTACCCCGGGAAATACTTTATTAATTATGTTAAATACTTTAAATTCTGTAGTTAAAATACGTAAACACTGCTTTCTCAAAATTCAGTTGCTGTTTATCAGACAGTTAAACTGGCAGCTAGCAAGAATTGGGTAATAACTGGATTTTTCAATCATAATGTCTAATATAAGATTAAATATTACGTTTTCGATTATAAATACTTCTACACCAAATGCTTAGGGGCCGTATGTTATATTACAGTTAATATTTCTCGGATAGTTAAACTGCCAATTAACAAAAAAGTGATTTTTATTGCATTTTTTTAAATAACCTTCATTTAATAATATTTAATTGTATGTTTACTGCCATAAATACTTCAACAGTTAATGCTTCAGAGCCGCTTTCTCAAAGACCAGTTATTCCCTACAGGTTAGCTAAACGCCAGTTAACAAACATTTAACTTTTAACTTGATTTTCGGGTAACGTACTGACCATGAGAAAATTAGTTTCTGTTAACAGTCAGTGAAAGCTAACGACCAGTTACGCCAGCGTTAATTGGTAGTTAAACAACTGAAAACTTAACTGAATATTTAGAAATATATACTATATAATCCTTTCCCTTTATCCAAGATGCTCGTAGAATCATCTAAAGTTAAGTCTTAATTGAACCAACTCTTATTGGTATTTTTTCAGGTGAGCAATGGGTTCCTGGTAAATTGTCCCATTTGAAAATGGAATAAGGAGTTGAAAATAACCCATCTCTAGCAGGAAGTATCGTGTTCACTGCCGTGACCGTCAGCTGGATCGGGAGGAGGGTAGTTATGGGTTGATTGTAAGGGGGTGATTACGAGAGCTACGGTGATGTAGAGGATGAGGGTTGGGTAGGCCCGGCTCGATTAAGGTGCCCGCGCTCAGCTGGCAAGGCTGGCGAGGCGGGGCTTACGTTATCATGCAATCGCCTTTCGCTTTTCTTGCTAAGCAAATTTTGTGTATTCGGCTGCTCGTTTGCTTTGCTTTTATTCACAGCAAATTCCGCACTTTTATGACCCGCTCGTGTGGTCAATTAAAATTTGACTCAACAATCTGCATAGTTTCGCTTTGCCTTCCCCCGCCTCGTGCCTTGTGTCTCATGCCTCGTGCCCGGCCCCGGTTATCTGTCCCCGATCCCGTTCTCGTCTGGGTGTAGTTTCTCTAGTGGATCGCATGATTCACTCGCCGCACACACGCCTCCTTGGCCCGAGCCAATTAATCTCTATGGCTATTAAAATGTTATTACTCAATGTCTGTTTGTGTTTGGGGGTGGACTGTGGCAGGCCTTCTGCCTCCTCCTGCCCTTATTTAATTTTTTTTCGCTGAATTTGCGTATTAACATATCTAATAATTTCTTATCGAGCACTTCTTGCAGGCTCTCTGGGGTTTTTCTGGGTGATGGTTGGCTTCCATGAGTAATGGTCAGATAAGAGTTGGAGTTACTGTGAAATTGTAAATATACATTTAGCTGTAACTTTCTTAATCACTTAACATAGAATTTAATGATTGTTTTTCACTTTGTCAGTTACTTAGATTTTTTATTTATTCCATTTTTTTTGTTTTTTAATTTTTTTATTTATATGATTATAATATTATAATTTTTTTTTTTTTCCTAATTTTTATAAATATAATATTTCATTTTATTTTTATTTATTTGTTTTCTTTTTTTTTCCGTTTTATTTTTATATTATTATTTTTTTTTTTCCTTTTTTTGTATTTATTTATTGTACTCTGTTGCCTAAAGTTTAAAACTTAAGGTACAGGGAGGAATCGGCCATAGTTGCTAAGACTTTCGGCCGGACTAAATTGTTCTTACAGGTTTACTTAATAACTAGAATTGTACATATGAATTCGAAGAGAAGGAGATTAACAATTTAAATGAGTTGAAGCAGGTTAGCTGATTTGAGAAATTTAAGGATTTGCTGAACATTTTCAAATGAAGGGTTTTTTGTATTTATGTTTATGTTTTCCTAATACACCCTTTTATTTTCTTCTTATTTTAAAAATATTATGTTTTGTAAATTTTGAGGTAAACTTAACATAACTTGTCCACTTATTACAACATTTGCTCTGTAAATCTCATGAGTTGATTTTCTATTTATAATTGGGATTTTCCAAACGAAACTTAATCGGCATTCATAGAGATCTCTGGTGTAAATAATTTTTTTTTTTTTTTTTTATCGGAAACCGAAGCTCGTCGCGTCGCCTCGCATTGTTTGTTTGTTTTTAGGCCCGGCAATCTGCGACTTTTTCTGTATAAATTATGAGAGTCGCCCTGGAGTGGCGACGTCGTCGACGTCAATTTCCAATTCACGTGCCAGGCGGGTGGCGGCCAACGGCTGACGGCTGACGGCTGTGTGAAGTCATTTCAGTTTTTCCCCGGACTCGTCCCGGGAACAATATAATAATAATGACGCCATGGAATTACCGCCTCCGCCGAGACTCCGCGCTACGTTCGCATCATTGTGGCGAAAATAGCAGGCCAGGCACAGCTGCCTGATAAATTGTGAAAGAAAAACACTTGCAACAGCCTCAGCCTTACTCGAATGCAATTTATACGGCAAATTAAACGGATGACGAATCGAATTGATGGATAAGTCGAATGCATCGGAAATGGGATATTGTAATTGGAATATATTAATAAAGCGTGAAAGAAAGGGTAACATTTAATGCGAACAATAAACCAAATCGGTTCGTGCCAAGAAATAAGCTTCGAGGAAATATGTATTGCAATAAATTACTGAGAAGCAAAAAAGGCAAGGGGGTTTTACTGGAAAGTATTATCAGGCAAACATGAATGTTTACTTTAAAGAACTCGAGTTTCCAGAGATTAAATCAAGGGAAACCCTCATACATCGTTCATAATTAATGTCACTTGTTTACAAAAGAAATATGGAAATCCATAATCAATTTAGACATGATTCATACCATTCCTGACACCTGTTCATCATCGCCATTGTTGCAGACCTCATAAAGTACCATATAATGATCCGGAACTAATTAGTTTTCGGACGGTGTGAATCATGCGATGATCCAGCACCTTCTGACCGCGTCATCCTCGGTCCGCATCCAGCCCTGTTCGAGTGTATCCGTATCTGTATCTGCTGTTGCATCCCGTTCGCTTTGGCTTTGGCAATTGGAGTCTGGCCGCGATGTCTCCATTTGTTTGTCGCACATTCACAAATTGTTCTTTTCCATTCTTTGTCATTAAATGGTCGCACACACTGAGATCTCGGTGAATGAGAATGACCGCTGGAATTTATGGGTGTCTCTTTGTCCCGTCCCGTCTCTCTCCCTCAGTCGAGTGAGTGTTTGCTTTTTATCTGGGCAAATATTTACGCTGAACTTTCGTGTCAATTGATGTCACATTCCGCCTCCCTTCCGCCTTTCGCCTTTCGCCATTCGCCGTTCGAGCTGTGTGCGAATGTATGTGAAATTGTAAAGAAAAGTGTGGAATTTTACTGCCAACTGACCCGACACTAAATCAGCTGATAATTCGCCGCCCATCGGAGACATCTGTGGGTGTCTCTGCCAGTGGGCGCCATGAGGCGATTTTATTTTATTTTTCTTTCCAGCTCTGCTTGAATCAAGTATCCGGAGGAGCGCACAGATTTCTGTGTAGGTAGGGTCAGTGATTGGCCTCGGCTTGGCTTTGAACTCCAGCTCGCCAGCTCCTCGAGATCTCATACCAAGGAGGAGGATGGGATAGGGGACGAGGACGAGGCCAGATTAGGCCATTTGAGCGTTGAAAGCTTTTTACCATATTTCTGTGGGAGTGTAGTCGATGCAGCATATGGATAGTCAAGAGCGTTATTAGGCCAAATGGGATTATCTGGACTGCGTTTGAATGAGGGAGAGCCGATGCTGGAATGGATTGGAGTGGGGAATTAGTAATGTCTTTATAGGAAAAGCGATAAGGCTCATGGAGCCATTAGAGCTATTACACAAATATGTTAACATAGTCGGAGCTTTGGGAATAGTTTGCTATTTCAAGAAATCTTTGTTAAATTGGGAGACTTTATTAAAGAGGTGTACAATTTGTCTAACTTTATGTTCGTCACAGCGCATTTTCTATCCCTATCAGCACCTTATGGTCCTAACAGTGCTTTTGTGCTTCTAATGGGAAATGTTATATAACTAACAGCCCATTTTGTGTTCTTAACAGGACATTTTGTATTCATAACAGCACTTTTTGTGTTCCTATTCGCCAAGTTATGTAATTAACACCAGAGTTTGTATGACTAACAGCACCTTTTGTACGCTTAAGGGCGCCGTAATATTTAAATGATTCAAATAGTGTCCCTAACAGCACATTTTGTATACATAACAGCGCGTTTTGTATACCTAACTGCACATTTTGGGTACATAACAGCGCATTTTGGGATCCAAAAAAGACTTTTGAAGTAATTAACAGCACCTATTGTGTGCCTAACAGCTAAAACATAAAAAATCTGCCCATTAATCTGCTTACAAAAGCATTTTAGTAACCAACAGCCAATTGCGCGCACCTAACAGCACATATGGTAAGGCCAAACCCTAATCCCAGTATTGAAAGGAAAATTATAAAGGAAATTCCTCCAAAATGCCCTCCAATTTTAACAAAATACCAACATTTGCAGCAACTCAAATAAACTCCAGTTAGCCTTAACCTTTCCTCAAAGCAAACAGCCAAAGGATGTGTTTATGACCCAACGCTTTGGCACAAGAATGGGAAAGAACTCAAGTTGAGTCCATAAATATTTAAAGCACTTGAAAGCCAAAAACCACATTTATCCCAGAAACGAAATTTAACTTGGACAGCATTTATAGCAGACACAACCACAAAATTCACTCCTCGGTTCACGGACAGGACTGGCTGGCGACTGACCAGCAGAATATCGGGGCAAAGTGTTGACAGGCCGTGACACCAGAACAGCCGCAACGAAATCCATCATGATAAAGGTCTATTTAAACAATTATTAGTTAAATTAACTGTTAATTTCAATAGGCCGAGCGAGCGAGCGAGCGACTGAATGACTGACTGACTGAGTGAGTGAGCGAGTGCGTGTGTGATATATGAGGGTCCTGGGCGTTGGGTTCAGGAGTTGGGGAATCGGGGCAAAAACGCATTATTAATGCGATTATTGTCCAATGCCAAAATGAGATTCGATGGCCCGGCTAGAGGCGTCACCCCACGAAATACATATGCGTGTGTGGACGGATATCCGAGCCAAAACACAGATCCCGCATAAAGTTGGCGGCGGCGCCCCATCACCATCATTATTATCAACATCCAACCGTCCAGAATCAATGTATATATGTATATCTATATAGTATATTCGTTGTTTTTGTATGTGTTTTCTGTGGTGCTCTCGCTTTTGGTGTTTCCGTGGCAAATTGCAGCGGAATACTAATTTACAGATACAAATTGATGCCGTCGCTTTGTCTAACGATAAACGCAGCGGGCATTCCATCTGCCAGCCTGACTGCCCGCCTGCCTCGCTCCCTGGAAAGCCAGTGAAATTTTCGGGTGTCTGTCCATGGCTGTTGTTGTTGTTGAAAATTCGAAAATTACGTGACTGCATTTGGGGAAAGAAAGGCGCAAGAATTTGTCGGAATGTAGAAATTTGGGGCTGTCGCTGAGCTGAATGCTAAATGACAGGCACTGCCAGAGCTCCGCTCTAATTCAGTCGGCAAAGAGGAGGCCCAATATGTCTTCGTTGGCTGGCTGGCTGCCTTGGTGTGTGCGCCTTGACCGAGAGATTTTCCCTGCTTTGGGAATACCCCGGTGGGTCCCTGTCCTGCTTTCCTGCGAGTCCTGCGTGTGTCGGCCGCTGTCTGGCGTTGGCGGCCTCCTCGAGGGCATAGACGTTTCGCCATCAGAGCCAAAGACAAAACACATTTCGGCAATAATGTTGTTAATTTTTTAAGTTGATAAGGTCAAAAGAGAGACCTGGAGGAGAGCTCACTTTAACAGCAGACTTTACCAGTTTGTTTTTATGCCCTTAAAGTGTGCTTCAAAATTTCAAGACTCCTCCTGAATTATATGCAAATCCTTGACCCTCATTTATTTGGTCTTAAACTAAATCTTACTATTGCATATTTGATGCGCTCTGATGCGACATTTTTCTTATTTTTACCCCCATTTTATCCTTGCTGTTTCTTTGGGCAATTTTATTTTCCATTTACCACCGGTATCGCTGCTGCCGTAATGACCTCGATTTGTACACAAAGTACAATTTCTGTTGACACTTGGCCATGGCCAGGAGGTGGAAGGATTGGGCTCCTCGTGCGTGCATTCGGAAATCGTCCACGGTATTCCGTGTCTCGTTTTATTTTTTGTGTTTGTTGCTCTATTTGCACAGCTCTGGGCGGGACTGGGAACAAAGAAAAATAAAAAAAAGGAGGAGGAAATGTGACCAATACCCCAATACCATGGCTCGGCTCTCTGACCCTTCTAATGGAGTTGTAATGAGTGTGAAAATTAATGTCGTCACATTACTCACGCACCCAAATACAGGAATTCCGTTTCAAAAAGGGGAAGAGTTTGCGTTTTCAGGGGCGTGGAGAGGGGTTGGCGCCGGGGCTGGGGCTGGGGCAGGGGCTGGGGTTCGGGTTTGAGTTGATGATGGTTCAGTGCTAATATTTGCGCTTAACTGGAACTGAAGTACGCGCCGTAATCAATTGCGAGTGCAAAGGGTTGGCGGGGTTTGTTTATGGGGGTAAGTGTGTGAGTCATGGCATTGATATAGCCACGATAAGATACAGCCACGATACGGGGCATAATGAAACTATTCAGTTAAGCTGATAGCAGATAAATCCACAGAGATGGGGATTTACCAAGAAGCAGAATGAAGGGGCTGGCACACATTCAAGTGTTTGCGGATTGTTGAGATAGGTAAGAGTCGGTTAAGGTGGTTTGGAAAATGGGGAATATCATTAGGGTAGGAGTTGTATATTTCTTAAAAATATACTAGATAGAAAGACAAATAGACAGACAAGTTTGTTCAAAGCGTAAGCATATATATTTGTTATTACCAAATTAGCAAGCTCTAGCTCATATAGTGTCTGAAATCTAAGGGTTTCTACAGACCAACGGGCAAACCGAAGACAGACAGACGGACAGAGGAACAGATGGACAGGGAAACAGACTGAAATAGAAACAGATGGACTCGAGAACATATGGACACAGGAACAGGTGAACAAAGGAACAGCGGACAAATGGACTTTGTCTTTCTAAGACGGACAAACGGACAGAGAAACTGACGGACAAACGTACATAATCCCAGCTTCAGTTAATAATTTGCAAAACAAAATTCTGTTAAAGCTTCTAAGGAATAGGAGAATCTATTCCATTTAATGCTCAAAGAATCTCAAGATTTTGTCCGTTTTTTTCTACAACAACATCCACTTTGGGACATGGTAAATATTTCTTGACTTGTTTCTGGCATCTGTATATTTTATCCTCTCAATAAACAGTGTGTCGTCCTCGTCGTCCTTCTCCGGCCCCGATTCCTTTTTCACTTTCAGATTTTCGGCCTGGATGCAATTCTTCATACCTCGGCCCGGCATCCATCACATTTTGCTCCATGTAAGTCCAATGGCTTTTGATTTATTTACACATTTGCTGAACCTTGAAAGACAAACAGGCGGCTGAGCGACACTCAGACAGGCGGACAGACAGTGTGTGTTAAATATTTATACTCTACGTATTTTTTGGGTTCTTTTTTTCGGGGATTGTAAATCACCGGAGAACGAGTAAGCAGAGTAGCAGATACAGATGCAAGATACGGATACGGATAGGTAAGGCAGTGAGATACGCTTACTACCTTTGCTGCAGCGATGGCACGTAAATTGTATCTGGCAGATGCGACATTCTGAGATTAGCAATCAGCCGCAAACGTCGCTGCTGGGTAATTATTATTGTTTCTTATTCATATTTGCCTTGAATGGTGTATGGGAGCTGCGGACGGGAAATATACTTTACTTATGATTTCATTTCATTTTCGGTCCCCGCTGATTCATACAGATTTTCTGCGAAGCGAACTTTCAATTCCAAGGTGGTGTTCTCTGTTGATTGTTTTGTTTGTCTTATTTTGGCTTTTCTGTTTCTGTTTCGGTTTCTGAAATTGTTATTGTTTTTCTGCTGGTGCTGCCATTGCCTGCCTCTTGGTAATTTTTCATGATTATTTGTCAGTCATTATTGCTGATTTCGCTATTGTTGACTGTTCGTTTGTGTGATTTTATTTTTAAGATAATGGAACCGAATGCCATTTTTATAAATAAACTGCATGACGATAAAAATAGACTGGCGAATTGCACAAAAACAAGGCAAAAGCACAAGCACAACACAACACACTCGCAAAACTATGCCATTGTCGATTGTTTTTCGAGTTGTTTATTTTTGTGTTGTTTTCGTTTAACCCCCCCACTATTTCTTTCGTAATGAACAGTGTGTGTTCGTTCGGCCCACACGCGACTCACTTCTCCGGGAGTCAACGGAAAGTCAACGAAAACGGCAAAAATCCATCAACATTTATCAAATTCGCTTTGGGCTTATTTTCGCATTTAGATTTTTTACTACGCAAATAGTTGTGTTGTGTGTGTTGGTTCTCGCCACAAATCGAAGCGGAACTGGTCCCTATTTGAACTCTGTTGAGTGCCGAAGATCGATGACTTGGCCAGGGGTCCGAGTTGAGGGTCATCTCAGTGAGATCTCTAGATCGCTTTGGTAAACAAAACTATATTTAGAGAAGTTGACGCAAATATTCAGAGCTGATGCATAGAGGAAAGCGGTAGCGTCATTAAAACCTAAATTTAGAATTTGATAAATTTAGATTTCGGCTTCAAAAGCTTAAAATTTTAACTATTTGTATATACGAGGTGTGTTCAAAAAGTTTCGCGAATTGCCCTCCCTAAAACACACTTCTCGTAAACATCAATATGGAACAGTTTCTTTTTATAGATTAGAATCGAACTCCTATTTAAGCTCGAGGAATAATTGAGGAATCATCAAGGAATCATCGAGGAATCATCGAGGAATCATCGAGGAATCATGATCATTAAGGAATCATCGAGGAATCATCGAGAAATCCTCGAGGAATCATGATTATTGAGGAATCATGATTATTGAGGAATCATGATTATTGAGGAATCATGATCATTGAGGATCATCGAGGAATCATGATCATTGAGGAATCATCAAGGAATCATCGAGGAATCATGATCATTGAGGAACCCTCGAGGAATCCTTGAGGTATCCTTGAGGAATCCTCGAGGAAAACAATACCAAAAAATACGAACATTTTAACTTTTTCAGTTTTTTCCCGATTTTAACTTGAAAACACTAAGGTATTCGTAGGGATGAATGTACTTTGGCTCATGATGGAATCTGAAGAGTTCTTTTAACTGGCTTTTACGTTTTTCATAAATAATTTGAACTATTAATTTAATATCTACAAAATTTAACGTTAAACATGAGGCATGCCATGGTTATGGGATGAATTTATTACAGCACATAACAGTATATTAAATATTCCCTTAATATACTTTCTCTTCTCCCCAAATAAATATTTCTAAACACTCCTCTGCCGACCATTAATGGAATATCTATACAATTCATCACCACTGGACGAACAGAAAAGAACAGAACATAGGGGGCCTCGTATTTATAGAAATTCTTTGTGCTTTTATTGCACTTGCTTGTGGCCCAATTATCGTATCGTAACGTATCAAAACAAACAAATAAAAAAACTAAAAATATACGGTCGAATAAAATAACTTTGAATTATTTTGAGCAGAAATGTAAACAGAAATGCAGACCGGAGACCGAAAGAGACCGAAGCTCCCGACCCAAGGGGCGACCCAAAAGGCCAGAAATAGAAAAGGGGACTTCCCCGCGGCGACGGCAGGGCCCAAACCTCAAAGGCTGGCTGCCCTCCTCCTTGGGCATATATTCGTTACGCATATCTTTCCGGCACTTAGTTTCGCATACCCCCGCACGGCGGCAACCGCACAAACCGAAGCGAACACACACACACAGCAAATCCAAAACGGAAGTGCCTCTAATTTCAATATGGCTGCCCTGACCCCTGGATCCCCGCTCGCTTCCGCCAGCCAGGCTGAACGACAGAGAAACATTTTCTGACACAATTTCCGAGATTTATTGCCCGCACCGCCGCAGTCCGCCGAGAGCCACCCGCCAGAGCTTTTTTCGGTGGTTGAACCCACGCAGCGGGAAGTGCGGGAAAGCGGGAAAAGCGGGAAAAGCGGGAAAAGCGGGAGCGATTAAAGCATACAACAACTGGGGCGAGGAGCAAGCGAGCGAGGAGAAAAGGCTCCTGCAAATAAATCAAATAAAATCGATGATTTTCCTATTACCGTTGTGTTATGTCATGTTCCTTCCTGATTGCGGAACTGGCGCCCGCGGAGGCGGAGAGCGAAACGGAAAGGACTCGGTCAGGAGCCGGATGAAAATTGCCCGCAACACCCCTGTTCTAGACTGTGAAGGGGAATGGGAAATGCAGTTCCTCTGAATTGAATCGATTCTGCATTCTTCAGCGGCCTTAATCAAAATATCGTTATTCTTTCGAAATAAGGTTCTATGAAAGTTAAATTAGGAAGAAATTTGAGAAGGCAAGGAAAGCCTATATTTAAATACCCTTTGGGAGAAGCAAAAACAAATTAGTTACTTCCTGTTAATATATTAAGAAAGTAAGCTAAAGATGCTGAAGAAGAAACATCCATAAGAAAGTTAAATTAAGGAGAAATTCTAAAAGATACTGAATATTTTTGATTATAGATGGCTTTAGGTTTATTCCATGTCAAAGAGATCGCAAATATCTCTTCATAAAATTAAGAAAAAGTATTTATAAAATAATCTCTACTTCTTAAGTATAAGCTGGGACTTCTCCCAAAGCCACGGTTTCCACCAGAGCCCTAGGGATTTATATTTGCAGTATACCCAACTCCATGGAAAGGGTATTTCTTTATAGAAATAGTTTTTGCAAAAACGCTCGACTTATTTGCCTTCGGCTTGGCCATGAAGGAGCTTACCCAACCCCCGCAAAAAAAAAAGCTAAAGTAAAGAAAAAATGCAGCCCCTGCCAATAACGCTGCCACCACCCCCTTTCGATATTGGTTCGCCTGTCACAAAATGACAAATGAATTTTGAAATAAGCGTTTTGGATCCGTTTGATTGTTTGTGTTTGTTTTTTCAGCCACACAGCACTTGGTCGTCGGTCGGCGGTCGTCTGTCTTGCTTCCACCGATTCGAGCTGCAGCCGGAACTGATGTAGCCGAGCGAGAGGGAGCGAGTGTGTGTGGCGTGGTGTGGTGTGTGTGTGTGGGGTGCCAATGATTGGCATTGAGCAGAAAGTTAAATTGATTTCAATGCAGAGAGAAAAGCAATTGAAAAGCGCAGCGTTTTGTGAATGCGGCTGCCATTTGCATATCGAATGGCAATTTACCGTTGCACTTGACAGCAGGCAGTGCAGGCGGCGGATAAATCTGAGTCTGGGACTATGGAAATATATTACTATATATATATATGTATGTATATGTTGAAGCCATCAAGCCATCAATTCGATGGTCTTTAATGTGGGCTTAATGGAGCAGTTATTCTTTTTAATTTCCACTGCTTGACTGCTGCAGAGTTAAATTAATATTGATTTATTGTGGGTATTTGGTTCCTAAGATATTGCTGATTGATTTTTGTTTACTTTTTGAATAAATTATGATGCTGGTACAGAGCTGGATTTATAATTTCAACTTTTAGTTAATGGTACAAGCTGTGTCCTTTAAATTTCTTTGTATATAATACCTGAAATCCGCCTAAGATGGTTAAAAGCTCTTATAAAACCGAGATTCGTGAGCTCGTACCACTTACTTGTATATATTTATATCCTAATTGCTTCCCCCAAATTTGCATATCCACGATAAAAACTTGGAACAACCTCTCCAATTTTATAAATATTTTTACTCTTCAATTTACTAAAATGGTTTTCGCTTTCTCGGGAAAATCATAAATGGAGAAATTTCCTGTGGTTTGTGATTTGTTTGCATTTCCATTTCGAGGCCACACGCAGCTCGGGCGGAACACGGAGCTACTCCTTGATCATTTCCTGGTAATCCGGTTGCGGGTCTTTTGTTTGGAATTCTCCTATAGCAAATTATTGCAATTGAGTTTATTTTCATAATTTTACACAAATAACTTTTTTATGACCCAATTATGGCGGTCGAAAAAGCGAGGGCGAATGGGAAACCGAAGCCAAACAAAGGACGGTCCCGGACACGGGGCCCTTGGCGCCAGGATTTTCCCGCTCAGCAGGAGTCCTCACTTTCGTAATTGCAGCCACACACAACGATGACGATGCCGCCGTCGTGTTTTATTTTCTTCTCACCTGCTGCAGCAGCAGCAGCAACAACAACAGCAACAACCAATGGACGGGGCCAACGATGGCGACGACAATTACCTGCGCCCGTAATTTGCAAATTATTTGTGGCGTGCATTATGGCCAAAGCCCCAGCCATCTGCCCCGAACTTCCCGACAAAAAGTTGTTGTTTGTTATGGAAAACATGTGAGAACGTGGAGAGTGGGACGATGGAGGTGAATTTTCGGGACTGGGGTGGCTTGGAATACCTCCGCGAAAATGGTCTTCTGCCCGTCAAACTGCCCTACACTTTTGGTTAGTTAACGGAAGCTTTTGGAATTGAGATGGCGTCGTGAGGAGGTTTTGTTTCTTTAAAACAACACACGGACGAGTCCTGGAAATATTAAAATATCTGAAGATTTTAATAATCTGTAAGGTTTAAACTTAACCTGGACCCTTAAATATTGCGGTTAGCTAACGGAAGCTTTTGTAGTGGAGAAGGCGTCGTTAAGGGTTATTTCTAGAAAACAACATTGAGAAGAGTCCTGCAAAAATTAAACTATCGAAATTATGACAATCTGCAAATATAACAGCCACTTAACATAACCTGGAGTTATACTATCGGTTAGCTAACGGAAGCTTTGTAATGGAGATGGTGTCATGGGGAGTTCCTTTCTCTTTCTTAAGTAATTCTCTTAATTAACCGATGGTCGAGAGAGTTAACTTTCACATGCGCTTTTAGGCAATAATTTTGTTTAACTCCATCCTTAACTGAATGATAAATATTAATTGGATATTGAGAAACTACTCCTTAGAAGGTACTTATTGTAAAATATCAGCCAACGTTAATGAGTCAATGAATGTTAAGATTTTATGGATTAACTTGTATTTAATTTCTTCTTTTTAGCAGTTCAGTTTTCTAGTTTTTTTTTTTTCTACCTTTCTCTTATATATATTTTGTACAATTCACTTGCTTTTCTTCGTGCTCACGTCCACTGCCATCCCTAACTCTGGTCTGGTGCCTGAGCCTGGGGATCCGAATGGCACTTTGGAACCGGGCCGGGCCTTGGAATGGGACCCCGACTGGCGCCAGGCGTGAATGTTCTTCATTGCAATTTTTCCTTTATTCCGCCACTTGGGCTTCGCAACGCGCCCCTACTCCTAGCTTCGCCCTGATTTTATGTTTTTTTTTTCCTTGGATTTTAAGTGGCCCGTGTGCGCCGGCAATAACGAGCGCAGCAGCGGCAGCGGCACCGGCAGCCACAACAAACAGCAAGCACAAACTCAGTGGTAAATGAGAGTAAATGCAATAATTGCAAAGTTTATAACATTAGCATGCGGCGGCAGCTGGAGGTGGGTGGTGGTGGAGTGGCGCGGGGAAAGGTGCCAGGAAATTGCAGCCACCAACGCGACGACCAACAACGTCTAACGACCAATCGACTACCGTCAACCCACATTTTTCTCCTCCCAAACAACTAGATGGGTGGCACCCCAATCTTTAAGGGGGAGGGAGAAATTAAGAGAGTGAACGATTTGGCACAACAAGGTAATTAGAAATCCATCCATCTATAAAGCCTGGCAATCAAAAGAAAGCTATAGAAATAGCTATACTTGCGGTTAAAAATAAAATTGAAAGGATACATCTGAAAGGGAACTAAAAGGGAAGCATTATTTAACAAAAATACATTTTTAAAGCTATTTTGTATCTAATCTAAAAACATTAAAGTTAGTGATAAACGTTAAAAGCCTTTTTAATAATATTGCAGAATAAAATTATTCTCCTATTAATAACAAATTCTTAAAGAAAAATCTATATTAAATAGGTTTGGTTATAATTATCAGAGCTTTATTGAAGTCTTATAAGAAATCTTTCCCAAAAAAGGGCCAGCACTTTCCATAATTTCACCATTTGCCATTTCCACCAATCACTTGGCTTCACTCACTCTGTCCCACACACAACCCAACACAATGCAATACCACTTCACATCCCATCATATAACACACTCGCACAACCAACACACACTCGTTGACGTCGCTCAATCTGATAGCAACAACAATTAGCGAGACCCCAGAACCGGAACTGTTTGTAGGTAGCTTCTAATTACAACTCATTTCCAGGCCCAGCCTGACATGAATTGGAATTGGAATCGGAATCGGGCTCCCCACTCACACACTCCCTGAAACCACTTCCCCAGACAAGAAGAAGGGAGGGATTAGATTCGGGAATCGAAGCTAAGGATACCCTTGCTTGTCAATTATTTTAAAGGGAGATAGAGGGATAGGAAAGGACAGGCAATGCATTGACATGTTAGAATTGCATTTGTGAAATTTGGAATGTAAGCATTGTCTGTGTGCCGGCAGAGTCTGGGCAGAAAAATTGGCTGACTTGGGAGTTAGAACCGTAGACCAAGCTGGAATTGGATTATAAATACTGAAGGATACTTTCCATTCTTCTAATATGCTTATTTACATGCATTTTTTTTAAGACTTTTCCTTTTGACTTCACGCTTCGATCTTAAATTTCTGTGCCCATCCATGCTTCAAACTTTGAAACTTCTTAATAAAGTTCAATATACCCTCGTCCCAGGGTATCAAGACACAATAATGCACTGCCACCTCGGCGCTTGCTCGCGTGCTTAAGTTTGGCTTTTGCCTTTCTGCGCATGCGTCACTCGCCTACTCCCTTTGGCGATTCGCAACTAAGCCGTAGAGCCAGCAAAAAATAATAATAATGGCAAAGAACAACGTTGGCGTTGGGTTGGCCAAAAGTGTCATCGCCAAGAAGCGGAAATTCAATTTCCGTCACGTTTCAAAGGCAGAAATTCACTTCCTCGCCGCTCACTGCTTTTCTGCTATTTTCTTGCTTTTGTGCTGCACATCGTGTGCCATTCCCAGTCATTCCCTTGCATTCCGTTCCGTTTTGAATCGTTTCGGACTCTAGGTTTGAATTAACCGTGCAATGGGTTGAGTTCTAGGATAATTTATAAAAAATTTATAACATTAATTGATAATTAAAGATGGTAAGAATTCGATAGCTTCCAAGTTCGATATGTAAAGTGTTATCGAAGGAATTTCGATATTGAGTTAGAGATGGTAATTAATACAAATTCATTAAAACTTTTTTTTTTTTTTTTTTTTAAATCAATTTGTTAAGCATAAATATCTTTCTACCGTTTTTCTAAAGAAAATATTTTAGTCATCAGTCAAATCGATAATAAAATATCGAAGACTAACAGTAAAATCTTAAACAACTTCCCTTTACAAGTTTTCTTGACACTTTAACCGCTTTTATTGAGTACAAACCCTTTGTGTGTAACGGGTTAAAGTCCCATATCGAGCTTCTTCATGATGAGCCTCCGACATTATCGTCATTATCGACGCCAGACAATAACAACAACAACGACGACGACGACGACAACGGAACAACTGTGGAGCTGCTTCTGTAAATGTCTTGTGGCTGTGTTTCCGACTCTGACTCCGTCTCTGTCCCCATCTCCATCTCCATGCCATGCCATCCGTCGTCACCCACTCGAAGTCAGCGCCTGAGCCAAGTGACCAACTTAATTAAGCATGAAAGGGAAATGCTTCCTCCCACGACCAAAACACAGGCGGATTGTGGAGGTCTGGAGTTAAAGCCAACGCCTCTCAGCCAAAGAATGAAACACAAAATGTTTTCTCGCCCCAGAAATTGATTAATCAAAATTATTGTGGAAATTTTCGGGGGGCTGTCGTCGTCCTCTGCACAGGTTAAGTGAAATGGTGGGTGTCATAAGAAATACCTTCATTAATTAAGTGTGCTGAGCTAAGTTACTTTACGGCCTTAGGCGAGCAGAGCCAAATAATTGCAATTTAAAGCTAAAAACACAAAGTTAATTAAGGAAATGATTGAGGAATTGAGGATTGCCTGGGATTTACCTCATTCCGATGCGGAATCCACAGCAATTGCCATTTTACGACGGCTGCCGTCTAAACTAAATAATAAATTATCTGGAAATATTTTCGTGTTTTCGTGATTTGCATGTGCAAACAAAAACATCGCCTGGCATCGGTCAAGGTGGCATTAGCTGGCGAGGGTCAGTCCAGCACTTGTGCAAAATCAATGGACCTCTGCTTTTTGAAGAGCGCTTAAAGGGGCCTTGGGGCCTTGCGAATTCCACTTGTGTCTCTGACTCATGTCCCACCGCCCTCCGCCGCCGCCGCCGCCGCTCTTGGCTAAATTGTTTCTGGCAGCGAGAACAGGGAAATATGCTACAAACAATTAATCCAAAAATGCTGAGAGGCATAGAACAGTTTCAGGTTCCCAGGGATGAAGCAGAGCAAAGGGCAGCTGAGGTTCTAAGGAAGCGTTTAGTCTTTAAAGTGATTTTTCTATTTAAAAAATGTATTCAATTGTTTGGGTTTTTATTTTAATTAAATTTTGTAATTAGAAAAGTAACAAGTAAGGGTCTTGAACAGACACACGTTTTAAGAGTTACTCCAGGTGGGTTTTTGTCGGTAGTATTTATGAATAAATTATTTCTGCAAGCTATTTAGTACATAATCTGAACTATATTTTTGTTCATTAAATTTAAAAAGTAACCGTTTTTCTGCTGTTACTGCTGCTGCTGCAGCCCTGGCCCGTGCAACGGGGTTTTTTATTTTTATTTTTTTACTTTTTTCAAAAGGCAAGACAGCTTAAATGGGAATGGGAAACGTTCGCTTAAAATTTGCACATGTGAAAACGTTCCAGAAGCTCCCAAAGAAAAGGCGATAAAAACCAACAACAACGACGAGAATAATAATAACAACAACAACAATAACTACAACTACTGCAACAACACCTATGGAGCTGAAGAGCTTTTGGCCATATATGAACGTCCGTTTCTCTTAACTCATTTTTTCGTATTTTATTTTCCGTTGTTTTTAGTTTTTATTTTTTTACGTATTATTATTGTTATTCTTGCACGTTTTGCGGCGTTTGTCTTGTGTGCAGCAAGCCCCCCCTCCTTGACTTTATCATGGCAAGGGGAGATCGAGTGGGGCCGAGGAGGAGCGTGGCTTCACCTTGGCTTGTGGCTCTGCCACTTTCAGTAAAAAATTCAAACCGAAAACAACAACAACAACAAACGCAAAGCGGCAAAGAAGAAGCACCGGCAAAAGTAGCTGCAGCAACAGCAACAACAACGACCGACAACGTGATGCTTTATGGACTTTGGACTCTGGCGTTGTTGCACAGCAAAATAAGAAAAGAAAAAAAATAAATAAAAAACAGCATTCGCCAAAAAGGCAAAAATGAAGCCAACAACGACGACGGACGACGACGTTGAGAGAGCGTTGGCTGCATGAAAAATGGAAACAAGAAACGGCAACACCAACAATAACACCAAAAACAACACAGAAGTACACGGAGAATAACAGATCTGTGTGACCAGATAATTCAAAACACTTATTTCTGTGAAAATATCAAGAGACTGATGGGATTTTTTTGAAAACGTCAACATGCTTTTGGAGATCAATTTAAGTTCTGTACTAAAATAATTTATTGATTTAAAAGCTCAAACTTAACTCATTGGCAAAAAGAGTAGACTGACCAGAGCATCTGAAATTCTTTTTCTATACAACATTTCTGAGTAGTGTGATGAAAGCATTTATAATAGGGTTTTTTTTGTGTGATTCTTTTTAAAATGCGGACATAGTTTTTAAAACTTCTTTTATTTGTCGTAAAAGATTTTTTTATTGATTGAAAAACTCAACATTTCCAAATGGAATAGTGTGACCAGAGAATTTTAAATACGTTTTTGTGGAAAAATATCGGAAAAGTTTGAGCAGAGCGTAATGCCCTTTGTAAAATTAGGTTGCCTTTGGAATATCCACTAAATTAAATTTTAAAACTTTTACTTCAAAATTCAATTGGTGCGAGAAACTCTATTAATTTATTAAAATATATTTATTGTAATAAATAATAAATACATAATTTCCAAAATCACCATTATTTTCTCGCCGTGCCCCCAACAACAATAACAACTAGAGGCAAAAGCAAAAGAAGAAGACAAAGGCATTTGCTTGCAACGCTTTCAACGTTGCAAACCAAACCAAAACAGAAACCGAAACAGTTCCGTAAGAAAACAACAACAAATGCGGCAATAAATGTATACACAAAAATAAAATAAAAATAAAATAAGAAGAAAAGCGAAGAGCTGGGCAGGGGAAATGATGAAAGAGTCAACCACGAAAAACAACCTCAAAGCGATTTAACTTGAAGATAACGGCTATTTGGCAGAAAAAAAAACTTGAGAGAAAACCGCAAGAAATGCCATGGAATTTAACATTTCTAAACTAGCAGCGTTTATAATTTTATTTAGGGGGGAAACTCCCCAAATAATATTGTCATTGAGTCTAATCTTATATGTGACTGATAAGCTTAAAAATGTCAGATGTAATCGTGCGGGGAAAACCCTTGTGTGTGGACGGAATTATGTGCAAGATTAGCTTTGATGGGAATCAGTGGGAATTTCGCTCTTCTGCGAATTTCGCATTTGCAAATTAAAATAAACTGGGCAGCTTAAGATGAAAATAAATTAGTCATGGCTTAAAATTAATCCGTTTCGGTGGAACTAATTTTATATCTCTGGGGGTCATATTTCTTAAATTTCTCCATAAAGTCAAGAGTGGTTTTTTTCTCCAAAATACCTCTGATTTACTCTGAATAAATCCTTGATTTTCGGGGCAACTTTCGGCTGGCCATCAATTAGCTGCAGTCAGGACTTGTCTGTATTTTCTCTTGACCATTGGCAGCATTTCAAGCCCAATTCCTGTTTAGATGTCAAAGCCAATATATCACAAGTTAATGTAGAAGAGAGCCAAAGGACAACACACACAGACGGGGACTATATTCGGTCCGAATCCGTTTCTCGTTTTGAGTCATTATTTATTTACACTAAAAATGCATTTTCTTTGCTCTCGCTCCTAAAATTGAGCAATTTATAACGATCCACTTGACGCCGAAACAAGCACAACAAGCCACGGCTCTGGCTCCGGCTAAAAGTTCGGACCATCCAGTGGACACCACGTGACAAGAGCCCCTCACACCCGTCCAGCCGAGATTCAATGTTGGCCGGACCCCAAAGTATTCGGACCATCTGAGTAACCCGACATCAGCATCAGCATCAGCATCCAACAATTTCAATATTTCATCAAAGACATTCAAAGACTCTTCGTCCGGGTAGTCCGGGTAGTCCCGAGTCCGGAGTCCGCAGTTCGAAGTCCCGGGAGTGGGGTAATGTTACTGCCCGCTTCTGACTGCCACTGTAAGGGGTAAGTGCAGTAG
This sequence comes from Drosophila rufa, assembly GCA_018153105.1. Taxonomy (NCBI): domain Eukaryota; kingdom Metazoa; phylum Arthropoda; class Insecta; order Diptera; family Drosophilidae; genus Drosophila; species Drosophila rufa. The sequence goes on from JAECXS010000085.1 coordinate 6,421,317, forward strand.
CGCCAAACTGTCGCTGCAATTATTCTCGTTAAATGTGGAACAGATGGAGAGGGCGCCGCCACTGCCATCGATGGGATGTAGTAGTGGTAGTGGTAGTCGTAGTAGTAGTAGCAGTAGCAAGGAGTGTGCTCCGGCCCCGAGATGAATGCCAAGTAATGCACATGTTACTATTTACTTTGCGTGTTCTCTCCGCCGTTATTTCCCCGTTTCGCGCACTCCGCTCGTTATGTCTCTGTTTCCATAAAAAATGAAACAAAGAAAGTGAGCAATCAGTTGGGAAGTGGCTCGACCTTGGTGACATCCTGTGACGGGATTTATTATATTCGGTATTTCTTAAAGTACAAGGGTTATATATTTTATTGTCAACTGAAAAAGAGGCAGAGGTGCCAGCTTATACCCTTCAGGAGCTTCACCAGGCGAGTCTATTTAGCCTTACCCGGTTGTCCTCCTATCATAAGACAAATGCATTTATCAGGGTTAAAGCTCTAAAAAAAATGTGTGCACATTTTTTACTTTTTCTTCAATATATCGATATTATACAAATGTCGAAAATATCGATATAATATTTTTTATCGAATATACAGATATTATTATCGAAAATATCGATAATTTGCCAATAAATCGATTAAATAATTTTCTTAAATATAGAGATTTTATACAAAAGAAAATATCGATTATTATCGAAAATATTGATATTATATTATTATCGAAAATACTGATATTATATTATTATCTAAAATATCGATACTTTGCCAATACATCGATTAAATAATTTTCTATCTATATATTGAGTACCCGTATCCTTTCACCCCTAATTGCATCATTCTTCTCAAAGCTACCCTTCTAAATTAACTTAAAACTTAAAATTTAAAATTTAAGTCATGTAAAATATAGCTAAATTTATGTAAATATCCCTAAAAATCCAACATATACTCTTAGTAAAAATTCCAGGGTAAACAAATGGCGCAGCCTCCAAAAGACAAGGGCAACAACAAGAGAGACTTTTGATGATGATGAGAATGATGATGAAGATGGTAAATGGTCGATGGCGTTGGCGTTTGGCGACGTTGCATTTACTTCATGACAGCTCCAATCTGCTGCCCCATCTCGTCCAACCCCTTGAACTTTGTTACTGCGCTGCTTCGGCTTCGGCTGCTGCTGCGGCTGCTGTCTTCGGTTATTACTCATACGCACTGTGGGCTGTCGGCAGGCAGTTAATGCCAAAATGCATTCGAGGGCATTACTGCCAGCGGGCGGGAATTCTAGAACGAGAAAGAAAGGGAAAAGGAAGCTGAGTTGGATGGATGTTCAGTGAGATGGCCAAGAAATGAGATAATCAAACATGTGATTTACTGGAAGAGATAGAAAGGAGGAGTCGAGGGTCGAAATTGAAGTAATTGTGTGGAAGAAAAGTGCTCTCAAAGTGTGTGGAAGTATACAATTTTGAGCAAATATTCCTTTGTAGGTAAGCCAGATTGAATATCAATTGAATAAAGAAAGATGAAGCCTTGCAGGTAGATTTATTTAATTTATATAATTTTAATATTGAAGAGATTTAGGCTTTTTGGAGTTCGGCTTAAATTGAATTAGTAGTTCATCCTAACAAAGCGATTAACAGAGCATTAAGTGCTATGCCCACGGGTAACTAGAAATGTGCTTACATTTTTTTACTCCTTACTCGGATTTTAATTTCACTCAGCTATGCATTTTTTATGATTGCCATAAAAGATTCCTCTAAACAATGCGCAGTTTATCTGAGCTAAAAGTTCCTCTTAGAGATGGGAGGATATCGATAGATTTGCATTAATATGAAGTCTCTAATTGAGATGATTCACATTATTCAAGCAAGAATTAAGCTGCCGCTAAAAGATATAATAAAGAAGTTTTGGTTATGCATTTAAACAGTTCGTAATATTACATTTGCATTTTTCCATTAGAGATGAGAGAGAATCGATAGTTTTGCATGAATTTAAAGTCTCTATTTGAGATTTAAATGAGAACTTAAATGAGAATGGTTTTTCCACTAAACTATATTAAATAGAATTTAATTTAAACGCATTCTGTAGGATGATTCATAACTACAGAAACGCTTTTACATCTAGTTAGTTTACAAAATTAATTTGCGCTGACCTTTTTACTCTGAGTTACTACCTCTTTTATCCCATAAACTCTTTGTGAGTCATTTTACAGCGCCATCAAACCCGCGATCCCAGGCTAGTCCACGAGAGACCCCACACAAGTCATCGTCTGGCAATGTGGCAGCGTCTGAATATTTGCGACCTGCCGCAACATCCACGACTAAATCCAGAGAGAAGAATGCCCCCAGAAGAAGATGGGGAAGTGGAGCTGGAAGTTCGTCTGCGGCCAGAGCTTAAATTAATTGTATTATTCCCGCTGGAAGTTTCTCTTTTGTGCTTGCCCCCCAATGAATCAGCAATTGTCCGGTGGTCCGAAGAGTGGGCGGAATGAATGAAAGGATTAGCCCGGCGGTTTTCTTTGTTCCCCGAAAACTAACCACAAATCAAACACACGGAAAAATCAAATCGTGGTGCACCGCAAATTGAAATCCATTTCGATTTGTTTCAGTTGTGTCACAGTCTCTCCATCCCCCTTCTAGAGGTGCGGTTTGACCTGGATTAACGGAGGCGGAAGGAGGCGGTTATTAAATAAATAGCAGGCGGCCTCCTCCTCTTCCCAAAAAGGAGGAGGGAGTCCCAGCCTTTGATGGGCTGCTGCTCCTTATTTTTAGGCATAAGCCTTCACAGAAATTTTTGACAAATGGCAAAAATCTGCAAATATCAAAAACAAACGACGGAGCCAAAAGCGGGTCACTGCTGAACGCCAAGGCCGAACCTTGCCTGCCACTCGTCGTCGACGTTGTTGTCGGAAAGTAGGGCGTCAGGGCGGTCTGTTTGGTCTGGCCAAAGCGATGGAGGTTAGTTAGGCTTGCCCCAGAAGACAGACAGAGAGAGAGAGAGAGAGGCCTCAGACAGAGACAGGGACGGAGAGTGAGGTGCAACTGGTTCGTAGGCACGTTCGCTGCAAGTTGCAACGTACAACGTAGTAGGTATCGTAAGCGTAAGACAAAGGGTTGCTCAGCTATCAAAGGTACCTAGAAGAAAACCATACTAAAACTATATTTAAATATGAGATTAATTCTTGAAACTATTTCTCAGTAAAAGGTTTAATCTCTATGTCAAGAAGAAGTACCAAAAAACCAGCTCATTTCTTTTAATTACGCTCCAGAAAGTGTATTTCTTGACTTGCCTTAATCCCTTTTTGTATATTTCACTTTGTTTTTGGCCTGCTGCATATTTAGGCAAGGCAGCTGTGGTAGTAGATCATGGCCTGGCCAAGAGCACCGATTACCGAGCGAGCGCAGAGCACCGAGCGCCGAACGAGTGACGAGCGAAACTGGAGCACTCTGCTGGGGCACATGCACCCAGCTGGCCTCCGAACTGACGAGAAGAGGAGATGGCAGGCAGGGCAAGGTCCTAACTAGGACCTGACACCATTCGTAATTTATCGTTAACCCAGTTTGCAGCAGTTTGCTGCAGCGTAGGAGGCGGCGCCTCAAGGTGTGACAGGTGCAGTTTACGGGTTCCTCGAGGATATTGCATAATTAGAATGGGGAATCCTAGCTAGATGGGAATGCGATGACAGCTGAACTTGGTTCTCTCTAATGGATGTGTTTGGGTTGGGCTGGGATCAGAAAATCAATACTGGGAAACTCTTAATTAAAAAGTTATAAGCCACGACGGAAAACTGGGTTTAATGCTCAAACAGGTGCCAGTCTTCCCATAACCTTTCCGAGGATTTTAGTGGCTCTCAAAAATAAAGTGTCCTTTTGACCACACACACACACACACACACACACACACACACACACACACACACACACACACGGCAAGGAGCCTGGAGTCGGGGGGCAAAGGTTCAAAAAGGGTCGAGGAGTGAGAATATAAAATCTCGCCTCAACTTATTTCTTTCACTTACTTAACCCGAGTAAATTTCCTCAAATGTAACAAAACTCTAAGTCCCCTGCCCTGACTCTGCCTCTGACTCGGAGCTGCTCCCGTATTCTTATTCCTATTCAATCTTTTATTGGCCACACGTGATTGAATTCAGTCGCGGCGACTGTCTATGATTTAACCCGTGTGTTCCCATGCTCCGTCGCATCACGTAGCGGGAGTGTCATAAAAACGTAAAATTAGTTGCAACGCTGGCTTGGGTGGAATCATCATTCAGAGCCGTTGGTGGTGGTGGCGGGAGGTAACTACATACATCAGGTTTTTCCCAAGACATCAACAATGTGTCGTCGTCTTCCTCCTCCTGCTTCTCGTGATTTTTTTTCCACTGCCACTGCCACCTCTCTGGCACTGTCATCTTTCTTTTTGGCTCGTAAAATGCACATGTTGATGGCGCGTGTCTGGCATGGGCAATCCAGGGAGGCGAAGGTCCAGGGGTGCTAAAATGCACAGGGAGAAAATTTTATTAGAGTGAGGTGAGATTCATTGATAGAGATAGTATTTGTTGCAAATTGAGATACTTAGAAAATAATGCATTACCTTACCTTCCCTCGTAGATTATTCACTGCAATGATGCCAGTTCTATCAAGGTTTATTGAGATCATAATACAATTATATCATTTAATTGCATGATGATTGAGATCATTTAGGGAATGTATTGATTTTTATCAGCAATGATGTCAGTACTGTCATGACTCATTAATTCACCTCACCCATGAAGTCAGTTCTTTCCGAAGTGATTGATCTCACCAATGATGCCAGTTTTGCCAAGGTTCATTTATGTTTCTCACCAATGCGCCCAGTTCTGCCAAGGTTCATTAATTCTTCTCTTAAAAGAAACTAGCTCTACTAGCTCTTCAATGAGGACAGTTCTGCCAAAAATTCTTTAATTCATCTTAGCAATGATACCAGTATTATTCATCTTACCAATGATGCCAGTTTCGCCAAGATTCATCCATTAATCTCGCCAATGATTCCAGTTACCGCAACATTCATTGATTCAAAAATCTTTAGAAAGTTTCACTCAAATTTTGAAGGAAGGGATACTCTATAATTTATATTATAAACTGTACATACATTTTTCTGTCTGTGCACAATTTGAATGCACTATTATTCTCTCCTTCCTGGCAAGCCAAGGCCAGGGAAAATTCTGAGTGCGTGTGGACGTACCTCCTCCTTCTTCCTCCCATCAATTCCCCCAATCCCCATACGAATCCCATTTCGAGTCCCTGTCCCAAGCAACTCCCTAGATATTGCCCCGAAAAAGGAGAGCCTCCGTCGCCGTCGCCTTCATTTCAATCTATTTTCCCCATTTGATTTGAATTAAAATAAGTTACGTGAGCAGAAGGCAGGCTGGCTGGCAGCCTGACATTTTCATTTCGGTTGTATCTGCGAGAGATGCAAACCCCCAGTCCCCCATCCCACATCCATGACTGCAGTTGCCCCCAGGGAGAGGGCGGCGGCAGCGTCGTCGAAGGGGGGCTTCTCGCTGTGACCTAAATTCATTTAAAAATCGATCGATATTTCCCTTGCTGCATTCTCTTTCACTCTCTCACTCTCCCTGACACGAAAAAGGCAAGAGTATATAGAGCATACTATAGACTATACTCTACTACTATATATACTATATATATTTATATTTTCCTGGCTGTAGGTGTGTGTTTGTGTGTGTGCAACTGCATTGCAATTATTGTGAAATTCTACTACAACGGATATTCTACGGCGGTTGCTGCTTTCTCCCTCCTCTTTCTCCCTCGGTTCCGGTCTACGTTTACGTCTACGTCTACGGTTACGTTGCACGTCCGTAAATACTATATATGCTATATGCTATATGCCAGATGCTATATGAATGTGTGGGCGGGGGGCGTGGTTAGGCTCATTGTGCTCGGTGGGTGGGCTTCTTTCTTTTTTGCGGAAAAGCCAAAAACAAAACACTTTTTGATGGTGATGGCTAACAGGCAAATTTATTCTCGTCTTATTTTCTAGTGCGGGCTTTTGGCTTTTGTCTCCCACTCATGATATTTCCCTTCTGCTTTCACCAGAGACTTTTGAATTGATGCGCCCAGGCTTGCCAAGAAATAATGTGTTTTATCTTTGTAATGTAACTGAGAGTTATGAAGATTGTACAGCAGTTTCTTGTTATAAGGATATGGGAGAAGAAGTGGGGAAATGCAGCCTTAAAGAGCCAATTATCCTTGAGACTTGACTATAACATTAAATTTTAAAGGGACTTCCAATATATTTTTAACCGAATTAAATTTCCTTTCTGTATTAAATTCTTAAGGAATTTCTTAACTACCCCCCAAGAAAGCCCAGCTTTTCAATATTCCCAATGATTTCCTTCTTGACTTTTAGGGGGACAAACAATGTGACAAACGAATTTCTGTCCCTTTTGCCCCCACAATGTTGCAACTTGGGGGTATGTAGGGTTTTTTTTTTTGTGCTGTTTCTGAATTTGTTGCAGCGTCGCTGACGCTGGCAAAACTCATTACGATGCCGCATGAGTGACATTTCCACGCTGTCAACATGACACATTTCATAGAAAGATACACACAGCGCAGGCGGACACACCCACCCACTCGTACTCCTGGTCAGGGGCGTACTCAAGGGGGAGGTAGCTGGTGCAGAGAGAAAAAGTATCACTAAAAAGGGGTCATAAATATTTTTCTTTATTTTATTTTTAAATCTACAAGGGAATTATAATTTAGTAACAGGCAGAAAAAGGCATTTCCGACCTCATAAGGGATGCTTGTCCGTCCATGTCCGTTTGTCCGTCTATATCTTTGTCCGTTAATCCGAATAAATACCTAGATCTCAGAGACTATAATAGCTAGAGCTACCAAAGTTGGCAACAACATTCTTGTAGATTGTATACATATTCAGTTTATTATAAATTTTTGCCAGGCCCTCTGTATCCCACAGAAATCATAAAAATCATATTTTCAAAGCTGCAGTCTTACTTACTTCCATTTTTTTTTCGCTCCGTGTGAGAAAAGTCTTGCTCGTGGCACATGCAACCGCATTCCTTGACATGCAAGCCAGCATACACAGTGGCTTAATGCCACCCCCTCGCTGTTACTGCTGCCCCCAGGGGTTGGGGGGAGGTCTCCAACCCCTCAGCTCATCATGTGGAATTACAACGCATTTCTTCACTTTCGCATCGCTGGCTCCTAAGCAGCTTATTATTGTTGTTATTATTGGCGTTCGCTTATTCTACGTAGGTCTTTGATTTTTTTCTTTTTTCTTCTCTGTTTCCTCTCGGCCTGCTTTGTGCGAAAATTGAATTTCCTTTTAACATAGGTCGCCGGTCCACACCCCCAACGCGCCGCACTGCCCCGCGCCGCGCCGCCTCCCGCGATCATCCCTTGTGCGTGTCAGAAAGCATCGCTATGTTACGTCCGTCTAATGGCAACGCATGTCAACATTTGCTGAGCTTTTGTGTTTAAATATTACTAATACGACATGTTGTGTCGTGCCACATGATGAGGGACTCGAGGGGTGGTCCCAGCGCGCGCACACACTCCACACACCACGCACACACATACGAACCCTCTATTATGGCCCTAATTGAATTATGTTCTGTGAATGTTGGATGATTAAAAAGAATAACAAAAAAAAAAAAAAAGTAGAAAGAAAGGAAGTCAAGCTTCGCTGGAGTCGCGACCCCTCGAAATACCCTTGGGGTGAGGCATGAAAAATTATGGGAATTAGATGAGAAAATTATCAGATGTATGTCACATTAGGGAGCATAATGTGAAGGCTCTTTAAAGTCGGTTTATGCTTTAAAAACTGCTGAATTTAAAGGTAAAAAAAAAGCTATTTTAAAAAGGAAATTATTCTTAAATTATGTAATCCTCTTTTATGGTTCAATTAAACTAACAAAATAAGTAATACAGTTTAACTTACAAGGATGCAAGTTGGGCAGTCACAAATCAAGGTTTGCAGTGGCCACCTCCACCTGCTTTGGATACTTAGGATAAGCAGGATGGCGAAATTTGCAATGAATTGAAACGGAAAAGTTTAATTGAAAGTCATCCAAAAAAAAAAGGAAATAAAAAGGAAAATACAAATCGTAGCTCTGACTGTGGGGGCCTGAATCCGAATCCTGGCAGCAGATGCTAACTGAAAAGATAGTTGGGCGAAAAGGCAACGCAGAAAAGGCTGCACAAAAGATGTTGTTTGCTGCAGTTAAATTAAATGAAAAAGTTTACAACTTTTTTAATGAAATCATTTTATGCAGTAGAGGCATAAACAAAAAACCAGCAGCATCCAGCACAGCACAGCCCCCCCTTCTTTGCTGCAACAATAGGGCAAAAGGGAAGAGAAAAGAAAACAAAAGAAAACAAACCCTGAAAGATGGGAGAAGGAAAACTTGCATGCATCTTGCACAGGCTGAAAGAGATCCGCCTCCTGCCTTTGTAAGGATAAAAACTCCGAGAAAAATCAAAGGATGTGTGCCAGGCGGCCCGCCTATGTTTGCTCTCAACTTTGTAAATGAAATTGTGTCCTTTATTTGATTCTGACAATGGGAGGGCCGAGTCTTTAAGCGTTTAACGTGTCGTATGCGTAATCTCTGGACTTGAATCGTATCGAGACGCATTCAGCTGTGATAAAACCGAATCCAAGACCGAGTCCGAGGAGCAGCCGCAGCCGGAGGCTAATGATTTCCAGGCCCCTCAGTTCTTCTTTGCCAGATTGCGTCCTTGGCCAGGATAACAAGGGTCGGGAATTCGTGTCACGGCTGTGTGTGTGTGTGTGTGTTTGCGCGTTTGATTCCGTCGCTTGTGTGTATGTGTGTGTGTGTGTGTGTGGGTTAGAGCTAATCCAACTGTCATTTTCAGGGACGCGCGAGAGCAAATGGCTGCGGGAATTATGCCAAAAATAAACCAGAAACGGAAGGTTAACCAACAAAACACAAACAGGCTTCAAACCGTGCCAAACAAGAAGCGTTTAAGCTTGGACTATGGATTAATCTAGGAGGAAAATTTAATTTTGATAGGTGGGACTCTTATTTAAGGCTAGGAAAATGCTGCAAACGATGTATTAATAAGATATCAACCTGAAAATAAATTAATTAATAATAGCAAAAGAAGGAAAAAAGTGAGAAGGCAGGAATTCTCCTTTTTTCATTTATATAACAAATTTTTAAAATAAAAGTATTAAAAAAATGGAAAAACGGTCACAAGTGTCACAGAAAACGATTTGTATTTAAAATCAAAAAATAAGTATGCAATGAAATATTATAGCTCAGTTTTTGTAATGTCTATCATTTTGTAGACTACTTTTAGGCATAGTTTTAGTAGATTTCAAATTCCGAGATATTTTTTTTTAACTATTTCGATAGTTTATTTTATGTTAAAAGTGCTTATTGAATTGTAAACATTAAGAATAATTTGGAAATGTTTAAAAAACGGTCAGGAGTGCCTTACAAATTGCTGAGGATTTGATATCAATTAAAAACAATGAAAAAATGCTTGGATTTTGTAAATGGCAATACATTGTTGCCTACTTTTAAGCATGCTTTAAGTAGATTTCGAACCTCCTGACGTTTCTGTAGCACATTTATTAGATTATTTTTTATGTATAAGGAGTTTAAAGTGTTAAGTGTGCAATAATTTTTGTTAACAATCCAGGGTTATCCTAGATATTTGCATTTTCCTTTCTTACATTGTCACCGAAGGAAATAACGCCTTCTTTGTGGCCACATTCTGCTTACATTTCATGCAGATCTATCCAGCCATTAATACCATCTCCCGGCAACACATTGATGATGTCGCCATAAAAATATGACGCCATAAAAAGCCGCAACTTGTGTCGCTGCGCCGACGTCCAGCAGCACGAGTAGCAGGCGGAGGCAGGAGGAGGAGTCATCAAATGCCACTGGCTTGGTTGGCTTACAGGTTGTTATCGGTGATAAACCGCTTAACTACCGATAGAACGATGAAGCGACCCTGCCGCGAACTGCACTTCATGCCAAATTAAACTGCATTCTGCAAGGAGCGTTTTTTTGCTTTTATGATTAATGCGAATGCGAGCGGGGAAGCGGAAGGAGCGGAGCGGTGCTTCTTGAAGCGTAATCCGGCGGATTCAGCCACCAGAAATCACAGTGCCAATAAAAGCGTGAATCGGCGTAGGAGGAGAGGAGCGAAGCGGAGCAACAGCTGCAATAAAACATAAAATTCATGATGGCAGAGGAACAAAAATAAAAGAGAAGCGAGCGAGCGATAGGGGAAACGGAAATGCGTGCATTAAGGGCTAGAGAAAATGGCGTGCTAGCTGGAGGGTTAAAAAGATGTTGGGCAGAGTGTATCTGCACTCACTTTTATTGCTACAGATTAATTTCTGCAGAGATATTCGTATATAAAATTGATTGTTTCGAGAAATATAAGAAAATAAAACACTTCCCCATGTCACTCGAGTTTTCTCTTTTCTAAGGAATAATTTTTGATCAATTATTAGTCACACTGTACGGACCACAATTTATTCTCTAAGACGACATAAACCCAAACCCAAGTATTCCTAATCAAATGGCCTAGAATTTGGACCAGCAGCGGCATTCATCAGGCTCCGAATCGGAGTCAGAGTCGGATTCCCAACACATGCCCTTATTAATACAGCATTCCTCCTCATCCGAAGATGAAGGACACATCGTTATTGAGGATATTGGGGGTCTGTTTAGGAAGCAACTCTGCTCGGCGTCCGTGAGTTCTATTTCTACTTCTCCGTACAGCCTGCGGGAGCCAAAGTTCTGCAGGAGACTTGCCCGGTTGATCAGCTCTTGCAAATGGATGTCCTGCTGCTCCTGGCAGATCCTCAGCTGCTTGTACTCCTTCTTGTCCCTAAAGGTCTGGCATCGTTTACACTTTAATTGAAGGGCCTTTGCCTTGAGATCCTGAATGAGCATGTTCTGGGCATCGATATCCTTGAGCACCTCCAGATACTCCTTGTACATGGCCTGCTCCTCCTCGTCGTCTGGCTCGCTTTCGTTCAGCAGCTCAAAAGGATCCTCCTCCGACGCCACCGACGACTCCTCCTCCTCTTCGCCGTCCTCAATTTCCTCTTCGCCCTCGCTCTCGATAGCCTCCTCCGCATCTTCTTCGTCTTCCTCAAGAGGAGCTTCCTCTGGAGGAGCCTCCTCTGCTTCCGTGTCCGCCATTCGATAGGGTTAAAGGGTTAAAAGCTAGACTGGCTTGAGTTTACGGTTAATATGTTACATAGTTTGAACACGAATTTTGAGGGAAGAATCAAAGAGTTGAAGGTGTGAAATTGATAGTTGATTCGTGTCAACCGAATTTCCAATTTGTTCTCCATTAATTTAGATACAAATTAATTTTGCCTTAAGGAAAAATATGAATTATTTTCGTTTTAATTTGGAAATAATTAGTAAAATATAATTTTCAGAAAATGAATTAGATGTTCATTTGGGAAGAATGAATTCGATATTATTTTGAAAGAATGGATAAGATGTTCATTTGGGAATAAATAAAAAGATGTTCATTGGGATTATTAGATTTTAATTTCTTTCTTGTTCTTAACTTAATTTGTTATAAATTGTTCAACTGTTGAAAAGGAAGAGTATTTTGGGAAGAATGAATAAGATGTTCATTTGGAAAAATAAATAAGATGTTCATTTGGGAATAATGAATAAGATGTTCATTTTGAAAAAATGAGTAAGATGGACATTTTGGAAATATGAATAAGATGTCATTTGGAAATAAAGAAAATGATTTTCATTTTTGGTGAATGAGTTGGATATTGTTTACTTCATTATTTTTATCTTACTTTTAATTTTGAAATATTTAATTCTTCGAAAGGAAGAAATAATGCATTTATTATATTCTACAATCAATTTTGGTAAGAATGAATTCGAAATTCATTCATTAGATATTTATTCTTATAGTGCCTTTTAAATTACTCCAAAATATAAAAATCATATTCCTTTCATATTTAGTAACAGAAACCAAGCAAATAAGCACTTATTTTGCGACGACTAAAGCCACAACTGTTGGAATAGCTCAAAGCTAACCCCAACTAGCTGGAGTATCCTGTTGTGGGACACCACTAAATGTCATCATTTTGGCATTTCCACCACCACTACCACTCCCATTCTCCTTCTCCCATCTGCACGCCCCATTGCCAATTGGCACTTTGCACTCGAGAAAAGGGGCGAGATAATAACGGAAAGCTGGGGGGGGGACTGGGGATTGCTATTTGAGGGAAAACGCTGAGCAGCCCGCGTGGCAATCCCCCATCAATTTGCTGCTCATCATCCGCACGTCTTCGGCGGGCAGCTCATTGAGCAATTCATTCAATCGGCGAATTCAATAAAGTACAACTAATAAAAAGAATAAGGAAACCGACGCAATGGTTGGTAATGGAAATGATGGCCAGGATAAGAGAGAGAGAGAGAGAGAGAGGAGGGGAGCCAGTGACAGCGCCAGCAAAGAGAATTACAATTTTCTCGCCACTTTCGCAAGGGGGAAGGGGACAGAAAAAAAAGGGAAAAGTAAAGGAAAATCCCGCGCATTCTAGGCGCGCGTGTATCTGTGTATCCGTATCTGCGAATGTGAATGTGAATGTGCGGTGTTAGTGGTCCATCAAATGCTTGTAAACAAAGCCAACAAACGACAATGGGAATGACGGGAACGATGGGCCATTACATGGAACATGGAACAGAGAGAGCCAAGAGTCGTCGGGCAGGGCAGGGTAGGGCAGGGCACGGCCCTCGGACGGATTGGCGGGCGAAGTGCAGTGCAATGGCAATGAGAGCAAAAACAAAACGAATGTGCTCACTCTGCCCCCAGACAGAATAAGGGGATCAAAGCAAAACGGGCAAAGACAAATACCCAAAGGGGGGGGAGCGGCTGAAACGAAGCGAAATGAACTGAATTGAACCAAAACCAAAGCGAAAAACAAAAAGCAAAGGGAGCCCACAAGCAGCAGCAGCAGAAGCAGAAGCTTCTCTGGATGGTTTCTCTGCTCCTGTTTCTGTTGCTGTTGCTGTCGCTGTTGCTGCTCCTCGACTCTTGACTCTCGATTCTCACCTCTCTCCTCTCCACCAAAGTGCCACGCCCATTGTGGCGCATCATCCATGGCCAAGTGGCTTTTTGGGGCTCTCTTTTTGCGCTCTCCCCTTTGTAAGTGTGTGTGTGTGTAAAGTCTGGTCAACGTCAAAACAAAGTCAACTCTTTGGAGTAACCAAAAAAGGAAACAGCAACAACAGTTGCCAAAGGGTAACGTTTTTGGCGCGCAAAATTTGCTAAAGGTTGAAATATGGCATACTCTAAAGATTTGGGAATAAATCTGGTTTAAAGTTTGGAATCTATTAGGGTGTAATTAAAGGAAGAAAGGGTGTCAAGTTCTTATGACTATTTTCCTCAATAAACCATAATAATAACTACAAAGAATAACAAAAAGGGTTTTCCCATCGATCCCTTAATAGTATTGAAGAAATACAGGAAATCATCAGGCTTTTCTAGAGTGACTTTCTTCGACTCTTCCTTTCAGTCTGCCCAGACCTGATATACCTTGAATTTAGAAAGGGTAGCGATAGCTAAAGAGTTTTTGGGCGCGACTTCGTATTGACAAACTACTAAGTAAGTATTAAGGAAAGTGAAGGAATGTCTAGACATTTTCTGTGTGCCCAAGCCAGCATGTACCTCTTCAGTGTGCCCAAACCAAAATGTTCCTCAACATAAACAGTGTGCCCAGATATGAAAGAATCTTTTCAGTGTGCCCAAAAGCCAATGTACTCTCACTTTAAGAAAGAGTAACGAAAGGGGAACGCTTTTTGGCGCGCAAATTCACCAAGTCAAGGGAAGAACAAGCACTGGCGCTGACTGCGACGCCGACTGCGACGCCGGCTGCTACTGCGACTGCGACGTCACCTTGCGTCCATTCACCCCGTTCATTATTATTTATGTGTGTGTGTGTGTGTCTGTGTGTGTTCCCCAGACACAAAACAAACACACATAAACACCGGGCATAGAGAGCAAATTTCATTTAACTGCGCTTCGATTCGATTCCATTCCATTTTCCATTTGGTTCTGTTTTTGGACCTCTTTCGTCTTCTTCTTCTTTTTTGTCCTCTGCCTCTGCCTTTGCCCCACCTACCGCCTGCCCTGCCCTACCCTGCCTGCAGTTTCTTGTTGTTGTTGTTGTTGTTGCACTGTCTGCGGCTTGGGGATTTTTTTTATGCGCCTGTGCGCCTTCCCACGTTCCCAGTCTGCCCCGTCTTTGTCGCACCCCCAAGCGCCATCTCTCGCTCTGCCGCCCGCCAAAACATGTGCAAAAAAAGAGGGAGAGGAAGAAGCAGAAGCAGAAGAATTCTTTGTGGATCTCTGAACTTTTTTCTTCTGGCATTTTTTTTTTTTTTTTTTTTGTGGACTCTGATCTAGCTGAGGCGTAATTATTGTTGTTCTTTGGCTTGTTGTTAGTCGATACATATGGCGAGTGAGATGGGGATAGACGCGGAGAAAGAGCGCGAGCGAGAGCGCAGGAGATGTAGAATCAGAGTTCGATGCACCGCCAGCAGAAGAAGAAGCAGGAGAAGCTTCTTCAATGGCAGGAGCGATGACAAAGAGCGGGATGGCGCAACGTCGCAACTCGCGTCTCGTGTTGATGGTTTTATATCTAACAGATGCCACCTTTTTATTGCGATTCTGCGATTCAGGATGCGGTCAGATCGGATGGGGATTTCCAATGGGGGAAGAGCTTCTTCTGCTGCTTCTTCCTCTTCTGTAGCTTGGTGTGCGTTCTTCGAATGGGGGAATTCCAGACATGGATCACACTGCGAATGCATGACTAAGAAGGTTGTTAACCCACGACCGAAGAGTCGAGTCCCTGAGTACCACGGAGATGAGGAGGAGTAGTGAGTGTGTGAGTTAATGAGCAAAGCCAACGAGTTCAAAGTTCTCCAACTGCGTCACCAAGTACAGTTGCTACAAAACATGACTTAAGGTGAGACTTCCTTGGGGGAAATTCCAAGCAGTAAAGTGAAGTCATCTTGACCATAAATATCTAGGGTTGGTCAGTTAAGTGGATCCTAAAGTTATATTGACTTTATAGAGGACTCTATGCTGATGATTCCAAGTACAGTCGCTATAAAACATGAACCCAGGGAGACTGGGCTTCCTTGGGGGAAATCCTAAGCACTATAAATGAGTCATATTGGCTAGGGTGGGACAGCTAAGCGATACTAAAGTTCTATTAACTTTACAGAAGACTCAGGGCCGGTAGTTACCGGTACAGTCTATTCAAACAGGCAGCGATTCCCTTGGGGAAAGCCAGCATTTAAAAGGCTAAAGAGATAGTAATAAATATGTTATTTAGACCATAAATTCCCAGGTTTAGTCAGCTAAGGGGATTCTGAAGTCAACTAATTGAACTATAGAGAAGATGGGGATTGGGGATTTCCAAGAAACCAATTACTATCTTTAATCTTTCAAAGCCAAGTAGTCAAGTTGCGGAATTTAAACCAGATCTAGAAAGGAAAACTAGGAATTTAAACATTGTTAAAGATTAGTCACACCAAAAAAGGTAAATAAAATTCAATTTAAAAATTTCATCTGTTACACCCGAAAAAAAAAATTGTCTCGTTTGTAGTTACCTTTCGGTTATCAGCTTACCAAAATTGTGTGTGTTTTGGCCTTGTACACACACACACACACACATACGCTCTGCTAGCATGAACTTTGACCTTTACGAACCCTTCCTCAAAGGCCGGAATTAACCCCAAATGTGGCACTCCCCTCATTTCGCCAGAAACGCCAGAATTGCGTATCGTTCGTACATGTTTCGGGGTTCCGAGAAAAAGTTTTCTAAATTAATTTCGCATAAAAAAAAAGTGCCAAACAAAGGCAGCAACAAGGCGGGCGCCATAAAATTTGAGGGGGGCAGCAAGAGAGAGAGTGGGTGTGGCATCGGGGGTGTGGGAAGGGCAGTGGTGGGCGATGCCAGACTTCCACAAAGGTCACAGTCATAGTCGTCGCAGAGCAGAGCAACAGCATCGTCTGAGGGTCAAAGTTCAGAGACGCGTAAATTTCTGCAGCCGCCAGCACGGGAGTGGCCCTCTATTACTTTTTTTTTCGGGCAATTTTGGGGCTGTCGTCTCTGTCGTCGTCGTCTGGTGAAGTGTCCCCGCTCTCGCACTTTGGACAACAAATCACTTGGAGGTGAAGTGGGTAGCGGCACAGCGTCGTCTGCGATGTCTACGTTTACGTTTACGCACCGAAGGAAGCACTGAGGCCGTAAGGCAGCGAGACAGCCATCGACATTCGTCCCGTTTGCCGACAGCTGCAGACGTGGGACTCCTTAGCCTCCCATACTCCCCCAGGATCAGGGCCTCTGATTCTCTGCAAATTGAGTTGAGTCGTGTCAGGAGTCTAGATTTGTTGTCCTTTTGGATTGGACATATTTGAAGAAAATTATTATTACTTGGTGTGTACCAAAAATTTAATAAGAGGCACTAGGAGGCTTCGGTACATATTCTCTTAATCAGCCTCACCAGGAGAGTCAATTTAGCCTCCGTATAAACACCAAAATCTCAGAGGCTTTAACACTCAGAGAAACCTTACAAATTATAATAAACGCGACTAAAATTGGCTTATATCAAGATAATCATTTTTAAGTTATCGCTCCGTCTGCCATCTCTAATTGTAATGTACAAATCAAGATAAATCGTTCATCGCTCTGTCTGCCATCTCTAATGCCGCGCCCCTGTCGCCTGCCCTGCCCTTCGTTAACTTTTCCTTTCTTTACAAAAGATTTTGGCTCTTTTTTTTGTCGTAGTTAAAGCATTTTCGGTTGCGACTTGTCTGCGTCTTTGTCTTCGTCTGCGCCTTCGTCTTCGTCTCCCGACTTTGTCCTTCGTCCCGCCCTTTATCTCGGCCCGTGTTCATCCGTCTGTCCTTTGGTCTTTGTTTGTTTTGTCTGCTCCTGATTTGGCGGGCATATGTTGCTCCGAATGCTTCTGGGATTTCTTTGGGGATTTTTTATTTATCTAAAATAGCTGGCTGGCTGGCTGGCAGGGAAGGGGATGCTGCCGAATCGGGAGCAGGCTGGGTAATGTCGCTTTGATTTGTGGCAATCGCGCGCTAAACGTCGCAAATTTTTGAAGTGAAATTGCTCGAATTGTTTGACGTCGTCGTAGTCGTCGTCTGCGTCTACGTCTGGCCTCCTCCTGACAATGACAATATGCGTCTGGATTCTGGATTCTGGATTCTGGTTTTCCTTGGGTGGTGCTTGCCCACCACCCCGCTTCCTTGCCTAACCACCCAACGAGCCTCGGAGTCCTTGTTCTTTTCTGGGCTGTAAATAAACATGTTTCCCAATATGTCGCTGCTCCTGTTGGGTACCCGAATCCCTTTGTCCAACTCGCTGGCTTCCTCGAGATCGTTGTCCTTCCTGCTTCCTCCATTGACTTGCAGAGTCTCAGACAACATCTTGAACATTTTGAAATGCAAAGTTTTGCCTGCAAAATTGAAATGAAATGAAATGAATTAAGGCGCTCGAGGCTGGCGGCGCGCTCACTGGCTTGATTAAGAGCTGCTGCTGTGTTGTGTCTTCGGTTTGAAGGACTTCCTAATGAGATTTTTGCAAAGGGGAAAAGTTTAACCATAGAGTATACCTGTAAGCAAGGAAATCATTCCTTATTTATCAGTTGGTATTTTTCTTTGAATGTATCCGTCAAGGCTTAAGGACTTGGGCGGGGAACTTCAGGACTTGTTGTGGCAGCTGATGCTCTGGTTCGGCCGTTACCCCTTTTAGACTGACTGACTAATCCCGTTGACCACAAAGGACATTGAACTGTTTCCCGGCCATCACAACACACATGCCAAAATAAATAACCTCACCGCCGGCGAACAAATAAACAAACCCCGACTATTGCGATGCTTTCAACTCCACCGCCGCGATGAGGGCCTGGCCCTGGTGGCAGGTGCAAAACTACATCGAAAGCAGGTGCAATTTTCGGCAGAAGATAATAGGGATCGACTGGGGGAGCTGGGGAGAGGCGCTAACTGGTCCAACAACGGCGATTCAATCAACAACAACAACCAGAGTCAGGGATCAGCCTTTGTTTCTGCCCCTTTTTCGATCGGGGGGGTCGCACGTTTGCATTTAAATGGTTTGGTTCTTCGGTTAATCGAATGGAAAGGGAGGTGGAGCGGTGCTTTATGGGGTTTACGGGCTTGTCGCTAAATATTTAATAACGTAACGCATCCAGCTGCCAGCAGCCGCAGGACAATGACGCCAGCCCCGGCATACTCCATGGCTGCACAGAGAGAAATGGAAGGGTGGATTATAGCAATCAGCATGAGTTTATTGAGAGCTTTAATCTAAAATGCTGAGCCTAGTACTTAAATCATAACATCTTGGAAATTATTTCCCTATAATGTATTGTTTATCCATAACCCAGAAACTATACTAACTGGGGATAAGAAATTTGAAAGGCAAACCCTTTCAACAAGCTCTTAAATTGTATTTTTATCGATCTCTGCGACTCTTTAAAATCTAGATAAAAATTTATCTTGATCTCATCTTGTAGAAAGTTGCTTAGTATCTAGGCTTAACTTATTTTGATTTAATATCCATAAATAGAGCTTATGTATTCCCTTTGGTATCTACCTCCTCCCAAGTTGATCGATTTAGGACTACTTAAAATCTAAAGGTGACCCATGATCGATATATATCGATTAATTTTCATTGCAAAAAGTAGTATCTAAGTACCGATGTGTAAGGTGATTATCATGTTCTAAGTAATCCGGTGGGGCATTTTTGCTTATAAGTTAGCTTTTTCCTTTATTTATCCCTCTTTGAGATCTCTTAAAAATCTAGAGATGAGCGATTCTCCTTCTTCCTTCTATTTATCGATTACTGCTTATCAAGGTACTTTACATAAGTCCTATGTAAAGATCGGTCTATTCCATATACAAGTGCCTACAAAAACCAATTTCATTTCCCTGTGTAGAACCATAAGAGCCCCTCTTTCCCCACTTCCATGCCGTGTGTAGCCCCCCCTGGCAAATACTTGAATTGTTCACTTTCGTCTGCCGCTACTTCAGTCCATGCGGTTTTCGGGTGCCCTCGTCGACGTCTGTCTGCAGCATCCATCTCCGTCTATCTAGAGGTTTTGGGATGCGAGACTCTTTAGGGATGGGGGTGGAGTTTTGGGGAAGAGGTTAGAGGTTAGGTTAGGAGGGGTTCTGGGGAAGCGCGCAAAAATTTTACGATTTGTTTTGTTTTGTCTGCTGTTGCTGCTTTCGCTGCCGCTTCTGCCGGCGTGGCCGCCGCCGTCGCCGCTGTCCTCGTAAAATTTGCAATGTCAATGACGCCGCCGGGTTGCTTCTTCTTCTTCTGCTACCCGTTGCCGCAGTCGTAAAAAACCAACCCTTGGCCAAATAAATCGCACACGAAAATAAAAGCGAAACCGAACGGCAAACGGCGAACGGCGGTAGGCGTGGCACTCGCACTCGCACTCGCACTGGACCTGAGCTGTGTGTGCTGTGAGCTCTGAGCCCGATAGTCCGATTGCGAGTCTGAGCCGTAGATCATTGTCCTTGGCTGAGTTCATTCACACGACGCATAGGGGAAATGGAATGGGCGGAAAGGAACAACGTGCTCGATTTGGGGATGAAACGGAATGGAATGGTGATGAAAACATTGTGGAATTGAGGCATGGGTGAAGAGATACTAACGAAAATCAAGTCTATGATATGATATTATTTATATAAGATGATATTATATGATTTAAAACGATATGATACATGAAGTGGTGCTTCCATATAGAAACGGACTGGGTTGGGGAATAAAGCGGAATGAAACGATTATGGGAACGACGTGTACTAAATAAAATAATTACTGAATAGTCCATACTAAGTGATATTGTGTGGTATGATTTAATATAATATGATATAGTATGATACTTCAGAATAGAAAGAACTAAGGGAACGAAGGGGATACGATGATGGGAACAGTGTGGAATTTGGCCATTAATAAATGATATTATCGAATATCTCTGCAAAAATTCAAGTTGTAATATAATAATATTAATATGATACATTATGATAATTCAGGATAGGAACAGGCTGAATTCGGGGGTGATGCGGAATGAAACAGTTATAGAAAGTGGAATTGAGGCTAGGAAAAATAATACCGAAAATTCATCCTATAATCAATTTGTGGTACTCTATGACATATGATGTGATATATGATGTAATATATATGAATATAATATAATATAAGATTTATGATAAGGTCTAGATTCGGAGATGAAGCAGAATGGAACACTGATGGAAACAGTGTGGAGTTGAGTCATATGCAAAGGATTATTACTAAATATCGATTTAATAATAAGTTAGAGACACCATATGATATATTATGACACTTAATTATTGCCCCAGGAAACCTTAGACTACTTTTGTTGATTTTTCTCAGCTAGAACCGCTTCTTTCATGTAATTTTATGAATATTATTTTTAGATATCTTGTAGTTATTATTTCTAGACCTTTTTATCATTTAAATTAGTTTAAAATCCAAGCTTTTGTGCAGTGCATGGACGTACGTTCGTCGCTGGGTGATTTGTTGATGATTTCGTTTGTCGATTTTTAATATTGAAACGGCGGAACGGCAGAACAACAATGAGGCAGCGTGGTAGCTACCTCAACGCAACCTCGTCCTCATCCTCGTCCTCATCCTCATCCTCGTCTGCGGCCCGCATCTGTCTGGGCCTCGGTTCCGAACTCCTGCCCTGCCCTGTGCTCTGTGGTCTGGATTCGGTCTCCGCTCCCTGCTCTCCCAGCTCTGTTTTGGTTTGGTTTGGTTTGGTCTCTGGTCTCTGGTCTGGTGGTGGTGCTGTCGTCGTGGTGGTGGCGTCGACGAGCAGTGCCAGTGGTGGTGGTGGTGTAACCGACCTAGGACTTGCCATGTGGTATTGTCTGCTGCACTCGGCTCGGTTCAGTTCAGTTCAGTTCGACTCGGCTCGGTTTGGTTTGGTTTGTTTTGCCTTTTATATCCCCCCCCATCCGTGAGGCATCGAGGCATTTGGCGGGAAAACTCGCTAGCAAAACAGAACGAGCAAGAGCTGGCTGGCAGGGGTGTTGTGTTGGGAAGGGGCATCCAATGGCTACGAGGCACGAATGCAAAAAAAAACCAGAACGGCAACGAACAGGGGAACAGGAACAGGCCAGCAGACTCGACAGAACGTGGAAAGCCAAGTGCCCAGAGCCGAAGTCAGTAACAGAAACTCCCGAGTCGAAACCCGAAGCCCCTTAAGAGTGACACAGGGAGATTGAAGGAGGTGGCTTCGGAGGAAGTGGAAGTGGAGTGAAGAGAGATGGTACATTTCTCATTGGGCCTACAGATAAGGTGGAGGTGATAGGAGCTACTAGGTTAACCAGATAATAGAGCTTCAAGGAGGTCAAACTATGATTACTATAAAAGAATATAAAATATAAAAGCTTTAAATAAATATCTCACTCTGTAATAACTGTTAAAGATCTCATCTTCTTGATTAATCCTTGGAATTTCATATTTATTTTATCTTTATTTACCATTTCTTAGCTCCCCTTCTCTTGACCCCTGCTGTGTCCCGTGTGTGTGTGTCAGATTGTTGTTATTTTTATGTTGAGCGACATGCGAACGATTCTAAACTGTGGCAACATCATTACGTGCAATAAAGCGGCAAGAGACCGGGAGTTCTTGGGTTCCTGGGCTCTTGGGCTCTTGGGTTCTTCAGTGTCTGGCCAGCTCACAAGGTGAGGACCAGTCCCAGTTCCAGTTCCAGTCCCTGCTCCTCCCTGCTCTCCCAGCGATTCCCCTTCGCTTGAGGCCTACGCCAAGCTTCTGGCTCTGGTCGTAAACTGATATTGGGGTCGACGACTGCTAATTTGTGGACAGCAGCAGCAGCAGCAGCAACAGCAACAGCAGCAACAAACAGCAAACAAAACACACAATAACAACAACGCAAAATGCGTGCAGGCGACGCAGCATAATGGGCGGGGAGAAATTTCAGAGGGGAAGAGGCGGAAGAAGCCACATGTGGTGTACAGTTGCGGGGCGTGGCCATCCAGAAGAATACAACAACATCACAACTTCGCATCGCTGGATGATGAAATGGCAGTTGCAAATTTCTCATTTTTAAATTTTTGGCGCGCAGATATATGCATTTTGCTTGTCCGTTTGTCCGTCTGTCAGCTTGTCCGTTAATCAGAATAAATAGCCAGAGCTCAGAGAGTAAAAGAGCTAGAGTTACCAAAATTGGTAATAACATTCTTTAATGTAACAAGAAAATTGAGTTTATCTTAAATTTCGACCACGCCCATTTAACGCCTTTATATTTCTTGTTAATTACAACCAAATCAAACATTTCCTCCCACCAAACACCCTTCAAATAGATCACTTTCAATTAAATATTTTCTGGCAAATAAATATAGACAAAGACGACCTCCCTTCCTGCGCCTACACTCTCATATTTATTTTTAATTATATTTTAATTAAAATATGTTGAGCCCTGGCAAAGAGCAAACAATAAAATGCGGGGTAGAAGTTTTAGGCAAATGCTGATAATTTATGGGCTAAGCATAGGCCAAGCCCTGGCCCCTTAGGCAATTACAAGGAGGATGGATGGATGGATGGATGGTGGATGGAGGCCAAGACAAGCTCAAGTAATTCGAATTGAATGAAGTGCGCGACTGCCTCCTTACGCACCAGGAAGTCCAAGGAGCCCTAGACAGGCTCTCCTCCTCGTGGGCGGTAGGCGGAGGGCCGGGACACGCACACGGACAAAAGGCGAACCCTAGTCTGGTTTTATTTTTTATATTTTTGTAGGTCTTTGACTGGGTTGCCACCACATCATGCCACACCGCTGTACTCCACTCCACTCCACTCCATTCCATGCCACTCCACTCGATGCTGATGTTGTTGGTGGTGGTTTGGTTTGGTTGCTGCTCCAGGCAGTTTTGTTTTATTCCACGTTTCTTTTTTACATTTTTGCTGCTGCTGCTGTTGCTGTTGTTGCTGCTGCTGCTGTTGCGCCTCACCGCCAGACGATACCCACAAGCTGGCAGGAGTGACGCACCAAATACAAATGAGGGAAGAAGGACCCGGGACCCAAGGACTTTTCAGAAAGTGCGTCGATATTTTGTGCGTGGCCAGGAAGCGACGCACGAGCGCCTAGGCCCTCTCGTTCTCTCGTCTCAGAAGCTGAGCCGCAGACGAAGAAGGGCAGGACAGAAAAAGCAGGAGCAGCCGGAGCAGACGCGTAGCAGGAGACGGGAGACAGGACTCAGGACTCGTTTCGGGTTTAGCCTGGCGTTGAAAGTTTAACGAACCTTTGGCGTTTCCTGCCCAAGGACCTCGCCCTTCTCCTGTCTTCCCGGACCTGAGCGTTTTATTACACTTTTTCTTTCTCTCCTCCTCGCCAAGCGAAATCCAAGAAGAACTGAACTGAGGGCAGGCCCTGGCGCAAAAGGGGGACTCCAGCGTCCAGTTTTCGGTTTCATTTCGATTCGACGAACACGGCTGGACGGGTCTTAACCCATGTTTGGCCCCAAGGCGGCTTCTACTTCGAACACAATATGCTTTAGGTGATAAATATGATGGAAATTCATTAAAATGAGGAGGTTTTGATGAAAGAATTTAATATGAGTTAATTAAGAGAGCTTATTAAGTTATTAGATATTTCTAAAGATTACCCAGGGGTTTTGTTAGATAATTAATATTTAATTTAAGAGAATTGAGCAGAATAATTAAATAAAGAGAGGTTTCAATGCGAGTTCTCTGGGATTTGTGTTAAAATTGGATTGGGATCCTGATAAATAATGGTGTCATTGCTTTTTATTAAAGATATTTTAAGAAATAAATCTAGCAAAGCTTTAATTATTCATCGGTTCTTTATTGTCTTCAATTCATTTTGTTATTATTTTTTTTTTTTATGAGTTTTTCATTGCACATCGTTAAGGTTAGAATGAGGGTTAAGAGCTCGATCCAGTTGGGTCTCCTAGTACTCGATCGAGTAGTCGAAGGTGCCGAAATGCTCGTACTTCTTCTCGAAGTACTTGGCGAACGTGTCCACGTAGTAGACCTTGACGTCCTTGAAGTAGCCGTTGGGCACGAAGAAGGTGTACTCATCGATCTGGCGGTCGAAGGGATAGCCGAAGGGCTTGCTGTCCACAAAGCGAGTGCCGGAGCCAACGCCCGAGGAGTAGGTGTAGTCGAAGTTGGAGAACTGCTCGTACTCCTCGGCGTAGGGCGAGACGAAGAAGTAGAACTGCATGGGCATACCCTGCTCCCAGCCCTTGGGCAGGACCAGGCGGTCGGGGAAGGCGTTGTGGGGCTCGCTGATGTCCAGGGGGAAGTCGTACTTGCCCTCGTAGGCCAGCATGACGTACTTGTACAGTTCGGTGTAGGTGATCCTGTCCTCGGCGGTCCAGGTGAACTCCTTGGAGCTGCGCTTGATGGTGTTGGTTCCGGCAACGAAGGTATACACGAAGTTGTCGATTTGCACAAAGTTCTTGCGGTTGTAGTCCAGCGGGATGGTGCGGCCGAACTCATCGAACTTGGGTCCCAGGAAGACACGGACGACACCCTTCTGGGCGGTCTTGGACTCGATGGTGAAGTCGAACTCGAAGGGCTTGTGGTTGAGACGAGCCTGACGGGCCAACAGAGCCCTGTCCCAGACGAACTGTCCGTCGACGAAGGTCATCTTGTCGTTCAGCAGATTGGTCACATCGAAGTCCACGATGTCGTAGTAGGTCACCAGCTTGCTCACGTGCACATCCTTGATGGTGATGCCCTCGTAGAACAGATCCTTCTGGGTGTACGGCTTCAGGAAGTACTTGAAGGTGTAGAACACATCGGTGAACTTCTTGTAGAAAGTGTAGAAGAAGGGATCGCGCAGCATGGTCTCGAAGTTGAGGAAAATGTTAGGGAAGACCTCCATGTCGGTGTAGTCCACATCGGCGAAGTACATATGGGACAGCATGTAGTAGTAGTTGAAGAAGTACTTGTCGAAGGTATCGGCATTGCCCTGCAGGTAGTTGCCAATGAACTTGACAGCCTCAGGCTGGTGCAGATCGATCACCTGGCCATCGGCGGTCTTGTAGAAGCCGGTCTCCAGGGTCTTGTAGACGCGGCTGAAGAAGTTCTGGACCTGGTTGTACATCTCAAAGTTTCCGTAGGTGTAGAAGTCGTAGTAGTTCTTGCGGTAGCTGTAGCCGATGCCGTTATAGTAGATCAGCTGAGGATCGTAACCGTATTCGATCTGCTTGTACCAGAAGAACTCGGGAATCTCGCCGTAGCCGTTGGCCAAACGCTCCTGGTAGTAACGGGCCAGGATCTGCTGGACATTGTAGATCCAGAATTCGCCGCGACGGTCCTTGTCCAAACCGAACTCCTTGCCGTTGAGGAAGAAAGCGTAGTCCATGTTGAGGTAGTACCAGTAGGCGTTCCAGCCGAGATCCTCGGTGAAGTAGCTCAGCTTGCTCTCGGTGTTGAAGAAGTCAATGTCGCGGGTGTAGTCCACGGGCATGTAGAACTTCTTCAGACCCTTGATCACATCGACGTACTTGGGATCGTTGACGAACTCGGCGAAGTTCTCGCGCAGGAAGTACTTGTCCTCGACGTACCACTCCTGGTCCAGACCCATCATCTTGTACCACTGGAAGGTCTTCCAGTCCTTGGTGTAGAAGTAGAAGTTGCCGCTGAACTCGCTGTAGTCCTTGTACAGGATGTCCTTGTACTCCTTCTCGTACATGATGTACTTGCTGAACACCTCATAATCGAACTTCTCGGCCTCGTACACGAACTTGCTGTTGAAGAAGTACTGCGGGAAGATCTCGTAGATCTGGGGAAGGATCAGACCCTCGAACTCGGGCTTGTGGATCACGGCCAGGGTCAGGGCGTAGACGAACATGCCCTCGTTGACGTGGATGCGGGCCCAGGCGACGTTGCGGACGAACGTCTCCCAGTCCTTGGCGTAGTAGAAGAAGTTGAACAGACCGTAGGCCTGCTTGTGGTGGGTCTTCACCAAGGAGCCGAAGAACTCGCCCTTGGGCAGCAGGGCTCCCAGCTTGTAGGACTCCCAGAATTTCTCCATGTAGAAGTCGAAGGTCTATGGAGGAGGAGTTTAAGTTTCAGGAATGGAAAGAACCTCCAAAGCTTACCGTGTAGTGCTGCTTCTCGTAGCTCAGCTTCTGGCCCAGCTTGATCCATTCCTCGAACATCAGGGGATCCTCGACGCGGTAGACGATCTCGAAGAGGAACTTCTGCTTCTCGAGGAAGCTCTTGTCGGCGATCTTCACCTTCTGCGTGGGCACGCTGAACGCGGCCACGCAGCCCACAAGGGCCAGTATTACTAGGGTCACCTTCATCCTGGATCCTGTCAGTCCTGCTCTTCTCTGATTCTTCAACTGCTCCGGCCTTGGTTCGCTCAACGACCAACACCTAAAGTCTGTTGTCTTTGGTGCAGTTTCCCCGGCTTTATATAGCCCCCGCCTTGGAGGCCTTGCATTGCACCATATCAGCTTCAGACGCCGATGCCAGCATAGGTCCCCGCATAGGTCCAGTCCCGAAAATAGCCCGGCTTATCTTCTCTAGGTTTTTGGATGCTGTCATCATACGATCAGGGCAGGGCAGGTCGTCCGCCAGGTGGAGATAAGATAAGAGAGGTGCTCCCATGCAGCCGTGGGTTCCTGTTCTACTTCAAATTCGCACACGGCGACAGTGGCTCGCTGCAGTGCGATAATGCTTTGCTTTCGAACTCTCAATGCCATTGTGTAATCTGCTTTTGCAGAGTTCAAGTTTATTTCTAGGTGAGGCTTGGTTTTTGCATTGCCATCCGGAACTTTGGAATAAACAAAATATTCCAAGCAAAACAATGTTTTGTATTAAGTAATTTAGAACAGATCGAATGACTGCACTGTCCGGCGGTGGCTGTTTCCATCATTATTGGTGCTTTCAATGGGGCAAGAATATACCAGAAATAACTAAAATCTAATTAGTTGCTGATAGAAAACTTTTTTTATTACAGAGACACTACCCACAGAGAAGAAGTAATGCAAACTAAATAAGCTGACAAACTTGGAATTAGTGGAAATCAGAGCAATTTTGCATCGGATATATAGGCATTTCAGCTTTTTCTGATTAATTAATTTAATTCTATGACCGTCTACCGTCTGTCCGTTCGTCCGTCAATTCGTATGTCCAAAAAAACACCTGATCTCGGATATATAGAAATGCCATCACACTTTGATGAGAATATGTAATGTCCCTCTAATTATATGAAGATATAGGGTATATAATGTACCATGTATCCGTATGTTCGTTTGTCTGTCTGTCCGGTTGTACGTTAATCCGTATTAGCACCCAAATCTCAGAAACTATATTCAATATTGTATCGGATGTACAGAAATCTCATCACTTTCTGAAGAGGCTATGTTATGGTATTTTAATTAAATGAACAAATTCGATATCTCCAAAACTGTGTGTCCGTTTGTCCGTCTGTCCTCTTGTCCGTTAATCTGTTTAAACACCAAGATCTCAGA
This sequence comes from Drosophila rufa, assembly GCA_018153105.1. Lineage (NCBI taxonomy): Eukaryota > Metazoa > Arthropoda > Insecta > Diptera > Drosophilidae > Drosophila > Drosophila rufa. The sequence continues at coordinate 6,448,885 of JAECXS010000085.1, forward strand.
GACTATAAGAGCTAGAGCTACTAAATTTGGTAACAACGTTTTTATAGGTTGCACGCATATTAGGATATTATTAAAATTTGACCACGTCCATTAGCGCCCATAAAAATATTAAAAAAGCGTTTTATTTTTAATTTTCATTCATTAATTCTGCTCCGTAATATGAATTTATAAAATAAAATACTTTAACACTTATATCTTAAAATAACAATTGAATTCTAAACATTTCTGGGGTTCAGACCCCTTTCAAGTCTCATATCCGTTCTTCCACTTCTGATTTCCCTTCGACTCTAACATTTCCCTGCCTTACTTGTGATGTAACAATGAGCGGTGTTGGTTGGGAGTGTAAATAAATTGGCGAATAATTTATGCCGTCTGTCCAGTGTCCATTATCCTGTGCCCTGTGTCCTGTGCGGTGGCTGGGCCTTGCTCAGGTCCCGTTTCCCGTTCCCCCTGCTGCTTAGAAATCAGCGCTCTGTCTGCGATCAAGGTCAATGTGCGTGCTGTGTCAGTAACCTTTGCCCAGACACGCCGCCGCCCCTTTCCCCCTCTCCGCGTTTGTGCCCCTGATTTTTATTATATTTGGGTTTGTACTTACTTTTTTTTTCTTTCCTTCTTTGCCCGGCAATGTCTGGCCCGAAAAAAAAGAGAGCGAAAAAATGGGATTCGAACAGATGTGCAAAATGCTGAAAAGTCTTCCCCCTTACCTCTGGCCGGCTGTGTGTGTGCGTGTGTGTTGATTTTGGAGGAGCATTTGATTTGCCATAATCGCATATTAGTCGTTTGCCCAGCATTATGTATTTACTTTATGTGTCTGAGGACTACATGTGTGCCCGGCAGCCGCTTTTCCCCCGAATCAGTGTGTCTGCTTAGGCAACTTCCAAGGTTCCTTGGCCTTCAGCAGGAAAATCGCAAATTGAAAGCTGGCTTATCGCACAAATCAGTTATCAGATCCACCGTTTGACAGTTTCTGTTTCAGGTCGGACTCTACTATATAACTTTGATGTTTCATTTCGGGGGGGAGGCAGTGATCAACTTGTCTTATGGCAAAATTGTTGGTTAAATTGAGTTAACTGTGGCGTAAGTAATCCAGGCAAGTTGCAATGACAGCTTAAAAAGTATGGAATATTTTGGATTAAAGCCTAAAATGGGAGAGGTAACCTAAACTGAGTGGATTATGACACACTAAAATGGAGATTTGGCCTTCTCGATATGGAACTTTTCTAATTATGAGTACAAAAACTGCTAAAAATTCCCTAGTCCGTTTTTTTTTTTTTAATTAAATTTTCAGATCAAGTTTTTTTTCTTCAGTTTGAGTAAGGGAAAAATAAAAATGATTGAAAAGAATACTAAATCTTCTTAAATTTAAGTGTTTCAAATCGATTGATTGTTGGGTTGAGTGCGAGCGAGATAGATGATTTAAACTTATTGCAAGCATTTGGTCCCTGATGTACATAATTATAGTATTTATTATTATATAATATTCATTTAATATTAAACAAACCTTTTTTAACTAGTAATTAATATTTGTAACCAAGTTTAGGTACCCATTTATTGCCTTTTTGTATTTTTCCCTCTATATTTCCCATTATCACTTTCCTCTCTTGCTACCATATCTCATTCTGGCTGCTATCAAAGTCGAGTCCCTAACTTTTGCCTAATTACCACCAAATTCCATCCACTTACTGCCTTAACTTGCCTCGCCTTGTGCCTTTCCTTTTGTTTTCAGTTTGTGCTGACAAATAGTTTGAATAATTGCCTTAAACTCTCCTCGCTCCCAGCTCCCTTCAGCATGCCGACCCAGATTGTTGCAGCCAATATATCATTCATTATCCGCCATGAAAAATTAGCAATCGCATTTTGTCTGCCATGGTCGCTTAAATGCAAAACTAAAATTCAAAAAAAAAAAAAAAAAAAAAAAAGTAAAGAAAAAACATTAGGGAGAAAGAGAGAAAACTTTTATCAGTGCCGAGACAGTCGAGAGAAATTCTTTCTCGGGGCTGGGTGGGCAATGTGCAACAAGGTCCTTCTCCTCGCCCCAGCGGACAGGACCAAGTTTTAGCAGCAGTTTTCCTTTTGGCATAGCATAAAAATTAGGTAATAATGATGGCCATAAAATATGATTTGCACACTGCGAAAGATGGGTAGGGAGAAGGCGCGAGGCTCCTTGCTAAGAAAACTTTTCCAATAAAATCAGACACACTCGGAGAGAGGTCAAGCCGATGCCGTCATCGATCATCATCGCCCAGCAAACGGAAACAAAAACAATAAGGAGAAAACACTCAACACTTGAGAGTGAGAAAAATGGAAAATACCCTTGTCCTGGTTTTATAGAATTTACAGAAATCCATAAATTACATTTAAAAAAATTCTTATATTATCTTTTTTGAGTTATAAGCAAGTGTTTTAGTTTTATAATCATTTAAACAGTTAAACCACTCTAATTATTCTTATTTAAATCTTTCAACCTTCCTTTTATGGACTTAAATATTTCCCCAATTAATTTAATTAACTAAAAACTTTATACAATTATTTTAAGGCTCAATAAAAAAAGGGTATGATGTATATCGGGAAAAGGCAGATAAAATGTATGCCAAAGTTTGTCGAAATGAATTAAAAAAGTTGCGTTGACGGTAATTAACTCAGATCTCACTCGCCTGCCATCAGTGGCAGGCAGGATCTCCTTCTGCCATTGCCATTCCCATTCCCATTCCCACTTCCATTACCCGTTTTCCTCCTCCATATATCCACCACTGAAGCTGTCCGGAAAATGATTCATAATAATTGCAATGCGGCATCGTTTCGCCCCGAAAAGCTCGAAAGTCATACATCGTCCTGTTGGCACCATAAAATTGACAAATGTGTCTGTAAACTTGGCTAATAATGCTGCGTCCGAGTGGTGGCCAAGTGCTACTCCTCCTGCTTCTCCATCACCCTCTGCAGCATTATTTGAAGAGTGCTCCCATTATGATCTCGATGAGGGGCTCTCCTCTATCTCTTCTCGTCACCTATTTAATTAAAAGAATTACGGAGAAGCCATTTCAGGGGTTTTAAACTATATGAAGATTTATTGACCTTTCGGTATTATTTTTGTTATTATTTTGAAAACTAAAACCAAAGTGCAATGCACCAGAGCTTTTATTTTGAGTACGGGCACTTAGCAGAGGGGTCGAGTTCGAGGACCCTCGAAACGAGAGGACCAAAGATTTATTGTATGCGAAAAACAAGTTAATGAAAATTAGATGATGGCTTTCGATAAACACAAAACGCTCCAATATATCAACAGCAGCAGCAGAAGCCCGGGCCTGGCCTGGTCAGTAAACAAACTTGGCTGCGATGGGGTCATTGTCATTGTCATTGTCATTGCCAGATGATTAGAAGAAAGCTAAGCCGGGTCAAGGGGCGGGCTGGAGTAGTCCGGACTCTGGGCTGAGTGGCATTGAGATTTTAATGGGTTTTTGTGCGCTCTTCTTGGCCAGCCAAGAATTATGACAATGCGACGAGATATTATCGCTAATCGAGCCGTTCTGAATGGGTGGACATTGTGGTATTGTGGAGTGTGGGGACAGGACTCGGACTCGGTCTTGGACTTACTTCAGAGTTCAGTTAACCGAAACCAAGTCGTCGAGAGACGTAATTTATGGGGTTTAGCACACACACACAGGGATTGCACACATCTTTATGGTATCTATCTATCTTGGGATAATATCATATTGATATATAGGAAAGAAGAAATCCTGAGGGGCATTGTGAAGATGTTCAAGTATTTTTCTTGAGATTTTGTAGTCTGAATGTAAAAATAATAGTATAAAATTCAAGCCCTAGAGATTTTGTTTTTAAGAAAAAGAAATCATTTAATAGTACAAAAACAAAACCTATACATCATTGGACATAAAACCCATCGCTAGGGATAAAAAAAAACAAAAGAGGCCAAGGGCTTTCAGCTTACATTATGCTTTTTCCATTCAGGGAAGTTCAGGAAGTATATCAGGCTCCGATCTTAAAGCTCAGTGCCCATCCATGACTTAAATAGATAAATTAAAAATTTATTTCACTGAATTGAAGAAATCTGAGAAAATACAAACAAATTCGATAAAGAACCCTGCAACAAAGTACTAAAATCAACTCAGTTTAAATTCCTTAAAAATCCCTTATTTATCCTGCATTTCTCAGAGCTAAGCAGCCTCCTTTCGGCTTCTAAAATTTCTCCGAATTAACATCGATTCATTGACAAAAATGCCTTTGCTTTTGATATTGATTAAGAGCGACGACGACGTCGACGGATGTAGGTGCATTAATTCTGTACCGGGTTTTATTTGTTTTCGCCTTTCGGTTCGGCCAGAGAGATTACGGCACGCTTTTGAAATGACCGACGCCAGTCCAGTGGTCAGTTCCGAGAATCCCGACGACTGCAGTTATGTGTCTCTCTGGCCAGGAGTAGGAGATTCCCACACCGAGAGCCAGGCCATAAAGAATAAAGGACACACGAAAGATGCCCGATGCCCGGCGAGGGTTCGAACACGGTCTCGGTTCCAGGGCGTTAATGTGCGAAGTGCGTCTGAATGGGTTTCGCCAGAAGTGTTTGCGAGTCTCAGAACGAATTCGAATCGCTGCTGCCTATCGGTGTCTATTGTTAGGTAGCGATGCCAGGGCAGGCCAGGCTCCTCAAGGAGCCACAGCAGCAGCACAAAAGGTAAATCACCTCTGTCTTGTTTGCCCTCGAATTTGGTCAACCGGGAGTTCATTGTCAAGTTCAACGGGCATCGTCGTCTGGCATTGAAGTATCTCTGTATCTGTCTGTGTCTGCGTCTCGGTATCTGTATTTGTATCTGTGTATCTGGAATCTATGCCTGTATCTGTGCGCTGCGCTTGCGTCAAAATTTGTTGCTCCGACTCCGCCGGTTTGTATTTTTGTTTTGGTCCGCCAAAGGATGCTGTGTGCTCCATAAAACAAAAAGCTATTCGAAAGTGACATTTATGTGTTTTTAATTCCTTTCCTGTGTGTGTGTGCTTCGAGAAGGGGAAAAGGGATCTCTTTTTGTGCTTTTCTAAGGAATTTGCTGGCTTTCGGGGGAATTTACCTTGCAGGAGCTCATTGAACTGCAGAAGAAGCCTAACTGGGAACACCTAAGATGGTGAAAAGGAATTTCGGGAATTTTGTTTGCAACTTGAGGCTAAAAATGTTGCTTAAAAAAATTATAATTATTTATAGTTAGGCTATATAATTATCTAAGACTTTCTTAAGTATAATTAAGAGTGGTTGAGCAAGTTTCTTGTGTTAAAAAAGGTACATTTTCCTCCCCAATTAATGATCATTTCTCAACTTATTTGAACCCCTCTTCGATTAAGCCCTAAAACGATCTCCAATCGCTGATATTGTACCATATTAATGAAGGCAATTAAGTGGAGCAACTTCATTTCGAGTGGCGAACACAGAGGAACAAGATCGGAATCGAGAAGAATCGCGAAGAACGTCTGCCAGCGAGAACAGTTCCAAGGATATTTAAAGCGAAAATTCAGTCGAGAAATGCCCAAAAGGCCAATCACCTGGGCCCAAAGAGAAGGAATACAAAAATTATAACGAGCTTTAGGAACGGTTAAGGGTCTCCTCCCACCTGGAAAACCGAGACAGACTCCTCTCCGACTCCTTTGGAGAGGAGCCTCCAATCCAACCATGCTAAAGTGGCCATAAAAATCATAATGAAGCGGCGACTAAAACAAAATGCCATAAAATGTCTTAAATGAGAACACAACAACAATAAAAAGGGGCCAGAGGAGCGGGACGATGTCCGATGTCCTTCTTGGAATTCCGATTCGGCGGCAACTCAAAGCAGAATCCAATTTTCGGGTTCTCTAAACCAAAAGAGCGAGCTAGCGAAGCGACTTTCACAGGCCGCAGCCAGCGCGGAGTTCATTCAACAGTTTGTAATCGAAGTGAGCAGGGAAAGGGAGAAACGGAGAGAAAGGGAGATTCGAGAGACGGAGAGAAGTGCATTCAATGACCTGAGACAGGTAACAGAATTTCGCGATTTCTCGTTCGATTTGATTCTCGTTTTCTCTGTTTTTGGTGGCGTTTAAATGGCGTCAAGCCAAGAATCGGGATAGTTTACGATCTGTTTTGGGAGCTGTGTATTCTCTTGTTTTTCCCCTTTTTTCTCTCCTTTTTTAATGTGTGAGAATTTATTAGTTAATAAATGTCAGAGAAAATGTATAGCGAAAATGTGCAAGTAGAAGTATTAAATGTCTAAGTACTAATCATATGGCATGAAGTGTTCCTGGATGCCACAAACAGAATGTTCTTCACTAACTTTTATTATCTAATAAATTTCCTAATAAATTAAACATTTAAATTAAGAAAGTAAGACTGTTGAAGAACGATTTCTAGCTTAGTAAGAAATAATCCTAAATCGAAATAAAATAATTATGCCTGCTAAATTTATTCAGAGAACCTTCAGTTCAAGTTTAATAAAATATGTAATAAACTTGTACTATTATATTAAAATAAGTTTAACTAATTAGAATAAGCAGCTTTTCCTTAACTTAAAAGAAACCCCAATAAAAACATCGCTCTAGTTTTCCTTTCAAAACGAACGCTTTCCCAACAAGTTTTATTTATTTTGACAACTAAATTTCTCCTTGAGGCCCGACACAAGCACAAGTTGAGCAATTTTTTAATGTCAAATACTTTGCTTTTTATGATCTGGCCTAACAGATTTTTAATGGTCAATCGTAAAGTTTAATTTCCTCTGTTTTTTGGGTGCACTCTCGTAATGCGTAATTGGCGTTTACAATGCCAAAAAACCAAGGCGGCTCATTGAAATGTTTTTGCTGTTGGACCCCTAAATGGCCTCTGACCCGATCCGCCATGACGTCAGCCTCCAAAAGCGGATGAATTACACTCAATTAAACAGTTTAATTTAATATCTTTTTTATGATTACTCATTGTGACAAGTTTGGAACAAGCCCAGCATAGCCGTCCCTTTACCAAATAAAGATAAGTAATTGCCCCAAAGATCGCAGGTTTAAATAGTATTTGCATAAATACCAAAGTTAAAAATATTATATAAATTGTTCAGCCTGATCACTCCTATCTAACCCTATCTAACTAATATACGTAATCTTACATACCAATTACTAAATATATAATAATAAAAACCAAATAAAACTGCGCACACTTAATTTCCTTAACCAATTTTATAATAAAATCATTTGCAATCCACCGGACTTTAATTGAAAGTCCCCGGCGCCTGGGGCGGGGTTGTTGTGTTTAAAATACCATTATGCCAGATCATGATCGGTAACCGGGAAGAGAAGCCCCAAAACCGAAAACGGGCAGAAAACGGAGCCAACTCCAAGCTGCACCGCACTGCCGCACTGCCGTCGCCAAGTCGAGTCAATCCGATCGAGTCGCGTCTCTTGGCGCCCAGCAACTCACTCAACTGTTTAACGGAGCCACACGCAAATGCAAATATTACCATAATTATCGCACGTGTCCCGCAGACCATGACTAAAGCAATCGCGCCGCGTCCATCGCAGACAATCAGAGTTGTTGCTCTGCCCCATTGTGTATCCCTCTCCTGGCGCTGCTGCTGGCTGGCTACCTCCTTCTACTTCTGCTTTACGAGACTCAGACACGACGAGGCATGCAATCGAAATCTATTTACCATGCAGCAGCAGCAGCGGCAGCTAACGCAAAGGGGAACCCCCGAGTGAAGAAAGCGGCTCATTACAGGTTGCTCTCTCTTGCTGTTATTGCTGCTGCTGCTGTAGCTGCTGCTGTGGCTCTATTGTGGCTATATCATCAGGGAAGATACCCTAACTTATCGGATATGCAAGATCAGGAAAATATTACAATCTGATGTGGAAAATCTTAAGCGGATGAAGGTCGGAATTACAAGGGATTTACTAGTTTAAGTTGAGCTAATTGTTGGAATTACAAATTATCTTTGTTTATTGCAGGGTTGGGCACTGAATATAAAGCTCGGATCCTGGGAAGTAAAATAAACAATGAAATAACTCTCTTTAAATGATTATTTAGATTAGAAATCAAAAGCCTTATTCACCGGCATGTGAATATTTTGTTTTTGTGATCCTTTGGGCGAGGTTTTTATCTTTGACAGTGTGTAGGTTTTGTTTTCTTACTCCTAAGCCTATGGTATTTCTGTTAAAAACTTTTAAAGGCTTGTGTAAATTTTGTTTTTTATCATAAGTACGGTTTTTTTTTCGGACGATGTGTAGGTTTTGCTTTGGTAGTTCTGGTATCATTCTCCTTTATTCGTTTATTTACTTTTATTTATAAGGCTTTGCTTATATTTTGTCATCGTAATTCTGTCATCTGTTTTCGGCGATGTGTAGGTTTTGTGTTATTAACCCTGAGGTTGAGGGATTTCTACTAAAGACTAAAGGCTTGTGTATGCTTTGTCTTTTATCCTAGGCCCGCGGTAGTTTTTCCCCGACGACGTGTAGGTTTTTATTTCGTATTTATTTCTTGGCAAGAATTCTTTTAATTTGTAACCAGCGATGTGTAGGTTTTGTTTTATATACAAACAAACTCTTTACCTATTTTTCTGCTAGCATAACTCCATATTTTCTTTCTTATTTATTTCGGTTTATATTTTTTTCATGGAATATAACAAAATTCTCTCCTTGGGGTGTCCATTACCCCATCCCAGCCGTCAGGGTAACCCGAGTTCGACTTAATTCGATTTGAGCTCACCGAAAACTTTGGTTATTCTTAGGCTCTCCCAGCGGCAGTTCACTTTGTTTTGGTTACATGCCACGGCTATATGGCTATGGCAATTTATACCCCATATTTGCCGTTCGCCGTTCCCCTAATAAAAGTCACTTGATTGGAACTGCAAGTGGCTGCGGCGGCGGCAGAGGTAACGTTTTATTGGTTTATTATGGCGACGCTGTGCCTCCGGGGCCGCCAGAGTTTCCATATCCAACCGAATAACAACAAAAATATAAAAAGTACTCGTCGTCGGCTCGCGATGCACCTGTCTGCAAAGTCAGCAAAGCAAACTGAGTCGCCCTTCTCCTCCACTTGGACTTCCTTCTGCCCTTCGTCCTCTTTTAGCCAGCGCCCACTCCTTCCTCCACCTCCTTCTGCCTGCTGGCTGGCTTATTTTTTGGCCAGCAAGGCAATCAAATTTTATGGCCTTGTTGGCCTGGCCAAACATAATAGAGAGATCACAGCGCCGCATCTCGTCCTCTCAACACTCAATCAATGCAATGCAGCAAAAGGGCAGAAAGTGACACAGAGATGGACAGTATTGAGGATATTTTTGAATAAATAATCCTTGGAAATTATGGATTATGACATAAAAAACTGTAGTTATACATGGTTATTGGTTAGTAAACAATATTGTCAAATAAATATTACAATAATTAAACCTAATATAAATCTCCTGAGTTTTCGATACTTTTTTCTATCGCCTCACGATCCCATCACCTCGAGCGACCTCATAAGTCAAAGGAATGCCGTTGGGCTGCAATTGGCGGCGCTGCTGCAGTCTGCTTAAGTGTCTCATTCAGTCAGCTCCAGTCTCATATACTCATCCTCGGCCTGGTCCTCGTCCTGGTCCTCGTCCTGGTCCTCGTCCTCGTCCTCGGAATCGTTCAGAGATGGCCCCGGCCTATCTGAGTGCTCGCATCTAACTGTCGCATGAATTATGGGCCGAAAACTCATATTCATCCTCCGATGCCGTACTTGTCCTTTGTGCCTCGAAATGCGGCTGCTGCTGCTTGCTGCTAATTTTATGGCCTCGTAAAAACATTAAAAATTACAAAATAAAACGAATTCGGTGCTGATGCAACCCCCTGATAGGAGGCTGCTGCTCTGTTCTGGTCAACTGTCTTTTTTACAGCCAGAATTTTATTGTTTTGATATTTTGTGCAACATTTTGTGCCAATTTAGCGAAATGTTCTCCTTATGACATTTACGACGATGGCCACGCGCAGCTAACGAGGCGGGCAGACCGGAGCGGAGCGGAGCAGAGCAGGTGCTTGCCAGTTCTCGGAGAGATCGGTTAAGATATAGTCCGAGTGATTCCCCGTCGTTTTATGGCCCACGAATTGAGTTGAGGACATTTCCTGCCGCTTAATTGACTCGTTCTGCGGATGAGATGTGGCTGTATGATGCCCCGGGAAAATCATAAAGATTTAGATTAGAATTTTAGTTAAACGGGAAATGTGCAGATTAAAATGCTATTAAAATCGTAAACATCTGCCGCTAAGCTGTACATAAAACTTACATAGTTTTGGTTGTATTTATGCAATTGGAGATAAAAATAAAAATTGTAGGTATAATTATTTAATGAGCCTTCAAGGAATAATTGTTTGTTGTAAGATAGGAACCAATTTATTATTAAGCTCTGTGGAATACTTAAAATATTTTATATCGATTTTTTTTTTAGCGATTTTTCCTTGTCCGTTTGTCCGTCTGTCCGCATGTCCGCTAGTTCGTATACACATTTAGATCTCAGAGAATATAAAAGATAAAAGTACCAAATTGGTGATAACACATTTTCCTACACTTTTATTACATTTGGATGTTAAAAATAAAAGTTATTAGACAATAAATATGAAACCGTCATCCTTTCTCCCTCGCACCTTGCTTAAACAGCTCGTCGGGGTTCGAGTCCTGGCTATAAGGACTGTAGCTTTTTTGTTAAGATTTTTTGGTTGAAAAAAAAAAAACCCGTCTAAATTTCAACCCACTTTTTCCTCACATCCATTCGGTGAAGCATTTATTTTATCAGATCAACACTGATATCAATCCAAGAACGTTTCACTCAAATTTTCCACTTCATTTGACAAATACTCCGTCGCCGCCGTTGGAAATAAAAAACAAATGGGGCAGATGCCATAAATATAAAAAATTTATATCGAATAAAACACGACATTCCTTTAAGAGCGGGCCCTCGAAAGAGGAAAAACTGAAATCAAACTCGTACTCGAACTCGAACCGAATCGAAACCAAAGAGGAAAACTTTCAGCTTTCATGTTAATTTTTGTCGGGGGATACTACGCTTTTAGGGCAAAATATTCATTCAATTTGCGTTTTGTGGGGAGCTCTCTTTTACGATTACACGGCATTTGGAAATATTTGGAACTTTACGGGCCAGTTGCTTGGTACTTCTTTGCCTCCTTAGGCTGCAATGGTAACAATGGGGCTGTGAGACACACAACAAAAACACTCCAAGAAAAACTTCCCCCTGGCTCCACACGCAATTGACTATCAAAAATATTTTTTATGTTTCTCTCCTTTTTTTTTTTGCTGGGGGCAAAGGCTAATGGCAACTTCAGGAGTGACATAAAATCCAATTTTATAATGCATATAAAGTTTTAATACACCAATCCCCACAGCCAGCCGGGGCTAAGGGCAAAGCCACCCCCACGGAAATGTCAAGAGAAAAATTTCATGCATACACTTTGATAGAAATTTTAGTAGACCATCAAATTTAATGCGCCACCAACAGGAGCAGTAACAACAGCAACATCGACACAACAACAACTTGTGCATAAAATTTTACTTCCCTCCAATATGGAGAGAAGGAAAGGGAACCCACCCCTTCACTGGAGGTAGCTAGCGCCAGGAGGAGTTATATTCCTCGGGCCAATTAATATCGGGGGGTACAAGCTCTCCTTAACCCGTTGCTGCCGGAAATTAGTCGGGGGGAACTCTATTTGGAGAGAGCGGGGGCCAAACAAAAACAAAGGCTCACGGAAACAGGATATCTTCACTTTAAATGGATCCCAAAACGGGCAGGACGGCAGGCCCATTCCCATTCCCATTAGATGCTACACCTTCACCCTCGACGGCCATAACACTAAACATAACAGCTCGCCAGAAAAAAAACATCTGTTTTTCGCAGAGAGTGAGAGAGAGTGTGGGAACACAACTTCCTGATGCCATAACATTTGTGAAGTCTATTAGCAAAAACGAAAGTCAAACAAACTTCACATCTAATCACATGGACAGCGCCATGGGCCAAGGGAATGAGTGTAGAGCACAGTGGTATTTAAACGAGTGAAAAATGGAGAAAATTTGCCAGTTAAGTTTAGGAAATTATTTAGCTCAAAGTTCCGAAAGTTCCAGGCTTCTTCATCAGTTACCGATATTTTGAAAAATCATTAAGAGATGTTTCTTTAAAAAGTCCCTATAACTGTGAACTTTTTCGCACTCCATTTAAATGCTTTAGTCCACATTTAAGCCTTACTGTTTGAGTACCCAAATTGTAATAAAACTTTAAAAAATATACTTAAATAAAAACCCTCTTTTCCCCACTTTTTCTGAACATTTTTAGAGCCTGCAGCTCCACTATCCTGCGACCCCAGCTTTTATCCTTGGACAGGATATGAGCGTTAGCATTAACATTAGCATTGACACTAATGTGTGGATGTGATGTGTTTAGTGTTCAGCGTTCAGAGCTCAGTTTTGAGTGTATGAGTGTAGGGTGTGTGTGCCGCACTCACAGGCGACTTTAATGACGCGTCAGCAGGGCCAAACTCAACCCCTGAGCCGCAGAAGGGTTATTAATAAATTAATTTTTATGGCTTCTCTGAGGGTTGTCCTGGGTTGGGGTCTAAAATCTAAAATAGACGCCCAAGTGCCATGAAATTCAATATATTTCAAATGGCTACCGCCCGGGGCTGCGCTGGCTGCTCACTTCCCTTTTCCCTGTTTGAATGAAAACACATTGCGTATACGTAATATTCTGGGAAATTTTAATAAACATTTACTGCCCCAAGAGCTAATTTTGCGGGAGCCATTGCTCTGCTATTTATAGGATCTCTCGTCATAAACTCGAAGCATAAGGATTATTTTTAAGCAAAGTCATCAAAATTGTAGGAAGTTTGCTCGCTGAGAGGAAGGGAATTACAATTTAAGGAGCATTGAAAGGGAATAAATTGAATTGGAGTTCATGACTAAGCTTGATATTACTTTAGGCTTAATATAAACACAAACTGATTTCCATCAATCAATGCCGAAAGGGTGAATCAATAATATCTCAAGAATATATACGAAATTTGGCTATGAATTTTATTAGAAGGAAGATAAAAATCTGAGCTTGCTCAGGAAACGCGAATTGCCAATAAAATTGGCCAAAATCTTAACCTTCCACTGCCTCTTGGCCAGTTTTCCTTTTCTAATTACTGAAAAATAGACAGTGGCCAATTAAATAGGCAGGGAATCGGGGGAATGGGAAGCAAAAATAGGCCATTGAACCTGTTGGACAATAAACGCATTAAGCGTACACGTGTACGGAGTTGGGCTTAATTAAAATTCGACAATGATAAACACAGAAGATACATTAATAAGGCAAGGCGGGCGATAAAAATAGTGAATAGAGACCGAGAGAGGGTACGAAAGCGGCTCTTAAACGTTTTGTTGGCCTTTTTGCTGTTGCTTTTGTCAAGTCGCAAAGTGTTTGGCTTCAACACTTGACTTGCCTTCGGCCAGGCCCACTTTAAGGCCAGCAGCTAGAGAGCTCTAGCTCCATTCCATACCATTCCATACCTCTCCTCCATTCAGTTTCGGTCATTTGAAGTTTATTACCCGCGCACGTGTGAACCAAAAATACCGAAACGTACGAAAATGTTTTTGTCTTGAACGTTGTCGCTGTCGCTGGCTCTTTACAATGAAACCAGAAACCAGAAACCGGAAATTTGCCCAACAGCTCGTACACTCTGGTTGGTATCTTGGTATCTTGGGGGCAACAACTCGGGTAACACCGGGGTAAGTCGAGTAAGAGTGGTGTACAGGCCAGGCCAGACCGGCAGACCCCACACGGACAAGAGATGCGATGCCGATGCCGGTGCCGATGCCTCGAGATGTGTGTGCGGCTATGAAGACGTCTAAATGTGAAATTAAATATGCCACTTTGAATGAAATTAGACGAGCGCTTGTGTCTGACACGGTTTCCATTTGATTTGATGGCTGTCTGTGGTCGTGTTGGCAAATCGCAATCGGGATGAAAGGTGTCGAAATCCATAGAAGAGTTCGTTTACTGGTACTGGGTGTAAGCTCTTTGATATTTGAGTAAGGAAAACCTGTAGCAACTCACCTGATAAATCTCAAGGGAGCCTTGTATTTAACTTGCTTTTCTAACAACGAAATTAAGATAAAACTCATTTTAATGTACGATATTTTGATTAAATATATTGTTTAATATATATTTTTGGCAATTAAGATAAGGAATATCGGGTTAAGAGATAAGATAATCCGATATTTCTTTGATATTTAAGGAAATAAACCTTGAAAAGACCTTTCTTTATAATAGCTTACTTTATTTCTGCCAAGGAAAGTGTGAAAATAATTTTAGAACAGAATTTCATATTATTTTTACCATAAATAATGAAATTATTAAGGGTTGCCCCTTAGAAATAAATTTAGTTATTTAAAAATAATAAAATAGGCAGTTACCAGTATTGTTATTATCGATAAATCTTATTTATTATTGAAAGACATTTTATAAGACTATCAAAAAATATTATACTCCAGCAATTAATCTAAGTCACATAAACTCAGCAATAAATCAGCATTTCGTTTAGTTGTAAAATGGCTAGAAATCAATAATAAACAAATAATAAATAAATAACCATTACAAAGAAACCAAGACCAAGTCCAGTTTGAATGGAACTTTCTCAGCATTGAGCTTCAGTTGCCTCAAAAAAAAAAAGATACAGCTTCAATTCAAAAACAAAACCCACTTGCGGACGCGAAACTTCTCGAGCTTCGAGCTCTCTTGAAAACGAAAAGAAAAGCAACTGAAAAAATGTATTTTATTTTATGGTATTGACATTTTTTCGCCTTGGCCCAAGAGCCCCGAGTCCGAGTCCGGCCACGGTCTCCCCAGCTCATTCATGAAGTTTGTTTGTGTTTCGGTTTCTGTAGATTTCGAGTTGGAGATAATTTGGCGAAAAAGACGAGGCAAACACGCGTGCGGGCTTTTCATTCAAGACACGTACTCGAGGAGAGAGAGAGACCCCACAAAATCGGAGGGAGCACTTGGCGCTTTTACATTATCAAGTATCCGACTGTTACCTGCCCGCCCCGGGGGCAATCGCATTCGAATCGAATTGGATCGACGAATCGAACCGAATTGAAAACGAATCGAGAGGCGAACAAAAAAATACAGATACGGCTTGGTTCATTCATGAAATGCTTTCGGTAAACAAAAACCACAAGCTTTGAGTGGTCCCCCAAAAAAAATATTATTTGAATTTTGCGCAAGCGCAACCTCTCTCTCCTCCTGGGTTATTTGTGTATTATTATTATTATGAATTTTTTCTGATTAGTCATCCGAGAGCAGTCCTCGAACTCTTGGCTAAATATTTTTATGTATTTATCTCACGTCGTTTTTATCGCTGCACACCCCCGGCTTCTTCTCTTTGCGAATTTTGCGGCGCATACAAAGCGGGGAAATTCAGTTTTTGGCAATGACCAAAAACCAAAACAACAACATACCCAAAATACAAAAAAAAAAATACAAGAGAAGAGTAAACAACAACAGCCGCAACTGGTTTGCTTGATTAAAAGGTGAATGAATTGCCGATTCGCACAAAAAGCGCATTCAAAAAAAGAAGTGAAATAAGGCAGGCAAAATAAGCAAATTTCACGCACAACAATCGTTTTTGAAATGGTTTTGGATTAAGTTTGATACTTGGATACCCTTTAAATAATTAATTTTTAGATAACAAAGCAAAGAAGAATGTCAAAAGCTTGAGTACATTCTTTTAAGACTTTGGTTAGAAGCCGAATGCTTATAATATTAAATATTTAATGCTAAAATGTATAGATTTAGCTTTAAATTTATAATTTCCGTGTGCCGACAGATGCTATTTCAGATATTTTATTCTCAAGAAAAAGAATATTTTCTCTTCGTTGAAATCGTATTCCTCTCAATTCCAATCCCTTCCTTATTCCCGTTGTTGCTTCGATCGTTTCGTTATGATTTGTGCGTTTCTCGTCTCGACTAAATGTCAATGGTTGCATCCATCAGAAATGGACAGCCGGTCACTTACATATAATCGATGCCCGATGCCGTTTCTGACGTCAATGCCATGGCTATTGTTTCCAAATACATTTCAATTTGTTTAAATGCTCGTTTTGAAGTCTCCTTCAAAATATACGAGTATATACTGGCATAAACGGCCCACTAATGAGCAGAGCAAATAAGTAAGTAATCCGACTGTCTGTTGAACCCGGGCTCTAATGGAAATTTACTGAAAACCACTTGGCACATTGCGAGCAAATGCCGTTTCTTTTTTACTTTTGTTGAATTGATATGGCTAATGTCACTTTGGTAATTTTTTTTTTTCGGTAGTTTTCCCCTGGCTCTGTGTGGCTGCATTTTGTGGAAAAGTTTACAAAAGTTTCCGTTCCCCTTTTACAACAACGAGCGGGCTTGTAAACAATTCAACAAGTCGACGGGTTCTCCGAGAGGTCACTGCGATGATAGGGGAGAGACTCGAGACTTGGGAGGAGCGTCGCCTCGTCTGCTGCTGATTATCGACTCAATTGTGCGTTGTGCGTTATGCGTATTATGCCCCGCCTTGCTTTGCATAAAAAGGCAGTGGAAAAATCGGGGGCCCAGCCCTGCAGCGGCTCTGGAAAAGAACCAGAGATTTTCCGATTAGTTACGAGGGAGAGATCAATGTGCGGAGTGTGCAACATCGCTGGTTATGAGTCGGGGGAAGTGATAACATTGACGTATCCAAAGGTCAGCGATGATTAAGTTTTATTTATGGATTTATCTGATGATTAATGGCGAGTCTAATGAATATATAAGCTGTCTAAAGGTTAAGACATCGCTGATAAGTACAAGATCAGATATAATTTATGAGGTAACTAAAGTAAATTGCACAAGTTTAATGCATAAAAGTGTGAAATCATCACTAAAAAGTTATATTATCTATGTTAATGTATCTATTAAGTCAGTGTTTGTACTGTAACATCCCTAAATTGACTCCAGATAATTACTATTGTAATATTTACTCTTTGGTTTAATACCATTAAACGGTTTGATTTTTCTGGGAAGAGTTAGGAACAATCCAGCAACCCAATATGGCAATCTCTGATGCCTGATCTCTGCTGATCTCTTTGAAGGCCACCCACAGATGAAGCTGATCGCTAATTACCGAACCATTTACATCTATTCCCACGTTTCCTCATTGCTGGAACAGCCTTGGCTGCGTCCAAATTTGGCTGGGTGGCGGTCACCAAGATATCCACTATCCACGATCCATTCCCCGTTCCATTCAATGTCAGTTGCATTTTGCAGAGTTTACGCACGCGCACTGTCAACCCAAATACCAGCAGGCAATTTCCTCTAGTCGTAAGTAACCCTCCCCCCCTGAAATGCAGTTCCAGGAAAACTTGGAAACTCCTCCTCCGCTCTGCTCGCCCCACACATGTGATGTGATAATTCATGGAATTCTTTGGCGTTGCGAAATATGAAGGAATGCAGTCGTCGTTGTTGTCGCTGGAGACGAGCCCAAGTCTGATTTCCAGTCTGGAGAATGCTTTTGCACTGTGTAATCGAACTGAAAAAAAAAATGGGGAGAGGTTCAGGGGGTAAGACATGGGTGTAGCTTTAAGAGTACAGCTAGGCTGTACACGGAAAACAATAGCAGATTTAGCTTATGTTGATAATCGATAATTTGAACTCAGTAATCGATAAGCTATAGCAAGTCGATAAATAGTAGATGTTGGCAAATCTATAACTGTACTCCGTCCAAAAACCTTTGAGTAGGGATTTATTTCTTTAGTATTTCCTTATTCCTCATAGGTTAACTAAAATATACTGTTAACATTAAAATATAATAATAATAATAATCTTATATCGAGAAAAAATGTCCGATATGATATATCAACAAAATATCGCGCTCAATATTATATCGAAAATATCGTAAAGTTTGATATATATGTTTGACTTATCGAAATTTGAAATATCGAAAAATATCGCAACGTTAAAACATCGATTTATTTATCGATATAGCTTCGATATATTGATATATTCTGCCATTCCTATTCTTTACACATCATGCTCTCCATGTGAAAATCCCGATCTCAGAGATTTAATGCTAAGACGAGTCTCTTAATTCTGGAGTCATGGGTTTAAGTCCCCATATACTGCTTTCTTTCTCTCTAACGAACTTTCTTCTCTTTTTTTTTACCTTATTTTACTCTCTTTTACTCTCTGACTTCTCTCGCACTCTCTGTTTAGCTTTTAAAACCCCTTTTTCGATTTTTTTGTTCTGTGTGCCAAAAATTGTTGTCATTCTCCGGCTCTCTGCACTTGCCCCTTTGGATTGTTGTTCTTGTTTATGGCCTGCTGCATCATCCAGTGCCTCGCCGGAGGAGGAGGAGGAGGAGGACGATGTAAGCGGGTCGAGAGCGGGTCGGGACCTGGCTTGTTTTTACGAGTGTTGCGTTTTTAGTGCTTTTTAATGACTTCTTGCGTGCCACATGCAGCCCAGTCCCAGGCCCAGGCCGAGGGCCAGAGAATCGAGAATGGAGAATCGTCGGCGAATGCAAAGTGGAAATGGAAATGGGTTCAGAAAAAAAAAGGGGGAAGAAAGGGAGATCCTCCGCACTTAATGCCGCATGTGGCATGGCATGGCCCGCATTTCGTTGGAATTCTCGAGGTGTCGTGGACATTTTTGGTTAAATTAAATAATAAAACGAATCGAGGGGAGGGGTCGGGGTAAATGGGGTTGGTCAAAATTAAAACATGAAAATAAATTAACCCAAAAAAAAAAGAGAAGTGCCACGACGAAGAAATGGAATCAACAATAAACGAAGGCAAACGGTTTGTTGTTCGGTTCCCCTAATGACGTTGTTCTACAAATTTCCACCATTTTCTGTTTGTTTTTCGATTTTTTCGTCTTTTTTGGGAGGTAAAATGGCGTGACTGCATGGGTAAATGCATTTTTTTGGCATTCTTGTTGCAGGAATGCTGCTTAAAAAAAGAATAAGCGAAAATAAATGCTTGGGGCAAAAGTTTACTTACTTTACGGAATGCAAAAGCCAAACCACGCGAATTTAAATTAATTTCAATTTACATTTTACAGTTTTCTTTATTGTTAAAGATGTTAGGAGCTTTAAAAAAGAGTCACTGCTATAAAATATTATATTTCCAGTAATTTTTATAACAGAAATTGAAGGCCACAGTTGAAAAAAGGAACTTGATCTGCCTGTAACCTGTGAGAATGTTGTCACCAAATTTGGTAGAACTAGCTCTCTTAGTTCCTGAGATTTATTTATTTATTTCCTTGCTGAAAATTCTTTAAATTTTCCTAGCTAATCACTCGCTGAGCAGCTCAATTTTAAAAACATAAAACAAATGCAATATGCAAAATCCAAGCAAATACACTTTGGCTCAAAGTAATCAACTTAATTCGCTTCCCTTCCTCCCCCACTGTGGTTGCCACAAACTATTTTTGCATTGTTACAAATAGTTTCTGGCTTGTTTCGCCTGTCAAACTTGGAGCTCTGTGTCACGTCCTTTTTTTATTAATTTTTTGTGTTGCCAAAGGACAAAGTTGCAATGAGTTCGGGGATGTCTTCATTTCGATTCCCGTCGAAATCAAGCTGCTCTGCTGCTGGATTGCAGCCTGCAACCTGCAACCTGCGTTGGCATGTGGCAAGCCAACTTGTGTCAAAAACCTGGCAAGTGCCACTTTGTGGCAGTTGCGGCAATGGCCCTTGTCCACCGCGCCGCCACGTCCAGCAACAGTTATGTCGGTTGCCCCTCCTGCAATCCCTCTTTTCGGGGGCCACCCACATATGAGCCACGGCGTCCCTGCCCGTGTCCCTGTGTGTCGGGCATTTTGATTGAAATGTGTTTGTTTGGCTGCGGCGGCTTTTGCGCTCCCTGACACCCCTCGCTTGGTGCTTCCTCTTCAGATACCACCTCGAACTCTCGTCCTCTCAACATCCAACGCCTCTGGATCAGGCCAGAAACAATAAATGCGAGAAAACAAGAATTTTGCACCGAAACCGAACTCTGAAGCGGACCAAACGAGAGCAAATTCGTCCCTGAATCTACGCTGCACGGAAAGAAAAAATGATCCCTATATTGTTACAATATAAATTCTGTATTTGAAAGAGGTTAAGATATTCAAACGTATTACAAATTATTTTAAAATGATAAATACTGAAACATACTTTATTTATGTTCAACATTTAATGCTTATTTTTATGAGACATTTATTACTAATAGCATACTCTTTAAACTGATTTATTACACGCCTCGGCAGACCTATAAACATTTTATTTTCAGCTATAACTGAACAAACAATAATTATAACTAGAGGCGGCAATTAAAGATCTTATGATCAATGTTATATCAGAAATAAAGCTTCGCCTTTCGCTTTGTACCATAATTACAGGTGCAGCTACTGAATTACATAAAAATATTAATATGCCATAAAGTGGTTTTATTGAAAATTTGTAATTAAAAAAATATAGTCTTGGCTTTAAAGAGGTGATTTTGTTTTAAGGGGGGGTTAGGGTTAATTCTGTACAAAACGGGCCACTTTTCAAAAATTTGTTGTGGCGAAACGGGTGGAGCTAGTTTATTTATTTAAATGACATATAATAAGGTAACATTTAGACAATTTTTCTAAAAATGTTTTATGGAAAAATATCCATATGTATAGGAATTATAGGGAATCTCCTGAGGCCCCTCTAAATAAAGTTAATTTGCGGTGTACATCCTTACTGTCCACAGAATCATCCGATATTAAAACCAAAATATGCATTAGTTAAAGAATAATTGGCTGGAAGTATCACCGTGGAGTTTTTCTTTTTTCATGAAAGTTTGAATTTAAAAATTCAATTCTTGACTAAAAAAAAAGTTTAATTGTTAAATACAAAATAAATTTAAAAAAAACACGACGGTGATACCTGAAAAATTAGTTGCAGAAGCTGTGTGCAAAATTTCAAAACGATTGGTCAAGTAGATTTTTAGTAATCGTGTACACCGACTTTGAAAATGGCACTTTTCAGGGGAGCGCTTTAAAGTTTTGAACATCGAACATAGAATGACCTCCGTTCAACTAACCATTACTTCGTTATTTTTGCTCCGATCGATGGCAAATTTTGACTTTATGTTCTTCAGATGTTAAGCATTCATATATAAAAAAAAAAAAAAAAAAAAAATGGCGAAAAAAAATTAAATACCCTATCCCCCCCCTTAAGTTGTACCCTCAAGAAGACATGTTTATGTTATGTAATAATATCGTAGCTATATTTTAATTTAAAAATGTGGGATACAATATTTTGTCAAGTGTATCAGCATACACCATTCCACGCTCGGTTCAGTTGCGTTTCTCTTCCGCAGTTGAGCACAATATGGCCGTGGAGGAGAATCGGATGGACATGGACATGGACATGGAATGCTCCTGGTCTTATGTTGTTGCCACCGATGTTGTGAGGCATTTCAGTGGCACACCCGCACACCCGTACACCCGTACACACGCAAATGCAGCAGCAACAACAACTTAAACTGTTGCAACATTTGCGGTGACTTTAGTGTCTGTCAGATGGAACAAAAGCAAAAGGGGGAGAAGGAGGAGGAAGGTGGCCAGAGTGACGAGAATAATGTTTATACAAGGATGAAAACATGTAGAGATTAAAGCGGAGGATAGGAGTCATAAATGGGAAAATTTATTAATTCCTTTTAATATAAATACGGGTTTAATTGTTTTTCTTACTTGTTTAATGGGATTGATATTTATTAAAAAGGTATAACATGTAGTACTTGATACTACTTTTACTTAATTAATATGAAATATTCTTGGAATCTAATTCTTAATCATTATCCTATGGCTATTTATTGTACATATGTATTATTAATTAAGTATTAATTTATATACTCTAGAATATGAAATTAATTAATTTCCTGGCATAACGAATATAATATAGCCTATTATATGGCTTAATCTGTAGGGTTTCAACAACGAGCAGCCACAGCTCCTAACTCTGTTTGGTATTACTCCCCCAAAGCCCCTCCCTTAATCTCTCTCCAGAGAAGTTGAAGTACAATTTGCTTTGCTTTCCTTTTAATTTATTTTATTGCATTCGGGTCCCAGCAGTTTGTTCAGAAGAAATGCAGCAGAAATGCAGTTTCTTGCTCTTGCTCTCCGTACTTTCTTTGGCCCCAAAAACCCGAACTGCTGCAGGGACCCAAAACTGAACCCAAACTTCAACTTAAACCCAAAGCACAAACCGAATCGCAACCGAACCGAAAGTGTCGCCCGCTGGAATGGAAACAAATTTAATTTAAGTGTCAGTGACGCTTTTCGCGTTTTGTGCGGGGAGAAACCGCGGCAGAAGAAAGAGAACTTGCCCCCGGAAGAAGTTTATTTTCTTGCATCGCCTGGTGCATTATTTTCGCCATTTTTTTGCGCATTTTACTCCCGTTTCTTGTTGTTTTTTATTTATTATTATTTTTTTTTTTTTGCAGTCGGCAGAGTCAGCTGTCGTTTGCTGTGTGTTCGGTTATCATCATCGTTTTGTGGCAAAAACGACACGCAACACCATTATTTGCCACACACTGACAGTTGGCGCTTCCTGTCCCGCTCAAGGACCTGCGATTGTTTCCTAGGGCTGTCCACACGGTCCGCTATTTGTCCGCCCCGTTGTCCTTCGAGTGCTGCTTGAAACAACTTGAACTGAACTGCTGGAAAACTGCTGCAAAACCGAGCACTTGCAATCCGAACTCAAACCAAAACCCAATCCAAACCAATGCCCTTTCGTTTTTAACCAGGTTTGGCTGGCTGACAAAACTTTTCGCCATCGGCGGGATACATACGTGTGCAAAGACTTTTTTAAGCGCCACAAGGACACTTGAAAAACAGACTTTTGCCCCCCCATGGCCACTGTCCCTGACATTAAAACCGCGTTACGTGTGTCCTCACGACTTTAATTGGACCCTAAACAAGGGTTAAACGGCGGCTGCTGCTGCTTTTCCCCCAAAAAATAATAATGAAAGCAAGGGAGAGATAGGTGATAAGCAACACGCATGTGGCACATTGCAAATTATTGGGGAACCACCGCCAGCTGGGGGGATTTTACAGGGGATCTCGGATGAGAGACATTCATGACATGAATGTAAATATTTGAGTCATGATATTGCCGGGGGTTTTCTTTTAAGTGATCACGTAATTGCACTCTAGTTTAGTTTTTTCAATGCGAAAATGCTAAATAAGCTGTACTGGATTACGAAAATTGTATACATTTAAAATTGATAGCCTTGTCCGTCGGACAGCTTGTCCGTCTATACGGACAAACACCTATATCTCAAAGACTATTAGTGCTAGAGCTTTCAAATTTGGTGACAACATTCTTAGGAGTTAAACGTAGCCTAAGTTTGTTTTAAAATTTAGCCACGCCTATTACCGCACTCAAAAATAGTAATTAAGCGTTTTTTTAAGCCTTGAATTTCTGTAGAAGGTGTAAAGAAGTTTTTTTAAAATTAAAGTTCATATTCCAGATAAACATGGGACTTATTGATAGATTCTCATAATTTGAAAGTCGTGGGTTCGAGTTCCTCTAAGTTGACTGTAGCTTCCCCACTTTTTACTATTTTTTTTTTTTTATAATTTCCTCCCCATAGAACATTGAACTCTTGATTTTTAAATCTTAAAGCCTTCCCCCTTTGATTTATTACCTCATTTTGGACTGCTGAAGTTACTCTCGTTCTCGTGCCCCCTTAATGATCTTGTGCTAAGTGATCGAGTAAAACATTTCCTGATTGTTTAGCGCGTATCCAAATTGGAGTTGGCAATTAGCAGCTGTTTCGAGCAAGGGTAAACACACAACACCCATCACGGCACTCTAATGATCGCCCCTGAGACATAGACTGATGACGATGATGACATCATGGAGTGCAGGTCGTCCCCAGCTGATCTCAGTCTGAACGCATAAACAAGGTGACGTATACGCCGTGTGGTCGCCGCAGCCACAATGACGTCAGTTTGTGTGCATTCACCGCATGTGTCATCGATTGCTGCAGATTGCAACACACACAGATCCCATCATGGTGATGGCTATGGCGATGGCGATGGTGGTGACTAATGCCAGCCGCCGTCGCCGCCGCCAATGTGGGTCAGGCATGAATTTGCATTTGGCCAAAATCTATTTTGGGGCCGACAGCGACGATGGCAGCTAATGCACAAAAATATAACCAAATATTTCGGTCATAAAATCAGCGACAACATTGCGAATTAATCATACGGTTCGAGAGTTGAGTGCGGTGCCAGGCGGAAAGTCAAGTAGGGGATAGGGGATTATAGACAAGGAGATGCCCTGGAACTTAAATATAATTAAATATTTTATAAGAAGGGAATTAAAGTCAAAGTAAGCTTGGTAATTTCTAAGACGTTAGACCCTTAAAGTGACTTTATTAGAAGAAACATTGTTGAATTAATTTTTGTATAACTTTTAAAGAGTTCTAAGTAAAAATTCTAGTTTTGATAGTTACAGTTCCTTTAAAAATCTTTAATTAAAATAGTAATAATATTAATATTCTTTCCAATAAATGAATTTTAAAGACCTCCTCCCTCAATATTCTCTTCAATTAACTATTCCCAGGGTATCTAGGTAAACATAAAACTCTTCTCCTAAGCTTTTTTCTTTGTCAAACTTTGGTTCAATTAGATTCCCAGTACCCTCCGCAGCTAACTCGTGGCATAATAAACCACACAAAAGTAGGAGCCGAGGAACCTGAAAAGCGGAGACTTGGAGCACGGACTAGCTAGCAGAAATCAATTGACATGATTTCCACGTGAATTGCCATAACAACAACAATGCTAACCCATATACGGAGCGGAGGGATACGATCCGGTTCGTGGTACGAATGTTGGCCACCCAAATACGCAAATGTATCTCCTCGGGAGGATCGATCAAACGTTGGTTGTCCCGGGCAACCCCATGGCTTCGATTGGAGGCCGGAACCTAACCTAAGGCAAGTCGAAAGGCAAAGCGTTGGCCAGAAATCAGTTGGTTAGCAGCGAGCCAAGGAGCTGGAAGGCAATCCGGATATATCTGTAACTTAATCTCTATAAACCAGGACTAGCTTGAGGACTCAGGATCATCCAACCAACATGTGCGACTGCGGCTGCTACTCCTACTGTCTGCACGACAGCTCCTGCTATAGCCACTACCACTCGCACTCGCATTCGCATTCCCATCACTGCTGCGCCGGATACAAGTATCTCAAGTGCCTGTGTCGCTACTATCGCCACGGGCACTGCACCTGCTCCTGCTGGAGGCGGAAATGCTACCTGCTCTAAGGAGGATGCCCACGAAGGAGGAGTCGGAGTCGGAATCTGAGGGAGAATGAAGTTGCACACACACAAATCACAACTCAAACAACGCAAATCACCAAAGAAATCACACGATAAAGTCCTTTAAGCAGTTGCATAACACTTGGCTGCATCCAAAATCGAGCTGCAAGGAGAGAGTGAAGAGTGCTAAATGGGAAATGGGTAAAGGAGCAGGAGGCGAAGGAGGAGCAGGAGAGGAGAAGGCCAAACAACTAGCGTGCATACGGGTCGTATGTGCAACGTTTTCAGTTGTCGTGTGAGTGTGCAGAGGGTGTGCGTGTGTGTGCTGTGAGTGTGCTGCAAGTGTGCTGTGAGTGTGCCTGACTGCGAGTGAAAATGAAATGGTTCAAGGATGCGGCCAACACTGTTATCGACTGCGTTTTTTGCATTTTGCAGTTGCAAAATTTCCTCCCTTCCCCCATTCACACACGATAAAGTCCCAGCAACTCGAATTAGTGCGTAAGTTTTACTTCACACACACCACACACTCGATTAACACACTTCCACACACACACACACACATCGTTATCGAACCTATAATACATCAATGTTTAGTGCGTAGTTCAATAGAGATTTTTCGCCATATTTGTAACGTTACCAAATCCCAAAAACAATCCAGAAATAAAGTTTTACTCCAACACCACTTACCTGAAGGGGGGGTTTATTTAAAGGGAATATTTAAATATAAATATAGGTAATATTTAATTATAAATAGATACTTAACAAGAGTTTCTTCCTAATAAATATCAGAAAAGATATTAAGGAATCTCCCGCATTTAAAGGTTTTTAACCTTATGCTTAAAGTAAGCACACTTACCTGATCTCTAATTATTATCCCACCAATCCTGGCATTTATCTGAATTATGGCCATTAGAGTCGCCCCACCAAATATCTTCCCTTAATATCTCCCCCTAATATCACTTCGCTGCCCCTTGCTATTCGTAATCATCTTTTTGCTGACTTTCGACTTCGATGAGCTTTTCCTCCCCGCTTTCTGTTGACATTGCCCAATTGGCCATATGCAAATACCAACAAAGACCCTCTAAGCCCAGCTGTTGGCGGTCAGAAAGGCGCGTGGAGTCAAAAATGGAAATGTTGTTGTCATTATGTGCATTGAATTACGTTTATTTGATGGCACCGTTCTGCTGCTGCTGCCGCTGCTGCCCCCGGGAAATCCTCCTCGCTCCCGAGTCCGTCCTCTGACAATGATTATCCGCCGTAACGACATCTCCGACCCCGAATCCCCGCCACGGAATCTCCTCTCCCGCTGCCATTAAAGGTGTTCCGGCCGACAAACAAGGTGATTATGGCCAGGCGAGCTGCTCTCTGGACTCTGGACTCTCCTGCTAATGGACTCGCGCTCACTCGGTCAAGGCGATGGGGAGGGAAAGGTGAGGAAAAGCGCGGGAAAAGTGCGGGAAAAGTAGGGGAAAATGTTTGGAAAAGAGCAGGAAAAAAATATGTGGGTATACACAGGAAAAATATTAATGTGATATTAGGGTTTATATGATCCTATTTTTTCTTAAAAGAAAGCTATGATACTTTTAAAATTAAACCATATCTTCTATCTCGCTTCTGTTAATACGGGGATCAGGGGTTCGAGCCCTGGCTAAGGCGTTGCAAAACTAAACATTATATGGTTTATTTCTTTATTTTTAAAGTCGTAAGATTAGGGTAAATTTTATATAATTTTGTCCCACAAAATGGCCGTCATTGTAGATATAATATGTAGCCTTATCTTCTCTCTCCCTTCTTTTAAATGGGGAGTCGTGGGTTCGAATCCTGTATAAGGCAAAATAAAACTAAACTTTATTTTGGGTTTAAAGCATTATCCTTTATTTATTAAATCAATTGAAATTCTAATACCGAATATACAGTCTTAGATTTTAAAGTTAAAATTCCATTATAAAGTTTATACTTAAAAATCCAATCCTTTTATGATCCTTAACCATTTTTTCTCTGAGTGATCATCAAATAAGTGTCTCTGTATAAGTGTGTTTGTGTGTAAGCACAAAAGGCAAAGAGAGGACAACGCGAGCATTTATTTAAATTTTGCACTGCAGGTTCACAAGGACGTGACTGCGAGTGTCGAACAAATTCCTAGCCCCCCCCTCTGGCCTGTCCGACCCTCCTCTCTCTTCTCTTGGGCTTTTTCTGGTGCTGAAAATTTTCCGACTTCCTCATGAATATCAAATGATGACGCAGCATTAACGCAACAGGGATGGGGGAGCCCTGAGTTTGGGGGTGGTGAGTATCAGCTTTGATATTGGTTTTTGATTATCCTGCAATGCAAGGCTGGTGTCCTGGGTGGTGGCATTCCTGTTAACATTTTAATTAACATTTTGTTGGCAGATCGTAAAAATTTGTTGGACATTTCATGGACAGGTTTCGGAATTAAGGAAAAAGATTTAAAGGTTCCTCCCAAAAGAAAAATTGGAGCTAAAAGATATTTTATTTAACATTTTTGGAGTACAAATTTGTGAAATTTAAATGATATATATTTAAAAAATTATTTTTCTTAAGCAGTATCAATATATAAACATACTATAAAGAAAACCAAGATCGAAGTCTTTAATGAAACTTTTCTGTGTTAAAAACAAGTCAAAGAACCTTGGCAAAAATAGGCTTATAATTAGTCACAATTATAAACATAAGCCCTAAATATTGACTGCATTTTTAAAGCCACAATGCAATCCGTGTCTTATCCCCTTTAAGTGCCACAGATTTAAGCAGAGTCTCCTTCAACTAACTAACTAACATCTACTAGTTAGTATCTCTCTCCTCCTCGTACCACAGTCACGCTAATGAAGTCCCCGCCCACTGTAGACTTTTCCCCATTTACCACCCCTCCCTGCCCCCTCCTTCCCCCCTGTTTTAGTCGCTTTTTATGACTTCGGCCTCATAAAATTTTCCAGCTGACTAAATTTAAATTGCGCATGCAGAAAAAAAAACACACTCTCAGACCAAAAAGAAGTAAAGCTCCGACAAAAATATTTCGTTGATGATTTTTTTCATTGTTGGAGGAGGAGGAGTGTAGAGAGGAGGGGGGCAGGTGGACATAGGAGGTAGTGGTGGGCGTGGCTGACAACGATGGCGGCGGCGGCAGCGGCGGCGCTTGACTGCAACAATGTTGCGGCAACATAATTGTCTGGTGCTTAATGCGCTTGTATGCTCGATTACCGCTCGTCCACGAGCGCCTGCCCCAAGCCCCCCTCCCCCTGCCCCTTTCTGGCCACTCAAAATCCGCTTTCCCCTTCTCCCCCCACAGAGAATGCGAAAAAAAATTGCAACGCCAGCCCCCAAAATGAGGAGAAAATATGAATTGCTTTCCTTGGCTCGTCAGCCGTGGTTAGATCGGTATGGCGAGGGGTCTGGAGGGGTTTTGGTGTGGCTTGGGGTTCCCCGTCGTGTGCGAGGAGAGTGTATAAATCTCGTGCACTGTTAAAGCCGAAAGCCGAAAGAAAAACCCCTATGGAAAAACTCTGCTTGGGTGGCCACTGCCTATGTCCGCCTCAAGAGTTTATCGATAAATAACCGTCGCATAACTCAGTGGCTAAGCAGTTTTCCTGGAAAGGATTTTCTAGGGGAGAGGGGGAAGTACTACTGCCTTAAAATTGTTTGGCAGTAATTTATCACTAAAAAATCACATTATAAATAATAAAGATTGCACCTTTCTCATATGGTTATCAGGGACCTTGTCATGGGTTCAACTTCTTTAAGGAGGAATCTTGTATTAAATATTTTTTTCTTATTATTATTATTATCCTTAATTTCTACAACCTGCTTAGAATATTTTTGTTTATTATTTAAGTTACTAGAAGTAATAGTTTTTAAAATAAAGACTAGGAAAAAGACCTTGGTTACCACTTACCTTTCCTACTTGCTTTCCTGATCTTTCAAGGACTGTTAAATCTGTAAAAGTCATTAAGAAGAATTTAAAAATTACGTGTATGTGTCTTCTGCTGTCTCTTCCCGCGCCTCCCCCTCTGTCATCATCATTGTTGTTGCCGCTCTGCTCTGTTAATCATCATCTCTACAAGAACTTGCAACTTTTGGAGTCATTAAACTGCACGAGACGTACGAAATGGGTTTAACAGGAACTCGTCAAAGTGGCAGCAACAGCAGCGGCAGCAGCAGCGGTGCCCCCTCATAGCTCCTAGTGGTTCGGTTCCTTTTCACACTGTTTGCCAGATCTATTAGCAGCCGCATGACACAAAACTCTCGCTCTGCCCATCAAGTCTTAACCCCCGGCGGCTCCAGCCCAGCTCCGGCTCCAGCTTCGGCTTCGGCTCCGGCTCCTTCATTATGTCTGTCTGTGGCTGCAACAATGTTGCAGTTGAATTATGCTCAAGAGGCGGAGAGGAGCGAGAGAGGGGGAGGAACAAACAACTTAAGCGCTCAAACTTGAAGTTTTTATTTATTTTAATTCTGCCTAACCCGCCTCCTGCACCTCCCCTCCCTCAAGATACGACTTAATGATGCCTCGGCCTCCGTTTTCCGTTTTCCGTACTCGTTTCGGTTTCTGTTTCTGTGTTTCGGTTTCTGTTCCCGAACAAATTGAAGCGAGTTGGCAGCCCTCGAGCGGGGCAACAATTGCAAATCATCGAAGTCATTAGCACGCCGAATGCCTATCTCTAGCCATCTTTCCATGCCCATTTGGAATCATATAGTCAATGGTTAAGCGGAACTATAAACAAAAAAACTAGAGGTAAAGCCTGTCTCCCGGGGCCTTGAACTATTTGGTACCCTAAGAAATTTAACACTTTTAGTTAGGCAAATGTTTATTAATATTAATTAGCTCAATAATATTAATTAATATTTATTAATTATTTATATAAAAAATGGAGAAATATCCATCTGCTACTTTAAAACAAAAATACAAAAAAATACAAATCTACAACACCAGGCGAGACACTTCAGCCTTGTCCGTCTGTCCGTTTGTCCGCCTATACGGACAAGCATCTATATCTCAGGTACTATGAGAGCTAGTGCTATCAAATTTGGTAACCACACTCTTATAGATGTGTTTGTTTTAAAATTTGTCCACGCCTACTTCCGACCACATAAATTATAAAAAATTAAGTACTGCTACAGTGTGACCTTACCCTTATTTATTTGTGATGTTTAACCTAAAAACTGATGGGATGCAGGCACAAGCTAATAATTATTTACTTAAAAATATTTATTTTAGTTATAATAAGTATATTTAGTAATAAAATAATAATAAAAAAACGGTCATACCTTTCAACAAAGTGTAAGCAAAAACTACAGCAAATATTTCGCCAACTCACGCTCCCATTGTGTGATCTGCCTTGCACCTATGTATGTACCCTACCCGCTCGCCCCCTGCTTCTGTCTGACCCCTCTTCCACCCCCCAACCATTCTCCAAGCCCCCCTCATCTGTCCTGATTTCTTTGCCTGCAATCGCGATCATCTTTCACTTTCTGCCGCTGGCGCAGGCGCAGCATTTTTGCAAAGTTTTTTTTTTCACTTATTTTTTTTGCTGTTACTGTTGCTGTTGCGTTTTTTGCAGTCGGCAGTCTGCAGTCTGCTGCTCTTTTTTGTATTTAGCAAATGCAATTCATACATTTCCATTGAGCCGCCTGCAACTGCAACTGCCTGCTTGTATGCCCCGCAGCCCCCTCCGGACCCGTCTGTTGGCTGCAACAATGTTGCTAAGTGAAGTGGAGGCTAAAAAAATAAAGAAAAACGTTGCACATTTTGTTTGGCGCTGTTGTTGCCGCTGTTGCACGCTGCTCGTTGTTTGTTTTTGCTGTCTTCTGTTTCGTTTTTGTTATTTGCTGACAACAAGTCTCCACTTTGGCCGCAGATTTCCTTTTTGCGTGTCTCGCCGGGGCTCTTTCAGCGGATTTTCCGCACATAAAAACCCTCTCCCATCCATCCCCCAACCCGGTAATTTTCTTCTTCTGCTGTCAGCTTCATTATATTTCATATTTTTCACCATGTTTTCGCCGTTGCTAATTAACAACAATTGGGAAGCAACGCAATTTAAATTCAATAAACAAACAGACAACAAATTACTCATACGCCACGTAAGCCTTGGGACCAAAAACAAAAAGCAACCACAACAAATAACAAATCATTATTTGGCTTTGGCTTTGGCGCAAAAACGAAAGGCCAACCAACAAGCAACGACAACAACTAAATGTTGTTCAGAAATGTTCCTAATTTTTTCCTACTCGACCTTCCATAATGACACCGATGATGATGGCGATGATCTCTATCTGTATCATGCTCGTAATATTTCGCAATTGCAAGGGCGAAAGCAAGGGAGAGTTGCCAGCAAAAAAACAGTAACAATAACAAACTTGCAGATAAAAACAGAGAGCAGAGAAAAAAAAAATACAAACAGAAAAGAAAATAAAAAGAGAAAACAACAAATTGACAATAACAAAAAAAATAACACGAAAAAGAGAGCGTTGTTGGGTTCATTTTCGGTGCGGTTTCTGGCTAATGTGTGTCAAAGTAAAACGCAATTTATGATATTTATTACGTGAGCCAATTTCGAATTTGCGCAAAAAAAAGAAAAAATCTGCGGCAAAAATCAGAGGAGGAGGAGAGAGGCTTCAGGCAACAAAAAATAGGAAGGCCATCATAGATACAGATAAAAAGGCAACCAAAACAAACCCACAACAAAGGAAAACAAACTCATTTTAATGAAACTCTTTTTTGTTTTGTTTTTGTTGTTCGGAATCCCGTTTGTTGAATTTTTTATGCTAATTCCAGCAAATAAAAACACAGCAAGGCGTAGGGAGAAAATTGCTAAAAATGAGGAATTATGGGAAAATCCACGGACCGCCAGCAAAAAAAAAAGAAGAAACTAAACAAAAACTGGTAATAAATGTGAGAAATGTTTGAATGGCGAAGAAGTGGCTGCCAGCAGCGAGCTAGTGAAAGTGGAGGTCACGGAGTTCACTGAGTTATGAGATCATCGCGGTTCAGGCTCGAGGAAGGGAGCCACCAAGCCACGAAGAAAGAGTTATTATATATCCACCAAGTGGGGTTATTGTGGGCCTATTTTACAATGAAGGTTAGCCCCGAGGCCATTTAACCGGGCATTTCTGAAGCTTTTCAATTGATATAGTTATCTTAGAGATTTTATTTTATTTTTTAGACGTTCCCTAAGGAAAATTGTTATTAAACAAGAAAGAAAGCTAACTTCGGTAAACCGAAGTTGCTATATCCTTGCAGTCTGCAATTGGATCATTGAAAATCGAACAATTTTAGTAATGTTGGGAAAATATCGAATTTTTAAAATTTTTCTTTTTACATGTAGAATTTTACATTTTCATATAAATCGACCGATCGCTTCTATGGCACCTATATGATATAGTGGTCCGATCTTAATGAAATTAAAACCGTAATTCTAAAAGCATTAAAAACTGCTATATCTTAAAATTTATAGAAATACCTTGAAAAACAGAGAAGTAAACATTTTTATACCCTTGCAGAGGGTATTATAATTTTGACCAGATGTTTGCAACGCAGTGAGGAGGCATCTCCGACCCCATAAAGTATATATATTCTTGATCAGCATCACCAGTCGAGTCGATCTAGCCATGTCCGTCTGTCTGTCCGTCTGTCTGTCCGTCTGTCTGTCCGTCTGTCCGTCTGTCGGTTTCTACGCGAACTAGTCTCTCAGTTTTTGAGCTATCGGGCTGAAATTTCCAGCATAGTCTTATTTCTTTAGCACGCAGTATATATGTCGGAATGACCGAAATCGGACTACTATATCCTATAGCTGCCATAGGAATGATGGCGAAATTAATGTAAAAAAAAATTTAACTTCTCTGTTTTTCAACGTATTTCTATAAATTTTCAGACATAGCAGTTTTTTATGGTTCTAGAATTACGGTTTTAATTTCATTAAGATCGGACGACTATATCATATAGCTGCCATAGAAGCGATCGATCAATTTATATGAAAATGTAAAATTCTACATGTAAAATGTAAAATTTACAAAATTCTATATTTTTTCAACATTACTAAAATGGTTCGATTTTCAATGATCCAATTGCAGACTGCAAGGGTATACCAACTTCGGTTTACCGAAGTTAGCTTTCTTTCTCGTTTTACATTAATTTCGCCATCATTCCTATGGCAGCTATAGTATATAGTAGTCCGATTTCGGTCGTTCCGACATATATACTGCGTGCTAAAGAAATAAGAATATGCTGAAAATTTCAGCTCGATAGCTCAAAAACTGAGAGACTAGTTCGCGTAGAAACCGACAGACGGACAGACAGACAGACGGACAGACGGACAGACGGACATGGCTAGATCGACTCGGCTGGTGATGCTGATCAAGAATATATATACTTTATGGGATCGGAGATGCCTCCATCACTGCGTTGCAAACATTTGGTCAAAATTATAATATCCTCTGCAAGGTATAAAAAGCGTGGGAAGAAAAGCTCATCTAAGAAAGCTAAAATAAATATAAACAAAGAGTTCTTTGGTTTCTAGATTAATATATGAACACCTTAATACTATATGATCTTATTTTCACTTTTATTTATTTTTTAATGGATTTTTTTCGGTGTCAAAGTCTTTAATTTTTGTAAATTATTTTCCATAATTTACCTTTAATTTTCTCTCGTCAAAAGCACTGTAATTTAATACAATTTTCTTAAATCTTTGGACCGTTACCACTTTCTGCTGGCACTCTTTGACTGTCTTCATTTTGCTTTTCACTTCTCTGTCCATTCACATTCCTCTTTCTCCTCTTTTTCCTCCTTCTTCTCCTTCTCCCTCGTCTTTTTCCATCAAAGACCGCAACTATTTCACCTTTTTTTCGGCAACAACATCATCAAGTAAATTACTTTGTTAGCGATTTTTTTTGCGCTTATTGTTGTTGTCATTAAGGCCCGAAAACGCAATCTACACACACACACACTCACACACTTTGAGCCACCTCTGCCGCAGTCGCTGCCTGCGTCGTGTCTCAGTCGCCGTCAGCGTCGGCGTCGCGGTTTGTTTACAAAACAAAAACTCTTTTTTCCAGGTCAAATTTGTTTACATTCCGCTTTGGAAACTGGGTCATTGTGAGGCGCGTGCGAGCGGGACGGCCGCTTGGCTTGGCCCAGGCATGCGAGACAGAGACGGGCATAGGGGGCGGGATAGCGGGGTGGCAAGGTGAGGCCAGGTGAGAGGCAGGCAGCGGCAGCGGCTGTGGCGCAAAGGGGTTGCGGTGGGGCTGTGAATCACGTTGGGGGGAAGGTTGCAACTGTTGTTTGGCGATTGTTGTTGCCACTAGATGTTGTTATTGCTTGTTTTCAGTGTGGTTGTAGTTGTTAATGTTGCTATTGTTGTTGTTGTTGTTGTCGAATTAAAATTGACGAAACAACAAAGCACTTTTGGGGGCATGCCACCAACAGGGAGCGACAGAGCGATAATAACAAGATATTCGAGAGAGTAGTGTGGCAAGGCAATCACAATGCGGTAAATAGTGTGACCAGAGTTTTCAGAAATACTTTGAATTTACTTAATTTTCAAGTTTTTCATAACAAATTTATTTATATCTATTGTGGAACTATCAGAAAATTCTAAAAAATGGTTTTTAAAATGTAATTAAATTGAATTAAGTCAGGGTGTATCTATATATCATCAGAATATTAATATTTTACATATATTTGGTGATCTTTTATATTTTCTCTACATGGTAATTAAGTTTTGATCACTTTTTATATAATTCATATATGTTTATTAATCAAATATTTATGAAATTTGGTCACACTTGCCACAGCTTTGTCTACGATTTGGTCACACTTAGCAAAAGATTATGTTGAAGATTAAAATTAGTTGTTTTTGGAATTTCCGCTGCTTTATGTTGCAGCAATAACAATTACACGCCCCAATGCACCGCCCCCCTCCCCCTTAACCAGCCCCCCTCACCACCCTTTCAACTCATTCAACATGTGTGCATGCAACTGTCTGTGTGTGTGGTTGTCTATGCAATTTGAAAGCTATTTGTGTCAATGACAAATGATTCGAATTTATCGAAAAGTTGCAATTTGTCAAAGTAAAGTTGGCGTGTGTGCGAGAGCGAGACAGAGAGGCAGCTGGCACTGGCCAGCGAGAGCGAGAGGCCAGATAGCCGAGGCGGATCTGGGGGCAACCTTGGATGGAATGCGAACACGACGCTGCAGCAGCAACAGCAACAGCAGCAGCAACAGCAGAATGATGAATTACATTGGTGGCCAGAGTAGCAGCAGGAGACGGTGATGAGAGGGGAGAGGGGTCAGATGGTCGACAGGTGGGGATCAGGTGGGGTTCAGGGGGGCCAGAGCCACTGGGCAAGGCAACTCAGCCGTCAGCTTAACTGAAATCAAATCGAATCCAAACTGACTCTGCGAGTTTTCTCAGTCGCCAAAATGTCGCCATTCCGACATTCTTGATTGCCAGCTGACAGGTGGATGTCATGGACAGTGCCGTCGGGGGGGGAGACATGTCCAGAAGGGGTTGTCTAAGGGGAGCAGAAATGAGCGGGGAGATGTCTCATGTTGTGTCAGTTTTTGTCGCACAATCAAAATGTATCTCAGAAACTGGAAAAATGAGAAAAATAATTGCAAACTTACTGATTTGAGTTTACTTTTTAATCTGTGGTTAAAAGTTAACTTAAAAGAGGATTTACTGGGGATCACAGAAACTGCTTTTAATATATTACTTGTAGTCGATTTTCCAAATATTTTTTAAGGAATACTTATTTAATCATAAGTACAGTTCCTATTTTAAGGCTACCATTGTTAATCTCTGGTTAAAATAAAGTACCCGTCAAAGAGGATCTACTGGGATCAATGAATCTACTTAAGATATACAATTTTTAGACGTTGTTCTAGTAAAGGAATTCAACTAAAATCATAATTTAATAATTTTATTAATTAAAGTTACTTATTTAGGGTTCACTTTCTTAACCTTCGGTTAAAGTTAATTTTCACTTTATACAAGATCAGTAAAACTACTTTTGATGTACAATTTTTAAACGTTTTTGCTAAAATATACTCAGGAATTCAACTCAAATCTTCCTTTATCATAAATAAAGTAAACGCGATTTAAGATGCATTTTATTAATCTCCGGTTAAAGCTAACATTTACTTTAAATTCTTTGCTCCACTTCATTTCCATGGGCACTTTTGTGCACTCGAATTGAAACATTAATCAAAAGCCAAGGCTGTGCTCCGTGCTCTGCCAAGTTGAAACCTTTTTAGCCCAATCGACGACTCCACCCTTCCTCCTACTCCTCCTCCTCCTTCGACTCTCGGCCAAGAAGTCTATGGACTTGGCTTTCGTTTTGGCGCTTGCCTTGCAATCGCTTTTATTGCCATTATTTTTTTTCCATATTTAAACTCCGCCTCCGGCGCGACTCCCTCTCTAATTTCCCTCCTCCAGCGTTCCGTTCCACTCGGTGGCCATAGACACTGCGCTCCGTTGACCATTTCAATTGTGCATCCACTGCTTAGCGGCACATTAAGAGCCGCCGCGTTGCCCTATATACCGGATAGAACATCTACATCTACTCCGACTTCTGCGTTCTACGTTCTACGTTCTACGTCCGTGCGAAGCAGACCAAGAAGCAACAGGAATATTAAGTATACGCCGCGTGTGGCATCAATCTTCATCCCGATGGCTGGCGAGGAATTGACAGGGGCAACTGCAGCAGCAGCGGCAGCAGCAGAGCAGCAGAGGAGTCGGATCTATAGCCACATCCCACCCTAAATGGGCGACGACATCGCGCAACAGTTGGACGATTCTATCTGCGCACACACCCTTCCTCTATTTTAAGTTAATTAGCAGACGGATCTGTGAGCCGTATAATAACCAAAATAAGTAAATGAAAATGGGGAAAAGTCAGCGGAAAAAATGTAGGAGAAAAGCGCAGAGTGGAGGAGCAGCGGAAGACAAAGATTGAATGCGGATTTTCCTCGGATTCTTGCTCGTTCGCCGCCTTTGTTGTGCGCGCCTAGAAATTTCATTTGCCAAATTGAATTTCCAACCTGCACCAGGCAGCAAAACTTGGCCTAAACCCAAACCAGGAATGGGGCCGGGGAAGGGCCGGTGCTTGGGAGCAAGTGAAAGCTTAAGTAACCAAAAAGCGCAAAAGTAAACTAGTCCAAGCCGAAGATGAAGTGCGACGAGGAGCAGGAGGAAGAAATGGAGGGTCTCCAGGAAGGTTCGAGTGGAATCACCGAATGATGCTGCTGCCTGCGCCTGGTGATGAGCCGTGAGTTCGTGAAAGTACATCTGAGAGAGGTCCCTTTGAAAGTTGTGAAAGTCTCGGTGCCGGAAGTGAAATGAATTCAACATTTTGGGTATTAACTGAAATTAACGTCGTTGCTAGCGTTAATATTAATTGGATGGTAATTTTTATAAAATTACTATAAAGAAACTCACACTTTGACTCGAACTCCAGCACTCTACCCATCGCTCCACGCAGGCAAATCAAAGCAGGCCGACGAAACCTCAAACAGGAACTCAACGAAACAGGAACTTAACTAACCCTTTTTCTGTACACTTTCTTTAGTACTCTAGTCCCTGAAATACTTCATGTTCTTATAAAGAATATAGTCAGCCTGCCGCCCAGCAACTGTCCCATCTCTAAATGGCTGGAAAACGAGAAAAGCGAGCAAACAAAGCCGCAGCAGCGACTGAGCGAGAGCGACAAACATCTAAGGGAAATCTGCTGCCGCATAATGTGATAATAAAAATCTTTTATTTGTCATTCGTCGTCGTTGCCCTGGTCCTTTGCCTTCCTCCTCGGATGTGTGTAGTTCTTTCGGGGTCCTGGCCCAGCTCCAGTCATAAAGCTTCCTCCTCTCGCACACACTCATAAATCTTATCAGCGGCTGCAGTTGCTCACAAATTTGACATCGGGGCTTCTCCCGTTCTCCCCTCACCATTTCCATTTCCCTTTCCACTTCCACATCCACTCAGTCGGCTGCCTAATTCCCGGCTCGTGCGTTGTTTGCCTCCAAATTAATAGCCCAAAGTCGCTCGCTCAGTCGCTCAGTCGGTCCTTTCACATACAAGTAAGTCCAAGTCCCCCGCCTCGGACCCTGGGATTGCGTGCCTTACTTTTACTTAACGCAGCTCACGTCCCAACTTATTCTCCCCCGTCCCCACCCCGTCCAGCTTTTCCTGTTTGCTGTCAACGCTAAAACTTTAACAGCCAACTTCCATTTCCATTTCTTTTCTTTTCTTCATTTTTTTTTTGTTTGTGGGTTTTCTGTTCCGGCGAACAGGCAAATTGAAGGGTGACTTATTGCAACTCCGAATGAGTTGTCATTTAGGTTTTCTCATTTCATCTATGGGCCCCGGTGTCCTTTATCCCCGATTCCGATTCCAACTGGAGTTCGGAATCGATATTTCTGAACTGACGCTGACGCTGAAGCTGAAGCTGACCCGTCGCCTCGTCGTTCCTCGTCCTGTCATCGCCGTTATCCACTCACGTCCAAGCCAAAACGGCAAAAAGCAATCGAAAGACAAAAGCAGTTGGCGGTTGGGTGTTTAGAGTTGGAAGTGTAAGGAGTTGGCAGGGATAATACAGAGAGGAAGGAGTCAGGAAACTGAAATGGAGCAGCTGCAGGAGGTGAGGACGGGACGCGGGCTAGGACTAGGAAGGGAATCGAGCAGATCCGTTCGGAAAGAGCTTAAAACAAAGGGAAGGAAGTGGTTACGATGGCAGAGAAATGGGTAACAGCGTCAGAAACGGGAAGGAAGCAGTTACGATGGCTGAAAAATGACCGATGAAATGGCAAGAGGAAACTGTTGAGTTTCCAAATGAAGTTGCCAGAGAAGAGGGGGCACACCAAAAAGTTCAAAGAGATCCATTATGGCCCCAATACCAGGCTCACAGCTTTTGGGAATAAAGCGATTGAGTTTGATTAAGTTGGTAAACATAATCTAGTTTCTGGTATCAAACTGAAGATGAGGAAGTTTAATGCTGAAAATCTGATGGAGAAGTCGGTTTACCTTCCAAAATGATGTAAAGATCTTGCGAAGGGAAGCGTAATTTAATTTAAAATAAGTTCATGTTCTTGCGATTTTATTCTAAATTTTGTAAGATATAAATATTTGAGATCTTCCATTGATGATACTTATATTAGGGATGGCAGAAAATATCGATACTGTATCGACATTTGAAGCGAAGGCCGATTTATAAATCGATATGAGCGTTATATTGATATTATTCTTTATATATCGAATTGTGGCAAGGCTAGTTTAAATATAAAAGAAGATTATCAACCATTTTTTTCAAGGATGTTTTCAATATAACATAATCGGTAAAAAAAAAAAATATTAAATAAACTTTTCTGATATTTTCGATACCTAGGATTATATCGATATTTTAACGTTATATGCAATATTATTCAATATTTCGATATATCAAAAATTACGTTATTTTCGATATGATGCGCGATATTTTTGTCGATATGTGAGATCGGAAATCTCCTCTCGATATACGTCCCTAATCTAAATCCCTTGCGCCTTCATTACATGTTTCCACATAAATAGCTCACGTTAATCCCCTTTTGTGTGTTTTTCTTTCCCTCGAAAAAAAGAACACTACATATTTTCCCAAATAAAATAATTAGAAAATAATTAGTAAAACCTAATGCCCCGTAATCCCCAGAAACATGTTCGAGCTGAATACATAGTTCTAATTTTAACTTAAAGGCATTTAGCGATGAGCTAATTTTGGTGCTGGTTCTTCATGGACAGAGACTCCCGTTCGTTTACCTCCTCCTTCCTATTGTTCTAAATTAAAAAAGCATTTCGAATTTGTATTTAGTTTGCGCCTTTCAATATTCGCACTTTAGACTCTGTTTAGTGGCTGGGATTATCCGCGTGATTAGCTAAAAATACCCAAAGTTTTGGGGCCCTGCAGAGGCACAGAGGCACCCCTGCTAAACAAGGCCAGCAGTAGCAGCAGCAGAGAGCGTTTAGGAAAGAAATATATAGAAATGTGTAGCCAAAAAGGCTTTCGCATTTCCGGCGCCAGCTAAAAATATTTTGACGTCTTTCGACGCTGTCAGGGGAATGTGTCGTTTTTTTTTCTATAATTTTTTTCTTTTTGCAAATGCGTCTGACGCTGGGGCAATGATTCGCTTTATGCAACCAAAAACGTGGCAGTGGCAGCAGTCATAAAAATACCACCACAGCAAATAAAGAAGCAGTCCGTCATTGGTCTGCGGCGGGCGCTATAGTATCTTTGCACTGCCTTGGCTCTGGGCCTCTCTGGGCTCTCGACTTTTGGTCCGATAGTCCATTGAGGCCTCTGTGCGTCATTGTTGGCCTACATTGGGCGTAAATCTCGTATGAAAACAAACAAGGAAGAAAATATACTTTTGAGGGAGAGTATATGAAACAGGGAATGCCCTCGAGTGATCATTGATCATTGAGACCTTTATTACTGAACCCCAATTCAGAGTAATATTTTAAGAATTATTATTATTATTTTTAGTTACGAATACAAGCTTATCTAGTCAAAAAATATTTTTTTTAAATTACCCAAAGTTAGTAAGAGACAACCTTTTCTTTATTTAAATAAAT
Organism: Drosophila rufa; assembly: GCA_018153105.1. Lineage (NCBI taxonomy): Eukaryota > Metazoa > Arthropoda > Insecta > Diptera > Drosophilidae > Drosophila > Drosophila rufa. The sequence goes on from JAECXS010000085.1 coordinate 6,489,798, forward strand.
AAAGTTTGTTTTGTGATTTTCATCTGGAGTAAACTTCAAGAACTTCAAAGTAATAATATATACAAATTCCTACTATTATTAGATCCCATCCAAACCCCATTAAGATGTGCTAAATACCTTTCCCTGGCAGTGTATGCCCGTGGTATGAGCATCACAACTAATTGACTTGATGGTGAGAGGGAAAACCATGATGACATGTTTTTCGGATAAGACAAGCAGCCGGACCAGAAGGCAGGGAAGTGGGGTAAGGTTGTCTGGCTTAGGAAGGGGGCGAGACAGTGGCAGGGACAGGGGGAAAACTCAAATGAGTGATTGCTGTTGGCAGGCGCGTGAGCGAAATATTCATAAGCATTCACAAGGCATCCACATAATTCATTCATTCCAACACTATAACGATGGAAAGGAGGGTGAAAGTGTATATACACGTATAGTAGAGGGGGAAAAACAGGGAGGTGTTGAAGCATAAAATGTTGAAAATCCGGCCAAAATTATTATTATTATTTGCCAGTTTTTTATGTGAAAACTTTGAGCCAACTTAAATCATTTTCGGCGACCCATTTCGAATCAGCCTTTTTAGGCAATCGTCTCTGAGAATTGTCAACCGCGCTGTCATTGGCGTCACTTGGCGCTTTGGGGATTTTTTTAGTTTATAGTTTGTTTTTCTCACAGTCACATGGTTTTTAGCAGGTACAAATTGTTTGACTTTCCGTGACGTTTGTCGCGGATTCTGCCCGCCAATTGATGAATTGTTTGGATTGTTTTCCTCGTGGGCGGACGGAGAGTGAAACCAGCAGAATCACTGAAATTGTATTCGCATTTAACAAACAGCAAATATATAGCGTTGAGTCACCTCCGCCGAGGAAGTGAATATATATTGTTGCAGTTGAAGGTGACACATTTGTGAAATGGCAAAATGGGGAGCGGTGGCAATGAACTGCTTAGAGAATGGTCAGTAAATGTAACTCGAGAAGGATATGTGTGAGTTGGCGTTAAACGGGAAGCTAAAGAGGGTGAAATTGTGGAAGGAAATTAAACGGGGCAAGGCGAGGGAGTGAGTGACATGATGAAATATCGAGCAAGGGAAGGTAATGTTAATGAAGGCTGACAAAAATTATATACAAATATTATATTTACTACTACTGTAGGCTTGTCAAAAAACTGAAACTAATTAAGTCTTCCAGGATACATATAAAGCCAATTGCCATGCATACATCCCTGATAGATACCATCTCCAGCTCTGTCTATGAATGGGAAATTACAGACTTCCTCCTCTCCGAGCAGTGATCCATCGTGCTCCAAGATGAAGCCAAAAGATCAACAAAGAAATTTCCCATCATCTCCATCATCTCAGCTCTCACTCGCTGCTGCCTCGAATCTCTGCTCAATTGTTGTTTATTGTGTATTTTCGACTCGACTCGAGTGACTTATTAATTGGGAATGCGGAAGCTTCGTGGCGGCGTGGCAGCATTGCAACTTGCTGCTTGCTGCTTGCTGCTTGCCACACTGTTGCAACGCCACTCTAAGTGCAACATTCCAGCGGAGCAGCAAATCAAGAAATCCACCCATCCAGCGAGCGAATCAATTATATATTTTTGTGGCCTAACATTCGCTAATTAGAAGCATTTCCCGCTGACTACGAAACTAGAGCGCGTTAAAAATTAACACGAGTCAGGTCACTCACTCGACAAGAATAAAATACCCCAACAACAAAGGGACAGGTGCTATCCCCGATCCTCTATCCTCGATCCTCGATTTTTGATCCTGGTGCTCGACTTCGTAATTGGCAAAGCGCTGGCCCTTTTAGGCAGCTGCCACAGCCCCAGGGGCAAAACAATAAGTGAATAAAACCAGAAGTTAAAGAACATCAAATACCCTGGGAAATTGGATAAAAAACCATTTCTTATTATTAATTTTTTTAAGTTCCTTATTATGAAATAACATTGAGTTTACTTGGTAAATCTAACCAGTTTCAAAGTCTTTAAAAGTCTTAATTACAGAAATTATATGAAAAACATTTAAATTTCAATATTTTTAAAGAAGAAATTTTAGAAATAAATATTTAAGCTATTTTAATCATAAATATAACTTATTTGCAAGTCTACAATTCCAGGAAAATTTATAAAACCTTTTATGTTTTTGAGTTTTTGGTGTTGTGGAGCGATACTGAACCTGGAATCTGATAATCCCAAACTCGAGTTCGAGTCGAAATAATTGTGTTATGAAATTTATTGAGTATACTAATAATAAAAAATACACAACTACCATAAAAAATATATACTTCTAAAAAAGATCATAAAACCTACACAAGGTTTATTAGGTAATAAAAATAATTGAGACACAGTATCCCAATATCCCCACGAAATGCAGGGAACAACCGCCGATGGCAGCTGCTCTGCAGTGAGCCCTCTGCCACCACCTGCCACGTGTTGCATTCAACATTCAGACAATCAGAGGAACAGATGGCAGCTGCTGCCGCTTGCTGGCCCCCTCCTTCGAAGCGGGCAAATTACATGGATTCGGAGCGAGTCCTGCGTTGCAGTTGAAGAACCTCATTTCGATTTGTTGTCCTCGATTTCGCAACACGAAAATTTCGCGCACCTGCCGTCGGTTTTTATTTTCTTCTTCACCGCGGCGGTGGTGGTCGCCTCGGCATCTGTCCCTACATCTTGTTCCTTCTTCCTACTTACCTGGATACCTTTAAGGATAAATGCATTTCGCCTTGGACTGCCTGCCTGCCTGCTTGCCATTAAATGTTTGTTTGTGAGGATAAGAGGGACCGAGGGATTTGGCAAAGGGCATTGTTTTGCACGATAATGAGCTGCTGGGACGAGATCTCCTCGTAAAAGAAGGAAAAATAAGGAGCCGCAGGAGAAGGAGGACCCTCAGCAGAGCCACAGGCAGGTGAGGATCGGCTGGCATTGGTAAGCCAACGAGATCGAGTGTTGACACAGCGGGCGATTTGCGATGTCAAAGGAAAATTATATATGCAGGGAGGACCGAAAATCTAGGGAAACTCTTTTCACGCAGCCAGAGAAATTCGTGGAAAACTAAGAAGAAAATATAAAACTAAAAAGAAAAGTAAGAGAAAATACATCCAGACAAATCCTGGAAAGTCAACGAGAACGAATTGTTTATTGACAAAAATATAACTAAAATTATATTAAGATTTCTAAAACATATAATCCCATAATTTATAGATTTATAAGTGTATTTGAGTGAAAACATTCCATTAAAAATATCTTATAAATAAATGTCTTGCAAATAGAATCACAAACTATTTATACTTTATTTTCTCAGAGTAGGCTTTGGTCGATTAATATGCCAAATTCAAGGAATTTTGCACAAAAAAATAAAATAGATATTATTGAAATACCATCACAACTATTTATATCTTGCTCTTGAGTATTTGATCCATAGATAAATATGTTTAATTCTTGAAAATTTCACCCAACTGTTCTCTGTATATATTATTATTCTTAAATTATAATTTATAATAATTTTTTAAAGTTCAAATACTATATAAAACACCCTTAGATTATTCACACAGCGAAGAAGAACTCAAATAAAGTTCAACGAACCTATGCGCGTCAAATCGATTCAAGTCACAAAAACCAATCCCATAAATACTTGGGAAAGGTCCTCTCACGCCTTTGCCGCGCCCAAAAATCGCAATTCGCCAAAAACTGAAGCCAAATTTATTATGGCCAATATATTTTGTAATTAAATCGAGACAAAAACAACAGCAACAACAGCGGAGAAAGGGAATTCCGAACTTGCTCGACGGCAATTTAATTGTTCCTTCTCTTTTTTTTCGGTTAACATATTTGTTTACAAAACATTTCAAAGTGTTGTTGCTTTCTTGCAAATTTCGCGCCTCGACTCAACATTTATTTTCAGATTTTGAGCAGAGGGAGGGAGAGAAAATGCTGTTTTGTGATGAGGTGTCCGTTCACTCTTTTTACTTGTTTTTGTTGTATTTATTTTTATCATGACTCATTGAGGTCGTGTGCGAAATTTTTGGAATTGCTTTCATTTATTTATACATTTGTTTTTTTCATGTATTTGAGCTGAATGCAAATTTGCTTATTTATTGCACGAACAACGGCGACACAACAACCGAAAAATTCCCAGAAGTCCGCCACAAAAATCACTTGGCAAAAGTTCCCCCCGACTGAAAGTGCGAAAAAACCAAAACAAAACAAAGCAAAGTAACAGCGACATTTAATGAAAACCAAAACAAATAAAAATCATTGAAAATTGTTTTTTACAAGCGACACTTTGTTGTGTGTTTTTTTTTTATTTTGTAGCGATCCTCCAACTTTTCACACCCCAAAGAAATAAAAGCAAAACAGAGCAAAATATGTAAACAGTTCACTGGGATCGACTAGGAAGGTGCCCTAGATTGATTTATTGTTAAATAAAGTTATGTAAAGAAGGAACTGCTAAAAGGCTCATAAATCCTACAGTTTTCCATCAACTGCCTCCCAAGCTAGATTATGGGCCATTGTGCACTCATCCCTATTAATAATACCTATCACCAGTATCCGTTGCAAGTTAATGTCTCGTTTAAGTAACTCTAACTTGATACCCTATTCCCCATTTTTGGTGTCACTGCCAACCCCCGAATTAGAGGGTTAAATCGGTCTTCAACCCGAACATGATTTGGCAGTTTGTGCACTTTTGTTTATTTGTTTTTTATTCTCTGCCCTGTCGCGTTAATTACGTGTGTAAGAAACTATTGGGCAAACAACTTGATTAGAGGCCGAGTGCGAATTGTGATGAAAACTTTCGAGGCACTACGCCGGAGCTCGGCACGCGCTTTGTCCGAACTCCGGACTACGATGATTTCCATGAATTCGGGGGGCCTCGGGCTCCGATCGGCTTCAGCGGCGACAAAGTGTTAATCACAAGTCGTAAACAACAAACAGCAATATCCGTTTGTTTATAGTTTCGTTAACTGATTTTTCGCGGCTGCGATTTTTGCTTTCGTTGGCTGACCGACCGGGAATACCCAATAACAACTGCTGCTAGCGTCATTCCCACGGTGGGGGTTGTGCTCAAAATAGGGTTGAATATCACTTTGCCGGTGATAATCAGTGACCGAGATATCTACGCGGCGATATATCTATTTTTAGGCCCCGCAAATAGAGTTGACCTTTGTGTAAAAATATTTTTAGTCGCAGATAAAAGTTGTGAAATCGAATCGATCATGGGATCGCACGCGTACATTCGGCGCCAGCAGCAAAGTCGGTGGAATTTCTACTTTGTTCAGCGAAAGTGCTTTATTTTTGGCCTTTCCCGGGCAATCGCTAATCATCGAATTGAGTCACATCGTACGGAGTACTGAGTCGTGGTCTCGCTCATATGACCAACCGAAAACCCATGGCCCTCACATGATCGTGGATCGGTTTGGAGATGGCCAGATTGGAGATGGTTGCGAATTGAGTGCCAGACGAACCAATTTTTGTATGTGAAAAGCATTGCCAGGGTATTGACATTAGATACAGTTCGTGAGATAGTTTAATGGAGCCATTAAGAGCAGGTAATCAATCACCAGATTTGAGATTTTAATGGGTTAAATAAGGAAGTATAGCGAAGACTTGTAGCTAAATAAAATCGAACTAAAAGTTCCAGTAAATGCTTAATTGAACTGAAAATATATAGCTAGTACTGTGAACTAATTAATTACTGCTTTAGTTAACAGAAACTGCAATTGATTACACAATTCAGGAAATTCCTTACGCTTTCCCATACAACCTTTGTTGACTTTGGATCCATATAAACTATCGCTCGATAAAAACGATCACTCGCACGCCCTGTGATCAACACCCTCCCGGGATTCTCTCGCTCTGTTCGAACGCACTTCGCGATTCTTGAACTCTGAGCTCATAAAATTCTTGCTAAAATGACGCAAAAGCCGATATAGACTCGCGTTTGCTTTGCTTTGCCTTTTTTCCAACGAAATTTCATACGCCCCGTTGACGACATTTCTGTTTATGGGCCTGAAAAGGCCCAGGCCCCGAGTCAATGGCCTAATGCTGGCAATATTACGCATACGCCCCATGTGACACCTTTAAGCGAGGCTCAGATTCAAATTGAGAAATTTTGCCAATTTCTGGCACGTTCCCAGCTATCTCAAGAATAACATATATATCTAGAGAGTATCGAGAATATCGGGAATGCGGCAGCACTCGAGCTCAGTGCCGGGATATTGGCCCCAAAAACCAGCGAGAAATGTGTTTGCCGCACATATATAGCAGACATATAGAAACTGCGCAGTCTGGCAGATATTTCATCATTAGCTTGTTGGCGCTTTTCATTACAGAAGAAGCCAAAAAAGAAGAGGAGACCAAAACAGAATTTAAATATATTTCGCAATATCAGCGCTAAAGTAAAGTGTGTGGCGGTGCTGGTGCTGGTGGAACCCGCCAAAGTTCAATAAAACTTGAAAAAGTTTGAGCTCTTTTTTTCTGTGGCTTCTGCTTCTGATTCTGATTCAACAACATTCTTCTTCCTAGTTTTTTCAGCTTAAGTCGCAATAGCCCAGTTAAAAGTGGAACATGCGAGAATATCGGAAAGGTGAGTTGGGTCGGGGCGTTGGGGGCTAAATGGGGGCAGAAGAGACAGCACCGGGCATTGCCAAAATAGATAATACCCAGCCGGAATAACAACAAAAAAAAATGAGCAAAAAAAAAAGAATACGAAATAAAGCGTACTTTGGCCTATGTTGGAGATATACCCTGACTGTAAAAGTTGCTTAACTTTTAATTAGAGGCTTATCAAAGTAACTCTTGATATTTTTAAGGATACAGGTACAGGTTTTAAGGATACAAGGTTTGTTAATTTCAAATATAAGAAATTATTCTTCGATATATGTTATCGATAAAAACCGATATACATATACCCAATTGATCGATAACACCATGTTATATACACAATAAAGATGAAAGTACTCAAATTTATACTCAATTACGCGTTCCTTATACGATTTCAATTATTTTATATTTTTATTCCATATAAGTGCTCGATAAAGGGCCGATAAATTGTCGATATATACATATACATATAAACCATTTATCGATAACACCATTCTATATGTATTTTATACACAATAAAGATGAAAATACTCAAATTTATACTCAAGTACATGTTCATTTTACGTTTTCAAATATTCTACATTTCTATTGCACATAAGTGATCGATAAAGGATCGATAGATTTTGTATACATACGAAACTATCGATAACTCAATTTATTTTTATTTTTTATACATTTCCGCTAAAGCTTACTTTATAGAATACTGAATACCAGTCTTAGCTAATCTTACCATTCCATAAACCTCACTAACTTCGGAAAAACCCCCAAGAATTCTCCCGTAGAGCATCGATAATGCTTCTTTTAACCCCAAAAATAACCATTTTTAATTCTTCCAGCTTATGAACGATGTCAGGGACGTTCTTCTAGAAGGGTTGTGGTGGAAGGCCATCGACTTTTGGGCGCTGTAGTTTTGCGATTGCCTATCGATGCTATCGATGGAACAGGTTCTTTAAGCTTCTAAGGGGTGTTAGAAGAGGGGTGCCTAGTGCCTTGTGCTCGAAAGAGATGGCGGAACGCTCCTCGGCAGCAGCTCGTGTGCTCGAAATGTTAATGACATTGCCAAAAGATTGTGCGAGGGAAATAGTGTAACAAAAAGAGAGATAGAGCGAAAGAGAGAGGAAGCCAGTGGATTTTGTTTGTAATTCGTTGTTGTTGATTTCTTTTTTTGTGTTGAAGTTATAGCCGATGTTTTTGTTGTTGCCTGTAGGTGTCATTAACCCTCCACTTGGCGCGCTGAGAACCTTACTCACAGTTTGTTTTCGTTGTGTGTTTTTGTTCTAGAAGCGGAGAATTTTCGCTTTTTATTTCGCACGTTTCTCCTCCACGTTTCTGGATTTTTTTGGCTTTTGTTTTGGCTTTGGCATTCCGACTCCCCATTTTCGGGTGTTTTTTTTTCGGCGAAAAGTGCGTTCAACCAAGCGATCGAGGCTGGGGGAATAATATGCCAGGGAGAGTGCCACTTCCCTCCAAAAATGGGGGGCCTGTTCTAGGGTCACTCAACCACCGGCACCAGCACCACCACCTCCACCGTCGCCCATCCAATTAACCCCGCTGCCCAGCCATTTCGCCAAGTCATTAAACTTGGCCATAACAAAAATACACAACAAATTTTGACGGCGCCATTCGCAAATGGGATTTGCGCGGGACCACAAAAAACGCGAGAAAAAAAACGAAACTAAATAAAAGAAATGTTGAGAATATACAAAAAAAAACCTTAATGCATTAACCCATTTATCATTGATTGAGAATTGATTTATTTTGACACTGCATTTGCATTGATTACTGACTATTTTTTATTATTCAATAACACTTAAGACTTCACACTTCGTCTCCCCAATAAATCGTTTCCGAAACAGCAACCTTGTTCGGTTATCACGGCGTATACGTAATTTATTTATGCGTTGTGCGGTTTATCTACAATCGATTGCATAATCAAAATACGATCCGCCGCTCCAAGAACGAAAGTTGTGAAGAGTCACAAGACCCATAAAAAATCAAAAGTCACAAGATTCGCTAATTGCATATGAGACTCCCGTAATCCCAGAGCCAAGTGATCTTACATATTTGCCAAGAGCTCACTAGAACACACCCAGAACTATTTGCATATTTATTTTTAGAGACCGAGATCGAGACAGAGACCCACCCCCTCCCATGCGTGTGAGATCAATGTTTTTGCTGTGATTTAAATAGTTCCTGGTGGATTTATTCACATGCTTAACTAATTGGATACCCTTAAGGCAGTTGGGTATGAAACTACTATTTATCAAACATAGATATCGATGATTTAGTCAGAGTATTTTATTTTCCTCACATCCCATCCCTATTAGAGAATTCGATAAGTTCGATAGTTGCATTATCTCTATCAGTTATTTATCTTCGATTATTCTACAAAGCCTGTAACCAAATAAATAGTTTAGCGATTAGTTTGATCACTTGCCATCCCTAACTATAAATATTTGATTTAATGAACAATGATTTCAATATTTCATCAGAGTATGAAATCTTCGTGGGTCCATTAACCTTTTCTTTGCCGCCTTTTATTGTTTGTTTACACAATTATCTTTCTCTCTCTCGGTTTCCTTCAGCTTCCCGCCCTCCTTGTTCTTCTAGTTGTTCTGGTTTCTTTATTAAATATTAACTGACACTGTGCCCCACACACACATTGCTCTCTGTGAATATTTTTTCATGTTTTCCTGGTTTACATATTTGCCACCCCTTTTACGTGCTTGCCCCCGCCTCTCTAGCTGCTGGCGTGCCAAGCAACGATTTTTATTTATATTTTGCTTTTTTCCTGGCCATTCCCCGCTGAGGTTGTTGTTGTTGTTACTTTACCAAAATGAGGTTAACAAACGTTCCCAAGGCCATTTTACTACGCTCTCACACACGCGCCCAGTCACACACACCAACTATCGGGAGCATGTGTGTGTGTTGATTCGCACTTGACATTTACTTTGTAGTAAACGTAAAAACTACAAAAACAATAGGTGGCCGCTCAGGCACCCAGAAATAGGTCTCAATTCCCCCTATCTATGTGCGTTACAGTTGAAAAAATTCAATTTAAATGGAGGGATCGGTGTAATACTTTTTAATTACTAAATTTAGGATGGTGATAATACAAATTTATAAAGCAGGAAGCGAGCGATGTTTGTTCCCTACAATTTGTAAGTTAAGTACTTCTAAATTTATTGTTTTTTCCCCTGAAATATTCTTGAAGGACTTTTAAAGAAATATTAAAAAAAGTATATTTTAAAGATCGTAAACGAACTTTAAAAACTTAAACTCTTATTATAAAATTCTCATCCTAAAAGAACCTCTATAAAATTCCATACGTCATGATTTATGCTAATTAAAAACTATAAAGATTTAGCATTTTAAAATAAAAGGAAGTAATTTATGTAAAAAACAAAACAATAAAGATAAAGCTATAAAAACCTTTATATATTTTATAGCTTTTTGTTGTTATTTTATATTTTCTACTGTGTAACTTCTTCCGCTTTCCGCTTTCCCCTTCCCCCTCCACCAACTTCTATTTGCCATTTGCCATTATCGTAATTCTGTTGCTTTTGTTATTGCAACGTTTTTTATTGTAAGTTTTTGTTTTTTGCTCGTAAATGAAAAGAGAGGCGCGTGTGTAATCAGGTGAGGGCGGCTTGGCGGTTGGGCCATTAGGGGGGGAACGCTTAAAAAACGTACTGCCACCGCCCCAGAAGGGAGAAGGGGTGGCGACTACGATGGGGTCTAGGCCAAATGTCGGCGCGTGTAGACTTTTCAAGTACCCAAGGCGTCTCGAGTGCATAAGCACACTATACCCAACAGACGGAGACGGAGGCACGGGCGGAGACGGAGACGGACACTGAGCCGGAGCTATTTACGACACTGCACATTTTCACCGTCATTTTTGCAATCTTTTGCGCCAATACAATACACTCACCTGCAAGAAAAGAAACGTTAAAGTCACCTGCTCTATACATATGAATGTGATCCAAACTGTAAGTTTACGATCCGGGTGGGGTGCATGAATGTGACTCACTGTATAATAGGTCGTAAAGTTGGTTAGATTAGGTTCTAAGTAAAGCCAAACAAACTTTTGATGGAAACTCAGTTATTTGAACGGACCTAGGGGGGATCAAAATACTACCTGAAGAAAATGTAAGCCCCTAAAAATCGATGATATTGGGTTAATTAAGAAAAGTTGTATTATAACTCGGATATGGGATCCTCTCAATACAATCTAGATCTAAAAGGATCTAGAAAAAAGGAAGTGATCGGAAGATCACTATCAAAAATGTCCGTTTGTCCGTCCGTCGGACTGTCCGTATAAGCTCCTAAGTCTTAGAGACTATAAGAGCTTTCATTTTTAATATTTTTTATACCCGGTACCCATAGGGTACAAGGGTATTATGGCTTAGTGCCAACCTCTGTCCGTCCGTGTGAAACAACAGATCTCAGAGACTATAAGAGCTAGAGTTACCAAATTTGGTGACAACATTGGAATCTGTTGCACGCAGATCAAGTTTATTTTAAAATTTGGCCACGCCAACTTCCGCCCTCAAAAATCATAAAAAACTTAAAATTAGCTATACTCGTTATTACCGAGTTAAAGTTAATAGATACAATAGATAAAAAAAATAAAATGGACGTTTCATGAAAATTTCAGTAAAATCGGATGATAAACATGGGAGATATTAGCAATAAGGTTAGAATTTTAACACACCGCCCTAAGGCACTTATGTTGCAAGCTATAGCCGACAGGTGGCGCATTCGAGCCTTGGCCGTGTGATATAATGGCGCCAGCTGCACAAGAAATGACAAAAGAATATAGCAAGAAATGACAAAAAATAGCATAATTAATTTTTTGACGCCGATCGAGCGGGTTTTTATGTTTTCCTATAAAATGTAGCATTCATATTTAAGTATGACATTCAATTGTTAAGGTCGGGAGCTAATTCGAGAGGCGGTTTATTTTAAGAAGTATCGAAGTAGACTATTATAATGTATGTACCATTTTAAATTGTCTTTTAGTGTGAAGCGCAAACGTTTAGGTACCGGGTATTTCACAGTCGAGCTGTAGCTTTCTTACTTGTTTAGATTGATTTACTGGGATCCGTTATTAATAAAATAAAATTCCTAAAAGTTCTCTAAGGATCAAGGGCTATGAATCACTTAACCCCAAAAGTAGAAAGAATCTCTTAGCATTACATTTCTTCCTCTTATTCCGCTGCATATCTAACGGGTTTACTTTCCCACCCCTCTTCTTCTTCTTAATACCACCGTTATTCTTCCTTTTTTGTACATGTTTGTGCATGTTTTATTTGCGGCTCGTAAACATTTTGCGGTGTGTCGTTATTTTTGCACTGCACCTGCTGCAAGTGCAACAGAGATGGACCGATGATAGTGGGAGGGAGAGGGAGATAGCGAAGCTGCTATAATCTCGGGCAAGCGTGTGTGTTTTTCGTTTTTTTTTTTTTTTGCTATCGTATTTTTTGCGACAAAGTTAGCACCGAGTTTTGCGATGACGTCGATGGCTCGGCTAGCGGTAAATGCAACAAAGTAACGGTTGTTTACTGTGGCTCGTTTTTTCCCATTTTGTTTGCTATTTTCCTCCGTTATCTAATCTTAGCTGGGAATGGAGAGAGGAGAGAAGAGAACCGTGTCCGTCTGACCGTCCATTTTGACAAGTGTCCATTAAGTGTCAAACAAAATGTCAAAAAAAAATATAGGAAAAATGAGGAATACAAAAAGCAAAACACCAGAAAACGGGAAAAAAAATTGCAGTGAAAAAAGGAAAAAAATAAATACGAGATAAAGAAAAGCGCGCCAGGAAATTCGCACAGGCAAACACTTTGAACAAATCACTTATGACAAGGGGACAAGGGGGTGGAAGGGCAGCACTCTTCCATCCCCCCTCCCCCCTCCACAGCGCAGAACCTCTTCTTGACAGATTGCACTTGCCCCGAAATTGAATCATCAACGGGAATGGCCCAAAAAAAGGCCAAAACGGAATAAAGACAGATGGAAGAAGGGACAGGAGATGCAACGCATCTGCCATGACCTCCCCCAACAACCCACCGCTTTTCAAAGGGTAGTGGGGGGGGGGGGGCACCACCCCTGATCCACTTTACACTTGGCACATCCTTTTGCTTGTCGCTTGTCATGTGACAGCAATTAACACAGAAGCCCCAAAATGGAGGAAGAAATGCCAGAAACGTCGGGGAAGAAGCAGTGAATGAGTGCACTCAGAAAAAATAAAGTCCGAATATTGGGGGAAAATGTGTTGCTACAAAAAATAGGTCTTAAATTAATGCAAAATATTTTATTTAATATTTGAATTTGATTAAAAGAAAGGACTATGTGCTAGCTACTACGTAAAGTGTTTGTACTTTTCACCAAAATCAAGTGTGTGCTTATAATTCCCAAGTGTGATTTACTACAAGGCAATGAGCTATCCGCTTTATCACATTCTTTACTCAGATACCCCAATTCCATCTAAGGAATCGTTAACAATCTGTTGAAAGTATGCAACAAAGCAGAATCCATATTATTTCCACTATTTTCATATATGAGCTTAGAATTCCCAAGTGTATTTTTTACCTTGAGGAAATGGGCAACCCTGCTTTATCATATTCTTTTCCCTTTTAATTTCTTAAGCCATCAAAATTCAGAACTAATTGAATTTCATTTTAAAACCTTTTCCAAATCTTTAAATATTTATTCGACATATGTATGTATATGTATTAAAGTTTTTCTCCAAGTGTCTCTGAAAAGAGAAGAAGGCGGGCAGTGACGGGTTACTTGTGGCTTCGTGCAACAGTTGCAATTGTTCGAGGGCGAGATTTTTGCGGAAATTGAATTTGCGGACCATCTTTAACCATCCTCCGCCAACCTCTCCGGCCCTGTCCTTGTGCCCCCACCCCCCCTTGAACATTGCAACTTTGTTGCATTTTCTAAGTAATTTGTCATCGTTTGCGCTTCGACTCAGCCAAATGACAGACGTGACAAGAGTGGCAAGCAGCGGCGAAGAAGAGCTGACACTTTGGATGGGAAAGTGGGGAAAACAGGGAGCTCTTCTGGGTAGCTATAGCAGATATGCACTTTTAGGCATATAACCTCATCATATTTTTGGTATTTTGTTTATTGTTTTTATGTGGAAAACATCGCACAGAAGAAGGTACTACTTAATACGCCGGCGTATCCACACTCTCTGACATTCCCAACTGTCACTTTGTGTCAGTTCTCGGTTTTGGGGGAAACGGATTTAGAAACCCGGAAGTTTCAATAGATGACAAAGCCAGTGCCGCTCGACGAATTTCTGGTACAAGTTCCATTCCTTTAAAGATCATTTCGGGGTAAATTCATTGTGACTTTTTCTTTAGAAATAACACGAAAATATAGGGAAATAGCAGGCTAATAATGGGACATGTTTAAAATATGCATAATAGTGATGAGGTAATTATTAGAAACTATCTATAAGTGAGATCTTGAAGGGGCTCAATTAGGTCAGATAATTATTAGGAGACTAGGCTTGATTCTGGTTATTTGCTATCTCTATTGCATAATTCATTATATTCTAGAAAGCATATGGTTAATTAATAATTACTACTTATTCTTGCCTATAATCTTTGATTTCTATTTACAGCAAATTCCAGGTAACTCTCGAATTAATTATCAACCGATACTGACTGAAATTGAATTAAGCCGTCGAACAACAACTCTTTAATTCTGATTCAAGTGCAGCTCAAGGTAATACGTATTGTATAATTAAATTATTTTTTTTAATCGCGGCAATGGGCGACGAGTGCAATTTAAGCGCCAGCTGTTGTGGATCCCCCCTTCTAACCCACCCCGCCCGGTAATTCCAGTTATTTATCAGCCATGCAAAGTTCGCTTTTTTACTGTGTGATTTTCTGTGAATTTTTCAACGAGTTTTGTGTTTTGCATACATCTGGGAAATTTCATTAGCATTTAGTGCATTTAGTTAGTATTTATTATTTCTTTAACTTTAAGAATAAATGTTGGGATCTGGAAAGCGGAATATATTAGCCATAGAGTTCAATGTTATTTTAACATAGTGAAAACAGAAAATGTTATTTAGCAGGCAGAATGAGACTTACGGTCACCATCACGGAACCGTCTTGTCCGTCTAACTGTTTGTCCGTTAGTCTGTATAAATACATAGATTTCAGATACTATAAGAGCTAGAGCTACCAATTTTGATGACAACGTTCCTATACCTATCAAGTTTGTTCTAAAATTATATTTATAATAAATAGCCCATCTTAAACCTTTGTCTATTATATAAGTTAAGTATTTAAAGAGCCCATTTATTACTTTATTTTTTGCATAATTATTTAATTAAAGCATTTGATGTTTAGCTAAGATTTATTGGGTTCTCTCAGCGGTTTGTTTTGAGTTTGCTACATTTGCTTAATGAACTAGAAATTTTCAACAAAAGAGCGCAGAAATAAATAAATTATATAAAAAAAAAGTCGTAAAAAAATTTGGCATTGGAAATTTTCGAGCAGTTTGTGTGTTTTGTGTATTTCGTGCGACGTGCTTTGGCAACTTTTTGTTGTTGTTTTTAATTCTGGTGTTGTTGCTGCTGTTTCTGCCTGCTATTGTTGTTAACGGCCTTCGCTAATGAACAGTTATGCAATGTGCAAAAAATAAAGCAAAAACAAAGACGCCAAAACACAAACAAAAACAAAAAAACGCAAAAGCCAGCGAAATGAACTGAACTGCAAGCCAACTTTTTGAAACTGAAGCTGAAAGATAAATAAACATTGGGAGGCAGACTTGGGATGGAAGATTCGACGCATTGAATACCCTTTTTCTAGTTACATTTTCTGTAGATTTATTATTTAATAAAGTAAATTTACTCTGGTGTTCTGAACAAACAAATTTGCAACTACTATCTCTTTAAAATGTATGAGGATTTTATTTTAAAAAGCAATAATCTGTTGTCATAGTTTCTGTCTTGATTACTGTTTATTTCTTTGATTTTATTCGCTCCTTTTATTTCAATGTTTGTTTCTTCTAATTTATAAATTGTAGTGTGACCGTAGTCTTTTCTCTCCTTAATCCTAATTTTCTTATTGTCTTAATTTAATCTATTTGATAGAGCGGAATTTGAACACAAATGCGGAAATTCATATTATACTAATGCTACTTTAACAAAATGCTAAAAGTGCTACACTATGCCATACTTAGTACTCAGATAATGCTTACAAATCCAATAAAAAATATTTTTTTTTAATTTTCTGTTAAGATTCCTGCTTGAATTAGTTAAATTGCAACAGGGTCGGGCACCGAATGTCAAACTCTGAGCACCCTAACACACAGAATAAGCGATAAAAGCCTACTTTAGTGTGTACTTCAGGGTTGCTTGTCTATTCATCAATTAATGAATCCCTTAGCTTAAATCAAATCCCTCCCCAAAACCATAATACCCTCGGTCCAGTAAGAGTATCACAAAGACAGAGACAGAGAGCGGCTATAGTCGGTCCGTTACAAGCGAGTGCTTTGAGCCAAAGTTGGACTTTGCACCGAGCACGCGAACCTGCCATGATGCGGAATCCGCTGCGGATCGGATGTGAATGCGGATTTCAGGCGGATTTCCATGGGGGATCTCGCTAGCTGGTATCTGTATGTCTTTCCAGCTGAAAAGACGAGCATCGTGCGAGAGCAGGACGGGAAGTAGTAGTAAAATGGAAACATGGGAAGAGGATCTGTGCGGCCGACGGAGAAACCCAAACAAATTCCATTGCTGATTGTTTGACCCCGTTTTTGAGCAGGTGGAAACCATAGAAGAGAAACCCCCGAACGAGTCCGCCCGAATCCACCCATTTTCCCCCCGTTTTTCACGTTTTCCCAACCCACGCACACGCACAGACACGCATATTTGGTTTCTGCTTTACGAGCTCATTCGCCGCCAAGGGTTGATTGATTTGTTGTTGTCTCCGATAAATATTCGAAACGATTTTGTTTATAATAAAATAAAAGTTGAGGCCACCGCTGCTGGCGGGGTTAACCTTTTATGACTTACTTTTACTCATTTCCATTTACATTTTCATTTCCATGGTTATGGTTCGGTGGGAATACTGTGATGTCGCTTGGGTTTTAGTGGTTTTTGGGCGATCTGGTTTCCATATATGAATCTAATTGGGAATTATTAGGCGGATTTATTATTATTTGAGGGTATTATAGTTTAGTTTTAGTATTTCCCAGCTAATTTTAAACACCTTCCGCAAGTTTATTGTAATTTTGGAGAATTTTTATGGACCATTTGGTGACAACTGTACCATTTATTACTTTTTTAAGACTTTCAATGTAGTTGAAGACAATTTTAAAAGTTTGGCATTAAAAAACTGATTTTAAAAACAAAAGTTATAATATTACAATTGTTGGAGACCTTCCAATATTATTTGAGGGTATTATAGTTTAGTTTTAGTATTTCCCAGCTTATTTTAAACACCTTCCGCAAGTTTATTGTAATTTTGGAGAATTTTTATGGACCATTTGGTGACAACTGTACCATTTATTATTTTTTAAAGACTTTTAACTTATTTCTGGGTATGTAAAATCTAGTTTTCATCTTTCAAACCTATTTGAAGACAATCTTAAAAGAGTTTGGCATTAAAAAATGGTTTTAAAAACGAAAATAATAACATTAAAATTTTTGGAGACCTTCCAATGCTGGAATTTCGATTATCAGAGTCGTCACAGTGGGTAGCATTTGAATAACTATAGATTACGCAGATAATCGAATATCTTTCTCCTCCCCTCCTCCACCTGTTCCTCCCCCATTTCGTTTTTATTGCGTCGTTTCGGTGACAGCAATTACAACAATCGAAGAAGCCGCAGACAAAACAAACTGCAAATAAAAACAAAAACCGAGTGTTTCCAATCGAGGCAGAAGAAGAAGAGCAGTCCAATTTTGATTCCGGGATCTCGCACCTTTGGTCAGACAGAGACGGCAAAAAGGGGGTGGTGGTATGGGTCACAAACAGAGACGAGTTCGTTCAACTTGGCGAGGGCGGCGGGAAGGGCGGAAAGCGAAGAGAACAAAAGCACAGAGCAACAAAAAACAAGGAGAAATGGAACAAATGTGTATTGTTTTTATTTTGATTTTAGTTACTTTGACAGACGACAGACAGGCAGAAACACGTTCGTTTGTTCGATGTTCGTTTGCTTGCAGGTACAGTACAGTCGGTCCACCTTGTAAATGTGCCAGAGTGTGAGTGCGAGTGTAAGTGGAGCGGGCGAAGAACGGGAGGAGGAAGAAGGAAGCATAAATGCAAACATAAATGGGAAATACACACAGTTGTTGTGATCAATTTACCATTTACAATTTACACAGCCAGCAAACACACAGGCACACACAGAGTGACAGAGACAGAGAGGCAAACAGAGAGAGGGCAAGACAACACACACAAAACGTACGTACAGTTTACAACAAGAAGAAGCAGTTTGTTACGAACTAGTGTGGGGAGCGACGCAGAGCCAGCAAAAACAGAGCGAGAGCGCAGCAGAGTGCGGGAGAGCGGAAAAACCCCGAGAGCGCGCGCTCTGCGTTGACTTATTACGAAAGTGAGTGCATAAAAACAAACGCGAAAAAACTAAGAGCGCGCCAAATGCGCCATAGGAACGCCATGGAAACGGACCAAGAGAGTGGATGAACTTAGGTTCCACATGTTCATTCTGCCACTCACTCTCTTAGCTGCACCACCGCCATTCCATTCGTTCTCTGCGCCCGCGCGTACCAATGCCAAACTGTACCATTATTCCATTCCATTTCGGTTCGGTACACACCCCAACCCCCCTCTGACACAAAAACCCACGGCGCTGGCTCACGGCTCTCTCTTGTGTAAAAATCAAAATAAATCGTAAATAATTTTTTCTCGCTCTCCTCCTCGCTCGCTTCGTCTTCGTTTGTTGCTCTTTTGTCTCTTTCTACTACGTTTCGTTCGTTCGCATGAATGGAATGGTCGGGTGGCGGCGGCGTTGTGATGGTGTGCTTGTGTGTGCGGCAGAGGGAGAGAGCGCGATAGCGGTGGCACTAGTAGTAGTAGTATTTGAGTATTTTTTTCTCACTCGCTCGCTCTGCTTCTTCTTGCTCTTTCTTCTGGCTGCTGGTGCTGCCTCTGAAATCCGATAACCAGTGTGCGAGCGAGACAAAAGAATAACAAACAATTATAAATTGTGCAAGTGTGTGTGTGTGTGTGGGGAATGGGAATTTCACAATATTTGTAGCGACGGCAGCGGCAGTGGCAGTGGCAGCGATGCCGACTGCGACTGCAGCGTCGCCTCGTGCCAATTTCACTTGCAACGAAATTTCTCGTTCCCTGTAATGCCTACTGGGTGTGAGAGGGGGATGGCACGAGGAGTGGAATGGAATGGAACATTTACGGTTCTTCTTGCCGTTTGCTGCCGCTGTTGTTGTTGTTGTTGCTGCTGCTGGTGCTTTTGTTGTGTGCGCGCGTGGAAAAGGTCTCGTAACGAAGGGCGAAATAAAAACAAAACCCGAAGGCAAGAAGAAGCAGCAGCTATTGTGCAGATTGATTTTTGATGCGTGCGTGAGCTTCTGCATGTGTGTGTGTCTGTCTTTGTTTTTGTTGGTTTTCCAAATTTTAGAGTTTTTTTTGTTCGTTTTTGTAGTGCATGCCGTGCATCATGTCATTTTGGGAAAATTCCCCATCCGCCTTTCCTCAATTTCCATTTGAGTGTTTTTTTTTTTGGTTTTGTTGGGAAATCCATTTGAAAATCTTCCTCCAGTTTTTTTTTAAAGTATTTTCCGGAGGGGAAACTTGTATTTGTTCAGGCACACTTTTTTGGTGATAAATGAGCCAAGAATTTCCACGGAAAACTAGAAAGTTCTTACGGAAATTTCGTTCGGCATTCTTCAATATATTTTGTAGTGTTTTTCCTTTCTTTTGATACTGTTTTTCCAGGTTCTGCCTAGAGGGGAAAGTTTGGAAAATATTTCATGATAACTTTCCTTTAAAATTTATATTCTTAACATGGGTTTGTAGGTTATAAAATTAGTTTGAAATTTAAGTTATTTTTGTTTTGGATTTTTAAGCAATTAATTATAATTAAAACAATTAGAAGGAATTTAAAAAAAACAAGTAAGAAAGCTACATTCGACTGTGCTCGACTGTAAAATACCCGGTACCTAAACGTTTGCGCTTCACACTAAAAGGCAATTTAAAATTGTACATACGTTACATTGTACATACATACATTGGCGCCATTATATCCCACGGCCAAGGCTCGAATGCGCCACCTGTCGGCTACAGCTTGCAACAGCAGTACCTTAGGGCGGTGTGTTAAAATTATAACCTTATTGCTAATATCTCCCATGTTTATCATCCGATTTTACTGAAATTTTCAGGAAACGTCAATTTTATTTTTTTTATTTATTGTATCTATTAACTTTAACCCGGTAATAACGAGTATAGCTTATTTAACGTTTTTTATGATTTTTGAGGGCGGAAGTGGGCGTGGCCAAACTTTAAAACAAACTTGATCTGCGTGCAACAGATTCCAATGTTGTCACCAAATTTGGTAACTCTAGCTCTTATAGTCTCTGAGATCTGTTGTTTCACACGGACGGACAGAGGTTGGCACTAACCCATAATACCGTCGTACCCAATGGGTACCGGGTATAATTAAATCTATTAGTTTTTAAGATATAAAGGCTATTGCTGTGCTTTAATAAGAGTATCTTGTAAAATAAATATACGAGTAGTAGCCATTCGTTAATCAGTATCCATTTATTTATTT
Source organism: Drosophila rufa (assembly GCA_018153105.1). Classification (NCBI taxonomy): domain Eukaryota; kingdom Metazoa; phylum Arthropoda; class Insecta; order Diptera; family Drosophilidae; genus Drosophila; species Drosophila rufa. The sequence goes on from JAECXS010000085.1 coordinate 6,510,176, forward strand.
ATTTACATTTTTTTCTTTTTTTAAATATTCTTATTTATCACAAAAAACGGAATTTACTTACAAGATTTTAAAACTAGAACGAGTTTTAAGCAGAAATCCTCCTTTCTGTTTATTTAATTAAATCACCAATTTTCCTATATCAAAGGATCTTTAAGAAAAATCATTATTAATTCTGGATAATTCTACAGATGGAACAGTAACTCCATTTATTTACATTTTAGTACATTTTAGTTACAAGTTTATTTCCTTCTTGATCGATACAAAATTTTATTTTAAACCTATGCTTATGGTAAAAGCATATTTAAGTGAATTAATTGGAAATAAATAATTCCCAAATTGCATGATTTTTAATATTTATGGATTAAGGAACTTCCTTTTCCTTCTTTTTTCTTCATTCTCCCAATTCTTTTCACGCAACCTTATCTTCCATCTTAATGAAATTCTAGGGGTATGGAAAATTTCCAACCTAGAAAATGTGGGAAAGGAAATCTACAAAAAAAAAGTAGAAAAAAGAGGGGCAGTTCCGCATGATTAGAAGCCGCCAGCTGATAAATCAGAGCCCATTCCAACCGATCCGATACGATACGATCCCCAGTTCGGAAGTTCTTCGGGGGCGCCTTGGTTTTTAGGTAGCTCACATAAATCCTGGGGTTAATCCGCTTGATGGATGCCCTCAGGTGTGAGCTTCTCTATATTTGAAGTCAAGAGAATAGCAATCTTAACTTTTAAGAATAAAATGTTCCTGTAAAATAAGATCTATTTTTTTTAACATAAGTGCTATTATTTTGACCGCATTTGTGTCTAATACATGCTTACTGTAACCCCGTCATCGTGTCTGCTTTCGTCGTAATCCCCCCACAGACAGGTGGTGAGAACTTCCCCATTTAGACTGGGAAGTCACATTGCCCCAAAGACGACGAAGACGAAGAAGCCTCTTCTGGACTTCAATCAAAAAGCTAGATAAAGAATCGTGATCGGTTCGACTGAATGCGCTTCCGTAAGGAGAACTTCAAAGGGCGACCGTTCTTCTTCAACGGAGGGTTTTGGGTGGATAGTGGGGGGTTTTCGGGAAAGGCCTAGGCAGGGGCGGCGGCAGGGGTTACTTCTGCTGGCCCTCAAGTGCGTACGTGACGCTCGTTGCGTGAGTTTCTAGTTGCCGCTGCAGTCGCCGCTTTTCGGGTTTCAGTTTCGGTTTCAGTTTCGGTTTCGACTTGGGTTTTTGTACTTTACTTTTTTCGGATGCGTGTAAACAAAGCGATAACTCAGCTGTCGACAAGCAGCTTGCCACACTCACTCACATTCACACACGCACCTAGAGTACAAGTCCAAGTCCAACACGGAGTCAAAAGTCTCCGCACTCCAAAAAAGTGGACTTCTTGCACTGAAAGAAAGCATTGTTGATCTTCAAAATATGTTTCCTTAGCAACTTTTTTGAGTAAAAGAGCGGACAATTTGACAGACAAGGTAGAGAAATGCTTACCTCTTAACAGGTTACTAATGATGCAGACTTGCAACATACTAAAAAAGATCTGGCCTAAAATATAATTATAAATTTTAATCTTGTGTACAAGCTATTGACGGACGATTCTCCCTTGAGCGGACAATTTGACGGACAATTTACAAGGAGATGATGGAGACTTGCAACATACGAAACATGATCTTATCTAAAATATAATTATATATTATCATCTTGTGTAAAAGCTATTGACCAACGTTCTCCCTTGAGCGGACAATTTGACGGACAAGGTAGAGAAATGCGTACCTCCTAAAAGGATACTAATGATGGATGCTTCCAACATATGGAATAAGTTGTAGTCTAGAATGCAGATATATATTATAATTTTCTGCAAAAGCTCAACTAGCGGACATTTCTTTCTTGAGCTGACATTTTGACGGACAATTTAGAGAAATGCTTACCTCTGAAAAGGCTACTAATGATGGATACTTGCAACTTAGGGTATAAGTTCTAGTCTAGAATATAGGTATACATATATTATAATTTTCTGCAGAAGCTTATTTGACGAACGTTCTCCTTTGAGCGGACAATTTGACGGACAAGGTAGAGAAATCCTTACCACTTACCACCGTTAATGATAATGGTTGCTTGCAACATACTAAACAAGGTTTAGTATTATATGTAATTATAATTTATAAACTGTTTTAAAAGATAAAATAAATGCCTGTTTCTCCTTTGAGTGGACAATTGGGCGGACAAAGTTACTGATGAAGGGATTCTCTAACACCCAGAAACAAAAAACATTATAACCTTGTTCCTAATGCAGTCTAAACTAAATACAAATTTCTCCCAAATATTTCTCGCAGTGCATCGACTTCCCGTTCCCACTCCTTCCCACACTCCCCCATATTTCTGAGTTATTATCTGCGGACGTGTGTGCGTGTTGCAGGTTCCACTTCCAGCGTTTGGGCTACGTTCCGTGTTCCGCGGCAACCGCTAAACGATCGTTTATCGTTTAGTCCCTGTGCGACCCCTGAATGCGAATGAATGGATATATATGGAAATAGCCTCCACCTCCTTAAATATATATGAATATACAGGTACCTCTGCCGGCAGAGGTGGCCCCGTGTTATGATTGAATTATGGCTCTCGACTGATTTATGGGCCATTGACTCTGGACTCTGACTTGCCTGGGATGGCTCACTTGAACCTGACGGCCGGGAATATGCCATAGGAATAAGCAAATGAGGTGCAGCTCTTGTAGGAGATGGGAAATGTCTTGTTTACGGGTTAATTAAGGTAAACATGATATGGGAAGCAAGTTAGAAGCGTTATATCTCAGGATCTATGCTTTGTTTCTATCTGAAACTTGGTATAAGCTTAATAAAGTCTTTAACTAAACAAAACCATCGTTTAACTAAATTTCATGAACAGGATCCTGAGATATTGATCGGTTTTCATTGTGAGCTGCATTTAATTTCCCCAACCCAGTTTGCAAATTAAAAATGGAAACTCAATAATTGTGCCACATTTCAATTATGGAATTTCCCAGGCTTTTCTGCACTCCCACTGCCATTCGCATTCGCGCATTTCCTGTCCAAGCCTGTGAGCCTGTGCCCACCTGGATGCATCTACTATATAACTCGGCACACAATATATCTCTTGACCACCTGGCCAAGGATTTTATCTCGCTGCCGTTGCCGTTGCTGTAGCTCTAGCCGTTGCGGCCCAAGACACTCGAACACATCGAACCGAACGTTTGTCTTTGCCACAGGCGAAAGTGGTTTGCCAATTGCCCCCTGTCACCCCCTTCTTGCGCTCCCCTGTCTCACCTTTCCTCCTCCTCCGCCTCCGCCTCTGGCTTAGCCATCGCCTCAGCTGCAGACACGTCATAGCAACAATTTTATGGAGCACAATTTATGTGCTCAGCATTTGCATAAAACTAATTTTGCCAAAGCGAAAACTTAGACGACAAATGGCTCGCATTGCACTTGAAAAAATAAGCGGGGGGTTTTTAAATATCTTAAAAATTTTAATTTGAAATGAAAAATACTTTTAGAAAAAAGGAACATCTTGAATTTTAAACTACCTTAAAGAAATAAGGAGTGTCTCAGAACTAGCATTAAAGATATTCTTTAAATTCTGTAAGCTCGATACATTCCTAAAAATTATATCAAACTATTTTCCCAAGAAATAAAATCATAGATGGGCACCGAATATCTTCGTGGGAGCCACTCGATAAAAGGTGCCATAAAAAGCACCACTTAGAACCATGATCAAGGCCTAATTTTCAAGCAAATGGCAACGAAATCCCTTAGAATCTGCTTGTATATTTTGTTTTTGTAATCCCTAGCTCAGCGCAATGTGTAAATTTTGATTTTTAAACCTGAATATCGTTAGCTCCAGACTTAATATATAAGCAAATGGCAACAAAACCTTTTTACATCGGCTTGTATATTTTGTTTTAGTAATATTTAGCGCGGACCAAAGTGTAAGTTTTGTTTTTGTAATCCTGAGCCCACAGTATTCTTCCCCAAAAACTCGCAAAGGCTTTTTTATTTGGTCTTACTAAGTAAAATTTAGGGGGAAAGTGTTTCTGTAAGTTTTCTCTTTTTCCCCTTTTTCCCTAAATCCCCCTTAATTTTCTTTTAGTGTAGAACCCCGCTCAACTTACGTAACTGTCGCCAGGCACACCAGCGGAGTCAGTCAGTCAGTCAGATAACGCCTGATCTGTTTGCTTTGGACGATGTCTGCTGTCCCGCCCCTGTTCACCCCGTACCCCCCCCTCCTGCCATTCACCTAAGCCTCTGGTCCCCCCTTTTCTTTTGTGTATTTTTGCGAAAATGGATTAGCGTGGGTTCACACGAGCCGACCAAATGTTTGGCTTTCATAAAATTGTGACATGGTTAACCCCGCCGCTGCATATTCGCGTCGCCCCTCCCTGCGGCACCCTGCTGCTCCCTGGGCTCCCAGTTTTCCCAGCTTTTCCCCGGCTATTTGTCCACGTTGGCGTGAATAAATATGAAGCCAAAGCCAAAGCCGAAGCCGAAGCCAGAGCCAAGTCTGGCCTGTGGTGGGGCCTGTTTACAAAAGTTCCCGCCAAAAAACGAGAGCGGGAGCAACACGAAATCTGCAACGTAGCAATAATGTGTGCGACACTTTTGCCGTTGCACGTGCAACCCTTCAAGACCCCCTCCCTGGTAACTCCCCTCTGGTTTGCATCTCCTTCGATGTCAAGTTACCGCCGCCGCCACAGGAGAACTCTTTACGGGATGGGGAGATGCAGGAGAGTGAAGAGGGAGCTGATGGCGACAAGTGGCGCTGAAACCCGAGACCGAGACCCTGTGGATCCCCCTGGATACCCCCTGGGAACCCCCATTATTCCGGCGCCTTATCTGAATTTTGCGCGCGCAAAATTGAAAGAGCGGCAGACAAATGCCGAGTTGCAGCTTTTTTTTTTTCCTGTGGTGGCCCCAGACTGAGGCTGGAATTGGATTTGCAACAAGAGATTTTGTTTGTTATTATTCTGGCCGGGGTTTTTTTTCTTCACCCGTTTGCTGTTTGGTTTGTTTAGAAAACTTTCCGACAAACTTTGCTGAGCGATACGGAATTTTCGGCCGTCATGGGAACAGATTAGCTTCGAAAGCTGATTCAGGGGAATCCCCCCCCAAATCTTATGAGGCGCTTAGTAGCGAAACCTAATTAATATCATATTTTATTCCTTTCTTAAGTATCAATGAAGATTCACGAATTCAGCCTTACTTTGACGTCACACTTGGCTTGAGGGGGAATCCCCTAAAAAAGAAACAAGAGCTCTTGCTGTGTTATGCTAATCTCGTTTCGCCTTGCCAGCTGCTCAGCCCTTCGCAAAATGTCGTTTAGGATATTTATTTATTTTTGATTTGAAGCAGGCGACGTGTTCGAGAGGCCAAAACTATAAATTTTGTGGCCAGGCGCACTCCTCCTCCTCCTCCGGTTTCCCTTTTTTTTTTTTACTTGACTCCGACTTTGCTCCAAAACGATTTGTTACGCATTTCGTGTCAACTATGAATAAAATATGGCCAAAACCACAAAAGCCACAAGACAAACCAAGCCAGAAAAAAAAGGAACATGGTAAGGAGGGAGGTGGAGCAAAGGCAAGAAGGGACCCAATAAACCACATTGAAAAAATAATACACAAACCGAAACACAGAAGGCAACTTTTTCAATAGACATTTATCAAACAAAAAAAAAACGAGGGAAGAATAATTTACATTTTATTAAAAACTTCTGATATGGGACAGGAAAAGGAGGGGGAAAGTTGGGAGAGGGGGTTCCCAGTACAGGAGGAGGGGAAAATGCTAACGAGGGGGGAAAGATAATACTAGTATTTAGGATAGATCTAGGGAAAAACTAGTAACAGTGATCAGAATATGACTAAAAAACACAGTTAGGGAAGTAAGAAAGCTACAAGTATGAAAGCCACAAGTAAGAAAGCTACAAGTAAGAAAGTTACAAGTATGAAAGCTGAAAGTATAAAAGTTACAAGTAATAAAGACAAGAGGGAAAGCTACAAATAAGGAAGGTACAAGCAAGAAAGCCCCAAATAAGAATGCTGCAATTAAGAAAGCTACAAGTAAGAAAGGCACAAGTAAGAAATCCTCAAGTAAGAAATCAAGTAAGAAAGCTTTATGCATCAAACTAAAACTTCCCAAGGCTTAATCTCCATACCTATTACTCCTATCGACTTAAAAAATAAAGGGATAGCCTTCGAAAAATATTGTAAAACTAAACATCTGCCTAAAAATAAAGTTTAATTCAAAATCTATTTTAATCGGAACTCAAACTTTACGACTCCCGCTTTAAAAAACTTCTCTTAACCATCCACAAAATCTTTTTAAAGACTTTCCCCCAAGCCCGAAAGTCAACTTTCTCTTCAAAGATCCCTGCTCCGGTTTTTCCTATTTTCCGGAGGGTGTTTGGTGTGTGACATGGCGACACACACAACTCCACCCTTAGAACGAACTCTCCTCCTCCTCCCTCTCCTCTAGCACTTGTGACAGACAGTCCACAAATCACGCAACAAGGCCTCCAGGACAAAAAAAAAAAAAAAAACTCAATCGAAACAAAAGTTTATAAATTTTTTAAAATTGTAAAAAGCAAGGCGGGCGAGCCAGGCAGGGCGGGTCTGTCACCCGGCCTTATGTGGACACAAAGGCCCACATGTCCGCCCTGCATAACATTCCCAAGCAGCACTAGCAGCACTCCCCGCTTTTCCCAGGCCCACTTTCTCCTCCTCCCGCCTCCTTGAACGCGGAGAATGAAAACGCATGGGCACAAAATTTCCGTTTCCGCTTCCCGTTGCTGTCAAAAAACGTGGACAGAGGAGGAAGAGGAAGCCACTCCCTGTCTCTCTCTTCTGCATCCTTGCCAAAGATGCGTAAAATGTTTCGGACCCAACTGACAACGCTGAAGAATGGATAGAAAGAAAAGAAAGGCACGAAGAAAGCACGATAAAAACAAGCTGAAAGTGAGTAGTTTTTGGGACTAAGGGATACCTGGTACTGGGGATTTTTTAATTAAGAGAGGATTAGTTGTAAGAAGAGTTCAAATTTTCGTGTTTAAAAAATATATAGTTTACAGTCTACAATCTACAAGATTCTTCTTAGTAGATTTTAGAGAAAGGATCAAAAGAAAAATATATTTTCCAGGGTATCAAAAATGGGTGCTCCGGCAGAGAGGAGCGTGCGACCAAAAGCTGGACAAAGGCAGCGGCGCATGCCGCAAACAACGGAACGGAGATGGGGATGGTTTTTGGGGCTGGGGATGATACCATGATAGAGCGAGAGGAGGAGCTGGCAGGCCAAAGGGAGCAGCCATTGTGGCGCACGCCATTCAAGTGCGGAAACGGAAGCGGCAGCCAGTGGAGAGGGATATGCTGGAGCTGGAGGTGGTCGTGGACATGGAGAGTGCTGAGAGGTAGCCACAAGCCAAACACAATAAGCGCTTCATAAACGACATTTTTCACTAGAATGGAAAGCAAACACACTCGCACACACACACACACACCCAGCGAGGGGTGGGAAAATGATTCACGCACAGGAATTGGGTCAAGTTTGTGTGTCTGAGTGTGTGAGTGTGGTGCGTGTTAAACGATTTCGCAGTTTTCCACTTGAGACACGAGACAACAAGAGGAGAAAGCTGGGGCCGCCGGAAGAGCTGCCTGGCGAGGAGCTGCCGGAGGAGACTGTCTTGTTATCCTTGACGAGGCCAAGAAGCTGCGAGGACACTGAGCCAGTCTCACAGCCTCTTTTCAGCCTCTTTTGTAGTGCCATTGACGCAGGACTAGGTTTTGTATGCGTAGTCTCTCCTCTTGAGCCCCGAGCTTCTCTACTTGCCACAGCCTCATTCTGCTTTTTCTTCTTCTCCATAGCGCCCTTCTCCGCGCTTCTCATTAATTCAAGGGACTGGCGTGTGAACCTTGTGGTGTTTTTGCAGTTGACACAGTTAATGGAAAAGTGCCTGCCTTTTCAGACTGTATACTGTACCTAATCATTAGCTTTAATTTTTAAATTATTATAATTAATATATATATTTATTAAAGTAAATATGCTGTTTTTAAGTAACCTTTTTCATCTCACATATATGAAAAATAATCTTTTTGGGACGTTCTATTTTTGTGTCTACCACCGAAAATATAAATTGTTTATTGAAGTGAATTTAAGAGGAAAATTGCTTTATATTAAATACTCGCCTCACCCCCTGAAAGAAAAAAAAGAGCCAAATTCAATTGAATCACAATTCAACAGAAGCAGGGCCTTAAGTGCTCAGTGGTTTGGGGATTTGAGGCAGAGGAACTGGGGTAGGACCTCACATCCCTTTCCCTTTAGCCAGTTTGCCAGCTACCAGCTAGCAGTTCCCCTGGCTTAAGTGCCTCTGTCACTTTCTTGGTCTTCGATTGCCCCTCGGGGTTTACATCCATCCATCCAGTCATTCACCCTCCATCTCTTCTCATCCAGCCTTCCATCATTTGCCTTGTCCAATCGCACTCAAACTAATTGCGGTAACGTTGGGGAAAAGCGGAAAAGCGGTGGCTCCTCGTAATTGATAAATGTTCGAAAGTGTTGCTCAATTAACTAAACTCAGGTGGGTTCAAGCAGGGAAGAGCTTTGATTTAAATCCACTGACAAACTTCAGAGGGAAACGATAGTTCTAGGTAAGCTAAGTCCTTCTGTATCCCTCAGATACTTCAGAAAGTAATCGTTTATCTTAAAATTCTTGATGGTTTCCCCCGAAGTAGAGTTCCTACCTCAAACCCCTGGATATCTGAGATCCCCTTGAATTTCACAAAATCAGTCTCGTCTTATCTGCGGACCCCGTCTTGACTTTGGCCATATCTCCTCAATCTGGGCATCTTCCTGACGCTGATTTCGTCGTCGTCGTCTGCTGTTGTGTAAATATTTTTCAATGCAAATAGAAGATAAACCACCGAGCCATCTGCCGGCGACCTCAACTTGTTGAGTTAACCCCTCCACTCGAGCACTCAAAATACTCCCGGAATATCCCCAGATATAGCCCCGCATGACGTTGCACTTTTTAGTCGCCGTTTATATAGAAAAAAAAAAGAAGAAATCAAGATAATACAATCGCAGCAGTCGCTCGGGAAACTCTAAATTGAGTGAAATGCTGGCTAAGCAGGAGATCCACACGCAGAGGCACCCACAGACACCCCAGAAACCCCTCTTTACTGGCATATAAAAACGTTTTTATGACGTGCACTCGCATTCAATGGAAAGCCCAAGCCAAACAAGAAGTCAACTTTTGTAATCTTTATGGCAGATAATGTCAAATCCATCCGTCGTCTGAGCTGCCCAAGAATGCCATGCAACGGGGCATCCCCGCCCATTCCTCGCTCCCTTGTGATAACTTATCATTGGCCCAGTCTCTCTGACAAATTGTTTAGGTCATTGAAATTGATTATTGACGTTTCTGTAATCATTCTTTGTTCACTCTTTGTTCCTCGCCTTCTGTCAAAGTTTTTTTTCTCAATGAATTCTCCTCGTACTGCAGCGCTATCGAAATTGTTTTCAGGTTTTTTTGTTATTTTTTTTTGATGATAAAAGCCTAAATGGGGGAAATAAAAGAATAATGGAAATAAAATACAGCTATCTTTGGTAGTTCTTGATATTCTAAAAAGTAAGACCTGTGGGAAAATGTAACCCTAATTGCTATATAAATAGGAAATTACTTTAAGCAAGTTATTTCTAATCGATTTTTAAAATTTTATTGGGTTCTTGGGATAATTTATGATAAAGGTATTTCTATTTTGGGTATTTATATTATTGTAAACTGTGATCAGGCTCGGTATATTTTATTATGCAGTATTAAATGCAATTAATCGTTCCGATCCAGAGGACGCCAAAATAACAAATTTTAATTCAAAATATAAACTCTATTTAATTTAATTTGTTTTCTTTATATCTAAATTTAAGGCCTAATATTTGTGTCTAAGCAATATTGCCATGCTTAAAGCATTTTTAAAAGAAGAATACTGATTTAAAAATTTATTGAGACATCTGGTGGTCCCTGTGACAAATATTTTTCTTACAAGAATTAGGGATTACTCTTAGCCAAAGCTCTTTAACTCTGTCACTCTCTTCTACCTTTTTGTATTCCCTAAATTAAATGCTCAAACTATCTCCATTTCTATAATTACAAAAGTTACAAACCTGAACCTTGGCGCCAAAATTAGAGAAAGAAAATCTAATTCATCCAAGTTCTGGACAATTGAGTTTTTCGTGGAACCAATTTTGCTTTTATATTCAGAGTTTTCATTTCCTAGTTCCTTTACCTTCTGAGAACTGTGAGTTTTTCGCGCGATTTCCGGACAGTTCTTTAAAGTTTTCCCCTGCAGGCGAGCGAACTTTAAGCCTGCAAACATATTCAACATGTGCACAAAGCCGCAGGACCCTCCGCCCGCCCCATCAGCAAGGATTCGTGGGTGGGTGTGTGGGGCTGCGTGTGTGTGTCGAGTGTGGTGTGTGCTGGTCTTTGTGTTTGTGTAAACTTCGCATTCAATTGAAACCAGCGAACATGGAGTGGAAGCACGACGAAGAGGGGCCAGCGTCGAGGTCCAGCAATGAATTTTTTAAAGCTCAATTTTAATCAATAGCTTAATGCTTTATTTATAAACAAACAATTTAAGCCTGGCCTCCCATCTCTCACTCAAACTCACTCCTCCTCGTTCTCTCTGAAAGCAACATGTTCTGCTGTCATAATCAGCAGCAATGAAGGTTGAGAGCCTGCCAAAAGAGGCTGAGACAAGCACTAGGGAGGGGATGGTTGGCGGCAGGATTGGGAAGGGAAAGGGTCCTGCGTTCCCATGTGTAAAACAAAGGCAAGGACACGACCAGAACAAAGCAGACCAGGAGCCAACAGAGCATTACCCACACTTGACAAAAAGGATATAACATTTTGTGATAGGAATTAGCCCAGTTAAAATGTTTGTGAAATTAAGAAAGAGCCTTGAAACCCCTTTTTGATTTACATAATTAAATCAACTAAAAACTTTTTTCGATTCACAAAGCTTTACATTCTGAAAACATTTAAACATTTCTTTGGCGAAAAATACTACTAAATTCAAGTAGGAAAGCTAACGATATTTATAATTTATGTGGGCTTGAGTAGGCGTGGTCAAATTTCAAAACAAACCTGATCTTTGTGCAGCCTAAAAGAATGTTGTTACCAAATTTGGTAGGTCTAGCTTCAAAAGTCTCTGAGAAATAGGTGTTTCTGCTTACTAACGGACAAACGGACAAACGGACAAACAAATATAATTTTCCAAATAATGTTATTTTACAACCGCTTTTATCTCCAACACTAGAACTAAATAACTAAATAATTAATTGATTAATAATTTAACTAAAGCTAAAATAAATCTAAAATTTTTCAAAGTGTTAATAAAGTGTGGCATTAAACTCGCCTTAACCCATGTAAAACTTGTACATAATCGGTTGGCATAAGCATTTCAATAAAAATTTGCATAACGAGCCTCGAGTGGGGACTCTCTCACTCCCATTGTAGTAGTTGCGATTTCGGAAGAGCTGAAACCGAAAATGAAACAGAAACCAGAAAGAAAAAGAAACGGAGCGGCGGTGTGCGGCGGGAAAAAAAGGAAAATCGGCAAATGTCAAACTGATTTCGATGTCCGAGAGAGGGGAAAATCTTTTGCATTCTGTCAGTTTCTCTGAACGCCGGACAACATTTTCCGACAGATGAAAGAGCAATGGGGAAGTACGCCACACCCGCACACTCGCACAACACCCACACCTACATGTGCGGTGCAACGAGAGAGGAAGAGAGAGAGGGAAAGGTAGAGAGAGAGAAAGAGAGCTTTCTGTGGGCATTTTCATTAATCGAAAATTTCGCGCCAAAGTTTTCCTGTTCCCTGCATCTCCCTTGACTTCTGAACAGTGGAGTTTCGTAAATAAAACCTCAAGGAGTTTGCTAAAAAAAATGTTTGAAAATTATGATAGGATACTGATGAGGATTCTGGTAATATCCGAAACATTTCTGTATGATCTCTAGTTTTCTTTACTAAAACGGATTGCCTAAAGCTTAAAAGGCCTGACATATTAAAGCTAGAAACCATAATAATATAATTCACTCAGTTCACAAAAAAGTATTGCCTACTTTTCGACTGATGCATACAGTGATTATTTAAGAGAGAAACTATAAACTTATTTCTTGGTTCGAGTTGAGTGTGTACAGTAATTAATCTAACTACTTTAATTTCTTAAATTTAAATGCATGACTTGCAACATAAATATAGCTTTCGTTGCCCTAAAATTCCCAACTGGTTCGAGCTATCGAACCTTTATTCCTGAGTAATTCCTGTACTTGCCGCCAGTTGGCTGAACAACAACAGAGACTCAACCCAATCGATATTCGCTCTGTTTTTGCCACCAGGATTTCCCTTTCTCTGTTGAGCTCCTGCTTGCCTGCTCCTGCTCATCTCCTGGCTGGCTGTTTGGCTCTCTTCGGTTCTGGTTCTGTGGCTCTTTCCCTCGGCCACCCCCAAACAGTTATCCTGCATCCCCAATGCTCCCCAATGTCCTTTATTTGTTTGCGGTAGGCATGGTTGTTATGGCATCGCAGTCGGCGCAGCCTCCCTTTGTTGTTGCTGCTTCTGCTGCTCCTGCCGCTCCTAGCCGCTCGTTGTGGTTCCTGAGCGCCGTACACTGAAAATCCCGGACGGGGCCATGTAACGCGTAACCTGTAACCTGGAGAGAGGAGGAGCAGGAGCCACCTCTGGGAGGAAGCACTCTGCAGAATTTAAAGCTTGGGATAGGCCCAGCTAGGGGTACAGTCTGTGTCAATGTAATTAGTCGAAACGGTAATTTGTTGTGATTCAAAGCGGATGTTTTGGCCTACAATTAAGGGGTTGTTGTTGTTTGTGGGGATAATTTTAATGAATTTTAACAAATTCAGGATCCCCACCCACTCCACACAAACATAAACCTTACTGTAAAGTCCCAAATAAGAAGACGTTTACACATGAGTTTTTGTAAGAAACTGATTTTATTTAAAACGGTCTCCCTCTTTTATAGGAGATTGAATTCTAAATTTACTCTTATCTATGACCTACGCAGAGGCCGCACATTTGTTTGTCTTATATTCTGAGATATGCTGAGATCCCTTGCAGGAGCTCAGATTACATGTTCAATATTTTTCAAGTGCGTGTTTGGCCACACGGCCGCTATATTTAAAGATAAGCACGCATGCATTTAGATAGACCCCTGCATATATGTATTTGTATATTTCAATTTACAGCTCTCGGTTCATATGCACAGATATGAACGGAGCCCAAAAAATAATCTTATTTTTCTAAATATTCATGTTCGTCTGAACATTCTGGCAAGGGCCGGCAAGATTAGGTGTATATTTTAAATTAACATTTTCTTGTATTTGCAATTTTAAAATTTAGTGGACTGTATTTATTTCTTTATTCCTTCGATATAATTTATTTGCAACTAAATCTCTTGCATTGGCCGGGTTTTAATAGCTTATAATTATTTTTACAATTTTTTCTTTTATTATCGTATTCGATTATATTGTTTATTTAACAATTTGCTTTTATATAATTTATTTTAGACATTAAGTATGCTGCTAGGTATAGCTATGGCTTGTAATTGCCTTCGTATTTTTATTTTACGTACAAAATATATAATTAATACAATTATCATTATAATTGCCAACATTAAGGATGTATGGCCAGTAACATGATGAAAATCTAATTCATGTAACTTTAATTTATGAGATTTTAAATCATTTATTTCATTTAATAGGTTCTTAATTTCTAAAGTATGATTGATAATTGGTGTGCCTAACTTATCCCAAACAACCTTAGGAATCTCGTTTATCTCACCTACATATGACACTGATAGTGTCCCTTGATCTTCTAATTGGATACTGTGATGAGCAACTAGTATATCGATATCTGTTCGAGCAGTACAATCTGACCTAATTGTTAATATTCCTTGTTCTGGCAAATCGACTATCTGTAACTTGGAGCTGGCACACTGAATTCGAGCCTTGGTGTTATTCTGAACTTTAAAAAGCCAACTACTTCTTTTCTCTAACTCAACCCAGTATGATTTGTTCTCACTAATGGAACTATACCTACAGTTTGAAGCCTTGTTTGGTTTAAGAGGCGTAATCTCACAACTGTTATCGTTGGCACTCCTCCACGGCCAGCTTCCTTCACAAACTCGTTTGTTAGACTGCCACTTTTGGCACTTATTAAGCGTTGGCTCTGACATTAGGTGATAAGCATCTATTTCAAAATTATAGACTAAATATTCGGAATCTATTTGAACCATAATCAAACGTTCGTTAATTTGGATCGGTACTGGCACAATTTTAAAGAGAATTGAAGCATGTCTACCAAACAAAGGTATTTTTGCATTAATAATTAGTTTCCTATCAACAAAAAGTCCTCTAGCTGTAAGCAAAGTATAAACTTCTTTTAACTCAGTACCTGTCCTTTTCCCTGGCAACACTAAAGTCTCCGACAACATATCTTTTATCTTGGCAATCTCACTTTTCAACTGGCTGGGTTTTAACATATTAGTATTAAGCCGACCATGATTGATGTCAATTAATAGGCTTATGATTCCAGATTGTATTCCCTCGCAATCATCTATTATATTGCTTAATTGCTTAGTGATCATGAAAAAGTTGATAGACTCCTTGTACACATAATATGTCTCTTTTAGAACAACGGTCATATTGTCAATTCTTTTATTCATGCCCTTAAAGTTTGCATTAATATCTTCCGTTGTACTTTTTAAAATGTTAGCTGTAGAATCAACTAAGGACGTTTGTTTCTTGCTCAAATCGTCAAGACTTTGCTGATTGCTTACTAAGTTTCTCATGTTGTTCTCCATTTGTATCCTATCATCTTCATCCATTATCCCAAATAATATGTGATAGAGAGATCCCATAAAACCAAAAGGAGCTCGTCTATTTCTTGTTTTACTTTGAGCCATAAATAGTTTGTTATTTTCTTCTAAGTCTGAGATCTGCCGTTCTGTGTTCCTTAAAACTAAAAGGCACTGATCTTCGAAACCGTGAAGTTTTTCGCAAATTCCTCTCATTTTTGGAATTAACTCTTTACCCTTTTTTAACATTTCAAAATAAGCGTCCATATTATAGTAAATTACTAAATTCCAAGAGGAGGCCACAATCTCAACGTCGCCCATTGGATCTAGATAAATTGCTGACGTCTTATTTATTTTTTCTATTGCATATTTTGGTTTTTCACTACTAGGCGATGCGTTTGAACATTGACAACTCAATATAAATAATAGCATAGCTAGGACAAACCCGAGTTTTGACATCCGCGATGTCCCTCTAGTTCGTCTTTTTGGCTCAGGGTCAGCTTCTTTTTTGTCAATAGACTTTATTCCTTCTAAGGGACAAATTTTACTAATAGGTCTGGTGATAAATCCTTCTTGCATCTTTATATCTACCACTCGGACTCTACCATCGTTGCCTTTATGTATTTTTTCTACTTTCCCAAACGGCCACCTTGCTGGATGACAATTTTCATCCTTTAATAATACAATTTGTCCTTCTTCTACGTTAGGACTTTCCCTCTTCCATTTGTTTCTCTGCTGAAGTGTGTGCAAATATTCCTCTTTCCACTTCACCCAGAAATCTCTTTTCATTTTTTGTATAAGTTTCCACCTATCCAAATTTCCGATTCTCTCATTTTCTATCGGTTCGATTATATCTAACGGCGGTCTTCCTATCAAAAAATGACCTGGTGTCAGAACCTCTTGTTGATCCATTTCACTTACTGTAGTATATAATGGCCTTGAGTTTAAACATGCTTCTATTTGACATAAGAGCGTTGACATTTCTTCGTAAGTTAAACTATTGTCACCTATAATTCGCTTTAAATGGTATTTCATGGACTTAACCCCAGCTTCCCAAATACCTCCGAAGTGAGGTCCTGCCGGGGGAATAAAATGCCAATCGATTCTATCCTTTTCCAGCTGGGCAGCAATCATTATATTTTCTTGGATTGCCTTGACCAACTCCTGATCTAACTTTCTTGATGCTCCCACGAAATTTGTTCCGTTATCTGAATAGATATTGGCACATTTTCCTCTTCTAGCAATAAATCTTCTGAGTGCTGCTAAAAATGCATCCGAAGTTAGATCGCTTACCATTTCTAAATGTATGGCTTTGGTTGCCATACAAACAAATACGGCAATGTACCCCTTAAATGTCTTTTGTCCACGATTTTTTGAACATTTTACAAAATAAGGACCTGCATAATCTATCCCAGTATTTAAAAATGGGTACGACATTGTTACCCTATATTTAGGCAAATTTCCCATTATTTGTTGAGCTGTATTTTGTCTGTACCTTGCACATTTAACGCATTCTCTTAAATACTTTTTTAAAGAATTTTTTAACCCGAAAATCCAATATTTTCTTTGAATGTGATTTTGCATTAGTTTTATTCCTCCATGCAAAGTTTCCTTATGGGCATTTTTTATCAACAAGTTTGTTAGGTAACTTTTATCTAATATAATTGGATGTTTAACTCCAAAATCTGCATTTGAGTTTTGCAGCCTTCCACCCACTCTAAGTATTCCATCCTTGTCAAGGAATGGATTTAATGACAATATTTTATTATTTGTCTTAAGTTCTTTTTTAGATTTGAGACATTTTATCTCTAGACTGAATTGATACTCCTGTTGTTTCTTAATAACAACCCGTTCAGCTAGTTTTAACTCCCTTACTGAGAGAAACGATGAGTACAATTTATTTTTTGTTTTGATTTGGATGAATCTATTTATATAAGCTACTATACGTATTAGTTTTTCTATACTGGAATATCTTTCTATCAAATCGTGAATCGGATCATTTGTTTCGTTATTTAATATGGTATTTATTATGACAGTTTCATCTATCGGTTGATGCCGAGGCCAAAGTTCCTTTGGGTCAGCTAGCCATTTTGGACCTTTCCACCAAAGATCACAGTCGGTCAACTGAATAGGATTAATTCCCCTGGACGCTAAATCTGCTGGATTGTCCTCTGATTTCACATGATTCCATTCGGTATTTGTAAGTTTCCGAATGTCATCCGTTCTTCGTCTAATAAATTTAATTTTACTTTGACCACTGTTAATCCATGCTAATGTGATAGTGGAATCACTCCAAGCATAGATCTCCAGCACATTTTCAATAGATTCTTTTATTCTTTGGATCAATCCACTGAGCAAATGAGCTGCACACAGCTCCAGTTTGGGAATCGTTTTCCTATTTTTAATCGGATTGACTCTACTTTTGCTAGCTATTATATTTACCTTATTTCCTACTTTAGCATATACGACTGCCGCATATGCTTTTTCGGAGGCGTCAGCAAATCCATGAATCTGTATTACTGAACTATTATTTGAATTAAGCCATCTTGGGATTCGAATTTTCTCTAAAACCAATAAGTTTTCTTTATAATTTTCCCAATATTTTTTATCTTCTGTCGATAATTCCTGATCCCATTCACTTTTATTTAACCACAGTTTTTGAATAAAAAGTTTTCCTAAAATAGTAACAGGTGCCAACCATCCTAATGGGTCATAAATTTTTGAAAGTGTTGATAATACTACTCGTTTGTTAGTGACTTTGGGTTCCGTGCAATTTACTTTAAATTTAAATAAATCATTTTGAGGTTCCCATTTAAGACCTAAAGTTTTCACACTTTCATTTTCAACAATACTGAGCACCTTATTATCACCTGTGTCCTCCACAGTTGCCAATATTTGAAAATCGTTCGAAATCCATTTTCTCAAATTGAATCCCACCTTCTGTAATTCTTGTGAAATTAATTTGACTAATTTATTTGCTTCTTCTACAGAATCAGCTCCAGTCATTAGGTCATCCATGTAGAAGTCATTCCTAATTATTTCACTTATACATTTGTTTTCACATTTATCTGCAATATCTACTAGAACTCTAGTAGCCAAATATGGTGCAGATGCAGTACCGTAAGTGACGGTTGTTAATTTATAATTTTTAATTTTTTCTTCTGGAGAGTTTCTCCATAAAATATATTGATATTTCTGATCATTATCATTTATTTGTATTTGACGGTACATTTTTTCAATGTCCGCAGATATGACAAATTCCCACTTTCTCCATTTTACAATAATGTCAAAAATATCTTTTTGAACTCGTGGTCCTATCCACATTATATCGTTCAAACTTTTACTATTAGTAGTCTTTGCTGAAGCATCAAATACTACCCTTAATTTGGTCGTCAGGCTGGAATCTCTAATTACAGCCTGGTGCGGTAAGAAATATTTACCTTCATCGTGCACTTCGACCATATGCCCTAAATCCAAATATTCACTCATGAATTTAGTATAATCAACCTTAAGTTTTTCATTTCTATTTAATTTCTTCTCCAAATTCATAAAACGAGCAACGGCTTGTTTCTTTGAATCTCCTAAGGTTATATCCTCTTTAAATGGAATCGACACAATGTATCGCCCATCTGAACCTATCTTTGTAGTTTTAGTGAATTTATTTTCACAAAATTCAGACTCGATATCATTTTTGTCTTCTCCCTCTACTTCCCAATATCTATCTAAATCGTTCAACTCGATCGCTGTTGCCACGATTGTTTTATTTCCTTTGGATTTTTTACATCCAGAGACAATCCACCCGAACTCAGTTTTTTGTCCCAGGAACCCGTTTATTTTTACAACTCCATCCTGTAGAATGTGAGTGTATAGATTTGCTCCAATGATCAGATCAATACGACCTGGTTTATTAAAATCGGGATCAGCTAAATTATAGCTTTCCCATTCTTTTTTGTCAACACTTATTGTGCTGGCTGGCAATGCCTTCATTAGCTTGGGAAGGATTAAAGCTTCAATTTTTAAAGTTTTTTGGGAATTTTGCAGTTTTATATAAATAACTGCTTTGTGCTTGGAGATGCACTTTCCTGTGGAAGATACTCCACTAATTTCGGTGTCCGATCGAATTTTTTTTACTTTTAGAATCTGCGCAGATTCTTCTGAAATGATTGTACTTTGTGACCCGCTGTCAATCAAAGCTCTTAAATTTTCGAAATTTCCCTTACAGGATTTAATTTGGACCCTAGCCGTAGCTAATAATGCTTGATCCGACGTATTGATTGTATTTACCTTTTTCTCAATTTTTTGATAATTTATATGGAGCATGCTGTTGTGATATCCCTTACAAGTAGAACAGGATATATTGCTAAGGCATTTTTTATAAGCTTCATGTTTTAAGCATTTTACACACAATTTTGCTATTTTAACCTTATCCCATCTTTCTGATGGACTTAAGGATTTAAATTTATAACATTGTAATATAGTGTGTCCCAATTCTTTGCAAATGGGACAACTGTTGATTGAATATTCTTTATTCATTACAATTTTTTTAACAGGCCTTTCATCCTGAACTGAGCTAATCGAACTTAGTCGTTGCTCTAAAAACTCGATTACGTCGGACAATAATTGGACCTCTTTGGTCTTTTTAATATGGCTTTCATACAATTGAAGAGCCTCTTTATCAAATTTTTTCAAAATTATATGAGCAAATATTATATCTACCTCATCGGAAAGTTGTGCCTTTAATTTAATCATGTGAATTGACTCATTTATTGTGTCAATAAACATTCTTAAATGCCTATTTGAGTCCATATTTAAATTGTTTAGCTCAAGTAGGCGATTTAATTGCTCGGAAAATATTTTCCTTTTGTTTTCGTACCGCTTGGTTAATAACTCCCAAGCGGCCTCGTAATTTTCTCCAGATCCCAATAATAAGTGAGAAACCACTTTTTTGGCTTCTCCCTTAAGTGAGATCTTAAGATAATTAAATTTTAAGGTCGGACTCAAGTCCTCTCTTAAATGTATGAGTTCATTGAATAACTCATAAAACAGGTCCCAATCTTTGGAATCTCCAAAGAATGTGGGAACCTGTATTTTAGGTAGTGTTGGTAAATCATCAATTTTTTGATTACCAACCTCTACCTTTGGCACAACTCCCTTTAATTTCAATTTCATATCGTTTGTTACTGATGAAATATCGAATTCTAATTCTTCCAAAATATCATCGTAACTCCTATCAGTGACATCAATCTGGTTTACTTTTTTTAATTTAATAAGTCTCTCCCAGTAGAATTGAATCTTTTTAATTCTAATTTCAAACGTGTTTATTTTTTCTTCCTGAATTTCCAAAATAGTTTCCCTTAAAAATTCATCTAACTGCTTAATTGCATTGTCCAATTTTGATTCCTGCTCTACTTTTTTGCTAGGACTTGGAACCTCAACTTCATCTGCTTTTTTCAACACCTTATCAATTCTTAATTTTATATTTTGAAATGTTGACATCATTGTTTCAAAATGATTATTTCTAAAATAGTCATGATCGACCACTCCTATTCTTAGCAGTGCCGAATTATTCTTTATGCATTCGGTTTTTAAATCGTCAAACTGCTTCATGTAGTTAAAACTAAGGCTTGGTTGCCCTTCCAACTGCCTACTTAGCTCTGTAATCTCTACTTGCCTTTTAATAAGGGCAATGGTCTCAGCGGACATCATTTTTTTTTTTTTAAGTTAAAATTACAAATTTAAAAATAGGACTTAGCTGCTGCTTCTGTTGCTGTCGCTGCCGTCGTGTTTGCCGCTTCTGCAGATGCTGCTGTTGATATTGCCGCTGCTGTCTGCGTTTCTGTTGATTTTACTGCTGCTGCTGTAGGCGCTGCTAATGTTGTTGCTGCTGCTGTAGGCGCTGCTAATGTTGTTGCTGCTGCTGTAGGCCCTGCTAATGTTGTTGCTGCTGCTGTAGGCGCTGCTGCTATGTATTGTTGCTGCTGCTGTTGTAGGCGTAGGTCTTCCTTCTGGTAGTTGCTTGATGATTTTGTTGATGTTTTTTTTTTTTTTTTTTTGTAGATGTTTTGTTTTGTAGATTTATTTTTAATGTTTGAAGAATTTTTTTTTTTTTTTTTTTGTGTTTTGATTATTAATTTTGAAAAAAAATCGCACTTTGAATATTTTTTGTCACTGACAGTTGATTTTTTCGATGTTTTGGCCTCGATACGCCCTTTATTTCACTTTTCGATGTTGAAGGCCTCGAAACAAACGCCCAAACTAAATACTTTATTTATTTAGTTTTAATATGTTGTTTTTTTTTTCACTCAATTTTTTTAGAAAAATTGCAAACTGTCGAATATTTACGACCGTATCTCCACAACACAGTTTTTGTTTTCTGTGTGTTTCAATAATAATTTAAACAATAAGGACTCTTGTTTTATCCTTTTGCTTTTTTGTTTTATACTCTGTTCCTTACCATAGAGGGGGAAACAAGAGTTATTTATTTTGCTACCTTAGCTGCGTGTGTCTAGCACAACATACAAACTTTAAGGAGCTGGTTTAGAGTTCTGAACTTCTTACCACAAGGGGGAAAATTGCAGAGTGCTCGAATGACCAATATGTAAAGTCCCAAATAAGAAGACGTTTACACATGAGTTTTTGTAAGAAACTGATTTTATTTAAAACGGTCTCCCTCTTTTATAGGAGATTGAATTCTAAATTTACTCTTATCTATGACCTACGCAGAGGCCGCACATTTGTTTGTCTTATATTCTGAGATATGCTGAGATCCCTTGCAGGAGCTCAGATTACATGTTCAATATTTTTCAAGTGCGTGTTTGGCCACACGGCCGCTATATTTAAAGATAAGCACGCATGCATTTAGATAGACCCCTGCATATATGTATTTGTATATTTCAATTTACAGCTCTCGGTTCATATGCACAGATATGAACGGAGCCCAAAAAATAATCTTATTTTTCTAAATATTCATGTTCGTCTGAACACTTACCATAACTGTATGGCATGAGTTATGCCTTCTTATTCCTGATAAAATCTAAGGTTGTCCTATTTAAATTTATCATCTCCCAAGCCAGATTATCCTTACCTCCTGCGAGCCCATTCCCAGGCTCCTCTCTGGGTTCCTAATACATCTTGGTATTTTATCCTATTCGCATTCCTGGAACCTCCTCTTTGGACTTCCTGAAGTCCCATCATTTTGGAAAATGTTTGCAGCATTTCCCCAAGGTTTTTCGTACCTTCCATTTCGAGAACCCCCTCCGGTTTTTGGTTTCCCAATCGATTTGAACTTATCGATTCCGCAAATATTAACCAGGCACCAAGAAGTCGCCGCCAAGTTGATTTCGCGTACCGCCCAAAAGGGATTCATTCATGGGGATTCGCACAGTTCGCCGTTCGCCGTGCGTCGTTCGCAGTTCGCAGTTCCCATTTTCGCACGTTATCCCAGCACGCGAAAGTCGAGTTTCCCCACCGGGAAATTGCCTCCTTCACGCTGTGTAATGTCGCCACCTTTGCGGCGCTGAGCGCCGCTGACTTTGAACGCTTATCTTGTAATTATGTCAAGGGATGGGGATGCAGGATGCCGGGATACTGGGATACTGGGAGGCTGCGATGTGCTGCTAGTGAGGCGAGGTCCAGGTACAGGATTTTCGGCTGTGCACCAGGGGAAAGAGCAACGCAGAGACACAGAGAGAGAGCAAGCATCGAGAGAGCTTTGGCAGCGAGCCGAAATGCCAAATGGAATTCGGATGAGGGGCAGGGAAAGAGCAAAGGATGGGCATGCTGCGAAGCCTTCGACAGCCTCACTGCCAGCCAGCCGCCGCCGCTGCTGCCGAGTGCAATGCCCTGCTTAAAACCCACACAGATACTCACTCACAGGTCCCGTCTGTGCGCCTGTCTTGGTACGAGGACGAGGACGAGGACGAGAAGCCCGAAATTTCAACCCCCGAAAAAGCCAAGCACACATCTAGCAACCGAAAAAAAAAGCCAGCCAACGAAATTCGCAGCAAAGTGGGAATGCTGATGCTACGGGAGAGGAAGAATCGAAGCAATTGCTACCCTGGAAATAAGAAAATTCATAAAATAATAATAAATAATAATTAATAATAACTAATTATATAGATAGATAGCTTGTCTACTCTTTTTTACATTTTAAAATATTCAACTTCTTTAATTTCAGATGGAAAACATTTCCCTACAAAGCTTGTAGAGTTATTTTGTTAGAATAAATAATTACTTAGGGGGAGTAAGGGCATTGCCATAGCTTAAAATATATTATTGCTTTAAAATTAAGCTTATTTATAATTTTGTTCTTTTTTTTAAGATTTATATTCTCTATTTCAAGTTGGAAAATATTTCCTAATTCGATTCGATAACATAAAGAGGGTGACGGCATTGCCATAAGAAAATTGTACAATTGCTTTGAAATTAAGTTTAATATTAATATTAAGCTATATATTACTTTTATATAATTTTAA
This sequence comes from Drosophila rufa, assembly GCA_018153105.1. Lineage (NCBI taxonomy): Eukaryota > Metazoa > Arthropoda > Insecta > Diptera > Drosophilidae > Drosophila > Drosophila rufa. The sequence continues at coordinate 6,533,527 of JAECXS010000085.1, forward strand.
ACATTTATATTCCTTAATTTCAGATGGAAAACCTTTTTTAGAACACGATTGGTGAGTTTTTTGTTGAAAAAATTAATAACCTACGGGGAGTAAAGGCATTGCTATAGCAACAAATTTATTTTATATTTAGCTTTAAAAATTTTCAAGATTTGTTTCGTTAATTTCAGTTGGAAAGAATTTTCAAACAACAATTGCTAAGATTTATAAATCTTTAAATATTTTTTTGCATTTCTAAATTACTATTAAAGATTTGAATTATATTTAAATATTTTAAATACCATTATCATTATTATTAGCACACTTTCCTTTAAGGGCCCTTCCCTAAACCCTCTAATATTAAATTTAAATTTTATTTTATCATCAAATATTACATCCATATTAATATTTATTATTACAAGGGAGACATATCCCCAATCCGGTTGCCCAAACTAAAACGCAGGGTAGAGAAAGCACCCAAAAATTCCAGACAACTAAAAGCTTTCATGAGAAACTAACGAAGGCAAACGGCGCGGCTTGGGGGGGGAGAAGGATGGGTTCCAAAGGACGAGGCGGCGGCGGCTGTGGGTGTCAGTGGGAGCTGGCAGATGATTAGGGCAGATGTCGTTTTTCGTACAGCAGCTAGGACTCCGGGACAGGGTTTGGGGTGACCCCCTGCGCCAAGCTGCAGCAGACGTCTTTATGGCCGTCGCCGCCGCCGCCGCTAGTTGTTTTCCACGCTCGTTGACGACTGTACTTTGGTCGCCTGTTCCTGCCGGCGCTGGTGCCTGCTGCTCCTGGCTCTCGCATCCTGCTCAGGTCCTGTTCCCCGCATTGTGTCCTGTCCTATTTTTGTGGGCCACGCCCTGACTCCTCTCCAGGAGAGATTAATGCCAGCAGCCGGCCGGGGCTGCTCCATAACAATTGATTTCCTTATTTATTCATGCGACACCCCAGCCCCGCCGCCGCCGACGACGACTCGACTGCTTGTTGAGATCCTTGACTCCGTCTTAACGGAGTTTTATTGCTTTCGGATTGTCGTCAATAGGTGCACTTGTCTATGGCAGTTGGGAGGAGGAGGTGTAGTTGGAGTTAAAGGAGGCAGGAGTCACAAAGGCTCACAACTCAAGACTGGTTGTTGTCATGGTTGTTAATCCCTCAACCAGACGCGGTCGAATCCTCTCCAGGGTCAATAACATGGCCGGGAATTGTAATTAGCAAAATGAATACAAGTTGTACCTCTTCAAATCAAAACTTTGGGTAATTCTTATTGTAGTTCTATGAGGAATTCTTCAGACTTTTCGAGGGTTTCGTAAGACAAGTCCAGGAGTATAGTGAATAACACTTGCTCTTCAAATTCAACAAATGTTTAAGAACTTTTCGGTACAAAAAAAGGCTGCTTTGCTTTGCCTTGCTTTGCTTCCGAATAAAAAAGTTGTGAAAACCTAGGAAAACCCTAGGAAAATCATATTAACAGCAACCGCAAAAAGATGTGGAAAAAGGGCACCAGAAATTAAGGCGGACGGAAGGCAAAAAATACCGTGGCGCCTTTGATGAAAGGGTTAGAAAAAAGCAAACAGCAAAAACAAAGCAAGAGTTGCTCTGTCCATGGGCGGGGCATGGAATTAGAGAAGAGAGAGGGGCTGCTAAAGGGTGCTGCTGACTGGTAATAACCCGATCCCATTCACGTCGCCGTCGCGCTGCAAAAATAGGAAAAATGTCAAATGAAGCGAGCCCGCGCGCGCGTTTTGCATGTCAAAGAGTCCCTGGCATCATGAGAGGTCCTGGAGAGCCTTCGAGGGTCCTCAGAGCCGCTGTGTGGATCTCCGCGAGACTCTAGGAGTTTGCATTGACACTTGACTTTAAATTGAGCGAATGTTGTTTTCTCCTCCTTCTTGTCCTCTCTCACAAAAAAAGGAGCAAAAAATCATTGCATATTTTCTATGGCAAAAGTATAGGGAAAGAGGGGGCGTGGTGCTCATAAATGTGAGTTACGTGTAGCGGAAGGAGGTGAAGGGAGGCGGAATTCCCACTAAACTTTAATGCAATTTGTTTTTTAAGGATATGCAGCAGGTCAGGGCAAAGTTTTCCTTCTTCTCTTTGCCTCTCTCTTATTTTATTTTCCCCTTGTGTTTTCTTATTGCCACTTTTTTCTTATTTTCCTCCTTTTTTTGCACCTTTGAGACGGCAGAGAGGCTTAGAGGGCGTGGCACGCGTCGCCGGCCAATATACAAAATGCAGTTTAGGGCTTATGAACTTAACTTTGATGGGATTTGCACTTCAAAAGAGAGTTCGAAGAGAGAGAGAGCTGGGTCCTTGAGATGTTCTCGGGTGGGTTTCGTGTCCTTTAAATGCATTTAAATTCAATTCAACTAAGTGACTTTATTTAATTTAATTTTTAAGAGGGTAACCTAACTTAGATTTGATTAAATACAATATATAAACACTGTAAGAACTAAGAGACTTAGAGCTAAAATACTTTGAGCATTAACTTTTGTTGAAAACATTTATCTAAGATCTCTTTATCAACTCAATCCTGGCTATAAAATATCCTGCCTAATCTCTCTCAAACGCACCCCCAACACTTTCCATTTAATTACCCAAATTGAAGCTTTTTTTTTCCTCTGAAAAACCTCTATCAGTCTGGAAGTGCCTCCGCCTGAAATTAGTAACCGTTAAACTTTGAAATTCTTGAGAATTTGCCTGCCCTGCCCGGCCTGCATTCTCGCCGAGAACAAGACAATTGAGCCGGTCAACGACTCGCGGCTTCCTCCTTGAACCCACTGATTCACTGCCAAGTCGAGTCCCGTGTCCCGTCTCCCGTGTCCCGAGCTGGAGTCCCAAAAAGTCCCACTGATCACCACCGACGAAACATTTTTGTTAATGCGCCAAAAAGCGGCGAAACTTTTGTCATGTTTTTTATTTTCTTTTTATATATTTTGTTCCCTGCTCTCTGCTCTCGTGTGTGTGTGCCTTAACTGACTAATTTAGTGGCCGGAGTTCAATGTATTCCATAAATTTCGACTAAACGTTCAAGGACAATGCGTATCGAAGGAGAGACGCCGGCGCGGTGTTTGTTTGCGAATTATGTTTGGCTTTATAAATGAATTGATTGAGAGGGCGGAAGAGAGGCCAGCGAAGGCAGAGACACCGCCGGGGCAAGAAACACTAAACCGAAAGCGAAAGCAAAAAGAGCAATAATGCAAGATGGGCTTTTTCGGGGTACGAATCTCTAGAATACCCTTAAAAGTTATTATGTTCTGATGATAAATATATAGAACATTTTAAAAATAAATCGTAAAATCTCCTTACGAATCCCTGTAGGCTAACATCCAAAATTAGGAAAACTTAGTTTAAAAAAATAAATATATTTTTATAGTCGGATCAGTTTCAACAACTTTCTTTCCTAAAATTGCATATTTGCATATTTCTTCTGAGAACAGGCCTCCAAAAGTAGGCTATGTTTCTTTAAAAACTAATTTTATTTATAGTCTGGGCAGTTTTTCTAATATTTGAATTTTTCTCCTTCATCCGAGAAGAATAGTATTTCCCTCGTGAATAATTCCTGTATGCAGACTCCAAAAAGTAGACAATGGTTTATCTAATCAAAATATTTGCATAGTCGGGACAGTTTCTACATTTTTCTTTCTTATTTTACATTATTTAGACTTCTATGAACAATACAATCCTTCTCCTGAATAAACCCAGTATGCAGGCTCTCAAAAGTATGCAATATTTATATACAAATTTCAAATATTTATAGTCGGGGCAGATTTACATTGTTTAGACTTCTTCTAAGGACAATACATTCTCTCTCCTGAATAATCCCTGTATGCAGGATCTTAAAAGTATGCAATATTTATCTACAAATTTCTAATATTCATAGTCGGAACAGTTTCTACATTTTTCTTTCTTAACTTAAGCTTCTCGTAAGAACAAAATATAATTTCTCTCTTGAATAATCCCTGTACGCATTCTCCCTAAAATAGTCAATGGTTGTTCAAAACCCCCGACATTTTCATAATAGAGGCAGTTTTTGCCACTTTTCTTCCTTCTAAACTCTCCATATTTATGCTTCTTTTTCAGGGTATTTTTATCGGTCATTCCCTTGGCTCTCGACTCGCTTCTCGTTTCCAATTCTCTGATCGTTGACTCTTTTGGAGGTGGAAGAAGAGGGGCAGGGGCCAAGATCGTTAAGCTCGATGATGGCAGCGGAAGTCATAACGGTCAAAGCTGCAGTTCTGAGATTAGAAAGGGAAAGGGCGACGAATTGCTGGGCCAGAGAGCGAGAGCGGAGAGCCCCATCCGGAGAATGATTTATGCTTGCTTGTGCAGTTTCTTCTCCGGGCGATTCTTCGCTTCGCTTAGCGCCATGTCTGGGGTGTCGTCTGCCAGTCCCCATTCTTACCCCCCCCTTTTGGCAGAGATCGCAGAGAGGTCTCAGTACCCTCGCTTCTCCTCGCCGTTTCATTGAGCTCCGAGTATCGGCAATCAGTAATTAATGGCTTTGTCAGTTCGCAGTCTTCGCTGCACGTAGTCTCCCTAGTCTCCCAGTTCCAGTCCCCACAACATGTGTATATAATTTTTGATTCTTTGCATTTCGTCTGCGATCTTCAGTCTGGCAATCTGCACCCCGCCTTCGTCTTCTGTCCGATCAAATGCTGGAATTTCGTTGATAGCGCCGCCAACCGCCAAACATCCTGTTGTTTTTCGGTACCCCTTGAATGTCGAGATATGGCAGTGGGGTATGTCCAGCTGGAGGTGAGCAGGAGATGGATTATGGGAAGGAAATATATTATTGATACGGGGAAACTTGGCTTTAATTTATTAGCTGAACGAATTCTTAGAAATATTTTATATTTCGCATCAAATGACAATGACTAAAAAATATAGTTGCATATTTAACGCTAAGAAGGTCTATATTACGCTTTTAATTTACAATTTGTCCGCACTACTTTAATGTAAATCTTGTGCTTATACTGTCCGTGTGCCGGCAGAGGCTGGGCAGAGAATTTGTGTAAATTTGGTAAGCTGGAAGAATTTAATAAAATGTTTATGTTTACCTTAACAGGAAAGGAAATCCTTTATGTTATATATATAAATATATAGAATATATGTATTATATATAGAATATTATATTCTTTCTAAAAGAACGCCTTTGTTTAAGCTTTATAATAATTCTTTTTAATTAAGGAATATCCTTCTAACTTCCCTTCAACCATTACCTTATTACCCCACTTACTGTTGCCCCCTTTCCACATCACCGTCCACCCTCTATAAACCCACATTAATCCCTGATGATCTCCCCGATTCCTAAGTAACTCCTCGTCGATATCCTGATGCCTGCCCATCTTTATGCTTGTTTGCCTTGCTTTTGTTTTTCTTGCTGGCCCGCCGCCGTTGTAGCCTCGATTGTGTCTTTTGGTCTTCGTTTGGCATTTTGCGAACGTCTGCACGTCTGCATATCTGAGTTGCGTGGAAAGGGGAAACGAGGGCTTCGTTAGAGCATTTGGCTGCTATTTTTAATGTTGACACGTTTGAAGATCGTTGACTCTCCGCAGACGGTCAATGTCCATTTCAGCATCAGTCCCAGCCCCGGCCACGCCGGCGAAGAAGAGCAGGGAGAATTCTGCATTTGGAAATGTGAATTATGCGCCGTCGCGGTCCGTCGATGACAGAAGCTCTGGCTGGAAGAAGCTGAAGGCCCGAAAGGAATCGTGGCTTTTGGGGGGCACGATTCTACCCGAGAACAATGAGGGAGACTGAGTGGAGACCCTGGTCCAGGAGACCCCGGAGTGCAATAGATCATCAATCGATCACGATCGGCATTGACTGAGCAAATAGATCAGCGAGAGAGAGAAGAGTTGGGAAAGATCAGTGAATCATTCATGAAGAGCCAAAGGCAGGCTCTCAAGAGCAAATCCCTTGTAAAGATCCTCACTTGACTTGGCAGTCCTTTGTTATGAAAACCTCTTTAAAGAAAAAAAAGGGGATCAATGCTAAATTGAAGAGCTTCTCTCTCTTCAATATAAGCTAAGTTTCAAAAAGCAATAACTATAAGTACTTTCTTTTCATTGATAGCAATTCTTTGATATATTTGACAGATCTTTCATGATCAAGAAGCTGATCACTCGAGAGCAAGTGATGATCGTTTCAATTGATCACGATTATTTATGAAAGAAGGTACTCCTTCGGCGGGGATAAAAGAATCTGGAATTGGCATAAGAATTTCTCCTCACGATCTGCTACAGAGTGTGAAGATCACTTGTGACACTCATGCGGTGGCTTCCTTTCACTTTGTCAGTGCCATTTGCTCCATTTCGCCTTGTCAGGATCGGTTCTCCGATGGGCTCAATTAGCCACAGACCATGCAAATCGCAGCCAGGGATCTCCCAAATCTCTCACTCTTTCTCTCCCTGACAAGTGACACGATGATCCACGGCGGCTGTCATAAAACTCACCCACCGCGGCACGAAGGCTCCAAGGGATTGGGTATGGGATTGGATGGGATTGTTCCTGGAAACGTGTTGCTCCTCCTCCTCCTGTTTTTGCTTCCATGTTGGTGGTCAGAAAGGAGCTGGTAAAAAAAAGTGCAAATCACTTCATTAATGTGCCGGCCATCGGAGAGTTGCAACATTGTTGCCACAGGGCAGCATTTGGGCGGCTGCCCATCATTTGCCTTAATGGATCCACCGGCACCCCAGCTTCCATCTCTCCCAGCCGGTTGAGATTCCCAGTTCCCAGTTTCCACCTCCCAGTCTTGCCATAAAGATGCCAGACTGGGTATCGCCCCTGTCCTTGTTTCTGTCCCTGCTGCTCTCTGCTCCTTCTCCCTGCTCCTCCTCATTTGCCTTTTTTCCTCAGTTGTTTGACCCGCAAACAAAAAACGGAAAAAAGTTCGCCGGGCGCTGAAATTCCTTGAACGATCGTCAATGGGTTAAAGCATTTAAAGGAGACCAAGCTGTGCTGAAAAAATGCACTCAAACGAGGGATACCCTAAAATTTATTGAATTTTTGTATATGAGGAAAGTAGATACAACTTGGGAATTATTAGACAGGAAATATGCTACCCATTACAGTGGCGCCCAGGAGGTACATTGACATGTTAAACATGCATCTGTGTAAGTAAGAAAACACCAAGTTTGCTTCGTGTCATACGAATGTTTATACTGTGCGTGCGCCTGCAGAGGCCGATCAGAGAATTGTTGTGACTCTCGAGTCAGGACTGTGAGCACCTCTGCTTTATTATTATGAATCTCGAACCCATTACTCCCTTCGCCACCCTGTAAAAGCCGTTGGGCATGCACAAAAAACGCACACTCATGCCGCGGCAATGTCGCTGTTGTCTTTGCTTTTGCCTTTTGTTGCTCTTGGTGCTCCTCTGCACCGCCCGATGTCGGCACGATATGCTGCTCCTCTGCAACATTGTTGCATGGGAATGGAGTCGAGAGTCGGGTCGGAGTCAGAGTAGGATCGCCACTGGAGCTTCTTCGGAGCTGTGGAGTTTGGGAGGCTGGAATGCTGCAACTCATTTTGCCACATCTCTCAGCGCCGCCGCAGTTTGTCCGTTAATTGAGCGTGCGACGAGCGATAACTTCGATGGCTGCTGATCCCCCTTCTATATAGATACAGATATCTCTTCCGCCTTCAAGGAGGAGCTGGAGATGGAGATGGAGATGGAGCTGTAGCTGGAGGTGGAGGTCAGGCGATCGACATTCGCCATGGTTTCTTCTTCACTTTGGCCACTTTAATTGCTCTCGTAATTCTCTCAACGCTTGAAGCGATTATTATGCCGCATTGTCCATAGAAAGCCTCAAAGAGCAAAAAACGAAAAACGAAAGCTTCCGACGAAAAAGAAAACTTGAAAATTGTGTTAAGCATTTACACGTGCCGCAACCATAAAAGATCTGGCGTTCAAACTTTATTTTTTTTTTTGGGAACTCCCGAAGCGGATGCTCTACAATTGTGGGATTTCGGCAGGTGGATGTGGAGGAGGAGGTCAGTGAGTGATTGAATGAGTGAATGAGTTACCAATAAGACCATGGGAAAATGGAGTCAAGGGTATAATCTAGTATTAACTTATTACCAAAGAAACCTAGAACTTAACTTGTTATAATATCGATCTTCAAAATTCAAGAAGTAAACCCAAAAGTATGTAACCCCCATCAATTATCAATGGACACCGATAGCGCCTAGCTTAATCGCTTTTTCATCATTTTAAGGGGCCACCACAAAGGTGAAGTGTTGATTCCAGAGGCAAAGATCGCTCAGAGCCATGTTGTGTAAATTGAACAAACGAAACGAAACGAAAAGGCGCACGAAATAAATCTCGAGACTAAACAAACAACAACAAGTGACAAGCACAACAAACAAAACAACAATGAGCAAACACCAGCGAAACATACATATAGAAAAGCAAGAAAAAAGCAAGGGAAAAAAGAAATAATAATAAAAACTTCATGATTCGAATGGGAAAAGGTGTCATTGCAGGTGAGAAACGAGAGCACACGCGTATGCCACCTCAAACCTTCGCCTCGAACCCCTTCATAGATTATGACTTACTGGAAATCGAAGCACCGAAGTAGTTGTAGTTATTTTTTCGGGGCAACTCTGCCCGGGTTTTCATCAATGAATTTATGAGGGTACTCCTCCGCCCCTTAACCGTTAAATTGCCTTCAACTTGCTGCTTCGTCTTTAATTTATCATTTTTCCTCGCATTCCGTTTTTTTTTTCTTAATTCATAAATTATAAACGGGGGGATATGTTGGTCAATTGCTTGTTGGGTGGACAGTTATGGGCATAAATTACGCCTCGAGTTGTAAATTTCTTTGAAAATGCTAAATTAAAAGTTATTTATTGTATTTGATTTGCTTTACGTGCTTTGTTTGTGAAATGTGCATGACCAGAAAAAGTCTTGGGGTTTTGGGGGAGAGTTGGGGGTGAAAGAAGTCATTAGAGGGACTAGAATGTGACCGGAAATGGTTTAGGGGGTAAAGGGGTCTTTTTTATGGTAAATGGGAAGTGTTGATATGTTAATAAGCTGAATAATTTACCAGTAAACGATTTCATTAAGTGGTAATTACAATGTCTACTTAGGAAGAGATAAATTGGGAATGAAAGCTCGTAATAAAATTCGTATTTCTGTTAAGAATATATTACAAATGGAAACCATTTGGTATAAATTAAGAAAAATAATATAAAGAACTACTATTTAGGCGTAGTATTAATATCCAAAATAATTTTATTTGTATTAATTTCAACAAACTTGGTATTTCTAGCTCTATTATGGTCTAACAGACAAACGGACAAACGGACAGGCAGACAGATAAACATATTTATGGAAAAAGTAGTCATTCAGGAAGAAGATTCAATTTAAAGAAAAGTAATTCTAAAAGGAATTATTAATTATTATTAAGAATAGTTATTATTAAATACAATAAAATGGGAGTGAGCTCTAACGGACAACTGTCCGTTTGTCCGTTAGAGCTCACTCCCATATTTATATATGGACATAATAACATGGCTTTCATTGTACTGTTAATAAATATTTCATATTTTTAAAGTGAAGGCAGAAAAATAAAAAATTAACTATTTTAACTGTACTAATATCTTACCTATTTTAATTAGTTCCACATAAATCCCCACTACTTTAAACTGCTGTCAAGCCCGCCCCCATGAGCGTCTCCGAATGTTATTTAGTGACTTCGAATATCGGTAATAGCTCCTCCGCCAAATGGAGTTCCATTTGGAAACCCACACACTCGAGTCTTCGAACCCCGGCACCCTTTCACCCCTCGCTCGTGTGTGGCGATATGTGAATGCTTTCTTTCTCAGGGGCGTGGCCTGTGTGCAGCCGCAACCAGTTAGCCATTTAATGGCTTGTCTAATATCCTTTAACTGCCATCGGGCCATTAAAAAGCATAAAGTCATTTGGTAATTAATTTTCATGTTGGTTCCTCCGTTTCGTTTCGTTAGTTGCCAGGACCTCGAGATGGATAGATATGATGATGATGGCGGTTGTGGGAGTTAGGGGAGTCCACCGAAACAGGGCGCGGTCGAGTTTGGTTAGTTTCGGCCTCGCTCCCTGCTCCTCGCTGTGAGTCCTTTTCCCTTGTATCCTTTTGCATATTAACAAAACAAAGCACACACACATGCAGCCCGACTGGCAGCAGTCGAAAAACGCGCCAAACATGTCCTACCTCTCGTGCTTTTCCAGTGCGCACGACGACGCCAGGATGCTGGACCTCCGATGCCGATGCCGATGCCAATGCAGTTTGTGCCGGGCTCCCTTCCAGCTTCCATTACTACGGGCATTTTTACTACGTTTTATCGATCCATCCGTGTGTATCCATCCTGCGCGCGCTCTCTCTCTGTGTTTCGCCGGCTCTTCTGTTGTGTGTATCCTGTATCCCGTATCCCGTAGCCCGTATCCCGAGTCCTGCTGCTGTACGCCCAGCCAGAAAAAAAAGAGCAAGAGCCACCGAAAAGAGCCGAAGCTCAGTCGGGTTCTGGCCTGGAGTTGGAGTGCTGGGAAGCTGGGCGAGGCCACATCAAAAGAGCACACTGAAGGGGGGCCCCTCGTTTCACTTTCCACTTGATTCCTTGCGCTTGACAGCCACCCAGAGGAGGTGGATGCCAGGATGCAGCTCAGTTCAGTTCGTTCGTTCTCTCTTGCCGGCGCTCTCGTCTCTCGGCCATTGACCTCTGATGTCAAACGAAATCGGCGCGCACTTATTAAGTAGAGAGGGAGCAGGAGCAGGAACAGCAGGGGAACCGGGAGTAGTATCAGGAGCAGGAGCAGGAGCAGGAACAGGAGCAGGAGCAGGAGCTGGGCCTGCAAGGGGACACTCGACCACGGTCCAGGGAATTGCAACTTTACAAGGGGGAACGCTGGACTTGGGGTACGGGGGGCGACGCTGAGTGGATTGCCGTGGATTGGATTCTGTGGTGCACCCGCTCATCCTCACCAGACCAGAGTTGCCTTACGGCCAACTTCCGAGTTTGTTTTGTGTTGTGTAAATTACGTTATTTACGTGTATATTGTTGGCCAGAGTTTCGGGTTCTCGGGTTCTCGGGCTCTCGGTTTGCTTTTGTTGTGTTTTGTGTTTGTGACGGGGCAAAGCTTAAATTGGATATGCCATCGAGCTCGAAATTGTTGCAATTGTTCAAGGAAATAGCTGACAATAAAGATTGCTAGTTAAATGGGAGTTTGTTCTACTTCAAGAACCTTCTTTGATGTTCCTTTATTCCTTTATAGTAACTTTGTATTTATTTTTGTTAATTTTTATTAAAAGTTATTTACAAACATCACACACATAAACATGTTCCCTATTTAAGGCCTAAAACTATATTTTTGTTAAAATACTTTGATTTAACTTGCAAATAAAATATCTACATGATAAACAGCTAAATTCTACATGTAGAATCTAGCATTCTGTTAATTATACACATATTTTACATACATCTTAGATTAGAACCTCCCAGGTTTGTGCCTTGGCTGACTAGCTGGTTTGGAGAGTATTGCTTATGGGGTTGTTGTCACAACTTCAGTAGCCATAAAACTGTTGGATTCGAATTTTAACCAAAACTCGATAAAGGCACCGAGTTTTCGCAGGTGTCCTCCTCGCTGTATTAAAGGAATATTATTATATTAGTTTATATATATAATATATCCTACTCACTTATCTATGCGTCTTAGAAAATTCTGAATCTGCTGATTTTTCCCAATCAAAGCGTAGAGCGCCGCAAAACCATGAAAGGCCATGCAGAAGCTGACGGCATAGTTGAGATGCGACCGCTCCTCCCGATAGTAATTGAAGGCAAAGGAGCAGACGCAGACAAACCACACGAGGGCCGTATAGCCAAAGTACTTCCAGAAGGACCTAAAGCGATTCTTCTCGATGGACTCGAAGCTCTTCTCGGTCTCGATCTCGGGCTGTTCGCTGATGTAGATCAGGCTGAGGATGTAGAAGAAGCCGCAGATGGAGCAGGCCACAAAGATGGGGGCGTACAAGTAGATCATGATGGACCAGTTGCGGGCTGGGAAAAATATCTCTTAATTAATGATCGTTAGAAATGGTAAATACTCACGATCAAACCAGCAAGTATCCCCTCCAAAAATCAACCGAGTTCCATAGTAACTGAAGCCCACAAAGAAGGACCAACCTATGGCTATCAGCACTATTGGCGTAAAGATCAGCCAGAACATGAGTTTGGTGAAGACCACGCCATGGAAGCTCAGGTAGAGCTTGAAGGCAATGAAGCTCAGGATGTAGAAGGAAAGAACCAGGTACATCAATGTTAAGCTGGCTAAGGAAAGGATAAGAGACTACAGCAGTGGAAAAAGATCAGAAGTATATAACTTACGTAGTATTCTACAAGCCGCATTCGAGAGAGTCGCCGGATTGTGTAGAGTTAAGTAAGCCAAGGGGGCATAGCCCATGATCATACAGATAGTATAGGCCTTGATTGCCACACCGTAGAAGCTGTTGCGCATCTCGGAGCACATGAGGTACACCATCAAGACAATAAACATGGATATTATGGCGATCAAGAGACCTTCAAAGAGAGAGAGAGAGAGAGAGATCAGCGATCAAACTATCAATCCACACATCAGCGATTTCCTTTTGTTATTTTAGCAATTATTTTTATGAGGCGCTGGGGCTATTTTTGCCCCGAAAAAGAAATGGAAAGCATATTTGTGACTTGTGTTTAATCGCTTGTAGTAGGAACTCACATATGGCGTAGGTCCATTCCCGCACGCCCAGCACAAAGTGTAGCTTCTCGGGGGCACAGGCCAAGGGCTGCCACTCCCATGAGGTGTTGCCATGGAGCAGGAGCAGCGGCGTGAAGCAATAGTGCTTGGAGAAGAGGTGACCCCGATGGGTGACTGTGCCATTCTGGAAATAACAGAGTAGATAAAAGAGTGAGAGTGATCCTAACCAGAGTCTGGAAAAAACCCTACCTCGTGCAGTGTCCAGTGGACATACTCCGCTCCCTTGGTGACCGCCTTCATGTGCTCACACGGCGTGCCCAGGTGAATGCTGAACTTGGACCTCAGTTCAATATCCCGCAGACTCCCATTGTTCAACTCCACTTCCATGTGGTTCTGGGAGGGCAAACTGCTCAAACCCTTTGCTGGCATCAAGCACTGCCTAGCCACCAGGTCATAGGTCTCCCCTTCGGAACAGCAAATCCTTACGCAGGGTCTCGTCTTGCAGACACAAGCCCTGAGGTGTATGGGCGCCGGGATGCGGATGCCATTCTCAATGACAAAGTCGTAGGCGGCCACCAGATGGCGAGGAATCACCGTCCAATTGTGGACGTATGAGCCATCCGAGTTGTAGCTCCCAGAGATGTTGGCGGTGTCGATGAAGGCGCAGGGATAGTGTGTCTCTTCGTGGAATCCCCAGGCGGGATGGACGATGACCAGCAGGAGGAGGATCATCATCCCCAGAGTGCACAACTGCGCCATTCGAAGAGACATTCTCGACTGAGGCGAATCTCAAGCTCTCCCTGTGCTCCGGGATGTGTTTTTGTTTACGCTAGAGCGTCCAATTTATGCGTGTTTATCTCCGGACGATTGCCAAATCGGAATCGAAATGGAATTGCTATGGAAATGGTATGGAAATGAGTCCGTATGGGTAATTGTAATGCACTCACGGGGCACAGGTGCGATAGGCGCTAATTGAGTGAGCGGCGGATCAGCCTGCACCTGACACTCGCCGAACTTGGACTGCTAATCCGAATCCCGGCGAACTCAATCGAAGGCGAAGGCAGGCGGCTGGTCAGTGGTGGTGTTGTGTCTGTGGTGTGTCTGTGGCCTGTGTGCGAGGTGTGTGTGTGTGGCTAGGCGCACACCCACTTTATTCGGCGTCGTTCAAGGAACGTGCGGCATTTTGTTTACAACAAAAGAACAAAAAAAAGGGGAAAGCAGACAGTCAAGATGGTCGGGAAAATGCTCTATAAAAAAGCTGATTAAATGGATTTTGATTCAAGGGGGTTTCCCCATAAGAAAAGTGGATGTTTATGCTTATAAATACTTATTAGATATTATTTTAAATTATGGTACGGATTTCTCAAATTTGAAGATAACCTCCTTCTTATGAAGTACTATTTCGGGGTTTATTATTCCTTCAAAGAACGCCCAAATAAAAGATATCAGAGCTTACCACACCTATATTTAACCTATGATAAAGTTATCGCAAAGTGTGCTCATATTTAAGGGAAATTCTCTATATCTTGGAGTTGTTAAAACCCCCAATAAAAGCTTCTTTCTGATTATACAAGTATACTCCTATTATTATTATTATCTCTAAATAAACTCATAATTAAACTCATGACTAAACTCTAGTAGTGTCTTCACTATTCGCTTTAGATTAACTTCTATATTGGAAACTATTTGCGCAAAAAAAAAAAAAAAAAACACCGGACATTCTATAGACGGAAGGCATGGAAACAGCGACAGATACAGATACTCGGGCAGATAGAGCGATACGGATAAAGTCAGCCCTTGCCCCTTCTCAATTGCGTCATTAACTGAACATTTGTTGCGTGCCACTTAGTGGCTTCCAGCTAATCCCAAACAAACCAAACCCAACCCAAATGGAGGACGTCACCAAGTCAGAAGGGCCTCCCGTGGGGTGGACATTCGAGGAACAAAAATTATTTATAAAGAAATAATTGAAGAAAGGGGAAAAGAGCAAATGGAAAATGTAGACAAGTGGCGAAAGCTATGAAATTAAGAATTTATAAGTGTGAATTTTTGCAGATTTAATTTTAGACCACAAAAATTGCCTTAATAAAGATCACAGGAAAATCTAAAAAAAAATCCATTATGCATCAGTAAATAGAGGTATGTAAATTCTTTAGTTTTAAATGACATTTATGCATTTCATTTGAGTTTATTTAACAAACTTAAAGCTAGGTATACTGAGTCACTTATTATTTATGGACATTTTTGTGAGCGACGCCTTAAATGAATCATAAGATAAGTAGATACAAAAGGTCAGCTAAAGTGACGTCACTGTTGGCTTATAGGGAGAGTCTGTGAAGAAAAAAGCTTTGTTTTAAATTCAATAAAATTAATTTAGATTTCTAACAACCACCTGATGACTTGAGATCTCCTTTCTCATCAAATTTGTAAACCCGAGCATTGATGACACTCAGATCCGTTTGACTTGACTCGCTGGAAGAGTTAAAATTAAATTTAATTTAATGCTTTTAAGTTTCTTTCTGGTATAAAGTTAACTTACACATTGATGGCCCACCAGGATTTCACATGCAAGTTCTTGCCAAGTAAGAGTATAAAGCCAGCTATGGAAAGGCCCAGGATGCAAATGCCGCTCCAGAAGTCAATGATGAAGAAGTGCTCTCTGACTCTGGCCATGATGTAGACCACAATCTCACGGAACCAGACGGCAAATACGCCCACTATGTAGGCACTGAAGGCATAGAAACTAAAAGGAAGTTCAAGGATTAAAAAGGAGAAATTAAGATATACATTCAGGATCTGTCCTTACTGAGTCTTGACAATCCTTAGCTGAGTTCCCAATATGTACTGAGTGTCCGGGGCCAGTTCGTATATGGAAAAGTAGGCCTTGAGGCAGCACACAATGCTAAAGATGAGCATGAGGGTAATGGGCGCATAATAGTAGATCAGAATGCCCCAAAGACGAACTGAAATAAATATGATATGATATAATATAATATGTTATAATATTAATCATCAAACGCACCATCAAACCAGCAATAGTCCTCGCCAATGCCCGGTTTGTAGTGCTTGGGCAACTTGGAGTCCTGGGCAAAGGACACCAGGAAACGTAGTCCTACCACCGCCAATACTGACAGGGCATACCAAAGACGACGCACCCAATTCCTCACAGCCTTTTGCTTAAATTTGAGCAGAAAATCGAAGCTGCAAATGGCCAGGAAGACGAAGGACAGCAGAATGCAGAAGTAGGCCAGGAAGCCTTTGAAACAAAGTTACTTGGTTAAGAGATAATTGGAAGAAGATCTTCTCAGAGTTACCTATATTCCTGCAGGAAGTATGCGACAGCTTCATGGGATTCTTCAGGGCCAAGTAGACCAAGAGGGAGTAACCCACAATGACGGAGAGCAGGTAGTAGATGATCAGCTGGCCATAGTGACTCTTCCGGGCATCCCTCACCGAGCTCAAAAGTGAGAGGATGAAGAGGTTTATAATGATGGCTATGATGCTGCCTGAAGGGATTAAAGAGGGTTACTTTGGAACTTTTAAGGATCCTCTAGCGATGATACTCACAAATGGCATAGATCCACACCCGGTAGCCCGTCTGGAAGCGCTCGCAATTGAGCGGCGTGAGCTCCCACTCCTCGGACTTATGCTCCAAAGGAGTGAAGCAGTACTCATCCGTGGACCACAGCCGACTGTCCCTCTTTAGCGAACCATTCTCGAAGAGATCCCACTGCCAGAAGCTCTCATGCTTCTTGTCCACGAACTTGTTCCGACAACCCAGCTCCGTGCGCACCACAAATCGATCTGCGATGCGCACCTGCTCCACCGACCTGTTGTTGCCGTAGGTCAGCTCCACGTGAGTGGACTCCCTAATCTGGTGGGGCCGGGAGCAGTTCCAGTGCTTGGCATCGAACACCAGATCCGGTGGACAGCAGAAGCTGATGCAGGGCTTCAGCAGGCAGACACAGCCGCGCAGATGCTTCTTGGCCCGGTACTCCACGCCGTCGATCACCTTGAAGCCGTACTCGGCCATCAGGTGGGGAGGAACCACCACTCCGGCGTACGAGTAGGAGCCATCCTTCAGCCTTAAACCATCCGTGATGTTTACTGTATCCGCGTAGGCGCAGGGATGATCCACGCTGGCGATCTCCAGCGATTGCACGCCCACGGATAAAGCTAAGACCAAGACCAAGCCTAGGCTTAGTGATGATGAAGCCATGTCTAACCGTGACGTCACGGAACTCGATAATGAAATAAACAAATAAGCGACGATCGCCGCCGTATTCACTTTATGCAATCCACGCACACTTGGTACCCGAGTCCAAATCCGAATCCGACTCCGAGTCCACAACAATCGGAACCCAAAAACTGACGGCAGCGACGCTGTCTAAAAACGGCTGCGATTGCGACAACGGCGGCGACAACGACTAAAAGAACAATCATAAACAACAACGAGCGTTGGGAACGATGGAGAGACCGCTCTCAATCTCTCTCTCTCTCTCACTTAGACCCGGCTGTGGCAACCGCAGTGCCGCTCCATGCTGGCCAAGAATAAAAAACAGACTAACTGATTAGCCAGCGAGCCCCAAAACCAGACGCGACCACAACCGGCAGGCAGAGCAAGGCAGCAGCAGCAGCACAGGCAGAAAGCGGTGGGGACCAGTCACTGTCTCTGTCCAGGCCCCTGCTCTCCCCGCCGAACGTGTGGAATCCCCAACCAGCGCGACTGGCACATTCAAAATTCATTTTTTGATAGGCCCCAACGCACGAGTGGTGTTGATTCAGCTATTTCTAGCCTTTTACGAGGTGATTTTGCCATTGATTTTTCATTGAAGAAGATTGAAGATCGTGCAAGAGTAACTTGAAAGACATGAAAGACTACATTATTCTCCAATTTTTCTACATTTTCAACCAATATTTTCTTGATAAAAATTGTAAAAGCCGACTTGATCCTAACAGATCGGTTTAAACATGGTTGGGCAGCGAATTTTATAATCGTAGCTCTTAAAAAGATAGTTTAAAAAAAATTGTCCCTCAAAGTCATCAGCCAAAAAGCAAATGCAAACAGTAATGTGTATGTTTTGCTTTAGTAACTCTATTTTTTTTTTGGCGATATGAAGGTTCTGTTATTGTACCCCTAAAGACGATGATTTTTTTTTCCATAACTCTCTCAAAGACTTTGATTTTGTAAGTTCACTGGTGAAGATCAATAAGACAAACTATTACTATACTCGTACATCAATGGGGTGATTCCGGAAACTAAATCTATTAAAAAGTCGCTAAAAAAAAACTATTATATATTTAGCAAACAAGAAAAACTGATATAATAATAATATTCATGAGTTTAGTTTTAAAACTTATAAGGATTACAGCCCTTTATTAAAAGAGTTAGATCCATTTTATATTATGCCATGTTAAAGTTTGTAAATTTAATTGTAGTTCTCTTATGAATGAAATATATTAAAAAACAAAAATATAAATACAAAATTAAGAGCAAGTAATTTAATAAAACATGTCTAAAGCCTTAAAAATGCTTCTTTCAGCTTTACTTTTTGAATAAATTCAAGAAAACTCAACATGGTTTATGTACAGGCTAAAAACTGGCATACATAAAAATGGTGCTTGTATTTGCTACAAATTACGTACGATCGCTTGCACTCAAAATGGTGAGTGTCCCAGCTAATTTCAAACTCTTCGTTTGAATTATTCTTTAAAATTCTATAAAGTACCTTAACTTTCAGATATTTGCATATATCTCAAGTCCCATATCTTATCAGTAAAGTCTCCCATGAATATGTTTATGATTAATTGCCAAAGAAAAGGCCTCAACACTTCAAATTTTGTTTTTTTATCTTTGGCTTTATTAAGCTTGACATACAATTATAATTTCTCGTAATTTTTATTTAACCAATATAGATAGCGTATATATATATGTATATGTAGATATGGAGAATGGTCACGCATATGCAGATAGAGAGAGAGCGAGCGATATAAAAGATATATAAATCTGAATGTTTTCAAGGCACATCTATATTACGTACGTACATGCAGGTGGCTTATCTCAGGGACTCTGGGACCTGATTTGATCCCTCTTAGCTGGTTATAATTTCATAATTTCAAAGGCATAAATATACTAGATATGGCGCTGCTGCGTGGGGTATGGTTAGGGTGCTTATACAACTAATCAGGTTGTTCGTGGTGGTCACATGACATATACAAAGAGAGAGGAGAGAGGAGTTGGATGCATGGATAGGGACTTTCTCTTATAGTAGTGTCTTTTCGTAAAGTTCTATCCGAAATATGGCTGCTGTAGGAGCTGGCGAATGTCCTTGGAGTAGGCTATGATCTTGATTTGACAAGAAATACATAAACTGGAAACTATACCTAATGTCAGATCATCAACCCTGCCTACCCATGGACACATTCCCAGTATGGTTTATTCGATGCTCGTCGGCCCAAGGCTACTACTGGCCCCGGGATGCTCAGCGAAAGATGGTGGTGCTTCTCTGAGGATCCGCGACCATCAGTGGCTTCTCCGCCGCCGAAGGCTTCTCGTGCAGCGACAAGTTGGCCACGCTGCTGGACGTGGTCTTGGTGGAGTACTGACTCTGTCGCTGGTTGCTGCCCTCGCGAACACTCGAGCATCTGAGTAACGGAGATCGTCATGTTGTCCATTGCGTGGGCAGAGTGGAATAGACAATGACGAAAAATCTGATTAGAACGGGGTTAATGGATTACCAGTTTTTGTTAGCTAAAAACTAGAACATAAACCAAGCACCAAGACACTAAAGAGGCAGCTATGATTAGGGGTTAAGTTAGGAGTTAGAGCTATCCAGTTTTCCTCTGGGGGGGTTAGTCACTTTCCCAAGGCGGAGTTGGCAACTTCTACGCTCGGCTTTACCTGTGACCAGTCTGTTTAGAGGTCCGCCTTTGGGCTGGAACTGGATTTGGGAGTCTCAACAGCCTTTAGGTGCAGCTTTTTCGGCAGCACATTCGAGTCGGAGGTGATGGAGGTCGACGTGGTGGTCGAGACGTTGGCCAAACCATTCGAGCGTCTCTTTTCCAGGAGTCTTCGGTGTTGACGATAATTCGATGATTGATTCGGTGAGAAGACACATCACATCACACATATATATGGACACACATTATAGACGCAAAACATAAGTAGGTGTTTAGATAAGGACGCGCTGGGTTATGATGTGGTTACAACTATGCATAATGGACGGATCTGTTCTTATGGCTTATAGGCCTGGAGTCTAGATTTGGGCGGCTGGAGTTTCGGCTTTGTTTTCGGGTTCATTGTCAGTGTTGTTTTTGTTGTTGGAGTGTTTAGAGTTAGTCGGCTGGCTGTTTCTGTTGGTGTTGTGCTTGAGGTTAAGCAATATCGAAAGCGGTCTGACAACGAAACAATTACAACATAGAGGGGATATATAAACAAGGAGGGAATAAAAAACACTCGGATTTCTTCAGTGCATTCCTGAAATCTCTAGGTTTAGTGCTTCTTAGAGATTAAAGGAACAGGAATTAACGAGGCTAGTCCCTAGCTTGCAGCTGCTTTCTAAGCAAAGGTTAATCGCTGGCCACA
Source organism: Drosophila rufa (assembly GCA_018153105.1). Lineage (NCBI taxonomy): Eukaryota > Metazoa > Arthropoda > Insecta > Diptera > Drosophilidae > Drosophila > Drosophila rufa. The sequence goes on from JAECXS010000085.1 coordinate 6,553,803, forward strand.
ACAATAGAGCAGAAGAGAACCTGCTGCTTACGGAAGGTTTGCCTCAGACTTCGTGGGAGTGAATGCCACTGGCGGTGGAGCCATTGGCAAAGGCATTGCGGATAACCACCAGCTTGCGGATCTGGCTGGAGGCTTCCTTGAAGCGCTGCTTCATCGAGATCGTGGTCGGGCCCATCGTAACACTCTCAGTCTGCCGCAGACTGCGCACCCGTATCGTTCTGGGAATGGTCGTCGGGTTACAGATAGTGGACAGATACACAGGGACACAAGGGAGGAAGGGAATGATCCTTAAGGATCGGCATATGACGGGACAAAACACAGGCTCTGGAGCAAGACACACACTCACCTGTTGGTAATCAAGTGCTTGACCTTCTTCTTCATCACGAACAGCATAAAGATGAGAAAGCCCTGCATGGCGTTGGCCAGATCCGATATGTAAAAGATCTTCGACCAGTTCTTGTCGGAGCCCACGAAGAAGGAGACAAGCTCCGACAGCCAGGTGATGCCCATGATGAGGAAGAGCCGCAGGAACAGGCCGAATCTAAGAGGGGACAGAACGCGACGGGCTCTCCTTAGGTGGGAGTTGGATGGAAAGTACTTCGAGGACTGTACTCACTTGTCCTTCTCGGTCCGCAGGTTCTTGGTGCTGTTCTCCCCCGCAATAATCCTGGCCATCTCCCGCTGCACGCTGTGGATCTTGATGGCCGTCATCACAAACATGATCGTATTGGCAACGACGATCACCAGTATGGGGCCGTAGAAGTAGATCATGGCCGACCAGTTGGTCATGTCCAGCCAACAGAAGGTGCCATCCCCGATGCCCGGCTTGAGGTACGCCGGCCAGGAAGTGAGCTCCTGGGCGAAGAAGGTGAAGGCCAGGAAGACCAGGGCCAGGCCCCACGAGTACAGGGAGTAGAAGAGGAAGCGCTTCTTCTCCTGGAACCGGTTGATACCCCGCGTGCCCCGGAAGTTGTGCCACAGATCGAAGCTGATCATGTTCAGCCAGAGGTAGGCGGCCATGAAGGAGAAGTAGGATGTGTAGCCGAAGAGCTTGCACGTATTGCTGCTGGGATCAATGGTCTTCTGCAGTTGCACGAAGGTGAGGGCGGAGTAGCCCACGGAGAGGCCCACCAGGTAGCAGACCAGGCTCTTTCCATGCTGGTTCCTCAGCTCGGGGATTAGCAGGTAAACGGCAATGGTCAGCATCATGAAGGGAATAGAGAAGAGCATTGCTGGAAGAACAGGAGGAGATTAATAAAGGGAAATAAGAAGAGAGATTTGTTTAACTATGATGTTCCTCTTTATGGGGTATTCTCTTTGGGGTATTGTTTTTTGGAGTTATTTCTTTGGGGGTATTCTCCTTTGGGTTCTGTCTTTTGGAGTTCCCTCTTTTAGGGTTCTCTCTTTTGGGGATCTCTTTTGTAGAGTTCTCTGTTTGGGGTATTGTCTTTCGGGGTTTTGTCTTTCGGGGTATTGTCTTTTGGAGTAGTCTCTTTTGGGTTACTCTCTTCAGCGAATTCCCCTCCCACAACACTCACCATAGGCATTAATGATTTTCACCGTGCTGTGCTCGTCCACCATGTCGCAGTTGGCCGGATTCACGCTGTAGTAAAGGTCCGTGTCATTCACGTAGGTCGGCACCAGGCAGTACTCGTTCTTCTTGATGATCCGCTCATCGTCCATGCGAAACATGGACCCGTTCTCATAGATGAGATAGCCATCAAAGGCGTTAATCTCCGGCTGCAGAGAGAACATCTTGGCGCAGGGTCGGAAACTCTGGATGGCGAACTGCTTGAAGATGTCCACCGACTCCATGCTGCCGTTGGCGAACGTCACATTCATCATGACGGGATCCGGCCAGATGCGCTCGTCCAGCGGATCCACCATGCACTCACCCTTCTCACTATTGAAGCTCTGCCGCCACGGACAGCAGATGTTGAGGCAGGCCTTCAGCTTGCAGGCACAGCCGCGCACATGGAGCGGCACCTCCACTCGCTCCGTGAGGGATCGATGGATGTAGTCATAGGTGCCCACCAAGTGCTTGGGTATCAGGGTGCCATAATAGTCGTAGCTGCCATTCTGGTAGACCGTGTGACCCGTGAGGTTGACGGTGTCGTAGAAATTACACGGGACATGCGGGTCATCTATGGTGTGGTAGTGATCCTGCTCGGCCATGGCAAAGACGCCGAACGAGAGCCCGGGGATCAGGCGGAACACGATGAGGCAGAGGAGTCCCAGCAGGGTGACTCCGCAGTAGAGGGATCCTCCACGTTGCTGGATTTTCTTGGGCATGATGAGGGTTCTGTGGTGGAAGAAGGAGGGTAGAGTTAATATCTTTTGTAAGCGGTTCCTGTACCATTCCATCAAAAAGTGTAATGTTTTTTCCTAATAGACCATAAATTAGAGTTATTCTTGTATCAGACATAACTCCCTTAAGTACAGCTGTTTCCTCAAACACTGAACTGTAATTGAATTAGTTATTAAATTGACTTTACTTAGTGCTTCCTGTTTACCGCTTTGTTAGTCACTAATTTGGGCCATGGAGGCGCTCATCAGCCGGGCCAATTAGTGAATCATGCACGCGTCCAACAGGTCGATGAAAGGACAAGGGGAAGGAGCGCAAACACGAGGAGCTTTCAAGGACAGCGTCACAAGCAATTAGCAACCAACGAGTCCAAGGGGACTGTCCCACTGCGAGGAGGAAATGCTAACTCTGTCGCAGGAAAGGTCTCTCGGTCTCGCTCGCCGTGGGGCATCAATCATAAGGTCAGGCACGCAGCCAACATTTATGGATTCGTGTTAAATTGATAGTAACTGCCGTCGAGTGTCAATAGCGGTGTCATCCATCCCCCGGCTAGGATTACCTAGCTCTCCTAGCATATTCAAGCGCTGCTAACGAGCCGGCCCATAAATTCATTAGCAGTGCGAATAGATAAGCCCACCACCTCCTCCGTTGGCTATCTTATCGGTTGCATCACAGGGACTGGGGACAGGGACTGGGGCACCTAATTCATTGATCCGAGGGAGGGGCGTGGGCCACGAAATTACCATGAATTTATGGGAGCGATGGACGAAGGGTGATGGGGTGGAGAGAGCAAACACATTAAACTCCCATATAGATAGCTAATGGAGAAAATGGATACTGGGGGCTTTGGAATGGGTATAGTGGCAGGCAGCACTTATCTGCCAATGGAAAATTAGCATAATTAATCGTTAAAAGCAGACATGCACTTGGGAAATTATTCAGAAAATCTAATTTATATTTTGAGAGACCTTTTCCAGCTATTCCTTCACGCATGTTTGAAAAATAATCGAAAAGCATGCGAAACATTAAAATCGTGAAAACAATTGGCCATAAAATTGAATTATGGGCAGCGATCTATCCAATATATGGGATTCTCTGCCCGCACTTTGATAAAACCAATATTTCTTCTAAAATCTTCACGGTTTTGTGTATATTTTGTGTGTATATATATTTTGATCGGCCAAACAATTATTCAGGCCGAAAATTGTTTAATGCGATTTCAAAATAAGTCGTAATAAAGCACACTGGAAGAAACGATTTGGCAGTCTGATCAGAGCTTAAAAAACTTGATTGATGGTTGTCATAAGGGAAGGCGAACTAGGTGCGATTCCTAAGGGTTTTTAAGTCATCAGAGGAATGTTAAATAAGGGTTTATTTACAAAGTTGAAGAGATTGACCTTGGGAAAGGGTGAGGAGTGCCTTGAACTGTGATACTTATTAGAAAAAAAACGAAGAGAATTACAGTAGGCATAGATCTCTTTTTATCTAAATAGATGAGCAAATTATTAGAAAATTACAAAGGGAATTACATTAGGCTTAGATTTCTCTTTTCCTCAACATATGAGCTGGTTAATACCTATTAAAAGCTTACTAAATTTAGGTTCTTCCCAGATCTTCCACCCACGTATTATTATTACCAACTCTTATGTGTAGTATTCACCGGACGACTCATAAAATGTCTTATTTGTGGTCGCTAACCGATAAGATAAAGTCAATTGGCCAACGGCGCTGCCAATGTCTGACAAAGGAATACGACTTGCTTATTTATTTCGCTCTCTACATATGTAGAGTATCGACTTATCGAGTTCTTAGTTTGCAGTTCCAGCGAAATCGATGATTACTTACAGATGCTCTGCAATGCGACTCCTAAGGTTGCTGGTGGGCTTGGACTCGCTTAGTATTATCTGTATTGGGTTAATTTTGATAATTTGCGGATTGTCCATGGTCAGGTAGGGTGATCCTGTGCTGAGTAATTGACTCTAAAACCGGGCGCCCTGACTCATCCGGACTAAGTGCCATTAGAATCCCATTAGTAGACGTGGGCCTTCGTACTAACCGAACCAATGAAGATTTATCGACGCACAAGCGGCGTATGCGCAATTTATTACAATTCAAACAGCGACACTGACACCATCCACATATTAATATCGAAAATGACCGAACAAAACAAACATTAACGCCGGCCAATCCTATTAAACTTGGCGTATCTTTTTACACGGAAGCGAGTTTTTAAACCCAATTGAACTTGTCACTCGCATAAATAATATTTCATATGTATTCCTTTATCCGGTTTTGGGTTTTTCTGTTGCTTGCGAGTGTTTTCGAATGTTTTCTTATCACGTATGCCACCAAAAAACCCTGTCTTACGAGTATATATAGCTATATGTCCATTATCTTTTCGAGGGCTCTGCGCGGTTTCTGGTCGTCTGTCCGTATCACAAAGTGGAACTAATCGCCAGAAGACAGAAGGAAACCCAGCGTTTGAAGAGGGGTTACAAGTCACCACAGCAAAAGGTGGTGGACTGTGGTGAACTGTGGGGGGTTCTGCGGTTCAGATAAGCAGCGATTACAGAGGCGCCTCTGGTACCCCTTTCCCTGTTTTTTGTTTTCGCTGCAAACAAACACTTGGCCAAATCCAATTTTAATGGCCCCCATGCCCAATCCCATTGACGGGCGGGCTCTGTGTGGATTTTCGTGAGAAAATTCCAAACTGGAGTATTTTTAGACGCCGATGCCGATGCTGGTGCTGGTGCCGCTGTCTGCGGCTTGTAAACAAAGGCGGGGGCCCACGGAAGAGCTATAGACGTTCTATCACTTGGTGGGCCGAGTGGGCGGGTGGCAAGTTCGCCAAATATTATTTCACTGACACCCTCCTAGAGAGACGGAGGAGAAGAGGCGGGACAGTCAACAGATCGCCCATTGTGGAACTCGAGAACCGGGAAGACAAACGGCCGTCATTGGGATATGTCTGTTCCCGCTCATTAGCCATGATGAAAGGCTCTTTGAGTTGGAGGAAAGCCACGTGAGTTGGTCAATTAGGGAATTATGAAATACCCTGGAGATCGTAGAAGGGAGACTGAAGAATGTTTAGTTAAACTTTATTAAATTATGCTCGAAAACTCATAATTTCATGGGTTCCTCATCAGTATTCATTACTGGTTTATTTGTACTATTTTCCAGCGACTGTAATCATTATGAGTTCTATAATAAAAATTATGATAATTTCATGAGTTTTAGTTTTTCATAAAAAAAATAATCGCTTGTCTATGAGTAATTATTTTTTGAAGAAAAAAAGGAAGATCACAGACTACGATCTCGTAAGATCTTTGTTCTCGAAATTTAAAACGTTTGCTGGCCTACTTAATATTTTTAAAGAAAAAAGAATGGCAAAGAAATCTAATTTATGGATTTTAAAAATATCTAATCGAAACTTCACTCAAAAAGGTATTAAATAAATCTCTGATAGTAATCTAATAGTAATTCTTTAATGCTTCTTAATGCCTGTTAATCTTTGCACTTGTAATGTCATTCTATCATTTCATAAACATTAAATCTACTTGATTTTATCATGAATTATTGCCGATAAAAAGTAGTTGAAAATACCATTAATTAAAGACAACTCCTCTAGGAATAAAATGCTTTCCTAGAGTGTGAAAACCATTATCCTTATCCAGACACTGTTTTATTGCCATCATCAGGTGTTGTTTGGCCATGATCCCCGCCAGAAGTCTCCTCATACAGCTGGCAACTGGAAAAGCATTTCACAATTAATTGGTAATTGCATTTAGGGCTTATCATGGCAATGCACAGCGGGAAAGGCCAACTGGAGATAATATCAATTGAATGGAACCTTTAGGTTGTAACATATTCTCCTATTTAGATAATATTATATGGGGGGGCGGAAAATGTTGTATATATTTTTATCTAAAACTCTAGAAGCGAGAGCAAAAATTGTATTGAAATAAACAGACCTCAATGCAAACAATAAACAATATTCCCAAGATGTGTTTCAACAACAATTCCCCACAGCAGCCAAATGTGCGAAAGTGTAAACAAAACATTTAACATTTTAACAAATACGAAAACGAATACGAATTTGAGGAGCATTCTGAGGCGAAAGAAACAGTGTCCAAGGTGCGGCCTTCAGGGGGCCGGCAGCCATTTCTCCCCGCAGAAAAAATGGCAACAAATTCAGCGAGTGACTCAATAAAAGTGCAGCCAGAAACAGTTGGGTAAACATGGTCAATTGGACTCTGAAATTGGCAGTTTGCTACGCTGATTTTATAATTAGGGAATTCCAGTCTATCGTAGTTGATGAATCTGGAAAAAAAGCCCCAGCCGAAAACCTGAAATTGTCTAGCGTTTAATTAAATAAAATCATCATAAAGTTAAGACCTAGAAAATACGACGTAAATAATGCTTAATTCCGGGCAAATCCATTTAAAATCTATTCACAGATGAGAGCTCTTTAGCCTATTAAAATAAATGTCACAAAATTCAGAATCCATTAATTTTATTTCGGATTCTTTCGTTGGAATTCTTGAAATTATAGAACTCTTAATAAGAAAAAGGCGGAAATGTAGGTCGAAAGTAGGGAATACTCTACTTATATGCTGTTCACAAAGCTATAGTAAACTTACCCAGCTCTCTCAGGTAATGGAAGCTATGAATAATGCCAGCAACTTGAGATTGTTTGCTGTTAATCAACAGAGTTTTCCTGTTGCCTCAGCTCGCTCACTTTCCAGTTATAAATTAATGTATGGCACTTGCATTTCACGTATATCGATAACTGAATAACTGAAAACACTGACCAGGGAACTGGCTTTAGATGGGAAAATAAACAATTATATTCGCAGTCAAAGTGTTGTTTACGCGCTGCGTTCCGGCGTTGTTATCGCAAAAAGCTTCAACGAAACCTGGCTTGCGTTTTTTAAGTTTGACTTGTTTTTTTCAGCAGGTTTACTTATGCAAATCGGCTCTGGGAAGAGTCTGTGGCGGCCAAGGTGGGTAACCACATAAACGTTTCTCAAGAAATCAAAAATATCAAGAAATCCTCATTTCCAAATGGCTTCACTCCGATCGCGAACGTCTGTCTCTCACTCTTTGTCTCTCTCTCTCAGCGATTATCGTAGAAACTTCAGGTTGCCGGGGGAATTCCCCGAGGAGTGGGTGTAAGTATGCGAACACACGCGAACTGGTTTTCTGACGATTCACACACGCTAGATTACAATTTAATTAACATTGGCATTCAGAGTTCGTAATTCCGATATAAAAATATATATATTTAGATATAGTGTGTTTCATCCGCTCGCCCGCAGCGGGTAACGTCTCGAAAAGAACTGAGTTGCTGCGCGAAAACCGAAAACCGCTCAAGGAAGTATCAGGGCGATAACAGAGCTCTGTTAGTGGTGTTTAAGCTCTGTTAGGGCTCTGCTAGGCTAAGTGGGTCTCTAAAATTTAAACAAAACAAAATGCTAAGCAATAGGAAGCTGGAAGATAACTGAAGTAATACGATAGAAGCTCTCAGGGAAGTAGTAGACCGATAAGAGAGCTCAGTAAGCTCTGTAAGCACTCTGTTAGTACTCTCTTAGAGCTCTGCTAGGATAGATAGGTCTCTAATTTAAATAAAACAAAAAGCTAAGCTATGCGTAGTTGGAATATAATGGAATTCTGACCAGAAAAACGCTGAAGAAAGTATCAGGCCTATAACAGTGCTCTGTTAGTGCTGTAAGTGCTCTGTTAGGGCTCTCCTAGGCTAAGTGAGTCTCTAATTAAAGTCAAACAAAAAACTAAACAATGGGAAACTGGAATATACCTCAAGTGTTACTCTAAAAAATGCTTAAGGAAGCACCAGTTCGATAAGACACCCCTTGGTTAGCTCTGTAAGCGCTCTGTTGGGGGCGCTGATAAATAAAACAAAAAGCCTAACAATGCGAAATTTGATCGAGTGCCAACAGTGGCTCGATTGTGTGTCTGTTTCGCAAACAAAACAATTATCGGACATGTGAATGGTTGTACGGATGGACTTCTTGAGAGTGGAGTGGAGTGGTGGTGCCGCGGGGGAAACACAGACAGACGATGACTCAAAGTGTGCTCAACACGCTCGATTTGTGTGAATTAATTAGCCAAGCGCCAGTGGAAGCCAGTGGGAGCTCTCTCAGCTAGAGCAGTTAGAGTGCCGCCCCCCAAAAGATAACAGTTTCTAACAAGAATGCTCTTTGTTTTGATCTGATCTTCATCTGTATGAAAATTAACTGTAATTCCTTAGTACAGTGATAACTGACTGAACTTGAACCATTTTTCGACCCTGATCTCTGATAGTTAATAGCCTTTGATAGGTAGTCTATATTTCCCACTATTCTATCCCCATAAATCGCTAAATACTGCCGTTTTATGGTTATAGAAATCAATTCAGCAGCTATATTAATGTATTAATGAGCCATTAAAAGGAAGCCAAATCCCACGTCTCGAATTTGGGAAACCCATCATTGGCACGTAGAGCTCGAGCTTGGTATAAACACTGCGCGACGTGTCTGGGTTCGGCTATGGAGACCTGGCCAAGTACAGTGCGAGACCAGGCTAAACGATCGGTAATTAATATAATAAACGGGAGAGCCCAGGAACGGAGCTTCTCTGGTATTCCCTGAGTACTGTATGTTTTTTTTGACGAACTTGAGAAAAAGACCGAAACTGGTTTTGGCATTGAGCCGGCGCGACACATGTCCAAGTAAACACATAACATAAAAAACTAAAGGTTCGCCAAAAAATCCACATAAAAACAGTACAAAAAACAATTTGCGAAGAGACAACGCGACGCAACTGTTTGTTGTGGGCGCCGAGCAGAGACATTAAAATCGCATTGTATATATGTATTTCTTAACGCAGCTCGGCAAACTCGGAGGAGCGAACCTTGAGCGAGAAGTGATCTTTTCTAATTGCCCTTAATGACAGGATTTCTTAATGTTTTCACTGCAAATTTGCATAGTTAATTGCCCGTCGGGGAGTTGTGCTTACAAGTCGAGACCGTTTTTACTGCCAGATAAGCGCGGACTAGTTCTAGTTCAAATATTATAATAGGTATTTGTCCCGCGTTATCGTTCGCCGTTTGACCCGCTAACCGTCTGTGAACTTCTTCGGCGAGCGAATTCGCTGCGACTGAGGCGGCGCGGCGTCCCATGCTCCGCTTTAGCTGCGACTGCCAATCAGCCGGACGGGAAAAGCTGCGGCGAAAAGCTAAGAGGAAAGCTCCTCCAAGCTAGCCGAGAAGCACACCTCACCTGGGGAGTAGTCACATACGGAGATCGGAAAGGTTTATATGGAATTATTCGGACTATGGAAAAAGGAACACAAAGAAGAACGCTGTTTCCTTATCAGTATCTTAAAAAAAATAAATAGTACAGCTTAGTGTCAACCGGAAATATATAAATCAGCCAGAGGGAGGCATCTCAGACCTTGAATTTCTGTAGCAAATAAACAGAGTGTCCTTACCTCAATTTCCCAAAGGAGTCACTAACAATATTCTCACTGAGAATTCTCAGAGCTGAACCACCGTAGGTTGTGAACTACACACTAAAAGATGAGTAAAGCTTTGGACTGCGTTCCCCGAACCCAACTTGCTTGTAATAAGTAAGTAATAAGTAATATGCCCCTGGACTTTGTTTGTATATTTCTCAGTGTCCAAAGTTAATGAGGCTCTAACTGTATAATGATAGGTTTTGCCGTTGGTATTAGCTAATGGCATGTTATACGTTAAAAACAATCATAAAATATTTATACTTTTTATGACAGCCAATTATCACCCAATTCCGCCCTGAAAGGGAAAGGCACCCACAACAAAGACCCTTTTACTATATATAGTATATTCCCATTGATTGTTTAGATATCATTTCAACAAATATATAGCCAAGAGTTCTGATTATCTGTGTATTGTGTAAATAAAAACAATCAGATAGATTTCTTCCTCTTGGTTTCCAGAGCCAGTTCCAGACACCTCGACATACTACTTATGCCCTGCCATACATTTGACGGAGAACAGCCACCACCGAGTAGGACTTGCTCATGATGTTGGTGAAACTTGTGAGGGTCAGACCCATGAATCCGCCCGCTGTGAACAGGAAGGGACGGTCCGCGTTGAGCAGGAAGATGACCAGACTCCTCCTAAACCGAACATCAAACTGCAGCCAGTCGCATCGGAATCCAGAGGTGGAGAGTGTCTTACTCTGCGGAAAAGGAAGTCTCGTGAAGAAGCAGAGATATGGAGCATAAGCTCACCTGTTCGAAGACCTCATTCCCAAACCAACAGTAGTAAAAAATCTGACACAGCACTCCGACGAGCATAAAGTAGATAAGCCACGAATTGTTGGTTCCATTGCCGACGAGCATCTGGAACATTGTCATGGCCACCACCACTAGCGAGGACACGAACTGGAGCATCATGGGCAACTGGTAGACGCGCTCCATGCGCTGACGCAGTCTATAGGATAGGAAAGAAATAATAAGGAGCCAAGGAACCGACAAGAACTCACTCAATTAAGATGCAATGATACTGGACGATCGACTGCAGCCAGCTGTGGGGGTCCACCTGGATCTGCTTCCCCCGAGAATCCAGTTCCAGGGCATCGAAGGCCTGATTGAGAACCTTGAGGTGCAGGCAGATCTGGTTCATCAGGATCACGTTTATGTTGTCAATGGTGGTGACGCCGACAGAGATCCAGATCACACTCAGGCCCATGTAGAGATGCTGGGCCAGCGGAGGCAGGAAGCTGGGCATCTGGACGCAGTAGGGAAACCGTCCAGCCATTTTATCGGGCACTGCCCCAAGAAGGGATTACATCAGATTTAAATGGAAGCAAATATTTTCCAGACTCACCGATTAGCATCAAGACCAAGGCCGTTGTCGAGGAAACCACCACGGGGCAAGAGTAAATGAGACCGGCCAGCTTGTTCTCCGCCTCCACCTCGTGGAAGGTGCTCCTCTGGCGGGCAGACAGCACGCAGCTCCTGGTAAGGAAACTTAACTGCCTGATGATCGCCTTGATTTCCTCGTAGTGGTAGAAGGTGTTGAACACCTGCGGGAGCAACGTCAGAAGAGTCCTTAACAGCACTGAACCTCTCTCACCTTGACCCAGTAGCCCACGTTGGTCACCGACATCATCATGTTCTGGGTCATCATATCGACGTCCGTAAAGTTCAGAACAAAGTCGTAGATCTCCAAGCACACGTAGTAGAAGAGGCAGGGCAGGATGACGCTGCTCACGGCCAGAGTGCAAAACTTCTGGAACTTCGACTCGGACCTGAATCCCAGCAGCGGAATTCCCATCAGCTGAGCCAGAAACGCATTCAGCTCCAGGGAGCCAATCCGTCCCGCGTCCACATCGGAAGCCCATATGCGTTGGGTCACCTCCTGCAGCCTGCCCATTTCGCAACTAGATGAACGCTCCTCGGGCGGAGTGTTAGCTTTTATAGTTTTTTCCGTTCTATATCAAAATTTAAGGGGGCGTGACCCGCAGACGGTAATTGGATTGGTTGGATTACATCGTTAGGAACCCGTGTCACCACTTAAAAAATGTTTAAGAGTGTTGCGGCAGGTAAGGGTTATAGGGAAATAAGGGATGATAATAAAAAAGGGATTCAAACAGACCGAGTTTATACCAATTTATAGTTACTTTGCATGTTTTTTATTTATTAAATACGGACTTTGATAAAATATTAAAATACAGCTTTATAGAGTTGTCCGTTTCTTTGAAACTATCTTTTTCTTTGGGATTATTTTCACTAGATTATTTTTCATCTTGATTTTCTCCATTATGAAACGGTAGTTACACAAGACATGACAATAACAACAGATACCAGAGTGTTAGTACATCACAAATTATTAAATGCTGAACATGCCCAAAAATACAATGGTAAACCCATACCAACATAGCCAAAACATATTAGGACAAAAAAACAATGCCCTGACACCAATGACAGTAGTTAAATAAAAAATAGTTAAGTAAAGTAAATATTGTAGCTTAGTGTCAACCAAATAAGGAGCAATTATACAGCTTAAGACATCTCCGAGCTTAAATTCCTGTATCAAGTAAAGCTACGTACTCAGACACACGAAAAGTGTTCCTAAGCAGTGCGAGAGAGTGAGAGGGGGTGACTATTGACCTCTCGTTTTGACTCAATGCTTAGGAACACTTTTCGCGTTTCTGAGTACGTAGCTTAAACGGAGTGTCCTTACCTTAATTCCCCAAAGGATTTACTTAGAACATTCTCACAGAAAAAGGCGAAGCTTAGGCACCGTTGGCTGTGAAGTACACACAAACAAATGAGTGCGTTCCCCGAACCCAACTTGATTGTAATAAGTAATATGTTCTGGACTTTGTTTATTTATTTCTCCGTATCCATAATTTATGAGGCTCTAACTATATAATGATAGGCCTTACCAGGTTACCCGTCGAAAACAATCACAAATATGTAAACACATTTTATGACAGGCAATTATCAGTAATAGTTTTCGATAAGGTTAAAGCGATTTCCGCCCACAATAAATACCCTTACGTTATATATCTACATTAATTGTTTACACAGAACTTCAACAAAAACATTTCTAAAGGGTTCAGATTATCATTATATTGTCTTTAGCCAAGGACCCTAAGAAATATATTTTCACAGAAAAATATAAAATAAATAATATATTCAATAAATAAAGGCAAGTAGATAGCTTTGTTCCTCTTGGTTTCCAGAGCTACTATACCCTGCCATACATCTGACGCAGAACCGCCACCACCGAGTAGGACTTGCTCAGGATGTTGGCAAAGCTCGTGAGGGTCAGACCCATGAATCCTCCCGCTGTGAACAGAAAGGGACGGTCCGCGTTGAGCAGGAAGATGACCAGACTCCTCCTGAACCGAACATCAAACTGCAGCCAGTCGCAACGGAATCCAGAGGTTGCGAGTGTCTTGCTCTGCGGAAAAGGAAAGAAATGTCCTAAAGATACAGAGAGGAAAAGCAGTAACCCACCTGTTCGAAGACCTCGTTCCCAAACCAACAGTAGAGAAAGATCTGACACAGCACGCCGCTAAGCATAAAATAGACAAGCATGGAGCTGTTGGATCCATCGCCGACAAGCATCTGAAACACCGTCATGGCCACCATCACCAGCGAGGACACGAACTGTAGCATCATGGGCAACTGGTAGACGCGCTCCATGCGTTGACGCAGCCTGCAGGATAGGACAATACTGATAAGGAGCCAAGGATCAGACATAAACTCACTCAATTAAGATGCAATGGTACTGGACGATCGACTGCAACCAGTTGTGCGGGTCCACCTGGAGCTGCTGTCCCCGAGTATCCCGTTCCAGGGCATCGAAGGCCTGATTGAGCACCTTGAGGTGCAGACAGATCTGGTTCATCAGGATCACGTTCATGTTGTCGATGGTGGTGACGCCAACAGAGATCCAGATCACACTCAGGCCCATGTAGAGATGCTGGGCCAGCGGAGGCAGGTAGTTGGGCATCTGGACGCGGTACGGGAACCGCGCTCCAGCCATTTCATCGGGCGCTGTCCTCGGGAGATATCACAAACCAGATCTTAATGGATACAGATCCCCTCTAGACTCACCAGTTAACATCATGACCAAGGCCGTTGTCGAGGAGAACACCACCAGGGCAAAGTAACTCAGACAGACCATCTTGTTCTCCACCTCCACTTCGTGGAAGGTACTCCTCTGGCGGGCAGACAGCACGCAGCTCCTGGTAAGGCAGCTTAGCTTTCTGACAATCAGCTTAATCTCCTCGTAATGGTAGAAGGTGTTGAGCACCTGAGGGAGCAACGTCAGGAGAGTCCTTAAGAGCACTGAACCTCTCTCACCTTGACCCAGTAGCCCACGTGGGTCAGCGTCATCAGCACGTTCTGGGTCATCACATCCACGTCCGTAATGTTCAGAACAAAGTCGTAGATCTCCAGGCACACGTAGTAGAAGAGGCAGGGCAGGATGACGCTGCTTCCGGTCAAAGTGCAAAACCTCTGCAGCTTCGACTCGAACCTCAGGCCTAAAAGCGGTATTCCCGTCAGATGCGCCAGAAAAGCATTCAGCTCCAAGGAGCCTATCCGGCCTGAGTCTACATCGGAGGCCCATATGCGTTGGGTCACCTCCTGCAGTCTGTTCATTTCGCAACTAGAGGTTGCTCGGAAGGAGGGTTAGCTTTTATAGAGTTTTCCGGTAGTTGAAGGGGCGTGACCCGCAGGCGGTAATTGGATTGGTTGGATTACATCGTTAGGAACAGGTGTCCCTACTTACAAAATGTTGAAGAGTGTTCCGGCAGGTAGGGGTTGTAAAATGTAGTCAGACAGACCGATTGTAAATGTTATTTTATTTATTTAATACAGACTATGATAAAATATTACAATACAGTATTAAAAGGTGGTCCGTTTTTTTGAAAGATTTGTTCTCCTTAGGAATCTTTTTAATATATTCTTTTTTCACTATGTCTTCTCCATTATAAAACGGTAGTTACGCAACTGGGGTATCTAAATAGAAGAAAATAAAGCGTTAGCTTTTTAAAAAGTAATTAAAAGCGATTTAACAAGGACTCATGATCATTATACCAGAGGGTTAGTACATCACAAACTATTAGTATTTAATACCATATCCAAGACATGCCCCAAAAAATAATGGTAAACCGATACCAACATAGCCAGAACATTAGAAATACCCAAATCAAAGCCACATCAAGTGATGTCATTTCTTCTAAGGAAAGGTCAGCGCCTCGTTCTTTAATTTTACTTAAAAATTATAAGTTTTTTTCTTTCTAATTTAAGGTAGTGTCAATATGGCTAACCTTTCCTTACACAACTGTAAAACTCTTGGTTTCAGGATAAACAGGACAAAAATAACAATGCCCTGACACCAATGAAAGTAATCGGCCACCAGAAATAGGTCACTCGGTATCTTCAAGTCCTGCACCAGATAGGAGACTATTTCCAGGCTCCACGAGACGCCAGTGATGATGAATAGGCGCAGGAAGAAGCTGTAACTGTGAGAGGATTTTAGAAAGCCACTTAGACATGTAGGATCCAATTACGTCTGACTGTCCGATCGAAGATCACGCTGCCTGTCCTGTCGGTGGACACTCCTTAGCTCCCGCTTTATCACCACAATGCGAATGGCCGTCAGGACAAACATGACCAGGTTGAATCCGATCGATACCAGCATCGGACCGTAGAAGTAAATCATGGCGGACCAGCTGAAGACTAGAAATATATGGAAACTGACACCGGAAACTAAGGAAAATTGACTCATCCCAACCCACCATTAACCCAGCAGTTGAAGATACCCACTCCCGGCAGCCACACCTCATTCTCCTGCGAGTACTTTACCATCTCATCGATCAGGTATATACCTCCAGTGAGTAACGACGCCACTCCCCAAACAAACCCATTGCAGACCACAAAACGATAGGTGGAATTACGGTTAACCGCCTGGATCCTACTGCTGCAGAGGGTGTTCCACAGGCCAAAGCTGATGACGGAGAGCCACAGGAAGGCGGCCATGACGAAGAAGTAACCCAGATAGCCTGGTAACCGAAGCAACATTAAATTATTCCTGGTAATCCGTAAGTACAGAGACAGCATACCGGCTGTGAGGCAAAAGTCAAGTGATATCTGCCACAGGTCGAACAGGAGCATCAGGAAGCCAATGAAAAGCGAGATCATGTAGCAGACAAAGCA
The DNA here is from genome assembly GCA_018153105.1 of Drosophila rufa. NCBI lineage: Eukaryota > Metazoa > Arthropoda > Insecta > Diptera > Drosophilidae > Drosophila > Drosophila rufa. Next base: position 6,569,830 of record JAECXS010000085.1, read on the forward strand.
CTTCCCGGGCAGATTCTGCAGCTCCTCCAGAAACAGATAGACGCAAATTGTGCAGAACAGACCAACCAGGGATAGTTGCAGTGCTGCCAAGGAGTGAGCTTGGGTCCTTATATAAAGAATTCCATCATAGCCTACCTATGGTCTTTCCCAGCTTCTGCGGATCTTCAATGGCCACGGTGCAGTTGTGGGGCACAATGTCGAAGAAGACTCGGTCCCCTGAAGTGAAGCCATAAGGCTGGACACAGTAGAGACGTCGAGAGACGTCCGGCAGTGACTCTTCGAAGATATTTCTGAAAGATCCATTCTGTGGCGCAGAATTAATGTAGAACTCTCGAGACTAAAGGGTTAACTGGGTTCGAACCTGCAGCAGGGCTTTTGCTTCCGATGGTTCGTCGAACGGTCGCACATCATCGCACGGCATGGGTAGATCGCTCTGCACTATATAGCCAGAGAGGAAGTGCCCGATCTCCTCCAGCATTGGACTCTGCTCAGCGTTTAGCTTGCAACGTCCACTGTCCAGGATCTCATCCAGTTGGCAGCAGAAGCGCAGGCAGGACTTTAGCCTACAGGCGCATCCCCGCATGTGTCGTTTCACCGGAACTCTAGTGCCATCCTGCAGCTCTGTGTGATTGTACTTAGCCGTGAGCTCCGCGGGAATTAGGAGGTGACCCTCGTACAAATACGAGGCGTTGGGATATCTATGACTATCCGTGAGGTTGACCGTGTCAAAATAGTCACAGCCTGGGATTTCAGCAGCTGTCGTTGCTAGAAGTGTCAATAATACCTAGATTCAAGGCGGAAGGTATATTTACTCAACGAATAATGGGTCTTAATTTGTTTAAATTAAATTCTAAAATCAAAAGCCTTGCCAATTTTTGTAATAAAATCAGAACTTTGCGGTTTCTGATACCACCGATTCTTAATTGTTCCCCAATGAGCTGCAAAGAGTTTATAGGAAGCCAATGACGTTGGCAAACTTACGAAAAACATTGTTATAACGCTGCTGTTGCACATGATTCCCAACCGACGACTTCCCAAGAACTGAAATAGAAATTTATGAGTGAAGCCATGTTATAATAAAATATTGTTTACTTGGTAAAATGTTAAAAAACGGAATTTCCAAATTCCTTGAAAGGCGCTTACTAATAGAAAACAACTTTTAGCTCCAGTTCCTGCAACGACTATTGAAATACTGAGTTGTGGTTACCACCAAAAGCTTTCAAAAAAGCACATGAACTTTGAACTTTGCACAGTTGACGTGACGCTTAATTCCCATAGCCCCCAAGAAGGATAAGATTGGATATTAATTGGGTTAAACTTGTCTTTAAAGTGGGTTTATTTTACACTGAGCCCCTTTATTAACTGCTTGGGGAACACAGAAAAAAACTCAAGGTGTATAGGTCTTGTTATTTGGGACCTCTTTACACTTTGGTCCTTCGAACCGGATGTGCTTGAAAAGATCCTTCGTGATAGCTCAAGTCTTCCAAATATTAGTGTTCATCTGAACTCATTCCAAATTAACAGAAAAACAAATCAAAAAGATTTATATTAATATTAGTTGTATTAATACATTAATACATTAATTAAAGGAAAATCCTCTTGTGTGCTTATGATCTATAGTAAGTCTGATTAAAAAAAGTGAGTGTATACATATATGTATTTATTCTTAAGTATTACTCCATCCATAGTTAAAAGGTGATCTTACAAGGCCGTTCTTATTCTCGTGACTTTCGTGGTTACTCCAATGAATCCGATTGAAGATGTACTGTGGCATAATCGTTCATTTACCTGTTGAGCATCACACCTGCGACAAAGTTCTTTGGTGACGTAAATACATTGATAAGTAGTCTTGGACGCTACATTAAGGTAGAGTCCTGCGACGAAGCGTTTGTCCTTGGCAGCTTGGCGATGAATCTACCAGAGGAACCTCCACCTAAGTTTGACTTCATGCTGTAGGCGGCGCTCCACTGATGTTTTTTTACAGGTCTGGGGAGGAAGAGGAATTATAAGCATTGAGGAAATATAAGGAGGGTATATGGAGAAGTCTCCAGCGTGCAACATTCAAGTTAGGAAAGGGAAAAAGCTAAACACAAGACACACAGAAGAACATGACAAGATCAAGCTGGACAGGGAAACTACAAGTGCAATCCCACAATTAGTGCAGAGTAGCTAATAGTAGAGGGTAGATAGTATATTTTCCAACACCAAGTAAGCAGTTAGAAGCGGATGACCACGGTTTACCTATTACAGGACACTCGGAGCCAAGTGCGTCTCCTCGAGCGAGATCTCTTCCTCGCTGTCGTTGGCCTCGGCCTCCTTACTCCTACCCCTAATGCTGCTCAGGCAGTGACAGGACCTGGTTATTGGTTACTCGAACTTCTAGCAAAATCAACTACTCAACTCACCGTTCCAAGCAGAGTTTCAGAGTGCTGCGCTTCAGGATGAACAGCACGAAGATGATGATGCCCTGCGACCAGTTAAAGTAGTCAGCCACCTTGAAGACCCTCTTCCAGAGATCGTCGTCCTGCACCAAGTAGGATATTATCTCTAAGCTCCACGACATGCCCATGATGATAAAGAGGCGCAGAAAGAAGCTGTAACTGTGGGAAGAATATTTTAAGTTAAAAAGGAATATTTTAAGTTCCGCAATTTGACCTACGTCTGCTTGTCCGAGTTGAGCTTATGCTTGCGCTCCTGGCGGTGGGTGAAGTTTCTCAGCTCCTTCTTCACGGCCACGATGCGCATGGCCGTCAGGATGAACATAATCATGTTGAATGCGATCAGCACCAGCATCGGACCGTAGAAATAGAGCATGGCCGACCAGTCCGTAGCTGTGGGTGGAGGAACGGTGAGAAGCTCTGCTTGAAAGTCCTCGGAATGCGAAGCAAAAACTCACTATTGATCCAGCAACTAGATCCCGAAATATATCCCACGCGTGGCATCCAGTCTAGATTCTCGGGCACGTGGTCCACAACATTGTCCACCAGGTAAATGACACCTGTAAGGATCGCAGCCATGCCCCAGGCGTACACGTTGTAGGCCAGGAACAGGTAATTGGGCAGGGAGCGATTGCGGGAGCTGGAGCTGCCGCTAATCGTGTCCCACAGGTGCAGGCTTATCACGGAGAGCCAGAAGAAGGCGGCCATGACGAAGAAGTAGCCGAGAAAACCTGCCGTGTTGCAGAAACCCCAGGACAGTTTCCACAAGTCCAGCAGCAGGATAAGGTAGCCCATAAAGAGGCAGACCATGTAGCAGATGAAGCACTTTCCCGGCAGATTGTTGTGTAGCTCCTTCACGAACAAGTACACGCCGATAGTAAGGATCATGCATACCAGGGTTATCACCATCACTGCCGAAAGATAATGGAGATGGATCTAACGGAATTGAAATGGGTCCAGTAGCTTACCCACGGTCTGCCCCATTATTGGATCCAGCATCTCACAGTTGAGGGGCACGATGCGTATGGATTCTGTGGCGTTGGCATCGAACTGGAAGTGCTGGATGCAGTACTCCCGCTTCCCCATCGCCATGTTGTCAAAGTGGCGAAGAAAGGTTCCATTCTAGAAGGTTACATTCAGAGGTTAACCACCTGGCAGTGGAATACTGAAACCCACCTCATACAGTGTGTACGTCTCGCCCTCATTGCGGTTGTCCAGTGGATACAGGTCGGTACAGGGCATGGGCAAGTCCATCTGCAGAATCAGTTTGGTTCGAAAGTGCCTCTTCACCACCGAACCGTCGGCGCGGGTGATATTCAAGTAGGGATCGATCTGGGTCAGCTCCTTCTCCAAAACATCGTTGCATTCATTATTCCAGTCTAATTTCTGGTCGTGGCGGCGACAGAACCTGACACATGGCCTCAGCTGGCAGGCACATCCCCGCCAGTGCCTTTCCACCGACTCCTTGGAGTCGTCTGGCATCAGCCTAAAGTCATATTCCCCCGTCAATCGGCCGGGAATGAGGAGACCCTCATAGATATACGAACCATTGGGAAGCCTCTGACTAGTCGACAGATCCACGGTATCAAAGTAGTCACAGTCGGGAATGTCGGCCAATGTCTGGTGGAGCAGCAGCAGCACGAAGAGCACTGAGGTCAGCGGCATTCTTCCCACGAGATTCTGTAAATTAAATAGTATTGTAAATTCAAATTTTTTCTTGAGTGATATACTTTTACTTATGAGAAATGAACATTAAATAGGAGAATGAGTAATTGTATTGACTGTATGCCAACAATATCAGCATTCAGGAAACGCGTCGTTTCTCTTCTCTGCGAATTTTAAATATTTTTTTCGTTATCAATTCAGGAAAATATACTAGTAAAACTTTTGTAAATAAATGTGAATAAATTGTATTTAATAAATCATGAAGGAAAGCTAATTATGAAAGTACTGCGGAGACTTTTCACTGCTTTAATTAATTTATTTATTTAGATTAAGGGCTGTCCATCTAGAGTTCATGAACTCTGTTTTCTGTTTTCGCCGAGACTGTCAATTGACAGGCCGTTATGGTCGTGAATACAAATTTGAATAAGTAAAACTGTAAACAAAAAAATACAAAAAAAAACCGGAGAATACAACTTTTATTTGTTTAAGAGTATTATAAAAAAAAAATAAGATGATAAGCTTTTGCGTTTTCTCTGTGCACTGTTTTTACTGGGTGCACAGGAAGAATTATATCGCTATTTTTGCCAGTTCCATTTAATTCCATTTAAAGAGTGAGTGACTCAAAGGTTGATAGCTGCCAATCACTAGAAATAATGATGGAACGACCGACTTTAATTAATTTTTATTGACATTTTTAATTAAAAAGAATGCAAATAATAGCTTTCTTATGTGGGTGGCATTTGTTCAACTTTTTTATTAATTTAAATTGATGGAAGGACTCGACTTTATTCAGACTTTAAAAAGTAATTATTTATTTATTTCTTTAATTTACTTTGACAAGCTTAACTTATCCACAAAAATTTGAAGAGTGTAAAGTAAACGTATTCATACCATACCATATGTTTCCACTTGAACGTTCGAGTATATAAGCAATGCCCAAAAACGCCGGTCACTGAACCAAATTTAAATTAGCAAAGTTGTCGTTCACCCCTGGCAAAGTGATTCCATGTCCAACAAACAGAACGCCCACAACACATATGTACATATGCATGTACATATATGTAAACACACGGAATCCAAGGATTAGGAACGGACGCGCCTTCGCCGACGACTCTTTAAGAACTGATCCATGTATGCATCTCTGGAACTTTGGAGCCACGAGCAGTGAGCGCTTTCACGGCCGAAGAGAAAGAGATGATAATGAAACGAGTTTTTTTGCTGAGCGATCGGGACATTTTGGATACAATGGCCCTTTATTGTTCTTTGTCAGAAGCCTGACAACGGCCAGGCGAAAAGTCTTTTCAGATACATATAATCTGAAAGATACAAATCATATAGATAAAAAAATAAATGAATAAGGTTTATTAAGGAAAAATGTTAAAATGTTTAATTTAATTATGAACTTATGAACTTATTTAACCTAAAAAATCACAAAAAAGGATAATAACAATGTAAAATAAATGTTTAACTATTTATAAAAACATATTAGGTCATTTCATAATTTAAGTTTTTAAAGTAATATTAACGTGATTAAATCAATTCTAGTAATAACAAAACCTTATAATAATAATAAAGATAATTAACATTAGATTTTTTTTTAATATATCAAGTGGACGGAAATCTCGCGAAAATTGCAGTAGCTCTCCAGTTTAACGGTTCAAAATGCTGAAAATAGAAAAAGGAGCGGATTTAAGATCCCTAGTTATTTGGCGTTGCCATAGTTTTCAATTAAATTTGTCGTTTTACGTATTTTTCAGCGCTCCACGTCCCTTGCAGCGATGGAAAACCCTTGAAATGGGTGCACAACAACATTTTTTGTGAAAAAACTCTCGGAACCTTGTGAAATGCTCAAGAACCCTGAAGATTTGGGGTTTTTTTATTTAGCACAGACTCCTACCTCTTTTCTCGTGAGGGCGCCACTTTGACTCATTTGTTCTATACGATAGTATCGTGATAGTCGAAAAATATCGATAGTGCCTCCGAAAACCTCTCTCCATCGATAGTGTCTAGTTTCTAGTTTTTTGATGTCCTAGGGGGAATTTTAGGGGGTAAGAATTTTTAGGGGGAAAGTTTAGGGGTTTCTTTTCGTAAATGATTAATTTAAATTTTTTAACAAAATCTCTATAATATTGTTTTTTTTTTATTATTATAAATCACCTAAAATGGCGAAAATATCAAACTAAATACTGCCCACGATTTTCCTATCGCCTTTAAGATACTAAGAACTGGTATTCCACCGACATTTTTCAGCTTTGCAACGTTCCACGTCATAATTAGATATTTCTTTTTTTTAATATTTGAATTTATCAGATTTTTTGAATTTGGCGGGATTTTTTAGGAGGAAATATCGACTCTGAGATTTTTTAGGGGGAAATAATGACTGAGATTTTTTAAGGGCAAAGCAAAATGTTCATCTGGTAACACTGCTACCATTCGCGTTTCGGTTTCTTTCGGTTTGTTTTCGTTTCTTCCGTTTTTGAGAAAACCCGTCTAATGAGACCGATTAAATTTTGAAAAGAAAAATCGCCTTCGTTGAGTTCGATTCTCGGCCCGCTCCGCGAGTTTTGATTGAGTTTTTTTCTGCTTTAAGTTGACTTCCAGGAAGCGGCTGCTGATGAAAGGTGTGTTTGTGTAAGTGAGTGTCGCTATTGTGTCCGTGAACGCGTTTTGTGCCTGTGTTCGTTCTATACTGCCCCCCTCTTTCCAAATCGAGTGAGTGGCAAACAAATTTAGCAGTTTGTTAAATTAAAAAAAAAAGAAAGGAGGCAGAGATATGAGAGAGCTATACGTAAAAAAATATATTTATTTTGTGCAAGTACAGGAAGAGAGATAGAGTGAAAGAGCGGAATACCCAGAGGTGAGACAGCAAAACCTGAGATTAATGTCTCCTCTTCTTTTGCTTTCTTGTTGTATTTAAACTCCTTCCTTCCCGTTTTGTAATTATTGTTATTCTTCATCCCGATGCTCTCCCTTCCGCTCGCTTGCACACCCGCACATGCCGCCTACACAGCCTGTCAGCCTCTTCCTGATTCCGCTGCAAGTGTGAGCGAGAGGGCGAGATGTTACTCGCACATATACACATGCATGCTGCATGCATCTCGAAAGCCGCACGGATAGCTGTGCAATGGAGGAAGTGGCAAAGGCTGCAGATAAGAGGAAAGAGGATAGCGAAGATGCTGTTGCTGCTGCACTCGCTCTCGCTCCCGTATTCCTGTCTTCTTCCTCTCTTGCCAGCAATTAATCGTTGATTGTGTGTTTACAAATTCGTCAATTAACTGTAACTGCGATAGCCACAACTCCACCCCGGCTCAGATTCACCCATCAAGCTGACTGTCATAAAACTGTTTGCTAGGCCAAACAACAACAACAGCAGCGACGATTGCCCCAATCGAAAGATGAACGGTAAAAGTTAAAGGAGCATTCGGGGAATGGTAATGGAAAGGGGAACGGCGCTGGCAGGGTTAGAAAGAGAGAGGGAGAGAGAAGTGCAAATCAGCTGAGGGTCTGCACTGAGAGAATTTGTATTTTATTTATTATTTAAAAAATAAAGGGGCCAACAAATTGAACAATCAATAGATTGTAATATAATATTAGATTTCAATATTTTGATTATTTTAAGTGATCAGTAACATCTGCTTATTGGAACCTTTTGAAATGTTTAAAAATTGATGATGTGTGGTGAATGCATTAGTTTTGTATACCCATTGAACTTGTAATGGATTTCAATACAACACGAAGGCATGGCTCATTTTTGTGCGAGTGAGTGCGTTTTGGGTTGTGTGTATAAGTGTCGCCCGCCCGGGTCTTGGGTCTTCCGCCGGGGACTGGGCTGCATGTGGAATATGAACACGAAAATAGCATAGGCGGAATGTTGAGCGCTGAACAAACACACACGGGGTGTGCTGTGCTTGTGCTTGTGCTCCCCTCCTCTACCGCTGCCACTGCCCCGGCCTGTCTCCCCGCCCCTTCTTCGCAGAAGCAATAAAAATTAAAAGGCAAACAACGATAAGCGGACTAAACCCCGCCTTGGCCACACTAAACCCCGTCGTGGGCCACCCCTTTCCGCGGTGTGTGCGCACACATGGCAACCCTGGGCAACAACATAAGCCCCAGCAGCAGCAGCAAATGCATACGCCAGCCGATAATTAATGCCAGGCCAGCGTAATTGATGCGTCCCCGGCACGAGAGGAAATCAATCGGGGGAGTAACCTGCTTTCCAGCCTGCCAACAAGCCGGCGAGCACTCCTCCCGCACCGAGAAAGCTATTTCCCAACCAGGTGGACCACAACCCTTGGCCCCTGGCACCGGAAAATTCAATTTGAAACCAGGCTGCGGGTTGGATGGCTCCTCCTTAGATACGCGCCCTTCGTACATAAACTCGGGGTTGCTGACCATATTTATGTAGCCAGCAGAAAGCTCCATTAAAAACCACTTAAAATATGGACACTTCAGGGGCACATTTTACGGTAAAAAATAAATATACACCGTCTAGAAATGGAAATTTTAAGTGGAAGGATATTGAAATTAGATGTTAGAAATCAATAAAAGCTTTTGAAATGAGTTTTTAAAGAGAGTCAGGCTCTCAACTACACCCAAAAAAAAATCATCATAGAACCTATACGATTGTTACATGAATTCTATACTCTTGAGTATGAAAAATTTCTTAATAAGATGCTTGTCAATTTAATACTACGAAAGTATACATTTTATACTCATCTGCACCAATATTTCATAATAATCACTAACGCGACAAACAGAAAAGCACTAAATTCCAGCTAACGCGATATGTTATCGAATTCTCGATGTAGGTTCGTATAAAAATAATACTCAAAAATACACAATTGAAACTATAGAGTATAAAAACTAAACTTTGGAGTATACATTTGATATTTTGAAGTATAAAATCTATACTTAACCCGTTATACTGCTTGAGTATACTTTTAAGACAACGCATAGAAAGGCTAAACTCTTGTTTTTTTTTTTTTTTTTGGGTGTACATAATTATGCAATGTAATTAGGTGTCCTTGTACAAATTGGATTAATTTATTTGCTAACATTAATATCCAATAGATTTAGGGAAAATCGGGCTTAAAAGGCTCCAAAAACCTCTAATTGGACCATTTCTGGCCATTATATTTTGACTTTGATTGGGGTTGCCAGGCGTCGACAGCGGGTTCGTTCTAAAAATGGAAGCCCGCTTGAAGGATGTGCCGAGTAATTGAAATGGAGTGACATCTGGTTGTCCCCTGTTCACTGCCTGCTCCCTCCTCCCTCCTCCCTCATTCAGTCGCATGTGAAAGCTTATCTGGTCGCCTGCTTTGTTTGGCCTAGGCTTTGTTGTTTCTCTTGCGGCTGGGGTTTCTCGAGTTACGCTTCCTTAGAAGTTCTCCACGTCTGCGGTTTCCATTACATCACAGTGTGGATCCATTGTGCTCCGGTTGCCCTTGCCAAGCCCTGGCCTCTGGAATGGCATGCTTTCTTTGATTGGGAAACAACCTCGAGTGATATGGCCCTCGACGACAATCCGCCGTCGATCTCAAGTAGCGTCAGAGGTCATGTGGTTAGCTGCCCTAAGAAAGTGTGCTGCAGATCTCAACTGGTTTGGCAAGAGCTCCATTCCCGCAGCGAACAAAGAAAGAGTCGCAGAAAGAAGCGGAAGCTGCTGCCCCCAGACCGTTATTTGGTCAGCGGGATGGAGCCAGAGCCAGGCAGAGAGATAGCGCTTGCATATGCAAATATGTGTCCCAGCGATTATTGTGCCCAGAAAGTCGGTCAACGAACCGAAAAAATCATAGGAAGAGCGCACCGAGCGAGCGGTCACTCCAAACAATGGTTGTGCCGCCTCGCCTATATACCATTTCGATTTCGATTTCATAATGAAAAGCCCGACTGATGGCGAGTAGTGTGCATAGTAGTAGTTCGTAGTACGCCCATTGACAAGCTGCCCTGGCCGTAAATGGAACCAGAACCGAACTGACCAGCGGCCATGGCTTCCGCACAAATATGGTGTCCACCTCTCTCCTGCTCCTCCTCCATTCTCGACACTCTCTCGCTTCCCGTTCCACTCGGCTCAGGTATCGTCGTAACCCCGTCTCGTGGGCGTCAGAGAATGACGTAAACCGTCCTCCATTTGTTTGTTTTTAATAATATTCCCAGTGTGTGTCTGTTGTGCTCTTTTATATATATTTTTTTGCCAACTTGTTGATAACCAAGGGAAATACAGTGGGGTGTCGGTTCTTGCAACAAATTATATATTTTTTTAGTACATTTAGTGCATTAATTAACGTTGAAAAAAGTACAAAAACCAAATAAAAAAACAAAACACACAAATGACTTTCAATTTGCTTTACTTACTTATTCTCTCTGGCCCCCATGACTTTAAGAGTGTTTCCTTTCTTTGATATTCGGTGCCCAACCCTGCTATAAAGAAGGCTCCCTTCTTAGCCTAAGCCAAAAATTAGCCACCGAGTGACCACTGTACCAGAAACAAATATTATCGAACCATCGCTCTAGCAAGCTCAATGTTTACGCTAATAATTGCCACCAACTGATAATGAATCAAGGAAAGTGTCGATGAGGAGGGAAGGTAGGGGCACGGAACGGACCAGAACGGAAGGGCCCAAAGTCAGGGTGATCGCAATCACTTTGTGCCTTAAGCCGCATTTATTTATTGCACCGTTTCGTGATTTCCTTGTGCCGCCACACACACATAAATTATCTGCATGCCATCGATAATGCGCACATTTCTCTGGCTAAGTGCTAGATCGACTGCTCATCTGTCTCCTGCGCCCCGACAACAGTCCGGAAACGTATTATTTTTATAGAACACAGAACATAGCTCTCCCTATTCCCAGATATTTTTACTACTTTCGACAATTGCGCTCTCTCTCAGTCAAGGAGAATGAACAAATGATACGCGAGGTTCTTGGTGTCGAATTGGTGAAGAATTATAGCAAGTAACCGATGGCTGATGCCTCATTTCCATTTCGATAAAAGGCTTAGTTCGCTTCGCCTTCGATAACTGACCCCTTGGCGTTCGATCATCAGCCCCAAAAAAAGCGGCCAGTGACTCAAGGGAACTCTAGCTAGTTAGCCCCAGGCTGATAATTACTGGCAACTGTATGAAAAAGCACTATTTCCCACTCTTTAATAGTCGTCGGTTTCGCCGTGTCCGCCTCGAGAAGCTCAACAAAAGCGGTTTTAACCCAGTTTAGAGGAAGAAAACGCCAACGTTTGCGGGAAAATAAGGTTGAAAGGTAAAAGACGGTTCGTTCGCGCTTGCTTTGTGTGGCTATGTGTGTTTGCGTTTACAATTATGCACACACAGATACTTAGGGCTGTGTATATATTAGTGGAGAGCATTTAAGCCAATTACACGGTACATCAATCATCAGCGAAAGAAGATTTGTGGCGACTGCACTGGGAAAAACAAAGTCAGTTTGGAGTGGGCGTGCATAGCACTAAGAGATTTATTTATAAGACTTTCTATGAGCTAGTTCACTTGGCACAACTTATATAAATTGTATATAAATTCTTCATTTGTGATCTCTTAGAATATACTGAAAATAAATATTCCTTTACCTTAAGCCATAGTAGCTTTCGTAATCCTCAGTCTAGAGATTATCGCTCACCGCAAGGTTAATTGCTGAGGCTAAACATTTAGCTCGAATTCCGGGAAATCGAATCTTTTTCCCCGAGTGCCAAAATGGGCAATGAGCTTGTTTTAGCACCGTGCCCCTCGTGCTCCCCTATAATAGCTGACTTTGCCTTATCTACAAGTTTGACAATAGTTATAGTCCGTGGTGGAGGGGAGGGTAACCCAAGGGGAACCAAAGAAAGACCTGAAAGACAAATGATTAGTCACCCTGCACTTGTCGATTGTCACCGACGACGACGCAGTCAGTCGTTGGCTTCGCCGCTTGGTTTGTTTGTCTGGGTTTGCTCTACGTGAAAGTATGCACCATCTTCGGGCGGAAGAAAGGGGGTCTTGGTAACGGGGGGTTGTTAGGATGGACATAAAATAACAACTAGTCAAAATAAACATCTGAAACGGAACGAGAACGAAGGCTTCAACTGGTGGAAGAGCCCTACTCACCCGCTCCCGCTCCATCTCTTTGCAGTCAATCAGTGATCCAATCCATCCACATGAAAAGGAGCCGAAGGAGGCGGCAGCCAAGTTAACTGGAAACAAAACAAGCAAGCCAGCCAGCTGCAAAGCAAACAAATACACAAATAATACTCTTGCCAATTTATCGAATAAACAAGAAGAAGCCGAGCCAAAGGAGAGGCCCCATCGCAGGAACTACTCCGCAATCAGAGCGCCCTCCAAGAAAAAAAAAATAAAATTAATAATAAAAACACGTGAAACACGTATCCCGGAGCCCCGAAATCCAAACCCGAATCCGTATCCAGTGAGCAGTCGGCAGTGCAGCATGGAGTTCGGTCATGTTTGAGCGCTTCCGACTGAGCAACCTGAGCAGAACCTTCCGCCTCCGTGGAGGCGGCACAGAACTGGCGCGCGACAAGAAGAACCAGCAACGGCAGCAATGCGTCACCGTCCTGTTCCTAGATGACATCACGCACACCTTTCGGATCGAGGTAAGACTGGCCATTAGGCCTAGATACAGTCGCTGTTAATGGCCCTCAAGGGTGTTGAGAGTGTTGAGCGAGGATTTCCTTTCCCTCCGCCTCTGCCTGTGAAGCAGAGTTCCATTAGCCATGCGCATATTTATTGAATATGCGAAACGTAGTCAAAACAAAGAAAGTTTTCTGTTAATCATCATCGCTATTCATTTATTCACTTTTATCTGCTCACTTTTTGGCTCTGCACTTGAGCTCGAGCTCGAGCTCGCTTTCATCTCGGCTAGCATCTCACCCAGACACGCACTTGTCCGCATTGCTACCCAATCTCCATCCAAGAGGTTTCGCTTTCGCCGATCGAGTGTGTGTGCTGCGGAGATGAAAATTATAATCGAGCTGAGATCTGTCTACTAAAATTGCAACTAAATTGAAGTCGTTTAATCACTGTAATTGCAACAAAGACAATGGAGGGGAGGTGTCCGCTTTTCGAGTGGGTTTGGGTTTCCAGTCTCCAATAAACATACAATGTGATCTCTTTTAGAAACGTGCGAAAGGCTCTGAGCTATTGGATCAGGTCTTTCAATATCTCGAGCTATCCGAAAGGGACTACTTTGGTCTACTATTTCCAGAGAAGCCGGACGATGTGGTGGTAAGTTGTGTCCCAGAACAAGTTGTGGCAAGTACCCTCCTATTTCCCCTCTTGTTCCTTCAGAGATGGGTGGATGCCCAGAAGCAGTTCAAGAAGCAATGCAGCAGCGTTGGCCTGGACAACAATGCCGTTCCATTATTACAGTTTAGGGTTAAGGTGAGCTTGTACTTGCTTTCCCTCCAAGGCATCCTTATCATCCCTCTACCCCACAGTTCTTTGTAAGCGATCCGAGCCGTTTGCAGGAGGAGTTCACCCGCTATCAGTTCTATCTGCAGATCAAGCGCCACATTCTGCTGGGCAAGCTGCCCTGCTCCAGCAACACCCAGTGCCTGCTTGCCAGCTACACGGTGCAGTGTGAGTGCATCCTGAGACTCCCTTATAGTCTAATCTCTATCCCAATGCCTCTTCCTTAGCCGAATTGGGGGACTTCAATGCGTCGGAGCACCAGGTGGGCTACCTGAGCGGCCTGCAGCTGCTCTGCGACCAGACCCCCGAGGCGGAGCGCAAGGTGGGCGAGCTGCATAAGCTGCATCGCGGCCAGCTGCCTGCGGATGCCGAATACAACTATTTGGAGCACGCCAAGCGCCTGGAGCTGTATGGCATTGACCTGCACAGCGCCACCGACTCCAATGGCAAGGAGCTGCAGTTGGGCGTGTCGGCGGTGGGGCTGCTCGTCTTCCAGCACGCGCTGCGGGTCAACACCTTCTCGTGGAGCAAGATGGTGAAGGTGTCGTTCAAGCGCAAGGACTTCTTCATTCAGCTGCGCCGCGAGCCCAGCGAGAGCTACGACACCCTGCTGGGCTTCGGCATGCTGAGCCACAAGCATGCCAAGGCTCTGTGGAAGTCGTGCGTGGAGCATCACAGCTTCTTCCGTCTGAAGAGGCCGCACCGCCTGTCGCGCTTCCTCAACATCAGTCTGGGCAGCAAGTTCTACTATTCCGGCCGCACCGAGCTCCAGGCAGTGCAGGAGTCCAAGCAGCGGGGTCGCATCCACAAGGTGTTTGTGCGTTCGCCCAGCAAGCGATTCGTGGGCGGAGGAGGCGGCACATCGGGCACATCATCGGGCGGCACGCCCCTGCAGCAGCAGAACAGCGGCTCTGAGAGCGGCAATGGCAAGCCTTCGGCCGGCGCCGGGGGAACCATTTTGACCATCACCAAGACGAGCGGCAAGGTGACCTCCAAGGAGGCCGACTCGATGCCAAGGAAGGCCTGGGAGCAGCAGAGCGACGAGTACGACATTCAGCTGTAAGTATTTACCTTCCTGTTTGGACACACTTGAAGCTAATCTGTGATCCTTTCAGCGAGGTGGGCTTCAGCGAGCAGTGCACGCGGCGCTTCGACTCGGCCTCGCCCTCTCCCATGCCCCCTGCCTACAGCTCCGGCAAGCACAGTCCCATCCTGCTGCCTACGACCATTGCGGACGCTGTGGGTGGTCAGCCGGAGAGTGGCAGCGACCTCATCACCATCCGGCTGCTGGCCGACGAGCACGGGCGCTACGGCTTTAATGTGAAGGGCGGCGTGAACCTCAGCCATCCCGTCCAGGTATCCAAGGTGGTGCCGCACACGCCCGCCGACCGGTGCACACCTCGCGTTCGCGAGGGCGACGAGGTGCTCATGATCAATGGACGCGAAGTGCATGGCCTGCGCCACGAGCAGGTGGTGGCCATGATCCGGGATTGCCGCAATCAGGCCAGCGGCGAGCTCCTGCTGACGGTGCGCCCGCAGAGCTCGATGCCGCTGCATCTGGAGGAGGAGCCGATGTACCAGTACGTGCCCGAGAGCGACGAGACAGGATCGCACTCGAATCTGCTCGATGGGGATGCTCTGTTCAACCAGAGCGTGCTCCTGCTCAGCGATGGCCTGGCCTCGGGCGCTCTCCTGGCCCAGTACGAGCTCATGTACAGAAAGAACCCGGATCTGGCCATCACCGAAGCGCGCAAGCCGTCCAATGCGCCCAAGAACCGATACCGCGACATATCGCCATGTAAGTTTTACTTTTATTGTGTCTGAGAGATGAAGCTTACGTGAAATCCATCCCTTTCAGATGACTGCACCCGGGTGTCGCTGGTCAACTCGCTGACCGGCGACTACATCAACGCCAACTACGTGAACATGGAGATTCCCGGCGGCGTGAACCGCTACATTGCCACCCAGGGACCACTGGCCAGCACCACCACTGACTTTTGGCGCATGGTTCAGCAGGAGAGCAGCCACCTGCTAGTGATGCTCACCACGGTGATGGAGGCCGGGCGTCAGAAGTGCCACCAGTATTGGCCGGTGACCGGCGAGGAGCTGCAGCTGGCCGAGGGCTTCTCGGTGCGCTGCCTCAGCGAGATGCCCGACGAGACGGGCAGCTTTGTCTTCCGCGAGTTCGTGCTGAATGACAAGCACGAGCAGCGGCACATCCATCACATGCAGTACCTGGCCTGGCCCGACCACTGTGTGCCCTCCGATCCCAATCTCTTTCTCGAGTTCACGGAGCGCGTGCGAAATGCCCGCAAGCGCACGCTCCTCCAGGAGATTGAGGAGAACCTCAAGCAGATGCGGCTGATGAACGCGGATGCGGATGCGGATGATGACGAGAACGGCGGCCTGATGCGGGAGCGCAAGTGTGCGGCCAGCAACGGAGCCACGCCCGAGGACGAGACGCCCGTGTCGACGAGCGTGCACCAGTGAGTATTCTCCAAGGGAGTTGGCTTCCAGGGCTTAACTTTTTCCGATTTTCTTGCAGATGCATCAGCGCCGCCAATCCACCTGTGATCGTCCACTGTTCAGCGGGCATTGGACGCACTGGCGTGCTCATACTGATGGACACCGCCCTGGCTCTGATGGAGGCCCGCGAGCCAGTTTATCCGCTGGACATTGTGCGCACCATGCGCGATCAGCGAGCCTGCATGGTGCAGAATGTGGTGAGTATATATTCTTTAGGGATATTGCTTGGCGTCTTGCTCAACCCGAGTCCCGTTTCCTTTCAGAGCCAGTACCGCTTCGTGTGCGAGTGCATCTATGCGGCCTACACGAAGATCTCGCGCAGCAGTGCGGCCATCGACGACGACGAGGACTAGGACGAGCGACAATCCAATCCAGCTACGCAATCTACAATCTTCCGCTTTTCCGATCCGACTTTTTCTTACATCTTAAATTCTATCTTAACTGTTTAGTACCCGTAGACATATGACTAAAACTGATTGTATATCATTACTATTACACCAACTCTATATATATATATATATTGTATTATCAACTCCGTTCATAAGTTACTCCTAAATATATATATATACATATATCTCTATCACACGCCGCAAGTGCTGCAAGGAGAACGATTCGAAATTTTACAAAGCCACCACAGAATGGTAAGCGAAGTGAACCAACTACCTAATCGAAGAAGTATACAAACAAATGGCGATTTATTTACACCCAACCAACGCTACGTCGAGAACAATACGCAAAACAGCAACAGATAATACGAGTACGAGAGAACCTTATACATTTGATAAAGGACGAGAGAGGAGGGGAGAAAACTGTTAGTATTTTAGCACCAAATCAATTCATAAATGTATTTATGCTAAACAAGAAATCCAATAAAATGTGTATTAAATAAAAACAGAACTGTTTTTAACTGGAACAGGGAAAGAGTTACGAGAACTGTTATAAACTGTTCTAAAATATGTTAACACAAAGTTATTCAGATTTCTTCTGTTTCCAATTTGGCGAAATCGTTCGTTTTTTACAAGTTTGGTAACAGGAGAACAGTTAAACTTTTATAAACTGTAATAATATATGTCCGCAAAGTGCTATCTGCCCTTCTGCTGCTTTTTGAGCGACTGGTGCATAAATTTGTGTTGCTGAACGTCACGATTGGGACCTTGTTGTTGCCTAAAACATCCATTTTCTGTTCCTTTTTAAAGAAATCGACAACAAAGTTCTCCTTTCCAGATTTTGGGTAGCAGGCGAGCAGCGAAAGAGATAAGAGAACCGTTATAATATTAGCACAGAGTTAATCGGCCTTCTTGTAGCGCTAAAACGCAAATGAGAATGTTGTTGTTGCCTAGAACACCATTTATAAATTCCAATTTCACGAAATCATGCGCATTTTACATTTCGAGTATTAGGCGAACAGCAAGCAATAGGGCGACGATCTGATGATTTGTGCGGTGTTATAAACTGTTATAAATCTTAGCTTAAACTAACCCTTGTTTACGACAAAGCTGGCTTCCCATTGGTCAATTGAATGACTCTATAAATCTGTGTATTGTTGGTTTCTTGTTCTCGCTCATCATAATCATAGTTATTATAATTTACGAAATAATCTTTAAATTTAAATTTATCAATGCTTAGAAGTATTTTATGCTTCCCTGGCATCTATTGTCAGCCAGCTCTGTAACATATGAAAAAGGCTAGAAAACAGCTAAAATATATAAAGTAGTGGAGTTGAAAATCCGCTCTTTTTACTGACGAATTTCAGCAATATCATAAGAAGTGACTATGCTATGCTGTGGCAATAGTACAAAATTACTTTTATAAGCGTTCAAAATATAGGTTGGGAAACTTGATAAATCAAAAGCAAAAGTGTTATAAATAAAGGTGGAAAACTTTGTGCAAGAAATCGTCAAGCAGTGTGCAAGATAAGCAGTTCATTATCGATAATTAATTTGCGGGATATTTTTAAGTGCACAATTGAACAATTCGACAATATCTTGCCTCTAAAAATTAAAAAGGCCTGCATAAAATAATAGACTGGAAAGCATTGTTGAAATATTAAAATTTTCATTTCTTTATCGCCTTTGAAGAATAGGAAAAAATAAAATAAAAATCTCTGTCTATTTTCAATCGAAGTATATTCTCAACATATCGGCTACAGTGTTAAAAGTAATGAAAAGGCATTGCGCTCGTATGAAAGTTAGTTTCTTATAGTTTCTATAGCTGGCCAATTTGATAAGCAAAGAACCACAAAGCCACTGAAGTATTCCAGCTTATTATATTTTATTATGACCACATTAAGCCACTAATTACAGTAGTATGTTACTAACAATCCGTTAGGCTATCTCTAGTCCCAACCGCAGCTTTCTTAATTCCGTCGGATGCAAGTTCCATTCCCAGTTGAAAAATGACCTCAAATATACTGGAAAACCAACCGCCTTGAGGCGGCACACCCTCCACCAAGGGTTGGCTGGCCCTTTCCTCCTTGTATTGCCTCACGACATTGTTAGCACGTTGCCGTTGTTCGGGTGTCAGCTCGATCTGGTCGCCGTACTTGTCGAGGAAATTCACTAGGATACTGCCATCCCTAATGGATTCAGGACTGCAATTTCCGTAGATATTCATCACACGTTCCCTGTCAGCTTCAAAGCCTGGGCGGCCGTTGGCTGTCCACGCAAGGCATCCGATGATGACCACCAGGCAGCTAAGGGAGAAATTATCAAGGATTTAAGAACACACCATTAAATTTTAATTCATTTGTAGCTTACCTCAAATATATTGTTGGATTCATCGCTCTTGATTTGATTAAAAGTCAAAACTTATAGCTGGTCCAATGAGTACTCGCCTTTTTATAGGGGCTCTGATGCTTATCGATTCATCATTTGGGGTTCAGAAGTAATTCCAAGTTAGTACTTGTAGTAAGTACTTAGTGTCTTTCCAAGAAAGTGATGAGATTATAGATAGACGAATTAAAATCGGCATTTATTCTAAGAATTGATAATACTTTTGGTTTTGGATTTGCATTTAATATTTATATATATGTATGTATATTTATTCATTATTAATCTTGGAAATTTGTGACCTTGAACCTAAATCTAAAGACCTATAAATTTTATATTGAAATATTCCAAAATGAAAAAAAATAATACAAACATAAATATTGTACTATATATTGTATATTGTCATGTGTTATCAATACCGTTGACCTATTCTTGAAATGGAGTTAAGTTATCTGCACTGGCTACCATTTCAGGTGATCCTTGAACACCGAAGTGTTGAAAAAGTTGGGGAGTCCCCCTCCCTGAGGCTACACACTATACACCATGACTTCCTTTTTTTATCCTTGTGCTCCCTTATCTTTTCTCTATGTAATTATTGCGAGTATGTAAGTATACCTTCCATAGCTGGCCAAAGTAGATTAATAAATGAAAACAAAGCCACTTTACTATGCCAATTATCTCAAATGTATTACCACCTCATAGTCATGAATAACATTAGTAAGTAACAAAAAATCCATTAAGCGATCCTATTCCTTGCCCGTCGCTTTCTTGATTCCCTCGGAGGCAAGTTCGATGCCCAGTTGTACAACGATCGCCCTTACAAGTTTGGAAAACCAACCGCCTTGAGGCGGCACTCCGTCCACCAAAGGTTGGTTGGCCCTTTCCTCCTTGTATTGCCTCACGGCATTGGCAGCACGTTGTCGTTGTTCGGGTGTCAGCTCAACATCATCGCTGTACTTGTCGAGGAAATTCACCAGAAAATGGACATTACCATCGCTAATGGAATCAGGACTATGATCTTTGTAGGCTTCAATCACACGAGTCCTGTCAGCTTCAAAGCTTGGTCGGCCACTGGCTGTCCACACAAGGCTTCCGATGATGACTACCAGGCAGCTAAGGCAGAAATTATCAAGGATTTAGGAACAAACAATTATATATAACAAATTTGTAGCTTACCTCAGGTAAATGGTAGGATTCATCTTGGCTTACAAGTCGAAACTGATAGCTGATCGAACAAGTGGCCCCAATTTATAGGGGCTCTGGATCTTTTCGTATCACATTTCAGACACGGGGTCAGCGAAAATTGCGAATTATCAGCTGATTTTAATTGCTTGTATTCCAAGAATTGATAATTGATAATATAAACAAATCTGTATTTAATAAACAGATCACTGATACATATTGTTTCAGCTGAAATTTGAATTAATATAAGTTTTTATTAAGCCCATCGGCATGCATTTGTTGCCATTATCTTTACTTATTTCTTTGGTTTTTTTATTCCATTAAGCATACTTATGGGCTAAATCGCAAAATCAAATCAAGTCAAATAAATAAACATTAGGTTACTTATAATAAAAAAATTAATTTCTTTCGAATGATTTTAATTCAGCCAGAAGATAAATAACACATTTTAATAGTATATAATGTAAAATATAATAAGATATATTAGGGAAAGGGCACATTTAAGACCTCAAAAACTCATTTATGTGTCACTTTCTTTATCGGAATAGATACAAAACTAAATTTTTACAATACTTTCTTACATTTGTTAACAGTATTTAAACTTAAGGGTCTTAGGTTAATACTAAACAACAGAACTTATTTCAAGACAACTTTTAGAATTAATAAACTGATTAATGCTTATACGAAACTCGGCACTGTAGACAATATAATGAATTATTTTACGATATATTTTAATTTAAAATTAGTGTTCAGAATAGGCAGTGCAATAAGTGCCACCACCGGCGACTATCGATATACCTCGCCCGACGCAGTGTGCCCGCTCCTCGCCTATCGGCGAAACGCCGCCGCCGTAAGCGCCGGAGTCTAGTTAGCAGCGCCATCTCGGACCTGGTCACATTCGTGAATTCGGATTGGAAAAGAGCGGAGGTGTCGAGATTTTGCGTCGGTTGAAGAATTCGCTTTTGATTTTCAGTGCACTGCAAACCGGAACTCGAGCGAACCTGAACAAGTCCTGCTGCGTTGCCGTTTGTGCAATGCAAAAGCGATAAAGCGCCGATCGCTGTGCGTGAAGAGTACGTAAAGAGCTGTGGAAAATAAATAGCAAGTCCTGCGCGAAACGGGGAAAAAGAGCGAGTGGCAGATTTTTTCTGTCTACCTACACAAACACACACATATACACGCGCATATACCGAGTGGAGCTGTGTGTGCGGGAGCGCCGCAAAATAAAAACGGTTAAATCAAATCAATTGTGCAGTGTGTGACGAAGAAGAAGCAGAAGCCGAAGTGAAGCTGAAAATGTTTAAATGCGATAAAGATTTTAAATAGTGCTAGAAAATTAAAAAAGAGCCGCGCCCCGTTTGCCAAACGCCAACACACACACAAACCCAAACATACACGGCACACACACTTACTTACACAGCACACCAGCGACGGAGAGCGAGAAGAAGAAGAGCGGAGGAGAAGAAGCAGAGGCTGAAAAGAGAAAAGTTGAAAGGCAGCAACAAATAGTTTGTTAATTGCACGGGTTTTTTGTTGTTGAATGTATTTAACGCGTCAACTAAAGTAAATAAGAGTACTAAAATTATAAATTAAAGTAATATTCGCCCTTCTTCATTTACTCTCTGTGTTGTGTGTGTGTTGTGTTTTTGTGTTCGTGTTCCTTTCGCCGTTTTCATTTGCATTTCTCTCCGTTTTCGCGAAGAGCAGCAAGCAGCAAAGCAATTCTCCAGATCCAGAAGACAACACAACACACGAAATAGCAAATCAAAATGGCGCACCAGCAGCAACAACAACTGGCTCCATCGGTCAACTGTTCACTGGACGATATCGATCTGACGGCCCTCAAGGTGAGAATTTACTACTTTATCTCTCTCCGAGGGGAGAATCCGATCCGAGAATAACCCCCCATTCTCGATTCTACACTCTCCATTCCCCATTCTGCGTTCGGTGTGTGCCCATTAGCACGCCTCGCCCAATTAACGGGAAAGTGACCCGTAGGTGTGGCATCACTTGCCGTCCAATTTCCGTAAATAATGCGATCTAAATTGGGGCCATTAAATATCATAAAATAGTGCATTTAAGCTTCAAACTTCTATAGACTTTACGACTTGATTTCTTTGGCGATTTCTTCTGAAACTAATTTATTTATTTATTTTTAGATTTTTATTATTTATAACAAAGTTTTCTGAAAATGAATTTTTCTTTATTAGTTGATTATATTCTTCAAAGGCAACAATATATAAAGATTTAGATCTAATTTAGGTGATTAAAATAGTGCATCCTCGAACTTGGATTTATTTCTTGAGTTGTTTACCATTTCTACTATCTCTGTTTTCTTTTCTTTCCTTTACAATATTTATTTTAATAGACATTACATTTCTAAGAACTAGTTGGTTTTCTGTAAATAGTTTTAAACTTTCTTCTGCCTTATTTTAAGCATCATAAAAGCAACCATCAACTATTTTAACGATGTTAAATAAAAACTTATAAAAAAAATATAGAAAATGTTCCCCCGGCTTTAATCTTGTGACCTCTCTAAAAGAAATTCGATTGCAATTTGATTTTGTAGCTACAAACCGAATATCACAGCTGATTTGTATCGGTTTTCGTCTGAATTCCATTCTGGGTTAATCACTGAAAATTAAAGAATAACGACTCATAAAGAACCCCTGCGAGAAGTTCGCTCGATACCCCAGTAAATCTTATACAACCCGATTCCATTGGCCTTTGGCAGTCGGCGAACCCTTGAAGGCTTCTTCCCCCACATTTATGCAAATTGTTTAAAAGTACAACAAAGCGAACATTCCCTTTGTGTGTTCGGTCTTTTTTTCGCACTTTGCCATGGCAACCCATGTGAACCCATGAAGAAAAGGTTTTTGCACCATTATTTGGCACCCCTCGCAACAATCATAATAATAATAATCGAGTTGATAAATGCATATTGGCATTTCGATTTTATTGCCTTGATAGAAAATCAGCCAGAAACCACCCACAAATTGTCAACCACCCTCTTTAAAATTTGGTACTCGCAAAAGTACAGGGTATGTTGTATTTGTTGGTATTTAGGTATATAAAATATTGAGTCCGGTTGCTCTCTAATGAAGATAACTGAACGTATTAGTTATATTATAATTATAATCATCTTTTTAGAGCTTCAAATAGCCAAATTCCATGAAACCACATTGCCTTGTATTCCAAAGATTGTTATTATTATAATTATTGAATTCTTATATTAATTGTCTTTATACCAATTATAATGTTCAAAACCAGAAAAAGAATATTAAGATATTAAGGAATATTCATATTTATTTGAATAAAGGGGCTTTCGATAGTAGTGACACCATCTTAAACATTTTATTTTATTTTTATTTATTTATTGGTCCTTTACATTAAACCCCTTGCGCCAAGCGATTTATAATAAACTGTAAATTTCCAGGTATTTCATAGTCGTGGCACTCTGTTATAGCGTTCTCTTTTCTTTCTTTTTTTGGGGGAGAGTGGTTGGTGCGCAACTTTTGACCGGCCGGTGTCTCATCTTCTCTATGTTTTTTTGTTTCTTTGCCTTGCGATTCGTTTCGTTTTGGTTTCTCAATGAATTTGTTGAGTCGCCCGCTTCCCCCACTTTTCTCAGCCCCTTCTCTGGTAACCCCCCTTTGGTCGCACGCACTTGCTAACTTGCGCCGCATGCGTTTGTTGCCTTTCTCTTTCACCAAACACTCACCACTCTCACCACTGTCCACACTCCCCACTCTCCCCACTCTCCACTGTCGACTCGAACTCGGAACTCCCAACTTGGAACTCACCACGTTGGGCGCCTGCTCTTTTGCGCACCCACCGAAAGTGTGGTAGTGTGTGTGTGTCCGTTTGTTGACTCTGCCGGAAAGTGGGTGGTGCTGGGCAGGGGGTAAAGGGGTGGTGCTTGGGTCGTCGCCTCGCTGATGTATAAATATATCTCTGTGTGTGTGTAGGCCACAGCTGTGGTCAATATAATAGCCTTAAAAAGGGTTGTATTTTAAATATGTAGGCGGAAGAATTTAAAGTTTCTACCCATTGTGTAGAATCTATGGAACACATATGGTTTATTCATTATTATTAAAACCCAAAATATCAAATTCTTCATAGATTTTCAAAGGACCAAAGACAATATTTAACATATTCTTGCAATGTTCAAAAATAAACACACATAAACATTAGTTTATGCAAGTATAATCTCGAGCTTAAGCTTTCATCTTGAATCCTCGCCCCAAGTCCTATTGTTTTGACCCCAACTGTTGGCTCGTGTATGTCTGTGCTTATATGAAAAATTGTTCATAGTCGATGCAGAGGAGACGAAGACGAGACAAAAACGAGACAAGAATGAAGAATGAAGAATGAAAATTGTTTAGTTTACTTTATTAAAAGGCAGCAGGCAGAGGCGAGCACAACATGCGTGCACAAGGCGGAGTGTGTGTTCACTGTGTGCTGGGTGTGTGTGTTGCAGCAGACAGCTTCAAAATGATGATGATAATGATGATAACAATGGGAATCATGATGATTAGATGGAGCACTAGGCACTGGCGGCGGCTGCCAAGGAAAACGAGAATCCAAAGCGCAATCTGCAAAAATGGAGGAGAATTGTGGTGTGTCTTGTTTGAAGTGTTGTTTTTATTTTTGTTTCTGCATGTTTGGCCTTCTCTTCTTTGGCAAAAAAGAAGGGGGGCGTAGGCCCCCCGTCGCCTTTATGTCTGCCATGTTTTGTGACCTGTCTGTGCGTGGCTTTTAAAGGTCATTAAACACAATGAACCAGAGAGCGAA
The DNA here is from genome assembly GCA_018153105.1 of Drosophila rufa. NCBI lineage: Eukaryota > Metazoa > Arthropoda > Insecta > Diptera > Drosophilidae > Drosophila > Drosophila rufa. The sequence goes on from JAECXS010000085.1 coordinate 6,594,618, forward strand.
GAAAGAAAGAGAGAGAGAGAGTGCGAGGGCGAAATGTGTCCCGAAATAGAAAACGAGAGAAAAGGTCAGAGTCCTTAAAGCTCACATGGTTCTTTATTATATTTTCCCATTTCCGTTCCGTTCCGTTCCGTTCTGGCTTTATTCCTGCGATAAGACGCGTTCCATTCCTGGGCCACGATAAGATTACCGCAAGAACTGCATTCATCAGCGAATGAATTTCATTAATTATTTCTGGTTTTTTAATGGCTGCTCCCCCTTTTATTTGTATTGGTAGTGCAGTTTCTTTTATTCTCCTCCTCTGATAAGCATTCAAACATCGCCGTTTGGTTTATTTTGTTTTGTTTTTTGTGTGTGGTTCTTTCTTTGTCTGTTTTTTACACTGGAAAATAATGTTTATAGGATGGTAGGTGGGTCCTAAAAGTATATAAAGAAGTAACTATATTATTTCAGTATAAATTATTTGGGAATAAATATATATTGAGGAAGTTCTTACTTTAAAAAAACAACTCCTTCATGAACGAATTATATATATTTTCTTCCTAGGACGCAAAACTCTCCATTTCCCAACTATATTTTCAGTGCATGTGTTTATTTTAATCAACATTTATTGCATTTCGTTAGCTGCGATAAAAACGTGTTCGCCCACATTTGTTCGGTCGGGTTTCCATGTGTCCGCGGTGCTGCAATTTGCCGAAGGAAACAGAAAACAGCACTAAAGAGTGGAACAATATCCACACATGTTTCAGTTTTTGTGGGTTAAATCAACATTGGCCCCGGGAAAATACTTTTTATAGAGTTCGGGAAGAGGCATCATCTCTCTGAGTGTCTGTTTATAGAGGCGAATTTCCCCAGAGCATTGGGAAATGTTAGCCAGCCCTAGCCCGCTATGCCATGCGGGACGGCACTGTTGTCGAAATCGCTTTTTGGAAAATTATCAGCTCTAATCAGAGTTTGGTTCATTTGCTGATACCTGAAATGTAGGTAAATGGGTTTTGTGACGTCAGCACGGTGTGCATTCCTAATTGAATTGGCCCCAACGGGCCCACGGCCCACACAATTAACCCAGCAAAGAGACGTGCTTTGGGTTCACTGAGGAAAAAGTGCTAGGACTTAAGGATACTTTAAATTTTAACTTGATTCTTAGTTTAACAAATGACTTGAAGGTATATCAATGATTGTTAAACTGTTTAAAATACTTTTGGGCAACTTTTTTGGAGATTTAAAATCTCCAGAGATCCCAAGAAACCTCTACAAATAAATTGTGATATTTTTTCTTGGTATTTCAATTTTATTTATTTTGAATCTGCCTCTATAAAACTGGTAATAGCACGACAATACTGATTTCCAAATCTCTTACAGATTTAGGCAACTTTATTGGTGATTAAAAATTTCTAAAATGGAATTACTTTATTGTATCCTGCTACTTCAACTAGATTTCTATAGATTAAACAGGTACACCCAAAGAAAAATCATCATAGAACCTATACGATTGTTACATAAATTCTATACTCTTGAGTATGAAAAATTTCTTAATAAGATGCTTATCAATTTAATAGGACGAAAGTATACATTTTATACTCATCTGCACCAATATTTCATAATAATCACTAACGCGACAAACAGAAAAGCACTAAATTCCAGCTAACGCGATATGTTATCGAATTTTCGATGTAGGTTCGTATAAAAATAATACTCAAAAATACACAATTGGAACTATAGAGTATAAAAACTAAACTTTGGAGTATACATTTGATAGATTGAAGTATAAAATGTATACTAAACTCGTTATACTGCTTGAGTATACTTTTAAGACAACGCGTAGAAAGGTTAAACTCTTGTTTTTTTTTTGTGTAGTAATGCAACATAATTGATTTCCGCGTAATAAAAAGTTGATCAATTAACTTAAATCATTTTTTCGTAGTGCAACCTGCACTGCATCTGCATAAGCCAGCTCTCCATTGAAATGCATGGGCGTCCTAATATGCAGTCAGTCCTGTTTTTAGTAGCCACTCTCCTGCTCTTTGCATATTTTTATTTTTTTTCATGCTAACTGGGCCAAGCCTTTCGGCTGGAGACAGAGAGAGAGAGAGAGAGAGCTAGATGGGGAAGGGGGCTCTGCGCTTTTAGACTAACAAACAAACAAACAAAAACAATAACAACAAACAAAGCAAATCAACAACAAAAATTCCAGTTTGCCAGGCCAAACAAACTGTAATAATGAAGCAACTAGCCAAAGAGACAGACGGCGACAAACTTCTGCCGAAAGACAGGAATAACTCCTTAAAGTAGAGAAAATCGCATGGAATTGGATAAGATTATAGTTGAAATGTATAGTATTTGGGTTTTATTTAAATATTAACCAGAACACTTCTTAACTGCTTTAATTTAAGTTCTGCTGTTACCCAAGGCAGGCTCCACTGTACTCGCGTTGGTCCGCATCTCGCTCTTTCGGCCTCCAACGGGCTGTTTAGTTTTTTAGTTTTTTAGTCGTACCCGTTTGGACAAATACGAAAGACAAACAAAAGGCAATCTCGGGGAGGAAACAGAGGGAGCACGGGGCAACGGCGGCATGGAGGACAGGGCAGGGGATGTGGGATTCGAAGTTGGAAGGGGACACATGTGGCGGCAGCTGGACAGTTTTTCCAAGCAAGCAGGAATGAGCAGCAGCGGCAGCAACAACAAAGGCAGCCTGTTTTGCCTGCTAAGCAGTAACTGCTGCGACTAACTGATAACTGTAAGTAAATCTACACAGCGAGAAGAAATATCCGGCTAATATTGGTCTTAACAAATGTTTAACTCTTGTTGTTCGCTTTAGCTCTAGCCAGGTCCGTGTGTCCGCCTGTAGGAACAACTAAATCTCAATGACTTTAGGAGCGAGAGCTATCAAATTTGATGACAATATTCTCACAGTATAACATTTAACAAGTAAGAAAGCTACAGTCGACTGTGCTCGACTGTGAGATACCCGGTACCTAAACATTTGCGCTTCACACTAAAAGGCAATTTAAAATTGTACATACACTACATTGTACATACATACATTGGCGCTATTATATCGCACGGCCAAGGCTCGAATGCGCCACCTGTCGGCTATAGCTTGCAACATCAGTGCCTTAGGGCGGTGTGTTAAAATTCTAACCTTATTGCTAATATCTCCCATGTTTATCATCCGATTTTACTGAAATTTTCAGGAAGCGTCCGCTCTATTTTATTCATTTTTTGTATTTATTAACTTTTACCCGAAAAAAAACGAGTATAGCTTATTTAACGTTTTTTATGATTTTTGAGGGCGGAAGTGGGCGTGGCCAAATTTTAAAACAAACTTGATCTGCGTGCAACAGATTTCAATGTTGTCACCAAATTTGGTAACTCTAGCTCTTATAGTCTCTGAGATCTGTTGTTTCACACGGACGGACAGAGGTTGGCACTAACCCATAATACCCTTGTACCCTATGGGTACCGGGTATAAAAACAGATTTAAACCATAAATAAAAATCACAAATTATTAAAGTCTTACATTTTTGTACAAAGAAAACGGGAATATAATAATTATAACTATATTAAAGGTTTCTGAAAATGTAAGTACGTTTATCTTTTAAGAAAAAGTTAAATAAGTACTGGTAATATTTTTTCTGCGTGTACGATCGCTGACCGCCGTCTAGAATTTTTTCTAACGGCTACCTGCCCGTAGTTTGGCCCCCCTTTTTACTCCGCTTTCCGCCGCTCTCTGCTCATTTGGCTTGGTTTTGTTTTTGTTTTGCTTAACATGTCAACGTTAATGAGTCATGGAGCGCGGAGTCCGGCAGATACTTTTCTCCCGTCATTTCCTCTCTCTCTATTTCCCAGCTGGTTCTCCAGTGAGTTCATTTTTCGTGAATTTTTAATTGATTTTTACAACGTGAAGTAATCAGCCATAAATAGCAGTAATTGCCGCCGCAATCCCGCACTCCCCCTCCAGCATGTTCTCTTTGTTTGTTCCCAGATCCCCTGTGTTCTCCTCTCGGCTTCTCCTTCTCCCTTTCCCTTTATCGCTGTCTGCCCTTTGCATGTGTTTGACACACTTTTCGGGGTTTGGGGAGTCGGGGGAAAACAAGGCAGAGAGTGGGAGCGGGAAAGAGAATGGTGGGTTGCAGCCATAAATCTACTTAAAGCGGCTTCCATAGTTCTTCAGTTTTTCCACCATCATCCCCATCCCCATCCCTTCTATATATTTCCCCTATTTGTTTATTTGCCCTGCACTTTTTTCGTGTTTTTTTATTTTACTTTTTCTCTTCTCCTTTTTTTTTTTTTTGGCTGTTGACGCTTTGTCTTTTGGTCTTTTAATTCCTTTGGTGTTGCCCCGGAAAAATGACGAAGAAAATCCCTTGGGGGGGAGGCAGGGTGGAAAAGTCTGCAGTCTTGGGTTTTGATGGGGATTAAAGCTTAATAAAGATGACAAGTTATGGTGTACCATAAATCAGTCTATGCCATCTATCTATTCCCTGCACATATCGATTATATGTGGATTTTCCTGGGGATTATCCACAACTTGTATGACTTCCAATCAACCTCCTTTCGAGTTCCTCAACTTAACTTTTTGTGGAAGTTTATGCAAACTGAATTTGGAGCAAACAAACTGCACTTTAGTAACTTCTCCTCATTGGAATTTCTTGGAGCTCACTAAATGAATTCTACACGGTAATAAATGTGGAAAAATTATGTTCGTTATTAATAGTCGCACTATTACTAAGTACTTAGGCAAGCCTTAGCCACATTTTCCATAACTGGCCCTATAGAAATTTACCATTAAACTTATAATATACCACCTATTAACAAAAAATCACTGAAATACCTATACTATCTATAAGTAATTAATTGAATTGAATTGAAACACAATATGACATTCCAAAGGCTGAGAATAAGCACACACAATTTGTATAATTAATGAGAAACCAATCATTCATTGCGTGACTTGGGTCCCTTAAAGTTCTGTGTTAATATTTGTTGCCCTAGGATAATGAGGAAATAAACAAAAATAGCTTTTTAAACCGCAGAACCTGTATTTAATCGATATTTATTTCTCTGCCTGTACTTCTTGGCGCTGTCTCTTCCCAACCAAACCCTTAATTTTTCCCCTTACTTGAAGCGTCAATCGAGGTTGTCAAAAAAGTCAGTTACCTGTTGAAATGCCGGGCGATGTTTTTCTTGTTGTTATTTTAATTGGCATTTGCCTTACCTGTCGTTCTGGCCGCCGTCTTTGTAATCCCAAATCCCCAGAACCTGCGCTCCAATAAAAATAGAAAGCATTGTATTGTGTGCTGCCTGTGCTGCCTGCTACCTCCCTCCTTTTCCCCTGCTTTTTCACGCCCCGTGTCACGGGTTGCGTGTCAATGAACTCGCATGCAATTTGTATGGCTTTTTGGGATGGGTTGGGAATGGGAATCATCGGTATCGGAGTCGGGAATCCGATTTGGAATTTCGAAATCGAGGATTTTTATTTTTAAAGCGGTGCCTCTGCGTCTTGTCTCTCCTTATTTTTATTGTTATGCCTTAATAATTTGTTTACAAACAGCAACAACAAAAACAAGGAACAGAACTCGGGTCTTGTTCGTGTTTAAAGGTTGTTTAAGTGGTGCCAGAACCCGCAAAGAGGGATTCAAGGGGTTTTCGAGAGTGTGTTCTTTGTTTGTTTTCGGCAGCTGGCAAAAACAAAAACAAACCAAAACCAAAAACTCTCAAATAAAATTAAAGAAAAAAAGGATTTTATTTGGGCGTTTCCCTCATTGATTTTCCCTAGCACATTTCTCACGTTCTCTAAAACATTTCTCTTGTCTCTTTCCAGGATCCAGCTGGCATCTTTGAACTCATCGAAGTTGTGGGCAATGGCACCTACGGCCAGGTCTACAAGGTAAGCGCCCATGTTTACGTTTACTATATATCTATCTCGCCGTAAATAACTCGGGATTTTCGTGGCTATTTTTAAGGCCATCCATACCACATTCGTGTTGAAGCCTTTACGACTTTCTTTTCATAAGCAAATTTTCGCATATTCGCCAATGCGAGGGGAGAGAGCAATGATCTCAGATGTTTTTCTTCTGAGAGTCACTTAGTCTCTTTATAATTAGCAATCGTTAGAGTTTATGCTTGACTGCGTTTCGCTTTAGTTTTTTCTTCCTATACCCTTACGGTGGATATAATAATTTTCTTCAGAAGTTTGTAACTTATAGATATTAAAATTAGTCGATGTTTGGGAACCCTATATCTTAGGGATACTATTTTAAACTAGCTATAACTTTTCTGTTTATCGAGTCAATTTGATTAAATTTGGGATGTGGTCGTTATTAACCATTTTAGAGCGCTATCTTAATTATTTAAAAAAAAATTAAAAACTAAAATTATTAATTTGAAAGGTTAAGGGAGACTAAAGTTATAGACTTAAACTAAACTTTATCGTATTTAAAGGGTATCATATCTTTGTTAAATATAAACTAGCTCTTTTCCTTCGCTTTTTCTTATGTAGCTTTGTATTTTGCGGATGTACGAAACGTATCTGAGTATCTGTATCCGTGTGTGACGCCCAAAAAGCCAGGCGGTCTCCCGTTCTGGTCGCTTTAATTAGTTTAGTGTCCGCTATGTTGTCTAATAACTTGCAGCAAACATAACACAAAATAGCAAAAACAAAAACAGAAGAAAAAAAATCGACTACAAGCCAAACACACAAAAATGCCGGCAACACGACGACCGCGACTTCTTCTCACACATTAACACATTTTTCTGGCTTTTTGCCTGTTGTGGCAATAAAACAACAACAAACACAACACCCAGGAATCATCATCATCATAATCACAGAGCAAAGATTTGAAATGCCTGTGCTGGCTGCCTGTAGCCTCTCTGGCTTTCGGGGAAAAACAATGCCTTGACTTTGTGCTTGCATTTAAATTATAAGTTTAAAAAGATACAACTATGCGGCGGCAGTACAAAAATAGACATTGCTTTTGTAAATTACCGTTAGCCGTTGGAAAAAGTCTGAAGAGAAAAAACTGGGAAGCCGGCCGAAAGACTGAGGAAAAACTGAGGAAACTGAAAAGTGTGGCATGCGCCGCTTGGGAGGCCAGTCGCTGCCAGTCGTAGATGTTGCATGTTGCTGGTGCTGTTGCTGCTGCAGCAGTTGCACTTTGTGGGGGTCGCCGGCGGCGTTGGCAGCTCGCTCAGTGATGAATGCAACCAAATTGAGTTGCAGCCGCCGCCTGGATTTGCTCTCCTCGCCTCAAGTTGTTGTTTATCGTCTCTGCCAGATTCCAAAGTATTTTTATACCCTCGAAGTGGGTAATTTGATTGAAGCATTAAGTCGGAAAAAAAGCAATGAACCACAGCTTGGTTGGGAAATAAACGAGATTCCTGCGCTGTATTTTGATTTCAAATAGATGTAATAAAATGTTGACTTGAGTATTGATTGTATTTTATTTTTCCCTAGAGAAATTCTTTCGTTTATGTCCTTAAAAAATATATGACAGTGGTTTTGTTAAATATTAGTAGAATTATTGGTTCTTAATACAGAGAGAAACCTTTGTAAGTTTCAATAATTTTATAAAGTATCCTATTTCAGAAATCTTAAACTAGCCAAAAACTGGTAAATACGCTTTCGAAATGTTCAAGATTCCATTCAGGCTAATTAATTTCACAATATTTGTCTTAAGAAAAAAACACAATCTTATATAAACTTTGTACTAGCTGACTTAATCATCGCGGACTTTAAATATGTGTGGAATGAGTAATCAAACACGGAAAGTTGTTGCGGAGAAATATTCAAATTTACACAAGTAAATTAATTTCCATATCTACATATTTATTCAATTTCTAGAAATGACCAGCTCTCTTTCACATTCTTCTATATAAGGCTCTCTCTCTGCGTGGATTAGGCTTTATCTTTCCATTACACCATTTCATGAAATTGTGCCGTCAATCAGATGGCAGCTTTCAATATAGAAATATATTTCGAATTTCATATGAATTTATGACCCACAAAATTGGCCAAAGAAATGACTGTCAATTGGTTTTCGCCTACACTTTGCGAGTCAATTGTGGTTTCTTAGGTTACCGAATTTGGAAATAATTTATAGATGAAATTTGAGTACACAGAAACATATACATTACAAAGATATTGTCAAAAAATCAGAAGGCTTATTTCTAGGCATAGTCCATGTCTTTCATTAGTGTCCATTGGCTGACCAACCAGTTGGGAATTCTAGCGTCAACGCAAGCGGTAAATCCCCCGATGCTGAGATAGTTTATAGAATAACCTTTATAAAGATAAGAAGTATAGTACTCTCTGATCCTATAAAATTTCCCGATAGTTTTACCTTGTCTTGTGTAAATCCTCATAATTAATCATACTTTTGGCTCTGTTTACTCTCTACTCAGGAAAAAAACTTATTAACTCAACTCGGCGACGGCTTTGACGCTTTAAGTAGTTCATTATACTGCCGCGGCCTGCACATCTGTGTGTGAAATTAGCATGAGTAATGCCCAGATACTTTCTGTGTATCCGCGTCTGTATCTGTAGCTGTGCGTCTTTGTTGTCCAACTGTATCGGTGTTTGTATCTGCATGTGACTAGAACTTGAGTTTGAAAGTAACGGATGGTATCCAGCCGACGTCCACTTGCTCGGCTTCTGTCTCATTTCGTTGGCATTTATTTGGCTGTGGTTTTAGCTGATTGACTTGGCTGACTGACTGACTGACTGACTGGTCAACCGGTTTACATTCGCTGCGGCTGCTGGTGCTGAGCCTCGATTATGGCCACCTTTTGCGGCCCCGTCCGTCAGCTTATCAAACGTCACAAAATGTTGTTGACCAATTTTCGCCATTTGGCCTGTTGCCTGCTTAATCATAATTTCAGTTTGGCCCGAAGTTTATATTTGTTATTATTATTTTTTTGGGTATTTCGCTGTGAATTCTCTGCTTTGGCGTGACTTAATTTCATTTCTGCGAATCTGAATCTGAATATCTTTTTTGCTAAGCTCCTTTGATTTATGATTGCCTTCCATTGCTTTTTGTTTAATTTGTGTTTATTTGTTCGCCTTTCTCATGTTTGTTTTGTTTAGGGCACTTCCGCTTTATTAATAACTTGATACTGCGCTTCTGAAATGGCCGTTTATCGCACTTAATAATTGCTGGGCCCCCAACTGTCACTCGCTGACTCACTATATGGTATATTTTACTGGTCAGGAGGGGAGTGCAGAGGGAGATTGGAGGAGCCGAACCACATGCGGTTCCAGGGAACACGTACAAGTGCAACGTGTTAACGGCTTTGTGTCATGTGTGCACTGATTTTGTTTTCCTATTTTATTTTTGTGGAGCGGGGGAGTCTGACTTTAAACGTGGACAACTGGAAATTCTGAACAACGGACACAAAGTTCAGAGACCAGACAAAAGGGAACTTGGATAAGTTTTTTAAATGCAGGAAAAATGAACTTCTTAACGTTGTCTAAGAATCTATATATTCTTAGTTACTTAACTTAGTTTCTTTGTTGAAAAGTTCATGGTGAAATGAGAATGGAAAACTTGCACAAACTTGGAGGATAAGAAAATGAAAATAAGATAGGTTTTCTTTAAATGAGAAAACTATTAAGTCTCTGAAGATTAAGAACTTGTAACAAATGATTAAGTCGCCCATAGCCTTAGCTAATTAAATAATAACTTAGCGTAAACAGGTCGTAAATAGTGATTGAGTTTCGAAAAAACAACAAAGGAACTTGGTTTTAGAGGGGTTTATGGCCATAGGCATTATAGTTTTATTGTAATTGAATAACAACTTAAAGCTTATTAAAGTATTCCTAATAACAAAGAACATATCTTGCTTCTGTTTAAATATTTTAATTTTAAGGAGTATTTTGTGAAACCTAAGCTCTTAACTCAACATTTAAAGATCTAAGAAAACCCCTCTAAAGTTTATTATTATAATCTGAAGTCAAAATCAATGTCTTTAGTCTTCTCTGGCTAATTCCCATTGTTCTTAGCAGCTTAAAGCTTCTTAAAATTGCTTGAGAATTAATGAATCATTTGTGTTTTGCTCCGAAATCAGAAGCCATAGTTCCTAAGTCAACATTTGAAGTATATTCTGGGGTACACATAAAATCCGTGAACAAAAACACACTAAAATCCCAATTTCCGCAATGTTTATAAATGTTATTTTTGGGGCTTGGCTCCCGTTAGGTTTCCGCCCACGCAACATAACAAAACTACTACAAAAACATTAGAAAATCAACAGCAAACACTCAGCCCACAGTTGTCGGTGTAATTAACATTTCTCATAGCTGGGCGAACTTTGACCCAATTATGGGGAAGCGGCAGCGGCGGGAATGGATCGCGGAAAAGGAGGCGGAGGCGGAGACGGTGGCGATGGACTCCAGTTTGGAGACAGACGACAAGTGCAGACAGAGCAAGACAATACATATTTATGAGCGAGACATGATAATAAAGCACGCAAGCAAATAAATGGGAAAACGACGGCAAAAACTGCTTTTAAGCTGCTTGTATGTGTGTGCGCAGGCGCAGCCAGGCAGAAAGCACACCACAAGAGGAGCAGGCAAAAAACTGCAGCACTCAATAAAATAAAATAAAATAACATAACATAAAAAAAGAGAAGAAAAAATCGACAAGCGAAAAGAGACGAAACATGCAAAATACATTAAAGCCAATATACAAATCAAGCAGGAAACAGCAGCGAGCAATAGGAAAAACACAAAGGAAAGAAACTACCGACAGACAGTCGGACTTCAGACTCAGACCCATAAAAAAGACACAGCAATTAGTGCACGAGTACTCCAAAAAAGCATAAAAGGCTCTCTCAATGTCACAAAGCTAAAAAATGCCGAAATAAAAAAAAGTAAAAAACTAATTATTACGCAAATTGTATTTGTTTGGTGTAGACTCTTTAAAACATTTAACAAACACAAGTCATTGACACGTTCCCAGTGTGTTCATACACAGGGAGAAAATGTAGTAAAGGGAATGCCTTGTCTGGTATTAAAATTATACTTTTTCAAATTAGAAAGCCTTTAAAATATATATTTTCTTAATTTTAAGCTGTTAATGTTATTAACCAATATGATGAAATGAATTTAGAGATGAAAAATGGTGAAGAAGAAATTATTGTTTCATTATTAAAATACCACCAATCAGCTGCTGAATTCCCAGTTGGGAATTCTAAAGCAAATCAAGTTAGTAGTAAGCCGGTGCTGATGAGGGAGGCACCTTGTGTGCTTTGGACTCGATTCTGCAGGAGGTTTAATGATATTTGAGGATACAAAAATTACTAATAATATATTAAAAAATGTAAAATCAAGGTTTAATAATCTCCATATATTGCTGATCCCAATTTGTTCAGTGTAAAGCAGCCTCCTTTCTCTTTCCTCTTTTTTGTTTTTGTTTTTCTTTGCAACTAAAAATTTAAATAATGCTTCTATCTTTTTTGTTTTCTCACTAATTCCCCCTGCATTTTCTGCGCTATTTCTCGCTTATTGTATTTTTAGAGGTTCACTAACTTTGCGTTGCTCTGTTTTCGGTTTTCTGGCTTTCTGGCTATCTGCTTTGCTTTGTTCGCTTAATTAAATCTCTAGCCCTGACACTTTTTTCATTGACAAGGCAACCTGTGTGTTGTTGCTTCCCTTCTCTCTCTCTCTCTGCCCGAAAAATAAATAAATAAAAAAAAAGAGAAATAGCCAAAACAATAAATGGGATTTTTGGGCTTACGTTTTCGCGAGTCGAATTTTTTGCTAGCCCAGCAAACCGCGATGGGAAAGTCATCCGGCGAGTGAGAAAGGTGGAGGTGAGGTGAGGTGAGGGGTTTGGGTTTTGGGTTCGGGGCTTATAAAGGTGTACGATATATATGTAGATATGTGTATGTGGGCACCCAGTAACGACCTTGGGAAGTGGGCTCTTCTTCTTTAACGGCGGACGAGTTGGTGTCGAAGCTGCTAAGTTATGCATTTTTATAATCTGACCGAGCGTGGGTTGCGGTTTTTTTTTTGTCTACTTTATGTTTTTATATATATTTTGTTGGCTTAAATAATATATGCATGTTGGAAGTTGAAAATTTATCACTTTCGAAGGCGGCGTGTGAAATTTTTGTGGTCTGCCTTCTCTACCAAAGTGAAACCACAAGAAAAAAATATAAAAACTAAAGTGTGTTGATCAAAGGTCGGTCAGTTTTTGGCCATTAGGAAAAGCAAAACAAATGGTGATTTACTGCTCCCTTTGATTTGCTAATTGGTTAATTGAGAATTCCAGGAAAAGTAGATTTCAAATATTTGGTATAAATTTGAACGAAATTTGTTAAAGGGGGGAATCCACTTTTGTTTAATTTTGTATCTAACTCTGGCTATGATTCATTTCCCCGAAAATGTAGATAACAGACAGAAAGAGTCATCTCCGACATCATAAATTATATATATTCTTGATTAGCAAGTAGAGCAAGAGCTAGTGTATTTAGCCTTGCCCGCCTGTCCGTATGTCTGTCTGTCCGCCTGCCCGTCCATCTGTATAAACACCTATATCTCAGAGACTATAAGAGCTAGACCCATAAAATCTTTTCACACCGTTATTATAAGTTAAATACACATATTTTTGTTTTAAAACTTGACCACACCCACTACCGCCCACATTAATAATAAGACAATAAAGTCGCAACCTTTTATCTATCTGGCTCCCTCTTGTCTCTCTGAAACCGCGTGGGTTCCGACTTTATAAGATCAACAAATAATTTCTTTGTAGTTTTTTAAAACACTCAATTTACAAACAGAAAATAACACATTTTCGCTATATCTTGATGGACAATTGACCCACTTTCTGGCCCGCACTAAAAACTTTCAAACCGATATTACGAAAATGCCGCCCACTAATCAGCAAATGAGATAACTCTCGTTATCTTTAAGTTTTGCCATTATTCAGCAATTGCGCTTAAGTATGTGTTTGGCCGTTTTGGTTACAAGGTTAACACTTTGGCAATACTCAAATATATACAAGTATAAGTTGTGTATATATTTTAATATTTATGGTTTGCAGTTGGCTGATTAAATATGCAAACATTTCGCTATCCCCGTTGATTACTCGGAGATTTCTTTGTGGATTTTCATACTGGCCTGACTTTGGGGCATATTTAGTTTTGTTTAGCCCGTCTATTTTCTTGGTTTTATGTTTTTTTTTTGTGGCTGCTGCTGTTGAACAATTAATTTATGAGTGAAAGTTTTGTTATTTTGCATGCATAATTTGCTGCTGCTGCTGCTGCTGCTGCAGCAAGACAAAGAAAAGCCTTTGTCTTCTTTTTCGAGGCATAAAGGGAGTTGAACTTATCTAACTAATGTACGAGTCATTTTCTATAGCTTCTATAGCTGCTGGCGGCGGGTCCCTTATCTGCATATTGACTTACAATGCCACATGTGACATTGTCCCATGTAATTGTCCATACAATCGCCGGGCAAATAATGAGAGGAACGAGGAGAGTCGAACCCGTTGACCCGCAGTCGAGTTTCTTTTAAGGGACGACTACGACGACCACGACTCTCCCTATCTTTCCGCTTAATTCATTTAATTTCCAATTACCGAAATGGGAACTTCAATTTGAAAGGCCCTAAAGGGACAACACTCTACTCTCTCTCTAAATTAATTAGAATATGAACTCTCGGGGCAATAATACGTACACACACACACACACGCCCTTTTAATGGGAACTTTTCGAAAGGAAACCGGAAATTGTTGACACGCAAAAAGTGACGTCATTATCTCGCTCATCATTCTGCACATTTTTATATTTGTTTTTTATTATTATTATATTCCTCGCACACACATGTGTGCCGAAATATTATCTTTTGACACAATTTCATCGTCCGCTTATCTCCTTTGGCAAATAAACACTTTGGCTGTCGGCGGCTGTCAACAATTGGAAATAGATTCAATGACTCAATTTTCAAGGTATATTCCCCGCTGATAAGGCGATAATTTGCCCATGCAAATTGTTGTCAATGCTAATGCTCAGTAAATCGAATGAATAAACCATAATTGTGCTGGTAATTGAAAGCGGAATAGGGGCTATAATTTTTGTGGCTTGTGCGGGGAGAGCGTTTATAATTACAGGGGAAGAAGTGTTATGGATTTATGGAATGTGTTTTGGAAATCTAAAAAGAGGGAGGAATCTTTATGACTGATTCATGTGGTTTTATTAATTATGTTCCCTAAATATCAATTTCTCCAGTCACAGTCTGGCTTGAAATTACTCGGAAAACCCTTAATAAATTCTCGGAGAAAACTCAATTTATTCTTGAGTAATTTTGTCTAGACAGCTCAGCCATCAATTTTTAAAAGAAAAACAAAAATGCCAAAATTACATTTACCTTTGGCACTTTGGCTCTCCGAAATAACTGGCACATCAAACAACAAACTTTTGCTAACTGGGTTAACCAGGTGAAGGAGGCTAGCTACAACGGCAATCAGCCAACCTGCCAATAACATAAAATGGAAAGCTTTTTCAACACACTTTGAACTCTGTTTTTCCTGGCGGCGTGGCGCGCACTCCACTCGAAATCACCTCACTCAGACACACTCCTCCTCTCAGGCTAGGAAATTCAATTTAATGAAAATGCAGCCAAGTGCTAAAAAGCCTGTTAAGTGGTTCAATGAAGGAGCGCTGGAGCGCTGGTGAGTGGGGCCAAATGCAGCTAACCTTTTGACCCACACACCGACCTATGGCGATTTACTCGGCTCAGCTGCGCGGCTGAGGCGGCGGTCGAAAGCAAAAGCAATAGCAAAATAGCTCCAAAACGCTCACCAAAATGGGAGGCCCCCATATCGGAGATAAATTTAAACAAAAATCAAGCATTTCAAGCACTATTTCGCCTTCAATTGCTGTTTTATGAGCCAGCTGCAAACACTCGGCAGACCCAGCGAGAGATACAAAAAGCAAACTACAGGAAAACGTATGCCGGGATCGAAGTTCCCTGAATCTATTCAGTGAATTTTAAATTTCAGAGTTGAATGCTTTTATTTAGAATACTCTAACATTAAATTACTTGTAATTAAGAAGACTTACAATAATATATTTAGTTTTCGTTAATGAATATTTTAAATACTCGAAGTTAATCTTTTGATATTGCTCTTTTATAATAAAATATTTCAAGTTTGCCATCTAGATTTTATTTAAAAACAAAGCATTCAATACTTAATAAACAGAACCGATTCTTTGTAATACTTAAAACATTCATCGATATTTAAATATTTTTGAAATTATCAGAAACCGTTTTTTTTATCGGATTTATACGATAACACAATAATCATTCAAGTATTTATTGAGTGAGATCATAATTATTTAAGGTATTATCGATATGTACACAGTTTTGTATCTTTAAAAAACCGAATATTTCGAATGAGCTTCCGATTACAATCCAATGAGTAACACATTTTAACGAGATAAAAATTAATTTATCATCTGGAAATTATAATTACGATGGAAGATTTTACTGATACATTTTCTTTCTCGTATGCTACCTAAATTTATTCTTATATTTCAACTATTTCAAGTTCCACTGTAACCCACTCGCAGGAGGGTTATTAGACTTAAAAGTTTTCAAACTGCTCGCTGGCTAGCAGCAACAAATAAAAAACAACTTTGATTACCCGAGTTAATTAACGAAACTAACAACAATTGGTAATTGATGAGCGTTAACCTTCCCCGCTGCCCCAACCGCTGCCACCTCCTGACCCGAATGCCCCACCTAATCACCTTTCAAATGGAGTCTACAAATTTGCACACTGATCAACTGGCAGCAGAAAAAAATAACACAGAAAACACGGTAAAAACTATGCACAAATGTTGCGTAAGTTGGCCAAACGCAGCTGTTGCACTGCAGCTTCAAAGTGCACTTTAAGAAAATTGAGCAGAGATCGAGTACTTTATTTCATATATTCATTTTGAAGCACTTTTAACTGTTATTTTATGAATTTAGATTTTTTAAATAGCCTATGGGATCTTAATAAACCTTAAATTCCTAATTTAATATGAGAAAATGGTTTATTTTGTATTATAAAAGATAAAAGTATGATATTCTCAAACAAGATCAATTTCATATTTCTCCATATTAATTTGGTATTATTAATATACCCTAAATTTTGGTTATAAAATTCGGCTACTAATATTTTCCTTTTCTATACATTTTTCCCTCTGTGAAGTCTTCGAACTCGTAGCCTCCAAGCTCCAGCTGCAGAGTTCCTAACTCTGTGGGCCAGTGGGGCAAGTGGAGGTGGCTCTGGCTCCTCTCCTCGAGTCGACGCATCGCATGGGGCGTGGCTGCTGTGGTTTTCCTATTCGTATCTGGATCTCGCAAGTGTTGTAATTGAATTGCTGTTGCTGCGGCGTGTGTGGGAGCTGCAAGATTTCCACAATTAATATGCCCACAGAGAGCTCAATGAAAGGTGGCCAGGCAGGCAGGCAGGCCAGGCCAGGCAGCAGATGAAAAATGTAGTAGTACAATGCGGTTTTTGGTTTCCTTTCGTCTTGATGTGGTTGGAACACACTTCGGA
This sequence comes from Drosophila rufa, assembly GCA_018153105.1. Classification (NCBI taxonomy): domain Eukaryota; kingdom Metazoa; phylum Arthropoda; class Insecta; order Diptera; family Drosophilidae; genus Drosophila; species Drosophila rufa. The sequence continues at coordinate 6,611,168 of JAECXS010000085.1, forward strand.
TTACTTAATAGCCCCGACAGGTGGGTGGTGCCTTCCACAACGCTGTCGATGTACTGGTAATTTGCCTACATTTGCATGGAAATGGGGCAATTGGAACGGGGAAAATAAGATTTACTGGTTCTGGTTAGATTGTAATTTATTAGAACCATGTAGACAGCTAATTAGCTTAGAGATCATAATTTAAATTGGACATTGCTTGTAATTTAAATATTTTATTTAGTAGGGTTTTGTAAAGGATATTTATTTATAAATATATTTAGGGTTTTCTAATCAATAATGATATGAAAATATACACATAAACATTCTCTTTCTCCAAACCCCATTTTCTGGGTATACTTTGAACAACCTTTAAATCTTTTTAATCTTTGCTTATATTGTCTTTATAGTCCCGTCCATTTCCTCTTTTCGACGACCTATTTTTCCCATTTTCCTCTTTCTGTTTTCCTCGATTCCTGTTCTCTCGGCTAATCTAATAAAGCATTTCCATTTCCTCGTTTATATTCATCTTAAGAACACATGTCTGCCCCGTCGGATTTCTGCCCTTATCGCGAACAGAACAGAGAGCAGAACTAACTCTGTTTCACTTTTCTTTTTTACATAGTTTAATGGCCCTTCCTTCCCTTTACTTCCATCTAAAAATTTGCGTGCCAAGTTAAGGCAACTTGAAAAACATGTCCAAAAGCTGATCTTTTTGGGCCATTTTACGCTGCCATGAATGGTGTCGAAAGAGGGGCGACGAAGGCGAAGGCACTTGACTGCATTTTTTCCTCTTATGCAACGCCAATTTCCGAGTCGAGTTTATACACTTATATATATATTTTTTGCTCTGCTCCCTTATCAGCAAGCACGAAAAAAGTGTACTTTTTTGTTGTTTCTTTCTCTCTGTCTGTCTGTCAGCCTCAGCTGCGAATTTTTCATACACTTTTTTTAGAGCAATTTTTGTCAACAATTTTTCCTGCACAACTTGCATAGTTTTCGAACTGGAGGGGGGCGTTATTGTTGTTGCTGGAGTTTCCACAACAAAAAAGTTTGCAATGTGTTAAGTCTTAGGTATACACATTATGCGATCGTGTTTATATATATGTAAAGACTTTATGAGAATATATTTTTTGCCTGATTATGCAGTTTTTTTTTTCTTTTTCTTATAGATACAATTGCACATTGTCCAAAGTCTTTTGTGTTTGTAGAATTCAAGGCGGGACTCTGTTTATTTCGTTGAGAAGAGATTAATAAATTAATAAAGAATTTTGCAGGTTTTATGAAGCTAGATATTTTACAATTTTGCATAAATCGCTATTGATCTTGTGTTATTTAAGTTATTTTATTTCCGATAGAACCCTTTTCGGTATTGGGTACAAAAAGTTGATAATTCAGTTTAGTATCTACAAATGTTATTGCTCATACGCAGTGTTGACCGTTTTCCTTACTATAATTTTTAAAACCATTTTTCACACATAATCTGTTCAAAGAATATTATATATTATATTATATCTAATTATGTATTAATTCTATTTACCGAAAAAACCAAAAGTCACGCCTTTGTTATTAAAGTTCTGTAATTATTTTCCTATGTAGCTGGTCCACCCTACTGCCCCAAGTATCAGTATAATTTGTGGCATATCATCGGGTTGATTGTTTTATTGTTTGGGTTTCTTTTCACGCTTGATTTTATTTTATACTTGCCTTGGCGCCTTGTATCTGTATCTGTATCTGTATCTGAGGCGGTGACTGTGTCAGTGCCAGTGCCAGTGTTTGATATCCGTCAGATACTCGTGCTGGAGTCGGAGCCGTGTGTTTGTGTGCCTGTGTGTGGTGTAATCATAAACCATCTCTGTGCATAGGTAGGCAAATCCAAACCCAAATCGGACCAGACAGCTGCACAAGTCGACTCCATACCATTCCATTGTTGACTTTACCTTTGAAAACATTTTCACATTTTCGATTATATTACAAATTCAGCGATTTTTCTTCCCATTGTCGGCGGCGGAGCTTTATATGGCAAAAGGCTTGTCGTCGTCGTCGTCGCTGTCTTTGTTTATTTATTTCTGCGGATTGTTTAGCTCTATTTGCTTTTGGGCTTTTAAGAAGAAGCTGAAGGAAGGGGGACTGGGCTGTCGGCGAGTATCTTGATGAGTGAGAGTGCGACTGCGACCGAGACTGCACTCTGAGTGATTCACAAACACAGTTTTCTTTGTATTAATTGCGGCAATCATCTCTCCACTTTGATTACTTTCGGGCGAAATTCGAGCCCACTCAAAAATCAAATTCCTATTAAAACTACAAGACCTGCCCAGTGTTTTTTATTTAATTATTATTTTTTTGTGCTAGCCCCACCTAATCGATTTCTCCATGCACAATTTCTCTCTTTTCCACAAGTCAAGCTCCATTAGTGCATGTCATTAATTTGCATAAAATCTGCAGCACAGTTAGAATCTGCCGACGATGATGATGCTATGATGGCCAAGACATTCTCCAACTCCACCTCCTCATACCGCTCTGGGGATTCCATACAGTTTTTAATAACATTTTGATAGAATCTAGCCATGGTGTAACGCCTCGTCTAACTAATCAATAAGCGGAAAGAAAATGACAGGTTTTCTTTGCAGTAAGAAATATGAGGAATACCCTATAGAGAGAGGAGAGTTTATGGCTTTTTAGGGAATAATACAAATTAAAAACTATTAGATACTTTTAGTATATATTTAGGGGTACTCCTTGTATTTTGTTATGGAATTAGCAAAAATAAACTTTAAAAAGAGCTCTTATACGATCTCTTGGGGAATTCACTATAAAATATTTACTTTAGTTAAGGAATTTAAACAAAAAATGTTGTTTTAACCTTAACTACTTGTATTTTAGTAAGCTATAAATTCATAGACTTCAAATATTTCCTGGGAACTTTATTACCAACTCAACTAGAAATACTAAAACTTCAAGCTAACAAAATTGTCAGCCATAAAAGCTCCCTAAAAATATAGCCATCAACTCGCAGCTGTTGCAGATACAGATCTGAGAAGGATAGAGTTTCGTTGGTTGGAAATTTCAAACTAGTAACCAAATTGTAATCACTTCGCTTAAAGAGAACATCGAACAGCCCGAGGGGCAACATTATTCTATACCAGAGAGCAGCATCGTCATCGTTGGCATGACCATCGACGTCTGCGACGTCGTCACTTAAATCGTTATCATCTCTCGTTAAGCATTTTGATTTATGGATGGAACAGCCAGCAGCAGCCGCAGCGGCAGCCTGTGCTCGTTCGCTGCTGCTCCTGCTCACTCAATTAAAACTGTATTAAATGTAAAATGACTTTAAAAGCGGCTTAGGAGACACGACCGACAGCAGCCTCAGCCGCTGCCACGAAAGATGAGATGATGCTGGTTGGTTGGAGCTAGCAGAAACCAAGAACCGGTCGGTCAGGACAACTCAATCTTGGCCGGAAGAGAGAAAATATATAAAAACAATTTGTGAGTTTTGATTAAAGTGGCAAGTGGCTAATTGAAACTAGTTGGGTTGGGCCAAAAACACTCGCACTAAGACGTGACTGGAAAGCTTTAGGGCAATAATTGCAGCTATTAAATCTCTTCAAGAGAATTCGCGGCTTTTCTAAAAGAAAAAGATGCTTACAATTTGAATACCGTTTAACCTGCTTTGGTATAATTTCCCCAAAAAGAAAGGCTACTTAATATAGCTTAGAAAGATCCTTAGTAAGTAATTTAATTCTTAAAATATGACTTCAAACCTACTTGGAACATGTAAATATTTATATTAAAACTACTTTCTTGAATTAAATGTTTACTCTGCCTTGGTGAAATGTTGCTAAAGAGGACTCTATATATATCTTTAGATGTTGTAGATTTTCTATAGTATTTTTTAGTCACCCCTTCCAGGCCTTGAATTAGTCACCTTCGTCGTCGCTCTGTTGAATAGATATTTGTGGCATGTTTACCTTAACTACTTGACACTCTGATTGAGCAGACACATTACCCCACTTGAGGTTGATGCTCTCCGCTCCGCTCTACTCCAGACAAAGTTCTCTGCCCTCCACTCGGCTCCTTTGCCCTATTGTTTGATTTCATTGGAGTCGATGCCGATGCCGATGCCTATGACGATGCCGATGCTGATGCTGACGCTGTTGTTGAGCTTGTTGTGGCAGGCAGGCGGCTTTTGTTTACTTAATCACTTTTTATGCGTCGCAGTTTGTTGACGCCTCACGGGGGCAGGGACTTTATATGGGAATATATAGAATATATGGAGTATATATTATATATAGAGCTGCACTAGTCACGGTCGCCAGCGTCTTGTTGTCGTCAAGTGCATAATGAAGGCTGCTGAGACTGAAGAGCAATAAATAGCCCCAATGTCGTAATGAACCGAGTTCTGGAAATGTCAAGACCGACTTTGATCTTGGTCAGAGCCCAAGATGATATTTCTTAATACCTCAGAAGAGTTTAAAATAGTTTTTAGTTAGTTAGAGTTCCAATATCCTTAGATTTACTTACCAAAAACCAATTTTTGTTCCCCTTACAGGGCCGCCACACGAAGACTGGTCAATTGGCTGCCATAAAGGTGATGGACGTCACCGAGGACGAGGAGGAGGAGATCAAGCTGGAGATCAATGTGCTAAAGAAATACTCGAATCACCGCAACATTGCCACCTACTACGGCGCCTTCATTAAGAAATCGCCGCCCGGTAAGGATGACCAGCTGTGGCTGGTGATGGAGTACTGCGGTGCTGGCTCCGTGACAGACTTGGTCAAGTCCACCAAGGGCCAGAGCCTGAAGGAGGAGTGGATCGCCTACATTTGCCGCGAGATCCTGCGTGGCCTGAGTTACCTGCACTCGAACAAGGTCATTCATCGTGACATCAAGGGCCAGAACGTGCTGCTCACGGACAATGCGGAGGTCAAGCTGGTGGATTTCGGTGTCTCCGCGCAGCTGGACCGCACGATAGGCCGGCGCAACACATTCATCGGTGAGTGGTTCGGAGGAGGAGGAGGAGGAGGATGAGTCACCTGTCTCCTGCCTACCTGCTAAACTGGCTTTCCTTTTTGCTCCCGTAGGTACTCCCTACTGGATGGCCCCCGAGGTCATTGCCTGCGACGAGAATCCCGATGCCACGTACGACAACCGCTCCGATCTGTGGTCGCTGGGCATCACCGCCCTGGAGATGGCTGAGTCACAGCCCCCGCTCTGCGATCTCCATCCGATGCGCGCCCTCTTCCTGATTCCGCGCAATTCCCCGCCGCGACTCAAATCGAAGAAGTGGACCAAGAAGTTCCAGAGCTTCATTGACACGGTGCTAGGTGAGTCATTGCATTAACTGCAACTTTTGTGGCTTGGTGTGGGGTTCAAAATTAATGGGAAAATTGTTGCGAGCTGCTTATCGAACTTTATATTTCTCCGAAAACCTCTTACGGAAGAAAGAAGCTATATCATATATGGCTTTGGTTGGGAAATTGTGTATATAATATACATTACTTTAACGTTAACCTTGAAAATCCCCAAATGCAGTGAAGGACTATCACCAGCGGCCTTACACCGAGAACCTGCTGAAGCATGCCTTCATCAAGGACCAGCCCACAGATCGCCAGGTGCGCATCCAGCTGAAGGATCACATCGATCGCTGCAAGAAGCGCAAGCAGGAGAAGGAGCGGGAGGACTACCGCTACTCGGGCTCCGACAACGACGACGACGAGCCGCAGCTGGCCGGCGAGCACAGCTCCATTGTCCAGGCCCCGGGCGGCGATACGCTGCGCCGCAACTTCCAGCAAATCCAGGAGGGTCGCCTGGCCGCCGAGCAACAGCAGCAGCAGCATCACCTGATGGCCCAGGCGCAGGCCCAGGCGGCAGCCGCACATGCCGCCGCCCAGGCCCAGGCCCAGCTGCAGCAGCAGCAGCAGCAACAACAGGCCGCGGCAGCAGCGGCGGCGGCAGCCCATGCAGCGCAGCAGGCACAGGCCGCCCAGCAGCAGCAGCAGCAGGCGCAGGCCCAGCAGCCACAGGCCAATCGCCAGCAGAAACCGCCATCGGTAAGAGGCGCCTTTTCATCCCCAATATATTATATATTAAAATGATATATTAATTATTAGCGCCAGCCGATCGAGGAACTGGGGCCGCCGGCGAGGCCGCCACAGCGCCTGATCGTGGTGCCGGATCCGCCGCACGCCAATCGGCCATTGCCACCGACCCCCAAGTGCGGGGAGCCGGCGGGACAGACGCCGCAGCAGCAGCAGCGCAACTCGCAGAATAACTTCAAGCCATCGGTGCGTATCGGGCGAAGATTAGCGGCAAGAAGAGGGCAGGGCTGAGCAATTTCTGTGGGGCCACAGGCGATAAGGCAATCGGGAAATCCGATCTCGTGGGGAGGTCTCTGGGGCAATGACTTGTCCAGTTGGGAGCTCAAGAGTTCAAGAGAAGGATGCTCTCTCTACCCCCCAAAACCCCGTATACCCGTAAATTGATTGTAGCCCTCCCGATCGCAGATGTAGTTAGATTTTTATGTTGCCCAATCATATATGTATATGTGAAAACCATGTAAATGTCGAAATACCATTCTTATCTTATCCTAATTTCTATATCTCTTTTATTTTCATGTTATGTGCGCCTACATAATCTATAAATATATATATTTATATACCGTATACCGTATATGCCTTGATAAACCTGTACTCTATATAATATATATGCGTAACTCTCTCGATTTATGATTTGACTCATGTGTCCATCATCCCGTTGCGCCGTTAATCCAACGTATGATTTCCGAACGACACTCTCTTAAACACACTTAAAATCAAACACACAACAATCATGACAACAACAACAGTTACCACCAAGGAGACCTGAGGTATGTCCTACGATTTTCAGTTCGAAGCCTGTTTGCATCTGTTTCTCTTTTTTGTTCACTTGCTTGAGTTGATTTTCCTATAAAGTTTGCATACATTCAAAGCAGGGAGGGCGTTGCAGTGCTGGAAAATATGTACAAAAGATTTTCTAACCGTAATATAAGGAAAAAATCGTGCTGAACACGACTCTGATCTCAAAATTGGTTTTGAGATCAGGTTTTTTTTTTTAAATAAATGTTTTTAAGGTCCTGCCATAAGGTTTTATCCATAAAATGAAGAAAACAAATTTCCTGAACACGAGTCTCCTCTCGAAATTGTTTCATCACATTAGGTTTTTTTCAAGAAATCTTTTTAAAGCCCTGCAACGCCCTCTACATCTATTGTTTTCCATGTGTAACACCCCTAAGAATCCTCCCTTCTCGAAACCCCCTTTCGGAACTTAGTCAAAATTGATCTAAAAATCTAATGGAGGTACACAAAAAAACCCTTGTAACTCTGAAAACCCCCAAAACCCACACCTTTTGCACGTGCCACACTTCTAAACTAAACTTCCTAAGCTAAAAAGATACGGAGAAACTAACCCCCCAAAAACGTAGATTGATACCTGTGTATATGGAGCATATGGAGTTTCCTGTGTGATTGATGCGTTTCTAATGCCGTTTCAACCGAAACTAACGTACGAGTAGATAAGAACTAACCACCGAAGCTTCCTAACCCCCTAACTTTTCTCTGTGTAACGCTGATCCGTGGATCCAAGCTCTCGCACTTTTTCGCCTGGCGTTCTGTACGTTTTTATCTATAAGGAACCGAATCGTGCCGAAGGAAAACCAATCTAATGCTCTCTTACTTCTCGTTCCCCCCCAAAAAAACCAATCGAAAACCCGATCAACAAATATAAATACTACCGTGGTATAATGTGCAAAATCTACACAAAAACACCCAACAAAATACACAACAAACACCACACACAACACAACACGACACACACAAAATCCTCCTCTGCCCCCTGAAAACGCAAAAACGAAAACAAATGTATTGTAAAAACTGTAGGATCATTTGGATGTGTTAGCAGCACAATTAAATGAATTGGGCGTGGTCTCCTCTCAACAGCCGCAGCCCCAGACAGCAGCCGGGATTCAGGGATCCCAGCAGCAGCAGCAGGCGCAGCCAGAGGCGCCGCCACGGAATAATCGCCAGTCGAGCGGCCTGTCTTCCAGCGGATCCGCATCCGGCGGTTCCTCCTCAAAGCCAGCCGCAGCGCTGCCCCAGCAGGGTAACAATCATCTGGGCCAGCCGGTGAATCCGCTGGACCCGCTGGACAGCAGCGATTCGGATAGCGAGCCGGATGAGCCCAACGATCGGGCCAGGAACGATGGCACACTGCTGGCCAGCGATCCGCCCAAGCCGCTGTGAGTATACGAGCACAAAGAAGGGGCGTGGCAGTTTGCAAGCAAACAAAATTGAACAAATCAAACGATGCAATTGTAGCAGCAGCTCACTTCAAGAAACATTAAAAAAAAAATTAAAAACAGGGGACCGTAATCAAAAATCTTTTTAATTTTAATTTTTAGAGAGATTTAACTTCCCTTAAAATTTAAATAGATATTTGAAAATAAACTTCTTTAATTAAATTCCAGTTTCAAAGAAATTTTTTAAGCCCATAACTCGCTTTACGGCCGCTCTTTATACGGCATTTCGCTATAGCGGCCCTCCTCAATTACGGTACTTTTTGATATACGGCTTAAAATATTTTGCTTTAACGGTAAAAACAACTTGTTTTCAATGTCGAATAATAATACAGAATAAATTTATTCATCATACGGCTTTTCGCTATGCGGTCAAGTTTCGTAGAACATATCTAGGCCGTAAAGCGAGGTATGAGTATATTTCCAAAATTTTGAGTATTATTTTTATGATAAATTTCACATTAAGATTATCACAAAAGAAATTAAATCACAATTTACGGTCCCTAATTAGAAGAACACAATCATCGCTCTCTCTCTCTCAAAATACTAACCCAACTTCACAACATTCTTGTCTCTCACCCATTTAAACACTCCATTTATTACCTATACCACCTCCACCTTCTACACCCACTACACCCACTACACCTGGAACCCACTCCCATTTCATTTCCATTGTCACCCCAAACGACGATTTGCCGCCCCTTTTTTCGTTTTCGATTTGTGTTTTTTGTGCTTTTTTTGGTTTTTTGTTATGTTCAGACCCGAATTTTCATATAGGCCTGGCTTGGGACCGGTTTCCGAGGACGCCAATACGACGCCGTTGAGCCACGGCAGCGGCGGACCGCCTAACCGCCCACTGCCCCCGACGCCGGACGACGACGACCAGGCCGGAGATCGCACACTGATCATGAAGCGCGTAAGTAGCACCATCTCGAGATACCCGATACCCACATTCGATATCGACTTCTTTATCCTCACATATATGCGTATGAAACTTTCTTTAGTTTAGTTCAGACTCGGCTCAGGCAGTGCAGACCTCGGGTGCACTGCGTGGGCAGCTCTGTTTTAGTTATTTGTTTTGATTTTTACTGATGAGATGCAATAATCGGAGGGCTAGGAAACTGATTTTTAGGAATCGGTGACAACTGTACAAAATATTGTAAACTAGCTTTTGTAGGGTTAAAGGTCTGCCAACCCCAAAAATAAATTTAAATTTAAAACTAAAGAATAAACCTAATCCAAAACAAAAGCGCGTAATATTAAATAAGTTAAACGTGGTTGTGGTTCTCTTTAGCAAAAGAAAAAGCATTAAATGAGTTAAAATATAATTTCCCTACTAAATTTATTTGAATTTGAATTAATCTTGATTTGATAATTTGATTACATTTTTTAATATATTTAAACTTAATGGCGTGAGCAGTGTGAAATCTTTTTCGTGAATTTTACTTTCCTTGTGTAAATTTCTTTTCCAAATTTTATTACTACACCTTTACTTGATTTTGTATAAACTTTTTGTGTATATTTATGATTGAGCCATGTGTGATGTTGCATCTATGTATGTATGAATATATAAATGCACTGATGCATAGAATATGTTGTCACGATCGAAACATTGTACATACATGACTATATATATGCACTATATGCACAAACACCCCATATATAGTATAATATATATAAATATCCGACCGGAATGAAGAAGCAGAAGCAGAATTCATGAAAAACTTTCCATGCTGCGGTGGGTTTTTAGGAAAGAAAGAATCCGAGCTCTCTCTTTAATCGCAGGTCCGCAAAAATGGGATTTATTATCATAACCACAAGACGAATGGTAAAAAAATGGTTCTGGAAGTAGTTTTTACCATTGAAGGTAGAACAATTCCATTGTGATTCAGTTTTTAAGAGAACTGTGTTAAAAAATATCTTAACTTTAACATTTAACCTGAACTTTATTTTAAAAAGTCAGAAAATAAAGTACGATCATAATATTATGACTTAAAATATATTATACATTTGTATAAATATTTAATACTATATATCTGTTTCAGTTTTAAAATAATTGTTTTAAAAAATGTCAATATCCCAGATTTTAGCGACAACTTTTAACATGAACTTTAACCTTAAATTTAAACTTTCATTTGGGATTGCAATATTTTTAAATAAAATATATTTTACAATATGCTGTGCTAAGACTTCGAAGCTTATCTGAACTTTTTTAAAGGTTTCGACAATTTTATACTAAAACTTAGAGTTAAGAGGTTTAACCTGAGGTTAAAAAGTGTTTTTGTAGGCTTTAAAGAGTTTAATTCCAAACCAGAACCCAAAGGAAAGTTACCACTGTAGGAATCAGCAATCTTTAAGCAATAATTAAACCTACTTCAGAACCTTTAAATTTTTGTCTTGTGGCTGTGGTGTTTTAATCTCTATTTTTGTTGATCAGTGTATTTAGAATGCCTCTCTAAGTATGCAAAAAACCGACCAAAAACTTAACACAATTCTTCTCTTGCTGCGTACTCACAAACAACTACAACTACAACAACAACAACTACTCCTCCCCGAAAACAAACAAAAATCCCTCTGAAATCCTGAAAATCCTGAAACCAAACCGACCGAACGTATAGAAACTCGAGCAGAACAACATAAATCGCCTGCAAAAGTCCGCGTCGACCTCGCATGCCAATGTGACGCCGCCATCGCGTGCCCGCGGCGACCAGGACTCCCGTCTGCTGAGGGACTGGGACTTTGATCGCTTCTTCCCCAAGAGCGCCAATGGACCCAGGGGCAACAGCAACCGGGGAAGTGAGAACAGTAGCCCGACGACCACGGCCAGCCTGAGCAGGAGCTCGCAGCTGAGCACACTCAAAGTGGACACGAAGCTGCAGCGGGCCAGTGTGGCGGAGGCCATAACGAGGCCAGTGCCGCGTGGCTATCAGCCGCTGAAGGGCGCCGAGCCGAGTGCCAGCCAAAGTATTGCCAAAGATCAGGGACCAAGTCCCAGTTCCAGTTCCAGTTCCACCCAGGCGCACAAGCGCCAGGATTCCGACTCCAAGCTGCCGATGAACTTTGTGCGGGGCTTTCGGCGCGAGAACTCGGACTTCTTTCCGCTCACCAAGCGCCACTCGGCGGTGCTGAGTGGAGGTGGCACCAGCTCTGGATCGGGATCGGGAACGGGAGCGAGTCCCAGCCAGCAGCAGCCAGCCAGAGCCAGTGCCGTGTACCAAAGGAACAGCATTTACAATAGCAGCCTCACAAGCAGCGCCAGCAGCAAGAACCAAAAGGAGAATGCAGGTCCGGCAGGAGGAGTCACTGCATCTGTCACGCCGGCAGCAGCCAAGGGCGCCGCTCCCAAGCCATCCAAGTCCCTGGCCAGCTTCAACTTCCTGCGACCGCGTCGCGAAAAGACTGAATCCGTCATTGTGCTGCAGAATGCTGCAGTTCGTGCCCAGCGGCACCAGCAGCTACAGCAGCAGCAGCAACAGGCACAGCAGCTACTGCAGCAGCAGCAGCAGCAGCTACAGCAACAGCAGCAGGTAAACGTTCTCAGCTCGCACAAAACAACAACAACAACTACAACCGAGAGAGGCAAACATTTTATTCCAAAAATGCTGCGAAAACATAAAACTCACCACAAAAAAAAATCTATTTACAAAAGAAAATGTTATTCCATTTAAATGTGTTTTGTCTTGGCGCCAGAAGCGTAAACCAAACCCAAACTACCTAAAAAAAACAAGGCAACAAACTGTTGAAATTTACCATTTGCATACGCACACCACACACACACACCTCACACGCACACACACACATACACCACGCACTGTTAATAAACATTAAACTAACGGCTCGTAAATAAAAATGCTTAGCGAAAAAACAGCTGGAAATGTAACAACAAAAAAGATCTGAGGGAAAACATCCATATAATCACTGTGTTTATACATATTCTTTCATTGCTTGAGCATGTTTTGGTTTCATTTTGGTTTTATTTCTAATTATTTTTTAAATTTAATTGCATTCCTCATTTATTTATCAATCAGAGCCCAACGCCATCGCATAGGAACTAAGCTAACCGCAACCTTAATTAAGTCAACGCTACGCTCTCTCCCTGTGATTAACCAATGCCAATCTATTATTGCCTTCTAACTGGTAGAACATCTGTATATAATAACTCTTAAATGTCCCACCGAAAAAGAAAACAAAAACAAAGCAAAAGTATCGAATCGAATGCTAATGAGATCAAGTCTTAATACCCGGTGTCAATGAGGATTTACGAGTGGAGGCAGCTCTCTCGGTGATCGATTAAGCAGCTAATTCCAATTTAGTGCGATAATAAAAGTAGCTATTTTAATTATTATGTGGGTTTAATTAGGTTTTCTTAAATAATGATTAAAATTCTAAATAGTTTTTGGGGAATTTCAATAAGTAGAGGTTTTTAATTGGCACAGAAAACTCTGAGAATGAAAATAATTTGAAATATACTAAACAGGGATGCCCCAGATAATCACCTTGGGTTTGAATTTAATAAAAAAGAAGCCTAGAAGTATGATATTTTTTAATTTCCACAGATAACTCTGAAAATGAAAGTAATTACAAATATTCTAAACAGGGATGCCCCAGAGAATCACCTTGGGTTTGAATTCTATTGAAGAAGGGGCTCAAAAGTATGCTATAAAATAGCTCAGGTTTATTTTGTAGCATTCTTTTGCACACCCATTAAAATACTGGTTTAAAAATCCCTAGCAATTTCTGTGGCACCCCTGTAAAAGTGCCTTTAACACATATATTTAATTATTAATAAATTAATTAATATTTTGGCTAGTTTTAATTTCTTTGTTCAGAAACTGGAAAGAAAGTAAAGCTCTCTCTTTAGAAACTATATCTTTGCTGGCTCGTATATAACCTTTTGTAACTCTGCTCTGTGTATCATCTTTGTATATAAAGCTCTATACTTGCTTTCGCTCAAAATTGTTTTAAAGCTTTTTCTCTGTACAAAAGACAAACTCGAAATCGAAATCAATTAGAAAAGTTTGCTGGTTTGGAAAGTTAATTAAGAAAGGCAACAAATAAACCCAAGCGCGACTTGAGCCCACGTTTTGCCTGCTGAAGTTGCTGTGTTTGCTAATTACTTAATTTAAGTTTAGTTTCTAGCTTTAAAACAATTTTGAAACATTCAAAAAAAGTCAAAAAGGAAGCCCATTAAATGTGATAGTTTGTAAGCTCAAGGATATACACACACTCAACACACACACCACTATATCTTCACCTGTATCTGTATCTAAATGTATATCGAATACAAGGAATCCACCAGGCTTTGTAGTGTCGGGGTCCATCATCCATAGGCAACAACTCAACCTCAAAGTGTGTCTCATTGGCATTCATATTTATATTTTGTGCTGCTGCTCCTTGAATCTTTATGTTTCCTTGAATCTCATTACGTTTGTTTTACTTTCCGTTTCTCCTCCATTCTATAACCCATACTCTCTCTACTCTCTCCCACTCGTTTTCCTAATTAATTTCATTCAAATTTTCAATCTGGTTACAAAGAAAGATGTATGTACTCATAATGCGCTTCCATCTGCTCTTAAACAGAATCGAGGAGGCGGCGGCGGCGGCGTAGGAGGCGGCGGCGGAGGCGTCAGCGGCAGCAGCGGCGTGGGCGCCGATGGACTAGGCACTCCTGGAACCAGGACCAGCAGCGTCCTGCCCGATCTGCTCAGCCAGGCATCGCCGGCAACGCCACCGCGCCACGATAAATCATCCAGTGAGGAGGTGAGTGTGTAATATATGCCATTTATCAGTTTTAATCGACTTTTCATTGTGTTTTTTTATTATTGTTCGTTTTGTTGTTCGTAACCCCCTGTGTCCGTCCACCTTTGAGATTTATCTTATTTTTATTTTATTTATTTGTGATAATAATTCGTTGTATCGTCTGTGTCTCTGTTCGAGTAGAAAATCAGAAATACATTGTCAAAAGGCGAGTCATTCGCATTATCTTGGTTAGGATTTATGGCTAGGACTTGAAGTCGTTAAATCTTATCATTATCAGTCATTAATATTGCGAATCCACCTTGGGTTATCTCTAATTGTTAGGCAATCATAATATTACTAACCTGAGTAATAAATTCCAGTACTTGGCAACAAAATCCATTTAGGAACTTTCCCTTTTTATGATTTTTTGTGATTTAAAGCCCCCATATCTAACCCTAAATATAAATGTGACTAATAAATAAGAGTTTAAAAGAGTATATGTATTTCTTTGACGTGGAGTGCAAAGTTCATTATGAAGAGTGTTAAAACAATGAATTGGTCGAAAAATATTTAAAAATAATTGCATGGAGCTCTCCCCTACCCAAAAAGCATGCTTTTGAAAGTAAAAGTAAACCAAGAACCAAAAACGTTTAAAACAAACATTTCTTCTTCTATAATTGTGCTTTGTCTTTCCGCAACGTTTGAGCTGATGGCCACTACGAAATATTCTAACCAAATTACAAAAAATTACCAATCAAATACAAAACAAACAAAACATTACAAATAGTAAGTATGAATAATAAACAACCAACAACCAAAAAACCCTTCGACAAAAACGCTCCTTATTTTGTATAATTTGCTCTGTCTTATATAAAAACCAACCGAAAATTCCAACAACTACCCAAGAAAATACTTTTGTGTATAGTTTTTAATTTTCTCCACACACTCTCCCCTTTTCATCACATTTTGTATGTGTTTTTTAAGTTAAGGGATAAGGCAGACGTCCTTTGTTCACTATTTCTCACTCCACCTTATTTTATACCATCACTAGGAATGTCTTTCAGTTTATTTCTCTCTGTGTACATAGAAAAAAAAGTTCTCAATTATCGGTTTATCCATTTTATAATTTTTATTCGCAAGAAATACGATCCCATTCGATTCACTGTCTTCTGCGTTGTCTAGCAACTTTAACTAACACATTTCGCCTACAGTGGTTACAGTTACATACACACAACATACCCACATACAAACACTCGAAGAAAATATTCCAAAAGATTTTTCATATTTATTTTACACACACAAACACAAAACTCTAGTCAACCATAATTTGTAATTAAATATCTACCAATAATCAATAAACATTCTACATTTTATAATTTATTTTCTGTATTATTTAATTCATTGGCCTCCCAGGGAAAGACTAATCACATTTCGATTTTATTTATTTGTTTTTCTTAACACATTTTCAACATTTTTCACCCACTGTTAACATACAAAATGAATGAGTTTTGGCTACACACTTGTTAGTTTAAGCATTTTGCACACCACACAAATACACTCCACATACTGTAATAATGCCCTCACTACGCACACATCCCCGAAAACCCAGCATGTGTAAATTATTTAATTTATTTAGTTTTTAGTTGAAAATCTCAAGACTAATTGATATTTTTTTCTTGCACTTTTTCTATTTTTCTTTTCTCTCTCTATATAAATAAAATAAACCAAAAAACCCCAAACAAAACAAACGATAAACAAACAAAAAAACGAATAATCGAAATAATCGAACGCAAATCGATAACAGTATCAGGCGGCCATTAGCTCATCCGTGCATTCCACGCCATCGAAATCGTTTATCGCTAGCAGCGGAAGCGGCAGCGGCGGCGGCGGCGTCGCTCTAGGCGGTCTCGGCTTGGGGGGCGGTACCGTAATTGGGGGCGTGATTATCAGCAGCGGCAGCAGCAATAATCACTCGCCACAATCAACGATATCGCTCGCCTCGTCCTCGTCGAACTCGCGCCAGAATTCGCCAAAGAATTCGATCAGCAAGACGCGCTCCTCCAGCAGTATTACTAATCTCTTGCACAAATCTGCTTCTTCCTCCTCCGCGAACCTCCACCACCTGACGCCCTGCTCCTCCACGTCCTCGGCCTCGCTCTCGATCTCCAACTCTAATGCCAATGCCAATGTGCTGCCACCGCACGCGTACGCTCTGCAACAGAAGCAGCGCAGCTTCCTGACCTTCGGCTTTGGGGCCGGCGGCTCCGGTCCATCGCGTCGCGAGTCTCACGTCAATGTCAATGTGACGCCCACCTCGCACGAGGCGGCCAATGACACGCCCGAGATCCGTAAGTATAAGAAGCGCTTCAACTCGGAGATTCTGTGCGCGGCGCTCTGGGGTGTTAATCTGCTGATTGGCACGGAGAATGGCTTAATGCTGCTGGATCGATCCGGTCAGGGGAAGGTGAGTTCGGGATCAGAAGGGAACCAAGGGAAATACTATTCTATTTACCTTAATTAATTTGAAACAGGTGTACCAGCTCATTTCGCGACGTCGGTTCCAGCAAATGGAGGTGCTAGAGGGCCAGAACATATTGGTCACCATATCCGGAAAGAAGAATCGCGTGCGCGTCTACTACTTGTCCTGGCTCAAGTCGAAGATCTTGCGAACCGATGGCCTCTCCGATGTGAGTTCTTTTATATCTTTTATTGACTTTACAACCAAGTTGGGCTGACGTATCCCGAAAAACATAACGGAAAGAGCACTGGGAGCAGCAAAGAACTACTTTAAAATACAGCTTCTAATTCAATAATTCTAATTCATATTAACAGCAAGTGGAACGCCGCAATGGCTGGATTAACGTTGGTGATCTCCAAGGTGCTGTACATTTTAAGATTGTCAAATACGAGAGGATTAAGTTCCTAGTGATTGCATTAAAAGACTCGATTGAAATTTATGCATGGGCACCCAAACCATATCACAAATTTATGGCATTTAAGGTGAGTCTCTCTTTAATCTTTACTATTATTTATCTTTAACTTTTGTTAATGTTTAATTTTTTTAAGAATTTTGGTGAATTGGAACATCGCCCGCTTTTGGTCGATCTTACAATTGAGGATCAATCGAGACTGAAGGTGATCTATGGCTCCGCCGAGGGTTTCCATGCAGTTGACTTAGATTCAGCTGAAGTATACGATATCTATCTTCCCAAGCATGTAAGTTGTGGCAGGCTTTTATAATAAAATATTACTATAATATTATTAAATAATTATTTGCCTATGCAGACTCAGGGTGCAATCATTCCGCACTGTATTGTGGCGCTTCCAAACTCAAATGGCATGCAATTGCTGCTCTGCTATGACAATGAGGGCGTCTATGTCAACACTGTGGGTCGTGTCTCCAAGAATATTGTGCTGCAGGTAGGTCAATGAGGGAATTGTGGGTTCTTTCTTTAATTAATTGTTAACGTTTAATTTTTCTATATTTTCAGTGGGGCGAAATGCCCACCTCAGTGGCATATATTGGCACGGGACAAATTATGGGTTGGGGCAATAAAGCAATAGAGGTGAGTGGTCTAAGATATTATATTATAAATGTAAGACTGTGAAGGAGAAGGGCAGATTAACAGCAGTATACCAGAATACACACTACAGTAAAGGACCAGCAAAGCATGAAAAGACAGCAGAACATGAACAGTGAAGCAGCAGAACAAGAAACGCTGAAAACTAAAGGAACTTGTACTATTTTCCAACTTATACTTTAATACCTATACTTAATAATAAAACCGAGTTGGGATAATAACTCAACTTACATAAATAGCAAGCTTTAAGCAAGGATACCCACATCACTCTTCTACTACACTTTTAACTAAATACTTGTGGTTTTTCCCACCCTTTTCCAGATACGTTCCGTTGAAAGCGGCCATTTGGATGGTGTGTTCATGCACAAGAAGGCGCAGCGCTTGAAATTCCTTTGCGAGCGCAACGACAAAGTATTCTTCAGCAGTGCCAAAGGTGCTTCATCGTGTCAAATCTACTTTATGACGCTCAACAAGCCGGGCATGGCCAACTGGTAATCGATGCTAATCGATCTTGGCGCAGGCTCAACCCATAAACATTTTCTTCTTATTTTACAACACACAAAAGCAAAACAAAAAGAAAGTATCACACACACAACATAACGAAGAGGTAATTAGCTGATTTAAGTGAAGAAGAGTGCTTATGAAATTCACCACGACAAACAACGTTTCAATTAGTAAATGTGCTAAGAGAGCTCAGATCAGAGGAAGGCAATCGACGAGCCTATATATATATATATATAAAATAATCTACTTAATATTTAGAGAGACGAACGAACACACAAGCAAGCAAGCTCACTCGCCGAGGTTTTTCGTGAGATCTGGTCAGAGAAAACAGAGCAGAGTACAGAAATACCGCAGAAAAGCAATTTATCCCTTATTATCCCTTCGATGTATGTATATTGACGTTACATAAATGATCCCAGATTCATTTCGGATGTCGTTTCAAGTATGTTGTTTTTCCGATGATTATGATTTCGCCTACAAGTTAAACTTAAGTTGAAAGCAAGCAAGAGCATACGAGGAGAACGTGGAATATATATAAATATAGAAATAATAATAATATGCAGTTAGTTTTTGTTCTTGATATTATCAAAATAGAATTTATTTGTGCGTTTTTCTGATGATGATTACACATGTGTTAGTGCAGAGCCAGGAAAGAGCGCTCATTTTATGCAGAAAATAAGAGAAAAGTAAAGGAGATGCAGAAGCAGAAGCAGAAGCAAAGCAAACAAAACCCACATAAACAAAACAAAAAACGCCATTGTAAAAACTAAGTGATACACAAAACAAAAGTAAACAATTAAATAATTGAATTAAATGTAAAATAAAAGCAGGCAAACAAATAAATGCAAAAAGCAGAAGCAAACCGAAGCAAGCTTGCAAACAATTAATGGAAGTAAAGGAACGCACCACATGACGTTTATAGAGGAGAGCCAGCTGCTCCCTGATAACCACAAATCGGAGGGAATTAATTACAAACAGGAGCGAAGAGGATGAGATAACCTAGTTAAGCTGCATTTTTTACTGAACTTTTATACAGAGCATGAAAAAGAGAATGAATATTGATGAATGAGCGAGGGAAAATTAAACCAAAATTCTATAAAATCGAAAATCGTAGCATGTTACAATTTGATACCCGAAACAACCATTCATCTCCGCTTGTTGTGCATTTTTCCTGTGTTTCCTTACAAGCTTTCTCAATATCAAAAGTGGTCACGTTGCAATATTTATATATATCTCTATATCGGAACCATCAAACACTGGAACACTAATTCTGCCTTATTTTGTGTCGTCCCCTCTTCCACACACACGCACACACACACACACACCACCCTCCCTCCCTCCTTCCACACACACAAAAATGTCTCATTAAGAAAAAAAAGTATGTTTAAAATATTGTTTGTTTTTGTGTTATATAAAATTATTGTATGCCCCCATACCCCGTATTTAATAATGTTCATCGAAGCAAAATGGTAAAAAAAAGTGCACTGAAATGCAAAATCTAAAACAAGAAAACAAAAAGCAAAAAACAAAAAAGATGATTAAAAGAATTAGTAATAAATGCTTACTTTATTTCTAAAATAAAACAAGTAAAATGATACAGAAATGAATGTAAATCTAATTATTATATATATATAATCTCAAAATTAAAAAAAAAATTAAAAATAAAACAAAATCAACTTGTGTCCTTTTATTTTTGGGAAGCTAGAAATGTTTCCAGAAATTATCACTGAAAACTGCACATGAGTGAGGATCCAGTAATAGTTTTGCATTAATTAGATTAGTTTCACTTGTTTTGGTTTGGGAAATCCTATTCATATGATTTAATGGAATTTTAACTCTGCATTATATGTTTAAACGATTTCCATTAAATTTCGCTATAAGATTATGAGGAAAAAGCTTTTAATTTTCCCTTCTACATGAGGAACATTTTTTGTACGCCCGCAAAATAATGTACCGATGAAGAGCTGAAGAAATAACATACAAGGAGGAAAAGGCCAAAGAAGTTATTGCGGATGGAGCAGAGCGTCAAGGAGGACACCCCTGGGCATTGAAATTGCACCTAGCTAAATATGTACATATATTATAACTACATTTAATAAACGGCAAACCTTAGACAAGATAATCTGTAATAGGAAAGCAGGGAATGCTTTGCCTCCAAGATCCCAGCAAAGATTACGAATATACAAGCAATTCTTAGAATGCAATCATTGTTGATTTGTAGTTGCATGTAAAATCGTTCAAGTGAAATTAAATAATGCTGATTTTCATGGAACTACCTCTGACCCCAAAACTGCAATACGTAAATCGAAGGGTCGCAGCTCCTATAAATAAGGAGCCTCGTCGAATCAGTTTTTCAGTTTCCTATGTAAACCAATCGAGAACAGAAATCAAAATATGAATCCAGCCATTTATTTGAGGTAAGAAGCCAAGGATTGTTGAAAGGACAACAAAGGATTCTAGTGCTGAAATCTTTCCCCAGCTGCCTGGTGGTCGTCATCGGAAGCCTTGTGTGGACAGCCAGTGCTCGACCAAGCTTTGAAGCTGACAGGACTCGTGTGATTGAAGCCTACAAAGATCATAGTCCTGATTCCATTAGCGATGCTAATGTCCATTTTCTGGTGAATTTCCTCGACAAGTACAGCGATGAGGTCGAGTTGACACCCGAAGAACGGAGACGTGCTGATGATGCAGTGAGGCAATACAAGGAGGAAAGGGACAGGCAGCCTTTGGTGGACGGAGTGCCGCCCCAAGGTGGTTGGTTTTCCAAACTTGCAAAGGACCTCGTTCTACAACTGGGCATCGAACTTGCCACCCAGGGAATCAAGAAGGCGACGGGCAAGGACTAAGATCGCTTAGTGGATTCTTAATAACATACTAATGTTGTTAAAGACCTAGTGCGGTCATAATAAAATCTAAATATTTGGCATACTAAAGTGGCTTTCTGTTTATTTATGTATTTACTACAATAATGTGTGGACAGCCTGTGCCCAAAAAGACTTTGAATCTGAAAGGACACGTGTGTTTAATATCTACGGAAACCCTAGGGTTTTTGAGCTCACTAAGGAGAGGAATGTCCCTCTTTTGGTGGGTTTTCTTGGCAAATGCGGTGCTTCGCTTCAAGGTGGCAAGACGAAGTTTTTACAAGACAGTTTTTACAAAACTGATCAACTGATCAATCATAATACAACTGATCATCGAAGCTGGAGCCGAGGAAATTAAAAAGTAATAACATTTTAATTATCTTCAAAACTGAGATAGCTTTACATTCGTACATAAATCGTTTATAGTAATGCTTTTCTTTCAATACTTTAGAAGACTTAAATATTGTGGCGTATAATTCAAATCGTATTATCAATGGCTTGCGAATGAATGTAAATCTAATTATTATATATATAATCTCAAAATTAAAAATAAATAAAATCAACTTGTGCTCTTTTATTTTTGGGTAGCTTGAAATGTTCTCAGAAAATAACACTGAAAACTACAGATGAGTGGGCTTAACTGTGGGATCCAGTAATGGGAAATCGTATTCAAATGATTTCATGGAATTTCAACTCTTTACATTATACATATATTTAAACGATTTTCAGACAGTTCGTGATAAGATTATAAGGAAAAAGCAATTCATTTTAATCCAGAGCCCTTTGAAATGGGGGAAATTGTCGAGACGCCCGAAAAACGAAAAGGTAACGAGGAAGAGCTAAAGAAATACAAGGAGATCCAGGCAAAGGAAGTTATTGTGAATGGTGCGGGGGCTCAAGGAGGGGGATTTCTGGGATTTTTAGTCATGACTGTCCTTGTGCACCTGGGTGTTGAAATAGCAGCTAGCTTAATATATTATAACTGCATTTAAACAACAGCTTCATGTTTTCTTAAGCTACTTATAAAATATGATTGTATATATTTTGTACAATTTTAATAAACGGCAAACCTATGACAAGATAATCTGTAATAGGAAAGCAGGGAGTGCTTTGCCTCCAAGATCCCAGCAAAGATTACGAATATAAAATCAATTCTTAGAATGCAAGCATTGCTGATTTGTAGTTGCATGTAAAGTGGTTCAAGTGATATTAAATAATGCTGATTTTCATGGAACTACCTCTGACCCCAAAACTGCAATATGTAAATCGAAGGGTGGCAGCTCCTATAAATAATGAGCCCAATCGAATCACTTATTCAGTTTCCTTTGGAAGTCATTCATATATCAAATATGAATCCTGCAATTTATTTGAGGTAAGCTAAGGATTGTTGAAAGGACAACAAAGGATTCTAGTGCTGAAATCTCTCCCCAGCTGCCTGGTGGTCGTCATCGGAAGCCTTGTGTGGACAGCCAGTGCCCAACAAGACTTTGAAGCTGACAGGACTCGTGTGATTGAAGCCTACAAAGATGGTAGTCCTGATTCCATTAGCGACACCAATGTCCATTTTCTGGTGAATTTCCTCGACAAGTACAGGGATCAGGTCGAGCTGACACCCGAATATCGGAGACGTGCTGATGATGCAGTGAGGCAATACAAGGAGGAAAGGGACAGGCAGCCTTTGGTGGACGGAGTGCCTCCCCAAGGTGGTTGGTTTTCCAAACTTGTAAGGACGATCTTTGTACAACTGGGCATCGAACTTGCCTCTGAGGGAATCAAGAAGGCGACGGGCAAGGACTAGGATCGCTGAACGAATTTTTAGTAACATACTAATGTTTTTAATGACCTAGTGTGTTCATAATAAAAAATAAATATTCTGAATACTAAAGAGGCTTTGTGTTTATTTAATTATTTTCTACAAGCATGTGTGGACAGCCAAGACTTTGAATCTGAAAGGACACGTGTGTTTAAGCATCCGACGCTATAATAATAATAAATAAATATTTCATCCCGGAGAAGATAATTCCTTTGGGGAAGAGATAATTCATGCCAAGGGAGATACCCGGAGGAAAAGGTCTTGCTCTGCGGAAAAGGAAACTAAAGAAACAGAGAGGAGAAGCAGGAACTCGCCGGCTCAATAGCTTTTTTTTGCTAGTCAATAGCCTGTTTGCTTGTTAGTAGCATTTTGGCTAGTCAATAGCATTTTGGCTAGTCAATAGCATTTTTGCTAGTTAGGGGCTGTCCATATATTACGTAATCACGAATTTGATGGACAGCCCCTTAGTAGCACATTTGCTAGTCAAAAAGACTCGAACCCTTCGGAGGAGAACGCTTACGTTTTTTATTAGTTCACTTCAAAAGATTACGTTTTTGATCACTGAACGTTTAATTACGTTTTAGTTCAGCAAAGTTCCCACCCAATTTGATCAATGTTTTTCACCTTTTCACGATTGTATTTTTCGATTTTCGAACAATCGACCAGCGTGACCGTATAATTAATGAAATATCGACTATTTGAGATTTTTTAAGTGGAAAGCTAAATTTTCATCTGGCAACACTGCTATTTCCATCTCTTTCTTTTCTTTCCCGAAATTTGGTACGACTCACATCCGCTCGTGGAGAAAAATAATAATCGCTCAATTTAACAACAATAATCGCAACATCCAAGCAAAATGACAAGAAAATGGAAAGACGCACTACCTGCGAAAGCACATGCGCCGGATATTTCGTGTCCTGTTGCGATGGACGAGCGTTAAATGGCGACCTGTAACTGGACAACTTGGATATTAATTGTGTTTCAATTGTTTTGCAGCAATGGGTCGCGTTATTCGTGCACAGCGTAAGGGCGCTGGTTCCGTGTTCAAGGCGCACGTGAAGAAGCGCAAGGGAGCCGCCAAGCTGCGTTCCCTGGACTTCGCCGAGCGTTCCGGTTACATTCGCGGTGTTGTCAAGGTGAGTTGACGGAAGCCGTCCAAACTCTACAGGGCGAGAGCACACGGTAGAGTGTAGCCTTACAGCAGATGTTTATCTATGACTAAATATGTGTATATTTTGTCTAATGTAATCTCCATTTTATTCCAGGACATCATCCACGATCCCGGCCGTGGCGCTCCTCTGGCCGTCGTCCACTTCCGCGATCCCTACCGCTACAAGATCCGCAAGGAGCTGTTCATCGCCCCCGAGGGCATGCACACCGGCCAGTTCGTGTACTGTGGTCGCAAGGCTACCCTGCAGATCGGAAACGTGATGCCTTTGAGCCAGATGCCCGAGGGTACCATTATCTGCAATCTGGAGGAGAAGACCGGCGATCGCGGCCGATTGGCCCGCACTGGTGGAAACTATGCCACCGTGATTGCCCACAACCCGGACACCAAGAAGACCCGTGTCAAGCTGCCTTCCGGCGCCAAGAAAGTTGTGCCCTCGGCCAACCGCGCCATGGTCGGCATCGTTGCCGGCGGCGGTCGTATCGACAAGCCCATCCTGAAGGCCGGTCGTGCCTACCACAAGTACAAGGTGAAGCGCAACAGCTGGCCTAAGGTGCGTGGTGTTGCCATGAACCCTGTGGAGCATCCCCACGGTGGTGGTAACCATCAACATATTGGTAAGGCGTCCACCGTCAAGCGAGGCACCTCCGCCGGTCGCAAGGTCGGTCTCATCGCTGCCCGTCGTACCGGTAGGATCCGTGGTGGCAAGGGCGACAGCAAGGACAAATAAGCACTGGCAGCGGCAACCCGGCGTGCAGGAGGAGGTTCCGCCTAAGGTCAGGGCGTCGGTAGCGTTAGCTGCGGTGCTGTTGTGGGCAGTAGCGCTGCTGGAGAGAATGCTATTTTACATGGAAAACGTGTATGTTGTGGGCATACACTTGACACGGCGGAATAAAACTTATTTGTAAAAACTAAACATTGTATTTGTCTTATATGTTAATAATGAATGTTTTTAATGGGCGTGTAGTTGATATTTCAATTATGTTTTCCAGAGTGGTGACAGTGAGTTTACAAAAACAAGGCTTTTTTAAAGTTTTCTAGAAAACAAAACGTATGGCTTACAATAACAACGCACGTGTCAATGCTTTCTGCACGCATCGGGCTTGCAGTTTCACATTCTGTGTCCAACCCTGCTTTAAGCTCACTAATAAAAATTAAAATTTAGTAAATAAAGACTAGAGAATGATTCGGAGCTAAAATTTAAATTTTAAATCAACAAATGGGGATAATAAAATTATTACAAAGGCACGAAAACAAGTTTAAAAAACAGAGCTAGCTTCAATGATAAAAGTATTAAAAGTGATTATGGATTAAATTTTTAGGAAAGTTGTTGGTGAATATTCAAAGTAAATATGACAGTATTTACAACAAAAGTTTTATGTTTTGTCACGGTTAACATTTTTTTTTAGAATTTTAAAGATTGTTTATTACCGTTTAATTTTGACGTGATTTTTTATTTATAAAAATCATTTAATTTTAATAAAATGTTTTGTTTCTATCTGAATTACTATGTGTGCTATTCATAAAATATATATTTAGTCATTTCCTTAGATACTTTTTATATTGGTAAAATAAATATATATTCGATTCCTATAGTATAATTTATTCTTTCCATAATATTTTTTAACAAACTTTCTACAACAAAAAAATCCGTATTTGGTATGAACCGATTTTAGTAATCAGTATATTTCTACCTCCTACGCACGGTCACACTCTTCGAGGTTTTGTCGAGACCCAGCCACGGGCCGTCTAAACGTTGTTGGTGTGTGCGCGGAGTGAAATAAATCGAATTCTTACAATTTCTCGAGACAATAATGGATCGCACTTTCTACGAGGGCTGGCTGATTAAGTCGCCGCCCACAAAGCGAATTTGGCGAGCAGTAAGTTCCTCAACAGTGAAAACCCCCCGAAAATGGAGATAATATGCTGCGAGTGAAAACTGTTTTCCCTTTGAGTGGGAGAGAGAAACCGAGCTCAAATCGAATGGAGGAAATTCCTCCGAGTGATCAGTGAAATGTGAAAACCGCAAGGGCTAACGGTGAACCAGAGGCCGGAAGAGATTTCCACAATCTCGGCATATAGTTAACAGTGTTGTTGATTTTTCAAAGTCCATATCATCGACTGAGTCACGAAGAAGACAAATAAACGGAACGATGGATAATGGCAGTGGCATTTTTTTTACAATTACGCTGTGCCTGTATTGGTGGGTGCCTGCCCCGAGTGTGCGTGTGTGCGTTTGTTTGCCGTGGCTGTTTGTGTCATATAAAACTTAATTCATTTTTAAGCCGAGGAAGGGGATCACGGCAGTTGATTGGAATGCAAACAAGCTAAAACCGCAGAGGCAGTGAGTGGAAAGGGTGCCGTGGCATCGATAATTGCAAAATGTGAATGAATTTACGATGGCTTCCTCTCACTCTCGCTCTGCTCTCCCCTTCCCACTCTGCTTCACTCGGCGTGTATGTGTGGTACTTGCTTGCCGTGGTGTGCGTTGTTTATGTTTGCTTATGGCGTGGGAACGTGTTTTGGCGCTGGTCTAAATTTACGCTTAATTAATTTTCCGTTTAATGTTTACTTGAGGGAGCTGGTCCCTGCTCCCCGGCCGCTCCCCCACTCATCCTCCAGCCGCTCGTGTATTAAATTACCGCCAACTGTTGCGTTTAATCAAATTTATTTTCCCCGTATTCTCTCCTCACTGTTTTTCGAGTAGAAAGAGACTGCACAAAGGGAATGAGAATCCATGCTGCTGTGTGCATGTTTATGTGCATATGAAACTTGGTTTTATGTGTGTGCGTGCGTGCTGCCGATAAGCCACATCGCATCGGACAAAAAAAAAAAAAAAAAAAAAACCAAAATAAAGCAACAACGAGAAAAGCAACGGGAGCCGACAAAACAATGACGCACTTGTCTTTCCATCTCCTTGTTGTTGTCATTGTTCGTGTTCTTGTTACTAGAGATGCGCACGTGTCGTGAGTCAAGTCGTGTCACGAAGTATCAACAATTTCCAGAAATGTTCTATGGTTATTATGACTAAACGGGTCTTTTTGAGTTCTCAAATTCTCTTTGTTTAATCCAATTCAAACAGCTTTTAATTTATTTAGAAAACTGGAAAATAAATGTGATTAGTTTTCATTTTTGATCGGCTTATTGATTATTCTTATAGCCAAATCCATTAAAATATCCCAACTACCTCCTCGAGGAGGCACACCTTCCGTTAAAGGTCGGTTGGCAGTTGTCTCCTTGAATTGCCTCAACAGTCTTTCGGCTTCTAGTCGCTCCTTGCGCGTCAAATGGAACCGATTGGAGTACTTCTCATAGAAATCCATTAGATTAGGGACATTTCGTAACTTTGTTACCTAGTCACCCGAATCATTTCCGTAGATATTCTTCAATCGTGTGAATTCAGATTGGAATTTCTGGTCCCTCCGCGCACTGGCTGTCCACGCAAGACTTCCGATGATGACCACCA
This sequence comes from Drosophila rufa, assembly GCA_018153105.1. Taxonomy (NCBI): domain Eukaryota; kingdom Metazoa; phylum Arthropoda; class Insecta; order Diptera; family Drosophilidae; genus Drosophila; species Drosophila rufa. The sequence continues at coordinate 6,638,609 of JAECXS010000085.1, forward strand.
GGCAGCTGTCACAATGAATAATAAAGGACTTAAAGATACACAGATTTAATTAATTGATTGAAAGCTTGCCTGAAGAAAATAGTCGAATTCATCTTGTGGCTGAAGCTCTCGATTTGATTAAAAGTGAAAACTAATAGCTGATCGAACATGGGCTCCATATTTATAGGGGCTCTGTCTCTTTCGATTGCCGTTTCAGACCTGGGTCAAGTAATTCCATGAAGGAAGCTAATTCAAATTTTTGGCGAATGTGCGACACTGCTTGCCTTCTAAGAATTGAAATCTAATTTGGTTTTTGCATTAATATTTATAATACCATGTATAAATATTTTAATCTACGAACTTTTTACTTTGAACCAGTGAGCTTTCTTAAAAGACTGCGAATTTATGAGGTGATCAATAATGTCTCTGGAGTTGTAATAAGTAAAGGCACCAGCCGACTCGATTTAGCCATGTCCGTCTGTCTGTCCATGTGAAACAACAGATCTCAGAGACTATAAGAGCTAGAGTTACCAAATTTGGTGACAACATTGGAATCTGTTGCACGCAGATCAAGTTTGTTTTAAAATTTGGCCACGCCCATATCCGCCCTCAAAAATCATAAAAAACGTTAAATAAGCTATACTCGTTTTTTCGGGTTAAAGTTAATAAATAAAAAAAATGAATAAAATAGAGCGGACGCTTTCTCAAAATTCCAGTAAAATCGGATGATAAACATGGGAGATATTAGCAATAAGGTCAGAATTTTAACACACCGCCCTAAGGTACTGCTGTTGCAAGCTATAGCCAACAGGTGGCGCATTCGAGCCTTGGCCGTGCGATATAATGGCGCCAATGTATGTATGTACAATGTAGTGTATGTACATTTTTAAATTGCCTTTTAGTGTGAAGCGCAAACGTTTAGGTACCGGGTATTTCACAGTCGAGCACAGTCGACTGTAGCTTTTTTACTTGTTTTTTAATGCTGTGAAGGGATCTCCAGCTAACTCCAATTTCAAAGCCTGGTGCACAAGGACATTATTGATAAAAAATCCCCTCAAAATTCCTTGTATTTCCTCAGTGCTAACCAAAGAAGATAAATAAATAAACACAAAGCCTCTTTAGTATGCAGATTATTTATATTTTATTATGACCACATTAGGTCATTAACAACATTACTATGTTACTAAAAATCCGTTCAGCGATCTTTAGTCCTTGGACGTGGCTTTCTTGATTCCCTCGGAGGCAAGTTCGATGCCCAGTTGTACAAAGATCGTCCTTACAAGACTGGAAAACCAACCACCTTGGGGAGGCACTCCGTCCACCAAAGGCTGCCTGTCCCTTGCCTCCTTGTATTGCCTCACTGCATCATCAACACGTCTCCGATATTCGGGTATCAGCTCGACCTGATCCCTGTACGTGTCGAGGAAATTCACCAGAAAATGGACATTAGCATCGCTAATGGAATCAGGACTATGATCTTTGTAGGCTTCAATCACACGAGTCCTGTCAGCTTCAAAGTCTTGCTGGGCACTGGCTGTCCACACAAGGCTTCCGATGACGACCACCAGGCAGCTGGGGAGAGATTTCAGCACTAGAATCCTTTGTTGTCCTTTCAACAATGCTTTGCTTACCTCAAATAAATTGCTGGATTCATATTTGATATATGACTTAAGTTATCGATTGACTTCCAAAGGAAACTGAATAACTAATTCCATGAGGCTCCTTATTTATAGGAGCTGCGACCCTTCGATTTACGTTTTGCAGTTTTGGGGTCAGAGGTAGTTCCATGAAAATCAGCCTTATTTAATTTCACTTGAACGATTTTACATACAACTACAAATCAGCAATGATTGCATTCTAAGAATTGATTTTGTGTTTGTAATCTTTGCTGGGACCTTGGAATCAAAGCCTTTCCCGCTTTCCTATTACAGAATGTCTTATCATGAACTTGCTAGTATACATATATTGTTCAGGGAAATGAAGAAAGCTCAAACTATGGGGAATTATGTATCATTCAGATGCTTCAAGTTCCTATTATCTTGAGCGGCACTGTGTAAGCAAACCATAATGATGCCTCAAGAAACCTATCTGCGTATTTCCATCGCCTCGGGGTGCCAATTTCTGGCTTGTGTGCGGCATTATGTTTATTGTTTATAATTCAATTAGCCGTGAAATTCTGCAGTCGGAAAAAAAATCAACTGGAGTTGCTGTTGCTAGCTGGGACTCAAACCACTCAGCTGTTTGGCAATCACCTTTAACGGTATTATAACGTGGGTGTAGGTGTGCATGTACACTGGGCGTGTGTGTGGCCGGCGATTAGCCAAGAAAATGTCAATGCAAAATATGATTCGCGGAAAAGCAGCGACGTTGCAGTCGCCGCTGCCGCCGCCGCTTCATCATTCGCTTACTCACCAAAGCTGGTGGTGGCTACTGATATAGCTTATATAGTATAGTGTAGTCAGCCGGAGCGGTAGAGAGGGCTGCTGCACCCTTTCGTATAGCCTTCCATCCACAGTCCATCGGTGCACCCTCGATATCATCATCAGAAGTAATCACAAAGAGTAGTGTGAGTTGTGTTTATGTTTATTGAGTTGGCTCTGAGTAAGGTCGAATAACAGTGGATACTGAGAAAGAAGTTTACCTTTCGAAACAATCCTACTGTAAAGCCTGCTTTAATGTTTAGATATATAAACAAGGCACTCAATATTTTGGTGGGCTACAGACATTGTTTACTCCAGTTCCTAGTTCCAGTTCCCAGCCGTTGGTTACTTCAGTTTCTAGTGACTAGTTCTTATGATAATAAGGAGATATTCTTCCCCTGAACTCCAGTGATTAGTTTTTATGACAATAAAGCAGATAATCTTCTCCAGTATATGACTAATAGACTCTGCCTAGACTATATATAAAAGCCTTCCTTAAAGCAAACTCAGCTAATGGTTCACACTCTAATTAAACTCTGTGTCGTATATTATTTTATGATATCTGTCATGAAAGCAATAAAAGTTAAAAGCGGGGATTCCTTTATTTGTTGAATAAATGTAGCAAAAGTACAAAAAATATACTACATACTATACTACTCCTGTCATCGGTTCGGTAACGGAAATTAATTTATTGTTTGTGTAAACAAATGCATTTATCTCATAACGAGTTATCTCTCAAGTTGAAAATAGAGCAGATTCCAGAGTGGGATAAGAATGTGTTTCAGTAGAGCTATTTTGCCAAAGAAAAGCATGGATGGGCCAAGGAGTTCAAGGTCTGAGCAGGACTAACCCTCAAAGTCTTGATAGCAAATAGAATATGCTCTTAACTGGCGGTGATTGTGTGTCACGATGAGTAGGTTTTGTTTTTGTATCCCTGAGCGTTTGGATATAGGCTTTTTTATATTTTTACTGCTGTATCCACAGCTTCTAATCACATTAACATCCTTGCTTGTTTACAAACTCTTCAATATTAATGATTCCCATGTGTGTGCGTTCTCTATTCGCAGCGCTGGCGTCGCCGCTGGTTCACGCTGAAGCAGGGCGAGATACCCGAGCAGTTCTGCCTCGAATACTACACCGACCACAACTGCCGCAAGCTGAAGGGCGTCATCGATCTGGATCAGTGCGAGCAGGTGGACTGCGGCCTGCGGCTGGAGAATCGCAAGCAAAAGTTCCAGTACATGTTCGACATCAAGACGCCCAAGCGCACCTACTACCTGGCTGCGGAGACGGAGGCGGACATGCGTGACTGGGTCAACTGTATCTGCCAGGTGTGCCACCTGCACGACACCAAACAATCGAACGAGCTGCCATTGGGCGCTGTGGGGGCTGGTGAGTGTGCAAAGCGGATATTTATGGGTGTGTCGAAGCTAAGGGTTGTCAGAGGGCGTTCACTAGGCCTTAGTTTTGCTCGCCGTACCCAAAAATCCCATCCCTTTCTAGAGAACTATTTCTATTCACTTCCTTTAGATGAAAACCGCACCCAGCACACCAGCTCCAGTGGCGGCCTGAGCAACTCCACTCAGAACACGACCACCACTTCGCTGCACTCGTCCGCTGGCACCACCCAGGCGACACAACCGGCCACAGCCTCCGGTTCCACCACACAACTGCGACGACCGGCGGTCATTGACCAGCAGCCGCTGCCCCTGAATGCTGCCGGCAACAACAACTCGGACTCCGTGTATGTCAACACCGAGTACAGCAATCGCGAGACGATGCTCTGCGACGGCAACTTTGACCAGCAGGATCTGCTCTCGGCTGCCCAGCAGCAGCCGCCGCCATCGCCAGCCACGGCTCTGTATCTAAATCACAGTGCGTTGATCCAGGCGCAGGCGCAGGCAGCAGCCGCCGAGCAGCAACAGCAGCAGCAGGCTCGCCTGGCGGTCAGTGCCAATGGTGTGGTCCGAAAGCTGCCGGAGCATCTGGTGCTCACCCAACAAACCTTGGCGGAGGCCGTGGCCCAGCAGAACAGCAGCAGCAGTGTGCAGGCATCGCCCGCCTTGAGCACCGCCTCCGGGCCGTACATACCCATCAGCGAGTGCTTCTCGGGCAGTCCCCGCTATCTCCCTGGCACTGGACCGGGAGCAGGAGCAGGAGAGGTGGCCATACCAAACAATCCCACGACGCCGTTGAATAACTTGGACCCAAAGTTCTACGACACGCCGCGTAGTCATAACAATATTGGTCTCAATCTGACCAACGATCAGTCCTATTCACCGAAGATCACCAATTTGAGTCTGGTAAGGATGCGTTTTTTAATTACTAAGCTTTAAATATATATTTATGTGTAAACTCCCAGGCTTTTATTTTCAAATAATAACGTCGGATTGATTTTATTTCTAATAATTTCGTTTCCTCTCGACTTTTCACATATGATCTCTCTTAATCGCCAAACCGTATATTCTTTTCATAAAAATCTAGCTTAATTCTATACGTTAGGACTTTTATCGATAACATTATACATTATAATCATTAATGTGATCGTGTAATACAAAATGAGGTGTTTACATATGCTTTATTTTCAGCAACAATTGGCCAATGCCAATGCCAGTAAACAACGCTCGGACTCGGATTCCGAGAGCGTTTTCACGGATGACGATGAGTGGGCCCATCCCCTGCCTCTTCGCGAGAATGTGGGTAAGTTTTCAGGTGCTCCCCAAGCTCCTAGAACTAGTAATAACTCCTATATACACAGATCGCAGCACCAGACCCTCGGATAGTTCCATTGAGAACGAGTCCTTTGTGCTGACCTACTCGCAGCGCTTCTCCAAAATGCCCGAGGAAGGCGGTGGGCCTGTAGTCCCTACAGAAAAGCTGAATTCCAAGCTGGCGGCAGGAGCCGGAGCAACGGCCTCTGCGCCAGCTGGTGACCAGCGAACGCTCGAGAAGCTGGCCAAGGTGCTGAAGAACAAGAATAACCTAATATTGGACTTTAAGGAGAATGAAAAGTAAGTTAAAATAACAAGTATTAAAGGATTTAAAGTTAATAATCTATATTCTTAGGATTCCCCGCGATCTGCCGCAGCTTTCGGACACGGAAAACACTTCGCCGGCCATTGTGGCGCGCCGCAATGCCCATTCGGCATTCATCGAGGAGAGCTACGACATTCCACGCTCCCATCAGCTGCCCTACTACAATGTCAACCAGTTGCTGGGCGAGCGCCCCGTGGTGGTCACCAGTCCGCACAACAGCAATCCCATTGCGGCCTCCACACCGAATCTCATGGCAGCGACTGCTGCCGCCTTGACGGCGTCAGGGGCAGCGACGAATCCGAGTCAGATGCCGGCCACATCGCCCACCACCAGTGCCCGAACGCTGCCACGCCCCCACTGTTATACGAATGCAGCGCCCACCAAGATGGAGGGCAATGTGTTTCGCTATGATTTCATGGAGCAAGCGGACTGTCCGCCGGTTAATCGCAAGCTGAAGCCCAAGGTGGTGGCTGGGACGCCGGCCTTGGAGGACAAGCCGCCGGAGGAGTTCCCGGCCAAGCCGCCGGTGGCGGGCGTGGAGCATTTAACCAGCAAACTAGGAGCTGCACAGCTGCAGCAGCAGCAGCAGCAGGCAGTTGTGGGGCCGCCCAGCGTGGATCGGAAGTGCAAGCCGAATGCGTACAAGGTGAGATATCAGGGATATTCTTATAACTCTTTAAATAATTTAAATATTTTAAATATTAGCTGGGAACCTCGGCCACCATGTCACCGGCCACGCGTCGCTCCTCGGGCGCCCCGCTCTCCATGGTGTTGCCCCACGAAACGGATGTCCATTCGCCGGCGGCGGTTGCCTATTTCCATGAGACGCGGACCCTGCCGCGGCAGCAGCATCGCCAGCAGCATCATCCCAATAGTCCGGGCAGCATGTCGGTGCAACACCAGCGCACAGCCTCGGCTGTGGCTGCCATGACGAGCCTGTCGGGAGCGGCGCCCAAGCAACAGCAGCCGCCGGCCGAGCACAAGCTGCAATACTTTGATCTGGATGTGACCAACAAGCCGCCGCTGCTGAATCGTTCCAGCCTGAATGTTGGCAATCTGTACTCGCAAGGCGGCAGCGCGGCCAGTGGAGGAGCCATGCGGCTGGCCGCCGTAGAGGCGGGCGGGGCCAGGGCTCCCAAGCCCAGCAGCGTCGTCTACAACTCGGTGGACTTTCTCAAGACGGAGGCATTTAAGCGGATACGCGAGGAGCGCAACAAGGAGAGCACCGAGAGCGGCAAGTGACTGCGTACGTCATCCCACACCACTTGACAACGTGCAATAACCAAGGAGACCACGTTGCGGAACCCACATTTCACGTAGTGCCTATTAAAAAATATGAAAATCAGTGCAAATTCCGATCGTCGAATTCACACAGCCCATTAATCACACACATATCTAGCTCGTAAGTCGTACCTTTGAATCCGTATCTGCATCTGCATCTGCATCCTGCATCCTCACCTGACTCTGTGTCGTTCGTCGATTCATATTTAAAACGTGCTTCCAACACTTCCACATTTATTTATTGTTAAGCCTCGAAATCAAAGTAATGTAACCATGACAAGCAAACGATCTTAGTGCTAATTTTACAAATGCAACCACGCAAACGCAAATGCAAGCGAAATATTTATATATTATATACACGAATTTTATATGGTAACAAATTATTTACAATTTTTAAATGTAACACATGTGTGCGACAACACAAGCCGTAGCTTGATATTGTGCTTTAAACAAATATATATATAAATACAATAACAATACCAAATCTTGTCCTATTTGTTTTGGGCCTTCACCTGGAAACCGTTTGGGAAGGGTCCGGGATTCCACGTCATAGCAACGATTGTTCTCTAGCGAACTTAACTTAACATCCCGTTCTGTTATGGTGCTGTTATTTTTTTATAAAGCATACTTTTAGGCAGCGTGGAGTAAATTTATTGAACATCTACCTTCTGCTGCCTTCTGTGCGCCTGGTACATGAAATCATGCATTTGATGAATTTGTACTGCGGAAACTTGAAATTGCTTTATTGATTTTGCCTACAACAACAACAAGAATAAAAACAAAAAGAATAAAAACAAAAAGAACAACAACATTTCCCACTCCAAATTTATCGAATTTGCCGTACAAATATTTAGCTCTTCTCATTTCAAGTAACAGGCGAACAGAGATCAGGAGAGCGACGATGCGCTTATCTATACGCTGACGTCATAGGTACAGCGGGCGGTGGGAGAGTGGGCAAGAGATATGAAAACTGTTATAAAAATATGTTCGCATAGAGTTATTCGTTCGTCTGCTGCCTTCTGTGCGCCTGGTACATGAAATCCTGCATTTGATGAATTTGTACTGCGGAAACTTAAGATTTCTTCATTGATTTTGCTCACAACAACAAGAATAAAAACAAAAAGAACAACAACATTTCCCACTCCAAATTTATCGAATTTGCCGTACAAATATTTAGCTCTTCTCATTTCAAGTAACAGGCGAACAGAGTTCAGGAGAGCGACGATTCATTGATCTCTGTGCTGACGTCATTGGTACAGCGGCCGCGGCCGGCCGGTGGGAGAGTGGGAAAGAGATATGAAAACTGTTATAAAATAAGTTCGCATAGAGTTATTCGCCCTTCTGCTGCTTTCTGTCCGCCTGGTACATGAAATCATGCATTTGATGAATTTGTACTGCGGAAACTTGAAATTGCATTACTGATTTTGCCTACAACAACAACAAGAATAAAAACAAAAATAACAACAACATTTCCCACTCCAAATTTATCGAATTTGCCGTACAAATATTTCGCTCTTCTCATTTCAAGTAACAGGCGAACAGAGATCAGGAGAGCGACGATGCGCTTATCTATACGCTGACGTCATAGGTACAGCGGGCGGTGGGAGAGTGGGAAAGAGATATGAAAACTGTTATAAAAATATGTTCGCATAGAGTTATTCGCCCTTCTGCTGCCTTCTCTGCACCTTTTTTCTTTTTTATTATAAGGCATACTTTTAGGGAGCGTAGAGTAAATTCTTTGAGCATCTACCTCCTGCTGCTTTCTGTGCGCCTGGTGTCTGACATCATGAATTTAATAAATTTGCTTGCGATTTCTCGTTGAATTTTTATCCTTTTCTGTTGGCATTCTTTGCTCTATGTGTTTAAGCTAGTAAGTATTAATTAAGAAGAAGCTTACGTTTCCCAACTTTTATTAACACTTAAACCTAAACTTATTTACAAGCTCTGGTTTTCGTGATAGCAACCTTTGTTTTGTGTCAAAACAATCGAGGCCAGCCCAGAAATACCTGGCAACGCACAACGGCACACCAAACAAACCGACATTATTAAACGATTAGTCCGTGAAATCAGTGTACGCCTTAGAGTTCATTACTTTCAACCTTATATTATTTGCATAAAGAATGTCGCTGGTCTACATCACCCATCACGATGAGAATATTCTCGAGTGCGAGCAGGAGTTTGTGCAGGAGGCGGGTCCCAAGCCCTCCATCTTCTGCTACAAAAACCGTAAGAAACTGGGGGGCCTTAAAGGGAATATCTTAACCAAACTAAACTAAACTTCGTTACTCACTCCCCAGCCACCATCGAGAAGGCCGCCAGGTATGCGCGCAAGCTACGCGAGCGCCTGAATGTGGAGGACAAGAAGCTGTCCTGTATCCTGCAGAACGATGGCACTCGCGTCCTGACCGAGGCCAAGAAGTCGCTGCATCGCACTATGGGCTGTGCCCACACTCCCATCGCTCCGCCGTCGGCCTTTCTGCGCAAGAATCAGGGTGTCAAGTGGCGCCGGGAGAACACGCACAAGTGTCCCAAGGTGAAGCCGATGCCGCCGCTCCCACCGCCGGGCAATGTGGGGAAGACGAACGTTGCCCCGAATTTCATCAAGCGGAATAAGGAAGCCGCCGGCAGGACCGTCTCCTGTCCGCCGCCGCCTCGCTACATCGACACGCCAGTCGGAACGCGTCACAATCTGCTCAGCTCGGGCCTGGTGCCACAGCACATCGCTCGCAAGGACTTTGGCAAAATCCCCATTTACCTCAAGAGAACCAAGAAGATGCTGGCCGAGGCGAACGCCGTGTGTGCCAAGGAGCAGGCACGTCTGCTGGAGCTGTGTCGCGGCATAAAGGGCTTCACAAAGACGTCTACCAAGGTTCCCGGCGGTCCGCCGGAAATGCCCGGCATGCGGGTGATGGACCAGGCCGAGCGCAACGAGATCCTCGAGGGTCTGCGCATGAGCCTCACCGAGATGACCAAGCAGTATCAGTCCATGTCGCTGCTCATCGACAGCATTGCCAAGCGTATGCGCAAGAGCAAGCTGGAGACCGACTTGCGCCAGGTGGAGCAGGATATCCTGCTGATCGAAACAACGCCCATTATCTATGTTTCCGAGTATTAATTCTTCTTCTCCTTTTTTCGTGTGTGTCTGCGTCTGGCAGCCGCGTGAGTTATGGCCTTGATTCACTCCGCTCTTAGGGGCGGACACACACCCAATCCATTTCGTACTTTAAGGTTGAAAATAAATTGTAACGTTTATGCATCTAAGAGCTCCTGCGTGAAGCTGCCATGACAGAAGGGGCAGGTTAGCTGCTGGCTGCCCTTGTGCTCGTACAGCTCCTGCAGGCTCTCCAGCTCCATTAGGATCTGACGCTCACACAGGCTGCAGTAGCGACGCTCCAGGCTGGGGGAGATCTGCAAGGGAAAAGGAGTTTGCTCTTGAATTTTAAAGAAAATCTTAAGCACAAAAACTATATTCACTAAAGAAGATTGCTTGTATAATCCAGAATATATTGTAAACTATCACAAAATATATATTTATTATATGAAGAAATGGGTATTCTGATTCCTAGGGTGATTTCATAAACTCTATATTCAGCAGGGGTGGCACAGAAATTGCTTTGAAGATTTAAAATCAATTACAATTGTGTGAAAAAGTGTGCTAAAATATGTAACAACTTCCAGAAATAAATATTTCACTAAATACTTCTAGTTTAAAGATTTCAGTTCTATAAAAATCCCTTAATTTCGTTGGCAGCCCTAATAAACTCATAGTAAAAAAAAAAAAAAAACAGTTAAGAAAGCTACAGTCGACTGTGCTCGACTGTAAGATACCCGATACCTAAACGTTTGCGCTTCACACTAAAAGGCAATTTAAAATTGTACATACATTATAATAGTCTACTTCGATACTTCTTAAAATAAATCGCCTCTCGAATTAGCTCCCGACCTAAAAAATTGAATGTCATACTTAACTATGAATGATACATTTTATAGGAACACATAAAAAACCCGCGCGATCGGCGTCAAAAAGTGAATTATGTTATTTTTTGTCATTTCTTGCTATATTCTTTTGTCATTTCTTCTGCAGTTGGCTCCATTATATCGCACGGCCAAGGCTCGCACCTGTCGGCTACAGCTTGCAACAGCAGTGCCTTAGGGCGGTGTGTTAAAATTCTAACTTTATTGCTTATATCTCCCATGTTTATCATCAGATTTTACTGAAATTTTCAGGAAACGTCCGCTCTATTTTATTCATTTATTGTATCTTTTAACTTTAACCCGAAAATAACGAGTATAGCTTATTTAACGTTTTTTATGATTTTTTAAGGGCGCAAGTGGGCGTGGCAAAATTTTAAAACAAACTTGATCTGCGTGCAACAGATTCCAATGTTGTCACCAAATTTGGTAATTCTAGCTCTTATAGTCTCTGAGATCTATTGTTTCACACGGACAGACAGACAGACAGACGGACATGGCTAGATCGACTCGGCTGGTGATGCTGATCAATAATATACACTACTGGACAAAATAATAAGTACATAGGCATGGTGCCACTTTGTTTGGTTATTGCTCGATTCTTTTTGAATATATGCCTGCCAATTGTTTATATATTGAAAAGTTACAGTATGGCGAATCATTTAAATAAAAAATTAGAGGGGTTTACAGCGTTTTTTTAATGCTATGCTTAAATTTGTGCTGAATGGACGTTTTTGGCCTGGCCAAAATAATAAGTACACTGGTGTTATTTTACAATTTTGAAGTATTTAATCGACAAGTAGGCTCAAAATATATTGTTTTTTTTATAACTTCTTACATATTTAACAATGGACAAGTGAAAAAAAACACTTTAGATGGACCAAATCAAAATTGAAGTGTTGAAGATGACCAATATGCTTTATATCTTCAAAAAAAGAAAAAGTCTTCGGGAAATGATGAAAACCCTCAAACCCTTGATGTATTTGTATTCAGAATACCTTACAATAAAAAGTGCTTACTGGAAAAACAAGAACCAAAGAAGATATTTTCAGAAACATCGAACAACTGCATCGTCAATATATCAAAAATTAAACCTTCCATGTCTCTCAAGGCCCCTACCGCTCAAATTAGACATGAAACCTAATCTAAAAAGGTTCGTCCTACATCTTAAAATGTAGACTTACCAGAATATATACCCTAAAAAGTCCGTTACTTCAAGAAAATAAAAATTCAGATGGCGCAAAAATATTGTGGAAAATATTTTGGGGTGCTCTAGACCAGATGGGTCGAGAGAGTAAAATATTATTTTATGGAACTCCGAAATAAATATAAATCTGTTTGATAATGACTCCAAACGACATGTTCAAAAAGGGAAAAAGCCCAAAAGGCAAAAAATTTGACGTCCGCTACACATAGAAGTGCCTCAAGCACGGTGGCGGATGAGTAATATTTTGGGGCTATATATCTCGTCATGCCTTTGTCCGATACATCGCATAACTGGGATTATCACACGATTCGGTTATAAAAATAAGTTAACAGACATTATGCGAACCGTTTACTGTCAAAAAAAATGTCCTTGAGATTCCTCTTTCAACAGGACAACGACATAAAACCCATGCCAGGATCAATGCCTGAGAAAACAAGGTAACGTTATAAGTTGTCGAAGTCGGTCTACGGACTTAAACCCAATTGTAAACTTATGGGGAGACTAGATACTTTGTATTTGTACCAAAATACGTTGCAAAACGCCCATGTATTGTGGGAATTCTTGCAAAAAGCCCGGTATGAGATTCCAGAGGGGACTCTTCACAAACTTATTTTTAGTATGCCAAAAAGAATCAACAAAGAATTTCAAGATAAGTGTTAATATACTCAATAATATCATAAGATTACTACTATTAAGAAAACAGAGGGAAAATTTTAATACGTTTCGAATTGTAGGCTTTGTAGAATTGGTGTACTTATTATTTTGGCCAGGCCGAAAACGTCCATTCACCACAAATTTAAGCATAGCATGAAAAAAACGCAGTAAACCCCTCTAATTTTTTATTTAAATGATTCGCCATACTGTAACTTTTCAATATATAAACAATTGGCAGGCATATATTCAAAAAGAATGGAGCCATAACCAAACAAAGTGGCACCATGCCTATGTACTTATTATTTTGTCCAGTAGTGTATATACTTTATGGGGTCGGAGATGCCTTCTTATTATAATACCCTCTGCAAGGGTATAAAAATATACAATTGGAACTATAGAGTATAAAATCTATACTATTGAGTATTCATTTGATATTAAGAAGTATTAAATCAATACTAAACTGGTTATACTGCTTGAGTATATTTCTAAGAAAACGCGTAGAGAGGTTAACCTCTTATTATTATTATTTTTGTGTAGTTACCTCTGCATAGGACACACAGCAACGCAATCCTGGCATTCCCGGCTCCAGATCCACAGATTTAACACGATTCACACCCAGCTTCAGCTGCAATATCTCCAAGTGTATGCTTACTTGCTCCGCAAAGGCATTCGTGGTGCTTTTCAGAGGATGCTCTTCCTTGAAGTCAGACTTGAGTTTATTAATCAGACTATAAGCCTCGCCAAGCATGCTCTTGACCGCCTCCTCCTGGAATGGCGATAGTTTAGCCAGTGTCCGCAGGAACTGAAGCCTCAGGCGGATGTGTGTGGTGGCCAGCATAGCTTGGAGTAGTTGCATTTCGTCCTGGAACTTCCGGGCATGCTCTGTCAGTTCAATGAAGGACGAGTGCAGGTGGCCAATGGCTTGCAGGACATGGTATTTAATTTGCAGCTTCAGCAACTGCGCTTCCGAGGCATCCTCTGCGAATTGAAAGGAATCCAAGGGACAGAAGTCTATGTATCTTTGCAGTTCAGTTTGGGCAAAGATCTTCATGCGCAGCTCGGCCAGGTAACCGGTGTACAGATTGATGGGCTCGCTGAACTTCAATTGGCCAGCCAGAAGAGCTAGGGGCTCGTCCTCTGGGCCATCCTGTATCTTGCCCACCTGCACTGGCATCTGATTGCGGTGCCACAGGGGCGTGTTCATGAACTCCTTGTTGCGGAAGAGGAAGACGGTCAGCAGGTTGCCATTCCTGCTGGTGCTGAGATCCACCACCTGGTAGTCTTCGAGACTGTCCATGGCTATGGGCTGCTTCCTCAGACTAAGCTGGCTGCCTTCGTGGCAGACTTGAATGCGCTGCAAGTGGCTGCTTAGGTTGCCCAGAACGAAGCTGTTGTGGCTAAGGGTGCAGAGACCGGTGATCTTCATGCCGCCGACATAGAGTCGTGTTTCCAGCCACTGGCCCTCCTCCTCCCCGGACCTGGGCTTGCACCAGGTCAGCAGATGGGCCGCCTTGCAGCAGGTTATGTAGTAGCAATCCCTGTCGGGACATCGGGTAATCACTCCCCTTTGCAGACCCATGCGATCCGGCTTGATCCATAATTCTTTTATCAATACTAGAAAGGATTCACTTACTGCGGAAACCCTGTAGAGATGGATTTTCCCTTGGACATCTCCGACCAGCAGCAGATCCTCGAAAACATGCATAAAGCAAATGCGATCCAGGCACGTCTCCAGGACTCTATGCTCCCGCAGAGTTTGGACATCGGGGCTTAGGGTAAGCAGCCACAAGCTTCCATTGGCGGTTCCCAGGACCAAGGCAAACCCGTCATCTTTACTGGAAAGCCAAGCAAACATCGTGATCCAGGCGCGATCCATATATGCCTGATACTTCTTAAAGTTGATGATCTTCGATAACTTTGTTGGCTCCAACAGCGAGTCCCGCAGGACGACAGGCACATTGAGGCCGTCCAAGCGACTCCAACACCCGTATTCAGCGGGTTTGCTCATAAAGACCAAGGCACCACGGGTGTTGAGCGAAGCCAGTAATAGATTTCCATTGGGTAACCATCCGTCTGCCTTCCTCACAGCTCTGAATTTCGCGGGTGGCACGACAGCGGAGCAAACAGCCGTGTAGGCTGGCTCCAGAGCCAAGGCTTGCGCCTCCAGGACATTGCAGCTTTGGTAAATGGTCTCCAGATTCACTTGGTTAGCCAGCACATCCAGGGGTCGCGGCTCCACCGGGCTGAACTCAAAATCCGCCAGGATATAGGGAAAGGGCATCATGAAGGTGGTTTTGCTGGTCAACTCCAAGGTAACCAGCCTCGATTTGGAGCCGGTTAGCGCTAGAAAGTCGCCCTCCGCCTGACTGGCCAGGAAGTCCTCATTGGAATCCTGACAAGCTTCGCCCTGGGCGAGCACTGTGAACTGGAGGTGAGCTGGGGGGTTTGAAAAGATCCGATTAAATATAATTTTAAACAGACAACTAAATAATAGTATCACTTTAAAAAAAGAGACGTTAAATCATAAGATAAAAACTAGATTAGCACTTTAAAGATATTTTCCATTTATTAGTAATACCAAACCATAATTGGTTGAATTTTACGCGTTGTTTTTTGTGAAATATGAAAGTAGTTTTAAAGAGTAAGGGATTTTAAAATATAAAAACCGGGAAAGTATTATTTTTCTTTAATAAATTTTCTTATTTAGACTTTGTTAGTACGAACAGAGCGAGCACAACAAAACCCGCAAATCACGGCATTCTCTAACTGTGTGCGTGCACACCTCCCACACACACACACACACAAAATACTCACGTTTTCCTCCGTCTTGGCCGCCGCCAGAAATTGCTGCCTCAGTAACACTCGTCATTTCGTAGCGCAAAGTTCAGGAATCCCAGATCCAGTGGAATGGCGGCCAAGAAGTTTGGCCTTGACTTCGTGAAGAATGTGTCCCAGTACATCAGCGCCACAAAGGGCTTCGACCGGGTCGTGAATATGGTGAGATTAGAAGAAGGAAATGCAACAAATTGCAAGCGACGCCGTCGATTCACATGCAAAACAGCTGCTTGAGCCAGTGATGGTATTATATAACTGTGCCGAGTTATCGATAAGTGAGCGCGGCCTTTAAACTTGCATCTCTATCGGGAGCTCTGCAGAGGTTTTTAAATCCGTTGATTTTAAAATATTTCGTCATTTAAATTACTTAAATTGTTTTTAAAGCTTTGGATATTATTTTAAATAAAAAAATTATATTCCTTTCAGATCAAAATCACGGACGGCGGCGATGGTCGTGCCTTGGGCGAGTTTACTGTGGCAAAGGAGCATCTGAATCGCGGTGGAACATTGCACGGAGGTCTAACCGCCACAATTGTGGACAATGTCACCACATACGCCCTGATGTCAAAGGGTTCTCATCCCGGAGTCTCGGTGAATTTAAACGTGAACTATATTACGCCAGCTAGTCCGGGAGAAGTCGTTGAAGTCGAGGCCACTACTGTGCGGGCGGGCAAGAAACTGGCCTATCTGGACTGTGTGCTCAGGCGGAAATCGGACGGAAGGATCATCGCCAAGGGTGGACAAATCAAGTTTGTTGAGTTCGATAAGGACAAGATGGATTTCAAGATGGACTCTTAATTAAATTTTTTGAAAAACTGTTACCATTTTGAAGAAAGAATTAAACAATCTTTCGATATATCGATTGGCGAGCATGGTTCATCGATAACTCACGAACACAGCTGTTGTTTGTTTATATTTTGTAACAATTTTCATTGCTCGATTTGCGGGTATCTTTTGGATCTTTGGGGTTATTTTTAATGGAGTTTTGGTAGGTTGATCAGTCTTGGCTATTTCATAACATCATTTCATTTAAGTTTACTTTTGCAATTAAAGGTTTTCAGAAGCAAAACTAGTAGCCAACGGATTGTCTGAGACGTAACACACACTTCAAAAAATTATGGGGACTCGCAAAAAGGGCTTGGAATTCGCCAAACACATCACGGAAATCATTACCAAGTCTACGGGATTTGAAAATCACCTTAATAAGGTTCATAACGCAATATATATTATGTTTTTGAATCATTTTTAACTTATTTTTATCCATTTCAAGGTGAAAATCTTGGATGGCGGCGATGGAGTCTGCACTGCCGAATTCAGAGTTGATCAGGATCATGTAAACTTTTACAATTCCCTCCACGGCGGCTTCATAGTTACCCTGGTGGATATGATCACCACATACGCCCTGATGTCCAAGCCCTGTCATCCCGGTGTTTCGGTGGATCTTAGCGTGAATTTTCTAAAGGGCGCCAAACTAGGCGACGATGTGGTCATTGAGGCGAATCTCTCCAAGGCGGGCACAAACCTGGCCTACATTGACTGCACGCTGAAGCACAAGAAGGATGATTCGGTGATAGCCAAGGGTTCTCACCTGAAATACGTGAATTTTAAGTAGGAAATGAATATACAAAGGAGGCTATGTAGACACCGATTTAATTGGTTGAGAAACTTTCGAAAAAATAGTTCTAATAAACTTACCTGAGAAAAGTTTATTATATTATAAGTAAGAAACTTTTACCATCTATAAAAAATATAAAAATACTATCATAGGGTGATAAGAGGTCTGTAAATGTGTGCACATTCAGTTTGCTGACGTCTTGGTCTTCGGAAATTTTAGCTTTAGTATCCGTTGTCACTTCGTCGCGCAAAGTTCAGGAATCGCAGAGATCCAGTGGAATGGCGGGAAAGAAATTAGGACTTGACTTCATAAAGAATATAGCCGACTACACCGTTGGCAAGCCGGGCTTCGACCGGGTCTTGAGAATGGTAAATTAACTCTCTATTTTCTCAAAGCTCTGAAACTTCCTTAAAAATAACATTACGAATAAAATTATTTAAAATCAACAGATCAAACTCACGGAAGGCGGCGATGGTCGTGTTTTGGGCGAGTTCACTGTTGAGAAGGAGCATCTGAATCGCGATGGAACCATGCATGGCGGTCTAACGGGCACGATTGTGGACAATGTCACCTCATATGCCATGATTTCCAAGGGAACGCATCCCGGAGTCACGGCTAACCTGAGCGTGAGCTATATTACGCCAGCAAATCTGGGAGACGTCCTTGAAGTTGAAGCCAATACCGTACGAGTGGGAAAGAAAATGGCCTATATGGATTTGGTTCTCAGGCGGAAATCGGACGGCAGGATCATCGCCAAGGGTGGACAGGTCAAGTACATTCAGTTTGACAAGAAAAAGCTGAATTTCTAATCTGAATTTTTAGTTGATTTTTAAAAAAATGTTACAATTTATATAAAAAATTCATTTTAACTCTCCAAAAAGGGTAATTTTTGTTTTTATTTTGTCAATTAATTTGTTGGGTTTAATCTCTGAGTTATAATTGGAATTGTCGGTTTTTCGGCTGAAGTTTTAGTAAGTTTTGTATTACAAATTATTTCATAAATTAACGTCATAGCTGTTTACCTTTGTTTTGTTGATTGTTCCTGTTTACTTTAAGACGAAATCGTACAAATGCACTTGAAGATAAAGAAAATCAAAGAAATCCTTCTGTACTTAACGATTAAAATCTGTTGGCTTCAGTTCTGGGAAACTTATCTGTACCTTTAACTTGAAGATCAAGTGATCGTAAGTCTTATCAATCTATCTATCTATAAACTATGTATGTCTATCAGTATTTTGTAGATTTCTAGTTACAGCAAAACAAAAACTAGTAGCTAACGAATTGTCTGAGGAGTAACATCCATTGTAAAAAATTATGGCAACTCGCAAGAAGGGCGTGGAATTCGTCAAACACATCTCCGAAATCATAGCCAAGTCCACGGGCTTTGAAAGTCACCTTAAAAAGGTTAGAATTCAAATATATATTTATCCTTAAACTTATTTTTTAATCCATTTCAAGGTGAAAATCTTGGATGGCGGCGATGGAACCTGCACTGCCGAACTGAAAGTGGATCAGGACCATGTGAACTTTTACAATTTCCTCCATGGCGGCTATATAGTGACCCTGGTGAACACGATCACCACATATGCTTTGATCTCCAAGCCCTGTCATCCCGGGGTTTCGGTGGATCTTAGCGTGAATTTCTTGAATGGCGCAAAGTTGGGCGACGATGTCATCGTCGAGGCGAGTCTGTCGAAGGTGGGCAAGTACCTGGCCTTCATTGACTGTACAGTGAAGCACAAGAAAGATGATTTGGTGATAGCCAAGGCCACCCACCTTAAATACGTTAAGTTTGACTCATAGAGGAGATTTCACTGATTAGAGGTGGAAGAACAGAGATGTTTATCGATTTAAAATCGATTTATGTATGTTAAAACATCGAAAACTTCGATTCCTTATCAGATCTGCCACAGAAATTGGTGAAAATCTTTCCCAGAAAAGTTAAAATAAACTAAAAAAAATATATACTTACTTGGGTATACATTTTATTTCTTGCAAGTTGAATTTTAATTGGAACTTTTTGACTAAAAGTATTTTTAAAATATTTAGTCTAACGTTTCTCTATGGGATATATTAATGTGCTTTATTTTATTACATGTGTAGCATTGTTACATCGTTAATTGTTAGTTAATTGTCAATTAAACATGCTCCTTGCGCAATTGCCGGTGTGTTTGGATTTTGTTTGGTTTTTCTTTTTCGTTTTGATTAGAGTGAGTGAGTGAGGCTACACTACGGATAAACGTGTACATCGATATGCGTATTTCATGGGGGACTTGGGGTCTTCACTTGACGTTCGGCAGCGCGGGGCAGTGGGGGCAGCAGGCCTCTGGTGGCGTCAGTGGGTCCACTCCCGGCGGACACGAGACCTCGCCGCAGCGCTCCCGCAGGCAGTTGACCTGGCCGTGGAAGCAGTTGCACTTGGTGCAGACATCCGGCGACCACACCTCGTTGTTCAGCCGCGTGGTGCCCTTGTCGTCGACGCAGTGGCTCCGCTTGGGCTTGCTGGACATCACCACCTGCTGGGCGGGTGCGGCAGCCAGCTGAACCACCTGCGGCTGTTCAGAGTCCACGGCATTGCAGGACTCCTCCAGCTTGCGCAGCTTCTTGTGCAGCTTCTTGAGATCCTTTTGGAAGCTGCCAATGAGCTCCTCGAGACCGCTGACCCGCTCCTCGTTCACATCGTACAGGGACTCCAGGGGGCTGTCATAGCTCTCGGCAGTGGTGGTTATATCCTGCTGGTGGAGATCCCGCTTCTGCCGGGAGCTCCTCTTCGTGTAGGTCTGCGGTATGAAGGAGTCAAAGATGGGGGGAGGACTGTTGCACCTGCCGCACTCCTGCCACAGGTAGAGATTGATGCCGGCGATGTCCTCGCACTTCTTGTAGCCACCCTGGTGCTTGGCCAGCACGAAGACGTTCTCGGTGACCTGGTCGAAGTTGTCGCCGACATCGCAGAGGACCCTGCCGAAGTTGGCCTGCTTGATCTGGACCAACTGCTCGGGAGTGAAGACCCCGGGATTCTCGTAGTACAAGCGATCCCCATCGCGAAGGCGTCGGAACTGCTCGATGAGCAGGCACTGGAAGAGCGGACCCACCTTGCCGCCCTCCACCTGGTCCTCCAGGATGCCGCCCAGCCACACATCCACGTTGTCCGGGTGCCCGTACAGCTCCTTCATCTTCATGCGTATCTCGGCATTGCTAATCTCTCCCGCCAGATCCTCAAAGTCCTGGGCCACCGTCAGATTGCAGAACTTCCTGTAGACATTGTAGCCGGGCATTCCGTGATCCCTGCCCCTCTGGATGTTGATGGCGGCGAGATCGAGGGCCACGGCATGCGCCGTCTGGAACAGCTTCTCCGTGAGCTCCGTATTCAGGTTCTGATCGGGCGTCTTGAGCTTGGCGGGGACGGCCAGGAAGCCCCTCATCAGGGGATCCACGCCACCCTCGTAGGCCAGACGCCAGGGGGCAAAGAAGGCCTTGTGGAGCAGCAGGTGACCCTGGGGAATGGGCTGGAAGGTCTCGTTCAGTCGGTGCAGAATGGGATTGATGATGGTGTGGCCAAACCGCAGGGCAGCAGTGGCAAACTCATTGGCAATGCTGGGATTCACCGCGGGATCGTAGCCCTTGTATTCTCCCAAAATCTGCATGCCACTCTCGCCGATGATCAGGGGAAGCCACTGCTTGAAGGTGATGTGCTGCATCTGGGCGCCCACGATCTTCCTGGCCTCCTGGTACAGAGTGTCCCCGTCCCAGTGGGAGTTGATCTCCTTGAGCTTCTTGGCCAGCCGGTTGTGCTCCCGCATCCAGATGGTGTGCATGGCCAGGAGACCCACTTGCTCGTTGACTCGAATATCCCCTGACACGAAGCAGCTCATGGTGTTCTCATCCAGGTTCCTGCGACAGTCCATGCCGTCCTGGGGCGCGGCAAACGGCAGCATATCCTTCTGTCGCGGAAAGTGGACTCCCACTCGGAGCAGACCCTCCTCCGCCGAGAGATTCCTCAGTTCCTGGGCAAACGGCTTGCTGTAGCCATACACCTGCGAGGCGTCTATGAACGAGGTCAGCTGGTTGATCTGCTCCCGGTGCTGGACGCTGTCGAAGAAGAGCGAGGTCATCCCGGAGCCACAGATGGCACTGGAGCGCACCAGGTCGATGCAGCGACGATTCCGCACTCGCGTGTCGTTCGGCGGCACCTCGATGGGATAGCAGGGCGGCGCCATCTCGCAGCTCTTCTTGCAATCGATGCCGTCCCAGCTCTCCGAGCTCACCGAGGGTATGGCATGGTCCAGGTCGTGGTCCAGGAACTGACCCCACTGCATCACCATGTGCGTGATCCGGGCATCCGGCGTTATCTCCTTGGTGGCCACAATCGAGGTGGACACCAACCTGGCACTGGGCTTGGCATGGCCGGAGTACAGCATTCCCTTGGTCCAGCCCACGGGCATGCTGAAGCCGTTCTCGTAAATCGGCGGCGCCAGTCTCCGGAAGGCGGTGAGCGAGGCCCCCCACGTCGGGTGCTGCAGGTTGTTGCAGGTGCCATCGATGCTCCGGTACCGCGAGTGGTAGCACATGTCCGTGCAGTTGGGCGTCTCCCGGTGCTCCATGCAGCCGGAGAGCTCGGCCACCAGATGCAGGTGCTCCCGCGAAAGCAGATCCCGGAACTCGTACTCCTCACTGGCCATGGTCAGGTTGTCGCCCTGCTGCACATGCTTCCGGATATTCACCAAAGTCCGCTCGTAGATCTCCGCTGCCCGGGCCAGCTGCCTCGCTTCTCCAGTGGGAAAGCGGAAGACCCTCAAGAGGTCACCATAGTTTGGAGGCGCCTTGTCGGAGCGATTGGAGAAGAGCATGTCCAGGGTGTTGTTGATGGCCAAATCGATCTCCTTGGCCGCCTCTGCAAAGGCAATACGCACGTAGCGATCTCCTGGGGCCAGGTCCACATTGTTTCTGGAAGAGATTGGGGGAGAGAAAGGGAAGTTAATGGAAAAGTATTGTTAAAAAATAATTATAAATTAATACAATAATTCAAAAAAACATAAAAAGATATGGAAAAAACCATTAAAATATTCTCTAGTTACATTTTGGTAATATTTTAAAATGCAGTTTCTGTGACACCCTGTATGTTAGCCCCTGTGTATGTTAATTCTGTTTGGTTCTTTCAAACATAATTTAATTTATACTAGAAAAAATGCACAACTAAAAACTCTATGATGTTGATTGCTAATAAATTTAAACGAAAATAAAGCCCCCTCCTATCTAAGACTGCTCCTAATTTCCAAGACACCAACAGTTGACAACCTCCATAAAGAAGCGCACAAAGCGCTGAAACAATCAAGATATTTTAAGGAATTTGCACATTTTAATTACCATAATGCCAGGGCCAGGAGTCGAGGAGTCGAGGATCCGCAGGACTCGGTGGACTCCCAAGGAGACTCGCCCAAATGGTCGCCTTGTCTAATAAAAATGCCCGACAGTCTATTTCCCTTTCTGCGCCTGTCTTGCCCTGCCACGAAATTATGCTGGATTTTTTTCCCGCCAACAAAAAGGACAGAAAATCCGCGCTTTCCTTTCCAGCTCAGACTGCGGAGCAGGTTGGGAAGTGGGCCAGGGCAGGGTAGCATTAACAACAATTCATGCCTGGCATTCTCCGCTGCGCTTCGCCAAGGAATGCTCCTCCTCGAGGAAACTTTCGCCTGTGTAAACTTTGGCATTGTGCTGCGGCGGAGGCGACGTTCTAGGTAATAACTTAACGACCATAATACACCCTGTTGCTGCGCAAAGAGTCTGCCACTATCAGTTGCTAGGGGTTCTGGTTCTCGCTTTGGCTTGGACTCCTCCTGGCCACTACGGCTGCCTTTTCGGAACTCCCTGCCTGGCAGTGGATTTTGTGGACCCGCCAACTACATATTTCTATACTTGCCATCCTGTGGCTGCCCTTTTGCCTGCTGTTCTTGGGTTAACAATTGGTTGAGGGTATTTCGGACATTATTGGGCATTGGGAGAAAGGTTAAGGAAATTTAGAAGACATTTTTAGAGTAGGGAGAATTTAATATTATTTTAAGGGTTTTTTTAGCTCCATAAAGCACCTTAAATAATTTGAAACCGTTTAAGATAAGCTAAACAAAAAACAGAGTTACGATACTGGATATTTATTATCAAGAAAATACATTTTAGAATTTTAGGAGAAATTTTAGATAATTGTCTTACTTGTTAATGTATCTAAAATAGCAAAAAATGAATAACAGCTCCTTTAACTTTTTTAGATACGCAAATAGGAAAAGGTAGGGTATTCAAACATTTCATTGAAGGTTTCTGTTAAATTCGAAAGAAAGCGGATTTTATTATTACAGTTTTGTTAAATTTAGTCAAAATATTCTAAGGAAACTTAATGATTTTAATATCATAATTAATCAAATTTAATAATTTTAAATACTTAAATACTCTAGTAGCCAGGAACTTACTAGGTTTTTTTTGGGCTCTTATAAAAATGGGTCTTTGTTTTAATTTCTATGGAATCTGAGTACTACCAATGTGTATCTTTGAAATGATCATTAAATTTAAATAATACAGTTTTTAGGTGTTTTATATTCATGATAAAATATTTTAATATAAAGTAATATAATTAATTTCTTATAAAGGAACCTCTCTAACTTTTATATAAATTCTTGACATAACCGGATACGTTTGGGAAGAATTATTATTTTGCATTTTTGACATTTTCTTTTATATTAAGATAGTAATATTAGTACCAAATTAATTTAGGAGCTATTATTTCAGTATTTCTGTTATTTAAAATATTAAAAAAATGAAAATATTATTTCAAAGTAAGGTATGCCTTCTGTCGTCACTTTGGTGCTGCCTAATTTTGTGTAAAGTTTTTTGTTGGCTTTGGCTTCCGCTCCCTTCCTCTTCCTTCTGCACTCTCGCCTTTGCCACATGCTGCGGCGTATGGCAATGTATTTCCGTGGTTAGCCCTTTTGCCAGTAGCACTAGGATCGGGAGCAGGAGCAGGAGCACGAGCAGGATGGGGTTCCACAGTGGCAGCAACAACAATGGCAGTAACTGGATAAGCTTTTGTTTTACGCCAGCTTTACCCCACAAACTTAGGCGGATTTCAGTGCTTTTGGTTGTTGTTTTTGGCCATTTGTTGCCATTGTTGCCCTGGTTGGGTTGGTCTTTCCAGCGGTTTTCGCTTACTTTTTGCGGGCTCCCGGTTGCCACCACCTCATCCGGATTCAGGCGAATCCTCCACCCGCCGCCTTCCTTCGTCTTTCAACATAGTTTTTCACTTTTAGCGCCGCTTTCTCACACTCTCCGGGATCCGAGGACCACGGACTCGGGGCCTTTTCTTTGTAATTTTTTGCCCCCGTCACTGTGCTGCGGTCTGGCGACGACTGAGGTTCCCGCCTCGGTAATGAGTAAAGTTTCCTAATGCTGCCGGCGGAGAACTGTAAGCCGATTCAGCTTCCGTCGTGCCACTAAATGCTGCGTACACCAGACACACATGGAAATCCAGAGATTTCCCTTCTGTGCACACCAAGAAAAACTAGATATGTATGGGTTTTAAATTACAGGCATGGTGGATTTTATGGGAATTTATTATTTGGAATTAAATTCACTCTTATCAAGGTCTCTTAAAGAGATTTTAAAGTTGCCTGGAAGCTGTGTATTAAACTTAAAAATATATAATAATTTTGCAACATTTTCAGTTAATAATCCATAAACATTTTGTGTTAAAAATAATTTCTGGGATTATTATGTCAAAAGGTATTAAGATGTTAAGCATCTCATTAGTTCAATTTTCCTTTCTAATTATTTCCCTTTTTCTTGACACATTTTTCCCCAGTGTCCCCGGTGTAGCAGCGCCCGCTTTTCCAGCTTTTCCGCTGCATTATGCATTTGGAAAATGGCTGTGTAAGCAGAAAGTAAGCCGCTGTGTGGCGGTTCTTTTGTGGGCCATCATTGGTCTCCGTTTGCCAGTCGGCGGTTAATGGCCAACTCCGTGTTCCCTTCGCCCTTTGCCTTATTTTTTGCCGGCTCAAATTGATTTACGGTCTGCGGAGGCATGTGGAGACGACCGACCATTTGCTCAATAAATTCACATCGTGTCGCCTTTTTGCGGAACAAACAATTTGAAAACTTCAACTGCTCCGCCGGAAAGGAGAGTAAAAGTTGAAGATGGTTACAAGTTTCTAGTTTCTAACTAAACACGGGAAAAATAGAAGGCAGGAAATTTATTTAAAGGTATTAATGGGGTAATTTGTAGTCCTTGGATAAATATAATTTCAAAAGTTTA
The DNA here is from genome assembly GCA_018153105.1 of Drosophila rufa. Lineage (NCBI taxonomy): Eukaryota > Metazoa > Arthropoda > Insecta > Diptera > Drosophilidae > Drosophila > Drosophila rufa. Next base: position 6,663,901 of record JAECXS010000085.1, read on the forward strand.
AGATAAACACAAAAATTGGTTAAGAATGCTTTAAATTTGTAATATATCATAAAGAATATCTTAATAATAAATTAAAGGTATATTGAGCCACTGGGATATACAGCTTTCTCATACGGAAACACCTCCTTCAGCATTATCCTCTCTTGACCGACTTTAGCTCAAGTTTTCAGCTCGAACCCTTTGGGAATTCTACTGCAACACCTGCCGTAAGCGCCCCAATTTTGTAATTATATTAAAAATACATGAAAATATCTGACTTCCCCTAAATAGAGTACCTAATTCCATTTACCAATCTAAGACTTGGCTCAGTGTGTGGCCCTCACATTTCTTGTTTCAGCCTGCAACTTGTCAACTCAATTTCAATTTGGGCAATTTGGATAACTTGTGCGGTTGCCTCACTGAGGAATTTTCACTCTCTCTCTTTCGGTCTGTGTGTCTTTTCACCGCTTTTCCCAGTGAGTCTGAGTGTGAGAGTGTGGCACGTAGCTTTTCCGGGCTTAGCACGTTTTTCAGTTTTCAGTTCTCAGCTCAGGCAGGCAACTGGCGACGGAAAAGTGCAAACTGAAAACTGAAAACTGAAATGGCGGCGACGACGACAACTTTTGTGCTTTCCATCGCCGCCTTTTGATGTTCGCCTTGGTGCATATTTTATTTGCAGTTTAGCTCTGACAACACAGTGGAGTCCATGTGGAGGAGATCCCTCGAATCCTCCTTTGGCAAACTGGCAAAGCTGGGATTAGCAAGTTTTCAGCAGCTGTTAACTGCTTTTGATAACAGCCAGCCCAGTGGAGTTTGATGTTTATGCTTCCTAGAGGAGAGGGGAGTTCATTTTATCAGAATTTCCATGGTTTCCACTGGGTTTCTGTGGGTTTCTCTGGGTTTCTTTGGATTTCTCTGCATTTCTCTGGATTTCCCTGGCTTTTCCAACTTTTTCGGCCACTGTGCTGCAGCTTTATAGTTCCTCTCCTTGTGGGGGAGGCGGCTTCCAAGCAATTTGGCTCACTGGAGCTCCCCGCAAGGATTAAAAAATCATTTGAGGCATGCCAGCCAACAATTGTAATCCAATTTAGATAAATTTCAAACAAAACTTTGTACATTTTTCCAACTAGGTTGAAAAGTTTGTAAAAAGTTGGCACCTAAAGCGACTGGGAATTATGTCAAATAATTAAAAAGAGTAATAAATGTAAATTCAACCGTTTATAACCTAAAAATAATAGATTTACTTTTTAGAAGTTTGAGTTTTCTGCCCAAATAATTATTTTTAACTAAATTCGTAAAAGAAAAAATCTAAATACTTATGCATTAAGCCTTTCCTGCCTTAAAAAACCTTGTAAAAAATTTTTTCTTTAATGTTCCTACAAGATTAACAGGATTTATAAATTATTTAGTAATCTAACCCACTGTATTTAATTTTTTTGTTGCCTTTCCAACTATTTTTCAATTAATTAAGCAAGTTTACCGCACACTTAAATGCATTTTAAGTGCGTCCTCCGCTTCAGAGGCCGCTTTTCTTTGCAGTTTTTACCATCAGCAGCATCAACAGCGCTGCAGGCAGGCAGTTTTCCCCTTTGAGCAAAACTTTTCCCTTTGATTTTAATGGAGTTTCATGCCATCCCTTGGCCTTCCTCGGCCCCCGCCGGCGCCGACAGCGCAATTAAAGTTGCGGTCGTCGTCGTCGGCGCTCAAAGTTGAGCTATTTGATTTTGATTCGGATTGCTGCCTTTGTCCCGCCCCCTCACTCACTCACCTGATGGTCACCAAAGCGGAGGCGGAGGTCCTGCCAAACTGGTTCTTCAGCTGGCACTCGTAGCGTCCGCCATCGGGAATGGTCACATTCTTGACGAACAGACTGCCGGCGCCGCTTATTTGATATTTCTCCGTCAGCTGCACGTTCGGATCAATGAGCCGGCCATCGTGGCGCCAGGAAATCTGTGGGGGAAAGTGCACAGGAAAAAATTAGAATGAAATCAGAGGGAATTCGGTATGAAATTAGTAAGAAATCGGACTAAAATTACTGAGCTTACATTTATTTTTAAAGGATTTAAAGCTTATATTTTTTATTATTTATTATTTAAAAATTTTACAAATAAAAAGGGAGAAAATAGGCTAATTTTAATATAAACTTCCTTTTATAGTACACCCCTTTTTCTCTCAGTGAGCCAGCTTAAAGGCAGACTGTAAAGGAAACGTCAACAAGTGGCGCGCAAATAAGAGAAGTTGGCGTTGGCCATGGCCATTCCAGGCGGAGGAGGATAAGGAGCAGGAGGAGAAGCAAGGAGCAGTGGCAACTTTACCTGCAGTCCGTCCTCCGGCTGATCGGCCTGGCAGGGCAGCTCGATGGTTGTGCCCGTAATGGCCACCAAATTGCTTGGCTCGATGGCGACCCTCGGCGGTGTCTGGGAGCGTTCCACCTTAATCGTTGCCTCCACGCTCGTCTCCCCGTTCTCGTTGCGGGCCGTGCACCGATAGATGCCTGTGAAAAGAAGTGTCCAAGGCGTCGCGGATTGGGATTTGTTGCAATGTAAACCGTTTTTCGGCAATCACTTTCCCCCCAGCTTACTTACCGGCATGCTCCTGGCGCGCAGCACTAACCACCAGCTCGGTGTTCTCGTTCTCCAGCAGGAGATCCGCCGAATTGCCATTGGCTAGGGGCTCACCGTTGAATTGCCAGTCGATGGTGGGCAGGGGATTGCCATCGGCATCGCACTCCAGCACAAAGGCCTTGCCCAGTTTGATTGTTTGGCTTTGTGGTGCCATTAAAATTTCGGGCAGTTCTGTGGAAAAGAGCGGGTGCAACGGGGCGAATGAGCGATTTTCGAGCAATTTTCTGCTGCTCCAAATGGCAGCAACAAGCGGCGACTAAAGCCTCCCGTTTTCTATGGAGTCTTTTGTTAACTCAACGGCAACAGCAACAGCAACAGCGAAAAGCATTACCCAAGCCAAACACCGAACAGCAACACCAAACTCTCGGTGTTTGACCCGCTTTGGCTTTGGTTGCTGCTGCTGGCCCAGGGGGCGTATGCGTAATATGCAATTCAGAATACTCGCTGAATACTTTTTCAGCCCCTGTTTAACTATGTATGGGCACTTTCAGAGGTTCAGAGTGAGGGATACTTATAGAGAAAATGCTCGGTAGAATTTTTAATAATTTTTTAAGGGGAATATTGTATGAAATCAATACAAGGAAGAAGGCTTAATTTAAAAAATATGCCAAAAACATGCAAATAAAGACTTTAAAGTGGTTATTATACTGATAAATATTTCTATAAAATTTAAAAGGAAAATATTAAATTCAAAATAAATGTTCTTTTAATTATTTCAATTATTTTATACTCATATAAGTCAATATATATATTTGCTTAGCTCTACATTTCTGCGAATATGCCCATATTGAATGGTATATTTTAATATTTAGTTGAATGTGTCTGCTTTTATGTGGATGCTGATGTTGATGTGTGTTTGCCGGGTTAATTACGCTGACCAAGCGCCACACTTGACTGCTTAAATAGTTCATACGCCCCGTGGTCGCTGAATACTCAAACCCATTCCCATTCCGCACTTCGTCATCCGCTTAACCGCAGTTGGCAATTTGTGCGTGCTCTCTCCTCGTGCCGTGCATAATAGTTTATAATTTTTGCACTTAATTTTGCAAAATAACGCATAAATTTCGCACTTCATTTTGTGCGCCGACAACCGCAAATTATAATGAGCCATTGTGCGGCGCTTGCACCAAGGCGCTGTTGGCTGATGCTCTCTTTCGGTGAGTCTGTCTGGGCACCCATTCCCTCATTCCCTCATTCCCTCGGGGATATATCTCTATAGCGTCATAAAGTACAGTCACGTACAGAACCGCTTGAACTACAGCAATAACGAATGGAGAAACACATAAAAAGCTGCAGGCCAAGTTGTTTTTGGGGTTAACCTCCACCACACCGGGAATGCACTTCTTTGGCTTATTTAGTGAGCTCAAAGCCAAAGCTTAATGTGCGCCAATCAAACCGAAAGGAATCTATTTGCCATGGCATTAAGGCACTGCACTGCAATAAATTATAGTAAGAGGGAATGAGCTTAATAAAATAAGGATTTTAATCAGGTGTTTGTTCTGGGATAATAATTTTAAATAGCTATTTTATAAGGCAGTATAAAAAGAGGAGCTCTTCATTATTTAATTTCTCTAATTTAATTTGTCTCTATAAACTTCCTTCCAATCACAGACACCACCTGCTGTCATATAGCTGTGACAATCTATTTATTGGGACTTGTGTAGGACTCTTGCAAGCGCCTCCCCAAAGTCCACCGACTTTCAATCTCAGTTGACGTGGCCGTGGCCAGTTCCTGGTCAGCAGTCTCCCAGTCTCGCTGGCAGTCCCCAGCTGCCGCCGGCTCGCTACCATTTCCCATTTTCCCAGACGAAAACAAATTAAATCGACTGCAAATTGAGTAAAACGCGACAGTTGTGACTCCGGTTGTGACTCTTATTCCGGCTGCAACTGCGGAACTGTGACCCGGGGTGATGGCGACCCAAGTGTGAACTCTCCACAATTTAACAGAGTTGGGAGGGAAGTAATAGGTACTTTTTACAGTGTTTTTAGGTAAAGAAGATGTGCTAAAAATTGTACCATATTAGAGTCTATATTTTGGTGGAATATTTTATATATTTCCTTTGAAAATAAGTCACCCGTAAGTCTACATTTTCTAGCTTTAGCAAGACAATGTTTCAGATCTTAAAAGCATCCTCCTCAGCTTTCTCCTTTTGTTTATATTTTTAAGCAATGTTAAATAATAATTGATTTGGAGTTGGGAGGGAAGTAACAGATACTTTTTACAGTGTTTAAGGTTCAGAAGATGTGGCAGAAATTGTACTATTTTAGAGTCTATATTTTGGTGGAATATTTTATATATTTCCTATGAAAATAAATCGTAGTTGAGTCTGGATTTTCTAGCTGTTGCCAGACAATGTTTTAGATGTTGAAAGCTGTTTCTGTAAAATAAATTACCTTTAGGAGTTTCCATATTATGATAATATTTTTAGAGAATAATTAATAATAATTAAATTAGTTATAATATCTGTGGCAAATTGTTTCTAATATGGCCAGCATCCTCCTCATTTACCCTTTAATAAATCCCCTTATTTTCTCTCCTCAAGGTACACTTTCCTGACCTGTACCTGGCACCTCTGTTTCATGAAACAAATTGCCACCCGCAGCACTCGGACTCTGACTCGAACTCGGACGCGGATGCACGAACATAGACATGGACACGGACACACACGCCCTTGTCATTTACTCACCCTTCACCTCGATGCGGGCGCTGGCCTGGACCATTCCCAGGCTGTTCCTCGCCTCGCAGCGATACGTGCCGGCCGTGAGTTGGGTGGGCTGGAGGAGCACCAGACTGCCGTTCGCCTGCAGCTGCTGGTTGGCGGTGGACTGGGCCAGTTCCCGGCCATTGACGAACCATTGTATGTCCGGCTGCGGCCACCCGGAGGCGGCGCAATCGAGCAGCACGTGTCCGGAGCCATGGAGGGCCACAACTTGGTCATGTGGCTGATGTGTAAAAATAGGGGCAGAGGGAACAGGAATCGAACTGGGATTGGGGATGGGGTTAACGTTGGAGGCACCAGCATCCGCCCACACCTGATTGCTGCGGGGATCGATGAGGTTGGCCACGGGATGGATGTGCTCCCTGGCATTACCGACACCATTGCCATTGCTAACTACCAGGCGAACGGGCTGGGATCGCAGCTCGCCCATCTCGTTCCTCGCAATGCACTGATAGATGCCCATGTCCGAGGGTTCGGCGCGGCGGATGAGCAGACTGCCGCTGGGCAGGAGCTCCGTTCGCGGCGGCAACTGCTCGGGGTCCTGGTCAGAGCCTACGCCCACCTCGTTGGTGTTGTGCATCCACGTGATCTGGGGACGGGGCAGGCCGGTGACCTCGCAGCTCAGCTCCACCTGCTCGCCGCCAAAGGCCTGGGCATCTTGGGGCGCCACCAGGAACTGCGGCTTGGCTGGATAAATAAATATTTTTAAAGGGTAATTAATCCTTAAAGTCTTTTATATTTTCTCCTTGTTTCCTTAGAACCCCCTTCATAATTCTCCCACTAATTTAATTAGCAGAAAGTTCAGCAAACACTTTTAAAAAATAATATTCCCAAGCCCCACTCAGGGCTTATCCCTCGACTCACCGCACTTGAAGTGCTGCTCTCCGAGGCTGCCGAAACTCTGGCGCTGGAGTCCTTGGGGCGAGGCGCAGGTGAGCGAGATGGCCACCAGCTGACGCTGGACATCCAGGTGCCATCGACGCCACAAGGAGTACACGCCGCAGTTGCAGTCGATGGCATTTCCGTCCAGTCGCAGGCGCTTCAGGCTGTTCAGCCGATTAAATCCGTCCACCGGCAGTTGGCTCAACTTGTTGTTGTACAAGATTCTGGTCGAAAATGGAGGAAGGGGTATCGAAAAGTAGGCAGACTCCATAGAATAAAAATGGAAATCATCATCATCATTATCAAGGACTTACAGGCGGTTCAGGCGCGGCAAGTTGTTAAAGATCCCGTCGGGCAGCTGCCAAATGTCATTGTTCTCCAGGAAACTGCAAAAAGAGGGAAAGCGGGTATGTTTTTTTTGGGGATTTTCGATTGGTGGGAACAGTGCCACCAATATTCTACTTAAAAAGAGGATAGATCCAGGAAAGGAAAAGGGAAAATTATTAATATTTAACAAAAACAAAAACGGAAAATTATTAAAGTTGAGAAAAATGATAATTACCTTATTATTCCTGCGAATTATAACACAGAATAACGTATATTAAACGCAGATATCTGCCTAAAAAATCAATCAATAAATTAAACTAGGCAATAGAGCAATTAATTAATGTAAAAAATTTCTGTAATTAAATTAAATTAAATACTTTAAAGCCATACAAATTATTAAAGTTTTACTAGAAGTTTTAGAACATTTAAAGTGCAAATCACACCAATAAAAATTGCTAACGTTATACTGTAAATTTAAGAATATTTTGAAAGTGCATAAAAAAATGTTTAGAATTTGCTAAATATTTACCAGAAATTTTAAAAATTTTAAATGCAATTTAAAGACTTATTTCCGAGTGAAAAAGCTCAGGATCTATCCATAAGAAAAGAGAAAGGGGCAGCACTGTAAGGCGATTTGCCAAATAAAGACAGACACGGGAGATCCTTAATTAAGGCGGTGGGCTCACTTACATCGCCTCCAGGCTACGCAGCCGCTGGAAGATGGTCGCCGGTAAGCGGCTTAGACGATTATTGTTCAGATAGAGGAACTTCAGGGCCGTGAGTCCTTGGAGGGCCCCCTCCTGCACAAAGGACAGCTCGTTGTCGTTCAGGAAGAGCGTCGTCAGCTGGGTGAGGCCGCTGAACGCGTTGGCCGGCAGCTCCTCGATGTGATTGAAACGCAAATCTCTGCAAAAATGTTGCACACAAAACACAGATAGAGTGAGTGAGTGACGAACTGGGTGAGTGGTGGACAAGGAAGGAGAAAGGGGAACTCCCCCATAGCAGCTCGCAAAACGTTTATCTGATGGATAGGATGCTAGCTGGACGAGGGAGCATGACATACTGAATGGCAGAGAGGTGTTCTTATAACACTAGGGGAAAATGTGGGGTCTTTAAGGGATTTAATTAAGTTGGTTACTTAATTTAAGGCTAGATTTGTTTGTACTTAAGGGCTATTTACTTATATATTGCTTAAATTATTCGGGTATTTGCTTAGCAATTCTCCACTTAAAATAGGACATTAATTAGTGCCTTAAAAGCTCTGTTAAACTATGGGTTACTTAACTTAAATTTTAAATATTTCAAGGACTTAAAATTTCCCCCATTAAATCCTTCGTCGAGTGCATTGCAACTGCAAGAGGCTAAATCAATTTTTGGTTCCGACAAATTGCTGCAAGTTGCCCAATGCCAATTCTTGTCATGCGGTCTGTAGCTGGCTCCGTATTTCCTCTTTCCTTACAACTCCATTTAATGGGTGGTTTTTTGGGGGTATTTTCCGGGATGTTATGCACATTTGTCATAAGCAATTAGAGCGATAGCAAGAGAAAGTCCTTTTGCCGAGCACAAAGACTCAGCAGCTTTAAGGGAATTTTCCCTGCTCTGCACTGCTTTAAATTTTAAACTTGTTTGGTTGCAAACTTAAGCCAAAATAAATAAAGAAATTATTCCCCCAGACATGCTATACTCCCCTAAAAATTGCAAACAATTATTCACACATTTTCTAAACCCTCGAGCAACATCCAATTATTTTGCCTGGCCAAACAGTGAAAGCTAGGTGTATACATCGCCTCATATTCCGAGGTACCGCGCTGCGACTCAGCCTCAACCGGAGCCGCAGCTTATCCGCCTCTTAGCGCGCTTGATAAACCGTTCTAACGACATCCGCTTGATATATATAGTATATAGAGTACTATAACACACCCGTTTACACAAACATTTCGCACACACATTAAAAATTAATTACAAAAAGTTGATGTTCGCATAGTTTATGCCCGGCGACAAAGCAGCCAAGCGATAAGCAAGGGAGCCGGAGCCAGAGCCAGAGCCGGAGACCCGGCAACCCGACAACCCGACAACCCGGCAACTCATGTGAACTCATATGCTGCCATCGGAGTTGGGAACGAAGCATAAGCCACGGATTGAGGTCTCTTCGCAAATGCCAAGCTCACGAGCTCACCAAGCTGCCATTAGCAACGGCTCACTCTACGAAAAATAATAAACTGCAAAAATATCCATATCAAGCTGAGATAATTGCAATCTAAGAATTTTGGTGCTTGTTTCTTGAAATAAAATAGGTAATTTTTAAGGGAAATGACATAAAAATGATAACACTATTTATAGCCAGTGAAAGAAGTCGAGATGATAATCTAGGAAGCTTAAGAAACATATCAAAATATTATAATACAATTTTTAAAACAATTAAATGAATTAATATGTGTTTTTGTAATACATCAAATAGAAGAAATATTCCCTAAAAGGAGAAATAAATATTAAAATATTGTATTCCTGACAGAGTATGTTATTTAAATATATATGGTAAAGCCAAGGCAAATATTAGTTAAGGAGAAGCCGCAATTCAATGTAGAAATAGTTCTTTTCCATTATATAGAAGCTATTATCAATTTAAATATTATTAAAGCTCAGAAGAATTTCATCTATTACTGTTTTATTATCTGAAATTTGTATAATTTAAATAGTCATTTGTTATAAACCATAACTTTATCTGAATAAGTAAAAAACGCTTAAGATAACTATTCAGTTGTCCAAGCAGCAATTTTAATTTAATTATAACTCTTGAATTTTAACCCAAGAAATAGTTTATAGATCCAATAAAATTATTAGTTATATTTTCGAGTGCATCAATTGCTGGTGGGGAAAATGGGGGATAGTCACGAGAGTATTTGCTGCTGGTTTTAAGGATGTAGCTGGAGGAGCGGTTAAAAAAGTTTCTAATCAACTCATGAACTTTGTTGCTGTTTCTCTGTGGGCCGGGTTAGCTATGTTTGCTGTTTGCTGTTAGCTGTTAGCTGCTTGCTGGTTCCTGGTTGCAAATTCAATGCGGCAGCGAAAAAGTTTCTTGGCCAAAGTGAAAATTATACCAAAAATGCAGCTGGTGTTGGCCGCTTTTGGTGCTTTAGCTGCTGGCAACTTCGCTTACCGCCGTCCAATGTTGCAGCTGAGCTGTCTTTGTTCCTGCGATAATTATGACCTCGTTTTTTTTTTTGCTTTGCTTTCCTTTCCGCTTCCCGTTTTGCGTTTTGCGTGTTTTTAGTATTTTGTTTTTGGTTTCTGGCCAGGAGCTAGTGCAATTGGAGCTGGGGCTAAAGTTGTCTAAACAGAAATTATGTTTTGTGGCTACTGTAAACATGCAACGCACAAAGTGCAGCCAAACTAACTAACTACCAACGGCAACTAGCAACTGGCAACGGCAACAACTACAGCAGCAGCAGCAACTTGCCACTAAAAAGCAGCATAGAAAACTACACTTTAATAAAACCTAGAAAAAAATATTTTCTAAAGAATTTCTCCACTGAAAGAGTTAATAAAATTTGATTGAAAATATTTTAAAGAAATATTTAAAGGTATAAAAAGTCGATATTAGTATCAGCAATGTGTTCTTAGAATTTTTAAATAATCCAAGATTAAGAATTTACATGAAATATTTAAAGTTTTTAAATAATCCTTTAATTAAAAGACAACAAATAAAAGGTTTGAAAAATAAAAAAACACATATTTTTCATATTAAATAAAGGTTTATAACAATTTTGAATATATGCAATTTAATTATTTTAAGTACTTATAAATATATACTTTCCCTTTTTAAAGTCCATATAAATATTTCATAATTTAGAAACATATTCTTGAATTTGAAAATATACTAATTTCATTTAAATACCTTAAAATAAATATTGAAATAAGTATTGAAGTTTCTTGAATTTTAAATAAATCGGTCTGAATTAAGATAATTAAATTAAATATTTAAAATATCAGAATAATAATGCATTGACTCAAAATAAATATTAATTTAAATATCTTTTTATTGTTTTATAATTAAACAATACTACAATTATATTCTTTATCTTCTTCAATATTTTAGGGGAGAATTTCATACTGTTAACCCAATTTTTCTGGAAAATATACATTGTATTTTTTAAAGCAAAAGTCTTGATAAATCTTATATTTATTTCTCTGCTTAATTATTAAACTTTAATATGGTTTTCCTCGTTCAAATTTAAATGACTAAAAATGGGTTATTTTATGTTGATTTAAGTAAACCAATATTAGGTTTGCAAATTGATTAAGTGGATTGTGCCAAAAACCAATTAGTTTTGGCTTGTGGCTTAAAGCAATATTAAATTAAATGCAAGAATATAATTCCCACATTTTATTAGACGAATATAAATATTAAATAAATTCACAGAAATTTCTATACACATTTTCTTTGGCAAATATAAATATTTTATGTAGATTTTACAGCTTAAACGTTTCCCAGTTTTATGGGCCAATTTTTATGCCGAGTGTGACAGCAAGAGCAACTTGCAGCAAACCTTAATTGGTGTCAGCGTTCACTGACTAAGTGCAACTGTGTCTGTGCCTGTGCCTGTGTTTGTTCTCAAATTGCAACTAAAGACGAGGATGCAGCACACACAGAGGAAAATAGGAAAATAGGAAAAAGGCAAGAGCCCGCACACACCACACACACCACATACACGAGCACAGAGGACAACAAAAAAGGCAACACAAACAAGGAACGACAACGAAAACAACTTAAAAATCCAGAACAACACTAAAACCACTCACACGTACTGCTTGAGGCCCCCGACCAACAATAACAGCAACCACAGCAGGGCGAACTCTGGCGGAGATTGGTGAGGTTGGTGGCCAGCTGGATGGCTGAGTGGGTCATGCATACGCCCAAATGGAGCCACATAAACAAAGCAGCCACCTTCGGCTCCTGCACTGGCCGGGTTTCGGTTTCGTTCTTGGTCCCAGCTACGACCCAAGCTCCTGCTCCTGCTCCTGATGAAAGACCCAAGTCCTGGGGCCAGTCGACCCACTGGCATCCATGTGGTAACCCCGCCACCCCTGCTCCACTACACTGCAGCAAAAGTACCCAAGGATCAGGCTTCTTTTTGATATAAATAAATAAATACAAACTTATATGTGGTCTAAAAATCTTCCAGAAAAAAGGTTTAAATATTCCCAAACTAAAATCTGAACCTATCTCAGAGGTTAAAGACCAGTTCCTTGGTCTAAGATAAACGTTTTCGCGAGTGTTTCAAGTTGCCAGCCACCAGCACGTTGCGGTGGGCGAGGGATGCAAGGATGCGGGTGGCGGCCAACAATTTGCAAAGTTGCTCGCATTTCCACCGCAAGGAGGCACTGGGAGCATGGCGTTGGCGACGGAGAGGCCTTTGTGCGAATGCGGCTGCTTGATCCACATTTTTCGCCCACTTCTTGTAAACTCCATTAGCCCCGCCACCAACAGTCAACAAGGAGCAGGAGCCACAATCCCCACCGGGGGTAGCCACAGTGGGTCAAGCAGCTCCAGTGCCATCAGATGGATCAGTCTAATTTGAATCAACATGGTAGTGGGCTTCTTTCCGCTCCTTGTCCTTTGACTCAGACGCTGCTATTTGCCCAGACGATGCAGCAGAGAGAGTGCTTTAAAATTCGCCGCCACTTGCCGAGTCCCTTTCTGCATAGCCAACACCTCGAGGACATGGGAGCAGCAGCACACCACAGTGCCAGAGTTCGGAGTTCCATCTCCACTCCCATGCCCATGACGTGTGACAAACGATGGTCCACTTCAATGTGCACACACGCTGAGTGCGTGTCCGGGTTCCGGAGTCCGCAGTCCGCAGTCCCGGATCTCTCACTCCCAGTCCAATGCCTCATTGAGCCTATACAACTGCATCACTCAGAGAAAAAACTACACAGAGTAATTAGTATTCGTATTCTATTCGAACTATTATATAAAATGAATCAAATAAATAAAATTAAAACCTTTTAGTTTGAAATCACTTTAAAATATGCCCAAAAGTGTGCTACAAAATGTTACAAGTTAATTTTAAAAATTGAATTGCATACTTTTGGGGCTCTTTTTATATTGATATCAAATCCTTAGCAATTTCTGTTCAAATTTAAACTTCTAACACTCTTTTTTGTCAGTGTCCAACTGCCGGAAACCAGTCCTGACCAAGTGCGTGTCGGAGTTGCTGTCTCTCTCTCTTTCCCTCTCAGCGGGAGGTCATCAGGAGGAGCTGGAGGTAGTGGCTCCGTGCAATGGCCCCTTAGTTGGCGTCATGTCAGTTGCGCAACTATTTGCCGAAGCGGCTAAAAAAGGAGCCCTGCCAGAGCAGATGCTTTTATATGGGGGACACAAATAACTCGCATGCTCAGCCATTCAATCGGCAGAGCAGGGATGGGCACTCATGGCACTCATGACTCCCCTCCACCCATCCATCATCCTTCCTGCCGCCATTGGCCACGCCCTTAGCCCACCTGCCGTGTGCTGCTGCTGTGCGCCAAAAATGGCACTGCGACGGAAACGGAAATTGAATCTTGAAACTTCTTTCAGCACTGTGACACTTCCGCCGGCATGAATTTGATAATGACATTTGCATTTTCGCATTATTCGATATTTTCAATTAAATTTGCAAATGCACAAAAGCGAGTGCGGCCGTGTCCGGTGTCGACGCTGTCTCTCTCCGGGTTTTGATGTCCTCCGTATATCCGAATATTCGAGTTTCCGTACAGTCGTTGCCGTGTGTCCATTCCACTGGCTTGATTCCTTCCCGGTGCATCCATTTACACCGAAAATAATTATGCTTAATAGGTAGAAATTAAGGTGGAATTGTACGGTGGTTTCAGGAATAAAAATGCCTGATATTTCGTATTACAAATTTTTACCAAATGTAACTGAAGATGGAAAGGAATCTCGATAGCTCGTAATTTATTTTAATTAATATTTATTGCTCCTTGTTTACTGAAAAAATTATATTAAAGGAGCAGAGAAATCTGTAGAGATTTTAAACCATTTTAATTTATGTCTAAAAGTATATTATAATACTTTTGGAATTTTTAAAGCCTACTTTTTGGTACTACAAAAATTTATTCAAATTACTAGACATTTTTTTAGATTGATTTTCATTTAAACGGATATTAATTCATTAAAAAAAGTATTAATTTTGACCAGGTGCCTAGAAGTATGCAATAAATATTTAATGGTAAAGGTATAGCCTACTTTTGAACACCTTTTAAAGTGGTTTGATAACGATTAAAACACTAATTCATTAAATTTAAAGTGATTTCAAGTCACAAGAGAATTCTCCCCTCTGAATGCTTATACTAAATAATTAAGCGGAGTTTTTAGGTTTTTAATTAATATTATTTCGTCGCTGTGTAGCCATGTCTGCACTTAATTAATGCATATTATTGACAAAGGCATGTTCGACTCTGGCATGTTTGTCTATTCACGCATGCCCGCACACTCGCACACACACGCACCCACCACACCATTTCCACTCAGAAACACTCACAGGACATGCCACGCACACACATATTACGCATACGCTTTGATGTCCAGGACGAAAATTTATGGTTAGCCCAAAACTGAAGCCAAGAGCGATATTTTAAAGCAGCAGCCGCGCGCCAGACAGTAAATTGAATGAAAACAATTAGCATTGTGTGCAGGGTTTATGGTTAACCCATCATGCATTTCCTGCATTTCCCTTCAGCCCCCGTCGAGGTGAGAGAACCAGCTGGAAGCCCTCTGGTGCGTGCTCAGCGAGCGTTAAGCTGTTTAGTGGCTTCACTAATTTGATTTCAATTAGTTGTCACAATTAGTGAAGGAAAAACCGCAGCAAGTAAATTAGTGCTGGATTTCCGCTGCAAGGGAAACGGAATTTTGGCAGTGCATGTTTGCGGTGTCCGCTTTTGAGACTTCAGTTTGATTATTTTGGTCTCGAGTGCGGTTTCCAGGGGATTCGAAATGCTTAATAAGGGCACTCGTTGGTTAAGAGAATTTGGTTTATTTAGTGACGGGAAAATAGGGGACTTTTCTCCGATTAAAAATATATATTATAAATATTTTTCTTTCAAGAAAAATTAATATTAAAACGTGCCTTAAATTTCCGAGAAAAAGATCTTAATTTAAAGTGTTGATTTATGTTATTTGTAGTAGATTAAATTGAAGAAATACCATCAATAAATATTTAAATTAATATATAGAAAATTACTTTGAACACATTTTGTTTACCCCTTTAACTATTTAATTTATTTCTTTATTATTTAATTGATGTCACAGAAGGATATCCCAGAATAAGAGAACGTGACACATGTACTCGTAACCAAGCTGACTTATCTTGATCCAGGGCAGTTTGATTTATAACATTTTGTGAATTTATATTTATTGTAAAGCGCCGTAAGCTGTAATTTTTCCCTCCTCTGTATTAGTTATCGCTTTTGTATGCTGCCTGGGCGTTCAATGAAATTGGTTTTCTGTACGCTTTGGCAGCGCCTGTAGTTGGCTTTATCATTGAGTCAGTATATTTTCTAGTTCATTGCATTTTCATTAGAGTTAACGCCAAAGCTTCGCCTTTTTTCGTTTTTTTTTTTTCCTTTTTTCAGCGCACAATTTACACCACACACACACATACGCGCCTGCCTTTTTTGCGCCATAAAGTATGCAGCATAAACAAGGTCATAAACGTGCAGGATGGGTATTGGGTGTGTTTTAAAAGGGTGTAGGGTGCAAGGTGTGTGTGTGTTACAAAGGAAAGCCACCTAGCTGGCGACCTTATCAGTGGCAACGCATCAGCCTGAACACCTGCCCCGTCCTCCCATACCCATTCCACAGCCACATCCACATCCACATCCTCGCCTGGTTGTTAAGGTGATTCTGGCTTTTGTTGAGCTTGTTGCCTTGCGCTTGTTGGCTCTGATTATGATTTGTCTGGCTTACCCAACCCGGCCAGGTGAGCCGGGTGAGCCTCCTCCGCTTGCCCCATCCCATTCCGGATCCTCATTCTCGTTTGCCTGCAGCTTAGGCAGGGTCTTATGACGCCTCCTGCTCCCGGTGCCTGGCATAAATCCTTTTACGGTCTGCCAGGTCCCCTGGCTGCCTTTATGGCAAATGTGACAATAAAAACATGATTTAACTTTGGCCTGCCGCACACTCACACACTCGAAACACACACGCACAGCTGCACACACACACACCAAACAATGCCACAGATACCGCAAGTGACACTTAGCGAAAAAATAAAAGAAAAGCATTTAAAGGACTTAAGTTTTTAAAAGGGAATTTACGTACTTAAAAAAAAACTGAGATTGAATTAATTCTTCCAGAAAAAATATACTTAGCACGCAACGTTCTTTAGTCATTTTTACATCAGCTCTTAATATGTTTTAACTCTTTAAAAAATAGTGAAAGATTCCAAGAATAACCGTTAAAAAAAAAACATAATTCCTCATTCAAAGCCTTTACTAACTGTCAATAAAATAACCATCATTTTTGTTTTAGAGCCTCTACTAACCGTTTATAAAATAACCAAAATTCCTGACTCAAAGTCTCTACTTTCCTCCTTATTTTAAAGAAATTTCCTACTTTATTATACCTTCTTTCCTCACAGTGCCTTGCCGCAGACACAGATTGCACATTATTGTAATAACATGGCTTACAAACACGCAGCAAAGGAGCAGAAATAGCAGCAGAGACATGGCCCCGCAATAACAGCAACAGCCAAGGAATAAGAGCTGACTGCACAAGGCGCATCCTTGCAGGCCAGAAAATGCCTGAGCCATGTATCCTGTTTGCTGCTGCTTCTGCTTCTGCTGTTCGGTTGCCCAGGTGATTTCCCAGTGACGATAGTCTGTGGGACTCATGACAATTGCTCTGTCACTTTGAAGGCTTTCCTGTGAGTGTGTGTGTGTGGGAGCCACTTGGTAATGTAATCCTTCAGCTTTCAGCCTCCTGCCTCCTTTGCCGTTTATTTTTGCCAGTGACATTTTATTATTATTAAACAAAGGCGCACATCCTACCACCTCCCACCTCTTTTAACCCTTGACATTGTTTTATTTGTGTGGGTGAGTGCGTAAAAGTTCTGGCTGTCAGTCAGCCAGTCCGGGGTTAAAGGCAACTACCTGCCACAGTTAGTTACAGTTTCATTTTCCCTGCCTCCTCCCTTTGGCAATTTTGGCTTATTTTTGGGCCTCTGCTGCAGCTGTGATTTAATTTTCTTTCTGTTTGCTTAGCCCGCATCCGAATCCTAGTTTCCCTGGCTAGCCACCTCCTGAACATCCTGTGCTAAACTGTTAATGTAATTGTGTCCAGTTAGGACTGTTTGAGATACTTAGAGCATTTTGCGTAATTGGCTCCCGGAGTGTGCATGCATTAAACGCTTTGTTTGGCTTCGGTGGCAACAACAACAAAAGATTCTGGCCCAAAAAAGAGTTGGGAGAATCTACAATGGCTTTTGGTAGAGTGAAGGCTAAAACAATTTCCATTGTCTTTCGAAGTGACAAAGGCTTACTTACAATTGATTTTGAAATATTTCTTAACCTGAAATGTAAATTCCTTAAAAGGTTTCTGATATCCAGATTCACATTCACGGCTTATAAATAATTACAATTAATATTCAAGAGAGATTTTCAACAAATACCTTGACCAAAAGTAATCAAAAGAAGACTCATCCTGGAAACTCAGAACTTTAACTAAATAAATTGCAACCTTTTTCCGCTGAAAACTCCTACAACACTTGAGTCAGTCGGCCGGCAATGGAAAAGTAAACTGCAAAGCAATTAACATTGTGTTCTCGAAGTGACAAAGTGACAAAGGAGGAAGAAACTTTTTTGAGCACAGCAAAGCTGTGTGCCACTTTAAGGATTTTGGCTCTGCTGAATCGCTTGGCCAAACAACTGAACTGTGTGCGACTTTGGCCAAGTGTAAACGATAAAGGATCCCACCCCCGGGCACTCCGGACTTTGGACTTCGGACTCCGGGAATGTCGGAACTAGGACTGCAGCAAGAGCAGTTTGTCCGCTCACACGGAATTGATATGTGGCTTGGCTCCGCACCGACTCCCGACTGCATGCGCATCCTGGTCGCCGTGGCTTTGTTGCACTTATCTGGCGCTGCCGTTACGCACAAGTGGCCATGGGCGAAAAGCCATAGCCATAGCCATGGGAAAGACAGGGCACTTGAAGAAATTTTTTACTTCATTTTAGGTCTAATTAAAAGGTAGAGAATGTAGTTAATAAATATTTAAAATTAAAGCCTGTGAATAAATATATTTAAAGCATTTCATCAGGGCCCGTAACGATAATACCTTATAAAATATGAGTTATTATTTGATTTTTATGAAACAAATTAAAAATACATCTTATAATAAATACCTTAAAAATTGAAATTGTTGCAAAAACTGTCACAAAATTAAAGCCAAGAAAGTAAAACCTTCAAAGACACTTCAAATATGCTTCTTCTGTCGTAAAAAATTATATTTTATACTGTGCCTATCCTTACTAAATCCGAATAAATTAAATATAAATAGGTTCTAAAATAAGTTTAAGGAACCATTTAAATAACACAAGAAAGAGGAACTCCAAATACCCCATGTCTGACAACCTTCTTCACTTTAATTTTCTTTAAAAAATAAAACAACCCTCGAGAAAACATAAAAATTGTAATTGAGATCTTAAATTCAACGTGAATTTCCCGAATTCATGAGGCGTATTTTTGCGAGTGCCTCTTGCAACTCGGGGGCACCGCAGAATTGTTATATTCAGTAATTATGTCCAATAAGCGGCGAAGCGTGAAGCGAACGTGGAGGTCCTGCATCCCAGCCACCAGTTCGCAATCCGCCCACCGCCTCTCGAGTTCCACGGCGGAAGGAAAACGTTGTCGTTAATGTTGTCGTTATGTAAGCTAACCCAGTTTTAGCGTCGACATGGCATTTCCTTCCTTCCTGCCAGCTCCTCTGCGTTAAATGCAATCCTTGAGCGGAATCCGCAAGAAAAGAATGAAGGATGGTGGACCCAGAGTGGGAGTGGGCGAGGAGGGAGCCCCTTGTAGGGGTTGGGGTAAAGATTGCTGACTGCATGACACGCCAGAACAGGCAGCAAAAGTTAAGCCACGTGCAGAAAATTCACTTCCGTTCCGCACACACACACTTACACAGCGAGCGGAAGAGGTCTAGAAGAACAAGAGAGCGGCATCTAAACTTGCATTGCATACTTTTTGGCCTGCCACCGAAAGAAAAACTCCTGCGAGCGTTGGGAAAATCAAAGAAAGAGTAGAGGGAAACCCCTCGGAGCGTATACAAAAAAAGAGAGGGGGTTGGCAGAAGGAAGAATGAGAAATGCAGGAGCTACAAATTTCTTCTGCCTTCAAATTGCTGTCTCACTCGGCCTCTCCTCTTCCCCTAACCGAACTGCATTCTCATCTCAAGTTTTCCCCAAACACAAGAAACATATCACCCAGATTGGCCATCAATTCCGTACATATTCTTCCCCAGCTAAAAAGCTACTTGTATCTATAATAAATTGAGCAGAATTGCTTTGTTGAATGGTAAGAGGATTTATGTAAAATTGTAAAAAATTCATATCTTTAATTATTTATAAGTTGGTGAAGTTTTTAGGATCAGTTAAAGTGGTTTTTGGGGCTACAAAATGTTACAACTTCAAGGGAAATTAATTTTACAAGGACTTTGTGTCCTTAAATTGTTTATTGCATACTTCTGGACTCTTTTTAAAGTGCTTTTAAATATAAAATATTTGATTGCATACTTTTAAGCTCTTTTTAAAACGATTTAAAATCTCTAGCAATATTTTTAATCGTTTTTCACTCCGAAAATATATTAATTTTTATTTTTCCCGGTGCCAACCTTGAGCGGCCTCCCCCTAGTTACATTCTTCACTCACGAGAACTGCTCTTCTGGCAGCCCCAGCAATTTTCGAGCGTCACTTTTCGGCAGCATGGGCTGCAAATGTGTTGTGCCTTGAAAGCTCCTTCAGCAGCAGCTCAGCCGTCCTGGCAGTAACTGCTCCATCTTCTCCAAGACCCAAGCCCAATCTCGTTCCCGTTCCCGTGTATCCTGCTCTATCGACATTTCTACAGGTGTAAATGTCTCGCAAGTGCACTTTCTGCACAAATGCAAGGAGCAGGAGCAGGAGCCCTTGCCAGCCATCATCATCCTGGCAGCTCCTTGTGGCATGCTTAAGCTGCTTCCAGCTCGGCCAGGCAAACACCTGCCTTGGCTAAAAGTGGCCACCTGGAGGAGCTTTGCCCACTCGGGCTTCCTTCTCCTCCATGTAATTTCCACATTCCCAGGCAGCTCAGCCCTGCCGCACACACAACGTGTGTGTGTGTATTTTTGTTGAAATAAATTTTATTTAAACTTTCGCTGCCTCTGGTTATGCCTTTTTTGTTTCTTTTTTTTTTGGTGTGCACCATTTTGGTATTATTTTATTTTTTTATTCCCTGCAACGTGTGAAATTCAATTATACAGCAGATTTATATGTCGGGTGCTGCCTGAGCAGCTCTCCACGCCACCAAGGACTTTTATTTGAGGAGCGGAGGGGGGTGGAGCCCACACTCTCATACAATATATATGCGATATAAAAATGCAATGAAATCAGTTCGCCATTCAAGTGGAAATGGTTTAATATGCGTATAAAAGGCGAATATTACCCAAAGCTCTTGCAGTTTTCTATTTCAGTTACGGGCTGAATGTGTTTTTGTTGCGAGGCAAGGGAAGTTGCATAGCTGAATCATATCAAAAAATCGGGTTATTTTTTTAAGGCAAATTGAATGAGAGATTTCAGTTTGGGAAACCATGTTCAAAAGGTATTTTTTACCAGAACGTTATGCAGCTGATGCAGTTTTTTGTGCAAGTTATTGGGAAAATATATAGGGAACATACTGACATTTTACAAAGTTGTCAAATACAATTCTTAAATATATAGTTTTAGCTGGCAAAGCTAAAATAATTGAAGAAAAAATGTATTGATAAAATTTAAAAATATATTTATTAATATAATTTTAATATAATAAAATATCTCCGAAACACAACCTTTAAAACATACAACAAATGCCTTTAATTTGCCAACATTACGTATACGTAATGCCAATTTCTTGAATTTGCTTTCAAGTCTCTTTGTAGCAAAGGAAAAACATTCAAATTTGCTATCATATATTACGCATACGCCATGGTAATGCTGCTCACAATCTTCAGTAGCCACAGCATTTACATTAACATTATTATGTATCTGTCTGGGCCATGTTCCGCTGCCCCAAGCTATCTGCAGTC
The DNA here is from genome assembly GCA_018153105.1 of Drosophila rufa. NCBI lineage: Eukaryota > Metazoa > Arthropoda > Insecta > Diptera > Drosophilidae > Drosophila > Drosophila rufa. The sequence goes on from JAECXS010000085.1 coordinate 6,684,742, forward strand.
TACTCGGACTTGGACTTGGTCTGGGTCTTGGCCCTGGACCCGGACTCCACTTGGTTTGCCGTCTGGTTGAGCAGTGAGCGGGGAGCCACTCGTATTTATTTCCTAACATTTTCTACTTTTTTATATGATCTTACAAAAAGTACTTTGCCTTTTAGTGGATTAAAGGGAATTATTTCGATAATAATAAACTTAAGCTCTCAAAACTTTTGATAGTTAAAAGTTAAATTAACTATTTTAGTTTTCTAACTAATTTAAATTTATTTAACAACCCCATTAAGCTCCAAAGAGTATCTAGTTTATCGACTTTTAAGGCCAGCTTTTCCTTCTTATTTTTTCCTTGTCTTGGCCATCGCCTGCTGTTGACTTTGCCCCGGTCCACATGACGGTGGCATCTCTCACCTGGAGAACTGCCGTTGGAGCTGGAGATGGAGATAAAGATGGTGGTGGAGGAGCAGCTCCTCCAGCGTCTACCAGTTGTTTGCTTCCCTCTTTATTTGCGGCTCTTATACCTTCGCTTTTGGGCTTCGCTCTGTTGCCATAGCATACTTATGGGCGGTTGCTCCTGCTTTTACTTCGACTGCAGGTCCTGCAACTGCTGCTGAAGCCGCTTGTTTCTTATGCTTGACCGGCAGTGGCCGTATCTTGCACTGAGAGAAAATTGGTTTTAAGATCGGGGATAAATTATGCATTTTTGAAGGGTATTCGAGCTCCTATTAAGCCTTTTTTTAAAGCAGCATTTAAAGGGGCTAATGCTTAAGAAACTTATACAAGATATAATAACCTAGGGATATTTCTGAAGATGATTAGGTTTAAGAATAGCTTACTAATATTTGTTACCCTAAAAAGAAAAGGAATTCACTTCCTTACATTCTTGTACCAACTCCTTTAGCTTATCTAATATATTCCAGAATTTTTTTTAGAGTGCCTCCTGTGTTCCGAGTCCTGTTCTGTGTCCGTTGCACATGCCGATTGCTCCACTTTGACATGTTGCTGGTTGCCATCGCCCCATGTTTCTGGCTCCCCACTCCCAGACCCCCTTCCTTTCTTTGGTGGCAAAATAACTTTGCTTATAAATTGTGGCATGTGTTTGTGCAGCGATGATGTTGCCGTTGCTGGTGCACAGCTCTCTGCTATCTTGCTACTTTGCATTCTTTGCTTCGCACTAACGAGCATGCGAAATGACAAAGCTGATGGGCGTGGCAGGAGTTGGGCTAGCGATGAATATTCAACATGAAAAATTCCCATGTGAAATATCGAGAAACATATCATATTTGATCGAAAATGATGGTCCCTAGACAATGTCAAAATATCGTTTTGAGCATCAAAATATTTAAATATGATAAATTCAACGAGCTAAGAAAATATTAAACTAAATAATAAAATATACAAATATTTATCGATAACTTTTCCCGATAAATGTATACTAATCGATTTGTTATGATTAATTTCTTAAGTATTCTTAAGTATATAAAAATATCATAACATTGCCATTAGTTTTTCATTTTTTATAGCACGATTATAGACTCACTGATTATCCGAAAAAAATAAATATGCTATCGAAACACGTGCTAAATACTTTGATTTGTGTCGATAACAACATAGATCAAAATCGATCGCCTTCCTACATCGAAATTATTTTATTGTATAGCCAGAATACATGTAGAGTGCTACATCATAGATATTCCCTTAAAATGTGGTTTTCTCTATTATATTTAGTATTCAAATGATGATATATAGCCTTCCTTTTGACCATCCCTAATCAGGACTCTTGTGGCAAATGAAGCAAGTGGCACTTTGTAGCATTAAAGCAAAGGAATTGGGGGAAAGGAGAAGGGAGAAAACATGCAACTTTAAATGCAAATTGCTCGGCGTGACGAGAGGGGAGGAGAGTCTCCTCTTGGGAAGGCGAAATCAATAGGAGATTTTTCTATGTCAAAGTGAAGCGAAGCCTGGCTGACGACTGGCAGCTCCAGCTTCTCCTTGGCGGAATCTCGAATCCCTTCGAGATGTGGCACTCGATGTCTCGATGCCCCTCGGAATTCCCCCAGTGCCTCTCCTTGCAAATCTCTGGCTGTGACAGTGAATTAAAAATGCATACGCTTCACCCTTTTGGGAACGGAGCTCAGTCGCCTTTGATGCGTACTCCAGTCCTCCGCTCAGCTTTAATCACCCGAAATGCAGTAACTCCCAGTTGATGGGGTTTTTTCGGTCTACCGCTTCATTTGCATAATTACAAATCATATTACAGATTCTCCTCCACATTGTTCACATACGCAATTTAATTTTATTTTCATGTTTCAGCGGCAGTCGCTCGCTGTTTTTTCGGATGCAAAATATTTATACGGCAACAATTGAAAAGTCAAACCAGACTGAGCCGGAGCAAAAAGGCGTGACAACAATAATATTATATTTCACATGCGAGCGGGGGGAGAGGGTAAGGCGGCAGCGGGAAAAGCCGGAAAAACGACACAGACAGACTGACGGGGAAAAGTGGAAAAGCGACGTTTGAATGCTCTTTGATTGATTGGTAATTGAATTTGTGGGCAAATGCATTTAGAGGATTTATCGCCAGACAATCGCAGGCAGCCTTGATTGATGGCCCTGCGATCGTAAGAGTATTAGTTTTCAAATGCAAAATTTAATTAAATTTGCACATTTAATGGATTAAATTTCTGAAAGCGACTATAAAGTGGTTTTTGATTATAAAGTAAACCTTATAATATGTTACCTTATCCTAACTTGCATTTTTTCCTATCATAATTCTTATATTTCCACTCATATAATAATTTATTGAGTATAAAATCCATTAAACTAAATAATTTCTTAAGTATTTCTTTCTTATAAATATTTTTCTAATTTAAATATTATAAATATAAGCCATTTCCGTTTAAAAACCCATGCAAATTGCTTTATATCCTCTTCTTATCATAATCACATAAATATCCTATTCTGTTTTGCTGCCAAATGTTTATGTTTCTCCTATTTTACCCCGCACTCTTATAATGTTTATGGCTATCTCCATTTTGTTTGTTTATGACTTGCTTTAATTATAAACCTCATAAAAGCAACATAAATGTCATTAACGAAATTAAATAGTCACAAATCACTAGATTAAGCTTGGCGTAAATACACCGACATTTTTGACACAAGGAATAATGTTTAATTATAAATTGGAATTCGGTTGGATTAGATTTTTGTTAATTCTATTGATTTCTGTGCTGAATTTAATTAGAAAATAAATTTATGATTGTGGTTGCACATTTATTTTAATTTAAAAATTGATCAGTAAATCATTTGAAATGTTTTACACTTTTGAATAATATCATAAGGTTTAAATTAAATTCAATAGTCACAAATCATATGCTTTAAAGGGAAAATAAGCTATTTATTTTTATTTGGGAAAATATTGTTTTGTGTACATTGTTAATTTATTTTGACTTCTTGCTGAAAGATCTTAAGTTCAAAAAAGGCTCTGCCCTAACTCAGTCTTAGATCAATAGCGAATATTATATTAAATATATAGTTAAATTTAAATCAATTATGTATTTCCAAATATACATTTTTCATAATTTTATAAGCTCTTTAATGTGAAAAGTGTTACTGCAGCTTAGATCTAAAAATCTAACCATGTGTGATTTCATTTAAAATGTATGAGAAACCATTTTTGATCCATTAAATTCAAAATTTAACAAAATTAAAGAAACTCATCTTGAACTTTCCTAACCAAAATTAAATTCCCACAAATCATTTCCGACGGCCTGTCATAAGCACAGCAACATCTTGAGCAGACAACTTGTCGGCTGCTATAATTATCCACAATCTCAAGCAGATACATATATATTAATGTATATGCAGCACCCATCCTTAAATCCCAACTATTCCCCACTATTCCTGACCATTCAGCCACACCTGAGCCCCCGAGATCAGGGCCTTCAACCGTGCTCGGCGGAAGTGCTGGGCAGGAAAGTTGCGTCCATTGGTAACAATTTCAATATTTCCACCGACAAATAAACAGCAAATGTAAATGCAAAATTCCCCAACAGCAGCCAGTGTCGGAGGGGAGAGGCTGTGCAAAAAAGGAAATTTATGCATATTTAATAACAACATGGCAGAAGAGGAACTGGAACAGGAACAAGGATATGGAGACGGAACGAGACGACGACCGGCTACAAAATACAAGGCATTTCTCACGCATAAATGCACCCGAACGAACGAGATGAGAAATTCAGAGAGGGATTCAAGGGGATATTACTAAAAACGGGGCTGATATGGGGTAAAAGGGGGGCAGGAAAATATACGGGATACGGGATAAAAGCTTGAGCAACAGGGGAGATGAAATATTTTTGCTAGCAAAAATAGTTTTCGCAAAATAGTTGATAAGTAAAAAATAACCAACGAATATATTGTACGTACTATACATGTATTTGTATATTCCTATGCAGCCGAACTTCCATAACTGGAAACTACAAAGCAGGTGGTACTATACAAATTGTTCAGTTCAAGGAATAAGCTAGAGCATCAACAGCCAAGCCGATCTAGCCCTGCCAAATCTAGATCTTTGAAACTATTAGAGCTAGAACTGCCCTCACTGTCAAGGTGCTTAATAGCTATATGTCCAGAAAAGATAATCACCAGATAGACTTATCGTAAAGCGAATCGGTTTTCTGCCCTCCTACAATTTATCTTAACATGAAAGACAACTTAGCGCTGTTAACTGTCGATTATTGCTGTAAAGCACCGAACTGTGCTGTAAGGCGCAACCACTCAAAACAGTCTCATCTTCTTCTTTACTTGACTATCGCAAATCAGCTGTTCTTTTGCTGAAAAGGTTTGAAAGGAAGTCTGGGTCCCTGTCAAAGTTAGCTCTCACATTTTTGTAAATAACATTTTTTAATTAACTTCAACATTTATAAAAATATTCCAACACGTTGTTGCTATCGAAGTTCCACTGTACATCAGAGAGTCAGCGAACTGGACGCTAATCAAACTTTTTAATATGCCATGCATGCAACGTGTGGCGACTTTTGTTTTGACACACGCCGCATAAGAAGGAGGAATCAGGGGATAAGGGGCCGACATTATGAGATATATTTCATATATTTCATATGTGCATAATGCCCGAGTTATTAGATGGCAAGTGTGCGGCAGAGAGAGAGAGAGAGAGAGAGACGAGGCAGAACAGATTTAGTTCATATGTGCGCCATGCTCCATCTGCGTTTTATGTGCTCGTCTTTTCAATGCAAAGATGCACTGAAAAATAATATACCCTAAAAGGGTTTAAAATAAAATGTTTCACATTTTAATACTTATTTTAAAAAATAGCGAATAGGTAAACTTAATGAAAGGCAATACGGTTAGTACCTATTAGTACCCATATTCTTATTTATTAATTATACTTATTTTCTAATTTTCTATTTAGTTTGTTTTTAATATTTAATAACATATTTTTTCTTACAGTTTAGATAAGAAAGTGCAGGCTTTGGAAGTGAGCAAATCCACCGAGAGCTGGCTTCTCAATCCCGGGGAATAATGACAAAGCAACTGCCTCTCCACGGCGGAGGCCAGGAGAAATGTGTGCTTTATGGGAGGTCAGCTAAAAATGCATCATCATGAAATGAAATCAAGTGCATTTATTTAGCTCTCAGATGGGAGAAAACCCCGCCTTAAACAGCTGCCATGTGGGGTTGTGTGGCAAGATGAATGATGCAGGCTAACGGCCGTATGTTACACAGTTTCGACTTCCATTTAGTTGCAGGCTTAAATACACACGGGACGGGGGCCAAAAAATGTTTGGCCCTTTGTTCGGAAAAGTCAGGGAAGGGAGTGGTTTTTTTTTGCAGAAGTATTTTTTATATTTTTTTGTTTTTTATTCTTTATGAAGGAACTTTCAATGGCTGCTGCTGCTGCGAAGGAAGCGACTTTCTGCTTGATGGATGGACAGTTTGAAAGAAGTGAAATGTGGCTTAGGCCTTGAGCAGGTCAGAAAAGGAAAAAAGGATAGAACTGGAACTGGAACTGAAACTGAAGTGTGGAAAAGCATAAAAGAATTTACTCAACAGTCTTTTTGTGAGTTTGCTTAAGGAATCTTTGAATGGCAAGGAGGCAAGGAGGTTGATCTTGAGGATCATTACGGGAAAGTGCTCAAGGGTATGTGGGTTAAGTTATGGGAACCATATTTTTATGACTTACTGAGGTGTTCATACTAAATACTAAAAATATTTATTTGAGGACAAGAATAATAAAATATTTATTAGTGAGTCCCTATATAAATTTTAGGTCTTGAAAAAAAATTTAAATAAATATGTATGTCATATTTGCGAAATTAAATAGCTTATGTCTTCGATTTTTACCAAGCAAATGCTCTTAGTGTTCAGCAAATCATTTTTCCATCTACTTATTATATTAATATATTTTTTAAAAATTATTATTATTGATTATTTAAATATATTATTTCCTGTAGTCCAATATACCCCCACAAACAATGACATTTTCCTCAGTTTTCTATTATTTTTTTGTGACTAAACTATTTTCCACGTCTCCTCTTTTATGTTTGTCAGACATTTATCTCCAGTGACTCGTCCCGTCCCCTTGCTTTCCTCCGAAATTGTAAACAAAATTTTCGCCATTAACAAAATTAAATCAAGAATATTTTCATGAGACACACCGAGACTAGTGTAGGCATGTGTGAGCCATAAAATGCTTTTTGTTCCTGTCCCCGTCTCTGCCTGGGAAAATGTGTGTTCTCATATTTTTCGACTGCCTTGTGCGGAGGAACAAAATTCGAGAATTATGGAAAGAAAGCGGGAGGAGGAATCTCTGACTCGGCAGAAAATAAAAGCAAAAAGCACAATGAAACGGTGGCTGGAATGGCAAACAAGTGCAACTTTTAGACACATGCAGTAATAAATGAAACAAATTAATTAAAAGTGTGCAACGGGTCGGCTGCGGAATGAAATGAAATGCGAATCAGAATGGCAAACTTGCCGCTCATTCGCTCTCGTAACTATTTTTATTTGCTGCTTTTTTCCCCTTTTGTTGTGTGAGGTTGTAATGCATTGTTGCTCTCGAGGCTCTTGATAAATTATGCAGCCATCACCTTATTTAAAATGAAGATTAATTTAAGTACTGCCAAATGCTCTCCATCTCCTTGAGAGCCTGAGCAATTGTGTGTTGTGTGTGGCGAGCCAACAAATAGCTAAGGATGTGAAGATCCTTCGAGTGAGATTCACAAATGGTTGTGGATTCTGGGGGGAATGCAGTCTGGATGATATGCAAATCAGCTATTATACAATGGGAAACTTAAACTACTCAGGAGCTGTTGTTGGCAGATCTTGATTATATATTCCATTTATTAAAATGACAGGCGTCTTAAGAGCGGTTTTAGTTTCATGTTTTTGTCTTATTTTGGTGTATTATTATACTCAAAATGCAATAAATTAAATGAAGGACTAAATAAATGATTTATGGATATAAAGTTTGCAATTTAAGGAATTTAACATACTCGTATTCCATTAAAAGAATCTAGCTGATTTTTAAATAAGTATTTAAATAATTATAATTAATACAATTACTGCCATTTTTTAAATTCATTTATTTAATCTTCTTCTATGTGAAAACTATTATTTTTAAATTACCAGCACTACAAATCCAACATTAACTTATTTTTTGCTTATTTCTGAAAAATGTAACAAAACCAGGAGGCTTATTTTAGCTTGTCAGTCTTTGTAATAAATTTTTTACTCAGCCTCCACACATGCCAAGTCTCAGAATACCCCACAAAAATATGCCTTTGAAAGTTTCCAATAAATATTTCATATTTAACTTTTATTGCTTTTGCTTATTGGTTTGCTCTTAGAAAAATATTCCTTTGAATAAATATCTATTCATTTGCATTTTGCGCCATCTTTAAAACCTCAATAAAATCAAATGAAAATATATTTATTTAATAACAGCATCTCTGTGAGTTTCTATATCTATTTCCTTCCATTTAAAATGTGCACTTTGCACCTGTCAGGCGTGTTAACTAAATGCCCTCATACTCCAAATAAATATAAATCTTTTAAAAAGCTATTAATAGCTTATTTTGTTATTTCAGGTTGGCAATCGCTTGAAGTCCAATAAAATATAGTAGTTTCCGTCTGTTAAAAGCACAAAATATAATAAAAATCGATTTATTTAGGAATACAAAACACGTTGACATCTTTAGCGGGCTGCCTCACCTTAACCCTGCCGCGCTTAAATAAGGATGCATTTTGCACCTGTCAAGCGGGTTGAAATCCCGTCGTTTTGCCCTCGCAAATCCACGAATCCCGCCCATCAAACGCTCAGCAGGTTGGGCTCATCCCCGTGGAAATTGAATTCTCCATAAATACCACGAAAATCTTCCTGTGAGGCTTTCCGTACGTCTGGCTATAACCTCGTCTCCTCCACTTCTGGCTTGTTTTCATGAGCAGTATGAGGAGAGTTCAGGGGTATATGGTTTTTAGGGGGTAAGGAAGCTTTTTTAATGGTATAAAGTATACATTTTGTATTATCAAGTAGCCTGCTTGGAGCTACGGAATTATTAGAATTATTAGAACCTTCTTCATCAGCATCTGTTGCTCTTGGACGACAATTTTAGGGTTAAGGATTGGTTACTAGAAAGGGGTTAATTTTCTATTATTTAATCAAATTTCAACTCAATTTAACTCGTATTACCTTCACAAATTTGATTTTTGCTGCTCTCTAGTTTATTCCCCCTACGTAGCCCAAAGGATGCCTTTTAATGCATATTGCAGGGTATTCCTGCGTTCTGTACCCTTCAACTGCAGCAATCTTACTTGTTTTCTGTCTGATAACTTGCCTCAGGGCGCAGCAGCTGCTGCACGTCGCCATGTTGCGATGTTGCGAGAGGTTGCTGCGTTCGCTGCAGTGGCTGCTTCTGCTGCCGCTACGTTCCGGGTTTTTGGGACATGCCACGGCCTATATAAATATGCATATGCTCCGCAAACATTTGCCAAGTTATCCGGCCGTACCAATCGGGTTCATACATATGCGGATTGGGATAGCAAAGAAGGAGGAGTATGCCCCCGAAATTCATGCGAAAACTGCTGACATTTTGGAAAATAAATGCAACGTCAGAAATATTGCACATTGCATGCAAATACGCGGCGAGTCGCGTCAGCCAGCATCAGCATCGTGGTGATAAATATACAAATCCCAGTCAGCTCTTGCTGGTTAGACATCCGTTTAATTGAGTCAACACACAGCGGAGATTCTGCCAGAGATTCGCGGCAGCCAGGAGGAGGAGGAGCATGAGGTGGAACTAGGAGGAGGATATACATGGCACGGCTGGAGAAAGGGGGCGTCAAATTAACGCTGTCAACTTTTCGCAGCGTGCACAGAAAGCATTAAAAACTAATTTATGGATTTGCAAGCCAACTCCCGCGTTGATTTATGTACACTCGACGAAAATAAATGCCAAAGAAATGTTTTGGTGGGGGGTAAGAATTCAAGAACTTAGTTTTAAACTTTTATTTACTTCTTACTTACTTCTTTAATTACTTGTAAGTCTGAAATATATTTATTTATAATTAAAAGGACTTAGATTTTTAAGATCTAAGCTTATAATAATTATTTACAATTATTTAGAGCTTCCTTAAGAGATATAAATTCTCTGAAATCTCTTAAAGATCTTCAAAATACTGATAAATATTTCCCCCAAGTGTAATACTCACAGCACTTGGGTATCCTGCGGAACTTGGGGCACGGTGGCAAGCTTGTTGCGAATGCAGCGCACTGTGCGCTCCATGCAGGTGCATCCCGATGGGCAGTAGATGGCCCGTGCTCCGCCGGCTAGCAGGAGCAGGCCGAGCAGCTGCAGCAGGAGCAGCAGCAACACTCGCGGTGAACGCATTTTCAACGATATTTTCTGCACGCGCACAACCGACCGACCAGATGGATGTCAATTCAAGAACTGTGTTCCTCTGCGGCGGCACCACTGGCCACGACGATAAGCCCCGAACGCGGGCGGAAGTGGAAGCCACTAGTACACGCTTATCACTGGTCACTGGTCACGGGTTAGCGTCCACTCGAATCACTAATCGCGGAGCTGGGAAACACTGCGCAAGTGCGCCTCACATATCGCCTTAAAGTCACACAGCTGCACAGGGAGAGAAAAGATTGTTTTTAAGTTATTTTGCTAGCTAAGTATATATTTCATTATATTTACTGGCCAAATTTACTAAAGGTATTTAAAACTATTTAAAATATTTAAAGTACATATTGTTTTTATGATTGCTTACTGCTTCTGATATCTTTTATTTTAGATAGAAGCTTAGGGTTTATTTTTGAACTTTATTTTACATCTACCTGTCCATAAATAAAATATTAAAAAACTATTTGCTGTTAAAAATATTGTTGAAAAAAATTGGTATCCAACTAGATTGTTTTCTAAATTATATTTCAGTTACAGAATACAAAAAGTTACAATTTTTTTTTTCACTTTAGCAAATCATTTTAAGAACACGTTATTTCATTTACTTATTTATTATTTCATTGAATATTTTGTATAATTTCTAAATAAAATAATTCAAAGATCAAGTTGGAAAGCGTATCAACTTTTTTCAAAAAACATTTCCTAAAACTTGTAAAGAATTTAAGAAAAATGTAAAGTATTAACATTAAGTTCCACGAAATTTCTTTATAATATCTTTATATCTTGGATATAAGGTCAAGTATTAAAGTTACAACATAAAGTTTACAACTAAACATTTATCGCTATTTTAATTATATTTTATTCAATAGCAGTCGAATTTCTAAAGTTTCTTTCCAGATTTAAGCGATATTTGTTGAAGTTTCACTGAATTTCCGACCCTTTTTTTTTATATTGTTACTGATAATTTATTTTCTCCTCGCGAATGGTTAGATTTCGAACTTTTAGTGATTATATTAACGATTCCGGGTCTCTTCTCTCCGGGTAACCGAGTGAACTGCACGCGCCAAATGCCGACGAGCATCTGAGCACCGAGCAAAAAATCCGGAATCGGAATCGCCGAGTTGCACATGCAGCGCTGCCAACGTAGGCAGAGGACTCCGGCAGAGCTGGGAGAATCCACCAGCTGCTGCTGCTGCCACCTCCGCCTCCACCACCAACGCCGCCTCCGCCGGATGCAGACTGTGATAACATTTTCCTGAGGCTCTCGGCACTCGGCTCAAGAGGTTTTCGATATTAGTTGGCCGGCAAACGGTGACTACGGCCGCCCACGGAGAGGATGGGCTTGAATAGTTGCCTCGGATGGATGGATGGATTGCCTACTCTGTACTATATAGTCGTAGTCAAGGACGAACGGCGAACCCCTATGTTGCACCGGCATTGCCAAATGTATTTTCAGTGCGCAAAGCGAGCGCAAAACAAAACACAACAAGCATACGCCACGTTGCACTTGCCAGCATCGAACACAGCATCAAATGCTTTGCCCCGGCTCATTTTTAATGCATGAAGGGGTGGATTTCAGCCCCCCAGTTCGGAACACTCCATTTGTTTTTGCCCGCCACCCCCAAAAAAAATAGAGGAGGGAAATGTATCCAAAACTGCTCGCTTTAGCGTTCGGTGATAAGACGCGAAATCAAATTTAAAAGCTATCAATTTGATATTAGTTCGGGGACCAAGCGGAGAACCCTTTGGGGGAAGCGTTTGCAGCGCGTGCCAGAATGCAGAAAATGCTGAAGTAACTTTTTCTTATTTTAGGGTTTCCCGCACAGAGAAAAATATAAGCAAATATGGGTATTTAATAAGCTATAAAAAGGAATAGTTTTGAGTCTAAATTACCTATAATATAATATATATTTTTGGTATTTTCTAATTTGTTCGCTTAAAAGTCTACTTTATTCTGTTAGTTAGTATTCAATCCTTATTTTATCCCCCATCGAAAAAATTAATATTTTGTTGAAGCAGGCTTATATTTTCTTGTTTGATCCTTAGAAAGTATGTGATTTTTCTCAGTGCCTCCTATTTGTTTTTTTGCGAGACATATGCTGCATGCGCAGCTCATAAAATTTCCCTTTTTTTTGGCCTGCAGTTTTTATTTTGCCTCCTTTTTTTCGACAGCACTTTTTTGGTTAGCTGTCGAAGTTTTGAAATCAATTTGCAGATGATTTATTATGTTTTCCAGAGGGGTAAATCGAGCAAGAGAAGCAATGCAACAAAAGGCGCAGCAAGAAGCGGAGGAGCCAGTGGAAGCTGTGTGCATACGACATCGGCAAATGGCAAATGGGAAGCCACTACTGACGTTGATGAATGCCGCTGTGTATTGTTTTGCTGTCAATTCCGATCGAATTGCAGGTGAAGCGGAAAATTTGCAAGTTATGCGACAGTTTTATGTGCCATTTTGTTGATTGCAAGGCAAGAAAAGTGGAAATCTATTCGTAAATTGATTGCCAGGCATTGGGGAAATGCGCAAAAGGCACTGGGGAAATTCGTCAAATTTTTTTTGGGTTGATGAAGCACGGAAATTGGGGCATTTCCAAATCTCGTAGTATTTATGGCTTTGATTGACAAATTAACCTCTTTTAGTTATGAATAATTGAAATCTTGGATTTTTGAAAAGTAACTGCATTTGAAAACAATGCTGACAGTAAAGTCAAAATTTAACTTGGCAGCACTCTTCCCAACTGTAGAACAGCTGTCTGCTTCATTGAACCATATCGATTACTCTGAGGAACATCGATAGCTTATGATTTACCACCCGCCGTGCTCTGCTGCCAAGAATCCTGGCTGCAGCCAGCGTTGTGGGCTCTAAACTGGGTCGCAACAAGTGGTCGTCTGCCTGCCGGAATCTGGCGGTTTTTTAATAGGATCCAACACCTTTTCAATGAAAATACCAAAAAATTAATTCAAAATTCTGCGGTTTTTTTAGTTTGCCACCGACGGTCACACTGGGAAGGTTTTATTGCCAATACTCGATTTTTGAGATTTTTTAGGGAGAAAGCAAAATTTTCATCTGGTAACACTGATTTTGCTGATCAGCCGGCAGCCTCCATTAAATTCGCGATTAACAACATGTTTAGAATATTTTGACGCCTTTTTTGCTATGTCCAAGCGCGCCAATAACATAACCTACGTTAAACCGCAGGAACCGAGCTTCCTGGCCAAGCTGAAGGCGGAAATTGGGTACAAAGAGGGACCCACCGTCGAGACCAAGGTGCGTTCTTGTGCGGCCCGGCGTAAACCGTGGACTTGTAATGCTAATTCTAGATGGAAATTTCCCATCGTAATCTACGTAGCGCCAGCGATTGGAAGCGGATCCGGAACGGGAGGACTACGATTCCGGCGAGGACGAACAGCGACCAGAACGCGAGGACGAACAGCCGCAGGTTGTGGTCCTCAGGCCCGGAGATCTATCCGCCGAAGAAGCCCAGCTGGAGAAGCAGTTGGCTGCCAAAGGTGCAAACACATATATATATCGTACCTATTTAATACATACTTACACGCTTACACACACATAGAGACACACACCCGGACAGCTGTGCACGTGTGTGCGTAGGTAGGATGTTGTGTAGTTTGTCTTTCAGTTTAACTTTTCAGTCAGAATCGAGCGGTCGCTTCCACGCCTCTTCTGCCCTCGGTTACATACATATTTATATATATATATATTATATACGTATATATATATATTAGAAGCTATATGTCTGTATGTATTCCGTGTGCTTGTGGCAGCGCGCGTGTGTTTGTGCATTTTTGCAATTGAAAAAAAAGGTGGAAATTTAAGCAAATATCGAAATTGGAATACAACATCGATAGTACGAAAGATCCGGAATTCGGATTTTAAAGTGTAGGTGTTTTTTCCCTTGTGTAAATATAGAGTGTTTTTTCTGCCTTTTGGATAAAGTGTAGGCGTTTTTGGAGTTTTTTTTGTGTGAAAATTTTTGGTTATAGAAGACTTCTTTTGGAAAAAAAGATTACGGTTAAAGTTAGGGAGTTGTGATCGGATTTTTAAGCTTTGTTATCAAGATCCGACTTTGGACTTATGTGTTTATCAAAAAATGCATATTTTTAGAATATATTTGAGTTGTTCTTTTCTTAAAAAAAGATACAACTTCATCAGATTACGAATAGTGTTATTGGAAGATTTAAGGCTTTGAAATCCAAGAAAAAAAAAAACTTGAAAAAAAATGTTAACCGCAATGAAATTGGGAAATAATTCCTTTCTGTCCTTTGTTTACCCAAAAACTATCTCTTTTCGGAGTGTTTTCTACCAAAAACTTCAGTTTACAAAGGCCCCAAGGGCGGGGATTGCCCTGTGTTGCCATGGAAATCCAGACCACACTCCTGCCCTGAAGAATCCCTCTTTTTGCCCAGCGGAGCACCCCTTACACACACAAACACAGCTAGGCCAGCTCACACACAGACGGCGGCGATGAGGCATACACACTGACATTTTCATTGGGGGCTCCGCTGCTCCGCCAAAGCATAGCATGTGATGAAAATCGTTGCCAAAGCGGGCAGAGCGATAAAGCAGCCGGCAAAGAAGTTAACAACAGCAGCTGCCGCCGCTCGCTTTGTCCCCGCTCCCCTTCGCCAGTCTTCTTCTGCTGCTGCTGCTTGTGCTTCCTCATTCTACTCTTCCCTGCTTCCCGCTTCCCGCCGCCGCTCCCCCGCTTCGAACAGCGCAGAAAATCGGGTGAAAACGTGTGCAAGAACGAACGGATGAAGAAGGCGGCCAAAGCGGAGAGACAATGATGAACGAAGCAGGCGAGCAAAGAGAAACAGTCAAAGTGGCTTGACGACGTGGTGGTGGCGTCGGCGGAGGAGGAAGAGGAAGGAAGGGGCCAGGAGGAGAGGCGGTGGCGGTGGCGGCGGCGGAAGAGGAGCGCTGCGGGGGCGGGTTGCGAATTAGTAGGTGGAGCAGCAGGAGGAGGAAGAGCGGGGGCAATGGATTGGCCAGGGCCGAGAAAAACATCTTGTGGGCGAAAGAAGAAGAATAAGAGGCGGGAGCGAGGGGTTAAGGAAGGTGGTAGTGGGCGGTGCTATCTTCAGATTTTTCCTTATTGCCCTTCTTCATGCTGCAATTTCTCAAATCCCAGATACATTTTCCGATCGAAATTGGGCAATTAGAGAAGTCCTTTTAATTCTCCTTTTGATTACTCTAGAAATTAATAAAATTTTGAAAATATCTTGAAAAAACTTTAGAACTTGATGAGATCTTAAAACTAATATCAGTTGGTTTTTTTTAAGTTAAATTATTCGACATGTAATTTTTTATATTTTCTGTTCGAATAAGTGAAATTATTTGCACAATTTTGAAAGCTCCATATTTTTCATATCATGTTTTTAATCTTAAGTATTTTCGCATCTTTTTTCTGATATTATTATAAATCCTTTTTGTTCTTTTTTGATTACATCGAAGGATTTAAAATTATTTTAGACTTTTTTAATTTAGTACTCAATTTTGATCTATTGATTTTCGAAAGAATGTATGGAACTTTAAAACTTCCCATTATTTTCTAGAGAGTTAATTCTGAATTTTGAGGTATATAATGGAAATATGGGGTTTATATTTCCTTTATTTGTTTAAGGAATCTATACTCTATTTAAGTCCTGACAGGTTGTTATAATATACTATTATAAATTGTACTATCTCAAGTTTAAAATATGTTTTCTCAAATATATATATTTTGACAGTTCCACGATTTGCTAGATTTTAAATAATATATTTTTAAAAAAATAAACAAAATAACAAGCCCTGTGCTCGTATATTTTTAGAACTCGCCGAGAAACGTGCGGATCTGACTCAACCGATTGTCTTCAAGCAGCGTGTCAAGCAGCCCAACATTGAGGCTGATAAATCGGAATCCGGATCCAGCAAGAAGTCCGGTGGCAAATCCGAGGATTCCGGGAAGAAATCCAAGAGCAAAAAGTCCAAGTCTGCCGCCCCTACCAGTAAGCTCTCATTCAACGAGGACGAAGAGGAAGAGGCAGGAGAGGATTAGAGATTGGAGCCACTTATCAGGCTATAGCTTCAAACTTGCCAAGTCAACCCTCGGCGAATGATTAAGGTGAGAAAAGCTTAGGAAAGAAACCTATGAAAGCTTGCTATGTTGTGTTGCCATGTGAGTTATGTAGGTGAAGAATCGAGTTTGCATATGTATCGGAAACCAAGTCAGAATGACGCAGCTTTTATATTATAAAAGAAATTTTATTTTAAGTATGTTTTATGGTTGCACAAGTTTTGTTTATGTGCTTTAAATTAATATTACTTTCAGGTGTTATGAAATCATCATTAACTTCTGTACCCAATCATGTACCTTTTTGTTGAATAGTAAAAAACATAAAACACTCGGTGGTTTTTCTTATCAGTTCTTCGTTGATAAAAAGATTAAGTAAGCTAGAACCAAAAAGTATACAATATTCTGGGAAACCTTGCATTTCATTTGTCTACTTCTATACAAGATTATATGTATCTTGAATGAATGACTTCTGCAACTTTGAATAAGCGTTGCATTAAAATTGACATTAAGAAATTACTTTCATGTTGATTGAGGTCAAAAATCTTAATAGCTCCCATTTTGTTTTATTTAAACCTTATAATTCTTATAATTTTGCAATCTGAACTAGGATTACGTCAAAAGTCTTTAGAAGATTAGGATGCCATAGTTAGGATTGCAAATTGCTCATAATTATTAAGCCAATACATATATAATTTTACTTAATATTTTCCTACTATTTTGCTTAATTTCTTTCGGGGGAGGATTAGGATAGTGGTTCAAAATATTGGTAATTTTGTAGGACTAGTTTTCAAAAGTAGTCTCTGCCAGAACTGACAAACTAAGCCAACTAACTAAACAAATAAGTAAAATCGTTTAAATTAGTTACTGTAGTCGCGTTTTGTTGTGATTATCGTTTGAAACTCTATTAATAAAGATGCCGGCAAAAAGAAGACCGAATATTGGTCGAAGAACCCGCAGTGCAATTGCAACGCGGAAATGGTATAGGAAGCAATTGGCTGAATTAAGTACCAGAAGATATCCAGCTGGAAAAGAACATGAATCAGTGAATAAAGGTGGGACATTGGCTAACATCCAATCTTAGTTTATATTGCTCTTATGAACCATGAGATATTATAACTAAAAGTAGCAAAACCCTTTTTACGAGGTTCAAGATTAATTTAACTTTAAATATCCACAAACTTTAACTTTGTGAGTCATTTATTTGTTCGTAATATTTTATAGATAGAAACTTATGATGTGGCTTAAGCTTAGTAATGTTGATTGAGGTCGAAAATCTTAATAGCTCTCATTTTGTATTATTAAAAACCATATAATTCTTATAATTTTGCAATCTGAACTAGGATTTAGAAGATTAGGATGTTAGGATTGCAAATTGCTCATTATTATTAAGCCTATATATAATTTTACTTAATATTTTCCTACTATTTTGCTTAATTCCTTTCGGGGGAGGATTAGGATAGTGGTTCAAAATATTGGTCATTTGGTAGGACTAGTTTTCAAAAGTAGTCTCTGCCAGAACTGACAAACTAAGCCAACAACTAAACAAATAAGTAAAATCGTTTAAATTAGTTACCGTATTCGCGTTTTGTTTTGATTATCGTTTGAAAATCTATTACTAAAGATGCCGGCAAAAAGAAGAGCGAATATTGGTCGAAGAACCCGCGATGCAGTTGCAGCGCGAAAACGCAGGAAGCAATTGGCCGAATTAAGTACCAGAAGATATCCAGCTGGAAAAGAACACGAATCAGTGTATAGAGGTGGGAAATTGGCTAACATCCAAGCTTAAAAGTAGGAAAACCTTTTTAAGAGGTTCAAGATCATTTTAACTTTAAATATCCACAAACTTTAACAAGAGCATTTATCCAAAAAAATGTAAATATTCCCAAAATGTAAAGTTTCAATTTTAATTGATCTTAAACTAGCAGTCCATTTTGTAGTGAGTTACATACATGTATGATGGATCTTAAAGATTTTTTTAGATAAAAACCAGAAAGAAGCCCAAAGCAGCTTACACTTAAAATAGGTTTAGGTTCTAATGTTCACTTTTGATGTTAAGGGACATTTTAAAGATAAATACTCAACAATTTTGATTATAGAATCAAAATTATTTTCAAAAAAATAACTTTGCGAAATTCCCCAAATTTAATATGTAAAGAGGTACAAAAAAAGATAAAGTTCCTTTTCAAAAATGGATTTTGAAATCTAACTTAAATACATTGCATTCCAAGCTAAGGTTATTCCAAAGATCAATTTCAACTTAAATTCCTTATTTATTTAATAAACTTTTTAAGTTATTTTTTTTTTTTTTTTATTTTTTTTTTTTTAATAAAATATGAATTTACTTCAAGAATCAGAAAAGGTCACGTGTGTGTATAACAGAAAAGGGCGGCGATAGTTTGGCGTCCTTAACGGTGGGCTTCGGTCGGGTGTAACTGTAAACCTTAACCCATAACCTACGAATCGCTCTAAGTCATTTCATGATCACGGGGGTGAGATGAGATTAATGGAGATGTAGATGTGGATGGAAAATGAAAATGCGCCAGAAGCGGGTTACTTTCAAATTTTGTACTTGCATATAGACCAAATCGCACACATACACCAACACACACAGCCGTACATACGCTACATACATATTTAGTTGTATGTATACATATAGGTAGGTATGTACGATTATACATGCCTTTGGCCATGGGTGCGAAAGAGAGGCAGCGTAATCTGAAATAAGTTGGAGGAAGAAGAAGCATCAGCAAAAGTATACAGTTTAAGACGCTCTAGTATGTGGTGTGGTTGTGTGCGTGCGTGTGCGGGATGGGGGGCTAGAATGTTGGAGCTGCAATTATATTTGCCCCACACACATTTCATTAACCGCCTTTTCGCGCGCGCTTTCGTTTGAATTTCTGCACATGCGAAAACGCATAAATCCATCAAGTAAACCGGCGACAAGCAATGCCGTTTCAGTTTTGTTTTGTTCATTTCCTTCGTGGCGCGCGTACAATTGTCAAATGTTGTTTTCCCTCCCATTCCACGCCATTCCGTCTCCCATTCACATGGCCACACACACAAGCGCGCATGCACACCGACGAGCACACGAACTCATGCCCGCGCCATGCGCTTCACACGGCCATTCGCTATTTTAGAGAGCGCGCTCCCCGCCGCTCTCTGCTTAGCCGGCAAGTGGGGCTCCAGCTGTAAATATAATTAAGCAAGAATCTATAGTTTTAGGTGTATGATTAATTTGCAAATCATGAATCTTGCTGCCGCCGCGGCGGCCGAAGGTGATTGCCAGCTATTATCGATGTCCGATAGACCGATAGGTCTTCCATGCAACCATGCGCGCGCCCCGGCTGTTCGTTGCAACTCTGTTTTTGCTTTTTCCGCCTCACACATTTCCAGTTTTTGCCTTGTCCGCCGTTCGTTCGCTCGTCTCTTTCGGCGTTCTTTCCACTCTTATTTTTTCCCCGCAAGCCAACAACCCCACGAAAAAATTGTAATTTTCTCTGGTTTTTGTGCAAAAACGATCTTTGATTTGTTGTTTTCGTGTTTTGTTTACTGTGATCGAAGGACAGTGCAAAAGGGAAGCTGAGCAAAACAACAACCTGCCCGAGTGTTCGAGGGGGAAAATGTAAATGTAAGTGTCGGCGGCAAAAACAGAAGGCCGAAAACAATAAAATCGTAAAAGTTCCGAAAAGTATTTGGATAATATCAATAAAAACCTATTAAATATATATGTAATGAGGAGATCCAAGCCAACATAGAAGCTGAAAAACGCACACACACAGACACAAGCGCCGCACACAGACAAAACACTAGCGCAAAAACACGCTCCTGTACCAAAAACGTACAAAAACAATGCAACAACAAAAAAAGTACTCCACCATGCCGCAACAACAACAACAGCAACAACTAAAAGCTAAAGCCAAACGTCGTCGTCATCCGTCCCAACCGACCCGCCCCCCGACCACCCTCTCCCTCAACGACCGCGTTGTATATATAGATTGTATATATGTTTGTATGTATGTGCAAGCGGTGTGTTTTTGTGTGTGTGCGCCTTTGCTCTGGTATATATGTATGTACATATGTCTGTATGTATGTCAGTCGTTTTGTTCGGTAACTGTTCGTTTGTACATACAGACATTCATACATATGTACATCCAAACATACAAAAAACATACTTTGTTGTATATATGTATGTAACAAGGTTTGTTTATGCCAAAAGTATGTATTACATACATATATATGCATGCAAATACATTGTAACTCCCTAATGCCATTTCATGCTCAATTATTTATTACGATTTTTTCTGCCAGTGTAGTGGCTTATTTACATATTTGCATACATATATTCATTACATATTAAATTGTATTTTAGTTTTAATCCAATATGGCAGCCATTTTGTATCAATCCATTCTTTGAACTCCCCGCACTCGGCGCCCCGCTCTCCTCCAGCTATCTTTTACTTTTTCCCTCTGTCTCCGCTGCTTCCTCTTCTCCATCGTCGCTTACCGCTCTTCCTCTTCCTCATCGGTTTCTTCCTCTTCACGCTTCTTCCTCTTCCTACCGCCTTTTATTTTATTATATTTGTTGTAATATTTTTGAAGAATGAAAATGGTTTTGAATTCACCTAGATTTTTGCACATTTTTTTTGGGTGATTGTTTAATTTTTATTTTCGCCTTTGCCTTCGCCTCGCATTTAGCCTTCCCCGCTTTTCTCCCTTACCTCCACCGTTCCATTCTGCAGTCTTAGCTCTTTTTTTATATTTTCACTCTTTGCCCGCTGCGCTTTGTGCTGCTCATTCGTTGCTCTTTGCTACTTTAGTTTTCTTTAACGTGCCAATTTTTCCGGTTGGTCTAAAAAGAAGCCCCCGTTTTAATTTGTCCAATTTCTCGCCAAGATCCCTTAAGTAACTCTACTAACTCTGTCTATCCGATAATTCCCTTGCAGAAACACAAACAACTGGAAGATACACCGACTTGGGCACATTCCACGGTACGCAGAACGACGGACACGGATTGCAAATGACTGAAGTCGATGTCGCTTTGCCGGAGGGCGTGGCCGAGCCCACAACGAAGCTTGCCAGCGCATCAAACTCGCCACAGCCAGAGTCAGAGCCAGAGCCACAGCGCCAATCAGATTCCCCCCAGCCGGCTGAGAAGGAGGTGCAGGAGGAGGAGGAGGAGAAGGAGCAGCCAGAGAAGCTGAGTGCTGCTGAACAGCAGCTGGATAGCAACAAGGAGAAGCTGGAAGAGCTTGACAAAAAGATCGATATCCCCGCCGCCGATGCCGCCAAAGATGACGACGTTACAGACGTTACAGAGGCCTTGCCCAAGGCTCCGGCGCCCGAGGAGCTAACAGAGGAGGATGACGACGACGAGGAGGACTTGGATGGTGAGGACTCACAGATAACCAGCACCAGCTCCAAAGAGCCAAAGCTCCACGACGATGAGTTGGATGAGGAGGCAGAGGAGGCGGAGGAGGAGGAGGTCACCACGAATGGGGATCATGAGCCCAACGCCGATGGCGAGGATGAAGATGAGGCCGAGAAAATAGGTAGCACGGCAGAGAACAGTTGTGAGGCCGAGGATCCGCTGGGAGCGGCGGCCACTGTTGAGGAGGTGGAACTGCTTAGCAAGAAGACAAATCTGGAGGAGGGAGAGAGCGAAGAGGACGCTCTGTTAGACGACGAGGAAGAGGAGCTGGATCTGTCGGCGAAAAAGGCCAATGGCTTTGTCAAGCAGAAGGAGAACGGCCAGGCCAGTGCGTCGGAAGTGAGCGGCGTGGTTAACCTGGACGAGGATAGCGACGAGGAAATGGAGGATCTCACGGCCCGCAAGGTGCCGGCCAAGCCCACAGAGAAGGCGACCAAGCCCTCGGCCATCATCAACCACAACAATAGCGGCAATGAGTCCTCCGACGATGCTGTGCTCATTGCCTCCGATTCTGAACCGGAGACATCTGCCCCGCCGCCGCAGGCTCCAGTGCCTGCTAAGAAGCTATCGCCCGTGGTGACAGCGGCGGCAGCAGCAGCAGTCGTCAAGGCCACGCCCCCGCCCCCGCCGCCCGATGACGATGACGACGACGATGACTGCGTCGTGATCGAGGACGACACACCGCCAAGTATTTCGCCCAGCAGCGGCAAGCGCAAGAGCGATCTGGACGAGCTGCAGCTGCAGCCCAGCCACAAGAGGCAGCGCAGCTCGACGCCCTCGGGCCTTGGCCAGCTGACCATCAAGGATGCCCGCTCGCTGATGCCGCACGATGGCAGCACGGCGGTGTCCGGAGCGGTAGGAGGTCCGCGGGACTCCATTTACCCGGTGACCATCACGAATGCCGTGACGGGAGCGGCCACCAATCTTGGCATTGTGCCGCCGAAGCTGGTTCCCATGTCTACCATGAATTCCAGTCCTGTGCAGCAGCTGAATCCGCCAACGTTATCGCTCACGGGACTGCCCAGCATGACGAACAATGCCAACCTGCTGCCCGGCCTCACCGACGACATGTTCGTCCTGGAGGCGCCCTCCTTCATTGTGCCCTACATCTATGAGAAGCCGCCGCACGAGAACATCTGCGAGGTGGTCAAGGCCATCGAGACCAAGTATGCGCTCTCCGCGGAGGATCTGGCCGAGGCGGACAAGGGCGACGAGTTCGACATGATGACCGAGCAGAACAAGGAGGACAAGCCGGTGGAGCAGGGCGGCGAGGCAGGCAGCGGGGGCGGCGGCGGCGGCGGCAAGAAGAAAAAGAAGCGCGGCGATGACGAGTCGTGGTCAGAGCAGTCGGACGATGATGATGACGACGACGATGACGACGATTCCGAGTCGGGTGTGCGCACCAAGGTGCTGATCAAGGAGGCCAACGACGATCTGACAGCGCTCAAGGGAGCCATCAAGCCCGCCGCCGCTCTGGCGGCCACCGGAGGTGTGACTAGCACCACGGCGGGCAGTAAACCCGGGCAGGAGAACTACTTTGAGAGTCCGCTGGGCAAGTTCTTTATGGACATCGGCGTGGGCCTCGTCCAGGAGTATGTGCAGGCGGATCTGTTGCGGCTACAAAAGCGCAAGATGCGCAAGGCTCAGGTCGGCTCGAAGGAGTTCGAAATGGCCATCAATGCGCTGTCGGGAAATCTGCAGGCTTCCAAGACGAAAAACGCACCCTTCAAGTTCCGGATGAAGCGCTGCGAGTTCTGCAACTTCAAGTCGGAGTCGGCCATGGCGATGGCCAATCACTACGAGACGCCGCACATGAACGGTGTGCTCTACAAGTGCAATTTCTGCACCTTCGAGATCCGGAACGCCACGGAAATTGTCTACCACATGGAGGCGGTGCACAACATCAAGGCGCGCCTGATAAAGCCACTGCCCTATCATCAGTGCCCCAACTGCGGCTTCGAGGACAATGGCAAGGCGAAGCTGGCGCGCCATCAGCCGGTCTGCGCCAAGAAGTTCCGGCCGGAACTGAATCTGGCGCCGCCCAACGACTGGGAGGCACCGGCCAAGATACCGCGCATCAAGCCGCGTCACGGTCTCGTCGGCACCGCCACCGCCTATCAGGTAAGCCGTTTGGAGCTCATTAAATCTCCCAAAGATCTCTAAACCCAATACTCGTTCGCTTTTAGGCCATGGCTGCACAGGCGGCGGCGCAAAAGGCCGCTCTGGCCAACATCCAGCAACAGCAGGCGGCGGCTCAGGCGAGGAATCTGCAGGCAGCCGCTCTGGCTGCCCAGAATGCAGCCAAGATGCGGCAGCGAGCACCGCAGCCGCCCAAGCAGAACATGGTGCGGAATCCGGCGCCGGTGCGCGGTGGCAACTCGATCAACGCGGGCCTCTCTCTGCCCAACAGCTATCAGCTGGCCGCGGGACAACTTGTCCAGGTAAGCCGAGTCGTAGCTAAACCAGTGATCCATTGTATTAACCCTTTCCCGCAGCAGGCATCCAAAAAACCGATGGCCGGCCAGCCCAGCATCTCGATAACGCCATTACCTCGACAGAGCTCGGTGGGAGCTGGTGGAGCGGGAGCGGGTGGGGGAGCGTCGTCCAGCAAGGTGCCGCCAGCAGCGGCTGGCATGAAGCCCGGCCAGAGTCCCAGCGGCAACAACAAGGCGCAGTTTGTCATCTGCGAGATCTGCGATGGCTACATCAAGGACCTGGAGCAGCTGCGCAATCACATGCAGTGGATGCACAAAGTGAAGGTACAGCTGAGTTTCCATTTCCTCCGATTTTCCCTTTGCTAACCGATCTCTCTTCCCCTTCGTGCAGATCCATCCCAAGATGATCTACAACAGGCCGCCATTGAACTGTCAAAAGTGTCAGTTCCGGTTCTTTACGGATCAGGGCTTGGAGCGTCACTTGCTGGGATCACATGGCCTGGTCACCAGCTCCATGCAGGAGGCGGCCAACAAGGGCAAGGATGCCGGCCGGTGTCCAGTTTGTGGAAGGGTGAGTCTCAAACTGCTTTATGGTCTCAGGAAGTGGTCTCTAATTCTTATTTCTCTTTCCCAATCAGATGTACCAATGGAAGCTGCTTAATCACGTTTCGCGCGATCACCACATGACTCTGAAACCCGCTCACCTCTCCTACAAGTGCACCGTCTGCACGGCCACCTTTGGCATGTACAAGCAGTTTGAGACGCACGTGTACACAGCACACAGCACGGTGGCCCGGAAGGCGATGGACAGCAAGAAGAATAGCGCGCAATCGTCGAGCGGTTCCGGCTCTGGGGCAGGCATGTCGTCGCGGAGTTCGCTGGGAGCGGCCAATGATTCGCTACTGAAGCCGCTTAAGATCAACGATGAGATCACGATTATACCGCAACCCGCATCGAAGCCACGCATCACAAATATGGAGAGTCATGTCATAGGTACGTGATGGGTAAAAGGATTTTTTTATGGAGGTTTTTAAGCTTTAAAATTATAGCTTAAAGTGGGAATATTTAAGTTGGATAATTTCAAAGCAGAATTGTAAAGATTTAGCTGACTTTTAATCACTTTTTTAGGGGTTGAATGAGGAGGTAGTGGATGTTGTTTATTTAACATTTTTAAGACTAATTTACCTGGAATTCTAATAAAAATAGTTATATCCTTCAAATGTATTGTTAAAAACGATTGGATTTTGTTAGGTTTATATCTTTGAACTAATTTTCTTGTAAATTATGGTATGTCCTCATGCTCAAGTAAATATTAAAGTAAAGTTCCTTAGAAAAAAGATACCTTTAAGTAACCCCTAACTCGTAATGATCACCTTTTCCATAAGAAAATACCTGAAATGAGGAGGTAGTTGATGTTTTTATATTTATTTACAAGTTGTCGGACTAATTTACCGGGAATTCTAATAAAAATATTAATATCCTTCAAATGTATGGTTAGAAACGATTGGATTTCGTTAGGTTTATATCTTTGAAGTAATTTTCTTGTAAATAATGATATGTTATAATCTCTAAATAATTTATAAAGATCACCTTTTCCTCTAGAAAATACTAATATAATTCCTTTTATCTCTCTCTCCCTCACAGATTAAAGAAGCGTGCTTGTTGGATCCATCAACCAAAAACCTAATCTCGCAAAAACGTTTGCAGCATTGACAGCAGCGCGCGCTTTAACATTTAGTTTTCGTTTGTAAGCCGAGCTGTGACCTTGCCGCGCCCAAGGTCGCGTCCATTTTACTTCAGCAAGTCGAATTGTATAAAGAGCAACCGAAATAGAGAGAGGAGCCGGAGGAGGAGATAATCACTAACACACACCAGCTACAGGCTACAGGATACACGATAAAACATACCGCTAAACAGAATACAGATTTAGGCAGAGAGATACTATAGTTACGGATTTTAGTTTGGAGTGGAGTGGAGTGTGCACATAAGTTGAAGTTGTAGCTACTACTAAAATATACTACCACATACACACAACATAACATATACATATATATATATATATTTAGAGCTATATTTAATTGCATTAATTTGAAAGAAGCCGCCAGAGAGCCGCATCGAGCATCGTCTGCATGATGACTATGTAAATTAGTTAAAAACTAAAGCTATTTATACAGAAACTAACGAGTACGAGTACGACAAAAGTGTGTTGCAGTATGTGTATATACATTTTGAATAGGTTCCGTGCCCCCAAAAGAACTTTCGTGTGTGCTCCAGAATCTTGTAGAGATTAGGAGTTGAGTGCAACTACTTGGAGATGAAAGG
This sequence comes from Drosophila rufa, assembly GCA_018153105.1. Classification (NCBI taxonomy): domain Eukaryota; kingdom Metazoa; phylum Arthropoda; class Insecta; order Diptera; family Drosophilidae; genus Drosophila; species Drosophila rufa. The sequence continues at coordinate 6,710,914 of JAECXS010000085.1, forward strand.
CGGCAGCCGCTTCTACACTGATCTGAGAGACGTTCGACATTTTAATTTTTGTGTACAAGTTTAAACTTATATTTATATATTATTACACATTATCGATTAATATTAAAGTATATATATATCATCTATTAGCGCCTAAGGACAACCCCCATGTACTACAGTTATAAAGCAAAAACCACACAAAAAACAAAACTGAAAAATTAAAAACCTAGTTAATATAAATGTTCACGGGGATTTTCATGGGGCGGAAACTTCTGGAACCACTCGCCTCCATCAGAGGTGAGAAGTGATCGGTGCTCAGGGAATGCTTTTAGCATTCGCCTCGAGTCACATGATGGAACCACCTCGCACCGCCCCGATGACCAGATAACACCAGTTGGACATTCAGACACCCAGACAGACAGAAAGAAGACCTCATTTGCCTAGCACTAATGCGAAATTTATTTTTACGCTACAAAATAGAAAAAGTGAAATTCCAACCTTGTGATGGATGGAGATGTGACCAAGGTGATCTCTTCCTCGTCCTCGTCCAGTCTTGTCTAGCACTGTAGGTACTCGTGTGTGTGTGTGTGAAGCCATTAAAACTAAGTATAGATCTAGGGTATGGGGGGAGCAACGCACTGCATCACGTTTCGATGAGAAGATTAGCCAGGGGACCCTAGTCCTCGGGCTCGGCCTGGGCCACCTCGTTGTCCGTGGGCGGATTGACGGGCAGCGCCTGGCCGATGTGCGACGAGGGCGGGAACAACTGGGCCGCATGCGTCAGCTTGGCCAATGTGTCCTGGTCGAGTATCTGTGGCTTATCGGCGGCACTGGTATTGGACTTGCTCAGCTGGTAGAAGGCCGTGTCGCTGTGGGTGATGTTCACAATGCTGCCGGTCAGCGGCAGCGTCTCCAGCAGTTCCTGGGGGCTGCTGAAAGCCCCAAGGTTCACGGGCGCAATGCCAGTGAGCACCTGGCCGGTGACGTTCGTCTGGATGGGCAGTGGGATGTTGCCCAGGTCAATGTGACTCTTGTTGCTGTGCGTGTCGTAGAAGGTGAGGTCGACGCGCTCCTGGCTCTCGAAGCTGGTGTCATTCTCGCCCACCTCCGTCAGGATGCCGATCTCATAGACCACCGCCTTGACCACGTAACTAAAAACAGGAGAAATGTGAGGGTTAACATTCGGTTTTTTGGGGAATAAATAACTTTAATTAATTAATTTATTTATGTTCTATATAATTTGGCCCTAAGTTGGGAAATATCTTGCTCAAAAAGGGGAAATATTAATTGGTTTGAAAATTGAAGGAAACATAAAAACAATATATTTTGTATTATAATAATTATAATAATTGTTAACACAAATAAAGTCTTATTTTTAGTTAGGTTCTTCAAAAAGATTGACGCAATTCATGGAGTTCACAAATGTGTTAATTAATTTGTTTATAATAAGTTTTCTTTTCTGACACTTTGAAATAAATCTCTCATGCTTTTAGATTCTTTTTGATCAGAAAAACTGAACAAATATAATTCCCTTTCTATAAACCTAAATTAAAATTATTTTCCATAAAAAATAGACTGTTATTTATCATTTCAATAAAGATATTTTTACTTTCCAAATCATCCCCTTCTTCCTTCCATATTTATTTTAATATACTTACAGATTCTTCGGACTATCGTTGACGCTGGCTCGCAGCTCCTCGATCGTCTGATTGTCGATGCCAGAGCTGACATCGAGGACGGGCAGGGAGCAGCCAATGGCCAGCAGCATGCCGAGGACAGCGGCTCCAAACACAGCCTGGTGGACCTGCATCTTGTCTAGGTAAGGAAAACAACGACGGCCTGCCTGTGTAGCCTGTGAGTAGCTCGTAGCTCGTAGCTCGGTGCTCTTAGCTCGGTGCTCTGGCTCTGGCTCTGGTGATAGTGGCTCCGGTGCCTCGCCTGACTTTCGCGCGTTTAAAGTTAATTAGTTCAGATCCGAGCGCTTTTATAGCAAAACGGAGCGAAGGCATCGGCGGATGAGCTTCGGCCCGGGAGACTTTGCGAGGCGCGATTCCGCGTAATTATCGCCAACTGTTAATTGCCCGACAGGTTTGCCACTCTGCTGCTCCGAACTCGTAGTTTCTAGGCACCGCCGCCGCCGGACTTGGCTTCCGTTTCGAACTGGCTTCTGGCTGGGATGCCCAGGGGATCGTGGCGTTACGGGTGCGCAGCGATATTGTTTTCAGCAGACTCTAATTAATTGTGCTCGTTTCGGAGCGTGTCCCAGGGACTGTCCCGAGTCGCATCCCATCCCATTGGACATTGGCAAGGGCTCCCTGACTACGCAAATCTCAAACTGGTGCCAAAACGACCTGGCCCAAAAATAAGTCCATAAACATTGCACCTCCTCATGACGCACTCGCTGCCGGTGATTGCATGTGGCCTGGACACGCGCCCGTCTGCGGGTATTAACATTACGCATACGCCCCGTTTGACGTAGACAACGCTGGCAATTAATATTCAAATTCAGAGCTCAGAGTTAGCGTATTGACAAGTAAAGCTTCCTTGAATTGTTCATCTTATACTAGATAATGAGTGTGACAGCGAATTATCATCATTATATATGGAAAATTAAGGTTCTTATGGAATTTTTTTTTTTAAATTAGTTCTTAGTTATTAAAGTACTGCTTAAAAAATAGAGGCTACATAAATAGAAGATGTTTACACAAAGTTTTGTAGCTCTAGCTCGTAAAGCTTTTGAGATCTAGGAGTTTTTCTGTGACTAACGGACAGTATGATAACGGACAAACGGACAAATAGACATTCCTAAATCAGAAAATTTAAGTATTATCTCAGAAAAATCCCTATTAAATAGTCTCAGTAAGATCAACATAAATATCTCACCCCCAGAAGTAACATATCAACAATTTCGACTACGTAAATATGCTGACTCACAGCTAGAATTAGTGCCCAGATTTTCAGAGATATAGTATTGCGCACATCCCCCGCCGCCGACAGCCTCATAAAAAACTGTAATCAAATTAAAAACTTTAACATTTATAGCACCATATCGGATATACCAGGTTTTTGACACTGGAGTTAACCGCCTAAAGCCGCCCGATCTCCGGCATAACCAGCCCGATCTGACTTTCATTCATGACTGCCAACGAAATGGGTTTTTGGCGTATTGAGGAGGTCGCAGTAAACGTTTTGCGGTCGGTGGCAAATCGCCATTTCCAGGCACGTTTCTTCAACAAGTTTTCACCCCCGATGGACATGGACCTTTTGTCTCAGCGGAAACTTTTCAAAATTAATTTGCACATCAACTTTGTGCCCGCGGTGATCTCATGTGTCGGAATGAATGCTCTAATTATGAAGTGTTAAAGAGCTTCAGTAATTGCAATTTGCCGGCCAAAGTGCAGTTGCCTTCGGACAGCCAGAAGATGCAAAAGTATCTCATAAATATCATGTTCAATAATATCTAATTTGCGGTCGCGGTTTCGGTTTCGGGTGAAAAGCGCGTGTTTAGCCGATGGAGGATACTCGTATGTTTTTATTTGCTTAAAGCCGATTGTTTTGGCCTTTCAAAGTCTCCAAAGATATTGTTTTTATTTTGATCGGTTTCGTGGAATTGATTTTCGGCGTTTATTTTAGTAAATATATGTTAATTCGCACAATTAAGACAATCAACTTGGCTTTATCAGCGCCGTGGCACTTTCAGATGTGATTCGACAAAACTCCTGGGTCACATAGCACACATTTAACGCTCTCTTGAATCTTTAAGTCCTTGGAATATATTTAAAAGTTTTAATTAATTTAATTAGATCTTTGCCAGCGAAGCGAGGCTTAAAATATTTCTAGTTATATGGAGCTTAGAATAAAGATAGAAACTTATTGTCTTTAGTAAAGAATTTAATGGTTTTTAATACGGTTTTCCATATAACATTTTAACATACTTTCTTTTATTTAATGGGAGCTTTTTACCTTAAATTGTTTAAAGAAATTTATATATTACCTTTTCTTTTTCCTACGACCTTTTTCTACTCCTCCTTTTTCTTAGACTCTAAATCTGTTCCTAGAATCTATTTTATATCTAAGAAAAAAATGTCACCTATTTATTAATTTACTATCCAGAACTTTCTAGACCTTTTTCCCTCAGTGTCTAAAATTTGGATATCCGGCAAACAAACAGAGACCCCGGAGGAGTTATATAGAATATAGAATAGGTTTGGCCCCAAACATCGGAGGAGTAGCACGCGCAGGCACCGAAACAAGTTCGGCAAACCAAGCGACTAAAAAGTGCTAACTGAACGTAATAATAAAGCTTAGCTTTAAGCCGCAACTTTCGAGCGGCGAGAAAACTTTAAAAAGTCGCCGGCGATGCTGCCGTATTCCTATTTCCGATCTGAGCTTGGAGCTGACAACACATCCCACGGAAAATAATCAGCAATCAGCAGCAGCAGCAACAGCACCAGTGGCCATGAAGTGCACTTTGCTAACTACCGTGAGTAGAGCTGTTTTCGAGGAAATATATACCAAATATCAAATCCATAAGGAGAAAGTATATTTAGAGCCATGTTTCTAAATCTATGGATGAAAATATATTAATATATTGTAGGGACTCCTAAAATATAATTCAAGTCAGTGGATGAGTTTAATTATTTTATAACGTATTGGTAATATTAATAGTAATTGGAATAAATTAAAAATCCAATTTAAATCATGGGATTTAAAATCAGCTTTAGAATTGATAAATAAAATGATATATCAAAATTATCATACAGATAGAAACTCTTGCTATAAATTATCTATTAAATCTCTTCCATTCTTTTTGAACTGTATTTTAATTATTATATTTCTATCCTAAACTTGACATAAATAATTAATATTTTTTCTATCAAGATAAACCCATTTTAAGTTACTAAAACTTATACTAATTTTCATATTTTTAATCCCCTTTCTTCCTCCAGTTGCTGGCAACCCTGGCGGTGTCCTCTTTGGCCGCCCCCTTCGACTTCAATGACATCTTCTCCAGCTTCCAGCCGCTGGATAAGCAGGATGTGGTCAAGCGCCACGTGCAGGCCAATCCCGATGGCGAGCTGAAGCAGATCTCCTTCCATGGCCTGATCGGTGATCTGGAGGACAGTCTGTTCCAGTCAGCGCTGAGCCTGCACCAGGCCAGTGCCCCCGGCAGCGAGGTTGAGGAAGTGAAGCCCGGCCAGACTGTGGAGGAGGATGAGGATGAGCATGCCCTGACCAAGCGCTCAGATGAGTCCACACCAGCCACAACGGACACCACAGACGCAGAGATCGAGGCACGCAAGATTTTGTTGCAAACAACGAGGAAGGTGCCCGGCAGCGAGGACGGTGTCCCAGCACATCTCATCATCGACCATGTCTCCGTGCAGCCACATAATGGCGGCGCCCTGCCCCTGATTCCCACCTTCCAGGTGCACCACACCAAGCTGATCTCGGCCACCATCAAGGAGGACTCGAACAGCGACAGCAGCGACGGCAAGCAGACCAAGATTAGCATCACCAAGACCTCGATCACATCGACGGCGCCGCTCGAGAGTGTGGAGGAGGCGGTGGCCGCCACATCCGGGTCCAGTTCGAGCTCCAGTTCGAGTTCCACGAGCACCACCACAGAGAGCTCCACCACGAAGGCAGCTCAGGAGAAGGAGCACACGGAGGCGGCGGACAAGACCAGCTCTACCACCGTTCTGACCATCGTGACCAGCTCCAGCTCTACCTCCACCACCGAGGCGCCCATTGAGAAGCTAAGGAAGGACGAGGAGAAGCTCAAGGAGAAGGTGGCCGAGGTGGAGGCCGATCCCGTCATCCTGTCGGCTCGCGTTTAAGCTAGTCGACCTTTGAACTCTAGTTGTAGCTTCCATCCAAACTCATCCCCAAACTCACATATTTATGACACGCCAAGTTCAATTAAAGTCATGTGATCCGACTTTTATTTGCATTTCCAATTCACACGGAGACGGAGCCACTGGGGTCTGGGAATTCTGCCAAATTTGAGGCTCTAATTGCTCAGCTAAACACCGGCCATAATGAAGCCCAGCAGCGGGAGAGATTCGCTGAGGCATGAAGAGACCTTCCCTTCCCAGAATCTCCGATCTCCGGGCGGGAAAAACCTCGCGTGGATATGCAAATAATACAATCAGTTCTCCAAATACTAAATGTTGTGTGTGTTTGACTCTCAATTGGGTTAATTAAACATTGCCAAAAATGCTCAGGGAACTATTCAATCGAATTGTTTATTTGACCAACAGTGATTAACACTCCATTGCTCGATCCATGAGTCAACAAATAGCAAAATCAAGTGCTTCCAATTTGATTGGCAATTTGCAGAGAAAGCGATACGAAAGGGCACCTGATTTTATTATGAAAAAAAGGTATTTCCCAAGCCCCTTTTACAATGGGAAGTATTTTCTATTCATTTGAGTTCACTTGGGTTTATATAGTATATTTAGCAGAGCTTTATGGCTACTTCAATGGCTATCATAAAATTACGAGTGTTATTTAAAGGCGTGAATTGTTCATATTTATACCGTGAGTATTCTGGCGAATTTCTCATCACATGTTTACTTTTTGATTAAATATTCATAAAAACAAAGCGGAAAGTGATTGACCTTGTATATATAATTAGGTTAAGTAATAAAACTGAAGTGTGTTACCACCATTTACCATTTCTAAAAATTACTGAACTTATATTTATACTTACAATAGCAATAAATCAAAGATAAAACTCTACTGATAAGACTCTTTCTTGTATCAAAATATATTAAACGAGTTTACTTGAGTTTATATAGTATATTTAGCAGAGTTTCTTAAGTTTAGTCAAGTTTTAAAGCTGTATCTGAAGCAAGAGCTGATAAATTAATATAGTCCAAGTCTGCCATTTGTATTTTCTAGGGAAATTTTATTTATTTTCCAGTGGCTCCAATGTACAAAGTGTAAATATCGTTTATCAAAACAATTACCAGGGCTTGTAAACTAACTCTAGTAGTTGTAGGTGCTTCCTTAGGTGTATTGTGAATCATCCCCGATAAAGAGTCCGCCTCTGCCTATGCCTTCACCCGCACTCAATCAAATACCTCAAAGGGGGAGTCTTACAAAGAAATAGATGATAAGTTTCAGTGCACGAGCCAACGGCCTGAACTGGTAAACAATTGCGATGAGTCCCGGGCATATCAAGTATACGCAACGTGAGCAGCGCACAGAGATCGTAAATTATAGGAATATCTAAAGGAAATGCACAAGGGAAATTGGAGAATTTGAAGCAAAGAAAACTTGCAAGTTATCAGACCTTTACTTGCTAAAAGGTATTTTTTTCAAGAGGTTTTAACTTGAAGTCTTGAGAAAGTTAATCAATAGTTACTTTTTTATTGAAGTTAAATTAATTTTAATCAAAATGTATACAATTTTCTGACTTTATCCTTCATTAGAACTTAAATATGAATTTAAAAATTTCTCTTAGAATACAATTATTTCTTCCGGTGAACAATTGACAAGTCAGTGCTGGCCTTTTGCTATAAACTCTCTCTCCCATCAGCTGTGTGAGTTTAAATTTAGTCTCCGCTAACTGCTAACTGATATTTACTTTTATTTATTTGCCCGTGCTGGGGGCAGGTACCCGTTCTGTTTATATCTATGTTTAAGGCGATAAAAAACATGGCAAAGATAAAGCGAAAAGCTCCCCCGCTGATACCTTATCGCAACGCAATTCGATTTGTATTACAAAATCGACGACGACTGCGGAAGATATTTGCACTTAGCCATTGTGAAACTGCGCGGCATAGTCACCGATCCGGGCTCGCGCTTTTTGATAACAGCAGGTGTAACCCTTAAAATTTCATTAGGCTTTATCTTATCGCCGGAGAGCCGGCGAAGAAGAGCGGGCATATGGAGTCCATGCCGAGTGGAGGCTCAGTTCGAAGGAGGCAGCCGGCGAATGCGCTTCACCTCCGCTTGAAAATCGCGAGAAAAGAGTTACCAGAACGGGTGAGAGATAAGGCTTATTTAGTGTGTGAAGGTGATGTTTATGGCCAACATTGCGTATGCGTTATTGAAGTGACGACAGCGTAATTTCCTGCGCTGATTCATCGAATCGAATCGAATCGCATGAAAACCCTCGGCCAGGAGTGATTGAACTGAACTCTCGGGTTGTATAGAACTCTGATACTTCTTCTGCTGCCATATGCAAAATTCCCCTGAAAAAAACTAATCAAGCTGATTAGATATCTCAGCGAATTGACGAATTGTAATTTCAAATTGAATTTATAGCCCCGAAGCGTGCGTTGTCTTATCGAGTAACCAATTGGCTGGCCCAGCGATCACAGCACAGGTTGCACAACGCCAGGAGACTAGCGAATTGGAATCGAACATATATATCCCAGGAATACTAGAAAATACCCCATCAAAATGGGCATGGGCACTGGGTTCTCGAAGTGCTTCATCCTCTTCATGGCAATTGTGATACTCGTAAGTACCTTCCATCAAGATTATTCATTCCTTGCGAGTAATTCGAGTGTTATTCCGGTCTAGGCCCAGGGAATCGTTTATTTGGGTCTGTCCATCTGGGGAATCACCTTCCGAACCTGCCATGATGCCACAAATTTCGTCGATAATCCCTTCAAGTTCGCCATGGAATTGATTTACTTTGCAGGTGAGTGAGTGGAGGGTCTGTCTGTAGTTAATCTTAAAAGCTATATTTAAAGGCAATTCTTGGGAATTCCAACTATTCAGGTGATATAAAGTAGTTGGCCTTAAATTTTTAGGTTCGAGATTAGATCAAGAATGCCTATAGAAAGCAGTTTTGGCCAAAAATTATATGTTAGTGAATGAAATAGAAATTATTTTATTGTTTAAAATGAGTGAGGAAGCTATAAAAATTATCTATGTAAAACGTAAAATGATAAAAAGTCGAGGTAATTAAACAATAGAACTGAAACCAGATAATAACAAACGTTGACAATCCCATTTTACTTGAAATGATAATATAATAAACTCTCTTTAACTGGATATTTAAAGTTGTAAATTAAATTAAAAGAAAACTTAAGCCTTAAACGGCAAGATAAGTCTTGATCAAATAATTCAATAATAAACAATTATTTTTAATAACCAGAAGGTTTATGTTTTTAAACAGGAGCTTTTAACCATAATTTATATTTGTTCTAACCAGACTTTATGACTTTTAGACTTTTTTACCCCGAAGTTATATGTTTTCTAAAGGAGGTTCTATTTCTTACCCAGAAGTTATAACTTTGTAATTAATTATATATTATATATATTTTTAATCAGAAGTGATGTACTTTTAACCAGAAGTTATATATTTTTAGCCCAATAGTTATATATTTTTTAACCAGAAGTTATATGTTTCTAACCTCCAGAGGAAGACTGCGGTGTTCCCGCGTTGGTTGTGCAGGGACAGGATTACGATCTGACCATGAATTGGGCCAAGTCCTACGAGATCACCAATCGGGAGTATATTTTCATGATAACCTATGCCGTGGTCAGTGGCCTCTGGGTTGCCACCTCTGTTTTGGTCATCAGTGAGTTTTTTTTAACAATAAAACAACTCTCTTTGGATATTAATTGGGGATAATACATTGCAGCCACGCTGTGCAATCGCACCACCAAGCTCATCTCCGGCGTCGTCTACTGGCCCTGGTTCCTGTCCGTGCTCGCCGGCTGCATCCTCGATGTGGTGGCCTCAGTGTATCATGGAATTGACTTAAGCCATACAATGGTAGGTGGAATTTTACCATTTAATAGTAAAGATATCTTCAGGGTTAATAAATAAATGTTTTCAAACTCTTACAGTCCCTGGAAGATGCACTCAGCTACATTGGAGGATCGGTCGATACCGGAAACAATTTCTACAGCCTGCTGGAGCCATTTGGTGTCTATTTCTCGACGCCCTCGATCGTGATGCTGTGCCTGACGACCCGCGTGGCCATCATCTGGCTGCTGAACATCATTGGCGCCAGCTTCTGCCTGTCGCTGTCCGGAATTATGGCCCAGCAGAATGCCGCCAAGACAAAGGCCAAGGTAGTTACCGGAAGTCAGGCTCCCACGCGCCAGCCGACGCCTCAGCCCGCGGTGGTCGCTGCCCCGCAGCCCATCGTGATGGCCGAGGTGGAGACTGTGGTGCTGCCGTCGGCGCCCCCAGAGACCCAGTATCCCGAGCAGATCCGCCCCAAGCCGCTGCCCATCTTCGTGCCCGCGGAGCAGAACCTGCAGCGCCAGGATTCGCGGCAATATGCACCCGGAGATCGCACCACGCTGCAGTCGCCGGTGATGGTGCTGCCGCCGCAGGTTCCCCATCAGCAACGGGATGTGGTCTCGACGCAGCCGGACATCAACACCTATCGCACCACCGAGGCCCATCCCGATCGCCTCAACTATCCGCCGTCGGAGTCAGCAACGCCGCGCTCCCCCTCGCCGGCTGTCCAGCAACTGGCGGTCACCTCGCCGCTGAACAATCGCTACAGCGAGATGTATCCGGCGCCGGCCAATCCCCGGGTGAGCGAGGAGCTGCGCAACCAGATGCCGTGGTCGTACACCAGCATGATCACGAAACCGCCACCGCCGCCGCGCAAGCCGCAGCTCCAAGTGCAGATCTATCCGCAGATCCCGGAGCCCGACTACGGGGATCACTAGAGAGGAGGAAGTGTACAGGAGGAGGAGGAGGAGGAGGAGGACGGAGGAGCAGCTCGACGCTGATTGCGGGTTAATCGGCACCAGGAAGCGCGGTTGTGACAATGTTTTGTGTTATTGTTAACTTTATTGCATAAAGCTAAAGCTGATGGCCAACTTTTTCTTTGAATTGCTCGAACCTTCCCATGAGAAGATTCGTTTTGTTCTGGCTTTGTTCCGCCACGAGGCTCAGGGCCTCGCTTGTATCCAGCTCTAGTGTCTCACCTCCGCTGAGGCGCACTTCCAGCTTGGGAGCCTCTGGCTGCACTGCCTTGGCGCCCACAACCACGGTGAGCGGATGTCCCAGACGCTTGGCTTCCAGCAAGCGCTTGCCAATGGTCAGCTCCTTGCGGTCGTCGTGTAGCAGCTCCTGGTGGCCACAAAGCCCTCCAATATCCCTCAGCAGTTCGTTCTCTATCGCCTCCGCCGGTTGCTGCTCCTTGCTGCCCTGCTTTGGACCAATCAAACACACATCGTACGGCGCCAGGAGCTTGGGCCAGCGGAGTTCTTGGTCTGTTGACAGTACTTCCAGCGCGGCAGCTATAATCCTCGTGATGCCAATGCCATAGCAACCCATGACTAGAGACTGCGGCTTGCCGGAGGTGTTGAGGAAGGTGGCACCCAAGGGCTTGGAGTACTTATCGCCAAGCAGGAAGGTGTGCGCTACCTCTACGCCACGCACTGTGCTCAAACTGGAGCTCTTACAGCTTGGACAGCTCGGTGGGGACACCGCCAGGTTGGTTTCCAGCACTTCGGAGTTACCAGCAAAGCCGCAGGAGCTGCACTGCAGCAGGGTGTCCTCGCCCACGGGGGATACATAGTGGTATTCGTGCGACAGACTGCCTCCCATCATTCCCGTGGCGGCGTTTACTGAAAATTTAAAGAGTTTAATAAGTAATTATTCGTTTGGAAATGTTAGGTATATTTACCCTTCACAAAAGGCACCTCCAGCTGTTGAAATAACCTATCATAGGCGGCACTAACAGTTTCGTAGGTTTTCCTGGCTGTTTCCTCGCTCACATCGAAGGTGTACATGTCCTTCATGAGGAACTCCTTGGCTCTCATCAGGCCGAAGCGCGACTTGAGCTCATCCCTGAACTTGGGGCCGATTTGGTAGAGCCTTAAGGGCAGCTGGCGATAGGAAATGGGGGATGTGGTGGCCAGCATGGCAGTCACTGCCTCCTCGTGGGTCTAATCAGAACAGAAATCAGTTTATTCATCAGAAAATCTGCAGTCCGAGGCACACTCACTCACTGGACTCATGAGGAACTGCTTGCCGCTGCGATCCCGCACCATGTAGAACTCGGATATGTCGCCCTCCAGCCTCCCCGTCTTCTTCCACAGTTGCGTGGACGTCAGGATGGGCAGGCTGATCTTCTGGCCGCCGGCCAATCCCATGTTGCTCTGCACCAAACCAATGAACTTGTCCACCGACCGCTGGGCCATGGGCATTATCTGGTAGGTGCCATTGCTCCCGGACTTGACCAATCCCAGTTCCGTCAGGAGCTGCAATAATCCCAAGTTTTAGTTAGTTGTTACGAAAGACATGGATCCGACCCCTTACCTTTTGGCTGCGCGACAGTTGCTCTGTTTGCTTGACCACCGCATTCTTGGGTGTAATCAGTGCCGGACAGAAGAGTCTGGAGGCTTTATTCATATTAATGAATAATTAATAAGGTAAATTAAACTAATTAGTTGATATTTTCTGTTATTTATGTAAAAACACCGGTAAAAAATAAGTCCAGTGTGACCGTAGCTGAGAGATTTGAAAAAACACGATATACGTAAATACAGTGAACAAAAATAATGGTAACTAGTAATATAGAAATTAACAAAAAAAAAAAAAAAACAATTGAAATAAATTCAATATGAAGGTATAAATGAACTAAATCAAGATAAGCTTTTTTTTTACAATAAGAGCTATATTATTGTAGTTAACAAACAAATTGTAAACAAATTGAACAAATTATAAATATGATGTGTAGTTTTTAGCGAAATATATATAATTATTTCAGATCAGATTAACTATAATTCCAATGTTTATTTTATTATTAGTATGTTTTAAAATAAATTGAAACATCTTTTAGGTTGAAGAGATGAAGGCAGGTGCATACGTTTGGCGTTTATTGAATTTTTAAAAATTTCTATTGAAAACATCGATGCACACTAGAGGTGGAGAAACGATGCATCGATGATTTTGAAATATTTGGGAACATCGATGTTTTGTGGGAAACATCGATGTTTTTGTCACATCACTAAATTAAGGGAAAACATTTTTAATTTATTTTAAAGGACATTTGTTTTTCTTTTCTTGAAAACATCGATGTTTTATCGATGTTTTTATAAAAATATCGAACAACTTCGATGTTTTTTTTCAATGATGTTTTTATTTTTTTATCGAAAAACATCGATGTTTCTCCACCTCTTATGCACACCCCTATGATAAATCATATTTTCGATAACAAATAATCGTTTTTGTTCCACCCCTAGCCGACGGACGAGCTAGTTTTCGTATTTCAAAATGACTTCGGCCTTTCAGGATCTGTACAAAAAGGGGTTGGATGCCGGCGAGCACCAGAAGCAGCGTCAAAAGGAGCTGCTTGAGCAGCAGAAGCTGCGCCGCCACCAGGAGCAGGATGTGACCAGGCCGCTCCAGAAGACCGCGCCGCCGCCGCCAAAAAAGCAACAACGAAAGCAACGTGCTGGTGGTGCCCATGCCCAGCATCAGCGGTGTCCCTTTCGGCCGCAGCTATCGGAGTGGCTGCGCCATAAGCCGGAGGATCTGGATGAGTGGCAGCTGGTGCCATGCCCCGCTGGAGCACGCTGCCTTGTGGTGGCCAAGAGTGGCAGGACGAGGGCCTACTACAAAAACGGCTGGCAGTTCGACGATTTTCGATCCTCGCTGCCCGGCGATAGGCACCTCCAGCGGTCGCAGACTGTCTTGGATTGCATTTATGTTAAGGAGACGGGCACCTTCTATGTGCTGGACGCCATCACCTTTGGCCAGCAGGACTTGCAGGAGTGCGAGGCGACGTTTCGCTTCTACTGGCTGAAGGCGCGCTTCGAAGAGAATGACTACGCCACGTTAAGCGAGCACAACGAGAAGTCGTTCCACCTGCTGGATCACCACAACTTCGAGGACGCTTCTGTCGTGGAGGAGGCGCTGCAGAAGTACCCGCTTTGGGAGGAAAACAAGCCACCTCTGGATGGTTTCCTCTTCTATCACAAGGAGGCTAGCTACGTGTGCGGCACAACGCCTCTGGTCTGCTGGCTGTTTCCCTACATGCTGCCGGATGTGCTGGGCCTGCCCGTGAGTGGCAGCTACGCAGCTCCAGAGGATTACAATCCCGCCCAGCCGCTCCACTACATGGATGAGTTCGATCGCAGGCTAAAGGAGAAGGTGGAGGCGCGCTTAAAGAAGAAAAAGGAGAGAAGAGCAGCTCCGGAAGAGCAGAGAATGGAGGCACAAGCTGAGGAGGAGGCGGAAGACAGCGATGAGTATGCCGCTCTGAAGGGACTCCTCGATCAGCAGCGGCGCCTGGAGCTCGGCGAACTCGACATGGACTGCGAGGAGGAAGAGCTGCCGCCGCCGCCGCCGTCGTCAGCTGTTGCCAAATGCTAAGGCGGTGTGGGCGCCGGTCTCTGGGGGTGGCTTTCCTGCGCCTGCGCTCTGCCGGCGCGGCCCTGGACAAAACGGCCTCAGCTCGCGCCCAGGAAAAGCGCCCAGGACAAGCAGCCCAGATTTCGGCCACACAATTATTTAAATTGTTAATTATTAACTCGTTAACGGAAAAGAAATCTCAAAAAGCAACACAATGGTCATTCAGCGAAGTTGGAAGATTCCCACGGACGTGGCAGGATCCTTGAACAACACATCAACATCCACATCCACATCGAGCGATGTGCAGCAGCAGCAGCAGCGCTCTTCGCCAGGCCTGCAGCTGCAGGCCACCAACTCCTCCTCCGATGACTCCGATTGCTCCAATCAAACCACACACTCGATGGACACGCGAGCGGCCAGTCCGGGGGACTCGGGCGTACGCAAGCAGCCGGAAAAACAGGATGGCACGCCCGAAATAATCACACTTTCCCTGCTGGGCGAGTCCACGTCCTCGGAGGCGGAGTCCGCGCAGGTAATGCGTGGGGTTTTTACTCAATTTAAGAGTTAAATCAATGGGGTTTCCTCCCTCAGAAATATGTAACAACTTCGGAGATGGCGGAGACCATGCTGCAGCGCATTCGCCAGCGTTTGGGCGGCTCTCACAACATGGAAGGCGGCGGCAGTGCTGAGTCCGCCATGAGGGCGCTGGAACTGCTCAGGATCAGTGTGCAGCAGGCCTTCGATGCGGAGGTCAACGAGATAATCAAGCGATACATGAATGTAAGATAAGGCCTCCCTTTTGAGATGTTAAACCTATTTTGTTACCCCCCAAAACCAGAACTATTTCAAGCCCGCTTTTGGCAACATCAAGGAGAACCTCGGCCAGCACTCGGTGAACGAGGAAACGCTGCAAAAGATGTCCTCATGCGCCCTGCTGGAGAACGCCAAGGCTCAGTACACCAACTTTGTGCGCCAGCATCGTCTGCCGACCGGAGCAGTCACAGAGCAGCAACGCATGGCCCTTAAGCGCTCGGCCAAGCAGGAGATGAGTCCCAATACCAAGACCTTTGCGGCCTGCAAGCCCATGCCCTGCACGGCCACCACAGTGAACCAGTTGCCGGCTCCCAGTCAGCAGCCACAAATGCTCCAGCAGCCCGAGATGCAGGCAGTGCAGCCTCTCCAGCAGCAGCAGCAGCAGCAGCTGCAGCAGGAGCAAATGCAGCTCCAACAGCATCGACCCTCGGTCACTCCATTGATAAGTGGAAATCTGCCCACGCCGGTGCGACGGCAGATCTTCTGGAACACCGCACAGATCTCAACGAACACCAAGTTCGTGCTGGATGTGCAGGCCAACATAGCCTTTGGCTTCGGCACCGACGGCAGGGAGCGGCTGGCCAGCAAGCATCCGGAGCTGATACGCTATCTGCCCGATGGCGCGGACAGGGATTGGCTGATCGCGCGCGGCATTATCCTGCCCGAGAATCGCAACTCCCGCTTCCTGTTCCTCATCTACGACGAGGTCTGCCGCCTGCAGCAGCAGCACGAGCTGTATCGCCACAAGACCAGCATCGATCTCTCCATGATGCTCACGTTCAGCGTCACAGATCCCATGATCCAGAAGATGCAGCTGTTCTTTGTGGACCTGAACATCAAGAGTCGCGGGTTGATATGCAACTCGTACATAATACCCAGCCAGCAGCAGCAGCAGCAACAGCAGCAGCAGCAACCTCAGTCCGAAAGCGCCAACAACAGCCACTTGAGGAACGCTCTGCTCCAAGGAGTTTCTTCCCAGCAACAACAGCAACTACAGCAGCAGCAACAACAGGTAGCCACGCCGCCGGCAGAGGAGGGAGTGCTCAAGGAACTGCCGGCTGCCTCGCCCACTCCCTGCCTGCAGGGCCAGGTGGTGGGCAGCACCACAACGCCGCTGAAAAGCAAGCTCCCGGCCAGTTCTACGCTCAGCTCCTCGCATGCCACGCTCACGGCGCTGCTGAACAATGGAGGCGTCGTGGTGGGAGCAGCTTCTCCGGTCAATTCCTCGCCCAGCAACAGCGGAAAGTTTAGGAACTAAGCAAAGTCTATCGTTTTTAATCAAATAACAGTGGTATTTAAGTTTTCCATTAGCTTATAAGCGAGTAAATAAATAAATATAAAAACTGTATTTAATTTGGATTGCATTTCAGCGATTGCGAAGTGATTTTTTAACTTATTTGTTTAATTTGTTTTAGTTTTCTTTTAAGAAACTGTTTTTGTGTTTTAAATATTAAATTTAAATTTCATTCACTTTGCAGCATATGGGCAGCACTGTGTTGACAAAAGATATGTACATCGTGTAGATTACCCTATAACAAATGGGCAGCATTGTTGTGTAAGTTACACAAATGTAGAGCGGATAACAGCGGATAAGCGGATAAGTAAAAAAGAAGAGGATTTTGTATAAGTTTTAAGCTAAAATAAACAATAAAGCAAATAGAAAAATTGCCTAATAATACAGAAAAAAGGTAGGTAGAAAGGTATTATCCCTTACAAAATTTGTAAGTAGCTAAAATCTCCAAACCTAATTAAAACCCATAGAAAATTTTCAAATAAATATTTGATGTTTATTGAAACTCAATTTGATATACATATAATTGTGGGTCTCCCTTGGGTTTTCGTCTACAGTTATGTTTAAATATAGTAATATATATATATATTTTATATAATATGTCTGGGGTTCATATGCAAATAATTCACATCCGTGTATATGGTGTTACATAGTGTGTGTTGCTAAGTTTATTTGTTTAACAAGTTAGTTAAGATCTGTATCCTTATAAGCCTTGCTACAGCCCATCGGCACTTTTGAAGCGCAATCCTCCCCACAATTTTTGTCCCTCGAGCCTACAACGCTACACGCTGATATGGTGTTATTTTTACAGTGTTTCCAAGGTAAGTACAATACGTATTAGAATTAGAGTTAGGGTTTAGGTTTAGTAGAAAATAGACCGAATAGACCTAAGAGTAGTAAGACATAGTAGCGTTTTTTCTTTGGCCTAAAAAGTAGCTCCAACAATGAGTCCGAATATCAGTAATCAGTAATTACCGTAGTTTAGTTTAGTAAGTATATAGTAGTTTTAATTTTGAGATAGCACAACCATTTTAGTTTTCGTTTATAGAACAACTTGGGCAAGTCAACAGCCGGATTGCGAAGAGTAATTAATTAGACAACCGAGGAAAAAACGGGTATATATCATTGTGTCTACGTTTCACTTTACTCTGCTTTTTTTTTACCCTGACTACCTTGACAACTACCGAGTACTTACAAGATACAACAATGGCTATGCTCAGACAAATGGATTATCTGGTGTACTGAGTATTTGTTCTCCTTTTATTTATGGGTTTTTAAAGCAACATCTAACAATAAGAAAAGCCCGCAGCTGCCCTTGAAACGGATAGATTACAGATTCAAACGCAGATGCAGATACACAGATACAGAGATACAGTTAAAGAGTCGTTAAGTTTCACACGGAAATGGGTCTGAGTTAAGGGATATTAACTAGCGTTAGGACAGTAAAAGTTCCACAGTGCCTCCTTTAAGTACTTCTTCTCTACAGAGTGTAAGCCTTGTATAAAGAAATATATATATATAGAGTATATATACTTTGTAACTTTAGTTTGAAACTCACAAGTCGTTAGGCTGAACGTTGATTAGTTATTACAAGTAGATTTATACACAAGTTACGAAAATGTAAATTTTTCACTTTTTCATTACAAGAGATTGTCCTGTTCGTTTTTTGTCTGTGTGTGTGTGGAAATAAAGGAAGCGGGAGGAAGAGAGGAAAGCCAGGTGAACAGGATGAGAAGGATGTCTTTTATCTGCTGTGTTGTGCAATCAATGCCCTACTACCATAAAATGACTACAGTAAATTCGTCTTAATCACGCGTTAGTCGCACTCCAATCCCAAACCACTCACATCCACAGACCACCAGCACACACCCACAAAGATTGTCGTTTTAAACTAGATACCCTTCGTACGATTTTTCAGATATTATTCCGCATAATTTAGATACTCAGTTAGATTTTCAGATGCATTCAGAGGTGTATAGTTTGCCAGATATTCAGTAACGTATGGGGGGAGAGCAGTTGAAACCTTTGCGGGGTTCTCAGCTGTACAGATAGTTTTGGGCTAACCTCTTATTAGTTTTACTTTGCGCAACATTTAATTAACACTTATTTGGATATATGCCTTCATTTGGCTACCAAGCTTTAAATCCCTTTTCTCTCGGGGGGAGGAGACCCTAAGTCACGGATCTCCCCGCTTCGTTGCCTTGAAAAATTTCAACATTATTGTTTATTGGTGCCCCCTTTCGATTCGATTCGATTCGTTCCTTCGTTCTCCATTCTCAAACAACATTAAACTTTCACAAACACAACAAGCAAAAAATATATAAACGTGTCTGCATATATATGCTTCTGGTACTCCGATTCCTCAATTATTGTGCTCTTCTGATATTGGTATTTCCCCTCCCTAGTGCAGCCTAACCGTTACCTTACTTACAAAGCTCTCTCACCACGAGTGATTGGTGCAGGGGTGCTAGGACTGGGCATCCCTGCTTTAGTGTAACATAACCCTATACCAATGCGATCCAATCCAATCCGATCCGATCTCATATATCAATCTCTATGCCAGCCCGTGTGCTAAGCTCTTTTGACTATGACTAATACATATACAGGGGAACATAATGCTCTAGCGGATGGGTTATCTGCAAAGTAAAGACGCCCGGGGGATGCTGCAAGCGATCCTGCTTAGGCGCTAACAAATTGAGCTTGCAGTGGTGGCTCCGTGTGTCCGGGACTCCGGCACTGCGCCCGGAACTGGTGGACGGCGGCGGCGGCGTTGTTCGGTCAGGGAGAGTTGTCCGAGTCGGAGCCGCCGTAGCTGTGCATCGGGAAGAGCGGGTACCAGCCGTTGATGTGCTGGCCGATGTTCACCTTGTCCAGGTTCACCTCCGTGCCGCCCAGGCCCTGGTTGTGCTCGAAGCCCACGCACCGCTGCCACACCATGATGACGATGTTGCGCCCAAAGACGTCGGAGCTCTGTGTATATATTTGCATGCAGATTCGCAATTCGTTATTCGTTATACGTTATACGTTCGGGTAATTACATGGCATCCAATAAAAAATATGGCGCGTGCCCAACGGGGCGCATCATCGACCTGCGATGAGGTTAACCCAATGCATACTCTTTTTAAGCTTTTAAAATGTCTTTTCCTATATATAAAATATTATTTTTAAGGTTGCCACAGAAATTGTTTAAGATTTTAAATCATTTTAAAAGGAGCCAAAATGTATACAATTAAATATTTTTGGGAATAAATTAAGATATTAAAAGGCAGTTCCTAATAATATTATTTCCGATAAACAGAAAAGCAGTTTATATAAGATTATCTTTTTTAAATTTAAATTTCCAAGGATGTAACTTTTAATTAAATAAAAAATTAAACTTTTTTCGAAACTCCATAAACACCATATTGGGTTAAAAATATCTTTAGATTTTTTTTAAATCACCTAGAAAGCAGCCTAAAAGTATGCTACCATATATACAAATAGTGCAACCCTTCCTATGCAGAATTTCCAATATGAAAATTTTTTAAAGCATACTTTTAGACACCATTTAATGCGGTTTCAAATATATTTTCTACTTTTTTGTAGTTTATGTTATTACAGTCACCTTTCCATGTTCAAGTATCGCCACCCCTGTTAATGGTGACTTTAAAAAATGAAAAAAATATGTACACACCGAGTATGCAGAGGGTTAAAGCCCCGGCCATCTGTCAGGCACATGCTGGGCGCGGAAATTGGCCTCGTCGATGCGATGCCCGGCCAGCAGCCATTAATCGCATTACAATGCAGAGGCGGCAGGTAATAACATCCTGACATGGCCATGGTCAACCGACCAGTGGAGCATCGCCACATAGCAGTCACAGCGCCATCATCATCATCATCATCATCGTCGCCATCGTCACCTGCCACACGCGCCACGGCAACGGGCCATTTGCTCACCTGGTACTTAATGGTCTGGCGGTAGAAGGGCTCCGCCGCGTGGCGCACCACCCGCGTCTTCTTCTTGTGGCGCAGCCGGTCGCCGTCCTTGATATAGCACTTGACATACGTATCTGGCGGCGTCTCGCAGTCCTCGTTGACAATGTTCCTGGCGCAGATAAGCTGGAAAGAGAGAGGGAGGTGCCAATAAAATATATGTACATATATATAGCATCTGATGTCGTGTCCCTAGCCAGGAAGTTATTGGAAAAGGCAGCTTGAATGAGCACTCACCTCCACCTCCACGTTGCCCTTGATCTTGACGAATCCCATCTTGAGCTCCCCGTAGCGGGCGGTGGTCAGCCGATAGCCCTTCGGGTGGATCTGCGAGGGGCCCAGCTTCAGCCCGTAGCTGGACTCCCCGCCCGTGATGGGCGATGTGTTCACATAGCTGCCGCTCAGGGTCTTCACCACGCTCTGCTTCCGCTGTGGACTGTCCCCGGCGCCGCCTCCACCAACGCTTCCCATGCCTGTCAAGCCACTGTCCATGCCGCTCCTCTGGTAGACGCTTCCCTTGCGGGTGGGCGTGCCCAGAGGCGGCGTCTCCGTGACCTTGGCCACATACATGCTGCCCTTGCGCTGCAGGGTGGTGGTGGTCGCTGGAGCTAGAGACGGAGCCTGGGACTCGCCGCCACCCAGCTGGAACATGCTACCCTTGCGCTGCTGCTGCTGCAGCTGGCCGGTGGAGAGCAACTGGTTCTGCCTACCGGCGTCCTGGGCCACATTCGATACGGAGGCAGCCTGCTTGAGCCGTGAGAGAGCCTGCTTTGGACTCTGGGGCGGCAGCTGGCTGCCCGATCCCTTCCAGCGCGGCCGATAGCGCTTGTCCTCGTCCTCGGATGGCGGACTGGTGTCCGCATTGCCCACACCCTGCGGCAAGTGCTGCTGCTGCTGGAGCTGGAGCTGCTGGAGTTGCTGGAGCTGCTGCAACTGCTGCTGGTGCTGCTGGGTCAGGTCCAGGATGGAGCTCTTGCGGCTGTTGGGTCCGCTGGGCAGGCCGACCCGGCTAGTACCTGTCCGGGGCGAGAGTAGGAGGTCAGAGGGCACAAACTCTTGGCAAAAGCATCCAACGCTTGCGAACTCAACTCAAGTGTTTACGGGGCAGTGATGGCAAGTTAGCCAGCGTCAAAGGTTTTACCAGGGTTACAGAGCGTACATTTGATTTGCAATATGCAGGTATTTTTCTGGTAGAGCGCTCTCTTTCTCTCTCTTGATTTTGAACAAAATTTCAAGGTAGAGCCTTACTCATCTTGAAGTTCTAATGTCCTGGCTTGTACCTTAGGCTGATGCCCTTGCCATCACTCTTTGTTATTTAGGGACTGAGAATGATAGGTGTTACAGGTCTAGGACTAAGGACTAAGGACTAAGGACTAAGGACTAGAAAAAAGAGAAAAGGGAAAGCTACATCGAACAAAGCATGCGAGTAAAACGACATCTAGTTTCAAGGCCAAGTGGCAGTTCAGCTTCCGATTAATCGTGCGACGAAGCTGTATGCCATTTATATTTCATTTTATTTAATAACGCAAAATTCGAGGTGTTCGGAATGGTGGAAATGGACGTGGATACGGCGCTGGCCAGCATAGGTGAGTGGCGCCTCCTGAGCTATCCCCTTTGCACCCCTAATCACGAGTTTCCTAGGCTTCGGTTGCGGCCAGGTGGTCATCATGGTAGTCTGCATGCTGCTCACCGTGTACACCGTGACGGAGGCCTACATAGTGGGGTACCTACTGGTCCTGACCTCCTGCGAGTTCTCAACCTCGCCGGGGGAGAAGACCCTCCTGGCCAACGCCGCGCTGGCCGGCATGGTGAGCTCCGGCCTCTTCCTTGGCGCCCTGGCGGACAGGTACGGCAGGAAGTACGTCATCCGGCTGACAATGATAGCCACGCTCTGCTGCTCGGGGCTGTCCTCCTGTATGCCGGAAGTCTACTCGATGTCGGTCATTCGGTTCCTCGTGGGGATATTGTACGTAGTCCCTGTCCGGTATTATGATCTGATCCCTCGACCACCGTGTGCAGCATGAACGCCCCCGCCTCGCTGACCATCGGCTATCTAATGGAGTTCTATGCCCCGAAGTGGCGGACCATGGCGGTCAGCATTCAATGCCAGGGGGTGGCCATCGGCTTGGTCTATGATCCGGCCATGGGCTGGGCCCTGCTGCCCACCAACTACAGCTGGCGGATCAGCAGCACCATTGAGTTCCGCACGTGGCGCTTCTACATGTGGGCCATCGCGATTCCCGGCTGGTTGGGGCTCCTGGGGTTGAGCTTTCTCCCGGAGAGTCCCTACTACCTCATGTTCGCACGGCGCGAGGAGGAGGCCATCGAGGCCCTCAAGTGGGTGTGCCGGCTGAACAGGAAGAAGTGGGACGAACTGAACATCGCGGTGGTGGACCCATCGCCTGGCCTCCCCGAGGGTGCTATATGGAAACAGATCTTTGTCGGGACCGCCAAGCTCTTCAAGCGGCCAGTCCTGCGCAACTTTCTCATCTCAGTGTTCTTCGTTTTCGGCATTTTCTTAAAGTGAGTGTGTTAACCCTTTGAGGCAGACCCAATAGCCACTCCTGTTCCGCAGTTCCATTGGGATGGGTACCTGGTATCCCACCATCCGCAACACCGACAACAGGGGTTCCAACACGCTCTGCCAGGTCATTGAGAACCATCCCATGTTCCGGAAAAGCCCCAAGACCTCAGTTAACAAGACGGAAGACGACCCGCCGCCCTGCCATGACCAAATGCACAACTTCCTCGATCCTATTTACTATGGCCTGAGCTACGCTGTGTTCTTCCTGGTGGCCACCGTGTTGCTCCTGTGCCTCAGTCGAAGGTATGTCCTGGCCATACATGTGGGCTCGGCCTGCCTGCTGGGCATAGGACTGAACTTCATCAGACAGCCGGTGCTCGTACTCATCACCTTCACCCTGGTTCTGGTGGTGCCCGGCGTCCTCATGGGTCTGGCCACATCCGCGCTGGCCGACTCCGTGCCCGTCGAGCTGCGCGGCAAGGCTCTGTGCATGGTCAGGTCTCTGTCGCGCCTCGGAGCCGTCGCGGGCAGCTCCCTGGTGGGACTGTTGATGAAGGTCTCGTGCACGGCCACACTAAACATATTCGTGGTGTATCTGGCAGGTGAGGATAACCTTAACTAACTGTCACTTGAGTTTAACTGTCAGTTAATGTCAGCTGCTACTTGTTTAGGTTCAGGATAGTTAAGTGCCAGTTAACTTAAACTTAACAGGCAGTGTTGTGCTCACATTTTAGGCTGTTATTTGTTTGCAATTGAAACTGTTTTACCAGGAAAAGTATTCAGGGGATTGAATACATGTTCAAGTTCAGGTTAGTTAACTTCCAGTTATCTTAACTTTAACAAGTAGTTAATAACAGGCACTGTTGTGCGCACATTGTAGGCTGTTGTATTATATCCAAGGGTGTTATTACTTGTTCAGGTTTCGGTTAGTTAACTACCACTTGCATTTAACAAGAGGTCAAGGTAATAACAGGCACAATTTGTACGATTTTTTCAGTGAAATTTAAAGATAAGTTTATATATTTGATTTGTTTCAAATTTCCAGAAAATAATAGGGACTGTAAGGCGCACATCTTGGACTGTTACATTGCCACTATCCAGATACTGAGGTGATCATATTGTAATACCATCTAACTTAAAGCCTTCTTATTTTGCTTACAGTTTGCGTTGGATTGGCTCTCTCGCTGCCTAAAGGAATTTAGAGCCCTTCTGGCTTCGGATTCTCAAGTAAAAAATAAGGTTTCTGTCTTCTTAGCCCCGGATGTGATCCTGATCTTCCTGCCAGCTGCTTCTTTTTATTTTTGGACATTTAAAATTAGTATATTTTCCATTAAATCAGATAAGTCTTATATGTTTTTACCAGGTGCCATTAAAGACATTTCTTAAAAGATCAGTTTAATTTCTAGAACTGGAACAGATGTCACATATGGTTTTACGTGAAATCTGGTTGCTCAGCACACTGTTTTTATGCTTCAATAGAAGTTACTTGTTTTAATTAAATTCGAAATGTTACACTTGACCGGTAGGAATGACTGATATAGATCAGGTGTACACGATGCTGGGTAAGTGTGACCCCGCCTTCAATTTCTTTATTCACTGAACTCTGGTCCCATCCGCAGGCTTCGGCCGAATGCAGCTGACAGCCTTCGCTACATGCGCCTGTCTTCAAATCTGGATTAGCACCGAGCAGCTGGGCATCGCCGTGATCCTGGCAGGGGCCACTTGTGAGCTCAACATCACGGACCAGCGCGTCAGCTGGCTGATGTGCTGCAACTTCGCCGCCCAGATGGTGCTCTCGCTTATCTGGGGCGAGATGGGGGACAAGTATGGCCGGCGCAAGACGATCCTTATCACGGGCACGGCTGCTTTATTGGCATCCTTGCTGTCGGCACTGATGCCGGAGTACTGGTCCTTCATGGCCATGCGGGTTCTCATGGGTGCCTTGTAAGTAGGCAGATATAGACTTGACCCTGACCTCGACCTACCTCGTTCTTCTCCAAAACAAAGTTTGGCTGGACCCGTGGCCGTTTTGATGACCTATATGGGCGAGCTAACGAAGATATCCCTTCGTCCCAAGGTCCTGAATTTCCTCAGCTATTCCATTGCTATAAGCATGATCAAAGTGCCGAGTGAGTTTCGACTTGGGCTGACTTGATGTATATTCACCTCCCTCCTCCGGCAGCGCTGGCTTCGATAATTTTACCTCTGGATATGGATCCCATTGCCAGCTGGCGTGTCCTGGCGCTGTTAGATTTGGTTCCTGGTATTATTGGAATAATCGGGATGCTGTTTATGTCCGAGAGTCCCAAGTTCTACTTGTCTGTGGGTCAGGACGCGAATGCCATGAAGGTACTGGAGAGGAATTGCCGCTGGAACAAGGGCAAGGATGTGACACTGGCCAGCTTGGGTGTGGAATCGGTGACGCAGCCTCGCTTGACCTCGTAAGGTTCCTTGATATTCTCTATCCTTCCAGGGACTTTTCTGACCTCACGTCTCCTGATTATGTATTCCATAATTCACCATCTATGAAGAGACAAGGGCCGGTGCACCCAGGCCAAGACCTTAATGACGAAGTACGTCAAGTACATGACCCTAATGGGCTTCGCCTTTCTCATCCTGAGCGGAGTGTGAGTTGGCTTAGACACTTACTAAGCTCCGAACTGAATCCCTGAATCCCACTTACAGCGGCGTCTCCCTGCCCGTTTGGATGCTGCGCATCAGAGTGGCGACCACGTCAGAAGATGAGTCACTGACTGTGTGCGGGCACTTGCATGGACAGGTTGCCGGAAGGCTCGTTGAGGTGAGGTTTCCTCTGAGAGGTTAGGCTGGTAATCCCGCTCACTTCTTATTTTCTGGCAGTGTAAGCTGAAGTTGGAGGACCTAATAGAAGCCATCATCCACGGATTCGTGCTGCTGACCACCTTTATAGCCACGAGCCTTCTCCTGTGCTGGCTGTCGCGTCGCGTGGTCATCTTGGCCTTTATTTCGATAGCCATTGGTGGCAGCCTCTCTCTGAACTTTGTGACGAACTCTGAGCTGCAATTGGTCTGCTTTTTCGCTATGATCGATCCGCCAATGTCCGGCATAAGAATGGCCGTATCACTTGTCATAGATCTGATTCCCACGCACCTGAGGTAAGCCATTCCATTGTCATATCGGAGAGCCTTAATTCGGAGAGCCTTTCGTTCAGGGGCAAGGCCTTGGCAATCATCAATATAATGGGACGCATTGGCATTATGTCAGTCAGCATGTTTGTGGGTTATTCCCTGGGTTGGAACTGCCACTTAACCTTCAATACCCTGCTGGTGCTTCTAATAAGTGAGTATACCAAAGATATTTCCATATATTCTCCTAACAAAAATGTCCCATCAGTATGTGGTGTGCTGGTCCTCTTGTTGCCCTCGGAGAAAAATGTGAAGAATTTGGCTGGGGTCTAAAAACTCGGGGTTTCCATAAATTTCTATGAATAATTGAAAATATAATTTTCACACTCTCTCGAATTTCTATGAATAATTGAAAAATTGAAAATATAATTTTCACACTCTCTCGAATTCGTTTTACGTATACGTGATATGCTTAATTAAAGACCTTTCGTAGATGAAGAGAGCTGAGAGGTGAGCAAGGAAAAGGGAGTCCCTGCCAATCAGTCAATCAATCATTCAATCAATTGGGCGAGCACCAGCTCAAAGTTTAAGGGGCGAGGCAAAAGGATTGTGGCCAGAGTTCAAATATTATAAAATAAAAATAAACGTCAAATAAACTTTGGCGACAGATGTGTGTGCGGAGTCCCTCTGTGTGTCGTGTGCCGGGCGGATATGAAAGTGCGTAAAAGGCAAAGCGGAAACGGAAGGCAAGGCAATCGCTAAGCGGCTTAATAATAACTGTCGAGCAAGAAAATCGAATTGCAGGGAAAACGAAAGACGGCAAAGCGAGGAGCGAGGAGCGAGTAGCGAGAATCGAGAAAACTGAGAAAACATATTGGGAAAGGAGGGACAAAGCAGTAGCAGCTTTTTTTGCTGAGCAGGCAGAATAATAGGGACGTCTCCCTAGCGGGAATGGAGCTGTCAATTCCGCATATATATAACATATATATATAAACATATATATAAGGTATATTTGTGTACAGAATTTTGGCAGACACAGACGCTGCTTATTTTCATATTTAACGGCTTGTTTGTGGCTCTGGGAAATGCGTATTTCGGCTTTGTTCTGTTATCGCTCCTTCTTTTCTTGTTTCTCGTTCTGTCTGTGAGTTTTCATATTTCGCTTTTAAAAGTTAATTTCAAGGCTGAGCTATTTCGCCGGCGCTGTTGAAGGGTTTATGAGGGCGGCGAGCTGTTGCGAAGCCAACAGGTAATAAGACGTCTCCCAGTTCTGCCCTCCAGCTGCGGCTTTGCATTTTAAACGCACACAAAAATTTGTTGGGAGTTTTCTGGCTTTTGTCGTTCCCCGCCTCGCTTATTTTTTGTTGACAACTTTTTCGGGGCTGTGAAAATGGCATCAATAAGCTTAAATAAGCCCCAGCCACAGCGACTCGGAGATGGCATCACAAGTTGTCCTGGGACACTCCTCCTCGACTGGATTATCAACTGTGAGTACGTGGGTCCTTGTGGGTGTGTTTGTAATGAGATTTTCGGCAGCTCTCAACATGCACATGCGAGCTTCGTATATCTTAGTACATATACTATATATAAAACGGATTCTAAGTAATTGTGTGCTAGCGAGTGGGCGTTAATTAAGTGGCGGGACATGCAGCTAAGACTCCCAGGTACAGGAGAGAAAAAGAAGAAACCAAAATGCCAAAACGCAACTCAATCTCAACTCAAGTTCATTTTGCATTCTTACCAGTGGTGGGTGGTGTCTATTTTTTTTTTGGTTTTTAGTGTGGTTACATACTGTAGTTTTTTGCTATAAATATTTTGCAGCTAAGCTCAATTTGCAGGACTTAGCATTCATTCAGTTTTGTCTTTGGTTTTATCTTGTATAATTTACAAAGGGTTTTCTGTCTTTCGGTTTTCAGCTGAAGTTCTACCATTTTTGTGGTTTTTGGCTGTTTGTTGTGCAGTGTTAATCGCCCTTTTCATTAGCTTAAGCAAAATAATTACGGATACTGAATATACTGACGGGTGCTGAGGGCTTTGAACAAGTGTTGTGGCTTAGTTAGTGCTTTATGCGTTAGTTTATCTGGATTATTTGATTTAATTAAGTTTGTTGTGTGGCTTTTTAGGTTTAGTTCATTCATTTAGTGTTTTGTCCAGTTTGTGTGGGGTGTGTCAAAGCTTTGATAATGCGACACCGATATTGTGGCTAATAGTGGGAAAGATATGGAAGAGATATTAGAGAGAGAGAGACATTATATAGAGGTGTACGATGCAATGTCAGAGATAAGTAGGTGTTCATTAGGTGAGAGCCAAATAATGATCAGACACAACTAGCAGCAAGGCACAGTTGAGGTTTTTTGTGAGGATAAACAGGAAATGCATAGAGTCAGAGACACAGAGTGAGGAATATAGGGAATAATAGATAGAAGACGTCAGCAAGAGAGAATTCTTGCATCAAGTGTTTGAGGTTTGAAGATCCTTAGGAGATCTTCGTAGGGAAAAAATAAGGCTTAAATTCTAACTTAGGGACCTAAGGAAATATAGTGACATGATTTAAAACCCAACTACCAACTGTTTTTAGTTTAATTTATTGAGAAAATTTAATAAAACTTGGAGAAAAAAAATAGTGGCGCCCGAGCAGGGACCTTGGTTTTGCCCTGAAAAAGTCACTGAAGGAAAATCTGCTTTTGTCAAGCTGAGAAACGATATATTTGATATATATAGTCGATACTAACCCATATTCTATTAAAAAATAAGGTTTACCATAATTTAATAATTAAATTACACGACTTCATGTCACCTCCTTGAAGTTTCTATCTTAAAATAACACCCAAAACAAACCCATTTTCCCAGTTATTCCCCAATACTCACGTCGCGATCCCATACGCTTGTGCTGCTCGGTGCCCAGGCTCATGGTCCGTCCCAGCTCCCCGCGCACAGCCTTCAAGGATTTCAAGATCTCATCCGGATCGCGTCGAGCCACGGACGAGCGGCGCCGGCCCACCAAATAGGAGGTGGGCGGCGTGGCCATGGCGTCCTCCTCTTGCAGCCGCTTTTGCTCGGCATCCTGGAAGCTCGATCGACGCGAACCCGGCAATGAGCGCGAGAAGTCCTTGCCCAGCTGGTAGACCTCCACCTCCATGGTCTCCGACTGCGAGGAGCCGCGCCGCGAGCCCGCAATCCAAGCGTGATCCGGATGCAGCAGCGATGTCCCATCTCCGATGGAGTCTACGTCATCGGAGATGGAGCGCTGCATATTATAGTCGCGTCTCAGCAGCCGGGTCACATCGCCGCACGGAGCACCAGCTCCGGCAGCAATGGAACCACGTGGCGACACGCTCGGCGACTTGCTAATACTGATGCCACGCAGTCCCTTGGTGTCCTCCAGCCGGCACCAGATGGCCTGGTCGTCGAGGAAGGCCTGCTGCAGCTCGATGCTGCACTCGCCCAGGAAGATGGACTCGGTGTGCGGCACCAGGTCCCACAGCTGGATGTCTATGTAGCGGTCCATCAGGGTCTCGGCCTTCACATGGCCGAAGGTCAGCGTGGCGTTCCAAATCGGGTTCTGGGTGGGGCGACTCACCTCCGTTTGCTGCACGCTGCCATCGCCACTGGTAAGGGTGGAAAAATACTTCGTTACTCTCACAAAGACTTTATTTATATAAGAGCTCAGAGAAGGGGGGATATTTCGATTGAGAAAGTGAAAGGAAAGCGCTTTCCACTCACCATTTGGGCAGAATGCGGACCTTGGCATACGCCTCGGGCAGGTTGCCGTGTCCATAGGCCTCGTCCCTCAGGGCCAGGTCATCGCCGGCCATCAGGGAGACGACGAGCTCGTGGCGCTCCGCATGGTACCATACCTGGATCTGGACGCGGCCGGTGACCAGCTTCTCGCGGGCAATTTGCTCCTGCGGCGAACCAAAAGCTCGTTAGTGGGCGGTCACGCTATCTCCGACTCGCAAAGCCTCCTGTCTCGCTATTTTATTTAACTCTTAACAGTTGCTAGGAGTAACTCTAGAGATGCTATTTTTAGTACAAGTCTAGATTTAATATATATGTCTATGGTTTGTGCCTACACAAAAGCGTCTGTGCCGCCTGGCCTATATTTACATTTACTTTTTGCATTTACATTTACAATTCCTCGGCTGGCTGGCTTCTGTTCGTGTTTCGCTTTCGCTTTTGTTGTGTTGTGTTCGTGTGTGAGTGTGTACATAACTGAACAACAAATTAAAGCAATCAAAACGTAAATAAAACTAATTAAACGAGTGAGAACGAAGGGGTGGGTGGCGGCTGGTGGCGGTTTTGGCATGCCAGTGAAACTACATACAACGCAACGCACTATTCCCCTCGGGGGAAAAGCACACACACATAAATATAATGCAAATTATGATGTTCGCATGTGTTTTCTATTTACAATAGGAAGCACAGGGACACACACAGATGCACATGCACAGATGATAAACAAAGAGGGAACCGCAAATGCAATCTGCTCCGGGGCCGCTCTACTCGGTGTTGTCTCTAGTGTGGTCGTGTTTTGTACGGGGCCCCGAAAGCGGAAGTCATTGCGGGGCAGTTGGGCATGAAGGTCCTGGCGATTGTTCCTGCCGCTGCTAGTTATACGTGCACGGGGAGAAAACGTACTCAAATTTGCCTTAGAAATTCTCATAAATAGAAAACCAATTAAAGAATTTCAATCTCAATTAATTTAAAATTCTCTAAAAAAAAGATATTTTTCTTAGGTTTTTAAAAGTAACTCCTGTTGATTATACCCTCCAAGTTCCCGTAGGCTTCTTGAACTATTCCTCTTGCTTTCTCCCAGTGCCGGGTAGTTGGTAATGGCGCGTACCTTCATAACATATTCATGGCGTGTACATTGCGCAGCAGCAGTAGTGGCAATAATAACAGCAGCCGCTCTGGCATTGCCGAATTGACTTTCTCCATTGCGAATCTGCAGCGGAAGCCGCCATATTGCAATAACGTGTAGCGGGCGGAAATGGAAGCCACATACCACGCACACACCGACACAGACACATTCCATACGAGTATATTCCAAAAACTGCGAACTGTTGCTCGCAAAACTTTTTTACGAGCGCAAAAAAAAAAATGAAAAAAAAAATGAAAAAGAAAAATATTACCGAGCGCACCCACACCGATGGGTGGAAATCGAATTCGTGTTGGGACTCTCTTATAAGGGGCGTTTATTTTTATTTTTATCTACAGGTAAGCAGGCACATGTACTTGCAGGATTATTGGAGTTTATCAGGCATCAAACAGGCGCCGGCGATAAAAGCCTAAGCACTTGAAAAACTTTTCCATGAGCCCCGTCGTCGATAATAATAATGACGAGCTCGGAGGACTCCCAGATCCTTGCTGGCCTGGCCTGGAATTGTTGTTAAAAGTTTTCTAATTTTCGACATTTCAAGCATTTTATGCCTCGCAGCTGTCAATTAAAGGGCGACAGGCGAAGGCGACCGCACCTGTTGCTGACAAGTCCGCTGGCAAGTCGGCTAACCGCGGGTAGGACGCCCACTTGACACCTGGCCCCGAGTCTGTATACACACATATATATTTGCCCCCTTTTTCGCTTTCGCTGGAATACATATAACTCAAAGTGACACAAAAGTTTGGCGGCGAATAAAGTTGCGTATGAATAATAAATGGAGACATGCCAGTAGTTAAAAGGGGAATTGGGAAACACAGAGAGATAGGCACAGATATGTACAAAAAAGATAGACTAGCCAATAATCATAGATATATGCTACGTACATGGGATATTTACAGGGCGGGGACAAAGTCTCTTGCTTTCGAATTAAATTCATTATGCACATTATGTGTTCAATAAATCAATCAATCAAACGCTTGGCGTTGCGGCGTTAAGGGAAGTCAATCAATCTGCAATCAATTTCGATGACAGTCTCGGTTTTACTCTCGCTCTCTTTTCAGTAATTTGTGTACATAAGTTATATATTTAAAGCTTGTTTTGATCTCGTTTATATGCTATTACTGTTTCTGTTTATAGCCATAACTCGTGCCAGCTGGGGTTACATTTTGGTTGTTGGTTGTTGGTACAGGAAATGAAAATTGAGTTCGTATACAATCGGTGGTGGTAGTAGTTTATCTATATAGTATTTGTTTCGGATTTTATTAGTTGCGATTGCAGGTCGGTTTAGGAGAAATGCTAATCGGTTTAAGTTTAAGATTCAAGAGCCACTAAATGCTAGTCAAACAAATTTGTAGGCTTAGGCGTTAGGTTTTATGCAAATTAGGCAAAATGCAAACAAATCAAAGTCACTCAAACTCAACTCGAAAACGGAACTCAAGGAGCAAACAAAGATTGAACCAAAGAGAGAAGAAACTAAAACATTTCTGTGTGGTGTTTATATGTTTCTTTCTGTTCTGTCCTGCGACCCTGGACACAAGTACTTTAAGTGCCTTAAATGCTGTTCAGAAAACCACTCTATAACTAAGCACGAACACGGGTACAAGGGTACATTAGCGCACAATAAGCTTTTGTTTGGTATCGAAAAAACAAAATAAAAGACTGAAGGTGTGTGGTGGCTTCGGTGTAGAACAAATACGACACTATAGTTCATAGATATATAGGAATATACGGCAGCGGACAGCGGCATAATTACGGAGAGAGTCGGGTATTATGCAAAGCCAAACTGAACAGATCCAAAACCAAACGGAAACAAAACGAAACGGAACGAAAGGAAGCGGGGAATCGGGACGAAAGTAAAGGTAAACATTTGCTAAGCGAAAGCCAAACAAAAGCTCATAAATTGACAGGGAAGAGAGTGAGAGAGAGAGAGTGAGTGAAGGTGGAAAACAGGGCGTATACGTAATAAATAAAATGGAACCAAACCGAAACCGAGGCAGAAATAAACGCAGCATTACATAAATCAGAAAATCAGAAAACAAGGAGAAAGCAGCGCACTTTACAATACATATTGATGGGGTCTTTACAGAATGTAGTAAGTATATATCTTAAGAGAACCTGGCTATGTTACACACTTTGTCAGGGGGATAATTATCGTAATAGTTTTCTCTAGCGGGCTTTGGGGTGCTAAAAACTGTACAGAGCATGTCTAGATAGGGGCTATCCGAGTATATATATAGTATTTATAGGGGTAGAGGCGGTGGATGCTTAATGTACAGAGAGTACTGTGATACGAGTTGCTTTGTTCATTTACCATTTGACTGATGGCTTCAATGGGGTTTTGCTTTTTTTCGGTGGCGATGGTACAACGGTGATTCGGCGGATCTGCGGATGCGGATGCGGGTCTGCTGCTAAAGCGGCTGCTGTGCGAAAGGATATATAAAGCAAGTCCTGGCGAGGGAGAGATCTCAATTGTTTGCACGCGGTTCGTTTTGTTTTGCAGTTTAAATAGAGAGACTTTATTTTTCACATTTCTTTTGTTGTTTGTTAGCAGTTTTTTGTTTCGTTTTTTAGGTTTCTAGCACATTGGTACGCTGGTATACGCATTAGTGACTAACAACTGGATGTATATAGATATATATATATTTGATGTATCGTATAGCGTAGAGTTGTAAATGTATACATATATATATATATATAGATTGGGTTACATGCGACAAATTAATCTGCGGCTAGCGGCTAGTGCATGTAATCGTTAATCTAAAAAATCATCATCAGTTTTTCACATTTCTCTGCTCCTTCACTCCAGCCCAATGACGTTGTAAAGGTCTCATAAATTTAGTACATAATTCAGTTTACACAGGTATAGTTTACAGTTAAGGTTACAGTTACAGTTAAAGTTACAGTTACGATTAAGGTTAAGGTTAAGGTTACGGTTACGGTTACAAGTAGGTAGGTAGTCTATACAAAAGGTGTCGTGATCGAAATCAATGTCAAGTTATCACCCATCTGACAGGAGTTACATAGCTACAAAGCATCATGTGTGCTTCAAGGTAAACGAGTAAATTCAGTTAGCTCTTTCTAGTTTCGAAAATGATTCGGCACACCCCACTCTCCTCAC
Organism: Drosophila rufa; assembly: GCA_018153105.1. Lineage (NCBI taxonomy): Eukaryota > Metazoa > Arthropoda > Insecta > Diptera > Drosophilidae > Drosophila > Drosophila rufa. The sequence continues at coordinate 6,744,887 of JAECXS010000085.1, forward strand.
TTAAATACGAGTATGTTATGTTATGTACGAGTAGGTGGGCTCCTCAGTGTTCTCCTCCGTTTCCGTTTCCGCTCTCAGTTTCAGTTCACAAAAACACAGCTCTAACACTGACATAAAGAGAGGTGGACATATACATGTAACTTATATGCTTTTTGGGTCTACAAATAATGCGCACAGCCCTCGGACTTTAGTCGGGAGCCATACGCATCTTATATATATATATATATTTATAGGGAGTCTCGGGTACTCTGGTACTTAAAAACACATTAAACATTTCAACAACAAACTACTACTTTTGTTCTTTTTTTCCAATTTGGTTTGGTTTTTGTTTTGGTTTCTGATTTGCTTATATTGTAAAGTCAATAATAACATTTAAAACACACACAAATATTTGTTAAACTCTGTTCGCTACAAACTTTGCACTAGTAACATTTATAATGATTTCGGTTTTGTCGGTCTATAAACTATATATATAAACAGGGAGGGCTACACAAGTCCCCCGATAAGGCGCCCAAAAGTATGCGGCTTACTCCTTAAATCCAATGTAAAAATAGGGCGATTTGGGAAGTACAAATTACGGCATACTTTCGGGCAGCTTGTCGGGCGATCTCAAATCTGTACCTCTTTTTATTTATTTTTTTTTTGTTGTGATTATCTGGCCCAAGTTCAGACTTAGAGCGGCCATTTAACGAGTACATTTAGTTATCATCTCTGTAGGTTTTGTTCCTTTGTTATTATTGTATTCGATTCGTAGAGATCCCAGAGATCGGGCTACTACTACACAAGCGGCTTTGTCGGGGTTTTTCTAGGTTAGAGAGTAGCTCAAAATTCGATTCTCGAGTGGATCTCCGACGGAGACAGTGTGCGAGTTATCATAGACACGAACGTTATCAGTTAAAACTTTATCTTAAAACCCTATTGTTGGTGCTTTGTTCTTACTGTGATCTCCGGCGGGGGCAATTCGATTGCCCCGCGAAGAAGTAGAAGGTTCAACCGAGGAAAAACAGGCTTGAAAATGAAGGAAAAACTATGCGACAACGATACGGCCTGTATCGGCTGCACATCCTTGAGCATACGCATATCTATATCTCGCTGACTATATAGCTATGTTCGCTAGGGCTTAGTCTCTATGTATACGTTAGTTGGGCATGTTAGTAATATATATATATATATTTTTTGTAGTTGTTTTTTTTCTCGAAATCACTAAGTTCTACCAACACCGAAAAATAAATATATATTCAAGTACATCTGGTGGTTATTATGACAAAGAATAGCAATATGAACACATTTAGCCATTTCGCATGGTTAGTAATCATAACTTGTAGTAGAATATACCAACGGAAACTCAAGGTTAAGGTCAAAATCAGAAACGAAATCAATAGAAAACACATATAGAAATCAGGAAATATATATATTACTCTGTTAAGCTACGGTAAATATCGGGGATGAATGTGTTTTGTTAACCAAAGCAAAAGTTCAAAGGAATCGTTGAATCAGTGACTAGAAAAGGTGAGTTTTATACGAGTATTTGATACATATGTATATATATGTATATATATAGCATGGAAGCTGCAATTCAAGTACGAAGAGAGTTCAATTCATTTCGTGAGAGCACTTTGTGAAAGCTGAAATCGTGTGGAAAACGGCTGCAAATGCTTAAGCTGCATTTAATAGCTACTTTATATATATAGTATATAGTATTTGGTATTTGGTATTTTGGTTTTTGGTTTTTGGTTTAGTTGGGGCTTTAGTTTGGCTTGCTGCACATAGCTCGGTGTGTTCTCATTTATGCGGTACGTTTTAAATTAATATATAGTAGTATATAGTATATAGTTTATGGTATAGTATGTTCACTCTTCCTCCACTGCTCGACCGCAGCGCAAGTTCTCTTACTCAAAATGAATAAAACGAAATAGTTTTATACCGGAGTTTTTGGTAATTTCCGTCTAGTTGGCGATGCTGGTGATTTGTCTGTTGTGGTTTCGGGTTCTGTTTTCATTATCATTTTTTTTTTTCATTTGTAACAAGAAACGAGAGCAACAAATGAAAATTATGTGAATGTCATACATATATATAGAGGTAATGGTGGGTATTATGTACAGGTACTGGGATTTCTTTGTGGGATTTATGTCTTGAATGATTAACTTACCCGCAATGAGGCCCAGGCCCACGGGTCCGTCGCCGGAACGCCGTGGTCCACTCTGACCGCCGGCATTGCCCGGCGGCAGATTCTCGTCGAACAAATCGCACATCCGGAAGTCCGTGGCATGCTCCACCAGCAGCTCCACAATGTCCCCGGTGCGGTCCATGATGGAGCAGACCTCCTCGAAGCTGCGGTCGATGAGGGACATGCCATTCCATTCCAGGATCTGTGATTGTGGAGGGAATTAATTAGGTAAGAAATATTATTATATGAAATTATTCTCTTGATAAATATTTATAATATTAATTCCATTGCAGGTTTAAAGGTTTGCTAACTCTTAAAGTCTCTCAAATCTAGTTAATCATACGGATACAACAACCTTTAATTATTCTAAGAGCTTTTGCCTGTTCCATGTAATGTTTGTGGGTTTTAGCCACAGTATAAGTAGGACATATCCCCGGAGAAAATCAAATTAACATTGAAAAATGGCCTGGGCCGTAAATAACCAATATTGATATGCCATATTCGTTGTGTTCGCTGTGCTCGCTTCGTATTCGCATTTCGAATTGTGTCAGCCGAAGGTCATCAATCATGTGCTATTAATTTTCGGGCCTGGCAGCTGGCAGCGCGTGCACTGCGGTTGGCCGCACTTCAGCACCCCTTTTGAGGTCCTGCCAGCAATTATTCCAGCTTCGGCTTAAATACTTCACCTCCTCCGAGTAACCAGTATCCTGTAAGCCCCCTCACTCACCTTGTCGCCCTGCTGCAGGCCATTCTTCTCCGCTGCTCCGCCCGGCACCGTCCACACAATGTAGGCGAAGAGACGGCCATCGGCTCCGGTCTTGCCGCCGACGACGCGCATCCCAAAGCCACGTGCTGTGCAAAGGATGAGACAACAACAAAGTGGTCAGATTTAATAATAAGAGCCAGCTCACGCGCCCGGAGATTATGTCAAGAGGGCAGGAATAATCAATAGACACAGAGACGTAACGAAAAATCCGGGGACTGCGACTAGGCACGTACTCCAAGATACAGATACAAATTTCGGGCATGTGGCAACAATTTGCGTTGATTTCATTTGCACTTTCCAGTGGCCAAAACCCCGTCAAAATAAACCAAACCAAACTGAACCGAAACTGAACCGAACCCACGTTGCGTATACGCCATGTCGCCCCGCTCGTCGTTTGTCGGTGTCTGCAAAGTTTTTCTGCTTAGTCAGCTTGAAGTCTTCACTGGATGGATGTCCTGCTGTTGCTACTGCTGGCTGCTCTCAGTATTTTTCCTTTTCGTAAAATTGACACAAATTTATTTGTGCGACATAAACTTGACCCCCTTCAGACATTTATTGCACTTTAAGTGGGGGCGAAATCTGTCAGGGGATCTCTACATCAGTGTCGCTTTTTCATTTTGTGCAAATATTATCCATAAGTTTCAATGAAAACTTACGTTTTTTTTAACCATTTTTTGTGGCTAAAATGAAATGAGGAAGGCGGATAAAATTAGCACTTGAAGAGGAATTAAAAACTTTAAATGGTTTGGCTAGAAATATGAAACATTGTTTGACAATTTGAAAATATTTTAAGAAAGGGTACAAATCAAAAGGATTTTTGCTGATTTTATTATTATTAAAAATATTATTTTTAAAGAGAAATATAGTTGATGTACATTTCCTTTACAAATAAATTATTATTCATGCCAAACATAATAATTTGTTTACTTTTAAACTTTCCTTTTTATTTCTATTGAAAACATTATTTCCTTAACCCTATTTTCCCTTCATTATAATGACTTCCTTTGGGTAAATCGTAACCCTTAAAGCACACAGGGTATATTTGAGGAGGTGGTTGCGTTGGCTGAATCCAAACAATTTAATTAATTAAATTGCAATTTCTGGGGGGGGGGCTGCAGTTCAGTTTCAAGTACTTATCATTTGGCGCAGAAAACTAATTTCAACAATTTGTGCACCGAAAACTTGGCGAAAGCGGATTTCCGCCACCGCCGCCTCCGGCCAGGCGCGGGCCCAGGACCAGGCCCAGAACAGACAATGGCCAAGAAAGTTAACCAGCGCCAGCGGTGGCGAGGAGCAGCAGCGATGACAATGAAATGCCGTTGCCAAGGTGAGCTCCCTTCAAGGAGCAGAAGGTGGAGCCCAAGCTGGATCAGGAAGGACAGCTGAGTCCGTCCAAGTTTTGCGCAGGAAATGGCGGCAAACTTGGGTTGCTCCGGCACTATGCAATAAAATGTTGCGCATCCGTTATCCACCATCCGCCATGTTGATTCAGGCGCATTGATACCCAATTAGGATAAGGCGACATTTTTTCCCCGCTTGCCTCCAGTGCTTCCTGCCGCTGTTTGCTGAGTGTGTTTTAATCAAAAGTTTTTTTTTTCCACGGGCTTCGCCTAAAGACTGCAATAAAAACGATATAAATAAAACGCAAATCCTTTTGCTGTCAGCGCGAGCAAAAAAGAAGAGAGGAAAATCAAGGAAACGAGCTTTACATTGAGAATAAAAATGGAAAGAAATTAATTGTTGGCTTAGTTGGTATTTGAATTAAATAAAATAAATTATATCTCACGATATTTCGATCGCTACTTTGAGCTTTTAAAGCAATAAATTCTGCAATATATTTATGTAGATTATATATACACCGAAACTAAAATACTTTTACACTTTATGAGAAATAAATTCTAGAAGAAACGTTCAATGTATATGGTGAATCAACAAATACTTTTTTTAAGTTATAAAAATAATGTTTACATATTAGTTAATATTTTTTGATGCCTTTCAGCATAAAAAATAAATGATTTTCGAATGTACAAGCCAAGTATAATCTCATACAAAATATTTCTAAAGCATTTCCCCCAGTGCATCTTATTCTTTTGATGACGCAACAGTTTTTGGGTAACTCTCGAATGCCGGCCATTTGCCTTTAAGCCAGCACTTAACATGGCCGAAATGCGCGAGCTGAGTGAAATTTTTCGATTCGTTTTGGCCATAAAAATCGTGGCCCTGCGAGCTGAACTGAACTGAGGTAAGGTCCTGCTTTTCGGCTATTTCCAAAGTCCCTTTGTCTCATTGTTCCAACTGCCCAATGTCCGCTGGCCCTTTTCCGTGCGTATTTACCATTCTCAGCCAGGCCCGTCCAGAGCGGGCTTTTATGATACAATTTGTTTGCCGGATGGCCAACGATTTTTTATGTGGCCATCATTGGGATTTAATAAGCCCTGAGCCCGGCCACACACAAAGGTGTGTTGTTTATGGCCCGATGTTGAGGAGGATGCCGGGTCAAGGGGTTATTCCTATTTGGGGCACATTGGCATCCATTTCTTTTGTTGCTCCAAGGCCGTAAATATGCCGGCAAATTGAATCAACGTTTCGCAGGACGATTTGCACCTTGAAAGTGAATATACCCTTGAAGATTTTGCACTTTAATTGGAAAAACTCTCTGTGAAAGGCACTCTCACTATCTCTCTTTAGCTCTCTGGGGTGTTCTTTGGCAACTTTATAATTTGTGTCCTGGCAGTGGCAGTGTGTCCTTGCAGGGAGACACATGCCCCACATACTGGCTAATGGCATAAACTGAGCAAACTTTTAGCTGACACACATTGAACGACTTAATCGATGCACACAGGTGTGCAGTCCTCCTATCCTTTCTCCGTATTCCCTCCAGGGACGAGTCACAGGAGCGTAAGCGATTTAGTGGCTTCTATCAGTTGCCATAAAAATTGACTCTTAATTAAACTAGCAGAGCGAGAGATAGTGTTACTACTACGAACTACGGCCATCAGCATATCAGCATTTCCCTAGATTAAACTAATAAACCAGCTCAAGACGGAGGGCATCCTTTGGACGGGAAGAAACTCAGACTGCCTTATGGAAAAATGGCTCGACTTGAGTGACTTGCGGGGCGGAGAACTATGAAAAGGCAGCCAGGCGTGTGGAGGCCACCTGTTGGCCACAAAGCCGGAGCACGCAATGCCAGGACCTCTGGTTTCGTGATTCGCCGCAATAAATGGCTGTGTGTGTGCGGCTCATGAGGCTGCATAAAATTTCATTAGGCGTGTTAAGGCGCCATTTGCAGAAACACCTGATCCCTCCCTCTGGAAACCTACCACCTCCTACCCTCCCTCCCTGCGACGATTAACAGTCGCTATCGGACATCGTTGCGAAACACTTAAAGCGATGCATAATTGAAGGCCCAAACGCAAATGCCGACTGGAAACAATTCAATTACATGGCCCCATCGGCCCTTGGCCCATTGCTGGATCTCGCTCTCGCTCTCTAATTAAAGTTCTCCATTAGCCTTGCGAGTGCAGCGGCTAATTAAGCTCACCTGTGCGTGCCTGCACCTGCCAATGTGTAATGTTAATGCAAAAAACTGTAGCATGTTTCGAGAGCGCAGCGCTGAAATTACAAGGCATTGCCAGTCATCGCAGCGAACAAGGCGCCAGTCGATAATTAGGGATGGTAGAATATATCGAAGTATCGATAAGAATAAATATCGAAAGAGGAGAGAGTTCAATCTGGCAACTCAGGAAAATGTATATCACTGTGGACGGCAGTCCACGTAGTGACGATGAGCACCAAGACTGTGGTGCGCAAGGAGACTACTATATACAGCCGTAGAATTGAAAATCTGCTACGATAGTCCGATCAGAACCATTTATATCTTGATCGAAAGGTATTGTAAACCTCTTTGAAACTGCATACTAAGATTTTTCAAAAACTGATAACTTTAGGAGAAATGAGAGTGAAAGTGCGAAATTGACAATTTTGAAAATTGGAGCAATTGGGGCCGGTTGAGCAAAAACCCCCAAATTTTTAAGGTTGTTGTGATCTAGCTTTAAATACGCGTCGAATGACACCTCGATCGTCCTGATCCGATACTCCGTTCAAAAGATATTCAATAAACAAGATTTCAACGGCCTTTCCGAAATGAAAACGTTTGTCCTGTTGTTTGTCTGTTTGTTTGTTTGTTTGTTTGTCTGTTTGTTTGTCTGTTTGTCTGTGGTATTTTTTGTTTTAAAGTCCTGGAACCACTTTTGTTTTATTAATCAGCTCGAGCTAAATAATTTTTGTTCTACGACTTTTTGGGTTTCCCGCTAGTTTGGCGGGAAAACAGCTAGAAAAGCCAGATTTCCCGCGCCCATAACTTCTAAACGACTAAAGCTACAGAATCGTGCTTTATGTCGTTTGAAAGGTATTTTGAAATGATAATAGCTTTGCCTTGACATAATTTATATAAATATAATATTTAAGAATTTATAATTAAAATTAATTTTTTTTTTTAAGTTTTTGAAGTTTTCTTAAAAATGGCTCTAACGATTTTGATACTCACTCAAGGCCATATAGCCCTTGAGATTGCTCAACTTTTGGTATATAACACATATCTCGGAAAATTCGCTTTCTCGAGATATTACTCATTAAAATTAGTAGCAAAGATCCCATATACCTAACCTTTCACGTGCACTATACATACATTTATGTAAAAATACATGTAGAGTCATATAGAGACGTGCACAATTGCAATAAAGTTGAAAACCATCAAACAAAACGTAAAATATTTTAAATCTGAAAAAAAACTTTTAAAATGTAATAAATATAAATATAAATATAAATATAAATATAAATATAAATATAAATATAAATATAAATATAAATATAAATATAAATATAAATATAAATATAAATATAAATATAAATATAAATATAAATATAAATATAAATATAAATATAAATATAAATATAAATATAAATATAAATATAAATATAAATATAAATATAAATATAAATATAAATATAAATATAAATATAAATATAAATATAAATATAAATATAAATATAAATATAAATATAAATATAAATATAAATATAAATATAAATATAAATATAAATATAAATATAAATATAAATATAAATGTAAATATAAATGTAAATCACTGTGGACGGCAGTCCACGTAGTGACGATGAGCACCGAGACTGTGGTGCGCAATGAGACTACTATATACAGCCGTAGAATTGAAAATCTGCTACGATAGTCCGATCAGAACCATTTATATCTTAATCGAAAGGTATTGTAAACCTCTTTGAAACTGCATACTAAGATTTTTCAAAAACGGATTAGTTTGGGAGAAATTAGTGTGAAAGTGCGAAATTGAAAATTTTGAAAATTGGAGCCATTGGGGCCGGTGGAGCAAAAATCCCAAAATTTTTAATGTTGTTGTGATCTAGCTTTAAATACGCGTCGAATGACACCTCGATCATCCTGATCCGATACTCCGTTCAAAAGATATTCAATAAACAAGATTTCAACGGCCTTTCCGAAATGAAAACTTTTGTCCTGTTGTTTGTCTGTTTGTTTGTTTGTCTGACTGTGTGTGTGTCGATTTTTTTGTTTTAAAGTCCTGGAACTACTTTTATTTTGTTAAACAGCTCGAGCTGAACATTTTTTGTTCTACAACTTTTTCGATTTCCCGCTAGTTTGGCGGGAAAACCGCTAAAAAAGCTAGATTTTCCGCGCCCATAACTTCTAAACGACTAAAGCTACAGAAACGTGCTATATGTCATTTGAAAGGTATTTTGAAATGATAATAGCTTTGCCTTGACATTATTTATCTAAATATAATATTAAAGAATTTATAATTAAAAGTAATTTTTTTTTTAAGTTTTTGAAGTTTTCTTAAAAATGGCTCTAACGATTTTGATATTCACTCAAGGCCAGATAGCCCTTGAGATGGCTCAACTTTTGGTATATAACACATATCTGGGAAAATTCGCTTTCTCGAGATATTACTCATTAAAATTAGTAGCAAAGATCCCATATACCTAACCTTTTACATGCACTATACATACATTTATGTAAAAACTCATGTAGAGTCATTTAGAGACGTGCACAATGCAATAAAATTTAAAGCCATCAAAAAAAAATTTAATATCATTTAAATTTAAAAGAAATCGTTTGAAATTTTTTTTTTTTTAATTTAATCTAATTTTTTCTTTTTTCACTACTTTGGCGGGAAAACAGGAAATTTCTCGCGCCCATAACTTCTGAACGACTAAAGTTACGGAAACGTGCTATATGTCGTTGGAAAAGTATTTTGATATGATAATTACTTTGCCCTGACAAAAATTTTCTAAATATTATAATTAAGAATTTAGAATAAAAATTATTTTTTTTAGATTAAATTTTTTTTTAAATAGCTTTCACGATTTTTATAGTAACTTCCGGCCGTATATCCCTTGAGATATTTCGGGGTACAACACATATCTCCGAAAATTTGCTTTCTCATCAAAATTAGTAGCAATGCTCCCATATAGCTAACTTCTTATATGAATTTTGTTTGTTAATTTTTCCCATTTGAGTTTCAAACAAAAACTTATAAAAACAATGGAAGACCTATGTATGTACATACATAAGTCATTTAAAAAACTTCTGATATCAAATAAAAACACCTCTTAACGAGGTTAGATTAAAGTGACGATGGCACACTCAACACAAAAAATTTCTGATATCAAATTTTGTGACGATTAATAGTTATTTAAACAAAAATATTTAAAAAGTTTTTAATTAGTTTCAAAATCGGCACTTAGCTGAAAAATTTAAAAAGGCAAAATAGGCAGAGTGCCGATTTTGAAACTAATTAAAAACTTTTTAAATATTTTTGTTTAAATAACTATTAATCGTCACAAAATTTGATATCAGAAATTTTTTGTGTTGAGTGTGCCATCGTCACTTTAATCTAACCTCGTTAAGAGGTGTTTTTATTTGATTAAATATAAGAACTATAAAAGGAGATGTTAAAAATTAATTAAAAGGAACAAATCTATTTTCCTTTATTAGTTGCTGTTTGGTTCCAACAAAATGTTCTGGCTTAAAGAGGCTTTAAGATTATAATATTCTATCTTATTTAATTTTATAATGTAAAAATGAAGTATGACTTTTTTATAAAAAGGTATTATCTTAATAATTATATTTATCATTCAATATTTTGTATATGTTCTAAAAAAGGTTTGAAGGTTATTATTCGAGACTGCAAGCATCCTTATCAGTACCCTTTATTCCATTTCTTAGCATAAAATGATATATTATAATTTATTAATTAATACAGTATTTTTTTCTATATATAATATATAATATATCCCACCGATATTGTACATCCCCAACTCAATATATCAAGAAAATTGCAGCACAGCTGTGCCCCAGACACAAGCCACGTCGCGTCGCCTCGCGTAGCGTCTCCTGTATAGAATGTATGTGATGTGGTTAAGGCGACGCGATGCTCCGGCAGGTACAAGGATAAGGATATAAGGATATACGACAAATACCGGCAGCGGAGGCAAGCCAAGGAAATGGTTTAGCACATTAAAATTCCACTTGCCTCGCTGCATATCAAATATGCCGGGTTAAGCAGCCACTACACACCCGTCCGGGTTCTATACAGGGACAAGGCTCTCTCTCCCGAGTGGGCTTAACTCATGATATCGCCTGGATACACCCACATTCCTGCATCAGCTTGCAGCTGCCTCGGCTTGTGCGTATTTGTTGTTGCTTATTGACGATTTTGTTGCTGTTGTTGCTGCTTTTTTTTATGATATGCAAATTGAAATTTTATATTAGCAAGCGCACGTCGCACCGGTGGCTAACCGATGGGAAAAAAGGGGGAAAAACTGCGTCCTGGAGGCTGACAGCGGCTAGTTATTGGGATTGGAATTATAGGCGGTCGTTACAGGATATCAGACTTAAGCCTTATGTCTTGAGTGAATAAGGCTTGAACTTGGTGATTATTAAATTAAATAGTTTCCTTTACTTAAAGAAGAATATTTAGGCACATAAGTACCGAACTTTTTATAAATTTTTATTGCAATTTATTCGTTTTAACGCCTTTATTCTTGAATTTATTTCAAGTATAGGGATAAGTGTGGAAGGAAACCTTTTAGTTCTGGGCAAAAACTGGCCAAAAAAATTCCCAATTTGCGCCAACTTTTCACTTTCAACTCACAACTTGAGCCTGCCTCCCCTCTCAGTCGGTCTTTTAAAATTTGAATTTTTTCCTGCCGCCGTCCTTGGTCGAGAATGAGAGAGGAGAGTGCATCTAAGTGTCGAAGTTGTTGGCCTGTTGGAAAGGAGCTTTCTTTTCAGCTTTCCCCCTTTGCTGGCCACTTTTTATTGCATTTGACTGGCACATCCGAGTTGACCATGCATGCCTCATGCCAAAACATTCGTGGAGCATTATTATTTATGGCCAGCAAGGCGTGAAGTTTTTCATTTTTCATTTTTCCATTCCCCACCCCATGCCGTGATGCCTGGTATATAAATTTGCCTTGGATTCTAATGCCCACGTTCACGTTCCTCTCGTATTGATTTTTATGCTCCGGCTACCGCTTCGCTGTCGATAATTAAAAATTCATTTGGCCTGCTCGGCTGCTCTGGCTGGCCCCTCGAGGTATGCAACTCAAAAATGCATATAATTAAAATACATCCACAGGAAGAGTGTGGAAACAAAGAGAGATGGGCAATAAAGGACCTCACACACACACGCGCAGAATCCCTTAAACAATGCCGAACAACTAAATGTCCTTTTGGGGCATTTAACAGGGCTGCCAATGAGCTAGTTATCCACAAAAAAAACCTTTAAAAATTATTAAAAAAAATAAAAGGATAATTCTTCTGGCAACCTTTAAATTAGGTTTAAATATATAAACATATATGTGAAAAAAGGACAGCACTGTCACAAAGAGCGGGGTAAAACTGTGGTGTGTCCTTGCCCATGCAGCTCGTAGCTCGTAACTCGTTATTGGGAGCCCGGAGCTCTCGGCGCTGCCTTTATGTCGATGAAATCCTCTCAGTGGCTTAATCTGCTACCAGTCTGCTTCCGTTTTGGGTTTCATTAAGGCCCACGGGGGCCAAACCACATTATCCTTGGCGCCCATCCCGCAACCGTAGCGGCAGCCATAGCCAACGGATGCCCCTGCACTTTGCCGTGGAAATTAAGTAACCCACAGACCCAGGACCCACCAATCCTGAGCAGTAGCAGCAGCAGGAGGAGGTGGAAGCGCTGCTCCCTCGAATTAGCATAACCAAACGTTGTAATGAGTCCTGTTTACTTGCCCATTTCCGGTGCGGTGCCAAGGGCAGGACATCAACCGAAGCCGGATGGAGCGGACAAACAATCCTCATTCACTCTTAGTTGCACACCAAGGGAAATTAGTTTTAAGGGGATTTTTTGAGCTTGGAATTCAAGGGAAAGTTGGGATAGTTTTTATACAAATTTAAAATAATTATAAAATTAAGAGAGTAGTTTCTTAACCGCTTATAAACTTATTTACGTGAAATAGGGAAACAAGGAAAATATTATTGACTTTCTCCCAGTGCACTCTCTCTCACACACACTCCCGATCCAATCTCAGCCACACATTAAGGTAAAACCCGGTGGGTTTTAGTGCCTAGCGCCTAGTGTGTGCCTTGGGGCCAAGAATCGCAGTCCCTTAAGCCCCCAACAAAAACTCACTGCGGTGCGCCTTGTCCGTGGGATCCCGGCGCAGAATGATGCGCCGCTTAGATGCACAAATCGGCCCGGAATCCACGTCGTGTATTACGATCCTAATGGCCTCGCCATCCATGGATGTCTGCCTACGCGGCGCCTCCAAATCCTCCAGATTGGGCCCGGTAAAGGAAGCCATGGGAGGCGGAATCGAGGAAGGTGGCACTGCCGGAAGAGCGCCGCGATTCTGCAGCATAGCTATATCGGGTCTGGGAATTAAAGGGAATGAGGATATGTTAAAGGATATATTAAGGGATATATATTTCAGAAATTAGCAGAAAATAATGACTACTTACAGCTGCGAGCCGCGTCGCCGCATCCGTCGGTCATCGTCAACGGTGAGCACGGGACTGCCCTTGTCCGGCGATCCCGGCGAGTCGTCATTCTGAATGTCCTCCGAGGGGTGTGGCACCCGGAAGGAGGGTCTTCTCGAGCCTGGCAGCTGGATGGGCGGCATAATGCCGCCCTCGCCCGGCGATCTCTGCAGCTGCGCGGCAGGAGCGGCACCAGCCTGCACCAGTCCAGGAGCGAACACGTCGTAGGCGGACTTTCTGTGGTTCGGGATTAGGAATCAGATTGAACTTGAGAGAGTGTAAAGTGTCCTCAGGGTCTTACCTGCGCGGCATGGCCGGAATGCCGAGTCCGGATCCATCTGCTGCCATGCCCAGCGCCGGACCGCCGCCACCCATGCTGCCCCCCACAGGTCCTGTCTTCATGTCATCGTCGTAGCTATGCTGCCGGGCCACCCTCGAACCCCGGCGGGACTGCATCCGCGACAGGGGCGCTCCGAAGGGGGGCTCCTGTCCATCGCCTCGTGGTGGACTGTTCGAGCGACTGGGCGCCATGCTGCGGCCGCCTTTGAGTTGCTGCAAAGGGGGAAAAAGTTGCCAAGAAAATCCCAAAAAAATCCCTGGCAGAATACTCACCCGTTCCAACTCCTTTAAGGACGCCGGCGATACGTCCGAGTGTCGTCGCAGCTCCGGACTGCGGGGCGGGGCGAGGGCAGCTCCATTGCTGGGCGCCAGCGTCTGCGTGGAGCTGCCCAGCTTGGCGTCCGAGTGCCGTCGCTGCAATGCCTCCAGCACCGGGACATCCAGCATGGAGTCCGTCGAGTCCTGCGGAATGCAGACCCGCGAGGCCATTTTCCGCCGGCAAACACTGCACCGCCACATGGTCTGTGTGGGGGGGGAGGTAAAGGGAAAAGGAAACCAGGAAAATCAATTTTCATTGCTGTGGCAACGCAGCAGCGGTAATTAAAAGAGAGCCAGCTAAACGCCGGCATCTATTTGCGGCCGCACACTGTGCGCTTATATTTATTAGCGACGCCCAAGAAAACCCATTATGCTGGCCAGCGAAAATAAATATTAATTACTTTCTGAACAAAACTTTTCGCCCCCGCGTCGAGGGCACGTTGCAGAAAAATTCTATTTGCAGGAACGAGGATAAGAAGCGAAAAAAATCCCCTTTGCTGCAGGTCACAGGTGCGCCAGCAGTCCTCGAGTCCTTCGCCTCGCTGCACTTTCTTTTTCCCCCATTTTCCCTTTTCCGCGGCACACGCCCGCACAGTGCTCGTTGCATTTCCACCTGACTGCTGATTCATGTTGCCCAGCGGCTTCAATCGTCATGTGTGTGTCACCTATTTCAACCTTTTCCTTGCCCGTTTTCCCACATTTCCAATGGTTGTGCCGTGGCTGAAGCTGCCGCCATTGTAATTAAGTCGATGCACCGAGAAAAATCGCAAGGTTGTAGCGACTAAAATAGTAGCATCCGTTGGCAATATGAGAACTAATTTGTATTGTCTGTGAGTTAAAAGGCCACACTAAACACTTTCTGAAAAGGAAACGGCCACACCTTAGGCTCAGTGGGACCATGCGACAAAGTAACCAGTCTGTGGTCACTCTGGGATTTTATGTTGGAATAATTAAAGTCTTTTATTTATGGTTTCTTTTAGTACTATATTGTTAAAGCTGGATAATAATTTTTTAACATATTTTTATTTAAGAATCTGTATTAATTTCCTAAGAAAAAGAAGGTCAAGTTATTTTTCCGTCTGCACCTATGCACATGGCCTGCACTGTGCGCCGCAGCTGCAACTAGAGCCCGGCTTTGGTTTATTGCCTCTGAGCTCCCCAGTTGCTGCGGCTGTGTGTGGCTGCCAGTTCATGATCCCATCGAGAAATCGACTGAAAAGTTATTTCCAAGCTGCCATGGCCACGTCAGCATCAGCCAAGAGAGAGAGCGAACGGAGTTCGCGTGCTCATGAAAATTTAAGATTTATTTTTTGTGTTCGTCGCCTATGCAAACGCGTTGGCATCGAATCGATTTTGATTTTGATGGTAGAGCATGGCAAGTGAGAGCTTATGTCTAAGCCGGAAGTGGTGTATAAAGCATCAGAGTAAGGAAACCGTACCTAGGGATACCAAATAATGAGCATTCTTAGAATTCAATAGGAAAATTAAGAGAAATCTGTCAGTCTCCATTTGGGTTGTCATCCTAAAATAGATGGTATTGTGGATAATTTAATAAAAATAAAATGTTCAAGTGTGTTGAAATCACTTTAATAGCTGCCGGAAAGTATGCAGAGAATCATTTTAGTGAGCTTGCAGGGCTAGAAAATGTCATTACCTACTTTTAGACACTGCTTGAGGATATATTAAGTCACTAGAGATTATTGAGGGACTTTATAACGTATTTCCCTAAAATATTCTCAGTAAAAATATAAAAATTCAATTAAAATATTGGATAAACAACTGATAGTTCTCGTTTAGAAAATGTCAGCCTCAAATTCCCATTTCAAACTTTATTTTCTGTGAAAAAAATAACCCAAAACGAATTTCCTTTTCCAGCTGCACATATCCCAAAAATAAATACGCGTCGAGCACGTACGAATGTCACTCAAAATTATTGATTAAAGTGCAGGTATCAACTCCGAGGGAATAAAATCAAATTCCTATGCTCCTGTCCGCATCCGGAGCCATGACTATGGCACAAGGACACCCAAATGCCTGGTTAGAGCTCAGTGTGGCATGCTCTAAATGATTATTTCAGCAGCGAAGCCACCGAATGTCCAGTGATGAGACATCGCAACGCACAGTACAACCCGACACCCTCGCCCCCAACAGACCCATAATTACGCAGAGGGGGGTGTGGGAATATAACAGGTTGTGGGTGCTCTCTGGGTGTGTGTGTGTGCGTTGTAGTCAACGCCCATGAACATCAATTTCAATTAGCCAAAGTGGCCAGGTTGACAGACAAACGTTAAATTTTATGTTCAGGGCGTTGGCGTTGGGCTTCTTGACAAATTACCACAAGTTCGGGGCGAAGACAATGTTGCATGGTGTGTGTTGGTGTGTGCTTGGTTATCAATGATCATTATGCGGCAAGTGATGATAGGCGACAAGGCGGCATGACACGGGGGACAGCGGCGAGTGCAACTGATTCCCCCAGACGCTAAATGCGGAGATGTGCCATTTAATCTCGTTAATTCGGGCTTTATCTCGTTAATGTCCCGCGATGAATGGAGCCAGTTTCACCGACCATTGTCACGGTACCCCTTTGTCGGAACCCCTTTTCTAATCCAATTTGTGGGCACTGACCCATAGCTGTACCACCCACGCAACTATTCACTGTCACTGGAAAAATTCTTAAATTTAAGATTCTGCTTTAGGAACTAACACCTTTTGGTTATAAGAAATATTCAAACACTTTCACGATTATTTTTCCATATTAAGCCTGAGTTAAATATATTTCTCTCTTTAATTAAACTGGTTTCTGTTGCCCCCTTTTCGCTCAGTGCTCTGTATCCTCCTCCATATTTTCATATTAATTAAGTGCCGCTGCAGTTTGCTGCAGTGTTTATTTTTGCCCTGCGCCCCCACGCGACCCTGGGACATTGCCTAGTGGCCCGGAAGGTGCATTTTGCGAGGGTCCAGTCCCGGCCGAGTCCCAGCCAACTTACCGCATCCTCGTGCTCGTCCAGCTTGCTGTAGCTGGCACAGTCCTCGCACACTCGCTGCTGGCACTCGAAGCACGTCTTGTGGTAGTCGTCCGGCTTGAAGGACTTCAGGCACACCCGGCAGGCGCCGGCCCTTCGTCCTGGCTCCTGCTTGGCCGCCGCCCCACCTCCGCCGGCGCTGCTGCTGCTGTTGTTATTATTGTTGTTCAGATTGCCGCCGGAGGAGTCCTGCTGCTGCTGCTGCTGTCCTTGCTGCTGATAGCTGGGCGAGCCGTAGCTGCCGCTGGTGTCCGCATCCGTCGGAACCAGCGAGGGGCGTGGCGACATTTTATTAACTTTGAAAGGAGACAACAGAAAGGGGAGGCATGTAATCAATTACGAGGCAACCGATGGGGGGCGAAAGAACCAGCAGCCCTTAAATAGGACTTGTTGATTTTCCGCTGACTGCACGGACTGACCCCGAGAGCAACAAAAGGGCGCAGTGTGACCATTAGCATTTAATTTGTATTTTCTGCGAGGAAAATGGTAACACCATCGGTGCTGTGGGGTCAGTGGACTTAAATACCTAAATAATGGTAACACTGCATCCTTAAAACTAAAATAAATAATTCAAATACATTTAAATACTTTAAGAGAAAAAAAACTAAGACCACAGAGTGACCAATAGCGCCTTAAACGCAAATTCTGCAAAGTAGGTCACTCTATAAGTGGAGTGTGCCCATAATGACACAATAGCTTAATAAACTATAGGTTAATATTAGTTTAAGCATTCAAACACATCAGGTCTAAAATATTTCAATAGGAAAAACAGTAATAATATTTGCATTAAGAATGTTTATTAACCTAATGGGAAGACAACCAATATGATGAAAGGCATGTAATTAGGAGCAAAACAAAGGCTTGGAAATAACTCTCCCCCCAATTAAAACTTGTTGATTTTCCGCTGATTGCGCAAACTGACCCCAATGCAGTGGGGGTGGTCTGTGTGGGTGCAGTGTGCCTTGAAGGTTACTCCATTCCCTGCTTCATTTGTTGTCGGAACACATAATTTGTTTGGCTTGCTAATTGCCAAAACGACAGGCGGCAAATGCAATAAATGAAATAATTATCTGTTGAAAACGAACCTTTATGACAGCCTTCTAAATATGTTAGAAGGACAATGGAAGCAAAATTGGATGGACTCTAGCTGGCTTTGTAAGTACAAATAATAGACATTCCTCATGAACGGCTGGAATTTGCTTACACAATTTTAAGCTATATTCTAGGACCTTCCGAAATGCTTATTTAATATTCTAAAATCTGGCACTGTGAAACCCTGTTAGGTTATGAAATGAAAGCACTCTCTCAAATTGCATCTATATTCACTTGTGCAACGCTTGATTTTGCCTTCTAAGCTGGCTTTTTCCCTGCTTTCAGGAAAACCCGACATCCTGATGCCTGCTGCCACACACATTTATATGATTATATGCTTAGTCGTATGTGTACGGACGATGTGTGCGCGATATTTTACCCTTGAGATGGTGAAATGGTGAAAAAGTTTTATGCGGCCCCGGAAAAAGTCGCGGTGCATTAGTCACAGTCAGGAGACAAGGACAAAGGCGTGCTGCTCAGCCCTGCATTGCTCATACGCACAGTTGCACCTTGTGCTCTCGCCTTTTGGCAACTCACGCTTGACATTTGCCGCCGTAAGCCGTAAAAGTGGCAAAAGCAAATGTGAAACAATGCAACCGGCCAAGTGGGGAAAAAACTCTTTTAAAAATATATACAGCGATACCCACCTGCTCAGGGGTACAAAAACTGCAAAACTTTTAAAGCATTTGCAGGGTTTTTCTGCTTCCAAATTATGTGTCACCTCTTGAGGGCCAAAGAGCACTTGGTTAACCAAAGAATTCTGGAGATTTGCCAACTGCCCTGAGGGGAGTACTTCAAAAAAAAAAGAAAAAAATAAAAAAAGTGACTGCAGCTGCAGGAGGTCCCTCGTGAGACTGAGATTATCTCGGAATTAAGTGGGAGGTTCAAGGAGGACAAGTGGCCCAGGACGAGTATTTGCCAAAAAATTATGTGTCTGTCTCCCGTTTTTACGAGTCGGCTAAATAAACATCGTGAAATAAGATTTCATTCCATTCTAATAAATCGGATGGCTTCGCAATAAAATCAACAAGCCACAGCTTCGCTTAGCTGGTGGCCAACTAAAGTGCGATAAAAATAACACGAGAGTCAACACAACATTTTCATGTTTCCCTACTGCGTCTCCGACTGCTCCCGCTGCTCCCTCTCGACTGCCACTAAATTTATATATAGTCTGAGCTGAAACAGAAGCTGCTGCCGATTTTATTGACTTTGGTTTTGGCTGCGAGCAGCATTTATGGTGCCCATAACAATGACAGTGTGAATGTCGATGACTTCGGTAATGGCACTGCAGTGGATCTACGGCAAGGAACCTCTGACTTTCTGACCCCTTGCCTAACACTGGTTGACAAATCGAAAAGTTCCAAATAGATGGAAGCTTAATAATTCGAAAAAAGCGAAACAAAAAAATCATTGAAACTAATAATATACTTTATTTTCTTCCTTTATCTAATATGTAATAAATTATAAAATTATGTTTTGGAATATTTTACCTCTAATACGAAAGAGAAAGTTCATAAATTACCTCAAGAATGCTTTAAATATTCATTTTAATAACTTTTTACCTCCATTTAGCTTAATTTATAAACTTTTTACAACTATTTCCTGCAAATTTGGATTCCCTAGCATGTGGACAACGTTTCTGTGTCGACCTGTGTAATTCAATCAGCGATGCAAACGACCGTGTTGAGCAAATATTGCGTATACGCGCCGTTAGCCATGGCGAATATTACGTATACGCGCTGTTAGCCCGGGCGAATGCTCATTGCCATTGACTTACATGCACGTAGCGCTTGATTTTCGGTGCTCTCGGCTTTGGCACAAAGTTTGCACAAAGTTTAGCAAGCAGCTTTACGGCGGTGGCACTTGTATGAAAATGCATGCCATAAATACGCATGCACTTACATGCAAGGATAACCGTAACCGGAGGAGGATACACTTACCTTTGTCTGTGACGGTTAGCAGCGACGAGGATAGCGTCGCCTTCATCTTGTTCAAGGCACCCGTGTTGGAGGCCCCGCCGCCCGAGTCCGTCGCATGTCCCTGCTGCCCCTGGTTCGCCTGCTCGTCGGTGGCCACCATCTGTGGGGTAAATAGGGATACCAGAGAGGGAATATTATTAGTAAAGGTAAAAGGGGTCAGTAGAAAAGCCAGAGCTTGGTTTGCGGCAGCTGTAAGTCTGTATTCCCGAAGCCAGAACATAAAATGTGTGAACCGAAACGAAGAGATTATTGGTCATGTATAACAAGTAACTCGTAAACCGATTTTATTAGCTAATAGTTCTAGGTAACATATTTATTATAATATAATTAATTTAAGATAAAACAAACTCCCCTCGAATTTAAATTCCCAGACATACATAAAATGCTTGTAATCTTAATATGAGCTGGTAATTTTCCCGAATCATTTTCGGCTTCGCCTCAGCTCAGGTGAACTAGAAGCGTGTTGCCATTAAATTCCTGGCGAAAAAAAGCAAGTCTCACTTTGAGTAGGGCGCAAGGTTAAGGTTATTATCCTGGCAGCCACCTTAGGATTTCCAGATTTCCTCTTTTTTTTTCGCCCAGTCATCGCGAGCACGCAGGTGAAAGTAACGCGGTGCGTTTTATTTGATTTTTTTTCGTAGGCGTCTCGAGCGCAACAAATTGCCAAGAAATCGTAAAGTGTGGCAAGTAATTTTTGATTAAACAACGCAGGACCAAAGGCAGGGCCTTTCAAAAATTGCCGTCATTCTTTTTAATGCACAGAGACTGTGGGGAAAGAGTCTGTATATTTTTTTTGTACTTTGCCAGGCAGCAGAATAACAATTGGAGGCGACTAGCCGACCATCCCAGCCAGCCGACGGAGCCCCGAAAAACATAAGTGCTGCTCTGCTCTGTCAGCATTTTATGAAGTGGAAATTTTCTATTTGCCAAAGCGCCAACGAAACCGGAACAAACAGGCGCACAGTTGCCTGTACACTGGACAAAATGAAGGGTATTTAACTTGATAGTCACTGCAGATAATCAGTTACAGTTGATTTCCATTTATTTATTTCTATATATTTTCCTGATATTCCTCACCCTAATATCCTTTTCATATCACTTTGTTATAGCCTGTTGATGTTAGCTTTCTTCCTTCATTTACTCAAATATTTGCTTAATATTTAATCTGATTTATGAAAAGCCCCTTTAATTTAGTATGCAAAAGATCCACTAATCTATTATCATATTTTTTTCCTATGTAAAATACACACACAGGCTTACAGAGCTGACCTCTCGCTCGCACAGCGCAAATTACGCTAAGTGCTTTTGGCTGCAGCGTTTTCGGTTGCCTACCTTTAGGCGCAGGAGCATGAGGCAGGGGCTTTTCTGGGGGAGGTTTACAAGGGGTACTTTCAGCGGACTTAGCGAAACTCGGAGGGGCTGGAGCCAGGAACTAAGCGGCATCTAGTGTCAGATTATGGCCGCTTTGTGCTCTCAGCTTGGGCTACATTTTTGATGATGTCATTTGATGTCTCGGTCCCCGGTAATATTCATGCTGCGGATTTACGGGCTCATTTTGCCTTTTCGTCCTGCCAGCTCTTGCGGGGACCCCATGAAATCTTAGTGTAATGTATAGTTGTTGGTTCGGCGGCCATATTTCAGGCAGGGCACCTCTCAGCTCCTTTCGGGGTCTTACTGGGATCAGGGATGGCAAAATAATTGCACAAACGGAGGACCAATCGAAAGAAAATAAAAGGATAATAATATTCAAAAATCAGAAAGGGTTTCCTAAGGAACTTAGAGTTGAAATAATTAAATATATATTTGTATTTTTTATTTTTCTGTGATAATTTCTTGCTTGCTTCAAAATTATTCTACATTGGCCAAGTTTCTTTAATTCAAATAAAATTTTTTTAATAAAAAATACAAATTTAACAAAATAAATTTCTATTTTCATAAAGCCTATTATTTTCAGCCTATTTTTATCTTCTAAGACCCTTGAAAAACGGCCAGTTCTGTCCGGAAACAAAGGATAAATGGCCAGCCCTGCTATACCTGTATACGCCCACGTACTATACACAGCCCACTTAATTTATGTGCTCAGGTGTCTGACGCCATTTTTCTTCGGCAAGGGTAAACTACTCTGCATTCCTCTGGCTGTGAAGTTTCCCTCACAGTTTTCCTCTCTGTTTTCCTGCTCTTTGCTCGCCTCGCCTGCCTGCACAATTATTACCGTGTTAATTTTGTCATTTATTATGATTTTTGCCAGGACCCAGGTCTTATGGCCCGAAGCCGCAAATAGTTTCATGTTTAGTGCCGAAAATTATGTGTTGATGTTTAAGAGCTGCTGCTTCTCATCACATTTTCCTCGCTTTTCCTGACAACAACAATAATAAGTATGGCAAGCAATATGTGCGCCCTTTATGGCCGCAAAGTATGCTACATAAAACAGCAGTCAATGCGAAATAAAATGCGGCAAAAGTTCGTCGCGAAATGGGGAGAAAGTTCTCAGCTTTTTCCGCTTTGTCTGCTGCGAAACGAGCGCGTTTGCATTCCATTGGCAGACTTCATTGAAATGCCGTTGAAATGGAAATGATGGAAATGGTGGAAATGGTGAAAATGGAAATCAATAGCAAATACTCCGCGGCAAGTGAAATGGAGGCGGCGGGCGCGCAAATACTTTGCCACTTAAAAGTTGCGCTCGAAAGTTTATAACGAATGTCTTACAGGAAACGTGAGGGCACTGTCAGGAAAAATTGACACGAAACGAAGATTGATGTGAAATATATTTATTATTATTAATATATAGTATTAAACATTTGTTTTAGCCTCTTGGAAGTAAGTTTATGTAAGGCTCACTTGAAGTTCTTATTATTTATTCAAGCAAGTACCAAGTAATTGATTTTCTCCGAGTGCAGTAAGTAGTTTCTGGCTGGGCCACGTGCTTGTCATTAGAGGCAGGGCTCCGAGTTGCCTGTTGCCTGCAAGTCCTGCTCATCAGTTTGCCTGTTGCAACTTGCAACTTGCCTGTTGCCTGTTGCTGTTTATGGCCTGCAGCCAGTCACCCAGCCAGGGACAATAAAGTGCAGGGCCACCGAGCACAGACAACGGCCAACCGACTGGGACACGTGTGGTCACGATGGGTATACATGGGGATGGCCAGGAGCTGTCCACAGGCAACCGCAGGCCAAATGGGTAACGAGCCAAGTGTGGCAGAGGAAGCAACATTACAGCGGCAACACTATTACGAGAATTGCTGCAAATAAAGTGCAAGGAGGTCCTGCGACGGTCGTGTTTATGCCAGGTTCATGCTCCAGTGAAGGCAGGTCCTTTGATGTGCCGTCAAATAACAAGCCGGCATTTGAATGCGAATAGAAAAAGTTTGCAAATTGCAAATGGCAAACTGCGAACGCCGAGAATATCCCTTGTGCTAACGGACTTGCTAACAGACTTGTCAACGGCTCATCATTGTCCTGAGATGGGTTCCAACTTGAACTTGGGCCGCTTTGATTTCGTGCTTCATTTGGTCTAATCAAACTTTGCCCAAAAAACTCTCTCTGTCGGGCCGCAAACACAAAAATCTGCAGCATTTAGTTGGCTGGCATTTGCTTGTCAGCCGCCCTTTCTTGGCGCTGCCCTTTAATTTCCAAAAACTTGGTTTTTATTAACTTTGCAAAGAATTTTGTGCCAAACAAGAATTTCAACGGAATTTACACTTTTCGAGGTCCTTTTCCTTGCCCTTCTTTTTGTGTGTTATTTTTGGCTTCACACCAGCTTCCAGCTCCAAGCTCCCAGCTTCCATCTCATGTATAATTTTATTCTTTCGCTTTTTCCCGATGCCGATGCCGAAAACAATTTCCGCATTATAAAAGGGACAACCCTGAAGGATATATATTGGCTGGCAGGTGCAGGTGCTCTGCGCAAGGATAATTGAACCACTTCGATTGCCAGGGCAGTCCGTTTGCGTCTTTATGTATTTTTGATATTTTTCGGGCTCATAAACAAAAGGGAAACCCAGTCAGGCGGGCAAAGCATTTAAAGGGCTTTTTAATTAAAAAGTTTTGTTTGCCTACGATCTTATTCCCTTCCGGTTGAATTTGTATACGTTTTTTTTCGGGTTTTAACCCTGTTTGAAAAGGTCTTAGGCGGTTAGAACTTTAGATTTAAGTAGAAAAATGTTATACTTCAATTTTCTGAAGGGAATATGTCTGTAAAATATTATTTAGAAGTTGCTGCTTTAAGAGGTAACTATTTTGTAAGTTATTTTAAGCTTTGGAAAGCCTGTTCTGAACTTACTACCTAAACTATGTTGTTTTAAGTAACTTGAAGCTTAATTTAATATTAAATAAATACTTTCAGATCCGTTTTATGAATTTTCAACAACCCTCCGCTATATTCTCTTGTTAAAACTCCTTTTTAGTACATAAATATATTTCCAGCAACCCGAAAACACTAGTTCTTTCTTCTCTTATTATAATGTAACCCCTTAATGTATGCATTTCATGGAAAACCCAGAAAAAAAAATAAACGTAACGAAATGAAATGAGAATTCGGTTTTCATTTCATTCGCTTTTGTTGCATTTCATTTGGAAGAGCCCCACGCTCCGGATCTGCGCTCATTAAATTTTCAGGGCCAGCATGGGCTCTGGCCCAGCGAATAATTAAAAAATCACAAATGGCAAATGAAAATGAAATTAAGCATAAATTACGAGCGGCTGCCGGTGACAAGGCTCTGATTTATATATATTTTCATTAATTAAAAATCGAAGTGTCAGGCGCGAGAGCACTTACCTTCTTCATGAATGACATCACATTGGTTGGCAACATTTTGACGGCTGTTATTCCACTCTCTCTCGCTCTGGGGTTGTTTTCTTTGGTATTTCTTTCGGGTTCGTTTTTTGTTTGTATTTAAAGTGCAATTAATCACGCATACGCCGTGTTGGACGTGTTGCGTATACGCTCGGTCAGTCGCTCGTAAGCCGCTTTAAGTCATTGCGTTTTCGATTTGGCTGCAGCGGCGGCTGTGGCTGCTATTTTTGCTGCGGCTGCAATTATCCTTGCTCCTGGCGGCGGGCAAACCATATTGTTTGGGCCATTTTTCATCGGCCATGTAAATAGGCATTGACATTGGGACTGCCATTCACATGTTGTGTTGTCCCAGCTCCCGGATCCCGATTGATTTATGCGATTTATATATATTTTATGTGTGTCCTGTGTGTATTCTGGGTCTCGCTCACTCCTGGCCCTTAATTAACCTTGGCCATAATTCACAAGCGTTATTATTGCCGCCGGCTGCAGCTGCTCGTCGCGGCGGCGGAAAAGCGTGGAAAAACAGCTACACCGGGAAAGAGGCAGAAAATTATAATTAGTCATTGTTCTGGGTTGAGTTAAGGGGGAGGAAGGTCGCCTAAAGTACTACGAATAATGGGCCAGCCGGCTTACACCGTACTTAGCCGGGTTCCATAAATTTCCCTACGATAAGCATCGGATTTTTCACACACACACACACACACACACACACACACACACAACACTGATTATCTCCAGCAGGAAGGCAGTGGAGTCTGCGCTCATCCAGATCGGAGGGACTACTGTGGCATCTCAGCGGGCCATAAGGTACCTGGGAGTCATGCTGGACACCCGACTCTCATATCGCGAGCACCTGGAGTTTGTTAACAAGAAGGCAAGCGCGACTACGGGATCGCTCTCCAGGATCCTGCTAAACACCAGGGGTCCGAAACAGGACAGACGTAGGCTCCTCGCGACAGTTGTTACGTCGCAGTTGTTGTACGCTGCTCCGGTGTGGGCCGAGGCCACGGCTGTCGGTAGCTACATGCGGGGTGCCAACTCCACATATCGCCTGTGTGCAGTCAGAGTAGCGAGTGCCTTCAGGACGATCTCGGACGACGCAGCGCTCGTCATTGCTGGCCAAGTTCCCCTATGTGAACTGGTGCGGGAGGCCAAGGAGATTCGAGTGGCTCTAGTCGGCAACCAAGCGGACCAAAGGACCAAGTCCGAGGTGAAGAGGAGTGCCAGGAGGCAGAGCGTCAGAAACTGGCAGGCTGCCTGGGACACCTCCAGCAAGGGACGCTGGACGCACCAGCTCATCCCCAGCATAGAGCCCTGGGTAAACAGGAGGCACGGCCAGGTGGATTTCTACCTTACCCAGGCGCTGAGTGGACACGGCTGCTTCCGGAGCTATCTAAAACGCTTCGGGCACGACACTGAGGACGGGTGCCCAGAGTGCGGCAGCGGGATCGAGGAGAACGCTCAACACGTTCTTTTTGAATGTCGCCGATTCGGCCACGAGCGCCAGATTCTAGAGGAGGCCACCGGGGCAAGAGTTCGCCCAGAAACTTTTGTGCCCCTCATGCTGACGAACGAGGAAAATTGGAAAGCGACGGCAGCCTACGCAGCATGTGTGCTGCGAGAGTTGCGCGCCACCGAGAAGGAGAGGAGAAGATTGACAGCCTAGGTGGCTACATTTGCGCGAAGCAATACCTTGCGGTGATACCGCGCATATATGGCCCCTACTTGCTGTCTAGTCATACTTTTAAGTCTGTACATGTATATTGTTAGGTAATAAAGGAATATAAAAAAAAAACACAACACTGAAAAGTGGCGAAAAGTCGAGTTGGGAAAAGTTTATAAGGCGGAAATAATGTGTCGCGTGGCATGCAAAAGTGCCTTTTCCATTGTGACCTGTATAATGGGCAGCCCCGGCTCAGTGCTGTAAGTGGCTAAGCCAACGAAACCTTCAAGTTAACTCCGAAAACTAATTTTCAATAAGTCATTTTCAGAGCGACCTAGTTCAAAGTTAAGGAACCCAACGGAAGAAGGTTAATATGGCAGGATACCATAGGACAACACCACGAAAAAACCTGATTGATTATCGGACTTAAGTAAAATTAATTAAAACAAAGGTTTCCCCATTAAATATAATGGTAAAACTATAAATTACATTTTTACTTGTAAATTGTAAAGCTTCTTTTCAAACAAAATCGCGTGGATTTATTTTATTTCGATTGCCGAAAAAGCCTCTATCAGATTTCTGTCTATAATCCCCATTGTTATAGTTTTTTCGTCCTGTTAAGTTATATAGTTTTCCTCCCTTATAAGCCGCTCTTCTAGCCACCAATGCTTTGGCCAGCTTATCGGGCATTCACTTCAGCTGAGATGTACACATTTTCAAAGGGGTTTGTTGCTGGCTTCTCCCTTTGCCTGGAAATGGAATTATTAAATGAAATGACCCACATAGCAATTCAATTGTCGAGCTCTCCGCTCGATTTGAGCTGCAGCTGCAGTACGTAGTACTGGCTGGCTGGCATTTAGAATTCCCCTTGACGTTGCCCGGATTACCAGCTACGGAGTACAGACTACGGATTAAAGAGCCAGCGAAAGGAATGCCGATCAAGTTTCAAGTTCGAAACTTTGGCCAAAGTCATTGGCACAGAATGCAGTTAGCCGAAGGGGGATTTCTGGCCATTAGGAGTGCATTGCAAAAGTTCAGGGATGTCCTTAGGAGAAGGAAAATCGGATGTAGGGTAAAGCAGAAAAATATAGCTTTTTATTTTCTATCGAAAATATTGTGTTCCCATTTATTCACTTTTAGTGCCCCAAAAAATGATCCAGAAAGGAAATTTTATATGAGAAATAATAGCAAATGTATTGGTTAAATAAATATCGCCATAAAATATGGCAAAAAATATATAATCAAAATATAAGGAACCTAAACGAAGCAGTACTATATCAAAAGAGATGTTAAGACATGCTACCAATCGATCATTATTGTACACAACATTGATATCGATATATACAAATATTGACATATCTTTTAAAACAAGCTAATATATAATTTACGATAAATAAATGCATCATTGAATTCCGATATTAAAATAATTCTTTAAAATCGATATTTCAGGCACAATATGGAGTAATCGATATCTCATACAGCTTCTAGCTAACTATATCGACACAATCTTGAAATACCGATATATTATCTCATTTCTCGTTGATAATATCGATATATTATTGAGAAATCTATTCTCCGAGCCATTTCTAGTAAGCTCTTCCCCATATCTCGACTGCAGTTAGCCAACAAAGGGTCCTTATTTTGGCCATTGTAAAGTTCGCATTGGGAAAGTTCATAAAAAGTGAATCGAGTTGAGTTTGGGTCCTTTTTTTGGACGAAAAGATAGCCTGCGACATGGGAATGTGTTTACGCCAAATGAAATTCACGACTTTTGCCAAATGAGCTTGGAAACTTTTGAAATTGTATTTGGGCAAAAATGAAAATTAGTTGCCGCTTGAAACTGTCAAAATGCCAGCGACAGGACAAGGCTCGGTGCAGCGTTCCGCGTTCAGCATTCCGCGCAGCGAAATCAGGACGACGACGATGATGATTTTTCGGAGCAAGATGTAAGGCAAAGTGGTTACAAGTGTTTGTTCGGGGCCGGAAAATGGGTTGGAAAAGCGGGACGGGATGGCAAGAGCGACGACAGGCTCTCTCCTGCTTACACAAGCTTAGCGCGCAAGGATGTGCTCATAAATTGTAACTTTCCGCTGTTGGTGTTGGTAACAAGCATGAAATCACATGAACACATACTAGGCAGGACGGCAGGACGGAGGCGGATGCTGATGCTGCAGGATTCTGCTGGCAAAGTTCCAGCCGTTCCAAACTTCGGGGCGGCTGTAGTTGGCACACAGTTAATTAGCGCGAAATTGGGAGAATGAGCTCGGCAGATTCTGAATCAGGATGTGGGATATGGGACAGCGTGGGCCACAGGCACTCCGCCTGCGTCCTGTGCATGCTAATGAAACTGATCAGATTGCCATTAGCGTTAAAGGTCAGAATGTGTGTGGGTATAATACATGCATTAAATAAAGTCTAAACTAGATTTATCACCCACACACTTAGAACCTGCGTCCAAGGACCAAGGACTTGGCAATTGTCACGCACAGGCACACATAGCTCGACCGAAAACAAAAAAAAACAACCCCAAACCAAATGGAAATTGAAACGTTCGATAATAAAATAGAGGCAACGGCACTGGGGAAAAATATATATATATTTTATTTGTAATAATATGGTAGAGAGTGGTTTTCTTTTATAGAATCAAAAAAGACTTTTGTAGATTCTTGCAATTTTTTTAAATCTTAATAAAACTGTATTTAAATATCAATTTTATATATTTAAATTTTTATTTTCTTGCTAGGAAATATTTAAAGCTTCAAGGAATGGCTCTGGAAATATTCTTTAAATTATATAAAATATTTTACGTATCTAAAATCTAAGAAAAAATTTCCTTCTACAACTTTCCCCATAAAAATCACTATTTTCTGCCTCTGTCAGCTCCGGCAAACGTTCAGTGTCCGGCGATTTATTGCGACTCACGTCACACAGAGTGTCAAAGTGAATTGTTATGCCGGAACGTGTACGGGACACAAATTAAGTGCAGGCCAGTCCGAAAATAAATGGGGGAAAAAATACTGCAAAAGCAATTCCTCAGCCAAATGAAGCGCAACAGCTTCTGAACCGAAAACGGAAATAATACAACAGCAACAAAAAAGCTGGGGGAAAAACCAGGAGCAGCATCAGGTCCAATTGCAGTTGAGAAATCGCAGCGCAGTTCATAAATAAACCGGACAGCAGGGGGCATATGCCCCGTTCGCATCCGCATCCGCCTCCTTGCTGGGCAACCGACCTCATGAATGGCATGAATGAAGCGTTGTCAACAAAGCCAAGCAATGGGGGATTTCCCCAGCGAGTCTGCAGATTACAGAACCAGCCATCGCCCCCTCCTCTTATCCTTGTTCGCTCGGCTTGTTAACACTCTCCTTACTCCGTGCATTTATTGTGGTCGTCAAGGAGCAAGGATACACACGCTATCTCTTGAGGTGTGTGTGTGTGTGTCACTTGAAACTATGAGGCATCATGCTTTATCGATCAGAGGAAAATTAATTTGCCTAAGCGAACAATGGAAAGTTTTTGTGGAGCAAGTTTA
The DNA here is from genome assembly GCA_018153105.1 of Drosophila rufa. NCBI lineage: Eukaryota > Metazoa > Arthropoda > Insecta > Diptera > Drosophilidae > Drosophila > Drosophila rufa. The sequence continues at coordinate 6,774,620 of JAECXS010000085.1, forward strand.
GAGAGTTTAAGGAACAGGCAACAAATTCCAGAAAGAAAACTGAAGCTACCAAAACACAGAGATTCTATGAATAATATCTTAAAAAGGTTAATTTTAAAATAGAAAATAAATACTTCAACTTATCCAAACACAGTTTCTTATAGTTTTGTTATAGTTTTTCCCTCAGTGCCGCCCCTGATAGCGAACATTGTTGGCCAAACAGGATTTTTAATGAACCTGCGACCGCCTGTTTCCTGCCTGTTTGTGTTTGCTTCTGGCCATTCCAACAGCCAACATCCCAGAGCCAACAGCGGACCAACTGCCAAGTGCCAAACGGACGCGATGTCAACGCCTGCTTGTCGCTGGCTAATTGACGACGACGGGCTTACGTGGCGGCTACGCGATTTCACTGGCCTTTGGCCTTGGCTCGAGCCCAGCCTCCTTTTTGCCATATATCCTTTATCCTTGGAAAGGTTTAATTGCTGGAAATAAACAGAGGAAGAGAAAGGGATTTTCCGGCATGTTGTGGGCTGCCCGAACAGATTGCTGCCTGAGTCTCTGATTCCGATTCGAGTCGAGTTCAGGTTTGGGGTCTGGAGCAGCTGGCACTCCCATTGACATGCCCATTTCCATCTACGATTTTAGCCCCCTGATCTCTCCACTTTCCATGCCGAACACGTACGCAGCGGAATGAAATAAAACTACGCCCACCGAAACACCGAAACACCGAAAACGAAAACGTTGGGCTTTTTGCCGGATAGAACTCTACTTGGCAAACAAAGGCTGGCAATCGTTTAAACTGCTGCCAAACTCAATTATTCAAATGGGAGGGCGTTGCGCGTAGAAAGGGGGCGTGGCACACGCATGATGTGCCTCAAGTGGCACTCGCTTTGCGGTCGCTGCAATTTGACATTTAATCAAAGCGAAAGCCCAAGCGAAAGCCACTTTGAGTAACATGCCTCGATATCCATTCGAGGGCCGTTTTTGCGGGGCTGTGGAAACCGAAACGGAACGCGTTGTTCCATGTAACCACCTCCACCTCCACCTTTCATCTTAATTGAAATCGAATCAAAGTGTTTTCACTCACCAAATGAAATTGTCTGCTGCACGCATTGTTCAGCTCAGGCTCAGTCTCTACTTTCTTGTTTGTCAATCTGTTTTTGGGCCAACTGTTGCCACCAACTAATGACCTGGCATTGTTCGCTCTCTGATTTTACACTCAATTTGGCTGGCATTGTGGCTTATTGTTTCATAAATTATTTATTAGAAAATTTTATTTGTCCTCGTCTCTCGCTCCTCCGGGGAATTGGCCTGGGTTGGCTTTTGTGTTGTGGATATGAGGTTATTTGATTACCAACTCCGAGTGCAGTTCACAATATAGCTGGAATTGCGTGACACGACTGACAAAGGCTATTTTGGGCCACCAGATTATGGAGCCAATATGGTTGCGTTCGATTATCCTTGAGTTCTAAATTGAACAAAGAGAGGGAGCTCCGAAAACCCATCGCCCAAATGCACTATACGCAATCGCACACATCAAACGGCAGGCGAGTGCTTAGCAAATATTACGCACACGCTCTGTTTACTATTAGCCGGAATTACGCATACGCCGTGTGCACAGCACAGACATTAAGGCACGTAGAGAAAATGTAAGCTAAATGTTGTCCTTAAATATATTGTAAGAAAAAATCTAGAAAGACAATCTAGAAGGTTTGTGTAATAAATATTTATTTAAAGAATTTTCATATTAATTTAAAGAGTATATAAACTTTGAAGCAATTTTCACTCAAAGGGAAGACAAATTACACAGAATTCCGATGGACACTCCCTACTGTATCGGTTTTAATACAAAATATAAACTATATTAATTAATTAGTAGACTATATATTTTAGCCAGTTTTACTCCCACGCAACCTTAAAGCCTTAAATTATATTCATTTTTCTAAGTTTCCCACCCAAGCTAAGCCAAAACACATACAATTTTCTCAACACGCAACTTGATAAGTGGTTTTAATAAAAAGCAACTTTAAAGTAGTAATTTAAAGCACTCCAAGTGTGGGTTTTTCCTCCCTGTAGCAAGCGGAGCCAAAATCAACTTGATATGGATATGGAAACGCTGCTCAGCTGGGCGAGCGCTCATTAACGCTTTGTAAAATGTGCAGCTCGACGAGCGCTTTCCCATTTTCCACATTTTCTTTGCATGACAACACGCAACTCACGCCCCCTCTCTGGCAGGCGCCTCCCTTTTGCGCATTTATGATGTCGCGACGTGGCAACTCATTAGGAATGCGTGAAGTTCAACGCAGGCAGAGGATCTCCAAGGGGATGGATGGTTACATAAAGATGGGTATGAGTGCGGGCACTTCAGTACATAATTGTCGCCAATTCCGGGGGCGGTAGCTGTGTCGTAAAAAAGCGCCCGGAAACGCCACTTAATTCCCTTATTAGGGCATCATTTTTATGCATCCTTTGATTCGCATTCCCGGCGACAGTGCACAAAAAAAAAACTTTATATTAATTACGCACGGCTGGCATAGAAAATTAAATCAAACGCCGCAACAAAGAACAAAAACTGAGCTGCCCACAAAAGCCGAGCCTCGTAATAACACAAGACCCCAGCCCAAACCCAACCGAAAACCAGCAGAAAAAGGCTTAATGGCCGTTAAGCGATGGCACGACCGTAAAGATTTCGAAAGACTGGGCCAGAGTGACCGCAATTAATTAACCACAAGGCGGCAAATGCCGCTGGCAATAAAAAATAATTATAATTATTTTCAGCAAGTGCTGGGGAGATGAGACACGAAGCTGCAAAGAGCACAGTAATCATTGTTTATAGGGAAAGGCTACAAGGTTGGTTAATAAATAAATAAAACATGGTTAAAGTATATATTGACAATATTTCCGTATTTGAATTCTGGTATGTAGATGTTTCAGGACTTTTTTACATTTTTACATTTTTAGTCCTTCGATTAATTTATTTCTTATTATTTACAATATATATATTTATCTACTTATCTAATATCTTCCGTATAAGCTCTTTCAGATCCAAGGAAATTCGCCTGGAAAATAATATAAAATGCTAGGCATTCATTGCGTAATTAAATGGCAAACGAACATTGAGCTGGGCCAAAGGTTAAGCTGACTGGCTGTCAAGGCCTGGCCTTTGTACTCAAACATATTGCCGGTTAATTATTCAGCATTAGGCATGGCAGGGCAAAGCATATGCATGAATGATGTACCAATGCCAATGCCAATGCCAATGTCAATGTCAGCATCATGGCCCGAACTGTCGGCCAACTCAACTAAACTCGAACTCAAACCAAACTAAACATGCCGTGGTAAAAGCAGCTCAACGGCCTCATGAACTTTTCCAGCGCATCTAATGCGAATTCAATGTCGTCCTGCCCCGTCGTCCTTCCCACTCCCCCCTAAATCCTGCCGTTTGGGGTTCGTGTCTTCAACTCGTCCTTGGAAGGTCGACCTCGTGGCTCGTCAGCATCGCTTTTGAAGCAAAGTCAATTAAAAATCTGAGCGCAAACTAAATAAATTGTCATAAATATGCAGAAGGGCATGGAAAATACATTTTAGCCAAGGATGCGGCACAGCTGGGAATATCGAGTATCGAAAGAGTTTCGATATCTTTTCAGTTTTGGGAACAATATTGCTTTAATATCAAAGAATGAATTAGAGATGAAACTTTACATTAATTTATTTTGTTAACAGCTTGAAAATTCTGAAACATTTGATTGTACACTATATTAATAAATATAAAAAAACGACGTATCGATTTTATCGATATTTTCACAATCGGATTATTTAAATGTTTTGGAAAATGGTTTATTTGTATCACCAGTAATACTTAGTTTAAGTCCGAAGCATGGTTTAAAGCTCCTAATCTAAGAGTTCTTTATTATTTTTAATTATCATCCATGCAACACTTATATTATCGATATATAAATATTTTCGACAATTTTCCCTTCGCATCACTCGTGGCAACCTGGATTTCGTTTGAACCGTCTCAATTACTTCTTGTGTACGCTGTTCCAGCATTATGCATAATCATGTCGCCGTAGCCAGCCATCTCCGTCTCCATCTCCCATCTGCCCATCGATATCTATGACTTGGCGCGTGTGTCTCACAGGGCGTATACTCGACGTCCCTGCTGTCATTATTGTTATTGCTCGCACTGCTGCTACTCCTGCTGCTGTTGTTGTTGTGGTGCTTACTTATCGCACACCCAACACACACAATGTACAACATGTGTCTCGCCTGTCGCTGATGTCTGTCTGTCTGCGGTTGTGTTCTCTTCTGTATAAAACGAGGTTTTCCCCGGCGCCTTCAGCTGTCTCCGTTCACTTAGGACATTCCTTGCATCTCTCACCGCAGGCCAGGCAAAGGCTGAGCCGTGTAAATTGCATTGCCAGGGCTCGGAGATACTCGTAGGAGAAAATGCCAACGAAGAAAGAGTATTCCCACACCCCAGGAATAGCATAGGATGACTCAGATATTTGGGATTGTAACAAAGCCTTTTAAGTATATTAATTTTTTGGGAATATAAAATATTCAAAGGCATTTTAAATAAGTCCTCTTAAGTTCTCTTATTAAGTGATAGATTACCTTAAGAATGCATGTAGTTATTTTTAAAGCAATCTAAAGACAAACACCGCAGGATATTAATAAATTTAATTTACTTTTATAGAGTTAAGTGCAAATTCCATATTTAAAATATTTAAAATACTCATTCCACTTGTAATACGGCGCAAGGTCAAATGTCAGGCCAGCAGACAGACTGACAAATATTTAATTCCCAGAAATCGCACACAATCCGCCTCAGCTGCCCTTTTCATTTAAAATTTATGAAATATTCAGGCATATATATTCATTAATTTGATTGCCAACCGAATTGATGCATTTTTCATGCAGAATGTGCAAATTGGCATTGACTTGCCGGCGAAAGTGAACGAAATTCGAACGAATTCGCAAATTGAGCTAATTCAACCTGATGAAGCGCTAATTACACGCGATTCCAGCTCCGATTTCACGGTCAGCCTGCAGGCATTTTCAATTAAAATTCGTGCACAAAAATCAACATTGAATCCCCTAACCATATACAGATGATTTATGACAAATCGAAGAGCGTAGGGCCAAAGCAAACAGAGAGAGCTGCGTTTGATGTTTCGCCCTTTGGCTAATTGTAACATATTGCGTATACGACGCGTGGCCAAATCATTTTTCATGATACTGTATTTAGCTTGCATATTAATCACACTGCAGGGAATGTCACAAGGAGGCGCAGGATGAGACGGAAACCGCAGCGAAGGCATTCTGTTATTGAAGGCCACAATTTAAATTGATCCGTAAGCAATAGCAAAGCAATAATAATTGCTGTGGTTTTCTTTGGGGCACAGATGATGCCGTCAGACCGAGGCCCTTACTCGACCGCATTCCATATCCTGGCAGTCAGGATTCCCCGCTTTTTGGCCTGAATTCCGCCCCGAAGGCCGCAGGCACCGCATATTGTTCGTTTGGATTCTGCAACCCAAACCTAATCATCTGCGCACAGTAATCCCATCATTTGTAATGCACACTCACCCAGGGACACTGAGAGGAAATAATAGTAGCTATGCCTTGAATTTCTTGCTATTAAAAAATATCTGATGGATATGTTACATATCTTAAAGTCTTGTGGCTGCTTGGAAACCAATTTAATTTGATTGCAAAAAGGAAACCCTGCGAACGCTATTATTGGAGTTCATTCCCTCATTTTTTGTATATTTTCCCCATGTGTAATCACAGAAATACAAAAGGAAGTCGGTACGCCTCTCATCTGGCCATTGTGGCAACAAATTACCTGTGCGATTTGATTTCATTTCCGTTCTGCCGGCGCCGCCTTCATTCTCATCCACGTCCCCCTCCTCGTTCGCGTCTTTCTGCTCGGTTTATGGTTCAGTTTCAGGTTCAACTACAGTTCCAGATTCGGCTCCAGATCCATCTCCATCAAATTCATCATCAGCGTCGGCTCGGCATCCTGCTGTTGCTCCTGCCGATATCGATGTGCTTTCGGTTTTTTGGCTTTCGATTCGAAATCGTGCTGCGTGGCTGGCGTTCCTTTTTCTGCAAGGATGTGGGGGAAAAACAGGAGACTGGATGTGAGCATATCCTGTCATTAGACAGCTGTCGGATCCGAAATGTGGCGCATAAATCAAATGTTATATTCGATCGGGCGGAAAGTTCGGGACTGGGCCTAAACTGCAATCAGGCGCGAGCCTGCTCCCTCTTCAAATTCACAAAATTTTCATCGAAACGGAATCAATCTTAGTTACAATAATTTAAATTTGCACACACCTCTTGGTTGGAGATTTTCCCTTGAGAATATAATTGCTGGGAAGACTAAGTGATTTTTTGTTTTAAATGAAGATGAAACCTCGAAGATGTGACTTTTAAAAATCATAGATGGCACCAAAATATTTACGATTCCATTCTTAAATATATTTAAACATTTTAAAATGCTTCAGAGACAGCTTCTTCCTACGAATTAATACTAATTAAATCCACTTAATATGCCCCTTTAATTGCCAGGCCCTAATAAATCCCATCATCTTCACAAGTTTATCGATTCCCTTGAACTAATATCTCTCTATTAATACTTTATCACAGCAGTCGACTTGGCTCGGCTGCCTGCCATACACTCCAAGTACTAAGTACCTACTAAGCCTCGGCGGCGGGGGAGAGAAAGTATATTTCTATCATAAATTCGGCTGACTTGAAAACTTTTCGATGGCTGCGATGTGGCATTTGTGGCCCTGTTGCTGTTGCTATACAGAGCTATATAGCCATGGCTGAAGCCTTCTTCTTGCGGCTGTTGTCGTTACTCTCGTAATTATGAAAGTTGGCCAACTGGGCTGCGGCCGCGTTCGAGTCCCTTGGGGGCATCATCCAACTTCTTGACAATGCCGACCCGCCGCCGCCATTCCTTCAATTTGGCCTTCATTTTGCGCCTTGAAGTATGCAACAGCATATTGTATTGCCTGCATGGGTATTGTAAGTCCTATTTGTGTGCTCTACTAATGATAGTGTGGGCGGAAATTTTCGGCACAGGACATCCTCATTACGTTTGAGGACGAGGACTGGCACATTCAGAATGCAAAATTGCGGCCAAAAACTTTGAGACTTAGAGAAGCTGCTGTTGAAAGTTTATTTAAATTAGTAAATGAGAAATATTGTTGTGTAGTTGTTGGCCCAGGAAGTTGTCAATGTCAGTGGCAGCACTTGTCCTCGGCCATCCGTCGACAGCTCGAAAAACAAGAGCATAAATTAGACAAGCGGAGGGACAGTGGTTGGTAATTTTTATGGCACAATTTATGAATTTGTTTTGCAGGATAAATATAGAAATTAATAATGAATAAAGAAAGAATTTAAATATTTTTTAGTGGAACTAAAAATAATATTTAATAATAAACTCATAGCTTTTATGAACCTTTTCCTAGAAAAGCTTTCCATTTTAAGTTAGTTTTCTACCTTTGTCCTTTTATGATCAAAAATAAATATATCCCACCTTTGGCTTAAGCCTAGAAAGCTGAAGTTTCATCAGGCTCAAGCCCAGCAAGTCCAAGTCCATTTTCGACAGCATCAAAGTCAGTCAAGCACACGGGGCTGTTGCCCAAAAAACTTGGCCGAAAGTATGCAAAGCCCAGGCCAGAATGGAGCGAAATTATGAAGCACTGCCAAATTCGTTGAAATTGCCAGACAGGCGTTCGTTCAGCCGGTTGGACTTCCTCAAAGTGGACGTGCCGGGAGCTCGGGGACCGGGTAGCTGACTGGGAAAAGTTAACGCAGGCCACGTAGCCACTTCACTTCGATCCCCATTGCTAAGTTGTTTTTGTTCAATCAACAATACAGGGCCATTGCCATCCATTGTTGGTGTCGTCACGAGGCATTCAGCCTCGAGCTTGCGAGGCTTCGAGGCTTCGAGGCTTCAAGCTGCCAGGACTCAGTTCGGAGGACTCAGGACTCAGCCTTTAGCGCCGCTGTCGCCCGCTTGTTTGTCTAAGCCCAGTGAAGTGTACCAAAGATATTTGCGCCCGATATGCGTCCAGGCATTTCGGGTTAAGAAGCAGTTTGCAGGAGCAGCTCCTAGTTTGTGCACAGCGGGAAAAGGATAACATTGAGCTGAAAATACTATAAGAAGGGTGCCTTAGGGAAAAATTTACTTTCTAGATTCCTGTTCAGCAGGGTTTAATTTAGTAGAAACTATATATTTATCCTTGTTATTATATTATTTAATATTAGATTTCTTACTTTTAGAAAACTGCAGCAGAAGGCATCACAAAATCAATTCAAAATCATTTTCCCCAGTGTAACTACTTATGCTTAAATGACTGTATCGCTCAATACACAGAAATATGACAAAGAGAGTACTTTGGGACCCAATAGAGCAATAACCAGGCGGCTGACAAACAAGTATTTTACTCAAAACGCTCGCCGTGCTCGTTCTGCCTAATGAGCCATCCTGCCAGAGCCGGATCTCACATCCTGGCGACGGAAGAGCACCGGACACACGTGTGCCTTTGATTTGAATGCGACAAAAGAAATTAGTTCCATATGCAAAAAAAAAAAAGAACGGAGGTGGGACCATGTTCATGCTCCGAGGATTATTTGGAACAAATACAATCATTCTCACTGCCGTTATGAGTGGGTGTGGTCCTTGAAATGGCTTTTTCCTCATTTAATTACTTGTTTTTGTTCTGGGAAGCTAAGAGTCTTGTTGCCCGAAAATCCCCAGAGAGGAGAGAACAAAAGTTTTGGCGTAGGCCATAAAATATTTTACGCCACAAATCACAAAACACAATACACAACGTTTTCCTGTACTTAAGTGTTAAATTTTTTATTGCTCAGCTTTAAAGTCTCTAGAGGTAGAGAGATCTCCTGACGTTTGTTTCTACTTCGAACTGGAAATTTATGGAGCCATTCATGAAATTCAAAGCAGACAAATGCTTCCAATTTGCCAGGAAAATCGTAAAAAGTCTTGCCAAATTGAAAGCGATATCATTGCGAATAAATATATATATGGAGAGAGAGAGTATTTTCCTCGGAAAAGCCAGGGAAATTGGTAGCTCAAATTGTTTAGTTTGCATATGGCAGGAGCAGCAGCAGAGTTAATAAATTCCCAGAAAGCAAACTTTTTAATCTAATCATAAGTTATTAGCACCAGCTCTCGCTCTGAAGGAAATTCTGAAAATGGGATATGGAAAGTGAATGAAAAGAGGATGTGGGAGGAAAACGCATTCACTTGTGGCATCGCAGCTTTTTGTGAGCGACATTTTTCCAGGCGAGGGCGGCGCAAAAACTTGATTCATGGACCAGGCTCCTTTTTTCTATGGTCAGTTGTGTGAGTGGTGACCAACGTTCAACGAGGCGTGGATCCCTTCGGTATAGAGTCCTTTTTATGGCCCCTTGTGGGCGGCTTGCTGGGTCAGTGCAGTGATGGCAGCTTATCTCTTTTCTGGACAGAGATTACAAGCCCTTTTCAGCGAAAAAAATATGTAATTTGTTACCTTAAACCTTATGGCTGTGTCTTGAAGAATTACTAAGTGTATTTATTATTATATGCTTCAATAATTAAATTATAGAACATTTTATTTATTATATTAATAATAAATTCTCGCCATGCCTTGCTTGTAGTTCACTTATTTACAATTTATATTCGATTTCTGTTTATGAAAGTAACCATTTATTATCGTTATTAGTAAGAATTTAAATAAATTACCTCCGCTTTAATCTTTAATGTCAATAATCGAATTTATGATGTGAAGTGTTTAATTATTTAAAGAAAATGTAAAAACAGAACGCAATCCATGTATCATTTAATTAAATTCAATCCAGAAAAAAAGTTTGATTTATGTCCGCTTATTGTTCTATTTTTTTTCAACATAAATGATTCTTTCTTGTTATATTTTGTTCGCTTTTTCAACTAGGTCTTGCACAGACATCACTGTTTTTAGTGGGTGGCCTGTGCGTTGACGGCAAGTTTCACAAATGATTTCACATTTTTGCATAAATAAATGTCAAGTGTGCGCCGGAGCATGCTGAGAGTTGCTGACAGTTTTCTAATAAACCCAAAGAGGCAAAGAAAACAGGATAATCAGCGCGCACGACAGGGATAAAGGAGCGAAGTCGCAACGAGCAACAAGTAGGATATATATGAGGCAGGGAGCCAGAGAGAGAGAGTGTGCGTCCACTTTGGCTTAGCAATAATAATAACCTTGGCTGCCATGATGTCTGCCATTTTTCAATGTGTGTGTGTGTGTGTGTGGGAGGTCCTTTCCCCATATGAAAATGACAATTTCCATTGCCACTACACAAAGGCCCGGTGCTGGGTGCTACTGGTGCTGCTGCTATGGTTATTTTAGGATTCCCCCGGCAACGTTGGCAATTTTAATAATGTTTACTTAAGGCGTAGCCTTAGATCATCTGGCTTGGGGTCGAGAAATGTGGGAAAATAAGGCGGAATATGGAAAATGGGGCAAAAGAACGCACTGCTGCTGCTGCAGCACCCCGCGTGTGCAGCGAGGCATGCCCAATGACAGCTGCTCGTTGGCGGAAAATGGAAAATGCCAGGAGCTGGCCGTAATAAGCAGGCCATAAGATGCAGCAAGCCATTGCAGCTATGCCACTCTGACAATTCCTACGTGTCCTGGTCCTCTTTGTATCTTCTTCAGCTTCTTCTTGTTGGTCCTTCGAAGGCAGGGCCATTAGACCCATAATTTATGTGCCACTCCACGTCCAAAAGTCACATTATCCCTTTTTCGCACACAAAGCATTTGTATAAATATCATTTTAAGCTGCCACTTGCAGCAGCTGCTGCCTAATGAGCGGATTAAAGTGTTCCAATAAGGGTCCTGCCAAGGCTTCCGCTTCCTGGAAATGTATTTCTCTACCTTGAATGGTTCTGCGAATCACAGCAGTTGCAAAAGGAGCAGCATGGGAAAATCAACTAGTGGAATTTGCATTTAAAATGGCATTTGCCGGAGAACCAAAGGGAAAACTGAATTGCTTGGCAATCAAATATCAAAATCCAATATTCCTGGTAAATTTCAGCAGGAGTTCTTTTATATAGAAAAGCAATATACATGCGTAATACTGATTCCTTGGAACTTCTAGGTAAATGGTTTAGGCTTTGAAGTGCAGCCTCCTTTGTTTAGCTTAATATTTTCCAGGAAATCGGCAAGTGCATGGTATTATTATTTTTTCTAGGCAATTTTCGCAGAAGAAGTAGGGGAAGATTTTATATTCTCTTTCTTTTTCTGAAAGACAATTGCTTATTTTTACCTTTTCTCAGTAGTTTTCTCCTACTTATGCAGAATTCTCTTGAAAAAATAGGAAAGTAAGCTGCATTTTTGCATTAAAATATATTTTTAGCTCTCTAACATATAAGAAATAAGCAAAAGAAATAATTCAGTTCACTTTCCTAATAAGTTCCCTTGAATTTCCATTCACTTTGCCACCTTAGAAACCAATCAGCCCACAGTGCGTATACGCAATAAGTGTTTTTCCCTTTCCCCTGGCATTACCAGGCAATATTTGGAATAGAACGAAAGGAAAACGGCTTTGATTTGCATGTGGGATACTTTCAGCTGCCCTTGTTTGGTTCGCACATAAGACTTTTGCCAAAGAAAAAAAAAAGAAAATGCGTTTATATTGGAAAATATTGATTTACCTGCTATCAAAGACAGCTGCTGCTACTCGCTCGACTTGTATTTGCGCTGCCGCCTTTATGTATTTCTGTGTTTGCATTTGCCAGGACCTTTAGGATCCTGGATACGCTTTGTGTGTATGTGTCTTGTATGTTGATTTCGCCTTTATGCTCCAGTTGCCAGCCATAAACGCAATAATCAATATGGATTGTCGAGGCGGCGGCGGTAGGATGAGGATTGAATGTTTGCAAAGTGCCAGGATCCAGGCTCCACCGAGTCCATGCTGAGAAGGACTCGACTGAGAGGACTCAACAAGTGCAGCTCAGGCCACATCATTAACATTTGGCGGAGCAGCACTCAATGTCAAGGCAAAGACGTGGCTGGAGGCTTAAAAAAAGTATCCTTGCACATTTCTTGTGTACTCCCAAGGTCACGAGGGCTAGAGGCAAACGAGGAATTTTATTTACAACACCTGGACTTGTTTAGGGTCTTAAAAAGGGCTTATTTTCAGAATGGCCTTCAATGCAATGCCGGCTAAAAATGGCTAGAAAGTGGCAAAGGTATTTAAGTGATTTTTTAAAGGGCTATTACGAAAGGGAAGCCTTTATTGTTGTTGAAAAATTTATGTTTAAGAACTTGTTAAAAATAAAATCAGGAAAGCTACTTCGAATTTACTTTAAATACTTTTAAGTTCCCGAATAAGCAAGACCTAAATATATAATATTATTTAAATGTGGATGGTAATTTATAGGCAATTTATAGCTAGCAAACATTTTTCCTGAAAAGTTCTGAATTTTGCGAATTCCATCCAGTGTCAGGAATAAGGACACCTTTGACTTTCTCACTAATTTCAAAGAAAAGCACAATTGGCAAGGAGTTCTGGGAATTTCTTAGCCTATTTCCGGTGTTGACAAGTTGAACGAGAACTGGGCTAGCAAAATACTTTAAAAGTAAATCTGGCAGGCAATAATTTTTTCCTCTCTCGCGCTAAGGTATTTTTAGAAATGCTAATAATTCACTCCGAAAAGTGTGAGCTGCCTTTGGGGTCGTTCCCATACATTTCTGACTTAATAAGTTGACAGGAGCAGTCAATCAGCGTCCTGGCTTCCACCTACGCACATATCCTGGCAGGGTTTCCCATTGCCATTCAAGCGGCCTCTCCTCCCACTTGATTTCCCCTTAGAGTTTTCCCACACACACACAAGGCTGAGCGCTGAGTTGTTCACTGTCTGCGGCAGCTCATTTAAAAATCATTGTCAGAGCCTGGCAAACTGTATCTTTAATTAGCCCAAGGACCGCTTTGGACGAGGTTCCGGAACAGATTTCATGGCTCGGCACATGTTAAATGCAAATGCCAAATGCCCTGTGTAATGGCACAGCTCATAAAATCTACCAACTATGCTGCCTTCCGCAAGTTACACGCACTTCGGACTCCTGTGTGTAGCCTGTTGCTTGAGTTTCACAGATTTTACAGGGTGTATATATCGCATGAAGGCGGGTATTATTATTTTGAAGACTATACGGTGTATTCTGGAAAGATTTATAAGGAAAAACCATTTCTGGAAATCATTTAGAAAAACACACAAGTTTAAGTCTTCTATCTATTTATAAATTAAAAGGATCAAGGTAAGTAATTAATTTATTGATATTTGATAATGAATTATCATATCTCCATTCAAAATACTAAATAAATAAATTAATAAATTTAATTACCCATTTCGTACTTAAAAAATAATTTCATACGAACCACTAAAGCTCTAACTCCCTAACAAAATATCCTAATTATATTCTTTGAATATCCCTAGATTACTTATTAATAAAGCTGAATTGTTTTTTATTATAAATAGCTTTCCTAGGTACTGAAATAAATAAAGAAACTATATTTTTAAGCCACAAAGGGTATTCTTAATTTCACACAGCTTCCATGACCTTTTTTGGTTGCTTTATTGGTTGGGGGTCTTGTCGGGGAGATGGTGCAGGCAAAGAATGTGGTTCGCTCTGTTTGTGCAAAACGTTACTTTGCGCAAAATTATGCAAATTTGATGTGCGTTTTGTTGGCAAGAGAAATGCGTTGCTGCCTCCTGCTGTGAGTGTGTGTGGGTGGGTGGTTTCTGTATGGTTTTCTGGGTAGTTTCCGGGCTGCCTTCTGGGCGGTTTCTGTGGACGGGCTGCACCGCATGCCAGCCAAGACCTGAGCAAACAGCACAAATGCGCAAGTTGCTCGGACAGCAGACAAAGTGCAGGGCAAACAGAGCAGAACTTGCACACACATGGCCAAAACAAACGAAAGTTGCTGGAAATAAAACCAAACATTTGTGTTCTGAGCGCCGTCGTCCTGTTAATTTTCGTCCTCGCCCCCGAAAAAGCGTAAACTTAAACTTAAACTTCAGTTACAGGTGCAGGTGGCAGAGACAAAATCGATGGCCTCCAGAAAAATAATTTCTCTTCCTGCCCGGGGATATTATTTCCCCTTATTTTTCCTTTACTTTTGCTTGGTTCATTTTTTGGTTACTCTGCTAGCCGACTGGGGCTAATCTGATCAAAGCGGCGTAGCTAGGAAAACAATTTCTGAATTTCTGCAGCAAATGAAAGAAAAACACGAGATTCGGCAAAAGTTTTTTTGTACTTTCTTTGTTGTGGGCGAAGCCGGAAAAAGGAAAGGAACAAGCCAGGACCTTGTAACCGGAAACGACTCACACAATCGGAAAAACACTCCCACACACACCGACACACATATGGGCGGGGAAATAAACTGCTCATTATTATGCAAAGTTTTCACTTTTTCGCTATCTTGCGGAAGTGTAAGTTGAGAGCGAACTCACTGAGGGGAAAAATAAGCTTTGGCGAGTTCTTTAAAAATGTAGGAAGTAAATATTGTACAGAAATTTTATATTTATGAGGGTAGTTCCTGGTATGCAGACATTAAAATTAAATACATTCCATTAAATACAATCGTGTTTAAGGGATTTCCCCCAGAAAAACGCAATAAAAATTTTAAAAAAATAATAAGAAATGATGGAGTGACATTTATTTATTATTTTGGTTTCCCAATGGAAAATATCATTACAAATAATATAATAAAATCTACATTTCTAAGAGATAATTCCCCCATATAAATTTTATTCGATATTTAAAGTTTGTTCCCTTAATTCCTGTGGGTTTTTCTTATTCCAAATTATCCTATCCTCGCTCAGCTCGCTTTTTTCTCCGTGTCCCGCCAGGAGCAACGCAACAGTCGGTCGGATAACACTCCCTGGCGCCCTCAATTTAATTGGCCCACTATACGTATACGTAATACGCATCCGAGTATATATTAGCAAGGGGAGTGGCCCGAATCCGAACAGACGCTGGCATATGGCCAGTGGTCCTGGCCCCGGCTTAGTGCTCGTATTTCGCTCCGTTTTCCTGCTAAGCACACGCTGGGGATTTCGGGCCTGGCTTCTCGACAAACAGAAATGACTGAACATAAAGTGTAGAACGGACTCGGCGGCAAAATGCGAAATGTGAAATGCGAATTTGCCAAATATGGAATTCAATTTGTGGCAGAGGCACGGGGCTTAGGAATTGTTGGCAAAAAGCGGCGCTTAATGCGCCAGAAAATGTGTTACTGCGCCTCGAAAAATGAGTCGACAAACAAACACAGCACAACACAGAAAAAATGTAAGAAAAAAGCTCCAGCCAAATTTATACACATATTTGATTTATGGCCAAGCTCAGCAGCAAAAGTTTGGAGTTCAGCCGCTTGGCTTTGCCAATTTTAAAGGCCCAAAGAACGACAAACGAAGGACGAAGGCTTGCCACCAGTTACCAAGAACCAAGAACCCAGTACCAAGTACCAAATAGCAGCCACCAATCACCAATCAGCATATGCACGGCCACGCAAACAAACACAAACAAAGGCGCTGCCACAAACCAAAAGCCACATTAGGGTGATCCTTGGTAAATTTGCTATTAGGAGACTTAATTATGAGTGCCTTAGATGGGTTAAGAAATGTTGTAAGCAATGGGAAAACATTTTATTTTAAATGTAAACTCAAAATGTAATAAGAAGTCACCTATTACGACTCTTAAGACAAGAAATATCTTTAAAAAAAATACCATATTCCCCAACCTAATTTACAAACAATAGCTAAACAATTTAGTAAAAGTCTTTTTTTTTTCATTTTAAACAAATACATACTTACAATAATTATCTTATCTTATCTTATCAAACTGTATATCAGCAATAGAGCTAAATAAGCAGTGATTTGATAAAAACTTCGAGACTTTTCCAGCTTTATAGCAGCAAACAAAAGTTTTAGTGCACTATTTTAACTAAAAATATTTAAATAATACATAAAATACCCAAAAACCATTCCTAAAGTCTTAAGAAAAGGTAACAACCTTTGTACAACATACGTTTTAATATACTTCGACATCATTACCTTAAATCCTTCTCCCTCTTTGCAAGCACTTGAAAAAGGCAATGATAATTTTTAAGTATACACGATAATGTGGCCTTAAATTACTGCCACGAGATACAAGGTTCACTCTAACGCACACACATACACTCAGGCTAACCCACCCACACACGGGCACGCGCGCGCCTTGAAGTATGCAAATGAAAGCGACCGTTAAACATGCCAGGAAAACACGCCTCAAAAACAACTGGCAACAAAACCAGAACGTAATTGCCTCGTTTCATTTTTAATAACTGTCAATCCTTTTGGCTCTTTTTCCCCATTTCCCTTCTTTCCTTTTTCCCAGGGAGCGGCAATTGCCTTGTAATTTCGGGGCCCATGAGAGCACATGAGGCGATACCACGAAAACCTCAAAAGCCACACAGCCACGAGAACCGGCGAAAAACAAACCGAAAAAATGTCGAATTTGTAGAGAAAAAAAAAACTTGGCTGGAGGGTTTCCCACTAATGCCAATACTCTGCTCACAAAACTCGACTCGAGGCAATCAAGCTAAATTGAATTCATTTTTGGCCAGGAAGTTATAGAGTCCCGCAGATACAATCGTGAGCTGAGATGAGGGATATTTATGTGCCATAACGAAGCCCCGAAAAATATATAGAGTCCTTGGCCCATAAAGGGTATTTTATTGTCAACGAACCGCAAATAGTTTTTGCCCCATTTCCTTTTTTACAGCCAAAAGTTTCGCCCCAGCTCTCTTGTTTGATAAATGTTTGTCCCAACTTTTGGCCAAACTGTTGCTCTCGGCTCTCGGCTTCCACATTGCATTGTAGCGATATCAGCGTAAGCCACAAAAAACCACAACAACACAAAAAAGAAAAGAAAATGTGGAAAAGCCGGGGAAAAAATAAGGAAATTTACCTAAAACTTTAGGCAAACAGGGTGGCCTTGGACCCAAAAGCTGCGCCCTGTAATATTTAGCTAAAAAACGCGCTTCAACTTTAACATTTTAGCAGGGCTGACGTTTAGTTCATGTTTCTGGGTTTTGTCTTTTACTGGAAAACTTTTTATTTAGCCTTTAAAAATATATTTTAGAAGCCATTCTTAACGAGGTTGGCAAAGCAAAAATTCAATTTTGTAGTAATTTTGATGTTAATTTACTTTTTTAATTAACGGCAATGTTTGTCTTAATTTCATTTTTCTGATTTGTTAAAGACAATTGTTTTGCTATTACTTCTATATAAATCGAAGCCTTTAACATAACACTGACATTATATTATTAAAAATCAATTATAGGCAGACCTGAAAAACCATTATTTAAAATTAAACTGACCAAGTAACGTATATTTAACCCGTTTTCTTATTTTATATTCGCCTAGGCTGCACTGCATTTCAGGGAAGTTTCAAGCTGTCAATTTAGTTCGCCTTTCCTTCCCAGAATTTATTTTTGTTGAACTTTCTGCTTTGCTTATTCCGTATTCCTTGTAGCCTGTTGCCGCCACTGGACCCTGGGCGAATGCATTAATCATTTCGAGTACACAACACGGCCACTTCAGTTCACTTCAGGGTTTGGCTCAGTTCGGTTCGGTTAGGTTCAAAGTGTCAAACTCTCCTGTAAACGTGCCCCTTGGGCGCCAATTACATTAATCAAAGCATAAAGCGTAAGCTGCACTCATAACACGACTCTTAGCCGGCTGAAATATTTCATTAGGCCAACCCAAACCGTTCCAGCTCCAGCCCATCCTGCGGCAATCCAATCCAGTCCGCCCACGGAGAAATCCACACTCCGTCCCCTCCTCCGCCGCCAATCGACCCACAGAAAAGGGCATAAAATGTCAATTTTGCGCAAAAACTGAGAGCGGGAACAGCCAAACAATGCGGCAAATTTTGTTTGCCAGGCAAGGCAACGAGCACTTGAAGAAAATTTTAAATATCACTTCATTAGAACTTTAGACAAAGGTAAACCAGATAATTATAATTATTATTCCAGAAAATATGTTTAAATATTTCCCAGAATTTAATAGATTTTTTGTAGGCTAAAAAATATCTTCCAAAAAGCTAGGTAAATTATTTTTCCAGTGCTTGTTGCTATCACCAGCTAGCCAGTTGCGCCATTATCAGCTGCTTTGAGCGATTACACCTCGCAGGAACAGGGATGAGCTGGGAGCTGGGAGTTGGGAGTTCACAGGACACCTCCCAGGGATGAGGAGAAATACGGGGGACAGCTCGCGTTAAGTTGGACGCGGGTCAGGGTCGCGTTTAGCAAAATGTAAACACAACGCGGCATAGCAACGCCTTGCTTATCTACCTTCTGTCACCGTCTGCAAGGATATATATCCATATAAATATATATACATCATCCCTGTGTTCTCTAGCTCTCTTTCTCCCGCTCCTGCTCCCTTTTGTGGGCCGGATATTAAGGCTAGTCCGCGTGACGGTAATGGCGACGCCAACTGCCGGCGGCCATCGTAGATCCAGATCCTGAATGCGACTTTAAATGGCACAAGGAAATTGTAAAATTTGTAGCATTTTGTCACTGTCCAAGGAGATCCTTTGCGGATTTTGGTGAGCTTACAAAAAAAGCGGTGCTATCTAAATGAGATTGTCAAATAAAGTAATGTCCGGGACGGGACGGGGCAAAGGGAAAGATAAATTAATTTACCTAAAATAAATTAATTTAGTTTCATTGTTTACTTGAAACATTTCCCTAATGATTTATTTTGGGGAAATTCGCCAAATAAATAAATAAACATAATTTATGCATTTTAATTCATAGAACTGTCGTTTTTAGTAATTAAATAAACTCATTTATTAGTGAACATTCCCCTGGGAAACTGTTAATCTATTTATTTAGTTTTCCCACAAACTGAAATTCCCTTTAAACTCAGCGAATGCAAATTCACCAAAAATTGGATTGTAATTCACTCGAAACTCACTTTATTTCATCGAAATAATTCACTCCCAGGCCGGATTAAAAGCGAACGAAAAAAGGAGTAATTTATTTGTGACGCACACACATTTTTTTACCGGATAGTTTATTTTTATGGGTACGAGCTTTTCGGGACATGGAGCATCCATCCCATTCCACATATGCAAATTATCCTGTGAACGAGAGCTGCTCCAAAATAAATGCTTGCCGAGAGAACCGAGCGAGGGTAAACATTTTAATTGAGAATTCGTCGAGCCGCAGAAAGTAAATAGAGGAGTGTGTGTGTGTGCAAACGACAAGTGTGCGCACATTTTGCGCAATGCATGACAGCATCCTGGGCGAGTCCTGTGTGTATGCCACTCCCCATCTGCTTCTGCCATTTAGAACCCTTTGATTTTTTGCATAAACCTGCACTTTGCACATTTTTGCATGCATAACAAACGAAAGAGGAGCGCAAAAAAACCAGCAGTGACTTCCTTGATGAGTGGACATGCCAACGAAATTCAATTAATTACATTCTTCACTGTCGGCATTCCTTTTCCTTTTTTATTCATACAGAGGGAACAATAGGGAATAAAACATAGAGTAAAACTCTTTCGATAAAAATTCTCTATTTATTGTGATGTCTAAAGGATTTAATTCTTGTTATTTTATTTTATCTAAGAAAGCAAACAGCATTCATGTATTTAAATAGAAAATAATGCATTCTCTATAATGAATAAAAACTGTAATGTATTTTTTCCTGCTCACAGTTTTCTCATTGCTTCCTGGAAAGAAAAACCTGTCGCTTTTTTAATGAACGAACCAAGGACTGTGAAAATATTTATTTTATTTATTTAATTTCACAAAGAAGACAATTAGCAGCCATGCAGATATGGCCAGAGATACAAAATCATATTGAAAAGCACATTTATTTTCCCCTCTACCTTGCCTCTTTACAGGATATTTGCCGAAAGCCAGGGGCAAAAAAAACGACCCTGGAAAAAATACAACAAATGTGAGACCGACTTATTTAAAAATGTAAAACAAATATTTGCGTCTGTGGCCAGCATCATTCACTTTATGCGCTTTATGTCGGTTATTTGTTTACACATTTTTTATCATTTTTCCCCGGGTTCTGTTTGCTCGGTGTTCGGTCCGGTCAAAAGCCGCCCATGGAATAAGTATAAAAAAAAACTGCGCTCACTTTGCTGCTTTATTAAAAATTGTTCTGCAAATGAAGCGGCGGCAGCAATTTGGTATTTTGCATCGCGAATCCGGATTGCGGGAGTCGTTCATTATTCACTACACACACACACGAGCACCCCGAAAAAATCCTGCAAACACGAAATAAAAAAAAAGGAAAAGGAACCCAAAGGGAGCCTCTGCCGACTTAAAGTTAATTAATTTTTGCTTTTGATTAAAACGCAACCAGAATAAGCCAAATGCGCTGCGGGGCGGCAAAACAGGGGCGCCCCTAACACACAAAAGGCTTAATCCTTTGTGGGGATCCTGGGGCCGCCGCACACACACGTGTGCCTGTGCGATTGTGCCTGTGTCTGTGACGGGGCCAGGATATGGCCCCGAGCGTGTTCAACATTTTAAACACTTTGACTTTGGAGACATTAATGAATACATTGCCACAGAGCCGAGCTAAGGAATCGCTTAGGGGGAAATTCTTCACTCAGAAAAGAGGTTTTTTTGTATATAAAGTTCTGGATTTCATAGATTATTTTAATGGCATTATTCTAGAAAGTAAATATACAATTTAAAAATATGTTATCGATCAGTTAAAATAGCTAGGGATTTGATATCATTAAAACTATGCCCAAATGTTGGCTACTATATGATGCAACTAAGAAGAAGATTTAAAGATTAGATTAGATTTAATTGTGCTGTTTGGAATTTCGAGAAGAAAATCTAAAAACTTCTATGAAGATTTATTATACTTTTTAGCAGTTTTAGTATAATTATTCTAATAAAGAAAATTATTTAAAAACTTTCTTATATTAATAATAATAGCTTAAATATATTAATATGGTACTTTAATAGTTCCTAAAACGATTTTCAGCACAATTAATGTTTCATAATTCCAAATTCAGCATTTCAACATGCCGTTTAACTTTATTAAAATCTCCATTTAATTCCTAAATATATTTCCATTATAAATCAATTCTATATAAATTATTTAATACTTTCTGAGCCAGGTCTTTGCTTTGTTTCGAGTGTGGCCAGTGACGCAGACGTGCAGTTGTTTAAAATGCCATTAAACTCACTGAGATGGGCAGCCAGCCGCCTGTCAGGATGGCCGGCTGTCCATTTCCCACCAATCTCGCTTCTCCCGGCTTTTCCCGGTTCCGCTTTTGTCGACCAGCCGCAAATTCCTCCATTTTCCTCCCACAACATTTTCCCTCTCTCTCGCGTTTCCCGGAGCTGTCAGCATGCATAACTGTTGCTGTCAGGATTATGGCTTGTCATATTATGTATTATAGAGTATTTTATTTGCTTTCAATTAAAATGCGTGTGTCACTCGGCTGCGCATATAAATTGCCAACAAAATAAGACGCAAATTTATGCAAACGAGCCGAATGAGTTTTCTTTTTCTCTCTCTCTCCCAACTTTTCCCTTATAGCTCTGCTGATTTTGTTGTTGTTTTTGTTGGCGATTTTCTGTGTGGAATGTGAAATGAGTTTTGCCGCTCGATTTGCATATCCGCTGAAAACAGGAAAACTAAACAACTTTGTTTACTCCTTTCGCAGGGCCATAAAAAGTTGGCCAAAACAGACACAAAGAAGTGATATCAATACACAAATTGTGATTCTTGTAAAAACAATCAAATGAATTTGTAAAATATGGCAAAGACTATGGGTAAATGGGAAAACCATTTGGGCTGTTTGTCCAATATAACTCATATTTATTTGCTGCAGAGAAAACAGAATATAAGCTTTAGTAATTGTTCAAACATGAACACGTTTTTACTTATACGTATATATATATATATATATATACATATATGTATTTATCTTATACAAATCAATGCAGCTGTGATCTGCTTGAGCGCATGTGCGCGTATCACTAAACTGCGGCCACTTGAGCCTAGCACAGACAAAAATGTAATCTTGACAAATATGTAATCTGAGCCCCTGCGCGGGTCACAAAAATATCTTCAAAGATAAGTGCGGGGTAGCTGTGTCTTTCCCATCGCACTCAAGAATTTTTCCCATGTTAGGGTTAAACAAACCACTGCGTTGGTCTAGCGATAAGACTAGTTTTAAGAATCTCATGACCGCTACGTAAGCGCGGACTTTGAAATAAAGATTCAGTTTGAAATATTAACTCAGCAAATGAAGACGTCTTTTTATTTAGTCGTTCTTTTCAGTAATCAAGGTATAAATATAATATTAAAATTATTACAAAATATTAGGCTTGATTTAACCAATT
Source organism: Drosophila rufa (assembly GCA_018153105.1). Taxonomy (NCBI): domain Eukaryota; kingdom Metazoa; phylum Arthropoda; class Insecta; order Diptera; family Drosophilidae; genus Drosophila; species Drosophila rufa. The sequence goes on from JAECXS010000085.1 coordinate 6,797,039, forward strand.
TTCCTTAACAGTAGAACGGATTCTACTATTGCTACTATAGCCTAATCTAATGTATAAACCCCTTTAATATAAATATATTTGATATCAATTTTCTAAAAATTGCATTATCCCCCAAATCCGCAAAAAATGGAAAGCAGCTGCCAATTCCACCAAAATTTCTAGGAAAATTACATTAGTGAACATTATCCTCCAACGGGAAAACCATTTGTGATATAACCAGCATTTTAGTATAATTAAATTTTGGAAAATCAATGAACACCACTAGTCCCCAGTGGAGTAAAAGGCAAATACTGATGGCAAATGCAAGTTGCACTAAACATTTAAATGAAAATAATATTAAAAAAGTAGCTATCAAGTTTCTAACGCTCCAAACATTATAAAAAATTTAATATTCACCATCAACTGGGAGATGTCTGATGTCCATTCAGTGGTAAATTCCGATAAAATGAAGTTTTTGTAATAAAAATCAAGCCGATATTAAGCTAATGGCTCTGACCTTAATGGCTAATATTTTTTGTTATTTTTTTTACGTTTTTGGTTCAGTGAACCAAAATGCTTATTACTGATTGATAGGAATCTAAATTAAAATGGCATAATAAAAGCACTCGGGAGCAGACCCTGGCCAGACAGGCGGACAGGTGTAAGTTCACGGGTTCAGAGTGGGTTTTCCTTTCCTTTCGAGAGTGGAACAGAGCAAACTTTGGCCGGGATTAGGGGCCAAGAGTAATGACAGTCCAGGGTCCGGACTCCGGAGGCATTAGCCAAGCCTCACACCCCAACCACCGAACTCCTCCGGCTGATTGCCATCGATACGGCAGGCGGGTCACGTTCATAAAGTCTCAATCGCCGGAATCGCTGGCCCAGGTGCCGGAGACAGCTTAAAGTTGGCCCAAGCACACACACACACAAAAATACAGAAAATAATATTAGTTTCTTATCGAAAATTGGGCAAACCGAAAGCCGAAAGCCTTAAAATGTCCTTTAATTCGTTGAAGTATTCCGTGAGGTGCCTTAATCATCGTTGTATCTTAAAGCTGGCCTCGTAAGACAAAGGAAAATCCAAATGGTGGCTGATGCTGCTGCTTAAGCTGCTTTCTTCTCTCGCCTCTGGCAAATGATTAACTTAATTATAAATTAATTAGGCGCGGGGCGGCGGGGGACAGCTTGGGAGTGGCAGCGACATCAAAGTATCAATAATTAATCGCCTTGATAATGTTTTCAATTTCTTGCTTCATTAAGTTGTTTTATTTTGGCGAGTGCGAGAGGCGTTGGGCCGCCCGTCTTTTCTCTAATCCCCCGGAGGGCTCGTGCTCCGTCCGACTAAGCCTGGTTAATACATTTTGAATTAGTTTTTGCAGAAAGCAACAAGGAGTTCGGGCCCTCTTCTCTGCAAAAATCAATAGCCATCGAGTACTAGTAATTTGTTCTGCTATTTTTTCACTAGTAACATTAACAATGATTTAAAGATCATTTATTTGCTTCCAGCGCTTAAAAATTCATTCAGTTCTTGCTTGAAGAATTATTTTTAAATTATAAGAAAGGCTTGAGCAACTCAAAAAAAAGATATAGTAAAACTCCAATGCCTTGTATCATCTGTTTTCTAAATCTAGAAAATAAATTAACATCCACAGAGACACCTCACCTAACCACAGTTCGACGAGAATTTATTTTGCAATAAAAACAAGGAGCTTAGGCCATCAAAAATCAATAGCCTGCCTAGTCTCATATTTTCCAATTGCAAAACATTTATCTTCGGCCCCGAAGAAACACCTTGTTTACCGGGAGTCAATAGGCAAAACAATAATCCAAAGTTGTTTTTGCCAAATGAAAACAAATAGATGAGCCTCCAAAAATCAATAGCCCAAGCGAAGCATTTTTATGAAATTAATTTACATTCAAATCGAAAGGGAACCTCCAACCGATATCTAGGTATATATTATTTTTGCACATGTGAGTGAGCAGTGAATGGGGAGCAGGAAATAAAACTGAAACCGGATGTGCGCCTGATGGCCAGGCCGGAAATTAAACTATTTGCTAGCCTGCCACGCGAGTCTTTGGCACAACAAAACAAGAGTTTTGACAGCGCAACGCACTCACCTGGTTAAGGTATATTTTTTGTTAGTAATTTGATTTTTTGTTTGTAATTTTTTTAGAGAACTTTTTGGTTGTTTTTTTTTGGGGAAATGTATTTTCTCAGGTAGCGTGTGTTGAGCGCGCGTTTTAAAGTTGTTTTCAAGAGGATTTTCCGACACTTCGATGGCTGGCACACACTCACTCGCGCACACGCACACACACGCACACGCACACCTTTTGGCCGGGAAAGTCAGTTAGGAAAATGCTATGGAGAGCTCCTCCTGGCTACAGCTTTGTTGGGGATCTTGGCCAGGATCTGTTGTCAGCCTCCGCGCTTGGTGTCCTGCTCGCGAGACGGCTCAACTCGAACTGTGACGAGGCTGGTCCTTCGCATTTGGTCCTTCGGCGCGCCTCCTGCGCCTCTCTCACTCTCACTCACTCTCTCCGACGCTTTGCCTTTGCCCCTCTCTCTCGCACACTGGAAGGACGACTGCCTGCCAGCTGGCCCAGCATTAAAAAGTAATATCAATTTCCACCTTGCGAAGTCGCACGAAAGCAACAGCTAAGCGATTTCCCTGGATGTGGATGTGGATGTGGATGTGGCGGTGGCAGTGGATGCGGATGCAGGCAGCTGCTGCCGATTGTGTCCTGCTGGCCCCGCCCCCCACGCCCACGCACTTGCCTTGGGTGCGCGCTCTCTCCGAATTTCCTTCTCCCGCAGCGAAAGCCCGACTTTCACTCTACACGAACGCACGGCGGCCCGAAAATGTACCCAAGTGGAGACTTTTCATAATTGTTGCATGTCAGGACACAGGATAGGAGATGATGATGTTGATGTACGGTCTCGTGATATTTATCTGGATATTTTTTTAAGGTTCTTTTCTCTGCCTCAAGAAATTATCATGAGAATAACCATTATTTTGAATTGAGAAATAACAGATAAATGTTAATGGGCTAAGACTATGATTACATGAATATTGTAAGAATAACATTGATTAATATTTTGGTTTAGACATATATCAGGGGAATTTTTAAGGCTTATTACGGATATAAATAACACTTAGTTTGAATTGAGATTTAATAAAGAAATGTTAATTGGTAATGAGTAATGAGTAAATTAATGGGGACTTAAATTCAAAACCTTTTTTGAGTGTTTTTTAAATAGTCTTTACCTATAAATTAATATCGAATTTAAATCGGATCGGTTTTCTATTTATCAGAAATTTTAATCTTTGAAAGTCAAACCTTTACGTAAAGAAATTGCTCTTTAATCAAGGATTGTCTAATGAATATCTTACATAAAAAAGGAAACCAATAAAATAAAGATACTAATCTTTATTATCTTTTTGGAATTATCCAGCAATAGTAAATAATATAAACTAAAATTCACATATAAACACAATTCTGCTATGTTTTTATAGAGTTAATATAGAAGAATCAAAGCAGAAAATGGCTGTTAAATATATGTTAAAAGCTGAGTTAATAATATACCTTGAAATTAAATCAAATATTTGTTTAGATGGGTATAGATCCCTCTATAATATTTAATTATTTCCAAAATATGCTAAAACCCATTTCAAATTTTTCTCGTACATTTTGTTGAGTGCCTAAGCCCCCGAATTAATTGCGTTATTTTAGCAGCTTCGCATTGACTTCGCCTGAATACAAACTAAGGCACTAAGGCACTGGGCACTCGTGCCAACACACAGACGATGGAAAAAGCGCAACAGGACCAAAATAATTGCGCGTTAAACATGTGCCAGGCAACACACACAGAGAGAGGAAAGAGTGAGAGACAGAACCCTGAACGAGAGAGAATCCTTGCCCGAGAGAGCCTCGAAGGACGACATTGAAAGCCGAGGACAGCCGAGGCCCAGAGAGTCTCGACTGGAAATGTTCAACTGGTTGCGTTTTCACAAGCAACAGGATATGCTGGAAGGCAGGAGAACATCGCCAGGGACGACGGAAAACATCGCACACTCAAAGGACCAACGAAAGGACCTGCAACAACAACAACAACGAACAGAGGCACCAGGAGCCGGAGCAACCACAAGGCATAGAAGGCAAGGCAGTCGCGTGCTTTAAGCTTGAATACCAAAACAATTTGAGCGCACAATAAAATTCAATGGGGCCCAAAGAAAAAAAAAAGTGAGGCGACGCGGCGGGAAAAACGAGGTTAGGCTGGGGAAAATAGCAGAAGCAGAAAAAATAAGCTGAGGAGGCAGCAAAGGGAAAATGTGCCAATGCGAGGTGGAAAAGGAAAACTAAGATATGGAGGAGAGTGGCGTTTCATTGCGTGTGAAAGGAGCAGCAGCAGCGCCTGTTGAAGGACGAATGGCATTAGAATGCTGCCAAAGGAAACGCACACACACAAGGTGAACTTGGAAAAAATCCAAACTATAAATCACCGATTAATTAATCCATAAATCGGGATTTTTTTTTATATTTTTTGAAGCAATATTTATTCTCAAAATATGCCTTCAAAATTTTTGTATTCCTTTGAAATTATTATGTAATTTTAAAGCCTTTCTGTTCGTTTATAATTTTTAAGGAATCTTGGCTTCAAAAACTATTCCAATTTTAAAGCCTTGCTTAGATTCGTTGAGTTAAAAAAGTAAATTAGAAAGCTATAAACATGGCTCATTAAACAAGTTAAACTTGTTAAATACACCATAAAAATAAGAGTTTAGTAAAGTTTTATATTAAATAAATTTAAAGTTTTACTTCAGCCTTTTAGCCATTAATTTCTCAGTTATTTATTCTGCCAGTGTATACCATGTTTACCTGTTAGCCAGCCAGTCATCGAGGGATGTTTGGGTTGAGCCCCAACCACTGGAAGTCGGGATGTTGACTGGCGATTTTCGCAGGACTCGGAAAAGGTATGCAGCGTCTGTCGATTAAGATGCCGGGGTCGGGGTCTGGCTCTGGGTATTGTTGGTGTTTCTCTGTGTGCATGGGGGGCTTATGGGCCAGGACTCATGACAGACAACGAGGACCTCGCTGCCTGGCTGGCTGGCAGCTTATCAATTTGTATGCCTGCAGATATTTATTTATGAATATCCTTTGGACCCTCGGTCCTCGCCGCCTTTATGGGGTACACGAAATGCCGAAATGCTGAAATGCCGCGTAATCCTGACACACACCTTTCGCCTTCGGCCAAGGGTCCTGCTTGCGTCCATTTTTCTCCGGCCTCGGTTCTTCTTTATGTGTCTCTCTCCCTCCAACTTATCCATTACTCTCGGCCTTTTTCTTGTATATTTTTTTTTTTTGCTTCTTGTGGGCTCTTCCGACGTCTCCGGCATTTTCACGAGCCGTTGCTTAATTTTATTTTTATTGCAGATTGATTTTTTCAGATTAAGTTTTCCATTTTACAAGCGGCGGCGGCTCTTTTAGCATTTTTCCTGCGAATTTTTTGAGTGTCTGGGAAAAAATGCGTTGCCTACTTTTTGGGGTGTTTCTTGGCTTGAGGGTGAGATTAACGGGGCTAAGATTTATTAGTTTTTTGAGGAAACTATTATAGATAAAATTGTCTTTTAAAGATTATAAATTAGTAAATAGATCATATATTAAAAAATAAATAAAATTATTAGCAAGATACTTTAAAAAAGGTAGATAGAATAAAAATATTTTTTATTTCATTTTGATTTACAATACTTAACAAAAATATTCTGTATAATCTTTTTGACATAATTCTGTGCAATTGATTAAGATTTCATGCTGCAAAGTCCCAAAAAACCCTCGAAAGCTCTTATTCAGCGACAATTTCAAGTGATTATAACTTTTACAAACATGTCTACATTTTTTCGGCAATTTTTTGGGCATCTGGCAAAAATCTGTTGTTTTGCCTACATTCCCGTCTTCAATTAGCCGCGCAGAAATAAAAAGAAAACACAACATAAAGCAAACAAGCTGGTGAGCTAGAGCCCCTCTGCTGTCTCGTTATTTTCCCAGCCATTTGCTCTCCAGCGATCCTCGTCACACACCCAAAAAACTCCAAGTAAAAGTAAAACATTTTCAAGCAAATGCTTTTGTTTAACCATGGAATATCCCCGACATTTGCACACATCCTCGCCGCGTCCTGCGAGGGCGAGTCCTGCGCGTGTGAGAGTCTTGCGGCGAAAGTTTTCACCCGGCACGCTCGCAGCCAGTGCAAACAAAATCAAACCGAGCGCAGTAAAGCAAACCAATATTGACCCACGGTCAGGTCAGGTCGAGGGGTCAGAGGTTCGGGAGTCTAGGACTAGGCAAGGGAGATAAATACAAAAAAAAATCCACAAAATATTGGAAAATCCTGACTACGAGATATTAGGCTCACTAGAACTCAATGCGAATTTCGATGCCTATTTTATTTCGAAAATTATTCCAAGGAAAGGTAAATATTATTCTTGAAAATATAAACAATATATTTAATTTATTTCATTGTATGATAACAATATTTTCATTGTATTTTTAATATCACCAACAGTTTCTTTTCTTTTATGGTTTTACACTTCTTCAGAAATCCAAGCATTAAATTCTCTAATATTGCTATTGAAACACTTCATATATATATCTGGACAGAACATAAATTTATATATTTTTCTCTGCATTCCAACCCACCTAAAAAAAAATCCCTATTGAATACACAGTATTTCCTTAAAAGTCTTTATTGCGCATACGTAATATTTTTTAATGGAACTATGTAAGGGTAAAAAAATCCGCCGAAGGGCTGTTAAAAAAAAACTCCCACGTCTAAGTGCATTATTCCCAACATCTGGTTTCCACAGAGACCTGAGGGAACAAAATCCCTGGCTAATTGCTGGCCATTAGATGGGCTTAGAAATCTATTTTTGCAAAATGGCCAACTGCCAGTGCATCTGTCATCGAGTTGGATGACCAGCTGGCAGTTTATCCCTGACGGTTATGTCAACTAAATGCGTAAGCTTATTTTGCATTCGCCATGACACTCAATTAATGGCGACGGCCGGGAGAAGGGCCAAGCACCAAGGACTAGGGACGAGGTCCGAAGACCGAGGGCCGCATAATCCTTTGCGCACTTTCAATGGCTACAACTTAATTATGTGGAAGCCCCAAGAAAGACAGCCCGAGCACTTGACGCTAATGCCGGGGCCACTTGAATCTTAAATCCCCAGCCTCATCCTTTTTTGCATCGCCTGGCAAGCGAGATAGCAAGATGACAGAATTAAGGGGGAACCAAATAAAGGTGGTGCTGTCATTCAACCCGAGGAGTACTTAAAAATTAAATACTCTTTCTATAAAAATTATTTTAAAATAAATAAAGTTACTATGTATCATAAAAAAATTTATTTTATATTTTATAAACTGAGCGAGGAATTTTATATGACTTTTGTTGACTTAAATAAGATAATCTTTCCTCAAAAAGTTAAATGCGATAAACCAAAATAAAATCGAATATTATGAAAATATTATTAAACTTATACCTGACATATTTTCGCTATTTTTCCTGATATTTCCAATTTTTGTCAAACATCCTAGTAAAATCAAAGGACTTTCTGTTAGCGAAACCAAAAAAGGTCTGCGAAAACACAACTTAAGTACTTCATTACGATTTTAATTTGGCATTTTACCTGCCCGAACGCCTCCACTCTCTGTTGGCCAGCTTGGTCTTCTTAATTAGAACAATTTGCCGGGACGACAAGTGGTCTTAGCATAAACTTGAGTAAATGACGCAAAAATCGCGACAAACCAGCCATTCTCATTGTCATTGTTGGCATTGTTTTTAAGGTCCTTGTTGTTGTTAAATGTTCAATGCAAATAGTTTGGCAGACAGATTTCGCTCTACGACCAAGGTCTATTTGCCAAGCCAAGTTAATTGAATTTTCACGCCGCTGAGCCGCCACCGCCGAGAACAATGCTGGCCCGTAGGCTCAAAACGCTTTATTTGACAAAGTAATTAACTCTGAATAATGCGCTAGAAAGGAAATTGCCAGCGAGTGGTTCATAATTTGTTGGTAGCTTGGAAATTCCTTTGTTAATCGAATGGGAAATGCGCGACTCTTGGCCCAGAATCGAGCTCAATCAACTGATATCGATCAGTGCGAGTGGAATTCCTGGCGGGAAAGTGAAAAGTTCACACCATCAGCAGAAATGAAACATGGCCAGCAGAGTTTGACTGATGGCACGAGGGGTTGGTAATTGGGGGAGGGTGGCGACAGCCCTCAAGGACGGCTAAGTGAGGCGGCCTTAGCCAACTTGTTGCTTGGTGGCCCTGTCACAAAGGCGAAAAAGCCAAGGCACCCTGCGTGATAGTGGTGGTGGTGGTGGCTCCCTTGGGGCTTCGGCTAGAACAGTTTAGGAAACCTCTGTAGGTCAGTGATCAAGGGACTTAATGGCTTGTAATTCCACAAGGAAAAATGGAGATATTTTCTGTTAGATACAAGTATATTCTCTATAAATATACTAAGAGGAGGAGAAGATTAAGGTATTATATAAAATATACACACAATAACCTAAACAATTTTGTAATGCCTAAAAGTATGCTATGTTAATATTTCCCAATTTTCATAGCATACTTTTAAACACATTTTCCAATGATTTCAAATCTTTAAAGTCTTTTTATAGACTAAAATCAACGTAAAGTTTCATTATTTAGGTCACAAGCTTAAAGATCACCCACAAACAACAGCAGATACCTTTCGCCAAATCCTAATTTATTTACTTGCTCGTTTCCTGCTAAATATCCGATTTGTGTCCTTGCAAAAAATACGAAATTCGTCCAAATAAATCTCAATTTAGTCGCGTTCGCATTCGCGTTGTGTTGTCTGCTCTGGGGGTCACTCCTCGCGCAGCTCAAACACAATTAGAGGAGCGTGGAAAGACCACCATCAGCAGCACAGGACTCGGGACTCCGGTGACAAGGACCTCCTCCTCCTCCTTCGCGGAGTGGGCGTGGGCGAAACTTTTCGCTTTGGTAAGCAACTGACGCCATTTTAATAACGCAAATTACAGCCAGCGTTGTATAAATTTAGTTCGCAATAGGTGGTTGAGGAGGCTTCGAGTGGGCGTGGGTGTTCGGTGGCTAGGTGCCTTCCTTCGGGGTGGCCATGGGCGGCTTCGGGCGGTCTGAGGTGGCCCTGAGCAACTGTTGCTGGCACATATTGCAGCTGTTGTTGCTGTGGAATGTTGACGCTGCCGCCTTCCTTCCCTGCCTGGCTTTGTTGTTTTCGCCGTGGCCGACAGCAACACAGAGCCAAAAACAACGCAGAATGGATGCATAAATTGCCATGGATGTATAGGCAAGTTATTAAAGCCGTTGGCGTGGCTTAATTGGGCGCATTGGCTCCATCAACTCAATAGAGACTTTAAGCCCTTCAATGACAATTGTTGAAGGGGAATTTAATTGCAAACAATAGCTGGCTTACCTGGGCTTAATACACCGGCAGTGTTTAGAGTGACTTAATCCACTTTAAACTCGACATTGACGGCATTGAACGGGTTACAAAACGAACATCAGAGGTATTTTTTCTGAAAAAATACTGGGCACAAAACGAATTTTTAAGCAAATTTAAATATCACAGCTATTTTTATAATAAAAGTATAATATTTTAGAGTTAGTTTAGTGTGTGAAACGGTCCAAGAGTTTTATGAAATGTGTCTGAAAGAATGCTATACTTTTTATGCATTAAGGAGCAGTTATTATATGGTCGAAAAAATTCATGATAAAATCATAAAGTTGTTAAAATATTTTATGGAAAAATCTTCAATATTTAAAGATTATTTCAGTGTACAAGATACAGGAAAATTTCTGGGTATACCGCTAGAAAGTATGCCACACTTTTTACGAACTAAAGAGCACTTGTTTTATGGTAAAAACATTAAGATAAAGACCCTTTTTCTGATTTTCCTATTCAAGCCCGTGCATAAAATAACTTCAATATTTTATGTTAAATTCTACGAAAGTTAAGTAGTATTTCAATGGGAAAAACAAAGGAAGGTTTCTGTGAACACCGCCTGAAAGTATGCTACGCCCTAATGAACAGCCATTCTATGCTCGAAACACTATACTTTCGAGAGCTCTTACCTGATTTTCCTATGCAATCCAGTGAGTAAAATCTTATTGTGAATTCTTGGAGGAGAAGAGGCATTTCCAAAGGATGCTCTCCATAGATTGTCGTCTCTGTGCAGGACAGCAGTGCCCAGCGGGTGCCCTCTGGCTCCTTCCAAGTCCTTTCGAGAACCTGGCAGCCTTCCAACTATGGCAGATATAGCAACAATTGTTGCCATGGCTACTACTCATCAATGTTCTGTTGCAATTTTGCGTCATATTGTTTGCCGATTTCCAAAAATAAACAAGCGAACCCGACTCGACTCTGCCACGTCTCGATTTCAGGGGGCACAAATTGTGTGAGTGGGCGGCCTTTGGGCCGCCAATCAAGCAATGGCCGCTCGTGGCTAATGATAAGCCTTGTTTTGTTGACGTTGTTGCTGCCGACGCTTCGTGGCTGCCATAAAATCATTATGATTGCGTATTATGCTGTCAGTGATTTTAATTTAAATGTTGAATTTATCTGGCGCCCGGGCGTAATGCGCTTAAATGGCGTATTTATTATGCTTCGCAGAGTTTTAAAACTCGATAAAGCCGGGCGGTGGGCGGCGCATGGCGCATGGCGAGTTATTTGTTTGGCTTTCGGTTTTCGCGGCTCTAATCGTATTTAATAAGTAATAATTAAGTCCGACGAGTTTGAAAAAATGAATAATGTTTATTATTTTATTTACGCTTTAAGTTCTTGCACATATTTATATATAAGTATATATCACTTGTTATGAATAGACTTTTATCCCTTATACAAATACAAAGAAAGACACATGGATAGTTTTATGACGTGTTTTGAGTTTATTCTGTATTTCTGTATTGTATTTAAATGAAAATATTTCTCTTTTAAACGCAACGCACAAAGATTAAATTAGATATTTAGGTAATTAAATTTAGAATTAATCAAACAATAAGTAATAGTTATAGTTATGGTAATTAAGTTTCGGTTCTAACAGTAAACAGTAAACGTACTCATTAAAATTAATGTATGTATGGTGAGTGGTTATAATGGAAACGTTTCGCATTTGTTTTCGTTTAAAGCCCAATAATAATTATTAAATATTTTAAGCTTCGAAATCAGTGTCTGAAGTGGATTATTGTTATTGCAAATGTAAACAAGTGTCCGTCGTAGTCGTCGTCGAGTGATTAACTTTTTGCGGTTGTGAAATGTGAAATGTGAGAATGCCTTTCTAGGACTAGAGCTAAATGTAGAGTTTATATTATAATTTGCTTATACAAAAATATATATATTTGCGTATGTATATTGGTGTATTGAGTTGTGGGTTGCCATTTTTTAATTGGTATTCTTGCTTGGTTGCTACTCGTTTCCCTTTCTGAAATGTGTCAATTACGCTTAATATTTAATCTTTAAATTTATTTTAATTGAGCGGAGAAACACTCAAAAATATGTCCGAATGCTTGGCATGCTCTTTCTCTCGATTTACAAAATACACTTAGCATTACGAAAGGTTAAAAAAAAAACAATTACAATTCCGAATTGCGTTAAACACGGTTAAGAAATGTGCGTTAAGTAGACGCCGCAGGACTTGAATTATTCATAACCTTTACGAAATAATTAAAATATATATTTAGATATAATTTATTTAGAATTAATTTAAGTAACGGAATTCGCGCTGAATCATCATGAATTTATAATTTATATTAAATATTTTCCCTAATTGGTTTTAGACGACATTTTAAAATGAAAATTGCTCAGAGTTTTAATTTAAATTGTGGCTTCTCGACTACGTTAAAGGCTTTTTCTTTCCTTGCAGGAAATACTTCTCAAATTGTGTGTGCTTGTTTTTTTTTAAGTATTTAATTTTAAATTTAAGCCTTGCTGGGGGCTTTAAATAATTTAATTTCATTTCATTTTAAATAGAACTTAAAACAAAATTACTGAATGTGTGTTCACTTCTCTTATGTCGCCTGCCGCGACTTTTCATATATATATTTTCTCTTTATATATCTCTCTGCCAGATCTTTATCCTCGTCCCGGTACTAGTCCTGGACTCAACTCATTCACGCTGTCTCTCTGCATCCTTGTTATCCTTTTTAGATAGTTAGATTTCACTCGCATTATTTTCAAATTGGAATGACCTTCATTAGAAACATGTACTTTTTGTTTTTTTCTCTTCTTCGCCTCTCCTTCTCTCTTTTTTTGATGTTTACAACCCTTTTTAGGCTTAGGTTTTAGTGATAGTTTATGGTTAAGTTTCACTTGTTATTTTTGCTTTTCTAAATGTTTTGGCTGTTTTTTTTTTTGTTGCTTCTTATATAGGAAAGGGTGCAAAAGTATGGTTTTCTTTTGTTTTTTTGGAGAGCTTTTACTCCCGGCAATTTTGGCTTTGTTTTTTTCGGTTTTTTCTTTTTTCGTTTGTTGGAAATAGTAAAGTTTCGAAATTTCAACTGACGTTCAAATATTTTTAAATGCATTTAGAAAATAAAATAGGATTTGTGTGTGTGTGTGTGTGTCATCTTCGAAACGAATTCTTCAGGAATATATATATTGGTTGGAGAAAAGTGAGCACCACGCTGGATTGTGTATATGTTTTGTTTTCTTGATACGGAACAAAGTTTTTGGGGAAATATCTTTAACACAGAACTGCAAGGGTTTCAAATCCGAATTGAATGGAAAATGATTTTCTGAAAATTCTGCTCTGTCTGAATTTTGTTTTGATTTTTTTTAGACTGTAAAATCCCCCGCCGCCCAGTTCATCTTGTAGTCGTCCATGTTGAACAGATCGAATATGTCGCCGCTGGCATTGAAGGCGTCCACTGCTCCTCCGCTGCCGCCGCCGCCGACGTTGCCGGAGCCGTCCATGCCCGTGCCATTGGCCATGCATGTCGTCGTCGTCGTGGAGTACTCGCTGTGTTGTCCCGCCTGCGGTTGGGTCACCGCCTGCATAAACGAGTTGAGAGTGCTCTCGAAGTCATCGCAATCCATGGGCGTGCTGTGGCCGCTGAAGTGGTGGCCGTTCACCGCCGACGATGAGGATGCCTCGCCGGAGGAGGATCCCACGCCGACGACGCTATTGCCATTCCCTGTGACATGCTGACTCAGCTGAGCCACAAAGCTATCGGCATCAAAGTCCACATCGGCATTGGGATTGTTGTTGAGGAGCACGCTGTCCGGACTGCTGGCGTCCAGCAGCTCGTTGATGGACGGCTGCAGGCTGGGATTGAGATCGCGTCGCAGATTGTTGTTGTTGCTCATGTTGCTTATGCTGCTGCTCTTGGTGGGTCCTGTTGGTGGGTGGCAGTAGCTGCTCGAGTCGTCGCCCATGTCCATCTCCAGCTGCTGCGACATCAGCTCCAGCAGCTCGTACTCATCGAAGTGATTGAGCTGCTTAGAATCCGGACTGTTGCTGGACTTATCGCCGCCGCTGTGACAGCTCTTGGGCGGCGTACTGGGCGGCGGTGTGCCATGGTGCTGCTCTAGGAAGATGTCCAGCGTCTTGGCCACACTCTCCGCATCTATGGCGGCGCCTGAGGCGTCCGGCTGTAGGGGCGAGGCCATGTCTATGCTCTCGATGAAACCGTGACTGGAGTAGCCCACATGCGTGTCGTTCGTGTCCATGGCCATGGGCGTGGGCGGTGCCTCCAGCTTAGGCACCAGTGGCACTATGCTGGCTCCACCCGCCGCCGTCGTGGGCGTGGCTCCTCCTCCTCCATTGAACATGGACAGCTCGGGCAGCGGCGTCAGCGGCGTGATGGGCTCCAGGGCGGCGCTCTCGGGCAACTCGCCCTGCTTGATGAGTATGTCCAGGACATCGCTGACCTGTTCGGACTTTATGCCCGCCGACTTGCGCTTGCTGGCCGCTGGCACCGGCAGCGGCGACAGCACGGGCTCCTCCTTGATCTTGACCAGCGGCATCAGACCGTTGAGGGCGGCCGCCTTGCTGGCCGCCAGCTGCTTGGTGGCCTCCTCGTACTGAGGTGGCGGAGCTGGCGTGGGCTTGATGTCCAGCTGGATGAGTTGCTGCTGTTGCTGGGCTGCAGACTGGAATTGTTGCTGTTGCTGCTGCTGCTGGAGCTGCTGCAACTGCTGCTGCGTGATTATGGACTTGGCCTCGATGGGGAAGACAATGCTGGGCAGGGAGTTTGTGCGTTGATGGCCATTGAGGAGTTTCTTGGGTGGAGCTCCGGCTGATGGCGTACCTGCTGCCGCCGCTACAGGTGCTGCTGCTGCAGGTGCTGCTGTGGTGGCCGTCAGACTGATGTTGCCCAGCGTGTGCGCCGTCATATGCTGGTCGTTGAGGCCCACCAGGAAGATGGTCTGGTTGCCCTCGTTCCACAGCAGCCCCAGGTTGTTGTGCTGCTGCTGCTGCGCCTGTGGCTGCTGTTGGTGCGAAGTGGCTGCTGTGGCCGCCGGCTTGGCTGCCTGCAATATGGTGGCGTTGCTGGCCTTCTTGGCTATTGTCTTGGCAGGCGTGGCATTGTTTATGTGATTGTTGTTCTGGTTGAATGGAATGAGTACAGTTTGTGTCTTTTGCGTGAGCAGGCGCACCTGTTGCTGCTGCTGTTGCTGTTGCTGCTGCTGTTGCTGCTGTTGCAGTGCCTGCTGCTGCTGTTGCTGAGCGGCAGCTGCCGCTGCTGCCTTTTGCTTCTGGATCTTGGCCTCCAGCTGCTGCTTGACCACCATCTTCTGGCTAATGGGCGCTGCATTGCTAGAGATGTTGCCACTGTTGGTGCTGTTGCTGGTGTTGTTGCTGCCACTATTGACCACGGACTTCTTGACCACTGTTCCTGCCTGCTGCTGCTGCTGCTGTTGCAGCAACCCATTCACCTTCGCAGAGCCTGCCGCCTTCACCGTCACCTTGGCGGGTATGCTCTTCTCCAGCTGCTGCGGCAGCACCGTCAGCGTCTGCTGCTGTGGCCCATTGGCCGTGGACGTGGTGGTGGTGATCAGCGTGATCTGCTGCGAGGGCAGGGCATTCACCACCTGATGGTGCTGATGCTGGTGCTGCTGCCGCTGGCGGATCTTCTGCAGCTCCAGCTGCGAGCGCTGCAACTGCCGCTGCAGCTCGTCGATCTTGCGCTGCTGCTCGCGCAGCAACTCCTCGTTGGTCAGGATTATCGTGGCCGTCTGTGGCTGCGGCGGCATCAGCGTTTGCAGCGTCATCGTCTGCGTGGTGTCCAGCTGCTGCTGCTGCACCACATCCATTTGCTCGTGCTCGGCCTCGGAGACCAACATGGTCACCGAGGGTGGCTGCTGCTCTACCAAACCGCAGTTGCTGGTGTCCATGGCATCGCTGATGGTGATCACCTCGGTGGCGGTGCTAGCCGAGGCGGCAGCAGGAGCGGCAGTAGGCGTGACTATGCTGTCGAGCGGCTCCAGTGGGAGATACGGTTTCAGGCGCTCAATGAGATGCGGCTTGGGCCCAGAAACAGGCAAGTTCCTTCGCTTCAGGTGCTGCTTCAGATCGGAGACCTTCATCTTCTCCAGACGCGTCATGTCCGTGATGGAACTGGCGGTGGATTCGGCATAGCTGGTGGCCGGACTTGGCGGAATCGAGGAGCTGACAGAGAGCGCCGGCGAGGGCAGTGGTGGCGGATGCTGCTGCTGCACGGCAGCTGTCTGTTGCAGCTGCATCTGTTGTTGCTGTTGCTGCTGCTGCTGTTGCTGCTGTTGCTGTTGCTGCTGCTGTTGCTGCTGCTGTTGCTGTTGCTGTTGCTGCTGCTGCTGCTGCTGCTGCTGCTGCTGCTGTTGCTGTTGCTGCTGCTGAGGAGTAGCAATCAGCGAGAGGCTGGGCGGCGTGGCTGCCACCGTTGGCGTCTGAGTCAACATGGTTGCATCGCCGAAATTCAACGGAGCTCCGCCGCTGCTGCTCGTTATGGAAATGGTATTGGGCAGGCTAATGGGAGCCGGCGCTGGCGCCGATTGAGAGGCCAGAGCTGGCACCGTCTTGGTGGTCACCGTGATGCTATTATTGCTGTTACTGGTCGTCGTTCCAGGCGCCGCTGGCATTGTAACCCCCGATGACGCCGCCGCCGCCGCAGCTGCTGCGGCTGCTGCTGCCGCTTGTGAGGGCAGGATGGACTGGTTCTTGTTGAGGTTCTCCAGGAACTTGAGCAGACAGTTCTGCTGCTCCAACATCAGCTGATAGGAGGTCTCCTCCGGCTGCGTCTGGTCCTGCTTCTGGCCCGCGTTGGCGCTCGGTGGTCCCTTGTACTCGTGGAATTTAATGGTTCGCGCCTTCGACACCGGCTTCGACTTGGACTTCTTGCGGTTCTTATCCTTGCCGGGAGCATCGGACTTGACCGAGACGGGCTGCAGGTGCAGGCGCGTCGTCGTGTTCATCGGCGGCGGTGGCGGCGAGGCGATGGAAGACAATGGACTCAGCGTGGACGTGCTGGAGGCCAGGGAGCAGGGCGAGGCCAGCATGGGCAGGAACTGCTGGGCCGCGGACACGCCCGTTACGCTCTGGCACAGCTCCTCGAACAGATTGGCCGTCTCCTGCTTCACCTTGATGTTGATGTTGGGCAGCGGTGGCGGCGGCGGCGGTGGTGGTGGCACTGGCGCCGGCACCACCACCGTCTTGAGCTGTGGCGGAATCTGCGGCGATGTTACCACCAATTGTCCCGCGGTGGGCATCGTCAAAGCCATCGTCACAATGCCCGCCGAGGCAGCGGCCGCCTGGAGCACATCGGTGGGCGAGCTGGCGCTGGCCACCACCACCATGGGCTCGTCGAGGCGCGGCGGCGTCTGTCGCGTGTCGCTCTCCGAGCTCAGCGAGTCCTCGTCGAAGGTCACATAGCTGTGCGGATGCTGCGGCCGCGTCAGCAGGCCCTCGCTGGTGGCCTTGAAGGAGACCAGGCCCTCCTTGACGATCTTCTCGATCGGCTTCTCCGTGTGCAGGATGTTCTTCTTGATCAGCTCGAGCGGTCCGGGCCGGTGCTGGATCTGGGAGTTGAGCTGGTCCGCCAGGCGGGCCTTCTTCAGCATCCGCTGCTTCTCCGCCAGACTCGGATCGATGTGGCACTCGTCCTCCTCCAGAATGTGCAGCCGCTCGAGGTCCTCGCGGTTCGGACGCTGCTGGATCTTGGCCTTCAGCAGGTCGCTGGTCTTGGCGCGCTCCAGTTGCTTGCATTGTTCGTGGATGGCGGGCGAGGTTTTTAGAGCTGCCGAATAAAGCAAGATAGAGGATAGTTTTAGAGAGACAGACGAAAAATATCTGAACTCGAGTCTGGTTTTATGATGTTTCATCACGTTCCATTTACATTTTTTTTTGTCTTTTTTCTTCTTATTTTATTCTTTTCGTCTAATTTTTTTTTTTCCCCTTTTTTTGTGTAATTAAAAAAAAAAATTACTACATTTATAAATATTCATTTTTATTAAATTTTCAAAAAAATGCTGAACTTGAATCCGGTTTCAACATTTTCCTATTCCTTTTTATTCATTTTTTATTTTATTCTATTTAAATTTAAAATGCTATCTTACGCCTTTTAGATAAAGTCTCTATTTACAAAAGGTAAAACTTAACTCTCTTGTACCAAATATGAATGCTGTAATTTATTAGATGTCTTTAATAATTTTTCTAGGCAAATTCAACAAGTAATAAGCCATCAAAAAGGTCAGCTGATAAAAACGTTTGCCATTTGAGTTCTGTGGCAAATGTAAACATTCCGCAGGAAGAGATTTCCCACAGCCCGTCAACATCTAATAAATTTAATGCACTTTCTAGGGCTCTAGGACTCTCCAAAAAAATACCCTGCCTCGTTGTTGAATACACAAAGTGTACACATAAATACATATATACTATATTCCTGATCCAGTGGCGAAAAGTTTGCTTTGCTTTTGCCTCGCTCTCGGGGCTGGAAATTTATCATTTAAATTCAAATTCACTTTCGGCTGCGTTGAGGGCTTTGAATTAGTTTGTAAATTTGCGTATATTCTCCAGGATTCTTTTCTGGGTTTCCCTTTTTCCCCCAGTATTTTCCCTGCTCTGGCAGCGTCTTCGTTGCGCATAAATTTGAAAGCCATTGAAATGAAATGTTCGGCAGTATTTGCATATCCTTTTTGGCCAGCCAGCCGCTCGCAATTGGCCGCCCAGCAGATGCTTTGAGCCGGCTAAGTGGGGTTAATGTGTATTTTATCGATCTGATCTGACTAAGCGGCTAAATTCGGTGACCTGTGACCTGCGGCCTGTAGCCTCTAGCCTTTGGGGTTCAGGAATATTATGATTACTCTGTACTTACATGGTATGATGCCCTGCTCGACGAGCTGCGAATGCGGCCGTCGCACCATGAGCTTCACTTTGAGCGCTGGAAATAAAATAAGAAAGGAGTTGGTTATTATATATATTTTTTAGGAAATAAATATGTACAAAAAAAAAAACTTCAAAAGTCTAAAGAAAATTCTAAAGATAGTTTCAAGGAATATTTTAAGGCTACCAGAAAAGTTCAATATATTTTTTATTTTTATTTCTCCCCTCAAGAGGTAACCCCTCAAGTATGCATGGAAAATATGCCTACAAGTTGTTATCACAAATCAAAAACCGCAAATTAGACGCGGCAAACAATCATAAATTATGAAACAATACGTTTTTGCGGGAGTAGAGGAAATCAAACATAGAAAAGCCATAAAAAAGTGCCCCCTAAAAAAACAAAGGGAGAAATAATTTTTGGGGGCGCCAAAGTTTTGCTGCTGGTTGATTTTCCTCAGCTTTCCCGGTCGCCTTTTCCTATTCCCATCATTTTCTCTCTTTGACAATGCCAGGGCAATAAATGTCGAGAGGCAGCTGCAAATGGAAAAAACAAGGCATAGCGCGCGAAAAAAGGAAAAGTTTTTAATATCTTTATGTGCGGGCTATTATGGTGTGAACAATGTACATATAAAAATACATATATACAGGGAAAGACACCCATAAACATATATATATTCGCAAGGCTGCACTGCGACTTCTGACTTTCGAGTAGAAAGTTTTGTGCCCGAAAATTAAATATTTAAGCCGGGGCGAAAAAGTCACAACGCCGGAGACTGGAGGAGACTGAAGCTGGCGGAGCCTGGGAATTAAGGTGTGCGGTCCCCCGGGGCGTATGCGTAATAATCTGATTAGATTTCCCAGAGAGCGGCTAAATAACAGATTGATGTCAATTATTTTGGCAGCAGAGAGGATGTGACAGACCCAGACTGCCAAGCAAAATAAATAAATTCGACACTCATCCCTTGAAAGAAGAGACTGAAGGCAAAGACACTCCAATTATAAACGCAAAGGCGTATAAAATAATCAATTAATGTGGACATTATCCTTTCATCATTAGATCCGAATGGACTATTAAATGCGTGCAAGCATTGTGTAATGTAATATCCTCTCCCTCCCTTGGCATAATATTAAGCATACGACCTGCCTGCCGGCCTGCCATCCTAATACTATTACCTTCAATTAGCATTCCGGGCACTGGCAAAATTGATTCACAAAATGGCCAGCCAGCCATGTAATTAAAACGAAATAATGCGCATTAAGAAGAGGGAGAGGGAGGAGTCGGGCCTGCTCGAAAGCTGGGGGGTAAATAAGGTCCTGTGAGCCGCAAATGAAACGAAAACACAAAATCTTGTGCCCTTCGGCGAATCCAAAAGGCAGGAAAAACCCAACCGAAGGCAAACAGTAGTAGCCACTGCACTGAGACTGAGTGTTTGTGGGCTCGGCCAAGGACTGAGGGTGAGCATTTCGGGGTCGGAACTGGACAGAGAAAAAGTTACCAGCTTTACCGTTTACATATTTTTGAAATTTATTTCGAGTCTATTACGATAAATTATTAATATTAATTTATTATTTATCCCCTTGGAAGCATTTTTCTTGGCATAAATGATAAATTCCCAGCTCATTTTGTTGCTATTTTTCCCTCAGTGGAATGGAAAATGCTTTGCCGACTTCTGGCATTTGGCAGTTTTCAGGTTCTTGTGCGGTTTGTGCATCTATTGTGTGCAATCCAAGTAAGTGGGTTAGCAGAAGCCTTTCCATACACCCACCGCTTCTAAATCCTTCTATTTGGGGGAGCAGACACACACTAAGAACACTTGACGCCACAACAAAGTCGACATCAAAGTGACGATGACGTTATTAAAGTAATTTTGGGCTCTTTGTCGGAAATCATCATAAAAAGCCAAGAGAGGCTGCCAAGGCGCGTAATTGTCTCAGACGGCGCTGGCAGCTGTTGGCGATTTTACGATTGAAGTGTGCCACACAAAAATGTACACAACAAGAATATATATAAAATATAAAATAAAACACACGCACTGCGAAAATAAATTATGTAAAAAATAATTTAAAGATTTTAGTATGTTTTGTTCTTGAATTCGTAAAGTGTTTATTGCTATTAAAATAGGTTCTTGTGCCAAGAATGGATGGATATGTCTCGTAACATAAATTATTTCGAAAATATCCTAGTTATTTTTGAAATAAAAATTTTTATTCGCACAATACGGAAAAGCAGACAAGCCTAAGTACCTATCTCTAATATTTTTAACATTGTTTAGGGGATTAAATCATTAATCTAACTTAACCTTGTCTCTTTTTTTTCTCTCTGCATAAGCTGGCCAAAATAAGCGAAAAACAAATTATGCTTCCCCCTCCTTAGGTCTCAGGTCCAAAAATCTTGTTATTGTTTTTATGGTTGCCAAAGAAAATACTCGTATTTTTGGCCTCATGTAACACCGATGGCTGGAAAATCATCATCTCGATGAATTTTCGGTGACGACACTGTTCGTCGCCCCCGTATATTAATTATGCGGGCGAAATTTTTCTTTTTGCCGCTTTCTCGAAATCTAAATCGTCGATACTCTGTTTACGCCCCTGGGTTTTACACACCTCTGCACAACGCACACTCTCACACTTGATTGATAAAAACAATAACATAAATTCCAAATTAAACACATAAAAGTTTTATGCGAAAAGCAATAAATGTGTGTAGACATGGCCAGCGAATTCTTATAGAATTCCTGTTGGTATTTTGCTGCGGTTAGCTGCCCTTCGCCGAGCGAGAGAGAAGCCCCCCAAAGTCAGAGGACCACCAGCCGGAGGAGGAGGCGAAGGTCAGGTAAACAATTGCTTGGGGAAGCAATAGCATCTCGAGAGCAGGGAGCGGGAAACTGGGAGAGCAGGCCAGAAGTATATATACGTACGTATATATATAAGTATTAGTATAAGCATGTGTTGTATTATAAAATCGATTACGTGATCAACGCTGCTTCTACTAAACGAAGACGCCATCGTCCCAGCTAGGCAAATGAATGAAATAGCTTTACCAAGCGCCACAAGAACAGTGGGTAAGAAGGAAATAAAGTGCTCATAAAGTGGATTTTCTGGGGGATATTTTTGGTGGCATTAAAGGGGAGCTAGCATTATAAAATAAACCAAATATAAATGGTACTACTTTTAGAATAACTTGTATAACAAATATATTTAAATATAATCAAATTTTAAAGAAAAATGTTGGAAAAATTTAAATATGACACAATTTCAGAGAAATGTTGGAAAAAGCTTCTTAGATATGAAAACAAAATCTACACATCGTTGGGAACAATCTCAGCGCACTAAGGATTACTTAAACAAAGCATTCACATGCCTTTTTCAATTTTTTACATTGCTCTGACTGCCTCATGACTTTAAGAGTGACTTTAGCTGTAAGTTTTTTATGCTCCGAAGGTGCCAATCGGTGCCCATTCGTGCAGTAAAGTATTTTATTTTTCAACCATAAATTAAATACTTTAAATAAAAAATACTAAGAAACCAATGTACAGCATCTACTACATTTTCAACCGTAGTCCTGCCTCTGATTTTTGCATATCCGCTGCTGCCTTTCGAGTCGCGTGCAGCGCGTGTTTATTTGTCAAAAGATTTTTGCATTTTTCGTTGCCGTCGTCGTTGCCGATGCCGCGCCATCATTGACTGCCAACAGCCATGTG
Source organism: Drosophila rufa (assembly GCA_018153105.1). Taxonomy (NCBI): domain Eukaryota; kingdom Metazoa; phylum Arthropoda; class Insecta; order Diptera; family Drosophilidae; genus Drosophila; species Drosophila rufa. Next base: position 6,819,076 of record JAECXS010000085.1, read on the forward strand.
TTTATAATAAATGTTTACACACGCCGAACCAAACTGAGAAGCGAGGAACTGACCAGCAGCAGCAGCGGCAGTGGTTGTTGCTAATATGCAGTTTAATGTTAGATAACTTGTGTTCGACGCCTGCCGGAAATTTTGCGCCATGCATTTTTCGGCACAAAAATTTGGCAAAAAAAAAAATGGCTAAACATTTTTAAATAAATACAAGCGAGAAGAGCCTTGCTTTCGTAAACATTTGCAGTAGAGGAACCTTTTTCAGTCAGGGTCAGGGCATTGTGTGAACTTTATCAACGTATTTCATATTTTTTCCCTATATTTCCGCGCATTTCCGGTTTCAGATTTTTTCATATTTCTACCGAAGTGCAGGCGACAAGAGCTGTCAAAACTATTAGCGACTATGCAGCTATATCCATATATACTGTATATACACACACATTCCCTCGGCCTGTCATCTTTCGACCATTCAAAATTAATAAGAATATTTCTCTTCACTCAAAATGCCAAGCAAATATGTAGGCCAGCCAGCAGAAAGGCAGAGAAAAATAAAAGGAAAACTGTTGACAAAATAGAGAACGCCTCGAAGCGGACTCGGGACTATGAATGGGTTTCTCGAAGGGGGCGTGGCACACCTCAAGTGTACGCCTTAAGTGCCTGTTGTGCCCTGACAGCTTCATTAAATTGTAAAAGTCAATAATGAGCTGGGAATCTGAAGATTATGATGATGATGATGCCGATGATGAGGATTCTGGCTGGTTGGCTGGCTAGCTGGCTGGTTGGTTGGCTGGCTGGCATTTATGACTAAGCGGAAGGCCAACAACAAGAACAGAACCGGCACAATCGCAATCGCAATATCCCAAGATGACAAATGCCAAACAGCCGCCGAAAGATGGCCAAAATGTGGGCGGCAAAACATTGAGTAAACAAGAGCATCTTGCTACAAAGTAGAGCGACAAAGGGTTTGTAGTACAGTGGGGTCTCTTGGGGTGGGAACGGGAACTTTGAGGGTGATAAATATGGACGAGAAATGTTTACCAAAGAGCTTTTGAGTTAGGCTAATTAATGCTTGGCATTATGGGTTTACTATATATAGATTTATATCTATCAAAGAGGTCTTCTCCAAAGACCGCATATAATTAGGAATTTAAGTTTAAACTAAGAATTTAAAGTACTCTACGGTAAACCTAAACATTCTTTTATTTTAATTTAAATAAGCCTCCAATGGGAGTCAGGAAATTAAGGCTCTATAGCTTTGGCCTTTTAATTAAGAGAAAATATAAATACAAATAGGAAAGCTCTCTAGCTCTTACTGCTGAATTGAATTTGATTAACTGACTACAACTGAATACAACGAATTAGGTTAAGGATTCTACATTAATTCCAGCCAAACTCACATTCTTTGTTCTTGTCCATGGCCGGCTGCAGCGGACTGGAATCGACGATGGCCTTTGGCGGTGACTGCCTGGCATCGTAGCAATCCGAGTTGTTTCCATCATCGCTGCTGCCCAGGAACGTTGCATGCAAGCGCTGTTCACCTGAAAACAAAGGTAAAGTCAAGACTATTAGCATTATTTATAAAAAGAATAAAGTAACTACTAACTAACCTTCCGACATGTCGTCGTAGGCCTCGTGCAGCAATATTATATCCTGAAAGGTATGCTCCAAGGCCTTGCCGCTTAGCCTGGTGGCCAGGAGTCCGCTACAGGCGGCGCTCGATATGAGCTCAACGGTGGTCAGCGGCGAGGTGGAGATGGTGGCCAGCAGCGAGGAGCTGCCGCTGCCACTGCCTCCGCTACCGCTGCTGCTGCTGCTGCTACTGCCGCTGGTGCTGCTGCTGCTCCCGCTGCTGCCGCTGCTCAGGCTATGGAGCGAGGCGGACTTGACCAGCTGGCCCACCTTCTGACACCCGCTATTGTTGCCGGTCTTTTGGGTGGCCTTCAACGTCCTGGACAGGCTCTTTGTGGGCGACGTCGAGGTGGATTTGTTGAGAAACCGGCTAGCCGTCGCTGCACCGGCTCCCTTGGTACTGGAACTGGAGTGGGAGCTGCTGCTACTGCTGCTGCTGCAGCTGCTCAGGCTGCTGCTAATGGATTTTTTCGAGGAGTTGGAACTGACGGAGGAGGCGGGCGAGGCCGACGACGAACTATGGCCCAGGATCACCGCCGTCTGCTGCTGCTGCTGTTGCTGGAGTGTATTTGTGGCGAGCTTGGTGTCAATGGTTATGGGTATGACACTGGTGGCCACCAGTTGGTGGTGCTTTTGCTGGGCCAGCTGGTGGTGCTGGTGCTGCAGGTGCTGCTGCTGCTGCTGCTGGTGCTGGTGTTGCTTGGAGGTGGCTCCACCGCCGGCCGAGCCCTGGAACCAGCTGGGAAAGTTGCCCTTGAGCGTGTCAATTAGATCCTGATCGAGCGTTAAACGCCACGATGCAGGTGATCCGTCCACGCTCTGCGTAGACTCTGTAAAAATTAACAAATAAAGAACATTTATTAATATTCTGTAAGAACTTTTTTTAGAAATTAAAACGGGGAAGTAGAAAAATTATAAAATATTTTTTTATTTCCCTCAACATTTAATATGACAAACTGCTGTCTTTGTGGCCCGTGGTGTGCCTCGGTATTTATGCTAAGCACTGCCAAGTAACCTAGTTTCTTGGCCCAAAGCATAAAAGCAAACCCCAAGCCCCTTGGAACACCCCCAAACACCGATGGACGGGGCATAGAAAACATAGCAAAGCGCGTACTTGGTATTTATTTTTCAAATTCTTTTCTATTTGCTTCGCTGGCGATTTTGTGGCACTTTTTGGCTAGAGAATTGCTGCGGTGAAAAAATAGATACAGATACAGATATATCGAGACATACTCTGAGCTGCGCCGGGTTATACATAGATGCTTATAAATTTATAATTGCAATTTGCCGAATCACTGGGCGCTGCTGCTGCTTCTGCTGCTGCTGCACTTACTCGTAACTGGTGGCGACAGTAATGCGCGAGTTGAGATGCGACGAAAATCTTGGCACTCGACGGCATTGCATCATGCGAAAGCGACATTCCCAGACACGCCTCGGATTATGCAATATTCCGCGGCAATAAAGCGACTATTTTCGACCCGATAGTGGTATAAATAAATAGGTGCCACTAGAAGAAGTACCCAGTACCTCGTACATCGTACAATAATGGCCAAAAAACCTTTTCGCCAGACACATGACTGACATGCACTTGTCAAATGTTCTGCTATTTTTGGCAATGCTTTTTGTTTCCTTTTCCTTTGATTGTTATTTTTGTTAAGCTTAAAAAGGTCTGCTTACAATGTTGTTGCGGAAATACACGCAAGACAAAAAAATATGATCAGTGTTGTCAATTTATTTCTGACAATTTAAAAAAAAAATTCAATGAAAAACCACTTGAGAATCATAAGCGGATTTTTGTGAGAAAATCTAAGTTACTTAAGTGAGATCCAAAGAAATAGTAATAATTAAATTTATCTGACGAAAAAGTATGTTGTCCGTAATAAATTCTTAGTATTCGCTTAATAATAAATAAGGACTTGGGAATTATAAGCAAGTGGTTTTTATTTTAAATCCTTATTTATTTATTTTCCTAAACTGAGATTTCAATAAAGATTATTAAGATGTGAAAATTAAAGCAAAATAGGTTATATTTCACAACTTACAAGCACAAAGTTATGAATTCTTATTTTTCAGCATATATAATAAATAAGCACTTGGGAATCATAAGCACAAACATAAATTCTTCACCAATTTGCTGTTGGTCTACAAATCTAAATTATTCCTTTTATTTTAGAAACTGATTTTACCCAAACTCGTGGTGTTTCTTTTTCCAAGTGTGGATATTTTTAGAGACCTCATCGAAAATTGTCGCATTTAGGTCGCCTCCAAATCTCTTTCGCTACCACTTTCTGTGCACTGCGTGGGCCGCAAACTGTCACACTTTCTGCTTTACGCCCGCCAGTCTTGTTTGTTTATCTAAACTAAATTTAAAATTGCTACCCAAATAAATAGATAACTGTGCCGAGCGGCGCTGCATTTGCATTTGCATTTTTGCCAGAGCGTTCGCTGCGACATTTATTGGTCATTAAGACGAGCGCCAGAGCGAATTCAAAAGCATGCTTTCGCTGCAGAAGCAGCAGGGGGAATAGCAAAAGCAACAGGCGAGCAAACAAACAAACAAAGCAAACATACCGGGCAACCCAACCGAGCAAAGGAACGACGAGTAATATCAGCATGCGACGCCACCAACAATTTGGCAGCTGAAGCAGAAAAAAACACTATTTCACCAGCAGAACACTATTTCACTTAAAGAAAATATGTGGTATTTCGAATTGCTATGGAAATAAACCCTGAACAATCTCAGATAGTAATTCATTAGACAAAGGCCTAAAAAACTAATAATTTCGTTTTAGGTAATCAAAGAAATCTGTATAAAATTCTTTCCTGTGCACCTTTGATGCCTGCCCCAATCTTTGCGCGTGTTTCCTATGTGTGTGAGTGTGTTTGGTGGCGCGACATGTTGTGCACACGCAGGCACTTGCCACATGGCACATGGCCTGAGATTGAGGGAATCGAGATGAGGGACGAGGCGTCAAAGACCCACCCAAAGCCATTGCCAATTCTATTTTCGCAGCCAGCAGCCAGTAGCAGCTAATGCAAGTGGTTCCTCTCGGCCAAGATGTCCACCGGGGGAGACTCCTTCTCACCCTCCTCGTCCTCCTCATCCCCTTTGTGTTGTTTCTCCCCCCCTCGCAACAGAACAACAACGCCTTGGCCATTACAATTTGTCAACGGGGCGTATGCGCAATGCTGATGCTGTTGCTGCTGCTGCTTCTGAAGCAATCACAAAACAATTGAATTGACAAAAGGAACCGAGAATGAAAAGGAAACCGTCGCTTCAAAGCGAAAATTAATGAATCGGAAAAAACAATTGAACAGCCGGGGAAATTGGCCAGAATTAGTTGGCTTAAAATATTTTCAACTAAATATAGACAGCAGCAGAAGGTATTACTGAAAGCAGCAGGGGGTTTTTAAGAGAAAGAAAACGGGACTAGCTTTTCTCACAATATTTGAAAAGAGAGAAGAAGATTAACCTTTGTTATATCTAGTAACTCAATCTATAAGTATATATTTACAGAATAATTTAATTATTTTCAAGTTAAACATGATACCCTTTTTGACTTCCTTAAATTTACGAATCGTCCTTGTTTTTAAATCAAAAGTTGTCCCATTTTCTGCACCACTTGTTGCCATTATGTAAATTATAATCAAAGGAAAGCGTATGCGGCAACCCTTTGATGAATCAATAAATAGAACAAATACACACACACTCAGCCAGCGCTAGCAGACACACAATTTTCCAGAGATGTTGACAAAACTATAACCTTGAGTGTGAATAATATAGACACACCATTACACAAACACACACAGAGAGTGGAACCCAGGGGAGCGGAACAGTTTGAAAAATAAAGGACTTTTGGCCCGAGCACTTAGTTTGATTTCATGGCCAGAAACAAGGACAAGGACTTGTAGCTTCTAGGACTACTATGCTCCATGACCAAAACTAATCATTCAAAGCGGAGCCGAGCGGAAGTTGTGGCGGAAGTTGTAGCCCAAGAAGTGTGTGTGGGAGTGTGCTCCAAGGGTGTGCGCTCAGTGTGTGTGTGTGTGCGGTAGTTTGGCATGGTTACTTCGGAGTAAACATCAATTATGTATGCTGGAATGCCAGCAGCCATACACGAATCAACGCGCCGCAAAGTATGCTACATTGCGGTTGCCTCTATCTGTGCGAGTGTGTGTTGGCCAACTTCCTTTTTGGCAAAGGAAACAGGAAACAGGATGCTGTTAACGTTACAATTCGACATAATCGATGCTTGTCGTACGAAGAGCTCGCATTTAACCTGGCAATTTGTCAGCGGCTGCATAAACATTAACTTTAATTTGCAGTTTATCTTCTCAACCTCCTCCGTGCAATAAATCACAAAAAATAAATGGGGCGAGCCTTGAGCACACACAGAAAAAATATTATCACAAGAATAGATCAATTGTTTTTAATTTATAAAAAATATATATGTGTATATTTTCTATTCCTTACATTTAAAAGCTAGCATAATTCTCCATTTAATAATAATAAATACAATGACATGAAATTCTGATAAAGTTATTGTCTTGTGTTAGTACCTTCACTTTATCAAAACCCACTCAAAGTTTATTAAATTAAATATGCGTAACCTGCAAACAAAATTAATATTCCATTAAATTTTTCGTGTTTGCTCACGTGAATCATCGTCATAAAGTATCGGATGCATTTTATGTTATTGGAAACGTGCTACCACGATGACTTTTGCACCTCGTGGCCAATCGTGACCACTGCCATTGTTTATTTGTTTCGTTTTAGCGAAAACAATCTGCGAGATGCGACGTTTACATATTCATTTGAATGCCAATAACAGCTGCAGCGGCGAACACCGCTGACAGCTTCGACAAGCGAGGATTATGCAAGCGCCATGAATCCCCCAAAAAAATAAAAACCCAAAAACCGAAAACCGAGAAAAGAACACCCCTAAAAAAAAAAGAGAAGAAGGAAAAATCAAATGGATCTGCAGGAAGAGGGGCAGGGCACCGAGAACATGGCAGCAATAACAAACGGAAAAGCGGAAAATCGCTTGCCATGTGTCGCTGGGTGGGTGTAGTATAATGTACATGTAGATGGGGCTGCAAATTGAAACGTATATTTGTAAACAATACGCAGACGTCATAGACAAAACTCATTTAAATGGGAAAAACATCCAGCAACAACAGTTTAACGCCAGCAAATAGTATTACCAATGATCAGTACTAGCAGTTTCCAATTAAAAGTACACCGCAGCGAAGCCTAGAAGCTTTGTAGATCGTTTGGCAAGTGCACAGAAAGAAATTTATACAAGTCCATTGAATAATAAGATTTTGAACTCTAGTTAGTTGGAAATATATTATTAAACGCTTCAGTTTCTGGCTAAAATGTATTTTAGATTTCTTTTTCACCTAAAAACCTTTTGAATTAAAATAGTTTCTGTTTCAATGTGCCTTCCAAACCACTGAATAAACGTTCTTGCCATTTTGGTCATAACGCTGTAAACGTGTTTTTCCACTCGCTGTCCGCTGCTGTCGATCCAAAGATTAATACAATATATAATAAAAACAATCGATGGCGAACGTTATTTTATAGTTTTTAATATGCATAAAGTGGTATTGCCTTTTTTGAAGCAGCACCAAATGCCAGAAATTTCGCATGTTATCGCAACTTGACAAGTGTCAGGTAGCTCGGCTAACAACAACCCAGACAACTGAGCAACAAAACAACCAAACAACAACCACAACATCGAACAGCATGTGAACAACAAAAACAAATTTCAGGAGCATGTTTCAAGAGAGAGGTGCGGAGGGTAAAAAACAAAACAAAAAATAATCGAAATCAACAAAACATCTACTCGAAATCGGCATTGAAAATTGAAAAATATTATTTTGGTCGTTTTTCTTTTCGATTTTTGGGCCTCTGGCCTTATCAATGGGAATGAGTCATGACGATTTATGTGGGGGGCTTTTATAGTTTTCTGAATACCAGTTATTATTTCGCAGCTTTAACGAATAAATTGTTGGTTTATTGGGGGTTTTATTAAAGTTGGCCAACGTTTTTACTGGAAATAATCATTTTTCTCACACATTTCAATTGGTTTATGAGCTCAAGTGGTTTTCTTATCACTTTTATTATTGATTGTTTGCTTATTTAAGGGTATTTATATGAAAAACTTTAGATTAAATTAAGGGTTTCTTGTTAGTTGAATCGTGTAAGCAGTTTATAGCATTTGTTTAATTTTCTCACTATTTCATTTGTGCTTAGCTCAAGTCGCTTTATTATTATTTTCATTATTTATGATTGATTTCTTTGTTTTTGTTTATTTTGTATCCAATCCCATATAAATCTTTTTAAACACATTTCCTTTGAAGATTATACTAGAACTAAACACTAAATTCCCACCTTTCTATAAGTTGTGAAGCCTTGAAACTGACTTATTTATTCTTGAGCACTTTTGCTTTGTTTTTTGTTTATTTTGCGGCTTAAGCACTTTCATATCAGCGCGATAACACAAATCGTTAACTGATTCATTAAGCCACTATCAGTCGGTGTGGAGTGAGAGAGATATAGGTATATATAGAAAAATATATAGAAACGCTTCAGAAATCGCGTCCGGCGTGAGGAGAGAACACCGGCAAACTGAAATACAAAACAAAAAAAAATGGTGAATACTGAAACTGGTCGAGCGGCTAATTTTTTTTTATTTTGTTTTGGGGGCGCTGCTCGATTGTGGAAATGGAAGTGACGTTTACCTGACCAACTGACTGAGTGACACAGGTGGGCGGCGTCAACGACTTAACTGGCATTAGCGTTGTGTGACGTTTCCGAACGCGCTCTTGCCACTCTTCAAGCTAAAGTTCTACTTTGCACAGCGAAAATTGATGGAAATTTCTCATAAAAAAATATCTTGAGTGTCACATATATGAGAAAATATTAATTACTACCGAAACTTATTCAAATTCTTTAAGTAAATTATTTTATTGATATTCATTTAATGAATATAGCCTGTTTAATTAATATTTGTGAGTAAAAAGAAGTAATAATAATATGCTTTGATATTCCATGAAGCCAGGAAGCTTGACTTAGACGGAGCAAGAAGCTTTTCTATGCTAAATTAGCTTTGATAATCTTTTTTAATGAAGAAAACAGGATTATTCTCTTCACTTAATTGCCGAAGCAACGTATATTCTCTGATATTTTTATCAGTGATTTATCAGCTTAAAAAACAGATTTTTTCTTCAGTGTTTCTGTTGACATATATGCGCCCGCATTGTGATGATGTGCTGCTTCTGGTGGCAGTTGCAGTTGCACTTTCCTCTTTCCACGAACAAAGGCTGCTAATAAGCGCCAACTGAAAGCTGAAATTGAATTAAAGCTGTGTTTTTGTTCAACTGTTGCATGCAAATGAGTTGCAGCAGCCTCGGCGACTTCAATGCCTGCGGTTTCCAGCCAGCCAGCCAGTCGATGGTCGTTGATGTTGCCTTTGCTGCTGCCGCTGCTGATGATGATGATGATGTTGCTCCTGGCCAACGTCTACCTCTTTCCTGGCTACCTAAACCTGAACAATTGGTCGACAGCAAAAGTCAATTGGGCAGGCACACCCACAGCACACACACACACACACCTCTCAAACACCAGAGAGAAGGCTCACGGCTGCTGTCGGACATGTTTTGCATGCAAAGCTTCCAGTGACGTTGACTGGCCTTTTATGTGCGAGGAGTCTCTGTTGCTTGGATGTGATGCGTGGATGCACTGGCAGAAAAAAGGGCACAAAAATTGGTCTAAATTACCCCTAAAGTACTCGGATATTAGCTCAACCCTAACCCAAGCTAAGACAGAGCTAAAACGCATCAAAAATAGTATATTTAATACTTTATTTATTTTTTTATTTTCCAAATTAAGCAGAATATTTAGTTAGAAATAAACAAGAAAACTTGTTTACAAAATTTTAAGAAAAAGTTGTAATTCTAAGCTCATTTAAATTTCTCCTAGTGTCTAAAAGACCCTGCCCACAGGATGCACTTGGTGCACATTGTAACACTTGAGCATACAATGTCCAGTGGTCAGTGGTCAGTAGTTGTGCATTTTTGACCAACGCACAGCACACACATTGGTCTGATTGAATTGAAAGTTAATTACAGTAAAAGACAGGTATTGGTGATATTCCAGGGAAATTTTTAGAGAAAATCCCAACCGAAATCGATGTTATCCTTCGCAAAGAGTTCCGCCTGCCACAAGAGTCTCACATAAATAGACCCAAAGTGACCGTGTTTTAGGGGGTGTTGCATATGTGTGTGCACTCATGTGGGCAGTGTCCTCAATTAAAATTAATTATGCCCAAACGATACGCTCAATAAAATTTAATTTGCGAAAATATGAGCTAAGAAAATGAGCCACATAGGAAAATGTGACATTTAAGTGCCGGTGCCGGTGCTGATGCCGATGCCGGGGCCTCAAACTCAAAACTATTCTAATGCCAAACCACACATAATAATTGAAATTGAATTTTCAATGATAGCATAAAGACTAAAGACAGCCCAACGATATAGGATATATATGTATGCTATATCCACCCCCGAGAGCTGGGGCGGAGATTTTGGCAAACTATTTATAATTTGGCAACTGCAGCTGGCAGTTCGGTTTCGCTTGGGATTATCCAATGTTTGGATATAAGTAGGTGTACATATATATCTTCTTGTGGCAAAAGGCAGTCAGCAGACTCTCCAGATCCCCCTTCGATTGGATCAACAATAAACACTTGACCGGAATCTCGTTGTGCATTTAATTTATATACGTGGCTTTCGATTCTCGCCTCCTACTAGTTGCTTTATCAAATCAAACCGAATCGTATTAAAAATAAATAAAATTAAAAGTGTAAAATGCACACGCATACACAGACATGGCCATGCTGCGTGCCAAGTGGAAAATATTTCGCAAGTTTTTCTACACAGCATTTTGTTGCTGGGCTCTACACATTTATTGTGTGAAAAATACTATATATATTCTACGTATATATAGTTGGAAGCAGGCAGGCTGACTGTGTGTTATGTTTAGTTTTTGTACACATTTAATTTGCCATTGTTGTTGGCTTCTATTCCGATTCTATTGTTTTTGCCGGCAAAACAAAATAAAAAATAAAAAGAGGGAAAGAGCGAGAGAAAAAAACAAGGCATAATAAGCAGCAGCTAGAGCAAAATCAAAGCATAAAGGGGAGTGATGAAAATGAACATTTTTTGGCAAACAATTCAGGGCTAAATATTTTGTTTGTCTTTATGTGTGTGTTTTTATCACGGCAGCATAAATTCAAATTCAGAAACCCCAAAAACCCAGGCGGCAACAGGAAAAATCTAGATAAAATCATCAGCATTCTAGCAATTTAAAGTCTTGCATTATATCTGTGCGAATCATTTGATATTTTTGCGGAGAAGATACTTAAATTCCTGTTTCCTGTTGTCGGTTGGGAAGTTATATGGGAAATGTTTAAACTTTAAGTTAAATATTCAATAATAAAATCAAGATTTCCTTACAGTTCATCTTTATTAGATGCCTTCCTTCCTAGACTTATTTATATTTCCATTATTAATTAAATATTTAACGTTTATCTCAGCTATGGTTTCTGAATAAATCTTGTTTGCTTATTCATAAATTCTTTAAACATTTAAAGCCCAATAAATCTTGTTTGTTATTTTCATAAATTATTTCAATCTATAAATCATTAAGTAAATATTTAGGGATACAGCTTAGTAAAGTTTTTATTTAAAGCATAACAAACCCCAGACAATCTTTAGTTACCACTCACTCCTTTCCTTTTCCAAGGAACTCTCCAAAAAGTTGAGTGTTATTTGACCCAAACCAATATCCCTGAGACGTCTCCGAGTTATTAGTTAAATATTCAGCGTTATGCCAAGGTAAAGTTTGGTTTAGTTCAAAGGGTTTTCGTCGGAGAATGTTTTTGGGAAGCCCACACACACACGTACGCATTTAATTGCAAAAATGCTTAATTATGCATGAAACATACACATGCAGTCGAGGGAGATGAATAATTCATGGCTGCCAAAGGCAAAATGGAGAATTTCTTGATCGGCCGGGCTCTCCTTCGTTCTCTCTCTCTCTCTGATTAAACAGCGCGCGTTGCTTAAACAAACAAACAAAAACACACACACAGCCAAAGACAAACAGCATAAGCAGCAATATTTTGTAGCCTCTAATGACGTACACCGCTCTTTCCAGACGCCGAAATGAAGAAGAAGAAATCAAAAGAAATTGAATGCATCGACCATGAAATACCCGGTACTCAATGCATTACTAAATATGTTGCATAGCTTAAGTCGGTTTGACATACATATTATTAAGTAAACAATCTTTAAATTACTGTCAACCCAATCCCTAATATAATAATTCCGATTATTTTATGTTATCGGTTTTTATCGATAATCTATATATCGATCGTATATCCGATTTGATTAAGATTCAATCATTTCAACCTACTATTTCTATATTATATCAAAGAAGTTATTCATGGAATTATAGATTTCGGATTATTTTCATTTAACAATATTTTTGAATAACAAAAATGTTGATATTTATTTGTACGCCATATTTTCGATATCATTTTTTCAATAACTAAACTTTATGTAGTTTTTCTTAGACCTCCAAGACCCATCCCTAATATACTCGACTAAACTTCCATCTTCCACAACTGTTTCTCAATTACAATATACCCCTAATCACCACAAGTACATGGGTATAAATATTGGAAAAACTTTTGCCTTTGCAATTTGCACGTCAACATTTTCCCCGACCAACAGCAACAACATCCACATCCACATCCATAGGCAAAGTAATACCAATACTAAGAGAAAGCACAACAATATTTTTGGCAACGTCGGCGGTCAAGTTTGTGTTGTGATATTGTAAAGAAGCCTCCACCGCCTCCTGGCCATACCCTTCCGCCAAATAAACCAAATCCACCGAACCGAGGACAGCCAATATGGGAACGAGGTGAGAATTGATTGGACAAGGCCCTCATTAGTTGGAGAATACAGTCTTAATTCCATTGCTCGAACTTTTGGGAAGTGCAATTAGGCTTTATAGCTCAAACTTAAGGCTATTACTTGGACTAACTCTTTATTACTTTAATATTGACACTAAAATAAGAGTAATCAAATAGTTACACTTTATCGTATGATTATTTTCATCACCTGATTGGTTTTACTGTTGAAAATTCTTACTAAACATAAATTCCCACACTCACGAAATCTCGCGAGGATTCCAATCGATTGGCCCCCACAAAAAGGAAGACTCACCTGCAAAGATACAAAGAAGACGAGACAGTAATTAGTCAGAGCACAAAACAAACAAAACACAAAAGCATGTAATTTGTCTAAGCAGCAGCATCATCATCATCAGAGGGAGACTCTAACATAAGACCAAATGACTGCACGGGCAGTCTCTGTGTGGGATGTCAACTGATTGCGCATACGCCACATTGGTCAACGCACTTTCCAAGGCTGCGGCGACAAAAAAAAAAAAACGAAAATAAAGAAAAACAGCTGCAACTGGCTCGCCGCTAATCATAATTCTGATCTACAAATTAATTAGCCTGCTTGCGAGTGTGATTGCAATTTATTGGACACCAATTGAGACGAGAAATTCGCAGTTTCATTCATAAACATTGCAAAATAGTGACGATAAAAGGGTAAATGGGGGGACAGACGGCAGGCGGCGGTCGGCTGGCGCACATCGCGCATAAAACTCAATTTATTAATTGCTAGCAAATGTTGAGCGTGTGTTGCAAGAGTTTTCTTAGTGCAATTATGTCGTCATGTTTGCGGCGCGAAAGTTCAAAGTTACAAAATCTCTTTAGAACATAAAAGTTTTTCGCACGTTCTGCACATTTTCCACAGAGGGGGGCCCGGCCGGGAAATCGGAAGAGCCGGGGACACCGTGTATAGAATTATTCATGGCGCATATTTCAACGGTTTGGCAATAACCCCTCACTTCTCGACTTGCAGTCCGCACGGTCCACGGTCCGAAATAAATAATTGCAAATATTATTGGCCACTCAGCGCATGCCAAATGGCGGCAACAACAATAAGGACTGTAAAAATAGCAAAATGTTCAGTTTCGCATAGTTTCGCAATAGTTCAGCGATGACTCAAACGCTTGCAACTGTCGAAAATTATAACCATAAAAAAAATAGTGTGTGGGAATATTATTATTATGCATTTTTGGCAGAGCGAAATTACGATGATGAACTGGGATCTGACAGCTTGAGGAGGGACTAGTTATAGTCTTATTCTCGAGCACACACGCGCGGCTCGGTTCGGTTCTGGTGGGCTGGTCAATTGGCAGGACTTGAGTCTAGACTCATTTACACGTGTCCGGACCCATTCGAAACTATTTCAAGGTCTCTTAGAGGCGAGACCAATCAATTTGAAACATAATATAGTACCCATAAGAGTATAAACATTGCGGGGGAGAAGTAAATGTTATATATATTATTTTAACATTTAAATGGTCTTTAAAATATATTTCCTTGATAAATGTGAATGCCTGCATAGCATTTAGTATTTAAGCATTTAATGAAACCATATCAAATGTTTATTTTATTCGTTGACGTGTAGCCACTTACTTATCCTAGCTGCCAGTTTGGTTTAAATAGTTTGGCAATTAATTCAAGAAAATCATTTTAAAGTCAAATTATTCGGGCTACAGGTTCGGTTATAATTGAGAAATATTTAGCATGGGTCTAAGGCTTTAAAATCGATAACAAACCTTTTGATAACTAAGAATATATGCGGTATAAACGCATAGGTTTTTTAAAGTTTTTATATAATTATCGATTTCTAAGTAGTGCTTTTAATCTTAGTTGTGAGTTATGTTTCGAACCTGATAACAAATCATACAATTCAAGAGTCTTAACAAAATTATTGCATTGCCAGATATATCGATGCTTAAAATACGAAAAATATCGTCCACAATATCGAATAAGCAAAAACATCAATATTTTATCGAAAAAATAGTCAAAAGAAAAAAAAGACATGAAGAAACCACAATAATCTAAAGATAATGCTGATATTTTATTATCCTTTCATAATATCGATCATTTTGATAGTCTCGTTAATGCTTATCGGTCTATAGCCCTCCCTAATTGGGTTTACCCAAAGAGCCATTTATCCAATTTATTATATTTATTTATTTAGTATTTTATCACCCTTCCTGGCGCTTATTCCTTAAAGCCTTCTCGGATCAACCTTGGCAACTTGCCGGCCATTAGGTTAGCTGAATTCAGTTGCATTCTCATCCTCCACTGCCTCCTCCGCCGCCTCCTGGTGGGGCAAACTGTTGCCATGCGAGCGGCTGCTGTGCCTGACCGCCATCTGCCCACTGGCAGTCAGAAGCAGCCAAATGCAGGCCCGAGAACAGCGCCAGGGCAGCGACCAAAACCGCACGTCACCCGCATACAGTCATGACCGTTGCTGTATGTGCAATAAAAGCAATGCTTGGCAAGGCGATGTCGTGTGCTATGGGTCATTTCGCTTGAATTATGTGACTGCAGTTCGGGAGGGAACACAGAAAAGCGGATTTTACACCAATTTTACACAATTCAATATCGGAAATTCCATTGTGAATTATTTAGATTTTTTTTGTGTGTTCGTGCTTCTTTGGCCATGAATAAATGTGTACAGAATAAATATATATTTTGAATAATTTGTATGTTTTTGGCCGGATTAAGTGCGGTGATGCATGGTGCGGCAATTGAGATTTAATTAAAAACTTAGTGGGCCAGCAGAATCACACATACACTTTGATTTATGATTTAAGCCAAATAGTTTTAAAGCGCCGCAGCCGAACGGCTCGACACGGGGATAATTCCTGTATTTTAAATGTTAAATTTCGCGTATAAAACAGCCAAATGATGTATAGAAAATAATCATAATTTTCACACTTGAAAGAGCGACACAAGACGACGCCCAGTCGTCCCGCGGCTTGTGCATTATTTCTTAATTAAATTTATTAATTGCACACAACACGAGCCGACGGCCGTACAACGGGGCGTATGCGGTACACCGACGCCCCCACAAAGAGATGGGGAAAAAAAAACAAGAATTAACATCTAGAGAAGAGAGAGCGCGGAAAAGCGGAAAAACGAGAGCAAGAAAAGCCATTTGAATGATTCATTTACGTGCCGAAAACTTAATTGTGCTAGCAGGTAATCCGCTTGCCAGTGACGCCAATGGCAAAGGGGACAAAACCTCATTCATCATCATCATAATCGAGTTCTTGGTCATCTTTAATCAGAGCTTTCCAAAAATGGTCAAGGCTTCAGTATATTTTAATGGTAATAATAAATGATCTAAATTATTTTATTGGAAATTGTTTTAAAGTTTTATTAATAAAATATTAAATGATTCCGCACATCTGTTCCCTAAATTCCTTTTGAATTCCAATCAAAAATTCGATTATTTATCCTGTTGGCAACAAAAACGTTAAACATTTCATTCCAAGCTAAAAATGTAATATTAAAATTAAAATATTTAAAAATATACTACCATGCCTTTATTTTTCGATTTACTACCATAAATAAGCAACAAAATTACTAAATATCTTTAAGCTTATTTTATGCTTCATCAGTATATTATTTTCGCCCGTCACTGGGGCTTTTTCACGAATTCCCTGAATGACTGACTGCCTGCAAGCAGCATCAGAAACAGCAGCAGCTGCTGTCATTTTGAGTATATCACCGTCATTTTTGGATGCTGTCAGAATGGCGAACTCTGGGGGCATTTGTCACCCACTCACCTTTGCCCCGCCAATTGTCGCGCTTCCCCACCAAAAACAATTAGTCTGAATTCTCAAAAATGTGTCATATTGCGCCAAAATAAATACAACAACATTATATCTCTTGTGTGCCACGAATATTTTTCAGCTATTTTAGTCTAAACCAAAAACAAGCAAAGCCCAGCGGGATCCCTCTCTCTCTCTCTTCTAAAAATTAATTAGGCTAGTGACTAAAAGAGCCAAGAGGGAGTCCTTGGTCGCAGCCCGCTTTCCATGCAAGTTGTCCACTTAATTCAATTAATTAGATGACATTTTTAAATGCACCAATTTCCACAGCGACAGAGAGAAAGCCAGAGCTGCACAGGAAATTTGTGCAAATTAAGCAAATATTTTGGAAATAAAGAAAATTGTTTGGGTAACTCTGCGGGATATTTTGCACAGTGAAAATATTTCAGGATTTTGTAGTTGGAGAAGGGAAATGTTGAAGTAAATTATTACATATTTTGAATACTTCCCATAAGTTTTCAAAATAGTTTTGAAAGTAAATACTGCCTTTTGTAGAAGATTTAACTTTCTTTTATGTAAGAGTTCTATCGAAATGTACATTAAAATAATTAAAATATCATAAATTCGTTTTTAATCATAGTTTTTCTTTTCTGTGCCAAAATAATACCGGAAAATGTATTTACCTTTGGAATGCATGCATTTAATTTGCAGAGTTACTTTTAATTCTGCTCTGCAAACTTTTCAATTTAAACTTTTTGTGCATTTTTTTTTTTAGCGAAATATTCCGGATGCATAATTCGCATTGTGTACACACTTTTTCCATTTGCAGCGTTCCGTCTCGTCTTATTTTAACTTCTACCTTTTGATTTCCCTTCGCTTTTTGATCCGCTACATGCTGAATTTTCCCGAATTTCTCTTTTTGCGCCCGCTTAGAGCAAACATTTGCATAATTTAAGTTTGATGTGAAAAGTTACGTGTGTTTGGCTCCGCCAGCGAAATGACAACAAGCTGGCTGGTTGAACTCGACGCTTCAATGGCTGCGCGCACAGGTGCAGCACGGGTAACAGGTGAGGGCAGCGGCAGGTGAGAGGTGAGAGGTGAGAGGCGAGAGTCACCCGCGAAAACAGCCAACTGCAACATTGTTGGGATGAAAAATTGAGAGCTTAGCGGCATTTGCCGTCAATGTTGCTGGTGGAAATTCAGCGAAATCAGCAGCGAGGAGGAGCAACCTTGTCGATGTTCGACTACAGGTGTTTGCTGCTGTTGCACATGGATTTAAATTTAAATATGCACGAATATTCCCCCAAACAGTTATCGAGAGCTTGGGGGGGAAATAATATAAAATGGGTGGAAAGAAAAAATATATTTTAAGAGCAATTACTAGTTTGCACTTCTGTTTATGAGCCAAACCATTTCAAAGGAACTAAACCTTGCCCATTTTCCCAATCAATAAATAAGCCGCAATAGTCTAAATAATGTCACCATGTTTCTTAATTCCCCTACAACTATTTACCTTGGCTCTTTGTTGAAAAACATTCAAATATACTGATATTATTCTGCACATCACTGTTATATATATTTTTTGGCTCTTTAAACTATGCGCTTTTGTGTCGTCTTAGCTTTGTTGTAGTCTTTAGTCTGTGTTGTTGCTTTGCTTTTGGTAATCTGTCTGATTATTTAACTTGCGCCAAATACAAATATTTAGAATGAAGAAAAAATGTAGAAAATATTTTGCGGCAATTTTTATGTTATTTTTCTTGGCAGCTCCGGCTATTTTGGATATTTTTCTCTCTCCGCCGCCGACACCAAAGAATGAGGGTCATTAAGACACACAAACACACATATACTTAGTGTTTTAATATATATTATATCTATAATGCGCGGGGGCATTATTCTTTTTAATTTATTCGACTTGGGCTTAGAAGGCGAGTGAATAATTGTTACTTAATGCTTAAAGTAGAGGTCAAACCGGGGAGCTGTCAAAGAAGTCCTCAAAGTGAGGGGCCTTGAAACGCTATGTGCTCTGGATAACACCCACCTTGTGGACCGGACTGCCTCAATTGATCTCTGAAAACGTTCTGATAATGTGCAAAATACCGGCCGGCATCCGCAAAATATATTCGAAAAAACACAAAACTAAACACTTGGCAAAGTCGGAGGCGTTGAGTGCCGAACATTTGTGCAAACAGTGATTAATAAATTGTTGGGCTGTTTGCACAATAAAAACTAAAAAACATGTCAGAACAACAGCTGCTCGAACTTAAAATACTTTTTTATTTCCAAACAAATGATGAGTAAGCTTTGCAAACCCTATTTAAAGATATACTGATAAGAAAAGAGCCGTTAAATATTAATAATGTTTATATCAAATACGTTCATGCATACTTTATGATTCAATTATATAATTTTTAACATATTTTAATAGCATTTTTTCTTGTCTTTACCGACTTTGCACTTGGTTTTTCTCTCTAAATGTAGCTCAGCACAGCACCTCATTAAATCAGCTAATTTTCCATTAAGCCCAGAACAGAGTCCAATTTACCAGCCATCAAATTCATAAATTATAAACATCGTCGCCACGGCAGCTAAATAAATATCTCAATTAAGAAGCGAGGCGAATGTGAAACATGCCTAAAAATCGCAATAAATAAACAACAAATGGCCAGAAATAAATGGAAAACGTCGCTAAAGAAATTTGCACCGCAGCAACCGAGAAAGACGAACAAAGTGCAGCGCCATCTGACACATGAAGCAAATTAAGAGCACCAAATGGCCACAAATGACGCCCACGCCCAACGGAGAATTCCGGACCAGGCCAGACGACAACCGCTCGTCCCAGTCCGTCATTTGATGAATTCGCATGGAATGATTTTAATTAAAAACCTGTAAATCTCACCGATCTGTGTGCGAATGAAGAAGAAAACCGAAACACAACAATTTCGGACATTTTACGTATGCCCATAATAAAGTTGTCAAATGTTCTCCCTCCCGGTGACTCGAATATTGTGCATAATTATGATGGATGTGCGTGCGACATTTGCCAATTGATGGCTTTGGCTTCTGTTTCGCCTTTGTTCTAAAATGTTCATTCATGTCCCCAATGTGGGCATTAATCATTTTTGTTTATGCCAAAAATCGCGGGATGGCCCAGACAAGAAGGGCAGTGGAAATTCTCTTACTGTCTATTCCCGTTTTGCAATTTATTAGCATTTAATTTATTTATTATGCTCGCCTTTGTCTGCGCACTGAATTTCCATCGCAGCGACAGATCAATTCATTTGCATTTTTTCTGTGGATATTTGACGGGTTTCTGTGGGAACATAAATAGCTGAAAATGATTTTGTAATGTATTCCATTCTCGTTTTTCTCTTTTCTAAAAGGTTTTTGTTGATATAAAAGTCACAAAGGTCATGGATAAATTTCCAAAACATTATTACTAAAACATTATAATATACTTTATTTATCTTGCATTTATAAGTAAAAGCTAATTTTTAATTCAGAAAACTTTCTTTACAGCTTGAAATTCATATCTTAGACATTCAAAATCTTTCTATAAAGCCTATTAAACTAAATTTCTTGATCTATACACAAAGTATTACCTCCTTTAACCATTTTGTTCGATTATTCTCAAAGTTAATCATATTCTAAATGGCCTGTTAGATTTCTTGAGGGACCAAAACGTGGCAAACATGCTTGAAACCCCTAAAGATCTGAATAAATATATATACATAATATATATAGGCTATATACTTAGTGCCACCTTAAGGCAACGTCAAAGGTAAAAACTTGGAAAATCTAGACAGAGAGAGAGACGAAGAGGAAAAGTGTGAAATGGGAACGCCACAAATCTCCGTCTCCGAAAATAGATGCTCAAACGGGCTTTTCCGAGGGGACAAAGAAAGAAAAAACAAGACAGACAGTCGGATGGATTTGAGTTGACTTCTTCTTCGAAGGCGAAAAGTTGGTAACAAAAGTAAAAGTTTATTGAGGCATCCCATCTAAGCTGATTTGTTGTCCAGCTGCCTGGGCTTTTCTCTTAGCTTTTCCAATTCTATTCTTTTTCTTTTTTTTTTCTTCAGGCATTGCACAAGGGCAACAGTTGTCAGCTGCTTCGCTGCTCCAAATATTTACATGGAATGCGTGGCGGCATTTTGCCTCCCTCAGAATGCGTGCGTGTGCGTAAAAATTTTCCACTTTTCCACGCCGGACGGCGTAAATCAAAAGGTGGCCCGCTCCAATGGACTAACGGCGACCCAGCTGCTGCCCTCAACATAACATTTTCACGACTGCATTTCGCTTTGAAGCTGAACTGCCAAAGATATTTGACACAAAGATTTTCGGCAAGATTTTGCGGAATGCGGGAGAGTTTCAAACGCGCTTGTCATCTTACATTTTCGCATTTCCAAGTTAAATGTGCAACATTTTTTAATGGGATTTTGTTAGAAAGGTAAGGGATTCATTTTATAACAATGATAATACGAATTTAAAGATATTTGTTAATAAATCCTGTAATATTTTTGAAATAAACTTGAGAAAGGTAAAAGTTATAATTGTAATTAAGTTTTTAATGATCTTAGGAAAGGCTTTATGTTTTTTATGTTTTAAGGCAAAAACTAAACCTTAAACCTAAACATTACAACAAATCGAAACTCAATTGTAAAACCAACCCACTTGGCCGCAGGCCTTGTATTTTATTCTCACTTTTCCTTATTTTCAATTCGCATTTGTTTTCTTTTGAAGTTATTTACATGTGTCGCCGCCTGACAATTGACGGTGCTCCTCCTCTCTCCCTTTTGCACCTTCTTTTCCCGTCTTTATTTTACAACTTTCCCGTTTTTTTTTCTTTGTTGGCGCATAAAATACCAGCGGTTATTTGGCACAGTCAGCTAGTCAGCGCTTTTCCTTTTATTTGTCTTCGTTTTTATCAAACGTTCAAAAATTTGTTGACAACATGTTGCGACTGATTGTTCTCTCTCCCTCTCCGCCTTTTATCTCCGTCTAGCTATCTCTTTTTG
This sequence comes from Drosophila rufa, assembly GCA_018153105.1. NCBI lineage: Eukaryota > Metazoa > Arthropoda > Insecta > Diptera > Drosophilidae > Drosophila > Drosophila rufa. Next base: position 6,840,496 of record JAECXS010000085.1, read on the forward strand.
CTTCTCTTTGCCCTCTCGCTCTAACTCTGTGTCAGTTACAGTTGAACAAATCGATTGATTGATTTCTCAGGTGTGTTCGATTGCGCTGACGATGACAACACCCAGAAACTCAACGATACAAAGATGGAACTTGTTACCTAAGACTCACAAAATCTTTAAATAGTGATCTTAAAACACTTGAAAATATACCTAAAAGAATGCTTTAATTTTTTAAGACATAAATCTATCGCTGAATATGTTATCGATGTGATATTTTGAATTAAATATAACATTGTATACTTTCAGACACCTTTAATAATGTTTTTAAATCAGTAGACAGCACATTTTTTAATAATTCAAATCATTACATACTTTTAAATCACAGATTAGAATTAATAAAACCAAACGAATAGTTTATATTTAAGTTTTAATTCACTGCATTTTTTGCGTTACCTGTGATTTATAATATTAAATTTCTATTTCATTCTCACGTTTTTAAATTGATAAGCAAAGTATTAAACAAAATTTCCATTGCAGCTCTAAGCGCCTTCTCATCATTTGTCACGTTCTGGCATTCATTTCACGCCCATCGCTAAGCGAAAGTCAGAGGAGGGTGGCGGTGACCGGTTGATACAACGTTTAGTTTTGTGTAACGCCATTTTATTTTTATGAGCTCCGCATGCGATACTCCCCGCGTATGCATGTCTGCGTGACAGACTGACAGAGAGTATCTGTGTGGGCGGTCATGTATCTCTTAGTTTAGTTTTTTTAGCCCTGGGCACCGGAGGGGTGTGTTTGCATTTGGCGACTAACAGCGGTTTGATTGAAACGCTGATTGTTGGAGCGTAGCAAATATTTACAAATGACAGCAAGTGAAAAACCAACAACGTCGCAGTAAAAAAAGGGAAAAATTGTTGCAGCCATAAAATGCATACAAAAAGGGTTTACAGATAGAGTTAGTACAACGATAAAATGTATATAAATCAAACAAATATAGCTTTAAGCCCGAATGAAGACAGTTCTGATACTATTTCGCCCTTAATTCAATGAGATTATTAGTATTCGATTATTATTAGATTTAAAACCCTTTCCTTTTTGATTTCAATCAAGAGATCGATGATCAATTTGCCAACTAAAACCTAAATACAGTGCTATTTTCGCCAATACTTTTTTAGGAACGCAGAAAATGCGCTTGATCTGGGCTGAACCAATCCAATCCGATGCGATACCATGCCATCTTATGCCATACCAACCCGTCCCATTCAATGTGGTCAGCCACAGCTATAAAGTAAGCAAAGCCAAATAAAGAATCTAGTAGTAGAAGGACTTTCTGCGGTTTGCCTGTAAATTAATTACGGCCGGGGCCAAATAAAAGCCCAAAACAAAACAATTTTCCAAGCACAAAACCAAAAAACTAAAGCCGAAAACAAAATACAAAACACACACAACACAGCACAACATACAGATGGGAACAACAAAAAACAAGAGGAAAACAGAACAGGGAGGAGCAAAAAGGAAAAGTCGCAGGGAAAATAATAAAAACAGCAAATAAAATTCTCGTCTGACGTTTGGTTTTTTGCATTTTTTATGCAGACCAAGCAAGAATAAAGTAGAAAATTATCCAACAGACACAGCCCGAGTAGTCCTAAATAAACAAGACCAAAAACTGCACGGACATGGAACCCGCACGGCTACCAGCTACCGGCTACCGGCTCCCTCCTCCCTGTACTCTCCTTGCTCTGTCTTTTATTTTCCGACATAAGCGGACAAGTTAAGTTTCGAAATTATTCGGGCAGGCCCAAGGAAAATGCATTAGAATCTGCTTTTCATGCATGCAAAAAAACAACAAAAAGAAGCAAATAAAATCAAGAGAAGACGTCGGACGACGACGACGCAGGCGGCGTCGACAAGATGCGTGCCAAGTTATTTGCATTGCCGCGTATCTGTGAGTTGCTTTTTGCGCTTATTTGGTCTAAAAAAGCGTCGGCCTATTGCTCTGGGCTCAGAGAGTCTGACAATGCTTAGGAACCGCAGTTCCCGATGCCCGGCCCGATGCCGCCGATCTCCGATAGAATCCCCAACCCCATTCTAGGCCGCCGGATTTCGCTCCGACTGACAGTTGGCTCGTGTCGATAAAATGTTGCTGTTGCGCGGCTTAAGTGGCAAGACGTTGGGCCAAAATCTATTTTTATGCTTGCCGCCGGACGTTGCAAAAGCCCCTAACCATCTCAACGTGTGCAGCATAAATAAATTATTTTTTAGCACTATGTTGAGCCATCAAATAAAAATAAAGAGCGACACTCAAATTAAATACAAAAAGAAAACCATTTTGTCCATAATAAATATATGGTATGGAACAATGCACACTCTAGTGGGGATTAATGGGGAATTTTCAAGGAAAACAAATAAATATACTTTTAAACGGGCTTAGCTTTCATTTGTTTATAGCAAAACATTAGTTTTTGATACTGAAAGGCCACACAGAGAAGTCACATCAAAAAGTTGTATTTATTTATATATTTAAATCACGTTTAGTATAGGAATTATTAGTTTAAATATTAAGCTGATGTCTAGGAAGTCTTATTTGCTATAAAATAAATACATTTTACTGCATGTATGCTAAATTTTAATGAAACATTTTGAGGTATTGTCGAGAAACAGAATTAAGATGCATTTTTTAAGCGCGTTTTGCTTATTTCAGAGAGTGAGAGTTACCTTTTCAAGGTTATGGGATAGTTAACTAATGAATAAATACAATGTAAATCTCTACCAAATTAATTACACAGTTTTTCCTTTTCTAGAAATAAATATTACAAGATGAATAAAAAATTTAGATATAAATACAATTAATAGTAAAAACACCTATTTGTAACTACAATAAATTAAACTTTAACCATATTATCATGCATATGAATCTTCCAGCAACTTCTAGGTAAACTTGTTCACTATTCAGCAAATCTAAACATTTAAATAACCAAAAACCATATTTACTGTCTAGGACAACCCAATAAAAACCTTTTTCTTTGTAAAACTAATAAATAAACTTTAGTTGAGTCATGCGTCATACGTTTCCAGTCATTTTCTGTGAAATGTTTACAACAAATGGGTATCCCGCCCAATTACTTGTAAAACTTTTCCACTTTTCAACAATCTTTTTCGAATACGGCCGAAATCCGGCAATAACAGACAGTTTAAAATCGAATTACTCACATAATTTATATTCACAGGCCCCCGAAGAAGAGAAGATATATATTTGAGCCAATGCAAAAACTTTCACAGAACGCCCTCGCACTTTCACCTCAACACATCCACCTCCCTTTCTGAATTTCCCGATGTTTGTTTGTTTGTTGTTGCTGTTGTTGCTGCCGCTGCCCCGTACAATATTTGTCCTTCATTTGAAAGTCAAATGCGTGTGAAGCAAAGAAATCTGTTGCTTTTTCGACCAACAAACCCGCCCTGGGGTCTCCAAGAGAATAAAATACAGCCAGAGCAGGGAGGCGGCTGCGAAGACAACAAAATTATTTTATAGAAAGGAATGAAAACGGCCGAGAGACAAACCAGAAGAATGTATGAAAAAAACACAACATAAATTCTAAAAGGCTGACAAGCATATAAAAAAAAGCATACACATATAAAAACTATGGTTGGACGGGAGGAAATTGGGTTAAAAATAAATGCAGGCCCATCAAAATTTATGGTTATGATGTCGCTGGTTTTGTTCGAGCAATTAACAACGACGACAGACGATAAGGAGCCCCCTTAGAAGAATGTATAATGTAAACCCTTGAGGTGGAAAAGGTTGGACCCCCACGAAGGTTAAACAAATATATCGGAAAATGCTGTCATGAAGTTTGTAGGATTACTTTTGGATATCATATAAAGTTTAAAGCATTAATTGTTATGTAAAAAAGGTTCTGAACAGGGAATACGCTTTATTTATTATTTAATTAGAGTACAAAAGGCAGTCAAACCTCTGCATTATTCAAAGGAAAAAAGGACCTATTTAAATAAAAAAATAAAATCCAAAAAACTTAATTTTAAACTTTAAATTATTCAAAAAATTAAAGACAATGTAGGATAAGCTCAGGCTCAATAAATACACAAAATTGAATGGTGTTATCTCCTCAATAATCCACAAATTTGCCAGTGACTTTTGCTAATTAAAACGCTCACAAAAAAATTCTTCTCAACCCGAAACTAAACGTTTAATCGGTGACTAATGTTCAGCCTGCAATGGCAGCCAAATATTTAAGTTAACAACACACACAGAAAACAGCATAAACATAAACAATTTCGGATGGGAAATGCGCAACTGAAACCAATAAAAAAGTCAGCCCAAAAGCAGACAGATCCGAAACTAAACAAGACTGCCGCAGAATCGAACAAACGAAAAGGCAGAATAAAAAAAAGAAAACAGATTTATGCAAATCAACAAATTTCCATCTAATTGTAAAGAAAAACTATAGATGCTGGCTGGCTGGCTGGCTGGCTGGCTGGAGGAGGAGGAGGTTATTGGCCAGGCCCATCAATTAGCGGCACAAGAGATCCAGCCATCGGAATGGGGCATTAACATGTGATTCGGCCGAAAAGTGTTAATTGCCATTTGATTGTTTCACATTTCGCCCAGCGCCAGCGGCAACGGCAGCATAGCAATTTATGCAAAAAAAAAAAAATCTTTGTAAAATATTGCGCCATGTCTGGGCTTACATTTTCATTATGGTGCCGCCACCATATTTTTTTGGGGAAATTGGGACACAGCTAATGGCAAAATATTACCGGGATGTCAATGAACTGAAGTGTCTGCATGTGTTCCAGCGCCATAGGATCAATATCTGCTCCCTTTTTATTTATTGGGCCCAAAGTTCAATGTTCCAGTGGGCCCAAAAAACAAGATTGTTGAAAAACAAATTAGCAATTAAGAAACGATACTCCAGCATAATAATTTATAAGGCAAAGCTGGAAAAATGTGGTTAGAAGAGGTTATATGTTTATGGGTGAAGAGAGGTTCCTTTACGGATTAATTATTAGCTTGAATATGGCAATGTGGCTCGGGCTTATCCTAGAAATATTTATTCACGACTTATATTTCAGCATGATAAATAATTTATATATATTTCTTATCCCCCAAAAACTTTATTAAAACGAGGGTCTATTCCAAGGAAGAGCCTTTAAAGTTATTCTCTTGGGCTTTTATTTGGGGAAATGTACCTTGTCATAATCTTTACGCCACTTGGGACACTTTATCCAATAAACGTTAAAAGTTGCCTTTTGCCTTGGTAAATATTCTACGAAATGGACTCGAAAACTGACAGTCTTAAAGTGTATCCCCGCTTGTCTAAATACATATATACATAACAATTGACTCTCCAGAGAGTATAAAGCTAACACTTTGGCATCTGAACTGAAAACTTTCCGTTAGCGGCGGCGGCGACGGCGGTGGCAGCACATCTGATTACGTATACGTCCAGTTAGCAGCTTTGGCCAACAGCCAAAAACCGACTTTGATGCGTTTTTAAGTTGGCTCTTTGAGTGCCATTTTTTGTTAGCCGAGCAAACTTTTCCATTACCACATCAACAGGACCATAAGCCGGATAGCTGCTTTTGGGTCAAGTCGACATTAAAATAGTTTAGGGATTTGTATTTATGTTGATTGCATTGTCGGGCCAACTAACTGGCATGTGCACGTGGATATATGTATGTTTGGCTGTAACCCTGTGCAGTTTTGGGATTTGTGTGGGGAAATTGAAAAGTTCTGTGTGTGTGCTGCCAGATTCCAGAGATTTGTGTCATGTCAACGAGTGTAAAATGCAATTTCTTTCACTGCCAAGGGAAAAACGAAAACAAAAAACAAATAGATTGAAGGGTAAAACTTCGACAATCCGAAGCTTTTATATACTTTTTAGGTATTCTCTATTTAATAGAACAAGTTATATTTAATTTAAATACTAATATAAACCAAATATTAGGTCTGTTGCCTGAACAATAACATTTTTGTGCACAAAACAGCACGCTTAATGCGACCAACAGCCACTAGTTTGACTAATATACCTTATATTCATGGGGTCTAATATAATTATTATACATTTACTGTTCGTTTCAAACATCTTATATAAAACCCGAATATCCTTAGAAAGGGCATACAAAAAGTTTGGACTGCCAAAGTTCAAAAGTGCCAAAGAGTTAAACTTTAAAGTGACCCCCAACCAAGAGCAAACATATCGCAAACACACAAGCGAAACACTCAATACGTGCCACATGCACCTGTTTCAACTTCAAATTCACGAGATAGCTATTTTTATAGGCGGCAGCGAATGTCTGGCTTTATTCTCTCTTTTTCCTATTCCCTTTTTGCCATATTTTTTGCCTGACCCACATTGACAATTTGTTTTTTTTTTATGTTTATTAATATGCATAGCAGACAAACTCCGGCCAGCTGTTGTCGTTTGTTCAACGGAAATGAAGTTATCTGACTTTTTCTGGCTTTAATTGCTTGGATACAAGAGCGAAAACTACTTTAATTAAAAGGAAGCTGCTAGCAGGCAACGAATAATTGTTCGCAAAGTGCAGCAATTAACAATCAAAGGAATGGAGCTCCTTACAGAAATAGGTACTGAAAATATGCCGTTGTTACGAAATAAAAGTTTAAAAGCTAAATATTACCTTTTCTTATTAATACTTAAGTCTTTAAATTAATGGCTTTTTCTCAATCATTTATTCTTGTTATTAATGGGCAATTAATATCGTTTGCCATACATTTCATGTTGGTTAAAAATTAATTTTATGATTGCACCTATTTAAGCCGTAGTGTGACTTCAATACAATTTATTAATGAAGAGGGCCTTGACTACCTTGCTCTTTTATTCAAACCAATAAATCAAAAAATTATCCATTAAAAGTTTACTTTTTATGAACAATTTATCTTCTTTGTACCTAATACCTGGTCTTTTCGTTATGATTAATTTTCTAAATATTATGCAGCACAATATCCAAAGAATATATTTATTTAAAGGTACGCGAAAAATGCCTCCCTAATTTCAGAAACATTTCACGTAGACTGAGAAGATCTTTTTGCGGATCCCTGACTAATTAGCCACACGGATCACGATTCTTCTCGGTGCGATCCTTTCTGGAAGACTCAAGTCAAGTCAAGTCATCTATCGCTCAGCTGTCTCTCCATCGAATACGCCTGTTGGCCATTTATCTATATCGGAGCGGCATTATAAATACAATGACCACACTTCTTGACATGCCATGGTCAAATTTTTGTGCATTTGTCAAAGCGAAAATAAATCACAAAACGCCAAACAAACAAAACGCAACGCAAATGACAATTTTCTTTATTTTCTTTTCTTGTTTTTTTGTTTCGTTTCTTTTTTCCTTCTTTTTTTTTGGCAATTGCGTTGCGTGTTTTGATGCTGCTTTTGTTTAGAGAGAAAGGCCAACAAAGCGAAGCGAGGTGTATTCTATGCACTCGAAAGCAAATGGGGAATCTGACACAGTTTTTCTCAGGCAGAAAGACGGATTCAAATGCAGATACCACGCCTACGAAGGAAGATTAGAGACACCGATTCTTCCGTTGACAGCATAGCGAAGTCTCTTAAAAAAATAAAAGAAGAAATCTCATAACGCGGCTAAAAAAGCGAATTATATGCAAATGCAAATTTCATGCCACATTTAAAATAGCCACTGCAATGTCTTGTAATTTATCAACGCCCGCCCGCACTAGATATCTACACAAGTGGGCAAAATCTTAGCAGTTGTTGTCAGTTTCTTAATAAATTAAAATAAAATAAATAGATTTTGCAAAATTCTAGTACGTTTTTATATCACTTACAGTTTTAGATCTAAACTAAGCCGGAAGCAAATAAGAAAAGGGGAAGGGGTAAGTTCCTCCTAACATGACTTTATCTTATTTATTACTCAAGTTCCTCAATTTAATAAATATATTTACATACTAAACTATTCAAAATTCTTTCCTAGACCTTCCACTATTTATTGTCTGATAACTGTATAAAGCATAGAGTATATATGATCTATACGTACATATAGCGTGCATGGCAGGCGTGTGACTGCTGCTAAGAAACCGACGACGATGTTGCAATGGCCACGGCGAATGCAAAATGCAGACATTTCTTGACACTTCTCTAAATAGTTTTGCGTGCGACGCGCAGCCAGGGAGAAGCCAAGGAAAATGCGAGAACGGCCGGGGGAAAAGCGACGGGAAATGGGAGGTAAAACGCACACGGTCACTCGAGTGCCAAAATGTCCCCGCACGCCATTAAAAATGTTGCGAAAATTACACAGCAAACTGAAAGGTGTTCTAATGAGGCGTGCGCCGGACTCTTTTCCGAGATCTCTGCGGTTGTGCGTATTTGTGTGCGTTTTTGTGGGTGGACAGAGGTGTAAACAGGGTGAAAAGGGGACGTATGTGTGTGTTGCCCAAGTGAGTTCTCTATTCGCACACACAAACACAAAATAATCATAAAAGTTTATCCGATGTTTATGGGCTGGAAAGCAGCTAAATGGGTTTGTCCTGAAATTAATTTAAAAATGGCACTTCCCCAACTCAAAAGTTTGTCTACATAATCTAATGTGGACTTATATATGGACGATCAACAATGTAGTTATATTTATTTTAAGATTTTATATAATTTAGGCCATGAGTTATTAAAACTAAGATACATTATTATCTTTAGCAAAAGTCCTTAGAATGTCTTAATTTTTGAGTCTATCTTGAATATTCATAAAATCAACATATCTGTTTAGGATATAAATGTATAAGGGTTACGATAAGTAAGTTTATTATTTGAAAATATTCAAATAATGTTAAATTTGAATTTCTAGGAAAAGTAGTAAGCAAATATTTCCCTGCTATTTTGTAGCCTTCCTCGAAGCAAAACCCGTCCTTGACAAAACTAATTTCACCTGAATTACTTTCAGCATAAACCCTCGTGCTCAGGCAAACCATTTTCTGTACTTAGAGGCAGCCATTGGCCTCGATTTTAATGCTGCAATTTTCATTGAAACGAGTTCAAAATCAAGGTCGCCGCCATCGTAGTCATAATGGTCATGCTACATCATCCCGGTCTTGGATCTTGAACTCGACCCCGGACCCGAACGATGCCATGAATACAAATTGTTGCATTTACAATAAAAAATTCATGGGATTCCGTTTCAATAAGCGAGGCGGGCGGCAGCGTCGGGCAAAATAAATGCAGCGACGGGCAAGGCGAATCTGTTTATTAAATAAAAGGCAATGTGAAACATGAAGAACGACCTTTAGAAAGACACACGCACACAACACACAGAACAAACAGAAGCACATGCTTCTTCGCATGGAAACTTCACTAAATTACCAAGAAAAATATTTTCCAATAAGCCAGAAAGAATCCAGAGAAACTGCTAAAGAGAGAGAAAGGGGAAACCAGGTAATTTGTTTATACGGCAAAAGGAACACCTGCAGATTGCCTACTTGAAAGCCCAGAGACAAGTCCCCCTTTCTCTCTGACTCTCTCTCTCTCTCTCTCTCTCTCTGTGTCTCGTTTGTATTTTCCCCCTGTATTTTTCGCATTATTTCTCATTCTTCTGTGCGATTGGAATGCAGTAGTTTCCAGTGGCAACACGAAATTATTGCGCTCATTGGAGGGAAATGTGAGGAAAAGCGCCAGACTCAAAGGAGCTATATGCCAAAACGAGTACAGATACAAGTACTGGTTGAGGAATTAATGATCGATTAAGGGTTACCCTACTTAAAAATTACCTCATTTTATATTTTGTTAAATTAACTCTTTAAGTTTTGTATTGATAGGAATATAAGTCATATTAATGGAGCTTAAAGAGTGTTCATAGAATTCATATACTTTATTCTCTAATTTTTAGCATTTAAATGTTGGTTTGATCATCTCCATTTGAGGAACTCGTTAAACTTGCATCCCGACTTTCATATCCCAGCACTCCCACTCACGTAGGCCCAATATACCCTTTCTAAATTATTCAAACTTTTGCTTAGATGTATGTACCATACACACCGCACACCCACCCACCATACACCCCACCTGTTTTCCACCGCCCTCGCCCACACACACACACGCCCACAAATTGTTTATTTGCACAAATGCGTGCGCTTTCGTTTTCCGAAATTTCCAACGAATTTCTTGGCCAGCAAATTGCAAAACGAGGTAAAACTGGACAATGTGGGATATATAGGCGATGCCATACGTTGGGAGATATACAGGCAGAAACTGCCTGTTGCTGTTGTTGTTTAGGTTTTCTTCTTTTTTTTTTTTGTGTGCTCTCGAACATGTGTCTGCAACATGCAAAAGTAATGCACAACTGGTACACAGGGAAAAAATATTATTCTACATTTACTAGGAATATTGAGTGGACATAGTGGATTCTTATGGCCTGTATTCCCCAGTTTTCATAATTTTATATCATTTATTGTTCATATGTTCTCATAAAAGAGTTTTTTGAAATCTATATACATAAATTCCAAATTTAATATAGATCTTATAAATTGAAATTCCCTCTGTTTTCCTCTCTGCAGCAGTACTTTATCCCTTAAAAACAATCTCCGATCGATTCTCTTGCCGTTCTCTTATGCGTGTACATGAATTTTGACTTTGACTGGACTGGACGCTGCCATTTAATGTATGTAAACATTGCGCAAGCTAAAAACCAAAACAACAACGCGAACAACGGGAGAAAAAAGCAGGCAGCAGGAGTAATAAAATTTCTATATTCATACGCCACGTTGTACGCGCTCAACAGAAAGACGTCAGACGGGAAGAGAGCGGGGAGCTAGGGAGCTAGCTGATTCAGACAACAACAGAAATTTGACTACAAAAATGGGCAAAATGCAAAATACAACCATGTGTGCGCGGCGCTTGGCGTTTTTCGGCAACATTTTGCGGCATGTTTTTCACACATTCGCGCGCAGCTCGAGGAAAAACAATCGAACAGAACAACCATGCCGCTGCCGCTCTGGCTGCCATGGAAATTCACATTTAGTTCCGAAAAACCATATTCATTTTCATTTCTTTCCATCCTACGCTATTTTCCATTCGATACAATATAGGGAAGCGATACGATACAACACGATGATGATGATGATGCAAGTGCAAATTTATTTGCCACTTTGTTTCGCTCTCCGAGTTGTAAGTAGAAAATTTTGAATTTTCCATTGCCCGTCGTCGTCGACGTCGTTGTCTGGCTGGAAAAGCCTCCAAGTTGATTGATTTTCCAATTGCAAACTGAGTGCTTTCTGGTTAGTAGTTTATGGTCTACAGAGAGGGAAATTGACTAGGAGTTTAGGTGGAATTTTGGGGAAGTTTTTGAGACTAATACTAGAACCTTTATTTAACAGCTCTTTTAGATTCAATATTTACCTACACTATACTATGTGAGCTTTCATTAGCAGGGTACAATCATTATTATACAATTATAATATAGTTTTAAAATATTGTCTTAATCAATTTTCCTACAGGTTTTCCTACTGTGCAGCCAACCAGTTCAATGAGCTTTTGGCAGTTGAGTGAGAGATCTGACTGATTCCCCAAATGCTTCAGTAGAACAAATGAAAAATTCAAAAATGTTCCCCCCTTTTCCAAATTCACAGTTCAGCACGATCTCTGTGCTTTGCTCCCGCCCAAGAGGCAATCGAATGAGAGATGTCAGGAATGCCCCAGCCGAGGCAACTGATGGTCGGAGGTGCCTGGAAATAGCCCCGGCGACACTCATTTTAAAGTGTTTAAGAGCGCTGCTCATACACAACAGAACACACAGAACGACAACACACCTTGTGCCCCACTCAGCACTAAAAATTACATTGGAAATGGTCGTAAAAACAACGGAAAAAAGAAAGGAAAAGCAGGCAGAAAAATTGGAAAGGGACAAGGCGTCTGTCTCGTTCTTGATTTTCATTAAATTTGTTGATTTTATTGTTGTTGATATTGTCGCACGGCAGCTAATTTTGCCGAGCAGTCTGGGGCTCATTTTTCATGTAAATAAAAAAGCCATAAACGAAAAAATTAAACTGAGAAAAGCTGCAGTTTTTATTCCACAATGCCTAATCACAGCCATCAAAAATGACTATACATATCAAAGGAATAAAAATATATGTGCGGAGAATATATTGAAAGAGTGTCAAGGCTTGGAAAATTTTACGTTCCGATTAACCGCAAGAAATGGAATTTTTTCTCTCTCTCTATTTTGTTATTTGTAAACAAGATTGCATTGTTGTAAACAAGTCGTCTGTGTGAATATGGCCAAGATGATTTGGCATGGCGCACGCTCTCTTGTTTTTGTTGCTTGTTTCTATCGGTTTGATTAGTTCTGGGAATTATTAGAATAATTTATTTATTTTTAAATGCTTTTGGTAAAATCGTTTATTTGTTAAAGCTTTGATGGATTTGTTTTTATTTTGTTTAATAAAAAAGATTAAAGGAGTTTTCCGATAAAATGCAAAAGTGTTACAAAACATTAAGAAGCTAAGAAGTCGGGCACAAACACAATGTGATAAGTATATTGGTTTGCTCGCTTTTTAGGCTACGATCTTGAAGTTCGGTGCCCAACCATGTAAAACCAAATCTATACTAAATATGTGTTATTAACCAAATAAAAACATCTGTTATACACAAAGGGAAAATATTTAAAAATTCAGCATACCTATGTTGTAAATGGTGAATTTTTACGACAGATCCCGATCCTTTTCCTATATACGATGCATATTTGTGTTGTGTTCTATATCAAATATTTTCCGCAAGATTTTCGGTTCTCTGGCTGCGTTCTCTGGGGGGTTCGCCCACGCTTTGTTTAACTTTGGCATATATGCTCTGGGTTCCTTTCTCTCTACATTATATATTCATACAATGTCTGCATTTGTTGACAACATTTTACATTGCTTTATTTTTAACAGCTCGTTAGCCAAAGGCGGAGAAGGGCTGCGGGTGGTTGGTTTTTGGTTGGCCCCCCGAAAAGGAGGTGGTGGGCGGTGGTGGGCTGGTCAGGTTGACATTGAGCGCGTGCCAAGCAAAAACGCACGGCCAAAAGGCACCAACACTCGAGACAAAAAAAAAACAGAGCACAGCCTTCCCTCATTAGGGACAACACTTTTGCTTAATTAACGTAAATTAACTAAATTAAAGTCCTAGGGTTTTCTATACATATTAAATTTAACCTCAGATTTAGCTCAGGCATTGATCATCCGAGTATTTATAGTTCGAAAGCCAATAAAAACTATTATAACAGAAACGAAAATTTATTGGAAATGGAAAACTTGTGATATACTTATGTATATAATTTTAGCATTCATATTTCGATTTGGCTTAATTAAGTGGTTATGACTTCAGAACTATAAAAATCACATTAATAAAAAGGGAAACAAAAATAGAATGAATAATAATTAAGACTCTTTTTGAAATTAAATCTTGTTCTAGTCTGTTGCAAACCAATACTTAAAGCTAGTAAGTTCTTATTTAATTAATAAATGGTTGATTTTAGCGTAGGACTCAAACACACAAAATATACAATATAAAACTAAAATCGAAGACTATTTAAATAGTTTACGGAGTCATAACTATAATATTATAAGGGTAATTTAAAATGATTATGTCGACATTTCTCTAATACAGTGTTTAGAAATAAATAAAATTTGTTATTGAAATAAAACAATCAAGTCAAATGTTTGGCATTTAATATTAACCTTTGATTTAACCCATTTTTCTTTTTTAAGTTTTGTTTATTCATTGATTTTACTAGATGAAATATATAAGTATACCTAAAAAGAAAATCCTCTTTGAAAATTAATTTAGTTTTTTCTTTCCAAAAAGAAAATATTTTGACATTTCCGGTCACAATTTTAATGTTGTCAAAATCCTTGCAAAAAAAAAACACCCAACGACGATTTCTTTTCCCAGCTAATTTCGAGGCCTATTTTGCAGCCGGTGGCGTTGGCGTTGGCTGTCATGATGATTTCCACCGAAAAAAATGTTAAGTAGACGCGTCAGCGGTTTTTCTTTTTTCTAGTACAAGCAGGAAAAACTAAGTGCCCAGCAATTGCTGCCCAGAGCAACCGAGCACAGCATCAAAATTTAAAACAAACAAATGGAGCGGCAGGAAAAAAAACTAAGCACTGAACACTGAAAGCCAAAGCAGCAAAGTCAGTCAAGTGCTGGGGGAAGAGGGAAAATCGGGGGAAATTGCGCATAAATCTTTCAATTGTGTTTGGATTTTGGGCCGAAGTTAATAGCCGGTGGATCGAGCCCAATAGCGGTGGGAATCGGTTAACGAACCCGCCCTGAATCTGAATCGGAATCTGAATAAGAGTCCCGATGCACATTCCCGGCGTTTGTTTAGACTTTTTTTGTGGGATAACTCCTTGGCTTTAACTGTATAGACAAGACGTATTTGTTTTTGTTTGTTAGTTTTATAGTAAAATTGCTAAATAGAAGGAATATATTTAATATTTCTTTATCTTTACAATATCTATCAATATCAAAATCTAGTTTAACTGATGCACTTTTCTGGCTTTGTTTATACGGTATTTACTATATAAGTAGTATGAATAGATGGATGTAAAATCTAGGCATACCCTCACAATGTTTGCAACATTTTGCTGGTGGCTCATCGCTGGCGGAATCGGCAATGACCGGCATGGTCCCGAGCCCGAACCACTGACCACTGGGTACTGGTGGTTGCCGCTAGTGGATTTTGATTCGGTTTCCAGGGGGCCGCCGAAGCTGCTCAGAGATGCATCTCAAAAACACCACGACTTGGACGCACACTTGACACTCGCGACGTTAAGGATACCACACACACAGCCACCTGCTCAGAAATCCGTGGTCTCTCTCGATTTCGGTTTTTTTGCTATCTCGTTTTAACAATGGAATGTTGGCATTTTCGTGACACTTCTTAGTCTAACACTTTTCTTTATCAAAACAGAGAAGAATGATCGAGATCGATCTGATTAGATCCGATCGCCGTACGTTATAGTCCGCTACTACTGATGTTGTGTTAATGGTTCTCGGTTCTGCTGTCTGTCGTCTGTGTGGGACGTCACGCCAGGCTATTTCTAGTCTTTTTCGGCTTTCACATTGCGCTTTTCCGTGGAAATCGCCTGACTTCGTTCGTTCGAGAGACGTTCAAACGTGAAACCTCCGCAGAGACCACTGAGTAGATATTCCGGGCGCGCACGCCGATCTGCTCCCATTTTCGAATATCCGAATAACCGAACAGGCAATTTTCGAAAACGAAATGAAAATCTTTCGGGTCCTCTCGCCACTGTTAGATAATTTGACTTTTTCACCAGTTTTCCTCAATGAAACAATGAACTTTCACATTTCCCACACGAAAATCCGTCCGCTCTTTCACTCTCAGCGTTTCGAAAACGCTTTTTCGAAAATAGAACAACGGTCGAGTCCCACTCTCTCTCACTCTCTCGATCTCTGCGATCGGCGCACGGCTCTTAATTTCGAAAAGTTTTCAAAAAAAAGTTTTCGGTCTTTTTCGACCGTGCACTCTACACCGAATTGAGAGTTCCTCACTTGGTCGGGCATTTATGATATTCCCATCGCCTTGCCATGCTTACTAAGTGGGTTTGTGGGTCAAGGCGTATTCGCACTTAGTTTAATTGTTTTTGTTACTGAGGTTCAGTTAGGAAGAAATTAGCGAAGGTCTCTCAAAGGTTGAAGATGATTGGAAAATGAGGGAGGAAGAAACCTTGGTTGTCACCTAGCAAGTAATTAATGGGATTTTAAGTGGTGCGTGGTGTTATTTTATACTAACCAGAAAAGTTATGCATTTCTGCTATGTTAAATAAATAATAAATTATGGAAATGAAAATTGAAAAACCATACAAAAGTTCGTTAAACATTTATTTGTCAACGAAATTCACGAATGAAATTGGAATAGAACAAAATGATTATCAAAGTTCAATCACTTTGCAAGTTCGACAGCTATTGGAGGTTTAATTAAGAATATTTAAGGTAAGCTTCTGCAAAATTAAGATATTTAATGTTACCGCCCATTATATATTTATTAATAAAGGTATAAAAATTGTATTTTGAATATAATGATTTATTTATCTTATATAAGAACATCTTAAAAGCTGAAAATGTATTATAGGTACCCTTTAAATTTTATTATAATATCCTTACCAGTAATTTTTCATTAACTTAAAATTCTATTTCAATTATAACCCCGACTTCCGCTTTCATTATCTTGTTTATTTATCAATTCCTTAATACTGCTTTAAATATAAATATTATTTTGCCTACATAACCAGACAGACATTTGACATTTTTCAAAATTAATCTAATATAAATCCAATGCCTGACATTAAAGTTCAACGTATCCTAATTCAATCAAAATTCCAAATATAAATATAGCCTAAACACTTTTAAGTATACATTTTATTTATGCACGACTTCCTAAAATATATTTCCCCATTACTTTTATATATTTGTCCAGTCGCCAACACTTTTTCTTCTATGTATCAAGGAGCAACAATAAGATATGCCAAATGAAAAATGCGAAAAAATAATATTTATTATTTGGCCGGCGTCCAATGAGATCTTAACTGCACAAAATCCTTTTGCAAAAGCATCCCCCGAGCTTCAACGACCTTGAAAAGCAACGATTACTGAAATAACTTTCGCCCGATCGGAGCATAATTTTTTGCGCCAATAAACAAATTCACAAATTGGGCAATTGGACGTTGGGGAACCGATTCCAGATATAAAATATAATTTATGAGATGCTTGTAGAATTTTCTAAACACAAACTGCGAAATCAATTCGATTTTGGTGGGCCGTGTGAGATATAGCGAGAGAACCACCTGCATGACTAATCCCTGATCCGTACTACCCTTTCAATCGATTGAGGAATGCAGGCGAGTGATAGAATCAAAGTAAATAGCAAATATAAATTTAGACTAAAGACAACAACTAATTGGGTTAAATTTAGCACAATTATATTTTATATTCGCAAATAGAAATATACATTTAAAAGTATAAAATAAAAGCACAAGCCCGTGTACGTACTAAAAATAAGAAAATTGACTCAGCTCTGTGACTTTTGTTGTCGTTCATTCGTTCGATTCGATTTAGCGACACAGAAATACTCGCGACCGAGGAGGCTGAGTGCAGAATTTTGTAGAAAATCATTTTTCAAATTTATGGCCAAATTGGGCGCAAGTGTTCGGCGACGTCAAAAGACTTTCCAATAGCCCCCTGCGGGTAAATTCGATGAAAATACGGGAAAATGGGCGGCGGATTACCCAGGCGCAGCGTCTCTTCGATTGTGTCATGGCTGTGGGCGTGTTTTTTATGACGCCTTTACGTGGGCACATCTAAGTCGGAGAACTATTCCCAGCCCCCCCAGTACAGTGAGCATCGGATATATATTCGCGTTATAGGTTAGCCTTAGAAAGCTTTATATTGACAGAACATTTCTTGGTATTTATAATAAAGATTTGTATGTAAGGACTGACCTCAAAGGAATATGATTTAAAGGGAAGTATCCAGGCTAATCAATGAAATCAGTCAGCAACAATTACTGCGATGCCCGTATTTCTAAAACTTATATAGATAATATAAATTAAGAAAAATGCCATTAAAACGCAATTGAGAGGCGCTCCCTAAGGCCTATGACCAACATTAGGCGTACAAAGGGAGTGCACCTGAAATTCCCAAGTACGAATTCAGTGCAAAAAGTTGAGGGTAATCGTCAGTACATTTAGTACTGATGAGGATTCTTGACTAAAATTATAAATAATATTATTATAAAATGTTGCTTGTCTATAAAGAAATATTTAAATTTATAATTTTTACCAGATTGCCAGTACAACTTAATAAAGGGAACTCATTATGATTCATAATTAGACAAAAATACATATTTAATTTTATTTTCTAAAAACCTAAAACCACCTTCTTTCCTTTCACTCCATATGTAACGCACTGTACTTATTGCTAAATCCAGTTTTCTTTAGATTTTTTGTGTGGTGCGTTGCAGTCTTCAATTTTGGAAATTGTCATAAACAAAGTGAAGCATTTTCCATCTGCTGCTGCCTTTGCACAATCCCATCCCATTTTCAATTTTCCATTCGCCGTTTTCCATGCTGCTGCAAGTGCAATGTCAGGGCCAAAACAAATGCACCGAAAAAAAGGGAATTTATTTGCGAATTCGGCCGTCCGCCGGGTACAATTTATTGTGCACATGCTAGAAACATAAAAATACACAAGCATATGTGTGTGTGCATTTAATTGTTCTCACTGTCAAGCACCTCGCCCAGGGTCACATACGAATAGTTCTGGCCTATGAGTTATGAGTGGGCTGACTTTTATGGCCCACTGTGCAGTCCAGGCCAGCCCAGACACCCCACTGTAAAACCGAACGTCTTAATGCAGGCATTGCTTATTTATTTTCTTTATTTTTTTATGCATAAATTATAAAGCGGGTAGCATAAAAAATGTGGGAACAAGAAGGCACCAAGACAAACACAAATCGAGCGCGTCAGAATTTTTTGGTGTGGGCGAAGAAAAGTTTTCAAAAGCATCGGCATCGGCGGAAAATTGAAAAACATTTCTTCGCCGTGCGAAAGTTCCTTGGTGCTTTTACTTTGACGTCGTTTCATAATGACGAAATGGCGAGCATTTAGTTTTAAAGCAGCTATAAACAAAGATCGTCGGGAAGACAGCGGGAAATTTCAAGAGATTTCAGGCCCCCCGCTCAAGAAAACCTGCAGTTAGACCAAAAGTTCAAAAAATTTAATTTGCAGTTTTCATCTAGGAATATATATATACTGGGGTTAAATAAACAATATAGGAAGACCTAGAGAAAAAAAAATACAGTAGCTGGTATGAGTTATTTCAAATTTCTTTGATTTTATTTTCAACTTTTATTGTAACTGACATAAAAATATCTCACTTACACCCTTTAAAAGCTCAAATATGTTAATGTTCTTTTTCGGGACTAGTCATTATTATTATTCAACACTTTCTTATGATTTTTGAATACTAAAACTATTAATTATTATATTAAACCCTATATATGCCTAATAAAAGCAAAATCCATGTCCCCAAGGAACCTAATTAAATTTCCAAAAAAGCTTCAAAAACAACAGCCGATCTCTCTTTGGCTGATTTCATAATCTGCGATAATTTATGTGATTACTTAAATGAGCAATGTTAGGATCGGGGCGAGATGTGAGAAAAAACTATGCCAAGAACATCTAATTGGTCCAAAGCGAAAAAAAAAAAATCTGAAACATTAAAATTGCCTACGCTGACGGCGAAAATTATGCCTTCACTTCTGTGGGTGGGCCGTAGAACAGGTATAGATCACACGCTTTCAGCAGGCACTGTAAGGCGACAACAAGCCACAAAATAAATAAAGAAAACCGAGAGAAAAAAATAGGGAAATGGATGCCTGACAACACGGAGCACAGGCGCTGCAATAAATTAATATTTAAATCGGCTAATAATGTTACAAAATACACACAAGATTTGTAAAAGAAAACACGGCCATATAACCGAATATTGATTACACTTTTGGTCAAAAGAAAAGCTGATTAATATTTTATCAAAAACAGCAAATATAAAAGGGAAGTATAATTTCTAAGATAAATTTAATTCTTTTATTTTCTTTTGGGTTCAGTGAGCGGACAAATATTTCTTATCGACTTTGCCTTTTTATACATGCTTTTATCAATGCCAGAACAAATGTCATTCAGAGCAGATGGGAACTAATACTTAAAATAACTGCGGTTAGAAAGTACAAACAATAAATAAAATTAAGAAGCCTAGATACTGACACCTTAACCGCAAGAACTTTTTTGATCTTCTAAAGCGAAAGATCGGTTTAATTTATCATGATTCTTTTGGATCCTACTATTAGCATAAACTTAATGGTATTTATTATGTTTAAAATATAATATTTATACATATATTTTTCATTTATTAATAGAAGTTGTGTTAATTAATGCTTTCATATAAAATATTCAGAAGATCATTGTGAAGAAAAATTTGTATTTACATTCCCGAAGTATACTTACAAATTCTAAATAATTTATTCACTATTTTTTGCTTTCTCTTTTTGTTTAAACTGTTTTTAAAGCAATTTTTGCATATACATTTATAAATTTTAATGTTTCTGATAGTTTGTATGATATAGGCTCCACTGTATGAACTATACACCTTTTATCTTTCGTTTATCCACATCACATATTTATTTAATTGATTTTTTTGTAAATCAAATTGAACAAAGCATTAAATCCTATAAGCGAACCAAGCCAGACTCCAATTGGAAAAAGGGCGTCGCAGCAAAAGGAAGAAAGAGAAACAACAAACTCGTCGAAACGCCGGCAAAACAAAGACGCGAAGCAGAAGCACAAAGCGAAGCAGCGAGAGGCGAATAGGAGGAGCCAGCGAAAACTTTGCGAATCCCACGATAAACGATAATAAAACGCACATAAATGCGAGTTGTACATACATAAATGCCATTAAATAAAGGGGGCTGCATGAAAATCCGTGCAGAGCTCCAAATTGCACCCAAAATATCAAAATTAGACGGGGAACACACGCACACATTACACACACGCACCCACTCGAAGGCACACACACGCAAGTATACACAGCTATGTATATAAATAAACAATAAAACAGCATAAAAAATAGCAAAATTACCTCAGCGCCCGTTCAGATGTGTTGTTGTTGTTGTCGCCTTGCTGTATTTGTAGTTGTTGCTATTTTCTTTTTATTGGGGCCTGCGATTGTTATTGTTGCTGCAGCTGCTGCACTTTTCGGGTTTTTCGCGACACGTGGACGGCCGACGATTCTTGTAATTGTTTATTGCACATTGGAGCACCGAATTGAGGCGGAAAAAGCACTTTAAACAATTAAATGTTGTTAAAATCAACTTTCTGTTGTATTTTATTTCACGTTCGTTCCGGCATTTGTATCGAATACTCGATAACAGGTTTCGAAATCGAATACTCGATAGCAGGAGACGTTCTAGCTGCGCCACAGTTTTATAAAAACAATCGTTTTAATTTGAATTTGTATAAATTCATTAATTTAATTAGAACATAAAAAGTAAGTAGAATTATATGGCAAGAATTGTCGCTAGAAATGAAGTAAAATAACAAAAAATAAAATTTTTTAACATCCATTTTAATTTTTTAATTTAATTGTTAAATTTAATATAATATATACATAATTTAATAGTTTTTATTCCGATCGATAGTAGCCAAAAATAGGTAATTTATTTTGTAAAATAGCCAGAAAAATACGCCCCCGCCAAATAGCGCGTTTGGTGTGACCAGCTGCCGTGAAGGAGAAATCCGCTAATTTTCCGACGATTTTCAACTGAATAAACGGAAAACCTTGCAACCGAAATCACTTGCAACCCTGTATAGACGCCGGACTTGGTGTAAAGAAAAAAAAAAGCCAGGAAAAAAACGAGCACCGGAAAATCGGCGAGAAAACGTGAAAATAGCATTAAAAAGCGAGCCACAGGTAAACGAAGCGGTCGGGCGAGGATTGGGAGACCATCTGGGATAACCAAGAACAGTTCCAGACTCAGTGAAAACGTGTCCCAGCCCGAGGAATAGAACGCGTCTGCGAACAAGATGTCGGACATCTCCAGCGAGGACCTGCGCCGCGAAATTCAGGCGGTGCTGAAGGACGCCGACCTGTCCACCATCTCGGCCAAGCGGGTACGCGAGCAGGTGGAGGGTAAGCTGAACTGCTCGCTGCTGAATCGCAAGAAGGAGTTCGACAAGATCGTCATGGAGGTGATCAATGAGCAGCAGGACGACGAGGATGACGAGGAAGATGACGGCAAGGATCCGGACGCCGATCCCGATGATGAGAGCGAGTCCAGCGAGGTGGAGAACATGAGCAGTAGCGAGGAGGAGGCCCAGAAGCAGAAGAAGAAGCCGGGTCCGAAGAAGCGTTCGCCCGTCAAGCACAAGACAGGGCCAAAGAAGAAGCGCAAGACCCTCAACGCCGACGATTCGGGCACTGAGAGCGATGCTGGCTCCGATTCCGACTACGAGGTGGTAAAGAAACCGGCCGCTAAGAAGAAGGCCAAGGGTGAAACCACCAAATCCGGCGCCCCCAGGAAGAGCACAGGCTTCACTCGCGCCTACAACCTGTCGCCGGAACTGAGCGCCCTCATGGGCGCCCCATCCCTGCCACGCCACGAGGTGGTCAAGAAGGTGTGGGCCATAATCAAGGAGCGGGATCTGTACGATCCGAAGAACAAGCAGTTCGCCATCTGTGACGACGAACTGATGAAGGTGATGAAGATCCGAAGGTTCCGCACCTTCGGCATGTTGAAGCACCTCAAGCCACACTTCCTCGACTAAGGCCCCGAATCCTCTCCAGCTCACCAGCTATCCAGATGCAAATACGCCACACACTAGCTTAGTTTACACCGCAAAAACAAAACAAAAACCAAACCTGTCCGGCAAACTTTCGGCTCCGCTTAGATTTGTTTGTTCCAATTTCGATTAAGATTTAGTTGGCATGTGTTTTTAGCATTAACCATTAATTAAGACGCGTCTACACAAGCATTTTTATGTAGTCTACGGCATTTTAAGTAACTTAAAAGGAAAAGTTTATACAAGGATCAAGAAAAAACGACGACAAAACCCATGAAAATGAAGGAAATGAGAAAACGAATACAGAACGAATGTATAATTTTTTGGTAACGTACTCTCGTGTGTAGTTTACATTTTATAAAAGTATCAAGGTAAAAATATAACAAGTTTAAGGCAAAAAGTATCGATTAATAAAAAGAGAAATAGACGAGTGATGCATCTGATGCGCAGCGTTTTTTTTCGGGTGGGAAGAATCTATCTGAGGGGTACAAGAGCACATCGTTGGGTATAACTATCGCTCGCTGAGAGATAGAAAAAATTCCACACATCGCAGGGTACAAATACCGTGCGTTAGGAATCACAAAAGCAAAATATACACATTATTGGGAACAAATACCGTGGGCCAAGGACTACAAAAAAAGCAAAATATACACTTCATCGGTTGCAAATACCGCCAGCTGAAGATTTCAAAAGCAAAACGTACACATCGTTGAGTACAAGATCGCTAAGGATTACAAAATCAAAATATACACATCATTGTGTACAAATACCGTGGGCCAAGGACTACAAAAGCAAAATATACACTTCATCGGTTACAAATACCTTTCGTTAAAGATTACAAAAGCAAAACGAATACATGCCTTTGCTCGCTTATAAATTCTGGCTCCGATTTTAAAACTTAGTGCCCAACCATGATCTACAACAGTTATTGCTCAATAAAGAATCTTTTTTTTTATTGTTTTTGCGTTTCTCACAATTTTTCTTACAAACATTTTTGTCACTTTTCTCTAATATACATATTAGTTGTGTATATGCAGTGTATATATATAATTCTCGATCTGATATATATGCCAGCGTGTATATAATTGAATAAATGGAATTACTTTGCACTGCATTTCAATCAACACTCCTCTTAGGACGAAACGAAAAGTACAAAAAATAATTAAGAAAGCGGGGAGCTGCATAAACGATTAACAAATTAAGTACGTAAACCAAATACGAGACGATAAACATCGATCACTAAGCCTATAAGGGTGTCATAATTCGAAAAAAGGAATTTTTTATGGAAGAGTACTCAATTTACAAGGATTTTATGCAAGAAGTGGGAAACAATTGGGGATGATTGGAGAATTATTTAATCGTTTTCAATTGGAGCATTTCTTATCGATTTTGTAATCGTTGAAACTCTAAGCAAAATAAAATGAACATAGATTTTATCCGAAAAAGTTGGATTTTGAGAAAAATATATGGAAAATATCGATTATTTAATCGTTTTTAATTGGAGAATTTTTTATCGACTTTGTAATCGCCGAAAACTAAGCAAAATTAAATTTTATTCAATCAAAACCTTTCAACTTGATCTAAAAAAAATCACATCTTGAATTATGACAGCCTTATACTAGAGTTACTTCGTCATCTAAACCAGTTTGTATCGTCCTACTCAGTTAGATATTTTTATAGACGGAGTACCGCTAATTAAGCCAGCGAGCAAACTAACTAAAATAAATTCAAAACCGGCAATACAAAACAGTTCAAGGGGTTAAATTCTTAGGGGGCAAGATTAGTTAGGGATTAAGAGAGATAGCGTCCAGGGGATGGATTAGTGAACAGAGAGAATACTCCTGCGGCTAAAGCGAGTTCTAAATACTAGATATCGAAAACGTTGTTAAATGCTAACAGAAAAGCAACCAAGAATTCCGCTCGAGCTAAACTAAGCAATACAATGGTAATAGTAACTTTGTGTTCTCCTTATCCTTCTCCTTTTTGTGTGTGTTTGTGGTGTTCTGTGTGTGTCAACAATTGTTTAAATAGTTTTACTTCTTCGCAAAGACAATACTTTCGTTGGCGTTCTCATAATTGCTGGTGTGTTATTGTCCGCTTCGGCGCCGTCTCCGTCTCCGATCTGCGTTCTCCGTTTAGTAGCGGTAGTAGTTGGGCTTGAAAGGACCGGCCTTGTTGAGCCCCATATACTTGGCCTGCTCGTCGCTCAGCTCCGTGAGATGGGCATCGAAGGTGGGCAGGTGCAGGCTGGCCACATACTCGTCCATCTTCTTGGGCAGCAAGTAGACGTCCGACTTGTAGCGTCCGGGCGGGGCATTGAACAGCTCAATGAGGGCCAGCGCCTGGGTGGCCGACGTGATGGAGACGGCAAACGAGGGGATGCTGGAGCAGCTCAGGTTCACCAGCCTGCCCTCGGCCAGCAGGATGATGTACTTGCCCTCGGGCCAAATGATGTGATCCACCTGGGAGCGCACCTTCTCCCAGGTCAGATCCGGTGTGCGCAGTCCGTTCACATCGATCTCCGTGTTGGAGTGCCCCATGTTGCACACGATGCAGCCGCTCTTCATCTTGTCCATGTGCTCGCGCACCACCACATTCTTGTTGCCCGTCGCCGTCACCACGATGTCCACGTTGCGGATCACCTCGTTCAGCTTCACCACACGGAAGCCGTCCATGCTGGCCTGCAGGGCGCAGATGGGATCGATCTCGGTGATGTACACAATGCAGCCCTAGCATATAGAGGTATAAATACGTTATTAAAGTCCCGGAATTTCTTTTATCTCTTACCTGTCCCTTCAGGGCCTGGGCACAGCCCTTGCCCACATCGCCGTAGCCGCAGACGACGACCTGCTTGCCGCCAAACATGACGTCCGTGGAGCGCTTCAAGCTGTCCAGTATGGACTCCTTGCAGCTGTACAGGTTGTCGAACTTGGTCTTGGTCACCGAATCGTTGACATTCATCGCCGGCACCGTCAGTTTGCCGGCCTTCGACAGCTGATAGAGCCTGTGAACGCCGGTGACGCTCTCCTCCACAATGCCCTTGACCAGCTTGAACATGGTCGGGTACTTCTTCAGCATCAGGTGCGTGGCATCGCCGCCATCGTCCAGTATCATGTTGGGCTGCCAGTTCTCGGCGTTCACGCAGCGATCGATGCACCACCAGAAGTCCTCCTCCGTTTCGCCGCGCCAGGCAAAGATCGGGATTCCGGATTCGGCCAAAGCGGCGGCCACTTCATTCTGAAAGTATTCAGGAAATTTAAGAAATTTTCAGATATAAAAGAGCTGAATAACTAAAGTAAGCTTAAGTTTATTTTATAAATACATTTTTGTTAAGAAAAACCTGTTTATACACTCGCTATTTATGCATTAAAAACGTAATCTTTTATTCTACAAGTAAGTACAAACTGAATTAATCGTTTATACTTCCTAAGTAATATGCATACATAAATTAATCATTCAGAAAAATGTTTAAGCCTGCGATAAAAATGATTTCTGACGTAAAATTTATTTTTTTTATCAACTTAAAAATGATTTATCAACATTTTAAGGTCATAGTTAAATTTAGAACTATTAAGGCAGAGAAAAAAGTGTTCAGAATGGTTTAAAGACCCTAAAAACTATAGGAAATGAGGATCGATAATAATACTATCGATCGATAATACTAATAAATAGAATAAACGTCAAGAAAATTTAGTTTATTGAATGTGTTCCTAGTTTATTAATTGGATTTAGTTAAATCGAATGGAAAATGCTTGTATTTTGTGAAATAAATAATTGAAAAGGTTTCTTTTAGTAAAATTTACCTTATTTCGATTAATTTGTAATTTTCCGCACTATAATATTTGTTTAGAAACTCAAATAAAATTTCAACTAAAACATGTGTTACATATATTAAAAATAACAAATAAAATAACTAAATACTTAGAATTTGTGAGTAAAAACGTCTCCGTATTGTGCAAAAGTCTATTTATTCTCCTGATAAATCGAACCCCACAAATGCGGCGTAAACATGGGGTAATATCGGGCTTATATCGGGGCTGATAGGGAACTTGGGCTGCACCCTCGCTAAGCACGGCACTTGGCACTTGTCAGTGGGAACCCGGAGCTGATAAGCTCCCCAGGTGATACAGGTGAATCAGCGTGACGGCCTGTCGGGGCCGTTTGGCGATAAAATGGAATAAATGGGAGAGAAAAGGCCCAGGCACTCAGATCGCTTCATTAGAGATCCCATAAATTGTTTAGAGCGTCTCTCAGCAGACTCGTGATAATTGCATCAGTTACGGCGCAGGACCGAAGCCGAAATGGAAACCGCAGAGCAGCGAATCGATGCTGGAAATGGAAATGGAACTGCGGCCAGTGATATACGGAGGCGACCCAATTCAGGGCACATCAATTACTCAGCGATTGCCAAACACTTGAGCCGCGGGCGCTTAATTGATTAACATGGCTTGATTGATCATTTGTTTGCGCCGCCTGGCGTGACAACAATTGCCTCCAAGCCAACTGCCCAGATCAAGTGACACAAGCTCGAATATAAATGTGAATTTAAATAGATTTAAATGGGAAATAAATAAGTAAAACATATATAGATATATTCTACATGCATTTTCTGTAGGCATCTGTTTTTCGTGACGAAGAATTTACAACGTTCAAGGGTTTACATATGGAAATCTGTTCCTAGTTTCCGCGTCAGCCACAGCACATGACATGGCAAATTCATGAGCGAAACTAATGAATACATTTTTAGTGCATTTTTTTGTATTAATTATCTCAAAAGATCTCATTACTGGCTACTATTAAACATTCTATTTAAAACCCTGCTAAAACTGCCAGGAAAATGGCAATAAAAAAATATTTAGAAATCTATTCTCTGCGCCACACGCTAGTAAATAATACAAAATAAATAAAATACGTAAACCTCCAACTCACCTGTGTGGAATAGATGTTACAGGCGGCCCAGCGCACACTGGCCCCCAGCTCGACGAGCGTCTCGATGAGCACCGCGGTCTGGGCATTGATGTGTGTGCATCCCACGATCTTGGCATCCTTCAGCGGCTTGTCCTCGGCCGCACGCTTCCTCAGCGCCATAATTCCCGGCATCTCCTGCTCCGCAATCTCGATTTCTCGGCGTCCGAAGGCATGCTGGGCGGCAATGTTTCTCACACAGAAATCAGAACTGCCGCGCGAGTTCTTCTGGACCTTTTCGCGTGGCGGCACATCGTCGCCATCCTCGCTGCTGCCCGTGTAGCTGGCGGAACTGAAGGAATCCGTGGAGGAGGCACTTAGCGAGCGGCTCCGATAGCGACTGGTCTTCTTCAGGGCCGATGACTGCTTGGTGGCCGGCGGTGGCACCACCACACTGGCATCCTGGGGCGCCGGGCCCGCCTGCTGTTGCTTGTCGCCGCCACCAAAGCCGGGATCTACCACAACGGTGTCGGCTAGGTTGTTCATGATTCTGGGATTATTTTGTGGGTATTTCGAAGCTCTTTCTTTCCTGATCTTTTTCTTTTGTTTGGTCCTTTAAGGGGGCTTTTTTAACTTCCTCTCCGGTTCCCTATATTCGTCGTTCTCCTGACTTTCTGCTGCAATTTATTGACTTCCTCCTTGAAAGCAACCGCTTCGGATGTTATGTAAAGGCTGAAATCGAAGCAGGATATATAGGATATGGCCCGAAAACGTTAGAGGACACTCCCAGGGATATGTCGCACCAACTCTCGATGCCCAATCACGTGATATTCCGACGTTATGTCGCCGACAAATCGACGCTTTAATTGTTTTTAAGTTGGCTTCGGCTTCTCCTTTGTTTCACCTCTCCTCTGTTATTGTTGTTGTTGTTGCTGCTCCGCCGCTGCTGCTGCCTGCTTCCTCTTCTTCCTACGTTTTTCGGAGCTGTGGAAGGCAGTTTCCGGGATTGCGGGAGGTGGTGGTAGCTATGGCCGTTGTTGCGGTTGCGGAGACCAGGCGGTGATCCAATGGCCGATCGTTTATTGAAGTTGATTTTATCTGGAGAAAGAGAACTAAACCGAACCGAACTAGAGATGGAATAAAATCGATTGTTTTAGCAATGTATCGATAGGTTGAGTGTTCCACCACCATAACGATAACGATAAATATCGAACTGCAAGAAAACCGACTTTAAAAAATGTATTTATTTATAATTAAGATTAGGGATGCCTTGATTTCAAGGAAAATGTTCATGATTTTTGAAAAAAAAAATCTTGTAATAAGAAAAGATACATTTTTATGTCGATTTTCTTGAAGATGGGACAAAAATGAATATGAGTGTATAATGCTTCTGAAAATTTAGCGTTTCTTTCTCTTAGTGAAAACATCGATGTTGGAAAAAAACCATTTTAAAGACATCGATACTATCGACATCGATGTTTTTGCATCCCTAATTAAGATCCTTAACGTAACTGGCAAAATATTCGAAGTTTATTTACATATGGATGTGTAGTTGCAAACAAATAGTTAACATATTCCCGCTACATCCCCTCCTGCAGGTAACCGCATAGCTCGTAGTCATCCGCCGTGGTCACCAAACGCGCCTCCGCTGTCAATCCTTCCTTGTAGGCCTTCCTCTTGTCCACCACCCGCGAGAGTTCCTCCAGTGCGAGTGGTCCCTGCTTGGCATGCTTCTGTATGAAGTCCGCCGCCAATCGCCGGTCCACGACGGACATCTCTAGGCTGCGGCTCCAGGCGAGCAGGGCCAACGGACGCTCTGCACTGAGAGCCAGCGAGGGCGAGATCAAATGCCGATACAGGCAGCCGCTCACAATGTGCTGCAGTTGCTCCACTTGGTCGGGAAAGGCGCACGGGTGATAGAGCATCACAATGGCGCCCTCCGCCAGATTGCGCAGGTAACGCTGAGGCGGCAAATATGAGTAGAACCCATATTCAGCAGGCAACGGACGAAAGGGGCCACTGAAATCGAAGATTTAAAATGAGAACCTGCTCAAGGGAAGGTAACAGAAGTTGGATTACTTGGTGGCCGGCAAGTGGGAGTACTCGATGGTCTCGTTCATGCACTTTGCTGGCGGCAAATAGGCGCTGGGCAGGAAGTGCTCGGTGAGCAGGGCTTCTCTGGTCAAGTCCGGTTGATACAAGCTGCGATTGCTGCTGATGCACAGGTAATTCAGGCTATCCCGGATGTCATTCGGATCGTAGTCCAAGCGCAGGTTGGTCTGGAATATATTAATAACATTTTGTAGTCTTTATAATGGAAGTAAACACCTGTCGGACTAAATGGAGCTTGTGTAAGTTAAATTTTTTGTTAAGATAAATGTTTACATGTGCTTTGAGTCATTGTAAGCTTTATAAATATGCTCAGCTTTCGTTTTAATTATAGAAAATGTAGTTAAAGGATGTAAAAGGTATGTAGTTCTTAACTTCCTTTCAAGTTAAAAACTACATCTTAGTCACTCACCTTTCCATCATCGCAGACGGTTTCTTTAATCAACTGATTCTTCTCCTCCTTTAGTGGCTTCTTGTGTAGTTTGTGTAGCTCATTTGGATCCTGGGGAAACCATTTTCCTGGCCAGCTATCCTTCGTTGCATTGCTGATCTTCTGCGCCTCTTCCTGCCTCTCCTGCGGCGTCACCTTTATCACATGCGGTTCTCCTGGCACATAGGGAAACCACTTGCCCGTCCAATTATCAGTATATGGCGCAGCAGATGTCGATGTCTCCGTCTCCCCCGCCTGCCCACGTTGCACATTCTGGGGTATGTGGGGCTCGCCGGGAGCATAGGGGAACCACTTGCCCTGCCAGTCGTCGCCGTCCAGGCCATCAGTTGACTCCAACAGGTTAACATGCGACTTCTTGATGGACTTCCCCTCGCTGCCGGCCAGGGAAAGGCACAAAATGGTGATAACAGGCAACAGAAACATAATAATGGAAATAAAAGGCGAACAAAAGAGAAAAACAAGCGAGAACAAAAATATAATATAATTAAGAACTTTTCGTGCAAACAGCTGTTCTCTGATGTTTACCAACACTGGGGACAACAGCTGCTTTGGGCCATTTGTTGCTGCAACAGAGTGACCAGGTGGCCGGAACAGCTGTTTTGCCAAGAATAAGGCACGACCACCATCTGGCCACATTGGCCCAGCAACAAAAAGAGAAAAAACAAGACTTTTGCAACTGCGCTTTATTTATTCATTATTTTCATTATTTTGCAAAAATAATGCACACATAGCGGCGCCAGCGGCCGCCTCTAAGCAATTAGAACCTCAGGAAGTGAGTTGTGAGAGCCCAAGAGAGTTTTAGCTCCGTTTAAAAGCCACATTTGCGTGTTCCCTTAAACGAAAACAATAACAAAGGTCTGCCGTTGTTATTGTTGTTGCTGCTGCTGCTGCTGCTGCCCTCGCTGGAGAGAAATAAAGTAAAACGCACAAAGCGGAAAAGCGGAAAACCTTGGGATTAAGTTGATCGGATAGCCATGTCGTGGTTCAATCCCTGGGATGGCCTCAAGACCAAGATGTGTCGCTACCTCCTGCAGCGGTATTTGGGCCAGTTCTTCGAGAATAACCTGAATTTGGAGCAGCTGAAGGTGGATCTCTACAATGGCAAGGCGGTGGTGGAGGACATATTCCTCAAGGTGGACGCCTTCAACGATCTCTTCGAGGACCAGGGCTGGGCCTTTGAGGTGGTATCGGGTCACATCGGCTGCCTGACCGTGGTCGTGCCCTGGAACGCGCTGATGACCAACGACAGCAGCCTGGAGATCTCCAACCTGACGATAACCCTGCGCCCTGTTACGCGGCATCAGAGCGGCACCACGATGCTGGAATCGATGTGGTCGTCGGTCAGCAGCTCCATGCAAATGGCCGAGGAGTGCATGAAGCAGGTGGACGACGATGTGCCCTTCCTCAATCACAATAACGCCCTGATTGGCCTGGAGAAGTTCGCGGAGACCATTGACAACGTGCTGAACCGGATACGGGCCAAGCTGACGAACACCACGCTGAATATTGAGTATCTGCTGCCGCGATCGGACCGGAAACTGGTGCTCTCCGTCCAGGCCAGCCATGTGGAGTACAAGAACAAGACGGGCTACGAGATGATGTCCCTGTCCACGTCCCACACCGACACCGACACGGAGACGGACGCCCCCGAAGAGGATCCCAATGGCAGCTTCAATGCCCTGCCCATGATAGCCAAGCACAATCTGGTGATCGAGGGCCTGAGCCTGCACACCTCCGAGGTGCTGGACGTCTTCCTGCCCACGCCCTACGAGCAGCTGTGCAAGATCGTCGAGCTGAAGGGCGCCCAGAACATCCAGATCAACGTCAAGCAGACGGAGAACATAGTGGGGCCCAAGGTGAGCCTCGAGCTGAGTCTGGACGACATCTACTTCATGCTCACGCCCCGGCAAATCCACCTGCTCGTCGAGCTCTCCAAGGGCTTCAATAGCGGCGGCCAGCAGGAGCGACCCAAGAAGGGGCGCAGCCTGAAGTCGGCGCCGCCCGGGAGTGAGTACCAACAGCAGCAGCAGCAGCAGCCCACGCGGATGACGGGCATCCTGGGCCAGAATGCGGACTGGTCGACGGGTCTGACGGAGCCGGAACCATCGGAATACTCGGGCGGCGGCTTTGCCCCCCGCAGCGTGTACGCGCGAAGCCGGAAGATGAGCGAGTCCACCAACAGCATGCTCACATCCTGCACGAACACGCTGCAGCAGGAGCTGGGCTACACGGAGAAGTCCGGCGAGATACTCAAGTTCAAGGTGCAGATCTCCAAGCTGTACGGCGTGGCGCTGCACAACGACATACTCGTCCAGAACACGGCCAACATCGATAGCTGCAGCACGGTCTTTGATCCCGCGAGCTATCTGCGATATTCGGACACTGCCAGTGGCTTCTTTCGGGGCGCCCTCCTCGAGCTGCACCTGCCCCTGGAGCGGCAGCACTATCTCCTGCTGCGTGCCGCCCCGATCATAGTGGGTGGCAGCCAGCAGCGCTACTTCCAGGAGCTCACATCACGCACCACGCTCTCGGCGACGGCGGTGGATCTGTGCGAGGTGCTGGACACGGCCCGGGAGCACCTGCTGCTGTTCGATCGCGAGCGCAACTGCCCGGATGGCTATCACATCCGGCCCGAGATCGTGATCACGCAGAGCTCCTCGTTCATGTTCAAGCAGAACCACAATCGTTGCACCAACAAAATCGAATGCATCCTGGACGAGTCCACCGCGGAGCTGGACATATCCATTTACGATCGATTGGGCGCCCTCTTTGGCAGTTCCCCCTTTGCCGCGAACGAAGCTCCTGCCGATGCCTATCCCGACCCGGATCCCAGCCAGACGGAGCTGAGTGTCAAGTGCGAGAATCTGCGGCTGCAGCTGCGCTTCCCCGTGGTGGACGGGAGGGCGGCCAGTGACCCGCAGAAGGTGCCCTGGTG
Source organism: Drosophila rufa (assembly GCA_018153105.1). NCBI lineage: Eukaryota > Metazoa > Arthropoda > Insecta > Diptera > Drosophilidae > Drosophila > Drosophila rufa. The sequence goes on from JAECXS010000085.1 coordinate 6,873,256, forward strand.
GCAGAAGAACGTGCGCCAGGACTTCCTCGCCCTGGAGTTCCGCTCGCTGGTGGTCAGCTTCCGCTCCCAGATCAGCATAGCCGCGGACGAGCTGGACGCGTACTACTGCGATGCGGACAAGCAGAGTGCGGTGCACCTGCTGAGGTGCCAGCAGACGAAGAACAAGAAGATCCAGATCGATGTGCTCCAGCTGGGGGAGAGCAGTGAGCCGGGGCAGGCCAGGAAACCCCCCCGGAAGTCCCCCTTCAGCTCAAAGTGCACCTTTGGCTACACCTCCCATGTTGAGGGACTGGACGGTAGCGTGGATAAAACCGATTCCCTTTTGCCGGGCGAAACGGAGGAGATCAACGAGTTCTGCGACAGCTGCACCCAGTCCTCCAAGCTGAAGATCTTCGCCTTCATCCCACTGGTCAAGGTGGTGCTGGAGTCCAAGGGCATGTACGAACTGATCTACAATCGCCTGAACGGGGATCTCTTCATGTGGGAGCCACGGTCGCCGCACTACGAGGGCGCTCCGGAGGCTGAAACGGGTGAGTCGAAGCACCTGCAGGCCGAGCCGGAGCTGGAGGAGTTCCGGCGGCACCAGCTCCTAAGTACGAGCGCCATGGAGAGCAGTATTTACTTCTCCATGGCGGAGACGAGCCCGGCTCCTGCTCCTCCGCCGCCTCCTCCGGTGGCCAAGGTGCCCAATGAAGCCTTCTCCTTCGAGCTGTTCGTGGAGGAGGGTTCCCTCATCCTGTTCTCTCACTTCCTGGATCCCGAGACCAACCAGCGCGGCAGGGAGTGCGGCAAGTTCCAGGTGAACCTGAGGGAGCTGCGCCTGTTCACGGTCAATGGGCTGGACAACGATGCGAGCCGGAGCTTCTTCTGCATCCAGCTGGGCGAGATTGAGGCCCTGCACTGTGGCCACACGCAGCAGGACTTGGTGCTGGCCTGGAGTGATCTGCCGGACAAGAACCTGCTGCCCACCATCCACAATTTCCCAAGGAATCAGCAGGATAAAGATAGGAGGCGACTGGAGGTTCTGTCCGTGGTGGCCGAGATCAAGAAGCAGCCGGAGCAGCGCATAAAGCGCATGAAGATGTCCTTTGGCATCACGGGCGCCGTACTGCAGCACCACTCGTGCCACTCGGAGCACAGCTGGCTGAACCAGCTCATTGACTTCATGGACGTGGCCGACTTCCCCATCGAGGCGTACGAGCCCTTCGCCCTGGTCTCCGAGCTGCAGCTGCACGTGTGGAACGCCGGCATCGACTACCGTCCGCGGTTCTTCCCGCAGCGCGCCTTCCTGGACCTGGGCTACTGCACGCTGAGCAGCAACATCATCTCCTCCATGAGCGGCTGCACGCTGCGGCTCCTGGCCGAGGACTGTGTGCTCCACCTGGGCTGGGCCAAGGCCTCCTCCCACGAGGCCCTGATACCCGTGCTGAACCTGGGCCTGCTGAACATATCCTTCAGGCTGAACGAGGAGGGCAACGGGCAGCCGCGCGTGGATCTGCGCTCCTCCATCCACGACATGCACCTGAAGACCTGCTACGACTCGGCGTCGGCTCTGGCCCAGCTGATAGCCTATGTGGCCAACGACCGGGACCTGACCCCACCGCCCGAGGAGCCCGTGCTGAACGAGGAGGAAGCCGCCCACACGGAGCCCAAGTCGTTCGAGGATCAGGAGGGGGTCTGCGATCAGACGCAGGACCATGTGAACAAGCTGATGGCCGATGCCGTGATGGATGTGGAGTGCTCGCCCAATCCCAGGGCCTCCAAGTCACCGGGCGGCCGGGAGGAGGGCATCGAGATCTTCTACTTTCCGGACGAGCCCAAGGAGAGGCGGAAGGCGACGACGCCCGTGAAGCCGCAGAGCAAGTCCCTGATGGTGGAGAGCCCCTCGGTGATCGGGGACATCCTGGACTTTGAGTCGAACGTGATCCTGCAGTCCTACTACCAGCAGAGTCAAGTGCAGTCGCAGTCGCCGCAGTCGTTGGGTTCGGGTTTGGGTTCCCAGGTGCAGCAGGAGCTGGGCTCCTTGCTGGAGGAGCGCGACTTTGACATCATTCACGACGAGGAGATCTCGCGCATGGACAAGTTCGGCGTGAAGCAGATCTACGTCTCCGAGGAGCCGCTCCAGATAGTGGACAATCACTTCTGCCTGCCCCACGAGAAGGTGGATCTGCTGCGGCCGCCGGCCAACTTCCCGGTGGCCGAGAGCAGCTACACCCTCTGCGAGATGACCTTCACGTGGCACCTGTACGGCGGCCGGGATTTCCCCGAGGAATCGCCCAAGAAGTGCGCATCGGCGGCGTCCGCCACTGGCTTTGGCATGTCGGATACGTACAAGTACGGCGTGTCCCAGGCCCAGGATCAGGAGAAGCCGGAGAGAAAGGGCTCGAGGCGGGGACAACTGCCCAAGGAGCCGAAGGGCTCCAAGCGCAACCTGGAGGTTCTGGTGGAGATCCAGCTGTCGAAGATACGCTTCTCCTACGAAACCTATCCCCTGACCTCCATCTACTCGTCGCGACAGGTGCTCCTGGTGTCGGAAATCGAGATCAGGGACCGGCTGCGCTCCTCGGACATCAACAAGTTCCTCTACCATCCCGCTGGCAACAATTTGTCGCACAAACCGGACGAGAATATGGTGATAGTGAAGGCTCTGAATGTCCGGCCCAATCCGCAGAAGAGCAGCGCCGAGGAGTGCTCCCTGCGCGTCTCCATACTGCCCATCAAGCTGAACATTGACCAGGACACGCTCCTCTTCCTCGAGGACTTCTTTTCGGGCATGTTCCGAAATTCCAGCGGCGGCAGCAGTTCCACCAGCAAACCGGCGGGCAGTGGCTCCTCCACCGCGACGGACATGCCAGTGATGTCGGTCAGCAAGCTGCCGGACGATCTGTCCGACGAGCTGCCCGCCGAGTCCGAGGTCAAGGAGATGGTGGAGCGGAATCTGAACGTGCTGATCGAGGAGAACAGCCTGGACACGGAGCTGGAGGAGGATCCGGCCACCGCTCCGCCCGTGTTCTTCCGCGAGGTGATCTTCAGTCCGGCGCTGCCCATTTGCTTCGATTACCATGGCCGGCGCATTGAGCTGTCGCGCGGCCCCGTCACCGGACTCATTATGGGACTGGCCCAGCTCCAGGGATCGGGCATCTGTCTGCGCGAGATCGTCAATCGTCGCGGCATCCTGGGCTGGCACAAGCTCTGCGAGTTCCTGGCCAAGGAGTGGCTGAAGGACATCAAGCGCAACCAGCTGCCCAACATCCTGAGCGGCATCGGGCCCACGAATGCGGTCCTGCAGCTCTTTCAGGGCGTCTACGATCTCTTCCGGCTGCCCATCGAGCAGTACAACAAGGACGGGCGGATTATTCGCGGCTTCCAGCTGGGCGCCCAGAGCTTCACCGCTCGCACAGCCCTGGCCGCCCTGGAGATCACCTCGAGGATCATTCACCTGCTGCAATTTACGGCGGAGACCACCTTCGATATGCTCTCCGCGGGTCCCTCGCTGAAGAAGCGGAAGGGCGGCCGGCACGGTGGCAAGAGGCGGCGTCAGGGGCGACCTAAGGATCTGCGGGAGGGCGTGGCCAATGCCTACACAATTGTGAGGGAGGGCATCAACGAATCGGCCAACACACTCATCGAGGCGGCCATCACGGAGCACGACCAGAAGGGCTACAGCGGAGCTGTGGGCGCCGTCGTCCGCCAGATACCGCAACTCGTCGTCTGCCCGGCGGTGCTGGCCACCCAGGCCACCACCAATATTCTGGGCGGGGCCAAGAGCTCCCTGGTGCCGGAGGCCAAGCTGGAGGCCCGCGACAAGTGGAAGCAGGAGATCCACTAAGGTTAGATTAGGTTTACGCTAGCTGTAGTTCACGGGGCTTACAACAACACAATAACGTAATGTTTTCTATTGTTTTACTAATGATACTTTACTGAATAACGTATGTACATAGGAGTAAGAGGAGAGCGAAGGCGGGACGAGGAATGCCGAGTGGCGGCGATTCCGGAATGGGTGTGATTGAACTTATCCCTTTTTTATTAGCCATATTTACAGTACATGAAAGTTATATTTTTTATTATTTTACCACAATAAAAGTGTATATAAAAGCATATATTGTCTTTAATTATTTCCCTTCAAGCAGGTCTTGCAAGAGCTCTTTCTGGCTCCCTCTTCCACGCTTTGCCTGCAATGTACAAGCAAAGCAGCAACAACAGCTTAAAAGATACGATCAGTATAAAACGAAACGGGAAAGAGAAGAGAAACCGAAAACCGGTCTTGCTCCGAAAGAGAAAGTTTTAAATGTTTTTACGTTTAAGTTTTCGTTTATTCTTGGACCCGGAACTGGAAGTATATATGGTTTAAGTCTAATGTACGAGCTCTGGTCACGAAAACAAAAAATGATACTTTTTAAATGGAAGCACACATATTTTCCAGTTTTATTCTCCGCTTGGCTGTTTTATAAGAGATTTTTCAGTTACTTTAATCAACATCTTGGAATATTATATTTCATTTTGGGTATTGGAATCATCATTTATACATTCTTGAAGGCATTTCCAAAAAGAATCCAAAATTAATCGAATTATGTAATTCCGAATTGGTAGTGCCATCAAAACCAGAAATACGACAAGCAAACGATATGGAAAGTAAAATAAAAGAAACAAAATTGCTACGACAAATACTTTGTGAATTGTGATTTCGTCGCGTCTGGGTTGTTGTCGATAAGTCCTCCAGATGCTGGCCCTCTCCTTGAAGCTGTATTTAGTCAGCAGATGCTTCAACTCACTGAATAGCTTTTCCAGAGGACCGTTTCGCCGCAGACCGAGGACATCTTCAGGAAGTGGGTCCATATCGATTCGCAGCACGTCATACTCGGCACTCACCGACACCGTCAGGTAGGCGGAAACGTTGACCTCATAGGCGGGATTTCCAGGTCGGGTCCTAAGGAAAATGTTCGACTGCTGCAGCTGGTGAGAGAGGAATGATTGATCTGCACCCGGCCTAAGATTGCGTCCACTCCAAGTGTCCAAGTTGGCACTGATGAGCCACCTGGTGAGGCGTTGCTGCTCCACTTCTGTTGTGATGTTCAAGCGGTACACTTGTGTCAGCACATCCCTAATGGTATTAAGCTGGCAAGTCCACCAAAATAAGTTCAACCCTATGAACTCGTTCTGAAGGCTGAGCGCTTGCCTTATCGGGCGCAAAACTTTCAGATCTCCTTTGGTGGCATGGATGGTGTTCGTCAGACGGATAGGCGTTGCAACAGCATTTTGAACAGCATCGGTATTCAGTAAGACCCTTGTTGGCTGCATTATTGGAACTGTTCTATGATTCCTTGTTGGCTGCATTATTGGAACTGTTCTATGATTCCTTGTTGGCTGTATTATTGCAACTAATCTATGATCTTGGATCCTTGTCGGCTGTTCTCTTTGATTATTTTCCGTAACCAACTCCTTTGCTATGCCGAATAATAGGTAGTCGTAGAGCTTCTTCGGTTGCCAAATGAGCGCCTGATCGCTAGATGCCCGAGCCGCCAGGACTAGGGATTGTCTGAAATAATGGAGATTCGATTCGCTGAAGGACCTAGCCAAATTTTGCTTCAGCTCGAAGGGATCCTGCACGCAAATGCAGTGTGTGGTGTCCAGCTGGAAGCTATCCTGCGCCGCGCACCTGTCCACGCCACGCCCCAAAAACGGACTCACCACACATTCACCAAAGTCGAGGGTGCTGTAGAAATTAAAGAAATTTGCTATCAGCTGCCGGGTGCTCATACTTCCGGGAACCATTGGCGGCGGGTGCAAGCTGTAGGCGAAGTTAATGTCCTGGACGAGCATCGGTGGACAGTGCGACTGCATCTGCTGGATGGAGGGCAGCAGTTTTTGCACCTGCAGGCTAACGATGATCATGCTGACCAGGCAGTGGCTCGTCATGCCGCGGCGTCCAATCAACTTGACCTCCGTGGCCCAGATCTTCAAGAACAGAAAGAGCTCGCGGAGCCGCTCATCGCATTTCAAAAGCTCGGCCACAAACCGGGAATTATACACGCCAAATGGGTTGGACATATTGAGGTCTACGCTGAGACCGGTCGCCATATGTTTGCACTGGATGATGGGCACACGGGCATTGCGGACGGGGGTGATCCCAGAGAAGCACTTGGAGCGCCGGAGACGCTTTACCACCTCATCGTACAGGATGGGTGGGGAATTGCAGGGACTCAGATACAAATCGAGGTCGCTCTCTGTGGAAACGGGTACGGATTAGTGGTTAGAAGCCGGGATAGCACACAGAAATAATTATTGAAAAATTAGGATAAATCCATATTTGGCTAGAAGCCGGGATAGCACCCAGAAATAATTATCAATAAAATCAAATGAGGATAAATCCATCTTTGTTTATAAACAAATAACTCACCCTTCTTCAGGGCCAATCCTGTCACCACCGATCCATAACCAAAAGCCTCGACTCTGGCTTGCAGCTCCTCCTTGATGCAGTGAAGCACCTTGTCGTAGGAACTCTTCAGATTTTCCCGATCAAAGGCGTAGAAATCCAATATCGTATCCAGGTGGCCACCAGGAAGGCCATTCTCGAGCTGTTGCTGCAGGGTAAGCATGTGGAGCTTCTGAGGAGCAATTAAAATTGCAAAAAAAAAAGATGAAAATTAAACAAAGATTATAACAAAATATACGTATGCAAATATTAGCCCTGAAATGCAATCAGTGTTGCTAATTTTGCTATTTTCCCACTAGACCTAGGGTTTTTCGATTAACAAATGCGGAACAGCTTGGAAAATATTACAGTTATTTCCAAGCATATTGGCATAATTTTATTAATTAAATAATATAGATATTCCACTAATCGAACGTCCACCTTATTAAAAAGGTTAACAATAAAATGGCAATTCAAATAATTAATTTAATCGCGGGAAAAGTGCAGTGTGCTCGCCACATCTTCTGATCATAATGCTGAATTTGGGGCCAAACCCCCACGGCATCAGGTCACACAATTGAATAAACGTTCAAAACCACAGCTATAAAAAAGCTAAAAATAGCTAAACAGGCAGCACTGATTGTAACAGCTGACGCGCTATCGCTTCGGGGCGAATGGCAATCTGGCGCATGGTTTACGTAAAGGCCGCATAAATTCCGGGATTTTTTAATAAAAATTCGCATATCCCAAAGAAACTAAAGTAGAAAAATATGTCCACTGGCCTGACACGTGTGTGGGAGCGCCTGCCACTCAAGAAACAGGCGGCACAGAGCGGGATCCGTGTCTTCTCTCAGCAGCCAGAAGTTGAGGATGAAGAAGGTAAACAAATCCTAAACAAAAGTAAAGAAACATGGTTATTATTTCCCTGTTTCCCTAGAGTTCCGAGTGCTGAGCCTGCGCACCGTAAGGCAGCAGTTCCAGCGACGACGGGAGGTTAGGCGCGATCCTGTGACCCCGCCGCGCACCACCCGCATGGCCGTGGACCAGGATTGGACGGCCGCTTGGCCGGGGCCCAGATCCTTCCATCCGGCCAGTGTGCCGCTACCGCTGCGCCAGGGCTTCACGGAACGCGGAGCAGCGGCTCCCTCGAAGTTCGCCAATGCGGAGCTTATGAAAATCCCCAACTTTCTGCACTTGACACCGCCGGCCATCCGCCAGCAGTGCGAGGCCATCAAGAAGTTCTGCAGCCCGTGGCCAAAGGGTCTGGAAACGGAGGCCAAGTGGCAGCGTCACTTTCCCGTCGAGGTCATCACCACGGACCACCTCCAGAGCTTGCCCACAATCCGGAATTTGGAGGCGCGAAGGGTCACCGTCTCGCTGAAGCTCTCCGACCTGAAGTTCGATGCCCATGCCAGGGATAAGTTCCTGCGCCTCGTGGGCGATCGCTACAACAAGGACACAGACACCGTCACCTTCGTCACGGACCGGTGTCCGCTGAGGAAGCAGAACTATGACTATGCCATGTACCTGCTGACCGCCTGTTACCACGAATCCTTCGTCACCGAGCCCTGGGAGGCCACCAAATCGGAGGCAGACATGGAGGTATATCTGTTCGATCGCAACCAATCGAAGATCGCCGCCGAGGGCATCCTCAACTGGAACGCCAAGGAGGGCGCCAAGCCGCTGTCTCCTCCCCCCGCCTATGCCCAGTGCGTGGAGCAGTTGATCAACGAGGGCGAGAACGAGTACAACTTGGCCAGGTACAAGGAGGAGGTGAAGAAAATGTTGAACATTTGAACATAAACCCTGGAATGCAATTGTAGAAAGCCAATAAAGCTAAAAGTTGTTAGTAATTGAAGTTGATTTTGTGGTTTTCCAGAAAAAATAGTGAATAAATAAAAATCCATCGCATTTTCAGAATTTAAAAACTTATTGTTAATACAAACCCCTCTTTAGCGACGCCCCTCTTTCGTGGTGAATGGCTAAACGAACAGCTGTTGCGCTGCCGCTATCGCTGCGAACGGCATTAGAACAGCGCGCCTCCAAGAGGAAGCACCAACCAGCAGCAGCAAAAGAACAAAAAAAAAAAAAAAAAAAAAAAGAAAAGAGCCATATTTCCGCGGACGTGGAAGCAAACTTTTGTTTTGCTATGCTAATTAGTTTATTCAATCCAAACTGCCTGCATCTTTAAGTGGCGGAGAGTGAATCACAGCTAAAAACACAGGTGAGAAAAAACCCTTCTTTTCTGATAAGAAACACTCACCTGCCCCGTTAATGGTGACGTTTCCACCTGCTTAAAAACCATAAAATTTGAACATTTTATAAACAAACTAAGATGGATATATAATTGGTAATTAGGTCATAAGTACACCAGATAAGGTAACATCAACCGGAAGTTATTTAAGTGCTTGTTCCAAGCTAAATGTTTTATCTCAACATTCAATTTGGGAATGTCTCTCTTATCTTAGGGTTTTTTTTCTTCTTGTTTTGTTGGCTTATTTTTGTGCCACCCAAAGATATATACAGTGAGCACTCGGTATATTGTACGCCAATAATAAGTTAAAGAAAATAAAGGAATGGTTTTTAATTTAAAGTTGATATTTTTAGAATCGAGAAACTGACAAGGGTCATTTTTTGACTTGAAGTTAAGCTTAACCGGACTTTGAGAAATGGGGTTATTTTTATCATTTAAACTTTTGTTTTCTAATGAAATGTAATACTATACTTGCTATTATTCTAAATTTTTGTTTTCTAGACTTTCATAAAAGTGTTTATACCGAATTAAATTATTTTGCTTATTTATTAGTGTTATTTTATCCTTTTTTATACAAATTTAAGCTTACTAAATTGCAATAAATATTTTTTGTTGTGGACTTTTACATTATACATATTTAATTTAAAGCACTATTTTAATTATTCAAATAGCAAAACAATTATTTTAAGTATTTATTACATACACAAGTTCAACAGGATTTAATCTAAACTTATTTTATTTATCATTAAAATTAAAAAAAATAAAATATTACACCAGTAATCCTATTAAACTATGTCAGCTATGTGTAAAACGTAAGAAAAACTAAATATAAATTTTAAGTTTATTGCTATTTCCGCCACTAGATTCCATAATATTTCTATAAACTACAAATAAAATACAAAATAACCCAGATACACCCGCCACTACCCTGTATTTCGAATACGTAGCTGAACTCACGTTTATTTATCTGTTTCTCTCTTTGACGTATTTCTAGATATCTGTTCTTTGAGGGAGAAACCACGTCTGCAGCCAGAGATAGAGATTGAGCCAACATTAGGCCAGGCGAAACAGCTGGATAAGCACCTGAGCACACACACAGGAGGTCGCTGCTATCAACGGTGAGTTAGTGAGTTAGTGGCTCTCCATGAGCGACCGAGGGAGTCGGGAAACGGACACGTAACCACGGATTCCGCACGGATAACCATCCGGCCAAGATGCGGCGACCCAATCTCAAATGGATCGTGAAGACGTCCCTGCTGGTGCTCGTATCTCTCACGCTGTTCGTGCTCATCACCAGCTGGATCTCCTCCAGTCCGTACACCAACAAGGTGGTGCATCATGGCGCCGAACCAGAGCCGGAACGCCATGGCGCAGAGCCTGTGCCGGAGCCAGCTGCCCGTTCGGGCGGTGTCCAGGCGCCTTTGGTGAAACCCAAGCAGCCCGAGGCTAAAGTCGTGCCAGAACCCGATTTTGATGCTGAAGCCGAGCTGCAAAAGATCGACGAGCCCGAACCCGAGCAGGAGGAAGTGCACAATCCACAGCCGGCTCAGCAGCCGGCTCATCAGCCGGAGGAAGAGATACTGCAGGTGGCACCGCCCGCCGATGGCAGGTCGAAGAAGGATTGGCACGACTACACGGCCATGGCCCGGGATGAGCTGCGCGTGGGCCTCGGCGAGAAGGGCCATCCGGCCAGTCTGGACGATGAATCGCAGCGTGATGTGGAGCGTCGCATGTCCCTGGAGAACGGCTTCAATGCCCTGCTTTCCGATTCCATATCGGTCAACCGATCACTGCCCGACATCCGTCACAAGCTGTGAGTATTTTAGGGGAATTAAATCACGTAGTAGCTCTGATTAGGTTGTAATTAAAATATCCAAGCTGCTATCAGAAGCAGACAACATAAGATAAGAAGTGTACATGGGTTTGGGTATTAATCATTTTTATCTGTACATCGTTGGTTTTCTACAGGAATTTTTCTAAAAATAGAAAAGATTTTCTGCAGCTTTTGGGACAACCTTATGACCTATTTCCCAGACCTGTTCTAGTTTTCACTTCCGAAAAATCCTAACGGATTTGAATTTCCCTCTGTTAACTTCCGAACGAAAATTCACGGAAACTTTCCGTTTGTCATTTGGCTATCGGATTCAGATTCGTCAGAACAAAAAATAATTATTTTAAAATACATTGCGATAATGTTAATTGCAAAGGATGATTGTTTTTCATTATTTGATGTTTCAAGAACATTATTGCATAATTGATTTAGCTAATGAAAACATACTTGATTTATGAATAATTAATACATTAATACAAATCCGCCGCCTGTGTTCAAGTTTCCGAACAAAAATAATAGGGACATTTTAAAGGTTGTCAAGGTACAAAAAAAAATACATTTATTTTCCTTGGATTAATTTTGAACAATCGCTTTCATGATGGTTTTGCCATTAAATAAAAGATTATTAATTCAAGTGTAAAAAAAAAGTGATTTTGTTGAAAATATCGCTTTGATTAATTTTAAAACTTTGAGATACGTGGTGCGTTGGGAACGTTTCCCTCGACTTCGAATGCTGGAGCATTTTGTTTTTGTGTACGCAAAAGTTGAACAGCCCCTTTTTAGCAAAACTCAGAGAAAGCAAATACATTTGGAAAGAGTGAGCAGCTGAAATCATTTGGGAATAATCCCATTTGTTCCCAAATCATTTCAGCTGGTCACTCTTTCCAAAGGGAAATTTTATAAAAGGAAATGTTTGTTCAAGGGAAATCCGTGTATGTTAAAGGAAAATCCGAAAATGTTATCAAATTCACTTCCGAGTAAAAACTGGAACAGGCCAGATAGATTAATTACTCAAGTTATCCACCTTTCCAGCTGCCGCAAAAAGGAGTATGTGAGCAAGCTGCCCACGGTCAGTGTGATCATCATTTTCTACAACGAATACCTGAGCGTCCTCATGCGCTCGGTGCACAGTCTGATCAATCGCTCGCCGCCGGAGCTGCTCAAGGAGATCATACTGGTGGACGATCACAGTGATCGCGACTATTTGGGTCACGATCTGGAGGCCTACATCAAGGATCACTTCAGCAATGTGAGGATTGTGCGGTTGCCCAGGCGTACGGGCTTGATTGGCGCCCGTTCGGAGGGAGCCAGGAATGCCACAGCCGAAGTTCTCATCTTCCTGGACTCGCACGTGGAGGCCAACTATAACTGGCTGCCGCCGCTGCTAGAACCGATTGCCCTGAACAAGCGCACGGCCGTGTGTCCCTTTATCGATGTGATTGCCCACGACACGTTCCAGTATCGGGCGCAGGATGAGGGCGCACGAGGAGCCTTCGATTGGGAGTTCTTCTACAAACGGCTGCCCTTGCTGGACGAGGACTTGAAGCATCCGGCGGATCCCTTCAAGAGCCCTGTTATGGCCGGGGGTCTGTTTGCCATTTCTTCGGAATTCTTCTGGGAACTGGGCGGCTACGACGAGGGCCTGGACATCTGGGGCGGCGAGCAGTACGAGCTGAGCTTCAAGATCTGGATGTGCGGCGGCGAGATGTACGATGCACCGTGCTCACGCATCGGTCATATATATCGCGGGCCCAGGAGTCATCAGCCGAGTCCAAGGAAGGGCGACTATCTGCATAAGGTGAGTCGGATTTATGGTCACTATATTTTTTAGGAGAATTTATTATTATAGTTAAATAATGATCTTAGCTAAGAGATTTAGTATAAATTTCCTCCTTATATTATAGGATAAAGTCACTTTTTTTTTACCTGTGATAGAAACTAAAATTCCTCCATACATTTTTTGAATTTTGTCTTAAATAGTAAAATATAGGAACAAAAAAATAACATTTGAAAAATAAAGTAGCTTGTTACATGATTGTCCATTGATTTAGTAGCTGTCTTAACAAATCACACTTTTGGTTGTAAATTAAGGTTTTAATTAAGTCTATAAAGTTTGAATTTTTCGATTTTAAATAGGATAAAAATGAGTGCAGGTTACTTAGCTTTAAAACAATAATAATTCCCGTAAAAAACTTGACACCTTGTTGTTAAAAAAGATTTAAGTACACCCAAAAATAAATAAAAAAAAAACGTCATTGAAACTACACTATTGTTACATTATTTCTATACTAAAATTTCTTAATAAGGTGCTTATTAATTTGATACAACGATTTTATACTATACTAAACAAAAATCCCTAACGTGAAAGAACAATAAAGCACTACATTCCACCTAAGGCGATATGTTATCGAACTATCGAAGTAAGTTCGTATACAAATAATTCCCGATAATACACAATTAAAACTATAGAGTATAAAATCTATACCCATAAGCATACATTTGATATTATTAAGTATTAAATCTATACCAAACTCGTTATACTAATTGAGTATATTTTTAAGACAACGCGTAGAAGGTTAAACTCTTGGTTTTATTATATTGTTTTTGCGTATTTATCTATTTGGTGGGTCAACTTTATTTGTTGATTAAATATAAACCTTTGTTGCTTATTTCTCGAGATTTTAGGTCAACGAACTTGACACATTGTTGTTAAATTTAACCACAAGTTCCCAACAAATTTAATTGTTCATCTTGATGGGAATATTCCCAATACGCAAAGATAATTATATAGCCAGAAGCTAAATACTAATTTGATTGATGGTTTTCATGTTTATGCAAGCTTGCGATAAATAAGTAAGAAAAAGGTATTTGCTTTAAATATTTGTAGGTTTCTTTCAGTAAATAAATGAATTAATATTAAGTAGATTTCTTCAGATTTTTCCCAAGTATCTAACTCGATTTCCTTCTGCAGAACTACAAGCGCGTGGCTGAGGTCTGGATGGATGAGTACAAGAACTACTTGTATAGCCACGGCGATGGCCTCTACGAGAGCGTTGATGCCGGCGACTTGACCGCCCAGAAGGCCATTCGCACCAAGCTCAAGTGCAAGTCCTTCAAGTGGTTCATGGAGGAGGTGGCCTTCGATCTGATCAAGAGCTATCCGCCCATAGATCCGCCATCGTACGCGCTGGGCGCACTGCAGAATGTGGGCAATGACCACCTCTGCATGGACACCATGGGCCGGAGGAAGCACAATCGCATGGGCATGTACGCCTGTGCCGACGACATAAAGACGCCGCAGAAGTCACAGTTCTGGGAGCTGAGCTGGAAGCGAGATCTCCGTCTGAGACGCAAAAAGGAGTGCCTCGATATCCAGATCTGGGATGTCAATGCGCCCGTTTGGCTGTGGGAGTGCCACGGCCAGGGAGGCAACCAGTATTGGTTCTACGACTATCACACGAAGCTGCTCAAGCACGGCAAGGAGGGCAGGCGCTGTCTGGAGCTGCTGCCCTTCACCCAGGAGGTGGTGGTCAACAGGTGCGATGCCGGCAACCTGTACATGCAGTGGAACTTCGGCTCGTTCAACAAGACGGCGCTGGACAACTACTCCCAGGACCTGCTGCTCAAACTTTAGTCGCTGAACGCTGACTAGAATCACTTGCCATGTACTTAACGATGTTCGATGTAAATAATTAGGCTATGATAGATTTAAGGCTCTACTTGGCCCAATTTATAGAATATTCCACGACTCAAGCGCACATTCCGCATCAAAGACTCTTCATATATATTTTCCTAAAAAAAAGTCTGGTTATGTCTAATTTAAACACGGTATGTTTTTGTGACTTTGGCCTGCGACTTCACAGAAATTACTGAACCAAAACTGCCACACAGTTTAATATTATTTCAATTAACTTGTGGCGACTTCTAGAGGTTTTATTCGATATAACATACAAAAATCTAGATTTAAAGTAAAAAGCAATTCGATGTTTGCCTTGAAATTGTCATAAGTTTTTCGATTTGGATGTTTTTGTACTCTGAAGAAATGTTTTCTATTCTAAATTCGATTAAAAAAAAAAAAATAAAGAATATTATGGACTTTCTATTTTATTCGGGTTTCGTTTCATGACAATGAAAAGTTGCTTTGAAAAAATTATCTAGCTGTTTAAAAAATCCCTCTTCTAAAAAAAACAAAAAAACAAACAAGAGTTTAACCTTGCGCTGTCTTAAAAATATGCTCAAGCAGTAAAACGAGTTTAGTAAAGATTTAATACCTAATAATATGAAATGTATACTTATTGGTATAGATTTTATACTCTACTTTAAATTGTGTATTATCGAGTATTATTATAATACGAACTTACTTCGATATTTAGTGCTTTATTGTTTTCGCGTTAGTGACTTTTCTCAAGTCTTGGTGCAGACTAGTATAGTTTTTATACTTTCGTAGTATCAAAATATTTGTAATACTGTAAAGTATAGAAATAATGCAACAATAGTAAAGTTTTGTTTGACGATTTTTTGTGGGTGTAGGACTATGGCTGTTTCTGGAATATCCTTTCACTTTAATAAATCCCCTTTTTAGTTGTTATATCTCCCGAAAAGAAAAAAATGCAGTTGAGCGAGTTTAACTTTGTTTTTTGTTTTATTTAATATTAATATCTGTTTGCTTTCCATGCGCGTACTTTAAATAAATATAATTTATGTTTTTTTCTTCTTCTCATCCATCATTCTGTATATACGTTCTGGGTTTTTGTTTATCGTTTTACAATATGTATGTATCATCGCTATATCGTATCTTCCGCCTGATTATTCTCCATTCTCCTACATATCAGGAGTGCGTGCGAGCCTTATCTCTGTTTTCTTTTCTGATTTCTGATTTCCGATTTCCGCTTATTACTTATGCTGCTTCAGTTTAATTGGTTTTTTGTTTGCTTTATCATATGCCAATATGTGTATGGTTTTATATACTATATATACTATATATAGAAGTGTTGCTGGGCGCCCCGCGAAACTCAAAAGTCGGGTGAGGTGTGTGTAACTTATAAATGGCAAAGGATTTGCTTTTATTTAAAAATGATAAAAAAAGCATTTACAAACTATAATAGTTGTTGTTGGCTTGCATCGTAATCAGTTAATCAATTATCAATTATCATAATTTATATTAATATATATATATATATATTTATATAAACATTTAAATATTTATCAAAACATGTTTTTTCTTGTTGCTCAAAAGTCTTCTTCGCTGCCTTACATTTACATTACATTTACGTACAGTACGCACCTTACGCGTACAGTTTACATATACGATCTGACATGAACGGACATGTCGTCAAAATTAAAAATCGTATTTATCAATAACCGTTTGTTTGCTTATCCTTGCTTTCATCTCGTATCCTTCCTTTTCTTTTGTTTTGTTTTGTGCAAAATATATTTATACGTATAATGTTTGTTTTCTTGTGTTTTTTTTTAGACTAATTTGATTTGAAATTCAGTTGCGCTGCCACATTTGCATTCTAATCGTTAATCGATAATTGTATTTTACGTTTTTTGGATGGATGCAAATTATTCAATGAATTTTTTATACAACAATTACAAATTGGTTAGGCAAATAAGTTTAGTTTTAGTATTAGTTGTTGGTTGTTTAGTGCTTAATACTTGATTGGTTTCGAGTCTTTTTTGGGTTTTTTGCCTTTGAAACTAAATCTTGCAGAAATAATAATAACTAGAATTAACCCTTTTCTTATCCTTTTTTGCCTTCCATTTTGCTTAACATTTTTGGGCGCATAAATAAATATATAACTTTCGTTTGTTGTGTTGCTTGTGTGTGTGTGTGTTTTTGCTTAAACTTAGTTTAAATTATGATTAAAGTTTTAAAAGATGTCTTGCTGCCTTACATTTCTTTCCACCTCTTTCTTTCCCTTTCTATGGAGCCTATGCCGCTCTTTCTTCTTGCCTGTTCCCTCGGGCTCAAAAATATCCTTCTCTCACACTCAAAATTCCCTCAATTCTTCCCTAGTTGTAGTTCATCTAGTTGTCCTGCTCCAATCCGCACCATTTCAAACTGCGCTTTCCTTTAACGTGGGTGTGAGTGAGTGGTCTGGTTTATAACGGTAAATCAGCTGAGCTTTTGCCAAATTTATCTCAAGTTTGAGTGCGAAACGGTGCATTCAAGAGAGAGAGAAATTTGATCATTGATCAATTCAAATTCGATTGAGACTGTACTTGACTCGAAGGCAATCCCAAAGGAGAGTCAAATTGTTGAATAGGAATAAAGCGAAAGCAATTGAACTAAATTTAAAACTCTTTTAAGTAGTGTAGTGTAAAAACGGCTTTTGGGGTTACCAACTATTTTCCATTTGTTGTCCTGCGAAATTCTTTACGTTTTCCTAGTTGCGTTTTTTGTTTTGTTTTGTTTTGTTAAAAAATGGTTTATTTGTACTTTTGGCAATGATCTTTCGTTTTTTTCAACTTTTCCACTAACTCTTAATATGATTTCTTTTTACTTTCTTTAATAGTTTTGGTTTCTTCCTTTTAGTAGTATTCGTTTTTGCTGTTGTTCTGTAGTTTGTTTGTTTGTTTTTTGTTTTCTTTTTGTAAAAAATAACTCATTTAACAAAAAACGCTTTTTTGTAGCTGGCTCTTAAGAAACTAAAGTTAATAGTTGATATTTAAACTAGCTGCATTTATCAGTTTAGAAACATGTTATTTTTGAGTGATTTTTGCTGTGTTTTTGTTGAGAGAGTTTATTGTTATTTTTCTTCTTGTTTTTACTGTGGAATGGTGACAACCCTGGCCTGGCAGCGTCAACTGTACTTTTGCGACTGCAACTCCTTGTTTTCTTTTTGTTTAGGGACTTTTCTTCCTCTTCTCCTATGGCACTCGAAATCAGATGCGTTTACAAAAATAATTAATTCTTCTCTGCCTCCGTTTCATTTCTTTGCTTTGAGTGAATATTCAGTCAGACAGCCCTGTTCTTAGTTTCCATTTCGATGCAAATTTTGGCGAATTGGAAGATTGGAACAACTTTAATTATTTTATTTCTCTTTTTGGCTTTAAGCAGTGTGGAAAACAGGTTGTTTAACTCTTTAACTAACGAACCTCAAACACGTCTTATTAAAAAATCAAAACTTCTAATATTTCAGAGAAACTATTTCGCCTAATTCGGTCGGAATTGAAAGCGAGAACAGGGCTGATTTAGTGTGAATGCTTAAGATTAGCGCTATCCTTGGGGAGCTACCAGTAGTAGCCCCTCAGCCGGAGCAGATTCAGGTCTGCTGCTGCTGCGGCAGCTGCTGCTGCATTGGCTGCTGCTGTTGCTGTTGATGCTGCTGCTGCGGAATGGGCGGTGCTCCTGGACCAGGCGGCGGGACTGGCCCATTGCCAGGCGGACCACCACCGTTGGGCGCGTTCGTGGACGAGGTCGGACTGCTATTGCCCTCCGGATAGGTCCCCGTAACCACGCAGGGATGCATGGGGAACAGGGTCGTCCACGACGTAGTCGTCAGTGTTGGTGCGTGGAGGGCAACCTTCTCGTTTTTTGACTGCTCACTGGATTGCGATTGCGACTTCTTGGAGTCGGCGCTTCCCTTCTTCTTTTTACTGCCGCTGGCGCCGTTCTTCAGCTGTGGGCCATTGGCGGTGGACGCGGAGGATTCCTTCTTGACAACGGGCGACGCCAGTTCGTCCTGCATCAAAGCATCCTCATCGAGATCGTCGAGATCCTCGCCGGCTGCCTTCTTCAGCAGTCGCTCGCGCTCCTCTTTGGCTTTGTTGTCCAGATCCGTGTTGATCTTCTTCACCCGCATCTTCTCCTCCCACTCGTCGATGCCGTGCCGCGATCTGTTGAGGTTCCGGTGCTGATAGAAGATGAGCGTCATCCGCGTGGGATGATGGCGATCCGGCCTGCGCACCGCCGTCGTGGCATGCATCTCGTGCTTGGCGCACTCGATCAGCACACTGCCGTGATTGAGGGCTATGGCCACGCCGCCCATCTGCGGATCCTGGAAGGCCTCGATGTTCTCATTGATCTCGGCCACCTCGCCGATGGGCTCGATCTTGCTGGTGTTCGTGCTGCCCGGGGAAGCGGCAGGCGGGGCTGTAGACGCAGCTCCAGGAGCCGGAGTGCCCGCATCGCTATTGGGCGCCTCGCCAGCGGGCGTGGGTGTGCCCACTGAGTCGCCGGTGCTTTGGCCATTGCTCAGGTCGGGCAATATGGTCTGCGGGGCTTCCTGCTGCTGCTGCTGCTGCACCTGTTGCCCCTGCTGCTGCTGCTGCTGCACCTGAACCTGCTGCTGCTGCTGCTGCTGCTGGTGATGCAGTGGCGCTGGAGCCGCAAGGCCTGGCTTTTGCAGGCCCACCCCGGCCGCAGGAGCCACTGCCCCGTGGGAGGCAATGAGGGAACCCGCTCCGGCACCGCCAGGGGCTCCACCCGAACCCCCATAGCCGGAGCCCGGCGTCGTCGTCTGATGATGCCCGTACATGTTCCAGTTGGGCGACGGCGGGGGCGGCGTGGGCGG
Source organism: Drosophila rufa (assembly GCA_018153105.1). Lineage (NCBI taxonomy): Eukaryota > Metazoa > Arthropoda > Insecta > Diptera > Drosophilidae > Drosophila > Drosophila rufa. The sequence continues at coordinate 6,892,272 of JAECXS010000085.1, forward strand.
CGGCGTCTGCTGCGGATACATGCCGTAGGGCGAGGCGTAGGCCTGGTGGTGGTACCCGTAGTTGTAGTTCATGTTCTGGTACGCATCGTAGGCGGAGTACGCCGAGTGCGGCGGCGGCGGCGGGGGCGGGTACATCTGGTAGTTGTTCGGATACTGCGCCGTGTACTGGGCCGTGTAGTCGCTGGGCGGCGGCTTGGGCTTCACGAAGCCCTCCTGCGGATGGTGGTGGTGGTGGTGCGAGGCGGTGGTCAGCGGCGTCATCGCGCTCATCGGCTGCATGGCCGTGAGGGCGGTCAGCTTGCTCTCCGTCAGGTTGTGATGGTGATTGACCAGCGTGGTGGAGTCCGGGTTCTCCTCGCTGATCAGGCGGCTCTTGAGGTCACCGGGCAGGCCACCGCCGGGCACCAGGGTGGCTCCGGGTCCCTGCTGCTGTTGCAGCTGCTGCTGCGCCTGCTGCAGTTGCTGCTGCTGCTGCTGCACCTCGGTGGTCACTCCGCCAGGTTGGGCTAGGTTTCCGGGGGGATTTCCGCCCACCAAAGTCTGGTAGCTCGCCGGACCGTAGCCATTGCTTGTCTCCAGCTGCGTGGGCGTGACGGCGGAGGGTATACTCGCGGGTATGGCTCCCGGCGGGGCTCCCACCACGGTTCCTCCGCCTGGGATTGCTGTGCCGCCTCCTCCCCCTCCTCCTCCTCCTCCTCCTCCTGGCGGCACGCCCAGTTGGGGCTGCGCCGTCGGTGTGGTAGGCGTCAGTGACGGCGCTCCCACTCCCGCTGCTCCAGCTCCTGGTCCAGCCACTCCACCGGCTCCCACCTGCGCCTGCATGCCCATGGGAGCGTGAGGCGTCGGCCAGTTGCCGTAGTAGTTCCTGGAGTCGATGTAGGAGCCCGTCTGGTAGTCGTACGAGTAGGGCGAGTCCAGGACGGTGCTCGAGATCTGGTTGGACTGCAGCTGGGCGTCCGTGAAGGTGTCTATCATGGTGGCCATGTTCATGAGGCTCGAGTTCGAGGTCATCAGCTGGCCGGGCTGTCCGTTGCTCTGGGGATTCCCATTGGGATTGGGATTGGGATTATTGGGATTGGGAACCGGCGGCGTGCTGAAAGCACTGCCCGCCGGACTGGGATTGTTCGTCACGGGCGTCTGGCAGCGCGGCGAGGGCGTCGAGGGTGGCGCCGAGCCCGGCGTGGAAGCACTCGAGTTATTCGACTGACTGGACTTGCCCTTGCCCTTCGCCTTGCCGCCACTCGCTCCATTGGCCACGTTCTCCTTCTTGATGTGGGCCCCGCCCAGGGCCGGTGGACTGCTCTGCTGCTGGCTGCTGCTGTTGGCCTGGGTCTGGGACTGCGACTGGGCACCGTTGCTGGAGCTGCTCTGGCTGTTGGCATCGCCCACGGCATCCTGGTCGCCGTCCGGTGGCGCCGCATCGTCGCCGTCCTTCCGCTTCTTGCCATGCCTTCGACACGGTATCAGCGGGGTGGAGCGCACGCGTACTTCGCAGGGGAATCTGTGGGAAAGGGAGACACATATTAGTTCAGTTCCGATGAGGACTGCACTCGCCTGCGAGTGCCTTGGAGCCGGGCTGCTCAAAACTCAACGGTACACTCACTTGTCCAGCATTTGCACCGCTCCCGTGCGGTGCTTGTCCCGCTGTCCCTCGACGCTCTCGAACTCATCCGTGCCGTCCATCGTGTACAGCGGCAGGACATGGAATTGCTCGTCGTCGGGCAGGCGGGTATCCCGATTGCCGGGCTTCAACAGAGCCACATGCACCGTACAGCCATCCTGCATGTTGTGCAGATCGCGATGCGAGTGGGCGCAGAAATCCAGGCAGGCCGTTACCCCAGAGAAGGGTTTCCCGGGCTCCAGGCCCAGCCGACAGTCGGAGGCCTCGTGCTCGTACTTGGTCTGATTGTCGTAGCTGCGCGGACACACCTGCTTGAAGACAGGAGCCAGAAGGGTGGCAATGAGGTTCATATGATCCTCGATGGCCGCCTCCTCGCTCTTCACCGACAGCCGGAACTTGCGCACCGTCTTGGAGCGGGCGTACTTGCAGCCATTGTAGTACATGGACCAGGAGCAGCCGAAGCTGTACGAGGCTCCAGAGGATTCCGGATCGAGTCCTGGAAATGAATTTATTTTTTTTTAATTTATTTTGTACACTGTATGCTTAATTGCAGATAAATTAAGCTACAGGTTGGGTATTAGCCATAGCTGCCAGGGCTTTCGGATGGATTTAATTTTAATTTTTAATTAATGAAGATTTTAGGAGCCAAACTCACCTTGGCAGGCACAGGTGCGATTCTCGTTGGTGGCGCATCTTCGCGTGGTGGGCAGGCCGTACTTGTTGAGCTTCGGTATCAGATTCTTGTAGGCATTGTCCGCCTCCAGGCGAGGCATGCCGTCCCAGGCCACCATGCAGACCACTATGTAGGCAGCTATGCATCTGGGAAGGAGCAGAGGGAAATAGGAATAAATAATACAAATTAAAAAGATAAATTTGAGAGGAAACCCACCTGTGACCTGGTCGCTTCTTCACCACCACCAGAATCTTCTCCTCGATATCAGCTCTACGGATCACCCACTTGGCCACGGGACAGCCCTGCGAGGTCTTGCCCTCCTTGCCCGTGTAGACGATCTTCTCGATCCGCAGCTGCCGGCCCGTGAGCTGGCAGCGCTCCTCGAACTCGCGGCGGAGTTCCATCAAAGAGGAAGCCGTGCCTAAAGATTAATTACAGTTAATTGAGGTTAATAAATATCCTAGAAGGAAACTCACCCAGATGCGTGTAGTAGGTGCCCGGTTCCGGCGGATTCTTGTCCGACTGAAAGCACTCGCACTCGGGTATCTCCGTCTTGTTGCCCTTCTCCAGCCGGTCCGTCGTATCGAACATGGGATTTATCTTCTCGTGCTTCACCACAATCTCCGGTATCTCGTCGGGCTTCTGCTTGCCCTTGATCTTGCCCGGCCCAACCCCCACGGGCTTCAGGCCATTGCCATGGCCATCGATCAGTTCGTCCTCGTCGATCAGTTCCTCCTTGGGCTGGATGCCCAGCCCCAGGCAGGTGCCATCCTTGAGATGTTCCGCCGTTGGGGGTCGAGTGCCGCCCTGGCGACAGCAGGAGAAGCCATTATTCAGTGGCTTACCCTCGCTGCCCAGATAGGCATAGCCCCCGCCATGACCCAGCATGCCCATGTCCTCGAGCTTGGGCTCCAGCATCCCATGGTGACCGTGGAGATGCGGCGGAGCGCCGTGTCCCAGGGCATAGCGATGCGGCGGTATGGGGTAGGCCGGTATGTCCTTCTCGTAGTTCGTGGGCAGTGGTATGATGCTATTGGTGTCCGGCTTGCGGTCCAGCTCCATTAGGCTCTGGCCGTGGCCGTGGATCTGATGGATCTGCGGCTGATTGCCCGGCGGCTTCCCCCTGCCGCCGTACGTGGAGTGCTGGTAGCCGGGCACGAAGTTCTGCTGGAAGTTCTGCTGGAAGCTGCTCGCTCCGGCGCCGTAGTAAGCGGAATTGTGATGGTAGCCGGCATAGTCCTGCTGGCCGTGGCCATGGCCATGGCCGGCATGATGCTGCTGCACCGGCTGGCCCTGGCCGTCGTTCTGGCAGAAGTCGGCGTACTGGATGAAGTTCTGGTAGTTCCGCTCGTAGCCCTCCATCTTATTGGGCTGCCCCAGCAGCCCCGGCTCCGTCTTGATGTAGTGTCCCTGGTAGTCCTGACCGGGCGGCATCGGTCCGGCACCGTGCGGATGCGGCGGGTAGTGGGCACCGAGGGGTTTCAGCGATCCACCACCTCCGGGATCCGTGGAGTTTCGATCCCGATCGATCTCGGCCGCTGCTTCTGCGGCCGCCGCCGCCGCTGCCGCCGCCCGGCTGGCCTTGCTGCGGCTGCGCGATTTCTTGGGCGGCGCCACCACCGTCTGGATGGGATTCGGGGCGGGATTGGGCGTCGGTTGCGGCGGGTCCGCCGCATGGCTGATGGTCGTGTGCTGTCCTGGCTGGTGTTGCTGCAGTTGCTGCAGCTCGGGATAGCCGCTCACAACGGATGGTTTCTTGAAGGAGTTACTGTGATGCGGCTTCCAGATGTGATCGCCACCACCTCCGATGGGCTCCGAGGGCGCCACTGCTCCACCAACTGATTGCTGCTGCTGCTGTTGTTGCTGCACTTGCTGCTGCTGCACCTGCTGTTGCTGCTGCACTTGCTGCTGCTGCTGCTGCTGCTGCTGCAGGGGCAGCGGATGTGGATGGGTGGGCGTGACACTGCTCGGCCCATTGGCGCTCAGCGCCGCCTCGGGTCGGAGATGGTGGCTATACGATAAAAAATGACCGGTCTGCTGTTGCTGCTGCTGCTGCTGCTGCACTTGCTGCTGCTGTCCTGGCTGCTGCTGCTGCAGATCCGGCGGCGGATCCTTGGGATCGCTCTTGCGCATGATCATGGACTTGATGCGAGTGTTGAGATGCACCCGCTCGCCCTGAGGATAGCCCTCGGCCACCTGCTGCTGCTGCTGCTGCTGCTGGGCATTCCAGTTCCAGTCCTGCATCGGCGGCGAGGCAATGTGCTGCTGCTGCTGCTGCTGCGAAGGAGCCACATACGGCTGGAGGCCATTGCCTGTGGGGGACTGATGCTGCTGCTGCTGGAGGAGGCTGCTGCGGGTGGGCGACTGCGGCACTGCCTCCACGGAGGAGGCGGGCTGCGGCACCGCTATCGCGGGCGGGGCTGGAGTGGTGGTGCCTCCGCTGACCGGGGCAGGATTGCTGTTGTTGCTCAGGGGATTGCTGGGGTTACTGGTGTTGTTGTTGCTGCTGGCGTTGGCGTTGCTGGCGCTGGAATTGCTGGTGGTTGTGTTGTTGCTGTTGTTGTTGGAACCGCTGAAGTCGCCTGAATACCCGTTACAGTTGAGTGAGCGCGGCGGCACGCTGCTCACCCGCGGATATCCAGGCGTGTCGTTTCCCGACATCGTCTTGTTCAGCTCCGCTCCCAGATGTTGTTGCTGCTGCTGCTGCTGTTGCTGCTGCTGCTGCTGCGATGGCGGCACCGGAGCGGCGGTCACCTGGCCGGCATAGCTGGGCGCAAAGCCCGCCACACTCTGGAGGCCCACCTGGGGGCCCGTGGACAGCTGCTGGCTCTGGAAGTCGTAGCGCTGCACGGGCGCCGCATAGGGCGACCGTCCGTAGTTGGGATCAAATCCCAGTCCCGACTGGACGTAGCCGTTCGAGGGATAGGCGTAGGATTGCGTCTGGAAGTCCAGCGAGTTCAGGGACGTGATGGCCGGTGTGTTCTGTGGTATCTGCTGTATGAACTGGTTCTGCCAGCCCTGCGACGGATCCGCCTGCCACGTGGGATAGAAGGCCATGGGTGCCTGCAAGAATACGGAGAAAAGAAAAGGTAAATTGGTTAATTTAATGAGAAAAGTTAGAAAAAGATAGGTAAATTCTTAAAGCAAACAAAACAACTTTACTTTGATTTGAGCATAACGACCCTGTCTTTTAAAATAAACAACTTCACAACAACCCTGTCTTAGCATGGAACGGTAAAGGTCCCGTATTCGCCGCAAGGTTTTTCTGCTCGCCGGTCACGCGTTCTGTGCTCCTCGATTTTTAATTTTTTTTTAGTGATGTGAATAATTCAAAACAAGCTTAAAATAGTAAACCGATTCGTGAAACATGTGTGCTCATGCGAGCAATCAAAGTAAGTCGGCATTTACATTATAATTGGACAATTTACATTCCTACAAAAATAAGCGGACTTGGTGTGTGGGTGTGTTTGTGTGCAAGTCGGAGCGCCGCTTGAATTCGCCGTGATCGAGCAGCAAGAACGCAGTTTGAATTCGCCGTGTTTTAACTGCGGAAGATTTTCTGGCGATTTCGGCGAATTAATTAATAACTAATAAATGAAAATAAATAATAGTGAAATTTGCTTAAAAGTTTTATTTAAGTGTTAAATATCTGGGCCTAATTTTGTTACCCCTTTTTTAAGTAGATATATTAAAAAATTTGAAAAATATGTGTTATAAGTGTAATTTCCGTGCTTAATTTTTTTTTTTTAAGTGTTTGTGTTAAAAAAGAAAAATAATTATTACAAAATTTACAAAAAATATGCCTAAAAACACCAAAATCGTGGAGTTAAATAATTAACTAAATGGTAAGTTTAAATTTGATCATTAAGGAATTAAATGATTTTGGGGTTTCTCAAATGTTATTATTAATTTATTCATGCCAAAACATGCTATCCAAGCCCATTAATTAACTTAATCCAATCTCTAATCTTTCCATCAGTATTGCCAAATTGTGTTATTTCCAATTTCCATCATAAATATGCCTTGTTTAATTTCCATTAAAATTTCATAATGAGTTATGGCTCCTTAAAAACAACTCCTTCCTCTTGTGGCTTATTACACGTTTGTAAAAATTTTTGGCCATTAATTCCATTCAGGTCTAGACGAGGACGAGGACGAGGCTATGTTTTATTAGCTACCCAGCCCAGGCACTTCCTGCGATCCTTCACGACCATTCATAAATAAACATTTCGGTCATAAAAACAGTTCAAAAACTGTTGTACGGGAACAATGAATTATGAAGCCGAAAGCCGAAAGCTGAGCTGGCTTTCATAAATCATATTTTGTGTGTTTGTGTGTGTGCCCTAATTAGGCTCAGTCTAATTGGTGGGAAACTCACTCCACCCCAAGGGAAGGTCCTGAGAGTTACAACTTCCGCGGCAGTTTTGTGCTGCCAAAACCCAGAGTGCCGGCAACTGTTGTTGTTGTTAATTAACACGCCTCAAATTATGCTAGGAAAAATAAACAGGAAAGCCCCAAAAAAAGAAGGAAAAAAGAGGTGGAAAAAAATAAAACAAAAGGCAAAAACAAAACAAAAACTCAACCCGTTTTCATTTGCATTTTTACGAGCTACGGCGGCGGCAGTAAAAAGTTATGAAAGTGAAAGCCGAATTGGGGGTGGGTTTTGCAACAATAAAATCCAAAATAAAATGCGAAAAATTAAAACACAAACAAACCCAACCAACCAGGCTTTTAATAGGCAAGTTCAACTGCCTCGCCGATGGCTGCTTCCTGTTTTTGCTGGAATTTCATCCGCAGCACCTGTGTGTGCTCTCTGGCTCTGCGGTTTGGTTTTATTTTCAAAAAGCATTTAGCCAATCATTGATAAAAATCGAGCAAATCTTTATGAATGAATACGAGAGCGAGTCCAGATATATATTTCTCTCTATAATATACATATGACAGCACGTGTGTATGTCTGCGAACAGCTGCAGTTGATTGGGCCTCGGGCAACGTGACGTATACGCATCGTGGCCGAGTGGATTTATGGGTTTGCCGCCTGCTGCCCGGTGCCGTTGCTGCTGCTGCTGCTGCTGTGTTTTGCATTTTGTATATTTTGTATTTTGTATTTTGCATTTTGCATTTTGCCTTCTGTTCTGGCTGCCTTGAAACGGAAAACGAAATGAAATCCAATTGATTGACTAGCAGCCGGGAAAAAGCTGCGAAGGTCAATGGCTCTTAATTGGAAACTCGAATGGAAATTGAAATGGAAACTGAAACGGCGCGGCGCGGGTATTTGTCACTGGCCAAAGCGTTTGCCACATTATGAAAATAATAATTAAGGTGGCCAAGAGTATGAATAATTATTATTTTGTGAACCAATAAGTAAAGCTTTTAATCTAAAAATGTTTTAAAACTAGAAATAGGAAAATGAAAATCTGAAAATATATGATGTGTTTTTCAAATTTTTAACCGTTCCCCTTAAAATTCTGACAACGTTCAATGACTTTCCATTTCGAAACCTTTTCATACTAAAATAAAAATAATATAACGACCTAAAACCTTAATAATCTGTCAAATCCGAAGGAACTGCATTTTATATGAATATCTAATAGAATCGCAACGAAGCTATATAGTTTTTAATTACAAATTTTAATTAAAACCAAATCTCTAAGAAAAATCGAGAAGAATCCAAAGAACTCACCATGGGCTGCTGCGGTTGATCCTTCATGGTTTGGATTTGTGCGGTTATCTGGTGCTGCTGCTGTGGCAAATGTTGCTGCTGCTGTGCGTGCTGTTGCTGCTGCTGCTGCTGTTGCTGCTGCAAGTGTTGTTGCTGCTGCTGCTGCTGGAAGTGCTGCTGTTGCTGCTGCGGCTGTTGGTACTGCTGCTGCTGCTGTTGCTGCGACAGGAGTTGCTGCTGCGACAATAGTTGCTGGTGCTGCTGATATTGCTGCTGCTGCTGATGCTGCAGATTGCCTGTTGCTGCTACTGCTGCTGCTGCCGCGGCTGCTGATGGTGTATTTGGCGATTGCTGCGGCAACAGTGTTGCTGCCGGCACTGGACTTAGACGAGGCGATGTTGCTGATGCAGCGGCTGCATTCAGTTTGTTTGCTTTGGTGGAGTTTTTGCGGGCGCGTGACTGCTGGGAAAAATAATTAAAATAAATAAATAAATTAGAGATGTTCTCCACAAAGTTTTATTTGCCAAAAAGTGCAGTAAACTGCTGATAAAGATGGATAAAATACTGGCCGTCAGCCATAAACTCATTATAAAAAGTTGTTCTTAACTCTGCTGATTGCTCTCGTAATTGCATAGTTTAAAATATATATTTTTTAATTAAGGAAATTTGCTAGTGGCACAAATATTTTAATTGCCTCCATCCCCCCACCTCTTACTGATCGCATAAATTATGCCCCGGCTTCGTTCACATAATTTTCCAACTTGTTTTCAGTCTGCGAACTCACGCCGGCAACATGTAAAATTTATGTTGCCCACGATTTATGCGCAATTTATTTGTGCAGCCAAAAACAACAACAAAAACAGCGAGGGGTGTGGGGGCTGGGGAACAAAATGTTGCAAAAATTCATAGGAGCAACAGCTGCGGTTGGCTGCACTAAAATATGTGGCTCTCGCCATTAAAGGCTTTCAAAATTTATGTTCATAAAAGAATCGCTGGCTGTCGTTGCTTCTCGAGTTTTATTTTTGTTTTGTTTTATTCGGCCGAAGGGATGCAAAGTCTAATGGAATATATGCAAAAATAGTTTTACGCTGCTCTTGGCAGTCAGGTCAATCGATAACGGTCAGGTCATATACATATATATTTTTGCATAATACTACAAAGTTTTTTCGCGCTGCGGCATGCCTCAAACTATTTGTAAAAAGAGGGGAGGGAAGCCTTACAAAATATAGCGTGGAGAGCAAGTAAACCACTTTTGCCTTGAACTATAGTTTGTGGTTTATGAAAAATATGCCAGAGAAAATTATAAATGTAGTAAACAAGTAATTAATATTATTTAAAGGGTTTGTTGGAAGGGTTTAAAGAAAAATGGTTGTTTTGCCTAGCTAATAATATTTAAATGCAATTAAGCAATATTTTCTCGTCCCAGGAAACTAATAATGGTTAAGGAAAACAAGTAATAATTATGATTTAAAGTGTTTCTAAAGAGATTCTTATAAAGAAAAGGTAACCTTTGCTTAGCAAATAATACTGCAATGCAATTAGCTATATTTTCTCATCTCGGAACACCGTATTCAGCCAATTAATGAAGCACAGCTTCTCAAACAATTTAAATGCAGATGATTCCTGTGTAAACTTCAACTTTGAACTGATGAAAAAGGGATTATCTGGGGCTGCCTGCATAAATAAACATTGTGTGTTTGTGTCGTAAATTCCTAGCATAAATCAACAAATATTTCTTCGAAATATTTCTGCTAATTGCGAAAGGCACAAATCAAAAATGGAAGGGAAGTAAGTTTTGGGCGAACGAACAGACAATAAATACAATTTGCATACAACATGGCCAACAACAACAGCAACGTGGCTAACAACAAAATGGCAAACAGTCAAAGCAAATCGTTTGTGCAAATTGGCTGCAATAAAGTGATTTATATTTTGCACATGTGTGAAATAATATTTGCCACCTTGGCAAAAGGGAATATCTATCCGGGCATAATGCTATGCAAATAAATCCAACAATGCTAGCTCCCTCCTCTCTTATCTCCGAGACCAGGTGGCAACCGAAGCAGCCAAATAACTTGGACAAACACCGACTGGGACAGGTCGTAGGGGGAGGGGATTTTCCCCTTTTTCTGCTTTCTAAAAATATATACACATATATGTATTTGTATTTGCATTGCAAACAAACGAGGGACGGCAGGCAAACGCAGGTGCAAAATTAAAATAAATTTGCACGCAATTTCCAATTGAAAATTGCCAATTATTTTTGCTTACATTTCCCACTCTTTTTTTCTTGTGATTTTTAAAGCAAACAAATTGAAAATAAATGCTTATACAGTCGAGTTCAATGTGCTAGGAGCGATGCCTGGGAGATAAATGCATTGAGGAAGTGCTCTTTTTTATGTGAATTCTTATAAGAGGGATGTTTAACCTTTTTAGGGAAATATTTTATTTTAATATAATAATATATAATATTTAGCTGTTTCCATAAATTGTATAAACACAAAGCCTACACATTACTGCTCTCTAGGGATTGCTTAGCTTGAAGGACTATTTCTTAATTTATTATTTTTGGGGCTCCGACTTAGAAATACGCTGCCCAACTATGCTTTAAAATTAGGTATGTTCAATGTATAATATTGTTGGCAAGTTCTTTAGCAATAATCAAAGTTCTATTATTATTCCAAACTCATATATCTATCTCTGAGCACCCCATAGATATATGCATTGAAGTATTAATTAAACTTTTGCAAACACACTGGCGAAAAAAACATTTGCTTAGACATCGGACAAGCAAGCTGAAGGCAAACAGCACATAAAAATAAACAAACACGGAGCAAATGAAAAATCGTAAAGAAAGTAAATAAAAATTATTTTCAGCACCGTCGGGTATATGGGATCTTTGGGTAAATGTTTTTCTAGTTTTTCCAGCGCCTGTGTGTGTTTTAATGCATTTTCTTCACTATTTACCCAGTTCATAAAAGTTAATTAAATTTTTATGATCGCCGTATTTGTTTCTTGGTAAAATAAATAAAACAAGCAAGGGATGAAGGCAAAGCCGAAGATATATACTATATATACAGACAGACACACGTATTGCATGAAAGATAGTGTGAGATTAGTGAGTTGCAGTTGACATAAGAACAGATACAGAAACAACAATAACTGCGGGCAATGGCCCTGAGCTCTGAGCCTCCCACCCTATCTTTTTTCTCTGAGTGTTGAAAAGAAAATTGCGCGCTGAGTAAACAGCAATTAGTTGTGTCTCTGTGTGCGTTTATCTTGCGCTGTGTGTGTGTGCGTTCTTTATGCATGTGTGCGTTACATTGCCTTGATAAGCAGCAAAACGAAACGAAGCGAAATAAGGTTAAGTAAAGGTAAAAACCTTGTTCAGACAGTAAAAAATATAGTGTTTTTATAAGATAAAAGATTTTTGTTAGGTTTTTCCTAAAAAGGGTGCATAATAACGAAGCATTTTGAGAGTTTTTAGAGAGGAAAAGCAACACCAAGCGCTAAGGATAACAGAGTTACTTTACATTGTTGTTGGGCTCCGACCTCAAAGAAGAGTGCCCAACTATGCTTTTCAATTTTGTTGGTGTTTTAATAAAAAGAATTATTATTATTAACATTATTTGTATTTGTGCTAAGCAGTTGTCTCTCTGTAGACCTTAAGCAACCAATATTTTGTTAGGAAACAAATCATCTTTATTTTTAACATTATTAATAATAATTGTTTTGTTATTCTTAGACTTTAATTTATATATTTTGAGGCCTGTGTATGCTAATTTCTCTATTTAAACCATCTAATATTGTTGCCAGGCATAACTATTTTCCTACAGCTCCTCCACTATACCCGTCCCACTTTCACGATGATAAGACCCATCATATAACACCTCTCTCTCCCACTCTCTCTCTCCCTCTCTGTGTGTTTTTATAGTGTGCTCATAAATTACACACATAACAAAGTATACAATATAAATTATTTACATGTCCCCAAAGTCAAAGTCTGCTGATAAGGCCGAGGGAACGAGAGGAATAAAAAACAAAAACGAATCAGCCAGCGAATGAAAATAAGACAAGGTAAAAAAAATAAAGGCAGCGAAAATAAAGAAAATGCAGCGGGTATACGTATTGTAAATAAATCAAATATTAGTTATCGTTTATTTCCTTACTCCACGAGCGATTGTGTGCACATCGTTTCTTTATTTATTTAAAATGTTATCAGCGTTCTATTTATCTAGTGTCCGGACTTAAATTGGTAAGGAGAATAAAAAGGTAGGGGAGGGAAGTTCTTTCGATGCAGGGAAAATTAATTTGAGTTTAGAAAGATATTAAAAATACAGAATAGGAAGCAAATAAGAGCTTTTACTTAGATCAATATTAATTATGAAAATATTGAGATAACTGTAAGTGCTTTCGAATTCTAAAAAGAATTTAATTTTACATAAAAAACCATAATGGTTCGTCTTGGATTATTTGCATGACCAGATACGAGTTCAGACACTAAGATATGCTAAAAATATATATTTACCCCCACTAAAGTATATTTTATCGTGCTAATATTTTTCCAAAATAATTGCTACCATTGAAATGATAAAATCCCATCTTTCTCTAAACGAAGTAACATAAAGGAACCAATTTTCATTTAATTGCTTGATCTAATGGATGAGGAGCAAAAAGCTGATTAAATGTTTACAATTTCGAGTTGGCAACCTCAGGGAACATATCCCTTTTGCAGGATAATGGCTAGCAATTAAAGCAAATCTTTATCGAGAACATTTTGCTTATGCGGCAGAATATTTCATTTTGAACCGAGTCGGTAGACTCTCGCAAGCACCATTTGCTCTAACGGCAAATGCAATTTCTATGATTGCATCCAGGCATTGCCTCGGCATTCGCCTGCATTTTCCATTTTCCTGCTGGAGCATGGCGGAGCGGAGGTTTTTCCCAGCTCCAAATGCCCCATTCTTACGGTCGTTTTCTCTGTCTCTGCCCCTCTTTCTCTTTCGGTTGAAACACCTTTGGGCTGCTCAAATATTTAACTTGTATTTCGTATTCATGCTAATTTTGCATTTTCCACAATTTTACCGACCGCCCTGCCCCGCCCTGCTCCGCCCACCTCACTTGTGTGCCCAAGAATGTTGCTTCTGCCGTTCTAGTCGCCGTTCTCTCTTCCGTATGTCCTGCTTTATTCCATTCCATTATCCTGCAGCATTTTGGAATAGCTATGGCAATTTACAGAGAAAAAAGGGTGAATAGTGCTTTCCTATACTTCCTTTTCAATTTCCTTTAATATTAAAATGGTTTTAATAGTTAATCTGTGTCAATAATGGTAAGACATTTACTTTTATTTTTATATTTTATTTTTAAGTCTTTGAATTAAAATTCTCAACGCACTGAATATTGAAGTTGAACAGCATTGCATACTGATGAGGAAGTGGTGGTTCTCTTCTAAAACAGTTTTCTTTGATAAGAACCTTGTATTTTTTATTGAAATATTTATTTTTAGTAAAAACTAAAGCCAGAAGTTGTTTGATAAATTTTTTAGCACACAAAAAATTAAAATTAAATTGTTTTTAGGGAAAAGCAGCGTCTTCAATTCCATATTCGACTCTATTTTCTCCCTGTGCTTTTATGCTTGTGGCTCTTGAGTTTCTGGCGGACTGTCTGGACTATCTCCGCACACACCCGCACACCCGTATAAGTAATTGCAACTACTACTGGGTGTGTGTAGGTGACTGTGCGGTGTGTGTACAGTGTGGGTTTGCTGTAATTGTACGTGTCGAGTGTGCGCCGTTGAGCAGGCTACACTTTATTTTCCTCTCTTTTTTTCAGCTGTCTTGTTAGCATGTGTCGAGGGTTCCTCCTCCTTCTCACTCTTACCTAAGGGTGTGTGTGTGTGTACTGTGTGTGTGTTTTATTCAATTTAGCTTTCAATTAGGCTGCAATTGTTCGTCCGTTGCTCGAACAGTTGCATTCTTAAACAGCCTCGCTTCAGCGACGGCGACGGCGGCAACAGCAACTTAACCAAAACCAAAATCGAAATAATCCAAAGGCCTAACATTTGGCCCCTGAAGAAAATGCCCGACGACTGACGACTAATTCAATTTACGCCCTCTGAATTATTAAATTCTCAGTTAGTCAATTGGTTGCTTTTCATCAAGCCATCATTGATTGCAGTAGTCACTCACTCACTCACCAACATCATCATTTTGATTGCATATTTGCGATAAATTAAATTGGAAAAGGCCAGTGGCAAAAGTACATAGAAATTTACAGAGAGGCTTGAGCGGGGGAGCTATTTATAAATCTGTGCTTGAAAGAGGTACTATTTTGGGTTCAGCTAAATAGGGGTACAGAGAATATATTTGAAAAAAGGTACAAAATGTATTTAAGCCGAAAAGCTAAATATATAATTTAAAAACTTGAAGTTGGAGGCGAAATTTTTAAAACTATCTTTGGCGTTAAATTTATTTTTGGTAAAAATGTTATGTTAACAGGCTCAGCTATTTAACCAAATTATATTTAGATTTGAAACCAATTAAAAAATTGTGTTACAAGTGAACTAAACATAATTAATGGTAGATGCAGAATTTATTGAAATGCATCCTTAAAAATGTGGAATGTAACTCCCTTCAAGATCTTTGTATGCTTTTGACGTAAAGTCGAGTTTGAATTTAATTTAACTCAAACCAAGTAGACCTTTTTATAAAAATGATATTTTACACAATATCCATGCTTTAAATCTCGTAAGAAATTATAACAATATAAAAATAATAGTACCTCGCTGAGGTAACAATATATACAAATTAGTACCTATCCATCACTGAACTACAAAGCATTCCTGGCTGGTAATCAATAGAGCCAATATTTGCAAATCGCGTTTGGGGGCTGGGGAAAAAAATAAAATCAACAGACTCTACATCCCAAAAAGTCATTTGGAAATGGATGGAAATGCTCGTTACATAATGCATTTCGCTGCGCTCCGCCCTCGCTTTTCTTCCTTTTTTTTTTTGTAGGAAACTTGTTTGGATGCTATGTGTGCTGCCCTCTCTTTCCGTTCTCCCTCCATCTATCTCTGTCTGCTCTGCTCTGCTCATTTTTTCTTTCTGCAGCGTCAGCTTCGTGCTGGCTTGTTTTTGTTTTAATTATTGCCAGGCATGCCATTAATTTTGGCATGTCGAGTCGTTAACGAATTCCTTGGCAGTTCTTTTTTTTCTCCTTATTTATATTTATTTTTTTCTTCTCTGCTCTGTGCTCTTCTCTTCTCTGCTCTTTTCTTTGCTTTTATTTTATTTTCTTTAGTTTTTGTTTTTTCTTTTTGACACGCCATGGCATGCTTTATTATTATGTTGTTGCCCGCTTCTATTGTTCTCCTTTCGGCTTTAATTTTCTGTTTGCAGTGTCTTTAATCTGTTTTTAAGCTGGCGTCGCTAATTGTTGCATATTTTTTTTTTGTTTTACAAAAATATTTGCCGTCATCTCGCAAATAAATAATTACTTATGCCTGTTCACCTCTCACTCGCTCGACAGAATGCATTTTATTTTCTATTTGTTTCACAGCCATTCGACGACGAGAGAGTCCTCGAAAGACTTTGGCATCGCCGTCGTCGTCGTCGTGACAAAAGTTAATTACAAAGTTTGCAGCGCGGAAACTGCCAAATGAACACGAACAAAGCGGAGCCCCGAAACGCAGATACTCGGTGGCATGCAACAGCAACTGCAAAGCAGCAACAACAAAGTAGCAACATCAAATGCAACAGCAACTGCAACACATTGAAAACGATACAAATCCATCGGTACAGGGAGAAAAATATCAACCTAATTGCCATCGTGGATTTTGGTAATTTTTTCGTTACCAAAATTCATATGTTTAAGGAATTATAAAGCAACTGTTATAGTTCCATTTTTATTTTAGAAGATCAGTGGCGGGTACCGATTCTCAAGCTCGGAGCCTTACAATAAAATTCTTATATTTTTGGCATTTAAAATGGGATCTTGTAATAAAAATAAAATTGTTTTTGTAACCCGTGATTTTACTCGGAAAAAAATCTTTGAAGTTTTAATTGAAAATTTGATTAAATTGCTAAAATTTAAATAAATATTTGGTAATTAGCAACATGAAATTGTTTTATATAATGGGTTTTTTGCCCTTATTAATTATTTCAAAATTTTCAACAGTGCAGTGCAGAGTCAGAGAATATCCAGCAACGTCACAGGCAGTTAGGCATTGTGGATATACATTGTACACACACATGGGGCGGGAATTGGCACACACCACACACACATTCGGGCCAAAACAAGTGACTGGATCGCATTGTACAATAGAAAGTTAGCACAGCTCGTTGAAACCCGGCTTTTTGAGGCAGGAATGGGAAATGGAAAATCGTAATGGGAATGGAAATGGGAATGGGGACGAGGGATTGGAACTGAAACTGGGACCTCTACTTGTTGGATTCGCAGGGAAGATTGTCTACATCCGACAGTCGGACAGCTGAGAGCTTAAAGAAAAAAGCGATCGCCGATGTCTGAAGTTGACACTAGTGTGAGAAATTTGTCATGATCCAGTCTAAAAATGCAGCGAAAATACAGAGACAAATTCTCAAAGAGAAGGGGAAACAGCTATGGAATGTTGGGGAATGGAAGGAGGTGTGAAAAAAAATCTAGGTATTAATACAGAAAAATATACTATAGGTCTAGAAAATAATAGTAATGAATCACCAATTTATATATGATGATTAATACTGCAACTTTTTAAAGTTAATTTGAGCAGAAAGACAAAGTCCCTGACTATAATTACCCTTTGCTACATTACATTTGCCAAATTTTGCAATTAGTTTGCCAGAGAAATACTTAAATTTATTAATATTGTCCTGTGTTCTTTGACTTAAGAGGACTTCCGCTCAATTTACCTTAATATTTCGCACAGGCGCCACTATTCTAATGCTTGTGGCTCCCAAGGACTCTACCGCAAATTGGAATTGTCCGAAATTAACCATTTATTTGGAATGGAAAACTCATTAAGTGGAATATTACAATTTATATGCCCAAAGTGTGTGCTTGCTGTTGGCTTTAATTACTTCGGCTTACAAAATGCGAAACACAAAGTAGCCGAAAGTACTCAGAAGAGGCGTTGCTTTCGTTTGGCAGCTGCTGCAAAGTATAAACAATTATGCTAAAATGCAATATTTACGGCCTCGTCGACTGTTATGCTAATCACGTTGTTTATGCTGTGCGAGAGTGTGTGCAATGGCTGTTGTTGTGCGTGCTGCTGCTGGGTGTGTGTGAGTGTGGTGTGTGCATTGCCGATTGTATTTGCATACAAATTGCAATGTAGATGAAGAAGCAGCAACGGCAACGCCAACAGCAACAACAATGCAGGAACAAGTCTCGCATAATTACAGACAGAAACACCAAAGAAGGAGCTGATTTTTGCTGCCCAACATAAAATGAAAATATTTCTCGTTTTTGTCCGTTGTTGTTAGCAGAGTTAAGCAATATTTTCGAGGGAATTAATTGGTTACTGAGAAGTTATAATACTGTCTTATTAAAAGGATAAAATAAAAGCCATATTTATGAAAAATACTTTTTAAATAAAGGTTTTTAAAGCAGAGGGACAATTTTTTGAATAAATATAAGGGATAGATTTTAGTTCTTTCCTATCTTCAGCATATCAAGTAACACCAAAAAGTATGTCATATTTTTTTTAATGAAAAACGGGTATTTCATGGTCTGTTATTTGGCTTTTTACGATTTTTCTTTTAAAAGAGGTTTATATCTTAAAACAATTATTTAACAATCCAATTAAATATTATCAAATATAAATCCCCCAATTTCTCCATGTGTCCATTTTGCTATCCCCTTTTAATTGAGTATTGTTTGCGATAAGTAACTACCTCGGATTCATGTGATTGGAAAAAGTAAATTAAAGGCAGCAGCAACTGCAGCACAAGCAAGCACTTACTGTTGTTTTTGCCTCGTCGCTTATTTATCCTTTTAGCTGCACGCGATGATTTAATGCCTTGTCCCACTTCATTTTCAGGCTATGCTGGCCGGCCATATTTAAATTATTATTATGCCAGGCCATATAACAGACACAACAACAGCAAAAACATAATTAAAAACTTGTCTTCAATTGCCATAAATTCACGTCAAAGAATCTTGTTGCAAAGTTGCCAAATAGTACAACAATTTCAGTGCTCGCTGGGCTGCTCTACTCTGCTTTCGTTATTATTATTATTATTTTTTTTTGTTTGTTAACAACAATCTCTTTGGCAGGCCGGCCTGAAAATTGAAGTCATTATTATAATACTAGTTTCTTGTATTTTGTCTATATATATATAGTTTTTTTTTCTGCTTTTTTGTTGGTAGTAACCGTTTGTGCCGCATAAACTAAACTAGTTTTGCGGCTTGGCCGCGATTTGGCCAAGTGGAAATGTAAGTATTTGCAACAGTTTTTCCCCGCACCAGATTTCCCACTTTGGTTATTAGATCAACGTGGCTAATTGCCCGCAAATATAGCCACAATATAACGAACGAGAGAGAAAGAGAAGTGTGTGTGTGTGAGTCATGAATGGGGAAGCTTTTAACTCTGGGCTAAAACGGAAATGCCAAACTGGCAACTCAATTTGAAAGAGCCATCTTTAGGGGTAAATAAAGTTTAATTTTTGCACTTTTAGACAGCCATGAATCACTTTTATCTAATTTGTTTATTTGCTTTTTGCGTTAATCAATTTTTTGTTGCCTTCCGAGAATGGAGAATTATATTTTGATGGGCTGCGAGCGTTTACTCATTTAATGAGTAAATTGTTTTGCAAATCAATTGGAAGTCAAATTAAGTGTTTTTCTAATGAATGGCGCAGCGGAATTTGCATATTTTAATCAATTAAATGGGATTTGTTGCTCGAGCCGGTCTACATAATATCGGATTTTATGTTCGATAATTGCTTATAAGCCATAAACGTGTTCTATATTGCTATAAATTATTCTTTAATGATTTGCTTTAGCTAATGGCACTATATATTTTCTTACTAATTGGGCTTTACTTGTTTAATATTTTTTTTATTCATTTTAAGTACTATATGCAGCTTTATTTATATTTCCAATTAGTTTCTTAATGCTTTTTTAGAGCTTACTCATAAATAACTCTTGCATTTCTTTGTGCTCATTTTTTTGGCTCACTTATTTCAAATTTATTGGGTTTCCTTTATACATTATCTCCCAGTTATTTCCTTATTTGTTTTCCAGCTCAGGCAAAAATTTTGTTCAATTTGTCTTCATTTACTTTGCATTTTTGCACTTCCCTTCTGCACGATTATTGATTTACATTCGCTTTTACCCCACTCAACATTCATTTTGCACACCTGTGTGCCACGCCCCCGCTGCCCACGTGCCTCTGTGTGCCCCCTGAAATTGGCAACGTCATCGGTTACCAAGTCGAGGGAGAACAACAAAATAAACAACGAAATCAAAATAAATACATTTTTCCCTAGCTTTTTTTGCCTGGCAACGCAAAACGAAAAGAATACACAAAAACCACTGACAGAACAAAATGAATTTATAAAAATAAAACCACACAAAATTATGGCACAGAAAGAAAAATGTGGCGAGTTTTTGTAAATTATACTAGAGAAAGCTAGAGGCATATTTTGGTAATTATTTACATCACAATAAAAAAAAAAAAAAATTCATTTGTATTTGATCTAATCACTTCTTCAACAGTATACATTAATATAATAATTACATAATAGTTCTAATATTAGTATTTTCTTTTCGATTTACTAATCAATACCAATATTTTTCTCTGTAGTAACCACTTAAAGGGGACAACTATAAAAAAAAAAAAAACATATTAAATTGTACATAAATATTTATAAGCTATTAATATTAAGTAGACAATTGCCCATGGAATTATAATACCATTTTTATAGTTTTTTATAAACTAAGCAATATTTATTCCTGTGCACAATTAATTCGCAAAGGTAACACACAAAAAAAATCTGCCAAAAAGCGAACAGATAAACATTAAGGGGGCCGAAAAAAAAAGAGCAAAACCGGCACGTGAGTCGGCGTATCAATAGCCAAAGGCCAAAACCCCTTCCTCACCGCACAATGGCCTTTGGCTAAGCAAATAAAAAACTGAAATACAAGAACTACAAAAAATACATTGAAAAAAGGTAAAAACAAACTTATATACGCTTGCAAGTGTTGATGAATGAGCTTTTGGCTTGATGTTGCTGCAGTTGTGGCTGTCGCTGTGTTGATGTGTTGTCGTTGTCGTTGTCAAGTGCATAACAACGATAACAATAACACAAAATGTAAAAAAAAAGAATTACTAAAAAAGAACAACAACTCTGGCAACTACAACCAAATGACTCAATTTACAATTGTAAAAAAATGCGCGTTGCTGTTGTAAATTGTGCAAAATGTCAACGGCAACAGCGACGTCACAACACACACATTTTTTGCAGTATTTTTTCTGTTTTCTTGTTGTTTTATTTGTTGTTATGTGAATGTTAAATTTTTTTTTTGCCCAGTGCCAGGCAGTGTGTAGTTTAAAGTTTTGCTTGTATTCTGCTCGAGCGCTGTGTGTGCTTTGCGTTTATTGAACTCGCTCGTCGGCATGAGGTTAATTGACCTCGTGCTTAATGCAAAAATAAATATAATTTTTAAACAGCAACAACAGCAACAGCAACGTAAACGAAGTCAAATCGAGAAAAAGGGTCGCAGTGGCCGTGTGTGTGTAGTTTGTGTATAGTAAGAAGTTTAAAAAAAGAAGGTAAAGAGCAAAGCAAACAAGTCAAAATGAAAACACGTTTAAAGTGTTTAACATACAAAACTGATATGCGTAAGTATGTGAGCAGTGATATGTGTCTAGCAACCCTAAGAATATATAGGGTATGGAAGGGGTTAATGGGGCAATGGGTTAAGCTTTGATTTAGTTGGGAAATATTTAAGCCCAAAAATATATAAATTCTACTACTTTTTATTAGCAAACAAAATGCTTGGCAAAAAAAACTAACTACAGACCTTGCTAACACGCATAATTTTGAATGTAAATTTAAATAAACATTTAGAAATAATAATATTATTTTACGTTAGTGAAATTTTTGGTATGATGTTGCACCCAGAATATTTTTCACAAGTATTTATTTATACTTTAACTTCCATTTAAAATCCTTCAGAGCTCACCTTAATTTTAATTGAAATATTAAACGCATTTTGTCCTATTTAAAATTATATTCTCTGTAAAAGGAGGTACCACTTTGCTTATCCTCATAAAATAATGCTTAATGGGGTAACTCTTGGGCCTAAAATTTGTTTCTCCATCACTTGGAATTGCATTTACATTAGATATAATAATCCTGGCACTCGAGTCTATTTAATATGCACGTCACATTGCCGCCCACACACGCTATCTGCTGAATGGTTATTTGAAAAATTTCATTAACTCTAAGTCTATGCAAATGAGCCGTGAATCGCCAGCGAAACCAATAAGACACACACACATCCCATCCACCTGCCACACCCAAAAAAAATCATTGAACAATTTATTCTAAAAAAAGGCGAATAGCTGAGAATTATCTTGGATTATTTGCTTGTGCTCGTTTCGAGTACTCTCCCCGCCTTTTTGTTCCATATTTTTCTATATATTCTTCGATGTTTGTTTTAAGCTAAAATAAAACAGTTGCCTACTTTTGGTTCATTGAACTGGCAACGACTGGCTAAATTAGAAACTTTCCGAAACTGAAATATATTTATGAATAATTTATAATTGAAATTTATGACCTAATAAAAAATGAGTCAAATATATCTTACGGGGAATTCACACACTGATCTCATCAAGATTGCGATTTATTTCAATTCAATTTCAATTCCAATTAAATGTTACTTTATGGCAGAATCGAGAAATTCGCCATAATAAATCTAAATCATTTTTTGACTCGAGAGAAATAATGCCACCATTGCCTGACATGCATCATTTATTTTGCTAAGGTTAATGCCTTAAAAAATAAGCTCAGATAAAAACAGAAAAAAACAGTGAGTTGAAAATGCAAAACAGCTTTTAATTATGCATAATTATTTCGGTTAGTTGGACGCAGCTCAGAGTCTAATTAAACACAATTAAAATGGTTCTTCTCTCTGACTTGTACAATATGCAAATGAGGAAGAAGACGGATGGATGAGGAGGTTCAGTGACCGCCGAATAAGTGAACTTTTGGCCAAGAATTTATATTTCGTTTGAGCTCCTCGAGGGGTCTTGAATTTGAAGTTTAAGAGGCGGATCAAGAGGCCCGAGATCATCCATTTATCCATTTAAATTCAAGTGGAGCCCCCGAAATCCTGCCTTAAGACCCTTGGGGATTTCTCTTGTCACATTTTGGGATTACATTTTGGGATTACTTTGGCTTCTAAGCCAACTCATCTGGCTGGCACTGCTCGCTCTGGCTGGAGCTGTAGCTGTAGCTGTGGCTTATCCCACGTCATTAAGTTACTTAATCACTGTATTTAATTTCCTTACGGCCGGGCTCATTATCTCGTCGAGAGTTACTGGAGAGTAAAGTGGAGTTGGGGGAACCCGATTCCCCCGGCCATGTGAGTTGGAGCGTACTAAGTACAACAACGAAAAAAAAAAGGAAAAATGAAAGAAAAAAGCGAGCGCATGAATCACTCATACTACCTCCGATTCGGCCAGCTGGTTTTGGCCTTTTCTCTCCTGTCTCTCCCTCTCTCTCCCCTCTCTTCACCTCACTTTATTTATTTTGCGGAAATGTTTTCCTTTCCTTAGAGCGTTTACACCAGAAACTCGTTTCGCTAATTGGCCCCAAAAACAAAGAGCTTGAATAAAAAAATTCGAATAAATTGGCGACAGACATTAAGTGACTTGTCTTGTTAGCCCGATTCCGATTCAGATCCCCCCGATTCCTTACCAACCGGCGATTTGGGTTAAGCACAACAGCGCAAATGTCCAGAACACTTACCTGCAAGGGAAAGCGAAAAAAAGTTAATTAGTAAAAGTCGGGGGAATCAATAAAAAGTGCTTATTAAATATTAACGATTAAATGCAATTGCTAAAGAGCGGGGATTGTAATTGATATGTGTCCTAGATTGTATTTTAAAATTGTCCCAATTTAATTTAAATATTTTTAGGGTGATGGTGGTTATGCCTTAAATTTTTATAACTTTCATGTAAAGAATTTGAGTCGTGTATAATAAATGATAATTTTTTATAAATAAATAAATAAATAAATTCAATTATGGATTTTTAGGTAACAACTTTGTAATAAATTGCTGTATTGTTTATATATTTCCTTGTTTCAATTTAGACTGAAGCTGTTTATAAATTCTGATTGCAATTCCCGATCTTATTAAATTTCAACATAGGACAAAGAGCTGCTTTTTAATAATATAATGCATATAAGTAATTGTCGAACGCCTGTCCAGTTCTTGTTTTGAAGGCTGTCAAGCCACAAATCGAGGTACGTTTAAATCAAATTTGTATGATAAGAAAGAACATATGTAAAAGTATAGACACTTGAGAAAAATGTATATTCTTATGATTAAATATATTTTAAAATATTAAATAATATTGTGGTATTAGGATGCGGTTAAGGAATATGTCTTCAATTTTAAATATGTATTTTCTTTATAATAATCTTTATAATTATAAAAAGATGAAGACTATTTCTTTAGATAGGACAAAGGGACGCAATAAAATAACCTGAGGTTAGTGGTTATCCTTGTATGTATCCTATAGATTTATATTACGATCAACAAAAAGTCCTACGGTCATAAAATCCTTTTTTATAAAGTAGAAAATTGCATCATTACATACTAAGTATGATCGATATACCGAAAATGGCAATTACTTTTTTAACTCCAAGATTAGTGATAATTTCTTCCTGTGTTTCGGACTTAGCTGGGGGTTATATTGCCCTCGTAATTATACCAATTGATTGCAATTTATAGGAAAATACTCTTCGGAAACCCGAAGGCCAGGGCCTCGGCTGGGACAAAGGAGAGCAAGGAGCGCAATAAAATAACCTCGGGTTAGTGGTTATCCTTGAAATAGTACAATGCCTGCTATCCGCGGAGGCTGCGACGCCGGCTGCGACTGCGCTCTGTTGCTGCCGCCAAAGACGCAGGAGTGCGACAGAGAGGGGGAGTGCAGATAGAAAGAGACAGAGAGTCAGGGCCAAGAAAAAAGAGAGAGGGAGGCAGCATAAACAGGCTCCAGAAAGAGAGGGCGAGCAACGACGAACATTAAAGAAGAACAAAAAAATGAGAAGAAGACAAACTGCTTTCAGATTGAGAATCAGATTCTTTTCTTCTCGTGCTTCGTTTTTTTTTGTGTTTTTTTTTTACTTCTTTGTTCGCTGCCAAGAAGAAAAAAAAAAACAGAGGAAAAAACAAAGAGAAAGAAACTGAGCAGCAACAACAACAAAACTCGATTAACTCGACATTAATTTTAATTCGACATTTGCCTGTTTCTGCTTCTTCCTTTACCTTACTTTTTTTTTTTTTTTTTTGTTTTTGTTTTTTTTTTTTATTGTTTGCCTTAATTTTCTGTTTTTCTTATGTCTTTTTAATGTTTGTTTGAGTTTTAAACCCCATTTTATGTGGAATTTCTTCAGATTTTTCACTCCCTATACACAAAAAGAAATTACATTTCTTAAAAGAAGTTTATAAAATTTTAATTCGTTCAGTTAATAAATTTCTTTATATATTTTGAAGGTTCTGTGTGTTTATAAAACATAAAATTAATGTTTTGATATCATTACATATTATTTAAAAAATCATAAAACTCTGCGAGTCATAGAAATCTTTACGGTTTTTATATTATTATTGAAGACAAATTTTTAAATTAATTTTTCGGAGTATCCTTAGTTTTTTTTCTCTCTGTAAAGGCAATTAAATGCCGGGTTTTGTTTTAATTTAAATTCTTTCTTTGGTTTCTCTCTTTATTTCGCCTCGAGTGTCTGCCAAAATGCAAAGTGTTTTTTATTAAACGAGTTCTATTTCCGTTTTTGGTTGACGTTAACGATGCGATCATAAATCATTGAGGGTCTTCTGTTTCCACCTTTCAAATGAATGGATCTCTGTTTTTCAGAAGGCAGATGCAATCAATGGAGTCGTAAAAACATATTTAAAAGCAATTCATATTTATATTAACGACTTCCCTTCCTGGAGACCCAGAGGAAAGGAAACTCATTCTAATAAAATCAATTGAGGGCTTCCTAGTGGGCTGATTATGATTATGATTAAGTCATTTATTTAAGGCCCGCAGCCTAAAGAAGGCTATAAATAATATAGAGAGTATTTATAGAAAACCAGCTTTGGCTAGTTTATAAGCCGAGCTAAGAGCCTATTATTTAGTAGGTCTTAATGATTAGAGGATATTAACTCAATGGAAGTCGGGTTGAAATACTTATAATCCAATCGATCATCATTATAAATATTTATTTCTATTAAGGGAAACTTCCTATAAAAACTATATAATTTTTTATGAGCTATTTTGTTTAATAATCACCAATTAAATACACAAATTCATTTGAATGACTGCCATAAATATTTGTTAATTACAGAAAATACCTAAAGCCCAGGGAAACCCCCCGTTAAGAAATTCCCATTAAAAATACCTGGGATATTCCTTCCAAAAGTTACACCTCCACTCCAGCGGTATCTTCCGTCATATTTCACGATATTTTCGCCTTGGAAGCCGAGACCATATCATACATCATATTACCAAATAGAGCACGCTTATCAGTGGGACCACAGTTGCCTTCAACAGAATGTTTTATGGCACCCTTCCTCCTTATCTAAAGAAGAGAGGGGTAGGAGGCTTTTGTTTTGTTTTTTTTCGGGGACGAAAATCTAGGGCAATTAATGTTTCACTCAATTAGTTTGTTCAATGCCGATTTGAGAAGACATTTCATTAATTCCGCCTTGCTCAGCGGAAGTTGCCAATTACAGCGTACTCAGTACACTGAGTGAGTCACCGAGTCACCGTCTAAATCGGATAAAAGTCTATAAGCTATATAAACACACACAGGTTCTATGTATTCCAATTCCTAGCCAAAAGGCAATTAACAATTGAGGGACGCATTGTTTATGGGGCTCCGGAGTCCGGAGTAAGGCATTTTCGTTTAATTAGATTTACTTTTATGTCTCGGGGCTTAAGGGCTCTCTCTCTCTGAGCGGCGTTGCAGATGCAGACGAGCTTGGGAATACGACTTCGAGGGCCATAAATAACGATAATGCCTATAATTGCCAACAATTCATTATTATGGTAAGATAATTTGATATAAATGGAGTCTACGTGACCCCGACACACAGCCTCGAATGTTGCTGTTCCTCATCCACTCCACTCATCCTCCCCATTAAACCTCGGGAAAAAAGAAGAAAAAGAAGACGCTCCCAAGGTGTAAGGTGTTGGCGGTCGGAGTCTCCAGGGTCTCTCCTCGAACCAGGCCCCAAACACTTGCCTCTCGAATCGTGGACACTTTTATGGCCACATTCGCCACGGCCGATGGGCGAATCAATTATTCCAGCATCGTTTAACTGCACTTTTTTGCAAGGGAATTCTGAGGAGAGGTCCTGGGATTCATTCGGCATTTTATTGAATTTTTTTGGTGTGAGTCTGGTGTGAAGGGAGCTGCCTGCATGTGTTTAAATAATTAGCAATACTTGAAACTATATCTACATAATTTATTTATACTTTCTTTGCGTTTTTCTGAATAAGAAAAGAAAAAGTTCCTACTTTTATTTATTTAATACATATTGTATGGCATGCCTCTGGAAATATTTAATATATGCTTTTTTATTTAATAATCTTAGAGTGTTAGCTTCCCAGCGAGCAGATTATATTTATCTAAAATGTAATCTCCCTTCCATTTTATATTCTAATTGTTCCTAATTGTTTTAAAAACACATTTTCCTGTATAATAATACCCCAACTCAACACCCAACGAAATGAATGCTCTTCGGCTAATGGCATTTCCTCTTCCAATTTAGTTGCCAATCAGGCGATGACTTGAACTTTTTCCAATGCACTTTTATACAATTTAATGCAATATAGGGTTTTCCCCACCGTCCCCCTCCGTCTTCAAGGCTTAATTAGAGTTTGCGCTTTTATATCTCACTTCCTGTGTGTTACTAAGCGACAACAAAAGAAAATCAATCAGCCAACGGAGAGGAGATACAAGAAGGAAAATGTTAATCAAAGTATATAAATAATGGTCTATTTTTGGGGTGGCAAAGAAGTGAAAGGGAGGGCCAAGGAAATATAAATATTAATAAATGTAAATGGCGAAAAAAAATCGAACGAATGTCGCGCAGAAATTGTTTTGTGGTTCTGCAAACACAAAATATTAGCAAATCAAATATGCAAAATAGGCAATAAAACAACACATGTTTTGATAAACATTTTTGAGTACATAAGGTTTTTTTCTAATTTGCCAATTAGGAAGGCATTATAATAAATATAATGTGAAAATCCTAACCTCTGACATAATATTTTATTAAGTTAAGTTTCTTTTGTATTTCTAATTGTTAAGGGGGTACTTTTATAGTCCGTACTTAATTTGCAAAACCATTTTCCTTGGCACTTGGATTTAATTAAAATGAATGCAAATGAAGAAACCATAAAGTTGAAAGTTTATTTGCATTGTTATTGCAATTTTGTGATTGTCACTTGAATTGTTATTTGCCGTTGTTGTTACTGCGGTTTGTTTTTTTCTTTATTTGTTGTCTGCAGTTTTTCCTTGTTGGATTTTGTAGCTTTTGTGGCATTTGCTGTTATTTTTTGACTTGCGGGCCCCCATTGGCATTAAATGAAAATTTATTTCGCTCGCCGCCGTAGATGTGAAAATTGTTTCTCATGTGGAAAACTATTTTTGCACACAAACTAAAGGAAGTGGAGAAAAAATTTAGTTGTGGACGAAGAAATGTGTCAATTAAATTTGAAGTCTGACAGCAGTTGGCCGCCTGGTCATTGACTACAAAGTTTCTGGTAGATGTATCTCCCCGAGCATATATATATATCTCTCACCATCTTAGCTAGTCGCTTTCTTTGCCAATTTGCATTTTGCATTTCTTGTACGTCTCCAATTTGTTGGCCATATTTGTGGAAAATAAAATTAAAATGCAGTTTAAACAAAGCAAAAATTAAAAGCAAATATTGCCCAGGCAAAGACAGAGGAAGATAGCGGGAGAGAGACAGAGAGAAAGACACATTTACATATGCAAACATGACATAAAATGTTTCCCCCTGCCACGCCTCTTTTTGTACACATGAAGAAGAAATATTAAGCTAGAGTTCTTCGTTGAGAAAGCTAAGAATTTGAGTGCAATAATAGTGAATTTAAAGGAACCTTTAACATGTTTTAATTTGCTTTGTTTCTTAAATTATAATAAAATATTCCCTCAGAAAGAAAATAATAATATCAAATTAATATGTAAAATAAATTATTATTTAACTTTATATTTTATGTTCAGAATTAACAACTCTTTAAACTAACATTTCTTTCGCCTCCTTAATTTTTTCAATATTAATCCCTCTCCATTTTTCTCTCTGCATATCTCCTTGGGTTCAGAGTGTCTTCGGTTGAGTTTATGCCCCATGCCGACTGAATCTTTGGGTCTTGCCTTGGTCGCTCTGCAGGAATTTTAATAAACGAATGTCAATATTTGCCCAACATAAAACAGAAAATACAACGAGCTCCGGGATGGATCCACAATTGTGTGTAGTTGTCGAGTGAAAGCTGGAGATGGAAAAGCGGAAAAGCGGGGCAATGCAAAGCAGACCCTCACATACTACCCGAAAGTCAGAATTTTGTCTGGTGCTTGCTGGAATTTTGTATATTTTTTTTTTTTTTGCAACTCCTTCGATTTGGGCAATTCAATTAATCGGCAATTGGAATGCAATTGCTGTCACAGGTGTTGGAATCGATAAGCTAAGCCAAAAACCGAAGTTCCTACAGAAAGTATTTATTTGTGGCAAAATGTTCTACACAGTTTAAATTGTAGAAGACATTTTGGGTAGACAATAAATTGAGGCAATCATTTTTATTGTCTGCAATTTAGTTTATTAATAAATGTATAATTGTAGCAACGTTTGGCTGGTATTTGGTTTAATTTCTAATCATTTTCATCAGGATTAAATGTTAGCAATTCAAGCAATTAAGCGAAGGCATTCACCCATCTATCTCTGAGGCCAGGAAATATCTTTTCCCAAGCTCTAATTTGTTTCTGGAATCAATTGTCTGTAAAGTAGGGAGAAATGTGAATCCGATTTCAGGTAAATTGTTCTGTTCTTGCAATTCAGGAGAATCTATTCCACGATAATCAACCTTTGCATACGCTTCGGAATAAGCAAACAAGTAAACAAATGCCAAGCAGTTGTGTTTCCATATCTGTGCATCCATCAAAAGGAGATACTACTTAGTTGGGAGGAGAAGCGCAGGAGAGGAGCGCGGAGAAGAGTAAACATTCCCGAGTATAGATTACAAGGCAATCACCTAACACCTGAGCTAAGACTCTGATAAGGAACAAACTTCCCATTCCTACTCTACCTTCCTTTTTCCCATTTGTCGATATATGTTTCTATATGCACAGGCAGAAAAATCTAGAAAGAGATGGAAATTTTGACCTCTTTTAAGGGGAATTTTTAAGACTATACTTTTAGTTTTGTATTTTTTTTTGCCAGAACTTTAGTAACTTAATTATATAAATTCCGGAATATTACGGAAATGAGTTACTGATGATGAAGAATGGCTCTATTTAGAAGCAACTTTTTGAAAACTTGTTGAAATATTTTATAATAATAAGGTAGCTTAAGTTAGTAAATGAAAACTGATGATTGATATAGGTTGAATTTTGAAATAAATATTAAAATAACATTTAAAATTAAGTAAAACCAAAAAACTTTAATAAGAAATTGTTGCAAGAACATTTAAAATTAAGTAAAACCAAAAAACTTTAATAAGAAATTGTTGCAAGAATTTAATTTTAAATATATATTTTTTCTCAGGAGATTTTTATTTTATTAATTTTTCTCTTCACCTTTTTTTTTTGGCTAAGTGCAAACAGCGTGAAGTGTTTCCCATTTTGTATCTTTTTTTCTCTCTACTACCGCTCTCTGTCTACGAAAAAACCCATACAAACGCACTCGATAATCGTTAGCAGTTATCATGGTTTTTGGCACTACACGACAGCTAAAAAAAACCTAAAAAAGCGATACGTACTCGTACGTATACGTATATAACCAGATATAACCGAAGAAGTGCTTTGGCAACACTCCGGGCCAAGAAAGGGCACTCGATCTCGGTTGCCTCGTCTTCTTCCTGGCGATGCCTTGCAGAAAAACACTTAACTATATAGTTTTTTTTCCACGATTCGCCGTCGTTGCTTTATCAATTTGACACATTGACGTTGAGCGCTGAAAGTGCATTAAAGTAGCTGGCAGGATGCATATAAGATACAAAGTAAGTTTTCCACTTTTTCTAGATTTTTCCTCGTGGCGTTTCTTATTGACACCTGACCCGATTCACGGTCAGAACCGATGACAAATTGTGGACTCCAGGCCAGAAAGGAGAGACTGAGATGGAGATCTGCTTGTTAGCGCTTTTGGCATTGTTTGTGCACTATTCTTGTGCCTTTTCTCTAGACTTTTTCCTGGCCTTTATTTCTTTGCCTTTTTCCTAGCCTTTTTCCTTTTATTTTCCCTCTCTTGCCCCCCTTTGCATACCCATAGTTTAGTTGGCTTTTTTGCTTTGCACGCTTTTTCGGTTTTTAGCCAAGTCATGGAGCCGCATTTCTCACATCAAAAGTGGGGATCCAGTGAGACGGGGGTCTCTCTGTACTCAAGCCCAGACTAAAGTCTCTGGCGTAAAGAGCCCCCAGACAGGATATGAAAAAGTGTCGGTGTATAATGGGCAAAAGTCTAAGATATACACAGCACAACACACAAAGAAAACAACAAAACAAATACCAGAGTGCAAATAAAGATGGTAAAATGCACTTAAACTCAAGTGAACTCTGTTTGGTCGCACAGAGAAAAAAGGGTATCTGGAAACAAGGAATTTCCTGGAATAAAATAGGCCTTCCTATAATTAAAATTTCTCTGTGATATTGCCAAACTTTCAAGTAGTTTTCCCGGAACTCCGGGTTAGCAGAAATGTCCATAAATTTAATTAATTTTGGACCCTCAACTCTTTGACGAGCTAATTTGCCATGACTCACTGCTATTCATGGGTAATTTGTATGAGTTTTTATTTCTTTCTAGAGACTAGTTTATCGGCTATGCTATCTCAAGGAAGATAAAGAATATTTCGTTATCTGATTTATTGGTTCTGGTTTCAATTTAAAAATGGGCATTACGAAGCTCTTTATAAGCGGGAACACAATAAAAAATACAGGGTTATCTTTAGAAATTGATTCCGTTTTTATCTCTAATAAAGATTAGGCTATTTGTATTACTAATTTTTGAATATTTTCTTATCTGATTTGTTGGTTTTTTATATAAGCCATTACGAAACTTTTTATTTACTTGATCAAGCAATGGTGAAATTAAATATCTTTAAAACTAAAAATTGCTTTATCTTTTGCTAAATTCCCAATAAAGATTAAAGCCTGTAGATTATTTATAGGTAGGGGCTATAGCAGACTTTCTTCTACAAAACAAAGCTCTCAATTAAATATTAAGAAACTCTAATTATTTATTTAAGCTTTGACAGAGTTTCTAACCTTTTTTAATGGACAGTATTAACCAAGTTTGGTGGCTCTTAGTGGAGCATTAAGGCTGTGTCTCTTTATAAGGTCCAATGGGCCATAATAACCAAAAGGCAGCGTAATAAATTTTAAATAATTACCTATTAAGGCTTTACTTTGGCCGTTGTCTGTTACGTACACATGAATCATCCGCACTTTATATATACATATATACACAGATATATGTACAACTTGGTTTGTGGCCATAATGGTCTCAAAAGCAAAGAGGAAGAAACATGGGCAAAATGTTCGCTCGAAATTGCTGTAATTTATGATGATGTCCTAGATTACATTACAAAATTGTTTTCTTTCGATTACAGTTGCAACAAATAGAGATATATATACATAGTTATAGTTATATGCATTTAACTCTAGGTTGTAGACATTTGTCAAGGCAGCAAAAAAAAGTTAAATTAAATGTAAATATAGTAAACGTGTAGCATAAATCCATGCGTGACAGTTTTGAGCCCCCTTCCTTCAACGAAAACTTACTGCCAAACTGGTTGCGACAACTTTCTATATAAGAGATACTTAGATACATCTGGCGGCTACGGCTTCCTTGAGCCAGCGACTAGCGAGGAGAAAAAATTAAATGCAAAACTAAACCTAAATATTTGATCTAAACTATGCCAACCTGGTTTCGTTTCGCTTTGTAAAAAAAAAAGAGAAGAGAAGTTTCTATTATGTCTTGGGAACTTAAGCAGTTGATTTACGGCCGCCAGTAAGTACCTTCCACATGTGTGAGTGGGTTTATCTGCCAGAACCTTGATATATATATATTCGTTTTTCTTTTTTCTTGTTTTTTCAACTATCGCATTATTTATGAGTCTCTCGTATCAGCTCATTACAATGATTTATATTCGGCATTAGATAAATGCTATTATATTGTGAAAGTTGTAAATGCTGCGCATAAACTATATGTACTTGTATATTTATCAAATTTCCCCTTTCTAAAATTAGTCTGAGAAAATTGCGCAAATTTCTTTGCTTTTTTCGCGGTTCAACCTGCCAAGAAATACATTTTACAAAGCCAGAAAATTATAATGCGGAATGCAACAATTTCTGTTTCAATTTTAGACACAAAAACACAACATTGTTGGAATTGCTTACGAATGCTAATTGAATATTCGCCAATGTCCTAATGAACAGTATTTAAAGGCTAAATGGCTTTGGTCAGCTGTCGTCTGCATACATATTTTCTTTGATTATTGTCAAAGGCATTTCCCCCTTCATTATATATTTAAGTATACCATAAATTGTACAAAGCAATCAGCAAAATAACAATCAATCACAAATAATGTCAGGCCAACCTTTAAGCAAGATTTTACTGATTGCTATGGGAAAATTATGATTTGCTTATATAGAAATAAATTTCTATATTTCTATAATAATCTAAGAAAATCAAGCTCTAAAATATATTTATTTTTATGGAGAATAATTCTTTAATACTATTTTTTCCCTTTTTCCCTTTTGTGTAAATATTTTCAAGCTACTTCTTACAAGTTGTTCAAAACTAATTTAAAACATATTTCCGCCAAATCATTCCCATCTTAACAATTTTTCGAAATTAGCTATTTACAAATTTTCATCAATTTTGTGTACATTTCCTGCATTTTCTTTTATCCCAGACATGCAACAGCATTTTTTTCTGTAGGTTGTTAGCTGCAACTGCAACATGCAGCTGCCTTTTTCACATTGGCTTTATTTTTGTTTTTATTTCTCATTGGTGGTGTTGGTGGTGCTGCCTCTAATGATCTGCACGATGTAAACTTTAATTTATGTATAAATTTAATTTAATGCCGGAAAATGCATTAAAAAATGGCTATTTTGTAATGAAAATTTGGCAACATGAAGAAAAGAGAGGAATAATCGAGGGAAAGGCAGAAGCGCATGAAACCTTTTTTTTGTGTTTGCCTGCTCAAATGTCAGGCATTGTCATTGTTGGGGTTTTCTTTTCCTCTTTTTATTTTTTTATTGATTGCTACTCTTAACTTTTTCGTTATTTAGTTTATGTAATTTTCTTGGAGTTTCTTCGTTTCATATTTGTTTGATCAATTTCTGTTTTTGGCGGCGGTTTCATTGTGACTGTGTTAACGTTTTTTGTGGTATTCAATTTGTTGATCAAACAACTTATTGTTTGTAAAAGTATTTACTTTGTTTTCTTTTGGTCCGAATTTCGCCCATTTAATTTGGATTTTTGTGGGTATTTGTTGAATGAAATTGTTTGATCAGAGCTTGTTAAAGCTTTATTGTTTGTCATAATTGTTTGCATGAGTTTTTGTTGCTTAATTCTTTAATATTTGTTGCTTAATTCAAGGTAGAGTTATTGAACATGATAAACTGGTAGTAAGTAATGCCATTTTTATAAGAGATTTCAAAAATGTATATTTATATTTAATCATTAATTTTAAAATTAGGTTAAGTCGTAGAGAAATGTACCTTATATTTTATTTATTACTTTCATATATTTCCCAGCAAGTCTTAAAGAAAAACCCCATCATAATTCGAACCTTAAACCATAATAATGCCCATTAATTCTCCTCAGACTGTGTATAATGAAGTAATTAAAATTTAAACTCGGAATGAGCGCACCTATTTATCCCACAGCCAATCAATTTAGATTACACACAACCCAATCCCACAGACTCTTGCACTCAACTAGGGATTTATGGACCGTAGCCCCGAGGTAGGGGAATATAATAGATATCCCCCCTCTTATACCTTTCTCTCTTTCGAGAGAGCAGCTGCAATACCTGAGATTAATGAGGGTAGAGGGGCCCCGAAGACAGTCGTCAGTATAAAAAAAAGGGTTGATAAGAATTTCGATTATAACACAAAAAACACCAGAACAACTCTGCGCCCGAAGGGTTAGATAACCTTGGCTCTCTCTCATAATATGAAATTCCTTTAAAAAGGCGAGAGGGAAGAAAATATTAATGAAAATAAGAGAATTCTTATGAAGACATGCGATTCTTGATTGCCAAATTTGTTTTTGTCCTCATAATTGTTTGTAGCTATGTTTTTTTTTGTACAAAAGTTGAGAAATTGCGTGTGTATGCAAAACTTTTACATGGATTTATAAGCTGGGAAAACTTTTTCCCCACTCGAAAGTTTTTTGTGTGTGTGTGCAGCATCGGTAAAAAATTTATGACAGTTTGAGAAAAGTTTTTGTTCATTTTTTCTCCCTAAGAAGAACAAAAAATTACTTAAAAAATGACAACGAATTGTGCCTGGAAGAGAAGAGAAGAAAGCATCACAAATTGAAGGCGTTGCGTTCTTCCCAAAAGGGGCGTGGCAGCCAAAGTACAAATGCGGAATGAAAGAAAAACTAAGGAAAAAATATGGAGAGAGAAAGCAACTTTTATGAATTGAATTGCATAAATCATGTGGGGAAAAGTTTTGTTCTCTCTTCTGCGAGAGATGAGATGAGAAATAGGGAGAGAGCCCTGGGAGGTTGAGGTTGAAGGATGGAGGATGGAGGATACTCAAGGTAGCGCCTATTTCTGGCAAATAAATTCACAGAGACACACGCGGAAATGCAAGGGAGGCGACGACGACCCGGGCGTATACTTGATATGGTAATTTATTATGTTTTTATTGCCTTTTGTTGCTGTGTGTGCGATGAGCCAAAGCTGCAGCCCTTGCCTTTGCCTGGTCATTAATCTTTGTTATGCCACTCGCTCTCTCGCACACACACATGTGAGCCGCACAGTTCCCCTTTTTTGCAAAAAAGAAAACCACTCACTATAAGTTATCCTTTTGCTTTTGTTCGCAACTTGAGTCGCGGCCAAAAATGCCGCTACGCATAAATACGAGTCTATTTAAGTTTATTTTTGCGCCATTAAAAGCCGGGCATATCAGGCCTATCAGGCGGCTCAGACAGCTGATAAGGGTTTTGAAATAAATGGTGGAAATATTTAAATTTTGTGTAGAAGAATATTTCAGTTTAATTCCATTACCTTTTGTGTTGTGTTATGTTGCATTAAAAGTAATCAAGTAAATGAGTAATTGGTTAAGTAAATGGGTATACAATTTATTAGGAGTATTATAATCTCAATATTAATTTTTTTAGTTGGAAAATTCAACAGGAAAACATGGAGGGTTTTATTATTTAAGTTTCATAATATCCTTTGCATCAGAACAAAATTAGAATAACGTTTAAATATGTAGGAGAAACCTCTGAATCAAAATTCTTCTATTTCTTTTAAAATATTTAGATTTTATAAGCAAAGGTAATCGGATTTTTTTTCGTAACAAAAACACAATTTTCTTCTTGTTTATAAATAAATCCTTTTACTCTTTGTTATTCAAGCTTTTGACTAAGGCTGAAGGCTTTAAATTTATTTGTATTCAAATATGTATACCTTTTCTTAAATTCCTTCAAGAAATTGTAATTAAAATGCCAGTTTTTCTCCCCAAAATTAACTAGAAATACAATTTAATCCTCAATAAACAGGGCATCAATCTGTCGACCTTCCACCAAAAATACAAACAATACTTTCTTCCTGCTTTTGTTGTTGTGTGTGTGAGTGTAGCGCAAAAAATTAAATTGCGCAGATAAATTTGCGCAACGCTAATAAATTAATATTTATGGTTGCCTGCCCTGCATAATTGTAATTCTGGGCCTTTCTATCTCTCTTGCACGCTTAGCTCCATACAAACGGGTATATGGTGTAATTTTCGCCATTTGAAAGCCTGTTTATTTCTGTGTTTCTGTGTATTTCGTATCTTGTACTTTGTATCTTGTATTTATGGTGTATTTGGTAAACTTTCTTTGGTATCTCTTGTGTATTTCTTTATGTTTATTTACTCTGCTAAGTATATATTTAGATGTTTTTGTTTTCCTGGATTCTTTGTAAACTTTCATCGAGTTTATTCTATTTGTTTAAGTTATTAACTGCTTTTTTGTGTTATTTTAGTATTTATTATGCGAGTTTCTTTGTATTTTCTTTCTTAGAAAAATATTCAGGCAACAAAATATACTTTATGCAGCCTCTGTGATTTATTATACCATAATATCATATAATTTCTACTTAAGAATGCTGTTTTCTATGTGAAACTTGTAATTCTCTAGCTTTAGCATAGCATGTCGAGGTTTTTGTATTTTTCTAGATTTATTTCATGTTACTTTTTCGCACATTTGGCTCTCGGCCATCGCAAAATTAGTGCAATCCAACATAGTAAATGTATCGCGACGATGCACATCATATAAATCTATATATAAACCACGCGATCTCGTTATTTTATCTCTTACGTTTGTTGCTTGTCTTTTTTTCGTCTTTTTCCTTTGCCTTCCTTTTTTTTCGTAGTGTTTTTTATGTCGTGCCATTTCAGCGAAGCTCGGCAACAAAGCATAATAAAACTAATTGTCTGCGCTTCGCTCTCACACACAGATACTCAAGCACACACACACACATGCGACCTTATATTCGCAGATAGTTTCGCGAAAAAAAAAACGAGAGAGAATGGGAGAAAAGGAAAGACCACATGTTTGCAATTCTGAGTGTTTCCTTCGTCTGGAGAATTCGCCAAAAGAACATAAGAACGAAACGGGGAAAAAAGAAAAATTCACATCTCTGGCACAATATTTCTTTGCTTTTCCTTTGTTGTCGTACTTTATTTGCCTCTTTCTCTCTGTGGGTTCTGTTTTCCTTTTTGGCGCATAAAGCGCCATTTTGCATTAGTCTTGTGCCCCTTTTCACGTCCCCCAAAAAGTAATGAGTTTATTTGTACTTGCAACTTTAACTTTGTTGCAATTTCTCTTCTTTGAACTGGCGAAATCTGATCTTCGACAACAAAAGTTAAGGAATTTATCAGCTTGAAATCTTTGCCCCAACGGGGTGATCATAGAAATTCTGAAGAGATCTAGGGGATTTTTACAGAACTTTATGGAAATTATTTAGGCCAAGAAAGAAGAATAGTTTACTAACTAGTAAAGAAGAGTTTGTAAACCATAAATTAACTACTGAATGTAGTCTTCATTTTTATCCCAACTTTTATATTTCAACTATCCAAGATTTATAGAAAAAAATTAAAGGAAACTTTGCTTCATAATCTTTGAAAGCTTTTTCCCATATATAAAATATTTATTAATGAAATGTAATCATTTAACAATTATCTTTATTGTTTATGGAAAGCTTTTCAAACTTTAGAACTTATAAAGTTTATAAAGTTTTATTAAATTTAAGTGGTTTTTCGTGCAACTTCAGGTTATAAAACGTATCTGGACATTATTCGCTTTATCTATCGTATGTAATTATATATTGGAACCAACAAAGACCTCAAGGTTAGGAAATTAATGATCAATTAAATTAATGGAAGTTAGCAAAGATGATATCTTTATTTATATTTTTAAGTGGTAATTTAAAAGCATTAAAAGCGCAAATGTTTTCAAGAGATTTCAAGAGGAATCTATGCATCTCTGAAGTTTAATTATATTTTATTTTGTAATTAATAGAAGAAACTGAATGCAAGTACTGCCTAATTTACCAAACATTTCCCAACCATGTAATCCCCATTTCCCAACTTGTCTTCCTCCTTTCCCGCCCTTTGAAAATCCAATTTCTCGCTCCGTTGCGGCGATGTTGCAGCAACTCGCATTTTCGCGCGGTGCATGCCTCATCGACGTCATGCGATGTGCAGATACAAAGCTACAAAGTAACACAAAGTGTATCTGGCGGGATCTGTGCCGGTCGATTTTCTTTTTTTTTTTTTGGCCACTCGCTTTGCGAGCGAGAAACTTAATTAATTCATTAAAAATGTAGGAATTGCATGCTTTGGTCCGCTTTAAGTAAATGAATTATTAATGGCAACGCTAGAAGGATGAGGCTAACGCTTCTGTATACGATATATCTAAATATATAGAGTTTATATATTTATTCATAAAAAGGTTCTCCCGGATGTCAGCACTCTTTTGTGGCGATTTTTGCAAGTGTAATCAATGCCGGAGAACGTTTTTTTCTCTTGATTCCTTTTTTTTCATTTATATCTTGTCTTCGATTCAATTTCGTTTCGTTACGCTTTGATTTTAATGCAAAAAAGCTGTTGTTATTTCACTTCTTTGATTTGTTTGTTCACTCGAGTACATTTATTGATTATATCGTCGTCGTTTCTGAGTGATTGAAGTTGCCCCATTCAGCGAGTCTGCCATGACAGACAGAATGTTATTTCCCAGATGATGATGGAGTTAGTCAGCAGCCAAGAAACTGAATATCGAAAATCAGAAATCAGAGTCGAGTCTCTGCTGGGATCACAACCTTCGACATCCCAGAAAAACCTGGGCTTTCGTTCGGGATTTCGATTCGATCATCCACAAAAAAGAAAAACCATTGTCACGACCTGGCATGACTTTTGATATTCTCAGGGCAATGAATTTTGTTTTATTTTCTTGATGTTTGATTAGAGGGCAACGTTTTAATTGGGTAACTTTAAGTAAGTATTTAAGGGTAACTTTAAGTATTATGTTTTACCATGTGAAAATATTTAGAATTGCAGAATATATCCTATGTAGGATGGTTTTAATAGTTCTAAAAACCAATATATACTCTAAAAGAAGTTGAAAACTTCATAGAACATTAAAATATCTTCAACTTTCTTACAGGTATTAAGTTTACTTACTTCCCCAACTTAGTAAAGGTAATTTTCTTAGCCATCTATTTATGATTACCTTTCCTTCCAAAAACATTAAATAAATGGTTTCCCTTCATTTCCTAGCTTTCATTTCTTTTCCTCACTTCTCTTCTTACTTTTCTGGTAATTATTATAATTCCTAGCAAGTTTTAATTAAAAAAGTTAAAAGTAAATTCCTTGCTTCCATTCGATTCAAATTTCTCAACTATTTTCAAGGGTTGTTTGTCCTCGTTCCCTGCCCTTCGCTTCTCTGTTCTCTGTTACCTTTTAAGGGGTGGGAAATTCGATCAATAATAATCTACATAAGTTCACTTAAGTCGTGGCACAGAAGAAAAAAAATAATAAAGAACTAAAGGAAATCCCACCATGATTGATGTACTTTTCTTCAGCGAGTGTCGTATTCAGAATTTAAATCGGATTTTAATAACGTAAAATCGCAAGCACAAGATCACTTACTTTTTATCACGTTTTCTGTTTGTTTAAAGCTGCTGGAACATATACATATATATCTGTATAGAGATATATATACATCTAGTAAATATGGTATATGGCAAGTCTAGGTTGGATTTAACAATTTGGATTTGCGTTTTGCGTTTGAGTTTTGCGATTCAATTTGATTCTTTTGCTCTTATCGGGTTTTCGTTCTTGAGTTATTAATATACTTTATTTTTTATGGCTGTTGTTGTTGTTTTGTTGTTGTTATTTTAGAAATAGATTGCACGGAATTATCAGATTTTTTTGTTTTATTATTATTATTCTACTACGTATTCATTGAATATTTATATGTACGGTATAATTAAATTTTATTTATTGATCTTTTCTGCTGCTGCAAAAACACACAATTAAACAATTAAATTGTTTATGTTTGAATGCTATTTACACAATTATTATTAACTTTAGTGTGTAATTGTTGAACAATTATTCTTGTTTTTTGTTTTCATTTATTTATTGCTGTTGTTGTCGTTGCTGTTGGGGCTGCTGATGTTGTTGTTGTTTCTTCCTGCACTTGGAATGACATTTTGAATACGATTTCGAAGCGCGCGCAAATTAATTTGTATTTATTTCGATCTCCTCCCCAGTGTGTGTGTTATTATTTGTATTATTTCTTTCTAGCTCTCCTTTTTTTTTTTTTTTTTTATTTTTTGTATTGATAACGAAATCACATTTTTCAATTGGCAACTGCCCCAAATTTCATTTAGTTGCTTGTGTTTGTTATCTCTCTTTATTCGTGCTCGAAACGGAAATAAACAATCAATTTTAGTTAAAGAATTTACGCACACACACACCTATACACTGCGATTAAATATGCATTATTTTCGGGCAGCGGGAATTTCGAATTTCCTTGAATTTATTTATTTATTTAAATTTTTATTTTTATTTTTGTAAGCCCTCGTTTCTTGTATTTATCTTGCAGATACTCCAGTATCTTGTAGCTTGTTGTATCTTTGAGATGCACACACACAATGCACGCGGGGTGGTGAGGGGCGGCCGCTCACGGGGGGTGGTGGTAACCGTTTGAGTAGCTGCTCTGCTCTGCTCTGCTCTGAACCGGGGCGAGAAAAACACCGGGCAAAAACCGACGTTTCACGTTACGTCCTCGAGGAATCGCGTTTACAGAATGAATCTGAATCTGAACGTGGAGTGTAAGCAGCGTAAAAGATACAGATACGACGGCGACGGCGGCAGCGACGTTCGTCTTGCGCGAGTGTGTGCGTCTGTGTGTGTGGGGTCTGTGGGAGAGCGTGGCGCGCGAGTGTGAGTGTGGAGAGAGCGCATGCGAGAGAGAAAGCCGAAGAGGGCAGCAACAAAAAACGTGTTTGCCGCCATTGTGGAGCTCTCTGTGCTGTCGCCCGCTCTCGCCGGCTGGCCACGACTGCGCTGCCGGCGTCAGCGTCAGCGTTAGCGTCTTCGTATTTTTATGTCCATGTGTGTGTGTGCTTGTGTTGCTACGGAAAAAAGGCAGTAAAAAATAACTGCGGTAAACCGAAAAAGGCACAAAAAAAAAGAAGGGAGATGGAGAAGGAGCACGAAGAAGCCGAGCGGGGAACGACCGAAAAGAAAACAAAAACTGAAAACGAAAACGGGAGGGAAATTCCCAACCCCCCTTGCAAAAAATTCTTTTCAATTTATTTCCCAAAAAAAAAATACTTCTTAAGATTAGTGATCTTTGCACCTTTGTTGCATATTTTTAGGCCACTTACTGCGCGTATTTCCCGTATTTTTCTTTTTGCCAAAAACATCGCGATAAGCGCTGATTACTCACCTGAAACGAAACGAAAGAAAAGCAGGAAAATTAGATCGATTAGATAAAGCAAGCGCAGGGAAATGGGAGAAGAATTGGGGGGACAATAAGGTAAATACGATACGGGGAAAATTTAAATCTAGATAGGCTGCTTACTTCCTCTGATGATGATTGGATTTGGGAGTTACAAATTGCCAGGGAATCAAGTTTGAAAGATATAAATTCAAGTATCTCTTGGGGAAGTAAATTAGGTCTTGCAATAATGTTGACTGGAACATACAATATGTAAAAAATTTGGCTTATTGGACACTGATAAAGACTTGGCTATCTTCCGTAAACACAAAAAGATAGGGTTTGTCTCTTACAAGTATTTAGTTTTTGTTTTACACGCTAAGTTACTTTAAATGTACGTTTTTTTTTAATTTTTGTAAGTCTTAATTAAGTTAGTCCATTTTTTCTATCAATTATTTAGGACTTCCTAAATAAATTGAACTTCCTAGAAAAATCTTTACTTAAAAATAAATTCAAATAAATTGACATGAAATAGAAAATTCAAAGAAATTCTACAATTATTTCCAAGGAACCCAGAATGCCAACTAGCGTTTTTTCCAATTGGCAAACTTTAGGTTCCCGCCCGGAATCAAGATCGAGTGAGTTTGAATTAACGATGGAACTCCGAATCGGGTTGGGTGTTTATGTGTTGCCATTTATATTGATTTTGGGTAGGGATATACCATTACTATACATATACTATATATCGTTATGGCAGCTGGGACGACGGCGACAACGACGATGATCAAACTCAATTTAAATTGGTTTCCTTGAATTGCCATTCCCCTTAACACAGCTTGCAACTTCCCAGTTGCTCTTTGTCCCTTTCGTTTCTATCTCTGCTTTTGTTTTGCTTTTGCTCTTTTGCCACGCAACTCGACTCATTTTGTGAAAAAAACTTTAGCCGGCAATATTTCATGCCACCCATTAAGCCAGGCCACCCACCCACCGCCCTCCTCTTGCTCTTCCTGCTGGCAATTTCCGCCCCCTCGCACAGATACAACTACGTTTGGAGTCAGAATTATAGTACGAATACTGGTAAGACTTTATTAGTACTAATCTCCCCAATTGTAAACAGAAGATCTAATAGGATGCTAAGGAAATAGCTTTATTACAAATTACAAAGCGTTTTAGGCATAAAATACTTTATTGCATACTTTCGGTCACCCTTTTAATTGGTTTTAAATAAATTAAAGCTCTTTTTAACCCAAATTAGGAATATTACAGGTCTTCACAAATTATTCTACTCAAGTGTAAAGATTTTTAATTTCTTCAGTATATACTTTTTAGTTTATTCTTTAGCTGCTAATATTTTGCTGGCAACTGTAATTTCCTTTATGTGCGTGGGGTAAAAAAAGTGGCTTCATTACAAATTTCAATTTTGTTTTATTATTATTATTTTTGCCTGCCTTTTGCACATTCTATTTTTTATTATTATTATTATTTTGCAAAGTTGAACGGAAAAAGTTGAGGGTCTGGAAAATGCTTTTATAATTCCTAGCAAGACACACACACACTTACAAAAGGCAGCTGTTGTCTTGCATTTATTTATTTTGATTTGGATTTTCTTTTTCCTCTGCCGCTGTTTTTGCATTTTCCTTTTCTGCTTGTGCATTTATTTTTCTTAATTTTTTTGCTGATGCTTTTCCTTTGTGGCATTTTTTGTGTTTAGTTTTTGTTCGATTTTTGCCTTTGTTGTCTTCGCTGGCTGCCTGCCGCATAAGTATTTTATTTTGCTCCTAGCTTTTCCTTTTTTCGCAGTTTCCATTTGAGATGTGCTGCGTTCTAACATTCCGCAACGCCGCCTCCTATGGAAACTCCCTCTAAATTCCCCTCAAACCGCCCTAAAATCCCTTTCGAAACCCCCCCTTTAAACCCCTCCAAACCTCTCGTTTTGGACCATCTCCTGTTTTTGGCCTGTGTCACGAGCCGAGTCTGTCAGAGATAGCCACACAGGAAATAAAAATACAATTTTAAAGACCTTTCTAATATTATAGAGATATTTTATCAAATACTTGTTCGTTAATCAAATGTTTAAGTTTAGGAAACACCTAATTTTAAATAATAATAAAAACGAGAAAGAAAGCTAACTTCGGTAAACCGAAGTTGGTATACCCTTGCAGTCTGCAATTGGATCATTGAAAATCTAACCATTTTAGTAATGTTGAAAAAATATAGATTATATAAATATAAATTAAACATTTTACATATAAATATAAATTTTACATTTTACATTTTCATATAAATCGACCGATCGCTTCTATGGCAGCTATATGATATAGTGGTCCGATCTTAATGAAATTAAAACCGTAATTCTAGAAGCATAAAAAACTGCTATATCTCAAAATTTATAGAAATACGTTGAAAAGCAGAGAAGTTTAAAATTTGTTTACATTAATTTCGCCATCATTCCTATGGCAGCTATAGGATATAGTAGTCCGATTTCGGTCGTTTTGACATATATACTGCGTGCTAAAGAAATAAGACTATGCTGAAAATTTCAGCTCGATAGCTCAAAAACTGAGAGACTAGTTATCGTAGAAACCGACAGACGGACAGACGGACAGACGGACAGACGGACATACGGACAGACAGACAGACGGACATGGCTAGATCGACTCGGCTGGTGATGCTGATCAAGAATATATATACTTTATGGGGTCGGAGATGCCTCCTTCACTGCGTTGCAAACATCTGGTCAAAATTATAATACCCTCTGCAGGGGTATAATAAAAATGATGCCTGATGGATTAATGTCTCAGCTACATATAGTAAATCAGCGCTGTATTCCTATTCATTTTCTCCCAGTGCTGACCACCATCATCGACCTCTTTTCTGCAGTTGCAAGCGAAGAGGGCCAAAAGGGGGGTAGTTGGGTGCCGAGGGGGTGGCAATTGAGGGGGAGTGGGTGTGTTTTGGGTT
Source organism: Drosophila rufa (assembly GCA_018153105.1). NCBI lineage: Eukaryota > Metazoa > Arthropoda > Insecta > Diptera > Drosophilidae > Drosophila > Drosophila rufa. The sequence goes on from JAECXS010000085.1 coordinate 6,936,838, forward strand.
GTGCGTGTGTGTGTGTGTGTTTTCAGCCGCAGCATATGCCGGCTTCTTCTGCTTCTTCCGCTCGCTGTCGCTGCTGCTGCTTCTTCTTATTCTCGCTGCTGCCTTGCTCTTGCTGCCAGCAATAACAACAAACTGCAACACTCACACATAGACAGAGAAAGAGAGAGAGAGAGCGAGCGGGAGAGCGAAAATAGCAATAAAAGCAGCAAAAGCAACAGCAACAACAGCAGCGGGGCAACAACAATCGACAAGCCTTTGGGGTCATTATTCTCTTCGAGTCGCTGACGCGTCGCTGCAATATCTGCTGCTCGGTGTGTGTGTGTGTGTGTAGCCTTGGTGGTTGCTGGTGCACACACAAGCACAAGTTGGGGCGACTGCACACACACACCCAAGCTCTTTGACACTCTCGCCCTCTCTGTTGCTCTTGCTACTTTTGTTGTTGTTGTTGTTGTTGTGCCTCTCCAAACAATGTAATAAAATTCAATTATTCTCGTGTGCGTCTTGCACTTTGTTTCGTCTTTTGTCTGCCCGTGTGTGTGTTAGTCTCTCTGCACGTGTGTGTGTGTGTGCGCGCATTTCGCGAATATCGCCGCAAAATGCCAAAAGCGAAAAGTACAGGCAGCAAGGCTCCTCTGGCTTTTCGGGGGAGCAGCAGCAGCAGCAGCAGCAGCAGCAGCAACAACAGCAACATATCGTCTCTGCCTCCTGCGCCGCCAACGCACACACACACGAGAGCAAATTGCACAAACACTGCTGCAGACCCGTCCTCTTGCACTTTCTTAGCTTGCACAGTGGGATTGGCTGGCGATCGATAATTGCAAGTTCGACATCAATGAAGACGGAGGAGAAGAATTTTGGTTTAAAAGAAATTATAAAGAATAATAACTAGCTAGAGCAGATAAATTTTATGATTATAATATTCTAGGATTTGGGAATTGCACCCATGCGCCAAAAAGTAGGCAATGTTTTGCGAACCTGAAATATTTGCATAAGGCTTTCGCGTCGATCTTGGGTTGCCGAACTCATCTGTGGGCCTCCTAAAGCTTTGTCCAATTTCTGATTTAGGTTTTTGGGTTTGTTAAAGTTTGTTTACTTATTTCTTAAAAAGTTTATTTTCCTGCATTTTGCTCCACTGTGCATTGTCGCCGAGCAGCTGCTTTTGCCTCTTCTTCTCCTTGTCCTCCCTTTGCTTGTGCTGGCGCAGCTACTGCGCTGTCGCCATCGTCGCAGTCGCTGCATTTTGGCGTTGGCGTTCTTTTTGCGCTTTGCCTTTTAGCTTTTCCTTCATATGCGCCTCGTCGCCTCTGCCTCTGCCTCTTGCGTCGACTACTCCTGGTTCGCCTGCTCCTTCTGCTCCACCTTTTCCACATTCGCCTTCTTCTTGTCCACCTTCTCCTCCTTGTCCCACCTTTCTCTGTTTCTGTCCCTGTTGGTATTCTTTGTTGTCTCGTCTGCATTCTGCATCTGTTGTTGTTATTGTTGCGCATTTTGCATAAGCAGCAGCATCATCTCTCGTTCTTCACCTCCTACTCATCCTTCGGCTCCTTCCTAGGTTTCCTTTATTTTGGTGTTCTTCCTCGCCCTCATCCTCTTCTTCTTCGCGTTGCCAATTTTCTTATTTTGTTAATTTTGCCTTGCCCTTTTTGTTGTTGTTTTCGCTATTTGGGGACTTGCTTGCACTTCCCCCGTTGCCCCGCTTCTTTCTCCACAGAAGAAGAGTTAATGCAGCTGCCCTCTCTCTATCTCTCTCTTTCATACACACTCACTCGTTCCCTCTCTCTCTCCTAAAAGGGGGGCCACCTCTCTCTCTCACTCTCTCACTCGGTCTCTTGCTGACCTGCGCATGCGTTGCATTGATTGTTTGTGTAATGTAATGTAAAAGCGCTGTAAGCCGCCGTCTCCCTTCTGCTTTATCGCCACCCCCTTCCTTCGACCCGGCGATCCTTAGTTTTTTGATTTCCATCTCTTCCCTGAATTTCAAGGCTCTCTTCTCGCTTTTACCCTTTTTTTTTTTTGTGATTTGCTGGCCAACCTCAACATTCATCACTCCAAAAAAGTTTAAATGACAAAACTAAAATAAAAGACAAAAAAGAGAGGAAACACGAAAAAAAAAGAAAACAAAACAAAGCAAATGCAAAACAGCTTGCAAGGCGTCGCTGCCGGCGTCGCTGTCGACGCTAACGTCGCCGTCGCTGGTTTCCATTTTGCCTGCAGCGTATTTTGTAAATTACATTTCCGGCAATAAATTTGCATACCTCTGGCATCTTCTAAATTGCTATCGTTTGTTAAAAGCGCCACCCGAATTTCCACTCACAGTCACCCCCTTTTTTTGGTCGACCGAAAGTAGGGGGGCGGGGTCCGGTGGTGGGGTGCACCTTGCCACCCCCGCACAACAAACATTCCTTGGAAAATTCCTAACCTGGGCCGCACCTTCTTTTCAATGCGGAAAAAGCGGTAGGGGGATGAGTACACACACACAGAGCACAAAATATTGGGCAATTTTATTATTTAATAATCGATTTAGGCTTAAGACTTAAGACTAAATGCATTGCATACTTTTAGGTCCCAAGTAATACGTTTTACAATTAATATTTTAAAATTAAGTTCTTCCCGAGACTAAAAAATAAAATACTCAATAAATAAATCCTTTTGAATATTCAGAAGACAATTAAATATGATTAAACTCCATCAGATTAAGTTCTGTCTGAGAAAGTTTGACATTCTACTTCTAGGTGCTCAGATTCTTTGTCAATTATTACATTTTGTAGGCATTTTCTAGAAAACAACATCAGAATATTACTCCCAGGCTTCTATATCAAATCAGTATCCATAAATTTCGAATATTTTTCCACTGTGTACATGTAATTGTACAAATGAATAGAAAATAAAGCAAGCAGGGCTGAAAAGGAAGGCGAGAGGGTGGCAAATGCTTCGAGGGGATCAAGTTGGGGGATGGAGGTGCAGAAGAAGGTCTCCAGGGGTTGACTTCTTATTGCTGCTCTTCCCCTTCTTTTGCCAAATTCGATATTGATTGTCCTGCAATTAGAAAAGTTCTGCGGGGCCCGTGTCTCAGCGAATCCGACTTTCACTGCTCAAGGATTTGCTTGGGATATTGCAGCAGGATAACGAGAATGCGCCGCCAGAACTTTTTGCCCCAACAACTAACCCGGCTACCAAGAGTCTGGCACTGGCACTGGCAATGGTAGAGGATTTTTCCCAACAACAGGTTGTTGCATTTCGAATACGTGACGACCCCAAATAGTTGGAGTTGCTGCCTCCTGCCAGCTGCTGGTGTTGCTGCTGCTGCTGCTTTGAACTTGCATTACACGTATCCTGACACTGGCACAGGATGAAGAGAGAGAGAGAGAGAGAAGGGCAGGATCCAGGGGATTCAGATTCCATGGCTTATATAGGTCGACAAACTTTTGCGGCACGCTCTCCTTGTTGTTGCTCTTGTTGCCTTGCCGCTGCATAAAAATTCAAATTTCGCGTCTGGCCAAAGCCAAAGCAACAATGAGCCAAGTGCAGCTTGGTGGAGTCGACTTGGCAATATCCAGGGAAAATATTAGACCTTCAGGGGTTGGGTAAGATATTAACCATTAAAATGAAATACATTTTTACGATTAAGGCTAAGTAAAAGCATTTGAAATGGGCATAGCTATCTGCCTAATTTCCTAATATTTCTGTTTTAAAATCTACTTAATATTCTCCAACAATTGAATAAGTTTAATATAATTTCTATACGAAAGAATATTCTTTGCAAACATATTGCATATTTTATTATACTAAAAACCCCATGCAGTGTCCACAGACTAACCCAAACGTCGTTGCATTTTCCCTTCGGGTGCCGGACAACCCTTCGCTGTTGCTGCATTGCACATCCCTTTCGACGCACTGCCCACGACGAGACTGCCCCGTGGTGTGACTGAAAATAAAAGTGCAAATGTCCTCGCCAGCCGGGAAAATTGGACAAGGTTTTAGCGCGCGGGACAGACCCGGCGACGCCGGCAAGAGCACTCGCACCACCAGTGCACAGAGGAGGAGTACCACAGTTCCAGGTCAGCCAGTCAGGGAGTCAGGCATCCACACCAGCCAAAGAGCCGGTTGCATTCCCAGAGCAGCGCAACAAAAAAATAAAAGAAAGCAAGAAAAAAAGAAAAAAGCGCGTTGGCCCAAAAAACGTTTCTCTTTCGATGGCCGAACTTCTTTTTATGGCTGCACCACGCGGCGTATGAGTGATGCTCTCTGCAGCGCGTACGAGTATATGTGTGAATGAATCTGTGGCATGGCATTGCACGCGTTGCATGCGAGTCTGTCTGCGAGTGCTGGGTTGCGCCATGTTCATTCATCGCTGGCCAGGCGAAATCAATCGGCAGGTGCTTTGTTTTGTGATTTCGCAGCCTTTCCACGTCCCGGCCCCCTTTTTGCCACGCTTTTTCCGCGCCTGCCTTCCGCGAATTTTTGTTTGCTGATAGTTTTGACCTGGTTTCAACCCATGAGGTTTGGTTGTTTTCATACCCGGTACTCGTAGAAGTCAAGGGTATATCTCTACCAGTCAAACCTGGAAATAATGCATACTTTTAGGCAGCATTTCTAGAGTTATTAAATATCTTGCACAAAATACAGAAGCAAGGAACCTAATTTATATTTCTTTTAGCTTTTGTTTACTATTAAGAAGCATGACTCTCAGGTATATCATAGTCGGGGCGTTGGTTTTTGTGTTTTTGTGTTTTTGTGGCCATGTTGCTATGCCGATTGCATGCGTAATTGATGGCCGGTCAACAGCTGACATTTGTTTATGCCCGTCCGGCCAAAAGCAAACCAACAACGGCAAAAAAAACCACTATGGAAAATGGGCAAAAGGGGAGCGTCAACCGCTTGGCGGGCGTCATGGAAACGGAGAGTACATGTGGCCAGGACACCTGGTGTTGCTTGCTGCCACCGCGTGGCCGCACCGCCCACATGCATTCATTCATAACAATTTTGCCGCTGTCGCTTTTTTATGTACAACTTTCAAGTTCATAATGTCAACCTTCGCATACACCCTGACACACACAGACAGGGGACGACGCACAGGGAAACACGCCCGGGAAAAGCGGCTAGCACAGACAGCGGAAAACGTTTAGCTGGCGGGAGGTTTGAGGTCCCAGAGTCCCAGACACGGGATCCCCGAGATTTCTTTGTGCCAAGGAGGGTTTCCCTTTTTTTCTCCCAGCTCCATTCCCTGTTCCTTTTTGCCAGGCGTCGCGCTGCGAGTCCTTTTTACTTTCGCACGCGCTGCCATGACGTTGCATCCACATCCTGGGCCCGTCTCCACTTTTCCTCTGATGAGAAACTTTATTTTCTTTTTTTTTCGTTGTATTTTTCCTCCTCATTTGTGTGTTGCAACAATTGTGTTCCTGACTCTGCCCTGGATTTCGCCACTTTTCCTCCTCGCTGTTTTCCCTTTGTTATGCAATTTCTTTTTGGGAGGCGACAAAATGGAAAACTTATTGTCTACAACGGAAGCTGCCACTTAAAGACAAAAGTGGCGAAGTTTTTGATACTTTTGTAGACTCTGCTATTTTTTTCTTTCTTTCTGCTCGTGATTTTTTCTTATTCATTTTTTCTCTGGTTTTTGTGGTCTAATTTAAAAGTGTTTTCTGTTCCCTTGCTTTATTGTGTCTATTAAGTGTTGGGTCTCAGTTAAGGTTTTTGTTGTTTAGTAAATATTGAAAGGTTCCACTTTCATTACCTTTACTCTGTGTTTTCCTTAACTTGTATTTATTGTAATAAATTTAACGAATTTGTTTGACAAAGAGCCATTTTCTGGTCTTGGTTAGGAGCTTCCTTTTAACTATTTCATTAAATTTGTTAAGAACTTCTCCAATTTCATTTCTATTATTCTTCGAATCAGTAACTAACCTTCTTCTGAATTCTTTTTCTATGACTTTTTAAAGGTTTTGCTCTTTTTTAAAGCTTTTTTAATACCCCTTTCTATACATTTTCCCCCAGCATTTTTCCACTTTCATTTGTGACTGTGAAAAGCCCTGCAAAGGTAATTAAACTACGCTGATTAACAAATTGCAATCGTCGAGGTTCATTGACATGGTCGCCCCGCTAAAAATAGAAATCAAAACAAGGCAACTTTTTCGACGCGAATGAAAAGCGTTTCCTGGGAGACGCGCCCAAAAGGAAAAGCGCACGAATAAAAAAAAAATAGAAAAAGGAACAGCGAGGAAAATGACGAGGAAAACCCCGTGGAAGGCGAAAAAATCGATATGCCTCAGACATAGACAGCAGCAGCAGCCGCGTTGAAAGTTGGGGGTTGGAGTTTGCAACCAAGGGTAGCAAAATGTTGTGCAAACTCACGCGGCAGACACACACACACACACATACATATACAGATAGTCCACACACTCAAACACACAGTCAAAGCTCCGTCATGTCATCGTCCCTTTTTGGCACTTACTTTCATCGGCATTTGCGCTTTGGCTTCCTCTTTTCGGCGTTACTTCCGCTTTCGGTTCTCTTCCGCTTTCCTTTCGGCTGGAATTTCCTTTGAGTTTGCGCTCAATTTTCGCTACTTTTGCGCTTCTTACACTGATCAAAAATATGTGTCTTTACCCATCTTAGCAAGTTTTTATATTTTTGTATTGTAGAAAATTGAGTTTTTACTTTAATTTTCTGTTTTCTAAGAAAAAAAGAATGAATGTTTTTATTTGATGTATAATTCAACAAATATTTAAAGCTAATTAATAACACCATTCCTCATCAGTTGCTTTTTCTTTTCTTTTATTTACTTTTAATCTCATTTTTTTCCCTGTGCTCGCTGATTTTGCGCCTTTGTCTCTTGTACTTCCGTTCTTGCCAATTTTTTTGCCCATTGATTTTCGTAGTAATTATTTTCGGGGGGTTGGGGGTGACAGGGGGATCTGTGTGTGTCTGTGAGAGTCCCTTGTTTTTGGGTTTTTGTTTTTATCTGGGGGTCCCTTTTATTGCGCCTCAGTTCCTTCCTCTTCCTGTGCTCTCACCTCTTCCTCTTCCGGCATTTCCCCGCACATTCCTGCGGCTTAAATTGCTCTTATTGTTCAGTGCTGTTTTTTTTTCCTTTTTCTGGGATCCTTTGGGGGTGGCTTTCTCCACATTCGTCCTTCCTTCACCGCCGCCGCCGCCGCCACGGCGTATACGTTATTTTATTACATCAAATGTTTTACAGGCACTTTTCCTGCGCTCTTCTTCTCGTCTAGCACTCGCTCTTCTCGCGCTCTCTCTCTCTCTCTCTCTCTCTCTCTCTCTGTTGGGCTTTTCTCAGCTCGCCTTTCTCTCTCGCCGCCGCTGTCGTTGCCTCAGTCGACGTTGGCTTCGCGACGTCGCTGCCTCTGCCGGCGCCGATGTCCTGTCTGCTTCTTCTTCCTGTTCTTAATTGAAATTTGCGGCTTGCATCAATATTTGCTTTTTCCTTGTGTTTTCCACGTTATTAAAAACCTTGTGCAAGTTTTCTTTTTTTCGTTCTGTTGTTGCTATCTTTGTTTTGCCGTACAATATTATATTGCAAGGATGGGAGAATATATGCGAGGAGAAGGACCTTTTCCTTGCCCCCGGAATTGTTCCCCCTTTCCCTTTGCGGCTTGGCCGATGTTCTCACTAATTTGTTTCGCTTGCGAAGGAAGCAAGTTTTATGCATTGGATGTATCTCATTAAAGATTTAGGGTTTTTTTTTTTTTCAAAATTGATTAAGAAAGGATTTAATTGGGAGGACTAATATCTAAGAGGATAAATTAGCTATTGAAAAATATGGGAGGAATAGTTTTGTGTAAGAAATAGCCTTTCATTATTATTATTTTATTTGAAGCACAAATTTTTATTTAGAGATCTAAAAACATTTTTCTAAGATCCTAAAAGTATGCAAGTATATTTTGTTGTCCCTTTATCCAGACTTATTTGTAAGTACTATTTTTGGGTGTGCCTTTCGATAAAATTGTTGAGGAATTTACCACAAACGATAAACTTTTCTGCGTACCCCACTATAATCCTTTGGTCCTTAGAGCCGACTCGAATCATTACACTATAAATAAGTGTTTAATTACAAAAATAATTGTTAGAAGTAGTATGGCAAATGAAACCAATTTTTAAATATGCATTTTCAAACTCAAGACTCAAAATCCTGTTTTAAATTATTGCAAAATACCCAAGTCAATTATGGAAAATATTTCATTCAGTCAGTCGGAATATAATATGCACTGTGACTGAACCGAAATGAGCCGAATCAAAGCCCTTGGCTTCATCGTACATCACGTCCAAATGGATATGTTTTCACACATCATTGGATGGAGGTTGTATGGTGGTAAAGAGGGTGGAATAGAGGGGTAAATATATGCGGAGCTGTCTGAAATTATGCCTAATTGAAAATGCATTTTAAAGCAGTTGCCAGGCGACTGCATCTCCTTCTCGTTTGGGGGCACGGGCACTCCGACAATGCCACGGCCAACGGAGCTTCAGCTTCAGCTACAGCTACAGCTTCCTTCTGCAATAATTGCCATACACCAGGACCTCGCCAGCTCCTCGTCTCTCTCTATCCCCTCCTGCAGAATCCCAGGACTCCGGTGCCGCCCTCGCTACCCCGTTCGCCTGTCTGGCAGTCGAGAGGAGCCGAAGGCTGAAAGCTGCAGGCTGAAGGCTGCCACTGAAGGCCGCATTCTGCACACTCCAACTTCGCTAGCACACAGAGGGAAATAATGGGAATTATTAGAAATGGAAGTTGAATATGACTTTAATGAGAAGCTTAAGGAAAGGCACTAATAGTACTTATAGTACTTACTTATGAGCCTCAGATTCCAAGGATAAAAGGAGCTAGATCTACCTAAATTGGTTTGTTTAAGAATCTAAGCAGGCCTTCTACAACTCACAGATATCATAGAAAAACAGTTTTCTAAGCTTGAAACAAATTTATTTTAAACTTCCCCGACCTTTTCTTGAGTGCACTTTCAGCTTTTAGCATCAGCTCGCTCGCATATGGCTGCTGCTGCTGATGCTGCATTCTGCATGGGGGAATTTGCAACTGAAATGCATTAATCAATCATTCATTAAATCAATCAATCAATTTATGTATTCCTCGCGGTTTTTTTTCTTATTTAACTTCCCCCGTTCTCTTTGTCCTTTGGCCGCCGCTTTGTTGTTTAGCTTGAGAGAGCGTTTTGCCAGTTTTTGATTGATTGCCATTAATAACTCATTTTTTCCTCGTGGCTTAGCTTTGTTTTCCTATATTCTTTTTTTCTGTTTTTTTGCTGCTTTTCGAAAATTTATTTGTTTTGCTTTTGGGAGCTGAGTCGGTTTTGATGAGTCGGTGCGGGTGACTGATGGAAAACTATGGAGTTGTTTGGCCTTCGTAATTGGAAGGGAACTTGGGGAGCTCAAAAAAATAATGGAAGTCGATAAAGGAAGAGTTACGTATTATTTATTTTAATTAAAAGTAGTTCTTTTTTACTTTTGGACTTTTCTGTGTACAATAAATAAATAAATAAGATTCTCAAAAAGAAACGATTTCACCATTCAACAATGTAAGTCCTTCATCGGTAATTCTGTAAATATTCTCTGACTCATTACCAATAAATTACTTGACATTCTCTTTGCATTATATTTATATTTATATTTTTATATACATATATGTTTATATATATATTATCAATTTGCAACACTGTTCGATGGTTCAGAAATCGGTAAATGCATTTTGCTACTTATTTGCATATTTGAATGAACATTTTCTCTCTTTCCCCTTACACTTACTTTCTCTCTCTTCGCCTGATTGTACACTGTGTGCTCTCCAGTGTTAAGGATGCGCAGAATATCCTGCGGCAACTTGGCACAAAAGGAGATGGCAGAGAGGAGAGTGTACAGGATTGCATGTAATAAAATGCATGGCAAATTGCATGCAACATGCTAAAAGAGTTGCTTTACTCAAAATATTAAAAGGTTTATATCACAAGAAACACACTCATATAATTTAATGGACATCACAATTAAGCCATAATAATATTTATAGGATATAAATTCCAGTGAAAAGTGCTTATTAAAGAAGATTTCGGATTTATGAACAAAGGGAATCTTTGGAACTTTTGTGTATAGTCAGGGAATCTCGAAATATTTGTTTCTTTTCTTACAAAAGGTAAATATAATATTTTTTTAATATAATTTGAATGTTAAACAAATTAAATACATTCTTTTTTGCCATCTCTTTTATTGAATTTAATTACCCAGAAGTAGAAACTCTCTATTATCCAGCATTTACTTACGCTTCTCCGGCAATTGTTCAATCTTGGCATTTCAAAAACGAAAAGGAAACTCACCTGGAAAGAGAAGAAGCAATTAAGATAATGATTAGTCAAATGTAAGATATGGGCAAGCAGATGAAACTAATTTCGAACCGAGAAGGGGTGAATTCGATCTGGGAGAGGGAAGAACAGAGCTCGCTGGAGCGACAGGTAGTTTAATTTATGTGAATCCCCGATGTGCTCCCCCACTTCTACTCCCACTCCCACTCCCACTCCTACTCCCTTTTCTTCTCCTTATTTTTTCCTGCTGCATTTTCGCTTTTTGTTTCGCCCGCGCTGCTGCCTGTTCCCTGCCATTATGCTGCGTCGTTTTAATGGCCAGAAAAAAAACTCAGAAAAAATAAAAATAAAAGAAAAAAGCGAGCAAGTCACGAGCTTCAACAATGGCGATGCCGTCGGCAGCAGCAGCAGCGGCAGCAGAAGAAAAAAGGATAAAAGGCAAATAAATAAATAAATAAACATTTTGCCAGAGCCCCGAGAGCGAGAGCGAGAGGCACAAAAACAATTTCGTCTGCGAAGTTGGCCCAAAAGAAGAACAACAAAAATTATGCGCTCTAAAAATAAAACGCAACGAAATCAAACCAAAGACTCTACTAAAATACAGCAAAAAATAAGACAAAAAATAAGGCAACAAATAAGGCAGAAAAAACGTGACCGCGCATTTTTCAATGTCAGACGAAAAGGTTTTTCATTGCTCCGCTGATTACTTCAATTTTAGGGCTTTTTCAAGGGTCAGATCTTCGGTTATATAAAAGCCCGAATCCATAGTTGGATTTCTCTATTATATAATATAATATATCATATATATAACCCAACCGAAAATGGGGTAAATCCTTTTTCAAATCTCTCATGTGTAAGGAAATTGTTGTTTGCGTTCGCTTGAATATTATTTTTTTCGCTACTGCTTTTGCCATAAAGAATTTACGCTACATAAAATTTAATAATTTCATTTTTTATAGTCGCTTGGATCCTTGTCTGCATGTGTGTGTGTGTGTGTGGGGACTGAATTATAGCATACTTTTAGGCGTGTGCCAGGGCAGGCGCATTATTTCAGCTTTTATGGCTTACATAACGAGCCAAGCGGAAATAGAGAAAGAAAGGCCAAAAATATGTGTGTGTGTGAGGGAACACAAGATGATATTTTTCGGGAGTTGGGGAAAATGTAAGGAAAACTGTACGGAAAATAGGGGAAAATTGGTTGCTGCGTGAAGCTGTGAATAGCTGCTAAAGAAAGCGCCGGTATTGCCCATTAAAATAATGAAGGTAAGGGCTACATGAATATTAAAATTATTCAAAATACAGAGTGTTTTTTAAAAAGTTTCTAAGGAATTTTTGTGTTGGACCTTAAATTACTTTTTCCTTGTAAATATGAATATAATGAAGGTATGGAAAATGCGCTTAAAAGATGAATATCCAAATTATTATATTAAGAGAAATGGATTTAAAAGGTTCCCTTGTAAATTAGGGAAATTTAATAAAGGAAGCTGGTAACTTCTTCATCTATACAGCTAAAGCTTAAATATAAAGTAGACCTTTACTTTGGGATACTAAACATGTTTACAATTAATTGCCTAAATAGAATGATAAAATCATACAAAATGTTTGGGCTTAGTTTTTTGGGGACTTTTAATGTATAAATCTTGAAACAATATCCTTTCTCATTATTAAAATATTTTAATTTCATTAATAGGATCAATAATGCCTTGAATATTTTTGGTTATACCCAGAACTCTGCCTGATATCCAATTGAAATATTGCGAATATTTGCCATATTTTTCTGCTGAGCCCTTTCTGCCTCAATCATAATTTATCCAGCGCCTTTTCGTATCTCGTATCGATTCTCTGGATATTTCTCATCTCGCACTTGCTGTTCTTTTATATTTTTTCCGTGTTGCTCTTTTCGCGTTAATATTTCACTAATGGCATTGGCTGGCGAAATTGCATTACGCTCAAGTTGACTCATTTTAATTGAATTTTAACTTCAGTTCGAAATTGAATTACGTGCCATGGGGCCAAGATGTGGAGCGGGCTTTGAGGGGGCAAGGGAGGTGGTATTTTCCCGAGTTTGGTGTGTGGGAGCTCATGAGTGTGTGTGGTGTGTGGACTTTGCGGAAAATGTTGGCTGTTACTAGTAATGAAAATTCATGGCGCGATCTGGGCGAGAACGAAAAGCGAGAAATTGCATTAAGTCAGTTGCCATCATTTTGGGCCAAAATGAAAGCTGGTTTGGGTCCTTTGGAATGGTTAAATGCAGCTAGCCAAACATTTTGCAAAGTATTCTGCAGTCATTTTCCATTTTCCACCCCCTGTTTTTCACATTTCCACATATTACCAGCTTGCCCATGAACGCTTAGTCCCCAACTAAATGGCGCATTCGTGCCAGAAAGTGACCAAATTCACTTTCCTTTCATTCTTGCAAAAAAAAAAAAAAAATCATTATTTTGCACTTAATTAAAAACACGCCACTACACTCAAGAAAAAAATGGATAAAATTAATTAATGGCAAAAGTATACAATCTATTCTGGTAGTATTTATCATAGTTTCATGAATGTACTTTACTTTTTGTGTTTGGTTCTTAAGACCACTCGGTTTATTTTCAGAAATATCCTTTCCTGAACTGAACTGACAACAAATTTAAATTTATTCCGCGTGTAATCATAAAAAAAGAGCCGCACAAATATCAGACTTTAAGCCATGGTCCAGACCACACCAGACTGTCCTCGCCCTCGCCTCTTTTCCCTTTATTCTCTTTACCCTTTTTTCGCGCTTTTAGCCTTTTTATTGTTTTATTTTTTTTTTTGCCGCGAGCCTGGTCAACTGGAAAAAAGGCAACAGCAATAACAGCAACGCGACGGACTGGTTCGTCGTCGTCTGGTTGGCCATATAACAACCTACCCATCTCCTGCCCCTTTTTGTCCCTCTTGTTTTCGCATTGCCGCGTCGCTAAAAAAATTGTTTGCTGTTTGATTTTGGACTTTGGCAAAATCCTTTCGCTTTCATCCATTTAAATAAACGCAGAGTGTGTGTGTGTGTAGGATGCGGAAACCAGTGAAGTACTGAACGCGGTAGAGTGGTAACTACGACCAGACACTGTGTTTGGCCAAAAGCCACGCGGCGAAGGACACTAAAAATTGACAAAAACGGAATTTGCATGCGGCCTAGCGGCGGTCTATAGGGAAAATTATATGAAAAATGGCAAGGCAGAGCTGTCATTTTTAGTTTGTAATATTTTTTGCACATGAAATATTAAGTGAACTTAATTTGAGGCAATATATTAACTCGGAACTCTTTGAAAGTTACTATTTTATTTGCAAATTCTTAAATATAAATGTAAAGCCAATGAAATATAATTCCTAAAGACGTTTGCGTGCATAATTATTTATTTATTTAGAAAACCTGTTTGTATAATACAAGTAAGTTTCTTAACTAAAAATCTCTTTTTTTCGCCTCTTAAAATAAGTTTAATACCCGCGGCTAATAACTCCGCCATTCCGCCTCTCTGTCAACCCATTTTTTAATTGCCTGTCTCGGCTGAGTTTCTGCATTCATTTTCATATCAAAAGGCGTATAAGCAACAAAAAATAAAATCATAAAAAAAGAAGAAGAAACTAATTTTCCATTTCGTTTCTGACACCGACTGAGATGAGATGGGAATCTTTGGCGGAGACTTTTGCCACTATTTTATTTATATGCCTCAAAATGCAAAAAGGGCAACGAGACGAGACGAGAAATGGCAACAAAAACGAGGCAAAATGCGGCCATAAACAACAAATCATGCCAAGAAATGGCCAGGAGGGGCGAGGGAGGGGATTACCAGACGGTCTAAAAATTCAACATAACCTCGAATGATTTATGGATGCCTGCGAATATTTAAAAGGTACAAGGCGAAATCCACACACACACAATCACAACAAAAAAGGCAAAACAAAATTGAGCTGGATTCTGCAAAAAACAAAGGGAATACACAAGAGCCGAAGGGGGGAGAGGGGTCTGGAGCATCTTTTTGCCTGTGGAGCTTAAGTGCATTTTGCAGCGAACAGAGCAGAAAGGACATAAAAGCTCAAAAAGGGCATGCTACAACACCAGCAGAAAACGCAGCTAAGAAATGTGCGAAAAATTGTAAAATAAAAAAATATACAGGGAATAATGCACAGTGGTAAAGTTAAAAAAAAAAATTTATAAAGGTATTAAGTTTAAAGATAAAGATTTTATTTATATAAGATAAGATTTAAGGTTTTATTTAATTGAAATTCACTTAAGGCTTTATGATAAAAAAAAGGTTAAGGGTTTTATTTAATTTAAATTGACTTAAAAAGAAAAAGCAATTTAATATCTTTGTTCAAATTTTTTTATTTTAAAGTGCTTAAAAAATTGTTTGAATTATTTTTTAAATTAAATGTATTCCCTAGTTAAGTTATTAAATTTTAAATTTGTTTCCCATTTTTTGCTGATGAGAAATCTAGCAAGCATTAAAAATACTTTGATGTAAGTGAATTTTACTTTAAAAACTTGGTTTTGTGTAAGAAATAAATAATGTTAATATTTAAAATGTATAGTTCATATATCTTTTTGATTCCATATTATATCTGAACAAATTGTATTCTATATTATCTTTTTGATTTTTTGTTAAATCTTAAAATAAAACCACTGTACTCAAAGTTAAACTACATAAAGGAATTCTGTAAAAATTTACGACAAAAAGGCGTTAAGCTTGTTGTTGTGACTGTTGCTCTTGGCAGCCAGAGGAGACAATGGACACATAAATTGCATTTTCACTTTTAATATTTTCCGAAGCCAAGGCTTTAATGAACAGTTGCCAGGAACAAATATTTATCCTCTTGCTACAGGGAAGTATTTAAATTATATAAAAATTCTGAAAGCTTTCCTATAATCTGGCCTAAAATCGCAGCTAGTTTTGTGTCTATCGATCGCATATCCCGCCTCGATTTTTCTCATTTACTACTTATTTTTTGTTATTTATTTTCCGCCAACAAAAGGCGAAAGAACGAGTCAAACGAGTGCTGGGGGTCAGGCCAGCCTGGCCAGCCAGCCAGCATATCTCATGAGTCTGCAGCAGTAACCCCAAGGCGCATTCTTTTTCCTTTATTTAATATGCATGCAATTGTTGTCTGTCTGTGCGAGTGCTAGTGCTAGTGCGGCGGGTATATGAGAGGCTAAAAATATGTTTAAATCGCGCCCCGAGTGAGAGAGAGTCAAAAAGGCGAAAAAGGCCAGAAAATGCTTGAAAACGGGTTTTGTAGTTTGTTGCTGTGGCATTGTTGCCAGTTTCAAGGCAAGAGTGGCGCGCTGCGAGTTGCGAGTTGCAGCTGGCCAACTTGTTGTTGCCGCCTCGCTCTTAGCTCTCTTAGCTCTTAGCCTTAGCTGGTTCTTGGCTCGCTTACATTTTGGCCGTGACCTTTGGCGCTGCCTTCGTTACCCTGACTGGCTTGGCATGGCATCAGGTCGGGTAGCAGCAGCAGCTTCATTAAAACGCGCATAAATATTAATTAAATGATAATCCAGCAAATCGCTGCATACTTTGTGGCGCCTAATGATCAAACAGCCAGGTAAAAATTGGCTACAACAAAGGGCGGGCGACTGTTGATAATAACATTAAGCATGTTTATCTTTCTCACACACACCAGCAGCTAAGAAAATCTGTTTTTTCTGGAGGAAAATCGTGGCTGAATTGTGCCAAAAACGAGAGGAAAATCCACACAAAAGCGGACAATTTATCAGGGTTTCTATGGAACCCCGCGAAAAGCTGTCTTCGTCCTCGAAAAGCTCTAAAAAAAAAAGAAATAACGAAAAACACACGCAGGACTTGAAAAATAAAAGAAACGAAGAAGCGAAGGCACAAGCAAATTGAATTTTCCCTGAGCAAAATTAAATTTTCCAAGGAAATTGAATTTTTTGATTAGTTTGCTTTTTGCATCTCCCTGCTACACACACACACACACACACACACAGCTAAAGAGGGCTGGAAAAACAAAAGTAAAAACTGAAAAGCGTAAGGAAAATGGCAGAAGACGAAGGAGCTGGCAGCAAGCTTTTGATTTAAAAGTAAAATGAAATTAAAAATACGCTTTTTGGCCCAGGAAAGGCGAGAAAGCAGAGACTGGTTCGAAATTTACAACACTTCGGCGAAGATAAATTGTAATTAATTTGTTGGAGAAATTATGTTTGCCACTTTGTGTGAAGTATTTAGAAAGTACAAGGATGTTTTCAAGATTTTTAAACTTTAACTGGATATGAAGTATGGAAATATGTACAGGATTTGGCGGATAAATTTTACTAATATTTATAGTTTATATATTATGTGAAAACCAATATTTCTCTCATCTATTTTAATCTTCATATCTTTGATTGTTTATAGAAAAAACTTGGTAAATAACAAAAACTAAATTTAGTTTAAGTTTATTATTTTTTAGGAATTTCTAAGGACTTAAAATCTTCTTTTTAAAGTCCAAACCCTTTCTGTGTCACATTTTTTTGTGACAAGAACACATGGAATGCAAAAGAGTCTTTTAGTTTGTTTGCCTGTCTTTATCGACTCAATGTTGATCTTTTGCTCTGGTGCTTTGTTTTTGCTTTTGCCTGGCTTGTTTGCTTATTGAATAATTTGATTGCAAGAGTTGATTGCATTTGGAAATTGTGTTTTTTGGCCAAATAAAACTTGGCGGCGGGGCAAATAAATCAAGCTGGGGATAATAAAAAGGGCCCCGCACAGCGGGTGCAAAGGTAGACAGCAGTTTCTTACTTTTTTGATGTTTTTTTATTATTTTACTTTGCTCTCATTCTCGTTTTTTAATGACGTTACGCCCGCTTCCTTTTGGGGCCGCGAAGATGGAGAATATTTTTATTTAAACTCCTCGATCCATTTCAATTGAATTCGCCTCATCTTCGTTTTCTTTGGCTTGTGTTTCACGTTTTTATACCCGGTGATTGGGGAGTTCACAAAGGGTATATAGTATTTCCGGAAAATAAACTATAAAAGAGGGAATCTAATACTCCAAGAAAGTTGGAGAAGGGTTTGTGGCCCTAAAGATATTTATTATTAAACATTTTCTAGTTTGGTAAAACTTATTTTCGTTGTTAATATTTGAGAAATCAAATGAAAGCTCCCCTAGGTATGCAATATATTCTACCAGTAGCCATTAAGCACCGGGTATTTCATAGTCGTGGCTCTCCATAATAGCCATTGCTTCTTCTTGTTTCCATTTCGTGTGTTGTTCCCCTTTTTATTTTTGTTTTGTATTCTTATTATTTTCGTTGGTTGTGCGCATCGAAGAAGTATTTTTAATTTTCTGCCTTTTGCACTTTTCTCAGCGTTTTTACCGGGCCATAAAAATCATAAAAATAAAACTTAAACTCGAATGAGCGAACGAACAGAAAAGAAAAGAAAAGAAAAGCAAAGCAAGCCAAAGGAGAAGAAAAACGAAAATGGAAACGTGTACGAAATTTTGCGATTTTAATTAAATGATATGAAAATTGCAAGCAGTCGAGGAAGGAAGAAGAATAAAAAGCACAAAAAAGCGCAAAAAAGCGAATAAAGGCGGATTGAAGTGTGGGTTTTATTTCGGGTTGTATCTATATATGTGGGCGTAGGTGTGGCCGCGCCCAGTTCCTTCCTTCTCGGGAGGTGTGGCTCCTTTGAGCGTGTTTCGTGTTTGGCAATTATCCCGAACTTTGTTTCTTCTTTGGTTCCTCGCTCTTTTTGGCCCTTTTTGCGACACTTGAACTGCAGCGCGGAGCCTTAAAGCGAACCGAGAGAGAGAGGCTGCATAATGGAGCCCAGCATTGAATTATATGATGTACATATTGAAACCCATAAAAACAACCGACAATTCTGCAAAAAATAAAAACCAACTCAAAGAAGAATTCGAGGGGGCAGGGCTGAGGTGCATGCTACATGCACAAGGAAAAACAAACAGACGCAGACACACAAACAGTTGGCAATATTAAAAATGTTGCTGTCTCTGTGGGTGCACTTAGGGAAAATTCAGTAAAAACGTTTGACATATTAAAAGAATTTATTTTTTTATATTTTATATATTCTTTGGGGGCCAAACCATGGCTTGAAAAATTGTTTTTATATTTTTGTTAGCTTGGAAATGAGTTTTTTATGCTTCTTAAATTTCAAATATTGTTAAAAATATATTTTGTTTATGTCTTTTATTTGCTTTTTGATTGTTTTAAAAAAAAAACTTGTTTACATTTTCTTCTTTCTGTGTGTTTGAAAAAACGTATAAAAATAATAATAATAATAATAATAACAATATAAAATGGCGGGCAATGTGTGCAGTTTGTTCTTTCTTTATTTTTTCGCCCATTTTTTGTTTGCTTTTCTCTTTGCTCTCCAGCCTCAGCTCTTCTCGAATGCAATATATATTCTGCGTTGCGTTGATGTTGTTGCTGCTGTCGCTTTTATGGCTTTAGTTTCTTGTTGTTGCAATAACAACCAGCAGCAGCAGCAGCAACAACAATATGTGGCAGCAACGTTTGCCACGTTTTAATGGAACATTAAAAGCAGCTTGCGCTGGCTGCTTAACTGCCCGCCCCCCGCTTTTGAAATAACCCCATCTATAACCCCTGCGTAGAACCCCCATAAACCCGCTCTAGAAGCCTCCCTTAAAGAACCCACAAAATGTTGCTCAGCACGACAAAAGTTTGAAATTAAAAGCGAAAACTGTTTTATATCTGCTTTTGTGCTTGTTTGCCGCCCCACGTTTTGTGCAACAAGATGTTGCATTTAGCCGGAGATTTTCGTACAAAAAAATGGTAATATTCCACTTGATGGTTAATTGTCTGTACAGGAAATGGGAACTTGAAATAAAGCTAATGGTTATGGACGACTAATGGACAGTACTTTAAGAGGTTACAGAGCGTGTTAAGGGCTTAGAATAGCTCCATAAATAGATAAAGCACTGGGGGTTATTATAACCAAATATTTAATAACTAAAAGTTGAAACTGGTTGTCTATAAAAATAAACATACATAAACCACAAAAGAAAAATCTTTTTAAATCATTTTAAAAGCTGTCTAAAAATATGCAATTAATTTGGAAGACAAATAAACAAATTTTCTTTGTTTATTTTAATTATTGAATATTTTTGTGGTCAGCATTTATTTCTCGTGAAGAAAAAGAACATAAAAGTAAAGACATAATATGTTACGTGTCAAGCCCTGGCTTAATTTTGAATAATGCCTTTATTATCAATTCAACGATTTTTCCATTAAATTTTTATTTTATTTTTTTAATCCACCTTTTCTCCTTTAATTCACAAAACTCAAGTTGTCATTTTGAGATTGACAGAACCTGTAAGTAATCATTTTGCATCATTATTTGACAACTTCCGGCATCCGGTTTTAATCAGAGAGGGAAATTTCTGCAAAAACTACCGCAAAGTAAAGTACGGAGAAACTAAATAAACATAAACTATGCCAGTTTTTATCAACGTTGTTCGGGACAAACATTATTTACTCGTAATATCTTTCTGCTGCCTGCCCCCATCCCCCCTTTTCGCTCTCTCTTTCTACCCAATATTGCTGTCTTTATTTGGCCTGGGCTCTTGTTAGTTTTGTGGCTGTCGTTGTGGACATTGTTGTTGTAGCTGCTGCTGCCGCCGCTGCTGCTGTTATTGTTGTAAACTTTATGCATTAATTTTACATTTTCCTGGACCAACATTGCCTTCTCGGTCCTTGGTACCAAAAAAAAAAATGAAAAACCCCCATCCAGAGGTTGTATCTGTGTATATCTTGTGTGTGGCTGTGTTTGCATTAACTCGCCACATGCAAAATTTACGTTTATTTATTATGACCCCCCCGGAAAGTACCGTTGCCCGCCCCTGTCTCCCTGCTATGACATCACGCCCCCTTGAACTGCATCCGTGCACTTGCAATAAAAAATTTTACTGGAACCTAATAAAGCCGAGGAAAGTATGAAGAGCACCTTAAAAATCAAAAACAATTTATGGTTTTCAGAAAAAAAAAAAGTGTTTAAACTTTTTTCTGGAAGCTTAAATTGAAAAAACCATAACACAGGGAAACTTATTTTAATTTTTTCTACAAACATAAAAAATTGCAACTCGATCGGACAAATATTATGGTCCCAAGAGCATTTAAAACTTCTCTCCAAAATACTTCCTGTATGCAGCGCCTAAATATAAACAGCGATTGTTGCAAAAATATTCATAGCCTGCTTTTGGGTGTTGAATTTTAGTGTTAGTTTTTTTTAGTATAGTTTTTTAGTGTCAAATATTTATATTTATGACCTACAATATTACAACAAAATTAAGAAATGATGTACTTTACAAATAGACGCGTAATTTCCTAATGTGTAAGCATATTTTTTTCCCAGTGCTCGAGCCTGCGGCAAAAATGTGCAGCCAAACATTTTGCGAGATTTCATATACATAAAAGTTATGTAATTATCAAAGTTTTAATGCACCTACAGCCGGAGATCTAAAAGGATGTAGAATCGTGGGGGGCGGCGGGCGATGGAGAGGAGAGTTTGTGCACTCTGAAATACATATATCACTTAACTTATATCACATGTTTCATATTCCCTTTTTTCGGGCATGGGTTTATGGCTGTTCTGACCCTTTCTTCACTTCTTTTATGGATATTTTTCTTTTCTCAAGCAAAAGTTTTTCGGGAATTAGCTTTTGGGAATAGTTTTAGGACCGGAAATTGAAGTTGTCTCGAAAGGGAAATAAATGTGAGATTTTTGATTAGAGGTAAAACTTTTCTTTTTAGGATAAGATGAAAATTATTTCAATTATATTTTTCTATACCAAAATTCTGATATATTTTTAGAGAATTTTTCTGAAAATTAAACCTTGTGTAAATATTTTAATATGAAAATTAACAAAATAATTATCCCGGCTAAATGCGACATATTTTTTTTCCCAAGAAAAGACCACAAAATACAGTTTTAACAACCTTTTATATCCAAAATATTGACATTTAATTAGGATCATAAAAGTAGAGAATTCCATAAAATATTTGGAATCTTCGAGAGTGCATAATTAGCCGCTCAATTTCCCTGACTTCGATTGCAGTTGGCATTTTCCTCTGGCTCATTTGCTGCTGCTTTTGATGCTTCCCTATGTTTTTGCCGTCTTATCTCGTCTATAAATATATCTCATTTGCATAAAATTCTAATTTAACTGCTGCTGTAGCTGCCCCGCCGCCTCTTCCTCCCATTTCCCTTCTTATTCTTGCTATTTATTTTCTGCCTGGCAAGTTTTCTTCTCTCTTTCTGCCCAATGGCTCCTACTTTCGGCCCGTTTTTATGATGCAATTTATTTTATTTTCTCTTCGGTTCGCTTTCCAGCAGAAATTTTCCTTTTTTCTGGTTATTTTTCTTGATTTCAACATGGTTAAGGGGGTTAGCGGGGGCTGTGGGGGTTTTTAGGAGAAGTAGAAACAATTTTCGTTTATTTATTTTTGTTTTCCGTACTTCGTCTTATTGTTTTTCTTCTCTCTGAAGCTCTGCTTCGATTATTTTTCCTTCGTTTCTTTTTGTTTATTTTGTTGTGAAGTTTTCTTCTGATGGTTCTTGTTGTTCTTGCTTTTGTTTTTTTATTATTATAACCGTTGTTATTGCTTTTTGTATCTTTGGCAACACACACACTCGCACACGCACACATTACTTATATTTATATGTTTATTTTATAGTTTATTCATGCAAATTGCAATAAAAATTGCCTTTATTTTTACATTTTTATTCGCTGGGCCTCGCTTGCCTCAATTTTTAAAGCAATCATCTCGGGGGTTGCATGAATATATATCTTAATATCTATATATATGCGGGCACGTAAGAAAATCAATAAACTTCCTCGAGTTTTTCAGTTGTCTTCGCCGCCTGTTTTCTTCTCTTTTTAATTTCTTGTACGCGCAATTCGTATGAATTATTTATAAGCCTCGCGGAAAAAAATAACGAAGGAAAATCCCCCTCCCAATCGACATAAGCAACAATTTTTATGGCCCCGCCGCCATACAGCATTATTTCTTCTTTTTCTTCGCTTCTTTTCGCCTTTTTATTTATATTTTTTATTATTAGCCGCTGCTGGAATTTCTGGCACAAAAAAGTGGCCAGCAATTTTCTTTAATGCAAAATGCAGAAAACCAGAAATAAAATAAGCATCTAAAAAATATTGCAAACACACAGCACACACACACAGAGACATAAAATATGCAAAATATTCCAATTTTCGTTTTTCAAGTGAATGGGAATTTTAAGCAAATGAAATGCGGCATATTTTTTTAAGGGGTGGCCAAAAGGGTTGTTTGAAGGTTTTGTTTTATTTTTCTTGTCGTTGTTAATGTTAATGGCAAAACGTTCGGTCAAAGTTGGCTTCTTTATCGCGAGGGAAAACACAAAAACCATTTGTTTATTCAGACTGCGGTTTGAGGGCTTCACCCTCCATAAAGAAAGTGATTAGAATCTTTACCGAGAACTCAGTCATGTATTAAAGCACATTTTAAATGGAGCAAAATTCGCTGGCAAACTTTCAATATTTATGAGTCAGAAATAGCGAATGAAATAGGGTGTTTATAGCGGTAAGCAATTTTTGAAAATATTTGAGTTGATTTCTCTAGAAGAATTTTATTTATTTGGGATAGAATTTCAATTTATAAATATTAAGTGGGATAGTAGAATTTAATTTAATGATATTTCCTATTTATAGGGATAGAAAGTAAAAAAGTAAGAAATTTAATAATGTTTATAGAGGAATTCCTTTAGAAATTATTATTTAAAGGGGATTTTTAACGGCGTTTTTCTAATAAAATTCTTTACAATCTTTAACTACTCTTTGCAATATAGTAAATAAGGCATTTTGGAAAATTGATAAAAGCTATAATAATATATTTCTGTACAACTTGCCATTTGTAATATTCTACAATTAAGCTGGTAAATAAATATGTATCTCTTTGTTTAATATTTACCTTCTAAACCTTTTCAAAATGTACGTAATTTACTTGACTAAAAATGTAAAATCAACTCTGCGACCCCTTCAATTGAGTAATAATTTTTAAGTAAACAGCTTTATTTAACGGCCGCCTTTGGGATGTAGTCTTAAAGAACTTGTCAATCTGGCGACCAGCGCTGGGGCTCCGCCTCCTCCCGTGGCCACGCCCCCTTTTTGCGTTATGGCCCTGTAATTTACTGCAATTTACTGAACGTTTTTCCTTGCACTCAACTACACCTCCAACCCCCGCCCCGCCCCTTTCGTCGACGCCCTTATTTGGACTGAAAAAGGACAGCTGCCTGCCTGCCTGCCGGTCGGTCTGTCGGTCGCTTTTTGCCGCTGCTCAATTATGAAAAATAATTTTTTAATTTGTTTGTTTTCTGTTTCGTTTCTGTTGGTTTGGCGGGCTCGGTGCTGTGGCATTTTTATTTTTAGTGCCGAGTAAAATGGGATTTTCGTTTAATGAATTTACTTTTGGCCTTTCATTTGTATTTTTATTTTTATTTTTATTTATATATTTGTATTTATTTCCGTGCATCGACGTCTTGTGTCTGCTGCTTCTCCTCCTCGTGTTGTTAAGCATATAAATTATTAATTTTAATTTTCTGCATGCATACTTCAGTGCACAGTCAGGACTTTCCAACGCACACACACTCGCTCGAAACTACTTCCTCCCATCTTTCCACGACCCTTCTCTCCACCTTTTACCCCACACAAACACACCCATTTTCCCCGCCCATTTTTCCCCGCTCACTTTTCCCTTGTCATCAGCATTTTGCCAGTGTTCTTTTGTGTGTCTGGCAATTAATTTTAAATTGGGCGTGCATACGAGAAATATTCGTAGTTTTCTTTCCATTTTACCAACACTTTGCGGATAAAGTAGAAATAATTCAGCATTAAATGAATTTCTGTGGTGTTTTTATGCATTAATGCGATTTCACCGGTGGTCCTTACATTTGGCCTCCATTGACTGTGAGTAATGTTGGACACATCTTTTTTGTGCCATTGAATGTAATTTAAGTTTTGAGGATTATGGCGGAAAAAGGGGGAATATTTTATAAGATATGCCATTAATTAGGGAACCTCTAACTGAATTGAGGTGAAGACTGAAGGGATTAGAGAGTTTCATTACTGAACAAATATTTTTAAAAGTAATTTCTAATGCTTAACACATTTTTATAAAAAACATTTTCTGACTTAAAAAATAACTTTCAGATTTTTAAGCAATAAGAACGCTAATTTTAATTCAAAAGTTGTAAGAGAACACTTAAAATGTTAACTAAAATAAATTAAGTAAAATGATGTAAAACCTTTTCGATTTACTTTTTACTTAAACTTCAATTACTTCAGGTAGTTCTTGCTGCTGTTCCAGTTTTCCAATATGTTTTGCAATATTTTCCCCAAAAGAACCTTGTTTCACTTTTTTATTTTAATTAGCGTTGCATTTATTTTAAAGTTTTCTGTTGGGTTCCCACGATTCATCTTCTGGCCAACTGAAAATAGATTTATTGTGGGCCAGAGGAAAGTTTTCCTATTTTTGTATGACTGGCTTACATTTGGTGCAAACCGCAAAAGCAGAAACATCAGTGGTAAAACAATCGGCAAAGTCCAGTAAGTTTCGTTGTGGCTCCTTTATTTATGCGGATTTTCTCTGCTCTTTTTGTAAACTATTTTTCCTCATAGTTGTTGTTTGTTCTTTTTAATTTTTTTGCCACAACTTGGCTCTGGCCAGCCCCGGCAATAAAAATAATAACAACTACAGCGAAGAGGAATGTGTACAACGTACACTACAACGTCGAACTTTAATTGCATAATTATGTGCAGTTGGCAATTTATCATTTTCATTTTTCCATGTTGCCTGGCTTTTTTCATCTTCTTCAACTTCAGCTTTTTCCCTTTTCTTGTTGCAGCTCTCTTGTCTGTAATTTATGTGTTCACTTCTCAGCTTTTTCTTCTGTTCCTCCTTTTTTGCCCCCACTGTGTTTGGAGTTTTTTTTTCTTTGTGGAAGAAAAAACTTAACAACAAAAAAAGTGCAAGAATCAGAGATCGAAGCTGGAAGCAGCTGGAGTAGAATGCAATTTAATGCAGCGCAAATATTGGGAATACTTTTTGTTTAGTTTGTTGATCGAGATCTTGGGTGTTTGTTACATTTTCCTTTGTTACATTTTATCTAATAAACCCCACAGGCAACAGGATTCTCTTTGGGTTTCTGGATATATCAGTTTCCTTAACTTTTTATTTAATATTCAGTTTACTTTGGTTGCCATCAAATACTTGCTTATGGTTCCTTTTATTGCCCTGCAGTTGTAATTGTTTTTAATGCCTATACTCGTTCCCTTTTGTTTTCCCTTTTTTAATTGTTATTGGTCATGGCCTTAGTATTTCTCCATATTTGCAGATCATGCAGATATTGCCCTTGATGTTTAATTTATTTTTTTTACGGCTCCGCACCCTTTCCATTCCGATATTGCCTCTTTTGGCTCGTTTTTTCGCAGTCACGCCCTTGGGTCGTGATCTCGGGGCGTGCATCTTTATCCTCATCTCCGACCGATTCCTGCGTGTGTTCGTGTTCCCTTTTATTAATTATAATTTATGTTCGACTCTGGGCCGGGATTATCGCTGAATCGTTTGAAGTTTGCAGCGGAGCAACCCTTGGATTTTCAGGGGGTGAGGGTGTGAGGGCGTGGGAACCGCATTGCTAATCAAGCAATTAGCGAATGCCATCAAATGTGCATTAGACGGCAGACGAGACAGCAGCAGCAGCAGGAGCAAGTCCAGACTAGACAGATTTCAGCCCCTTCCTTCCTTCCGGAATTTTCAATGATGTCTATGACCGTTTTGGCAGCTTCGTCGATTTTTCGGGGGTAAGGACGAGGCTACCGAGCGCTGCAGGACAAAGAGAGAGACGCCGGAATATTGAAAAACAAAGGAAATTAGTTGCAGTATGTATGCCTGGCGTGGTGTGCAAAAAGTTGACTTCGCCACAAGACGCAGACGGGGCAAAAACAAAGCTCGGGAAAATAGCGAGGCGAGGCGAGTCGAGGCGGAATGGCCGGCAAAAACGTACAGCGTTCAACGGGTCGTATGAGCAATGCAGCCATTTTAAGGGTTGCAACTAATCGCAGACAAAAGCCAGTCTTCCTATGTGGGTGTGTGTCTGTCTGGCAGACTTCACATGTGAGTAGAAGGCTAGATCCTGCACTTAGCAAAAAGGAGTTACCTGAATTTGTGATAAAGGGGTAAATTGAGAGCGAAAAATTAAATAAACCATGAATAAATAAAAAATCTTATTATTTCTTATTTATTGTTTAATTAAGATAAATTGTTTACAAACAAGCCGTTAAAATAAATATCTTTAAATCCCTTGAGTAAGCTGTGAAACTATTTTCCAGTCCCAAATCTGAAATCCTCTAAGTAAATCATTCGGGATGAATGCACTGTGGCGCGCGAAAATGCGATTGAGTCAATGAAAAATACATTTCTTAAGCTCAAAAATTCCTTTAAAAATCCCAGAAATATTACTAGTTCTCAGAACCATCTCTCTTATAAACAATATCCAGTCTAAGTGTATACAAATGGTGTATACATTTCGATGTTGACAAAGAGAGAGTGCACTTATTGGCCAACATCAAATGTGGTCAGGCAATTAGCCAAATGTCCGCCTAAGTAGGCAATGAAAAATTTAAAGCCACGCGGAAAATTCAAGGCGAGGGTCCAAAATAAATAAAGTAATACAAATGAGAAATACGGAGAAAAGTAAAAATATCCATGGAATAATAACGGGGAAACAACCCCCAGGAGCGTACTTAATGCATGCCAAAATTAAAGCGAGCGCCCGCCGGCTCCACCCCCTCGCAAAAAACCACCCAGCCTCAACACCACCAAAGCACCGAGCACTCAGACAGACACACAGATACACACACATGGGAGGGGGTGGAAGGGGTGTCAGAGACAGAGAGAAAGAGAGAGAGAGTTGGTTTATATAAGGCATTATAGACGCGCATTTGTGTTGGGGGTGGCAATTGAAAAGCTTTACTGCTCTGGCATTGCCATCGCCACCTCCATTTCCATCTACAACTTGCGGAATACCCCTTAAAAATTGGTTAGAAAAGAGGTATGCCGAAATATTATAGAAGGTTTATATTTATATTCTGAATTTAAATTGAATGAGATTGGTTTTTAGTCAAAGGATTTACGTAATTCGCAAGAACCAAGTCCTACGTTTTCGAATTGAAATTGAAACAGCTAAATTAAAGAATTCCGAAGTATTATAAAATAAAGTATATATCTACTCTTCATATTCATTCCCTTTCAACGATATTTTAAAGTGATTTATCCACCTATAAATCCCAAATTTGCAATATTCCAATAATACCCAACGTAAAACCCATCCGCATTCGGTATCAAAATGCCTGCTGGGTATCAATTGAGTTCAATTTTCTTGCCAGTGTTTTGCCTTCATTTTCTTTGCTTACTTTTTGTCCAATATAGCTATATAGGTATATATACGTATACAATATATATACGCATTCGCATGTATATATGTATATATCTTGAACTGTACGTAGTGCTATGTATTCGGTTTTGTGTGTGCGAATATAGCTGCCATGCACATTTATCAAGTGTATATATAGAGAGGAGGAGGAAGCTGAAGCTCCGAAGCTGCCATTATGTACGGGCCATGAAGTTGGTGGAAAGCCATGCGAAATGGGGGGAAAATGGGGTGTGGCTGGGGCGGGGGTGGCGTAAGACACAAGAAGGCAGTAAACAAAAACAAAAACAGCAAAAACAAAAAATATAGAAAACAAAAAATAAGTACGACAGGCACACACACACAGAGAAGAAGAAATTAACGAGCAAACGATTTTTATGGCAGCATTTTGTGCCTTAAAGCGCTTAATGCGATTTATGTGAGTGTGCGCGCGCCAGTGTTAGTTGAAAAATGTTTTTTAAAAATGACAAGCTTCGAAAGTTGAAGCAATTTATGTTCATTTTAAATTGAATTTCAAATTTATTGCAGCAATTTAGCCTTTGTAAGTCTCTCCTGTTGTGTGTCTGTGTGTGTGTGAGCAGGAAACGGAAGTGCTCGGCTTTGTTGGCAACTGCCTCTGTGTATTTGCAAGTGCTCCTGTGTGTGTGTGCGTTAAAAGTTGTAAATTTCATTGTTGCCTGCAAAGAAAATTAATTACGCAAAAAGACAAGTCAAACAGAAAAATTAACGAAAATTGAACTTGCAAATTGAGTTGCAGTTTTCCCTTTGGGAAATGTCAAAAGCACACACTCACGAGTATTTAACAGAAGCAAGTAAATCTAGAGAGTTTTAAGGACATTGAAGAAATTATCGAGAAGGTTTCTAAGTAAATAATTGGATAAGTGATAAGTTTTGGAAAATAATCAAGGCTTTATAGAATTATATATGACATTGCTTTAATTATAATTAATTAATTTGCTTTAATTAATTAATTAATTATAATTCTTTTAGTCTTTTATTATATGGGATGAATGCCCTATGACGCATGTTTATGCGTTTCGCTTGAGGAGTTGAACAGGGCTTTGCATTCATTATATCTTTCATTTAAAAATATATTTAAAACTAAGCCAGATTATATGAGTCTAATATTTTTTAGCTTAATGAATATAGTTAATATTTAATTTCATGGAAGTTTTTATCATTTTAAGAAGAAATTAAACCTTTTTATAAGCTTTCTCTAACATAAAATTCTTCTTAAATCGACTTGAAATATTTATTGATTCCCAAAAAATATTTTAAATAACTAAATATAAATAAGCCTGCTTCTAAAATTTAAAGCAACATTTCTTGCTTACTTTTCTGAGTGCTGAAATTTCGCCAAACTAATTAAGAGGGAAATGAGTAAACAGGAAGCTTAAAAGAAAAGGAAAATGTCAAGCCGAATTCCATTGAACTTCTTCTCCGGCTGCCGGCCAGCAGGTCAATCAACTGTGCTGCCGAAAAGGAAACCTTTTCTCCGGAGGACGACTTGTCAGACGCTCGGCAGACTTGTCTGGCCCAAAAAAAGGGATATCCCCGGAACGCCAAAAAGGACATGCAAATGCCGCCCCCGAGCAACAGTTGATAAAGGCAACAGCAAAGGCAAAGGCAAAGAGGAGAGAACACAAAGTTACGAGTCACAAAAGGTTGACGACATCGACTCAAAGGATGCGGATACGGATGCGGATGGCAAGGACCTTTTTTTTAGGTTGACTGACTCAAGGATGTTTGGCCGGGGAACGAAAACAGCAACAGTGTAGGCAAAAGGGTCAAGTGGCAGCGCGTGGCGAAGGACGACAACGCAGGGCAGGATTTGTGCGAGGACATCAACCCGATGAAAAGGGTTAATTTAAGCCCATTGCCCTTTTTATTTTTAGACGAAGGCGTTTTTTATCCCTTTTTGCTTTTTTGAGGGTTTTTTTATGGCCAAACAACACGACCTTGACCCACAGCGGTAGCAGCAGCGGCCTTGACATTGAACTGCCTGCCTGTCGGTCTTCCCTGCTTTCCCAGCTCCGTTAGCTTTTTTTTTATTTATTTCACTTTTTTTTTTGTTGCTTTTTCCCTTGGCTTGGGTTTCAATGAAGGTGCCGCAGGCGTGTCCCGTTCAGTGGCAGTGGCAGCAACTGTTGCAGGCTGCCTGTTGCCAGTTGCGTGGCCGCTTTCAGCGCTTTCATTGTTCGACTTAAGACCCACACGGACTGGGACTGGGACTGGGACTGGCAATGGGATCCGTATCCCGATCCCATCCGCCGTCTCTCATAAGCGGGGAAATATAAGAAATAAAGACAGCCAAGTGGCAGAAGCGGCAGCAACCGCAGACAGGTTGCCTTTTCCTCTGCGGACGACGGACGACGACGACGACGACGGGCTCACGTGCTGCGTGTGCCAAAAGTCGCCCTGTCGCCGGGGCTCCTCTTACAGTTTGGGACATCAGCCAAAGGGCACTGGGAGAAATTTTATCAGGCATATAAAGATTTTTTTTTATGGATTACCCAATGTAGGATGGTTTATTTATTTTGTAACAATTTTTTCTTTAAGTTCCTGCTGTATTTTGATCACTTTTTGTCCCCCAGTTTATTCAAAGTTCTCCTTTAATAACCGTGGGATATTCATGGTTATCTTTTGCTCCGTGCAGCAAGTGTTGCTGCTGCTGTTGCTGCTGTGTCTGTTGCTGGTGTTGCTCCATGTTGCTCGTTGGTGCCTCCAATGCGGACAGTTGGACGACAAATTGTCTGACTGCCGCCTGCTGCTGCTGCTGCTGCTCGTGGGTCTGTTTTTTACGAGCTGTTTTGTAAGCTCTCTTGTATCGCCATCGCACGTAGGAGTCCCAGTCCCAGTCGTAGTCCCCTTCGTGTGGCTGCCGTAGATGTTAGCTGCCTGTTGCTGCTGCCACCGCAGCCGCTGTCACGGTTGGTGGTACTATGCCACTGAGGTAGCATTGCCAGCCGACTTGGCGCCGACATCTTGGCATTTACGATTATGTCTGCCGGCTGCACTGCGTCTTTTGGCCTTTTTTGAGCGATGGCCAGGCCAGGCCCAGGCCCGGCCCCGGCCGAGAGGTGTGGCCAAAGTCAAAGTCAAAGTCTTAAAGAGTGTAAGGCCTTCGCTTTGACATTGCCTGGCCGTAAGGGGGAACTCGTTGAGCGGCTTTTCAGCAGGCGCCGCCTAATTAGACGCTAAGTGAAGTGAAGTGGCTCCCTGAAGTTGGAGTTGCAACCGGAGAGCTCTGCTCCCCCTCTTGCGTGCCACGACCATGTCCAAACATTGTGACAGGCTGATTGCATTGCCGGCTTGCTGCCAACGCTGCCATGTGTTGACTAATTGCCGCCGGCTACGGTCGTTGTAGCCGAGTGCTGGTGGCCACAGGATGGCCCCATTCCCAGCGAAACAAGAGTCGTGGGTGGTGGTGGTTCATTCATTGGTGTTTGCAACAAAAAAGTGCAGCTGCGATGTGTCAAAACACCAGGCAACAGGGTTGGAGACGGTTTTTAAATTTAGTTTTTAGTTATTTAATATTTTAAACGATTTTCTGATCTTTGTGGAGTGAAAACTTTGAGTCTTATAAATTTAGAAAAATACTTAACAGCTTTTTTATACATTTTATTTATCCAAAAATGAGTAGTTGTTATTATACTGTCTTTAAAAAACCTAAACTATTTTTAAACCAAACAATTGTAACTTATAAGTGCTGAACATTTATTAGAGCTTGTTCAAAGTCAGATTTTTTTTTTATATTTCCTATTTACAATTTGTAAATACAATAAATAGAAAATATGTATAAAACTGTCGCAAATATAAGGAAACCCCATAGAAAATATAATTTCCTTTCTTTAATTTATAATCCATTGCATCCGTTGCATCCAAAGAGAAAACCCTTACCCAGCAGACCAGTGTTGACCACCATTGTGGATGACAAGCTCCAGCCGCATTCCGTATAAATCCAATGTATATGCAGATTTGCAGCCAAAAGAGGAAAAAGGAAAATAAAGAGAAAAATGAACAAGGAAAGCGGAGAGAGGGAGGAGCTCCAGGGAAAGTGCAACAAGTTGTTGTCGCTGTCATTGCCTTTTGGCCAAAGGACAGAGCCGTCGCCGACCCTGACTGCGGACCATGGCCCGGACTACAGTCCATGGCCTGACATAGACTGTGGACTGTGGCCTGGAGCTGCGACTGTGACTGCAACTGGGACTAGGCGAGGCGGGGCCATCAAAGCCAAAAACCCGACTCAACTCAACGCGACCCAATCCGACCCCGGCCTGAACTGAAGCGCACCGCAAACGGAGCTGAACAATGGCCAACTGACTGGCTGGATAGCTGGCTGGCTGGCTGCCCTGGCCCAAAAAATGTTGGTAACTGCATGCAAACATGAACATGAAGGCCAAAAGGTGCACAGGAAGAAAAGGATAACTCAATTAGGAAATAAAAAATAGCTACAAATCTATTTATAATATATAGAAAAATATTATAAATAGATCTTACAGAAATATGTTAGTTCCCACAAACTAGACCCTTTATTTTGGAATATTTTCTTAAACGAGTACTTTCCATCTTGCGCAGAATTTATGTATTTTATTAGACATATTTTTAAGGATGAATTGAGATATAAATGCCAATTTATTTCCAGTGTTTGGATGCGATCCCCGTGGCCGCGTTGCAGGCGTCAAAGTGTGCCGCCAAGGGAGTTTTTCAGCGGGGAAAGAGCAGGGAACTCGTGGGGAATTGGGGAGTGAGAGGATTGGAGCATGGAGTGGATGCCATGGATATGCCCCTGACCATGGCAAGCTTGTCCTT
This sequence comes from Drosophila rufa, assembly GCA_018153105.1. Taxonomy (NCBI): domain Eukaryota; kingdom Metazoa; phylum Arthropoda; class Insecta; order Diptera; family Drosophilidae; genus Drosophila; species Drosophila rufa. The sequence continues at coordinate 6,969,431 of JAECXS010000085.1, forward strand.
GGCAAATCCCATGCCGCAATGCCCGTGTGCTGCCAATGAATTTGCCTGCTGCCTTTCCCGGCTGCGCTGTTAATTTCTGCTCTCTCTCTTTTTTTTTATCGTAGTTCCTGGCAATGCAACGCGACCTGAATTTTCCGCCACAAAACAACAATAAAGAGACCAAAAGCCGTGTTTCTGTGGCCGTGTCCGCGTCCGTGTCACTGGGCCACCAAATACCACCGAAAAAAATATAAAGAAAACTTCACTGTACTTCACTTTCCCCTCCAAAAGGGAAAACTTTGCAAGTGTTGCAGTTGCCGCGGGGAAAAAGACGCAAAGCTTCTGCGGCAAAACTTGAAGGAAAATTTCCAACAACCACGGCTGGGGCTCCTGCAGAGCCTGCAACTTGAGTGGTTGTGCCACCCATCATCCTCCTCCGGGGAGGGGAATCCCAGCCAGGAATCAGCACCAGAATCAGACAGCAGAGGCAACCTGTTGCCTGGTTGATTTTATGGCCAAAAGGAGCCAGGCGTGGATGCAGCTGGCTAAGAGGATGTGTCTTTTTATGGGTCGAGGACTCCTCGAGATGTGTGTGGTGGCACAACAGGGAGTCGTCCCAGTCCCAGTCCCAGTCCCAGTCGCTGTGACAACATAATCAACGCCTCATTGGTGTGGAGGAGTCTCCTCGAGAGTCGCAGATGTTGCCACAAGAGTTTCGCTTGCCAAACAAATCGTTGGCAACTGATGAGAGCTGTGTGTGGGATGTGTGGCAGGCATCATGAAGTGACTTGAGTGATGAGCTGGCTAGAGCTAGGCCACCACAGGGGGAAGTTGGAGTTTATTCCATTATTGAGGAGCAGGAGCTGTCAGACTCTTAACACAAAACAAGTGTAAAATGGAGAAATATCTTGACATTTAAGCCATTAAAATACCTTTAAGGGGTAATAACATGGCAATATTCAAATAAAAATAGAAAAGTACCATCTTTTAAGCCTGAATCTTTAAATTCCTTAAATATTTAATAACCATTCCCAACTTAAGCTTTAGCTGCTAGAACTTATGGCTAACCCTTGAAATTTTTGTGGTTTTGTGGGTAAGGTCCCCAAATAAACCCGGCGACCCTTTGCGTCTGGCATTCACTGTATTAAGTGGCATTCATTCACATTCAGTGTATTAGCTTGTGTCAAGTTTTTACGATGTCCTGACCTTGAAATCCCAATGACATCGAGCTGGGGCTATCCCCAGCGATGTGGAGACGTGGCCCTGACACGGAGCAGGAATTGCCTGCGTGCTGCTGCTGAAAGCGAAATCCCCTCTGGCCGCCGCATCCGCAGCCCGGGCCATTTCGCAAAAGGTCAATGTCACTGGCAGCCGGTGGCAATTTCCCGGGTTTCCCCGGCTTTTCCAGACCCAGACCCAAAACGAAAGACTCAAAAGGGCGGCGGGCAGACAGAGAGACCCAGTCTCTTGGCAACAATAAGTAGCTGTAGTAGCTGCTGCTGGTGTCTGGCTCCTGACTCTGTCTCTGACTCTGGGTCTGGGTCTGGGTCTCTTTGACTCGGGTATCTGGCGCTGCTACGTGGCCTTCCTTTGAGCAAGTCAACACGGCACACCAGGCACCCGGCACCAGTCACCAGTCAGTGAGCAGCAGCAGGCACAACTTTGTGTGTGTGTTTTTTTTTCTCTTTTTTTATGGTGGTGACCCCCAGCTACGTGCGGTTGGTGGCCTGCGGCGGAGATTATGTCTGGATGTCTGGATGCCCTGGGTCTGGGGATGTGACTGGGATTGGCTTTCGGGGAAGCCGATGACGAACACTGCACAGTGAATAATTTTGAGAGGGAAAAATATGGCTTTGTCATGGATTAAGATGTGATTTATGTTTCCCTTATATTTCAAATTATATGCAATGTTAACCTAAATCTGATATAAATATTTTTTAAAGCATACTTTTAGACAGTTTTTGAGATGAATTCAAAACACTAAGGACTTTCTCTTATTTAAAAGGAAAAATACTTTGTAAGTTCCTCCCATATTTTTTTTATTATTTATAATAATATAATTACAACAAAAATTACTCCACAAAATTCTCAATAAAATCGCCTTCAGCTCAATATTTCTCCACAGTGTACCCATTGCCTTTGCAAAACAAAGCAAAACAAAGGGCGACGGGCGTGATGACGTGGAAAATGTGGCTGTGGCATGCCGCGAAAAAAGGGCAGGCCATGGGGTCTTGGGGATTCGGAATCCGGAATACGGAATCTGGGGTTTGGGTTTCAGTTTCTGTTGCTGTTGCTGTTTCTGGTTCGAGGTCTGGTCTTGGGCTTGGGCTTGGGGAAATCCCTCGGCCGCAGACAGGCTGTCTGCGAGTGTCGTCGCGTGACTTAATTAGTTCCCATGAATAAAATAAAATGTGGAGACGAGAGCCATGCCGCTGGGCGGGCTGGCTGGAAATAAAGTCAAGTGGACAACGTCACTTACCCCAGTTGTTGGTGTCCCATTGCCGGCGGCGATACCTGTGGCGCTTCCAGCACCGTTGCCGGAAGCAGACGACTTTCCTTTGCCCCGGCCGCGCTTCGAATCTGGTCGAACGGGCTGACCATCGGCTCCATAAACAATCTGAAAGGATAAAGGGAAAATTATTATGTTTAATAAATTATATTTGAATTATAATATTTTTAGTTATGAGCTCAGAAACATGAGTTAATCAAAGGTATAAACAGTTTGAATATTTTATAAGAATACACAAAGTTCCCAGTTTTATGCCTTGAATTTTTTTTAATCAATTTTTGATTTATTAAATAAACAAAATTGAGAGCAAACCCAAATAATATTATTGTGAATTTTCCCGATCCTTGGAAAAGAAAACAAATATTTAAAAGTTCATGCAATTTGCTCAGATTTTTTGAAAATATTTTTTATTTATTATATTTATTTTAATTTTATATTTCAAATAGCCAAGGCGCAAACCCACATGTTAGTGTTGCAGTCGCTAGATGGCGTATTTTTGGTTCCGCCACCTACCGGCCTAAATTGATGTTTGAACTGCTTGCTTTTAGGGAGCGCCTCATTGCCCAGATGGCGCCATTATTACATTTTTGAAAAGGTACCATGTAAAATAAGGCCTTACATTTGTAAATGTAGAAGAAACGTAAAAAGTTGTAGAAAACTGTCTTATTATGTAAAAATACTTGTTTTAAATGTTATTTTTTAATATGCGCTTCTTAGATATAATTAAAACTTTTTTTTTTTTTGTTATTTATTATTTCTTGATTTATGTTTTTTTATGTACTCATGCAGAGTAGTATAATTTTTAAAGGAAGCTTGCAATGCAGTGAAAATAATAAAGAGTCTGGATCAACATTACTGAAGATAACTCATTATTTTGTTTTTACAAAAAAAAATATATCTATAGACCTATTCTAAAAAATACAAAAATTAATAGGTTTCTACAATCTGTTGAATATTAATATCCTCAGATAAATAATTTTATTAGTTCTGCTGCCTTAAAAAGGAATAAAGACATGCACATTCCAATATCATCCCCAGAATTCTTCACATTTTCCCCAAATATATTTAAGCATAGAGTGATTTTTCTCCTCCTTAAATCTCCCAACTAAGAAGTTGAATAATGGCATTTAAACTCTGTGAAGGAACTGGCTGTCATATTAAATTACTTGGCTTCCATATGCTCACTCTGTCTATATTGATCGACCGAAATCCAAACCATAGATAATTCCAATAAGCATGAAAAAGGCTGCTTTCCATACTCTGAAACCGCCTGTTGGACCCAAATCCCAGTCTATTTCCGGCGCAGAGTCATAAATATCATCAGAGCCCGAGTATGGAAGAGCCTGAGACTTGGTCTTGGGACTCAGAGGAACCATTAATGCCAAGTGCTGGGAAAGTGAGTGAGTCGAGCGAAGAAACGAACGGTAAAGTTGGAAAACTAAATGAGAAAATGTGAAAATCAAGGGAAATTAAGGGTGAGCGTGTGTGTGCGCAGGCGTGCAGTTGGGCCTTGCCCCAACAGTTTCGGTAAAAATAGATCGAAGCACTGGAGAGATGAGGAACGAATGAGGCAAGGGAGGCAAAGAGGCGACATATGGCCCCAGTTCGAGATCGAGAAAACGCATCCAGACAGCTTCGCAGGAGTGCCTGTGGAATGCCCTTGTCTGCCTGCGGCTGAGTCTTTTCGGTGGCTGATTGACAGCCGCTGCGACTTAACGGTAAATAAGCGACGCCATCATAGGCACTGCGAGGAAATTTGCAAGCTAATTGAGGGTTTTTCAATTTAATGCAAATAATACTCAGGGAACTTATCGAAAAATTCAAAAAACTGTAGGAAAGCAAGGAATTAGTTTGAAAAAATGTATAATTTCTTATTTTCTGATAAATATCCTTGACCAGCAGCAGCAGGCAAGTCGATCTAGATCTCAGAAACTATAAAAGCTAAGGCTACCGTGCTCTCGTCTTAAGATATCCTATATATTTTTCAGAATTATCATGAGTATATTCTGGAAATATTTATATTCTCTCATTTTTAAGCCTTGTTTCTTATTGTTAAATATTTTTCCCAGTGCCTGTACTTCTCCCCAAACCATTCCCATACCAAAAACCAAGCCATACCACACCATTTCCATTTCCATCCTCATCTCCATCTCCATCGCCAGGCTGCATTTACATTGTTGGCACGCGCAGGCGCGCACACATGTTGCCAGAACGTCAACCTCTCCCTCGGGGGGGATGCAGATGCTGATGGGGATACGGATTGTGGATCCGGATCGGAATCGGGGAGCTGGTAACGAAATGCGTCTGCGTACAGGGCGCGTACTTTACAATTTTAGAGGCAGTTGTCATTTCGGAAGCAATTATTTTAAGGCAGAGCCCGAGTAGAAGTCACAGTTGCAGTTGAGAGCGTGCGCCAGCCCCCCAATGATGAAAAGATGTGAGTTCCAAGATGGAGACAATGTCACTGGGGCCCTGGGATTACGAGTTGGGGTTCTAAAATTAGTCACAGCCGCCTTTGGGAGTTTTGAGAGTTCTTGAGGTGTTTTTTTCTTCGACTGAAAGTGATACAATGGCACTGCTTGCATCACGAGAGAACGCTGGCGAGAGCGATTGAGTACAGTTGTGTTTGGCTATAGCTTTGGTACAGTTCTGCTTAGAAATAAGAGAAATGCAAGAAGATGTTTCAAATTTATAAATAAAGAAGAACATAAAAGGGAATAGTTTTGGGGTGACTAAGGCCATGGTTTTTTAAGTGAGCTCAATTTTTCGTAGATTGTGACATTCTTTTTGGTTTCTTGACTTAAATATTACGCTAAACTATTATGGAAAATCGCTTAGAATAATTTGCAATGATAATGAGTATTAATATTAATATAAATAATACCACAACGTCATCCAACTAATTTTAATTTCCAATGTAATCAACTTCATAATCACAATTAAGCAATTAGCATCAATCATTTAAATATAGGCCACGCTAACTACACATAAAGCCTTCAAAATATCATTCAAGGTCTCCCTAGAAAAGCCAGACAAACGACTTAAAGATGCCCCCGAAAAACACAAAGCAGAAACCGCCAAAAAACCAGGCCAACGACCTATAAAAATGGGGCCAAAAGTAGGCAACCCAGAAGGCCAAAACACACACAGCCGAAAATACAAAAACAAAAAATCCAAGAAACCAAATAAAAACAGACAAGAAAAACCCACAGACACATGCATAAAATCCGGCGATGAAAGCTTCGTCATTTCCTTGGCAACAAAACATAAAAAATCGATGACAGTTTACGAGCCTCAACGAGCGAAACCTTCTTAAAATCAATTTTTTGCTGTGCGCCCAGCTTCCTGTTGAAAGGTTCCTTTGCAGCGCTTTTTTTAATTCGATTTTACCATTAAGTGCAGTCGCAGGAGTCCGTTTTTTCTGTGCTGGCTTTATTAGCGAGCTTTAACAATGCAAAACAGAAACTGGAAAAAAGCAGGAGAGATACAAAACAAAATGTTGAGGCACAAAACGCATGTTGACTTAATTGGGGCTATTAGTTTTTTATTAAAAGGAAGCCCACAATGATGGCTCTGGGGCAGGTGGCAGCTGCTGCGATGCCATAATGAGCCGCTGCTGCCGTCGGCTTTCTGCGTTTCTTTATTATTTATTTTGCGGGAAGGGATCGGTATCGGAGCTCCTCGATGGGAATTAGTAACAACGGGAGCCGATTTCGAGAGCAACAGGTAGTAGTGGCCCCAGTTAACCGCAAAGGGCCACACGCACATTCAAAATGAGCCCAAAACGAAGGACTGACCTAGCCCAATTGGCTTTGTGGTAGGATCCGCAGAAGCAGCAGTGGCGGCGGGAAAAGCCAGCGGGGCATTTTCGCTTTTTATGACACAATTTTTGGGGGGGATTGACGGACGGAGGAAGCAAAACAATAACAACAGGGAGCTACAAACAGCAACCCCTCGGCACTTTCTACCCCTCCTAATGAGCCATAAAAAGTTCCCCTGGTCCCTTGGTCCCTTGTGGTCCCTTGTGCCCTTGTGTGTGCTTTTCGGCGAGACTTTTGGCAACCCTTCGCCTTCGTCGAGGCTGATGTATTATCTGAAAGCACCTACATCGAACCCACAAGTCAAATGCTTCTTGTTTTGGGCGTACAGAGAGGGAAAAGGATGGGTTCTAGGTCAGGAATCAAGTGGGGAATTTTTATATGAAGAAATTGTATTTTTAGGGAAAAGTTTAAGGGAAATAAGTACGTTTAAAGAATTATTAAATTATTAAATTATAAAGCGGAATGCTTTCCTCTTAAAACTTCTTTTTTCAGTGCCTCACTCTACCTGACTTCTTGTCAGGTCACTGCCTCACTCTACCTGACTTCTTGTTACCCATATTATTTACAGCAACCTCCTCCTCCTCCGAGTGGGTTCCGGCATACCTTATCCCCAAGGCGACAAAACAACCTTGACCTGTGCCAAAAAAAGCCCTCTTAATTACAACCCTTTTCGGAGGCAAACAAAATCCCAAACGGGGAAAAAGGCAAATCGATTTTCGTAGGCAAAACATTTCAAGGTTACGCCTATCCAGCCCCCCCAAAATTCGCCACCTTAATCTCTGTTTATTTTGATTATCACTTTCGCGCGAGCGGGGGACGAGTTTCCGCTTCCTGATTAGCCCCGTTGTCGACCTTGAAGGTTTACCGCCAGTCTGGGGAAGTCGTCCTGTTGATGATTCACTGGATCCAGAGACAGAGAGAGGGGAGCAACATGGCCGCCACCGCCGCCGCCGCCTGCAGGATTTGCTTTTTATGGCTTATATCCCATTTTGATTGCGGCTGTCAGACTTTTCTTGCGTCTCTGCTGTTCCTTTTTTGGGGGTTGACTTCTTTGGATATATGTGCGAGTAAATGCGATATGAGGGTGGGTTTTCGTTTCATTTGGCAGTGTAATTGCAGCCACCCCTATACCACACATATATATACGAATATATATAAATACCCGAGTGTATATACCTACTTTCTCCGGGTGAGGAGATGCGTCATCCGACGATTTGTTACACGTAATTTAGATGCGAAATTTTCAATGTCAATCGAGACCAGGGGGGACTCAGTGTGCGCCCCCTTGAGATGTAACCGTTTTGATATGTGCTAAAAAGCTCACTTCACATTTTCCACCAAGGTCAAGTTCGGCGCGAGGGGGGGAGCTCTTTATTGTTTGCGTTGAGGTAGCGGAAAAGCGGAAAAGGCAGCAGCCCGCAAAATGAGTGATAAAAAGGGGTAAAGTCAAGCACAAACAAAGCGCTATTTGTGTTGCCTTGTGACACAATTCCAGGGTCTCAATGGGTTTTGGTTTTATGTATTATTATTCCCGCTCTGATTTCGATTCTTAATTTGTAGATGGGGGCGCATCGGAATCTTTGCATTAATTGAGGGGATTTATGGCACTTGAAAAGGGCAATGAAGCATGGGAAAAGGCAAGGAATTGGGATATTGTGAGGTTTAGTGTGGGTTGAAATTTAGAATGACTTCCGAGAGAAGTTTGACTTAAAGTTGTGGGTATTTTTAAAATAAATAATATATATTTCGTATAATCTAATGAAATAAGTTCTTAGTATAATATATGAAATATATTGAAGCCCCCTGAATATTAAATATTAAATTTAGTTTATTTTTAAGTTATTAATTTAAGACTTCTTGATATTTTTAAGACCGCATTATATTGTACGAAGTAGTTTCTACGAAAATATTACAATTTCATCAATTAATTGTATTGTAATTTCCTAAAAATACTTTAAATATTAATTTAAAGCATGAAAATATTGAAAGAACTTAATAAAAAAACAATTTATATAAATAAATCAAGAAAGGTTGTTTCCAAATCTATATGCCACCAAATTATATACATTTTTTAGACCACTTATAGTATTAAAAAGTTATCAGACCCTCCTTGATAATCCAAGACACCCTAAAGGATATTTTTACTCTATAATTATAAGAGAAACTCAAGCCACTTGCTAATTTTATTTTACAGACCTTTCTCACATATAATGCCCCTTTTTCAGCTTATTAAAAATGTATAGATTCCTTAATTAAATGCGGGTCGCTCTCTCTCTACTTATTCCGAACAATCAAGAACAGCTGTGTCCCTTAACCCAAAAAAATCCCAGGAGAAAATGGCGAAAAAGTGCCGTGGTAATTAGCTTGAATTTGGCTTTCCTCGGACTGCAGATGCATTAGCACAGGGGACAGGATCTGCAGGAGGACCACTAACCGAGGAGAATGGACTAGAGATAGTGGAAGGACAAGCCCGGGGCTAATAATACTGGAAGTGAGCAAAGGCGGAGGAGAAAAGAATTAATTTGAAATTCCATTTCGTAGATTTAATTGAGTTGAAATCAAATTAAAAGCAATTTATTTTCAACCCTCATTGCGAATTTTTTTTCTGTTGCCTTGTGTCTCCCTTCTCGACGCACGCACTATCATGGCACACTCTCCTCCCACTCTTTGTGTCCCTCCTGCCGCTCTTTACTTTTTTTTCTCAGTTTTTCCATCGTTTCTGGTCTTCTTTTCTAAAAGTGCGTCCTGTGGTCCATGACAGTGCGAGGGATGGCGTTCGGGGAAGGGAAGGCAGAGGCACAGGCAGAAGAGGAAAATGAAAAAATAAAAGAATGCCGGACTCGATTTTGGGGTTGCAAAAATTGTTCAGCGCCTGCATTTGCCGAAAGGAAAATCGATAAAAATGTGCCGGTGCTGTGCAAAAAAAAAAAAACACAAGCCAGATCATCCTTTATACTTTATCCTTTATCCCCCGAAGCCTGCAAATAAGAGATCTATGACACTGCTGCATTTTTTGGCATCGCATTAATTTTTAATTCGTCGCCTGGCATCCGAAAAATGATTTATGCAACTCGAATCGCAAATTAAAAAGCCATTGCCGAGTTGCATATTCAACAGCGGCAGCCAGAGAAAAGCGGGTAAATAAATGCGGGCTAGAAACTTTTTGCACCCACTGTGGTCCAAACAAGAAATGCAAATAATGCGCTCCAGTTGACAGAGCTGCGAAGTGAGAAGGAGGAGCGAGTGCTCCAAATTGCATTTGATGGAGCCACCGAGTTGTTCGTATTGCAACTCCACTCCTCTCCTCTCCCAATAGCTGACCATTAAAAAGCATTAAATGGGAGAGAAGCGTTTTTTTTGGTGGCGTCAAAAATTTTAAATACTCTAAATATATAAGTACTTAACTTACTAAATAAGCTATTTATATAAAATAATTTTGTTGATTGTAGAAAACCATGTAATGTTTCAGAAAAGAACATTTTAAATATATATTTATAAAAATATTTATAGGCGATATTTTCTTTATCGAAACTTGAAAATATATATATATATTGAATAGAAAAAGATCTAACTCATCGTAAGGCCTTAAATTTCATGACTTTTCTAAAATCCTGTAGCTAAAATTTAAATGAAAATAAAGTGATTTATCTTTCAGATAAATCCGATTGCGTCCGAACTTTATATCCATTTCGGATTTTATGCATGGACTATATTTTTTTTTTGACAATTTCAATTCTGTTTCAATTGATTTATATGGAAATCTGCAGTCCCTGTAATATTCCAACTTAACTAAAACTCTAAAAAATACATATATAGTACTTTTGGTAACATTTAGCATAAAATTTAAAGAAACAAATGTAATAAATTAACAAATCTATCAAAATCAATGACAAAATAAATACCCCTAATTAATCTAGCCTGCCTTACATATAACAAATTCATCAATTATGCATTTTAGCCATTAAATCCCTCAGCTTCATGAATTCTAATAGAATTTAAGGACTCCTCCGGCACACAGGCAGGGCAAATAAATTGAAAATAAAATTCAACAACGCGCTTTGGCAGCAGCAGAAATGTTGTTTAATTTGGCAGCATCAGCAGCAGCAGTTCGCACAAACTTTCTCAGCAGCGGCAGCAGGAATTGCAGGCAGTGGCAGTGGCTGCTGCGCCAAATGGCAGTGGCAGTGGCAGCTGCAGCAGCAGTTGCTGGTGGCGCAGTAAAAGTGGCTTTTGTACGTGCAATGACCTACCAACACATAAAAAATGCAACGCGAAGGCACGATTCGCGCTAAAATATGCAAAGGACGATGACGATGAAGAGGAGATGTGATGCCAGGATGCCCCAGCAGGATCCAGGATTCAGCAAAGATGTTGCCTTTGCCGTTCCGAAGCCCCCAAGGCAAAAGTTTCCCTACACCAACAGCAGCAACAACTCCATTTGCAAGGACAAACTTGGGGTTCTGCCAGGGTTCTGCCAGGGTCCTGGCATCCAACTTCAATAATAGTCAAGTGCAGTGAAGCGTTTTGCCAACTGCAAACCTTCGCTTTCCCCGTATTCTCCCCATTTCCCCTGCGAGACAAAATCAAAGCCCAGGCTTCCTCCACAATTCTCTTCATTTTATTTGGCGTTTTCCTTCACTTTTTCTTTTCTTCTCTGGCGTTTTATTTTTTTTCTTCCCTTTCTTTCTTTTTTTTTTGCAACATCCTTTTGGCCAGCACGCATTTCCCTCACTTTTTTTTTCAAGCGGAATTTTCGTTTGCCACTTTCACACACAGCGATGCACTGGGCATAAAACAGGGTTTACATTTTAAGCTGTTTGATTTAGAAGAAATATTGTTAAAAGGTTACTTTCTTCTACGAATCTGAGCTATGAGAGGTTCCATTACTGAAGACTTGTTTAAATTTAAAAGAAACATTTCCTTATTCAGTAATATATTTATTAATACAAACAATGTCTTTTAAAATTAAATAATAAACTGAGGCAACCGCTTAAAGCGATTAAATTAAAGTAGTTACCATTTTTAAGCAGCCCTTTTTTCGTTTAAGCATATTATTTTGCCAAGTGCTCGAGTGTGTGTGAACTTTGCATTTACCCTTGGCAAGGACTTTCTTTTGCAGCGAGTGGAAAGCCAACGAAAGCAAAAAGTTTTATTTGCACAGTTTTCTTTTTCTTAAACTTTTGTTGTGAGAAACCCCCCTCCGTTTTTCGCACAGCTCAAACTGCTGGCTTGCAATTTGCTCAAACAAGTCTAAATATATATATAACCATATACATATATATGTGCTTATGTACTCCTGGACATATATATGTATTTCCCTCGCAACAAAAGCTGCCGCCAAGGCGAAATATAAAGCTGGGGAAAACTGTAGCACGCTTTTGAGCGCTCGCTTAGAAAATTTCCTCCACTTGCGCCAAGCTAAAGACGAGGGAAAATGGAAAATTTTTATAATTAACAGCGACAAAGTAGCACAGCAGATGCAGATGCATCGGGCAGCATCTCAAAAAAACATGGCGAACATGGCAAACATCGGCGGCTGTGTTTATCGGAGCCAACAATCATCGGGAAGGAGTGGGGTTAAATGCCAAGGAACATTGCACTAGTGCACTAGGGGCACCTCTCACAAGTTTCTTGATTTCTCTATATATATGTATATATTTTTTTCTTGTATTCTTTTTCCTAGAATATTTTTAGGGTGCCTGCTGCCGACTTCTTCTGGCTTTTTCCCCACAATTTTCCGCCTGTCAACTGGGGGCTCTGGGCCTGTGAAATGCAAATATTTAGACCCAACTACTTGAAAGCGCTGAGGGAAGAATGTGCAAGAGTGCTGGGCTCACGCGCAAAAAGTGCGTCATCCTTGGGCCACAGTGAATATCAATGAAGTGCAACGAGGGAAGCTCCTTGACACTTCAGCAAATCAAAAGGGCAAAGGATGTGGACTTAAATTAGCTGGATTCAAGGGTTCACACCGCTTTGATGTACGTTTTGATGTAAGCATTTTGCCGGAGAGTTAATCGAGAAGTGTTTTATAAATAGTTGGGGTGAATGATAATCTTTTTTTAGGGCCTTTCTACAAATATAATGTGATAAGAGGGATGCACTTTGAATAAATTAATGTTATCTTCGGCGGTGATATTTTAAGTACATATAATGAGCTCTTCTCAGCCTCCTTGACTTCCTTAACTAGCTGTAATTTCATTGGGAATAGTTTTAAGGGTTAAGAGGTTGCTTTGCTTGAAAATTATTACGAAACTCAAACAGTTACATCAAAAACCCTTAAATCATAATTATTACAATTAATTTTAAGACCCCTCTTTAAGTTAAGTTTAATGTTCCTTCACTGTAACCTCCTAAGTGGGGGTATGTTCTTCAGACCATTTAGAGAATGGTAAATGGAGTTCGGTGCGTTCTGAGTCCAGAAGCCATTGCAGTGCGTTTTTTCTTTCTTCCATTTTGTATTTTTTGCACCCTTAGCTATGTTAGTTGTTTTTGTTGTTGTTGGGTACGCAATGTGCGTAAGGAGAAAGCTTGAAAGAAGCAAAGAAACAAGGAAGAAAGCGAGACTTGGTAGAGCGAGAAGAGAGGTTATGTGTGCGTTGGGCTTGTATATTTGCACATGTGCCGTTAGCAAATACACAGACAGAAACCATTTGAACTAAGATCTTTCAGTGCAGAGCACATCGTCGGGAGGAAACATAGAGAGCTAAGGATTACAAGAGCAAAACCTACAGAGGGAGTCTTTCGATTTTGCCTTAGTTCCCCTATTGTGTCTGTCCTATTAACACTGATATTTGCTATTGGGCTTCGATCTTGAAAATCAGTGGCCATCCCTGCAATTTGTTTTATTTATTTAAGTTAAGGAATTAGATACATCCCCATCTTATGCCCACATTTATTTTCTGTGTAGCTGCTGTGCGTGTTGAGTTTGTTATTTTCCTTCCTCTTATTTTTTTCGCATTTTTTTCTCATTCCAGCTATATTTTCTCCTTTTTTTTGCATAAAAGCATGCGTGAGTGGGTGTGGGTGTGTGTTTGGGTGTGCGTACAAGTGTGCGTGCATATTTATGCGTATTTGTTTGCATAGCTGATGAACAGCAGCAGCAACAACACTTTATGAGTGCGTGCCAGCAGCAGCAGCAGCATTTCCCCATAGACTTAACCCCCTTTAGCAACCCCTTTAGCCCCCGGCTAAGCACCGCCCCCCTGATCTGCACTCCTCCTGATATCCTTTGGGGGCGCCATTGCAATTAGAAAACTTGCAATGCAACTTTTTTTACTCCTTTTTTTTTGCGCCAGCAACTTGTAATGCAATGCGCTAAATTGTTTGATATCACACGGACATACGCACACCAGCGGCGAATGCTAAGTGCAAAGTCCTGCTAAAAGTTTAGCCACTGCACGGGAAAATGAGTGGGTTTTTTTTAAATATATTTAAATGTTCAAAAGACCTCTTCTTATTAATTAAATGTTAATTGTCATTAAGGGATCCGCATAATGTTGAGTATTTTGTTAAAACATTCAAGTTAATGAAGGACATTAGTCTAATGAGAAACTTTCGTTATTGTTATTAAAGTATTTTTGAAGTATGTACTTAGAACAGCAAGCCGAAAATTAATTTTACAAAAGATTCAACATTTCTCTGTTATATTTTTTATATTTAACTTTTAAAAAATGTTTTTTCCTATTCCCATTCTCTTAAGAAAACTAAAGTATTTTCAGTAGTTAAGGGATCGGCATTAGCCTTAAACAATCAAGTTTCACCCAATTCCAAACACTTAACCCCAGTCTATTATATTAAGACAGTTTTTCCAGGGTCCTAGGAATGTTCAAGGACTTTGTAAGCTTTGTTTTTCCCTGTGTACTTTTCCAGCTACGTGCTGTGAAATTCTTTTTAGCGCATTTCGTGTTGCACGTTCCGCTCATTGTTGTTGCTGCTGCTGGTGCTGCTCCTGCTGATTCTGTAGAGTTTTTACTTTATTTTATTTATACATTTTTTGTTGCTGTAGCCGTTTCTTTAATTTTTTCCTTTTGCGTTTCTTTTGCTTCTCGCTGTCTTGACTGCAAACCACCCCCACACGTTTTAGGGGATGTTTATGCGCGGCAGGACTTTCGTACTTTCGTACTTTGGCAAATGACTTGACTTTGGTCAGAGAACTGAGACGAACTTTTAGTTGTTAGCAGCCGAGGCAGGAGCAGCCACAATGAGTCGTGGAAAAAACCTGAAATTAAATTGATTTTTTCCGCTCGCTGTGCCGCAAGGATAACAAAAACCAAAAGACCCAAAAAAATCCGCACACAATTCTCTCTCTGGAAACACAGAGCGATCCCTGGCAACTCTTTCGCTGGGAAAACAAGCGAGAAAACAATTTATTGTTTCAATTATATTTTCAATTTGCGCCGACAAACAAAAGTCCGCCAAATGCAAAAAAGGCTCTCAGCTATAAATAAAATAAATAGCAAACGAACTGAAATTTGTTTTCTCACATTTTTTGTTCCATCTTTTTCCTGATGTTGCTGTTGTTGTTTGCCAGGTTTATGCGCGGAATTGAAATTGTCAGAGGATTCCGAGCGCGGGGCTGGGGGCTTATATGAAAGTTATTGAAAGTAAACATGATAAAATAAACTCCGGAGAGCGAACACAAAAAAAATGTGTTCTCCTCTTTGTAATGCAGGCAAAATTGTCTCAAATAATATTTAAAGAAAATTAAATTGAATTTACGGCGGTTCTTTGTTAGTTTTTTTCAGAGGAGAAGCGAGCGAGAGGCAGGAGCAAACAGAATGATAAGCAAAAATAATCAAAAATCGATTTGGCAAGTGCGTCGCCCAGTCTTCTTTATTTTTGTTGTAGCAATATGCCAGAGAGAGTTTTCCATTTCCCATTTCCCTTATTTCTGTGTGTGTGTGTTTGTTGTTGTCAAAATGCAATCATTCCGTTATTTTTTGGTGTTGTTGTTTCAGCTTGATAGGCACTTTGTAAGCAAAGCACAACAAAATAAAGCAAAGCAAAAGTGGAAAAAAGTGAAAAAGAACAGCCAAGCAACAACTTTCTCTGTGCGAAACATTTGGAAATTGAAATTGTAAGGCGGGCTTTTTGGCCTTACTTTTTATATATATTTTGTGATGCTCTTCTCCTTTTTTTTGATTCACTTGACTTAAACGGATTTAGAACGGCAAAAAAGAATATCGGCTAACAGGAATGCGGCAGCAGAGAGCAGGAAGCGCCTAAATTGGCAGGCAATGCAGGAAATGTTCTACATTAAAATGTTTGGGGATAAGAAATATATGGAAAGGGCAGAAGGAACCTAGATAATTTACTTTGTCATGTTTTTAAGCAATTAAATATAGAACTCAATTCTTAGATGCCTCTATGAACCTTTAGTTCTTGATAGCAAGCAAGTAACCTTTTATAATTGAGGTTTAACTAATTAAGATCAATAATTGAAATGACACACCGTTTAAATAATTATATATAATAATGATATTATTGAATTACCACAGAGACATTCACCTTTAATTATTTAACAATTATATTATATATAATTTCCCGGGCCAATCGACTGTGATAATTACGTAAAGCTTCAACCCCGTTTAGTGTCCTATTTAGCTGACTTTTTCTAGCATTTTGTGCCAAAGGCCTTCCAGCAATTAGTAAGTTTTGTAACCTGCTGACCCTCTGAGTTGAGTATTCTCGCTACGGTGTGTGTGTGTGTCTGTCCTGCGGCCTATGGCTGCATTTAACCCCTCGGAAACTGGACTAAATGACAACCGCTTCCTCCGACTCCTCCCATTCCGCTCAGCCCGCCCCTCATTTTCCAGCCAGTTTTTGCCTGCTTGGGGTGCGAATTTGCTTAGTTTGTCGCGCAGTTGGGAATGAGTTGGAAAAAGCTGTGAAAAGGGTCCAACAGCGAACAGCGAACGGCGGCGACGACGACGAGTCGGTCAAGCTGAAAAATGCACTGCAATTGCACCTTGCACACACAGATACACATGCACAGCAATGGTGCACTGAGGAAAAACATTTGGAACTAAATTCTGTATAGAATTCTGTTTAAAGAAGACGTTGCCCTTCAAGAGAACACCATAATACGAATGATACCATTCGTTTAAATAGATTTATATTGAAAACTTCTCTAATATATGTTCCCAATTTCATTTAGAATTAATCCCAGTAACATTGTGCTAATTTTAGAACTTAATTCCTCTTAAAATACATTATAAAGCCAGTCTTAATTATTCTCAATGTACCATTTACCCCTTTTTGGCCATGCATCGCTGGTATTTAAATTGAGCCAGCGGGCAGTGAAAAGTACCGAGGGGTTCCCGTAGCCTGGGTAAAATGCACTTCAAAAATAGAAAAAAAGAGAGAAAGGGTTCCATGGATTGCACGCTCCTAGGACTCTGCATATGCAGCCGTATCCTTGATCTATTTGAGCTCTAACTGACTCTCTCTTGCTCCTGCTCCTGTTTTTTTCCCTGTTTTTCCGACTGGTTGCTGTGGCAATTAGCGCCGGAGTTCGGTGTCTCGGTGCTTTGTTGTTTGTTTATTAATAAACAATAACAGGAACAAATTGCTTAATTGCTACATTGCACCTGCCCAACCCCGCGAAAAGGATCTTGACTTAATGCTTCAACAATCTCTCTCTGGGCCTCATTACGAAAATGGATTTGTTATCTCATTAAAGGGGACTGATTTTGTACTCATTACCGAAGGAATAGGGGTGTGAAATAAAGGTGTTTTGGGGAGAAATAAAATAGGATACATGTATATCACAAACAACATTCAACGTTAAAAAAATGCATTATTTTTTTTATTGATAGGAGTAGTATGAAGTATCGAAAATATTGATATGATATCGACGACATTTTATAGTGCACAGCTTGCACAAAAATTAGCAACTACTATATTCCAAAGTATTGAAACCCAATCTAAACCTGCACATATATTTCTATACAGTATGTATCGAGATTTCAAAAATTATTAAGATATCGGTAATATCGATATACGATATTTATATATCGCCGTAATGACCCATCTCTAGTGCGAACGAGGGGAAATGTATTGCTATGCGGTAGTTTTGTCCTTTGACTCTTACAAGGATACTTGCAGACATTTTTTCTCCTAGCCTTGTTCGCATGCAAATTGTCATCAAGTATACGCAGCGTGTTCGCTGCGTAATTATATAACATTAATTTGCATGCAACTTGTCTCGTTTTCTCCTTCTCTCTCTCTCGTTTCTCACTATTTCCTCGCTATTTCTCCTCGTTTTCTGTGCTACATTGCAATCAATGCAAATGTTCGCGCGCTCTGGGCAAACTTAACAAGGATGTGAACATTTATTTATTAAAATTTAACAACGCTTTACGATCAGCACAGATTTATATAAATGTGTGCACACTGCGGCCTGGCTGATGATTGTCATCAGCAGCAAGAACCACCACCGCCAGAGACACTAGTCCAACATCAGATCAACCCAACCGAACCAACCCAGTTGCAGACCATCCCATTCCCATACCCATTCCATCATCATCCATCCACATGAGCAGCAAATCTGTTTCATAAATACACCAACAAAGGCATTCAATTGCGCAGACACAGACACAGGCACACTCTCGAGCATTTTATTATTTAATTTATGCGGAGACAACAGAACAAAAAAAAAGGAAAAAGTTGCTGCTGGTAAAAAAAGAGCACCAAAAACTACCACACAAATCTGCCGGCGCGCACATAGATAAAAAAAAATACAATTGTATCTGCAGTGTAAACAATGGAATCTGTGCAAGGCTAACTTTCTAATGTGCTTATTAATGATTAAATAATCGTGATAAAAGTGGAAGTTAACCATGAATGGTAACTAGAAGTGGAAGGCTTTACCGAGAACGGAGTATAACAATAAATAAATAAAATTAGAATAAAATAATATATTTTTTGATTCGTTGAATAAAAAAAGTACTTGCTCAGATTATCTTTTGCAAACTAATAAAAAATCTCAACAAGAATTTTTACATTTTAGGAACTGAGAAATCATAAAAAGAACTTCATTATATATTTCCCCCTCATTTATTAAAATGCTTGAATGATGCCTGAAAGCTTGCCAAATTTTATAAATGTCATTCAAGAATATCCCCTTTATTGGACAGATTAAATGGGATTAATATTTTAAAAATCCATGTATATTTACCCCATAATTATTAATTAATAATTACTTACTGCCCCCGGCAAATGCAAATAAACTGATATATGAAAATGTATACATACGGTTTTGGCTTTGGGTTCCTGGAAAGAAAGAAAAAAATAGAAAATGAAAATAAATCAACTGTAAATACAAATAAGCTGTGATGCATAAAATAATTAGCAATAATTACAAATAAAATAAATCTGAGGGGAGGCTAACCGAAAATTACTCAATGCAAAAATGGAGGCTGGCGGGAAATAAAACCCTATATGTACTTGTATATATATGGACCATGTACATAAAGCGACTGGCGCGGGCTATCAAAAAATAAGCCCACTAATTGGCTGTCATGGCGGCAATTTGCGTGCCCAACAGCATCAGCAGCACTGGAGAACCCATTAAAATGATAAAAGCAAATGCGAAAAAATCGCCCGAAACAATGCAAAATGTTAAATTATGGTTTTTTAAAGTTATGAATTAAATTTTTGGCAATTAAAAGAAGCACTCATACACCACACCCGCCCACAAATCCCGGCCAAAGCCTAAGCGGCTTAAAATTTGAGTAAAATAATATAGGAAAAATCATTTATCAATTCCATTTGTTCGGGCTCTCCATCTCTCTGCAAAAGGACGTGAGTGCGTGCATGTGTGTATGGTAGAGGGCTTAAGTTTTACTCCAGGATCTGGCTTAGGATTCGATATATATACAATGCGAACAGATGTGCAGGCAACCGAGATGGAGATAGAGAGTGAGAGCTGCAGATGTTCTACGAACACGACTACGAATGCGATTGCTAGTTTGTGCTCCCTGCAACAGATGAATATGCAATCCTCCGTGGAGGAAATAAAACAACGGAAGCTGCAAGCAGGAATTTTCAATCCGATTTTGTGGCCAGGACACGAGCTACAGGATGCACAGAAACCAATTTCATTGAGAGTCATTGGAACTTATGAGTGAAAAGAAAGAAAACTTTGGTGGAATAATCCTAAGAATATTCCTCGGTATTCAAATTATATTCTTAAGTAATCGGTATATTTATTGAAGCCTTTTAAATATATTTAATGTATACAAATTCTTAAGAAAATAATGTAATGAAGAAAGGTTCGAGTTTAGATTAAATATTTAATACAGAAAAATGTCACACAGTTCCTGCTTTAAAACAATTTGGATTATTACCGAAGGAATAATTTTTTTTTTTTTTTTCGGTGCATCTCCAGCTGAAACCTAAAACAAAAACTTTATCTGGCCATCGAGAGCTCACAGAGCATTGAACTCGCAAACCCGAGCCCAAACTCAAACTGAATTTCGGTTGAGCAAATGGGAGGCATGCCTGGCAGCATCTTTTGGGAATTATCGAATGACAAACGCACGTATTGCTCTGCCTATAAATTGAATGATTGAAGACAAGGACGGGCTGAATCTCGAGTGACTAAGAGAAAGAGAAGGCGGTAGTCGGTCGTGTGCCGCCTGGCCAAGAGCGACAATTAACCAAAAGACAACATATTTTTCAGTTTCAGTTTTTTTGCCCAATAAAAAAAAACAAATAAGAGGAAAAGCAAGGACCAAGGAAAAGAGATAGCAAAAGGTGAAAGGGGAGGAGGAGCACACTGGCAGGATGAAAGAGGATGCCCAACTGCAACTGGATATCCCAGGAGCACGACGACGGCCGAGTATCAGATTGCACAACATAACATGCTCATAATGAAGCCCATCCATGAGCATTATCGCCAACGTCATCATCGTCATCATCGCCACCATGGCTCAAGTATCCTGTGTGTGTGCCAGAGTGTGTCTATATATGTGTATTATCCTGTTTTCCTGGAGTTGGCGCTGGAGCTGGAGCTGTCAAGCCAACGTGCCAAAAACGGTGCACGTGGAGAAAATTAATAAAATGTGGCTTTTAAGAAAACTTCTAACAGAAACTAAACCTTTGTAACTTCATTTAAAATGAAATAAATATTAATTATTATTATCCGGCTCGAAGAACCATTATTTGGAGGGGGCGGATTGATAGCCAAAGAAAACGCTCGCAGAAGAACAAGATGCCCCACAAAGAAATACGAAATTGTACATAAATTTCACTGTTTATTAGCCTACAAAAATAATGATTATTATTTATTATTATTTACTCGCAGTGCAAGTGCCACCTTGGCAAGAGCTCTCCCTCTCAGATTCTCCGTATGTGTGTTTGCCGAGAGTGTGTCACGAAAGGAGAGAAAGAGTGGCTTCAAGCAGCAGGAGCAATGCACTCGTCCTGCCCCAAAGACGGACCCGGGGATAAGGATACGGCGAGTAATTCGCCTGCGTATATAGGAGCATATGCATTTCGTATGCATGAGGCGAAAAACCTTTAAGTTGTTATGGCTTGCATGTTGGTTTTTAGTGACTCCAGCGAGTGCATTTGCCTCAATGAAGTTGGACCGAAACGTGAAATGAAAATAAGAGCAGGGAACACTGAATAGCATCCTTGGACAGGCAATGAAGTCAATCACTCAAACCCCCAGCCCGAAAAATCCAGACTCCAAATGGACTTTCGGGGTTGATTTCTTTGGCTTTCCATCCCAACTTTCCTTTCACTCCCAGACACTTTCAATATTTGCTTCGTCTTGTTGTTGATTTTCTTTTATTTGTGGAAGCCCAAGAAAAAAAAATAAGAAACGTGGAAAAAATGTTCAAATTTTAATGAGAAAATTCCTAAGAAAAACTGCATGTTTAAAGAAAGCCAGCCAAGGAAAAAAAAAGAAACCCCAGACAAATTGAGCGACACAGGAAATATCCTCTTAGATAGGCCTGTCCAGATATTTTTTCATTTTTTCTCGTTACTGAGGTGGGAGTGAGTTCGCCCGGCAATTCAAATAGCCAACTTAATGACTGCGCCCGAAGGTCTTTTCAGCTGATTTGTGAAAGTAAAAAAAAATATTAAAAAACCAGGAGGTGGGCTGGAAAGCGACTTAAAGTTCAGCTTAAATAATGAGATATTTGCTCAAAAGATGGGAGCACTCGAAGGTGCATTGATCCGCATTCAATGCGAAACTGAAGAATGAAATAATTCACGTTCGAAATTTATAGTCGCGGAGACTGAAGCTGAATGAGACTGCAGGAGCCTGACTGAATGATTGGGATGAACAGGAGGACCAGCTGTGAATTTTTGCAGAGAAGGAGAACCAGAACTTCCCAGTTAAAGCTGAAGCAAAAGCATACAAAATAAAGAAAACCCGCGAAAACATTGTCATTATAAAGTCCAGGGACAAAGGCATAAATATATGATGAGCACATGAGTAATTTCATTCTTACACTGCACTGCAAGATAAATTAAATGGTAAGTATTGTATTATTAGGAAGTTAAATACCTATTTAATGTGTTTTTCTTATTTATTTTTGGTTTAATATTATATTTATCTATCTAATATAAAATTTCTTTCAATACTTGATCCCAAATTTATTTATTTATTACTTTTCTTGGATCAAATCAAAGCTGTATATTTAATTAAACCGATTTTTTCCCTAAGGAATGTGGAATATAAATATGTATCTTAGAAATCCAATTTCTTTATTAGATAATGACCCCTCGTTAGACCCAAACCCAGTGACATAGTGTCCCAGTGGCGCACAGCCAACATGTGAGGCAGTTGGACAATGAAAACCCTGATAATGATGTTGCGGATGGCGATGATAAAGCAAAGGAAGATATAAAACTAAAGCGTCAATTGTCCAGAAGGAGGAGGAAGACTGGCGAGGAGGAAACGCGAGCGGTAGCTATGCTATCTTTACTCGTATCTTGTAGATACAACCCGTCCATATTGACATGTCAAACTGTTGCCGGCTCTCGTCTCGCGGTGAAACTGCGAAATTTACAACTTTATCTATGTGTGCCGTCTGTATTTAATTTTTTTTTTGTCAGAAGCGGTAGAGCGATCTCTGCGTGCCATTTTCTCGTTTGACGGCCTTTTGTATAGCGCTGCTCGCTCCTGTCAACCTTAATTGTCCGCTCTCCTGCCGTCTCTTTCGCTCTGGGCATCTGCCCTCTCTTTCCAGGCTCATATATTCTCTCTTTTTTTTTGTTTCCTGTTTGCAGTCCGCTGATCGCGAGAGACAGAGAGACACAACGCGCTGCGCACTCGCTTATTTATTTATCTCTGTCTGTCTGCAGATACAGATACAATATGCTTTAGTATCTGTGTGAGTGTGTGTGCCGTCTTTGTCTGCCAGTGTGTGTGCGAGTGTGTGCGATCAAAAGCCGCGTTTGTAACTTGTGAACATCTGCTCCTTTTATTGTTGTTTTCGTTGCCTCGTTTTCGTTATTATCGTTGTATTTATTGTTGTTCTTATTTTATATGGCATTTTCTGCATTTGTTGTTGTTCTTGGACGTCTGTATTTGTATTTGAAGACTACAAAAAAATAATTTTGGAGCAATATGGAAGCGTCTCTGTCAATACGGGAAATACTCCACAAAAACCTTAAGTATTTCGAGTGGGTTTCATAATTTGGCAAACAGGAAAGGGAAAAATGGAACAAGGCCAAGGAAATTGAGATAAAACATTATTTAAATAAATTAATTAGATAAAAACAATGGAAAAAAAAATATAAAAAGATAACTGTAAGTTAGAAGAAGTAATCTTATAATAAATAAAACTTTTACTGCGATTTTGGATAATATATTTACAAAAAAATCAACTTTATCAGTACACTAAGTTACAGTTCTCTTATTTTATTTATTTTATTTCCGTTTATACAAAATATTTTCTATATTATTTCCTTTGCAAAAATCCCTATAAAAACTATTTCCAAATTCCTAGTCCCAAGTTCGGCCTAATACTTAATTAAAATCTCAAGAAATGCTATAGATTCCCATAAAAACCTATAAAATTAAGATACTCTCTGCTTAAGCATCCCTGCTCGTATCTATGGTTACTGATCACTTGAAACTCCTTAGTGGTCCTTGGGCCATTGAACTTGTTCCCGAACTTCCACTTCACATGGAATCCAAACCAATCCCGCAGATTCGAGTGACGACATGCAGCGCAATTTGAGATGTGAGAGGTTCCAGGTCCTCACACACACATGTGCAACCTGATTTCCTTTCCAAAGGACACGCTCTGCCTGCGGCTGCGGCATCTTAAGTGATTTCGAAAAGGAGCTGGAGGATGCGCGGATGTCGGATCACTCAGTGCAGATACTCTCGAGTGCACCTCGTACGCAACGCCGGCACTTAGGCACACACACATGCCGCTCCTCTCATTGTAGGTTACTAGTTAAATCGAGGCAGCTGGAGAGGGAGATGGGCCCAGGAGATGGGAAGAAAGAGCCTGTCTTGGCACTTGGCTGCGGAACATCTGTTGCGCTGACATAAATCCTGAGTGACTGACCGCTGGTGCGAAAGACCGCGAACGCGAACGTGAACGTGAACGTGGATGTGAATGCGAATTGCCCGCTGGCTCTCTTTTTCTTAAGAGGAGCAGGAGTAGCAAAACCAGTTTCAGCAGATTTCCAGCTGCCCGTTTTGGTACAGTGGATAATATAGAAAAAATCCTGCCGAAATAATCATTGGAGATCATAACTATGACTAGATGAGGGTCTATAAGTATTTATATCTCTAAAGTTAAGGCTGCCCTGCCTCTAATTCGAATTCTCCTTTAATAAATCAAAGTTCCTAATTACATTAAAAATATTTTGATCATCTTTCAATATTTTTATTTGCTAAAAACCCCTTTCCTTTCCACAGTGCCCTCCAATTTCATTGAGTAACTCTGGCATCGACCTGAATGAATCTGTGGGATACTCCGCACAGCATCCACGCTTCTCTGCGGGATCTGATAGTAAATTGTAGACTCTGGGACTCACCTTCTTCTCGGTGAGCTTCTCGCAGCGGCGCTGCTTGCAGATCTGGTGGCTCTTGTCGTTCCTGCAAGGAGCACACTCGCCGCAATTGTCCTTGCGCTGGCATCCCACGCATTCGCCGCAACGCTTGCGCTTCTTCTTCGACTGAAAGAGAGAGCAGGAAGAGGAGTTGTTGTCGTTGGAGTGGTTGTGGTTGTGCGGATGTTGTTGGTGTTGGTGTTGGTTTGGGTGTGGGTGTGGGTGTGGGTGGTGGTGTTGGTGGTGTTGAGGGTGGTTGTGGTGGGCGGTGGTTGGCGGAGGCAGTGTGGGTGGCGGAAGATGGTGGCGACGACCGTAGTCCTGTTAATCGCAGCGGTTGCCAGTTCGCCCCCGTTTCGCTCGTTTATCGATAGGGTTGTTGAAAATTCGTGGAATATATCGATAAATTTAGCAAGGATTTGACTAAAATTCCCAACCAGTACGAGTGGGAATCAATCAGCAAAGAAGAAGAGTGGCAATGCTTTTAATTTTTAATTTTATAATAATTTTTTAAGTATATTCCGATATATTCCTTCTGAAAATTCCAACAACCCCACCTGTGAGACAGACATACACCTTACCTGCTTGTCACATCCACTGGCATTGGCATCGTTGCTATCCCCCATGCCCAGCGCACTCAACGGACTCTTGAAGTTCGCCGTGCTGGAGACGGCGTCCACTTGGCCAGGATTGCTGGGGTCTACGTCCATGCCGCTGGCCTCGCTCTCGGCACTGGACTCCAGCGAATTGGGCCGCTGTTTCCGCCGTTCTTTCTTCCTGGCCTCCAGCCGTGCTATTGGCGACTGGAGCAGTTTCTCGGCCTTGACCGGTGTCGTAGTGGTGGGCGTGGGCTGGGTCGTGGTGTGCGGTGTGTGGCTGCTACTGCCACTCGCTGCCTGGGGATAGCTGGTGTTGCTATTGTTACCATCGTACGACGTCGGCGTGTGCATGCCCATCGGTATGGGATGGTGTCCTGGCTGTTGCTGCTGCTGCTGCTGGGACACATGCTGCAGCGGATGGTGGATCAGGCCACCGCCGATGCCGCCACTGTGGCTGAGATCAAAGTCCTCCTTCTTGAGCAGCATTTCAAAGTCGCTGCCCGCCGTCACCACTCCCGGCTCCTTCTTCACGCTCAGCGGCGTGAAGCCCGGATAGAGCGGTATCTCTCCGTAGGGATAGCCCGAGCTGCTCCTGTGATGATGATGCGGATTGAGGGCATGGTGGTGGGCAAAGGCATTCGGCGGCGGTGGCGCCGGAAAACTGCCCGCCGAGGGGGGCGTGATGCTGGCCTGCAAGCTCGAGAGTTGGGTCAGCGGTGAGCCCACGCTCATCATGCCCGGCGAGCTCACTGAAATGCTAGCCGGCGACATGGCCACCGTTTGCAGGGAGCTCATGGCGGTGGGTCCAGCCGGGGGTCCTGCCACTACAGCTGCTGCGCCTGGAACAGCGCCTGGCACGGCTCCTATGGGCACTGGCATGGGCGTTCCATCTGGCAGCAGCTCATTGAAGCCATGGAACTGGCTCTGGAACGAGGGCAGCTTGGAGAAGGGTTCAAAGCCGCTCTTCATCTGCTGCTGCTGCTGCTGCTGAGGCTGAGGCTGAGGCTGCTGCTGCTGCTGTTGCTGCTGCTGTGGACCATTATCCTTGGACTCCATTTCCCAGGGACGCGTATAGCTACCGTTCGAATTGGAATTGGAGTTGTTGGTACTGTTGGCTTGACTTCCACCTACTGCGGCGGAGGCGGCGGAAATGGCATTGGCATCAGGGTGCCGCTGCTGCTGCTGCTGCTGGCCAGGATTGCTGGCGGCAACGCTAGCATGATTATTATTGCTGCCATTGCTGCTGCTGCCCAGAGGGGCTGGGACCGTAGGATTGTTGCTGCTGCTGTCGCTGCCGTTGCTGTTGTTGCCGGGATTGACGTTGGAGCTACTGCTGGTGTTGCCGTTGGTGGCGGCCGCTGGCTGTGGCTGTGGCTGCTGCCTGGCATAGTAGTCCCAACGTTGCTGCTGTTCCTGGGAGTATTGCTGCTGCTGCTGCTGCTGCGAGTGTTGATGTTGCTGCTGCTGCTGTTGATACTGTTGCTGCTGCTGGTGAAGCTGCTGCTGCTGCTGTTGTTGGTGGTAATGGTGTGATGGATGATGGTGGTACGGCGTCGTATAGTGCTGACTCAAGCTGCTCAATTGATTCAGGTGAGTATTATGCAAGCTGGACACAGTGGCCTCCACCGATGCTGCCGCGGCACTGGCTGATGCTCCAGTTCCCAAGTTCCCAACAGTGTCTACAGGAACGCCTGTGCTGCCGCTGCTCTGGGCTAATATTGAAGACGCCATTTAAGCACAAACTTAAGCATGGCTATGCAGTGTCTCTCTGTCTCAGATCCTTAGCAATTTGTACTTGTGAGTCGTCGTCCTTCTTAATGGTTTTGTACACTTCTCGGTTCACTACTTGATTTTTGAGGTAGTTCTTCTATTTAAAATTCTTGTTTTTCTTGGCTAAATGTCTCCACTTTTCGCATTTAATTAGTTTGTATAACTATGTGTATATAAGTTGAAGCTACTGTCGTTTATGTTTTTGAACTCACTGGCTTTGCTTGTGTGTGTGTTATTACGATTAATGCAAAATTTGATTATTTTGTAAAGTGCTTTTTATGAAATTGTTATTATTACTTTATTTAGTTCGTTCTTTTTGTTTTGCTTTAAAAATTTGTAAGTTGTTTGTTTGTTGGTTTGAAAACTTGTAAGATTTGTTGGTTTGGTATTTTGTACTTTATTTTTTGTTTGTAAAACGGCAGCTATGCAAAAATTTGTATTCTTGATATTTGATTAAATTTTGTTATTTATTTTTAGCAGACTTTAATCATTTGTTTTGCGGTTTTTGCGTTTTTTTCTATTAAAAATTCTTGTAAATTTGTAATTTGTAAAATTTGTATTTTGTATGCGTTGTTTGTTTGTTTCTTGTTGTTTGTTGGTATTTAGGTTTATTTTATTAATTACTTGTTACTTGCTGTTGATTATTTATGTTTTGCTTGCTTTGTAAATTGATTAAAGATTTTTGTACTCTGGTTTTTGCTTCGTTTCTCAATTGAATTTTTGCTTAATATGTTTTCGGATATAAAAATAGTTGCAGCTTTTTTGTTGAAATAATTTAAGTATTTGTTGTATGTCTAGTAAATTGTACTTAAAGTGTAGGCTTAAAAATCTTTGTCTTCCGTTTGTTTGTTTGTTTTGGGTTCTTGGCTTAACAATTAATTAAACATTAGCGCGTTTATTAGTAATAATAATATTTTGTTATATATTTCATATAAGTTGGTGTATTATATTAATTCATTTTATGCTTTTGTTTATTTGTTTTGTTGGTTGGCTTAGTTTCAAATTTTGATTGTGGGCCGAAAAGGGACTTAAAGATTTTCCAAAGTATTTTTGTGTTGTTGTATCCTTAGTCCTCAAATCCTTTGATTGAAAGCTGCAAAGAAAAAGAAAATGGAATATTTTGGTTAGTTGATTGAATGAAGGAGGCAGAGCTACGAATTTCTTATAAACAAATATCCTGGCTGAAAAGTTTCTCATTTCTTGGCGGCTCTGTTTTCCTCCATTCCTTTTTTTTGAATTTTTTTCTCTCAGTCGCTTTAAACATCTACAAACTTCAACACATAATTATGGTCTTTGACTATATAATGAGCGGCCAAGTCAGCGAGGCAGGAAGCGGCAGAAAAAAAATACAGAAAATAATAAAAAACGAACAGCACAAAAAATTAGCTAAAGGACACTCACTTCTGGCTTTTTATTGCCGCTGTTTTTGTTGCTTTTTTTGTTTGCTTGTAAGTTATGCTGCCAAGTTGGTTTTGTTGTACACACACACACACACAAACCCAGGCACACACTCTTGTGAAAACACACTCGCAGCCGCGTATTTCAGTTGCCTTCAACGCCGTTGTCATTTTCTTGCCTTTTTTCGCCATTTTTTCAGCCTCGCTGTTCCCTTGTATCTCTTTTTTTTCTTCTTATTTTTATTATTATTTTTTTTGTGGCACAGGTGTACTTTTGGTTGTTGTTTTTCTTCTTATTTTGCCGTGCGCGTCCTTTGGCTTTTTGCATTTGGCCAGCGAACCTTTCGTTGCGCTTCAGAAAGTTCATTGGGCTCGGCAGTCCGGTCTCTGGGCCTTTTCATCGTCGTCATCGTGATGATTATTGCCATGATGATTATGGTGTTATATGCACTGAATGTGCCTCAAGCTGCACCAGTTTTCTGGTTTCTGTGTATGTTTTACAAGGAAAGTTGCATAAATGCAGGGCACTCGAGGTGTTAAAGTGAGTGCAAATTTGATATTGATAGGGCAAGATCAGGTGCGGGTAAAAGGATGAGGGGGGAGGTTCAATTAAAATTTTATGAACTATTTCTATCTAGATAGTACTTAGAAAAAAACAAAAAATATACCGTTTATAAAAATATGGCGAATTTAAATGTATAAACAGTTTTTCCAGAATATTTCCCTTACAAAGATAAAAGTTATATAAATATATATAAGATATATAAATAAATCTTTATTTTTTATATTTTTAAGGCATGTAAACTTATTTGTATAAATTTATAATAGCGAAATCTTAAATTCAACGGGCTATCGATAATTTAAGGAGTCTCTGAAATAAATAGGTTAACTCTGTACCGATTTAAGATAAATAGATAAAATCTATATATATTGTTAGATAGAAATAAATAGTAAAATTTAATTTTTTGCGATGTTAAAGAATTAAATATATTCTTATATAATTTCCACCATTATTTTTCTTTCCAAAAATTGTTCTAATAAGAAAATCATCTCTCCGAAATGGTTTCATTACTTTTTAAGGAATATGATTTGACATTAAAGTTAACTCATGGTCACTAAGTGCACCGGCTATAATTGTGGGTAAAATTCCCACCCATTTGAGTCACAATCTCCATGATTTCCCACACCAAGAAGTACACATTTTCCTTCTTTTTTTAGTTTTCCCTCAATTCCACCCTCGAGTGTTGGAAATGGACAAACTTTTCGCCCGATTTCGCTTGACAACTTGCAGCAGGAGCAGCAGCAGCCGCAGCGGCGAGTCATCTTCGCGTGGCATTGTTTCTGGGCTTCCCTGCCTTGAGCTCCTCCTCGAGTTCCTTGAGGTTCGGTTCCCGGGTTTAGTCTGCACATTGTTGCAGAACGACAATTAAAGTCTGATTATTTTGTCGACTGCAATTTGCGTGCTGCAATTGCCTTCACTCTCTCCTCTGCTTCGCATTAGGTCTTCTTCTTATTTGTTGCAAGTTGCAGTGCCTTCAATAAAAAACGGTAAAAGGCCAACGGCCAAGCAAAGCAAAAACAGAGAAAAAGAGAACCTGCAGCGGAAAAAAATAATAAAAAAAGAAGAAACGAAGAAGCAACACAAAATGTTGCAGCTGCCACAATTTGCTGCACTTTCCGTTTTATGCGATTCCGTTTCGCGTTTCCACTTCTTCTGGCCTTTCATCCTGTCCTGTTCTGCAGCTGTAACTGTTTCCCCTCCAACTTCATCTTCATCCTCGCTCCTTCCTCTTCCTTTTCCTGGGAGAGTTACGAGAGTCTTACGCTTGACATGGCGCGATAAAGATCCCGATTCCGAACCCGATCCTCATCGACCGCTCGCGATTTGCCCGAAATTGGGCCAAAGAGTTGGGAAAAATAATGGCAACATCTGCAGCCTGCAATTAGCGCTTCCTTTTCCTTGACCCAAGCCAAATCGGGACTGCACCGGGAAAGTTGCAACATCATATGGTATTTAGGTTTGTTAATAGTAAATATTATTTCCATAGTGTTACTTAGCCTTAAAATGTTAGCAAAAAGTGAAATCTCATATATTAATCTGCATATATACCATTTTTCAGATCATTTGGTTGGGTTATTATCAAGAATTTGACTTTTAAAGTTAAAGAGCAACATTATGGATTTTTGCGACTCGAATGATGATTTCTTTCATTGCTGGTAAGTTAGTTAATAATATTTAAAAACTTTTTTAGCCTAAGGTTTTATTTAAAATTAAAAATCTTCTGCAGATCCTTACATATAAGTCATAAGCCCATCCAAGATCATATACTCTTTTTCATATTTAAATATCCATCCGAAATGAATTAAATTTCTCTCACTGCTTAATACCGTTTCTCTGAAAGATGGACACTTCCTTTCTCGGAGCCTCGTTTCCGTTAACCCCTGCTTGAGTGATATAACACCGAAAATTATATAAATTATTTACCTAACCTTCTTTCCACGCTCTCACACAATCGCCAATCGAATTTCAAAGTCCTTATCTTATCCAGCCTTATCTGGCTTGAAGCTCCCAAACCGAGTTTCAATGTTAGGCATATACACGGGTTGGTCTATATAAACAGGGATTTCTATTTCCAACTGCCCCAGTACTGCTGTGTGTGTGTTCAAATAATTAAAAAAAGAGAAACAGAAATACAAAATAAATAAAAACGAAAAGCAAGAACAATGACCGCAATTCACTTAAATTTCTTGTTTGCTGCTTACGCTTACGCTAAATGCAGCACATTTTTGCAACATGTACGTACAATGTACATACAACATTCTTTATGTTTCGCATTTTGAATTTGCAAATTAAACACGCAGCCCAGACGCATGCGAAAGTGCGCCACTATATATGGGCGAGTTCGTACTATACTATATAATTGACGAAACAATGCGTCATTTTGGAGAGAACAAAGTTGCTGCCGAGGAATGAAAATGGTAGCAGTAGCGGCATAGAATCTAGGTGACTGCGAGGGCTGTTTTTTTTGGGTGTAAATAGCTCTATATATATATACTCAGGGGTAGGGAGTTCCAGGCTCTCAGGCTCGGCAGTTGCATGTGCGAAAAGCGGAGGAACAACAGAAACAGGAGCAGAAATCTGGCACAGGATCAGGGGTCTCAGGTGTTTTCCGAGGGAACAACCAACCATCTACCTGTGCGCTGTTTGACTTTGTATTTGTTTGAACTCAGTTGCGAAAGCCAGAGAGAGAGAGCAGAGGGAAATGGTAGAGAAAAGTGGAAAATATGAATGGAATTTAAGAGGAGTCTATAGCAGGGAAGATGCCCTGGCTAGGAATATATATCTCAATTTAAATCAGTTAACAATCTTGAAGTTTATATTATTTTTAGATCACAAAAATTAATCAGAATAAATGGAAACTTTTTAAAATCTTAGTTACTAGTTTTAAGACTTGGAAAGTCGCTCAAACTCTTTGAATACCGAATACCCCTTAACCCACGGCTAGTGTTCTGATGGCAAGTGCAGCCAACGACTGTTGGAGCTGGAGCATGTTCCGCAGAATCCTGCTGGCATCCTGCAGGACTCTCCTTACCGCCCAACCGCCCGCCTGTCTGTCTGTCAAGCTGACGCTCCATTTGTGCAAATGAAGGGGCCGCCCCTCACTTTCCCCCATCTCATCCGCTTCAATGTAATATTTTAATACGTTATCTGAACATTCTGCGCTTGTTTACAACTTTAGCTCGCATATATGAGAATTGTTCAGAAACAGTTGGGCTAAATATTTATTAACATTTTTCCCTAGCATTCACTGCAACTATTTCGGTGCATAATAAGTTTGCATATTTATTATTTGCATGTTGTACAATTGCCAAATGCTCAGCTGCTGCTGCTGCAACTACTGCCAAGTTAATGAATAAAATTCCTGTTTTTATGATGGGGTGGAATCATTTCGTTGGCTAACATTACCAGAAGAAGCCCTGCAAACCGGTTAGTGAGTGCGGGGGGCAGTACTTTTATTTTATGTTAATACTTTGAACTTGCCGGCTGAAATTGCATTTCTTGCGAAGGTGGTTGGTTGCTGAAGGCACTTGATCAAATTGATATTGTACGGGAATTGTAAGGAAGTGTTTTTGAAGACACCTGATAACCTGGTTAAGTAAAGTGAAACAGAGGGAAGCAAGGTAGTTGGAACATTTAAGGGAGAAATTGCTGAAAATATCAGGAACAACTGATAAAATTATAAATAAATAAATAAGCAAGGAATATTTGCCTCAATACAAAAATATTTCCTATAAAGTAAGTGCGAAATTTAAGAAAATAAAGGTAAATTCAGGATAATCCAGCTCGTAGGACCAAGGAATTGAGGACATAAACAAATCAGATGATTCTCCTTTGAACAGAGTTTACATATCTGTAAACGAAGCAGATATCTTCACTACAGCCCATCGATTTCCGATGGTAAATATCAAATATATTTAAAATAAACCTAATAAATGAATAATGAATGTACAATTTACTTTACTTAATTATTTCCTCGCACCCCTGTCCCTATTTATCATGTTAAATATCTTTTTAAATACTCTTCACATGCGTTAATTCGCTCCATATCTGTTTTCTGGTGTGTGTCACGTGTAAATTGAGTTGTGCCGAAGGTTGGTGGGTATGGCATTTAGGGGGGTTGTGGGGCCAAGGGTTTGTGGGGTGGCGGGGCAGCAGGTGTGGATGAAATGAAACGTGCTGTGAGGCACAATGAAGCCATGCAAGGAGCCGCGAGCCGAGTGAGTTGTATGGAGCTGGAAGTGGAAATGGAAGCGGAGGAGGTGCCCGCCTGCCGCCTGCCGCCTGCCTGTGCATACCCAGCTGAGTATTAACCGTGTAGGCGATGACTACGGTTGAACGTACGGAGAAGAGTGGCAGGACAGGGGACTCACACCCGGTAGGGTACTTAGTTCCCAGCCTACTTTCGCTTCCCGTGAGTGTGTGTTGAGATTTACGAGTTTGTCATTTGCCTCGCATGCTTTCAAAGTCACGCACGGCACTGTTAACGAGTCGGGAGCGTTTTGGGGGGCTTCATGTTCGCTTGTTGTTTATTTTTCTCTAGGTCAAAGCCTTAATTTGCCTGCCTGTCCGCATGTCCTTTACCTATTCCTTGCTCCTCCTGGTATTTTTCACGTTTTTTTTTGGCTTGTATTTCATGAATGAAAATGGTCGGCGAAAATGTAAACAAATACGCGCACTCGCTCTGTGTTTAGTTCCCGGGATAAATATAGAATGTATCTGCTAAATTCATTGGGGGTAAAAGGCCGCCGCCGCCGCCGCTACTGTAGATGTTGAAGTCATAAAATTGCAGGCGGCCGGCCGCCGACAAATTGCATCCAGCAGATACAGCTGCATCCATGCATCGCAAAGATCCACAGATACAGCTACATTTAGCTGGTCGCCGTTGAACTTGAACTTCTTACGCCGGCCTGCCAGCGCCTCAATTTGTTTGGTCTTATTATTTATCTTTCTTTAAATTCTCTTTATTGCCATGTCAAGGCAGCGCCAAGGAGTGGGCTGTATCTGCAGCTGTACACTGTGCAAATAACTGAGAGGGGAAATTAAATACAAATAATATTGATACATATTTTCAACAGAGTGAATCAGTTACAGATGTGGCTTGCTCCTAAAAGCTTTTTCTAACTAAATTGTTATATGAAAACCTTTATTTTAATTTTTTTTTTCTCTGCATCCCCCGTATATGTATCTGTATCTGGCGGCCTCCCTTTTAGGTTCTTTTCTTTTCGCTTTCTGTTGTGCTTTGCTTTATTTTCTTTTTGTGCTTGCTGGCTTGTGTTGTTGTTTTTTTTTTTGGCGCTTCTGTTTCTGTTCTGTTCCGAGCGCGCCAAAAAAGTATCTTGAAGATGTGCACTCGTGTTGCTGCCGTTGGCGTACGCACGTTACTGTTAGTTACGAGTATCTGAAGCCTGGCAGTCGTATCTTTGTGACTGTATCTCTGTATCCGTATCCGTATCTGTGGGCCTTAGCTTTAGCTCTGCCTGTATGTCGCTGCTGTTTTCATTTGGCGGCACGTTTTCAGGGCCTGGGAATGGCATAACTCAACTCTTCAGATCCAGAACTTTGGCTCCCTGCTCCCACTCCCGCTGCTTTTTAATTTAAGTTGGCGGCTGAACGCGAAATGTATCTAGCAGTTCGAAGCTTCTCTGACAGCAACAGTTTGTGTTGTTTTTCCGTTCTGTTGTCATTACTCATTTCGCCAAATGTTTTTGGACACGGAGAAAAACTAACATAATTGGGATTAATTATATTATATATAAACTCGTTTTGATTAAGATTTAAAGGAGGGAAAATGACTATTTAAAACTGTTTAAAAACGTATCTGATAGTTAGGAGCTTGGATAAATATTTAAAAACCCGATTTCAATGATAAGAAGGTAAGCATTAAATATATGCAGAATGTTTTAAGCTATCAACTTTATCTTCTATTCAAAATCAATCATAACTATTATCAAATTAATAAAAGAAAACACTTAATTAAGCTCCTCTTTATGCTCCTCAAATTAATCACAATTTTCTTCCGGTGCCCCAATTTTTTTGAAGTCCCAAATAAACCCAAAGAGATGAGTAAAAGTTTGTCTTGTGGCAGTGGTTTACTTATGCGTCAACTTTATTGTTTTATTTCTGTTTGTTTCTGTTTGGCCTGCACTTCGCTCATCAAATGGCGCACAAATAAAGCTGCTTAGCTGCCGAAATTGCCCGTTTAGAGATGGCTGTGAGCTTTCGAGATTTTCACCGGGGGCTCCCCTTTTGAGCCTGCACTTATTGTAATTTGATCCTCGGATGACCAATAACGAAACGAATCACTGGCAGCAACAGCAACAAATGTTATCTCGTTGTTTACGTGTTTACGCCTTCAAAGTGCTTCCTGTGGGCCGACAAAAATGCAAATTTCAATTGGAAATTTTTTGTTTTTCTTTGTCTGTCAGCGGCCTGAGGTGAGTTTTATTGGACAGGAGATTTTTGTATTTACTTGAGAGGGAGTTTGAAATCGTTATCTGTTTGTATAATTATTTTAAATAATTGGAGTTTTTCTAAGGGAATAAAAAGGGAATTTTAGGAAAGGTAAATATAACATTGTAAATTATTTTGTATATATTTTGATGCTTGATTTTGGGTGTTCTTTTTAAAATATTTATTTTGTTTAACTAACACGTTGTGAGACAAATATACATTTCCTAAAATTAATACTCAACTTAGTGTTTAAATAACCCGTTTTATGGATAATAGATTATCTATATTTGGGGAATCATATCGATTAGTTTTTCCTTTTCCTATATTAATGACCTAATTCTTACTTATTAGGCATTACATTTAAGTAATTTCCTAAGATATGATCCAACTATGAATTTATTTTTTAATATTACCACTTCAGAGCTAATTAAAAGTCTTGTTCAAAATCCTCATTTAAACTCTTATTCTTTAGTTAAGACATAGATTTTTAAAATAATATTTATAAAGATATAAATAAAATAAATAACTAAAATACTATTTTAAAGCTTAGTTCAATTATTTATTTTTCCTTTCTCTGGGTCTATAATTTATTTAATATTCAGAAAATCCCTTCACAAACCTTTGTTGTTAATCCATATCCTTTTCGCTCTCCTTGAGCTCAACCGCCTGTGAAAAATGCTGAGGCTGAGTTTTTTTTTTGTGGCTATTGGAAATGCAGGCGGCCAGTAGTTTCCTTATCCATGCGAAGAAGACCCGTTACCGTTGGAAAAGCCGCGAAAAACCGCACGAAATCGAAAGTAGAACAAGCCGCGTCGCGAAAAACGGAACGAAAGGGGGAACGAAAAAATGCAAACTCGAAACTGGATTTTCCGAACCAAGATTAAAATTGAAACTGAAATCGAAACTTAGAACTCAGGCAGATGCAGCATCTGCGGGAAATCTCGTTTTTATAAATTTTTGTTGTGGTATTCGATCTTGTTTACACTGGTCACATTTGGTAGATTATTCGGGGAAACTGGGACAAGTTAGTTATGGGGAGTCCATGAACTCTCGATCACATCCGTGGAAAGTGTGTGTTAATTTGCAATTTAAATTATATCATTATGTTAAGAATAGTTAGTTTTGTTTAGCTAACTGAAAGACGCGCTCAGCAGTCGCACTCTTCGCACTCTCGCACTCGCTTCTCAGCGCTCGAACATTTTATTTAGCGACGGCAGCGGTGCAAAGTTTTTGTTCGTAGGAAACTTTTCACCCGAAGGATACACAACAACTGACGACGGGCGGCGAGCGGCAACAAACCAACCCCGATGACGCCGCACAGCCGCACGCAACTCGAACAATTCGAACTCGTGGCGAACGTGTGCGAGTCATGCTGGCACAACATGTTGCCAGTAGTCAGACGGGGTTGGTGTGCGAGTATGTGCGGGGTTGGCTTTGCCATAAATATTTATTTTAATATTTTTAAGTTACAGTATATGTTGGGAAAGAACTGTAGAATTTATTAAGAATATTAAGCATTCTAATTAGACAGTGTTAAGGTTGTAAGTCTGTTAAAAATGGATATATATACACAAAGTTGTGAGGTTTTCGACTATTAATAAGTACAAAAAATTATACGGGTTTTTGATGTTTTAAAATATTTATTTTTAATGGCAGACAGGCAGCAGGCTATGAATTTGCAGATGTTTTAGTAGAAACCCACTCGTTCAAATATCTTAGTTTCCGAAATCCGAAGGTATTTAAATTAAAGGCATAATTATCTACATTTCTTTTACTTTTTAGCTTAATTTCCCATTGACTGCATTATTTTGAATGTTTAATTATGTTCTTAAAATTATAAATAATTCTTAGAGAGATATTACCGCGTTCACCCTGTTGTCCAAGGTTCGATCTCTTGCCTCTTTGGTTGCCTTGCAACCTGCGATCGATCCATCGAACCCGGCTTGTTGCTGCTGCCGTTGCTACTGCTGTTGCCTTTTTGGGTTGCAGTTGCTGTTGCGGTTGCAGCCTTTGGCTCGAGTGTCCTGGCACAAACACTCACGGATGGATATCTACAGCTGCATGTCCTCTCTCTTTCATTAACACACACAAATACAGGCAGCCAGAGACACGGATACGGCCATGCGGCGTTTGAAGTGCGCTTTTGTTGCTGTTGCTTCTCGGGATGTAGTTGTTGCTGTTGCTGCTGCCTCTGCTGCTGCTGCGTCACTGTACAGTTGTTGTTCCAATTAAAAAAATTTTTCCCTAGTTTCGCGCTCACAATGCGAACTTGCAATCTATGTGCACTGAGCGTTTAATAATACACAAATTTTAATAACATTTAAGAATTAATCTAACGATGCATCATTAAAAAAGTGAATAACTTTAGAATTCGAATTAAATGGTAAAATGAACATAGTATTTTCTATATTAAAAAGATTAAGTATTCAAAATATAATAAAGTAAAATAAGAGATTATTCTCTTCCTAAAATGTATTAAGACATAATTTTAATATTTTATAAATGCAAAGTCTTGATTTAGGGAGGAACCTCTTTAAGATTATTTAAGAGAAATGCACACTTCTTAGTTGTGTCATTTATTTTTAAGACGTAAGGCCCACAAAAGCCCATGTAACTTATATTTCTCCAAGTGCACAAAGTATTTTCTGGTTGCTTTATTTTTTTGCACAACGGTTGCTGTTGCTGCGGTGCTGTTGCTTTTACTGCTGCCGCTGCCGCTGCCACTGCCACTGCTGCTGGTGCTGGTGCTGCTCCTGCTCCTGCTCGAAGCTGCTGTGCTCGTTTTTATTTCGTAGCTGGACGCAGGACATGCAGCAGGACCTTGTGGCTGTGTTTCTGTGGGAGGTTGGGTGAGTGTGCCATATATCCTGGCATTGCACTGGCTGCTGCCACTGCTGCTGCTGTTGCGGGATTTTGGTACAATTTGCCTTCTATGTTTTCCCTCGCCCACCCCTCACTGGGGTGGCATCATTGCTGTTGGCTCTATATGTCAGTTGATTTCATTTCACTTTTTTCTTTGCGGGCCTTTTGCAACCTCGTTTCATGCCAACTATTAGTCGAGTATCCTTTTTTTTATTCCTGCGAACGGCATTGTTCGGGCCGCGCGTTTGCACGTGGATGCGGGAAAAATGGCAAAAATCCTTAGCGGAAAATGGAAAACCTTGACGGGTTGCATTGTTGCCTGGCGCTGACAGAAAAAAAAATAGCAAAACAAAACAATAAGAGAAATACGCGGACTATTTGCGTTTTGCGTAATGGAAATTCATCCGACGTGGGATACGAAAACAATCCCTTATCCCTCTATGTAAGGCACTGACCTGTCCCATTCGTGAAAAAATCCCAAGGATCTCAGCTGCAGGACCATCTGCACAAATAAAGTCGAATTGCAGCTGGCTATAAGTTCGAGAAGTTATGAAAAAGACGGTCTTAGGTTGGCGATCCGCGATGGTCCTAGAAACTCGAAAGCTGCAAGCCGCAACTCTAGCTTCTCCGCAGGAAACTCAAACTCACTTCACTGCGATTTCTCGTGTGCATTCTGCTCTTTTTTTTCACCTCTCGCTCACTCTCTTATAATCGCTTTCTGCGTGTCCTTTGTGAGGACAGCAAAGGACATTCACATTGCAAGCAGCCACAATACAAAAGAAGGACGGCAAAGGAAACCAGAAATGTATCTGACAGTTGGTGCTGTTAAAGTATTTGAAAAATGAATAAAATGTGCGCAGAAGAAAAACAAAAATAAAGGGAAATATAAGAAAAAATGTAATAAAATTAAAGTTGAATACACTAAAATTAAAGAGCATAAAAAAAAGGAAAAATTTAGAATTTGAGGATATGCATCTTTTTGGAAAATATGCTCTCTTTCGATTTTTTCATTACTTGAAATACGCTGTTTTAATGGCAAATAGAGCTGATAAGTGTCTTCCTTAATTAATTAATAAATTCTTGTTAGTTTTGCTTAAATTATTATTAGTTACTGTGAACAATAATAATCTTATTGGGCGGATACAAATTCTTTGGTTTTTATTTTAGGCAAAGAGTACTTCCATTAAAAATCTCCTATTTAATTTCTGGGAACTTCTTCTAAAAACAAGTTAAAGTATTTTACTTTGTACCCCCCGTTTTTGTAGAGTGTAAACCAACTCTCCGATCGATTAAATTTACCCCTGCCCATTAAAATCAGAGCTCCTCTCCAAGGACAAGGAGTAGTAAGCGAGAGAGAAGCAAAAATCTGGCGCTGAAGTTGAATGCACCAGTGGTAGATGCATCGCAAAGGACCAAGGTATCCTGCGGATGCTGTGGCCGCCGCCGCCGCTGTATCTTCTTCTTCGGCTGACTTTAATTTATTTCATTCCGCTCAAGATCCGCCAGTTGGCAGCTTCTTTCTTAGTATCTCCAGCCGAGGAGTATCGCCGCAGCATCCGAGTATCTCTCGGCATCGAGTATCCGAGCATCCGAGTATCTGCGTATCTGAAAGCGGCAAATGCACGTAATACGAGTAAAGCAAGCCAAATGCATTAACAGCAACAACAAGCTGCTAAGCACGCACACACAGCGTGCGAAAAAGAGAGGTGTATAGGCGTGCACTGAGAGAAATTTCGGAATTATTTTAGAGTTTATATAACAAAGATGTTATAGAATTTAAATTAAAAATATTCATAAGTTTTTATAAATATTTATGATATTTTATGAGGAACTTATGTGGGAAATTTTGAAAGGGAAAGAGTATTTGTCCTTGTTGTATGAATAATTTTAGTAAAAGATTTTAATTTAATGTTTAGATGCTTTTAAAATTTAAAATTACTATACAAAAAATTATTCAAAATGCATTAAATCTTTTAAAGAAAAATATGTAAACATGGATTTAAGGTTTTTATCTGAGATATACTTAATAAACAATTTAGAATTATTCCTTTATTATTATTTGCTTAAAATTTCATGAAAATAGTATTAAAAAATACTGATAAATAAAATATAGATAATGTATTATAAATAAAGTTTTCTTTTAGTAGGTTTTAATTAAAGAAGAAATCACTTATTGATTTTAGTTGTCCAATGAACCTTATATTTCTACCAACCAGAATTGGGTTAATAAATAAGAGTATAAAAAAAACCAAGAACAAATTCTTCTCAGTGCTGTATGAGAGGGATAGAGAGACCAATATACTCACATATTTATATATTTGTGCCATTACAGCCCTCGTCGTTGTTGTACGAGTTTTGAGTTTTCCGAAATCATGAAAGGAGCAGATGTTAAATTTTTATACACAACGCAGCGACGCCGGCAGCACTGCTGCTGCTGCTGCTGCTTCTGCTGCATTGTGTGTGTGTGTTTGCTGTGTGTTGCTGTGTTATTCTTGTTGTTGTTTTTGTGCCTCATTCTGCAGCATGTAGCAGGCCATCTCTTTCACATCTCTCAGTTGCCAGGCAGCCGCCAAAGGTTGCCCTCTCTTTCTATTTGTTGGACTTGGCAGAAAATTTCAGCTGCTCGATTTTTACGGGGTTTTCAGGGGGTTTGGTCAGCAGGGGGTTAAGCAGAAAAGGGGGGGATCTGGACGTTGACCGTCCTTAGAGGAGCCTGTGGTTGTTTGTTGTAACTCGAAAGCTGAAAGTTTCTCTGGGGAAGTGAAGATTTTTTAAAGGCAAGTTGGGCTGTTTGGTATTTAAGAATTATGAATTTTATTAAAATATATATTTTAGCTTTTTAAATAATTTAGAATGTATTTTTCATAGAATTTTTAGACTTTTTAGAATGTAATTTTAAAGTATGAAGGCAATAATTTCTATTTAAAACATATTCTTGATTTATTTAGGTATTGTATTTATTTAACTTACATTTACTTAGCTTCATTAGTCCTATAAGGTTCTAATTAATATTTCCATATTTACTTACTTTTTAATACTTTTACCCACTGAAATATCTAATCTTCTAAATTTAATTAAGAAATATATTCGGTAACCAATTCGTTATATTATTACCTATCTGCCTTAAAGTTTAATTGCAACAATTTCTCTTGTATTCCTTCCTTTTCCATGTGTTGTTATTTTTTGTGATTTTTGTTTTGTGACTGCATTCTTACCTGATTTGTCAATGCCTTTTACCTGGTTCCTCGACTGCGTATTGGAACAATAGTTTTCTATTTCGTGATGCTAATCACTGCTAAAACTCTGCACAATACACAGTTCCCTCTCTCTCTCGCTCGATCTTTCTTTCTCTCTTTCCCTCCTAAATATATCCTTCGGCAGGACAAATTAACCCTCGACAGAGTCACGGGGTGTGAGATGAGCCTCAATAGAGCTCGGTGGGTGGGTTCCGGGGTTCCGTCCCACTGTGCCAGTTTGAATCGCTGGCAGCTGAATTTCCACAACAGGTACAAAGCCCAGGACACAGCACACAGGACGAGGACGTGGTCGAGGCTGTTGCTCCTTCGGCTTAATTGAGATTTTCGGCCAATGCAAACTCGAACTCTGACTTATCAATACATTTGCCATTTCTTTGGTTAGTTATGCAATGCAGAGGAATATTGCACAACTGGCAGGCAAATATTCAGTGTCTCTATTTATTTATCATGTCACCTGGGACGTATGTATCAAGGAATTGCTTATGATATAACCAAAGTTGTGTGGGGGTTCTGCCCGAACATGCACAAGCTGAATTTCACGTGGAAACTCCTTCGAAATGGCAAAATAGCTGAGCTATATTTATTTACGATGTGCACTTATTAAAGTGCATGCAAAATGTGAGAGCCAAGGCAATCCCAAGTCCTCGCCTCAAAGTCATTTATATAAAACGTGGAAAGTATCAAAAGCAGATGGATCAAGTTGTAGCTCAGAGAGAGCCATTTACAAATGTTTTGAATGCTTTAAATATTTATTTCCGAATATATTTATATCTGAAAAACTCAGGATACTTGGTAATTATTTTGGTAGATACTTCCGGGACCTCATTTTATAGGGATAATATTTTATTTAATATTTCCATTGGCTTACCGATGTTTTGCTATTTAAAATGTAACATCCATTAAGTTTTAATTGTCTTAGAACTTATTCTAAAAAATTCCAGAACTTCCGCTTTTCCCAAACATAAGAAAACCAATAATTATTTTATTGATTTTAAAGCCTCAACTGCGCCTTCTGGTATCCTGTCACCAACTGCGGCCATCTGGGGCACTTTTAGTTCCACAGATGTACGGATGGCGGGGCATACATCATCGGGTTATAGCAACGGCCATCAATACACCGAGGCAGGCTTCTCCGCTTCCATGTCCTCCGAGGACTCCCCTCTCCAGAAGTCCTCGCATGAACACTGGCCCCTTTTTGTGAGCCGCGATTCCGTGCGCGTGACACCTGATGTTATTTTACGATTATTGTTTCTGGATTTATGGAACGCAATTGCATTTGCAGCAGGCCAGCAGGCCAAGAGCAGCGGCAGGTGTTGTTGCAGCAACTCTAGTTGCTGTGGAAATTCACATTTTGCAATTTCACAATTTCACAATTAAAAGTTGCGAGTCCTTTGGGGGCTTTGGCCTGACCAACAAAGCGGCCAAAAGGAATAACCATATTAATTAAAAACCACAAAATCCGATTTGCACTCTCTACGCCCGGGGCTCAATTAAATTGTTGTGTACAAAATCTTCCTTTCCGAATGTGTCATTATGTGTGTTTACAATTCTGTGGGCGATGGAATGATGATGTGTGTTTTCATCAGGAGATGAGGATTGAGATTTATGGAATTATGAGTGGCCTGGAATATAATCTATAGAGGTTTTATCAATTGCTATATATTTGTTCAAAATATAAATATATTTAATTAAGTGAAGGGCGTTGAAATGAGATTTAATGTGAGATAGAAATGTATAATAAATTGTCTAGAATAATATATATGTTTTCGCGGGATTTTATCATGATTTTATCACTCTATTTGTGATTAAAAGTAAAAACTAGAATGAAAATATTATGGGGCTAATGAAAGATTTATGTACATTTAAATGGTTATATTATTCTCCAAGTTTAATATGAATACTTA
The DNA here is from genome assembly GCA_018153105.1 of Drosophila rufa. Taxonomy (NCBI): domain Eukaryota; kingdom Metazoa; phylum Arthropoda; class Insecta; order Diptera; family Drosophilidae; genus Drosophila; species Drosophila rufa. The sequence goes on from JAECXS010000085.1 coordinate 7,012,571, forward strand.
GAATATTTTATAAATATTTTTAAGCCGTGGTTGACCTAATAATTATTAATTTAAGTTACTACTTACCACTAAGAAAAGATCACAAATATATTTTCATTTTTAATACATCAACTAAAATAAAACCACTCCTTAACTTTTAAGTTTTAATGAAAACATCGTCTCTCGAATCATTGTTTATTTGATATCATTTGAATTGCTGTCACAGGGTAACTCTAGTTCCACTAAACAAAACTGAAAGGGCTTTGCGGGGCATAAAATCCAATTTAGCATGCCTCACTCGATGTTTTTCGATTTTAAATTACATTTTTAAGAACTACATTGTGTGTAACTACATGAGAGAGTAATGTGTGTTTTGTGTTGTGTTGTGTTTTGTTTTTGTGGTGTGTTTTGTAGTATGTTTTTGTATCGTTTAGTTATCAGAAATGAATTTGCAAAAATCGCCGCTGCCAGAGATGATGTCCTGTTTTGTCCAGAGAGAGACTCCACAAAGATAATATCCTGGACGAGACACATTTAATTGGCGGCTATCGTGCAGACACAGCAACTGGGAAACCAGAACGTGTCCGTGTAGAGATTCTGCCCATTGCCCTGGAGCGCAATTAAGCGTTTTTGCACAAACTTCTGCTCGCATCTCGAGTTGTAGCCGTTGGGCAATTCGCACAGGTTCGAGCAGGTGTTCGAGCTGAAAGAAGGTAAGAATGCCAACGGAATCGAGTCGAATCGAATCGAATTCCGAATTTCAGTAAAGTAAAATCAACAATTGCGGCGAATTTAGTTGTGGGCTGCCAACATAAATAAAGGCGCTCCCATCTGTGACTCCAAAATACGAGGGAAAGGAGCAAGATCTGGGAGTCGCAGAAGGAGCAGAGTTGAAAGTTTAACGAACTCGTTAAAACGGGAATCGTACGTAATTGATAAGGAGTCGCTGGCCGAGCGGAAGCAAACGGTACAATCACTGCACTGGGAGAAATTTTTGTACAAATAATATACAGTTCTTTGTGATGTTTTTAGGGTAAAGAAATATATAGAAAACATTTTTTGATAAGCTTAAAATTCTTCTAAAACAAAAATCAAGTTCTTCGTTATATTTGCTATTTTTCTCAGCTCTCCAGAGTTTTTTTATATCATTATAAATTTAATTAAAAAATCCCCCTAGCTTGCAAGTTCGTTTTATAATTTTTTTACAGTGCATCACAGCTCCCAGCTGTTCTTCTTTGCCCAAGATTTATGCGCGCCTGCGTAGGTCCTCCATTTGGTTAAACAAATTGCGCCAAGTACCGGACCCAGCAGACTCAGCCAACAAGTGGCAGCGGAAGGGACCAGGGGACGGACCAAAGGACAATTAGGGCGACGCGTTGACCCAGCCCAAAGGATCAGGAACCAGAAACGGGAACAGAAACAGAAACCCCACCCCATTTTATGTTTGCTCTTTTTTTTCGTCCTCCGCTGATGAGTGTGGAAAGGTTTTCGAGTAGCGCACGCATCCAATAAAAAAATGAAAATAAAGTAAAATAAAAAAGGGGAAGGAAGGACGCAAACAGAGGGGACAAGGACATGGCCTAATGGCATCTCCAGCGCCCTGCTCTGGCATTTCTCTCTCATTTTCGGGGTGTGATAATTCGTTTAACCGCAATTATGACACCGAATAAACGGGCCTTAGTTCGACCTGCACTACCCACGTGCCCCGTTCCGCCAAGAGTGAGGCGGAAATAAATCCAGGGGATTTCCCCTAGTCACAAGTATACGGGGAGAAAAATAAAATAATATCGAAGGGGGAAACCTCGTCGAGCGTCAGCGTCCCGCTGCGAATTATTAACACCGGAATGGGGTTGACGAAACACCTCGCCACTGATTACAAGTGCTGAAAGGCGGACGGCCAGGGGTGTGTATTTTCAAGCGAAGGTTTCGATATAATGAGTGAAAATGAAGCTACTTCAAGGACGCTCGGTCGCCTGCACAAGTCAACCGGCTAGCTTATTCCCCTCTCCTAATCCTGCTAAATAATTAGAGTTATGATTTATGAAACGTGAAGGGATCGAAAAGAAACAAAAACTATACAATGGAATACAAATAAAAGTGGACTGCATGGGGTGCACTGGTAGTTCGTTTTTTACCTTTTAAATAATTATAATTGCTTGCAATTGAATGTTGTTTTCTTTTTGGCACTAAGATTTGCGTTATTTAAAACTAGTTTTTTATTTTACAAATTTTACCTTTTAAACCCAGTGGTCAAGGTGATGTAAAAAATAACTTAAATCAAGAAAAGTTTAAAAGATTAATAGTTAACTTTTAAATGAATAAAAATAATGAAGAGCAAAACTGAGTCTTAGAATAATTTAAAAATATATATATATATCTTTTCGGAAATAAATTAAATAAACAATTCCTTGCAATTAAACAGTATCTTTGGTATTATTAGAAATACTTCTCTTACTGGTTCTATAAATTTAACCAACAAATATTTTAATTAAATAGTGTACTCAAAATATTTATATTTCTGTATATTTATGTATAATATTTTACCTAAAAATTCTTATTTTGAATCCAAGAATTAAAAACAAAAGCGAAAACCGTATTTGAAAATACATTCAGTTTACACAAGGGTTGAGTCCCGACTAAGCATGTAGCAAGCAGTGAACTGCTTGCAATCATTGTGTAAAATATGTGTGTAGAAAATTTCTACTAGAAATGTAAAAAAATAAACATTCGTTAAAATTTTAATTAGAATTATAAAAAAACAATCTACAAATCCGAAATATTAAAGTTAAAAAATAATTTTAAAAAGATGCTGAAGAAACTCTTTTTTTCATTTTTGATTTTTGTAAATTTCAACTGAATTTATAGGTAATATGAAAAAGGTATTTTAATTCATGCTAAAAGTATTAATAAAAGGAACCTCTTTCTTATTCTTAATAAATATTTCTATAAAAAATTGATAAGGACAAAATTAACGAACGTGCTTATTCAATAAGAGAAACCCCCTTCAAATATTTTCCTAATTAATCAGCAACGTTGTTCCCAATAAATTGAATAATTAACCCAAGGACTTCTGGTACTTACGCGCACAGCTCCGCCTTGACCATCTGGCGGGCGGTGTTCTGCTCGTTGACCACGAACATCCAGTTGCCGCGACTGTTGAGCGCTGCCTGCGGCGTGATGAACTGCGACGTGGTCTGGCAGAGCGTGGAGCGGCCGGGGCTTTGGCGCTTCGTACGGGAATGGGAACGCTTCTGCTTGGGGTGCTGGGCATTGGGGGCATCCACGCCCACGATATCCAAGAGATCCATGTTGAGCGAGACGTCGCGCTTGCTTTGCACGTGCTCCTGATCCTGATCTTGACCAGGTTCTTCGTCAACCTCCTCCTCCGCTGACTCATCCTCCTCTTCTACAACTTCCTCTTCCACTTCATCTTCTTCTCGTCGCTTCCGACTGAGATCCCTTACCAAACGCTTGAGCCAAAGTGTGGCATTGTAGGGCGTGGATTTGCCACCTTGATTGACATACAAGCCACCCGCGGATGCAGAGGAGGAGGAGGTGCCTCCGTGGGGATGGTACCGATTACCTGAACGGTGACCTCCGCCTGAAGAGGTGTACAGGAGATACCTAGGGAATCAGCAGAGTATTAGTAAAGGGTTTTATAAGGTTTAAGACATAACAATGCTATCAAATTAACATTTATTTATTTTTCTTCTGGAAACAATAATGAAAATTAATTATGAAAAAATTTATTATTAATTACGGCTTTGTTATAACCTCTTCAATGATTTGTTTTGTGTTAGAAGAGTACTTTACATATTTTTTCTAGGTCACTTGTTTCCAATTCGACTTCCTTTCTTGTGATTTACTCAAATCGAGTCTTAATAGAGGCCTTCAAAATGTTATTACCGGTGTTGCTGACTTTAATTAATTATTCTTTAATTTGTTATTACGATCGTACTCACGTTGGTGCTTCCGTTGATGGACTGCTGGCGAACAGAGGATTGCCACCGCCACTTGGTCGCTGGGCACTGCCTCCAAATGGCGTCTGATAGCTGTAGCCATTGAAGTCCTGACCATTGGGATCACGTGGCGGGAAGATGGACTTGGGATCGTAAAAGACGGGAGTATCGTGCCACGCCACAGCCGCGAAATCCTCCCAGGTTTCATCCACTAAAAGAGTAGCCGCCTCATAGCCCCACTTGCGAACTAGGCTCTTGATGAGATACCTTGAGGAAGAGAATTTATTTTGAGGGTATTTTAAAAAAAAGTATATATTAGTAAATTTATTTAAATAAATTGGAGGACATTTATGCACAATTTAAATAATACTTTAGGAAGCAAATATTAGTAATAAAACGGCAAAAATAATCTATAAAGTTTAAGTGCAATTATTCATTTTCCAAGACCTCAATCATGTACCAAAGTCATATGTTTATTCTAATTAAAAAGTTGAAATATTACTTTAGATCGATTTCTCCTTTAAAATGCTTAAATTATAATTTAAATATTCAAGCTAGTGAAACAAAAATATATTTTTAACATATTCAGATGAATATTCATGCTAAAATAATAAAAATATATCTTAAATGATCATCTAAATTTAAACACAAATGAGACATTAATAAAGGTTTATAGCTTGCCATTTATATTAAATTATTTATTTATTATGATATATATATTCTGACAAAGTAATTAAAAATATGTTTTTAAAATAAGCAAGCCTGGTTTAAAGTTTAAGTTTTAACTGTAATTCATTTCTCTAACGTATATATTTTCTTAAATTTTCTACCATTTTTTTTTGTTTATCAAAAGTACAGGGAATACAAGCTCCCTCGCTTGTATCTCTTAATCAAAGATGGAAAATGACCTGATTTTTTCTCTTTAATTTTTTGCGTACAAGAAGGAAACAATGAGTGATGCAAGCGGTGATGATTAACAAGCTGGGAAAGCGAATATCATGCACTTGTCTGCGCATCAGGCAGCCTGGCAACTTATGCAAGTCACACACCGACCTGACTGACTGACAAGTGCCTGAAATCGCCGTCATGGAAATGGTAATTGCGGCGTTGCTCAAGCCAAATCAAATATGAGTATCATAATTAATATGCGGCTTCGGGGCAGGCCAGGAAAAAAACAACAAGCAACACAGAATTGGTAGGTGCAGACATCGTAAATAATAAATTGGCAGAGCCGCCGAAATTATATTGTTTCTCTTATCAACGCGAATCGCATGCCCGTCACGTGCCACCGTGAAAAACACAGGCAGAGAAAGGTAGGGCCTAAGAGGGACGCACCTATGGTAAAAACCCGCTCTGGGCTTTCCCATATCATATCTTTTTTTTTCGTATTTATTTTTTGAGAATTATGCAACGCACAGAAATTCCAATGCAAGCCTTGTAATAAAAATGCCTATTTAATTGCCCCGACGGCGCCGAGGGCTTATCACAAGCCCATTCGCATTACCATTACCGCACTAACGCACATTTTATTTAAATCAAAAAGATCGAAGAAATTCTCTAAAAATAGTCACGAAAAAAAACATGGCTAACCAGTCGAGCGAAGGCGGATGGTTGATAAACAAACAAACAAAACAACAAATTCGAGTGCCATCTTTGGGAGCACGTAAGACAAAAGATGCATTTTTTTGGGCTCACAATGGGGAACTTAGAATGCGCTTTAAAGCCTTTTTTTTTTAGATTATTCTTTAATTGCAAGGATTATAAAATAAGTCTTAAAAAATGGAAAAGGTTTTGTTTTGAGTAGTCGGTTTGTGTTGCTAGCAAGATCTTCCAAAAATGTTTGCTTGGATTACAAAAAAAATAGTCATTTAAGTATCTTTTTCAATTTAACTTTTTAATTATAATGATTTTTCCTTATTTTATTCTATGAAATAATTTTCACCTATTTCTTTCATTGAATTTAATTTAATTTATATTATATTTTCCAATCATTACCTAAAATAAGGTTTATCCGCTATAGATGATCACATTTAATGCATAGACTCGATTTCAATAAACCATCTATTGATAACACCTAATTAAAATGCAAATGAAGCCAATGACTAAGTCAATATTGTGGCAATTGTTTTGCCTTTATTAATTTCTCTTCATGGTTTAATTAGTGATTCATTAATCAAACCGCATTTGCCCGAAGTCAGAACTTTATCAACACTAGGCAAACTGTTACTGTTTGGATATATTAAAAAAGGCATTTGCTATATTTATTAATTAATTTATTTATACATTTTTCCTAATCAGAATTTTATAACATTATATAAAGTATACCCCTTATATTGTAAGCACTATAAAAAGTGTTTTTGCATTAAAAACAATGCATATTTAAATCATTAAGACTATTTCTTAGATTTTATAGATTATAATCTACAAAATCAAATAATTCAAGTTTCCAAGCTCGGCATTGCAAGTAAGAAGCTTTTCTGACGCCTAACTAAATTTTAACCCTTTTTGAATTTCTAATAAAATCATCTACGAATTTTTAGGAATATCCGCAATACCCTAGCTCACGCGCCAAGTGCCGGTCTGAGCAACTTATGATGCCCCGAAGACATGATTATTCATTGGAGGCATTCATAAATATTCGAGAAGCACGCGGCCAGTCGTTGTCGTCGGATTTCTGACTTTTCGTATCTCTCGGCGCATCGTCGTCGCCAAAGTTTTTTTTCTTATTTTTTTTAGTAGTAGTGGCAACGGCGTGCGGAGCCGGAGCCAAACATAAAGTGTCTTGAACTGTCAATTCAAGTTTATTGGGTCAAGGAATTCCCCCAGCTGGCTGAGAGCCGAGAGTCGAGAGCCGAGCATCGAGTATCTCAGCATCTGAGTATCTGAGTATCTGAGTATCTCTGAGTAGCTCCGAGCATCCGCAGAGTCGAGTATCGTCGCGGAAGCAGCAACAATAGATAGACTCACGCTATGCTAATGCAAACAAGTTTCGATTTCGATGGCGAAAATTCAAATTGAAGCCGAAATTGTCTCGTGGCCGAAACAAACATTTGTTTGAAATGCAGTCCAAGTCGAATGAAGTGGAAATTGATTGGACGATGTTTGATTTGCCAGCAAACTCAGCCCGATATGGTCTTGGGTCTGCTTAAACTCGACACCACAGACATCGCCTAATAATGATGTCGTTTCTCTGTTCGATTATCGCTTAAAGTTGGAGTTATCTGGACTTCATTAAATTCGATCATTTATAAATTGTATTTATGGTATTTGGGGTAGCTCAAAGGTCTTTTAAGATGTGATAATCCAAAGTGAAACATGACACTTCTATTAGTTGTTTGAAATTGATCCCGAAAGCACTAGAAACTAAGGGGTTTTAAAATAAAATGCTCTAACATCTCTAGAGATTTCTGGGCAACTCCTTAAAGTGACAAAAAATAATTATAATATTTTATGAAAAAAGATAACTGAACTAATATATTTTTTTATTATTAAAGGATATCACAGACCTTTCAAGACTTAGGAATATATATTTATATTTCCTACTTACGTGGGATAATTGTCGGCGTGCTCGCAGTATGTCTTCCCCGGCCGAGCACAACTGGGAGTTTGGCCTGGGGGCGCCGGTAGGAATTGGCAAGGCGGCGCTCCATATAGGCCGCATGGCGGTGGCGAGCTGTGGGCTGCTACTGTATAAGCTAATATCTGGGGAATACCACCGCGAATTATGTTCGACTCTAAATGCTAAAAAATAATAAATCAATTGAAGTACTCACCACATAGGTAAGGAGAACGCGGTTACAACTAGAAGCGGGCGACCATTTAATACTCTTTGTCATTGTCAATTCATTCGCCGTCGATTTGCATTTGCATTCGACTCGCTTGCGATTCAGCAAATGTCTTTAATCTGAAATGAAAGAGAAACTGTCAGAAACAACACTTATTTGCGAGCTTTAAAAATAAAAAATAATGTTTTTTTATCTTTAAATAGCTAATATAGGCTTGTACATACTTGAACTTGTACTCACAATAGAAATTTTTAATTTTCTTTTTGAGCACTTTTTGCCTAATTTTATCGTTGTTCTACTAAATCATCGATAAGTTAATTAACAAAAATTGGAATGAACCACATTTAGTAGTGTTATTTATTTCCTTAAGAAATATACTTATTTAAATAGTCTGTTAACTCAGTTTCAGCATTCAGGAAGTTGAAATTACATGAGCAGGACCTATTGTCAACTCAAATTCTTTGGCAAAATTCTCGCCAGTTAGTAAAACTAGTATAAACAAACAGCAACTACTAATTAAGTAGACCAGTGTTATTTGGCCAACTTCATAGCCAAAAGATGTAAAACAAATAGCTAGTGCTTAGCCATTTTCACACCATTTCCAACAGAGACCTCAATAAACTGACAAACTAATTTTCTTGTTGGCTTTTCCGTGCACAGGAAGTGTCCCAAGTGTTTGCTTGCCTGTTTTTATGAGCCAAAACTCGACGGAGTTCACTTGAGCTTATTGTTAAGGCAAACAATCGGTAACTAAAACAATAACATAAACACCAACTGCAACGACAGACAATACACGAAAAGCAAACACCACCGAAAACAGCCCGAACAACTCCCGTAAATAGCGAAAATAAATTGCCAAAAGTGAAAGTGACGAACAACCGCAAGACAACGGCAACGACAAGGAGATTAAGTATACGTAGATTAAGTATACGCCAGCGAGATAATGGACTGCCCACGCCCACAGCCATTGACGGGGGCGTTCTCAATTGCCAACCCGAGCTAGCTGTCGGCTAATGACAATATTTATAAACTAATGATTTATTAGCGTTCCTAAGCCGGCTATCAACGGCCGACAATCGAGTTCGCAAAAAAGTGGAACTTTCCCAGGCAATTTAAAATGTATTTTTTATATCAATAAAACGGAAATTACCTAACAAAAATAATTGTTTCTATAAATATGAATAGGTTAACCTATTATTAAATTATTTCCTTAAACAATTAGACTTTAATGAATATAAATAGATAAGGAAAATAAGTAGGGCATAAATAACTTAAGCACTATTTCCGGTGACAGTATTAATATACTATTAATATTCAATTACATTTCCATTTCGGCCTTAAAGTATAAAAACAAATCGTGGAAATGTATGTCTAATAAAAAATTAGACAACAAATTAGGAGCAATTAAAGTAAAACATTCCTATAGCTCGTATTGACTCTAATGACTTATTAGCGTTTCAAGCTTTGCTTTACAATGAGGCAATCATTGAATGAACATTGCATATCAATAAAATGGAACAACAAATTAGCATTCATTTAAAGCAGAACTCAAAAAGTTTTATTCTTAACTAACGCTTATAAATAAGATTTATACGGCATTCCTCTAAGTATCTAAAAATATAAATAAATATAAATCGGCATTGATATTAATTAAATGGAATCATAAGTTGATATAATTAAATTAAAATCCATGACATTATTGGCTATTAAACCAAATAATAATAATACAGAAATTCCCCCCTGAGATTTTGATACATTTTGACATCAAAACAGCGATACCAAAATAATAAGGGGATCATTAGAGGTAAAAATCCCAAAACATATTATAATATTCAATTGTGTTAATGCTGTGCTGCTACAAGTGATCAAATCAAGAGCTGTCACACTCTCGATGGTAAAAACCGGATTTCGTGTCAGGCTTTGCTTTAGTTTCATTATAAAAATGTATAACACAATTATTTATAGAGCTCGGTGGCGGCAGCAACAACAATTCAACAATTAATAGCATGTCATTGGCGGCCACTAAAAACATGAAGCCGTAAAATAATTCTTATGAATTTATGCTTATAGAAAAAAACGCCTGCCACGAGCAGCGATAGGATTTCCGGGATCACAGGCTCTTTTGGCCAGTTTCAAGCAAAACAAATCAGTCACCAATCAAGCGCCAATGACAAAGTGTCGGGGAGAGGTGCACAGGAAACAATTAAAGAGCTTTGCTTCAAACAAAAATCAATTATGATTGATACGTATTTACACGTAAATTTAATAATCTTAATAAATATATTTATTATAATAATAAAACCATATCTAAAAGAAGCTCAAATCCATATAACAAAGGTAAATATTTAATTTTTGATTTGAATATCTTACTTTAATTAATCATTTTAGACTTGGTAATACGAAATTAAAATTAGCAAACTTACATATCTTTAACTAATCATAAATAAACCATAAATAATTGTATCTACACAATTTAAAATATTATAAAGGAAGACAATTTGGTTATGTATATAAGAGAGTAGTTTTAAAGCTAGAGAAAGGAAGTATTGGCGAAGGTGATAGATAATCTACATTTAATTAGAGCTCACAAGAAAATATTTAAAGTCAAAAATAATGCTTTAACAATTTTAAAAGTTTTGCTTTTGACATGTTACTTTGCCAAGAACTATATAGATATATTGAATATTCCTTTTTTTCCTCCGTGCATTACCCAAAGCTTTATTCGGCATTTGGCGATGCTGCTAATGGAGTCTTGCACATAGGCTACACCCACGTAATAATGGTATTTCCCCGACCGGAGATGCCAAAGTTGCGCCAGGCGCGATCACCTCATAAATCATAAAAGTGGCCGAAAAAGAAGTTGGTAAAGTCAGAGACAGGCCAAAAGTCTTACCAATCTTTTAGTGCGAGTGTTTTTTATGGTGTGTTTTGGGCCATTTGCACATCATTAGGCCGTTCGGGCCAAAAAAGTTAATGAAATTGTTAAAGATCTTGGCCTGGGCCAAGCTAGCTAATCCATTGGCCGCGGCATCGTTTTGGCCTGGCTCTCTTTTGGCCTTTTTTGGGGCCCCCAAATTGAGTGCTCAAAATCGCCGGGCCCTATTCAATTTATTTGAATGATTTGGCCACAACAAAAAAGTCATTTAGCTATATTTAATTGATTAAATGCGCGACTGAGTAATGATCGATTGTCGGATCTTTATCTTTGTCTCGTCGGGCAGCCAGACATTCTTCTTCTAACTTATTCACGCGATTGGAACTTTTTATTTTTTGTGGAGGGATGAGTCTACGAATCTGTTGTCTAATTGAAATATTTGCGGAATAAAAAGAGCTGAGCTTGAAATGCGGTTAATTAATTATGTGGCTAATTAAATTGTAAGCTTTTTAGCTGGGTTTATAGCAAAAAAATCATATATACATTTCTTAGGGATTTTATTTTGTGGGAATTTGCCGGAAACTGAATACTTAGTATTTAGATTTTATAATTAAAACTTTACTTAATATAAAATAAGAGTTTGAAGATAATCACAAATCTAATAACCCTTAAATTATTTGTTGTTTATGGGGTTTTTTTATGCAATGTTTAAAGGGAATATGTTGGGAATTATTTCTTATATTTATTTTATAATATCATTCACTTTTAAAGCCATTAAATTAAGTTATCTTCTCAGTTTGCTTAGGAATTTAATCTGATAGCACTCCAAAGTATCTCGATCTGATAACAATTTAGTAAGGGAATAAAACAATAGAAGCCAAATAGCGAATACACTAAATACCGATGGCTTCATTATAATTTTTTAAACATATATTTAATGCCTGCTGTGTTTAGCTGAGAAATTAAGCACGACTTTGCGAGGCCACTACCCATTTTTATATACATTTTGTTTTTATTTTTAACCAAAAAGTGTTGTCTGCTTTTTGTGGATTTTGTTTTGTGAGCGCCTTGATTTCATTTATCTTGGTGTTTCCTAACACTTCGGTTACAGAAACATATATAAAGCTAGTATATATGGATGGACAAATAAAGGCAATAAAATGTTATAATAAATCAGAGAAGAGCTCAGCTCTGGCCTGCAGCTGCTGCGATGACAGATTAATTAAATTTATTAATTTATTGGAGGGGGGCGAGAGTAGATTAAAACTATTCGCTTTATTAATTACTCACCAGCTTTGTGTGCGTTTGTCTGGCTTTTGTTTTAGCTGATTTTGCCGCTGGCTTTGGGATCACCATTAACTGAACTGAACTTTTTGTCACTGCACTTGTCGGCCGCTTATTTGCCTTTTATTTTGTATTTATTTTGCTGAATTATTTTCTCTTTTCCTGTGTGTTTATTTTGCCACACAATTCACTTGAAAATTCTACTAATTAAAAAACTTAACACGTACCGAAGAGCGGCGCGGTGGATTCAATTTCGGTTTCGGTTTGGGTCTCGGTTTTCGACTTCTTTTTTTTTACCTTTGTTCCGTTTCTCGCGTTAGCCAATGCTCACGGCAGCAGCTCGTAGCCAACTGAGGAGCGGTCTAAGCCAGGCTAGCCGAGCCGAGCTCTGGGCCCAGAAGTGAGAGCTCTGCGAGCGTATGTGTTAAAATAAAAAAACCAAAATCGAAAAAAGAGTAATGCCGGCTGAGGGCCCAGCTAATCTCTCAATTTAGCCCCCGCTCAACTTTGAACTTTGTGTAGCCAGGCCCGCGTGTGTGATTCATATAGCATAATATCGGATTTGTTTGAGTTTTTTTCTCCTTTTTTTTCCGCCTTTTTTTGTGGCCCGAATCAAGACCGGAAGTCAAGCGCTGCGGGACAGACAATGAGCCGGGCCTTATTTATTGACAACTTTTATTGTTTGTTTTACATTGTCGCCAATATGCGAAACTGCAATAAAGTGAATTTATTTAAATTGTTAATTTTGCCGTGGCGGTGCGGCGTCGGGTTTTGGCCCATAGATACGATTCATTGTTCGGGGCGATGATTTTGGATTTTTATGGCCAATGAAGGTCATTTAACAGCTTTTATCTGTCTCAGATTTGTATTTTTGTGACGGCTGCCGTTGCTTTTTTGGCCCAGACATTGGCATATTGGCAAGCGAGCTCGGAAAAAATGCTTTTAATGGCCAAGACCACGCACAATTGTAGGAGTTACCTACCAGCCTTTGCCTGGCCGTCTTTTGTCTCTGCTCGGAAGGCATTTAAATCAATTTATGTGCCTTGGTAAAGCTGAAGAAAAAATAGATTATTTTTGCAAGGGGTAGATTGGTTATTGGTTTAGTAATAATTATATTTAAGAAAAGCAAGGGTGCCTGACAAAATAATCTGAGAATTTCTTAGAATTACATTTTAATTGTACAGTTTTTTTTTTATTAAATATTAAATATATATCAAAAGCTAAACCTGATAACGACAGACCATTATTATTATTGAATTTACTTTTTGTTTGCAGCTGCTTTCATTTACTTTGAGTTATTAAATAACTTAAATACTATATAAATAGGAAGACCTATCTAAGAAAAGTAATTAAGTTGACAACTATAAAATATTTAAATTAATAAATAAGCCACAGGTACCAACTTTAAAGGAAATAATAGTTGATTAAATATAATAAAAGGTTACGTTTTATAGATATTACGTTCCTTTCCCATTTCTTGGGTTATCATAAAAATTTATTTTTAATTAAAATATTTATCATAAAAATATAAGCGCCTTTTCTCCTATAAATAAAGGGTACCTCCCGGGTTCATCTCTCAGATCTCTGCCATTATTTATGTTCACAGCTGATTGCCAATAGGCAATGTCCCATAAAGCAAGAGCTTTGCACTCTCAAATCTTCCGAGGCGTTTTTGGAATTTTATGCGTCGCCTTGCTGTCGTTGGTTGGTTTCTTCGTTTAATTTTGTTTTTTTCTGTATTTATTTTTTTTGTGTGGCCTTTTCGGATGAAATACGACCTAGACCGCGAGACGGCTAGGAAAGTACGGGAAAACCCTTGGCCGAAATCTCGCATGGGGAAGGGGAGCCGAGCTCTTATCGAAAATGGTTTTTAATGCGTTTTTAAGTCAAATTAGTGACTTCATCAGTCCGAACAGGCTCGCCAGAGATTCGCTGCGCCGCGACTCGAGATTCACTTAAGCCGCTCATTAATCAAAACCTTAAACTCCCAAGGTGCCCAGGTTTAGTTTATTTTTCTTTTATTTTAGTTTTTTTATAACTAAAATCGAAACGCACACTCCCGCCCCCTTGGCCATTTTAGGGCCTAAGCCTGAGCTCTGCAATTGCGAAAGGGTTAATTAGAGGCCCCGCCGGGTTGGCCAATGAATTCGAAAATCGAAAACCGAAAACCCATCAAAATAGCCGTTACCCTGGGGCCAATTGATACCTCTCAACCGTTGTAATTGGCATTGCGTTTGTCCCATTAACCCGTCAAACGTCACCCACCCGCCTGTGACGTAATATTAACAGCTGTTTTAGGCCGCGTTTTTGGTAATTTTTGTAATTTTATGGATTTTCTTCTCGTGCCAACAAGATGCACTGCGAGAGTCGCCTCGAAAACGCGCCCGAAACGCGCGGTGGTTGCGATCTTCGATCGCTGGCTGACAAAAGCTGGAAGGTTTGGAACCTTGATCTGGCTGATTAATTTTTAATTAATTTAGTAAATGGAAATTAATTAACTAATTTCTTGACATAGAGAAATTAGAAATTTTATTTAATTCCTGCAATATTTATATTTAATGGACCATTTATTTCTAAGGTAAATACACTAAGTTAACTTAGGTATCCTTTAAAATATATCTAGAAAGTCATAATTATATGAATTTACTTATTAAAATTCAAAATTCTTCACAAATATGAAAATTTGATATAATATTAAAGAATAGTCTTAAAAACTTAATACTTTTTTAAAACCCAACATTGTTTACTAAATCGCGGCATAAACCCCTCCAGACTTAATTTAAAAGCTTTCGAACTTCACTAGCCCCGAAATCTTTTAACAGTTCATAAAAGAAACATGCTGAATTATGCTTTCATATTTTTTCTTAAACTCTCGCCTCTCGCCTTGCCACCTAAAACTATGTATAAAGATCTGAAAACAATTCGTGCCGGGTGTTTTTTATGATTGTTTAGCCATAACAACAGCAGCCTCCTCCTGTCACTTAGGGCATAATTTATATTCATGACTGGTCAAGGCGGCGGCGGTGGTCAGCCAAATCCAGAAAATGGAAAAGAGGCCAAACAAGGAAGGAAGAAATCCTTCAGCAGCAGAAATGCCATATGCTCTCGATTTGAGCTTCATAAACTGTTGTCCGGGTTTCTCCCTTTCCCTTTAACCAAATGGCCATAAATAATGAGGATTTAATAAGTTTGAAGGGGTTTTAAATGAGACATTTTTTAAATTCAAACGATAATGGAAAGAAGGGGTTAACTTTTTGAAAGGATTGAGCCAACTTAGAGGATTATGTCACTTAGAATCTAGGGGTTCTTGGAACGTCAGAATTTCACAGAAACACGTGCACTTTTTAGGCTGAAAATGTACTAGTTTGAAGTTCTGTAATTAACGATACAAAAGTTCATACTTTAATAAATAATTTTAAATAATGTAAGACAGAAAAAAGTATACGCATATATAAAAAAATAATCTCTTATTTTGTACCTATTTGTGTTCTACCTTTAATAAATATTTAAGGTTCCTCTTTAATACTTTAGAACCACCTTAGTTTACCTGTGGGCCACCCCTTTTTGCGTGTGCGCATTTACCACGCCCGCAGCCCCTGCTTCCGTCGCGTCAAAATGTCGAACTTTGCCATCAGCTGTTCGCATAATTCACCACACCTGCAGCGCTGACTCTCTCGGCTTTTGAGAGAGCCCACTCGGCAGCCTTCGGCTCCGTTCGGTTTTTAAAGAAACCTATAAATACAAGTGCAGGCGAGCCATTCGAAAAAAATTGTTATTTTTTCAAAATTACGACGTCACGGCCGGTACACCATAGATCCTTCGATCCGATTCACTGCGTGGCGTGAGTTTCCAAATAATAAGTTAAATGGCAAAACGAGGAGAGAATAACATGAGACGCGCAACGATTGTTTTTATAAACAAATGTTAATCGAATCAACCGGACACTTTCCGCTGTTTTCCATTTTTTCCCTCCATTTGCCTTTAAATAAAATCTAGATTTGACGGAAAAATAAAGCTTATTTGGCAGCACTGAGCCAGCTGAGCTGAGAACGGCCGTGTGGTGGGCGCTCTTAGATCTCGTGTGCGGCACATGGCGTATACTTGATGCTCGTTTCGCGGTTCGTTGTGACTCGTTTCAGTCTGCGTTCAGTTCGTCAGTTCGCCAGTTAGTCACTGAGCCAGTTGGGCAGTAGTCGGTCAGTCCATCAACTGTTGGCATGCCAAAGCAACTCCATTGCTCTCGCCTTGAAAAGTCGCTGTGAAAAGTGCAAAAAGCTAATAAGTGTGTGCGCGAAAAATCGTGAGAAAATGCCGAAACAAAAATGAAGAAAATAATAA
This sequence comes from Drosophila rufa, assembly GCA_018153105.1. Taxonomy (NCBI): domain Eukaryota; kingdom Metazoa; phylum Arthropoda; class Insecta; order Diptera; family Drosophilidae; genus Drosophila; species Drosophila rufa. The sequence continues at coordinate 7,028,791 of JAECXS010000085.1, forward strand.
AAACCAATGAGGAAAAATTAAAATTTCAAAAATAAATCAAATGTGACACGAGGAGAGATTTGGTTCGAGGAGAAAGCTGGCTAAAGGCGAATGCCGAAACGTATAATAATCTCGAAAGCCGAAAAATTCTAGTGACGCGTTCAAAAGTGCAGAAAATGTGTGGCCATCGCAGTCAATCAATTGATTTTTCTTCGAGAGCAAAGTTGCGAGAAGTGTGGACTACACATCCTCTTAGTTCTGACTTCTCATTTCCTCTTTGGTTTATTTTTTTTCTTCTGTGACTCCTTGCGAATTCCAAATGGAGCGTAGGACATTAATAATGCTGTCGTAGCATTTCAAACGATTTGTATCGGCAGGGAAAATCTGCAAAACTAAGATAAACACAAGTGGTGGGACGAGGGCAGGAGGGATAAGGCAACAAAACAAATTGCCAAACGGAAGCCCAAAAACCAGATCGCAGCCCCGAAACGAAGCCCCGAAAAACAGGGTCACCCAGCATATTATGATTGACAATGGCCAAAATGAGGGGGTTGATGGCTAAAAACCACGGGGGTTGCTAGTTGTTGGTTCAGTTGGTTGGCGTCAGGCGGGAAGCGTCGGGAGAAGCGTCGGCGAAAGCCAGACAACAGACGCGGCGTCGCAATAATCATAAAAGCAATAACAACACCGCCGCCCAAGAAATCATAAATTCATGTGTCAGCGATTGGGCTTCTTCATTTTCTACAGAGGGGGTTACGCGTGCAGTTCCAAGGGTAGAGCCTCCACCCCTTCAAAGTCACCCTTGATTATTCATTCAGCAGCCTTAATTAGCCAAGTAGTTGTTGCAGTTGCCTGAATAATTTGGCAGCTGGTCCAATTAGCGCCCAGAAAACCCCCAAATATGAAAAATACCTATAAACAAAGACAGGTGCCGCCACTCACAAAAAACGCACACTGTCACGTTTCTCACTTGACTAAGGTCAAAAGTTGTCTCTCCAAAAAGATAGTCCCCCCGGGAATGAGTAAAAGTGAGATCCCATCTGAACTTGATGCTGTCGCTGAGGCTACCGACGCATCGCGAGGCTATGGTGTCTATTTTTAACAAAAAAGCACGCCCGCACGGCCAATAAATTTCCCCAGAAAATGAAAAACCAAAGAGAAGCAGGCAGGAAAAAAAAGAAAACAAAAATGAACGGAAAATTACGACTATGCAATACTCGGTATTGATCTTAGATAAAATGTGTTGCATACTTTTAGAGTGTTTGCTTTGCTTGGCTTGAAAAAAGGAAATATTAAAGATAACTTCCTTAAAATTTAACTTATTATCACACAAGTATTTACCCATTGTATTTCTTTATAATTTAAGTTATGGCTATTATATATTTTTAATTCAATTTTAAAACTTTATTGTATACATTTAACTTGGAGAAATCTGTGTGTGAAATGAGGAAGTCTATAGCTTTTATTTATCCTTCAAATCCATCTTCTATAGGTATCTTTTTGATGGTAAAATAATTTTTTAACTCAACATACCCTAGAATTCTTCATTTAATGAGCATCAAAACAAAATAAAAGGGAAAACAGAGAAAGGCAGGGAGAGCAAGCTGAAACATATATGTAGGCCGAGACATTCATATTAATTAAACTTTGCAAGTGGGGAATCGTCTTTGAAAACTTCAAAACTCATTTTTTTCCGGGGGTTGGAAAGCGCGAGGGGGAAAAGCGCGAATGTAGTTGTCAAAACGCACGCACAACAAACAAACCGCACGGGAGAGAGAGCGGGTGAGAGAGGAAAACCCCGACACGACAGAGAGAGAGAGGCAGGCTTTTCCGAGAGAGTGTTTTCCAAGGAGGTTTCGGTTTCGGTTTTGCTTTCGGCTTTGGCTTTGGTTTTGGGCCTTCCAAAATAACACATTCCTCGTACAAAGGATTGGATTCGCATTGACATTGGAAGCCGCTCGGTTCTCGCTCGCCTTTCCTTGTGCTCGCTCGCTCGAGTTGGAGTTTCCCCGACGCTTTTCAGTTCGTGGCTAGACTTTGGAGCGTGCTGTGCTTGGAAAAACTGTGTGCGTGAGCGGCGGAAAAGCGGAGTCCCCAGAAAAGGCCCCCCACACTCCCCCTCGAGACACACACACACACACACACTTTAACACCGCATTTTCCACAGGCCAAATGTGTAATAAAATCGAAACAATGGAACAGCAAACAAAACAACAGAAAATATAATACCGAATTGAAGTTCATGTTTGAATTGTGAGTGAACGGGGGCTCCTCCTTAAAAAAAAAAAAAGAGTTTCCCCCGCAGTGAAATAAGGCGTGTTCCATCCATACCAAAAAAAAGCAAAAAAAAAGAAAGAAAAGAAAAGAAAAAGTAAAAAGGAAATGCCCAAAAGGCAGACAGATAGGCTGGCGGAAGAGGAAAATCCGCACTAGGACTCGCGCATTACCATAATGCTAATGCTGCCGGGAAAGGAATAAGTTCTTAGTTTCAGCGAGACAAATGTGTAATTCGAAAGAGTTTTCCATTCTTCTATTTTCTAGCGCGTGTGTCTGTGACAAATAATTTCCTAAGGCCACTCAAATGAAAATTCCCCCTAATACAATTTGGAAAATGTAAAATATAAATCTATTCCTAACGCTATACACAATAAACAAAAGATCAAAAACTTAATCAACGCTTAAACGAAACCCTTAAACTAAACCTAATCAAGACGAAAGTGAAATTAATACTCTTTAGTTGGTAAGTTTCTCTACGATTTGATAATTAAATAATATGAATTAAGCCGATATATTTCTTATAAGTGTAAGAATATAAAATTATACTGTTTATTGGAGACTTTTAAGAATTTTTATATATTAAAGTCATACATAAAATCTTAAGCATTCTAGAAGCTTTTCCTTTTTGTTTGCAATCTTTCATAGGTCGAAATAAATAATATTTCGTTTTAAAAAATATTTATATATAAAGAAATTTATTATTTATACATTTATTGGGATGATTCTAGAACTTAGAACTCTTTTCTATACCTTTTCAAGTTAAAGCTCCCTGATTTCACCCATTTACTCGAACCTAGCCTTACGAAATTATGCTAATTTAATCGATATTTCGACTCGTGCCGCACTTTTGGCATCTTTACGAGTCAATTAGCGTTTGTAATTCGACATGCTACTTACACAGCCGCGACTCCTCTTCTGGTGTGTGGGAAAACCTCTTTGGGTTCGTTTCAATTCGCTTGCGGTCGTGGTTTTTATCGGCAACAATTACCCGAGCTGAGCAAACACATTTCCAAAGTTGTCAAACGGCCTTAATGGCACCTAGGCGGGTTCCTAGATAAGGAATAAAAATAATATAATACTCATGCTAGTTGACAGACAAGCCAATAATCAAGTGATGTGCCGCAAATATTTTGATAAGGCAGATGCCGCCCCCCTTTGTTTGGCCCCTTTTTTTGCGAGACCTGCGAACTTTTCCCAAAAATTTATGGGCACCGACAATTGGTGGGCGGGGCGAGGCGGGGCTGGGTGCCATAAAATATACTTAGTCCAAACATTGTTCGCAGGTGATAAAATTGCTTTGGATGTGTAAACAACAACAATGCACGCTTCTTAATGGTTTGCCAATTTTGGTTCCGTGTTCGCAAAGGCGTGGTCGTCGACATCGTTGCCGTCGCCTTTCCAAAGCAATTTTCGCCAAGCTAAAAAGGTTTCCGAAGGGATTGACGGGATTGTTGAGTGAATTTTGTGCCTGGGAATAAGAATAACCTTTAAGGATTACGGATAAGCAGTAAGTGCACTCGACACCGTTGTTTTGTCATCCATAAATAAGCTTAAAGTAAGTGGATAAATAGATTCCCATCAAATCAGTGATTTGTATTAAATTTCAAACCTCATTTTATGAACTAAACTTTATATTAAATGTAAAAATAATACAGTTTGTTATGTATTTTAAGCTTTATACTACCATTAGCTAGTATTATTCTTGTGATATTTTTTTCAGTTCAAATAGAGCCCAAAATACATTAATGTCATCATATTCTCATCTCCATTGTTCTCCGTGTACATTTGAAATGAACTCAGAAATCAAATAGGTTCTTCCGCGTAAACATTTTATAGTTTCGGTTTATAATAAAACTATTTTACTACCCAAGTGGAAATCTCTCTTTCTTTCCCACTCTCCGGCTGGCAGTTGCTGGCTGAATGGACCAGTCCATGCCATTCATTCGGCCAAAAAGTTGGTCCTGAAGGTTGTCCATAAATTTGGTAACGGACCTCTCTTCGCGCTTGTACTTATTTATCTTTTGCACAGTTGCCAGTTAAGAGCTATGAATTGTGTTGGCTGTCGAAATAAATACCAGAGCGTTGCATTCTGACATTTTTATTGCACTGCCGAGCAGAGCCATGGGAAACGAAAAATATGTTCAGATGATGACTTTACGATTATTCCCTGTGTAAGCTGAGGCTTAAAATTCATATGTTTTTGCGCGATGTTTAACTTATTTGTCAACTCATTGAACACAAATCGTATTTTTTGCTAAAAATGATTAAAGACCATTTGACCCAGAGACGGAAAAGTTGAAAACAAGTTCTTGTCGCCTTTTTTCCCCGAGTATTTGTTAATGTTCATGGCCCATTAGACGGGCAAGTTTAGCTTTCATTAGAGTTTGCCAAGTGCCAGAGTAGTGTGGAATCGCTTATTTGGCCCATTAAAGTTGTTAACTGGATTTGTTGCCACCACAGGATCGCCAAGCCATTCGTTCTAGATTTGTGTTAGTACATGCAGAGAAAAGAATTTACTCGAAATGAGAACAATTAAAAAAAATTAAATTATTTTTAAAAGAACTTCCTTACACCGATAGTTACGGTTATTTTTAGACAGTTATACGTATAGATAAAGTTTTACTGTTTCTCCTCTGAAAACGCACTTGGGAATTATAATGAAAATACTATAAATATTTATATAGAGAAGCCCATTGCTATTATAATTTTGTTTTCTTTTTTTATTTACAGTTATCTACCTGTATTTTACTTACATTTAAAGTGAATTTTATACTCAGTCTTCTCTGAAAATACACTTGGGAATTATAACCCAAACCCTATAAATATTCTAGACTGAAGGCTAATCTCTTTGAGTTCGCTTTACTTGGCTTAGCATGGAAAATTAGATACATACCCTAAATTTCAACTAAAATACATTTTTAATTTTTGGTAATTGAATTTAAACTTCTTTATTCATTTCTCCGAGTGCACATAAATTGGCTATGGATATTTTTCTTCTGCCTGCACATTAGTTATCCCGGATGTGCTTTTTTTTTCGGCCTGATGACGTGCATACGTCGAAGTTTGGGCTTATCTCTCTACCCCCTTCTATATACAGTTTTTGGGACCTCCTTGCTCACCGCCTTGGAACCCCGATTCAGCCGCCACTTGAGCGGAGTCAGCGAAGCGCGCTTCCATTCATGTTTGAGGGCACATAATCAATATTTGGCAAGCAGCCGAATCGCATATGACAAACAGCGACAGGCCGAAAACTACGCGATATATGTATATGCACCACGGATATCTGAGTGTTACGGGGATCGGGGATCGGGAATGGCCCATTGCCATCCCATCAGCAAAGTGCATCAGCCCATTGAATCCTGCTGCCTGCGAGTGGGCTTTTGATGATTTACAAAAACGGATTTTGTTTTTGCCTCGCGATACCCTTATGCATAAATAAGACTCGCTTAGAGTTGATTTGTTGGGAAATTCGCCATTGTGAAGGCAATTGTAATTCAAGCAAAAGGAGAACTTACCAAAACTAGGTTAAAGAAGTGGGGTTTCTTAAGTTATGAATAAGTGGGGACTCGAGTGGAAAAAATACTATGAAAGGAAGGTCTTGGAAAACGTGAAATTATAAGTAAAATACTACAATTAAATTGGAATTAAAACAAATATTTTTTATAACTTTAGCTAGATTATTTATAGGAATAGTAAATAAATTAAGTTGTATAGGTTTAGAAAGGGATTTAATGGAGGTAAGGAGGTTATGATGATTTCTAGCACTGCTGAGTATTTTCAACATATTTCCTTATTCTCCTGGTTAGAGTATTTTTCATTTTCTTTCGGCTTTCCACAGCTTAAGTCCGCTTTGGGCATTGCAAATCAACTTCTTGTCGGAGTCTCGCTGGTTGAGCTTTGTGCAACTATCGCCTCCCGAGGCGATAAAAATCAATGGCAGCGACAGTCAGCGGGTTGCCAGCTACGGATATTATTGCTTCGGCCGTAGTTTTTGGCACACATGCAATGGAAATCCACTTTCTCCACCAACCCCCGACTTTCTCCGAAATTGAAAATATAAACGTGGGAGTTCAAAAGTCACCGCTTTCTGACATGAGCCGCAAAGTGCATTCTGCATTCGGCATTCAGCATTCTGCTGGTGCAAGATTCTGGCGTGGGCGTTACCCGGCGCTCAGATGACAACACAATTGGATTTAAAGGCGAGCGAGCTGACGGCAGCAAAATCTGGGTGAAAGCTGGAGAAAATCGCGACGGAAAAGCAGCCTGAGCAGTCAAAACTTTTGGGCTTGTCGTCGTCCCCCTTTTTTTTCCCCCTCTGAGCCTTGTTTGTCAAGGCAGCCGAGCTGCCAAGAAAACGGCAGCGTGCCACAAATTTTCCCTTTCAATGGGACAACTGGAGCGGCAAAGAGGGGTTTCTGGGGAGTAAACAATTGCACTGAGAGCAAAATTTATATGACTCAAAAATGTATAAATTCTTGAGAAAATAAAGAATACAAATGCCCAAAGTCTTTAAAGTTAAGAGAAAAACTGTCTTAGTTGGAATGTTAGCTTGAAGTAATAAATATTATTGAGTTAAAGCCCATTCTTCCAGCTTATTAAAGATATTTTCTTATTGTGCAGACAGGTTTAGATCTCGCTTGTTCGCTCAGTATGTGGAGTCTCCTCCCGGGGCTGTCACAGACTTCTGGAGCCTGGGCCGATACCGTGCCGGGGCCTTGTACTTCGAGTGGATTGCATTTGCCTGCGCGATGGAGATAGAGTGCCAATTGCTCACGCCTTAGGGATTCCGCTTCGATTTGGTGCGCAACGCGGCGTATACGCAATGCGATTAATCTTCGCTACGCTACAGGCCGCCCGAAAAGGCGAATGGCGAAAGCGGAAAAGGAAAACGAAGCTCAGCTCATTAGCATGGAAGTGTTGGGCGTAATGTGGGCAAGAAACTGTGCAAGATTAATTATGGGTCGTGTTCCATCTCCGCCTTTGAGAATCTTCTCTGCTCTCCTCTCTAATTTTTCGGCCACTTTTGGCCTAAGTGCCAGCACATTTATGCTAAATGGCCAGCAAAGAATTGTCTGCGGCAACAACTTGAAACTAATTGCCTCTTGACTTTGCGTCCATCTCCACAGCCACGCAACCCATCTCTAGCGAGTCTCTCTCTTTTCTCCCAGTTCTCTGCAACTTTTCCGCCCCACCACCATTCTGTCTTGTCCCGAGGTCGGTAATTGTTCATGGAGAACTGCACTTGAACACACAACATTACCGGGAATGTGTGGCAAAATGCTCAAATGCAATTGCTTTTGCGGTTGTGCCCCGATGTGCGATGTGGTACACCTCTAATGACACAGCAACGGCCGCAGTGACTGGGAATGTTTAGAGCAAAATAGATAAAAGCGACAGCGACAGCAAAGGGAGGCCAAGCGAAGAGCAGAAGGACAAAATAGGAGCAAAACTTTAATTACTATAAAAGGTATTTTAATGTGCACTGTGCTCTGACTTTTTCTCTAAGGTTTTTCTTGAATAAGGCAACCTGTAATAAAGTAGAAAAAATATATAAAAAGTTGCCCAATCTTTTCATTTAAACCCTGTTTTAATGTCGATTATTATTTTATTAATTAGAAAAGCTAATTGAAGGAACTCGAACAATCCTTTGAAAGTACTCTTCCCAAAACCTAAATAATTAAAGGCCAAGAAAGTAATTATCGCGATAATCAATCACAGCGAACTTTCCAGCTCGTTTCATTTGGCGAAATTAAACTTACTTTCATGGAGTGTTGGTTCCTGAAATCTTTTCGCTGCATCCCAGTTTTCCCCAGCTGCTGGAACACGCTTTTCCGCTTTTCTTGGTGGGTAATTGCAGCCAGAAGGGGGAAAAGGATATGCCAAGGCTGTTGCAGCCACCATTAGCGTCATCTGCCTTACAGAAATGATAATGAAACTTCATGATGGCCCCGCAAGTGATAAGTACCTAAACACGAGTCGAGTCGTCTCACTCTCTTTCTCAGTCTCATTCTCACACACACTGGCATAATTCTTTTTTAATGGCGTCGAGATTCAATTAATTGCGAAACCCTTTCTCTTGTCACTCCTGCAAATTAAATGAAAATTCTGCTGCTAGAGGCGTGCTGGTGAACTGTGGGCGTGTCCCCGGCAGTCTTGCGTATGTTTGTGATCACTGTGGACGGCAGTCCACGTAGTGACGATGAGCACCGAGACTGTGGTGCGCAAGGAGACTACTATATACAGCCGTAGAATTGAAAATCTGCTACGATAGTCCGATCAGAACCATTTATATCTTGATCGAAAGGTATTGTAAACCTCTTTGAAACTGCATACTAAGATTTTTCAAAAACTGATAACTTTAGGAGAAATGAGAGTGAAAGTGCGAAATTGACAATTTTGAAAATTGGAGCAATTGGGGCCGGTTGAGCAAAAACCCCCAAATTTTTAAGGTTGTTGTGATCTAGCTTTAAATACGCGTCGAATGACACCTCGATCGTCCTGATCCGATACTCCGTTCAAAAGATATTCAATAAACAAGATTTCAACGGCCTTTCCGAAATGAAAACGTTTGTCCTGTTGTTTGTCTGTTTGTTTGTTTGTTTGTCTGTGGTATTTTTTGTTTTAAAGTCCTGGAACCACTTTTGTTTTATTAATCAGCTCGAGCTAAATAATTTTTGTTCTACGACTTTTTGGGTTTCCCGCTAGTTTGGCGGGAAAACAGCTAGAAAAGCCAGATTTCCCGCGCCCATAACTTCTAAACGACTAAAGCTACAGAATCGTGCTTTATGTCGTTTGAAAGGTATTTTGAAATGATAATAGCTTTGCCTTGACATAATTTATATAAATATAATATTTAAGAATTTATAATTAAAATTAATTTTTTTTTTTAAGTTTTTGAAGTTTTCTTAAAAATGGCTCTAACGATTTTGATATTCACTCAAGGCCAGATAGCCCTTGAGATGGCTCAACTTTTGGTATATAACACATATCTGGGAAAATTCGCTTTCTCGAGATATTACTCATTAAAATTAGTAGCAAAGATCCCATATACCTAACCTTTTACATGCACTATACATACATTTATGTAAAAACTCATGTAGAGTCATTTAGAGACGTGCACAATGCAATAAAATTTAAAGCCATCAACAAAAATTTAATATCATTTAAATATAAAAGAAATCGTTTGAAATTTTTTTTTTTAATTTAATCTAATTTTTGCTTTTTCCACTACTTTGGCGGGAAAACAGGAAATTTCTCGCGCCCATAACTTCTGAACGACTAAAGTTACAGAAACGTGCTATATGTCGTTGGAAAAGTATTTTGATATGATAATTACTTTGCCCTGACAAAAATGTTCTAAATATTATAATTAAGAATTTAGAATAAAATTTTTTTTTTTTAGATTAAAATTTTTTTTTAAATAGCTTTCACGATTTTTATAGTAACTTCCGGCCGTATATCCCTTGAGATATTTCGGGGTACAACACATATCTCCGAAAATTTGCTTTCTCATCAAAATTAGTAGCAATGCTCCCATATAGCTAACTTCTTATATGAATTTTGTTTGTTAATTTTTCCCATTTGAGTTTCAAACAAAAACTTATAAAAACAATGGAAGACCTATCTATGTACATACATAAGTCATTTAAAAAACTTCTGATATCAAATAAAAACACCTCTTAACGAGGTTAGATTAAAGTGACGATGGCACACTCAACACAAAAAACTTCTGATATCAAATTTTGTGACGATTAATAGTTATTTAAACAAAAATATTTAAAAAGTTTTTAATTAGTTTCAAAATCGGCACTTAGCTGAAAAATTTAAAAAGGCAATATAGGCAGCGTGCCGATTTTGAAACTAATTAAAAACTTTTTAAATATTTTTGTTTAAATAACTATTAATCGTCACAAAATTTGATATCAGAAGTTTTTTGTGTTGAGTGTGCCATCGTCACTTTAATCTAACCTCGTTAAGAGGTGTTTTTATTTGATATCTTAATAAAGTTAAAAGGCGCTGGCGCTTTTTGTTCAAACTTGTTACTGTCAGCTGCACACACGAGCACACACAGGCACAGTGCGAAAAACGATTGGGAAAACTCGGGAAGGGGGGGCGGAAAAAGTCTAGGAAGGAGGCTTCGGGGTAATGGAAAAACTTGAAAGGATGGGGTTCGAGGCAGCTGTGCCAGCAACGTCTTTAAAAAATAGGACAGATACGACATGAAAAAGCGACACATTTGCAGAGTAAAAAAAGTAGGTGCGGGGTTTTTTCGCTGGGAAATGTTGACTTCAGGTTTTTTTTTTCCTCTGTATGATGAATGTGTTTAAGAGTAAGAAAATAATGTCGTTGTGTTATTTACAAAATTTTAGGAACTACATTTTGTAAATACTCAATTTTAAAAGAAAGAAAATGACATGACAACAAATTAATCAAAATTTATATTGCAACTTGTTTTTAATGTAATTTTTTTTTTTTAAATATATAATAAATTCTAGAAAAATTAAAAGCGTTTATGAAAGGGTAAATCTCTCCTGGAAAAAAGGACATATCAGCAGCACTGTTTCCACGACTTGGCGCAAAAGTTTTCTCCTTTTCGCTGGCGACATCCTGGCCCGCGCCAGATCAAAACCGCTGAAGGAAATTGAAAAATAAAATATTTTCACTCCGCCAGAACAGAGCGAAAAAGCAGCCTTTTTGGGGGTAAAAAAAGGCACAAATCTGTGAGGCTGAAACAAGGCTTAAATTTGGTGTTAAAAATTCTCTGGCTCCTCAGCAAGGCAGGCTTGCTCTGCGACCCATCTCCATTTCGCTTGCTCCCGCTGGGAAAATGGTCACGCGGGCCCTGTGTCGCTACCATTTTATTTGTATCTTAACTTTACTTTTTCTGTGTGTGCCTTGTTGTGTCTCTCCCGCTGTGAAAATGGTAAAGTTGCTGGAAAAGCGATGGAAATGTCTACGGCGGTTGGCTTTTTCTCGACGGTTCCTGCCTTATTTATGGCACAGCAGCTGCTGCAGCTGTTTTTCCTCCTGATTCGGTTTCTGGTGCACCCAGCGGATGTGCACCGTCATATATGCTCAGGGTATACAGGTGTCACTGGCTAATAAGGAACTCTAAGGTTGGTAGGTAAAGATCTATAGATAAAAATTCTATTTAAATTGGCTACCTAGTTTTTATAGCCTTTATTTCACAATTAAAACAACCTTTTCGCAGTTCTTTGGGCTATAAATTATTTAAAATTCAATTTAAATTAGCTTGAAGCCAGGCATGCTTGACAAACTTTTTAGAAGGGAACTGTAATTACAAACTTTGTGGGAAATACTCCTGTGTGTCTTTTGTTTCATGATTTTTTAATAAGCTTCGGAGCTGGGAACTATTAAAGTCATTAATATTAGAGGTAATAGTTTTCCCTCCGAATTTTAGATCTGTTTTTGAAGCAAGATTGAGAGTGGTTTGCTTGTTTTGAATTTTTTAAATTTCTGGAAACTTAAAAAACGAAATAAAATATTAAAAAGAAATTTTTTATGAATTATTTTTCTTAGCTTAGCCTCACTTTAGTGGCAGTTGCTTTGCATACATATGAGCTTGCTGCAAGTCCGTTACAGCGGAATATATGCATCCACTCTAACTGAAAGGACGACTGCTAAAAGGGTGGAGCGCCACAGGACCTGGCCAGGTGACTCCTTGGGCCTGAGCTGCGCCAAGAAGTGACATCTGTATCTTGTATCTGGGCGTATTTGCACTCAAGGTGCGGCAGGGCCACGGATGCAGATACAAGGATACACAGGCACACAGATACGAGGACAACGCGGATGCTTCCTGTTGCTGGCAGTGCCTTTGGCCAGCAGGATTCCCAAGGAAAATAAAAAGAGAGAGGGAGTAAGAGAGGGAGAGTTAGAAAGAGCGGCGGGCAGGACACGAATAATTAATAGTGTCTGGGCTCGGTCAATGTGTGCTAACGATTCCAGTTGGCTGCCTGCAACGGTAACTCGGGCTTTTCCCACACGCTTTCCACCTGTCTCTGTATGTGTGCACTCTCCAAAAAATTGTATACTTCGATTCTCAAATATTTACATATTGTAAGCTCGACTTGTGACTCCAGAAACTATTTCTAAATCCAATAAGCTCAAGTTATAGTTTCAAATTAATTTAGAATTTATTTCCATACAGTTTTATTTTCCTTTTGCCGATTTCTACATCTTGTTGCAATTTATTCCTTGAAGTGTACGTGTGTCCTTTACTATTTAATGAGCACTCAGCCGCAGGTATCTGTGGGCGTGTTGGATGCGAATATTCCATTCCATCCAGCGGATTCTGCCAGTCACCTCTGCAGGAGACGAAGGATGGGCGGCAGAAACCTTGCCTATTTTGAGGCGCCTTGAGTGGAAAACTTGGCCGGTTTACGATGGCTCCGCCCCGCCCTTTGTAATTTTCTAAATTTACCTTTTGGGTGCATTTACGGCTGTAGGCTATAAATAACACAGGACGACTGACGGGAATCCTTTTCTTTTTCTGTTTTGCAAGTTTTCGAATTAATTTCGCTAAGAGCTTTGTCATTCTGGGAAAGCCAAAAGATAAAGGCAAGCCCCCCGCCGTAAATCGGTGCGATATGGATTTCCTGCCGCGGCATGGCCAATAAAATTGGAAAATTGGAAAATCAACAAACGAATCAATAAAATCGAAAAGTTTATTTGATTTATAAATATACAAATCAATTTTTACGAGCGCTGGGCTCCTAGAATCTCCATTCTACCGAGTACTTATCGTAAAAATTATGAAATTATGTTTATAAGAGCGGGCAGAAGGAGAGATCGCGAAATCATAGGATCATCGGCTGAGCGCATTCCACAGTCGAGTGATTTTTCATCATGAAAAACTTCCGCCAGAATTTCCCTCTTGGCTTTGTTTGTTTGAACATTCAATCGCCGAGCTGAAAGTATAAATATTAAACTAAGATACATAAAACACGAGGAATTGCTCATAAATTGGCTCTTGGCTCTGGTTCTTCTCCTCGTATTTATTTACGGCTTCATCATCATTAATCGATGTATACATTTGCCATTTCCTCAATATGCAAATGGGCGTTATAGCGAAATGGAAATGGAAAGTGGCGAGTGGGATATGGGAAATGGGAAAACCACCGCCTCTAGCCATAAGTTGGCTTAGCCGCAAAACGAGCGACTTTGAGCCAAATCCCAAACGGCATTATATCTAATAGGCCCACTACTGAAAAATCCAATTGAAATGGCTTAGCCGGAGCACTCAGCGGAGAGTGTTGCTAAATTCTTCATTTGCCGAGAGCTTTTTATGGGGTTTATGCGGGGTGTAATGTTGCGATTAGCAATGGGAGAACGTATAGTTAAAGTTTTAATAATGTGGAAGGACTTTGCATATTTATTTACTTCTTCATCCTCTATAAAGAAAATACTCTCTACCCTTCGAAAAACTAAGAACAAAATATATATTGACATTTTTGAATAAGTCTTTCATTGTTTCTGATTCAATAATTATCTTAATATTTATTTTAACCTTTTATAAAATAAGAAAATTATCAAATTTCTTAATATTTGTCTTAAAAACAAATTTCGTAATATTCCTTCCCCCATAAACCGCCTTTCATTAGACCACAGGACACTTATTTGCTCATCTACGAATGCGTTCGCCTTTCTGTCTGGCTGAGTTTGAGTGTGTGTGGTGGTGGTGGTGAGTGTGTGTGGGTGTGGTATCTGTATGTGTTTTTGCATCTCTCTCTCGAGAACTCTTGAGGCTTTAAGCTTCTCCCATATAATCACACTCGACACAGTCATCAACAACATTGACGTACTCATCATTGCCGTCATTCGTGACGCTTGAAAATCTTCCTCAAATTTTTTGCTTTTTTATTTTCATTTATTTTCTATTTGTGTGAGTGATTTTTTTTTTACTTTTTTTTTTTGGCACTCGAGAGGAGAGATTATCAAAAACTGTTTACTCGACTCGAGACTCGAGTGCGACGATGCCAGTTGGCAGCGCTCTGTCCTCATTTTTCGCCATTTTTTCCAGCTTTCTGCTTTCTGTTTGGCCTGTGGATTTCAGCCACATGTCCTGACACTTTTTTTGCTGCTCACTTGCCACTGACAGACGCCCTTCATCGCCTCACCCGCCGGAACCCCCCTTTGGACATAATTTCCATGAAATTGATTGACAATTGCCGCATTTTGTGGCACATTTGCAAAACAGTCGGCCGCCCGTGGCGCGTTGTATCGATTAGGCCACGGCAGGATGCAGGATGTTTCGCAGGCCGAAGGATCGGACATGCCGCTGAGCTTAGAGCTCCGTCCCCAGGGTCTTCAAGGGTTGGTCCTTGCTCTGAAGTTGATTTGAATTGCCTGAAACAGAGGAGGGTCTGCAACTCCTTTTGGGGAAGTCCTTTCCCTTAGTCTTCATTATTCCAAGTTCAAAGAGAATAATTCCAATTACCAGATACTTTGTTTTAAATAACTCTTCTTTCTTGGCCTCGCATGGTGCCTATTCCTCATATTATTCTCGCTGCCTTGTCTCCGAGGATTCTCACAAATTTGTGCAATTTGCGCCTACATTTTCTGCGCCGCAGCTGTGTCTCCAGATTGCAGCAGATTATCTGGCTCTCGTCCCGTCAAAGGACTCAGCCATCCAAGAGGCCGAAACAATTACGAGCGAGCGAGGAGCGGCATGTGTGAGTGTTCCTGAGCGCCATGCATGGCCATCCAAGCGAGAACTGGCTGCTGCAAGTAACAGCTTGACTTTGGCCATTGTTGTCGGGGCGGGCCCAGGGAATCCCAGCGACAAGTTGCGTCCCGGGGATCTGGGGGCCGGGGAGCCCTGGCATAACATCTTGATACTCACATTGTAGCCCCGTTTCAACGCTCACACAAAGAAAAAAACAAGCATTTAATTGTGCAGTCGCTAGATGACAGATGCACTCCAAAGCAAACTCATCACAAAAAAGCAAGGGGAATTGGGGAAAAGCGGAGAAAATGCGGAGAAAATGCAGAGTGGAGGGAATAAAATGGGTTGCATCAAATTGGAATTTCTTTGGGCATTGTAAACAAACTGAAATTGTTTGCGCTTCGTTCTCTTTTTTCTGGAAAATTTGTTTCTGGCCCATTGAAGCTGCTTTTACGGTGCCTGATTGAGTCCCAAGAAACAAAGCGATGAGAGAGAATCAATTAAGAATTCCAATTAAAACTAAAATGAAGAATGAAGGAACTAGGGAATATAGTACAAGGTTTATCTGCTAAATGAAAATAGTTTAATCAAGAGAGGAAAACGTTTATATATGCCTTACTAATTGGCAAAGCTCAATCATCATTAACATAATCCAAAAAGACCTTAAAGAAAATTTAATAAATTTCGAAAATAAGTTTTGAAATACATTCTTGGTTCTCCAATAAATTTAAAAGCTTAAAATAACCGAGTTACTTCCTACTTAGTATCTAAGGCTTCCCCTATAAAAATAAACAAGAACTAAGATGGGGAAAAACTTAAATAAATAAGAGGAAAAGGAGCTAAGCACTTGGAAGTTAAAACAAACAAATTTCGGGGACCGCTGACCGACTATGCGTTTGTCTGGCAGAGAATTTCCATTTATCAGGTGGTTTCCCAAAGGCCTAAAAATAGCCTTTGTTTTCAATGAGACTTCGCTCGCTCGCTGGCTGGCTCGCGGCCTCTCCATCGGTCGGGGCTATGTGGGCCACAAAAAATTATATATATAGATATAGCCGGCTATTCCGATTCTCCTCTAGATGCAGTCAGCAGCTAGCTCTCTCTCTCACTTTCTACGTGTGGATTTTATTTTTGATTTAGCAAAAATTGAACAAAACGCTGCTGACCACCAAAATAAACTCTTACTCATGTCGTCGTCGCCTTCGGTGCTTGTTTTTAATTATTTACAAGAATGTATAAATAATTGTTGACGGTAGATTTCTGATTTTTCATTTGGATTTGATTTTTTATTCCATGGCTGTCAACGCTGCGAATGCGCAATGCCCGAAGTGCACTCTGCTTGCTCTTTTCCTCTTGCCTCTTGTGCTTTTGTTATTGTTATTGTTCTGGGCCATTCACGCTCTACGATTTTGAGTATAAACAATTCGGCGAGTTTTTGTTTATGTACAAACACATCGACGAAGAAGCCGGAGAGCGTGAGTGTAGATAATTTTCCATAACGCAATG
This sequence comes from Drosophila rufa, assembly GCA_018153105.1. Classification (NCBI taxonomy): domain Eukaryota; kingdom Metazoa; phylum Arthropoda; class Insecta; order Diptera; family Drosophilidae; genus Drosophila; species Drosophila rufa. Next base: position 7,045,235 of record JAECXS010000085.1, read on the forward strand.
AAGACTGTTTATGGATAACATATGCTACTTGGCCAAATCGGCTCTTCCGATATATATCCGCACTTGTGTACCTTCTATATAGTATTTTTTTTTGTATAATTGTTAATTGCGATATTCCGATGTGCCTTTTGGCAAGCGCCCCGGACAGAAATTTCACTTTGCCAACTAGGAAAAGCTCACATTTTCACATTTTCACATTTCCACAACAATAAAGCAGCCGATGCAACGGTTCGGTCTGGTCTGATTTGGTTTTCTTCGCTTTTCCTCTATGGCGTCATCAATTTAAAAATGTGTGCAGCTGATAAGAAGCCGGCGGAGGAGAAGGTGGGAAATGCGAGTGCCTGGCCCGGTGAATTTTCCGCGGGGCGCATTATTCCATTCCGCTGCGGGTGGGAAGGTCATTGTGTTCTCTGCAATTGCAGTTTTATTTTCGGCCAGCACACCTACTCTCCGGATTCCACCTCCCCACAAAATTCGTGCATTTTTTGCACTTTGCCGCATGCGTCTGCGAATTTATTTCCGTTTAGATTGTGTCATTTCGGTAATTTTGGCCCGCGCTGCGTATACGCAATGTGTGCAGGAAATTTGCACTTTGCTAAATGTGTACACGGGAAAAAAAATTGGTTACAAATTTATAGAAAATATTTGTTAGGGAGCTTAAAACATATTGGATTTTAAGTGAAAAATTTAGCTTATATTTAAGGGATGGAATTTGAATAAAATCCTTACTAAAAATAATTAGAATAAAATTTCTTTCAAAGATCTTACCCCAAATCATTATTTAAATCATTTTCCACATTCCAAATATATCTTTAAAAATTAAAACAATAATTTTATTAGAATATATAACCCCTATTTCATCCAACTATCTTTCCCTTCTTGCATTTTCTGTTCTGCTTTTTTGAATAAATAAGCTTATTGTGTGACAATGTCGAGAATGATGGAAATGCCACTGCCACAGGTGAGAAGCTTATGGAATCCCGTTAATGGCACCTGCCAGCAGCAGTGGCAGTCATCTTGCCAACTGACACACCTCTTTAATGCACTGTTGGGGCTTTATTGATTTATGTTTGTGGTTCAACCACTAATGACGTCATCAGTGGTTGCAATAAATGACAAATAGATTGGATGACAAGAATGACACTCTGTTGTGGGATGGAATATTAAGTGCTTGAGCCACGATTTTATACAAAGAATATTTAAAGCGTGAAGGAAAATTTAAAAAGACAATTTATCCATTTTTCAGTTTTATATATTGTCCAAAGATTTTAATAATTGACATATAATACAATTTTGAAGGCGAAAATACAAGTTTTCAAATAAAAAACTATAAATATATCAAAATATGTTCAAAAGCAATAAATGACATAAATATATTAATATAACAAATATAAAATGGCTAAATATATAGTTTTAAAGGACATGAAATATGGACTCTGCCCGATAGAATGGTCCCTTCTTCGTGCTCCATCCTTCCTTTGATTTTAATGGTATTTCAGGACCTTGCTCCTTAAAAGTTATTTGTTCTACAAATGATAATCTCATACCGAGTACCCCCTTGGAATACCCCCCTGACATCCATTCAGCGGACGCTGGGCAAAAACGCGTTTAAACATAAAAACTTAATTATGTGTCAAAAATTGTTGCCGCCTCGTTAACGCAGTGTTCAACATTGCGGCCACGGGCATTTCATGTTTGTGCATACATTGACGCCCCTCCATTTTCCTCCCAGAATTTTCCGCATGTGAGTGCGAGGAGGGGAAACCTGAAGCCTGGGCATGGAAATTGGCGAATGGGAAAGCGGCGAACGACCGCAAACACAAACAAAATAAAGCGAAAAACAAAAAGCGCGACCGAGGACAGAAGTGTGTGTGTGTATGGGAAAATTAAGAGGAGGGAGGCAGCGGGAAAATCGAGAAGGAGATCGGAAAAGCCAGGAAGGCGGGGATAGGGGTGCAAGGGATGTGCATGGCCAATAAAAAGTAGCTGTAAAATGGCATTTACGGCATCCAACTACACGAATTTATGGCCCTGTTTTTGCCGGGGTAATGCGCAATTAAAACTGCCAAGTGCATTACATTAAATTAAAATTAAAAATGAAAATGCAATGACAACGAAAAACCCATGTCCATGATAAATTGCTTGACCGTGACAGATTCAAGTGACCAGAAAACAGGTCCTATATATTTTTGTTTATATATGGAAAATCTCAAAGTTTAATTCAAACGGATTCCACTGTCACATTCCGTGGCATTTAAATTGCTAGAATACATTATTGCGAATTAGCATTCATAAGCGAATTCAAAGCTACGAAAAAATGTAACTCTTAATTATTATAATTAGCTTCCTATGTGTGCGCACTGTTTAGTAATATTTTAACAGTCCATAAATAGTCCAGTTTATTCGGAATGCACTTTTAATGACTTTCATAATATTAATTAAAACTTCATACTGAAGTAGCTGTGTGGGGCTTTCATTTTAATTATGGAAAAGCAGTTCTTAGTTGTTGTTTCAGGTGTTCAGTTGCTCGTTCATAGGGGAAGGCTTACCTTGTGTGTTGTAAAGAGCAAAAAATGAGGCGAAAAATAATGAAATGGTTGAGTCATTTATTTTTATGAACATAATTTGTTGGGATGGTTGTAAACAAACACATTAAGAGATAATGAGGTATTTACTATATAAAGGATTTAATTAAACATGGAAATCTGTAATAATAATTAAAGTTAAAGCCCTTAATTAGGCAAACATCGTTGTTGTGTGCAAAATAAAAGAATAAACAAACAAAATAAATAGCTACAAAGTCTTACTATACTCTCTCTATTCTATATTATTTTCTATCAATTCCTAGAACCCAAAATCAAATAAGTGAACCCCAACGAATGTAATAAAGCAATGTTTGGTTACTCAGGCAACATATTGAGCTATCTATCCCCTAAAAAACCCCCCTTGGGCCCACGCTGCGTATGCGTTATTCAGGCAATTCATTCATCCGTTGCTAGCATCAGCTGTTCGCCCATCGATTCGCCATAAACAATCGAAGCGAGAGAGAGGAAAAACCAATTAAAATCATGCGTCGAAATGCACGACTTGGGGAGCTGGGAAATTGGGGGAAAATCGGAGGCAGTGCGGGGACACAAATAGCCAGCATCGTCAGCTGGTCCATAAAGTATTTTGGCCTGCCTACGCGGCCATTAATGCTGTAAAAGCATTGCGACGACATAGAGATATGCAAAAAAGCAAGACTAGATACGAAAATAAAACTGAAATTGGTTCATTACTGGCGAGAATGGTCTCGGGGTGGCGGCCACCTTGACGTTGCTGCTTGAACTCGAGCCAGAGAACTATTGAAGGGTGTTGCGAAGGCCTACGGAATGGAACGGAACCGGCGGTGATTTGCACTTATTACTAATGGGAAAATTTCCTATCCGTTTCCATAAGAAACTGTTTCTTATGCTCGCCGCTTTTCCTAATCTATTTACACGTAAACAAATTACGCGCTGCCGGCCGGCCTTGAACTGGACTCTGAAGAGTGGCTGTTTTCTTAATTAAATGACAGCTTTCTGTCTCGTTAACCGAACTTTTGATATTTCGTTACAATTTTTGTTTATTTTGGGGCTTACAGTGGCTTTGGGGAGGGATGAAATCTTTAAATAGAAACTGCGAATGGTCAAAGAGAGACCAAGCTATTAATACTTATTACCAACATTTAATGAACAAGCTGACTTTAATTTATGTAATAAACCCTTGTCAGTAACCTTTATCCTTGTTTACATACACCATTTTGATTTACGCTTATAGCAAAAACCATTTGATAACATTCCAAAAAGCCAAACAATTGCTTTGCCCATAAAAATGCAAACGAATTCCTTCATTCGGCACAAATGCTAAATAATTTCGCGCAGGAAATTTCGCTTTGTTTGAATTATTCCGCAGAACGATCATTACAAAGTGCTGAAAATTCAGGGGAATTTGTTCGGCGTCTGTTCGCACGTTTCCGAAATGATATTCCCAGTTTGTAGTAGCTGCCACTCGAGTGTGCCACGGAAATGTGATTGATTAGGAACGAATTTCGCACATGAATCACTTTTCCGTTTGCGAGAGCATTTGCATCTGGCGAAAAGTTGCGGAAAACTTTTTCCCCCATTCGGGTGACCATGTGACTGCTACGTCATGAGTCCCGGGTAGCCAATGCGATCCACATACCCATCTATGTGCCACCTCTGGTCCCCGGAACCCGGAGCCCGGAAACATATCGCCACTTTTGACGGGACTTCAAAAGCCAAAGGAAGGCAGTTGGTGGCTGGCAATGTCGAGGCGACTGTGGGACTTAAATGTTTGGCGCATTTATGTTGTCACTGCGGACAGACGGACATGTCGCAGCCAAACACACGAGTTGTGTACATTAAAAACAATTTTCGGAATCCAAATATTGGTGGGGACGGTCGTTCGTTCGTTCTCCTTGGCAATTGGCCCAGTTTTTATATATCTCTTTTGGGGGAAAGGCGACAAGCCTAGGGCCTGGATATATCTGGAGCATCTTGTCCACAATTAGGTGTGTCAGCTGCAATTAGAAATAATGTGGGGAAACTAGGGGAAGGTGATTCACTTTCTTTTCTTTGAAAGAAATGTTCTAGATAAAATGTGCAAGAAAGTAGAAAATTTACACTTTATTTATTATCCTTTCAATTTTCTCAACAACCTCTGAAAATTTGTTTGCGAAGTGCCAAAATATTATCATGGTTTGCCAAAAGTCCAAAACGTCATATGGTCATGCTGAATAATCTAAATCAATTAAGGGAATTATTTTGAGCCCCAAGTATAAAGTTTTTGGCACAAGTAAGAGCAGCACTCATTTTTAAAAGTTATTTTATAATAAAATATAGTCCTATTTCATTGCTAATAAAATGAAATGTCGTAATAAAAATAATGTGGTTTGGTGATTTAAGGAATTGCCTTTCACCCTCTCTTTAATGCTTTCTTTTCACCACTAAATCTGTTAGCGAATTTCCCACAAAATTGCCAAGACTTGCTCTATTTAATTTGGCTAAAAGCCCATGCCAAAAAGCAAAACCCGTCGGCTGTCCATTGAACCACGGAAAAATAATGTGGAAAAAGGCCGATAAGTGAAATCAATCAAGTGGGAAATCGTGCCGAAAAGCACGAAAGTGTGTTGAGGTAATCAATATATTTGTAAAGATTTAAATACAATTTAAAGCTATAATGATACCACTCAATTATAATGATTAGAATACTTGTGGTTTTAAAAATATATTTGTTTCTCACCATAATTTTATTCGTTGGCAGCTTCCCTTAAATATTTATTTTCCATGCATTTAAGTAATGACTTCCTCCATAAATTCTCACGTTTCCATTGATGTTTATTTTAAAATTGTTTGAATTTAGTTGTTATTTCTGAGCAGTTTTATATTTTATTAGACTTTGTAGTGGCTTTTGAAATGGTAAACACTCTTGAATAAAATGATATTTTCTTGCTTCTAGCTCTTAAATTTATATGGGCACTTAAGTAGTGGCTTTTGGCCATCAAAATTGATTGGTTTCCTTCATTATTAAAAAGCCAAAAGTGCTCTTTATTTCTGTCAACAGAACCACCTCTGACCCCGCGAGAGAAATAGGAATATATATTTTTGCGGTAGTTTTTGCTGATCCGTCGTGGGCTCCAGCCAGTCCCAGCAGTTTGTGCCAAAAATAGCAAAGCGATATTAATTTTTGTTTGCTTTGTTTTGGTTTCTGTTTCGGTTTCTTTGGGCCGGGCAGGAAATGAGAATTGAATACAATAAAAATCATTCAATAGTATCACTCGCTTGCCGCCATTGTTGTTCCTCGAATTAATAATAGATAACAATGCCGGGAAAGCGGAAAAGCCGAGCCACAAGCCCACACACAAGTAGAACATATAATGGGAATGAGGAGACGAACGAACAATGGACGAAATAAAAAGGCAGAAATAAAGAGGAGACAAGTGGATTATGAGGACCAGGGGCAGGGCCTGAAATCCATCCCTGGTTTAATTAACTCTCGACGCCGAGAGGCCGTGATTTTTCCTCACTGCGTTATTTTCCATTTCATTCCTGCGAAATAGTGGATGGTGGTCAGGGGTCCGTAATTTGAAGTTATGTGCGGTCTGATGTAACAACCAAACAACCAAACAACTTTCGTCGAGGTCCTGCGAGAAATTTCCATTTTGCGCCGGGGAAGCATAACGAACTGGGCTTGCTCTTCTCGCCAGTAAATCACAAACAAAAGGTTTTTGCTTCTGTATTTTCCCGGGAACAAAAGGTACAGACAAAGTTTTCGAAATTCCGAGCTTCAGGAAAGCTTGAGCTCGAGCAAGAAATTTCCATTTAAAGTGAGGAAGGAGAACGCAGCTGTAAGTCATAAACAAAAGGTATTAATCTTAGACAACAAAAGCCTGTAGAAAAACTCTTAACATTGTTCTTTTAATACCTTTTTAATTTTGCAAGGAATTACCAACCCAATTTTTGAGTTATAAAAACTCTAGTTTCCGGGATAGATCCTTAAGAGCAGGTATTTCTCTTGGAGAAAACAAGGGAGAGTTTTTTTAAAAAGGTATACCACTTTACAATAGGTCTTTATTGTCAAAAGAGGAATGACAATTTTTACATAAATAAAGAGCTTAGCAAATAATAAAAAGTTTGTTTGGTTTTTCTTTTCTTTCTATAAGATTTTATTTGTTTTAGGTATTTTCCAAAGATAAAATCCTTTTTAAATTAAAGCTGAAATTCTAGAGTAGAAAGCAATTTGTGTTAGGTTCAAAGGTAAACTAATCTTTGATAACTAAAGAACTCCGATTCATTTCCCTCTCGCCAGGACAGTGTATAAATGACAGGTCATAGGTGGCAGAATGCGGAACGAGATTTAAGCCTCTCGCAATGCGGTCGAACGAGGCTTCTTCCTGTTCCTTGTTGATGTCCTTGAATCAGACACTCGAATGGCAGTAACTTCCAACTTGAAGGGGTGGCAAGCTGAGGTGCCGAGACATACAGGGGGAGGCGTTGTGATGGTGACCTCGCAGCGACTGCACCTTCACCTGTCACACGGGGCGAGCGAAAGGAACTCGGGTGCACGCGCACCCAGCTGAGAAAATGAGAATAAACATGAAAAAGAGGCTTTGAGATTGCCAACTAACCAAGTTTCATGGCATTGGTCACAACAGCAGGAGAAGCAGAAACAGCCACAAATGAAGGAACATGGCCCAAAAAGCCACAACAAGTCACTGGAAAATAAGTTTATATATAATAAATATTAAAGAAAGTGAAATTTAGAGTCTATTTCTGGGAAAACTACATTTAAAATTTTTGAAGAAACTTTCAAATAAAAAAAAATCTTTTTAATAGTTAAGAAGAACAAATCAGTAGAAGCTTGTAAATCCCTAACAGAAAATTCCTAAAATATTAATCATTTAATTTGTACATGAAACTTAATATCTTTCCAATAAAAATCCCTATTTCGTTCAGTGTAGTGGCCTGTAAAAACAGCAACAACCGTGCAGAGTTGTATCCTGTTTCCAATTTTCATTCAGTATCCTACTTCCACGCGCACTTCGTGAGCTCCTTCACTCACTCACTTTTACACCCACCACCCGCTGCCACCCACTTGGGCAGGCGACCCTTCTCACCGCCTACAACCCCGCCCCTGATCACCACAAACACACCAAAGTAGGTCGTCGCGTCGCGTCCTTGCGAAGGAGCAAAAGGAGCGAAGGCAGGCTCAAAAGGCGAACAAGGAGCAGCAGCAGCAGCGGCGGCAGCAGGCGAAAAAAGGAGGAAAAACTTCACCTAACCTCATTACGAGGTCTCCTGCTACGCACACACCACCACTCTCCGTCTCTGTGTGTGTTATGACGTCATTGGTTCGGCCGTTTGCCTTCGCCTGCTCATTCGCCTGTAAAGGCTGCGCAGCGAGTGGGGCGGCAGGCAGTTGGGTGCTGAAAATGTCAAAGGTTAACCACCAAAAAGAAACCTAATTTCCGTTTATAAAAAAAATATTAAAATAATATTGTAAAAATCAGTGACAAGTAAGAAGAGTTTATTTCTTTAAAAAAAATACAGACGTTTACGGCAATTAATTCACGGGCGGATCAAAGGATCTAAGTCGCCTAGAGTCGGTGAATGGAGCAGGCATCCTGGAAGGGACCTGCGCAGTGCAAAAAGAGAATGCTAGAGAGTTATTCGGAGTCCGTCGGCTTTGTATTTGCTGGAAGGACAACAAACGACAACAACAAATTGCTGTAAACAGTAGAGAAGTAGCCAAAGCAACCGGGAAGGTGGGGAGGGGGGATTAATGGGCGGTATAACAAGGATACTAAGGCGGGAGGCAGTAGGCGGGGTAAAAGGGTAACATGCGTAGCGGCAACTGAGACATTGGAATTATTATTACATTTTACTTGCTTTTATTGCGTTTCAGCTGGGGCTCCCTCGCTCTCTCCCTCTCAATTTGTTCGTATTTTTTTGAGGACATATATTCACGGGCTGTCCTCTTTTCGGTTAACATTATTTTTACGAGAGGGAAAGAGAATGGACACTCCACAGTCTCCGGTCTCCGGTCTCCAGCCAGTAGATGACAAAATCGTCACTAATCCCATTTGAATTTCATTCAGCTGCCAAATGGATTTAATTTTAATTTCGTATTAGGCCAAGACAAATCCCTGCAATGGCTTTCAGGCTTTCAGCAGCTTTCGGTAGCCGAATTTAAATGCGTTCGCAGCTGATTTGCATGCAAATAAGCCCGGCATCCAATCTGAAATCTCTCACATATACCTATATACGACGAGTATCCATATCCCGACACAGGCTAGGTGTAGAGTCTGGCACAAAATATGCGGGAATGTCATGGTTCATCGCTTCGTCGCTCAAATAAAATAGATAATTAACATATCTATGGGTTATGCGGGAATCTGTGCGAGTTTGTGTGACCCGAAGGGGTTTCCCTAGCGATTGGGTATCCATTCGACTGTAACTAATGGAAGTTTATGTATTTATTGTTTGGTTTTTATAGAGGAAAATTCTCTACATTTTTTACATATTTGGTTTAATTTAAAAGAAAATTGTTTGAGCACGAACCAATTGAAATCAAACACTGTGTTGCTGATGTGGGTTTTTTATTTAAATTTAAAAATTGTAGTTATTAAGAATATCCAGGAATAATGCTGTGACTTTAATACAAATATGAATTATTCGGTAAAGAATAATGGTAATTTAGTTATATACCCAGTTTCTACTGAAGAAATGCTGCAAAGTCAAGCATAATTATTGAAAAATGGTTAAAGCTAAACAAATTAAATTAATTAATGATTTTTATTAAATTTCTCTCTAAATAATATCCCCTTCCACTCATATTGTTGTTATTTATATTTCTATGAATGAATATATGCTTATTTTATAATCTCACGGCTAATTAAGAATATTTATTTCAGGAAATTGCTATATTTCCCAAAATGCTTGAATAAAAGCAATAAATAAGCGATTGAATTAATGGGAATATCTAAATTCGTTCGGAAAATACGCAAATTAAATGCTGATGCTTGTAAATCACCTTTTTTTAACCTAACCTTCGTTTTGATGAACTTCCCTTAACTGATCTCAGCTCATCGGGTTTAAATTGCCGTTTTCCCTCGCATCAAGTAGCCGCCACTTGGGCCGCGCTGCCGTTTTGGTTAGTCATCCGCTTTCCGTTCGCCCGCTTGTTATTATTATTATTTTTATTGTTATGAATTTCAATTTCGGCTGTCTCAAGGACGTTGCACGGAATTAAAGAGCCGAAATATGCGCAACACTTTCGCGCCACTTGCGCACGTATACGATGTGTGTGTCTGTGTGTGTGTGTTGTCCTTGCGGCCAACGCTGCGTATACGTGATGTGTGTTTTAAGCAATCCGTGGCTCTTCCGATTTCTGGGGTTTTTCAATTTCCTGTTGCTCCTCTCAAGCATTAAGCCCCTTGGAAAAGCACGTTGAGAGAGCCCGGCAACTAATCTGCAAAAGGTACATTTCATTTTTGTGAATTAATATTCTGCTTTCTCTGAATGGAAAGGTCCTTTAAAGATGAGAGCCTCTGACCCGAGTTTGCGCCGCTTTTGAGGTCGTCGATGTCCTTGGCATTATATACAATTTGTACTTGCTTTTATGTGTATTCTCCTTTCGGATTTTTCTCTTTATATTCGGAAGCTTGCAGTTTGCCCGGCGGCGGCGGCGTTGCGTGCTCTGGTTTTTCCAGATCAGTGCCTTGCCATATTTTCCTCTGGCATAATTGCAAGAAACGGAATCCTCTAAGTGCCAGGATATGGCAGGATGAGTGAAGGATGTTGTCCTCCTCGCGCGTTGGCCAAGTGCCAAGGGCCAAATTTGCAGATTGAGTGGCCAAGCCAAGGATACACTCTCGCACTCGGCCTGCCACTCGTTTTTCCTATTTTCCTATTAATTTTCCTAATATTTCGTAAACATCAGTGCGCCGGCGATCTGTATTCCATGACGTCAACTGCTGGATGAGAAGTCAGAAAATCCAAAACGAAGACGTAGAAGATGGTTCCGTATCTGTGCATCTGATGGATAAACAAATCGGATGCGTGCGCTCATCGATTTTTATGAGTTCAAAGATTTACTTTCTGCCGCATTCCAACGCCGAAAATCCCTGCACCGAAAAAATCCAATGTGCATTCTGGCTGCCAGAGGAAAACCGGCGGAAAAACAAAGCCAAAACCCCATGCAAAAACAAAGAGCAAAACAGAAATATTAATGGCGTCATTTGTCGAACAGAGAAAAGGCCCCAGAAACGAAGAGCTGGGGGTGCTGGGGCCAAAATTTGTTGCTCGACAGGGAAATATATGGAAAAAATAACAAATAAAATGAAAATATTTGGTAGAACGAATGGGCGGTGCTCTTTGAAGGACGGTTATTAAAAACAATGAGGTGGCAATTTTTCAAAAATGTATCAAGAAGCCAAACAATTCGAAATGAATTAAAGTGTGGAAATACATTATTTTTTAAGGTTTAATATTAGAGCAAAGTACATAAATCGAATTTGTATTACTTTGTGTACGGATATTTTGATTATATGGTCACACTCTAACATTGATGCAGCCAAGTGTGGACATGCCTTTTACAATAAATGATGTCCTGGTCACACTTCTTCTGAAAATATGGTTAAATATTCTCGTTCATAAATATTTATTCTCGCTATAATTAGTCGGCGCTTTGCATCTAATATTGAAAATTTACGATGAACATTTGTGGAATTTTTACGGGTAGATAATTCTGCGTGTGCAATGTACCCCCTGGAAAGTACCAATTAATTTGCAATTAAAATGCTTTCAGCCCGCGAATCTGGAAATGTTTTAGTCGCATTTAAAATTAGCCCAGGGAGTAGGCCCGAGAGAACTCCCCAAGAGATGGAATGTGTTTTTTTTTCGGGGTCAAAAGCCAAACACGTGCTTGGGAAAAAACATTTGACTTGGACTTTAATTGCGAAAAGGCACGCGAATCCGCCCACGAGCTCGGAGTTCCCGCCTCCAGGAACTCAATCTCAGTCGCAGCGGGTTCCGGCCAACTATTTTCGGATGCCCAATTAATCTCTGGGCAGCAAAATTCACTGCGTGCGGCGTTGGTGGAATTTTAAGCGATTTGCTAGCCATTATTTATTAGTTTCTTTCCTTTACATGCTGACGGCCGAGAGAAATCAAATCGCGCTAAATATAGCACCAAAAACCAAAGAACTTGGCCAGCAATGAACTTACACAGCGGCGAGTGAGGTGAGCCAGCGAATCATTTATCATTATCAGGCGACAGCGGACAGTTGAAACATTCATGAGTTGGTTAATGCCACAGACTTGATAAATGCTTCGATCTGTAGAATAAATAATCCGATTGGCAGAAAGGGAAACGAAGTTTTTAGTACCCTTGAGTCTTGCGTTTTTTTAGAGATTTAAAGAAAAGCAAAAAATAAAATGTGCAATGGATTAAGAAATTACATTTTTATAGATTACTTTTCACCTCCTACGCTGATGTTTTTAAATCTTCTTTTATCTCTTCAAATAAATCTTACTACTTACTTAATTACTTAAGGTAAATAATTACAGCTTTTAATAAATTACTAAAATTATATAGTGCTCTTTTCCAGACCTTCCCTTACAGCACAATAACTTTTTATTTATCGACCTAGCTCACTAAAAGTCTAATGGAATTTCTGAAATCAGTAATGTGTGTCTTTTAAGACAAAAAAGAAAAATAATAAAGCCCTCTGCAATATGCCAATCGAAGGCATTATCAATACTCGATTCGAATTCGAATGGCATGCATTATTTAGGTGCCCTCACCCACCCATGTCTATGACTTATTAGGCCAAACACGCACGACTAACAGGTTGGCAGGTTCACTTGGGGAAAAATATAGGAATTTCTAATAAGAATAAAATTATAAAAGAAATTATTATATTATTGACTAACAAATAAATATGAGAAAGGGGGCAAATGCTTAAGTTCTTCAATAATAATAAAGAACATGGTAAACATTTATTTAAAAGTATTTTACAAAGAAATAATTTGATTTAAATTGGAATTAACTATAAGGAATCAAGTCGAGTGCCAATAATAGCAAGGAAAATTCCAAATAAGTCAAAGATTATCATCTTATCAATACATAATATAATATAACTCAAAAGTGTGCCTACACACACAATTCTAAAAGTGTACCCACTGAAGGGGTGTGCATTGGCCATAATCGAAAATCAATAGCACATATGAGTATGGGGAATATATATGGCCGGACAGGTAGACCGTTAGCGTTAGCGTTAACGCAAACGGGCAATGGCCCAATGTTGATTATGAATATTTGATGCGCTCCGGCGAACTGCGCAGTTAACAGGGCCAAAACAGAGCCAGAGAACCAGCCTGGCCAGAACACAACAGCAACAAGCGGCGGGGATATATTAAACTGACGAACGCATTGTAGATATTAACCGTCGAGTCGCTTCGCGTCGCGGCAGACGGCAATTTGTGCCGTCGGGTTAATGACACCTTCCTGCCACTCGAGGCGGGTGCCTGGCACACCCCGTTGCCATCGATTTTGGCCAGGGATTTAGGGATCCAGGAATCCATCCAAGATGACGCCATGTCGGGTTGCAGGACCTCGCAACCATAAAGCCGCGTAATACCCAATAAAAACAATTAAGTTAATACACGAATGCCCCGGAAAGTGTGCTCTCTTCTTGGCCGTGCCAAGTGCAACAATTGAGCGAAAGTTGGAGCAGCGCGAGCACCCACACATTTTTATATACCAGCTGTGGTACATATACATGCCTTAAATGTTAGCCAAGGCCAAGTCAAGTTGGTCAAGAGGAAGAGCAAGAAGCAGAGGCAGCACCAACAGCGGCAGCAGTAGCTTGCATGCCAATGGCCAATAAGTCGCTGTGGCACGCAAAAGAAAAGCCCGAAAAGTCGAGGAAAAAGGAGAGCAAAGCAAAGGCAGCGAACACAATTAGAGTAACTCGCTTAAATTTACAGAAAATGGAAAGTGTGCTGCCGAGACGTGAGTGTTAGTTTCACTAACTTTGTTCGAGCGCCCCTCGCACATTTTCGTTGGAAAATAAAATTAGGACAGTACACGGAAAGAAACATAGTTCTCTGAATTTATATGTATAGAATCAATGTGTTAAAGCATTGGTTTTTTAATAAACAATAATAAATCAGATAAATATTCATGAATAAAAATTCGGAAACCCTTGAATAAACCTTGAATTTGATAGAAACTGCTATATTTGTATTATCTGGTCACACTTTCAAACTTTCAAAAGCCAAGTATGACCATAGAGTCTACAACAAATTATGTCACACTTCCCCTCCAGTGTTACCATGCAGTCTGCAGAAAATCCTTTTCTAATTTCTATGTGCAAATTTCACCACGAAATACTTCAAATTTTCTCCCTGTGCAGACAAGGGTCAGCTGGTCGGCGGATGTGGCTGTGGCCGGAAGTCGATGGCGTCGAATTGGGGAAGACCCGCCGGCGAAAGGAAGCCCGGCACACCAAGACACCGAGCATTTTCGCACGGACTGGGACCCGAGCCCAAGTGTTGAGGTTGCCGCTGACGCACATTTCAAAGGATCTCCGTCACCGCCGGCGTCGCCGTCGCCCTTCGCGGCAATTGCAGAGCATTTAAAAATAAATGCACTTGACTTGCAAAATGCTTGCACCAAACAAAACAAAATGGCGCCCATAAATTTAGACAATGGCAATGGCGCTGGCGACGCTGGAGAGAGAGTCGGCAATAAATGTTTGCCACTCGCAAGCGGAACAACAATGGGATAACACTGTAACAACAATTGGCATAACAAGAGCTACTGGCTGAGCTGAGCAGCATTGACACGCTTTTTGTACATATTTGTATTGCCCTCTTCTGGCGTCTCCCGGCTTTAGTTGCCTTTAGTTTTGGCTTTTGTTTTTGTTTTCGTCCTGGCTATTTCGCTGAACCCTTCAACTTCCCCGGGGCGAAAGCAGGAAACATTCCGCCATGCAATATGCAAATGGAAAAGCTCGGAGTTCGCTGCTTTTAGCACTTAAGTGGATTTTTGGCATTTGATGCAATGTATCTTGTCTGCGGGGGGCTTTCGTTGCCAAAAAAGGAAAGGGAAATGGCAAAGGAAAGGCAGTTTTCTTGAGCCTTCAGTTTTTTATGCCTAATGTGGGTTAAAGGTCTTTAAAGACTGACTAGGAGAGATTTTTGAAGAAAAGGAATCAATATTTTAAGATCCCAGCTATATTTCCCATTTAATTTATTTCATAAACATTTTATATAGCCCATTGCCTGCATAATCGATCATCATCTTCTCCTGCGTCAAATTTAAAATCTTCAATCAGTGCCTGGTCCCCTCTCCATCGCCGAGCTGCTAATTATTTTCGCTGATGTTTGGCCAACATTTTTCAATTAGCGTCAACAAAGCAAAGAAACCATTAATCACACATATGCTGGCTGCTCCTCAGACTTTCGGCTTTGTCATCAAATTTAGCCAGCGCAACTTTACAGAGTCCTTTTAGTAACCCGAGAAGCCTGGCTGGGAAAGTGTCTGGGAAAAGTCAAGGCTCCGTCGGACGCCGATGGACAATGTCAGACAATTTGAGGGCAATTAAGTGGCCGCTTTGTAATATTGTGCATACGTGTTAGCAAATTATGTTTGCAGATTTATGGCCCAGCACTAAATGCTATCTTGGGGAATGTGTGTGTGTGTGGGTGGGTGTTGTCATAAATTTTAGCAGCCATTATCTGGCCGAGTTTTTATGACAAGGCCAGAAGAAGCAGTCACCGTCCTTGTCTTGTGACCAAGTTTCGCGCTGGAACAACGAAAAGGTCTCACCTCATTAAAATGGGAAATTAATTGCATTCTGCCACGGCGTTTTAGCCTCAAGGCAATTCAACAGGTTCCAAGGTGAAGTTGGCCACTTCACACACCCTACTCACACACATCCGGGCGCGAGCCCAGGCCGAGAATTAATTGTCGAGCTGCGGGGCTAACGTGTTGCATGCATTCCAAATAGCAAAGCAAAGCAACAAAATATACAAATATAAATAAAAAACAGCTCCGAGAGCTATGAGTTTGCATGCAGTTTAGTTTCATTTTGCGCCAGAAATAATTGCAATACAAAAGAATAAAGAGAAAAACTTTTGCCTTTGGCTTCGCACGCGATTAAAATAAATGGGAAATTCAAGCAGCGCGAACGAAAGCTTTCAATTGGATCAAATAAGCGGAATATCAACTGGAGTAATACCTCGAAATCAATGATGAGTAATTGATAAACAAAACATAATTTAAATGGGAACAATAAATATTGTTTACCAGTTCATTTGCGATGTTTAAAGGTTTATATTTAGCTGCTAGAATTATTTAAAGATGGAACTATGGAAACAATATAAAGATCTATTGAGATATTTATTCATATAATTATTATATTCAGTGAAATAAATCGATTTAATGTAATTTAATCAAGAAAATGTAATTTCTAAAACGGATTCATCTGATTTAATATTTTGTTGTTAAAACTCTATGATTATTTTAAATTTTTTCTTGCAAATTCATTAAAAAAAATTAGTTAACAGCTGTTTTTTGACAATAATTCCATTAAATAAAAGAGCATTTATTATATTTATATTTAAAAAATCCCTTAAATCAGTTTCAACTATTCCCAAACTTACCTTGAGTTCATCACACCCTTCGGGGACAACCTCTACCCCTTAGCGGAAAACTTGCGAGAAATGTTGTCAAAAATGTGAGTGCTCGAGCTTTGGCATTGCCATTCGCCAATTATATAACTCCCGAGTGCCTGTCGCACTTGGGGAAGGGGAAAGAGCTAATAAACAACAATTTAGTCGGGCTAAAATGCAACAAAACTATATAGTTTGGGCCGCCATAATGCCATAACTATAACTCGTATAACTCTTAACCCCTGACCCGGGGCACACGCGAGGCGAAAGGGCAGCGAGAGTGACAGGTGGCGCACAAATCTGCAATCTGCATGCGAATGGCTGGCAATGCGACTGCGACTGAATACCAAATGAAGACATTTCGCTGAGGTCAGTTAACATTTCTCACTGGGAGCTCCTTTTTATCGGGCGGCGAGCATGGCGATACGCATGGCAATCCATTTGAGAAATGCCCGGTCCTTATTACTTGACATTTCCGGCGGTTCGTAAAAATTCAAATTTAATTGCAATGCGGCAGAAAAGCCGGAGCGAAGTCGTACGAAAAATCTGGGCAAAGGCCAACAAATAACGTGGCCAGCCAGCGAGCCTGACCCCAAAAATAGACGCATTTAAATGCAAAGGAAAAGCCTTCGGCGATTGCAAATTAACGCTAATAAATAAGAGAGGCGACCTCGATTTTCGTAAATGGGGTAAGAATTCCACAAACAAACGCAGTTCATTTGCATATGCAATTATGCGATAATTGCCGCTGGCCCCAAAAAGTATGCTACGAACGGGGGTTCGAGGAAATAGGGGTACGATTTCCACCCGCCGATTGGCCTCCTATCTTATCAGTTGTCCGCAACTATTGATTTATAGTCCAGCGGCGGCGGGGGCACAGTGGGCGTGGCACTCTAAATAGCGTGATTCAATAAACGGTTTCTGGGAAAGAGATTCATGGGTAGAAAGAGGGAGGTGACCTCGAGAGGTGATTGGGAATGGGAAATACTTTGATTGGGTTAGCTTTGCAGCTCTTTTTAGGCTTTAAATATTTTAAGAAATTTTTTTAGCATGTATTTGTAGGATTTTATAGAGTGATTTTTACAGGATCTCTTAGAAAGTACCCATATTATTTTATTAATTTATGTATTTAACTTACTATTGCCTTTGCATCCCACTGTGCACCTGAAAGCCCGATTACACGGCACGCATAATTAAGGTGCTGGGCATTTACGCAGCTTATCGGCCATCGATAAGCGGTCGGTCAGATATAATTGCCTCCCCCATAAGCGACTCTGACTGATTGCCCTCTCTGTATCTCTTTTTGTATAAATTGCAGCTATATTGCCCCCACAAAATGCTGCCAAACCACGCCTGAGCCTCAACCTCAAACTCAACCTGAAACCTGGGCCTCTCAACCACGAATCAAGGCCACAACACAAACTGTGATCATAGACATAACAACGAGAGTTGCCGCTGGAGCACGAGTCCGAGTTCAATTCCCAGGGCGTCACGACCACACAAAGAGCAGTCCCAGAAGCCAGAAAGCCAAAAATGAGGGAGGCCGCCGCACGGAGGACGAAGGACATAGCCAGCAGCCTGCCAGACCGCAACTGAGCGATTTATAGAGCCGCAGATACATATATAAATATATATATTCCGGGCCGGATAATAGGATAATCGGAATCAATTGCCCCGACGATAGCAATCGGAGGAGCAGCAGCGGCAGAGAACCAGAGCAGAGGAAAAGCGGAAAAGCGGGGCAGCACACACACCAAAGGAGGCTGTAATGACGACAATTGACGCGATGTAGCGGTGAGTTCGAATGGCACTATATTTCACTAAAAGAAAATGGGTTTTAAGACCTAAAAAATATTAGAAAATGTTTTTAACATTATAGAAATATTATTAAGATTCAGAAAGCTTTTAAAAATATTTTATGCAATTAAAGTGGAAGGTTTCCGTTATCCCCTTCTTAATTTCTCCCTGTGCTCACAATTCTCCACCTCATAAATCTGTTTTCTCCTCCCATTCTTGCAGCAGACTTATGGTCGGCGAACGCGACAGGGACCGTGAGGCGGTACGCTGGGCAACGGGTGAATCGACACCGCTCCAAACCAATAATGGAGTATTACAAATGGTCGGGCAATTGCAAGGTGGACAGGCTGCTGGCCAGCAACAGCAACAGCAGCAACAAGCGACTCAGCAACAGCAACAGCAACTCTCGAAGCAGCAGCACCAGCAGCAGCAGCAATTTCAGCAACAGTTGCAGCAGCAGCAGCATCAGCAGCAACTCCTGTATCAGCAACATGCAACTGCAACTACTGCCGACATGGGCGACAATCAGCCGTACTACGACACCAGCGGCAACGTCGACTGGGAGCGGGCAATGGGAGCCGCTGGAGCTGGTGCATATGGTGGCCTCGGCCTCGGATCTCTCCCAGCAGCTGGCGGCGCTGCTTATCACCTTGGGCCAGCTGGTGCCGCTGGTGTACGCCAGCTGGATTACGCTGATGGCGGCCACCTTGCTGGCCCATCCGCCGGAATTGCTGCAGGTCTTTCTGCGGGATCTGCAGCGGGAGCGGGATCAGGAGCAGCCGGAGCTGGATCAGGAGGAGCATCAGGAGGAGGATCAGGAGCAGCAGCAGCAACAGCAGGATCAGCAGGAGGAGGAGGAGCAACACCAGCAGCAGCAGCAGCAGGCAAGGAGGTTCGCTACGCCCCATTCCCAGTCGCATCGCCAACGCACTCGATTCCCACAACGTCACAGCAGATCGCTGGCAGCGTCGGTGGCGGGGGCGTCGGTGTCGGTGTCGGAGGCGAATCCATTTCAGGTGGCATGCCCACCCAGAGCCAGAGCCAGAGCCAGACCACCGGCGCCCTGCAGCGGACACATTCCAGATCCATGTCCTCCATACCGCCGCCCGAGCCATTCATGATAGCCCAGTCGAAGGCGGTGAACAGTCGCGTGTCCATCAACGTGGGCGGCGTCCGGCACGAGGTGCTGTGGCGGACGCTGGAGCGACTGCCCCACACGCGGCTCGGGCGGCTGAGGGAGTGCACCACCCACGAGGCCATTGTGGAGCTGTGCGACGACTACTCGCTGGCCGACAACGAGTACTTCTTCGACCGCCACCCGAAAAGCTTCAGCTCCATCCTGAACTTCTATCGCACCGGCAAGCTGCACATCGTCGACGAGATGTGCGTGCTTGCGTTTAGCGATGACCTGGAGTATTGGGGCGTCGACGAGCTGTACCTGGAGTCCTGCTGCCAGCACAAGTACCATCAGCGCAAGGAGAACGTCCACGAGGAGATGCGCAAGGAGGCCGAGTCGCTGAGGCAGCGCGACGAGGAGGAGTTCGGCGAAGGTAAATGCGCCGAATACCAGAAGTATCTGTGGGAGCTGCTCGAGAAGCCCAACACCAGTTTCGCCGCCCGGGTAAGTCCAGTCGGTTGCCCCGACTTAAGGTATATCTATAAGGTTCCTATACCTCTTTATCCCCTAAAAAAAATTACCCTGAAGATTCCCTCGCACAGAGAAAAAATTATAACCGAAAAATGTGTTTCGCTACTTTTTACTCGTTACTAGTCGTACCAATTTTAAATTCAAAAAGAATTGTTAATGAATAAAGTTTATACCTTTTTCTCTGTGCCATCCCTTAAACCCAAATCCAAATACCCAACGATTCTCATAGATGTGTTCGTATTGTGTTTCTAACCGTTGAACTGTGAACTGTGTCAATGTCAAGCGTAAGATATATCTCCTTAGTTCGATAACCAGATAATACCCCAGATAAATCCCCCTCCCAACCAAGTTATATTCTTCCTTTTGTGTTCTTGACTTTAACTCTTGAGTTTACTCTTTTGTAGTTGAACTTTGGTTCTGTGCGAAGTCACTATTATTTTTACACTATCGCCAAGTTCCTTGCACTCTGTAATATATAACTCAGCCAACGAGCAGATCAGAGTATAGTGTAAGAATAACAGCAACATATCTCTATCTCTATCTCTCTATAACTCTCTCTATATATAAATATATATACGAATACCACTCTCTTAATGCTGTACAAAAATCCGCCAAACCATCACTTGCTTTTGCGACTCAAAAAAAAAATATAACGATATGCTTGCACTCTGAAAAGATATAATATACTCGTTACTTATTACTCGTTACTGGTTACTCGCTACTCGTTTCGAATGTCCGCCAGTTATCTGTACGCCGATATTGCCGCTTCCTGGCGCGCAGATCCTTTGGGATCCACATCAGTGTTCTGTATATACCGCTGTGCTCATGTGTGAATATCCCATAAACGAAGTGCTTCCCGCTTTTGTGCCATACATATCGGAACTGGACCTACATCGGACAGATAGAGTCTTCTTTCCTCGAACGGAACCGGAAGTCCCCAGAGTAACCTCATAACTAAGTTGAAAAATAATAAGAAAGAGTTTTCGGCACTTTTGATTTGAGTTCAGTTACGTTCACCCCATAATTTCTGCTTTCGCCCAAACCACTCCCGAATTAAAACCACCCACCACCCAATATTCTAGGCTAAGATGCATTCTATGTTTTAGTTTGAGTTTCTTCAGTTTTATTGCGAGTCTTAGTGCAAACGAAACACGCGACGACACCCAGAGAAGAGTTCGAATCCTCAAAAAGCATCAAAAAAGCAAAAAGATCAAGCTAGAACTGATCGAGCAATCGAAACTGACCAAAATTGTTATTACTAATAATCGTTTCTAATCTAATCCAGTCTCTTTTACATCACACACAGTTTTTTGCGAAATTGACAAGCCCTGTATACATACAATATATATATATATATAAACCTATTTATATTCTCTACTATAATTAATACGTATATCTCTCTTAATTGTTGATGATGATGGTGAAGTTAATCTCTCTCTGTTTCTCCCCAATACCCCAAACAACCCCATGTAACAATGTTTGGGAATGGGCAATAAGCGATATGACCAGGCGGCAGGTGTGCTGTAGAAATCCTCGAAAATATTGTACGAACAAGGACTCTGGGGAGAAGTGGCCATCTCCGTGTTGTAATACATTTCCATTTTCCATGTGCTAGGGGGGAAATACCACTAGGTTTCAGGTCTCAGGTCGGAATATTTCGGGGAACTCGCATACAGTTCCCCATTCCGCCTGGCCTTGTACCATATCCTAATAGTCCCGATCTTAGGCTTAAGCTTTTCAAGTCCCGGGCACAACACATTATCAAACACACACATCTATAAATAACCACATATAAGAACACCCGCATAATACCCCGATTTTTGAGGCTTCAGCTTGTATTATACAGCCGATAATTTGCCCCTATTTTCTGCATTAGCTTTGGCTTTAACCAAAAACTATATAAATTTTGGTGGGAAAATGGAAATAATTACAACATATTTGGGTGCATCTCCTACAATTTTTCATTCGATTTTCAGTTCTCTTTTCATTTGAATTATGTACTTTTTATTTCAAAACTCTCATTTAGGTTTACAACTTTTAAGTTTTCTTTATTTTCTTTAAAGTTCATGGAAAGCATTCCCAGAAATTTCTAAAAACTTATTTAGATTTTCGGAAGAGTGAGATCTCTTTCCATGATTATGATTTACAACTTTTTATTTGAAACTTTTCTGTTCCATTTTAAAGGTAATGAAAAATTTCCAGAGCCCTTTGCCAGTTGTACTTTTATCGTATTTTCATTTATGTTTTTTCTCCGACAACTAACTCAAGTTTTCTAGTCAGAGAGACAGAAGAAACTAACGAAAGATTTTTTAGTTCTGTACTTTTTTGGTTTATTTTTAATACCACGCCTAAACACATCCTTTTTTCAACGAAATGATAAATATGAGAACCAAAGAAATCTAGCTCTGATCTAATAACCCAAGCAGTTAACAAAATCCGACTCAGAAAACTCAGTTGAAAAGAAATCTTCGCCTCGTTGAAAGCGACAAACAAAAGCTCGCTCGCAAGACAAACAAACAGAGAAAATGAATACCCGAAATACTCCAAAAATATTCTAAAACGTTTACCCATATTTTGTTTGTTATATAAATATATACACCACGATAAACAACAACAGCAACAATAACGAAAACGGAAACTATGATATCCAAAATTGTTGTTCAGTTGTTCAGTTGTTTGTGTGCCTTTTGTGTTGACCTTTTCCGTTTCCGTTCCGTTCCGTTGGTTCCCATTGGCGGATTACTATGATATATGTACATATCTCTCTATGTCGTATATAAACCTCGTATATATTTTCTATATTTGAATATTTGATGTCATGTTGTAAACTCGTGTGTATTGCATCTGGAAGAAAACTTATTTAACTCTCCTTGTTATTGTGTTTTAACCGATATCCTTTATAGCTATTGGTCAATTGATTACTATCTCCCCCTCCACACACACACACAGACACTAAGACAAACACTCACACAATTATACACTTCAAGAAGCGTCTATGGTGTCTTTGAAGTCTCTTAAAATCAGCATATTCCAATCTAAGTATCTTTCATCTTTAAACAAGTTTAAACATAGAAGAAGAAACGTAGAAAATAAATATTAAATTCTTTGCCTCCCTGTTGCCTCCCCTTTGAGTTTTAGTCTTTTGATTTTTCGGTATACGAGACCCGTACCCAAAAAAGAATCAAAAATATCGATCGAACAACTTGAAATATTAACCCACCAAGTTGCTGCATTTGAATGCCTCTAGCGTAGAATTTAGTACTGAATTCTATAGCCGTTTGTATCGAATTTTGTTTGTTTTTTAGTGAGTCGAACTAAGTATGCGAACCAACTCATGCACCACCCACAAGAACCACCCAAAAACACCCCACAATCTCCTACCGAACCTCCCGAAAAATAAAAACCACCGCAAAACGAACAACCCGTAAATAAAACAAATAAAAGGAAAATACACTTCACGTGAACCAAAATGCAAAAACCCAGATCAAATATTTTAAAGCCGGAACTTGGTTCCCAAAACGACACACAGATACACCTACACACACACGACACACACTGAGCCGAAAACAGCTCGAGTCTTGCACCCTTTTTGGATTTAAATTGAATGTCATTTTCAGTTCCGACCAGAAGTAAAACCTTTTTGATCTAGATTTAGTTTAGAACGGATTGTAAATTTGTATATTTCTATATATATCGTATATATCTCTATATCCTTATATATCGAAACTCTTTTGCCCCGATTTTCTTGTCGCATGTCTTGGTTTTTGACTGTTTTTGACTTTCTCCTTATGTTTTTGTGTCCCCACCTCTCTCAGTTCATCTCCTCACCTTTTCACCTGTCTCTGTCACGTAATTTACCTTTCTCCACACTTTACTACACCTTGCCCTGAAATCTTGTCCTGTTATCCATCGACTTTTCATTACTTGTAATTCAAGTGGATTTCAGCCAGGTTCAGGGAAGTTAATTCAAATTTAATATCCTTTTTCGAGGCGATTGCAAAGGTTGAGAATATATTTAATATTTTATAAAGTAAAAAATCTTTGAGGAAATATATAATATAATACTGAAAGAAAAAGGAAAGTAGAGTGTCTTTGTCAGATTTCATAATTGAAAACTTCTTTAAAATAATTATTAAAGTAATTTGGGTGTGAAATTAAATACATTCCAAGTAATTATAAGATAAAATAAAATGTTTTATATCAGAATAAATCAGAATTAGACCACTTTAATCACCAAAATACCTTGCAAAAGCATCTTTACCCTTCGGACCACCGATGATCAGCTTCCTTTCTCGCTTTGAGTTTCCCCTATTTTTTTGTAAGTCTTGTGGCTCTGTTGTCAGCGGCTTTATAGAGTGACTTTTTGAGTTTTGTAGGCCTCGATCAGCAGTAGCAGCAGATACCGCTTTTGGCGACTGGCTACGCTTTGAACTTTGTAGTTAGTTTGTGAGTTTTGTGCATTTTTTAGTTACCACTTCAGTTTCGATTTAGTTAACCAACCGAGACTGTGATCAAGTAAGCCAGCTAGTACTTGGAGTATTTGCGATATCATGTTTTACTTTCAACCCAGCGAACCCTGTATCAGCCAACCTCTATCCCGGAACCCTCAGAAACCCCCCAAAAACCACCTTCATGACTGAGCAGCAATGGTAGCAGTTCCAAAATCCAAAACCCAGTATGCCAAAGTGATAATTCGCACACAACTTTTTTGTTTACGAAACATCCCTCCAATGCATTCTGTTCAAATCGAAAGCGAAATAAGAATCGAAAGTAAATTAGTTTGTAAAGTACAAGTTTTCACCACCATCTCAGTAGATTGTTGTTACCCCTCCGCCTCAATCCCCCCACAATTCCCGAATTTCCTATGGAAATTTAATTAACTTTCCCGAAGTTTGAAACAGACCAAGACCACTTCAATTGCAATCAGCTCTCTCCAACTGTCTCTGTAACTATACCCTCTCTCTCTCTCTGTTACTATCTTAGTCTCTTTCTAAGCCCCTCGTGTGACTACTTTCGCACTTGTATCTTGTATCTGTACTACTCTTCTTCTCATCGTATGAAGCTCTAGCTAAATAGCACCATCCAATTATTTTCTCTCTCTTTTCGGTTTTCCGTATTCCTTTTACGTTTCTTGTGAGTTTGTGTATCTTTTAGTGTGTGTTTCGTTTATCCTTACGTAATGACTCTCCTTCTTGACTATATGTATCTTTTGTCTAATAACTGCATAATATCTGTATCTTTAACCTTTTGTATCTATATACGTAGAACAAGCCATAAGCCATAACTAGAGAAGTCAGCTCATCCAACTGCGACGCAGAAATATCGAAAATTAAAGACCTCAGCTTTCCCCCCATTTCCACGATCCACAATCCAAGATCCACGAACTACTATCCACTATCCACGATCCAGTTCCAGATCCAACTCCAGATCCGATTCCGTTTCCGAAACCAGAACTGCGTGGTTGCGTACAGTGGCCTACTATGGTAGATCTGGACACTCACAGAGTTATCTATGCATACCACCACTTTGGGGGCGTGGCATGTCCAAGATGTTCAAGCTCTCTATAACTCTCTATATCTCTCTATCTTTCACTCTGCCTCTCAATATCTGTCTTCCTCTAGTCGTATGTCATTGGCTAATGCCATGGGCACATTTTTTTATACCGATAAGACCGATATATATCGATAAATGTTTACTTGTATCATAAATCAAACAATTGGTATTTAAAAATAATTCCTTTGTGGTTTATGCCATTCAATATTGATTAATATTAAAATATTATGCTCTTTTAGTAACAATAAAAATATCGAACAAATCGATATGCCTGGTATTTTTCAGTATTTTATACTAAAAGTACTGCATTCTCCTAATGTGAGCCCTAGAAAGTGAAAAAGTGTGCCACTGGCATTAGTCACAATCTCACACACGCCTCCTAGAACATAAAGACATACCACACACACGCCTCAGTCTCTCACACACACCCGCATAACACACACGAACTAAAGCCCAGATACAGATTCGGATTCGGATTGAGATTCAGACCCAGCCTCAGGCCATTGGCAAGGCGACCCAATGTGGCAATCAGGAGGTGACTTCGGCCAAAACCCTTCCATCTTCCATCTTCCATTCTGGCATTGAAACTGCAAATGAAATTTTGCATTCGCATTTGTGACAGGTCCCCTCGCCTGTCACCCCCCAAATATCCAATTGTCCCCCCTCCGAAACACGAACACTTCAATCTCTGCAATTGGCAGTTTTTTGGTAAATTAAATGTATTATTTAGAACGAAACCAATAATTGAAATTGTTTATGTGTGTTTGTGTGTATCCGTCCAATAAATGCATAATTTCAGGGCTATCTGCGTAACAGATGCAATTATTTGATGGCCCGGTTTTCCGATTTCCAGTATCTAATTTCTAATTTCCAATTTCTTATTTAAAATTACTCACTTGATTTTCGTTTTCCTTTATCTCGTAATTGTAATACCTTTTAGCTCGTTTGCTACGAAAGTTATGCATTTGGATTTGAATTTGACTTTGAATTTAAATTTGATCTTTAAATTAGAATTAATTCCCTTTTGTTGTCATTTGCTAGAACTATCATAAACGAACCAACCCGCCCAGATATGTACTTTGATTTCAGACACACTTCATTTTCCGATTTTTCCGAAACAAGAGAAAACAAAAGAAATAACAAATACACATACTCGTACAGCGAATGAGCGAGAAACACGCCGATAAAAATTGTTTGTCCCAAGAACGAAGAATGGTGTTTAATTTTTAGGGGAATATTTGATATTTAAACAAAATCGACTGCAGTCCCCATGGGTAGCGTCTCTTATTTTGACGACGGAGTGCATCCCCTGGTTCACCCTCATACCATAATATAGATCCAATTAGGCACACACACGTATAGCAAATATGTATGTAGGTGTGTTATGTCCTTGTGTTGCGTCATGTGATCTGTCCCCACAACAAACTAAACAAGAACTAAACTCACACAACAAAAACACATACTTAACATACTTAACAACAACCACACGCACTCCTCGAAACACG
The DNA here is from genome assembly GCA_018153105.1 of Drosophila rufa. Taxonomy (NCBI): domain Eukaryota; kingdom Metazoa; phylum Arthropoda; class Insecta; order Diptera; family Drosophilidae; genus Drosophila; species Drosophila rufa. The sequence continues at coordinate 7,071,961 of JAECXS010000085.1, forward strand.
AACCACCAGAGCCACGAACCACTTGCCACTTACCACTTACCACTTACAAATCAACTTACCCACTCACAGACCCACACCCAACACCACCCAGAGAAAGAGTTGATCTAGACTAGAGACCCGCTGAGTCCAACGAGAGCTCCAGAAACTTCGAGACCTAGGAAAGAATATACAAAAATAAATATTAAAACCCAACCCATGTTTTCGTTTGTGTGTTTTCGTTTGTTGCCAACCTTGATTTCACTCTTTTTGGTTTGTTTTATGAAGAAGGATTCACGACAAATAAAATATATACTTCACATATAGTACAGCAGCCTTTGAAAAATACAGAAAAAACCGATCAGGAAAGCCAACCAGTCCCTGAATGAAACGAAATTCCCCCAAAAAAAATAGAAATTGAAACGAAAAAAAAAGGAAAATATATTAATTCGACTAACTAACCTGGTTAGTAGATACCGATCAGAAAAGGCTTCTTAATTCGAATTTAATACTGAACTTCGGTAGCAGGAGCTCCACCTGGGCATCCCTGCTACGGAAAAGCAGTTATTAACAGGCCAAGATTCGACTAACCATCCCAAAAGAAAAGCTAACTGAATGTTTGCTTAACCCAAAAACAGAAGAACCGAAACCAAAACCGATAATAAAAAACAGAATCCAAGTAAACTCTAATGAGGAGAACTCGCTGAACTTTGCTGATTGTTGTAACCGTGTTTTTTTCCGATTAATTAAACAAAAAACCAAACCCAATAGTTGTGTATAAATGACAGACTTACTCGTACTATATTATTGAATGAACGTATCGTGTTATGTACCTAAATACCTAAAAAAAAAAATCAAAAAAATACCAATACAATACCCTATTATCGTTGTGATTTGATTGCATTGAAAATTGAATCGTTGCTGAATCATGGTCTCGACAAAGTCTCGATTGTTCTTTACCGTTCGCAGGTTATCGCAGTGATATCCATACTATTCATAGTCCTGTCTACCATAGCCCTGACGTTGAACACCCTACCACAACTACAACACATTGACAACGGTACACCACAGGATAATCCGCAATTGGCAATGGTTGAGGCCGTGTGTATCACGTGGTTCACTCTAGAGTACATACTTAGGTTTAGCGCCTCGCCGGACAAGTGGAAGTTCTTTAAGGGCGGCCTTAACATAATCGATCTATTGGCAATACTCCCATACTTTGTTTCGTTATTTCTATTGGAAACGAATAAGAATGCAACGGACCAGTTCCAGGATGTGCGTCGGGTGGTGCAGGTATTTCGCATCATGCGCATCCTGCGAATCCTTAAGCTGGCCCGTCACTCAACGGGCCTGCAGTCGTTAGGCTTTACGCTGCGTAACTCATATAAGGAACTCGGTCTACTAATGCTGTTCCTGGCCATGGGCGTTCTCATATTTTCTTCGCTGGCATATTTTGCCGAAAAGGATGAAAAGGATACAAAATTCGTTTCAATACCGGAAACATTTTGGTGGGCGGGTATTACAATGACAACTGTTGGCTACGGGGACATCTATCCCACAACTGCACTGGGAAAGGTTATTGGTACTGTGTGTTGCATATGCGGTGTTCTGGTAATCGCTTTGCCTATTCCCATCATCGTTAACAATTTTGCTGAATTTTATAAGAATCAGATGCGACGCGAAAAGGCCCTCAAGCGCCGCGAGGCACTCGATCGTGCCAAGCGCGAGGGCAGCATTGTCTCCTTCCATCATATCAATCTGAAAGACGCCTTCGCCAAGTCCATGGATCTCATCGATGTGATTGTCGACACAGGTAAGATGTCCATTACGTGCTTTTACTATCTATCCTACCTATCAATGTATCTATGTAGTATCTATATATCTATGTGCCTTGCCTTAAGTATCTACTAAAACCAAAGCCCCACTGAAGGGGAGTCCCAGATCCCACAATCCCTCGCCTCATGCTATGCTTACTATGTCCTCTCTCTTATATCTGCACAGATAAATATATCTCATAGATCGATATATTTTCTGGGTATATCCCCCTATATTGCCCTTTACCTATTTTCGCTTACTCTTGTGTAGATCTTAGGCCTTAGCTTCATAAGTACTTTTTCGTACACTTTTACTTTCAGCATGCACTTTTGTTCTTCGCTTCTTCTCTCTCTAAGTTCAAATTGGTTTGGTTTTATATACTTTGTTCAGTTTTAAGCTGTATCCATATAGAATCCAGCCAAGAGGCGTGTAAATAGCATATTCCACAGGAGTCGGACGAGAGTCCTGCGACTGCGCTGAGCCCTAAGATGATAGAAATTGTTGAACCGTTCCGAGACTTACGTTCGATTGATCAATTGTAAACTAGTTAAGCGATTTGAGTTACTCTTAAGTTCCGTAGATACAAAAATAGACCCACCGCCCCCCCGCCGAAAACAATTAAAATACAGAAAACACCCCAAGAGACAAACACTCACACACAAATAATAATAACGGTCAATTAGGCAAATGCTTCTGTACTTAGCGCATTAAACGGGGAAATTAGTGGGGTTTTCACTTGTACAAAGCACACACTCTCCGGCTCTCTCTCTTTGACCCTCCACCTCTGCTGTACAAAAAGCCCGCGCGCCTTCAAGTAGGCAGTGGAATCTCTCACAAAAGCCGCTGAAAGCCCCCGTTAAACCCTAACCCGCTCAACCTCTCAACCCTCCGACGTCTGTGTATTTTATTTTAGGCAAGCAAACAAATGTCGTGCATCCGAAGGGTAAAAGACAAAGCACCCCCAATATAGGCAGGCAGACCCTCGATGTGCAAAGCGCTCCAGGTGACTACATTGCGTATACGTAGCCTAGTCCACTCTAAGCCACCCTATTTATATATATATAAATATTCTCCATAAACTGCCTTTAAAAGTAGCCTTTGACAATCGCTAGAAACACACCTACACCTATACAGAACACGAAACACGCGCCAACTACAGCCACACTATATATTGTACTATATTATATTCGCACACTATCTCTCCGGAGTTCTCTCTCTCTCTTTCTTCTGGTATCCTAGTATATTTGGTATAAAAATATAGTCCAGTCTTTAGCTTAGTGCGTGTAGGGAGAGAATCAACACACGGCTTTAGCTTGTATTCAGCTTTTAGTAAGGGATAAGTTGAGGAGGGAAATTGCAGTTGCGCTGGGTAGAAAATCCTTTTAAAAATATTTTAATTAAAATAAAAATTATAAATAACTTTGAAAATGTTGGAATTAGTTTAAAGTTTATTTGAAATGTATTTAAATAGATTTACACAAAACATGCATACTGAAATAAAAAAATATATATACTTTTTGAGACGTATTTAATAAATAATTATGCTTTGGACAGTTGTTTCATTTTTGGTATTACAGGAAGTTCAAGTTAAACTGAAAATCATATAATTGTTTTCATTTATTATTCATTTTAAATCTTTCCTTTTACTGTAGTTATAAAAGTAATACCTGTAAATCTATTATAGTTACAAGGCATACACTTTCATTGTCATGAATCTAAGACCAATAAGTACTTGAAATTACTTTAAACATTTAATAATTTACTCCCAAGAATCGCATTATTGAAACCCCAAAGTCTCATCCAGCACAGCTGCAATTCGAAATAATAATAATTAAGTTCCCCCCAAGTCGTTGTGGTCATCCTGTATATATAGACCGAAGGATATATAGCTACTGATTAGCTAGGCAATTGCTGTTGCAATTTGTTGCGTTGTTCGGTTTTCAGTTTTGCCTTCAGTTAAATTGAGTTTGCCTAATTGCTGACTTGAGTTGGACATTTGCCAAGTGAATTGTGTGAATTATGATGATGATAAAATTTGCTACTCATTGCTTGATTCTTGTTTTTCCAACCGCCCCACAAAAACACAACCATAGCAAATTTGAATGCTCAACATAGAGTTAACCATTTCGAATATCAAAAACAAAAAAAGAAATAATTATATATAAATACAAACAAACATTTTTAGAAAATTTTCAAGTGCTGATTACATACAAATTTATGATATAAACACGTCTACACATAAGCCCATAATGATGTATATGCTCATTCTCTTAGCCAAAATGTAGTTGTACTTTAGCGAATCGAAGCCGTTGGGCTTACGAACCCAATGCCTAGAAATATTAGACTCCAAATATATCCAACCTACAACGTGTTCTTTTCTCTGCTCTCTTCTTTTTCTACTTTCTGCTCACGACATTCTTTCGAATTTTCCAAAAAATCCATACTCTACATTTTACACTCCTACAAACACGAACACAACTACAAATATTCGGCTATAAAAATTGCAAAATTCAAAACACTGAAATTACAAACAAATTCCCCTTAAATAAAACTTAAATGCGGCTGATTTTCGAAATAGGCGAGAAAAACACACTGATCGAGGCACCGCCGCTGCCATCCTTTGGCACGCCGCGCCGGCGGGCACTCTCCGCCAGGATCCAGGAGCTAAACCGCAGCCTGTTGGAGGAGCGGGATGCCCAGCAGCAGAATAGCTCCAGCGACAACGAGGACAGCCGCTGAGGATAAAGGCCCCTGACCGCTGCAACCACAGCAACAACAACCAGACCCAAGAAACTAACAAGCGAAAAACGAAAAACAAACTGTACACTAAGCGAAACTAGCTAAGAGAATGATATATGTAAATTAGACGAGAAGCAAATGCAATTTGTTACAAACACACCACGAACACACACACACACCAATCAATCACACACACACACCCGAGTCCTAGACTTAAGCGAAAGTACTTCCAGAAAACCAAAAAGGAATATCCTTTTGGTCAGCAGAGCTAGCTTGCTTTAAAGCTTCGAATCAATCAGAGAAAATCAAACGAATTGTGTACTTCCATTTTTGATTTCATTTCCAATTGAATGTTGTGATTAACTGTAACTGCTTTTAGGCGCCAACCCATACAAACACACACTTACACACCAACTCTCATGCACACACACATGCTGCTGCTTATGACTACCAAGTATCCGTAATTGCGCATACGCCCTGTTGTTACCATATTCGTATATTGAAAGTTTTGCTAAATGTCCATCAGCACTTGAAAATGAAAATGAAAAAAAAAATTAAAACCCCCGAAAACGAAATGAAGATCCGCTCAAATTTGCTATTGTAACCCATTGATTGCCTTTGCCAGAGTCTATATGCCTAAGATATATCCATTCGGTTCGTCCTCAAGCAAAACTTTCAAGTACCCGAAAAGAGAGATTATTATTTTCCACTAGTGGGTAGCAGCATGTGAGTGTGAATCTTCCAGGAATTATCATATTCCCCCGAATATATACAAGTACCCCTTTAAGGAAATGCTAACACAACACGCCAACTCTGAGAATACAATCCGCGTAAGCACAATTTTGATTTAGTCTAAATCTTAGCGATTAACTAGGCCTAACCTCTATGTAAAACTCCAAGAAGGCATTTATCGAGCGCATTAGTCAAAAGAAAATTCCCTCCATGGACATTCAGAGCACTCCAAGTGGTGGAAAGTAATTCCCAAAAGAGAGATATATACGCAGAAACAGAAACAGAGTCAGCCTTATTTATGAAATTAGTTGTTGTAGCTATGAGAGGAGCAGGAGGAGGAAGCTTAGTTTATAATTTAGAGAGCGCCTCAGCGATATATAGTACTACGTATATATGCAGTAGGTATACCAATGAAATATACTCGTTCCATATTAGAGATGAGAGAACTTAGCAAACGCGATAGCGATTAACGATTAGCGATTAACGATAACTGGCGAAACGTTCCTAAAACAACAACAACGCGCATTAAACGCAACGCAAGACACAACAACGGAAAACCAAAATGAAAATTGCCTTATTTAAAGCAAATTGCTCCTAGTTTGCAGCCATATATACATACTTTAAGATAGAGCAGCTGAAGTTTTGTTAAATTGTAAGCCCAACAAACAAATATATATTGATATAATAATAAGCGAGCCGAGCAGTTTATACAGGTTTTGAAACCCTTTATTTTCGTGTGTGATATCCGAACGATTACCTATGATTTGCCCTGAGTTCCACATAGTTCAAACATTTCTATCATTGCGCTCGAAGAAGCATCAAAAGAATACTAAGAAAAGAAAAAAATATCAAAAGCCTTTACGTGCCTTTTACTTAATGTTTTTTCCATTTTCCATTTACCATTCTCCCCCCTCTTTTCCTTCCTTACAATCTCTATTAATATATATATGTATGTGTGTGTCGTGCCCCCCGATCCTTTTGATTTCACATACTTAACGCTTTCGATCCGAAATTAAATCCAATCTTACGCGCTGCATGCTCTAACCTATGAACTAATCTATAGAAACTGTGTACGCTCTCTTTATGCTCAAGCCATATGTATGATCGATCAAAAGAACATATAGTAAATATATATCGTACTAACCCAAACAATGTGCTGTACCGTACTGTACTGTGTCCTGTACTCATACTTTTGTGTACTATACTGTTAAAGCCGTAAACAACAACTTTGTGTGTCTGTGAAATTAGCAATAAAACCAAAAGCCCAACTGCGCTGTATTATTTCTTTGTGCTAATCCGAAAGATAACCCCATATATACTTGGTGTTTAAAGCTTGATTTTTGATTGAGTTCAAGGAAAGGTATCCGGGGACATTTTACTCATAATCATCAAGGAGCGTTTTGAAAAGCGTTTTCCCTTAACAGTTCAGCTCATTAACTTATTTTCGTGTTTAGTGCTTACGATACAAGATCACACACAAGAACATGAGTGGCGTAAATGACCATGAATCGGAATTTTGTCTATTTGGATATAATAACTAAAGAAAAATATAATATGTTTCTCACATTTGTTTTGCCGCGTTCACTTAAAGCACCCAAAAAATAAATCAGAACACTCACAAAAGCCACACTGAGTTTTAAAGAAACAATTAAAAGTCTTACAATTCTAAAAATATATTTCTTAAATATTTATTGGCTAGTGAAAACATTTCTGTGAAGATATTTAAGAAATGTTTAAAGTTTTTAAACCTAAAAACTAATTGAAATACAACTAAAATTTGAAATTTAGCAGATTTTAAAGAAATTCCGCAGGGCTTTCCTTTTTTCCGTTTCCATTTAATACCTTCTATTTTCAATAGAAATACAACTACTAACTGTACTCCAACTACCATTTAACAACTCTAGTTTAGTTGAATTAGTTTCTAACAGCCGTTTTAGCATCACAAAAGTTAACTAAATGTTGTTCTAATTCATCTAATCACAACTACAAGAGTAAGCCCTAACTTAACCCCCCAGTTATAGACGTCGTTCTTCAATGTTGTTCTCACTGTATCCTCACTAAAAACTTAAAGTAAAACTATAACCTAACTTAACTTAGCCCTCAACGTTTTTGTGGTCGCCGTCGTCATCGTCGTCGTAACAATTCTTAACCCAAAAAATACAGCGAACGATATAAAACATTCATGAACTCATTTTCTTTCTTTTATTCCCTCTTTTGATTTGAAACGATAAAAAAAAAACCAAAAACAAATAAAAACTCCCTCAAACAAATCCAAAATCCGCTCTAACTCATTACCAAAACTATATATAACATATATATGTGTGAAATATATATATCCCTGTGTATATATCAACACTGGCGTCTGTCGGCTAAACAAATGCGAAACGAAAATGGCGACAAAATGCATTCATGGCTTCTTTGCGCGAAACCCAAAACCCGAAACAACAAAAACATACGACAATCCGATAACCCGATAACACACACCTCCCACACACGCCACTGAAACACACACGAAAACACTCACACAACCGCCAAGCAGAAAAGCGCGAGAGTCACACACGATCACTCAAAAATTGGCACCGTTTAACCCACGCGCTCCGCCGATCGCCCACAGGCCACAATCTCTCGCAAACGGACGGCAACAGCACCGAGGGCGAATCCACCAGCGGACGCAACCCGGCCACCACCGGCACCGGCTGCTACAAGAACTACGACCACGTAGCCAACCTGCGCAACTCCAACCTGCAGCACGTAAGTGGTTCCTTAGGCAATTCCAAGGAGAGATCTTTTGATGTCGGGGCTTCGAATCAATCAGATTGGGATATCTAAGGGGACTCAGGAAATCTTTCAAGAAAATATAACAATAAAGGGATTTAAAGGGGATCACTAAAGTTGATAATAAGATAGTTGTAATATTAGTTAAAAGAATAATATAGAAAAACGTACAATAAAGAAAGTGGGCTATAGAAAATCATATGAGGAATTTTACGACTCTGGAATTAATTAAATTAGTTTAAACATACTCAAGATATGATGGAAATAGAATAGGGAAAGGATAAAAATAAATGGAAATTTTAGAGGGATCAATTAACAAAGTTTACAAATAAGAAAGATCTACTAGAAGTGATCATGGTTTAGTATTTATCATTTATTTATTATATTAGGAATTTTATTAAGTTATTTTATCAAGTTATTTTTTGACTTTAAGGTATTGGATAAACTTTTGGAATTATATAATTATTTTAATAAAAACTTATAATAAGGTTTCAAGTACTGGTTATTGCCAAGAATAGAAATCTATATACTGCAGGGATTAGTATCTACCAAAAGGTGAAGTAGAAGGGACCCTAAATTGTATATAATTAATATTAAAATATAAGGAGGTTCATACATTCTTAATGAAACTGAATTGAGCCTTTAAAAATGCCAAATGGAAGATATTCTTCCAATTAAGATGGGCTGCCAAAAATCTCTAAAAAAAATTGTAGTTATAACCATTGTGGTAATGGTGGTATACTCATTTATATTCTACCTACAAAACCCTATCCATCTGAAATTGATTCGAATAATGAATTTGATATATGTATGTTATGTGTGTTCCCTTGGTCCTTGGCCCCATTTCCCAAATTGCAATCGTGTCGTTGTAAGTACTCTGTCCGCCATTCAAGTAGTTCGATTTTGTGTGTGCTCGCTCCATAAAATACTCACCCCGAAGGATACTAAACCGTTCTCCCTCTCGTTTGGCCAGCGTCGCGGATCCAGCTCTGAGCAGGATGCAGTGCCGCCGTACAGCTTTGACAATCCCAATGCCCGCCAGACCTCGATGATGGCCATGGAGAGTTATCGCCGCGAGCAGCAGATGTTGCAGATGCAACAGTTGCAGCAACAGCAGCAGCAGCAGCAGCAGAAGCCAGCGAATGGCGGAGCAGCCCCGTCCGGAGTGGCCAACAACCTGGCCATGGTGGCCGCATCCAGTGCAGCTACCGCCGTGGCCACCACCGCCACAGCCAGCACCAGCAATCCCAGTAATCCCGGAGCCAATACCCAAGGATCCGAGGGTCCCGAAGGCGCCGAGGGCGGCGACGACGACGACAACCTGTCGCAGGCAAAGGGCCTGCCCATCCAGATGATGATCACGCCCGGGGTAAGTCAGAGATTGGCAGGATAATAGCGCCCACCCATTACCATATACTCGCAATTCGTATATCTTGAATATCTTAATGTTTTAAAAAGTTTCTAAATCGTATCCGTATCCTTATGTATTAGTAAATGTGAAGCCGTTGAAGCTGGATCGAAATATATTCAAATAATTCCAATTATTACCCAAATTATGTATATTTCTCACGTTTGGTTCGTTCTCATTTGCCAGGAAGTCGGTGTAAAATTGATCTTGAGTTCCCTTTTCGTATATATTGTTGAGTATTCCTTTAGTTACCCATCATTGGCGGCCTTTTTTCGTAGTCCTTAGTCTCTCCCCTAGTCTGTTTAGCTTCATGTTCTCTCTTTTGATTTCAATTCACCACAAATTGTTGCCAAAAAAAAAGAAATAAATTAAAAAGACCCTTAAGAACAGTGCCAAGTTCTTTAACAACAACAACTATACACATTTCAACTTTTAGATTTTACGGGGACGCAGTAAGGAGGTACATTCAAAGTATACACAAAGAACTCAACTACTCTAAATACTCTCTACTCTACTCAACTCGAATGCATTTGTGCCACAGCTAAATATCCTAAATATCCTTGTCTTTGATTAATTTTGAATGGATTTGCGGATTGATCTTGTCTTCTTTTCAGTGGCTGATACCAATGCTGAATATTTTCTTTATTTTTTTATGAGAAAAACGAGCATATCTAAGGGAATGCCTGATTCTGATAGAATTTGCATAGATAGCTCTTGATTTTTTGCCCCGTCTTATTTTTATCTGATACCTTAAGCTTTAATTGTCTGGGCAGTCTTTTATTTTAAAATCAGTTAGATGGTTATAGGTTCTTATAAATTTATAATTAAATGTATGTATATCATTCTCAATTTAAGAGAAGCGCTTCTATATTTTTGCCCCTTACAAAATGAGAATGATAAATAATTTCTATAACTGCAGCCGTCTTTGGAGAAGTGTTTTACATGTATATTGTAGACTTTAGAAGAAGAAAAACAAATAGTTTTAGTTTCTCATTATTTATAATCCAGCCCTTAACAATTTCTCAGTCTGTAAGCCAATATTTTTGCTCTGCTAACTTCATAATGCTGCTTTTTAATCCAAACTAAAACTTAAATTCAGAAAAAGTGCTCAATGATTTTTGTAAGATTTTCCAAATTTATATTTGGTCTTTTTAACAATTTTTTTATTTTAATAAACTTAACCAAACACTTACACATATCCACAAACCAAGACACTAAGGTAAAACAATTTATTTAAGTAATTTTTTTGGGGTCCGTAAGCTCTCACTAATGATTAAAAGAAAATTCTATTTTTATAGGAGCTTAGTAAAGTAATATAATATAAAAATATAAAGAAAGAAATGTTACATTTACCACAGAGAGAAGTTAGCATTAAAGAACATCCCTATTCGAGTCCAGCTAAGTGTATCCCATGTTGGTATACGTGTTCGCTCTAGACATATAGTCACTGGCTCCATTCCTGGAATTATCCGGCATTCGAGGCTGGCCAGGAATCTGCCCCTGTCCCTGACCCTGTGCCTGGCCCTGCGCCTGTTGCTGCTGCATTTGCATCTGCTGCTGCTGGTGACTGACCATTCCCGGAATACTCGCCACAATGGCCGGCACGGGCGTGGGATGATCGTTCTGTTGGAGCGGCTGCTTCAGCTTGTCCAGCAGCGCGTGCAAGTCCACAGTGAGCTTCGGCTGGACAATGCCCTCGGCTGCCTGCAAACCCACCATTTGCGAGGACAGTGCGTCCACATCCTGGCGAGCTGCGAAGAGCAGCTGGTCGTGGGCCGCCAGCTGGAGCTGGGCAATCTGGGCCCTTATGGCCGAGGCGGCCACCTCCTGCTGGGCGGTGTGCAGCGAGGCAGTGACGGTGCGCACTTGGTTGGCCGACTCCTCCAGCTGTGCCTGCGCCGAGGAGGCCAGAGCCTGCGCCTTCCTGATCTCGGTGGCCTCCAGTTGGACCCGCGCCTGGGCCACGTACAAGTGCTGGACGAGATTGCGCAGGTCCTGCCGCCGTTGCTCGGTCTCATCGGCCTCGGCATAGGCGTTGGGCATTGGATCGCAGATCTGCTGCTGCTCCTGTACCTGCGCCTGCGGCTGGGATGACCATAGCTGCGCAGGTTGCTGATGGGGCTCACTGATAGGGACGGAGGCAGGCGGAGCAACGGCTTCCTGGGTAGGATTCCTCACCACCTGGCAGGTGTTGATCATATTTTGATCTGCAGCCGGAATATTCATGTTTGAAGCAACTTAATAAATTATAACAAATAGAATAAATCATTTAGTAAACTGAAAAACTAAGAAAGAAAATACAAAAGAGTAAAGATTTTGGTAAATAAATTATTTTGAAATCTTTAAAAAAATATTTTAGAAGCTCTGCAAGGCATTATAAGCTTTTTTTTACCACAACTACTCACCAATAGGAGCGCCATCCATCAGTCTACTATTAGTGTCCAATCCGTGCGATCTTCTGAGTCTTCTCCCCGCATCCGCATCTGAATTCACATCTGCATTTGCATCCATATCATCCTCGTATTGACCATTTAGGGAACTGGCGTACCCACCTCTGTTCCTAGAACCGCCAGGCATGGCCTGGGCTCTGATTAAGCAGAGAACTAAAGAGAATTGAACTGGTGGTGGAAGCGATATATAGTATAGAATATACAGTGTTTTATTCCAAGAGTTATTCCCACCAATCCATAGGAGGTCTGCGGCAGCAACCATTGTGATAGATGATGATCTCTATTATCGACAGTTTTTTTAATAAGATTTCACTCAAAGTAAATTATTTAAAAATTTTATAAATGGACTTTGACAAGCTTTGCTTTAGGATTTGATTAACATTTCTGTACCTAAATCTGAGAGAAACCATTGGTTGAATTATACAATTTTAAGGATATGTTACAATATTGTAAACAGGATCATTTTCATAGGCATAATATCAAAACGATAAAGGTGAATTATAAAGTCAAACTTGAAGGTTTAAGAGTTCACCTTGAGGTTATTAATTTGGTTATAAAATTAACATAACCGGGGGCATTATCTCTAAGAATATAGCATACTAATAGACGTAAATATCACCACCCCTCACACAGCTTGAGCCGCATGCCAAACACAGGACCTTTCGACTTTTTTTTTTATCCTGCTAACCAAACTACTTTTAATCCCGAGAGTTACTCTTGCATGCGGCATGCCCTGCAGCCTGTGACCTTACTGTACATAGTCCAGCCTAGATCTCTATATATTTGTATATATATATATATAATCCGACTGCTAAAGTTCGAGTTCGTACCGAGTCATTCACGCGTTGCAATGATCCCACAACCCAACTATTTATAGGAAGTGGCCGAGCTGCGTCGCCAAGTGGCGCTGGAGAACCTGCAGAACCAGCGGATGGACAACCTGGAGCAGGACGTGCCCGTGGAATTCGAGTGCTGCTTCTGCACGACCAAGGTAACCAGAGACCGATCCGGATACGGATCCGTATCCGTAGCTGTGCTCACTCAATGTTCCCGTTTGCAATGTTTGAGATGCTTTTCCTGTACTGTGCTCTGTGTTAGTCGCATGTCTGCACTTTAACATTATCCTTATGGCTACTCTTTGGTTCCATTTCCGTTACCGACTAAACCCAAAACTAATCCTCAAACTAATCCCCAAACTAATCTCTAAACTAAACTGAAATCTTAAACTAAAATCATGCTCAAGAACCTGTACATAAATACGCCGCTTAACCGCCATTGGCAAAGACTGTGAAAATTGTTAACCGCCGCATAATGAACTCCGATCCGGACCCAACTTTTGGCTCGGGGGTGTCACAGGAGTCTCCTTTCTCAAATAAGTTTAAGCTATAGTTTTTATCATAAAATTATATAAGTTTCTAGAGCATTTTTCTAAAGAAACAAAATATATTTATTTTATATTTTTATTCATTTGAAAAAATATTTGGTTTGTAGATATTTAAATGCAAAAGTCAAGCTCTAGATTTTTTTCTATGAATATAATTTATTCTACGAGCTCTTGAGAAGTTCTGTGACACCTCCTCTTATAATTTGGTAGAGACCTAACGCATAGGCCCTTCTAAACAATAGGCGAACCCGTACTTGACCCGAAGTAGTTGGATTGGTAGACCAGCGATTCCGATAACGAAACCCGATACCGATATCCAAACGAACGTTGTTGCAGGATCGCATTTGCGTTTTCCACGACAAGGAGTATAGCATCAAGCGGCTGGCCCGACCGCCGCCCTCGCCCAAGAACTATATGGCCCTCAAGAGGATGCTCGAGGAGGGCACCATCGATATATACTATCTATAAGGCCAGGCCCCTGAACCACATGGTAAAATCATCAGAGAGGGAGAGAGAACCAAGAGAACCTGAGAACCGAGCAACACCAAGTGTGAATTTGTCCTTGTCCCCATTTGTTTTTTAAGTTACTTTATTTGGGAGAAAATAAGATATTCAAAGAGATTTGATATCAATTTGAACGAGAGCCTAAAAGTATGCTACTATACTTTTGTAACCTACTTTCTGGCACCTTTTCAATTGATTTCAAATCCCTTGGAATATCTGAAGCTCCCAATTATTTGTTTAATTTAAAGTTTAAACTTTTCATTTTGTTTGGCTTCCTGTGTGAGAATTGGTATTGGATTGGTGATGGAAATTTTTATGTTGACCTTGTTTCTTTTTCGTTTCTTTTCTTCTTAAAGGGTTTGCCGGGATGTCATGGCGAGTGTATTCCATTGCGCGCGAATAGCGTTTAGCCAGATTCTCAAGAGCCCCCCGTCGATGGGTTCGCTATATAGAAATCGGAATTGAGATCCTTAGCAGATCTGGCACTTCCGGGCGCATCGAATGCGCTGAGAACGGAACTGCGAATTACGATTAGCGTTTAGCGATTAACTTTAACTTCTTAGCTTTAAACTACCAAACAAATTACAAACTAAATGTTATTATTATTACTGCTACGATTATTATACTGTTACTACCCACTGTCGTTATCAACCGGGCCTGGCGTGACGTGAGGTGACGCGTGAAAGCTAAAGAAAGACATAGCGAATTCTAAGAATTTAATTAAATTAACCAGAAAACCTAATCTCAACAATCTAAAAACGCAACCAGGAACGGAAACCAAAAAGCAGCATGTGTTATTATTTCATTTAATGTGTGTACCAAGTGAACGGAACGGAGGGCTTGACGAAAGTTTAAATCGATTTATTTTTATTTACACTAAGCACGTAATCACAACTCTAGCCTAATGCCTATTTATTATATCCTAGCAAAATGGCCTAAGCCTTACTTATAGTAGCTGCAACTTGCAAAATGCCAAACAACAAAAACAACGAAAATAATTATTACAAACAAGAAATAAAACCAAATATACAATTGTTTAGTTACTTGAAACAACCAAATGTTAACGCTCTCTCTTCATTATTAGTTGTTTATTTCCTGTTATCACTCAAAGAAAAAACAAAAGAAAATCACAAACAAGCGAATGAACAAATCTTGCAAATAAAACAAAATACGAAACAAAAAAGCGAATCTATATATTTTTGTTTATCAACTTTACCTATTCGCACTCGACTATCTGGCACTCCACTTCTGCTCTTCTACTGATTGTTTCCGTATTGCTCGCCTAGAACTTTTCTGTTTGGTTTCGGTTTCAAATTAGAGTATTTTTATATATTTAATGTTCGAGTAATGGAACCCACTTCGAAGGCAACTCGCGGTTGGCCCAAGCTGGTAAGTAAGGCGTTTAAAAAACGATCGAAACCAAGTCATTAATTTTCTGGCGTTTGCTCAACTTGGTTACAGAAAACTGTTAATTTTTATATATATACAAAAATTTCCAGGAACTTAATATTACAAAGAGAATTAATAGAAAATCAAAATACTCTATTTTATATTAAGTATCTCTCTCTATGCTTTTAAAATACAATTTTCACCATATCTAAATGCCGCCAAATAACAAGTTGAGAACTCGCACTGCCTTTGTCTTTATTAAATATTTAAACCAATAATAATTACAATAATTAGCGCTGCACGTTTGAGTTTTACTTGGCGCCTCCTAGTTGCATGTTAATTTTTGTTATTCGAGCGAAGAGATGACAAAAAAAACCGAATCGCACATAATTAAAAAGCTAACTCCAGACAACAGGTACACGCAACTTAACCAGACACTAAAAAGCAGCTAGTAAGCATTATAATACTCACAAAAGCGAGGTGATCTAATTATAGTTAAAGAGACAGCCGATATGGCAGAGGTTTAAATTGTATTTTGGATTAAACATTTAAGGAAATAAATTCCCAACATATTTTAAAAACTTTCTTTTTGGGAAATAAGTTCAAAAATGATTTAATTAATAAATAAATGTAACCATCAATTGAACCTCCACCATATCGTCTTGATCCTTTGGGTTTCTGTGTTCTTTGTGATAGACTGCATCTTAATTTTATTACCAACACCAAATCATCCCTGTTCGTTGCAGGACTTCAAGGAGTTCACCGATGCGGAGGGCGTGATCTCGCTTCCAACTTCCGACTTCCACAAGCCGATCTGTCTGGAGATGCGTCTGGCCGCAGCGAATCGCCAGGCCGGCGTCTTCGGCCTCCTAGCTGCCGGATCTCCGCCACCTCTGATGCAAGGACCTCTGCTGGCCCTGCCACCGCCGCCACTGCCGCTTCAGCCTACATCCTTGGCTGGCGCCACCGTCCTGCTGCCCGCCATCTCACAGTCCTCGTCCACATCGTCCTCCTACGGCACCACCACCTCCACGACCATCGCCCTGCCCCTGGACGCGTCCATGCGGTATGGAGCCGCCATCTGCAGTTCGTCCAACTTCAATCACAACTTCAACAACAACTTCAACACGACCACTGCGAACGGAGTGCTCCTCTTTGGCGGAGGAAACTACAATGGGAATAACAACAACAACGCCGATCTGGCCAGCGTGGACAGCTCGGACACGTATGCCAGCTGCCAGACGCATCCGTTCCTGTCGCAGGGCGACCTCACGGCGGACTTCAACGACGAGGCCTGCGCCCTGGACATTGATATGGACAACCTGTACATAAATCCCCTGGAGCGGGAGCAGCACCAGCACCAGCAGGGCATCAGCAGCTCCACGGGCTTCATTGTGGGCCTGCCGGCCACGAACTCCTCGGGCGCCCTGCGTGCCCAGGTGAAGAAGAGCGCATCGGGCGACACGGCCCTGAGGAACCTGGCCGCGGGCGGAGCCGGCCCTGGCGGACTGAGTCCCCTGGACGATGTCTATCAGAGCTTCGATGTGCAGGAGCGAGGCAGCCGGGTTAGCCTCAATGAGAACTCAGTGCCAAAGCACAGGAAGACGCGGTTCCAGCAGAGCTTCACGGCCATGCGACCGACCAGTGCAGCCAGTTCCGGTTCCGGCATCAGTCCGGGCATGCGTCCGCGAGCTCGCTTCGAGGACACCAAGCTGGACGATGAGACGGGCGCAGGGAGGCTGGAGGGGATGGGACAGGGTGCAGCCGGATCCGGTGCCTCAGGGAGTCAAGCGGCCAGCGGCTCTGGGGGATTCGGCGGCGGACCAGGACTGGGACCAGGACCCAAGAAGAAGCGCTCGGTCTTTATGCCGGGCAAGAGCTTAGCCACTGCCACCAAACTGATCAACCAGCATTTGTTTGGCATACAGAATGTGGGCGCCAAAGGTGGGTTTAAACTGCTAAGATTAAAGTAGGGATAACTGAGGATATATCCTTGAAGATGTTTACTGATAAATACGACAAAATCTTGTTAGTAATCCAAAAAAGCCTTCAATAGAAATTAATTTATAAAGATTATTTTGTATTTTAATTATTTTCTTGACATTAAATGTTCTTATTTAATTATTCCTCCACCAAATCCCTTTCACAGCCAAGTTCGAGAGCAAGCATTCCTCATCGATAGACTCGATTGACGCCTCGCCCAATCTGGAGCATCACCGACGCTCCAAGTCGATCCTGAAAAACAAGTCTGATGTCTCGCGCGTCCTGTCCGATCCGGAGAGCGAGCGCCTACTCGCGGACAACATGTCCGGTTCCGGTGTCTCCGACAACGGCACCGTTATGGTGTGTATCTTTATCTAAAATATTTATTAATAATATTTATTAATTATGTATATTTTACAGGGCGAATCCGGCAGCGATTACTCACCGAATAAATTACCTCATTCAGTTTTAGCTAAGTCTATATCCCCACCACCCCTCAGGCACCGCACCCTAATGCACCAGCGCTCAGGACCAGCGACCTTGCAATCGAAGCCCACAAAGTTCCAGACGCCGCGCTACCCCGAGGAGCAGGCGCTGCGCCAGGTGAAGCCGCTACTAACGCGCGCCCCTCCTGGCACATCCGTTTCCGGTTCCGCCTCGGCGTCGGCGGGATCAGCGGATGGCCAGCAGACCAGGGACAGCAGTCTGGGTAGGTGGTAGTTTTGCGTAAATTGAGGACGAGCTGGCAGTGATGGGATATGTCTTAAAAATGATTATTGTAAAGGATATTTGAATCCAAGAAGTTGCTTAATATATTTTCTATATAATTTTAATTTATTTATTTACATATAGCCTTATCTTTTATTTAAACTTCTTGATGACTTCCATCACTGCCTTGGCTCGATCACTTTTTCGCTCCTTCTCTTTCTCCCTCTGTCTCTCCGTCTCTGTCTCATATCCCGTAAGTGCGTCTTGGTGTCCTCTTCGGCCATGACGAAACCAGAAATCATCTACAACCGTCTCTTCTCTCTCTCCTGTCTCCCTATCGCTTGCTGGCTGGCCGCCGTCAGTCACCGTCTTCGATGGCGCCTTCTGAATCTGCATCCGCCTCCGCATCCGCATCCCCGACATCCGCATGAAACCACATATACAGATACAAACACAGACACACTGACACCCCGCGGAGAGCAGCGGCGATCTGTTAGTATTACTCGTACTTGATCCGAGAATGATCCCTTCGAGGGGGATCCTTTCCGTGCCGCACTAACTCACACCCGTTCTCGTATCTCATGAGAGCCAGGCTCTTTGTTCACAGACTAGCACCCCGGCTGGGATAATCTTCCGAGCTTCAGATCGATGTTAAAAGCTTTAGCAGTTGAACTTACACGCTCATACACACATCACCCAGACTCCACACACACATGCCGCTTTCTGTCTAGCACTTGGAACGAAACTAAGTCAGTTTATGGCCTAAAAATAATACAGAAAAATGTTTAAAGAAATAAATTAAAGCTAAGACATAAACTGGCTCAAGTATCGCTCCCTTATCCTGTGTAAAATTCGGTTGTGATGAACATGTTTCTACTGCCCGATCATTAATCTCATCCTCTCTTAACCCCAAATAGATTCGGAGACGACCTTCACATCGCCAGTGAGCAGCAGTCGGGCTGGCGAGGATCCGCCGCCGACTGCCTCCGCTTCTGCCTCAGCGCAGGCCGCCGCCCAGGATGATCGCGAGGAGGAGGGCGAGGCGGAGGCCAACGATGAGCAGAGGGCCCTGCTCCAGGGACGCGATGGCGACACGGCCAAGGAACGTGCGGAGGGAAAGCGTGGAGCGGGCAACGAGGGCACGTAGCAATTAGGGACACACACACACAGCGCCAAGTAAATGTAAGAGAGAGGTGCATCCTTTGCCAAGGACACCCCGCACAGACACATCACACAACACATTACACACCACACACACTACACATTAAAAACATACAAAAGGGAAAACTCAAAGTGATAGCAAAGTTAGCAAACATGGAATGTGAATTATATAAAAGCAATGAACAGTATCCTAGTCTAGAGATGGCGGGACGGCAGATCCAGATCCAGATCCCTGTCACGGTTCGATCTGCATATTTTTACAAAAAAACAAAAACGAACAGAAGAGCAAGGAGGAGGAGCAACCCTAAAACAAGGCAATGGAGTGTTGCTGAGCCGCGCAAGTCGTACAAAGAGCAGCGTATAAATTATAATATATTATACAAGTAATAGCTACGATATAATAATGCTACAATTGGCAGAGTCGTGTAAATAGCAGAGCCCAATCCAAACTCGTACTGTACAGAGCAAGACCTTTATTTACCGCCTTCAGGACACAGCTAACAGACAAAAGATATATAGACGAAATCACCAGAAAAGCCTAAATAGCAACAAATGAAACGGAAATATTCATATTTTGAATGCAACTTATAAATATATACAATATATAGAATATACACGCATCGCAATTGCAACTCGCATATTTACACATTATATATATACACTCAAAATATATATACTTATATATGTATATGGTATATATAAAGCTACTATTTTTCAAACCACGCGCTAAACACCACAGATCGGCCAAGCTAAGGAAGATATATACAGTCGACAGTCGGAGAGGACACCCTATAAATTAGATCCATGCATATGCATAAATCTGTATGTAAATCGTTCGTTCGTTTCATGTCAAGAAAAACGTAGTTGAAAATCGTTGGGCCAAACCCCCAAAATGTTCGTTTCTATATCTATAAGTATATGTGCGTGTGTGTAGGGCTTAGGGCTTATCGACAGAGCTTGGCTTTCGGCTTTACCTCCCCGATATAACCTGGTTTGCCATTTATATACATTTAGAGATTGTGTCACTCCGAAGACCCGGGCTCTCTAGTTGGGTAAATGCAAAGAACAAATGCTTGAATGTAGGTGTTGTTATTTATTATGGGTTCAGGGACAACGATATTGATCTCTAGTGAAATCTTTAGAAGAAAGGTGTCTAGAAGTATGCTGTGGATTTCTCAATTATTTTGTTGCATACTTTTAGCCTGGTTTTTAGGTGATTTCAAGTCAAAGGAAGCTCAAATCTTACCGAAAAAACACAATGCTGTCCCTGCCCATATACTGTTAGTTAGTTAGTTACTGAGCGTGTATGTGTGCATGTTAGTTAGTTGAGTTAGTTAGATCTACCCTAGGCAGTTGACTCGATGTTTAGTTCCTTAGTTGCGTTCTCCGAATACGTAAGCAATAAAATTGGAAATCTTCGCGCCGCGAAGAGCGTGTTTAGTCAATTATATATTGCAATCCGAGAGTTGTTTGTCCACATTCCATTCCGTGTATGCGTGCGTGTGTGTTATGGCCTAGGTGTTATGGTAATTGGCATATATGTATATCCTCCATGGGTTATCCGTTATCCCGATCAATGATCTGTCCAACTGGCTTTGCGTTTATCCTGTTTAGTTGCCACTGATCAGCCAGCGATGAGCCAGGATGCGAGTAGCCTCTTAGAAACATATCAGTAAAGGGAATTCGAACTCACTCACTCACATACACCCAACACAGACATCATACACACACCTCACACACACCACACCACACACACACACACACACCTTGCACTGTAAAGAAAACTAACACAAATTTTATTACGAGACGATAATAAAATGTCTCAACGTCCGCTTTTCGAATTGATAAGAACACAGGCAAAAGAAAAAAAAAACACAAAACAAGAGAGAAAAACCACAACAGAACATTATTCTATAATTAATGTTAAAGCCAAGAACTCGAAGTAATATAGTTAAACATTTTTAGAACTATGTGTACGTATTAACAAATGCTTGATGCATCCAAACAAATTTTGTAAGCAATTCATTTAGGATTATCCACACGGTCTTTTCGGTGAGCACCCACAGGCCAGGCCAGGCCGGCCGGCACAGGCCACATTCCGTCACTCCCTAATTTTAATTGTAACTTTTGTAAATATTTATTTTATATACAAGCCCGGCAACAAAGCGATTCGGTTATATTAATAATAAATTTTGTTTAATTCATTTACGCCGCAACTGCAGACGAATTGAACTAAAAACTTGAATTAAAAAGCTAACGAGATATTAAGTAACCGAGTGGCGAGCGGAGAAAAAAAACACACGACTTGCAAACGCAAATGTTATTAATATTTAAATTATTTATCTAACGATACATACATTTTAACACAGTCTGACAGTCTGTCGCGGACCAGGACGACAAAGATTGTAAATCAGCTAAAAAAATGCGAATACCGGAAATCGTTGACAAACATACAAATTTATTAATGCGTATTTAAATCTATATGAGCGAAAGGTCATGAAAATATATATAAACCATTGAGTAACATTTAACACTTGTCTTTTATTAATCGTCGGGGTTTTTTAGGTCAAACAATTGTGCATTATTAAGGCTGAATTAATGTGTAAAAGGGGGCAATAAAAAATATTGCATACTTTCGGGCTTACGATAAAATTGTATACTCTTAGGCATTTTACAGTTTGAGAACCACAGTTCAAGTGGAACTCAGCATATGATGGATACTCCCAAAAGTATGCACTGGCTTTTTTTCTCGACAAATTTTTCCCTTTTGATTTTTGGGTAACAGGCGAACAGCATGCAGTAGAGCGACGATGCGCTGATCTGTATGCTGACGTCATTGGTATACCGGAGGGTGGGAGAGTGGGAAAGAGATGCGAGAACTGTTATTAAGTATGTTAACAAGGTGTGTTCGACCTTCTGCTACCTTCTGTTCGCCTGGTACATGAACTCATGCATTTGATGAATTTTTGCTGAGGAAACTTTTGCCTATAACAACAACAACAGTAAAAACAACAACAAGAACAGCAACATTGTCTACAACAACATCTTTAGCTCCCAATTTATTGAAATCGCCCCACAAATTGTTTCCTTTTGATTTTTGGGTAACAGGCTACCAGCGGCCAGTAGAGCGACGATCAGCTCATGCTGATCTGTACGCTGACGTCACTGGTATAGCGGATGGTGTGAGAGTGGGAAGAGATGAGAGAACTGTTATCAAGTATGTTATCAAGGTGTGTTCGACCTTCTGCTGCCTTCTGTGCGCCTGGTACATGAAATCATGCATTTGATGAATTTGTACTGCGGAAACTTGAGATTGCATTGTTGATTTTGCCTACAACAACAACAATAAAAAAAAAACTGGAAAAAGCCAGTTTCTGGAACAGATCAGACTCTGCCGGCTGTAAAATTCCAGTTTCTGGCGAGGATCAGTCCCTGCCGGCCTTCATTGGCCAGTTTCTGGAGAGGATCAGTCTCTGCCGGCTGTAAATGGTCAGTTTCTGGCGAGGATCAGTCCCTGCCGGCCGTCAATGGCCAGTTTCTTTAGAGGATCAGGCTCTTCCGGCTCTAAGAGGCCAGTTTATGGAGAGGATCAGGCAGTGCCGGCTGTAAATGGCCAGTTTCTTTAGAGGATCACACTCTACCGGCTGTAAACAGTCAGTTTCTGGAGAGGATCAGGCACTGCAGGCTGTAAATGTATAGTTTCTGGAGAGGATCAGGCTTTGCCGGCAGTAAATATATAGTTTCTGGAGAGGATCATGCTCTGCCAGCTGTTAATGGCCAGTTTCTGGAAAGAATCAGTCCCTGCCGGCTGAAAATGGCCAAATTCATCTCCTCCGAATTTAAACTACCAGGCGAACATAAATATGAGTAGGCAGCTCTGCTCCCATCACTAAAATCCCGAAATGGCGATTCTTTTGAGATTAA
Source organism: Drosophila rufa (assembly GCA_018153105.1). Lineage (NCBI taxonomy): Eukaryota > Metazoa > Arthropoda > Insecta > Diptera > Drosophilidae > Drosophila > Drosophila rufa. The sequence continues at coordinate 7,094,909 of JAECXS010000085.1, forward strand.
CTCAAAGTATTCTGCGCCTTTATCAAAGTCATGGTTGTTTTGAGTTTAACTCAAAATTTAAGAATTGCAGAATATTCGCGGAGTTGCCTACTCATATTCATGTTCGCCTGGTAGTTTAAAATTGAGAGGAGGTGAATTTGCTTAGAAAATGTAAAAATCAGGGCAAAAATTGCAACAACTAGCTCAGGCAACAACATTCCCCTAGTTGTTGTCTCAGTTGTTTGTTGTAATTTTTACTCCGATTTTTATAGGCAAATTCTGTTTTTTCTATTTTAAACTACCAGGCGAACATAAATTTGAGCAGGCAACTCTGCGCTATTACTGAGTTCCCGAAATGGCGGTTATTTTGAGTTTAACTCAAGGTATTTTGCGCATCTGTTAAAGTAACGGTTATCTGCTTCTCTTTCAAAGTCACGTATGTTTTGAGTTCAACTCAAAATGTGAGAATCTCAGAATATTCGCAGAGCGCCTGCTGATTTTTATGTTCGCCTGGTATTTTAAAATTGAGAGCAGCTGAATTTGCCTATACAAATCGGAGTAAAAATTACAACAAACAACTGAGACAACAACAAGGGAAATGTTGTTGCCTGAGTTAGTTGTTGTAATTTTTGCCCTGATTTTTACATTTTCTAAGCAAATTCACCTACTCTCAATTTTAAACTACCAGGCGAACATGAATATGAGTAGGCAACTCTGCAAATACTCAGAAACTCTTAAATTTGAGTTAAACTCAAAACAACCGTGGCTTTGATAGAGGCGCAGAATACTTTGAGTTATACTCAAAGAAACCGCTATTTGGGAATTTAGTGATGGGAGCAGAGCTGCCTACTCATATTTATGTTCGCCTGGTAGTTTAAATTCGGATGAGATGAATTTGGCCATTTTCAGCCGGCAGGGACTGATTCTTTCCAGGAACTGGCCATTTACAGCCGTCAGTGCCTGATCCTCTCCAGAAACTGGCCATTTGCAACCGGCAGTGGCTATTCCTCTATAGAAACTGGCTACTTATAGCCGGCAGAGGCTGATCCCCCCAGAAACTGACCAATTCCAGCTGGCAGTGCCTGATCAGCTCCAGAAACTGGCCATTTACAGCCGGCAGCAGTTGATCCTCTCCAGAAACGGACCATTTACAGCCGGCAGAGCCTGATCCTCTATATATGGATGCGTCCTCTGCTCTCCCAGTGCATCTCAAACTTTGCATATAATGTGTAGCCCCAAAAGTATGCACAGGCTTTTTTCCTATTCCTCTGGTCTTCATAGCTTCAACCTAAAAGATGCTTAGCTATTTCCATAGGAATTAATAACAAACCACAAAAGTATGCTTTAAATTTCTATTTGTTTAAGAGCGTATTAATAATGAAAATTTAAAGATTCATGAGTACTTCTGACGTCTACATTCGGCGATATACAAAGTATGCCTTATCGATGAGTTTTTTCTAGAATATATCAGATATAATAAGCTGTATAAATATATTTTAAAATGCACTTACATTTTCCGCCGACAGCCCTTCTGGATCCAGATATAAACCGAGCAGTAGGGGCTTCTGTTTGCTTGGATCTCTGCTTGACTTGATCGCCTTGAAGATATTCGCAATGGAAATTTGAGGCTGTTCGTCGCGATCTATGTAGTAGCAGTAAAGGAACTCCAGTTTCCGGCAGTTCTTTATGATTTCGATTATTTCCGTGGTGGATATATAGCTAAAGATACTCTCCACGTATAGAGACCGGAGTTCGGTCAGTTTTGTTAGTGGTGCCAAGCAATTGGCTCCACCGACATTCACTGAGAGCTTTGTCAAGCTCGTGATCCGTGATATCAACTCAAAGTCAGAAGGATGCTTGAGGCTACCTCCCCGGATCGAGAGTTCATCCAACTGGGGAAAGCATTTCACAATTATTGAAACACTTTCGGAGCACTTGGCAAATCCAGAAACTCGCAATTCCCGCAGGTCGGGCATAAGTCGGAAAAAGTCCTTCATGTAGCAGAGACAAGACGGGACATTTACACTCAAATAGTCAGAACCTTAAAGAATTCGAAAAAAAATGTTAATGGAGGTACATATATCGAAGAGTTTAGGGGGTTCTTACGGCGACTGGAGGAAAATCGAAACATGTCTTCGATTCGTGGCAATTCTTTCCAGCATCGTCGCATGTCAACTTTCTTTCTTGCTTCTGTAAGAATTCGAAAGTCACGAACGGCGTTTCCCAGATCCTCTTCGTCGCGGCTGTGTCCCTGGACCACGCCCAATGTCCTGACATTATTATCTAAAATCCTGAAGAGTTTAACAGCAGCTGATGTGTAATATATGACTGGTTTTGTGGTGTGAAATGCTGGATAAATTCCCGAGGACTGATCCATGATGACTTGTAAAAATCTCGAGCACGATTTCGCTAGATTTATATGTTCGCTGAGACTTAGATACTTTAAAATATTTAAAATACAGTCGTCGTTTAAATTTAAAATGGTCAACATTTTAAATAAGATCTTTACAAGTCCACGGTAAAATTGAAACTGAAAGTCATTGACTCTGAATGGTAGCAATAAATAGGCAGATAACTCTAGTGTTTCTGGGGTAACTGCGGGGTGCCGATGCCACGATTTATTCAAACAAACAAGCGCCTTTATCTCCCACATATTTCTTTGTTGGATTATGAAGGAAAGATAACTGCGGAGATTTGGCAAACGTAAAAACTATTGAGAACGTCGTGGGGACATGGCTTAATCAATTCGCCTGCGGAGGCTGTTTAGTAAACGTAAAAGTTGGAATAGGTAAAATTGGTGAAATATTCACAAACTCTCACTGAGGTAAAAAAATATTTCATATTCTGTTTTATCACCATTAAGCTGTGAGAAAAAGCACAAAGCCTGAACTAAAAGCTCTCCCAGCGGAAAATCCAACCCTAAAGGACCTGAAAAAGCTTGAATCACGAATTGAGCTTTCACAGGACTTGATAACTTCTGAACTTGGTGTGAATCTAATAATTAGTCTGGCTAATTAACCACAGGACATGTCGAGAATCACTCACCCCTTTCTCTATCCTGCTGAAGGAAAGTATATCAATTATTTAGTTCATCGTTGCTCACGTAATGAGGCGTGGTTTTCTGTCTCCGAACTATCTAATTACGAACGGCCTTTGAGCCACGCCCCCTCGATAGCCTTATAAATGCCCGATTAACGCAATTAGCCCTCAATTAGGCAGCATGTACTCACCGGAGGAGGCGAGAGCTCTGGGAAGGCGCAACAACCACAGCATCCGTGAGATGATCCGGCTCTCCTATACGGTGGGCTTCAACCTGATGGATCCCAATCCCTCCAGACTGAGCCAGATTCTAAGAATGTGAGTTCTGTACAAGGTTTAGGTAGTTAGATCTAAGGGATATTTGTCTCTCCCCCCGTCAGCTGGACTGTAGTCCTTACGCTGAGCAGCCTGGCTTCGCTCTACGGCCACTGGCACATGTTACTGAAGTATATCCATGAAATTCCGCGTATTGTCGAGGTGAGCCTTTGTCTTTATTCTTTTTTGAAAAGTTTTTTGTTAAATACTCCAATAATTATAAAATCCATTTGTTTATTTCGTAGACTGCTGGCACCGCCCTACAGTTCCTAAGCTCGATTTTCAAGATGTGGTATTATCTCTTCACCCATCGTCAAATTTTCAATCTTTTGCGTAAAGCCCGTTGTCATGAGTTGCTCCAAAATTGCGAGATATTTACAGAGATGTCTGGTATCTTTTGTATAGAATATAAGTTATTTACAAAATGTTTAAGTTATCCATTTGCAGACTTACCTGTGGCCAAGACAATCCGACAGGAGGTGGAGACTATCATGGATCGTTATTGGGCCAACACGCGTCGCATACTTTTGATATATCTTTACAGCTGTGTTAGCCTTACTTCGACCTACTTTCTCAGGTCCTTTTTGACCGCTCTGTATCGGTACTTCTTTCTTCCCGAAGGAACCTACGATATTGTTCTGCGTAAGTTGAAAAAATGAAGCAAACCCAAATAATGCTGAGAATGTAAAATATTTTAAAATAAAATTAAGAAAGGATTTAGTTAATTTTGTCTTAGATATAATCCGATTAAATAATTATTTTAATGTAGCTTTCGAGTCCCTCTATCCCCAATGGAAGGACAAGGGAATGGCCTTTCCCTACTACCATATCCAAATGTATCTGGAATCCTGTTCGCTTTTTATCTGCGGAATGCGTGAGTAGCTCCGATATATATACTGATTCTCTGATATTGAATCTTCAATGTTTGGCAGCTGCCGTTAGTTTCGATGGAGTTTTCATTATCCTGTGCCTGCACAGCGTGGGCCTGATGAGGTCCCTCAACAAAATGATTGGTTACTCCACATCTGAGTTGGTGCCGCGGGAAAGAAGGGTTCAGTACCTGCGGTGTTGCATCTATCAGTACCAAAGAATTCACAGGTGAGGGTGTTAAATACACAAAGAGATTTTTCCTTGAACTCTTTCTGTGGCATTTTTCAAAGTTTTGCAGCGGAAATCAACCAGTATTTCCGGCACATCACTTTCTCGCAGTTCGCGCTCAGCCTCTTTGTGTGGGGTCTGGCGCTGTTCCAGATGAGCGTGGGATTGGTGAGTTTCCCCCAAAGGAGGGCCCTTTCAATAGGGTCATTTTCCCCATTTCTCCCCATTTTCCCCCACTTGCAGAACAGCAGCTTCACGATAATCCTGATGAGCATGTACCTGCTGGCAGCCGGCTACCAGATAGTTGTCTACTGCTACAATGGCCAGCGATTCGCAACTGCTGTGGGTGACGTACCCGGGGAATCCCCCCATTCTCCGCTTTTCCCTGCCTAATTCCGCGACTAATCTCTCTCCGCAGAGCTCCCAGATTGGCAGGGCCTTCTACGAGTGCGAATGGTACGGGGAGTCACGGGAGTTCCGCCAGCTCATCGGCATGATGCTGATGCGCACGAACCGGGACTTCAGGCTGGACGTGTCCTGGTTTATGCAGATGTCCCTGCCCACGCTAATGGCGGTGAGTTTGGCCCCTGTCCCCACCTGCAGCCTTTCTCACTTGATTGATTTGCAGATGGTCCGGACAAGTGGACAGTACTTCCTGCTGCTGCAGAATGTCACCCAAAAATAGGGCTAAAAGCTCAATCTAAGTTATTTTGTGTGCGGTGCACAGGGCCAAAAAGGTGGAAAAAAACTTTGGTTTGGCTTTACTTGTGACATATCGAAATGGCGGTGACGCTTGAAAAATATATCTTAACACTGCCAAAAATATTTGGAAAATCGAATTGATATTTTGTTTGGTTTACAAACTAACTTAACTGTTAAGAATATGAAAAGTTCACATAATAATATAGGTTAACCAGATAAAAATATATTTGTTTACTTCTAAATAAAATATTTAAGCCTTTTCTGAGCAGAATAATATTATATTTGATCGGATATTAACTTTATTCAAAAAGAAAATCTATTTGTCATATTTATATTTATTAAAAAGGATAGTAACAAATTAATATATATTGAAAAACAAAGAATAAATGAATATAGTTTTCTTCAAATTTAAATTTAAATGTTTGCTATTTTTTCAGTGATTTTCCATATAAATATCTGCATTGATATTTCGCCTGATTAGTCAATAAAATAATTTTCTTACAACCAATTTAATAACAATAATTTAGATAGTAAAATGGCAATATGGGGGTATTTTCTTCTGCGTGCTGGCGTTGAAACTGTCAGTCTGAAATTGTTGACAGGATGCGGAGTCCGGTCAATCAATACTCCAGTGTCCAGGGTCCTGTGTCCAGTGTCCTCTGCCCAGTATCCTGTCAGCCAGATTGGTACGTACACCCATAAGTTTTGATGGTCGTGATGCGGAGCATTAAAATAATGAAATTGCCAGCAGATAAGGAGCATCGATGCCGCTGCCATTCCCGTTTCTAATCAATTTTATTTATTTGGCCGGGCATTCAGCGGAGCGAAACAGAAGGAACTTCGCCGATTGTCTTTATGTCTGCTGCGACTGTGTATATATATTTTTATATCGTTATACTAGCTGCTTTAAATGCTTTCCTTTTGCCGCCAAATCGCGCCTTTAATTGTTAGTTTCGCTTTTATTCCCAGCTCGGGGGAACGACGACTCAGTCTCTCAATATTTTTAATGCACGGTTACTGTTTGTGCTTCCTTTGTTTGCCTTTCTTTATTTTCCTTACTTTCCTTTCTTTCTCTACTTTTATCACGCTCACGGACTCACTTTAGTGCCTCGAGTCGGCTCGCTGGCAAAAAGGACATCTTTTCTTTTCGGTTTATTGAGGCACATGAATATTCTTTAGCTGCTTATACATATCTCCTCCCGCGCTGTGTGAGAATCTCCGAAAGGGAGACGCTTTTTCGGGCATTTATTTTTCGCATTATGTTTTATATTTGTCCAAGGACGACAATACTTTATGCATTGTGGACTGGCTGTTATCCAGTTTGGTTTTCTTTTCTTTTTTTCACAGCCATTACTGAGGAGTGAAATATTGGTATAAGACACTTTGAAAATAATATTTAAGGATATTGCTTAAATTCCAAAAAAGGGTGTTTAAAAATGAAGTTATTTACTAAGAAAAAGTTACTATTTTCGAATTAATATTTGAATGATATATTTGTTAAATAACACCTTTTTATAAAAGTTATTACTAAGAGGAAATCTATTTTCAAATGAAAATCTAATATGAAAACTTTATTGTTTATTTAAAAGCTATTCTTATTTTTATTTTGTTATTAGGTAATTTTTTTTGTTAGTGCTTAAATTCTAAAGACTTGGAATCTTAAATTATATTGCAGCCCAGTTCCTAGACGTACTATTTATTTGCCGCTCTCACTCTCCCCCGTTAATTGTCCAATTAGAGTGATAATAAAATAAAAGTTGTTGACTCGCCGGTCACTGCTCATTAAGGGCATCTTTGTCTTCAATGTTTGCCGCTGGTTCCCTCCGGGAAAATAGATGCATTCGCGTCGGAAATGGGGAAAAGTCAGCGCCAAAAGGAGGCGAGCGAGTCAAAGGTTGGCATGATAAATGAGCTGCACTCGAATGCACATGTGGGAGAGCCAGGACTCGCGGGAAGGGACCACCTGCTCCTTCCTTCTTCCCCGTAAATACCCTTTTTGTAATGTCGTACATTTGTTTGTCTAGCGCGAGTGTGCGACAGTGTGTGGCCCACTTGTCAGTCGATGAAATTGCGCCACGGGGCGTATACGCAATGCAGCGCTGTATTAAGCACTCGTCGCGTGAAAATTGCTGTAAACGAGATTCTCGTTAAATGAAAGCCAAATATTTTCATTAACACTTGTTGGCTTTATTTGTTAAGCAAATTAAGTGCCAAGATATACAATATTAAGCGAAACAAGTTGAGTGGAAGAAAGTAAAGGGAAAACAATTGCAAAAGCTTATTCATGTGAACTTAATTGTTGGTACGAGGAATTTATAGCAAACCAGCAAAGAAAATTAACGCATTTTTATAAGAATAACATATTATTAAAGTATATAAATAAATTAAATTAATTCATAGAACATTAGTTTGAATATTGATCGATTTATCTATTTAAAAAATACAGAAAGACATGGTTGAGACAGGAAATGATTTATATGTGTATTTAAGCATAATTGATTTATCATTTATTCACATTCTCTTGAATTAGTCTCACTCTTCCTTGAAACTAGTGTTATTTCCGTGCCATTGAACTGAACTGAAATAATGTGACAAAAAGTCACAAAGACTTCCATTTCCATTTCGCAGACTGGCAGACAGACATACCATGTCCCAAAATAAATCAGTTATATTTACTTCCGCCAAACTTCTGGTCAAAACATTCGGCATATGCTCAAGTTGCTCCTTCGTGTTTGGCCACGTACACATCTCTCTCTCGGAGTATCCTCTGCACACACTCACATATTGACCGATGTGGCAGGACAAACAATATTCGTGCTTACTGTTTTGTCCCACCGGAATTGAAAGTGGCCTGCTTTTCTGTTCTTTTTTTTTCACTTGCAGCACTTTGGCATTTGTCGACAATTTGCTTACGCCCTCTGCGAGGATTCTCCATGCTCCCATGGCACTTGATGCGTAATCAGTGGGACAAACAGAATCCATCGAGGAATCTAGGACCATCTGCCATCGGACATTGCTGACAAATCCGGATTGGGTGTCGCATTAGGAATGAAGGGAACGGAATACCCAAGCGAGGAGCCCCAAGTACTGAACCCAGGCGAATGGGACCTCCGTTTCGGCTCTATTAGCTGGATTGTCTTGGCCATAATGGAGTTAATATGTATATATGCAGGACCTGTCTTTGATCCAACCACTCGAGCAGGCAGCAAAAAGGACGAAACGAACGGGGGCGTGCACGTGCTGGGGAAATGTATATATGCTGTACATATATTTGGACATGTTACGTCGACTTTAGGTCTTTATTCGGCAGTGCCAAGAATATTAGTCAATTGTGTGAGGGCCCAAAGTATACAATAAATGTTAACGGAACTCTACCCTACAAACTCTGGCTGTTTTGAGGGAAAATGACGGGGGGAAAAACAAGCTATTTAAATGACGATTTAAAAGACAATCTGTCATTTGGTTTTGGCTTCAATGTGTGAGCTTATCTATGAACATGAAAAAGTGGAAAAATAAATTGTTTGTACATACGTTTTCCCCTTTAAATTAAATATTTAAATAAGTAATATTATCTGTAACCTTGTTGCATTCAATAAAAAAGAAGTAAGCACCTTACAACCACTTAACACCGTCCTCGCTCCCACAAGGCTTCAGATATAAAAAGAGAGGAACGGATATTGGAATTTCCCCGAGCGTTGGAAAACCATTTTTGCCTAAATGAAATTGAGAAAATGCCGGTGGTGCAAGGACAATAGAAATACCAAAACCGTTCAAGATCTGAGCACACACAAAGGCGAGATACGATAGTTCCACCGATTTTAGTTTCACAGACGTGGCAGCATTGCCATGCAAATTGCTAGGAGACTCTTTCGATTTTCCTCTTTTTCTTTCTCTTCTACAGGAGGGCTTGCCAAGGCCTACAACCGGAAGTGCCCATGAGCCGTGAAACAATGTGCATGTCCTGGGCCTTTCGTTGGCCCCTGCTACCCGCCTCAAGTGGCCGGCTTTTATGTGAATGCAATGCACTCGGAAAAAAACATTTGAAAGAAAACTAAATAAGGAAAATGTAACTAGAAAATTGTGGTGAGTTTTTTGCCTAATTTATTGTATATATTTAAATAAAAACAATGAAAATGGTATAAAATACTAGGCAAAATAGGTAATATCTATTTTGCACGTCCAAAAAATGAATAAATATTTATTTAAAGCCTTTATACGTAAGAGGTAATTTTATTAAATTTAAAAGTAACTATTTTCCCTTATATTTCTTAGTGCACAAACACCTCTGACTGTAATTCTGCCACTTCGGCAGTGAAACTGCTTCCATCCCTTATAAATGCGACCAAGAAAGGCTGTTGAAAGTGTGGCTTAAACTTTTCCGGGCCGCAATTTAATTTGCTGCACTTTAAGCTGCAGGCACCTTCCTTTATCCTTCATGTTCTCCCTCATTTTTCCTTTATTTTTTATATACATATAGATTTCTCGCCTTCTTTTTCGACTCCTCCGCGGGGCAGCCTTCATTTTATTCAGCTGCTCGCTTGGCGCTGCGAGAGTTTTCATGCAATTTCTTTTTTAATTTCGCTCAACTTAGTCATGCGAAATGGCACTTGATGCTCCTTGGTTATGCGAGTGTGTGTGCTGTGCTGTGTTGTGCGTGTTCGTGCCACTCTGCACATCCTTTCGAGTTTCATGGGAATTAACGCTAAGCTGCAGCAGACGCGCATCCGTTTCCGCCACCGCCACCGCCACTGCCCGCCATTTTGTCTTCAACCGCCATCTTTTGCAGCACCTTTTGCCTTATACTTTTGCACATTTGCAGTGCAAATGAAGAGCACGCGAAAAAAAGAGAATCAACAATGGGAGGAGTCCTTGTTTCCAGGCAGCAACAGTCAATTGTTATTACAAACTAGTTGGCAACAAGAACATAATGCAAATACTCGGTGCCATCTCCATTTCAGACGCACACAAAAACTTTCGCCACTTTATGCGATATGTCACGCCCCCTGTGCAAGTTTATGCCAACTAATGTTTAAGCGGGGGTGGGCCACATAAATACTGCAAATTTCAGTTGTGCAACTTAAAATAATACGGGGATAAAAGAAATGAAAACAAATAAAATTCCAATCATGAAATCCGGTTTTATGGTACGTCCGAAATGGTTTCAATTAAAAAATGTCAACTCAAATATATATTTAATTAAACAAATCCGCTTTCATTAAAGAGAAAAGTAATTTAAAAGCTTATATAAGTTTCGGGATAAGTTCTTCTTTTCTGCTACTTAACAAAAATCTTTTTTCGCGGCACTTGACTGGCAAAAAGCATTTTCATGTTGCCCTAAAATCAAGACTGAAATGGCGAAAAGTAGTTGAGTTTTAAGCTGTTGTAGATTGTTAGTGCTTCACTTTTTTTTTTTTTTTTTTTGAGTATTTTCTAGAAAAATATGAGAGAAGATAGATCAAAGTAGTAAAGACAATATTTCTTTTACTTAACTTAAATATGTAAAAATAAACAGCTTAGCCTTAAATGTATTTATTATTATCTTTTTTCTACAAACTTGTTTAGTTATCTTTGAGCTAAGAAAGTAAGCTATTAATTTTTCAGTAACTGGCTTCAGCTGTAGCTAAAAGTAAGAAAATAAACAGCTATGCTTCAGTTGATTTATTGAACATAAAAAGCAGAATGAATTCAATCTTTTAACTAACACTTTTTCACTTGTTGAAAGGACCTAATAACATCGTTATGTAAGCCCCACTGAATACAAAAAATAAATCTTGGCAGACAAATCCTGCCAAGATCAACAAAGTAGTCCAAATTATTGCACAGCTTTCAATTTAACCAGATTGATTGCTGTTTCCAGGTATTTATGTACCTCTTTACATAAACACATATGTATATATAGTGGCCAGGCCAGTTGAGTTGACAACTGGCGGAGGCGAAGCAATTTGCATTCCGGTCCAGGCCAAGACCTCTAGCAACGAGCCCCGAATGACGTGTGTAAGTGGATGCCGTCCTGCTAGCCTCGGAGTCAATGCAAATGCAGTAAGTAAAGTGCAGCAAATGCAGGACCCTCTGTGGCGGTAAATATGCAAATAAATGCATGGATCCAGCCGAGTGCAATCACGTGCCCTCACGAAAAATGCGACAGAGCTCTGTCCTGTGTCCTGCATTCTGCGTACTGTGTCCTGTGTCCTGCATCCTTGGCATACATAATTCAGTGCAAACCGCTCGGTTGTGTTCTCTTATTTGTTTGATTGCATTTCAATTTGCGGGGACATCCCTTTCGATTTGCTCCTCCTGCGGAAATTAAGCTACAATCGATGGTGACTGGAATAATAGAGAAATAAAAGTATTTGCATATTTATTTAAATATTTTTTTGAAATAAAATGGATACTTCAACTACCTTCGGTCCGAAAAGGATAGATAAATATGCAAAAAAATGTTCCAAGCAGAAAATACTATAAATTTGCTTGTTTCTGAGAGCAGATCCCCTTTGAGTCACAAAATAAAATAAATCATATCCACAAGCACTTGATTTTCTGGAGATTTTAATTGAGCAAAACATTTTGTTTGACTCATCACTTGAATGTATTTTTTTTTCCATTGAAACTCATTCGAAAACCCACAATAACAATTTCGAAAAGTGACCCTTCAAAAAAGAAGAAACAAACTCTGCCCCCTAAATTCGTTCCTTTCTTCTCTTTGATTTCCACTCAATTGAACATTTTCGGCTTTGGCTAAATGAAAATCGTTTCGAAAATCGTTTCGCAATTGCGAATGGCGGCCATTGAAATTCATTTAGCTGCGGAATCCGCACTGAAATCGCCAAATCCTCGCAGAGGGACACTGCTGACGTCACTGGGAAAGCAACCATTAAATTTAAGGAGCCGAAATGTCCGCAAAAATAACAAATATACAGCCATTCGAAATATTTTGAGTGATCAACGAAAAGCCGCGAATAAATACAAGAGTCGAGTGACGCAACAATGGCGAAATATTCTGACCCAATTTTTCCTTTTTTTCGGCTGACGCAAATAGGCAGCCATTTTGTTATTTTTAGGCAGCGGTCCGGCGCCTGTTTTCATAATTTATGTGAACTTGATTTATTTGCGGGCATTTCCGCTCGTTTCGATTCCATTACGATTGGCGTGGAAAACGGGCTTCCCCTTGTTCGGACTGATTAATGGCCGCCAGCACGACATGTGAAAAGTGTTGCCTACTTGGCCGCGCCGCGCCGCGCTCTCAAACCTGCTAATTGCCGACCATAAAATGTTACCAAAACGCTCGCCGGCACGCGAACCAACTGACTTGGGCGCTCGGAAATAAAATCAAACAATTCAATCTGCTTCGGCGGGATGAAAGTCCAGAAATAACGAGCTGCAAAGGAGGTGCACAGAGTACTTTCTCCCACATTGCCCACTCAGTCGGGGAAAATTAAATTTACAACAAACAACATCAGTTACATGTCGTCACGGCGGGACTGCTGCTCGCGGGTCAGGGTGTGGTGACTGGGGACATGGTATTACACTCTCAAAAATTGTATTTGTCATAATAATTGAAATAAATTATAGTGAGACCCTTGAAAATAAATGTTTGATAGTTATTGTACTTTTTATTCAGCTTTGAGGCTCTTCATTATTTTTCAACATTTAAATACATTTCACCCCTGTCTTCAGTCTATTCAAAATATGATATAACTATCATATATACCCCAATATGAGATTACTAGCTTAACGTTAGTTAAATAAACTATATAATTTGCCATTAGCTTATCTTATATTCAAAAATTAATCTTTTGCAGTCATAAAAATCAATAGATAAACAGTATGACAATTTATTACATATTATTATTACTATTTTCTCCCAACAAATACCGAGCAAAATACTTATAGTAATTCTAGACACATAATTAATAATAATAATCCTTTAATAATTTTTCCTCTGAGTGTGTTGAATGTATGGACTGGAGTTCACATGTCGGCGCCGCTTCCTTGCAGGCGTCCTGGGACCTGGCGATGGCTTTATAGCAATTTAATGTGTTCGTGCTGCCGCTCTTTTTGTGGTAACTGTTGTTTCATGCTTCTGTGAAAAATGGCTGGGCTCTGCTCTCCGCCGCAGCCAAGAAAAATCATACAGAAAAAAATACAACAAAAAAAACGAAGAAAGAAAATAAAGAACAGAGCAATTTGTCGGGCCTTCTAGGAAAATCATCATCTGAATGCTGCAGTGGGCGGAATCCTTGATTTAGCTCCTCCGCAAGTCACAGGCATACCGCGTTCATTTACATACATGCTTCTTATATATATATATATCTGGTAATTGGGTTGGCCATTAGATTTTTTTTTATATTTTTCCTGGTTCGTAGGCCTTGATTTTAGGGGCGAAGTAGCGCCACATGTGAGCAATCATTAGTTTACTTCTTAAACTATAACTCTTCAAGCTAAATACAGCTTGTAAAAGAGTTACCTTGGATAAATATATTTAAAGAAACCAAGATAAGACAGTTCTGAGAATTTAGATTATGTAATTTTGCCGAAAACTCAATTCAGGTAAAGCCACTCTTGTACGAAAGCAACATGTTTGAATTCCGATAACAACCCCCCGTGGTTTTTCCTGACTTACCGCAAATCACTGAGATTTCTAGTTCCTATCTTGTTTATTTTAAAAATCACTTAAACTAGATTGCTGCCTATTTCATGCTCATACTTGACAGAATGTTTCAGTCATGATTTTGCACTTAAAAAGGTTTTTAATTCAATGTCTATGTAAAAATATTACATAGACTTTAATGGGTGAAAAATGGGAATAAAATAGTATATTTTTTTTGATTCATGCATTCCTGACTCAAAAATAAAAAGACTTGCACATGCACCATAACTTAACCCAAAGGATATCAATAAACTCTGGGTGACATTGAACCCTGGACATTGTTGCCTTCAATCGATGGACTCCCCGATGCCTGTTCCTGTCGTATATTAATTATGCTGCCCTCCGGTCATCGCTCGTGGCTGGCCATAAATTAATGACAAATTGTGGCCCTCGAAGAGTTCGGTGTCCCCGAAAATTGCTGCAATTATTTGCATTATTTACTTGCTTAAACGGAGACAGACGGAGGCATGGGTGGCAATTATGAAAATTAACATGTTTTGTGCATAATTGCACACAAGAGCCGCAAATTGCGGGACCGAAAAAATACAAAAATAAAGGTCTTTACATATTCATCACCCGGCAATCATCAAGGCCCAAGAAAGTGGGCGGAATCTGTGTGGGTCTTGACTTAATCTGCTTGGCTTTATTTGCTTTATTTGTCGTGCACGTCCAGGTTGGTGAATTAAATTTGAATTTTCGTCGACTGCCTGTGGGGGCAAGAACTCAACATCGCAACTGGGGAAAATCCAAAGCAACCAGCCGGAATTTCGAAGACTTTTCGCCTTTGTTTTTTTACAAACATGCTTCCAGCTTCCTATGGTTTTGGTTACATTTGATTTAGCCCTTAATCTGCCGTGTACTGTGGGAAATGTTCTTGGAAAATGTGTAAAATCTGGTTTATTTATGGATTGTTTGTTTTAAAAATATACAAGTTTAAAATAACTAAAAATAACTTAGGTTTATATTTATTTCAGCGAGCTGAGGCCTGAGTTATTGCTCCCATTGCTGGGCCCATTTGGTACTTACTCCGATCTCTGAACCGCTCGCCATGTCAATGATTTGCTCGACTGGAATCCGACATTTATGCTGAGCCATCTATGCAAATCTCTGTCTGCGGCGGGGCAGCCGAAGGACACGAATCCCATTTCCCATTGTCATCACGGCCGGATGGCAAATGGAATTTGCCTGTTAACTCTTCCGTCTGGCCAGCCTTTGTTGTTGGCCAACACTTTTTTACGAATTTTACGCAGTTGTCAACCCACCGAATGCGACACCTTTCCGGCCAGTTTTCAGGTGCGAAAAATCAAGATAAAAGGATCCCAATTCGGACACCCAGCTGTGCGTGCTGGAATGGTCAAAAGTTTTATATTGTTCCACCAATGGACTCTTGAAACAAATGTTGATTTTTACGTTTAAAAAAAGCCAGAGAAACACAAAAAAAGAAAGGATTTTTAGGGGTTTTTTTATGGGCATTTCGCATCTGGCGGCGACAGTTGGAAGTTAATGCCACGGTTCTTTGTTAATGAGTGCGGAGACTGTCGAGGGTCCTCGAATAGAATTCATTATTAATAGCGGCTGAAAATGACAGAAAAAATGTTACATCTCTTAAACAAAAGGGGACTCGAAAAAAACACTCCATTTGTTTTAGCAGTTAATCGTGAAAGCATATTTATTTAGGTTTTTTTAATGGAAGTTAAGTTAATTAATAGTACACGTCAACACCTGTTATGACTTTGTCATAAAATTGAATGAAATGAATTAAATGTATTAATTATTTCGAAACCAAAAGGCCAAAAGTGATTGATTAATTTCTAAAGAAATTTGAAACAATCACCCAATTTAATCAGCAGCTTAATTGCCTGAACTAAATTCAATTTAAGCTTAATGAATTTCATATGTCAATACACGTCTCATTTATTTAACTGATTAATTGTTGGAAATTACATTTTTCATAATCACTTTTGCCAATCACTTGACGGAAATGAAATTTCGAATTAACAATATTTGATGGCATTAACATAATCAATTCAATGTTAATGGGAAATTGAATTTCCACGGAAATCGCTGGCCTTCCGTGGCCCTTTTCACATTAACTCACTCGTGGGACGATGGATGTGACCTTTCGGCTAGCATTTAGCACTGGCAGGGTCATAGCTCAAGGGAGAGGGAAAGGGTTCACCGGATGCCACCATGAATTTCGCATAATTTCGCACTTCTCCCCCAAGGACTCCGGGATCCGTATCCGTTCCGTATCCGTTCCGTATGCGTTCCGTATCCGCATCCGTATCCCTTTGCCCCGTTTTTAATGCGCTTCGCTTTTGCACTTTCGCCGGCTTGTTAAATATTAACGCAATTTTACTTCGCCCAATTACACTGCAACCCCATCGGCAGCCAGGCAGCCACATTTACATCCGCATCAGCATTCGCACTGGCACTCGCATCCGCCGAAGACTACGCCTCTTATGGAAATTCAAATAGAAAGGGGGAATCCCCGCCACTTTACTTAATTTGAGATATGGCAAGGTAGCGAATTTTATTTGGCTGGCAAAGGATGCAAGGATCCCAAGGAATCGATGGTTTTGGCACTCGTTAAGCTCGACAACGCATAAAAATTTTATGTGCATTTTCATTCCTTTCTTAGCTGCGTAATTTTAGTAAGCCATTTTATTTATTTGGCGCACCTGGGCACAGTGACCGGCAAAGCCAGTGGAATAACCAGCCGGAGCATTTGACCCACCACGTCGTCTGCAGGATGTCCTGACCCCTGTTCCTCCCCCTAAAAAATAAAAAAATACGAATCCTCAGACATCAACAGCGAGGGGCAAACAAATAAACGCCACTCCACGCAAATGCAAACAAAAACGCTGTTTATCCACGGACCAAAGTCGCCAAAGGATGCCTGGTGCCCGCCGTAAAGCGACCGAGGAAAGGTGAAAGGACGCTTAAGCACTTGAACACCTTCGAACTGAACAAATCGATGGGTAATTGCCATTTCTACGAGTATTGCCTTTGGCCTGTTGAATTTTAAAGAGTTATCCGTTGGGGCTTTAAATCAAAATGGGTATTGGGTATACCTTATGTAAATTATTCCTAAACGGTTTTGTTGTTTGGGATTGAATTATTGTAGGCGTTTGTTTAAACAAATATATTTTTGATTGAATTTAAATTATTTAAAGTGGAATTTAAGTAGTAATAAAAATATAAGGAGTATTTAACATATTTAAAATAATAAACAAGGCTCTCATGTTTCTAGTTGTATAATAATATAATATCCAATTTTTTATTTATATTATAAAATTAATAAAATAATCACTTTTTAACATAGTTCTATAGAATTATTATTAGAGTTATTATTATGTTAAGTATAAAATGCAATTTTTTAATTTAATATATATTTATAATTATTAAAAGGCTTGATAATATATTTAGACCTCTATTTTTTAATAGCTAAAATAATTCCCGCTAAAAATTCGAAAATTCCATCTCTAGCCACCCCCAGCTATCGCACCCACGCACCCGTTCGACCTATCGATATATCGATAGCCGCGATCAGCTGTGATCGGCCAGCGGCAACAGCTGATGTGGCTCGGTGGCTGGTTTCGCTGGTTTGTTGTTGCACTTTCTGTTTTGGACTTTGAGACTCTTAAAGTCGCGGCTCCTTAATTGTTTATAGCAATTGTTACTCAATTCGAAGACACCCAAGTGGCGCGCGATGATGTTCCGGACTCGAGTGCACCGAAATCTGTCGTGGATCTCAACGAACTCCTCGCGGACGACGACGACACACGGCCAGCACTACCAGTATCTGCAATGTTCCAAGCTGCCGACGCTGTATTTCCAGCGCTCCCTGCCGCGCCTGCCGATTCCGCTGCTGGAGAACTCCTGCCAGAGGTTTGTGGAGGCCACCAAGCCTCTCCTAACCAGCGCGGAGCAGGCGGAAACGCAGCGGACGGTGGAGGAGTTCCGTCAGGGCATCGGCATGGAACTGCATGCGAAACTCAAGCAACATGATGCGGAGAACAAGCACACTAGCTACATATCGCAGCCCTGGTTCGACATGTACCTGGCCGATCGGGCGCCGCTGCCGCTGAACTACAATCCGCTGCTGGTGATGAAGAGCGACACGCGGCAGGAGTACCAGGACCAGGTTGTCAGGGCCACCAATATGATCATCAGTTCGCTGCGCTTCTGGCGGTCCCTGCAATCGGATCTCCTGGAGCCGGAGGTGTATCACATGAACGCCAAGAAGAGCGACACCGCCAGCTACCGGCGATGGATGAAGGTGGCCCCGAAGGCCTTTGCCACCTACGCCTCCTACGCCTTCAAGGCCTTCCCGCTGGACATGAGCCAGTACAACCGACTCTTCGGCACTGCAAGGATACCCCGGTTGGGCAAGGACGAGCTGGTTCAGTCTCCGGACTCCAAGCACATCCTGGTCATGCGCCGCGGGCACATGTACGCCGTGAATGTCCTCGATTCGAGTGGCTACATCGAGAGTCCCAGCGTGATTCTGGGCAGGCTGAGGGCTGTGATCCAACTAGATGCGGAGCGAGAGGCAGCCAGTGTGCCACTGGGTGTGCTGACCTCGGGACAGCGCGATGATTGGGCCAAGTCCAGGGCGCACTTTGTGAGCAACCCAAAGAACGCCCAACTTGTGCAAAGCGAAGTGGATGCGGCGCTGTTTTGCGTGTGTCTGGACGGCGAGGAGGATGGCGTCTTCAACGAGAACAGCCAGGAGCCGCTGCTCAAGCATCTGTTGGCGGGGAAGGCGAACAACCGGTGAGTTTGGATGGGAAATATTTTATTATTATATATTTTATTATTATCTTTATTATTATATTGATTCGCTTGAATTTTAAAGAGGAAAGACACATAAGAAAAGCGGAAATTAATTTTATTCCGCAGAATTTAACATAACGAAACTGCGTCAAATAAATTAGTTATACACTTAGTATGGAATTTATAATAGATTTTAATAAAGTTCAACCGTAAAGGCACGCATTTTAATTCTAAACGCGAACTAATTAATACTAATTCCTATATGTATTTTTGTTTTAAAAGAAAATGGCTACAGTTATGGAAATAAATTATTAATTTAATTAATTTTCCTCTTTTAAATACCTTATAAATAATATTGCATAGCTTGCATAATTATTGTGGCATTTAAATTGTTGACAACTTACAATTAATTATATGATACTTAAATATTCTTTTAATTTGTTCCCATTAATTACCTTCCTAGGTAAGCTTAAGGCCTCGAAGCTATAGCTAAATCTTAGTTCGACTGCACATTTTACATTGCAGGCGAACGAATATAAATAAACAAAATAATAAATAAATAAAAACCTCCCTAGGTGGTTCGACAAATCCATTTCCCTGCTGATCAGCGCCGATGGCACCACGGCCATCAACTTCGAGCACTCTTGGGGCGACGGCGTGGCCGTCCTTCGTTACTTCAACGAACTCTACAAGGACACCCTGCAGCAGCCGTTCGTGTCCACGGAGACGGTGCACACGCCCGCCGAAGGAGATGCCAGCAATGTGCGAGCCATAAACTTTGAGATTGACGATGCCACCAAGGCGGCGGTGTCAGAGGCCTATGAGAATAATGCCAAGATTATAGACAGTCTGGACATGAATGTGCTGAAGTATCCGCACATTAACAAGCCCATCTGCAAGCAGTTCGGCCTCAGTCCCGACTCCATCATCCAGCTGTCCTTCCAGCTGGCCTATCGGCAGGCCTTCAGCGGCTACGTGGGCAGCTATGAGTCCTGCAGCACCTCCGCCTTCCGGCATGGACGCACCGAAACGATGCGGCCCTGCACGAATGCCACCCGCGACTTTTGCGAGGCTGTGCTGCAGCCGGAGAGGAGCAAGCCGAGTGCCGGCGAGCTTCGGGCGATGATCGACAAGTGCAGCAAGGTGCACGGCCAGCTCACCAAGGAGGCGGCCATGGGCCAGGGATTCGATCGTCATCTGTTCGCCCTGCGGCACACGGCCCAAAAGGAGGGCATTCCCGTACCCGATCTCTACCGGACTGAGGCTTACCAGCGCATCAACAACAATGTAATCAGTACCTCAACCCTCGGCTCGGATGCCCTGCTAGCGGGATCCTTCGGTCCGGTGGTCAGGAATGGCTTTGGCATCGGGTAAGCCAACTGTCGGTTGACTGGAAGCAAGGCCAGCGAAAAATTGTCCAATTACTGACAGTTGATAACGCATTTATCTTGCAGCTACTCGATTCAGAACGATTTCGCCGGCGCCATTGTCACGACGTACAAGAATCAGGCGGATGGGAAGGTGTTCATCGACAGCCTGGAATCGGCATTTGATAAAATTTGCGCTGTCATCCAGCAGAGCGCCGGCAAGAAATAGGAGGAGGCCCATCTATCTGTCAGAACACCCCAAGGATTCCTGCTCCGCCCCTCCAAACGAAACAAGGCTTTAACGAAACAGAGAGATTTATTTTGATGCTCTTACTCTATGTATCCCATGTGTCTGAATTGCAATATCTTATTCCAAGCTCTACGATTTATAGATTAATACACTGAAAAACATTCTGCCCCGTCTAAAGCAGCTGTGTCTCTCTGTGTCTTTTATCCCTGGAGCTTTAATGGCCTTGTGGCCGGGATGGTATAATAAATTTGCCGACATATTGCAGAGGTCCAGGCAAGTACTACATGCAAATACTGACAAATGGAATGGAAATCGAGAAATAATTGTGTTTTTTAAAGGCTGCACAATTTTATAATTTAATTTAAGAGTTTTGGTTCCAAAGGGAACTTTATTTAAAACTTATACTTTTTTGGGAAGTCTCTTTAGTAATTTAATTTGAGCTCCACTGGTTTTTTGAATCCCTTAGACAAACGAAAACATAACCATTTTGCCTTTTTCTTGTTTTCTTAAGTAAAACCAACAGAGATGTCCCGAAACTGCATTCAACCCTTTCAAGTTACTCCAATTGTTTAAGTGAGTTCTCTCCAGACATATGTAAACTTTGACCTTTCATTGTCACTTAACTCTAACAAGATGTGTGCCCACGCATAAAGACCCCTTTCCTTCGCCTTCCTTTCCATTCCCCCAACTTGTTTAACCCAAATGGGAAATGGGAAAACCCACGCATTAAGCAGTTGCTGATTAAAGGTTTTCCGCACGCTGACCCAGAAAACTTTGCGCCCCGAAAACCCAAACTAACAACCAACCCTTCGGGCCAAGTTGTTGGCTTTTTTGATTTGTGCCCGCGCGCACGTCAATCGCGACAACAAAGTTTGTCACAATATGCCCTCGGCTAGGATACGGCCATGTCGCTAAATGTGCGCTGACATTATCAGTTGATTTATCGCCAAATTTAGTTGCCAACTGGCGTTGCGGCACGCTTGTAAAAACAAAAGCAAGCAAACAAAAAAGAAACAATACATAAAGCCAAGTTGGCTGTAAAAATTAATTAACTTGCTCCGGAGGACTTCCTCCGCTGAATCGCAGTTGATATATACACGATTTCCAGGCCTTAATGGGCGGCATTAAAAATTAAAAAGGAGACATTCCCGCTGCCGCTGAGAGCTGAGAGGTCATTAAAGCCAAGTAGATTCTCCCAGCCAGTGGCAGACAATTAAAAACATATTAAACTGACATCCCGGCAAGGATGTGGATGTCGCTTTGGATATGGAGTGTGTGGATGAGCGAGGAAGGGTTCATGATAAATGTGCGGTCGCCAGGATTTAATATTGCGCATACGCCGCCAGTCAGCTCATTAAATTATTCAAAAATGAGACTCCACTGCCCGTGTCCGTGTCCGTCCAGCTGGCTACATAGTTGTGGCATTAAGTGTGTGTGTCAGCCTCGGCTGTTGGTCCATTGTTGTGTCGGGACATGCGACATGTGGCTGTAATAAAAAAGTCGTGACGTGCATCGCCTGCAGATGAGCCAGCTCGCTCTCCTCTAGCCTCTTCTGCCAGCTATCCATTTAATTTTACACTTTTCATTCCGAGCTTGGACTTGGACTCTAATCAAAATTCCGGAGCAAACAAAGCCCGGTGGGGAAATCAATAATTATACCTCTAATTGAATATTAATATTTAATTTCGGGTCGGAGCCACCATTGCCCTCCGCCCACGCGGATCCGAGAACGCATCATTAGCCAGCGGTTGCCATTAGGCCTGCGTGAAAATTCCGGGCATCTGTTGCCAAACTTTTGCCCCGGTTATCCTTTCCCGCCAACTGATTTATGGTCGAATTTTCACCCCAGCGCTTTTAGCACTTGTCTTCCGTTTCGTTTCGTTCGTGGCAAGCAGCTCCAATTTGTGGCAGCAATAATATTTGTTCGACCGCAACCGCAGAGCTTCACCCCCGACGCCACTGACCACACGGCGTATGCGTAATCTTGGCCAACCAACTGCGGGCTGAGTTAATGCACTCTGTTGGCCAGCAAAAGCGTAAGCGAAATCGAAATCGAAAGCAAGCAACACTTCCGCACCTCGAAGCTAATGAGCAATTAATATGGAAATCAGTTTTGTCCATTTCCATTACAAGGTGCCGGGGCAATTATGAGACTGGCCGAATTAACTTTAGGGGGCAGCGTGTGTCGGAAAATTACAATTCCAAAGGTGTTGGCCAAGGAATACGGTTTCCTGGAAATTTTGTCTTTAACTTGTGACTAATTATGTTGATGATAATACTTTCTTAAGTCTTTATTACTAAATAAAGAGGTTGTTTCTTGATTTCTACATATTTTAGGTAAAGTTTTTCTCAAAAAATTGTTAATTGCTTGAGCCCTAATTCTGACAACAATTAATTAACAAAAAGCATTGCTATCTAAATCTCTAAAGCCCAGATTTATTACTTAAACCAAAATCTTTTCTTTTAAATAAAAGCAAAGTCCCCTTTAACTTTAAAATAAATAATTAAAACTTCTCTTTCCCTGCAATTTTCATTAAGCGGTGACCTCAAGAGTCAATGCCTTAAATGCTTTCAAGTGTCAAAATGTCAGCTACCGAAAAAGGACGGCTTAAACGCAGCCACGTGTTTTTTAAGCGGCTCCTCGTCCTTGTCCTCGGGTAATTAACATCAAATTTATGAGCAATTCATGGAAAATGTCTGCACAGGTGGCTGGAAAAGTACTTGAAACTCAATTTAACGCAGCTCGTGCCTGTATTTAGCATTCAAGTTAATTGATATTGCCGCAGGACAGTTGGTGAGACATGAGTCGCCCCAACAAGAACAAACAGCAAGCACTATAAATACCAAATACAAGGCACGAAAATCATTTCTAATTGCTGGTAATTATTTATAAAAATTAACAAATAGCCAAAGAGCCAGCGCAACGGAAGTGAAAGCCAACAGAAAATTAGCAGCAAAACAAAAAGGAAAAGAGGAAAAACAATTTGAGTATTGATTCGCGAAAGAAAAAGCAAAAAGAAAACTATTTGAGTATATTTTTGTGGGATATATTTCATGAAGAAAAATCGGAAAGTCTGCCAAGTATATTTTTTGAGAATTGATTCAGTGTCTCATGGTTGGATAGCAGCCAGTTTTTGCAGAGAGAAAACACGCAAAAATTCACCGAAAGGTAAGCAAAAATCAGAAACATTTGTTTATAAACATAGTCTGCGCTGACACATTAAGTCTACAATGCCGAAATATCACGACTAATAGCAGGTAATTATTTATAAAATTAACAAGTAGTCAATGAGTGTGCAAATGAAAATTAGCCAACCAAATTATAAACGAAACTGAGGAAAGAAAACAAGAAAGAAATTCAATCAATATAAAGTAGGGGAAAATATGTTGGACTATATTTTTGGGGAATTTATTTGGTTTTTTTCTTAAGGTATAATTTATGTATTTAAAAACGTGGCATAGCTGAAAATATACTAGCAATTTCGGGTACTATTTAATTCATTTACAAAAAGCATTAAAGCGTTATAAATGAAGCAACCAAAACTTTAGAAACAAACCCTCATTTATTAACAAAGTATATTAAGTAAACAGTAATTAAGAAAAAATTTCCCAAGTATCCAAAGTTGGCAAACATTTCACTTGAGGTAGTCCGGCAAAACAGCAATTAAACTTATTTGTAAACAACAAGACGGGGCCGGCCACATGTACATTGTACGTAAAATTTACAACTAGCTAATTAGTCTAGGAAGGAAATGAAAGATGAAAGAAAATGAGTGAATTTAAAATGAGAACAAAACTATTTTGAGTAAATAAAAGCAAAGGAAGTGGGGTAAAGTCCACACTTGAGTGTTTTTCAGCTTGGGTAGAGAATAATAGAATTCTAAGAATTATAGTTTGAGTGAAAATGAATGGCAAATAATAAAATCCGCAAAAACCTTACAAACCACATGAAGGAAACATTATTATTTTTAATATTTACAGACAAAATTTCACTGAAAAGCTACTTGACTCAATTCCAAGAGTCTTCCAAAAGATAAACGAAAGTAAAACCCCCATTGAGTTAGAAATATTTATAAACATTCCGAGAGAAGGAGGAAAAACTTGAGGTAGTCAGCAACATTGTTGATAAACTTTAAGGCCAGCAGCTACATGTGGCCAAAACACTTGTTGTGTGCGCCTTGAAATGTTGCCCAGCGCAAAATAGCAAACAATGTTTAGCAACATAGCCAACGGGGCGTATGAGTCATTTTAATTAAGATGTCAGTCGCACAGCGGTCTTGGGCCTCGTGCCCTATCTTCCTGGAACAACTGGAGCATAAGTACAAGTATGTGTGTGTGTATGGCTCATCCTGGACGATTAACTCTATGCAACCACCGGGCCTTCGAAAGGGCCAAGTCAATTAAGTTGAGTCGGAGAAAGCCACTGGCCATTGTATTGTGCAACTCTTGCGGCAAGTCAATTGTGCCTCGTCACAGAAGTGGCATACGTGTTTACATTTCCACTTGCCCTACGCTTTTATTATCATCCTGGGGCCATCACTCAGAGGTCCTTGAACGCACGGAGGCGGAAGCCACGCTCTGTAAGGATGTTCCCCTCTTTTGACTGCGAGGTTAATTCAATTTACTGCCTCGTACGGATGTTGATTGTCTTGACATACACACAGGCACATACGCGAACAAGTCAATCGGAAATGCAATATACCCCCGACACCAAAAATCGCGAAAAAGTTTTGAATAATAATATTTTTCCCTCCGACGAAACAGTCGCGGATTGGCGCCGCAAAGTTTGCCAAGTCACTGGGGCGAAAGTGCTCAGAGCTCGGAGCTGGGAGCTGGGAGCTGGGAGCTCGAAGCTGAACGCTCCAGCCGGAAGGCTCTGGCTCATAGAGTATTCATGAAATTTTAGTTGCCATTTGTTTTTTTTAAATAAATATCTTTTCTTATGCGTACACCCAGGGTGATTTTTTTAAGGGTATATCCATTATGATTACAAGAAATCTTTATCTCCATTTAAACATATTCAGAACTCGAAGAATAATATTGTTTTTAATAATATTTAATTTTGATACTTGCATATTGTACATTTATTTATCAAAATTCAATCCATGTTCCTTATTAAAATATCTTTCAAGTCGGTATATATCATAAAATAATACTAAAACTTGTTTACCTTTAGAATATTCATAAAACCAGCCACTTCCTACTGTCCAATTTTGTAGGCATATTTTTTTACTTCCAAAGTAATAAGAACTTTGTGCCCCATCCTCTGGCCGTTCACGAATTTCCTTTTCAGCTATATATAGTTTCATTTATCTGGAACCAGGGCAAACAAGCCAGCAAACAGCAACTTCAAAGCGACATTTGATTTATGGACAATGGGAATGTCTGAGAGCCCGAGAGCAGGCGACAGCCAAATGGGAGTTGGCCTGGCTTCGAGCAGAAGTTATGATGGCCCGAGGCGTCGCCACCACCATTGCCCCTACCCAATGTCCTTCCATTTCGCCTCGGCCCCCCTCCTTAAGTGCGTAACTTTCCATTTGGAGCCGGAGTATTCGCATGTATGACAGGACCTACTTATGCACAGGAAAAAGAGGGGATTAGCAAGCACATTTGTTTGTATTTAAAAATGTAAAATAAAAGTAACTCAGAGCGAATTAATGTAAACACAAATAAATAAATAAACTTCCTCTCAAGACGCAATGCCATTGTTCCTTTTCCTTAACTTTTTTAACAAAAATATTGCTTTAATATTTAATGTGGCAAAGATGAAAGCTATTTTGGTATGAGAATATGAAAATTGTGAAAATTCCCCGCCATATTAATGGATTTTTTCCCCCGTGTATTCCGTCTGAATTGCACGTAAAGCGTTCTCATTCTCGTTTGCCAACTTTACGGCCGATGAAGGGGAGTGGGTGTGTGCGAGAGTGTGTGTGTGCCGGATTGGTGGTGTTCCGGCGAATAAACAAAAAACACATTGACCTCGGCAAAGAATATTGCAAGCCATGCAATAATTCTGCTGCCTGCCCTTTATGAGGCAGTAATGTTGCGTCTGGGCCGGGATTTCATTACTGGGCATATCCTTTGTGTTTCGTGAGCGAGGGAGAAAAGGTCCTGTTTTCAGAGCCCCTTTACTCAGTTAGCCAAACGTGCGGAAGTCACATTTACTCCAAGGTGCCAGCGATGGCGGGGATCTAGGTCAAGTGTCTCGTATTTCATTGTAGTAATTACATTTCGTTTTGCCTCTGGCTGCTGCTGGTTACCCAGAGATCTGGAATTTCAGTCGCTTTTATCGCTGGAAAATGTGATTTAGACATCGCTCAATGCAATGGAAATGCAGCTGACACAACCAAAGGATAAATGGATAAGGGTAAAGGGGATCGATGCCAAAGGGAATTGATTTTACAACCGCGGCGACCGAAATCCGCAAACATTTTCCTAGCGAAGTCAGTACTTTACACACACTCATGGTCAGTGCTGTCTATTTATCCATTTTATTTGTCCTTCTGCTAGAAAAATTAAGCCAGGTTATCTTTATTGAGAATTTATTAAGACATTAATCATGTTTTGTATAATAATCTAAAATATATAAGTTTCAAATCTTAGCTAAGCAAATAATTAAACATTCTTCTGCAAAATTTCATTATGTTACTCGAAATTGAATTTGTATTATTTTATTTATTTATAAAACTAGACAAGTATCGTATCGGAGTTTTCTTACCTCCCATTAATTATTAAATTAAAGGAAATGAGAGAATGTATGCAAACCTTTACAACCACAAAACTCCAATTTGTGGATGAAGATGTGACATCAATAGATAATAAAATAGATAATAGATAACACTAGTTTACACTCAAAATGCTCCAAGCCTGTTGATGTGAAATTCTGGTAGAGTTGAACCCCCAGATCACGAAAACGACTTTAATTTTTTTTTCTATGGATAGGTTTTTTTTTAAAGATTTTTTAAAGTTTTACAAAAAAAAAAATTGCTCAGTTTACGTTTATTATTTCATAGCTCGAGTTGTAGCCAACCAATTTACCTGTCGAATGTTTTATTTTACAGGTAATGAACTAACCTTTCGATTTTAAAACACTTTATGTATATTGGATAAGTACTTTGTGTGCTATAGCTCGATAAACTTGAAAAAAGTGGAAATTTCAATCCGTTAACTCAAATGTTAACGTGCTGCTACCATTCTAAAAACTCGGAAAAAATCCGTTGGAAAATCAAAACGTGTTTTTTTACAAAGATGATCGCCCAAAGTATCAAACAGGCCTACAACTCCAGAAATCCGTTGAAGAATAGATTTATCGTGGATTTTCAAAGTTAAGAAAATCGAGAATTTTTTTCAAATTTTTGGGCGGATGCCTACTAGATTAAATGTACAGTGTTGGACAACACCTTTAGATGGCCTGTTAACTGTTCTAGATGTGATGAACAGTCGGATTTAGCTATAAAAAAATAGCTACGTTTTGTTAAATAATCAAAAATTTACAAAATTATGTTGAAGTAAGATAAAAATTAAATTATCGCATTTATATACATCCAGCTATTGTGAACTAATTAGAAAGATGACTATGGTGGTGGTTGAAGTAAAATAAAAATTAAATAATCGTCTTTATGATTGATTTGGTTCATTGGTACCATTAAGGGGTTATGCGGCCTCGCGGCTGTAAAACGTGGTATAAAAACAAACTTTTTTCTGCAGAAAAAATATAGCAGGAGTATTCTGTACAAGAGCGCCCCCTTCAAATCAATATTACTCCCGATTTTTAGTTGAAATGTGGTCAGGATTTTAACCTATTCATTCAATTAGGAAATCGTTTTTTTTTTTCATTTCAAGGGCGGCGGGAATCCTTAAGTCTTATGTTCTGTCAAATTTGCTATTTTTTTTTTATTCGAATTTGAATATTTGCAATGGATACATCGAAAAAATTGACCTGTGTAAATGATACAAAGACCACCACCATAGTCATCTTTCTAATTAGTTCACAATAGCTGGATGTATATAAATGCGATAATTTAATTTTTATCTTACTTCAACATAATTTTGTAAATTTTTGATTATTTAACAAAACGTAGCTATTTTTTTATAGCTAAATCCGACTGTTCATCACATCTAGAACAGTTAACAGGCCATCTAAAGGTGTTGTCCAACACTGTACATTTAATCTAGTAGGCATCCGCCCAAAAATTTAAAAAAAATTCTCGATTTTCTTAACTTTGAAAATCCACGATAAATCTATTCTTCAACGGATTTCTGGAGTTGTAGGCCTGTTTGATACTTTGGGCGATCATCTTTGTAAAAAAACATGTTTTGATTTTCCAACGGATTTTTTCCGAGTTTTTAGGATGCTAGCAGCACGTTAACATTTGAGTTAACGGATTGAAATTTCCACTTTTTTCAAGTTTATCGAGCTATAGCACACAAAGTACTTATCCAATATACATAAAGTGTTTTAAAATCGAAAGGTTAGTTCATTACCTGTAAAATAAAACATTCGACAGGTAAATTGGTTGGCTACAACTCGAGCTATGAAATGATAAACGTAAACTGCGTAAATTTTTTTTGTGTAAAACTTTAAAAAATCTTTAAAAAAAAACGTATCCATAGAAAAAAAAATTAAAGCCATTTTCATGATCTGGGGGTTCAACTCTACCAGAATTTCGCATCAACAGGCTTGGAGCATTTTATTTTTTTCATTTTGTTAACTGGTGTAATAGATAATAAAAATAAAAAAATATAAATAATAATACAAAATTCCTCTTTAAAATTATAATTTCTCAGAAATATATTCCAGTTGTTTGTTACCCTTTTTTCTGACCCTTTTCCGGCTTCTTTGGGGTCTCTGACTTCAGTTTCTGTTCGCAGCACTGCCGGTGTCGTGGGTATTTTGACCTTCTGTGCGAAGGACCCTTTTGGCCACGTCATCGACTGACTTTGCTTGGCCAAGTAAATAGCGACTAGCATGTTTTCGCCATAAAGCAGCAAAGCGGTTATTCCTGTAACCCATCAGCCAGTCAGCCACCGACCAACATCCCAACCCCGTCTGCGATGGCAATCAAAAGTTCCGCCATTGTTGTCGTCTCAACTCGTTTGGCAAGTGATGTGTGCAAAATGGATATGACGTATACGCCCCGTGTTCGCCATGAAACACACGAACACACAGCGGACGAGGCAGCTGCAGCTAAATGTTGCAAGCAATTAAACATTTAATTTGAAGGGAGACTAACTGGTTTTTGGGGGGGTAAGAAAATTCAATTCGGGCCAAGCTAATCAAGGGATTTGGCTTAAATTATTACACAGGTAGAAAATGGTGGAAGTCTATGATTTTATAATTAAAAAGCTGTAGGTAAAAGGTTTATTATCTACTTGGAATATGGAAAGGCTTTAATAAACTAATAAATATTGTTAATGGTTTAAAAAAATATCTATAATCTGTATTCCTGTATACATTTTATAAAATGTGGATTAAATTCTGTTATAAACATAAACCATAAAGTAAATAATATTTAGTATATATTTTAATGTTGTGTAAACTTTTCAACTTTCTCTGCTAAAACCTATAACAATCAAGGTAATGGCCAATTTTAAAGCTTGTTTTTCCATAGTTCTGCATACCAGAAGTTTTTTGTGAGCTCGTTAAATTTAAATATAATTGTTATGTTAATTTTTGTTGATTTTTCTCCTCGTGTAGACTATTTTTAGAAGCGAATTGGTGTGGAAGAGCCTTATCCTGGCAGTCGGCGGAATACTAGGCAATTTGCATAAATTTAACATGAATCAATGCTGCGCGAGGGGGCGGGCGAAGGCGGAAGAAAAATGGAGAAAGTCAGCGCGGGAAAGCCAGCGCGGAAAAGCCAGACGAGGGGCCATAAAAGCGGCGAACGCAGCGAAATGCGTGAGCGAACAATGAATGAATGACTCAAACAAGGATACACACTCATACATATGTACGCCAAGGCAGTTATGAGCGGGCGTGAATGTCCTACGCCTAAATAAATCAATAGGAGGGAACCGCGCGCGTAAATTAAGCCACGCACAGCAGCGCCGAAGGAAACCGAAGGAAAATTGTAGGAAAATTGCAGCGCATACATAAACATAAAAGCAGCCAGGGTAATTTTCAGAACACGACGAGAGCAAATTTATGCAGATGCGATGAGGTGTCCCTAATGCCCATGTAATTCTGACTAATTTCGAATGCGTCGCGCCCGCTGTCTGAATGGCTGTAACAAAAGCATATCAAATTAAGCAATTGCAGTAAATTAAAGCCGACCATTAAATGAGCTTAAATTTGATTATTTTACGGAAATTGGAAAATAAATAAAGTTGAATTTTAGCCCAATTTAATTCGCACAATAAAAGGTTTGCCATTTAAAGCTGCTTTAAAAAATTCAAACAAAAACCATGCCAATATTGCATGCGTATCACATACATTTTCATTATCGAATTGCGCAAAACAAGCATAAATTAATTAAAACCACGAATCAAATTAGTTTTGCCGATTATATGAACACAAACAAAATACACTTCTTAAATGGTGTATAGTATATTGTTATGCAAATTCCAATTATGGCTTAAAGAACTACCTTAAAATGGTTTAAATACAAATTATCAATTAATTATTATTCACTTTAGGCTTAACAGCTCAATGGTTAAATTTCACGAACCTATTTAGTAAAGTTCGTGATAATCTAATGTTATATGCCTGTAAAGTTTATGTTTATAGTTCTATATAACCGCTTAGTGCTTCCTTACTAATTTCCCTAAAACTTTTGCTCTCTTTTTATTTTTCTTTTCCTCATAAAACTTGTTTAAGTTTATTTCTCTGGGAAAATCTTATGTCATCTTCTTTTGTTACACAAAGTAATGATGCTGCTTTAAATTCATTTGTGGCTCAGTTACATAACCATAAATTATGCTTTTTATTATTTTGGCCAAGTCTGGTTGATGGCCACTTGAGAGTTACAATAAACATGACCTTGAGCATATTCTGGTGCTAACAGAAAAGGGTAGCTTTGATGATGGAAAAATTCTGGAAAAGAAAATTAGAGATATTTAAAAATTGTACTAAATTAAACACAAAGAAAACAATTCATTTTTAATTTTATATTGAACATATAGCTTATTTATAAAAACCAATTTTTAATACCAGTCAAATAATATAATTAATATAATTATATATTTTTGAAGATGTGGCTTTGAAAAAGATCCAATTGTTGCATTTTAATTAATATCCTTTACAGCTTTATACTTCTTGAATAAATTAAAGATTTGCCTACAAAAATATATTAAAAATATTCAAATTAAATTTATTTAAATTAAAAAAGGAAATAATTTAGGGTATTTCTTAATTCTAGTATACAACAACTTACCATTTAGTTTGCCTTGTCGCCATGTTGTTTATGGTATCTCATAACTACGGCTTGCGATTTGAATTTTTTCTATTTTCTCGGCCGCTATGTTTCGCTGTTATTTCTCCCGCTATTGAGAGGCGGCGCAGTTGGAATTTAAATATGTAATTAAGTCCGCGGGAGCGAAGGAGGAGCGGAGCCTGGTCGTTGCCGGGCAACGCATATTAAAATGAGTTTTTATTTCTATGAGTCGCCATCGTCGTCGTCCTGACCGACCAAAGAGGGCCGAAAAAAAATAATTTGCCGCTGGTCGTCGATGACCGCATGCGGTACCAGTACCATACCGTGGCTAATGAAAATTAAATTGAATAAGTGAGGGAGCCTGATATAATGGAATCTAATGGCCACATGATTGGCCGCAGTTGCGTGCAAATCATGGTCGCGATTAAGTGCAAATGAAGCCTGATTAATTGCCGGGCCGAGCGATTGCCGCCACTCCTCCCCGCCACTCCTCCCCGCCACTCTCTCTCTGCATGGATTACTTCCCATAAAAATTCGTTGGCTTTAATGCAAACAAAAGGCTAGCAAATGTCATATTTTACGGCCACTTTCGCTGCCCTTGGTCCGCCGCCATTGTTCCGGTGGCACGCATAAAAAAGCAAAGTTGCGGCCATGAAAATTCATGGCGACCCTAGCTGGCTGGCGGGATTATTAGTGCCGGATCGCAGGGAACAAGTATAGCCGGGGCACTGGGGTCATATTTAATATCAGCTAAAAATCTGAACTGCGGTTAAGTGAAACTGTAAGGGTGTCATAAGCCGTTTGCGGGTTCATTAATTAATTTTGGTATTAAAATTCCTTGGTTAAATGGAAAAGCGCAACTATAAAGGTATTGATTGTAGGGGATTTCATTATAACTAACTTTGAACATTTCTAAATTAATTTTCAAATACTAGGGAATAATCTAAAGGCTTAAATAAATATTTAATAAATGCCAATTTCCCTAAAATTAATTTTAAGGAATAGAAACCGATTGTGAAAAATAATAAAAAATATTTCCCACTCCAAATAAAACTGCATAAGGTCTTTAACTAGCCTTCGGTTGGCAATAATATTTGTGTGCCTGGTTTTATGACTTTCCCTAATTCGGATTGATGTAAAGTGTTTAAAAATAAAGTTTGAATGGGCCATAAAAGTATGAAAACGCATATAGATATCTGGGTATGGATGGGTTTACAGTTGAAGTGTTACAAAAGCTGCAAACTACACCAAATACCAGCCCCTCGTATGCCGTCGATTGGCTTAAAGGCTTTCGCGTTCATTGTCAGGTCATAAAACCCTTGCCAGCAATAGCAACAGCAACAGCAACAAGGGCAACAACCACGGCAACACTGTGTCAATAAAAGTGTCAATCAAATCAATGGGACAGCCCAGCAATTTTTCATGCTCCCCAAATACACAGGCACTGCGCAGAGAAAGAAAATTCGAGGGCAAAATGTTTTAGGATGGAGGTCATGTCCATGCCGGTATAGGAGCTAAAGTTGCCACAAAAATCTTATAGGCTATATGCCCGCACAAATCAGAAATAAATATTAAATAAATATATTATATAAATAGACTTAACCGAAAGTTTTCCTAAAGTTTGTTTTTAATTGGATGATAAACATAAGAGTTTTCAGACCATACATTTTCAACCTTTTATCTTGAAATGAATCCAAATAAAAAATATATTTACTTATACATAAATCAACACCTATTGCCCTTTAAATTATTTTCTTAAAAATTAAGTGAGTCAATTAATATAAACTATATACTTATATTTATTTTCCCAGTGTATCACTTGCAAACTCACACACTCGGGCCACCGGCTGTTGCATTCTTTTCTGAGTATTTTTTGGATAAAAAAAGAAGTTGGAAAACAAAAAGGGCATAAAAAGAGTGTAGCATTTGCCAACACTGACTGACTGACTGACGTTGGCAAAACGCTTTCCACCCATTTTTCCCACCGCATGTTGACTTGGCTAATTTTTTGTGATCACAGTTTCGGTTTATTTTGCTATCGGTATTGGTCCTTTCTCTTTTTTTCCTCCCTTTTTTGGAGGTCATCAGCTGTCTGTTGTCCTGCGAAACGTTGATTTGATTTTGGGCTGCCTGTTCAGTGCACATCGGCGATCTTAAACGCTCCGATTATGACAGCCACCAGGCGAGGCCAGAAAGCCATAAACCAGACCTTGGCATCTGCCAAATGGAGCTGAAAAAATGCAGCGGACAGATGTCCTTTCCCTAGGTTGTTTCATATGCAAAGGAAAATCTGGAACAAACTGCGTTCATTTATCAAAATTTGACTTCAGCCAGAGACGAGCGAAGGAAAACAGAAAATAAATCGCTTTGTCGTTTTTTGCGTCCAAAAGTTATAAATGACACAAATTTTACAGGGGCCAAAGGTCTGAGAGCTTTGAGGAGAACAAAGAAATGGGTTAAGGCAAGGAGCTGGTCCAAGGACATTAAGCTTGGTAGCTGCAGGGATTTTCATCAAATTACAGCCGAAAAACAGGTGTTTACCGCAGACCACATAAATTTGTCTCTCGCTCAATGAAAATGGCAAAGTATTAAGCAGCAATTTGTAAATCCAATACGAGCTCTTCGCCTCTCAACCCGACAAATTTATGGCCGAACGTGCCACACATAAAATTCACTGAGGCGAGACAGTTTTCCATTGCTTTCCGCTCCTTTTTTGTATTTTTCCCCCTTCTTTTGGGCTGCTGCATTTGCGGAAAATTGTTTTACATTACGGCCAGAACCCAAAATTGAATAATGCGTCGGGGATTTCCAGGAGGCTGGGGAGAGGACAATACAAACAAGCCATAAATTCCGGGGGCCATATGCAGACATTGTCGGATCTTAAGTGGCAGTTGTCTCAGGAGGCGGAGTTCTCATCTGCCAGCTGCCAACGAAGACATTTTCCGTCGAATGGAAAATGCAACTTGGTATCCGGTCGAGGAAACTGCAAACATATTGGCAAAGGAAGGAAGGACGAGGAGCCACTTCTGGTCCTCTGGCAGCTGGTGAAGCTTAGCTACACACCAAAAAATATTGAAAAACATTTACTATAACCGAAAATAATATATTAAAAATAAATGAGAAGAGATTTTTAGGTCAAAATTTAAGTTCAAACCTTGATAGTGGATTCTAATTTTTAAATTAATTGTTAAAAATAATTAAAGGTTACCTTAAACCCTCCCATATCTAGGGAGTTCCAACCCAACGAAGTACGTAAGAGTTTGTAAGCCTCACGCCAAATATTTCCACAGATACTCCGTCAGATGGAAAGTTTGTGGGCAAGTAAATACCGCCAGGACTCTGGCAGACTTCAAAGGCAGTGAGTGTGTCCTGGACTGGTCCCAAAAACTAAGCTGCTTTGCATGGAGTTTGCCCTGTGCCCACTTGATTTCATTTGTCATGCCGCGCCATAAATAACTAAAGGCTAAGACGAGGCGCCAAACGTTAATCACAGCAAGTGGAGGAAATCAACAACAGACGGCAGGACAGCAGCAGCAGCAGGAGGACCAGGGAAAAATCCGGGGAAAACCCCAGCGACGACCAAAGTCAGAGTCTGACACCAGCATTAATTGCGCATTAATGTTTATTGCTTAACGGATGTGGAAGTGGCGCCATTTTGCCATTTGTCTGTTTAGCTTCTTGTCCTCCCTGTACTCCCTCTTCGAAGCAGAAGGAGAAACAGAAACAGAAAAACCGCCGGAATACGGAATACAGTTTTGATACCCTTCGAGGGCCGGCGAGTCCTTGCTTAAAGCGTGATTTAACTTAATGCTCATTTAGTGGAACTATTGGTTTATCTCCCCTCCAGAGGGAAAATAATTGGATTGGCAGATTGTGTGACAGCATTTAATTGGAGGGCAAAGGATATTATAGATTTTATTGGTTTGATTTCAGGCTTCCATTAGCAGGGAGGCTTTAAGTCAAAATCAGTTTTTGGGGCTAGGCGCCTGTTTAAAAATGTATTGATAAATTTAAGGAATGTGTTAAGGCTTTAAAGTAAAAGCAAAATGTTTTTAGCTGTTAAAAATAACATAAGTTGGCAATTATATATTTGAAAAAGGCTTCTGAGCCTTAAATATTCTTTAAAAATAAGTTAAAGTCAAAGAAACAGTTTACTAAAGTTACAAAAATAATTAGTTTTAAAGTTGTTTAAGTTATATATTAATTACAAATTCTATGAAATCCCTAAGCGTTAATTTCTAATTTATTTTTAGCACTTACATTTACTCTAATAGCATATTTAAGTTTCGTCTTGATCTTGCTCTGGGAGTTGCCTTAGAATTATCTTTTGGCATTCAATTCCTCGTTTTGTTTCATTAATTTCCTCGCTTCTCTTTATTTTTTCTCTACGCCACTCGGGGTCTTTTCTGTGTCTCCCTCTCTTTTTGCGAAATTTGTTTTGTATTTCCGGCTGAACTGAGCTCCAAATACTTCCGGTGACTTGCGCGCCATTCGAGGCTTAAATTTATGGAGCTAGTTTGCGAGCTGTTTCCGCCGCATTTGCCACATGGCTGCCGCTGGTACTGCCACAGTTACACTTACACTTACAGTTACTGCCATTGCCACAGCCTGTGGCTCTTATTCTGGCCCAGAGCTCCCCGGGATAAATGGGGCGGGGGCAGTGTATTTTAAGCGGCACTCTGATTGATTATCCCTGGGCAAACTCGCGCCTTTGACTCGGTTTTTGGATCGGCTCAGTCCCTAATGAGATGCGTATTTCTACGTGTTTGCCTGCACGTGGCGTTGACAGTGGCGTTCGGTCGTTGGAGCGATTGATTGCAACTATAAATGCCTTAAATGTTCAGGGGAAACGCTTTAAACTAATTGGGAAATGTAGTTAAATGAGTAAAAGGATACCAGGGACTTAGTTTAAGGTATTTGTTGTAGGTAAAGTTTTGTATTTTATAACAACTATTTTTGTATTTTGCTTATTATTTACTCAGAACACACAGGTTGGCCCAGGAATAATCAATAGTTGACAATCCTTTTTAATACCTAACCTTTTTTTGATAATCTCCGAACTAAAACGTAACACAGTAAGCCACCCTGGCCCTGCCCCTGGCCTCATATCAATCTCCATTTTCATTTTCGACAAAACACCCATCCAAAATCCCAGCAAAATTTACAAAATGGCAACTAACCAGGTGAATGGCCAGGAGGTAAGCCACCCACGCAGTTTTTCCAACCTTTAACCTCCCAGATTAATCCCCGCAGGACACATCGGTATCGTCGCGCATCACACTGTTCAACCAGGCGGCGGAGCAGCATCAGAACTGGATGATGATTAATCCCTTCGCCCACTACAACGTGAGTGACATGCCCAAGCGGTGCTTTGGCCAGGAGGAGTACGGCAAGGCGCCGGCGGGCAGCCTGTCCGAGCAGCGGGCCTTGCAGGCCAACGTCCGGGCCCTGGAGCAGATCCTGCAGCTGTGCGAAGTGATAGAGACCAACGGCGAGGCTGATCCCGACGACCAGAGTCTCAGGAGACTGGAATTCGGACAACTCTTCAATCTGTACAACGATATATCCGACAAGCTAATGGGCACTCTGTTGGCTGCTCGGAAATACGGTTTCGTGGACTTTAGCGGAGAGACCCTCTTCCAAGGACGCGATGAGAGTGTTCCGGTGCGCTTGCTCCGCACCTTCGACCAACTAAAAGCCGAGATCCTGGCCAAGGTTGAGGATCTACGGTGCATTTCCACCGAAAAACCCGTGGAGCCGACTGTCCTACGCGAGGATTAGGTCACGTTTTGAGGAGGGGCGAGGGGCTGGCAAAACTGTCATCGGATCGCACGTGTGCACCTGAGCCTTTTCGCAGTTAATTGAATTTAAATCTTCGTGCCCGCCAACCAAAAGCTCTTTCCTCGCCACCAATCCCGTCACGTATACGACAGGAGGGCCCACTTGTAAGCACCTGCCGGCGGCATTTCCCAGCCGCCCAGTCCCGCACAACCCCCTGAGATTGTATCACCTCCAGGAAATAAACAAATTACAGCCGACTTAGTCGATTTCATATGCCAGGGCACCCAGCAGCTCGGCAGAGGCAGCGTTAGCGACAGCGGCATCGACTTCAAAGCCCCGCAGTCGCTCAGCTGACAAATTATGTTGAATTATTTGCGTAGATGGTAAGCCCGTAAGTCATTTGGTTTCTTGGCGGTTCCTTCGATGGTTGATGGAATCACGGTGGCATAGAGTGGCACAGTGGGAGAGGTCTCTGGGAAAATATCTTGAAAAGGCATATTTTCTGAGGGTTTTTGGTTATTTTATAATTTAGTATAATAAAATAGCTTTTGGAAATTATAGATATTTTTAAACAAGTTTCTTACATGGTCTCTAATTAAAAATATTTTTCTATGATATATTTGATACCCTGGCGTCTTTAAATTTGCTTAAATAGTATCTGTTTGTGCGGAGCTTCTGAAAAATGCTACTTCCCAGCAAACAATAAGAGCGTTTTCTGATAATTTTCTGAGGCTTTTTTATGAGTATTTTCAGTCATTATGAGCCCAAAAAAGTGTCCGAAAAGACGTTTTTTTTCTTTGAAAACGGTCACACTTTATGTGGATTATTTCTGAGTCCAGTCTGACTCTTTTCTGACACATATATAATACTGAAAACCCTCAGAAAAGGAACATTCCAGAAACAAATATGAGCGCAATCGAACACTTTACAGAGACTTTTTTTATAAAAATTCACAGTCATTATCTGGATTTATATTTGTTAAAAATCCTTGCGAAAAATTAATTAAAATTTAAATCTACTCTTTAAATAACTTATTTTATTTATGACCGAAAATAATTTCTTGCCTGTCAGAGAAAACAAATCCAAACGTAGAGTGCTTTTCCTTACTAGCTTTCGAGAGAGCTGTCAATTTATCGCCCCTGTCAAAGCTGATGAGACTACATTTATTTAATTGTATCCTGATACAGGGCACGTGAAGTTGTCGACTTGTCATCGTAGCAAAAAAAAGCTGGAAAAAAACCTGATAAGTAGACAAAAATTGGCAAAATGTCGCGTCAGGCTGTGGATCTCATCTCGCCTCAGAAGGAGCTCAATGGCCAGCTGTCCGTCAATTATATCGTGACCGCCATGAACAGCGAGGACCAAGAGCGCCAGTTCCTGGCCATACAGTCGGTCCGCAAGATGCTCTGCCGGGATCCCAATCCCCCCATTGACCTGATGATCGGACACGGCATCGTGCCCATTTGCATCCGTTTCCTGCAGAATGCCGCCAAGTGAGTATGGGTGTGGGGGATGACCCTTAGGGAGAGGCACTGAACTGATAACCCTGCCTTCTCCAGCCCCAAGCTGCAGTTCGAGGCCGCCTGGGCTTTGACCAATATCGCCGCGGGCACCTCCGATCAGGCGCGCTCCGTCATCGAGCACAACGCCGTGCCGCATTTCGTGGCCCTGCTCCAGTCTCAGTCCATCAATTTGGCCCAGCAGGCCGCCTGGGCCTTGGGCAACATTGCCGTCGATGGAGCAGCGGCTCGCGATAGCGTCATCCACCACAACGTGATCGACGGCATCTTGCCGTTGATCAATTCCGAGACACCGCTCTCACTTCTGCGTACCCTCGTCTGGTTAATGGCCAATCTGTGCCGGAAGAAGAACCCTTCGCCGCCGTTCGAGCAGGTGAAGCGCTTGCTGCCAGCTCTGTCGCAACTGTTGCAGAGTCAGGACATCCAGGTGTTGGCCGACGCCTGCTGGGCTCTGTGCTATGTGACGGACCATGACGACATCAATAAGATTCAGGCCCTGGTAGATTCGGACGCAGTGCCGCACCTGGTGAAGCTGCTGCAAATGGACGAGTCGAGAATCATTGTGCCCGCTCTAAGCTGCGTGGGCAATATCGTGACTGGAACGGATCAACAGACTGACGTGGTCATTGCCTCTGGAGGCCTGCCCAGGCTGCGACTTCTTCTGAAGCACAACGATAGCAACATCGTTATGGCGGCTGCCTGGACAGTCGGCAACATACTGGCAGGCAATCAGAGGCAGATCCAGGCCGTGATTGAGGCAGGCATTTTCCAGCAACTGCGCAATGTGCTCGAGAAGGGCGACGTCAAGGCCCAAACAGAGGCCGCCTGGGCGGTGACCAACACCATATCCATGGGCACGCCCGAGCAGGTCGAGGATTTGATTAAGAAGTACAAAATTCTCAAGCCATTTCACGATCTGCTGGAAGCCAGGGATACGCGTATCATGGTGGTGCAGACTGGCCTGTCGAATCTGTTTGCTCGAGCCAAAAAACATGAATTTACCTTTAAGGTAATTCCTTATAAGTATTTTAGAGAAACCAATTAAATACTGTGTTAACTTTAGAGCATGGAACTTAAGTTTCTTAATTTTCTAAATGTGGTTTAGTTTCATGGTATTTATTTTTACTATTCAACTTTTTATTTTTATTTGAAAAATGTTACATTTGAATTTATATCCAGCCGTATTTATTAATATTTCATGGCTCGATCTTAAAATAGACATTTCCCAAGTGTCTTTTTCCTTCCCTAAGCTCACACATTTACCAATTTGTGTGTGACATTTTTCCGCCCACTGTTGGTATTCCGAAAATTCCTCCCGATTCGTGGGCGTCGGTCTAATGTACCGTTGATTTGATTTAATAACTCCGCTCCCCGAAAAACACAGAATCCTCACCTCAAACCTGGCTGGAAAATTCACAGTTTGGGGATTTAAGGCTCCCAATAAATTCAGGCGGCTGAGGCTTCAAATGATTGAATAATGAAGAGCGAATGGCTGAATACTCGGTATTTGTGACACGTAATTATGATGGAGCGAGCGGGGAATAGGATGAAATGATCTAAAATAAACATGTTCCATGATTGCACGGAGCGGGGCTTAAATGGAATTTGTTATGCAAATGTCATGACTCGGCTCGTTGCGCCCAACATCCGTTTTCCATTTTTCCTCGCTGCCAACCAGACGGGGCGGAAGGCCAAATTCGGAGCCAGAAAAGACCACCCGCTCTCCCTGCGGGGCGGGTGACTCTGCTGGAGCTTCTATATGTAGGTGCTGATTGCTCAGCTTGAAAATGGCCCTGGTCCTGCGGGGCTGAGCTCTGTTTTCTGCCGTTTAAATCACAGCACTCATACCCCGTTGTCCCAGACAAAGGTAAACAAAGCCGCCAGTCCGGAACGAAACAAAGTACGGGTGTTTCTTTTTTTTTTGCGGTCAAAACGCTCAACTTTTGGCCTCAACTTGAACTTTATTTATTTATGTGCATACATTTTGGATTATTAAAGGTTTATGAATTATTGATTTGCTTTTATTTATACGATAAGGTTACCTGTGGAGCGCTTAACCCAAATACTTGAATTGTGTTATGGTATTTGTTTGGGAACTTAAGTGTAGTAAACAATCAACTGATTTTAGTTTCTTATAAATGATTTAACAACTTTGTTCAATTTTTCAAGGGGTATCCTTCTGTGACAACTTAAACTAAAAATCGTTTATGTAATCCCCTTGCTTCCACTTAAATTTTAGAAGCATATCAAGTACCCTTTAAATATCGATCACCGCTGGGATGTGCTTCAAACAAACACCAGCGGAAGTGTTTCTACAGAACAAAAAAACTCCATAAACTAACCATTATTGTAATTGTTATGGGCCACTTCCGGTAATTGCAGTTTCATAAACGTAAATTCCGCATAAAATCCCCTGACCGGCATCGAGGATGCAGCTTAAGTTTCCGAGCTCATTTTAGCCAAGTTTCCCCGGCGGAAACCCTTTTGAGATTGTGGCATTCCCGCCGCGCGCTCTTGGCTCCTGATGTCTTGAATTTCCGTCAAACTTGTAGCTGATTTATGGCCAACGCGCGGCGGTGGTCGTCAAAGGACACTTGGCGAAGCAGTGCTGGCAATTTGTCCTTTATCAAGATAATAAAATAAAATGTAAGAATAAATAACATTATGTAAGGCAAGCTCACAAGAACATAATTAAGATTTTCTTAAATACAAATGTTATCTCCATTTTGAAGATCTAATTCCCAAAAATTATATCCGATGCTGCCATCATTTCAACCACAAAACATTAATCCTAGATGTTTTTTTTTATTCTGAATATATTATCCCTTTTCCCTTACTAGCTTTCATCGACCTTGTTCTGCTTTTGATGTAGGTTATTAGGCAGCAGCAGCACTGTCAGCAAAGCTCCGTAAACTGAGCCATCTCAAGTCACTTCCGCCCGCTTCAGGGCCTTGCTGCGAGCTGCGGTGGCTTCTCACACAGGATTCCCAAAGGATTCGCCCACAACAAGGTAGTAAGCTCTTTTTGATTAGCCACCAAAGGTCGCCAGCGGAACGCTGCAGTTGATAAGCGGACGGAATCATAAAACTGTCGTTTTGCCAGTTGATAAGCGCGGCGCGTGTGGCCCCAGCTGGTCATCGCCATCAACCAACACCGGCACCGAGACCAGGTCAGTTCGGGGTTATATTTTTGGGTCAAGCGCCGTTTCGCAATTCTGTCCACAAAAAGCATTGCACGAGGCACTCACTGCTGCTGGCTTACCTGTAAAAAAATATTGAGGTATAAACGAAACCAGATTCTGAAGTATTTAAAATTTTTTACTTTAAAATGAGTACATAAACTAAATTAATATAATAGTTAGTTATCAGTTTAAATAGAAATAATAATTCATGAATAATAAAAAATTGTTATAAGTAAAAATTAATAATATGTAATACCATTATCAATGCAGCACAAAATAAAATAGGGATAGCAAGCCTTTTAAGATTATTACAACTCTTATTATATTTTACAAAAAGTACAAAGAAATTATTTAAAAAAAAATTATATTAACGTATATTCCACAGACTAAACAAAAACAGAATTATTAAACAAATAGTAATAAATAAATAATAAACATTGACAACAAATATCTGCAACAATAAATAATAGTTTTCAAATGATTATCTAGTCTCACTTAATGTAATAAATGGATTCATAAATAAATATTCTTGTATTATTGATTTAAAGCATGATTAATAAATAATTTAAATACCTAGAATGTTGTAAATTTATAACAACCTTTCTGGTAATAAAATTAATAAGAATACGGGTTAATAAACCATTAAAAACTTCAAATAAATCCCTCTCTAAGCTGCCAAAATTTCGAAGGTGTTTCCCCCCTAGACCACAACAATAAAACGAATCCCAGACTAATCCATCGAAATGCCACCGAATAGGGTAACCCAAAGGCCCGTGGCTTACTTGTCAGCGCGCCTTTATTATTATACTCAAAATTGCCGGAGGGAGGATGTAATAAACATAAAAATTATACATACCCGGCGACATATTTATGCATATTAGTGTTAATGTCTGGAGCTGGCGCGATGGCGGCGTCTAGATAAAACTAAAAATGGGAACTCCTCCACCGCTTTTTCCTCTGCCCTCTTGTGAAAAACTTTTCAGACGCATTGCAAACAATGACGTAGCTGCTCCTTAGACGCTCATTTATGCAAATGGCGGCCATTTGCAGCAGCAGCAGCGACAGCAGCACAAAGGACTCGGACTCTGACTCGCATGGCGGAGGATTTATAACGGCAAATACGTTATTTATTTGCTGTGTTATTGTTTATGAGTGTCGGCACTTTATTCCACACACAATACAATATAGAGTGTGTATATATACTGTCAGACATTTACATTTAATTATTGGCCAGCCGCCGACTCGAGAATGCTTACCATTTTCCAGTCATTATTTTTTTGCGGGCACAAACTTAGGGCTGATGTGCCAAGTTTTTATTTTATTTGATTTCAATTTGAATTTATTGCCCTCACTCCAAGGTTCAAGCCTTCAACTTGAGCTGCCAGCAGCCCGAAAAAAGGCAGCCATGTAGAAAGGTCACTGCGGATTGAGTGGCGGCTATGATGGAGCACTTGGCAAGTCAACCGCTCTGCGACAAGATATGTATATAGAAAAAAATAAAAACGAGGCGAAAGTCAATTGATAATCGAGCTGAAAGGGGTGTTCAATCAAACCAAGGGCGGAGTGCACAACTTCTCTACAAGGAGCAAACAATAAACTGCTCTTCAGCTATGTATATTTTAATGCATTAAAAAGAAGGCGATTTGATGTAAAGTTTATTTTCTCATCCTC
Organism: Drosophila rufa; assembly: GCA_018153105.1. Lineage (NCBI taxonomy): Eukaryota > Metazoa > Arthropoda > Insecta > Diptera > Drosophilidae > Drosophila > Drosophila rufa. Next base: position 7,138,613 of record JAECXS010000085.1, read on the forward strand.
TAGGAAAATGTAAATAAAATTATAAATAAATTATGTATAGTGTCTGAATTGTTAAATTTTATTATATGTTATATGTTCAATTAATTACAACACATTTTAATATAAAGGATGGATATTTTCCACAACATAATATTATTGTTTTAACTCCTTGGCTTGCCATAATTATTTCTCTTGGCTAACTTAATTAATTTTTTAATTTTCCATAGTTTTACCTTCCCTTTCTCTCAACTCATTTACCCAAAGACAAAATATTTAAATCCCATTTAGTCAAGTTTTGCTTTAATGCAATTATTACCTCTGCTAGAAATACTTCAGTCTTTGATTTAAATCAGATTAATTAAATTCAATGAACTGCTTAAGCTAAGCTCTCCTAGCTGCAGCTCAAAATAGATTCCATTACTCTTCACTTAGATTCCCATTTGAAACCTAAGAAGGATAAACCAATTTCCTTTTTGGCTTCCAAATTGATTTAAATATAATTTCTTGCATTTGCATATTCTTTGCTGATTTCTGCAACTTTATTCAATCAATGCAATATATTTTAGTTTACGGCTGAAAGTCAATTTTAAAATCAATTGGCACCTGTCACGAGCCGCAGATTGCAGAAGCCGGAGCCAAGCAACGAGTTATCCATCTTGGGTGGCACATGGTTATGGCACTTGGCAGGCTCCGGCTTCCTCTCTCCGGTCTCCGGTCTCCAGTATCCTTTCTTCCGTCTCCCTCCGCCTTCCTTCACTCTCCGGTCCTCAAAAGCGCATCACTTCACTTGGAACTTTGCGGGGAGTGCGAATATAAACCAATTTGAATCTGGCACGAGCTGTCGGAAAGTGTTTGCCTTTCCTGCTCAGCAAGAAATAAAAAGGGAAAACAAAAGGAAGTGCCCAAAAGCCAGACAGTCAACAGCTGCATCTTGGTGTGCATTTTCGCCAAGTGAAGCCAACAACTGAAAATATGTGAACAGAAGACACTTGTACTGGTTTTATTTTTAGACAAGGTCAAGAGGAGGATTTTTCTCCTGGCCGGAAACTGAATTTTGCTCGGAGAATTTACTGAATTTTAGATGTTACATTTCCATTAATAAGAAAATAAGTATCGATTGAATCCTTCATTTTATTAAGACAAACTATTACTTGAAAAGGTTAAACAAAAAGGAAATTATATGCATTTTGATGCACTAAAAATATTTTATAAATACTTTGTAAGGTACATTTAGTTTATAAAAACAATATTTATAAATATAAGCAAATATTTCATCAAGTTGGGACCAAAGAAAGCAGAAAAATTAGGTTCTTTGGTTATATTTAAAAAATTTTATATTTTCAACTCAATTTCATATTTTTGTATTTTAATGAATACTATTGACATTTTTTTTAATGTTCACAAAAACAATGTTTATAATAATTTTTAGAAATTTGTTCTGTGTAAAAGAAAGCTGAAGGATGAAGGTTCTTGGGTTTTATCTGATAAATCTAATATTTACAGCTTAATTTCCTGTTTTCCCAAAGAAATAAAATCCCTCTTTTAACGAAAATTTTGTAACTTATAGTAATAATTATAAAATCATATTGTAAATTAGTTTTAAATTATTTTCTGTGCACTTAAAGCTCGCCAACGAGGCGACAAATGGTTGAGTATCGCCCTTTAAGCTCGTGTGACGTCCGTAAATCTGCCACTGAATCCGTATGAAGTTTATCCGGTGGTCTGTGTATTTTTTGTTTTTTGTTACTTTTTTGTTGGTCTGTGGTCGGCTGCCAATAAATTTGTGTGGGCCCGTGGGCGTTCCCTTTGGTTTCTCCTCTCCGGGCCCGGTTGTGTAATTGTGCGAGTCAAGTGAGCCCGCAATGGGACGGGTCATAAAGGTTAAGCCAAGTGGAAATGTCGGGGTGATTAATCTGAAAAGTCGGGCCAAGTGCGCCCCCAAAAGGTTACGTTATGCCGGTCAGCAGTGTGTTTCTATTAGTAAACTTTTATATCGCCTTGCCCAGAAAAGTGTGAAAAACAAGAAAACAAAAAAATAAATGAAAACTCTTTGGCGCGTCATGCAATTGATTGGCATTGCCCCCCACAAAAATCCCCCAAATATTGTTGTCTTGAAAGAAAAAGGGAAACATCATCTGTCAGACGGCACCAGGCAGGCAGCCAGGCAGCCGTCTTATTGGGAAATGAAAATATTAAAAATATATACCAACTGTCTCGCACTGACAGGAAAAAGGAAGCGCTGGGGAAATTCAAAGGGAAAATAAATCAGCGAGCCATAATCCCCGGCGTTGTCTCTGAACCGAGCCTCGGCGCCTTTTCTATGGCTTTTCGGCCGCCGAAGCCGAAAAACTCTGGCACATGCCACCAACGGATCAAGTTTGAGGGCTTCCAGGGAAAGTAAAAAAAAATTCATGTACATATTTACGTGAAAATGGCTTGAAATTTAATTTAGTATTTTTCAGCAGTGAAAAGGCTTTAACTGCCTTAGAAAACCATAAATAAAGGAGCGTGGGTAGATAATACATTGTCAAGTTTGATAAATGCATTTCTACAGTAGGGCAAAGTTCGAAACCTTATTGAGTTAAATGTTGAAGTTCAATAATGTCATCAACCGAGTACTTGCCACTACACAAGGAACAATAAGGAACAGCCATAAAAATGCTACTCAAAACCAGAAAAAGGTGAGGGAATAAAATATGATGGATTTATTTTTGACAGCTTAAAGTTTCTGCTCAGAAGGTATTATAAAAAACATTGATTTATATCGACACTTTAGAAAGTTGTTTGGGAAAGTTCGCCTGTCTCATCAACGTAATTAAAAGCGGCTAATGACTTTTGAACCGCAGAAATGTTTGGACATGAAAATTGTTGGAAACACTCTTGGCTTATCCTGCACTCCGCCAAGAACAATGCCAAGAAAACTTGTGACCGACCGACCGACCGGAGAGGGAGTTCCGCCGCAACCTCTTCTTGAACAATAAACATTAAATTAATTTCCTCGGGCGATGGCAGCCCACGCAGAAAGTAAATTTCACTTTAGCCACCAGACCCATAAAATGTCTTTGGTGCATTTCCGGCGGCGGGGGGCGGTCGCAGAACTATCTGCGGGCACTTCAATTGCACAAAACTGGGTCGTTGTGGTCATTATAGAGAGTATAAAACTTGATTGTTCGCCTTATGGCATTTGGCGGTCTTATAAATAGATGTGGCTAGTGAAAGTACTACGGAAAGGCACTCACAAAATCAGAGAGGGTGCACTGTGTTGCAGCAACATGCAGCTTGCAGTAACGTTTATGAATGAATTTCCTCGGAAAATAAAGACTCGGGCAACATTTCTTTGGCGCATGCCCAGTGGCAGCGGGCAACATTGTTGCAAGCAACACGGCTGCAACATTGTTGATGGAAGGCAACCGGAAAAACTGGCGGAAAATTCGGCGGCACAGTTGGCTGTCAGCGTTCAACGGATTCAAACGCAATCAGAGCAATAATTTTTGAGCGGCGGCGTCGGTTGTTGTCGTTGTGTTTAAAAATATCACTCATACGCACGGGAGAGCAGTGAGAGTGATAGTCCGAGAGATAGTGAAAGTGCAATGATATTCACTCCCCAAGATAAATAAACACCAAGTTTTGTTTATAATTAAATATATATATTGGCAAAGAGTGTTTAAAATCCTGCCCGGAGTACCTATAAATATGTATAATCAAGTGCCAGCCAGCAGCGCATTAATTTATAAATAAATATATTAAATATATTAGCTGGCCAGTGTGAGTGAGCAGCAGCCGCAGCATCGATAAAAAGCTCCCCCAAAGAATTTTCGGGGGAACGCGAAATGTGAAAACAAATTGGTGAATTATCTCTCTACACACACGCAAAACAAAAAAAAACCAAAGAAGCCAAAGAAATCGAATCGTAGATCATCCGTGCGACATATCCAATATAATTAACCCCATCGAACCGAAGTGAAAGCCCCATCCTTGGCATTGACTGTTGACATATTCTTGCGCCGCAAAGGAGCGAGAGATATATGCAAATGGGAATATGCGAATCTTGTGAGGAAACTCGCACACACGAGTTGTAAATTAAATTCCCAAGGTAAGCAAATAAGTCTTAATAAGCCTATTAAAAAGACAACACCGAAAAGAAAACAAAAAGCGTTGCAGAAAACGTGTGTCATAAAAAAACGCGTTTTGCCTTAAGAAAGCAAAATGTCAAGTGGCTTTTTTTATTAGCATCCTTGGGTGTGTACGAGTATGGTGTGGAAATCCTCATGATTTTCATGTCGATAAGCCCCAGCATGTTGAATATTAAAAAGATTAATTTATTGCTGTGGGAACCTCCCATGTGGCGGCGTTTCTTTCCTTATTTATTGTTCATGGGGGCAAAAAATGGAGGAATAAGGAGAAAAGTCTGCCTTTGACGGGTCATCCATGAGATGCAATCCGTACAGCAAATTCGATAATTGCATCCTCGGCTTCTGGCTTTTATTATGACATGTGAGTTCCGCAGAAAAACACAATGAAAGGAATTCTTTTGTTGGGAAAGTACCCTTGCTTCTCTACAGACAGCACAAAATATTATGCTGCCACTTATAAAATGCTTGATAATTTGATAACAATACTGGGAAGCTGTAAGCTCCATCGGGCATACTCCTTTGGCTTTGTTGTTACCAATATGCAATATTATGCTGCTGGCGAATGCAAGGTATTTGCTGTCAGTTATTACATATTTTTATAAATTGATAACAATGCAGCAGAAGTGGCAGCTTCTGTGGAAATACCTCACAATTTAATAAACTTGACTTTAATCGGTAGAAAATGCTTCTTTTTATTTTTATTATAGAAAAAAATCCGATCAATATCTTTCACTGAAAATTGTAAACAAATAATCTGGTTTTATATGCTTGGAATATTTTCAAAGCAGCTAGACAAAGGATAAATTAAATAGTTTTTGAGAAGCCAACATGCAAGTGACACCTTCGTAGTTAGTTTCCAAACAAAAAGTTCTGGCCTTAATTTATTCCATTTTTAATTAAAACACATGCAAGAGTTCCTTGACCAATTTCAATTACTCTTTCTTTTAATTTGTTTTTTCTTAACTATTTTCAACTTCAGTATTGTAATATCCTTTAGCACACAGACCTTTTCCATGGCCAGGAACTGCAACATGTAATAACAATTTTCTGAGAAAACTAAATATTCTCTCCGAGACAGATTTACTGCTGATTTTTTTTCAAGGAATATTATTAAATGAGAATTCTCCTTCACTTGCAGTTCAGTTTATTAAATATAAATGAAATAAAGTTTATAGAAATTTCAGTACTAACACTGCACTAAGAGTATTCAAATTTTCTTTTTGCCTAGGCCAAAGTTTGTTTACAGCCACGTTTTGATAAGATAAAGCAAGAAGCGCGCAGCATTTACATTTTAATTAAATGCAGGAACCTAATAAAAGATAATAAAAAGATTAGAGAGCGGCAGAGAGAGAGGGAAGGGAATGTGGTCTACCAATGTGAATTAAAAAGTTTTCGCCTCGAATTTCTTGGCCTTGGTTAAACACTAAGGGAAAGTGCAAAGTAAATACCTCTGCCAACAGAAACAACTTTTTCCAGGTGCATATGGAATAGGTATATATATAGTCAGGTGCTGCCATTGAAATTTATTCACATGCTAAAATAAATGTGTGTTCTCTTATCCACAAACTGCATATTAATTAACTAAAATTGCACCACATTCATTTGCATACGAGAGAGAGAGAGTTTTTCAGGTGAAAGGAAAAACGTAGACATACTCGGTGGAAAAATGGTTAGCAGCCGCAGTAGATTTATGCTTGGCCTTGGGTTAAATGCTCCCAGCAAATAGATCTTGAGCCTCTTCTTCTCCCTTCGCTGCTACTTAATGTCTGAATGATTAAGTATACGTCGCGTGGTACTCGGCTGGCAACAATGCAGCGATTATTTACCCTAAACGCAGCATTTCAGGCTAACAAACAACAACCGCGTGGGCCATTAAATGAAAAAATAGAAGAGATTACACAGGAAGGAATTTTCTTGGGCTTTTGTTAAAGGATAAATAACATAAGTTTTCTCTTAACTTTTAATTAATCCGGTAAATCTTGGGAAAAATCAACAAATCTTCAAAAAACAATATATTTTTAACCCTCGATATAAATTCATTTTATATTAATTTTAACCATAAGATAATTAGTTAATTTTTAATTTAATTAAATTAAATTTGTAAATTTAGTATCTTGAAAAATAAATTCGTAACCCATAAAAAATGTTTTACTTACAATTAAATTATATTATTCGTTTTAAAAATGTATAAAAATGTGAACAGGACTTCCCTACAATAACCTGAATAAGATTAAATGTTTAATTTTTAAATAAATGTTGTTCCCCATTTCTTTACTCATAAAAGTTGTTGTCGGGAAGTCATGTTAGTATTTGAATACACGTATATTTTTAAAACATTTTATTTAATTTTTCTTTATTAAATACAATCCAAAATACCCCCGTTTCTCTCCCTGTAAAAGGCGTAACAAAGACGAGCGCGTTGGGGCATAAATCAGTTGCTTTACGGAGAGCATTCAGCACCTGGCCATTGAGCAATCAAATTGTGCGAATTCCTACAATTAGAGGAGCTGGCTCTGGTATTCCCTCTGCAGGACCTCGGCGCAGGATGCTCATTAAAACCGAAAATTGCAACAGAAATATGCAAATGACAGCGGAGTGAAGCAGGGCAAGCGGGGGAAGCGAAGAAAATGTACCAAACCAGGCTGGACATCCATCTACATTCACATCCCCATCCCTGGTCGGCTGGTCGGGGTAAAAGTCGCATTTCTTTATTTTTTTTTCTGCCGCTTTTCTTTGGGGTTCCGTCTGCCAGATTGTCGAGAGCAAAAGCCTTGAAACTGTCAACTAAAAATAAATCGCAAAGAGCGAGAAAAGCAAGCTCTTGCTCTACGAAATATTATAATTATAATTTTTTTTCTTCTGTTTTCATTTCATGCCGCAAACAAGATTCTTCTTTTATATGTTTTATATGCTCAACCACATGGCTCTCTAGCTCTTCTATAAGATTTCGCGTGCAGAAAACACTAAATCCAAAGCTAAATGTCTATATATACTATAAGTAGAACCGAATTCCGTGGGCTCATATGGAATCACAATGGAAAAGTGGCCGCAGGCATAAGTTAATATACTTAAGCTGCTTAATTAAATAAATTTGAGGAGAAATGCCAGGCGAAAAATAGTGTCATATGGTGGTGGCAGAGGCATAGATTTAAAGGGGGTATTTTTCTTTACTTTCTAACTCTTTCATAAAGGAAAATAAATAGTGAAAGAAATGCTTGATTTAAATATATTTTTTTGGATTTTAAATATTTTTTATTAAATTAAAAGAAACTTTGCATCAAAGTTGTGTCAGAAAAGTACAAACTAGATTAAAGAATCTTAATTCTAGCTGTATTTAATTATATATTTTTAATTTATTCCGCTCTTAATTAATATTTACCTAATGCCAAGCCACATTTCCATATTTCCCTTTCAATCAGCGAAAACTCTTGCAAATATTAAGCTTAAAATGAGGGAAAAGCTACATTTTTGGCACGACAATCCCTGGCAAATGGCAAAACGACACAATCCAGACAATCCGGCGCCCAGTTAGACAAGCAAAAGTACGAGTTTGACATGGTTTTTCCACACCCTGGCAAATCCCACAAAAAAGAGGTGGAGGAAAAGCAGAGTCAAATGGGAAAACAGGAAAAGGCAAACGAATTGCAAGGCGAATTCCACATGCAAATTGCTTTCTGAATAATTAAGTCGAATGTCGCTCCGAGAGAATGAAACATTAATTGAAACTACATACGATGTGTCGTGAAAGGATCACACGGCTAGACGTGACTCTTCTAATTATCGTTCTGGCATTGATTTGGCCATAACACATGGCTGTAAATAACATTCCGTTTAATTTCTGCACATTCCTTTTAATTGCTCCCGCTCCGCCAGCTGAATGTGCAATTAGCTCCACGGGGTGTACTTTCTGCGCTTTATCCATAAAGTGTTTAAGTGTTTTTCCACCCCCCTGTCAGTCGTGGACAAAAAACGCGAAAACGTTTCACGTTACCTTTACTGCGTGGGCTCTGCATAAAAAACTGCACGGTTCACTCACAGTTCACACAACTCATGGCCTTCTTTTTTTTGTAGAGCTTAAAGTTTTTTTGTCGGGTGAAATGCATGTAGATTTTGAGTGAGCTTTCGGTGTTTAAGCCGTGTAATCCGAGCCGTATTTATGGTCAGCCACTGTGAAAGCAGCATAAAGCCGCTTCCCGAAAGTTTAGATTGTTTAATGGCTTCGGAAATGGCTGTGGGTTCTAGGCACTTTTGATTCTCTTGAAGTATTAGCTTCTATTTAATGAGAATCTCCCGCATGGACAAAGTTTTACTCTGAATAAAACAATCCATTAAGAGTTTTGTTATATTTTATAATAATTTTCCCATTTCTAAATTGTGTCAGTGGTTGATTTATTGACTGCAAATATATTTTAAAATGCAGATTCATATTCAGAAATATATTTCATATTCAGATAATAAACTAAGATCTAATTATTTAACTTATCTTATAATATTTTAAAATTTTTTTGTTATGAAGAACGTGCCATTTATCTTCGATTGAAGTTTATAAAATCATAAATTATTTAACGAACCTGTAAGTTTAAATAAAACTTACCTAACAAAAATTAAATTAATTTATTTAGTAATTAATAAGCTAAATTGCCTAGAACACTTACTTAAACTTGATTAGTAAATGGTTTTAAATTTCTGTTACAAAATAATTAATTTTTCCATTATTTACCCTACAAATTGTCTAAAATTACATTTTATGATATTCATTGAAAAATTAAATCTTAATATTCTATTTAATTTTTATTATTCATTTTGTATTGTATAATTTTCCCACCATTTAAGCAAGGATATTCGACAGTCACCTAGGATATTTTCGTGCTCAAAACGTGCTTTGATGTTTGGTGTTTTTCCAGAGAACATATGAAACAACAAAAGCCGAGAAAAAAGCGAGCCTGCCAAAGTAACAAAGACCAAAAGGCGGTGAAAAGGCCTCTGAGTTTCCTCCTTTTTTTTTTGTTGGTTACTGAGCCGAGTGACAAAAAAAGAGGAAATGGTGGGGAATTCCGAATACCGGAATACCGAATGCCGGCGATGCCGCAATAAAGCCAGCTGTGGGGAAAAATTGCTGGCTAGGCTAGGATCGAGTGTTCTTTCGGCTGGGAAAAAGCAATTTCGGGACTGGTCGTGTGGGCGATTTACCAATGTCAGGGCCGTAAAAAATAGATGTGCGAGCGAGGGAGGCAGGACGAGGACTAAACTAAAGCAGGACACGTGCAAAGGCCGTCAGGAGTGGCAAAAAGGGTCACAAACATTAAAGATAATTGCTGTTATAATTGCCCGGACAGTTGCCGTGCCGGAGGCGGAGGAGAGCACTTCAATTCTCGCCTCTAATTGAGATAATCGCATTAGGACCTCGAGGTCGAAACAATGGCGCACTCCGGTGCTTAAGGACACCTGCAGGACACGCACCGAGGGACACACGACCGCAAATCGCTGACCACTTAACATGCTAACCTGCAGCGTACAGTGTGCGACGCAGTTAATCAAGTCCTGACACTGAACAGATAACAAATGCACATTTTCACATGTTCCAAAATATCACGCATACGCAACGTGTGACCCCGCCATGTGTCATCGCGCGGGAAAACCCTGCCATTTATCTGATTTTCTTTGCGTTTCACTGCATTTTGCGGTTAAGGTAAAACCGCCAAACATCACAAACATTTACAATTACAATGACGCTTATCATATCATCGCGAAAAGGAAAGCATTTGCGGCTCTTTTTGTTTCACTAACTTGGCCATAATCGGAATATATAGTATATATTGATTTCAGTGTGGAATCAGGTCATAAGTCACAAGATTATCCTGGATTCAATTACTGAGAGAACAAGAATATTTGAACTAAAATACCTTTTTTTAAAGGACGCAAAAGGAAAAGTGAACGGAACATAATTATCACACATTTTATATATTTCTCATTACAAAACTTGCAGTTATAATATATTCTTAAGTGTCTAATAGTTTATATGATTTTCTTTATATGTAATAATTAAAAAAATAATTCTTTATCAGGAAATATATATTTTAGTCATTAAGTTTTTATTTTATTTTTGTATTAAAGAGTTCTTTAAATGTAGTTCCTTATTTCTAAAATTTAGTTTCTTTTTTGTAATGGGTTCTTCTATAAAATATATAGGAAGCCTGACATTTATTTAAACAATTTAATTTAAAATACACTGTTTTGTCTACTTTCTTCCCCCTATTCCACCAATATCCTTATTACTCTATGGTTATTTTCTCTCAGTGCCAATCTAGTTACAAATACATTATATGCGCGTGTGTTTCGGCTGATTTTCTTGGCCTCTTGATGAGCTATCGCATTTTGGCCCCTCGCTTTGTCTGTCTTTATTTGTGGGCCCAATTGCCGGAGGTGTGGGTGTGTCCGAGTTGCTTTTTGGCCACTTAAGTCTGATTGATGTGTCAAAAAATGTGACACTCAATGCTCGGGGTTACAGGGGGGCGTGAGAATTGGTGACATTTACACGTGGCAACGACATATTTAGTACGATTCCGAGTCGGAAGCCGAACCCTTAAATGATTTAGTGCTCACACGTTGTGGGGCCCACACTTGTTGCCAGACAAATAAAGTGAATTAAATCATTAGAGTGTGACAAACACAGGACCTTCATTAAGGGATAATGGCCAATAGAAATCGGAACTCTCTATTCAGCCAATTCACTTTCAATGGCAATTAGGCGCCGGCAATCCTTTGTCCCCGGACACGATAAATGTTTTCTACTAATTTGCTGTTAGTTTCAGTTTGCTTTTATAATGGAGATTACGCTCTGTGGCTTTGTATGGCTTTTATGTTAACACAGGGTCATAAACTATATATAGTCCAGATAGAGAGTCTGATAGGAAACGTTAACCAGATAATTACTATACAAGCTCAAATATAGATAGCTGAACAGAAATAAACTGTATTTAAGTGCTGATTAAATCGCTGCTATGGGAAAACCTTCAATTTAGAATCAAACAAGTGAGATGTGATTTAAACTTGTACTTACTAGTAAATTTAATATTAAATATTCTCTGAATCTCCTATATTAAATACACCTAAAGTTACCAGTTCCCAGTTCCCAGACTTCTGTTCACCACTCTATTATTTAAAGAGGCATTTAATTATGCTCTAAATTTCCCTTTAATGGTATATTTTCCATTTCCCTGGAAGCCCTTTGTAAAAGGAGCCTCTCAACGCGCTCATCCTTCCCATTTCCAGGGAATAGTTAATTTGCAAGCAAATTAAATTTCAGTCAAAAGGAGGTATGAGCTAACAAATGAGGCGGCAAATCATTTTGAAGCGTAATAACCTTGTACTAATTATAGAACTAATTGTTACAAATTCACCTGCAAGAGGAGGGCATCAATTAGGTTTCCTCCCCCAATCAACACTAAGCCAGGCAGCAATTGACACCAAAAATGTATTCATAAGGCGAACAGAATGGACAGTTTTTGGGGGAAAGGCCCTGCCTACATATATCTTACTTATTTTCACACCAACTCGCCAGCAAATAAGTTTGTTTTCTGAAAGCAGGGGCAAGCTTCCTGTTGTTAAGCGATAGAACCTAAGTCAGCATTCTGACCTGCACTGGGAACTCTTTTCAGAGAGTAAATGTACTTATTATATTTGGAGAAAGATAAGAAATAACTAAAAATTAACCTCTTACAGTGTCATAATTCATATTCTTAATATTTAATATTTATGGAAATTGCATGTGAAATATTTGTGATATTTTGTACTATCCAGAAACCTTTGATATATCATTTTTGTTAAGAAATTTATATTTAGAGCCAGTTCTCTGTGCAAAGAATAATTGTTAAAGCTGCTATATTCATTTTAAATACTGCTTAAATAATACAAATATTTTCCTAAGCTAAAATATATATTTTTCTCCGTTTTATAATATCTCTGGGTCTACTATTTCCTTACAATTTATGTTTATATTTTTTCCTTGTGCATCGCCGACAAAACATCCTTGGACTAAACGACCTTCCATTTTTCATTTCCTATTTTTCAGCTTAAAGTGTCGACGACGCCGGCCAAAAGCCAGGACAAAGGACAAAGTCGGGGAACAGGTGCTCGTGAACCCTGACCCGTGACCAGAGAGTGGAGAGAGGAGAGAGGAGAGCACAGACAGTAAGCACCGCAGAATTGATGTTTGTGCGAAAGTTTGCCGGCAGCTGCTCAAATGTTACGCCAAGGACTCGGGCATTGCGTATAAGGATTCTGGTAGTCTGAGACCCCTCAGCAAGCATGAGTGCAGCGGCGCGGCTGCTGCTCCGCCTGGAGCTGCCCTCGCCGGGCGTGATGCCTCCGCCGCCGACGGACTACGACTGGGGGCCCATCAGCGAGAGCGACTTCCTGGCCAGCGCCACGGCCACCGAGGCGGCCACCGTGCGCTATGAGCTCCTGCCCCAGCAGAATCACTCGAACCTCGGCCAGCATTTCGTGTACAACTACAGCCATCCGGAGCTGGTGTATCCCCACTACGATGACATGGGCCTGGACATGGATCCGAACTGGACGCGCATCTGCGACGACCGATACAATCCCCTGCTGGAGGACAACAAGATTGAGTTCTGGGTGTGCGGCGTCATCCTGAACATAGTGAGTGTGCTCGGCATTCTCGGGAATATCATCTCCATGATAATCCTCTCGCGGCCCCAGATGAGGTCCAGTATCAACTACCTGCTCATTGGCCTGGCCCGCTGCGACACCCTGCTCATCGTGACCTCCATGCTGGTGTTTGGGATACCCGCCATATATCCCTACACGGGGTACACCTTCTTCTACTACAACAACATATATCCGTTTATAGCCCCGGCGGTGTTTCCCATCGGACTGATTGCCCAGACGGCCAGTATTTACATGACCTTTACGGTGACCCTGGAGCGGTACGTGGCCGTGTGTCATCCGCTGAAGGCGAGGGCTCTCTGTACCTACGGGCGTGCCAAGATCTACTTCATCGTGTGCGTGTGCTTCGCGGTGGCCTACAATATGATCCGGTTTTGGGAGGTGGTAACCATAAGCTACACAGATCCGGCCACGAATGTGGTATTCCACTGCGTCATACCCTCGAAAATGAGGCGATCGGAGGCGTATATCAACATCTACATACACTGGTGCTACCTGATCGTGAGCTACATAATACCCTTCCTCACGCTGGCCATCCTGAACTGCCTGATATACAGGCAGGTCAAGCGGGCGAATAGGGAGCGGCAGAGACTATCGAGATCGGAGAGAAGGGAGATCGGCCTGGCCACCATGCTCCTCTGCGTGGTGATAGTCTTCTTCATGCTGAACTTCCTGCCGCTGGTCCTGAACACCCTGGAGGCGTTCTACAGCACGATAGATCATAACATCACCAAGATATCGAATCTGATGATCACGATCAACAGCAGCGTCAACTTCTTGATCTACATCATCTTCGGGGAGAAGTTCAAGCGCATTTTTTTACTCATTTTTTTCAAGCGCCGCCTGAGTCGTGACCAGCCGGATCTCATCCACTACGAGAGCTCCATATCGAACAACGGCGATGGGACGCTGAATCACCGCTCTTCCGGCCGCTTCTCGAGGCACGGCACCCAGCGGAGCACCACCACAACGTACCTGGTGGCCACCGGCGGCGGGGGCGGAGGACCAGGCGGAGGCCCCGGCAATTGCGTTGGTGGCAATAATTCCCTCAACAATGTCCGCCTCACCCAGGTCTCCGGTTCCCCCGGGCTCGTCAAGATCAAAAGGAATCGAGCGCCATCGCCAGGACCTGTGGTGTACTTTCCCGCCCGCGAAATGCAGAGATCCGCCTCCACGAATGCCAATTCGGCCACGAATAACAACACCTCCATCGGGTATGACTGGACACTGCCGGACAGCAAGAAGCTGGGCCATGTCTCCTCCGGCTTCTGAGGGCAGGGGTTGGCTAGGGGTCAAGCGGAGGCGATTCGGCACTGGGAGGGGTTAGTCTAGTCTAGTCTAGTCTGTAAATAAATAAATAATGGTAGTCCAGGCAAGGGGACTTGGTCTGCAGAGGAGGTGGAAATAATAGTAGTGGTCATTGGAGAAGTTATTAGTTATTAAAAATATTTTATTTCGCAGAATTTGCTACAAAAATTAAATTTTAAAAATCCACTGAATTTCATAGTGAAAAATTAAGAAGTTAAAAAGGTTTTAGTTTAATAGAGACTATAAATCTAGAGGTCAATTGAGGAAAAAGGTGAAATAAATTTATTTTATTTTGTATAAAATATACACTTTATCAAGATATCCCTCTCTCTGAAACCGCTCTATTATTTTGACCGCAACTGTAGCCATGGTTACCTGTACAGAAGGCATCAACTAAGCGCTCCAAGCGTTGCGTTACTTTGTGATAAGCGTTAAGTGTTTCCTTCCCCTCAACAATTTTCACTACTACTCCTCGAAAAACTTTACTCGTTGATATAGCTGTTAAGAAGTAAATCCATTTCAGCTGGCGATCAGGCTGAAAAAAAGTATAGTTTCTTAGACTGAGAGTTGAAGAATGTCTGCCCCTTTTGCATACTTTATTCAAAGGGAGTTGAGTTTGAATTGAATTTGTATCAATTTCTCAGTAAATTAGTCAGCGAAACTTTTTGCCGAACCCAATATCGTTTCACTTTCCACTGGCCCTTCGGCCAAAAGTTTTATTTATTAGCGTAAACTTTTGCCGGCCTTTAATTAAATATCCTTTAGAACGCATTTCGCTGGCTTCGAACTTGATGAATGATTTTCCTTTTCAGTTGCTGATTTTCTTCTTTTTTCTTCTCTGCAACTTTTCGATTTCGATTTCTCCGCCCGGAAACTGGGGCTTTTCGGTTCGCAAAAAAATGAAAAACAAAAAGAAAAGAATAAGAAGGCCGAACAATCTGTCAACTTGTCAGAAAGTTTCTAAAACGCCGCTCAAAAGTTCAGCCAGCTCAGAACAAACTTTTTTAGTCGCCAACTGAAGTCCAGTAGCTCAATTTAACAGCCACTGCAACCGATAATAATAATAATACCAACAAAAGAAAAAGACATTTTCAGGTGTTCACGCAAGAATTATTTGTACTGCTCCTCGCCCCCAAAAAAAATAATCCCCGCTATTGTGTAAATACATTTAAGCGTTTCTGTAAATATTTCTAAACTAAACTAGTTGGTATGCCAAGCATAAACAAATCCCAAAGATAATGTAGAGTTCAATTGAGATTACTGAAAGTCCAGGGAACGGGGATTCTAAGTCAATGTTTATGGGTTAAGAAATAATGATTAAAATTACGACAACAAGGAAAAAAGAATAGAAACCAAGTTCATACACCTTAAATAATTGTTCTAAATTTATTTCCAGTTAAATAAATACTGAAAACACCTTTTTAGGTGAACTAATATTATTAAAAAAATATTAAATACTCATAAAATAATATTTAAAACACCAAAAATCAACCCTGAATGCATTGAACTAGAATTCCCAATTCCTATACAATTTAAATAAATATAACTAGACCTAGTTTAGCTTTAATAAAAACTGTATAGATCATAGCGAATACGTAATCGAAACTAATTATTAAATAAATTAAACGATTGTGCAAATAAATTATGACGATGAGAAATGTATAAATGCTTTTAATATGAGAGTGCAGCGCGCTGGCCTCCTGGTAATGTGCAAATAATTCAACAAATTTTCCGAGCTTGATTTGCATCGATTTTCAGATTTTTGCGCCACAACCAATTACCATTACGGGGCGGCCGTAATAGCCAAAGTTTACTAGCCAGACGCAGTTTGGAAAATGATAACGAGCACTTAACTTGGCCACTTGCAATTCAATTTAGGAAAACCTCTCGGCCGGGTCCTGGTCCTGTCGGATAATTGCCAACGCAGTGTCAGGCCGATGGATGAAATCTCGGTCTGGCGAAATCTAAGCCGTATTTTCATCGAGTGCACTTGGAAAAAATGATCTTAAAAGGCGGGAATATATCTTTGCATTTATTTAAAATATAAGAAAAAATAACTATGCACTTAAAATATATATTCTAAGTTCTTTTTATTTATAGAAATTCCATAACTAAATCTATAAACTTTAAACCATGCTACTTTCCTTTCCTAATTTATATAGTTCAGGAAATCCAAATTTTGTTTAGTGTTTAAGCTTAGGAGGCGAGGAAGAGGGAGGTCCTTGCGCATTTGCGTATCTTATGCTAAGCACGTTGGCAGGATGTCGACTTTAGTCAAGACAGTCGAGAAGCCAGTAATAATGCTCGGGACCCACAAAGGAATTTAAATAATAATAACCATAACAATAAGATACAAACACACACACGCACCCAGGGGGGTGTGCGTGCAGTTAGGTCTCTGGAAGGTTCGGAGGGAACGCGAAGGAAGGAGTTGGCAGCAAGGACACTCTCGCCCAGGTGGCAACCTGCCGAAGTGAATTACCGACCGCACGTGAGCCCTAACCTAATAATGGGGATATACAGATTTCAGATAGCTGCAAATAATTGGAACAAAGAGGGAGCCGGCAAAAGCAGCAACCCATTAAAACTGGAATATTATTGCGTGTTTCCTGCAACTGTGACGTACGCAGATTTGTGTGTGTGTGTGGGAGTAATACTGTCAAACGTATATTATTTAAATAAAAGCAAACAGGAGTTACTAATTGGAACAAATCGCCAGTTCTTGAGCGAATAAATTAATATACTCAATTGGCAATAATTATCTTTAATTCTACTATTTTTATAAGGTTAATTAAAGGTATTGTTTTATATTTGAAGACATAAAATAGAGTAATGAAAAGGATAAGTTTAATGGTTAATACTGAAAATATACATTATTGGTATGTTTAATTTGTAATACTGAAAATATACTTTCTTTATGAAGGATGAAGTTGATTTAAGTTCAAACCATAAAGATAATAATTGTCCTTGCTTATTGATACATCTTGAATTTTTCAATTCAATATACTATTTCCTTTGATAAATAAATACAAATAAGTATTTATGGTGTTATGACACTACATAGATGCTTTCATTTATTAAAGGTTTCATTGAAGCGCAGAAAGAGACAACTACTACTCAGAAAATCAAACAGCATATACTACTGTTTTCTTGGCATTAATTTTATAGAATGAGTATGGTCACACTATGTTGAATAAGTTCTTTAAATTTATAACCGACAATATATGTATATCCTGACGCTACAAAGAGTGAAAAGGTGAAAGTGTCAAACTATTCTAATATTCTGAGAAAATAACTCCAGTTAATGAAAAAAGCATTATAGTGTCATAGCCCCATTAGTTGCATTAAAATATGTATATTTCTGCATGACACTAAGTTTCTTCAAAAGACACTTGATTTTATACCTTTAATATTTAAAAAAGACCTTAATAGAATAAAAAAAATCTAGCTAATATTCCAACTTAAATAACACTTCCTCCACAATACAGGTAAGCACATAATTAGAGGTGTAGACATATCAGAGCTGCCCGGCGAACCTCATGAAATACCTTAATGCCCTCGGCTCAGCGATTTGAATCTGGTTTCCAAGAGGTGCCGAAAAACAAAAGCTGAAAACCAGCTGCGGTAGGGAGGGGATAACACTCTATTGTTCCTTTTTCTGACACCCACAAAGAAGTGTCGGCAGGCCGGGTGATAATAAATCAGCAACGGATAATGTCAACAGCAGGGAAAATCGTCTACATTGGGTAAATATTTTGTTGATGACTTTGTTGGTGTCGCCGCCACCGCCGCCCTAACAGTGTGATGCGTTTTTGATGCCCCAAGGATTATCGTTATTCTCCGGTTGCCTTCAAGTGTTGATGGGCCTTGGATTGAGTGAGAGAGTCCTTGACAAATGACAAAATTTTTTTGGCAGAGAGTTGAGAGACAAGAGCGACTCAGGCATCGATGACAAACTGGTGACCCTGTCATGCTATTTTGCTAATTAATTAGCCGCCTTTGTCCGCCGCCTTGAAGCTGTGTAGCGTCAAAAATTTAATTAATGTTGGCCATGTGATTCGCCGGAATTCAGCAAGTTCCAAAAACTTTTCTCCGCTCCGCAGGACAATGGCAAACAATGCCAAACATCGGGCCCAAGCATTGTGCTGCTGCCGCGTAACAAGGAGCACTTGTTCTCCCATTTAATACACAACTAAATTCCCCAGGCCCTACTTTATCCCGGCAATGACAATGACAATGACGGAGGGAGCCGGCGGCATGTCCTGACAGCTATCCACACCCGGGATCGGGCCGGAGCGCTAGTGCCAAGTGAACCCAACCACGGAAATTTCGAGCTCATTTCTAGCGTTTTTTTTTGTTGTTCCTTCCGCCCTCTGACTCCTCTTCTAGTGAGAGAAAAATGTGTGAACTAAAGGCTTGTATTTAGTATTTAATAATAATTAAATTATTTAAATATTTCTGGAATATTTCTTGATTAGTTCTTGATTAGTTCTTGATTATTTCCGTACTATTTTATAATTATTTTGTGAATATTTTAAACAAACAAAATGGAGGGCATCTTAATTGGAATTAAAGATATTCTACCAAATTGATTTAATTTCTTAAAAAAAAATATTTTTTAAAGAATATAAATATATATCTAATTTAATTTAATATGTATTTAATAATGGAATAATTTAAATACCATTTATTTAATAGTTTGCTAAAAACCTACTTTATTACTTCAACAAATCATCTGAAACATTTTTTAAAAGATAGAATACATATATTTTCCCTGATTGAAGACCCCAATAAATTGTTTCTAATATTCTAATTTTAATATTATTAAACAAAAGATAGTAAAATATATAATTTTTACAGTGCACTTTGTATGTAACCCAACACACGCACTCGCATAATTAGCTTTGAACGGCGCGTAATTTCAAGGCAATGTAATCTCATCTCCGCACAGGATAGTTGACAATTGGAGGGGCAGAGCCCACGAACAGACAACAAACACTGCTCTCTGTAAACAAGGCTCGCCATTTCGAATCGTCAATAAGCGGAAGCCAACGATATAAAATAACAATCGAATATAAATTACAGACTTAATAAATGCGAGTGTGGCGAGATAGTTAATGCCCTACCCAAGCTATAAATCATACTTAATTTTAACAACGATAATTTGAAAAGGGAATTTGTATGTTTATGATATAAATAAAAATAAATACTAAAAATTACTTTTACACATTTTATTAGGGCCACAAAACACAGAGAATTTCATCTAAAAACACTAAAAATATTAAAACTCAAACGTAAAAATCCATTTAGGGCTGCTAGTCCTCCTTATCCTTCAGTTCATCGACGGATGTAACCACTAACCTGGAACTACGAACCGAAACTGCATCCGTTTCGGTTTCCATTTGATGGTCCAGTTCCAAAACCTCGGTTCCGGCGCCCGAAATCCTTAGGCACTCACAGTGTGCTTGCTCTCCTCCATGGCAGATGAGAAGCGGAGCAGGCACATAGGGATCTCCAGTGCAAATGGGACAACTTTGGGTGGGAGGGTTTCATTTAATAATGAATAATTACCAATTAAATTATAACCTTGAACTTTAAATAATTCCTTATCAACTTACCCATATCCAACACGGGGCACAAAGGCAACCAACTTGATTTTTGTGTACAGGCACATGAGAAAGTGGGCCAGGATCAGCACGGGTATCAAGAGGAAGGCACAGAGCAGGAGGCCCACCCAATAGCCGTTCTGTAGGGATATACAAGAAAGTATATATATATCTATATATTAGGAAGAACATAGAAATAAATAAATATATATTTCTGTTATTTTTCTAAAAGAGTAGAGGAATAACATATGTTATGCTTAGATCCTAAAAAAAACGACACAGAACTGCTCGAGAATCCGGGGCAGCTCTGTTTTTATTTTTACTTTCTTACTAATTTTTAATTCATAATTTTAAGTACGTATGTTTATCCCTTAGTGGCTTATTTTAAGGACTACTCACTATAGGATCAACTAATCGGTTGCAGACCAGATCCAGGCTGCGATCGTAGATATAGCTGAGGGGCTGGCAGGGTCCAACCTCCTGGTTGCACTGCGCAATCGAGTAGTCGATGTAGATCTCCGACTGCTTAGTAGTCTCTCAGGGCCTCATTGCTCAATTTGCTCATATTGGTTATCTCCTCGTAGTCCAGGATCACCACATTGGACATATCCTCCTTGGCGACGGGCTGCTGTCTTAACTCGTCGTACTTGATCACCTGCACACGAATCAAATCGTCCACGTCGTAGATCTCATTGACCTGCAGGTAATTGAAGATCGCCTGGTTGCCGCGACAAGCCTCCAGGGCTGACTCCAGATTTACCGGCGGCAGCGAAGTGCCCTCGTCGTGCGGCAGCATCCTGGTCACATCGACGGAGGGTTCCGCAGAGCGAAATATGATGTTGTTTGAGAGGTCCCTCAGCGGAGCACAGGCTCCCATGTAGACCACAGCTCCCAGCATGAAGTAGAAGAGACCCATCAGGAACACGAAGGACAACACGCAGAATATCATGATGATGGCCCTAAGGGAAAGGGATATTAAGAGCAGAGATTTTAGAAAATATGGCTAAATATCTTTAAATTAATTCTTGTTTCGAACTCATCGAAACAAGGAAATAACTTTTGAGGAATTTAAAAATTTAAAGGAGCTTTTATTCCCCTTTTCTTTAAATGTTTATTCATGGTTTGTGGACGTGGCTTTTAAATTTGATGCTTAACTTTTACGGCACATTTTACAGCCCGTCTTAATGGACAGCTAAAGTAACCGAAAATCGTATATAAATAAAAGAGGCTCGCCGCAACCCGAGCATTAAATACTAGGAAAACAGAGTGTGGAAATTAGAAACAAAAAAAAAAGGAAAACAAAATACACCAAAGAAAATACAATGGCGGCACCCACATTATTTTCCCATTGACTCACAAAGAACAGCTGAAAACACAAGCAAACACAAATAGGCGAATATAAATAGACAATATTTACAAATTGTGACATTCAATAACTTCGGTACATGCTGAGCTGACACCTATCGCGACCCCGAAGGACGCGGGCAGGATGCGGGGCAAAAAAGGACAACAGATTGCGAAAACAGAAACACACTTGGTGACGCCGCTAAGTATGCCACACGTTTTGTGGCCCATCTTTTTTTTATGCCCCTCAACAAATGTCTGGCGGCGCAAAAACCGTTTTAAACACATCAGAGGCGTGTCCATGGCAGCCATTCGAATGGCCTGTTTTGAAAAGGTGCACTGAGAGAAATAATTATGATACAGGATTTGTGGATTTAAAATCACTTTAAATGTGGTCCAAAAGTATGGCACAATATGCTACGCCTGATAAAAGGCATATTTTAACATATTTTATTTAATTTGTAATGTATAGCGATTTCTGATAGCTCACATTAAGAATGATTTCCATATTTTTTATCTAGATCTAGACTAAATATTATTTTTATATTATTTAATTTTATTATTTCTCCTGAAAATTTCTAGCTCCCTTTAAAAATCTCCACGCTACTGGTCTAAAAGTAATCTGCAAAATATATTCGTTTGATAAATTTGAGAAATTTATTGTTGAATCCATTCAATGAAATTTGTAGTCCGCGTTCTCGGCTAAATAATATTATTTATTTATTAAAATAAAATCTCTCTCACACCCTATTTCTATCCTTTAAAATCTCCACAGCTTTCAACAACAGCTTGCGTGTCTAAAAGTATACTATAAAATAAATCCCTTGTGAATAATAAACTTTGTTCGGCATTCAAAGTATTGTTATAAGTAGGCTAAACCTGCTTGGAATTAAGCTCGGAATTAATTTGAGTAAATCTTACGAAACTTCTCTCGGTAACTAAAAAACTCGTTTACAATCCTAAAAATATGTTATAAAATATTTACGTTGTAAAAATCTTTAATAGAAGTCAACATAAAAATTTTTATTAATCAAATTAGGGAAATCCTCTTCATTATTAAATGTATGTTATCAAGATTAGATTTAAGTTTCCTTTATATTTTTGTTCCCAGTGCAAGGATCAAAATCAGGAGAGTCCGCCATCCCAGACCGCATCTGTCGGTCACGCTTGGCGTTGATGGCGATGAAGTGTCGAGTCCACGGCAGCTACCGCCTCTGTCGTGGCTGTGGGGAGTGCTGCAAGTGTTCAGCTTTTGACAAGGGAAACGAAACCCGACAATGCCACCAGACCAGATTTGTGTTGTGGCTGCCAGTGGCAAGCAGCGGGCAGCGCTTTGTGGTATTGATTTTATGCAGGAATCGAGGCAAATGCTAATTTACAATTTGTATGCGGCCACAGGCTGCCGTGGCCCTAGCAGAGGAACTCCAGCAAGTGGCCGAAGCTGGGCAGATACGTATCCGGCACTAGGTCCATCTTCTTGGGGTCACCCTCGTCGATGATCTTGGTCACATCCTTCCGGCTGTTGACCCCAGTGCCCACCATCAGGGATTGGAAACCGCAGTTCTTGGCGAACAGGATGTCCGTCTCGAGGCTGCGTTGGATAATAATAAATAAATAAGATAGATTAAGAGATCAGTACTGCCTAAGGATACTCACGTATCGCCCACCATCAGCGTGCTCTCCGGCTGGATGAGGCCCTTCTGTGTCAGCTTTTCCACCATCCAGGGATTGGGTTTGCCCAACACCAGCGGCATCCGTCCCGTGAAGGTCTTCATCGCCGCCAACATGGCGCCGGCTCCGACCATCACGCGCTTATTGCCAATCGGATAGGCGGCGTCCAGGCAGGTGCCCAGAAAGATCACCTTTGGATTCAGCAGATAGGAGCCGGCATGCATCACCTTGGCCATGTTGAAGCCCTCGTCCCGACCCACCACCACCGCCCCCACATCGGGATCCAGCTTCATATCCTTGACAAAGTCCAGCATCGGCCTGTCCATCCTCTCGTCCGTGGTGAAGCAGCACAAGCCCGCCTTCACCAGCTCGTCATTGATCCCCTTCTCGCCCATAATGAACACCTTCTTCTGGAACTTTTTGGCCGCCAGAAAGTGGGCACAGGAGTGGGACGAGGACAGGACTCGATCTTCATCTACCTTAAAGCCAAATCGACAGGCTTTTTTGTGCAAGTCTGGCCTTGATAGCGCCGCGTTATTGGTCACAATGAATGACGCTCGTCCGGTCTTCCCAAACATATTGAAGGTGTCCACCGACTTCTCAAGGGCATTGTCCAAGTGCCAAAGCACGCCGTCCGCATCGCAGATCACGGCCTTGATGGCGCCCAGCCACTTGTGAACTTTCTCCTGCGACAATTTGGTCAGGTCAGTGAAACTGTGCCTGAACATATCGCTCACTCTACATATGTGGAATCCAGATTTGGGATCCTGTGTGCTTCAAACGGAAAATGTTACGGAAATTTGGCATGTCGATGAAGGGGAACTAGACCGATTTGAGACTATAATCGATTTGATATTAGGTTTTTTCCAAGAAAGCACAAGGCCAAAAATTAACTGAAAAGCCGCGCCCAAACTGCCCAAGAAAATGGTTTCCAAAAATTGTTTAAATACCGACCAAAAACCATTTTATTAACCTTTCAAAAAACCTCAAACACCACAGCCAAACCTCCCCAAAAAACGTTAAGATCATCGTCAAAAAATGTCCCAAAAACCTCCACAAAACGCGCTCCATAAACTGCCCCATAAAAAAGTTATCTTAACCAACCCAAGCCCCGCTTGAAAAACCATAAACAAACCTTCAAAATAAATTGGTTTAAAAAAACGGCTAAAATCCTTTTTAAAAACCGTCTCAAAACACAACTAAAATTCGGTAAAAATCCACCTCAAGAAACCATATCAAGCAACAGTCTCAAAAACCTCCCAAAATCCACCCACAAAACAGCATCAAATTCGTTCCCAAAGCCCCTGAGGTAAGATTATATTTATTTCTTATTGACTTTTACCTAAAAAAAAATGTTTTGGTAAAAGTTTTACGTTCCTAATAGTTATGTATATCCAGCATTAAAATCAACAGCCACCTCGATCTAGCCATGTCCGAAACAGACGTATCTCTGAGACTACAAAAGCTATTACAGTGGAATTTGGTTCATAGATTCATATAGAGTTTGTTTTTCCTATAATACTTTAAGCTTTAAAAAATCTTAATCCTAAGCTAATTATACAAATTAAAAATAAATTCAATTTTTAAACATTTAATTTCCTATCATTTCCTATCATCTTCAAAAACTCAAGACTGAGTCACAAATATAATTTTTCATTTTCAGAAGGAAGTCAACAATATTTGGCATAATTATACGGTAAACTTCTGGAGAAGATGACGCAGTTCCTCGTTCTGACGTCGCAGGAAGACAACCTCCGAGTCTAGCTGCACGCGCATCTTGAGCACCTCCACGTAGTGATTTAGGCCATGCTCCAGGGTCTTCCACAGCTTGCATTTGGCGGGCGGAAAACAGGCGGCAAACTGGCGCCAAAAGTCACGGATCTCCGCGTCCGCGATCTGGATGAGATTCACGGCGTTCATGCTGCTCCCCGGCTCGTGCTCGTACATCTGCTTGTGCATCTTGGAGGTGAACAGGTTCATGGCGTGCAGGCAGAGGGCGGGCTCCATGACCAGATAGTGGTTCTGGCACTTCTTGGCCGCCTCCTCGCGCTTGTGCAGGATTTGCTCCGGCACCGAACTCTTGCGGTCATTTTGTGCCGAGGGGTTGAGCAGCCGGTTGGGCTTCAGGTCCTTCATGAACACCTCGGCACACTTGCGCGGACTCAGGCCCTGCGGCTGGCAGTTGGGACAGTAGGTGTAGGGCATAAAGACCTTGGTCAGCTCCTTGACATCCCGCAGATGGCGGATGCGCAGGGCGGCAAAGATGTTGTCGATCCGCACCAGGCACTTGTCCTCCTCGGAGTACGGCTCCAGGATCTTCAGCAGTCGCTCCTCGATGAGGAAGCCGCCGCGATCGGACAGCTTGCGGATGAGGTTGCGCATCAGGCGCAGGGATTCCGGGGGCAGATCCTTGATATCCGGACGTCGCTTGCCGGCGGCTCCCTTTCCGGACACCACCCGGTTCTTGGGCACCCGGCCGATGCGCATGTCGAACTTCTCCAGGATATTGTTGCGCTTCTTCTTGGCCTTGTTGATGTTCGGTATGGGTGGCACGGGGCAGGTCCAGGGCAGGAACAGCTGCTGCTCGTGAATGATGCGATCGATGTGGTAGACGCGCTCCACCAGCACATTCAGCTCCATGTAGTTGATCTCCCAGATGCGATCGAACTTCTCGCGGTTGTTGAGCCGCGCCTGCAGTGCCTTCGACTCCATGTCGTTGATGTTGGCGTGCAGCTTGTAGATGTCCGTGGAGAGGCGACTTATGTTCCGCTGGCCGCTCTCGTAGAGGTTCTTCAGCGCCTGACGCGTCCTGGCAATGGACTCGTGCAGGCGGGCCACCCGCCGCTTCTGCTGGTTGTTGATCACCACGTTCTCCTCGTTGCGCTTCTGCAGCACCTGGTAGTTGTAGTCCAGCTTCTCGGAGTTCATCAGGGCGTAGTCCCGCGTTCTCCTCAGCTCCAGTTCCAGGCGCTCGCACTCCTTCTCCAGCCGGATCCGGGTGCTCTTGGTCAGCTCCTCCTGCGACTCGTTGATCTGCTGCGTCTGGGCGGCATAGAACTGCTCCCTGGCCCGCACCAGGTTCGCCTTCTCCTCGAAATTCGCGTTCATGGCATCGAAGAAGGTGCGCCACTTCTCCACGGCGCCGGCGGCAAAGATCTCGCGCTCCTGCTCGATGGTGTTGGCCAGCATCTGGAGGTGCTGCTTGTAGGCCTCCTTCAGGGTCTCCACCTGGTGGTCCACTCGCTCCACCAGGCAGCATAGATCCTGGGCCTGCGCCTGCCGATCGAACTCGTACTTGGCATTCATCCGGTCCACCTCCTTCTGGCAGGCCGCGATCATCTCGTCCTTGCGGGCCATTATCTCGGCTATGCGTGCCTTCTGCTCCTCGATCTGGTCCCACAGGATCATCGGCTCGCTGATCTCCTCCAGCTCCGTCCAGCGCGACTTGATGTCCGAGAAGCGGGCCATCGTCTCGATGGTCTCGCGCTGCAGCTTGCTCTGCATCTGGCCCCGCTGCGACGCCTCGAACATCCGACGATTCAGTTCGCGCCGCTCGTTGGCCACCCGTACATTGGTCACCAGCTCGTTGCCGAAGCGCACCAGCTCGTCCAGCCGCTCGCCGGAGAGCTCCAGCTGCTGGTCAATGGGCGACTTCTGGGCCTTGCAGCGCTCCGCCACGCCCTTGGGTGCATCGCGGAACTGCTGGCGAACTCGATTGAGGATGTCCAGCCGACGCTCGTCCAGCTTCCGCACCGGCTTGTCACAGTGCTCGTTGAAGATTAGGCCTTCGACGCGCTCGTTGAAGGACTCCCAGCTCTCCACTGGTCCCAGCGGCTCCTCCGGGACTTCAGCCTCCTCCTCCTCGCCACTGTCGTCGCTGAGCAGCATGCCATCGGGATGCTCCTCCAGGTCGTCCTCGTTGTCGTCCATGATTCGGCGTGAATATAATGTAGAAATATAAGGGCAAGATCTGGTTGGGATGTGCCAGGAACTATGATGAGTTGATGACTCTGGCTTGGAGTGGAGTTATTTTGTTTGGCACTTGACGCTGGTTGTTTGATCGAAGGATCCCAGGTTGCCTGGGTTACCTATACAGAAAGCAACAGTCCCCGGAAAATTGGTTTATTTACCTTTTAACGGTCGATTTCTACCTAACAGCACAATTTGGGGCTTTACAGAAATAATCGATAGCTAACTAGAGGTGGAGAACTATCGATGGCACTAACGACACGATCATTCGCTCGCTATCGATGGCGCCGACTAGAGATAGTTCTCCACCTCTATAGCTAACAGCAGAGTTAACAGACTATGTTATTCTTTCACGTTAACATAAATTTCAGGACAGAAAACCAGTTCAGTTTGGTTTAGGATAAGTTTATTTAGTGATTTTCTTTTGCGGACCGATAGTTATCAGGCATTTGACAGTGAGGTCCTAACAGATCTGTTTAAATAATATTTATACCTAAATATTTATTTATATATACATAATATTCTTTCCAAGTTTCATTCAAAATTTAATAAATGTTTAAAAAGGCTCCTTATCATTTTCGAATGGACAGGAATGGTAGGAGATCGCTCAACTTGGGAATGTACATATCGGGAACCTGCTCAGACTGCTGCGAAGCCTGAGCTGCAATGGCATCCTCGTAAGAGCTGACTCCAGTGCCCACCAGGAGAGTTTGAAAGCCGCAATTATAGCCAAACTGGATGTCCGTGCTTAACCTAAAAAAATACCTTACTCATATAACATATCCTCTCCCAAAGCCCCAGTAACAACTCACGTATCTCCTATCATCAAAGTTCGCTCTGGCAGTATGATTCCCAGATTTATAATATCGCCGCAAATGTAGGGATTGGGTTTTCCACAGGTAAAGGGATTTCTTTGGGTGGCAGCCTGTATAGCAGCCACCATAAATCCAGCTCCAGGAATCGAGCGTCCAGGAGCAGCCACCGGTATAGCCATATCCCGATTGGTGGCCACGAACATGACCTGCGGATCCTTCAGGTAGCAAGTGGCCATTGTTAGTTTCATGGAATTAAAGTCCTCGTCCATGCCGACGACCACTGCGCGCACATCTCGATCCAATGGGATGTCCTCGTCCTTCTTAACCGATGGAGGATCCAAAGGCAGGGTCTCGATACCCACCTGGTTCAGTTCGTTGACAATGCCCTGTCCCCCAATCACATATACCTTCTTATTGAACCTATTATCGAGCATAAATCTAGCCAAAGCCCGGTTAGAGGAAAGGACCTCATTTTCACCCACTAAGCAGCCCATTTGCTGGGCCTTTCGGCACAGTTCCTGCGCTGTAAGTACCGAGTTATTGGAGCAAATATATGCATCCTTTCCAAAGGCACGAAAGGCATTAAATGTCTTGGGAGCTCCTTCGATGGGTTCATCGTGACGCCAAAGGACTCCGTCGCAACCGAAGATGATAGTGTCGATGTTCTTCAGCCACTGGAACACACTGTTGATGGTCAGATCCAGCACTTGGCAGCCTCCTCGCTTTAAGTTTCGGTTCAGAGCCAGATTCATATTGAATTCGATGTGAAATATAAGCCAGAATGGATTGAAAATGATCACAAAGACTGATTAGTTAGGCATGGCAATCTGCAATTAAATTTATTTGAGACTAATTGAGTTTCAATGTTTTTGGGATTGCATTTTGCACCTTGAACGGGAGTCCCAAAATGGCACAAAACCACCAAACTGTGTCCATGGGCTCGAAACTCGGATTAGTTTCTAGCAGTTTCGGCTGTGGCCTGTCCGAATCAATTGAAACTTTGGCCGGGTGCTGTCTGGGACAACTCAGAGATTGGAGGCGAGGCGGCGCCAAGGGAGTCCTCCCTAAGAGCGCGTGGCAATGTCATCGGCGACGCATTTAATTCACTAAACTTTGCACATTTGTTATTTGGCCAAAACGCCAGCGGAGGGCCAGGAAGAGGACCAAGTTGCGGTTGGGTGGCGTGGCAAACGTCGCGGACAACTTTTAATTGTGCGCAATGAGTGAAGGTCAAGTCAAGCGGCGAATACCGGGCGAGTTTTCCGCTTTCTGGGGCTGGGACCCACGCTCAGTGCCTTCAGCCAGAGTTTCCCCTTACTCTTTCCTGGCTTAACCTCCCTGGGGAGCCACTTCTCTCGTTTGGGGACGAATTTTCGCCCTGTCATCCTTGGAACAGACATACAAAATTATTAAATTAAAGTTTATTCAGAACTTCACAAACTTATTAAGAAAATGTATTTCATACCAGATTAACAGATAAACGGAAAGTTTAAATCCCTGAGTAAACCCATTAAGTTACTTATTATAATTTATAATTTTTCTATTTAATATATATTATTTCCAGTGCATTTCCTCCCCGGAATGTCAGCTGGCTTGGGCCCGTTGCGCCAATTAAAATGGCATTCAGCTTTATTGTTGACAACGCCATGTCGCCTTCGAGGAGCGGGGCGGCCCAAGTCCGACACTTGGTACCGCTGGAATAGCTGAATCCCAAAGCTAAGGCCAGAAAACTGGGACCAGATTCAGCCGCACCTTGACATAAATTCATCAAATCTCCCTTCCCAGCGGCTATTCTGGCATTTGAACGGATTTCTCGAGCTCTATGACGGCCCACCACCGTGTTGGAATGGCCGCCGGTCAAGTGGAGTCCTCCTCTTGCCTCTTTGCTCCGCCGGATTCGCGGACTTTAAAAAAGCAACGCAAATTGGCAAAACGAGCTGAATTTGTAGCGGAGTTGCCCGCAGGAGGGAAAATCAAAAGCTAACGAGCGAAGTTCGGCGCTTTCCCACCCGTCCAGCGAACAATGCGATTTCCGCTCGAAAACGAGGAAGTTTTTCATATGAAGGTAAATATTTTGTGGAATATGGTTAAATTGTTTAATATGTTTCATCAAATAACGGGAAAAAATTAAAAGAATTAATAGAATATTTATAAGAATATTATTAATTTAATTATTATTATTATTATTATTATGATTAACTTTTTTGGTAATGTTCAATGTTAATTTCTGATGGTTGAAAATATTTAAAATCATGCAACTCATTTCAAATTAATTAAAAGCTATACAAATTATTTAAAATTAAAAAATCATTTAAAATCTTAAGAAATCGTTTAAATAAAAATTCTTTAAATCATTTGAAATCTTATTAAAATATATTAAAATCGTTTTAAATCTATTTAAAACAATTTTTAAGAGGAAATTAATTTACCTGAAATTGTTATCACTTTTTTAATGTAAATATTATTTCTATACATTTAAAATTACGTTTTTAACAGTCTTAATACAATAATCACATGTATACATTTTTTTAAATCAACTTCTGTAAGTTCATATTTTTTAATAAATTTCTCAACAATATTTAAGATAAGAAAAAAATGTTTTAAAATGTCTTTTTATTCAGTTCGATAACCACAAATTGATTTTTAATGGTCTCACATATTATTCCAGAACTTTTCTTTGTTAATTTAATGTTGAAAACTTTAAGGTTATGTTACAACTATGATGTTCCAGCATTTTGTAAACCAATTTTTGGTTAATTACTATGCAAAATGCCTGGGAAAACGCCCTTTGAAACACAGACTGTCTGGGCCTGGGCCACAAATTGGTTTTCACAAAAATGTTTATGCTCTTCTGTTTTTACCTGGGCAAGAGTTCAGAACAGGTGGGTAAGTGGGCGAAGCCTAAAGAGTGTACTCAATTTGCTCGAGTGGAAATCGCTTGGGATTTTTCCATTTGCCTAGATCTCAATTTATTCGAGTATCAGGCTTAAATGTACATTGTACACTGATAGATGGATGGAATGCACTTTGCAGAGGGAAAACTCATTGGGGAACAGCTACAAGCGAATTCCAATCGCCAGACATCGAGAGCAACAGTAACAAATGAAATTTTGAGCCCAAAGTTTGCCCAACTTTTCCTCGCTGACCCAGAAAAAAAAAAAAGAAAAGAAAAACGAACCGAGACTGAAGCCTGAAACTTTTTTATTAAGTTTACAAGGCCAAGTTAATTTCCCGAACCCTGGGGCCTCCGCCTGTTTTCCCTAATTAATACCTCGAGACGACTCGGCCTGCCCTGGGTAAGACAAAAAAATAAATAAAAACAAATCCACTTGATTTATATGCTAATCAAGGCGACCAAGAAACCACTAACACTTGAGGCCATCGACAGTTGCTTAAATCAAATTAAAGTGCGCTCTTCCGACTGCTAAAAATCCAGGAAGAGGCCTCCGATAAGAGACCCCTGACAGGACTCGCAGGAACAACTTTAAATTATACGCTATCGCCAAATAAATCATCCGGAGATAGCATCATCAGCTGGGTCACAAGGCGCAATTATTCGTTGAGAATGGATTGCCCCTGCCTGCTGGCCCTGCCACTTCTATCTGTCTCTGGGGAATGGTCAATATCTGTGGGAGTTCAACTGTGTTTTACCTTATAAAATATAACATTAAATAATTTATAATTATATTTAATTTATAAGAATATTATCATATGCTAATTACTTGAAATTAGCTTAAGTTGCTCTTTTAAATTATATTAAATTCCTTTTATAACATTTTTTCAGGGGAATAGTCTATACCCCTTAAATCCTATCTCTAAATTTATATCAAGACCTCAAGTACCTTGTGCAACCTATCCATACACCCTCTATGAACCCTCGAACTCGATCCCAGTATAATCTCTCCTGAGTGGTGACTGATGGACAGGCTATTTGTCTTGAAAGCCTTCTTGTTGCATTTCACCAGCTTACCAATGCCTAAGCACAATTGAATCGTTTTGCTGTTTTACAAATAAGACACGAGCCTGACAAGAGGGAAATGAAAAATATGAGGCGCAGTCCGTTGCCAGGAAGATTTCCATAAATGCGACAGACAATTATGCGCTCGTGCTTTTCGAGTAGTTTAACAACTCTCAGCCAGGATGAAAATACGATGCAGTTTTTTTTTTTTTTGCAGCTTGCCATATGAAAGGCGGAAATACATGTCTGATGCAGGGCAAAGATACAGCAGATCCTTCAGAATGTCCTTCATTTTTTTCTGTGCCTTCGTAAATTGTGACAAGTGCAGAGGCAGCTTAAAAATGTTGAAGAGTTCATTGATGAAGACAGTTTATAGGGCAGATATGATTCAATTAAGATTTAAATAATTAATAACCTTACAACTTTTGATTTAATATTAATTTTTTTGAATCCACTTTAAAATGTCTTAACTTGCAGTTGTCCCCTCACTTACGAAACCCAAACTGAATTGCAGTCTGTTCACCAAAATGTAAATGCCAAGTTGGTTGGCTTAATGTTCCCTTGCCGACATCGACCATGGCCCGGGCTCACACTGCGTATGAGCAATGCCACAGCCGAAGCCTTGGGGGGCGGCAATAAAGGACATTCGTCCGGTCGACGGCGGTGGCGGCTCTGGTTTCAGTGTGCGTACATTAAACCAAATTACAACACATTATAATTTGTGTCAAAAGTGTCCCCGAAAATTCATTTGAGAGATCCAAGATTTGACACTCGGGCAAACATGAAAATGTACTAGAGGGGAGAGATAGCTCGAGGCCAGAGCATTTGGCAGTTGAATAAATAAGCATTTCGCCTTTCAGCAGGACGAGACGAGATTGTGGGAACCATCGACAAGGCTATCTAATGTGCAGGATTCTGTGTTTGTCCAGAGCTCAGACTTTGTGTCCTGGTAAGCAAAATTAAATGCCATTTAGTAGGAATTGCTGGAAAGCAAAACAAATATGGAGAGTGTAGCATATAACGATCTAATGTGAAAGAGCTGCTGGTAACTAAACGTGTTAGCGGAGCACGCGATGTCCTCGGCTTTTCATAAGTCTGGTCGGCATGGGGTGGGTTATCTACGAAGTAAGGAACCGCCACGTTATAATGCTCGTATGCTAGTCGAAAACAATTTAATTTCGCGTACTATTATTTTGGGAGGGTAAGGGCTAAGATAGAAACTTAGAGAGCAGACGACTAAAGGGAGGAAAGAAGAGGAGAGTAAGACAACAAAAGACAAAAGGGACACACTTGACCACCATCACTCCAGTTGCTTCGCAAGACTGCGAAGTGCCCACCCTACCGTGATCCTATTAGTCCAGAAATTCATAATAAGGATCCCTTGGAGTGACTAGCGTTTACTCATACTAACGCACTTTGATTTCCATGACCCCCGGATAAGGAGAGATTTAGCTAGAATTCATTTTTATACACGTTTATTCTTAAAGTAAATAAAAACCTAGAAATTTCATCCTAATATTACTATATTTAATTTTTAACTATATTCCTAAGCTTCAATTTAAGTTCCTCTTATAGTACTAGTATTTATTGTTTATATTTTTGTTAAAGTTATTCGGGAAAAAAAAAAGTTTGAATTCTATCGTATATAATTTCTAACTTCATTTTTAAATCATTGGCAAAGAGAGATAAATGTTGCTGGAAGAGAACGGGGTTAATTTTAAATAAATAGTAAAAGCAATATATATAGTATAATATAGTATAATATAGTAATAGAATATTTTAATTTGTATCAAATGTGTTTCGTTTTCTCATTATTATTAGCTGCATGCACAATATGGAAGTTGTATATCCGCCCTCGCTAGATACGCTTATCGCTTTTTAAAGAGTTTCATAGCTGGCAAGCTTTTCTTATAAGTGCAGCTCAAAAGCTCTAATCGCATAATCAAAACAAAGAAGAAATTGAAAGAATAATTGCAAAAAGGGGCTCGCTTACGGCCGGCGACGAAACAAAAACTAATTTAACTTTTTAGGTTTTAAAACAAGGCAACATAGGATAAAAAAAAAGGTGTAAAAGAAAACTCACAGTTGATCCAATCCTGCGGCGAAAGATCTTTTGCAGCGGTGATCGGCTGAAAACAATTTTGCTGGCATTTCTTTTATATTGTTATTTCGTCGTTGACTTTTTATGCACATTTATTGTTCTTCTTTGTTTTTGTTTTGCTTTTATTGTAGTTAATTTGTCTTTAGCTTTTCATTGTTTTTTTTTTGTTCATGTTGGGGGTATCGAAGTTTAACTGCGGGATTTCACTTCACATTGTACATTCACTTTTAATTTGTTTTTTTTTTCAATATTTGGGTTTTTTTTTTTTTTTTTTTGTATCACTTATATATTTTGCTTTTCACCATTATTATTAATTTTTTTTTTTTTTTTTGCATTAGGTTTTATTGATTTTTTTGTTTTTTCTTTTGTTTCACCAATTCTGCTCCGCAACATTGTTCTCTTTTTCTTTGGCCATTCTTCTTCTACTCTCTCTCGAGCTTTTAACTTTAAAAAAAAAATTAACTTAGAAAAATTAAGATATATTAAGATATATTAAGATAAATATAAGATATATTTGCCATAACCGCAGTTAGGTAAGGAGTGACCAAAAGAAAACTTGTGTTCCCTTATTAGAACTGGGCGTGGACCTCGTGGCTCATTACGTCACTAGGGGTTATGTAATTATTCGGCTGCTTCCGCACTTAGTTTTAGGCCATTGCTCTATTGACAAATTCGCGGGAACTGGTGTAGACGGATAAGTTTTTCCACTGGGACTTCTTTAACAATTGGTGGACATCGGAGCCTCTACACTTTTTGACTGCCGAATCTCTGCCTGTAGACCTCGCTCACACTGATATGTCCGTGTGTGCGTTATCGCTGCTAAGCTTTGGACGATTTTCGCTGCTTTATCTTTTGACGATGTTTGCTGCTTTACGCTGGCAGCTGCTCCCAGGTGCCAAGCCCCTGAATTAATCACAAAAAAAAAGAATAGCGCAGAGCAAAACAAATTATCAATTAGCAGCGACGGATGCAGCGAAGAAATATTTACCCTGAATTTGGGATCTTGGCATCTGCTAAATGAATGATCTCTTTCACTGTTTTAAGTAGAATTTAGCTGGTTCTCGCTTTTTTAAACCTAATAAACGGCTTAAGTTGTGTTTTCCCTTTTTTTCCTTAATACTCACAATACTCGCAACGTGGCAGTGGTCTATAAGTAACAAATTTCTACTTGAGACAACTGATCTGGATGGCGGTCGAAATGGAAAAGACTGAGCTGGGGGCGTGGAGTTAGAAGGTACCCCCAAAACGGAAATATTGACCTGTCAACGTTGACACTGCTCAGCTGATCGAATTTTCCTGAAGTTGCCAGTATGATCGGTTTTGGATTCCCGCCACAGCTGGAGTCAACTTATCTTGATGGGCTGCACTTTTATTTTATTTTTTTTTTTTTTTTCATTATATTTAAAATTACATACGTTACGGTTTTATTTTGTTATTTATTATTATTTATTCATGTATTTATTTATTTACTTATTTACTTAGTTATTTATTTATTTATTTATTTATTTATTTATTTATTTATTTATTTATTTATTTATTTATTTATTTATTTATTTATTTATTTATTTATTTATTTATTTATTTATTTATTTATTTATTTATTTATTTATTTATTTATTTATTTATTTATTTATTTATTTATTTAGTTATTTATTTAGTTATTTATTTATTTATTTTTTTGTAAGCTCGAACAAGCTCCCTACAAGAGGTTTTTGATTTTATGAATTAATTATCTGTGTTTTGCGAAATTAAATTGTATTTTATGAACTTAATATGGTTGTGGGATTTGTCAAGAAATTATACTTAAGTTTATGATTTAATGGATTTATGTTAAGTCTTATTTCTATGCAACCTTAGTTAAAAGGGATATTCTGTGATTTCCTTTAAATCCTTTTCTCTGCTGTTTTTTTAGGAAAAATGTTAAAGACTCACAAGCCAACTCTTGTGGCATTTACTATTCCAATTACCAACGTCAATATGTGTGTCTGTCACAACCCATTGGCTTGCCAGAAAAAACGAATAGAAAAAAACTCGGGGCTGGCAAGTTTGCTGAATTGATGCCTCCTAATTGCTCTTCGGTTTTTGTGCGCCAGAATCCTGCCACATGTACACACACATGCACGCCATATTTGCGTGGAAAAGTTCGACAGAAAATCCCGGCCAGGTTTGGGTTAAATATTTCCGCATGTCATCGATTCACAGCTCGGCGCTCAAAATAAATAGTGGGACATATTTCAGGCATAATTAAGGCTGCGGCGCCCGCAACACGCGACGTCAATCATTGTAATTTATAACGCTAGCGAAAGCGTAACCAAAACTTAAGCCATTATTTCCGCTTTTATGGAATGAAGGCCGAAGGCCGCCGGCCGGCTGTCCGTTTGTTTTTCCACTCATTTTTCACCATTTCCCTCCCTTTTCCAATGTTTGCACTTACTTTGGCAGCCGGCCTTTGTGTTCGTTTGTGTTTATTTTTATTTTTGCTTTTATTTCCTTGATGTTGTTGTTGCTTTTCTTGCACATTTGCATTTCGTGTCCCGCTGACCGCTGACCCCCAACTACGATCCTGATTCTGGTTCACACGAACCCCCGGCGCAAAACGCTGCCCATTTCATAAATCATTTTGCACACACATGTGTGATGGGGACACTCAAACAAATGTACTGGGAAAAAATTAAATATTCAAAATTGTAATGTAGAAAAATCCTAGTTAAGTAGTTAAATAGTTGCTTAATGTTAATAAACTAATTTTTATTCATTAAAATTATAAATCATGTGCTTTTAAACAGCTTAAATACTTTTAAAAATTTACCTCTGGTTACGAATCACACCTGAATTTGTCGACTTAATTTTGTTTTGAGTAAATGTTTTGATTTTCATTTTGTCATACATTCATTATGATGTAATTTTTCAATTTATCTAATTAAATTAGATTTAACTCAATATTTTTATTTAGTTTTTTGACTTCAATAAATATTTTTGAATTACCCATAAATGCTTTATAAAATTTCACACTTTACCGTTCTTCACTTGTTAGTGTTACCTTTTTTTCTTTGTGCATTTTGCGTGGGTGGGACTGCCGCGAATTGATTTACATGGCCACAAAATGCTTCTCTTTCAGCTTTTGGCCCAAAAACTTATACGAACTCACGTTCATTACCCATGAGGGGCCATATTAATTTTACATTGAATATGCAACAGACAGAAAATGCAGCCTTTTCAAACAAACCAATTATGCATTAATGACCACAAGCTGATAAAAATCAATAGGCCCAGAAAAGTAGGCTGCATAAAATGTTGCTTAAATATATGATATTAAAATGGCAACATTTAATATTGGCATTTAAAATTGTGTAGTTGAAATTACGCAGTTTATGCATCGTGTAATTTATACTTATAAATATGTAAGGGGCATTTTTGATTAAATGGATAACAATTTGGGCCAAATATTAATAATAATAATATACAAATGCTCGAATTACATAGGTTTATAGTGAAATTTAAGGTACTATTTTCACTTACATATTTATAAATCAATAGATAAAATATTTATAAATTAAATAAAAGTTGATGGTAATTTTTAACCTTTAAAACTAAGTCTTCTGGAGACATTTTATTACTTTAAATTAAATCAGCTTATCCGTGTTCCACGAACTCATAGACACTATTTTTTGTAGTAAACAGAAACCGAGAAAAATTTTGTATGAAATGAATTTACTCACAATTTAAGGTATCCTCCCGTTGAGTTTCTGCCGAAGAAATACCAGCAGAATTCGCCGGAAAGCACGGTCATAAATGCTTAGCTTAGCCCTTGGCAACACAACTCAAGTCAAGTGGCATGAGTCCACGCCCACTTAGACTTTCACTTCCACTTTCGCTGCCAGCTCTCTGCAAAGGCTTTCTAATCAGCGGCACTTGGTGACCCAATTTTCGGAGCCCCATGACATAACCGAATAGAGGAGGCCAAGCCAGGCCATAGATGACAATTTAATAAAGCAAATTGAGCGGCTTGTGGCGAAAGTTTCTTTGCTGTTTCTATTTCTATTTGGATTAATCCATTCCACATCCGCATCGGCATCCGCATCCGCCTCAGCCTTGCTCCTTCAGCGTCGTTAATCAATTAAGTTTTCGCTTTTATACGATTGCTTCGATATATACTCGGAACACTTATGTATGTTGCCACTTAAGCTGTTATGTATTGATTCAATTCCATATACTTATAAGCGATGCCCCGCCACGCGCAAATATAATTAATGATCAAGTGTCAATGGAACACAAAAAACTTTAGTCATCTCGAATGCATTATGTAAGTCGTCGGCATATTGAATTTCATTTAGCACGCGTGGCCATTCTCTTGGCTATCTCCGAGCACTCTGTGACCCCGGACAGTTTTGGCCAAGTCCAGATAAAGTTGTCGTCGTCGTAGACCAACCTAACGTTTGTTCGCCGCCATTTGTTTGGTTTGTTTATCCTCGAAGACATCCTAGCCAGTCTGGCCTTTTTCCGGTGGTGTAGTTAAAGTTTACCAGGAAATTGGTGTGCTAAAAATAGATATTTCGAGTTCATTAATCAAGTGAATGCTTGAATGAAAATTTCCTTAAATTTTATGCTAACAGAAAGGTCAAAATATTAAGGTTGCTCTTAGGTATAGTATAGTAGTATAAATCTAGTATTTTTTGTAATAAAAAAAAATTTTTTTTTTAAATTATTAAAAGGGCAAAAGCTATTCAATTATTCTTTATATAAACTTTAGTGTGGAAAAAAGTCCAAGGTGGACCCGCAGAGCTCCGTCGGCCAAAGGATATCTGAGGCGGCAACACAATCCGGCTCGAAGGACCATAAAATGTAGTATTTGGAGTCTCGAACGTGGGAGAGGCGTCTCCCTCTTAAAGGACCCAAAGAAAATGAAAACTCGTGGTTCTTTTATTCTGTGTTTCAGGATTTTAGCAGTGAAAAATGTCAGTAAAGAAGTAAAGAGTAGATAACAAGACAAGGGAGTAGAACAATACAATACAATGTCTGCCGAAAGTTGGCGTTTACAGTACCGCTTCCGAAATTGTGTAAATCATATATGGCAATTATTTAATGTAATACATTTAATAAGTATTATATTCTTTAGGTAACTCTTTCACTTCTTACAACATTTTCTTCTAATTTTTTTAAATTATTCCCTATAATAAATATGTTTTATTAACTCTTATTTCTACCACAGCTTTAATCTTCACAGTCTCTGCGCTCCATAAATTCCGAAGAGCAGTCGACGCCCCTGCAGCTTCAACGCATTATAAATATTTACGAGTCGCCAGCCAGCTCGAGAGAGCATTCCACAGAGGATACGCACATCCTGCCCGGCTCGATGGGATATGTGTGTGTGTGTGTTTTCCAATCCCATGGCCAAATGGCCAGTGTCCAATCCCGCAGGACACACGCCATCAGCTTCTTTGCCAATCGTTTTTTCTCCCCGGGACCCAGTGCACCCAGGGTATAGAGGCATATTAATGATGTCTTTATGGCGGCCACATGGGCGTTGCGAAGTTCCGCCATGAAACTAACTGACTTAGCCCACACAATTTACGAGCACAGTGCATCTATCTGGTAATTAAAAAATAGAAAACACTTTAAATGCTGATTTATGGTTGGGCTGCAAAGGCAACAAAGTGGCATTTAGTGCGGCTTCTAACGAGACACTTTTAGAAGCTATTCTGTAACGCTTTTTTAAAGATTTTCATCATTTAAGTGTTAAAAAAATAAACCCTCCAATTTTTAAAGAGACAGATAGATAGATAGATACCTTATACCCTTAGAAAATATTCATTTATATTTAAAAATAGGGTTTCGAACTCCTTTTAAATTAATCAACAAAATATACAAAGCCTTTTTGAATAAGTTTAATTTAACCGGAATATGTTCACAAATATTTTGAGCCTCATTTTAAATTTTAAAAGCCACTTTGGAGAATTTTAATGTGCACTCCTAATGTTCCCGTTCACATATGCATTACTTATTGGCTGCCAATCTGTCAACTGTTTTACGGCTGACTTCCTCGACAACGTGCTCTGTTTAAAGAGGACCTGCAGGAGAAATACGAGGAACACGTGCCTCTAAACCCCCAATGAACCCCACTCCCACCATCGGCACAAGTATTTCAAGGGGACTGCAACGTCTGGAGAGGAGGAGGACACTTCGTTGAGCCCCTACTGGCTCCCAATGCACATGACACTCCGGCTAATTGAGCCATAAATAA
This sequence comes from Drosophila rufa, assembly GCA_018153105.1. Lineage (NCBI taxonomy): Eukaryota > Metazoa > Arthropoda > Insecta > Diptera > Drosophilidae > Drosophila > Drosophila rufa. The sequence continues at coordinate 7,178,426 of JAECXS010000085.1, forward strand.
GAGAGAGGCTTTATTTCGCTTTTTATATGTTGGTCAGGGGGTTCACAAAGGTATCCTCTGGCTGGGCCTCCGCGATGAGGTTCCGAATGAAAGCCTCCTCCATGGCCTGCTGGGGGCACTCCTGCTGGGTATCTTCGGTTGGCTGCTCCTTCGGCACGATCTGGAACATATCTATCATGCGTTGGCGATGTGGTTGCACTCTGGCTATCATCTCCTGGAAATGGACACTCAATGCAGGAGGGAGACTCTTCGACATGTGAGCGATCAGGTTGTCCAGGATGAGCAGCATGTCGCCACTGTTGGGGCGACCCAACTCCCCGGTTACATACAGTATAGTTTGGAGAGCCTGGACCAGATCTCGGGTGGAAGACGTCTTTAGCTTCAGGTTCTTGTTCTTTTCGGCAAACTGAAGATCCACCTCCGCCTGGCGACAACACTTGCCGTAGGCCTCGAGAGCGGTATTAATATTCGCCTCCTTTTCCTCCATCTCCTTGCGGTACTGGGCCAAGTGCTCATGAAGGACAGTCATCGGTGCCACGACATCGGCATTCACGCGGTGCAGGGTTATCATGTTAGACGCCAGGCAACGTTGGAGTTTGTCTCGCTGGGACGAGGTCTTGGAATCGCGGCGATGGGAGCTGCCCGCAGAGGAGTCCTTGCCGCCCTCAAACTCCTCGTTCTTCTCAGCAATCTCCTGCACTGCCTTCTTCTTGATGGCCATAAGTTTCCTCACCTGCACTATGGACTCCAGTAGCTTGCTGCTGTAATCCCCTTGGACAATAGACTGATTCCTGAAGATCTCCCTATTGGAATCGATGGCTCTCATAACGTTGAAAAGCGGCAGGCCCACGAAGGGCTCATCCGTTTTGATGCGAAAATCGGGAAGACAGAATACCGAAGCCTTCGCATTGAGAACAAAGCGGACCAAGTAAGTGCTATCCTCCGGCACGAAGCCAAGGACCATGCCATCCATGATGCCCATGTGATCGCGTCCCTGCAGATGACAGCTGACCCTGGCACCGGCGGCCAGCGGCTTGGGCACACGCTTGTATATCTGCTCCAAGAAGGGACGATCCTCCCGACTGACCACCTGAGACTGCTGCAACTGGCGCACACAGCGACGCGAGCGCTCCAGTTCCTGGAGCTCCACTTCGATGAAGGCCGCGGAAAAGCGCCGGGCCTTGCCCAACAAACGGCGGAGCAGCTGCCAGGAGCGGCGTGGCAAGAGGCGCGTCTTCAACTTCGGGCAGTACTCGGTCATGAAGCTGCCCATGTCGTAGGCTCCGCGCAGGATGGCCGAGTCCACAAAGGATTCGCCGAACTCGTGCCAGATCCAGCGGTGCGATGAGTCCACCTTGAGGAAGTTGCTCACCCTGCAAGGTAAGAATATATAACCCATTTTTTTTTAGGTGATTAGAGGGCCACAAACCTCTGGGCAATGGGTAGGGTGCTAGACACCTCCAGGTCGGTCACCTCATTCTTATCGGCCTCTTCCTGCATCTCCTCGTCTTCTGCCAGGTCCTTCAAAGCGCTCTTGCTGAACTGTGGACGCTTCACGAACAACTCGTCATCAATGGAGCAGGTCACCAGCTTTTTCGGCAGCTTAAAGCGGCGATTACGCATCTCAGTCACCCTGCGAGTGCTGCACAATCCAACATCCGCCAGTGGCGGAGGAGTTGAGCTCAGGAGAAGCTCAGCAGTTGAATTCTTACTAGTTGTCGGTTGATCTGCCATTTTTCAATTGTTTAGAGACTGAAAAATGTTCAGTTAAAATTAGATTCGATTTCCTTGGCAGCTTTCGTTGAAGTGATTTTTTCTTCACTTGACGTATGGTTTCTAAATATTTCTATATTTAATAGGGTGACACTGGCCAAGCTGCGAACAGGGTTGCATTTTTGGCGAATATATTATATTTTGTAACACTATCGATAATAATATCGATAGCGGAATAAACTTTTTAATGTGACCAGATTTCTTTAAAAATATTAAATACAAATGGTTTCTTTGTATAAAATTAGGAAAGCAAATCCAAGGCTGTTGAAATTAATTGTGAAATCACTGAAATAACAGAGCCCTCCCCTTCTGCTCCTTTTAAAATATTACTTATGTATAAAAAAATCAGAAAAACAGAAAAAATTTAAAAAGCCATAATAAATGTAGCAAAGTGCTACAAAACTCAACTTTTACTTCAACATTTATGCTTAGTAAAGTAAATACAACAAAATATTACATAAAAAGCTTGTCAAACAAGAAAATATGTTATTCAACATTAAGTAAAATAATAAATTCCCACAGAAATATTGCTCGTTACATGACACGTTGTCTGCATTTCCTTTAATCCTTTTTCCTTGGTATTTATTTATTAAAAAATGTGTCAACAGAAGAGATGTAAATGTAAACAAATTGCCTGTTGCTTCTGCCCTCTCTTGTTAAATATTTTTAAAAATCATTCAAAGAGGTGTTTTAAAGTTATTCATACACTTCCCCTGAAAGCGAAGCTGAAACCAAATTGGATTATTTGTTGTTTTGCAATGAAAACCTTCGTGCATTTTATTGGCTATTTTCCGTTTGGCAAGGCAAACATTGCTTTTCATGTTTTATTTACTGGTTTTTGTTCTGTGTTATTGCCACATGCTGGCTATGTTGATTTTCCCAATGAAATCTGTTGAATTTTTAATTTGAAAAACTTTTGTTTGATTTTTGCTTCTGGTGTGAATGGCATGAGATGGCAATTGGCAGGAAAACTCAATTTGGAAATTGGGTGAAAAAAATAGTAAACAGCTAAAGTTTAGCCGGACCGGAAACCTCATGGCACTGGTCGGTCATTGGGGCGCGTAATTAATAAAGTTTGCATACGGCACACGGATCTTGTTTCCTTGGCCAAAACGACTGTTCTAACAACAAATTCCGACTTGCGTAAGTGCCGCAGCAGCAATAGGCGCACTCTTAGCCTAATTTCTGCCTGTGATGTGGTAAGTACAGCTTATTTCGAGAAAGCCACTGCAAGAAATTATTGTTTAATATGTTTAAAATTTTGTTATAATCCCTTTTCCAACAAGACTTCTCAAAATTAAAATGGAGCGACCATATTACTTAAGGTATATTTGTAAAATGAAGAATAGGGGACACTTAAATTGAAAAGAAATGTTAAAATAAAGTTAAACTATTATATACATATCTAGAAATATATAAGCCAAGAACATTTTATGTATTTATTATATATCAAATTAAGACTCTTCAGATATTCATTAAAACCTTAAAATCTTTAAAATCTTTTTCAAAACCTTTTATTTTATAAACATCCTAACGTGATATTGATTGACCAAAATAAACCAAAATGAATATAAACTTATTCTAAATATTATATTATATTTATTTGTTCAAACCCCTATATTAAGTAAGTGTTTTTAGGAGTCCTGAATCATTTTGAAGTGTATCCAAACCACCGACACGTGTTGCGGCTGCTTTCCGGGAAAAAGGAAATTGGATATCCAGACCTAAAGAACGCAAATTTAAGACCTGAACTTTTCTTTCGCCATCAGTATATCGATTGCCCCCTCGTCTCACCTCATTTAATTTTCTGTTCACACCGAGCGAGACGATGAAGAGATACCCATTTTAATTTGCATTCCTTTTTGCTGCGAGAAAGGGAGTAGTGAGAACAGCAGGATGTCCTAATGCAGGACACCTGCAGGTGATTCTCATTTAATCAGCAGACAGACGACAGGTGGAAATACTTGGAGCAAAAGGACAACAAGCAACATGCGCTTAAAATTAAAAAACCAACCAGACAAATGACACAAACACACACACACACTGTTGCCAGGATCACAAAACACAACATTGACATTGAACTAATGAAAGCTGCAGGCGACGCAGCAGCCCCCGCCCCCCTTTGTTGCTGCCGCCCCCCAAGAGATTTTAGCCAGCGGAATGGGCCATGATATGTCGTGCCAACGGGTTATTCATGTGCACGTTTGTATATATATATTCTTGGGCGGATATTTGTGTTTATACTATATACAAGCGACTGCTGGCTTTCTGGTTTGACTCCGCTCCCAGCCTACGGGACACTTTTGCACTTGGCCAAAAAAAACCTTGCTTTTGTTCGGGCTTAAATGTTTGACTATGCCCGTCGGCTTGTGCAGGAGAAAAACCTGGCTAATGCAATGAACCCAGAAAAAGAGAAGTTCAAAGAGGCCAGTTTCAGGTCCTTTAAATTTTAAAAAATATATATGTTTAAAGGTCCTTTAAATTTTAAAAAATATATATGTTTAAAGGTAATTAAAAAAGGTCCTGCTAAATAAATATTAGGCGTTTTTCCTGCTGAATTTATTTAATATTTAAGCACAACATTTAACTTTTAAACATAATAATAATAATATAATAATAATAATAACATTGCACTTGAACAACTATAATTTTTATTAATCACAAAATGAACGTTTCTCTCTATTTTGCATATAATTTAATAAATGCATTTAATTTTAATCCAGTTGCTTATTGTTATAAATATTTCGAGAGCAACTAAAAGTTTGTTTCTCTCAATTTACATTTGATTTAAAAATCCGTTTAATTTAATTGTTTAAATTCATTTTGTAATAATAATAGACTTTATCTTCCGTGTATATGTGTGGAATATCTCACGCAGCACGCGGTCTCAAGGGCTCCTAAAGGAGCCTGTCGAACTTAAAGTCTTGCTCTGACAGCTCCTTGGGTTCTTTCCTCTCTCTCATCTACAGAGAGTGTATCTTTGCTCCACCCTATCCTTATACTTATGGCTTTGGCTGTGCATTTACAGTTTATGACAGTTTGCGGACATTAAATTTTTTGTGAAGCAGTTTGTATCGCAAGCTTCCAGCTTCTGGCAGCCCCACATGGGGCGATCTCAGGCTTATCGCCGCACGCCACTTTCATGGCCGAAACATATTAATTGATTCGAAATTGTGGCAACTGGCCAAGTGGCATTTTAAACCGGGGAATATGGGAATAACAAAGCCCCGTTGGGAGTCGTCTTTCGAAAGTCATTGACTTCTTTGGCAAGTCACGTATCAGCAAAAATAAAAAGAAGGCAGACTGGCAAAAAGGAAACAGGACTCTATATATAGTACATGTATATATATTACTCACACATTTGTCGCATTAATTGAAAGCGCGAAAGTGACAGGCGAAAACTTTTTGCTGAGCCAAACAAATTGCTTTGGTCGGGACAAATTTTTGCCTTTTTATTCGTTGCTTTTATCAAAACTCATTTGACAAGAAAGGCGCTGGCTCTCTCGACCGTTATCATAAGGCCATCACCATGAAAAAAAAATGTAAAAAAGGGTCCGAGTGTACCCTTGAAAATGCCAATAATAATTATAAATATATGTGCGACTGCAACCCACATCAAAGCGAACCTGTGGGGAAATCCTCCTGGACGAGCGAACAACCGCAATAAAAACCCCAAAAATTGGGTAAATAAAAAACAAAATAAATACACTCGCCATTGACGTGTAAAATATCACCTTTGAGGATTTAGTTAGCCTTCGAACATGTCAGAGTTTGAAATTTGGTTTTCATGGAATTAAAACCATCTGGCAACGAGTTTTATAATTTAATATTTGAGATCATTTTCTATCAGGGGTCTTAAAGCAGCAATATCTAAGGTTCCTTTTCCTGAGAAAACTTTAATTTATATTTCATTTATTTCATAGAACATATTTCCCATATTTCCCAACATTCCAATTTGGTTCTTGAACCGCGCAGGTCAAGTTTATATTTCACGAAATGAAATCCAACTGCCAACAATATTATTTTTCCGTTAAACCAATAAGACTGAGAATTCCCCATAAATTACCTTTCCCTCATTTGATATTTTTCACATTTTCTGCTTAAATAAAACTTAAACTGCAGTTTTTCACAGAATCAGCTGGGAGAGTGGCTCCTTTTTGGGGACACAGTCAGAAAGTTTCCACAAAATGACAATCGTGCATCGAATTTCTTCGGCTTTTCGATTTCAATTACTATCGCTTTTATTTCAATTCATGTTCAATTTTTCTAGTTATTTTACAGCCATTGTCTGCGGCAAGGCGCCGTCTTTGACTCCTTGGACTCCTTGCCCTTTATTCCTCCTGCTGCTGACATTGGCTTTTTATCGCAGTTTTCTTTCGGTTCGCCGTCCCGTAAAATGCTCGTGTGATTGCATTGTCTACGGTGTGCACTGGACAAATAATATTTATACGAAAAATAACAACGATTTGATCACAAAGAGAAGATTTGAAATCTGTAAATATCAGGAGTGGTCCAAAAAGCCATTTTTTTTTAAATAATTTAAATGGTGTCTAAAAGTGTGTCACTAAATATTTAAGTTTTGAGTATTGCATACTTTTTGACTGCTTTTATATTGAATTTAAACCTCTAACAAATTCGATAGCACACCTTTATACATCGAATTTAAAAAGGTTTATAAATTATATGGGGAAATTACAAACATAATAGTCAGTATAATTTTTAAGGTGATTTTAAATCACAGCATTTTATGTATGCACCTGAAATTGTTCTTGTCATGAAATTAAATTAAATAGTGCCCAAAAGTATACTACAAAACCTCTAAAAACAAGTCTTAAAATAAAATTGGGACCCAAAATATTTTATTGCATACTTTTGAACGACATTTTAATTGATTTAAAATCCCTAGAAACTCTCCATATAAAAATGTTGAAAGTATATAAATTTATTACTGAAAATAATCCTTCCTACTTTTTTCTTGCCGTGTGCCATCGAAATGGCTGATTCAATTGGCAAATCTATTTTGGCTGATTTCATCGGAGACAACGTGGCGGATGGGCTATGGTTGTACAATGCAGCAGCAAATCCTCTTATCAAATTGTCATCGTCATTAAATCGCAATTAGCCAACACCACAACGGGCAGTAGTAACAACAATCTGTCGAGGATTTCGGGCGCCTCAATTGCTGACGACAGCAACTGGAAAAACAACGTCAGAGACGACTCAGAGAGCGGAGAAACTTTTAAGCGGAAACACGCGCCTGGCCATCTCTGAACTTTGCTGTCCTGCCTTGTCCTGAGATGTCCCAAGATATCCTGGCCCTGGTCCCTCTCCGAGCCAAACACAAATTGACTTAAGCTCGGGCCCCTGTCCGCTTTCATTAGCCAAAAAATAGAGAGGAGGTGGAGGTGCTGGAGTCATTGACACCGCCGCCGCCGTTGTTTTTGTTTGAGTTTGTGCCTTCTGTTGCCAACTTTCATTGAGTGGAAAGCTGCTTAAATCAGCTTAGCTGACTCCGCCCGATCTTGGCCAGAGCCCCGTCCTGTCCTGTCAACATGATGCCAAGATGACGGATGATGGATAGCGGCCCCGCGTTTTGACCGCCTTCTTACTTTCTTTTTTGGGCCAAGAAGTGCAGATGCGGTAGAAAAATTAGTGGTAATTTGTATACTCTGGTATTTATAAACTCTCAAAATCTAAACTTTTTAGAGAGTTATATTAATTTTCTTCACTAATTTCTTAAGTGCACTTCATTGGACAACACAAGTTATACTCATTCGTAGAATAGCTACTTAGTGTTTCTGTTCCTTTATATATTTTTAGCAAATTTAATGGTGTCACTTTTAAGGCTATTATTTTGACCGCATCTGTGGCTGGGCAGCGGCTACCGGATTTATGTCACGGAAGTTAAAAAAAGCTTTAGACTTGGATGGCGACTTCCCCATTTGCATACTCAAGGGGCTCTCTATATCGCCCGGGCTAGTGGCTCGTGGCTGTTAAGTGAGAGCTATTCTTGGCAGGAATCCTCTACCCTCGGCAGCAGCCTTAAAATCTTAAAGTCAATTTTACTTAAGTCTGAAAGTCTAGTGGGGAAATGTGAAAATGCACAAGGCGGGCAATAAGGCATTTGCCATGTTTTTCCATCCGACAAGAAAAGCGCAACAATCGTCGCCACACACAGAACTTTATATATATTGAGAGAGAAAAGTTGCTACAGCCATTGTGGCTGTATTTTCTGTGCTCGTGGGCTTCCTTTCGAAGCATTTCCGTTGAATTATAAACATTTATTTCGCATCGCATCGTAGCCTGCAGTGGCAGTTGCCCCAAAAGCCCAGCGTTTGCCTCAACCATGCCGGTTTCGATTGCGGAATGCGGTCACATAGGGATGTAAACGTGACGGGCGGAATATTGGCCAATCTCTTGGAACGTCCATCCAGCCATTCCCCGGCTGAGCCAATTAAACAGAGTGCTTATGCAGCTGAAACAAGAAAAATGTGCTGGAGAAACCACGAGCTGCTGTCAGCGATGCTGCATGACTGGTTATGTTTTTAATTGAAGAATTTATGTTTTTAGAAAAATGCGGATGATGCAGCATATTGCCAGACTTCTTTTTATAAATAATATAATTTAATAAATGGTAAAAACAGCTTTATAAAAATTGTACCTAATATAAAATGTACAAAAACTTATGAATTATTAAATGGCAAAAACTTATATTGGGAAATAAGCTACTGTTGCTGTTTACTACTGTTTACTGTTGCCAACAACTACAATCTCTTTAAAATATACATATTTTCTAAGGCATCAGCTCAATAATATAAAAATTGCATGGAGAACGCTGCGTATACGTGATACATTTTTAACTCTCTTCTTAAACTTATTTTCGCTTGCTCCCGGTTTCCAAGAAAATCAGATTGCATGAAACTTATTCTTTTGCTGTAAACTTTAAGTAGTTTCTTTAGCCCAAGAGGAAAAATATATTTTTCGGAAAATAAAGTAACAAACTTCTTATTTGACTTGGCTTCTACACGCGATAAATAAATGCATAATAATAATAATATCTATATGGCCACCCTATTAACCCGCTTTGCATTATGTTTGCTAACTTTTCGCGGTTTTCACGCTCATGGTACGCCTTACGTGTTTCGCTCTCAACTTTTCAACTACTTACGGATATAAAGTGTTTACCGCTCAGCCACACGCCAGCAAAAGAAAACTAGAACATTTTCACGCAAAGAACGTGACCATTTCCATGTCTACCGTTCCTTTAGTTTCTTGTTGTTCTTGTCGGTGGCTTACCGTTCAAGTTGGTATTATTCCAAGCTCGGCAACAACAACGAATGGTTTCGAAACTTTTCTATACAAAAAAAAAAAACAACCAGACTATTGCCATGTTGCAGGAGCCAAAACAATATGGCACTGGGAAAAAATATTCACAAATTATTATAAAAATGTATTAAAATTTAAAATTATTTTCATTACGTTGAACCAAAATGTTTTTAATAAAATCTGGTTCTTTGTTGCAAGGCCACACATAGTACTTGAAACAGACTGACCAAATGATTAAAATAAACCAAACTGTTCAAATAAATTTGTCCTTATGAAATTGATAAATTCATAAAGACTTGATAGATATAGAATTGTTACATTAAACTTTGTTCTGTCTTTATGACTTTTTAATAAAGTTTCTTCCGATTACATGGTCACACTACTCACACTACAATATTGAAAATAATTTGTATCTGCCAGAATTAATAATGTCACCTGCAAAATATTTAAATGAAAAAAATTATTACAATGATCAATGATCTAAAATCAAGCACATTTTTTTCCAGTGCACCCATACAAAAGTGGCCAGAGCCCTCGTCTGCAGTTGCCGCCAATTCTCTATTGTTGTTTTTGTTGTTTTGGAGTTGTCCCAGCTGCACTTTGTAAATGTCAGGCCAGAAGGACTCGAGTGCGTAGGCGGATAATGGAGAAAAAGCGGGAAAAGCGGCGGAGCCAAAAAGGTTATGGTGGCGCCACATGACATTTGGCAATGCATGCAAACGCGTCCTGCGGCGGCCCAAAGATTTCTCCTATTTGAATGGCCATAAATCATAAGCGGCAGACGAGCAGATAAACGCAAGAGTTATGCATGCAGAGACGCCTTTCCCTTTGCGGTTATCTTATTGATTACCAAGCGCAAAGTTCAAATTAATGAGTGATAGGTGGCTGTTTATTTATAGAGGTTATTTTTCACTTAGGGAAACCCCACCTTTAACGAATGTATTTTATAATAAGCATACCTTAAAGTTACCAAATATTAAATTCAATGTAAATAAGAAAATTCCCCTGTGCACACCTCTTTAAGATTTAACACCTCCCATAAAAACCACAACAGGAAAATTCCCCTCTTACCCATAATTCTCCATTTACTGTCGCACCCACCTACAGCCCCTTTCGGTCTCTTTAAATTTGAACCCTAGGCCTTGGCAAACAATTCCTTGTTGCTCTTTATGTGACGCAATTTATCAGGCGAGGACCCAAAAAAAATACGAAAACCCCTCGGAACTATAAAAACACAAATCGTTTGTGTGGAATGCAAAAATAATTTGCAAATCAAAGATTGATGCAGAAAACCGGCAACAACAAACCGGAGCGGAGCGAAGGACAAAACACATTCCAGACCATTTGAATTTACCACCCAGAAAAACCCGGCGAACATTGCGTATCCGCAGCGTTGTCCTCATCGTCGTCGCCGTATTCGAGAGTTGATGACATGACCAACAAATCGTAAATTCGATAAAAGGAAATTAGAAGGAAAGGCATCCCAAGACAAGAAAAGGGAAGAAAACAGGCAGGGGGAAGGAAAGGAGTGAGTGTGCGAGATTTTCCATTTGTTTGTTTGTCTGCAAGGGGAATTTAATTCTGCTATGAATAAGAAATTTTCCACGCTCCAAAGCCATATGGAAATTGAAAACCGAATCAGTCTCATCGAGGATTTTGCAAATTACGTGGCGTGCAAAGCCATAAATTGATTATCTCAAGTATGGCTTTGAAATATGAATGCTTGCCTTCGATTAGGTTCAAGCACGTAGCCCCTCAAATTACTCAAGTTACTTATCAGTGAATAATAAACGACAGTTTTATTGCTTTTATGGCGGAACTTTAAGTATGTCAACATATGGTGAAAATTGTTAATGAAGCTTGGTCACATGAGTCTTGAATAGAGTGACCAGGAGATAATATAAATAAATCAATATTATTCCAATTGGTATTGAATATAATTTATAATATAATTTTATATAGCTTGGTCTTAATGGTCTAAAATAATGGTATAAAATACATTAATAAAATTATAAATAAATTGATAATAAAAACACATTAAATCACTAAAATTTTAATTAAATGCAATTAATATAACTTGGACACACTGGTCTTGATTAGAGTAAACAATTGACATTTATAATTAATTTAATTTATATATCTTGATCTTACGAGTCTTCATTAGAGGTATCAGGTGATAACAATAAAATTATCATTTGTACTGAATACAATTTGTATAGCCTGGTCATACTGCCCTTTATTTAACTGACCAGGTGATAATTGCCATAAATCCTACATCCCTTTGTCTTCCATTAAGTTCCATCACGTAGCCCTTAAATTACTCAACTTTTATCAGCAAATTATGAGAGGAGTCTAGACTTTGTCCTCCACTGACTGGCATTTTAATCAGGCGCCGTTATTATTCCAATTTACTTCTAATTGCCAGAATCTTAATTGGCCAACGCCTTGACCATTAATTGAAATTTCTGAAATGTGTAAATTATCTGAAATTATAATCTGTGATCCCGGGAGGGGGACGGTCTGGAATTCCTTGCTGTCGATAGGCAATTAAAACTTTATTTATTGCAAAGCCAAAGAAAACTGCAGCCAACAATTTCACAGTTGTCCAAAAGTCCTTGGGCAGCTGCAGGCTTTTCAACTTTGGCGGAAAAGAAAGGAATGGAAAAATTCCTACCAATACGAGGGAGCCTCAAGTTAAAAGGAAACTGGAAAACAAACAAAGCGATGAGCAAAGCCTGATTTATTTCTTCCCCGCATCCCATGATGTTTTTAATACTTAGGTAAAACATTTTGCGGCCTGCTTATGGCGTAATCTTCCGGTGAAACTCAATTAGTGCGAAAACCACAGGATAAGGAAAAGATTAAAAGCCTAAGCAATCAAGGTGCAACTCTGAAAAGTGTGTCAATAAAATAAGTAAAAAGGGAAGTGAATGAGGGCTAATTAGGGGTTACATAAAAAAGAAGCGTGTTTATATTTTAAATGTAATTAATGTTAAAGAAAGAGGATGGGACTTTCAACTTGAAAATAAAGCAAACTTGAGTGGCTTTTATTTAGAATTTACTAATTTCCTGATAGAACTATTTAAAGTTAAATTTTAATTGAGATACTAAAAAGGAGGAACGCTAATATAACAAAATTGTTAGTAAAAACTTTATCCAAAACCCAATACCTATAATACTTATCATTTCCATAATTTTAGTCACAGCATACCCCTAATAAAAACTCCAAGGTAATTAAGACCAGATGATGTTGTAATCATAAAAGAATGAAAAACTATTCCATTAAATCGCCTAAAAAGATTGAGGGCCCAAAACAAAAACAAAAACTCAATTCGAAACGCCTTTCCATCTTCCAGGCCTTTTACTTCGGCCCCGAAAGCTTTAAGATCGTAAAAATTTACAACTTTTGTAATTGCAAAATAGTTTGGGCATAACATGGGGATATTTTGTATGGGCACATGGAAGGACGAACACTATATATATTTGCCGATAACAGACACCTACCCGGAGACACCTACACCTACACCTATCTATAAAAGATGGCCGGCAGATTTTATTGAGACATTATCAGGCGAAATAAACGGGGACAATTTGCCGAGAAATTGGGAACTGGGACAAGGGAGTCGGTTTTATGGACAACATTCTGTCAGGAGATGACAGCAAAAGGCGTTACAAATTGCTGGTCGGGGGCGTGGCAAGTGGGCATAGTTTTTGGCGCGGCCTCCGTCGGTGCTGTAATGAATGGAAATGTATGAGCGATAACCAGGCACTGAGAAAAACTCCGTGAACTTAAAATTTAATGATTACTTTAAATAAATTTAAAAAGTGTACAAAAGTATGCCATAGAATTTAAAGAAGCTCTTTATTTTATTTTAACAAGTTTTGTAGCACACTTTTGCACATACTTTTAATTGATTTCAAATATACTGCAACTTCTGGGGGATCACCGTTTAGTTTTTATTTATTATAAAAAAGAAATAATTAAAATGGATGGCCAAATAAATAGTACATTTTTATTTAATAGCTAATTTATTTTGTTTAATATTTTTATTTCTTTAAAATAATTTTTTCTGGTGTTTTTTTGGTGTGTGTTTTCGGATCCAACTTTTATGGCCCATAACCTCAACTGCATGGACGGAAATCGGTGAATGGCGAGCATATTTGTGTGCGATTCTCCCGATTTATCATAGCCAAGGCCGCCGGCACTTTATTTGCTCCGCTTGCCTGCCCAATTAATTGAGCAATAAAATGCAAAAACCAAAACAAATTAAACATAAATAAAAAACCGTGGAGAAGCAAGTTGACTCCACCAAAATATTTGTCACGATTAAAGTCGCCGACGACTCGGTGACACTTCGAACCACAGAAAACAGGACCGAAAGGCGAAAGAAATTCATAAATAAACATTTGCCCGGTGCAAACAGTGAATTTTCCAGAGAGAGCTGTTAGGAAATGCGGCGGCGGGTGGTGCAATTGGGTGTTTTTCTGGGTGGTATTTCAGGAGGTCGTTTGGGTGTTATTTCGGGTGGCTTGGGCCTGTGGAGCGGCGCCAAGGGTGCGCGATAGCCCGTTGACAGCTAGCTGGGAAAGCGGATATGGAGTGAGCGACAGGTTTTCCCCCGCTCTTCCTGCTCTTGCCTTTGGACGTTCGTGTTTATGCAAAATTTAATTTCGAGCACTTACTCAAATATTAGCAGCAGCGAAAAATGCTGCAACGTTTAGTGGAGACAACAGCGTTCAGTGGGGAAAGAAAGAATGGAGGTTGCAAAGCTTATCAAATTTTCATCACGATGACATGCAAAGCATATTTAAAATATTATTTTCAAGTGCTTTATAAAAGGATTTTATACAGGTGATTTTCGTTCTGCTTGATATTAAAATACCCAGCAAGTCTATAAATTAATATAAAAATAATAAACCTTGATTTATAATGGTTGTTGGACATTTTTGGTAACTCTGAAGAGCCAAATGCATTATTGGGTCTTTTTAAATTAAAGGCAAAGCCAAAGGAAATTTATAAAATTTAGTTTTATTTATTAGAGACTAAAAAATATGATCTATTTTTTTTACGCAAATCAAACATTTTTACATGTGTCTTACACTTTTTTACCCAGGCTATGTAATGTCTTGTTTAGAGCAAAGTTTTCCACCCTTTTTCATCAAAGTTAAAAACCTTTTTAAGCTTTAGTCCCTTTTTGAAAACATCGATTGTATCGATAGTAACATTTATTTTTGCAGCTCTAATGTGTGGGGCGAATAACTTTTTATCAGTGGTTGGTGATTAGTGATCAGTGGATCAAGAATATGTAAACGTTTTGTATTGACAAATAGCTATATAGACTATTGTCCAAAAACAATCGCTAGTGCCAGCAGTGTTCCCAGATCAGGGGTTTTCCCCCTAGATTTAGGGGTTTTTTGATGTCCTAGAGGGAATTTTTAGGGGGAAAGTTTAGGGTTTTTTTCGGAACTGATTGACTTAAAATTTTTAAGAAAATCTCTATAAAATTGTTTTTTTTTATAATAAACACCTAAAATGAAGTTTTGCCAGCTGATGTTGGCGCATTCCGTGAACCCGCCTTTAAGATACTAAGAACTGGTATTCCACCGACATTTTTCCGCTTTGCAACGTTCCACATCATAATTAGATATTTCTTCTTTTAATTATTCGAATTTATCAGATTTTTTTGAATTTGGCGGGATTTTTTAGGAGGAAATATCGACTCCCTGAGATTTTTTAGGGGGAAAGCAAAATTTTCATCTGGCAACACTGATACCTAAAATGTTCTAACTGTGTTTGTGCGCGACTATTTTTTTGGTCGCGATTTTTAACAAATAAACTGGAGAACGGCGATCGAACGGCTTTCGCAAATAGTTTAAGTCTGCTCGATCAGGAGTTTGTCCATAATGTCGGTTGTGATATCGAGTTGTTTGTAAAGAAACGCCTGAGTAGTGGGTAAGAATCGGAAAGAACAATTTAGAACTTTTGCCACGAGCATATTAAGTGCGTAGGTGTGACTGTGTGAGTGCCTGTTTTCGTCTGTGCGTGTGAGCGAGCGAGATGGGGCGAAGTAATCCCCCCATCAAGCACACCCCTCTTCACTTCACCTTATTTTTCGTTTTGGACACCAGCTGGTGGCCTCTCTTTAAAACACAACGACAATAACAAGCTGAGTGAGGGAGTGCGACAGAGAGACTTGTAACCGGGTCCCGTTACAACAACGAAAGAGTGCCAACACGGAAATGTGCAACAGAAGAGCCAGCAACAACAACAACAACAGCAGCAACGAGGAGAAGTAGTACGAGTTTTGTGTGCCTTTCGTGCAGAAATTACCAGTTTTTCTTATTTCCCTCTGCACAAATGCCACAGAGTCGAGTTTTCCCAGCTGCTGCTGCAACAACAAAAGGAGCACAGCGCAGCGCAAGATTTTCCGCATTGCAGTTGCGCCAACTAACACCATTTTCTGGTGCTTCGGTTGGTGCTCTTCGTGTGGCTTTAACATGCAGCGCGCGTTTAATAAACAATTAATCGTCGTGCAATAAACAACCCGCGCATACTTTTTCAAATATTACACCACGAGCGCTTCCCTTAGCTTGTTACATAATAATTTACAAGTCGCGCTTCAGTTTCGTTCGTGCTTCTTATTTTTCGTTGCTATTTCGTGCTTCTTGAGGTTGTTTCCTCTGCTTCTTCATCTGTGCTTCTAAGAGTGAATACAAAACAACCTGTTAGCGATTGACTCTAATGCCTCTCTGTCTGCATAACTGTCGTTTATGCGGGGTTACTTTTGGGTTGTGAGAATCTGAAAATGAACAGTTAAATAAAGAAGAGAAGCACAGCGGAGGTCAAAGGAATAGGTAACTTTGTATTTGTTGAGCTTCTTGATTAAAGTATTAAATGCTTGAAGAATATTGATTAGAAATAGTTAAAATACTGAGGAACCCCCCGTTTTTACCTCAACAACTGTTTTCGTAGTTTTTCTTTTCGGACCTCAGCTGTTTCTGCTTACCAACCAAGAGAAAAAAGAATTTCTGATATTGATGGTGATTGGAGGCAAGAATATTTTCAATTCGCTTAATTAACGATAATGGCATTCCCGCATAAACGATTCGTCACACACACAGCACAACACACGCGATCGATATTGGCTCTACGTCTCTTACTCACTCTCCTTTTGGGCCCCCCATCTCTATCTCGCCCCACAGCGTGCTGCTCTTCCCACCTGTGGGCAATTACCGCCGTTATCTCATCCATCAAACATGTGAGAACTACCGCCAGCAGTACGATCTGTTCACCTTCTCAGTGGGACAAGGAGCGCTGCGCCGCACGGTCTTGTGTTTTCGCAATCAGCTGCTCGATCCGCAAGGCTTTGAGGCGTAAGTATTGATTACACGGTTTTTTACATCTTAAAACTTACCTTCTTAGTGAAGCCATCTGGATCACAAAGAAACCACACATTAATATATATATATTTTTTTTAATTTTCTTACGATTTTTTTTTTTTATATTTATTAATTAATTCTGAAACTGTAAAAAGGGTATTTTTGTATTTTGGTGTTCATTCTCATTTTCGTACTCGAATCCCACAAGAACTTCAAACTAACTAAACATAACTGTAATTTCTCGCAGCCGCAAGCAGCAGCAGCAGAGAGAGAAGGAGCGCGAGAAGCACCAACAGCAGCGGGAGCAGCAGAGGGAGCGCGAGGCAGCGAGGCGGAGCTGGAGGAGCAGTAGCAACGCCAACGCCACCGTTAACGGCAACAACAATTCGCACGCAGACGCTCACAACGGCAGAAGCAGCAGCGCGAGCAGAAGAAACATAACGGAGCTCTGTAAAATGGGCGTTAAGAAGCATATCAGCGAAACACCATGTGAGTAAATAAATACAAACTAAAAACAAAAAACCTCAGAAAACAAACAAACAAAAAGAGACGCTATTTTCGATTAACTCGGCGTGAAGCGTTGTTTCGGCATTTGAATTTAGCAAGCAGCCATAAATTTAAATGCCTTGCAAATACGCAAAAAGATGCGAAACAAAGAAACCCCAAGAAAATAATAATGAGTGTCAGTGGAAACAACGAAGTGTTAAATACTCTGAAGAAAGTATTCTAGGGATATCTTCAATCGATTTCTTAACATGTCTTAGACAGTTTATTACGCTCATTGTTATGTGTGTGCTGTTGATGGTACAATTCATAACTAGTTCTAGAGATAAACTAACGGTAAAACACTGAGTTAGGCTATGAAACAACAATTTCCTCTAAAAAGATGTTTGCTATAAATATTAAATAAATGCTGTTTAGAAATTCAATGATTTCTTTAATTAAATTATTTGGCATTCCATTCCATATAGAGAACATTGAAACAAATGTATTTATTTCACGCACACTCTCCAGCTTAGAGTATATTCAATTAAATATTTGACTAAAAATAATCAACGGCCGGCAGAGCGACGTAGCGGCAGCGACGCAGGCAGTGACCGGAGCAGCGGGTTCATTCAAGGTCGCCCTCTTTCTCGAGCGGATTTTTCGGTGCTGTTGCATCACAAACACACACGCACAGGGGGAACGATCACACGCACGCAGACGCTGCGCACGCTCACTTGTGCTCTGCTCCGCCTGTTTCTCCCCTCCCACTCTCGGTCACCTCCCATCCGCAGCACTCCCCTTAACCCCTCTGGGGGATCCACCACCACCACCACCACCACCTGCCAAGTTCGTGTTGACATTCACGAATCTCGGGCACAAAGCGGACCACGAAAAATTGGGTCGACATAAGTGAATTTTGTTTTAATTTATTTTATGCCAAATCCGTTGCTTCACCTTAGTCTCTATTTTTTGTTTCGTTCGGTTTTGCTTTGTGCGATTGCCAACTATTGTTGCTAATCGTCTGCTTAGCCCTCTCTCGTTTGGCTACTTTTCTATCTTTCCATCTATCTGTGGGTCTTTTAAAGTATCTCGTAGGTACAGTGGAAACTCCTTAAAATTAATTACATATTTTGGATTACCTCTTTCAGTAAGCAAATCGAACTCAGTGGATTTATACAGACCGCCAGCACTGAGGAACACTAGCAATAATAACAATAATAGCAGCAGCGAGGAGGCAGCTGCAACGAACGAAGCAACAAATACATCAAATACTGCATTCAAAACAATAGCTGCAGGCCCAGCAACAACAACAACAACTCCATCTACAAGTCCTACCTCGAAAGAATCCCCGAACAGGTAGATACAGACACAATTATCACCTTTTAAGCAATACACACCTCTAAAAATCACTGTAAAACCAAGAAAAAAAAACCCTTAGAAAGTAATGATTATTAATTTTGTTGTGTTGAATAACTTAGCAGTGTATTTCTATGAAATTTTAACATTTTAAGGCAGCTCTACCTTCAAGAAAATCCAAATAATGTCTTGAAAAGCCCAAGTATACTTTAAACCTTTTTGAAACTCTTTAAATACTTCTCAAACATATAAAACCTTATCAGTTTCACGTTCTTAGTAGCTGATGTGTGTTTCAGTCAGCTTCGCTTTCAGTCCAGTTCGTTTTCATTGCAAGTTTGACTGTGTCTCAGAAATTGTGTGAAATTCTGTTGTGAGCTCATCGATTCCGCTTCTCTTTTCTCATTTCTTGCTTTTGTTACCTGTGTTTTGCTATGCTCTTTCGCAGAGAGCAACAGGCAGACAACTCAGCAGAAGCAGCGGCGGCAGCAGCAGCAACCCGTCGCGAACGCCGTCCCGATCGCGCCGTTTATGTGCCAAGGGCACGTCGCAGTCAAACCACACCACCGACCACAACAACAACGCTTACTCCAGCACCAGCAGCAGCAGCAGCAGCAATAACGCCAGCGTCAGTAACACCACCAGTTCCAGCAGCAGCGGCAGCGGCAGCGACATCAGCAATTACAACATCACCAGCGACTGTCGCTCTGCCGGCTGTGGAATCGCCGCCAGTCGCAGAAATGAACTCGTCTAAAGCGGACGACGCCAACGGTCAGCAGCCGAAAACGAAGAAATCCAGATCGCATCGCGAGCGCAGGGAACGCGGCAAGAAATCTGCGGCGGATAAACCCACTGTACTCGTAATAGCAGGAACTGAAAGCAACTCTCAATCAAACCAAGACAACCGACCGGCCAAGCCAGCGGACTGTGATAAGGAGGTAGGTTCTATATAATTAATCTCCCGAAGATCTATAAAGATTGTTAAGGCTTCCTTTCTAAAGTATAGTTTAACCTTTTAATTATCAGCTACTTATTAAATTTGTCTTGTATTTCCCCTTCAGATCAACATGAGCGGTGCCCAGCGTACAAAGTCGGGCAGTGGCAGCAACAAATCAGCCAGCAATGGCAAGCAACAGCCATCGACGCCTTTGCGCATTGAGGATGTGGCCGTGGCCGGGACCACCAATGGCGAGGAAGCGGCCAAATGTGATAACGATGTGCGCGAGCTGCAACGAGCCTCAAAGGTAAACCAAAACCCAAACTAAATCAATAGCGAAACTAACAGGAACTTTTTCTAAAAACAGGAAATCAATCGTAGCAATCGACGCATCATGAAACAAACCTTCGACTCGGATGTGCTGGAGATTCCAGAGAAGATCGAGTCCGGGCCCAAGGCAATCCAAAACCCATTAGCAATAGCCACAGCGAAACCACCTGCAGATAGCACCACCGAAGACGATGACGAGGAGGATGAGGATGACTGGGAGAATATGTTCGACGAGAGCGGCGACTGTTTGGATCCCAAAATAATCCAAGAACTGAGCGAGTCCGTGGGCAAGTGCAAGATAGAACTGCCAAAAATGGACTACACCGTGAGTAAATAGAGAATCCTTTAGGGTTACCTTTAACACCAATGTTTCGTTACAGCTCTTTCACATCAAGCAGCAACTGCTCAACGAGGAGGAGTTTCCCCACGTCCTGGAGGTGTCCAATTTCCCGGTGGAGTTCAAGACACCCGACCTGCTTATGCTTTTCTCCCAGTACAAGGGCAGTGGCTTCGACATCAAATGGGTGGACGATACTCATGCTTTGGCTGTCTTTAGCAGTTCCCGCATCGGTGAGTAGTTTATATTTTATGCCAAAAAATCATCCCTTAACAAGATTTCTTTGTGTTGAACAGCTGCTGAAGTGCTGACCATGGGGCATCCGTTTGTCAAGTTGAAGCCACTGGCCGAGGCCACACTGGAGTCGCGTCTGAAGGCCAAGAAGGCCGGGGCCATCTCGCTGCAGCCGTATCGCCAGCGTCCGGAAACGTGCACGGCCCTGGCCCGGCGACTGGTGTCCGGCGCATTGGGGGTCAAACTGCCCACGGCGCCGCAGGAGCGGGAGAACGAGAGGCGGGTGCTACGTGAAGCCAAAGGTGAGTCATGGTTTCCTTATCCAAGCTTATTCCTTACTTATTTCCTTAATTTTCACTTGCAGAACGTAAACTTTTAGCTGCCAAACAGCGGGACGAGGTCTGGGAGAGCTAGACCGTCGCGGAAGCGAATGGCTAGGTGCATTTTTCTCGCATGCACAACGCATGCCCCCCCTCCCTTAGCAATAACATGATGATCAACAACAACAACAACTACAACCACTACCAACAACCATTTAACACCCACAAAAACCACTTTCTCAATCAAAGCTAGCAAACTAAGCGAGTAATTTGCATGCTAAGCAATAAATGTACTTTAAATGTTCGCTTTTTGTGCAATTAACACAGATATTTGCTCAATTTGTTGTAGGTTTTAGCAGCGGATGCATGATATTGATGTAATATTCATAATTATATCGTCTTAGGCCCTAAGAGAGATATTTATATTTATTGGTCGGTAGCAATTGAACATGCATCTGCGTGTGTATGTACGTGTTGTTTTTAACTCCAGGCGTAAACCTTAATTTTTAAGTGCGAGCAATTTATATATATAAATATATATTTTAATAAAGTTTATAGAGTAAGAAAAGGTAATTAAGTGGTGAAGTTTTAATATCTGTGGGAGCTGAGCTGGTTGTAAAAGATAATGGCTAATAAGTGGAAAAATTAAAAAATTTACCTTCAATATAGATTCTTAAATCTAATTTTGAAGGAGGATGAATAATTTAATAACTAAAATCAGGTTTTAAAATCCATTTATTTGAATGTAATGAAAATTCTGTAGGATTCGAAGTGATACGATTTTGAAAACGATTTCTTAAAGGCTTTTCAATATTTAATATGTGTTGGCAATCTCGTCGTTTAATTATATTACAGAAGTAGAAATGCTCGCACCAATTAATGTTTTCAAAGGAAAACATTTTCTTAAAATGAAATATATTCAAATATATTTTATTATTTATATTTATTCTATTTATTTATATTTTGGCGCGTCTTCCCTTTCCTTCCAAGTGATGTGCCAAAATACCGATAGCCGCCAAGGAACATCGATATTTTCATAACCATCGACCCATCCATATTTTTATCGACGTCCTTCCACCTCTAATACCAATGCCGGTGCATTTAATACAAACAAAAAGAGTTAATTATAGTACTTAAAAGGTAACAGCTGTGCGCGAGTGCTTATCTTCGATGCAAGCTCCATTGTTCCTTATTATTTTAAAATAAATAAAAGGGGAGTTGGTGGATCGCAAAGGCATTGAAATTCCAGTTGTTGCTTCGGCGTTCTTATTAAATTAAAAATAGTTTCACACCAGCAGCAGCACACTGACAACTATAAAATTTATTACGAGTGAATGAAATTGATAAGCTTATCTTCTACGGAAGCGCAACAACAATTGAAGGGTTATATACCGTGGCCAATTGTAGTTCTTGGCGAAAGAGAAACAGAATTTTTTGACTGCGTGGCTAGCGGTTGTGTGTGTGTTCGTGCTATTTTTTTTGGGGTATGTAGTACAGTGGAGATTGGATTGAGAGGATTAATGTTGTGCAAACGCTAAACGGGTTAAAGATCGTTTCCAGGAGGCCTTCAAATTCATCAAGTGTGTGTATGGTTCCAATACAGTGATTTAATTAATAATATTACTATTAATCAATGCTAAGAGCTGAAATCTTATTCAAAAGCTGTTAGCCACTGTATTCATAAATAATAGTTTTCAGGGGCGGCAATAATTGTGGTAGTTGTGCGTGTCATAAATATCAAATAAAGCATAACTAATTGGAAAATACTTACGTGTATTGCCATTTCAGTCCCGTCATGTTTAAGCACTTATCTATCCTCCTGCTGATCGCCGCAGCCATTGTGGGTGCTGCCAAACCGGAAGATAACGACTCGTGCTACTCCTTCGCCGGCGGATCCGTTTATCCCGCCGAGCAGCCAAAGGGCGACCATCAGCTGCAGTACACCAAGGCAGTCAGTGAGTGTGGAGGGAACTGTCCCCTTAAGACTATGATTAAATCTCTATATTCCCTATCTTTCAGTTTCCAAGCCAGCTCCACAGTTCGAAGGCACCGCTGTGGTCAACAAGGAGATTGTGAAGCTCTCCCTATCCCAGTATCTGGGCAAATATGTGGTGTTACTCTTCTACCCATTGGACTTGTAAGGACTTACTACAACTTAGAGATTAGATTTAAATTTATTTAAATACCTCTTATTCCCCCAGCACCTTTGTCTGCCCCACCGAGATCATTGCCTTCTCCGATCGCATTGCCGAGTTCCGCAAGATTAACACGGAAGTCATTGGCGTTAGTGTGGACTCGCACTTCACCCACTTGGCCTGGATCAATACACCGCGCAAGGAGGGCGGTCTGGGCAGTGTGAAGATCCCCCTGCTCTCTGATTTGACGCACACGATCAGCAAGGATTATGGTGTTTATCTGGAGTCCAGTGGCCATGCCTTGCGCGGCCTCTTCATCATCGATCAGGCTGGTGTTCTGCGGCAGATAACGATGAACGATCTGCCCGTGGGTCGATCAGTGGATGAGACCATCCGCCTGGTGCAGGCCTTCCAGTATACGGACACCCACGGCGAGGTTTGCCCAGCGGGATGGCGACCAGGCGCTGATACGGTAGGTTTTGGATATTAAATTCAATTTAAGAAGCCCTAAAAATATACATTTAATGAGAATTACCCTTAAGATTTTAGTTTTAACTTAAAACTCGTTATATTCCCATAAAATCCGTACTTATCCTCATCTCCTTTCTTCCCCAGATCGTTCCCAATCCTGAGGAGAAAACCAAGTACTTTGCTAAGAATAACTAAGGAGCCTTCCCATCCTGCATTCTGGCAGCCCTCAAAGCCCAGTTACATTCCAGATGTTCACCGACTGACACCTAGACACCGAACAATAGGCCCCGTCGCATCATCAGTCCCTTCCTTGTACAAAACACTTCAGTCATGCCACATATTTTGTACAAAATATATAGGTTGTTTATTTTACAGCATAACTGAGAGATAAATAAATTGATGAAGTACAATATATAAAAGTGATGACAAAAATGGGTCAAAACTGGGAGTAATGCCTCGAAAGGAGCCCGTAAGTGGCCCAAATATATATAATATGGTTAACAATTCGATTGCGATTAGTTTCATACAAAAATATCTATATGTTGTGTATAATAGTAAATCATTAGTTAGGTACGCCATGGTTGCAGTTAAGTATTCTTTCCTGTGTGCTCCTACCTTTGGGTACAACAAAGCTAAGTATGTTGAGGTATATAAATCGGGGAAACGGGGGCGGGGCGACGACAATAACAACTAGGACGTCATAAGGCACTCGTTCTTTTGTTTGTTTCCTGGATATTGTCAGTGTGTGTGCGCGTTTTAAATGCCAAAATTGAAGTTCATAAAAACCTAAGGGTGCAACTGCATATTCGATCATGTTCTTTGTGCGGGGAGATTCCGATTTTTTCGGGGGAGGGCTGGAGATTCCAAATCGATCAAAGCGTTGCACTGTTCAGATTCCCGGGAACTTTGATAAGAAATAAAGTATTGAAAAAAACCTTAAGGCTAAAGACGATGCAACACGTCGTTCCATAAAGCAGTCGGCATTAAGAGTGTCTTGTTTGTTATTTGTTCATTGATAATTCGATCGATCGGTCTGCTTATTGCTCGTAATAGACCACGTCCTGGAATATAGAATAATTAGGAATTAGTGATGTAAACAAGGAAATTAGCATGCTATTAGTTTCATATAGTTTACATCAATCTGAGACTTTCAAGCTATTTCTTTTATATTAATAAAATATCGTACTTGTGGATATACATTTAATTTACCATTGAAATGCTTAAATGATAAAGGAATTACTAATTAAATGTAATTCATTGACAGCGAAATACTCTCTTATCAAACAGACTTTTACAGAGCATGGCTGGGCACTAAATTTGAAGATAGGAGCCTAACAGCAAGTAAAAGTCATAAGACAGATAGGAAAAGGGTCAAAATAATGCTTTTATTTATTATAGAATCCTTCAATATTATTTGTTATTTTTTATTATTATTTATATACTTTCTATATTCTTGCAAATAGTAAAATTATTTATATAAACCTTCTGTATTATTAACTTATAATTTAAAATCATAACCAGTACGTTTTCTATCTAAAAACTTTCTCAATAATGATAAGCATTTCAATCTGTTCTAGTTTCATTAAAAAATCCCCCCAAAAAGCTCCCATTTTGATATGATGAAATACAGAAATGATGCATACTCTCTGATATGTTCTACTATATAAAATAAATTATAGAAAATACACTACTCACAATCAAGAAGAGGGCTGCGAATACGAGTGCCTTCATGCGCACATCCAAGTTCAGGGGGAACGTCACGCTGAAGTAGTCCGCATCGGTGAACAGCTCCCGGCCCAGGCCGGACCATTGTTTGGTTATTTTGCCGATCTCCTCATTATTGGCGCTCAATACCTACAAATGCGAAAATGCAAAAATGCGAAAAAGGCGAGAGATGTTTTTGTTGGGTTTATTTTTTTCGCAATAATCGGGAATTCGCACAAACAGAAACAAACACACACACACACCCCCAGGGAGCTCGCAGTATCTGAATCTGAATTAATTGACTCGCTGTAGACAGTCAAGCATATCGACGACCAAAGTGACGTCACTGTCTCGGACTGCAGTATCTGTTAGCTTTGATATGTACCACACAGTGGGGGTCAATGAAATAGTGATTCCTAGCTGAGATATTACTTATAAGCTAATGGATTAAATCTATATAAAGGGTAGAGTTTGCTCTCAAAGAGTGCATAATAAATGTGGCCTTTTTCATGCATGTTGCTTTACATTTTTTACACTTTCCGAGTTTTTACAAATAATGGAGATCTGTAAATATTATTTGATATAATATATGAACGATATTCATGTAAAGATCTAAAAAAGATGTCAAATATTATTGGAAATTTAAATCTTTTAAGGTAAAACTTAATTATTCTTATTTTTTAAGTCTTATTATGCTTTTAAAACCTGGTTTTTGTCAAGGGTTTAAAATAGAGATCTAAGAAAAGTTTCAAATATTCTTGGAAATTAAAATATTTAATTTTCTTTTACAGTAAAACTAAATTATTCTTTTTTTTTAAGTGCTGATAGTTTTTCTTCAGGTTAACAACCTTAACAAAATATAGCTTATGGAATACCTAATCTTCTGCCCGCCTATGTTTTGTATACACTTGTTTGAACTCAAGATAATCAATTAAAAAATATTTGCCCCACACCAAAGAACAATTAATGGCATTATTATTAGAAAAGATAATAAAACAAATGGGCAAGACACCCGCTATAGCTGATATTAAAGAAGATGACCTTAGGGTTATCAATATTTAAGCTATTTTTGCTCCAATTTGAGCCAGTTCTATGCTGCTAACCGGCCCTGTAGGTGTGTATATATACTTGGCTAAATATGTAAGCGGAATCGGAGGAATCGAGGAATTCCACCACGGCTACAGATGAATAACCACTTGTTGGCGACGCACTGACCTTGAAATTGGTATCGCTGAAGCACTTGCAGGGGCAGAGGGGTCCCTCGATGTGCAGGACGATGTCGCCGAACGAGTTCTTGATGTTGAACTTGGGCCGCATAAAGGTGCAGACCTGCTCCACAGTGCCGATCACCTGGCCGGGTGGCGCCGACACCTCCACGGCATTCTGGCAGCTGGGGAAACAGCACAAAATGTCGCAGCGAAATGGACGGTTCAAGTGGAGCACTTCGTTCTGGAAATTGTCCAGGATCTTCATCTCGAAGGGACGCGACCGTCCCAGCATGTTCCGTGTGCAGCAGTCGCTCTCCTCAAAGGCAGAGTAGACGTTCTGCCCCAGCGAATTCTTCACCTTGAAGCGATTCTTCGTCTCGAAGCCGGTGAGCAGCTCCAGCTTCTCGATCTTTTGCGACACCAGCAGCTGGTCCAAGGCGGTCAGGTATTCGAGGCCCTGCGGGCAATTGGGCATGCCCACCGGTATCGACATCCAGTTCTCTGCAACGGGATAGGGCGTAGTTTCCGATAAGAAATTTAGTATATACATATGTATGTCTTCTATATGATATGCAGTCTATATGCACTGTTAGTTAGCATAAGTACAGTTGAGACCGTATTAATAGTGCAATTTAAGAACTTTCCTGTGCCTAAAGTTTCTGTAACTTGATTTTAAATCATTTAAATTGTAGAATTTTTCAGAAAAAGGTTGAAACGTTCGCTGTTCAACAGTAATATTCGGAATAGAAACTAAAAACAAAAAAAAGAATGTTACAAAACCTAAGACAAATTTAAAATGTAAATTATTTTTCTTGGTACGAAGGAAAGAGAAAATCATGAATACAAAAACCAAAAACTTCTAAATTAAACCAAAGTATATTAAATACAGCTTTCTTCTGGAGTCCATCTTCGGAGCTATTATCGCGCCCGCTGCTGTACGACTTTTGCACACGCCCAAACAAACATACACAGATGCGCGCCCAGTAGTCGTCTGTGTGTGGGAATTTATCCATATAAAGTGCGGGCCAAAACCCCCGCACAACATTTTTTCCATATGCAAGAGGAGAGAATACCCACCAGCTCCGTTCGCAGCGATGCCACCGGCCACCGGCTGACGCACGACCGTATCGTCCTGAGGCGCATCCTGCGGCACCTCCTTGTACTCCTTCATCTGCATCATTTTCGTCGATTCGCTGCTCTGCGTCGCTAACACAATTCTAGAATTATTGAGAATTCAACACAAACAGTAACAACAGTGTGACCGAATGCAGAATTATTGAATACACAAACAAAGTGACTGCGCTTTGGAATATACCATTTCAGATTTAAATGCTTTATGGTATATTTTTTAATCTGGTATTTATTCCCGACCCGGATAGTATTAAATTTACTTATCGGTGCGGTCACGCTGTAAGGGGAGGCAATAAAAACTAACATAAAACTTTATCATGCTGCCAAGCAGCCGAATCTCCAGTGAAAATGAACGAATCTCATGATAAGACTAACAGCCCGAGCCGGGCCAGTTCCGCGGAGGAGGGTCACGACGTCAGCGACACCTTCTACACCAGCCAGCGGAAAGGCAGCCACGTATTTCGCGTCCGCTTGGACGCCACAGGATTCACACTGCAGCGGGAAAGCCCCGGCGGAACGGTGATCAAGGAGCAGCATGTACGGATCAGCGACATTGTGGGCGGACGCTGTATGCGTCCCAAGAAGACGCGCCGCTTGGCCATGTCCGGTGCCTGTGCCTGCAGTTCGGGGAATCCCAACTCGCCGGCGGTGTCAGCTTCCGGGGATCGTGCCGCCGCCGCTACCACGCCCAGTAAGTGCAGCACCACCAGCAAGGAGGAGCCCCTAACCGACGGCGATGTCAGCGCCTATCTGTATGTCTTCGCCTATGTCCTCAAGAAGCGGAGTCTTCGCTCAGAGCTTCACAGGGAGCGCACGGTGCTCACCCTGCGCTTCCGATCCTTCGACACCTTCGAGGACAATATGCGGGAGGCGGACCGCTGGTATCGCGCCCTCCGCTGGCAGCTGCATCGCACGCTGGAAGAGATCTTTGTGGCGCCCACGGCGGATGAGCGACGTCGTCGGGTTCTAGTTTTGTTAAACCCCAAATCCGGATCGGGGCGGGCACGCGAGGTGTTCAACATGCACGTGACGCCGGTGCTTAATGAGGCGGAGGTGCCCTACGATCTGTATGTGACCAAGCACTCGGATTTTGCCATCGAATTCATGAGCACACGCTGCCTGGACGCCTGGTGCTGTGTGGTGGCCGTTGGCGGCGATGGACTCTTCCACGAGATCGTCAATGGGCTGCTGCAGCGCGAGGACTGGGCCCATGTGCTGCCCGGACTGGCCCTTGGCATCATTCCTTGCGGTTCTGGAAATGGACTGGCCAGGTCCATAGCCCACGGCTACAAGTAGGTTAACTGAGACCTGTTTCTGATCAGATTTCACTTGGCTAGGCGAAAGCAAGCTGGTTTTCCCAGTTCATGTTCTTATATTAAGCTTTCTTAGGATCGTTTGTTTGCTTTCAAATGAATTCCTAAGAAAGATAAATAAAGATTAATAGGAGATTAGACTCATAGCTAATTAGGAGGAAAGATCCCATTAACCCTTTTTTTGAAACTGATAACCTTAGCCTTAGTTTGAGTGATTCCTAGGAATTTTAAACTTGATCAGAACTTAAACAATTACAGAAGCTTAATCGACATAAATATAGGTTTGTAGGCTTTTTTATTTATTTATTTCAAGTTTATAGAGCATTTTTTAAACAAATCCCTTTAGCTTTTACCAATTATGTTCAAATAAGAAACTTAAACTAAGCACAAAAGGCATTCTTTTAGATTTAAAGCAAAAAGTAAGAACTAGTTTAAGCCAAAATTTATCAGAAAGTTATAATATTTATGGTTATTTCCTGTAGTTACTTAATACCAATTAATACTAATAATTTTTATTAATAATACAATACTAAAAATGACTACTTCGCAGCGAACCCTTTTGCCCATTTAGTTCAAATAAGAAACTTAAATTAAGCACAAAATGCTATATTTCAGATTTAAACCCAAAAGTACGAACTAAATTAAGTCAAAATTTATCAGAAAGTTACAATATTTATTTCCTTTATCAACTTAATACTAATAATTAGTATTAATAATACTAATAATATAATACTAATAATTACTACTTCCATTATCCCTCCCCCTTCGCAGCGAACCCTACTTCAGCAAACCCGTACTAGGAGCTGCTCTCACCGTCATCAGCGGCCGCAGTTCCCCCATGGACGTGGTGCGTGTGCAGCTGCAGCATCGCTCCGTCTACTCCTTCCTGTCCATAGGCTGGGGCCTTATCTCGGACGTAGACATCGAGAGCGAACGCATCCGGTTGCTGGGCTATCAGCGTTTCACCGTCTGGACCCTGTACCGTTTGGTGAACCTGCGCACCTACCACGGTCGGATAAGCTATCTGCTCACAGAGCAGGAGGATTCCCCTGTGCAGGGCTATGCCAGCCAGCGCCACAGGATGCAGGGCAGTCGGAGCTGCAACACGCACATCGACAAGCTGGCACCGAGCTTACATCACTCCAGTACCGAGTACCTACCGCAGGAGTTCGCCGACGTGATCTCGCTGGAGACGTCCATCAATCAGTCGTTCCGTTCGCGCTGCGACAGCTGGCTGTCGGGGGGATCGCGGCGCAGCTACTACTATTCCATATCGGAGAGCATCTACCACAGTTTGGCGGATGAGAGCGAGTTCGATGGTCAGGCGGCTGCCTCGCTGGAGAATCGCCAGCAGAACTTTGGACCAGCAAGTGAGCTACCAGACCTCGATGAACCACTGCCGGCGGATCAGGGTTGGCAGGTGGAGGAGGGCGAGTTCGTGATGATGCATGCCGTCTACCAGACCCACCTGGGCATCGACTGCCACTTTGCACCCAAGGCCCAGATGAACGACGGCACCATCTTCCTCATCCTCATCCGCGGCGGCATCAGCCGGCCGCACCTGCTGAGCTTCCTCTACAACATGAGCTCCGGCACCCATCTGCCGGAGGTGAACAACGAGTATGTTAAGGTGCTACCGGTGCGCGCCTTTCGCCTGGAGCCGCACGACAATCAGGGCATCATTACGGTGGACGGAGAGCGGGTGGAGTTCGGACCCCTGCAAGCAGAGGTCCTGCCGGGCATAGCCCGTGTCATGGTGCCCAAGTAGTAATTGGAGGAGAAGGCGGAGGCGGAGGACGAAAACGAAGCAATAGTATCTCAATTTAGGAATCTCTGCATTTGTATCTGTAGCTAATACTTAGGGCCTAGACGGCCGCCGTAAGAGAGAGTTGTGCATTCTTCTAATTGTTTTTTGTGGTGCAGTTCTTGCTTCTGCCAATCAAATCGTATATTGTTAACATTTTAAAATCTAACAACAGTTATGAACGAAATATAAACGTATATGTAAGCGAATACTATCTATTTATTCAAGAACTTGTGGTTATTATTCGTAAATTGGGTAGAACGAGGATTATCATCAAGAATTATAAATTCAAAAATATTTTATATAGTTATATAATTCATAAATCTTAATTTAATCTAAAGAAATAATTTTCAAAACTTGAGCTAAAATTTAAATTTAACTGCCACGAGCTTTAACGGTATATTCGCGGTATTTTCCCAATTGGCTTGTAGTATACGTTTGGTATGTTCCGCCAAATTTTCACCCGGTCACACTGGTCGGAAAAGTGAAGAAAAAGAAAAAACAAAACAGGCTGCGAAAAAAACATTTCAAACGCAAATTATTCGCTGAGCTAGCATTATACGGCATTGTCAGCGCATTTCATCCTCAAACCGAGGCTCCCGAGCGAGCATAGCTAAGAGTTAAGCCATCAGAGACCGTGTCAAGCGCTGCAATATGTCGTCCGAGGAGCTGGCGCCAATCAACGAGCAGGACCTCAAGGATCTGAAGGAGCGAATGAAATTGATTGTCGACGCTGATCCAAAGCAGTATCAAAATGAATTTTCACTACGGCGCTATCTGCGCGCTTTTAAGACCACGGATGACGCATTCCAGGTGAGCCCATCTATCCAAATTTGGTAATTTATAAAGCTGTGCCCCGACTATGAGATACCCGGTGTGCACTTAGTTTTTAGAAAATTAGTTAGCTCGCTGATAAACAAATGTTGTAGCCAAATTACAGATTTACTTAACTCATTAAAAAATATAATAATAAAAATTTTTATAATAAATATTATAATAGATACGTGTGTTATAGATCAAATTTTGATGCAAATTGTATCTAAATAGTCAATAAAGTCAGCCTACAAAATGTCATACCTTTAGCTTTACTAGTTCCTGAGATCCGACAGATTGATCCGGTTAATGAGGCTTAAAATGTGTATACCTACCTGTATAGGGTAAATGCTTTATAATTTCTCTTAGAAAGAGTAGTACCAGTAACAAATGTATGTATATGTATGTAATTTTTACTACGGGTCAAAGTACCCCATAAAAGCCTGACTTTTGGGGCCGATCTTAAGAGTATCTGTGTATATACTTACTTTAAATATTCATTATAAGTAGGAACGATCATTTGTTATCATAATTTCCAGCAAATAATGCAGCTTTGTTTTTGTTTGTTTATATTTCTTTAGATTCGTAACTTCCAAACCTTAACTAAAATCATTTCCCCTCTTCCACAGGCCATTCTAAAGACCAACAAGTGGCGCGAGACCTATGGAGTGGATAAGCTGGTCGATATGGATCGCAGCCACATGGAGAAGAAGGCTCGCGTCCTGCGCCACCGCGACTGCATCGGTCGCCCTGTCATCTATATTCCGGCCAAGAATCACAGCTCCGAGCGGGACATAGACGAGCTAACCCGCTTCATTGTGTACAACCTCGAGGAGGCCTGCAAGAAGTGCTTCGAGGAGGTGACAGATCGCCTGTGCATCGTCTTTGACCTGGCCGAGTTCAGCACCAGCTGCATGGACTACCAACTGGTGCAGAACCTCATCTGGCTGCTGGGCAAGCACTTCCCGGAGCGTCTGGGCGTCTGCTTGATCATCAACTCGCCGACATTGTTCTCCACGATTTGGCCGGCCATCCGAGTCCTCTTGGACGATAACACCGCCAAGAAGGTCAAGTTTGTGGGTGATGAGGTGGAGCTGTGCCAGTACCTCATCCCAGACATCCTGCCGACGGATATGTAAGGCAGGGATCAGGCGTCACTTAGTCGTAGACATATCTCCAACAAAAAAAGACCCGAATCCAGTACCGAAGACGCAGCTTCTGAGAGAGCTTCTAACCCAGTACAGTACTCTTCATATGTGTAAATCGATGTGTTAAACAAGTTGATTGTAAAATGTATTTTATTGGACACAACACTATTAGTACAATGGCAAACTATTTTAGATAAAGGTTTATCTTGTTTATGGCAAGTGTCTAGAATCTACTATATACCTGAATTCGTACCTATATACTATTATATATATGTATTTATGTATATGCAAGTGTCTATGTGTACAGCAAATAAAGTTGTAAAAGAAAACCCATAAAGATTACGGGGCCGATGATGCACCGCACACGTGAATAACCATCACCTGTGTGTGTGTTTGTGGGGCCGGGTCGATAGAGCTCTAATTTTAGCTGGCTTATCAGTATGTTTGCGATAAGAATCATATTTCCAACGGCCTTTGGCTATTTATTTGTATTTCTACCTTACTGATTTCAAATTCGCGCTCCGATTAGGGTTGTCACTGCGATAGCAATCTTTGAATGGCTTTTGTACGTTTACCAACACTGTTAAGGGCTTTCAAGTTTGGCTTGGATAATTTTCGAATTACAAGGTTTAATAATATTACATACTATGAGTTTACTAAATAGAATATTTTTTCAAAGTAACTTTAATTAGATTCAATACAAGCATTTTAAATTTAATTCTTATTTTCTTTACTTGAAAGCATTCTCAAAAGCATCTTTATCTTCAGCTTTAATTTTAGTTATTGCCTTCGTTTTGAAATCGAAATTTAAAACAATAGTTAAAATTGCCATAATTCAATAACATTTTTGTAAAGGTTTAGTTTGATTGGTTTTATATAAATTCCTTTAACTAAAATTATTTTAAATTTTGGATTTTCTTAATCACTTTTTTAATTTATTTATTTTATTAATTCTATCTATAAACAATTTATTTATTCCCCATTCTTGCCCCAAAAGCTCAAGCCATATTCTAGCTCTAGCTAGTTTCAAGCTAAGCATTTCAAGCCTCCCCCGCGAACAGGCGACAACCCTGGCGACCAACTGGTTATCATCTGGACGCGAAAAACAAAAGCAAAAGTCGAGCACTTCTTGATAAGGAAATCTGAAGCGCGCACTATGAGACCTCGTCGGAACAATAACAATAACAGTAACAGTGGCAATAACACCAGCAGCGAAATGGATAAGTCGATCCGTCAGTTGCGAGCGTCCAAATATCAGTGATCGGCGAAGCGTGCGCTGCGAAACATGTCGTCGGCGCCTACAGAAGCAACGGCAGAAGCGGCCGCTGGAAAGGATTCCCAGGATGTGGGGGCAACTGGCGGAGGAGGAGGAGGAGGAGCCTTCATAGCCGCCCTAGACGTGGGCACCACCTGTGTGCGCTGCTTCATTCTGGACGAACGCTGTGTGGTGCGGGGCTCAGCGGTGGATGCCGTAAGTGGTCCGACTCCGACGCTCATCTCACTCAACCCGCGGGTGCAAAGTTAATTGACTGAAATTACTTTTAACGCTTTACGACCTTTGGCGCAATTATAGGTGAAGCTGCTGAATCCGCAGCCGGGCTTTTTCGAAATAGAGCCAGAGAGCTTGTGGCGCAAGATCGTTAATGTGATAACCCAGGCGGTGAGGGGTGAGTATCGCCGCGGCGGCGGTATAGGAAGCCATAAAAGTTTGTTTTAACTATTTGTTGGGTGGGGAAGAACACTAATCTTTCATAGAAATAGCTTCCTCGGGGAGTGTCTTTAAATATGAAATGGGGTTTTAATGGGTTATTTATAGACTCTTATTGTATTTTTAGCATATTCTCTTTAAAACTTCTTCTTAAAGACTTAAATTGATTATAGTCATTGAATTTATGTAAATATCTATGAAATTACGAAATAAATTATAGTTATCAGCTTTAATCTGGTTAATATAAAGGCAAAACATGTACAGTTTCCTTGTAAATTGAAGAATGTTATCAAGTTCTTAAACATTTTGCACAAAAATAGTATTTAAGTTACTTTTAACGAGCGGAATCCCATAACTTACTCTCTACTTTACCCTCTTGAACCCTTCTAATAATCCCCATTTAATCCCTTCACCCCACAGATGCCAAGCTCACACCCGGCGACATAACCTGCCTGACCATCTCCACGCAGCGCTGCACCTTCCTCACCTGGGACCATCGCACTGGCGATTACTATCACAATTTCATCACCTGGAAGGACCTGCGCGCCGACAAGCTCGTGGACGAGTGGAACACCAGTTGGACAAAGCGCTCGATGAATGGCTTTTCCTATGCCTTATACCTGCTCACGCGCCAGTCGCGCTTCCTGGCCGGCAGCGTGCTCAAGCTCATGAATGGCCAGGTGACGCCGAGGTTGCTCTACGAGATTAAACACAACAAAAGGCTGAGGGAGGCGCTGAGCAAGAAAAGGGCTCGCGTGGAGCTCCTGGACTCCTGGATCCTGCACAAGCTGAGAGTGGGCAGTGGACGGGATAGGGATGTGGAGGTGGAGCACATAACGGATATAACCTCCAGCACGGCCACGGGCTTGTATGATCCTTTCACGCTCAGCTGGTCACCGCTAATGAGTTGGATTTTTGGCATCGATGTGAGTGGGAGTTTTAGAACTTTTTATTTATATTTTTTATCCATTAAAATATTCTATGCCAGAGCAAAATCCTACCGCGTGTGGTGGACAACGGCTACAAGGACTTTGGCCACGTGCATCCCACTGCTTTTGGTCCCGAATGGGCCGGCACTAAGATCCCCATAGCTGCCTCGCTTAGTGACCAAACGGCGGCCATGTGGGGATCGCAGTGCTTCAGGCAGAACGACATTAAGGTCACCATGGGCACCGGGGCCTTCCTGAACTTGATCACAGGCCCCAAGTGCCATGCTGCCATCACCGGGATGTATCCTTTGGTGGCCTGGCAGCTGAAAGACCAGACCATCTACTGCATCGAGGGGGCATCCCATGACTTTGGCACCGTGGTCACCTGGGCTCAGTCCTGCGAGCTCTTCGAGAATCCAGCTGATACGGCGGAAATAGCACAGTCTGTGCCCGACACAAGCGATGTGTTCTTCATGCCCGCCTTCAGTGGTTTGGGGGTGAGTTCTAATAGCACTTGTTACTAGTTTAAGATTAGAGCTAATCACCCATCTTATCATGCCTTCGACAGCCCCCCGTGAACGATTATCGGTCAGCGAGTGGCTTCATTGGCCTCACGCCGTCCACGACCAAGGCGCACATGGTGCGGGCCTTGCTCGAGAGTATCGTATTCCGGCTGGTGCAACTGATACAGGCAGCCGAGCAGGAGACCTCACAGAAGCTGCAGATGATAAGGTAAGATTCAAATGGCTAGAGCTAGGGCACTATCGATGTTTTTACAGCTCTACTAGAGATCCCATTCAACTGAAACCTCTCTCCCCTTTTCCAGGGTCGATGGCGGCGTTTCCCGCAACGACTTCGTCTGCCAGTTCCTGGCCGATCTCAGCCAGCTGAGTGTGGAGCGTGCCGAGAACTCGGAGAGCAGCATTATGGGCGCCACCTTCATGGCGGGCCTCAACCAGGGCATCTGGCGCCATGTGGATGATCTCAAGTGTTTCCGAAAGGTGGAGCGGGTTTTCAAGCCCCGACCCAAGGAGTACGCCGCCATAGTCAGCCGGATGGAGAAGTGGAGTAGGGCCATAGCCCGCTTCAGCGACTGGTACTAGGTTTCGTACTTTACTTTTGTATTTTTCCTTACGTTACAAGCTAGAGTCATTAAATACTTAGGAGTAGTTGGAGTGGTGGAACAAAATGCTGCCTTATTCAGTCTTTCTCAGTTGAAGCGCTGCTGGAAATTCTGCTGCTGGTTGAACATCATCTGTTGCTGCTGCTGCTGCTGCTGTTGTTGTTGCTGCTGCTGCTGCTGTTGCTGCTGCGCCTGCTGCTGCTGCTGCTGGTGGTGGAAGTCTTGCTGCTGGCCAGCGCCTGACAGACGAACGCGCTTGGCATTCGGCTCGGAGTTCATCTGCTGCTGCTGTTGTTGCTGCTGCTGCTGTTGTTGCTGTTGCTGCTGCTGTTGCTGCTGTTGCTGCTGCTGCTGCTGTCGCTTGTTGTCCGACTTGTCCTCCTGGTCGTCGTCGGTGAGGAACTCACGCTTTGGATACGGTATGGGACAGCCGGCGAAGACATCCTGCGTGGGCAGCGGCTCCTCCTGGAAGTACTGGTCCTGCATGGCCTGCTCGGAGGTAATGCGCTTATTGGGATCCATCAGCAGCAGCTTCTGCAGCAGGTGGAAGGCCTTGCTGTCGGGCTTGATCTTGTGCCGCTCCATGTACTTGGCCAGCGAACAGGTGGAGTAGGTGGAGCGTTTGAAGTCCTTGGTCAGCGTGTGATGCTCCGGCATCTTCTTGATGTCCTCCCAGTCCTTGTCCTGCGGAAAGCCCATCACATTGAAGATGCGATCGAGCTGGTCGTGGTGATACGGATTACTGGTCTTGATGTCCTCCTGCCGGCAGTGGAATATCGGCTCCGAGGTGAGCAGCTCGGCAAAGATGCAGCCAATGGCCCAGATATCGATGGCCTTGGTGTAGTGGCGAGCGCCCAGCAGCAGCTCCGGTGCGCGATACCAAAACGTGACCACCACGGGATCGAGATCCGCCAGCGGCTTTAGCGGCGCATTGAAGAGACGTGCGAAGCCCATGTCGGCGATCTTGACGCGTCCACGCTCATTGCCATCGCCCATCACCAGGATGTTGGCCGGCTTGAGGTCGCGATGCAGCACCCAGTTGCTGTGCAGATAGTGGATCCCGTCCAGGATCTGGTACAGCAGGCTCTTCACCATGCCGCGCGGCACCACCACCTGCTTCTTGGTGGCCTTCGCCGCCCGATGGAACTTGATGATGTGCCACAGGTCGTGCTCCGCGTAGTCGATCAGCAGGAACACCTTGCGGTCGTTGTGCGAGAGGAACACCCGGATGAGTGTGATCACATTCTGGTGCTTGAGTTCGCGCAGCAGGGCAATCTCGCGACAGGCGGACATGGACAGCCCGGTGCCATCGATCTGCTTCAGCGCATACTCCTTGCCATCGCTGGGGGGGGCAGGAAAATATCTAGAGTTTAAAGGTTTTTCTTTATTACAAGATTGCCAGACTCACCTCGTCTCCTTCCACTTGGCCTTGTATACGTGGCCATAGGTTCCGCGTCCCACCTTGCAGCCCTCGTAATTGAACAGGTCCTCCACCTTGGTCCGCTCCATTTGCGTTTTCATCTTAAAATCATAGTCCATTGTGCAAAATAGCAAAAAATCGCGAATTTCCCAAATTTGTTTGTAAATTATGCTGCCGCCCAGTCAGCTGTTCGCCGATAACAAAGCGATAACACCCGGCGATAGCGTAAGCCAGGGATGGCAAGTCTGGTACTTTCACGTCGAAACCAGCTATTTTTTAAATTAAAATTTGTGAATCTTTAAAGTTTAAACGCACAGACGACCGAAATAATTGCTTAATTTAAAATAAGCAATACCAAACCTAAACTAATTTTTTAGTTTAGTTTAGCTATATTTCGATAAGCGATCAGCTGTCGATAACGATAACTACAACCCGCACGTATGGTCACTCTGGCATTTGGAACAGCACGCTGGACGTTTGTTTTTATTTTGAAAAAAAAAAACTCCCAACGAAATGGCAAAAACCAAACGAAATGTGAGGGCCAAGGCCAAGAGCGTGGTGGGGGCGGCCAAACAGAAGGCACAGGAGGTGCAGGCAAAGCTGCGCCAGGAGCAGCTGCTCCACAAAACACTCACGCCCAAAAAGACGACCACCAAGAAGGAAAAGTCGGCGGCGAAACACAAGAAGCTACTCAAACGCTTCGCGGAAACACGAAAGGAGCACAAGGAGGAGGTGGCTCGCAAAAATCGGGAGAAGACCAAGGTTATTGGAGACCTGAAACCGCTCCGAGATGCCCTGCCCTCGCTGCAGGACATGTACAAGCTGGTGAGGATCAAGCAGAAGGATGCCACCGAGCAGACGGTGCTCACAGCACCGGAAACTCCTCTCAGTGCCAACGAGAAGATACGGAAGAAGCGCAAGGAGTTGGTTAATCGCGTCAAGTCCTTCGAGAAGCTCATCAAGGATAAGAATTTCAAGAAGAATCCGCGCGAAGTCATTGCCGCCCATGTGCGCAACAAGTACGAGGCAATGGAAGAGGAGGGGGATGAATGAGTGCTGCCATAATTTTATAAATCATTTTTTTGTAAGGAATATCTTTAAAATACATTTTATGTAATGATACAGATAAATTAGTCTCATTATGTGCCTGAAAACCAGAAAAAAAAATCATACTTTTAACTATGATATATACCTCTTAAGAGATATATTTAATATATATTTGGGTAAACAAGAAAATCATGACTTTTCATTTATTTAATTATATTTTTCAAAATCGTGGGGGGTAATTGGGCGGATTGAATTAAGTCATCAGCTTCCCTTTTCCAAAATGGTATCACAAACTCCTTTAAATTACCCACAAAAAAACCAAAGTTTACTTTCTTTATTAAGATGTATCTTTATTATATATGCATTAGGTATAGTTATCATTTAACGATGCATTTTAAATATTACACGTACGAATGTAAGTTTAAGCATTATATTATCGTAAATCGAGGGTCAACAGAACGCGATTAGAATTAGAGACAAGATTTGAATGTGAACTCGAGCTTTCTTTATTTTTTTGGGGGGGGGGCACTGCCTTTGTGTGATTTTTGTAATCTAGAGCTACATCAATATATATAATAGATCGTTATATATCTGCTTGCAACTTGGTGTTGTTCTTCTTACAGTGAGAAAACGGGGGGCTGTGAACTCGAAGGTCCTATGCGTCCGCATTGTTAATCTACAGCTATTATATATTGGTTATTGTATTGGTATTATCGGGGTTAGCTTGGGCGTGGCTGGCTCTCTCTCTCCGTCCTTGTGAGATCATTTATAAAAAACGTTAGTCAAACACACATCGGCTGTCTTGTCTGCCAAAAATTAACATAGCTATTGAAAAAGTGTCCCCAAATACAATGGCTTTAGATTCTCTCGTCTCATGTACAAAATGTGGTCACTAAACTTGGGTTACAACCTAGCGCGTGATCTCTGTTACGACGTTTCTGTTCCTCGGGGTTTTTGGGTTGCTTTGTGGGCGCGGGTCTCTGCTAGGCCTTTTCGAAATTATACATATACATTCATAGAAAATATATCAACTATCTCTAGGTGTTTTTTTTTTTTTTTTTCCGTTTTGTTTTGTTTTGCACATTCAAGAGTTTGAAACAACAAACTTAAGCTAAATTTGAAAATCTGTATACGCGTGTTTACTTGTTTAGCAGAAACATGAGCAGGCTGCAAGAAAATAATTCGAATTAATAGTTAGAATTAAGTTAGATTTTGTTTGTAGAAGGTTACCCACCGGAAGTTGATGCCTTTGTTGGCCAGCATACGGTTGCACTCACTGGAGCCTGTGCCACCAATGCCATCTGGCAAGGGCAGCACATAGTAATCACTTTCAGTACTCTGCAATGTAGGGAATAGATATTGTTAATAAATTACTTGTTTTTTGTCTAAAATCACTCAATTTAACTCACCGTTTCAGTGAAGTAATGCTGATATATCTGAGTCGACACTTTCATATCCGAAAACGGACCCTTGAGCGCAAAGAAGTGTATGCTCATGGGCGTGCTGGTCTTGGTCTTCAGTATAAGCTGGTAGGTGATGGTGCGATCGTTCGATTGATGGGGATCACGCTGGCTGTTATTAATGCGCGCCTTTACCACCCATTGCTGGTTGAAGGCCGAGAAGCGGGCCGTCTCGTAAAACAATTTGTGCACATACTCGTCCGTACGATAGGGTTTCATCTGAAGATCTGTAAGGAGTAGGGGGAATTAATACACACAACAAAAAAACATAAATAAATATAAAATAAGAGTTTAACTTTCTACGCGTTGTCTTAAAAATATATTCAAGCTGTATAAGGAGTTTAGTATAGATTATATACTTTATATTATCAATTGTATACTTATTAGTATAGTGTTTATACTCTATAGTTTTAATTTTATATTTCCGAGCCTACATCGAAAATTCGATAACATATCGCGTTAGCTGGAATTTAGTGCTTTTCTGTTTGTCGCGTTAGTGACTTTTCTCAAGTGTTGGTGCAGATTAGTATAGTTTTTATACTTTCGTAGTATTAAATTAATAAGCATCTTATTAAGACAGTTTTAATACTCAAGAGGAAAGAATTTATGTAACAGTAGAATTAGTTTTTACAACACGAAGAAATATTTCCAATTTAATTACTTTATGGTCATATTATTTAAAACAATTAATTTGGGTGTAAGTAAATAGATAAAAACTTGCTTCAATCAAACCATGTTCAGGTATAGTTTTTAGTTTAGTGTTTATATTTTATACTTCCTATATAATGCAGGGAAGATTCGTTAATGTTAATGTAGCTAGTTATATTTTAAGGTTTCTCAAAGTTCGACCCTATTTAAACCACTTTTATTAATAGAATAAATGCCTTAGAACTTAAATCTGATAAGGGCTTATCGAAAAAAGAAAAGACAACTAGTTTCCCAAACCATAACTGCGGGTCTTTCTCACTACCCGCATTCATCAAGTAATTTATCTCTAATTTCATTAAGCAATTAGCCAGTTGCCAGCCCTTCTTACTCACCATTGAATATAATCTTCTCGTAGCTTAGCAAGTCAATCAGGGTATTGAACATTTTCTTCTCCTCCTTGATCAGGACATCGTGGGCCTCCAGGGCAAACATAACCTCGTGGCCAGACTTTTGCGGATGCAAGCAGTTACGCTCATGCTCCGTAGCTATTAAGGGATTTAATGATTAAGTATCCGATTTTAGAAACCATGGGAAAAGGTAATCATACTCTCATGAAAGGGTCCGCGCCATTGGCAACCGATGCGATGGTATTTGCACTTTGTGGGACGCTCCTGGCACTCGTGTTGTTCATGGCGTTCGAGTGACTTGTAAGGGAACTC
Organism: Drosophila rufa; assembly: GCA_018153105.1. Taxonomy (NCBI): domain Eukaryota; kingdom Metazoa; phylum Arthropoda; class Insecta; order Diptera; family Drosophilidae; genus Drosophila; species Drosophila rufa. The sequence continues at coordinate 7,219,683 of JAECXS010000085.1, forward strand.
CTTGTTGCAGAACTATTTGATATAAAATGTAAATATTAATATTAAGTATTAGCTAATAAATAAATCAAAGTATTAATTCCTACCTGACACTCGCTGGGCAGCTCGGAGGCCGCCTTCTCCACGGCCAGGTTACGCGAAGCAGTGCTCTTTGATATTTCCACGCGACAATTGGGACAAGTGGCAATCTGATCCCGCAGACTAAAGAAACAAACATTAAGTAAACATTTGAAAAGAGGTAAGATGAAAGAACAAGTTATTTAGGTTTGGGTAAGGCCATATCTCCAGTTCATAGTTCTTTTATTTAGGGGGAGGAATTCATACCGTCCATCCGCCAGGAGGTGGGTGAAACAGGCGGCGCACATCAGGTGACCCATCTGGCACTGCAAGTGAAAGGAGCAGAGAGAAAGGGAAAGGTGATTGTTAATAATTTCATATCTAGGCACTGGCTTTATCGGTAGTAGATGGATATAGAGAGATTTGAAAACTAAAACAAAAGAGTGGAATGATAATTAACCTGCAATTAAAGAAAAAAGAAGAAAAGTTTGCTATTAGTCAAAATACGGCCTTGTTTTGCAAAGAGAGCTTGTGTTGGTGGAAGGGAAATGAGTGTTGTGGGTGGTTCTGTGGTGTTCTGAATATGGAATGAGTCTATTTTCGGGGGGAAAATGGAGTGAGTGTGGATTTCTCGGCGGGAGAGGATGAGAGTTCTGAGGAGGTCTGAAAATGTTTAGCTTTTGGGGCTCCAGTTTGTAGTACTCTTTTCTTAATTGTTTTTTTTGTTTTTTGGTTGAAATAAAAACGCTATGGTTGTTGGTTTGGTTTTATATTGCATTTTCCAAGTTTCGCACTCTTCCTTGCAAATTTATTGATTCAGTTTTTCGTTTTTCTTTGGGGTTTCTTTTTTTTTTTGTGGTTTTAGATACATTTCAGGGTTTAACTTTAATGCTATGGATGAAATCTGTTCTATGTACTTAGCATTTACAGTTACAATCTTAGGTTTTCTTTTTTTTTTGCGTGTGCTTACAAAGGTTACGAAATCGATTTTATATTGACTTAACTAAGATTAATCATTAAGTAGAGAGAGTAGAGAGATAGTTAAATTTTATTTAAATAAGGCGCTGCAGCAAAATGGAAATCATAAGAATAGTTCTGTTTTAAATTTAGCATTCTTTATATTGTATGTGTGTGTGTGTTTAATATATACTCTTTTTTATTAGTTCTCTTTTTATTTTGTTGTTGAACGCCAATTAAATCGGTGTTTGGTGTGTGTGTGTGTTTTCAATTGGATTTCGGACATGAGTTTGTCAAGCAATTGATGAACGAGAAGGTCTGGTATAGTGGACCGATAACGGATAATATAGTATATAGTACGTAGTATATAGTATACATAAGTGCGTCGCGCCGGCCAGATAATGCCGCGTTCAAAGTCGAGCCCGGGAGAGATCCAATCGAGCGTGACTCGACGAAGTGAAATGTAACCCCCGAGGAGTCTTTATTATAAAACATTACTATATCTGCATCGCCGCATGCATTTATTTACAAATCGGAATGCGGGCCGGGCCAGGCCGCTCTTCCCTCATTTTGGAATTTCTATCTCTATTTTGGGAATTAGCCTGCGCGGCGGCCCAAGCAAGGAGCACTATTTGTGGACGGAGCCGGAGAGTTTTCGAGCGATAAGCGATGGCTTTTCATTTGTTTTTCGGTGCCTGCACACGCACGCACACACACACACGCGTGTGTGTATCTTTTGCACAGCACAAAATGTTTACATTATTCGAGAAAGATTGTCACAGAAAACTGGCCATTTTGTTTTGAGTCTAGAACTCTAGATATACATTTGAACACGGTTTAAGATCGCAGAATTTCTAATAAGTTCCGGGTTTAATAGGAAATAGGAACTATTTAAGATTGAGGACTTAAATCTACCTATTTATCTATACCTTAAGCTCCCAAATTGTAGATAATCTCTTTAAAAACTTAATTTATTAGCAATAAATAGTAAAGATTTCATTTTGTAGCAAATAGAGTAGAAGAATTAAAGAATTTCAACAGTTTTCCCCGTATTAAATAACAAAATTTGACTAAAAAACAATTACTAACTAGATCTAGTAATTTCCCAAATGCTCTTCTATAATTTAAGTATTCTAATCCCGTTTTTCTCCGTGTTCTTTGTATCTGCATCTGAGTTTTTGAGAGCATCTATCTGAGCGCACATTTACTGTGTATCTTGTCAGTTGAATGAACCCGTGAATTCGTGTTCTTTGATTGGCAATTTATGACCTAGACTAACTACGGCAGCACCAGCTGCTGTCTAACAATCCGATTGTTTAATGGAAAATCCACGAAACCACAAAGGAGTTTAACTCGTTTTTCTCCATCGATAACAATAACACACACGGAACAAAAAATATATCACAACTCGCTCTCTCTCTCTCTCGCCATGTGCATTGTTTACTCGCTCTCTCGCTCTGGCAACCGCACCACCCGACCTCTCATTCTCTCGCTCCTCTGCTCTAGTGCCCTCTCGCTCCTGCTGCCCGCACTTGCGCCCCAGACACAACAAAACCAGCTGATGGTGTTTTTGTAGATAACTGAGAATGGGGCAAGAGGAAGAGAACGTCAACAGTAGGTAAAAAAAAAGAGGAAAGAGGAAATCACGCTAAAGATCGACGACGACGACGACAAAAAAAATTCAGGTGTGTTTTCAGGTATTTGTACCTTTCCCTCACACACTCACACACACTAAAACGTCGAGAACCTAAAAAGTACACATAGCATAGAACTTGAGGCTGAGAAAAACTGGTAAAACGAGTTTATTCCAGATCACAGGTCCCAACCTGCAGCAAGCTGATTCCACACAAAAATACATAATCAAAAGACTGCTGGCATTGCATTTGCTACACATCAACAAATATGCGTAGTTTTCTTTTTATTTCTATTTAAAATTTAGAAATATCTCACATTTTTCCCCAGGGGCCTCAAGAACAGCTGATTTTGCCACGACACGGGCGAGAGCGAGACAACGCATGTGTATTACGAGACAACAACAACGCAATGCCGTAGCAAAAGCAAAACAATAACAGAGAGCAAAAATCGCAGGGTGCGTGCGTGTGTATGCAGCACATACATACAAGCGAGGACCATAAAGTGGAAATGCAAAAAAGGAAAACAATCGTGTTTTTTTCAGGGATTCTTTAGCTAATTAATAGTTTCTGCGGGTTTCTGCGAATTCCGCTCCATTTTGTATGATTCATTTTGGGTTCGGTCACGTTTTTTTGTGGGATACAGAAAGTGGGTTTTCTTTGCTTGCCATTTGTTATTTTTCTGTGTGGGTCAGCACTTATTTCTTCTTTTTTTTTACTGTAATCCAAAACCGATTTCAATGACGCAGTTATCGCTGCTCAAAGCAAGTAGGTGTGCGTTAGAGAAAGAGAGCAATGTCAACAGACAAATACATGCATATTCGCCTTACGTAAAAGATCTGTCGGTTGCAGTGACGTGGGCGATACAGAACCAAGGGGGGGTCTTTGGGGTCTTGAATTAAATCGAATTGCGACTGAATAAACTTCAAGCTTTGTCTCTGTAAAAAGAAACCCAAGGGGGGGGTCTGTAACCCTCATCAACCTCTTTGCCCCCGCCACTGCATTTGTGCATTAAATTCAATCAATTGTCAGTTTCAGCCACAATGACGACGACGCCTACATAAACGTGACTGAAAAAGAATGCGGGAATTTGCCTAAAAAGCTGAATGAATGAAAGAGAGGAAACAGTATACGCAAACATCGAAAATAAAAAGCTTTGAAATCCCGTTGCTGGCCTTAATTTGTGGCTGCTAAAAATAGGGCACCGCACACTCCCCTGTATTAGATTTATAGAGAAAATTGGGTCCTAAACATAATGTTTGCTGGTTTCTATGACGCAATACAGAAAATCTGCAGTAAATGTTACTGCGCAAAAGAAGGGGGGTCAGCGAAAGAGGGGCGGGGGATGGCCATAATTCACTGGCAAATGCAACGGTTCAAAGTTAGAGGGGTTGATTTCAAGCCGTTTCTCTAAAACGCAATAAAACTGCATTAGTTGGCCGTGAGTGCGACAAGGCCAGCCTGCTCTCTTATGCTGCGCTCGCTCGCTTGCGGCGCAATGTTTTCAAGGCGAATGCAAGAGCAGCCCCGCTATCCGTCCCGCTCTCTCGCACAGCTGTCTGTGATGGGGGCCAGCGGCATGGGGAGTGTGGAGTGGTGGTTTCACTCTTACAGCTGAGCTGTCACGATTTGTTTGTATACAGAAGAATGGCATCTCTCTTGGCTTTGCTAGAATTTCATTCCGTTTCGATTACGAGGGGGGATAATCGAAGAGGAGGGGGGGGAGAGACACGGGCACAGGACACGTAGACTACGCAGTTCGATGCCTATGCAAGAACTCACCTGGTACATGGCCGTCTTGGGCAGATCCAGGCAGACGGCGCAGCACAACGCTGTGGAGATGCGGTAGGCCAGCTTCTCGTGCGTTCCACTTGCAGCGGCGGCGCTCGACAGCGAGGAGGCACCTCCCCCGCCGCTGCCACCGCCCCCGGAGCTGCTCGATGCCCCGTCGAGTAACTGCTTCTTTGAGGGCGGCTCGCCGCTGCTCTGGGTGTCGAGCGGCACACCCACAACATTGTTACCACCTCCACCGCCGCCGCCGCCCTGCGAGGAGGCGGAGGAAGACGAGGAACTCGCGCTTGAAGTGGAGGCCTGCATCACGGAGTCGCCCAGCAGCGGAAGCGTCGAGGAAGGCGGCTGCTGCACCGCCGAACTGGAGGATTCCACCGTCGACATGGCTAAACTTAGGTTTTCTCTATTATTTTTCTCTTTGCTCTGCTCTCTGTGCTATCTCTCACTCACACACACACACTAATAAAACGACACTTTGCCCAATTTTTTTCCTGCAACTTTTCGAACAACTTTTCCTCCGAGAACAAGTCCGCTCGCTATGTTTTGAGTAACAGATAGATTGTTTTTATCTTTTGCTTGTTTGTTTCGCCTACGGCTTGATACTTTAATATTTAATGTTAAATATTTTCTGCCTGCGAGCAATTCGCCGCAATTCCGTCGAAAGAAAACAAAAATCTACAAAAAAAACACGGAAGCAGCTGTATTTATAGGCTGCGTTGCCAACAGTGTTGTCAGCTTAGCTATTTTCTGGCCAGATTTAGCTATTTTGCAAAGCGTATCCGTCGATATCGATCAATCGAACTCCCCCAAGTTTTCCTCCTCGGTTCCAGTCTAAGATAAAGTAGACATGAAATATCGAAAAATCGATTGGAGTATTCATGTCCATCTCTTGGCCGAATCGAAGCTAACGGTTTTCTGCGTGCCCCTGACAGCATCTTTTCACACGCGCAAAATGATATGACTAGACCTCGGATTTTGCATAATTTCATATAGATTAATAGAAAACTTTGTTTTTAGACGTTCTATCGTTCAAATATAACAAATTTTAATGCATATAAAAATATGCGAAATATTGCATATAAATATAAGCATATGCAAGGACATTTAATCTCTAATTACTCGACACAATCAACCCGGAGAATGCTGAAACTATTACGCAAGCAAAAGAGCTGATAAAAAATCCCGAGCTCCATCGTGATTTTATATTTATAAAATCAACCGACACTGTTGTTGGCTCTTAAGATATTCGCCAACTGTCCCGACAGCAGCAACGTGAAGCCCAAGAGCTTGATGCACTTTGTGCTGGACACGGTGTGCAAGCTATACGAGGAGTTCCCGGAGCACCTCGGCGAGGAGGGCTGTGATCCGAACACCAGCATGATTGCATTTAACTTTGTAAAGATGTCAATGCTGTGATTGGTGAAACTGAATAAAAAAGCAATGAATAAGATTAAAGAAATTGTGAGACTTCGGATAAAAAAATAAATAAAAATAAATTCGGTAGCCGGTAACATTAAAACCGAAAATAAATACTAAGCCAAGAAAATAAATTAAAGCGCTCATCGCAGTGACTATACCAGTGAGTACGGAAGGGAATATAAACACCATTTCGCATTTTTATTAATCAAAATAAATAGTTAAATCAAGAGCTTGTTGCACTTTGTGCTGGACACGGTGTGCAAGCTGTACGAAGAGTTCCCGGAGCACCTCGGCGAGGAGGGCTGTGATCCGAACACCAGCATGATTGCATTTAACTTTGTAAAGATGTCAATGCTGTGATTGGTGAAACTGAATAAAAAAGCAATGAATAAGATTGAAGAAATTGTGAGACTTCGGATAAAAAAATAAATAAAAATAAATTCGGTAGCCGGTAACATTAAACTGAAAATAAATACTAAGCCAAGAAAATAAATTAAAGCGCTCATCGCAGTGACTATACCAGTGAGTACGGAAGGGAATATAAACACCATTTCGCATTTTTATTAAACAAAATAAATAGTTAAATCAAATAAATAATTTATTGGATCGAAAATAAATAAATAAAAGCCGACAGCAGCAACGTGAAGCCCAAGAGCTTGATGCACTTTGTGCTGGACACAGTGTGCAAGCTGTACGAGGAATTCCCGGAGCACCTCGGCGAGGAGGGCTGTGATCCGAACACCAGCATGATTGCATTTAACTTTGTAAAGATGTCAATGCTGTGATTGGTGAAACTGAATAAAAAAGCAATGAATAAGATTGAAGAAATTGTGAGACTTCGGATAAAAAAATAAATAAAAATAAATTCGGTAGCCGGTAACATTAAAACTGAAAATAAATACTAAGCCAAGAAAATAAATTAAAGCGCTAATCGCAGTGACTATACCAGTGAGTACGGAAGGGAATATAAACACCATTTCGCATTTTTATATTAAACAAAATAAATAGTTAAATCAAATAAATAATTTATTGGATCGAAAATAAATAAATAAAAGCCGACAGCAGCAACGTGAAGCCCAAGAGCTTGTTGCACTTTGTGCTGGACACAGTGTGCAAGCTGTACGAGGAATTCCCGGAGCACCTCGGCGAGGAGGGCTGTGATCCGAACACCAACATGATTGCCTTCATGCCTACAGCCTGCGCCAGATCCGGGAGCTGCTGGAGGCGGGCTAGGTCAAAGAGGTAACCCAGTGGAGCATCAGCTTGCAGCTGACGCACGAATTCGACATGATGGAGCTGGCCAAATGAGTATAAGAACTGAGTACAAATAAAAATACAAGATAAAATTAAATTATGCGTGATGCATAAACGAAAATAAATAAATATAAGCCTACCAAATTATGAAAACAAAAAATAAATTGAAAATAAAATGAAATAGCACAAGCTACTTGAAAAAAATAATGAAAGAAAATAAGTGTCGTCCACCGGCAACCGAATAATACTGATTAGAAATGTCCTAGTAGATGTGGGGGAACATCGAGGCCACCATCATTGTAATCGATGTTTTCAAAACATCGCTAACATCGATGTCTGGCAGGACATTATCGATGTTTTACCAACAAAGGGTCTAATACGGTATTCATGTTTGCACGTAAAAAATCAAAAAACAAAAACTAACCTGGTCTAATGCCTGATCGACATATAGAAAAGGATACCAAGGACGAAAATATTTTAATAGTTTGTTTAAATCAACTATCGATGTTTCCGCCAAATCATCGATGTTCGCGAACATCGATTCCGGCAGTGTGACCGTAAGTCGGTCGGTGCACTATACCATGGTCGCGGCGTACGAAAAACATGTAAGATTAAATTATTTAGTTTCTGTCTAAAACTTGTGCATAAACTAAACAAAATGCTACCCGGGGGCTGTGCAATCACCTGGCCATCTGTAAGTGGGGGCGACCCCGAAGCCCCAGTGATTTTAGCCGCAAAAGAAAAGCGAGACGGCAAGCAGACATGTTGGTATCGGTGGCATTGTTTGTAGCTGTGTGTGTGTGTGTCTGTGTGAGTGAGTGTGTGTGCAACAGCGGTAGAAATTAAACAAAAAAGAAAAACAACAAAATAAGTGAGCAAAAAACACAAACTTTTTTCAAGTTGTTTTCATTAGTAAAGATTATATACTATGTAGTGTGGGCTAGGTGTTTACCTTTGCAGAACGCACCTTTTGCCGAATTGCGTCTTAAAAATGAGAATTTGGTTGTGTGGAAAGTTGGTGTTCCATGCTTCGTTACTCCAATTAATAATCGTTAATCAATGCAGCACGAAAGGAGAAAAACGAAAGGGGAGAGCGAAAAAAGAGAGCAAAGTTGTGCGAATCCCTAATTAATAAATAAAACTCTTCATTCCTCTTAAAAACCTATTGAAAAATATTCCCAGCTGTTCTCACTTCATAGACAAAAAAAGACAGGAAAATAAAACAAACGAGTAAAAATGTTCTTGGCATTTCCTCTACTCCTGCTCTTCTTCGTTTTGGCTTTTCCTTTTCCTTCTTTCGGTTCCTTTCCACCCCCAACCCCTTTGCAGCCCAGCTGTTTTGCGTTCCACAAATATGGCTGGAGTGTGGATGGCATTCTTTGGCTCCAACATTTCTCTATGTGGAATGCAACCTGTGGCCAGCTGTTGGGTCCTGTTGAACTCCCCCGATTGCCCATCTGTGAGTTTGTGTGCGTTTGCGTGCTCGTCCCTGTGTCCGTGTGTGTGTGTATAACAACGCCAATTGCTAGGGCTTCGTGGCAAGTATGTCCTGCTAAATATCCTGGCTACTTGGGCGCAGACGACTTCCCACCACTCCGCAAATACAGGGATTCCGTGTGTTGCACCACAGCTGGTAATTGTTGTTGTCCATACCCTGGCGGGGGGTATAACAGTTTCTGTGGAGAAGATGCAGCATTTCCAGATACTGAAAGATATTTATCAAAACTGACACTCGGCTATATCGCATTAGCTTTTCTTAGTCACTCAACTTAATCCATCCTAGAGCCCTTTTTGTTTTGCTTTGTCTTTAAATACATTTTTACTTAGTCACTGGCTTGAAAAGGATTAACCCAGTTTGGATCTAATATAATTTAAATTCCTAAGAACCTTTGTGTAAAGAACTTATAAACCCTTTGTTTTGGTGTCTTTTCTTTCTTAATACTTTTGAAAGGAGTAATTAAAATAATTTAAATACCGATAACTGAATCATACTTGGAATAGCCGTAATATACAGCCCTCGCAGGTGACTATACTAAAAACAACTAATTTACTTTGAAACTGTTTTGAATAACGGTTCTGTCCGTTCGAAGATCTCCAAAAAGAGTATTACAGATTCGCCCTTCGCCGACATCCTTTCTTGCTTGTTTTCATTTGATGGTGTGCGGCGGGGTCGCTTGTGTTGTTGTTGCTGTTGCTGGCCGTGTCGTCGTTTGTGGACTCCATTTGGCTTGGCTGTTGGATCTTCTTTGCCTTCCTTTCATTCGTGCAGCGCCAATCGCGCGGTGTGTTTGTGTGTGTTGCGTTTTTCTTATTTGCAAATTCGTTGAAAGTTAGTAAGAGATGTACATATATGTAGTATATACATATAATATATAAGTAAATCCCCCGCTACAGGAAAAGTGGATACTTTAAAGAAATAAACAAAAAAAAGTCCCCTGGAAATGTGTAGCTAATTTCAGGGCAATTTTCTTGGCAATATGTTGGCGCAGGTTCAGTGTGTTTGCGAGTGTGTGTGTGCTGTGCTGGTGGATGTTAAATATAAAACTCTATAAATATGAAAAACTTCTGGTGAAAAGTGTAAAAATCAGAGTGCAAAAAGAAATGGAAGGAGCTGTAAAACAAATATGCGCGCAATTGTGCCTGTATATGTGTAAAAAAGCGTCCCATACACCCACGCACCTAGCAGCAGCAGCATCAGCAGCAGGCACCCCTCTTGCTTACTCCATTTAATGTGCTGTTGCTTTTTTGGATTTCATTTTGTCGCCCTTTTTGCAAAAACAAACAGTGTACGCACAACAAATATAAAGAGAGCTGTGCTTCCTTCACCGTTATGCGTTGGGGCCCACGCAATGCGTGCTTTTAAGTGTGTGTCAGTGGCGGGTTACAAGGGTTACAAGCTCCTCGAAATTTATTACAAAACTTGTTAAAATATTTCCCTTAAAATATAAATTGTGTACTAAACTCGCATTTATTTTTCTCTTTTTTGCATTTACAGTCGACGCGCCTCAATTGTTAATAATTTGCCCGAAAATGCATTTCAACCGCATGGAACTGAAAAAACTTTCGTAAAAAAAAACTGAGTAAAAATAGAAGAAAAAAAAATAGAATTATAATCGAAACGTACGATGTGAAAGTGTGTAATGTGAATTTTAGAAGTTAAGCGCGGATTGTATGTATTATTTAAATTTTTGTTTCAATATTTTCTACGAAATAATTTTAAAAGAACTGAAAAATCGAAAAAAAGCGAAAAAAAAAATAGAAAAACAAAAAACGCAAAGAAAAAAGTTATTTACTCAGTGCACTTTTTACGAAAAACAACAACAAAGTGTAAACGAAACGGGCAGAGCAGAGACAAAAGAGGAACGGACGAAAGCGAGAACGAGAGAGAAAAATGTCAACGTTCTTGAACAATTTCTTCCCGGCAGGTAAGTGTAGAAACAAAAACAAAGCAAATAACAAATCCAAATCCAAATCAAATGAAATCAAACACAACACAGCAAACAAACACAGGGACGGAGAGAGAACAAACCCAGCTGGTGGCATTTAATTGAAAGTCACCTTTGGCATATTTCATAAGCGTTCTCGCCCAAGGGGTGGTCAACCTGTAATTCAAATAGGGTTTACTTTTCGTGAACATTTTCTTTTGTTTTTCGTTTTCGTATGCCCTTTTAATTAATGATTTTTCTCTAAAGGATACTTAAACATTTTGAATGCTTGTCTTGCCTAAAAAACTGTCTTACTTTTATTAGATGTTTTAATTATACCCTTGCAGAGGGTATTATAATTTTGACCAGATGTTTGAGGCCAGTGAAGGAGGCATCTCCGTCCCCATAAAGTATATATATTCTTGATCAGCATCACCAGCCGAGTCGATCTAGCCATGTCCGTCTGTCTGTCTGTCCGTCTGTCGGTTTCTACGCGAACTAGTCTCTCAGTTTTTGAGCTATCGAGCTGAAATTTTCAGCATAGTCTTATTTCTTTAGCACGCAGTATATATGTCGGAACGACTGAAATCGGACTACTATATCCTATAGCTGCCATAGGAATGATGGCGAAATTAATGTAAAAAAATTTTAACTTCTCTGTTTTTCAACGTATTTCTATAAATTTTAAGATATAGCAGTTTTTTATGCTTCTAGAATTACGGTTTTAATTTCATTAAGATCGGACCACTATATCATATATCTGCCATAGAAGCGATCCGTCGATATATAAGAAAATGTAAAATTCTACATGTAAAATGTAAAATTTACAAAATTCGTTTTTTTTTCAACATTACTAAAATGGTTCGATTTCCAATGATCCAATTGCAGACTGCAAGGGTATACCAACTTCGGTTTACCGAAGTTAGCTTTCTTTCTTGTTTTTTAAATATTTCCTAAATTTAATCCTGTGAGGAAACAAATATTTTCTCTGCGAATATATATTTGAACTTGCAAGATTAATCTTTAAGCTAAAGGATAATTTTTCTCATAGAATACCTTCTTAATCACCCAAAAAATACCGTGTGCCACCTTAATTGTGGTGTCACCTTTGACATATTCCATAGGCTTTCTCGCTGGGGTCATGCTGTAATTTAATTCTGTGTACACCTCGTTCTCGCTCCACTGCGGCATGTAAATTGAATTTTCCTTCCGAAGCGCATCTTGTGATTATTGGCAATTACGGAGACGTGACCAAGGAACAAAGCGGCGGAGCGAGGAGCAGGGATAAGGAGAGCATTGTGAGAAGGAGGAGAAGGAGAATCTCAGCTCGATTCTCGACGTAATCAATCTACCCCGGGACCTGGTCCTATCCGTTTCCCTTTAATTACGTGCATTCCTCGCTCTCCGATGCCATCGATTATTGTTTTCCCTTGCCGCCTCCAGTTATGCCTTATTCCTGGAAATTCTCAGATTCCCATTTTCTGCGCTCCTTGCAACCCCTCCAGGATCAGGAACAAGTTCCACACTTTGCAATCTCTTGCATTTTCTTTGTCCTTACAAAAGCAGGAGAAATAGAGAAATATATAGAAATAGAGATGGAGAAAGAGAAAGGGAGGCAGCGAGAAGAAGGGAAACTCATACAGGTACGGCAGGAAAAACCACTTCCTCGGTTTCCCTGCCCTTTGCGAAAGTCAAAACAATAAGAAACTGAGGGAAGTTACGATGCAAGCAACGAAACTGGAAAATACCCTTTCAAGTGCATACTTTCTGTGGAACCTCTTTTGAAGGGATTCATAAGGGATTATCATTGTAGAATGCAAAAGATCTCCAAAGTCGAGTTACGTGAGATTGAAGCATAAGTTCCTATCGTAAAAATGATGTAGAAGGAGACTCTGTTTCAGGCCTTCTTTTAAAATAATCATTACCTCAGTGCTTGGAACTAATTTAAAGCATTTAACCCTTTCGCCAGGGTATTAACAATAATCGCAAAGCCTGAGAATTAACATCAAGAAGGGGGTTGAATGGGCTGACTGGATGCACTCTTTTTAAACCAGTTTGCTGAGCCAAAAATTCAGCCGATCAACTCTTTGGTGGCGTCAAAACAACAGACACAGAAACAACAACAAAATGTGGAAGAACAACCAGAACAACTACAACAATATCAACAATAGGAGCAGCTCTCTTTTGAAGCCGAGGGCAACGGCAGCTGACGGAAACACATTGACTCCACTCCCGGTGCCTACAACCGAGCCTGGTGACGGCGATGGCGATGGCAACTTCTGGTGCAGCGTTGTCTGTAGGTGCACTGGGTTACCTGTTGATGGCCAGCGCTTTTCCTCCTCATCCTCCTCCTGATGCTCCTCCAGCTTATGCTGCTGCTTCTTGTGTCCGTTCGTTCTGGTCGAGCGCAATTGAGAACTGGTTTCCCGACTCGCTCCTTTTTGCTGCTGCACTCGCCTCTGAACTGTTTTGGGTCGGCCTTTTGCGTAAACATGAGCTCCACAGCCGAAATTGGAGATCCCAAGATCTGGACTCTGACTCCTAAGCCTTCCTGCCTGTGTCCATTATTCGAGAGAAACATCTGGTTAATGTTGGACCAAAAAATCATAAGCAATGTCCGTATTTCGTGATTAAGAAATGTACAATAATAATGAAAGGAAGGGTTTTGCACTAAAAATAAAATATCCGATGAAACACTATAATTTCTTCAGATTAAATAAGGCAACAATTCTATTTTGTACAAGATTTATACTATGAAATATTTATACAAGGTATTTACTCAAAATATACATACCATTTATCAAGCAACTTAAATGGCCCAGAGTCAGGCCTATTAAAAAGTATTACTTCATGATTTGTTGCCATCATTTTTGCCATTTTCCCTTACCTTTTCGTGACGCTAGAACGTTGTCTTCAACGACAGAGCAACTGGTTCCCGTATATGGTCATCTTTTTAATGGGAACTCCGGACCAGCTGTTGGCCAACGTTGTTGTTCCAATGCGCTGATTCGTCCATCTCTTAAGCTTTCAATCGCCAAACATTCAATTTGGGCTTTTGTTTATGGCCCATAAAACATAAAACAAAGTGAGAGAGGGAGGACGCAACAAACAAAGGGAAAGCGTTCGTCGGTTGTGAGAGCCGCTGTGCAAATATTTTCGCCCAACTTTATTGACGCACCAAGCTGAACTAAAAGCCCCCATAGAAGTGCCCCTCCGCTCTTTCCGTTTTCCCTTTCTCCATCCCCTCGGTTTTTTTCATCTCTGCACAAAAAACACACAGACAAGCTTAATTTTATTTTTATCAACTTTTTTATTGTCTAACGATTTGTGAAAGGTTCTTGGTTTTGTTTTTGTTTTGTGTTACGCGACAAGTGCACGAAACATGAAAACTGTATCGAAAATATAAAAGCAACAAAAAAACTATATATCGATTGATTTTATACTCGATTTTCTTGTTTGTCGCGCGGAAGAGGGGGTGTCCTTTCTGGGCTCCCTCCCTTTGTTTACAAAATTTCGCTGAAATTGCCTGCAAATAGCTTTTTCATCAAACGCAGTTCTCACAACATCCACTTTGTTTACGTCTCCGAATTTAGCTATATAGTTTTTTTAGGGGTTCTGGGGAATGGCGTTTCGGGAGGTCTTTTATTATTTAACTTTCTGGTTTATTATTAGTTAGTCAGCTTTTCTCTTACAAACTGACTCATTTCTGGTGTCATTGTATACATTAAGCCTTAATGTATAAGGCTATGGGCTCACGACGATCAAAAACAATGGATTTGTGCTTAGCAAAGGTTTTGAAATAAATAAATAAATAAATACATTTGATCGAATAAGATAGAGCATATGAGTTGGGAGTTTAATTATGAATAATATTAAGGACAGAGGGCTATTGGATATTTATTTATTTGTACACTGTAAACTTAATTAATTAGCTGCCGGAAACACCCTTTAAAACCGTGTTTATTGAGATGTATTCTACTTTAATAGAAAGTTTAACTTTCATACTTAAAAGATATGTTTTGAATTGATGATTACTTCCAAAACAATCCAACCATAGCCTTAAGAAATAAGAACCCAAGGGTATTCATTATGCAGATTACGTTCACTGTAACGAAACAAATTTTAAAACAATTACAAGTAGTTTTGCAGCTTACAAGCAGTTTTGCAGTTTGCAAATTACAGCTTACGAGCGGTTTTGCGGATAAGATAAGAATAATGGGTTTCCCCCCCAAGAAAAGTTCACATAAGACGCCGCGTGCAGTGACTTGGCAAAGTGGATTACAAAGCTCCGATTTCTTTTGAAATCTCGCCAAGCGGATCTGCCTCGATTAGTGGCAGGGTTTAGATGCAGTATCCCATATCGGAATTAGCGCGATATTAGCGTGAATTTTCCCCCCATCGTCGCCGCTTTTGTTTTGTGTTGCTGCCCCATAATTTAATTATCGCGTTGCGAGCGACGACGACGACGTTGCAGACAAGTTGTCGTCGCTAATGTGCCAGACTTGGCACTTTTGTTTTTGCTGCAGCTTTTAGTCTACATTTCATTCTAAATGTTTTTATTGTTTTTGTTTCGCAGCGCAACGGAGTATGCAACACATTCCTCCGCTTGGCACGCACCAGTCTCTTACACACTCTTCGGTTCTATGTGGTTTTCCCCGCTTTTCTGTTGGCAAGCGGCTAATAATGACAACACCAGCACTTCCCCCTTCCTTTTCTCCTCCATATATGTTTTCCATTCTCCCCCCTTTCACACGATTTGTCTATTTAATTTCGCATTCGCTTTTTCGCCTTTTCGCTTGCCAAAAATCACATTGTGCCCTTGGGCCGAAATGTTGTGCACACACACGCATTACTCATACGGCGGGGGGGTTTCTGGTCGTGGGTCTGGCTCCGGTTTCTGGCTATGTCCACTTCCTCCATATTCCCGCCCATTATAATAGGTAATAACCCTATACACGGAGGAAAATATTGACTTGAAATGAGGATTAAGATCACATTTTTTTTATATCATTGAAAAGGAGACATGACAAATTTTATCAAGTATCCATTTGATCCTTAGTAATGTTAGTTGGATCTTTTATAATATCTATTTGATATCTTAAAGATGCTATCCAAAGAATCAAATTATGATTTTAACAAAATTTTAAGTATTTTAGATATCCAAAATATGCTAAAAAAGTTTAAAATTATATTTTTTAAGGTAATATTTAATGAGGCATTATTATAGGACTATATTTCCTCTAAAATTTGTTGCTTGTGTATCCCAGGAACCATTCCCTCTTGCCATTCCACGATTTATCTCGTAAATATGCCGCTGGGCCTGGGCCCACAGTCTAGTGGCCATAAAGCAATTTGGCCAAGTGCGTGGCCCGGACACGTGCCGAATCCGAACAATATGGCAATCCGGCAACGCGCTGAACCGGAGTAAAGGAGCAAATGTTGGCCAGTTTTATTGGCTTTGGGTTGGTCCAGAGTCATTATCATAGCCCATGCTGGTCCGACAGGAGCACGGATTTCCGGTGGGTTAAGCATGCAAATGGAGGAGAGCTCTTCTCGGCAGGATATAGCATCTGCTTAAATCAGATTTGTACTTTCTGTACACTTTAAGCCTTATGGTGAAGATGTTTTAAAGGAATTTAGGAACATTCTCCAGATTAGGGGGTTTCCAAGAGAGTTCCCTGAATTTTGAGTTTTTAAAGTGTTTTTAGGTATTAGGAATTACAATTTGTAAAAAACCTATTTTTCCTTAATGGTTTTCAACATATTCTTTTTTAAATCTTATGAAAAGGTATCGAAAAGTATGCAATACATTTTGTATTACCCTTTAGCTTACTTTTGTGTGCCTTATGGTGAAGATGTTTTAAAGGAATTTAGGAATATTCTCTAGATTAGGAGGTTTCCAAGCGAGTTTCCAAGAGAGTTCCCTGAACTTTGAGTTTTTAAAGTGTTTTTAGGTATTCGGAATTACAATTTGTAAAAATATCTATTTAAAACATATTTTTACTTAATGGTTTTCAACATTTTCTTTTTTAAATCTTATGAAAAGGTATCGAAAAGTATGCAATACATTTTGTACATTTTTGCACGGATTTCCGGTGGGTTGAACATGCAAATGGAGGAGAGCTCTTCTCGGCAGGATATAGCATCTGCTTAAATCAGATTTGTACTTTCTGTACACTTTAAGCCTTATGGTGAAGATTTTTTAAAGGAATTTAGGAATATTCTCCAGATTATGAGGTTTCCAAGAGAGTTCCCTGAATTTGGAGTTTTTAAAGGGTTTTTAGGTATTAGGAATTACAATTTGTAAAAAACTTATTTTTCCTTAATGGTTTTCAACATTTTCTTTTTTAAATCCTATGAAAAGGTGTCGAAAAGTATGCAATACATTTTGTAGTACCCTTTAGCTTACTTTTGTATGCCTTATGGTGAAGATGTTTTAAAGGAATTTAGGAATATTCTCCAGATTAGGAGGTTTCCAAGCGAGTTTCCAAGAGAGTTCCCTGAACTTTGAGTTTTTAAAGTGTTTTTAGGCATTAGGAATTACAATTTGTAAAAATATCTATTTAAACATATTTTTACTTAATGGTTTTCAACATTTTCTTTTTTAAATCTTATGAAAAGGTATCGAAAAGTATGCAATACATTTTGTATATTTTTGCACGAATTTCCGGTGGGTTGAACATGCAAATGGAGGAGAGCTCTTCTCGGCAGGATATAGCATCTGCTTAAATCAGATTTGTACTTTCTGTACACTTTAAGCCTTATGGTGAAGATCTTTTAAAGGAATTTAGGAATATTCTCCAGATTAGGAGGTTTCCAAGAGAGTTCCCTGAATTTTGAGTTTTTATATCTTATGAAAAGGTATCGAAAAGTATGCAATACATTTTGTAGTGCCCTTTAGCTTACTTTTGTATGCATTTTCAGATTTTAGTAGATTTTAGTGACACTCCGGCTAAGGTACGATTTCAAGAAAAATACTTGAAGCTCAAACTAATTTAGTGATAACCCGATAATTATCAAATTAAATTACTTCTTAATATAATAATATATAGTATATATAGTATAATTAACTTATCTGAATGCCGCTTATCTTGGCCATATTTTTCCCATCTTCTCCCCCATTTTCAGTTGCCATTCCATTATCAAACTTCTCCCCCGCTTCTCTTCTCTTCTCATCACTGTGGAAATATCTGTCGCTGTCGTCGTTCAGTGCTTCAAAAACTGTGTTATCACGCGGTCGCGACGTTTGTCTTTTTTTGCCTTTTGCTGTTTTGCTTCGCTTCGTCGGGGATTTTATTTTGCTTTTATTTATTTATTTTTTGTCTTTGCTTTGCCTGTGCTTGTTTTTGTTGGTGCTTGTCTCGCATTGTTGCGCTTGGCTGTTTGCTTTTGCACTTTGCTTCGTGTTTTTGTATTGAGAGGTGTTTGCGTTTTTGTTTTTTATTTTCCTTCATCGCTCTTTCTCTCTGTCTGCCTCTCTGTTCGCCGCCGTGCTCACCTTTCGGTGTTTCTTGTTAGTCACTCTTTGGCAGCGGTCGCGAACGTTAGCGAACGGCGCCGCGCGTTTTTAATCGTCGATCCAAATAAACAACAACAACACACGCCCCTTTTTGCACCCACGCCTCTGGAATTATCATAAGCGAGTCGTGAGTGTCTGCCTGTGTGCTTCACTGTGTGTGAGTGTGAGTGCAGGTCTTAACGGTAAACGGGCTGGAAAAGTGGAGCGATAATAAAGAAAGAAAACAAAAAAAAACAGTTGAGAATCGGAATATAATGCGTGACATGTGTTAACCCCCAACAAGGTAATGTGTTGTTGTTGCCAGGGGCGGAGACAAAACAAAATTATAGGGGGGCCTATAATAAATAAAATAAGTTCCTGAGAAAAGTAAAATTATTTAACTTTAAAATTTTGCATAATAACTGTATTAGTATTATCATTATTCTCCAGTAATAATTAAGGGACCTGAACCCCGAAAAAAATCCCCTTAAAACCCCCTACTGCTTGGGTATGGTTGTTTGTGCCGTCAATCACACGAGGGCATCAATCAAATGCTGACTCTGAAACTGAGACTCACAAAGAAGAATCAGCAAAAGAGACAAAGTGGGGGAGAAAGAGAGACTCGAAGAACTTTCACAAAGTGCCGACGTCGTCTTTGCTTTGTTTCTACAGTCAAACTTCTATAACTCGAAGGTTCCGTATTGTTTAATTGTTTACGTGACAGATACAGTTGCGAAACGTGGAATTCGAACTGCAGGTTAAGTTTCATGCAAAGAATGCTTACTTTATCCTAATTTTATACTTTGTTTGTTCTTTTAGGAATTCCTGGTATTAATTATAATTTTTCAAGTAATTTGCATTGGTATTTTTGGTATTTTATTTATTGACAACCAGATAACCTCAACCAGAGATTTAGAAAAATGTATTTTACAGAAATATGGATTGGAAATCGTTTTAAAAGTTGTTCAAAAGTATGCAATGAAATATTTTGGGCACCTTTTGTAAGTCGCAACATTAGGTAGCTTACTGTTGGACACATTTTTAATTGATTTTTAAACCTTATTTAATTAATAAAGTTGAAATTTT
This sequence comes from Drosophila rufa, assembly GCA_018153105.1. Taxonomy (NCBI): domain Eukaryota; kingdom Metazoa; phylum Arthropoda; class Insecta; order Diptera; family Drosophilidae; genus Drosophila; species Drosophila rufa. The sequence goes on from JAECXS010000085.1 coordinate 7,238,798, forward strand.
GCTTAGTGTGTCCAAGTTGATCAAAGTTGGACTGTTTCCCTCTGGCGCAGTCTGCTGAATATCATTTTGCGGCTCGACTCGCTTCACATTTACAACTTCCGCTACTGGTGTCACCCTTTACCCCCATCACTTTTTGTTTCTTTGTCAACTCAATGGCCGCATTTCGAAAATTTAAAACTTCGCGCTGTCGAAATCGCATGCATACGAAAATGAATACGAGCGGCGAATAAATAAAATAAAGCGAGTAGGCTTAATTTCATGTGTACATATTTACACACAATTTACATTTTCGGACGGTTTCGGGGCTTGAGTTTGAGTTTTCGCTTTCGCAATTGTTTTGTGCGCGGTTGCCCAGTGCCTGTCTGTCTGTCTGTCTGTCTGAGCTTATCCCCGGCGTGAAAACCAACCCCCCTTTCGATGACCTCCCCCGCTCGAATCGCTTGCACAGCTGTTCGGCTCAAGCGTCTATGATTGAAAGCAGCTGTTGTTGCTCAGCGAAAAATTGGGTCAAACTGTTGCTGCTGCTGCTGTTGCTCAGTGTTGCCGTGTTACTGTTGCCACTGGCAGAAAACCAACCAAACTTGTCTGTTGTTGGCCAACAACAAAGCCAAAGCAGCAGCAACAGCAAAAAATAGCAGACCGATATCAAGCTCAGATTGCGATCAGCAGTAAAAAACGATTGACAAGCGGTTTACGGCTCTGTTGGCCAAGTTTAGAGATGGAGAGACAGACACTCGACGGCCAAAGAGAACAGCGAACAGAAGCCGGCAGAAGAGTAATCATTGCCATGATTGGTGCTGGTTCCCACCAAGACTATTAATTTATTCTCGAACGAAGGAAATAGATTGGTGGGAAAATGAGGTTGGATGCTAGAAAATTGAGATAATTATTCGTAAAATACCTAAATAAAATAATCTTAGACTTATGGAAAAATTAGAGCAATATTTCAAACTTTTATATCAAAGAGATACCAGTTTTAATAGGCCTTGATTTGTAATCACTGAGCTTAGGCTCCATCGAGTTAAAATCATACCCTTCTTATACCGCACTAATGTCTTACTTAACTTAGTATGCAACTTTCAATTAGCATATCCAATATAATGTAAATAAATCATAAAAGTTCAAGGTTCAAGCTCATAAGAAACATTTATCCAGCCTTAGCATCGCTCGTTAAAACTCATTTTTCGAAATAAAAAGTTGTATGACTCATTTATCTTCTTGGTAATGATATGGCTTGAATGTGGTAATGATTTTGAGTACTAAAACCCCAAGTTTTACAGGGGCACTTAACATTCTCAGCCTGTTCAACATTAGTAAATATTATCTCAAATTGTGTAAACTTTAAACGAATCTCAAAAGCAAAGCTAAGCTCAAAGTTCTGTCGTGTGGCTACTACAATCACATATTAAGTCATTTAACAATTTAATTCATTGTGCTTTATCGAACTTAATCGGATTTTAAATATATACGATTGTTCTGTAATGGCTGCTGAGCTTGCTGTAAATTTATTGCTTTTAGCTGCTATAATCAGTTATTAGATTAATGTAGTGCTATTACGTGAACTTTCATTTTGTAAAGCTTTTAATAAACAAACAGGGTTTTTTTTTTAAGCAACAACTAATTAAGTCGAATGTATCAGTTTTTATTTTAAAAATAATATGGTAATTTATATATTTTTATCTATCTATCTATCCAAGATAATTTTGTAATGGAATCTTTTACATCTTAAAAACAATTTCTTTTCTTTTGTTTTTTTATTTATTTAACCTTTTTCCGTAATTGTTGTTACTTGCTACTGCTATTCATATATATTTTTTAATTACAAAAATACATTTCCTTGATTTATTAACTTTTTAGGTAGAGCTGTCAAAACCCTCTTATCTTTAAGCTTAAAATTAATAGTAGAGTGCTGTAACCGGCGATCGTTCGTCGTTGGTCGTCTAACTTCTGTCCATATCAATTGTGTGTGATCTCCAACTGGAAATACATAATAGATATTTTGGGGGACCAATCAATACACGTTTGTTTGTCGAGTTACAGCCATTATGTGTACCATATAGAGGTGTTTGCCTCTATGTACGCGTATATAGTAGAGATACACCCGCGTGCTGCTTGTTGGTGCTTGACTGCGGTTGGGCTGATAATGAAGCCAAAGCCTTGGCTATAAATATTTCATTTATAATGTAGTTACAAATGTGTGCGAGTGCGAGTGAATTATTATTACACTGACAGCTTTGCATGCCATAGCGCGATGGCCACGTGTGGGCCCGCTCACTCCCGAACTTATCAGATGATCGCGTATAATATATAATAATGCCACAGCCCATAATTAGATCCGCAAAAAACTCGTTTCGGCAATCATTATGGGCAAACACATGATCGCGCAATCAGAGTGCAATATTCTCCCCGCCGATCGTTGGGAATAATAGGGGTCATTGGAATGGAAATCGGAATCGCAGGGCCTCTCAAACTGTGCGCACTTCGCGGTGCTGTAAGAGAAATAAAATAAAATAAACAAACAACGCGAATGGATTTTTATTGTTCTCGTGTGCTTGTTGCCGTTGCGCGTGCAAGCCTGCTTGGCTTGAACTTTCCCACCTACAGTGGAAATTCTGGAAAAATGCCAGAGAGCTGCATTTTTTAATCGATTCAATGTTTGACTTTAAAACATGGTTCGTCAGAGAATTTAAAAATTGAGATCTGATCACAAAGGCCACCCTTAAAGTCAGACAGAATCATAGAGCAAAGCTAAATTTAAATCGTGTATGTTTTGTTTTTGTAAGCCTTATCGCATGGAGCTTGACTGCTGCGCTGTGTAGATAATGTTCTTTTATCCTTAAACACTCTTAATTCAGAATATAAGTTGTACAACATAAATCAAGCAAATTTATAATGATTTCTATTCTTGACAGAAGTTCGGCTATAAATTGACCTGGTAACAAGTCTTTAATTTATATAAAATAAATGTGGCTTTTAGAGGCTTCACTGTTACTGCAGCAAAATCAACACTGGTGCAGTGATGGCCACATATTTACAGTTAATCGAGCTGGCGAGCAAGCGAGCCTCACACCACACACACACCGCGGTAAATCACACTACGCCACACGCCCACTTTGTCTTCGCCGCTCGTCAGTCATCGTCACACAGTTTGAGCAGTACTGTAGCGCTGGCTACACTCGCTCTCAGTTTTGCTCTTGAGATTTGCACAGTGGGACAAATAAGCAAAAGTCTTGGTGAAATTGTTGAATAAGTTCTAGGAATTATGAAGTATATTTTCTATAAATGGGAAAGAAATTAAAAGATTACCACTTGTTTTTTTTTTATACCCTTGCAGAGGGTATTATAATTTTGCAATGATTTGCAACGCAGTGAAGGAGGCATCTCCGACCCCATAAAGTATATATATTCTTGATCAGCATTACCAGCCGAGTCGATCTAGCCATGTCCGTCTGTCGGTTTCTACGCGAACTAGTCTCTCAGCTATCGAGCTTAAATTTTCAGCATAGTCTTATTTCTTTAGCACGCAGTATATATGTCGGAACGACCGAAATCGGACTACTATATCCTATAGCTGCCATAGGAATGATGGCGAAATTAATGTTAACAAATTTTACTTCTCTGTTTTTCAACATATTTCTATACATTTTGAGATGTAGCAGTTTTTTATGGTTCTAGAATTACGGTTTTAATTTCATTAAGATCGGACCACTATATCATATAGCTGCCATAGAAGCGATCGGTCGATTTATATGAAAATGTAAAATTCTACATGTAAAATGTAAAATGTACAAAATTCGATGTTTTTTCAACATTACTAAAATGGTTCGATTTTCAATGATCCAATTGCAGACTGCAAGGGTATACCAACTTCGGTTTACCGAAGTTAGCTATATTTCTCGTTTTTTAATTAAAATATATGTGTTCTTTACACATTTTATTATCAAGACCATGATGACCTTAAGAGTTCCATTTACGGCCATGTAATCTTTAATTAATTACATTTGGAACTTTTGTCTGTGCTTAGAGGGCATTTCTCATCTTCGAGGCTTTATCGGCCTGTGTCGCCGATATGATTCCCAAATATTTCTACTTTAAATAATAAATCAGATGGAGTGCTAAGTGTGGTACTATTTTGTTGTACTCACCCATGAAATTACTCAGATTATCCAACATTTTTTCCACTGTGAGCTGTTGCCGCTCTGCAGTGACTTTTCCCCAATCGCTGTCCCATTCCCATTCCCATTCCGATTCCGGCTGCCGTTTTCAGTTGAGAGAACGCTGCGCTGCCGCTCGGTTCGTGGTTCGTAGTTCGTGGCTCGTGGTCTGCTCGTGGTTCGTGGCGCGATCCAAACCGATCCTAACCGATCTTAACCGATCCCCCGCTTGAATATGCATTACACCTAATGTAGAAATAGCGCGAAATAAAGACAACAAAGTGACAGTGAGTGTTACATGCGGTTAGCTAGCTATACGAAGCGAACCGCTCTGCCACATCTACATATTCGCGTTACGTGACGTAACAGCGTAGTTTTTGTTATTGTTTGGCCTGCTCCCCAAACGTGTGACTATATATACGTATAAATATAATACATACAGATATACGTTTTCATTAACGCGTTCGTGATCTTTGAAGCAAAACAAAGCCAAAGCCAAAAACCGAAGTAATTTCACCGCGAAACAACGCAGCATAATCATCGGTTTTCTATACATACCATTTACGCCGAACTTGATCATGTAAAGCCCGTGAAATATAGAGGCGGCCGTACTCGTATAGTGATTATTTTCTACCGACGTCATGCCAACAAACAAAATTCAGTGGCTAATAATTAATGGAAATGCAAATGTAAAGTGAAAACAACTACTTGGGTTCTCAGCGGTTCTAAAAGCACTGTGTTTTGGTCATGTCCAAGTAAGTTCGAAAAAACACCTGTTTGTGGCTCTCAAACTGTTGCTACACAGGTAACAGGTTATCGCCCCCCCCTCTGTGTCTCTCTCTCCCCCTCTCTCTCTCTCTGCTCCCGCTAATTACTCTGGTGAATAAAAACAAATAAAGCCAAGACGCGCGCACACTCACATAACATAATAATTATCATTAACATAGGCATTCAATTAAAACGTTTCGCGTTCTTTTTCGTGTTCTTGTGTTTGTTTTCGAATTCGAAGTCAAATAAATAAAATCGGTCTACAAATTATTGCTTATATGGTCGCGGCAACATAAACAACAACAACAGCAGAAAGAACAAGAGTCGAAATTAAATGAATTTGTTATTTTGTAAACAAAATGTGGGACTTTGACAACTAGTGGGTGCTCTTAAATAATAATTACTTGGTCGTTAATTTTTAAAGAATTAAGGAATTTTCTAATTTTAAAACGCTGATGAAAAAGATCAAAAAATCAAAGTAATGAGTTTTAGACATTAATTTGTAAAAAGTTAACGGTTATTCTTTTATTTATTTATATATATCAACTAGACAGCGATTCTCCCCGAATCCTTTTCTATTTCTGTATAAAGGCTGTTTAATTTACTTGTCTTAGTTATTAAATATATCAAATAGGTCACAAAAATCTTTAAAGAACATCTATAATTTTTAATTTTAAACCAAATGTTTTTTCAAGATTTATAAAATGCTTTTCAGATATTATCTACTTTTTAATTAGGAATGCCAAATATATAAACAAATAGGGCTTAAATAAATAAATATTTTCTTACAATTTTAATAAAAAAAAATATATAATAATGATGAACCCGGGCTTATTTTACTGAACACAAAAAGCCAATGCTTACTGCCTAGGTTATCGCTAAAATTGTATAGGAAAATAAATATTATACATATATTTCCAAGAGAGTTGTTTCTCTGCCATTTTGAGTTCTTGGAATTGGAATATACCGTACATTTATTCAAAATGTGATAAACCCATAGCTTTATTTTAACTTACTTAAAATGCAATCAATAAATAAATACACTCAACTTTCATCTCTCTCTTTCCCCGAAATTGCACGAAATATAAATATAAAAGTTTACGTACGTCCACGTACGAGTATCTGTGGGGTGTATATATAGAGAATTCAAGGCCAATATCACTTGTTTTCACTCGAGGCATTGGCCCCGTACCCCGAAATTGGTGCAAAAACAAATGTTTTGCTTTTATAATTACATTTTGTTGTTGCTTTTGTTGTTTCACTTTCGAATGGCCAAAGTCAAAGTCGCCTTCGAAATGAGAAATCAGAGTCTGCTTAGCATTGATTCAGCACTCGGATATCCGTTCAAAATTCAGAGAGCAATCGAAGCGAAAGGAGAGATACTTTGAGGCATAAGAACGTTTGGATTAGTCATGACGCCGCCGCTTCCGAGTTGTCTACATAGCAGGAAGGTATAGTGATTAACACCTGAGGCGTATATGTACCGGCTGAGGCCCAAAATCGGATCATATATATTTTTTGTGTGAAATGTGCGAAATGCAAATTCAAAAGACCTGACAGCCCATAGGAACCGACGCCTATATAGTAGTTCTTCTTGTTGTTTACCGCACAAATTGCGTCTTTAACTTTGACTGGGAACCTCACCAGAAAAAAAAAGAATACAAATACATAAAAAATGAAGCGGAATTAGAAGCGGTATATGTATTAATATATATTGCGCATACTCCAAAAATGCTATGGCCTCCTCCTCCTATCGCATCGATAACTGTGGAAAATAACAAAAAATAACAACAGAGAAAGAGAAATAATAACAACACAGCGGAATAGTTATAATGGGGTAGGCTTATCTATAGCACGGACACACACCAAGTATTTCTGTTGATGTTTGTTTAATTGATTTCTAATCAATTATCATCATGTGTGTAATGCCAGGCTTCTCTCCCTCTTCCCTATTCCAGATACGGCTGCTATGGATCCTATTTTTTTCTCGCCAACGAATGGTATACCGTCAGAGAGTAAACTCGCAACATATATGGTAAGTTTTGACTTTCTTTTTTTATTTTTTCCAAGAATTTATCAGAGTCCCACGACACTTTTAGACGATAAACACAGTTGAGAAAGAAGCTTAATAAACAGCTGGCTGCGCCTGCTTTGCCCCCAAAATGCTAACAGCTGGCCACGTTTGCTCAAGTATTTTTAATTATGCTTTATTAGTTTTCACTCAATTTGCTTTGAACCATTTCAATTTCAATTTCAACGCTCAGCCGCACATACTATACACTTGACCGACATTTTGATTTTATTATTTTTGGAACCACACTGACTGACACACAGCAAAGTACCATATAAGTCCGTTTGTTGTGGGTGTGTGCACGTTAAATATCAATTTGTGTTTATGCATGGATTTTTTATTCGCTCTCAGGGGTGTGCAAAAGTCCATAAGTATAAACTGGAAAAGCTCTGTAGCATTATTAACAATAAAATATTCATATGGGGGCCATTGTAATAGCCGCTGGCGCTGCATAATTGCCTCTGGAAGTGTGCTAATGGCAAAATATACGGAATTTAATTGCATTCTGCGTGTATTTTCCGCTCGAAATGTATTTAAATATAAATTATTCAGAGATTAGCAAATCAAATGGAGCAAAGTGATGAGAATGTGGCACAAAATGGCATTAAAAATGATTAAGCTATGTAAGAGTAGGGAATTTTTGGGAATTTGTAGAGCGTTTTGATTGGAAGAAATGGTTAGTGTCTAGCGAGTTATAGTTCTTAATATATATATATTAAAAATGAAGAAATATTATTCATTTCTAGAAATTAACTTCAAATAGAAAACGAAATCAAAGTTTAGAAATTGGAAAATAACCAACAATATATTAATATTTTTTTTTAATAATAGATATGAGAAGAAATATAGCTAAATTTTATGTAAAATAGCAAAGACTAAAAAAATCTATTTAATTAATAAGGCTAAATTTAGTCATTCTTCTTTTCGGTTTTGTGCATTTTGTGCGTGTGCCGGCAGAGGCCCGGCACAGAATATTTCTGAAAAGCGAAATATGACCGTGCGGACCACTGATTTATAACAAAGAACTAACTACTATATATGATTTTGTGACCTCCCTGATACCTAATTAAATACTCCACAAAAAATAATGTTCTCACCTTTGGATGTCATTTTTATGGTAACACGACCCTGCCATGTCTGTTATTTCGGTTGTTTGTGGTCTTCAGATAAGATAGGAATATACATAGACAGAACATACACAATATCTAACCAACACGGAGAACGAAAACTACGTTTTCAACAAATCCTATTAAATACCCCGCCTCTTTTTTTTTTTTTGCTGCTTCTCCCCATTCATATCTATAACTTCCCATGAACTCTACCTATTATTTTGCTCAACTGAATCTCTCTCTTGTTCTTCTCTCTATTTTCTTTGGTATTTCTCTGACAATTTTTGTGCTCCCCAAACTCCGATTGCGAACTGATTTTTGGTTTTCTCCATATCTCAGAATCGACAGAATGTCGCCACACCGAGCGGTTATGGGCTGAATAATGGGTTCTCACTACTTAATTTGGATTCGCCCTTAAATAAAAAGTCCCAGGTAAAGCCGTAATTATCTGGTTGCCCTTGCTCCTTATTCCCCCCGTTCGTTCAGTCTGTGATCTGTGAAAATCAAGAAAAGTGCTTTAGAATTTGTGTAACATATGCTTCAGTAGAGGTAGAGGTAGAGGTAGTGTCCTCCTTCGGCAAATTTTTTTATAGATCTTTTTTATAGTGTATGTTTTAGTAGCTAGTGAAAAGTAGAAATCCAATCCTGTGTATTCCAAAATGTTTAAAAGTAAGTTTTCCATATCTGTGTGTTATTTAAAAAAATGTTTGGAAAGATAATGCGAAAGGAGATTAATTTAAGGAGTTTCTAAAATTATATTTAGCTAAACTTTGCAAACTTATAAAGATAATTATGGTCTTGTACCTTTTTCGATGCATACAATTTGTTTAACAATGTAATTAAAGTTTAAAAAGTATCTAAAAGGTTAATCCCCTTTCACAACTTCTTGCCGAGTTTAGCAATCAACATCTAAGCATTTAGAATCTTTTTTTTTTTTCAATAATTATTTCGAATGGCTTCCCCTCAGGTCACGCCGCAGTCGCCCGAGTTCATTCCAACGCGCATTAACTCGTCGCCCAACTTTTACGCACCATATCACAACGCGCCCATGCAATTGAGTAATGGGCTCAATGGCGTCAATGGGTTAACAGCCGCCGCAGCAGCAGCAGCAGCCGCAGCCGCAGCAGCCGCCGCCGCGGCCTCCTCAGTGCCCTCATCCACGTCGTCGGTGTCCGCCGCCTCCGTGACCATTAGCAAGACGGTCAACGGCGGCACCTCCATGCTCGCCCTGCAGAAGACCGCCACTGTCAGCATCGCACAACAACAGCAACAGCAGCAATCGCAGCATCCCCAGAAACAACAACAGCAGCAGCAACAGCCGCCCCTACAGGTGGGCGGTGGAGCGGTGTCGGCAGTCTCCGCCCCCATAGCAATCAGTGGCGCACCACCGAATCCCGCCGCCGCTCCCTTTGTCAGCAACATGTCCGCGCAGACGCCGCTCAAGGGTCGCGGAGCGATGCTGCGCCAGGAATCGCCCACGGCGGCCATGCTGGCGGGCGGTGGACCCGGCGAGAAGTCGCCACCGCACGGAATGACGCCGCACGGAGCCTCGCCCATACCCACAACGCTGCCCACCAGCGTCCATCAGGTAAATGTCTCAATTCCTTAAACCAATTCTTTAAATTAAATTAATTAATTTCACAGGAGAATGTCGGCGGCACCATCTACTTCTATCCAACTGCCAACGCACAGAACAGCCAGCCTGTGGTCAATTCCGTGGTGGTGGACACAACGCATCCCGCCCACCATGGCGTCAGTGCGGTGGCGCCCATGAGCGCCGTGGGCGGTGTTCCATCGACGCTGATGTACACGGGCCATGTCTATCCGGGTCCGGCGTCCAATGTGATCACGCTGCAGCCGAAGACGCAGCTTGAGTCGGCCTTCTTCATACCGGATGAGATGCGTTCCGAAATCCTTGCCCGCAACGAGATCTCTAACTTGATCATGGACGCCGCGGAGGCTGCGCAGCATGCGTTGCCCATGGAGGTGGACAACTATCATGCGCTGTATCCGCTAGAGCCGCCGGCGCAGCCGATGCACGCGAAGCTAACGCTACCCGCCAGCACGTACCGGGCCACGCACAATACGACGGGCTACAAGTACTGCCTGCGAAGGTTACACGGTGAGCACAAGTCACCTATTAACTAACTAACTAACATTAACTAATTTTTAATTACTTTTAATTAGGGTTCCGCCTGCAGTCGACCAAGTGCATGACGCTGGTGGAGATGTGGAAGAAGCTGCAGCACACGAATGTGGTACAATTGCGTGAGGTCTTCACGACGAAAGCATTTGGTGATAACTGTAAGTGCGGGAGGGAAAGCTAGTTTAAGTTAAGGTATTAATCATGAGTTTAGTGTGTGTGTTGTAAATGCTGCTCCTGGGAGTTAAGGACTAAGTTTCAACGGTGTAATTATGAATGTACAGTTCCCGGGGAAAGCCGTGACCTCAAAAGTACTTAAAATACAAGGTGGAAGACAGGGTAGAATGTTGTGCTTAAAAATAGCCAATGTTAAGTGTGACCATGTGTCCTGGGGAAAACCCTGACCTCAAAAATGTTTGTTAAAGTTACTTAAAGTCCTTGCAAAACAAGGTAGAAGACAAGGAGAAGGTTGTGCCTAAAAATAGCCAATGTTAAGTGTGACCATGTGTCATGGGTGTAATTATAAATATAGAGTTCCTGGGGAAAGCCCTGACCTCAAAAATGTTTGTTAAAGTTAGTTAAAGTCCTTGCAAAACAAGGTAGAAGACAAGGTAGTAGGCTGTGCCTAAAAATAGCCAATGTTAAGTGTGACCATGTGTCATGGGTGTAAATATAAATATATAGAGTTCCTGGGGAAAGCCCTGACCTCAAAAATGTTTGTTAAAGTTAGTTAAAGTCCTTGCAAAACAAGGTAGAAGATAAGTTAGAAGGTTGTGCTTAAAAATAGTAATCAAGAAAGTCATAAAACATAGTTTGTTTGCTTGTACCCTTACGATTTCTGCCTAAGCTATTTATGGCTTCAAAGCACGACATCGGTTATCTTAAGTAGGTATTATCATGGTAATAATTATCAGCAGCAGATCCTAAAATAACTAACTGATAACAGAACAGAGTTCCTTGAAAGTGAGACATTTATACGGGCTAAAAATAACCTTATAACCTTCCAGTGAATAATGTTTAATTCCCGCACAGCTTTAGTATTAGTGTACGACTATTATCCCGGCTCACAAACATTGCTGGCCAAATACTTTACACCGGCGCCAGAGACCAACGGCTACACTGATCCATTCCAAGGCGAGGCACGCCCCTTCAGGTGGGTTTTTCACGAACTTTGAGGAAGCAGATCCCTTAATAGCTTTCTCTTCTTTATTCACAGTCATAAGAGCAACATGCAGCGAACCAGCAATGGTCCCCTGCTGCCGGAGGCCACCATTTGGTCCATCATAATGCAGCTAACCGCCGGCCTGAGGGCCATCCACCAGGCGGGTCTGGCTTGCAAGTAAGTGGATGCCTTTAGCCTGGGATTTACTTGGAGTATTTTTAACATATTTCTTTATTTTTTTAGGGTTCTGGATCCCACAAAGATCATAGTGACGGGCAAGCGTGTGCGGTTTAGCTCCTGCTGCATCTCGGACATTACGCAATTCGATCCGAATGCGGCCAATCCTTTGGCTTTGGTCAACATGCATCAGCAGGTATTAAATATATTTATTTGAATTATTTATACATGGTTATTAATTATGTATTTTAGGACGATCTAACTGCTTTGGGTCGCTTAGTATTAGCTTTGGCCTGCCGCTGCCTCCAATCCGTGCAACGCGATAACGTCCAGTCGAGCATCGACATGGTCACGCGAAACTACTCCACCGATCTGCGTAACTTTATAGTGTAAGTTAGCTTAGCTTTTCTCTTTTAAATATGTGATTTAAATGTTAATTATTTGTGACCTCTTAAAGTTACCTCTTCACCACGAATAACCGTCGTTCGGTAACCGATTTGATGCCCATGATTGGTGCCCGCTTCTATACGCAACTGGATGCGCTCCAGAGTCAGATCGATATGCAGGATGACGAGCTGGCCAAGGAGATGGAGAACGGGCGGCTGTATCGCATTTTGGTCAAACTAAATAGCATCAATGAGCGACCCGAGTAAGTCAAAGTGACACAAAGAGAGAATCTCTTTAAAGAAGGCGAGTTTTTGGCCCTAAAAGCACTTTGGTTACGAAAAACTTAACTAGTTAAGTAGGAGAGCTTGGAAAATATCAGTTTGGTTGTACTAAAGGTTGATATAATCACTAAAATGCTGAACGGCCATACATTTGTATTGCAATCTGCAAGCTATTTTTCTGATGGCGATGAAAATCGTGCTCATATTGATGTTCTCAAGTCATTTTTTGTTCTTTATTTAATTTTTACCGATCTTCTGACTCTCAAACGAAACACTCTCTATAAGTTAAAAATTGTTAAAAAGAGAGCGCAAAAGAAAAACCCGACTGAGATCACTTAACTTTTATCTACGAGTTGTTCTTTTAAGCTAAACTAATATTATTTTATTAATAACTAGTTAACTAGCTGAGCTTGAAAAAAGCTGTTTCATTGCATCAGAGTCTAATATAATCACTAAAATGCTGAACGGCCATACATTTGTATTGCAATATGCAAGCCATTTTTCTGCTGTCTTTGTTTATTCTTTATTTAATTTTAGTCTCTCCATAAGTTGAAAATTGTTCATAAGAGAGCGAAAAAACGAAAGGTCAACTGAGGTGACTCCGTTATTTACGAGTTTTAAGTTTAAATAATATTATTAATAATTACAAACTATTTTTAATATATTTAAATTTCACCCTTAGCTTCAATTTGGACTGCACTTGGTCCGAGACTGGTGATAGATACATGTTGAAATTATTCCGTGATTATTTATTCCATTCCGTCACTGAGGATGGCCGGCCCTGGCTAGATCACGCACACATTGTCCAATGCCTCAACAAGCTGGACGCTGGCTCCATAGAGCGCGTAAGTAAAGTCGGAATAAGTCGGAAATCTGCTCCCCATCGCTGCTGAATACCTTTAAAAAATAATCAAATACAAAACCTCTTACTCACAGGTACAACTTATGTCACGCGACGAGCAATCGGTACTCATTGTCTCCTATGCTGAACTCAAGAATTGTCTGGAGAACGCCTTCTCCGAACTGATGTCAAGTGCGGCCAACTGAGAGAGCAGCTTCTCGATCATCTCGAAAAGCAGGAAACTAGAAACACGCGCAGCTCACTTAGCCACCACCTCCTCCTACGCCACCAACGCACGACCACAGGAAGCGACTATGATTAGAAGAGAAACGGATTAGCGATTAAGCGAAACATTCATTACGACTAAGAAGACATTTCGAGAACCATTAAACAAGAGTAAAATACGAAAAAAACTGTATATTGTTAAGCCCAAAAAACCCGAAAAAGAAAGATGGAAAACTGATATCCAATGTTAATGTTAGATCTTAACTACATTTTAGGCATTTAAAGGCGATACAAAAAGAAGCAACAACCACAAAACCACAAAAAATAAACCAGCAACAACAAAAGCAACTCAAAAACCAACTTTTTGAAAACGAAATCTCTCCAAAAAAGAAAGAAAAAACGTGTGAAAATACAAAAAAATGCAAACAATACAAAAAAGAAAAGCGAAAAACAAAAACTTAAAAGGAAAAAAATTTGAAAAAAACTGTTAAAAAAATAAAAACAAAAAAACGCATAAAAATGGGAAAAAGAAATCACATGGATCTATTTTTACAGAGCTAAGAAAGGAAGAGAAAGAGAGAGAGGATGAGAGTATTTATAAAATATGTATTTAAAAAAAAATCGAAAAGAAAAAAATTGTAAAATTTTGCGAAACAAAAACAACAATAAATAAGTGTAATAACAAAAACAAAAAGCAAGTGCAACGCAGTGGCAGCAAAATCGTTGAGCAAACAACAAAAAAATATCTATAAATTCAAGTGCAGATGTAGCTGGATAAGGACTAAGGACTAGTAAGGATTATGTAAGAACGTGAACAAGGAACCACATCAAATGTTTATAAAGCATGTCGTGACAATGAGCGCCTGCCTCTCTTTTTCCCCAAAAAAAAAAAAAAAGAAAATCCCAAAAGAAGAAATGAAAGGAAAGCTAAGGAAAAGCGAACGCAGACGAGCAGGAACAACAGCAACAACCGAGAAACGTTTTTTATTTTTCAACTGTGTATTTTTTATAGCAAAATATTTTAAAAACGAAACGAAAACAAACAAATTTTCTAAATACAATTTAAAAAGTTTACAAACAAAACGAAAAATACGAGAAAAATGTGAAACTATGTATTTGTAAAGAGCAAAAAAAAAAAAAAAATGTAAAATGTTGGTTCATGGAACACACGATGATGCAAGGCGACGACGCACAGCAACTCAAAAAATAACGTCTAGGCCACAGCGTGATATGTACATATACATCCATTTTTTGAAAGAGTCTTCGGCACACTCACACTCAAGCCATGCCATGCATTCTGCATATTCGAACTATTTTGTGTTGGTCCATATTATATAGAATGTGTAGTATCTATGGCCAAGCACGCGCTGAAACATCCGAGTACAATATTTTGCTAAGAAAAAGTCTGTCTCTATAGTTGTAAACTAAAAGAACGCTCCCAACTTCCGCAAACTAAAAATCTATACAATGAATCCTAATCCCAAACCAATCCGGAAGTCGCGTTGCGCCTGCATATCACCCAGTCGAAATCGATGAGAACTACTAAAAAACGGCTTCAACTACTCCGCACCACCACCACCACCAAAATCACACGAAAAGGAAGAACTTTTTAATACATATTAAGTACAATTTGATTTCGAGACTCTTGGCTTGATTGATATCATTTTTTTGGTTTGGAAAAAGAACAAACAAGAGGGAAACGAACGAAATCTTAAGAATCAAATTTATATGCACTCATTACGATTATTATTCCTCTCTAAGCAAAGTAGCTTGCAATTTTTGGCAATTCTATCCTAAGTGTTATTCAAATTATTAGTAGACCAGCTTTTAGTGTGATTTGTTGAGTTGCTACTCGAGTTATTCACTTTATTTTACACACACACCAAAATTTTGCAATATTTTTCTTGATTTTATTTTTTTATACACCTTTTATGTACTTTTGTTGCTCTCTCTGTTTTTGTCAAGATTACTACTGCGTACTTTATTTTTAAATTATTGTGTACATCAACGTAAGACTAATTATTTAATTGAAAAACGAAAAACGAGTAAAAATAACAAAAAACCACAAAATGTAAAAAAAAAAACAAACAACTTTTTGAGAAAACCAATAAAAAAATCATAAAATTTTTAAATCGAATGTTTTCTTGGGATCTAGAAAATAAGCTGGGGTCTTTTGGTAGAAAGAAAGTCTTCAAAGAAACTTTTGTTGCTACATTTTAAAGAAATGTATAATATTTATTATTTTGAATATTTAATTAAAATTCAAGCAGGACTTTAAAGTTTTTCAAAGGAACCATAGAAATAATCTATTCAAATTTCTAAGAAAATAATATCTGGATGCTTTACTTGTATTTTGAAAATAAACTGAATGAAAAGGCCTAAGGACAATAGATAATAGCTTAAAAAAAGCTTAAGTCTTGATAACTTTCCGTTGTCACTTTTGATAAGAAAAGGTTTTATTACAATTGAGAGTGCGGGTCTTAATTCAACAAATAAAAGTATTAACACTGAGAAGCCCCAAGGTGAAAAGAATTAACAAAGGTAAGCCCCAAGGTGAACCTACGTTGTTTGTATGAACACAAATTGTGTAACCTTTTCCTTGATTTATCAGTTCACTTTGAATAAAAGCCTGTAGATCAACGCGATCGTTAAAGGGGGGATATCGAAGGTACATTCATAGTATGTATATTATATAAATAAATTATAAACAAGAGCTGCTTAACCGTTGCTTAGAAGTTAACAACTACAAATCATGCGCGTGCGCACTCGGCACGATAGAGAAAACTCTCACCCGCGAGGGTGACTTTCTCGTTGAGCACCCAAAAGAGTGCAACAGTTTCCGACGCCGTTCGCTCGAGCCAGCGTGCGTATAATTCCCAACCGGTTCTGCCAGCGCATGCATGGAGTAGCTGAGGAAAACAGTGGTCAAATCACTCTGGCTTCTCTTCAGTTGTCGAATAAATCTTTCGCCTTTTACTAAAGATTTCCGTGGAGAGGAGCACTCTAATGAGTCTAAAATAATTTTTAGTAGTGCCCTGTCGCAAGACGGGGCCATTTGAAATAAATGTGACAATTAAATATAAAGAATTTAATTAGGAAAAGAGGAGTTTTGTAAGGAAAACCCTCCAATTCTACCAAGCTTCCATCAGTTCATAATAATTCTCCCAAAGAAAGCCGCATTGGTTTTTATGTTTTTATTTTAACTACGTAATTACAACTCTATAATACAAATTTTATTGTTAAAACTTGAAAATGTACAAATTTTCACTGTGCCAGAGTTTGTTTTTTATATTTTTTGTATTTCAGAGAGATAAGAAATGATAAGTGAGGGCAGCATAGTAAAGGGGCAAAAGCGGCAGAAAGCTTCGTTTTTTCGGGGGTTTCTGAGTTCAGCTTTGTTATTTTTTTGGACAAAATTTTAGGTAGTGATTTCTAGGGCCGATCTGGTTTTGGTTGCTTGTTATTGGTCTCTTATGATTATCACAGTTTGCTATACGGAAGTTTCGATCGCTTTCCATATAAACCATATAGAACGGGGGCGCGGCGGAGAGTGCGAAAGTTAGTTTTGGGGGCCTAGAAGAAAGTTCTGGGTTCTGGGTTCGGGTTTTCTTTGTTTTCTTGTGCGAATTTGTAACTAAGACATAAAAACTACTTACAGCACTAAAGTTAGACCTATAATTAGTGTACAAAAAATTCAGACGAAATTTAGCAACGTTTTTGTTTCGAGTATTTTTCGTTAGTTTCGGGGGCTGGGGGACGGCGGCAGCAAAAGATTGTTTCGTGGCAGTTTCGCGTTTACAAACTAAATCTAGGGCATCGCTTTCAATAATATTAACAATATTAACATCCTTCGTTTCCTTCCCAAGGAGCTCTTAGGCAGGCGCCTCCGTGGGCGCGTGGCAGCCCTCGACATTCTCGGGCCAATCGCAGACGTTCTCCTGGGGATTGAAGACCAGGTTGGCGGGACAGGGCATGTGGTGCTTGCGCTCGCCCTCGCACATGTAGTAGTGGGTGCAGTCGGCCCAGTCCTTGTGGTAGCTAATGTGTCCATCCTCCTCCGCGCAGGTCACCTCGTGGGCTAAGGCGTAAAATATACATTAGCTTATTTTATTTAATATTATTTTCTTGCTAAAACTCACGATCCTTGGTGGTGTAGGCTCCTCGTGGGCCGTGGGACTCATAGGGTCCATCGTACTCCAGCTCCACCTTGTAGTCCTTCAGCTCCTCGCTCAAGGCGCTCAGCAGGGGGTACTTGCCACTGCCGCAGCGGCCGGAGAAGTCGTCCATGTCAATGGACCACACCATGATGCCACCAAAGCCCTGCTCCTTCAGCCACTCGGTCTAAAAAATAGGTTAAGTAAGCTGCTAAATTATTATTATTTCCCCCGACTCACCTTGGTCTTCAGCGATCGCTCATCATCGAAGCCCACCCACTGGTTGCCGCGGTAGGCGAAGGGCACCTGCTGCTCCGAGTCCCACACCAGCGTGGTGTTGTCCGCCGCCAGGAAGGAGCACACCTCGTAGTAGCTCAGGAACCCAGCCTCGTTGGTGAACTTGCCTGCCTTGCCGCCACCAGAAGAGGGGGAACCAATATCGAACTGAGTGTCGTTGACCAGCTCAAAGCTGCGGCCATAGGTGGGCATGCCGATGAGGAGCTTCTCCTTGGGAGCACCCTGCTTCACCCACTCCCGGGCACTGTAGTCCACAGTCAGCTTCTTCTGATAGCCCGTGGCCGATTCCAGGGCAAACAGCGGCGAGTTGTGGCCCACGGTGCGCTCCCACTGACCGTGGAAGTCGTAGGTCATCACATTGATGAAGTCCAGGTACTTGGAGATCTCCGGCACATCATAGCCAGCGGCGATGGCCTCAAACGAGGCGGGCACGGCAGCGGTGAGCAGGAGCCGTGGCAGTCCCGAGGACTTGGCCTCGCCCTCGAAGGCCACGCGCAGCTCCTTCAGGAGACTCACATAGGCCACACGATCCTCGGCGCCGCGTGGATACTCCCAGTCCACGTCCAACCCATTGAACTTGTAGTCCCGCAGGAAATCGATGGCCTCGTAGACGAACTGGTTCATGCGGAACACATTGGAGGTGAGCTCCTTGAAGGGCGTGGAGCCAAAGGCCCAGCCGCCGATGGCCAGCAGGATCTGCAGATCGGGATTGGCATCCCTCAGGGCAATCACACTCTCGTAGTTCTCGGGATCATCATCGGTGGCCTCGGTGAGCTTGTAGTCCTGCAGCGTGGCAAAGGCATACACGATGTGGGTGCAGAGCTTGGGATCGATGTTCTCCGGCTGGAATTTGCCAGCTCCCGGTCGCTTGGCGGACCAGCTGGTCAGGTAACAGAAGACCTGAGCGGGACGAGCTAAGGATATGGAGATGGGTTAGAGATTGGCTCTGTAGGGGTTAAGATTTTTGTATCAACTCACTGTTGGTATCAACAGCAGCGGCTCCGCCCTTGATGCGCTGCTTCTTGAGGATCTGAGGCTTGCGGACCTTGTTGAGGACCTCATCCACCGAGATCTTGATGGGTTCGGGTTTCTGGCATTCAGTAAAAAGGAGAAAGATTAATAAATTGTTACTTAAAAGAGATTCGAGCTAAACCCACCTCTTCAACATCCTCAAACGTGGCCGCAATGGCCGTCCAGTTAACATCCTTGGCCTCCTTGCCTCGCGAAATGCCCAACAGCTCCTCCCGCATGGCTCCAATCAGCGGATACTTGACATTGCCGCCGCACACCTCGCCCTTGAAGTCGTCCATGTCAATGGTCCAGACCATGGCGCCTCCGAAACCGTTCGACTTGATCCAGTGCATCTTGTTCCTGATGGCGCGTTCATCGTCAAAGCCCACCCACTGATCCCCATCCACCAAATACGGAACCTTCATCTCCTCATCCCAGACGTAGACGGCGCCGTTGAGCAGCATCTCGCAGATCTCGTAGTAGGCCAGGAAGCCGCTCTCCTTGGTGTAGACACCTTCGCGTCCACCGCCCGAGGCGGGGGCGTTGGGTCCATGCTTGTCCGGGTTGGCCAGCGTGAAGGAGCGTCCGTAGGTGGGCATGCCAATGACCAGCTTCTCCTTGGGGGCACCCAGCTTGACCCACAAGCTGGCCGCATTGTCCACGGACAACTGCTTGCGCCACTCGGAGTCGGTGGAGGGGGCAAACAGCGGGGCATTGTGGCCCGTCTCACGCTCCCACTTGCCGTGGAAATCGTAGGCCATCAGGTTGATAAAGTCCAGGTAACTGGCAATGGCGGGGACATCGTATCCCCCGCGGACATTGTCGGGACCCACGGGCACGGCGGCGGAGAGCAAGAGACGGGGCTTCTTCAGTTCCTGGGCCTCGGCCTCGAAGGCTTCGCGCAGCTCCTTCAGCAGCAGGACAAAGTTCTTCTTGTCATCGGAGCCCTTGGGGTATTCCCAGTCCATGTCCAGGCCATCGAAGCCGCGCTTGCGCAGGAAGGGAATGGCGGAGTACACAAAGGTCTGGCGGGTGTAGCGCGTGGCCGACATATCCTTGAACTTCTGGGTGCCAAAGGACCAGCCGCCCAAGGCCAAGAGGATCTAGGAAAGAAAGAAAATACGATTAGATTCGGGAAACCTTTGATATTTTTAAGGATTACTCACCTTTAGCTTGGGATTCGCCTTGCGCAGGTTCATCATGCGTTCGTACAGTCCTGGGGTGGTGTCCTTGGTCTCATCGTTGGACTCGTAAGAGCTCAGCTTGTTCTTCTTCAGCCAGCCAAAGGCAAAGATAATGTGGGTGCAGAGATCGGCGGGTATGTCTTCCGGCACAAACTTGCCAATCTTGACGCGATACTGCGACCAGTTGGTGTAGTAGCACACGATCTTGGGCGTGCCATCGTCCACCTTGGTCTTCTTGCCCTTCAGCGAGGATCCGCTGGCCACCAGAGCCGCTCCACCAGCCGCCGCTGCTGCTGCTCCGCCGGCAGCAGCTCCTCCAAGTTTCGCCTTGGAACGGAGACGGGTACGTCGGACACTGGTGGTGGTGGCAGCGGTGATCTGATCGCTGCGCTTCTCCGCCGCCGGAGCTGGTGCCTCAGTTGACTTCTTGGAGTCAATGAGGTTGCTCCGCGACGAGCTGACCGATGTTGTGGGACGTCGCAGACGTCGACGTGTTTTGGCTGAAAGGAAATTTGGAGTTATTAATATTTTAAGGGAATTTAAATATAGCAAAAACGATTTAATGGTCTTTAAATTTTTAGGAATTTAACTTTTATGAAGAAGGATTACCACAGGGATATTCCAGATGAATGTAATCATTATTTTTTAACTTCGAAATAAGGACAGAATCTTTCACGATTAACTTCCAAATAAGTTTAAAAGGCAAAAGTCAATAAACTATAGATAAGGGTTAATTCCTAACTTTCCTATTGCATTTCTTGGATATTTTGAATTAAGCTTTATTTTCTTTTATAAATATTTAAACAATTTAAAGCAGCTGTAGTTTCTTTAACTTTTTTTCCCATAAACTAAGTACAAAAACGATTAAAAGGTCTTGATGATTTTGAGGAATTTATTTTTAATTAGGACAGAGTCTTCCCAGATGAAGGTAATCCCTATTTATAATTTCTTAATAAAAACAGGGACCTCCCAGATTAGGGTAATCCTTTTTTTAACTCTAAATCAATTTTAAAGGAAAAAAGTCAATAAACTATAGATAAGGGTTAACTACTAAAATTCCTATTGAATTTCTTGGATATTTTTAATTAAGCTTTATTTTTTTTTATAAATATTTAAACAATTTAAAGCAGCTGTAGTTTCTTTAACTCTTTTTCCGCTAAACTAAGTACAACAGCCTCCCCTTTCAGCTCGAGAGTTTCGCCCACATCTGACCCACAAAAGTGATTAAGACTTGACCTTGTCCAGGTTGCACAATCCCCAAGCCCATGGAGACAGCTCCAGTACAGTAGCTGGCACCTGAGCGCTGCTTGTGTGCACCTGTCATCCGTCAACCGCCGTCCGTGTGCGGCAATGTGTGGTAATGACGGGTTGCCGCTGTCGCAATCTCGATCTCAATCGGCGATCGTAGTGGCAATTGCGATGGATTGTCAACCACTTGCGATCGTCGAGTGTCGATAATTTCGAATTAATGTTCGAGACTCATTTTTGATTCCACCGAAAACTCTGGCCAAGTCGTGACGCTGAGATTTACCCGGTGGTTCTCCTCATGCATCCCCAGTAATTAAGATATCTTGGACCAAATGCAAACATACATTCGTAATTATTAATGGAATACAATCGCTTGGCTTGGCTTGGCCCACACCGGTTTCGTTTGTTAATTTCGCTAAATGAGTTGGAATTGTTGCAGCAGAAATAACAATGCGAGATTATATTGCTAAACCTGTTTAAATATTTCATTTAATGGCCGTATCTTTTGCATTTTTCCACTGCGCAAGCCCACACACACACAGCGCGCACACAGAGCACCCAATAAAGGGGTGGTACGCCAAGACTAAGGGGCGAGGGCGGTGGCTGTTGCTATTTTTAGCTCTCTCGCTTGGCTCGCCAGCCGCCTCTAGTTGCCGTTTGGCCGCTCGAACTTCAACTGGGGATATAGCTCAGTGGTAGAGCATTCGACTGCAGATCGAGAGGTCCCCGGTTCAAACCCGGGTGTCCCCTTGGTAAACTTTTTTGTTCTTTTCTTTTAAATTATACTTTTTATTCCGATCAGTCCTTATCGTTTATTTTTCTAGGAACTGTAGCTGATATCAGGCTCTGCTGGTGATGTATTTTCAAGCACAAAAGAGGGTTCTCTTCCCACTTGGAGGCTGCTGTGGAGCCCGCAGTCACACTTGGGGATATAGCTCAGTGGTAGAGCATTCGACTGCAGATCGAGAGGTCCCCGGTTCAAACCCGGGTGTCCCCTAGGTAAACTTTTTTGCTTCTATAATCACTTTAAGGGTTTTCAATATAACTTTTAAACGTTAAAGATAAAGCCTTGATCATCTGCGGTCTGCATATAATTTATTTAAATAATTACTCAAATAGTTTCCTTGGCCAATTAATTATTTTCCTTCATTTCGCATAACAAATCTTTACAAATAGTTTGCAATTTATGGCCAGCATTAGATACTTAAATATACATTTTTATGTTTCCGCAGCGGCAATAAATAATTGCATTTTAATTTTAACTACATGTACATATCAGAGTTGTATAATTGAAAGCCGTTTTATTTATAACTTGTCTGCTGAAAATGCCTGCCCAGCAGAGGGTTAAATTCTAGACAGCGAGACCATCGAACATGTTCGATTGCAACAACAACGGCGACGGCAGCTTTCAAGTAGCTGCTTAGCCACGGCCTGCCAACGTGGGGATATAGCTCAGTGGTAGAGCATTCGACTGCAGATCGAGAGGTCCCCGGTTCAAACCCGGGTGTCCCCTTGTTTTTTGCTATTTTTTTCCTTAGTTATATTTCGTTCTTATTTTATTTATTTATGTTTTTACTTAAAAATTTATTCTTTACAACCAAAATTCAACTAAAAAAGCCACTTTAGCTTGTTATACAATCATCAAATTGTACTAAAAGGAATTACTTTTAATTGCCTTATTGGTTTCAAGGAAACAAACAATATTTGCAATGGTCCATTTGTATTTCCCCTTTTATTGTTTGAGCTTTGTCTTAGAAATTTGCACAATTTTCGTACCTTGTACCAAACTCTATTAAAATTAATGAACTAGCCCATCTCGGTCTGCAGCCTTTTGTTCATTTGCATTTCAAACTTGTTATATAAACACTGATGGTTAATCGAAATATATTGACTTCTGTTTTGTTTTCTTTCTTTCTTTATATAATTCGTTTTTAATAACCTTTTAATTAAGAGCTAATGTGTTATCTAGCAGGGCCTGGCTGCCACGCCCTGTGCCTTTCTCTAATTAATTTTTATAAAGGGTTAGGCAACAAGTCAAGTGCCGAAGTGGCAGTGATAGTGACAGATAACCACTACAATGGGTTACAAAATAAGGAAAGGCAATAGCAATAGCAACAGCAATAGTTTATCAACTTCCGCCCACTGGCTCGACAAAGAAAGAAGTAGAGAAGAACTAAAAATAGTCAGAGATAGACATTATTCCTCGCCCACGCACCAAGATCGAGTGGCTGTCTTGGGGCGTTTCTTGGGTAAATTCTAGCTCCTTATATAAGTGGGGATATAGCTCAGTGGTAGAGCATTCGACTGCAGATCGAGAGGTCCCCGGTTCAAACCCGGGTGTCCCCTTGGTAAACCTTTTTGTTGCGCCTTTTTTAGACCTTTTTATTTTATTCAATTAATTTACTAAAATTTACTTACTTTGCGCACTGTCTGTGGCGGGCGAGAGCAAGACAATCAGCAGGCATATCACAAAGGCGATTCGCAGCAACCGCGGTGGAAACTGTTAAAGAGAGGAGAAACAACACTCAATTAATCACTCGGACTTGTGCTTTGATGTACGATTAATAATCTGTGATTTATATGTACCCCCTCACACTGTCGACTTTCGACAAATTACGTGGCACTTGTTGCTGACGCCCCACCGAAACTGGGCCAGAGGGAAGGTCATTCGGCCACCGAACGGACGAACACTTGGCACAAGTGATCCCGGGGGTCACTTCCCTTTGGCGCCCACGAAATCCGAACACGTCGCATCGCCGACATTGACCCAGTTCCTCGCCGACCTGATCCGAGTCGATTGCTCGGCCAACTAATTAACAATTAGCCCGCCGCTGCCCATAATTATTCAACTCGACTGTCACAAGTTATGCGCCTGCGCCGGCCCCTCCATTGTTCATTGTTCATTGTCTTTGGGGGGCAGTGCTCATAAAGCTGTTAAAATTTTCGGTCTGACATCTTCAGTTGCACTTTGGACGCTTATTAGCCGTTTTTTGTGAAGAGTCACTCGACTTTGAAAGGCAGCTGTCCAGGCCAGGCTGACCTCCAGTCCCATTCACCCGGGTTCTCCAAAGTAAAGGGAAGAGGCTGGCCGTCTTTCAGATTGCAGATGTAAATTGATGTAGTTTTTTGTCGGGTAAAAATACATCCCAAGAAAATGTTTAAAAAATTAACAAAGATGATAAAACTTTGATTAAAAATCTATTATTTTGGGTCCCTAAAAGAAGAGATCTTAATAATGGTAAAAACATATTTTTAGAAGGCTATTTATTTTTTGTATTAATTTATAAAACGATCTATTGTCTTCTAAAATTCATTAACATTTATTTTGGCTTAGTGAAAGTGTGTAAACATTAATGAGAATAAAGAAAAAAAACTATGAATAAAACCAGTTTGCTTGAATACCTAATACTCTTAATTAGTAATGACTGGAAACTATGAAAATTAATTCTCAAAATGGTTTATATAAAGCATAACGAATTAAGAATTAAGAGAAGCCAAATCTGCCATTATGATTTCCTGCTAAAAATAAAAAACAAAACATAAATAGCTTTAGGAAAAGAATAATTAATTATAAATGGCGAGTTTGTCTTTGACCTAAACATTAGCAAAGATAAATCTAACGACAAGCCAATTAAATGCAACGTATCTAAGTAATTTTAAACAATCTGTATGAATTCCATAAAAATTTTATAGTTTCGGCGATGACGAATGAATAATTATTTGCCATTAACCTTAATAAGAAGAACAAGTTCATAGAAAATATAATACGAGTATATAATAATAATAATAAAATTTTTTATTTTAAAACCTTAAAAATTTGCCTACCCAAATATTAAACCTTATGTGTACCTTTCACATGGCTTTTGTTTATGTTTATTTCTTATTTTTTTTTGGCAAATAACCTCGTCTCGTTTCTGCCTATATTATTAGAGGTTCTCTGGGCCATTAGCCGTTCACCTGCTTGGCCATTCCGCGGGCATCTCCATTAAGAACACCTTACACAACGCCGGGGTTATGCAAATTGAGCCGCAGGCCCTCAAACAAACAGTTAGCCAAATGGAGAAGAGAAATGGCCAGAATTGGCACAGGCATGAGTTGATTGTTAAGTTCCCCGAGTCTTACAGTTAGAAAGCTTGCTTTGAATCTCTCCATATGCCGCAATGTATCGCTCAAGGTCGTGTCACCAGCTCGAACCGAAAAAGGTTGACTAATTTATGGTCACATCCCCCAATTAATCGCCGTGGCCGTGTCGTTCTCAGCGAATCGCAATTTCCTTAGATCTCTCGAGATCGCTCGAAAAAAGTGAAACTGGTTTCGGCTTAAATATTTTGGGCTATTTATTTAAATTAATTTACGGCTGCATAAATTAACAAGAGTCTCTCAAAGCAAAGCAAAATCAAAGCAAAGCAAAGCAAAGGTTCCTTATCGCGTGTGGCCAGTTAGCCAAAGCTGCTGCGGGGATTGGACTCAGACTCGGACTCGTACTGGACCAACTGGTTTGCTCTCGCTTTGGATCTTTGGCTCTGGAACTGGGCGCGGAAATAAACATGAACGGAATGACCGTAAAGAGAAACCCAACCGGGCTTGGCTTGGGCTCTCAAATGCCTTTCATTTTCCTTGTGCGAAAGCGAAAATTCCCACTCAGAATGCCTGTCTCTTCTGTTTCTGTTTCTTCACTTATATTATTATTTATTTTTCTTGTTGTTGTATCTGAGCAAATCATCTTTCAATACAATTCTTGCGTAAAATGTGTCTTTCGGGCTGTCCATTTCGGGCAGTTGTCCAAGTCACATTGCTAAGTTTTCCACAAATGTCCATTGTGTGTTTGTTTTGTCTGTCTCTGGCCTGTGTGTTGGTATCATTAGCTGGTGTCCATGTTGTCTAACGGCTCGCTGGAGCAAAGCCAAGTGGCTGGGGCTTTACACGGGGAAAAAATGGAGAATACTCAGCTTTATATTATGGGGTTATGACACTAAATTATTGTTTTTATAAACAAATTACAAGAAAGCAAATTTTCTTGGATTGCAATAGGGTTTTACTCAAATTCCTATAGATTTCACAAAAGAAATTCTACGCAGTGCTTTCTATTATATACAATCCTTAGATTACCAACCGGCACTTAAAATAATAAGTGTGACCATGGTTTCTTTACTGAAAAATTCTCTACGTAAAATTCGTCGTGAAACCTTTCTTGAATGATAGCAATAAGGTAGTGTCATAAAACCATTACCAGATATTCTCTTTGCTTTGTCTTAAAATCTCAGGATTTAAAGAAAGAGTAAAACTCTCTTAGTTTTTTTTTTTAAATATGTGTATCTTTAATTTATTTTAAAAAGTTGTTGCAAAAATCGATTGGCACAGATAAATTATATCTATCACCTTTATATGGAGAAATGCTACTTAATATTATTTCAAATATTATATTGATTTAAAATTTATCCACATTTTTAGCGTGTACTTCCCCGCCTAGGTAACTTTTCTTTCTTGGCTTTAAAGAGCCGCCAAGTCGTGTGTGTTTGGTTTTTGTGTCTGACTCTGGTTACGACAGCACCAAATAAAAGTCAATAAATAATAGAAAGAGAGGGGAAGGTGGGTGGCTACAAGGAGAGACAAGCCAACTGCATTCCAGCAGCATGATTGGATTTGTTCAATTGTCTTGCGCAAAAAAAAATGAAGAAAAAGAAACAGCAAATCCAAATGAAAAATCAGAGAAAATTGCATTTCCTTCGGAGCAGGGGTTTCGACTTCGGGGATACTCAGAGATACTAATATTATTCTCACAAAGGCTTAACAATAAAATGATTGAACTCTTCACGGTGAGAATATAGCGAAAATTCAGCATGATTTTATTGGGTTATGACACTAAATGATTGAATAGTAAAAACTTCTACTAAAAACTACATACTACCTTCTTAATAAAATTATCTTTATATAGATAGCCACATATGCCCCGCACAACCTCACTAATTTCGAGGGTATCTGAAAATATGAGCCGTTTTGTGTGATTGTTCGGTTTCACTTGCACGAAAGCACAGAAAGCGCAGAAATCGCAATTCATTTGCGTACATTTTTTCTGGCTTTTGTTGCCGTTTAATGCTGGTCGCTGCTCGTGCTCCCTCAATATATATTTTCAACAGGCGCGACAAATTGCGCAAAATGTTGCATTAATCATGCGCCGCCAGTGCACCATCGTCGCCGCACGTTCGTCGCCTAAGTCTTTCGTTTTCGGGAGATGCAGTTTGGCGCTTGGCCGCTCCGCTCGAAAGCTCGTTTGAAGTGCGATTTATTTAAATGTGGTCGTTGGCGGCTTTCCCCTCATCCATTTACCATTTTAGCGGCTGTCGAATCGATGTTGTCCGGCCGCCCGTTCGTTCGTTTGTCGCTCTGTCGCGCCGCTTTATTTAATTAAATCTTGAACGCCTTTTTGCTTGACCGAAATTAAGCTCAAGGTGAGACGCAACGCAGCGCAGCAGCCGCAGTAAAAAGGAGTAAAAAAACATCGAAATAAATATGAAAATACAAAAAAATCAAACAGAGAAAATTAAAGAAAAGCCGCGACACGCGTGTGTGGGATGTGCGATGTGCGATGCGAGTCTTGAGCCATAAGTCATAACTGTTTGGGCAATATATTTGGTTGGCTTTGATTTTGCGGCTAACTACTTTGTTTTGCTGCTTTTTCTCTTTTCGTGGACCAGTTGCATACGTCACAATTAAGCCAAGTCGTGAGCACCTGTCCTGTCCTGACCAGACGACCTTGCGCAATCTGGCCCGAGCTCCGCAAACGAGTCCAGAGCGATGGAGCGAATGAGTCAGTTGTACTTAAACCGAAACTGGTTCACGGATCAATTAGAATAATCACGGGCCGGGCTTAAAGCAATTAGTTGGGACTGGCCACGGCGCGAATATGCGACTCCAATTACCAATAACAGTACAGTTTTTGGGTGCGGTGCCTTGCCCGGATTCCTCCTGATCCGATCTGATCTGGTCTCGGGCAATTACTTCCTGTTGCAAGCATAACCCTGAAGCGGCCATTGACGCTTCAGCAAAACGAGTTGAGGCAGCAGCAGAGGCAGACTCCGCCGCCAGTAAACAAAATACGAAATGTGTGCTAAGATTTCGAGAGCCAGTTCTAGGGCTTCTTACACTGAGAGATATATATTGAGACTAGACTGTGGAGTAGGAGAGAAGTGAAGGAATAGCTAATAAGACATGATAAATCTTTTTTAAGATTTTAAGACATTTCTCGGACTTTCTACTCTAAAAAAGATGATGTTCTGAGGTCAGGAAACAAGAAAGATATTAATATAACCATATTTATTGTTTCCTTTGATTAGCTTGAGCTATTTCCGAAGACATGACCCCCTAAAATGTTATTGTTTTCCTTTTGTTAATATAAAAACCGCAATGAACTCTTACTATCTTAAAGATATTTTTGTGCCAAATATTAATACATTTTTAGAGAATATCTTTTACTTACTACTCTAGCGCTAAGAATTATTTAAACCTTTAAATTTTCTTTCTAAAAATGTGTTTGCATAATTTATTTCGTGATAATGCACATAAAACTCTAGAAAGTTCTAGAAATCATTTAAAATGATTATCTTAATATAGTAGTTTTTTAAGCAATTCTCATTGCTAAACTATTTGTACACTTTATTGTATTTTATTCACAGCATTACAATATTTAATTTATTGATAATGTCTTTGTCCATATACTTTTTGCTTTCGGAAGAAAATCGGGACTTTTATCATTCGATACTTATACAATTAATTTTGATATTTTCAAAGAATTATAAATATTTTCTATACACTTAAGAGTCTCCTCAAGCTCTCAAAAAAATAAATAACCCCTTGATAAATCATCAAAATTAATTCCTGAACATATTGATTGTATTTTATGTTACTTCCATTATAAGGCAAATGAAAATTACTATATTTTGTCCACAGCCAGTCCTTGTGAGTGGCTCATCTGGTGATGGATTAAGCAAGACATCTTTGTGGTTTCTTGACGCACCCATTGAATTATGGAACTGCATGCCGTTTTGACGTTTTTAATGTCCCAAACGTGAGTGAGGCACATACCAAATGTACATAAAATGCCAGCCAGCTGTGGCTGCCGTTGCTGTTGCTGAGTCACTATCACAAAAAGCAGCAGTAGCAACCGAGACCGAACGAGAACATATAACCATTATTCTTGCAGCGGCAATGCAATGCCAGGCCAGGCCAACAGATCTCAACAGTCGAGTGCGCAGCAGTCTCCACTTCCGTTCCAGTGCCGCCAGATCAAGCATTTCCTACACGCCGCGATCTTGTTCATAATGTCAATAAAATTTATGTCCGTTTGTTTGCCAGTTCGCCAGTTTGCCAGCTTTGTTTGTCTTGCTTTTGGCCTCGTAAAGAAGTCGCCATTTGTCAGTGTCGCCAGCTTCTTGGGCTTTTTGTCAGATTTCGGTTTCAGCTTTGACTGCCAACATTAGCCTTTATTTCTGGGTCTTTTTGTCAGAAGCTCACTCTGGCGAAACCAAAAGACAGACAAATGTGCAAAGCTAACGGCCTGGAAAATGCCAGACTCTTACGACGTTTATGCTATATAGTTCATGAAGTCGTATCATAACCATTGTGAAATCGAAAGGCTCCCTCGCTTGAACTCACAAAATAAAGCTCAAGGCGAGCACGAAAAGTGCGCTGAGAGTTGTTAAATTTAAAAATTACATTCCCTTATCATTAAAATCATTATGCTGACGTGTTGACATGAACTCATCTTTTGTAAGTAATTTGCCTTGGTGATTATTTTATTTAATTGCAGGCAGCTTTATATAAAATATAAATAACTATGTTTATGCTGTATATTTTATGAATTTATAATTTACACTCAACCATTATTTGCCAGGTTCAGAAATATATTTTTCATGCGCAAGATAATGAGTTTACAAAATATTATTACTAAATATACCGAAGTATTTCCCTTAATAATACTTAAGGATCGTTGAGTATATCCAAAAGTCCTATATAAAAGCTTTTAAAATTAAAGATGCATCAATAAAAACCTTGATTTATGTTTTCTAAAATTATTTACCAAATACCCTTAAAAATCCCCCTACAAAACCAAGGTGTGCCAAATTTATAAAAAAGTCTTATGCTTACGTGTATCATTTCCAAATAAAACCTCCATCTAAATATACCTTAATTCAAATAAGCCAATCAGAGTTAGCTCAAATCAAGTATTTTATTATGAGAAGCAAATAAAAAGACTTAATGAAGCGTTGCATATTTTTTTAATAGCTTTCCACGAACTGATTCTTCGCATAAACACAGAGTGTGTGTCTCTCGCAAAATCATATTTTCACTGGCACTTTCTTGAGGCGTGTTTCGGCCCCTTGGCGGCAATAAGGAACTGACTGTGCGGACATTATGTCATCGTCATCGTCATCGCCGGCAGCAAGTGCAACACGAGGAGAAAAGCAGCAGCAGCAGCAGCAGCAGAAGCGCCCGCAGCAAGCAGCAGCAGCCGCCTCCTTACGTAAGTCCATATATGCGCTTTTATTAATAAACAAAGCGTCCGAAAAAAAAACAAAAACACAAAAAATCATAGGGAAACGGCGACGAGATACGGTGAAATTCGTATTATTAGCAAGTTAATGCGGGGTTTGCATCTCCCGTTCCGACGAAAGCCGTAAGCAGGTGGCAGGTGGCGGCCTGCCATTGTGCTCAACTTTAACCTTTTGGCCAAAATCGGAGACACCACACTGGCAAACCCGTTCGGCCAAACGCATGGCATCGAAGATGGTTAGTATTCAAATTAAATAATGCCTGCCCGATTGCCTCGAGGCTGGGCCAGTTTTGTGGCCAGTTTGATGCCTCGATCAGTGCTTGTGTTTATGGCCTAGACAGTCAGTAAAACGGTATTAAGTCAAGTCACTTTATTGGCCAGGTCTGGTCACCGCGTCTCGACTGGGTGAATTTATTGCCAAATGACTCTGATTGGTAGAAAAACAAATATTCAATAAATCAACACAAATTACGTTTACCATTTAATATCGAAATTATCGAAAATATCTGAGAAAAGAAAAATATTGTAAGATTTAGATATCATCGAGGGGATATCGAAAATATGTTTATATTTTAAATTTAAAAGAAATCCCCATAAATGCATACCAAAAATATTGCACTCCAATATATAAATCGCAGATAAAAATATCTAAAAAATCGATACAATGTTAAATGTATCGATAACATATAAAAACTATTAATGACTTATTTTATTTGAACTTAATCTGAGCGTGAAGCATCTTAGTAACATTGGTAAATCCTAAATTAACGTTACAAATGTATTTCAATAATCAAAATGTTGATTTATCGATATTTTATATCCTTTGATTTATCGTATACTTAAAAAAAAGCCCGATAAATATAGAATCATCGATCTTTTACATAGTTCCATATATTACATCTTCAAAATGTCTTCAATTTTCGATAAGTTATAGCCCTACTCCTGTGCCATCTCTATTACAACTGGCTAATAATGATGGCCAACGAAAGGGCCCAGCATCTGCATCAGCAGCATTAGCAAAAATAGACACAAATTATAAATTTTCGCCTAATTAGTTTCAATTATTAAAAGCCAGGGTTGTGCAACTGCCTGGCTCAGTCCAAGTCCATCCATCGACTTGACATTTCGATTATGTCGCTGCCGAGCTGTGGATATACTCGGCTACGACTGATAAATATAGATACTCCGCCTTTTATATAATGACGCGGCTGAACGAGTTTGCCGCTCGCGCTGAATTGGCTTTTATTTCGGTTTGTCACCTCTCCACCGTCACCGTCACCGTCGACGTTGTCGCCGTTGTCTGACAAATGATTGATACACACGCGTAGCTCCCTCCTAAGCATATGGATTCAGATTTGGCCCAAGCATAATTAACATTTATTTGTGCGCCCCTCCACTTCGCTGGTGACATTGGGCTGGCGGGGTAATTAAGATGGATCTCGTATCGCGCAAACAAAGCGGAGCTGCCTGGCTGCCTGGCTTTTGTCGCACTTCCTGCTAGACCCTAAAACTGAAACTTGCAATGTGCGCACCCCAAGTTCGTTGCCTCAGTCTTTCGATTGGCGGCGGCTGTGCAGAGAGAGAAAATGAGCCGAGCGGAGCGCTTTCAAGCTGACATTAATAGAGCAATATTGTCATGGAAATTGATTGATTGATTAGCTTGAGAGCTATACGTTTGTAAACTAGTTTTTTGATTGGAAAATCATTTAAATTGGGATTTAAATCTTTTGTTTTTATTAATGAGAAGCTCTAATTATGTTAGTTATTTAAAAAATACTTTTTTAAGGCACTTTTTATAATAGAAAATGGCATAAACCACCTCTGAATTAACCATTTTATATTTTTATTTCAAGACTACTTTTCGTTAGCTTTAGGCTAACGGAAAAAGCATTTGAATCTGTCTTTCTTTCTGTGCAATGACTTGCTGATTTAACTCTCACTCCTAGAGTGTCTGCTTATCTGCCTGTCTGTCCGTCTCTCTGACTGACTGACTGCCTCGTCTCGAGGAGTTCAATAACCATTTGATGCGTTTCGATTTCAGCCAAACTATGCACACAAAAATCAGCATAAAAGTGAGCGCGCAACTCGATTTTCTCTACGAGGCTGCCTACACACACACACACACACACACACCGTAAACCGAAAGCCAGAAACTACTATGGCCTGCAGGCAACTGCAGCTGGCTGTCAGGGCTAGGCCAAAAATGACAGCCAGCCTCTCAGTATCTCAGAATCAGAATCTAGATACTTCTGACCGAGCTGGCATGAAGCTGGTTATTGGCCTGAAATTATGCTCGGCCCGAGCTACTTGAGACAACTTAGCAGCTTGTCTTGTGAGTCGTGTGGCATTTTGTTCACATTTATTTCATGGAAATATTATGGATTGCTTAATGTTAACTTCAAATGCTTTGTCTGGGCTAACAATGAGTGGCTTGACTTGGCCTGGCCTGCCTGCATTTAATTTATGTAAAAATCAAGCTTAAAGTGCTACAAAATTGATTTAATCACACCAAAAAAGGCACAGCGATTCAGGGTTAGTTTTTGGTGTTAAAAAATGTCAAAAGGTTGTGGTAATTATAGGAAAAACTCTTTAGATTGGTAGAGAATGAAGACATAAATAAATTTCCCCATGAGAGAAAGATTTAGGGATAATAAAGAAAGTATAAATTAATAAAGGAGGCGAATTATAAAATGTTATTAATGATTATAAACGAATTTCCATTTTATTCCCCTTGTTATCACTGAAATAAAATTTAAAAAGCCTACAAATATAATCTTTTTATGATGCCTTATTAGTTTATGATAAATAATAACCATAAATTAGGAGAGAAAATCTTCAAATGATTAGCGAACATTCCCCTTTCCAGTTACCTCAAGAAAGTGTTCATTTTATCTTACTCTATATGCTTTCATCCATACCTTCTTTTATTTGTACAAGCTAATTGCGCGATCGGTTACAAAATCTGGCAACAAAATTAAGTAAAACGAGGCAGGACCCTCGTAATCGCTGGATGACACTCGCATTACGTATACGCCCAGTCGACCGGCATTAGCAACTTCCGTCACAGTGATATAAAAAATAATACCAAGCTGGCAAAAGGCCGTAAAGAAAAATGCGTTGCTTGTTTTTTCTGTAAGGGAGAAAGTCTGTCGCTCTGCAATTATATTGTCTTGTGTGTTTTTATTTTTTTTTTCTTAGTTATTTTTCCATGGAGCTTTTCGAATGTAAACACGAGCAGCTCGCACTCGCCTGTCCTCGTCGTCGTCGTTCGGTGTCTTTCCCATTTGAATGGTTTGTTTTGCAAACAAAATTCTCTGCCAGCCAGCAAAGTGTGTTTTCATTCAATTGTCAGCGGCATTTCGCTTCGAACGAAAGTGAGAGTTTCAGTTTTCAGCGTCAGCTACACAGTACAGTGCGTTTCAGGCGTGTAACTCTGCCGACAGTGACGGCCTGCACACATGTCAGTCACGGCTGTCAATAGCGCGTGTCACTGTTATTGTTATTGTTAAGGGGCGTGCCTGAAGGCTGGGCGGGGCGGTACGGCCAAGAGAGTTATTAGCCAAAAACAGCGAAATGCCGGGAAAGTGCACAAAGGCAATGGAATTCAATTAGCATTTGTCATTGTTTTTCTTAGAGGTTTTTTTCAGGGAGCTTTTGAATAGTATTTCAATTATGACCTACCTCACATTATACGCCTCTGGAAATACTTAAACTAATTATGATTGAATAGGGCAGTTAATGGCAAAGTATAATTTCTCAATTTTAATCTAAACATATTACTTAGAACTAGAAAAACGTAACAAAATAAATGTATTAGATATTGAAAAAATCTATTTAAATTGGTTTATTGCAGGCAAATATTTTCTGGGACTTTCCATAAGGATTTATCTTGAAACTAATAAATATTTGGTTACGTCTCTGTTTTCTAGTATTGTTTAATTATCAACTTTTGTATTTAATAATATTATTTGCGCCTATATTTTTACTCTACTTAAATGGTGTTACATTAAATTATTTGATTTTGTTTAATTTTTGCTTTTCTTAAACTTCCTATAACATCATTAATGATTAATGGATTTTGCATAACATTTAAAAATGCATTTCCTTGAATTAAAAATTAATTAAATTATAATAAATGCTTATTTTTCCCTCGGAAACTAGCCGCTAAATAAATCCCCCAAAACCCAAATCCAAAAGTTAATAACTAAAACAAAATAAAGGGCAGATAGTTAATGAAAACTTTGACCCGCCTGCCCATTAACATTTCGCATTGTTTTTTGCGGCTTTTCATCTTATTTCTTCTTTCAAAATCCTACAATTTCGACCTGCTCCACATTATACGCTCGTTCATAGGCTGAAATATGATGGAATGGAGTGAATATATATATATATGCCCGATCCAGTGCATTGTGGAGCAAGCGAAAGACATATAAAATCAAATGTTTAATTTATAAAGCGAGCAGAGTTCGGCATTTGATTCGGATTTTGATTGGCTTTTGCTTTTCCACTCTTTGGCGAGTGTTTGCGTTTCGATTTTTGAGTTCGACTGCGAGACGCGAACCTAATTTTTGCGGGTTTTTCATTTTGCCGAGACCAGTTTTTTCCCCTCTGTTTTTTTCTGTTGCCATTTTGTTGCTTTGCCAACTATTTGCCAATCGACGAGTCGGCGAGTTATAGGTTTTGGCTTTGCTTTTTCGCTGGCTCGTTGTTTTCCTTTTTGCAAAAATATTAATTGTTGTAAAACAAAACTAGTTATTGTTATTGTTGCTATTGTTGTGGTGCGCCTGCAACTTTTACTCGCTGGCTAAATTGAGGCGTGCCGCCTGCTGCGGCCATAATGGAAATCTTTTTCGACCAGCTCGCTTTTCGATTTTTCAGCTAGCTTTTTCTTGGCTTTTCTCAGCTGCCGAGGAAGTAAAAGCCGTTGCCAATTGGCCAATTGAAGAGACTCCACGGTGCGCGCCCCTCTTGAAAGCGAAACTGAAAACGCCGCCCCGCCTTTTCCCCAGTATTTTCTGCCGCTGCTGTTGTTGTTTCTTAACAACTTCTGGCCCCCAACTGGCTTTTATCGTTTATTTCATTTCGTTTTATTCATTGTCTTTGACAAGTTTGCCTTCAACTTCGGTCGGTCAGCAGTAGCGGTACAGAACCCGTTGTCGTTGTTGCTCAAGTCCGTGTGCTTTATGCTGCCTTTTCTCACAGTAGATATTTAGTTAGCTGATTAAGGGGAACTTTTAGTGAGTATTTATTTCAAGAAGCGGCACTTTTCCGCTTATTTTTAAAGCGAAAATATCTTGATCTCACAGGTAAAAATATTAATTATTTCCTTTTTATATCACAAATAACTAGCTGAGTAAGAGGATTTATTCGGAATTTTTATTTTTTGGAAGCCCCACTTTTTCCCAAATAAAACCTGTAAATAACTTGCTCTAAACACAAAAACTTTAGATTTTATTTTGTAAATGTCAGTTTAGCACTTAAAAATTAACGAGTTTAAAAACATCACATAAAATACAATACCGGAAAGTCAAGACCCGAAAACATTTAAAACTTGTATTAAGGAACTGCACTTTTCGCTGTTAAGACAATAAAATAGTACTTAAAAAACAACACATTAGCTTATAAAATGCCAGGTATAATAATGTCCAAGACAAATTTAATTTTTCACAAATATTCTACTACATAACAAATATATTAAAAATTCTCTAAATTATCATGGCCTTTCCTGACAGCTTGTTCATATTATTTAGCTTGGCTTGAACTAAGCTTAAGATATGATATTAATAGATATTAATAAGTTTTTCGTTTAAAAAATACCCCGATAAGCCATGGCCAAATATTGAGTGGCCTGAACATGGCTTTAGTTGTTTTCATTTTGCATGTGAGTTAAACATTAATAAAGCCTTGTAAACATGCTCTAAGATCGCCTTAAAAAGTCAGGGAAGTCAAATGCCTACACATCAGAAAAAGCCTTAAAAATAAACCCAAAAATAGCCATCCATAATATTAATTAATAGGGTTTAAAAATCCCATTTTTAACCGTGCATTCTACGTCTACGTTTACGTTCTCCCAAAGTGCCAATGGAGTTGCTGCTGCTGCTTTAACATTCATTTTTCCGTTGCGTCAACGGACTTTCAATATTCTTTGGCATGCTTTTTGTCCAGTAAGGGGGGGTGCCGCTTTATGTCTTGTGGATATGATAATTTCCATGGGTATAGCTATATAAGCCAACCATGCCTGTGACACACATTCGCACACTCACCATTTTTGAACTCGACTCCGCGCCGCGTGTATCCACGAGCTGTGTCAGCCGCAAAATCGATTCTCCTTGAAATGGCAGTGGGAATTAGATTGCGATTTGCAGTTGCAGTTTCAGTTGGTTTCGATATTAGAGATCGGAGATTGATATGGACACTGGGGAAACACACACTACTTTGAGCTGGGAAAACTACGACTGTCGTGGGCAAATACCGCACATTTTCCGCCACTAGTCACTAGTCACTTTCAAAAATCCTGGCCCCCAGAAAGGCGAAGTGGACCGCTTTTTGGTTTCTGTTCGTTTTCTTGTCTTTTCTTGACTTGTCGCTGCAAGCTCGCACGTTGGACTGAACTGAGCCGAACTGGGCTCCAAAGCTGAGAAACTGAAACTGATTTGAGCGCCGCCGAAGTCGCCGCTGCCGCCGCTGCCTTCGCTGCCTTCGCTGCCACCAGCTGCCAAGACAAGGCGACGACAGCGACCAAGGCAGCGACGCTGACGTCGACACTTCGAGAAAAATTTAAAGGCTTTAACAACAAACAAATTACAGAAATTAAAAAAAAAGAAAAAAAAAGATCATACAACTAATAATTAAGAATAATCTATTTTAAAAATAACTTAAGGAACCAAAATGTCAAAAATACAGTGGAACTTAATGACGTTTATGTTTATATTTTCGAAGCTACTGATGAGGATGCATTCAACATCCCAATTAATCAAATCCTTAAAAATTTTCCATAACGGGAATACTAGAATATATCATCTTCTAGTAAGCAAATTATGCAATGTTTTTGAAAAAAAAAAATTTAATATGACACTTGATTCGATCAATTACTTGGTTTTAATATTGTTAATGGAAATCTTTGTTTTGCCAAGGCTTCTAATTATGATATCATTAACTCATTAGGATGTTTTTATTAGTATTTAATCGATTATTTACAAAAATATAAATAATGTATAATAATAAATAATATTAACCCAGAAAACTTCAGGTAAGAACAATTACCTTAAGTGCAAAATTAATTAAAACCTAAATAACAAGTATATTTACATTTTTTTAAAAGAGGAATTAGTAATTCATTTAAATGTTGTACAAATGCTTGACTTTTTATCAAAGCAAACATAACTTTATTAAAAAGAATTTTAATAAAAAGAAGACCAATTAAAACCGTTCACTTTTTTAATAGAAAAATATATTTGTTGAAGTAACTATAAAGTTCTGAAATCAATTCTTAGTAGTTAGGGATGCAAAAACAATCGATGTCACTATCGATAGTATCGATGTTTTTAAAAACGGCGATACATCGATGGTTTTTTTCCAACATCGATGTTTTCACTAAGAGAAAGAAACGCTAAATTGTCAGAAGCATTATACACTCATACTAATTTTTGTCCCATCTTCAAGAAAATAACATAAAAATTGATCTTTTTTTATTACAAGAATTTTTTTTTCTAAAATCATGAACATTTTCCTTTAGCCGTTTTTTTACATTACTACACTCATAATAATTTTCGCCATATCTTCAAGAAAATCAAAATTTTTGGAAATTTTTAATAATTTAAAAAAAATTGATGTTTTAGCGATATATCGATGTTTTTAACATCGATGTACTCACTATCGATGGTTTTGCATCCCTATTAGAACTACTTGAGTATTAACGCTTCGATTTTCTCTCTGTGCACCGCATGAAGCAGCAGAGAGTCGTGCGCGCTGAGCTTAGTTTTGGCCCCCGTATAGAGCTCGGCTTTGGTTTTGGTTTCTGTTTCTGTTGCTTCGGTGTTTGACAACGGCGCTGCGTTGAGCTTCAGGCTTCACAGGCACTCAGGCCCGCCACGTACGAGCGCCATATACGAGCAGCCCCACAAAAAACAACAACAAAATCGGAGAAACAACAAGAACAACAACAAAAGCAGCAGCATAAAAACAGTTTCGGTTTGCAGTCCGCGCGCTGTGAGCTGCATGGAAAATTCAATTTTTGCTGCGTTGCCTTTGGTCAGCTCCTTCGTTTGCTCTGCCCGAGCGCTGTTAGCTCTTAACAGAGTGTTAAGAGAGGGGGCTAACTAGACAATAGCGGTAGTTGGTGTTCTGTTTCAGTGGAAGGAGCCATCCAGTGAGCGACTTCCAGTCATAACTCGCATCCACTGGTTTCGATTTTTATTGAATTTTGTTTATGTGTTTATTAAATTAAATTAAAGCAATTAGGTTTTGTTCTTGTTAAATTAGGTAAATATTTAATTGTTTCTAATTTATTTTGATGACTAAAATTAGATTTATTTAATAAGAAAGCTTTTAAAATACTCTTAAATTAATTAAAAAAAAAAACACTTTTCCAGGACTTTTCCATTTGGTATTTAATAATTTTTTTTTTTTTTTTTTTAATGTCTAACATCTTAAGAATACTGTGTCCAAATTTGACATAGATCGGAGCAAAAATGACGAAGTAATGGTTAGTTGAACGGAGGTCTCTCAATGTTCGATGTAACATATGGGCAGTCAAAACTTTAAAGCGCTCTCCTGAAAAATGTCATTTTCCAAGTCGGTGTACACGATTACTCAAAAACTACTTGACCAATCGTTTTGAAATTTTGCACACAGTTTCTGCAACTAATTCTCCAGGTATCACCGTGGGCTTTTTTTAATTGAATTTTGTATTATACTTTTTATTTAACAATTAAACTTTTTTTTTTAGTCAAAAATTGCATTTTTGACTTCAAAATTTTATAAAAAACTCTACGGTTATACCTCGGGACAATTATCCTTTAACTAATGCATTTTCTTTTTTTCATATCGGACGATTCCGTGGACAGCTAGGATGTACACCGCAAAACAACTTTTTTTGAAGGGGCCCCGGGAGGATCCCTATAACTCCAATACCTAAACATATTTTTTAATAAAACATTTTTAGAAAAATTGCCTAAGTCTTACTTTATTATATACCATTTAAATCAATAAGCTAACTCAAACCGTTTCGCCACAACAAATTTTTGAAAAGTGGCCCCCCCCTTAACTTTAAAGACCTTAAAGTCTTTATCAATTTAGAAAAATTAGCATTAACCTCTTTTATCTCTCAAGTACGGAAATGTTTATATAGGTTATATTATTATAGGAAATTTGTATATAGGTTAACACCTTTTGGTTCGATAACTGAGCCAGGTGAAACCGGTCACCACCCATTTTCGGGGGAGGCGGCAGCCGCAGCAGCAGCCGGAGCAGCAGCCATTTGTTATCAGATGGGGGATTTTGTAAACAAACATGTTTGATTAGCATAAAGACAAACGGCCAAGAGCCGTGTCAGCCAAACGTCTCCGGCTAGATCCCCATCTCGTAGCTCCATCTCCATCTCCATCTGAGACTGGGACTGGGACTGCGTCAAGCCGTGGCAAATGCAAATTCAAATTCGAAATATGATTTACAAAATACGCAGCGCATAACACTTGGCTGGCTGGCGTTTTGGCTATCGTTTCACACGATAGAAAGCAGGAGGCAGCCCCAGCTCTCAGGCTCATTTGCATAGGTGTTGGAGTGCCGTGTGTGCTCGGGCATAATGGAAAGGGTTTCATAAGCGCGGCCCGGTCCAAGCCAAACCGAATCCGAATCCGCGTCCAATCTGGGGTTTAATTCCTGACCCGGCCACGCCCCCAAAAAAAATAAGAGTGGCGGCAATCAGCGAACAAACGTCAACAAATTGGATTTAAAACGAAAACGAAAGTCTGCACAGTCGAGTGCACCCAAAAAAATATAAAAAATGAGCTACAGAAATACTTGGAATTTTATTATATTTATTAATTTTATAAATATTATAAAAAAACGGATTAAAAACTAAGGAATCTTTTTTAAAAAATACAGAGTTTATATTCGGTTTTATTTGAGCTAATTATTTTTCAAGAAAATAGATAATTTATCTTTTACTTAAGAGCTACTTCAGGCTAGAAAATTGTCAGATTCCCTTTTATTTAGAATTGACTATAAAGAAATATTATTATAATAGGAAACAATAGTAAATCAATCGAAAAATAACTTGAACTTCTATAGGTTTAATAAATGAATATTAAAAACCCTTTATCAATTACTTAAACTTAGGTAAACATTTAAGTGAACACAAAGTAAATTTTATCTTTGAATATTTTATTTAAAACCATAAATGTCTCTTTGGAACCTTTTTATCTTACAAATAAATAATCTTTACCTTAATATTCATTATTCTTAGTCTGTGCTTTTTCATTATATTATATTTATATTTTTTCACAATAATATAGATAATGTTATGCAGAATGTATTCTCTTAGAAATAATTTAGATAATGTTACCTAGAATTTCTGTTCATTTCTAAAGCATTTAAATTAATCACTTTTAATTTAGTTAATATTACCTAAAAATCCTGTAGATTTCTTTTAGTTTTTCGACCTTTTTTTCACCCTATTTAAATCAGCTTAAATTGGAGTCAACCAAAGGGGTTCTGGGCTGGCAATTCCTGCCCAGATTCGTGGCCAGATGCCTTCTCACGCTTTGCATGCCATAAATTTCACCGCCTTTCACTGTAAATCAAATTGGCCGACTTAATTGCGTGCATTTTAATGCCCAATTCCATTGCGTGCCATTTGCCATTTGATATAGCTTTTGCTTTCTGGCTTTTCCTTTTTCTTTTTCTTTTCTGTTTTTTTCTTGCAATTCTGTGTGCCAGTTTCCGACGAGAAAACTCTCCGAGATGCTCTGTTTCGCAAGTGGACTAGATTTCACGATGAAAATGCAAAGAAAAACCGAAATCGAAATCGAAAGGCAGGAAGAGCGGTTCCCAGCCGGGGCTTGAGAAGTGATCTATCCGGCGGGACGATTATCTATGCGGTTCAGGTGGGGGACGGACCGAAGACCTCCCTCGGCGAGTTCCAGGTGCATTGGCTTGGCGGCTTTCGAAATCGTAGATTGAATATCAAATCGAACGACTTAACCTTCACTGCGGCCGAGTTCGTGCCTTAAGTCTTTTGTTTTTGTACCGAACACACACTCGGGAATTGAAAGTGAAATTTCGTTGTTGTTACTCTTACTGGCTGCTACTTGTTGCTGCTTTGCTTTTTTTGTTGCTAGGTAATTTCGTTGGCTGCCTTTATGATTTTGGTAATTGTCGAAAAAGAAAGGCACTCACAATCGCATCGCATCGCATCGCAGCGCTGATAAGAAACGTGATTTAATTTTTAGCTACAAATTATGATGAACAAACACACATACGCCGGCCCGAACTGAACCGAAAAGCCGAAAAGCTTTTCACTTTTCAATGGCCTTGCCTTCGGGGGGGCCTTGTCATACAAGATCGGATGCGGACCTGGTCCGGTCATCTCTTGGTCTGACTTGGTTTGTATTATTTATTATTTTTTTTCGGCAGAGCGGAAGAACAAAAAACTCGTCTGGGAGTTGTCTTGTCGGCACTCATTTTGCTCTGTAATTTTCGTGTGTGTGGATATGCCCTTCATAAGGGTTTCTGTCTTAGGTTAACCTTTTCCATTCACATTTTGGGGGTTTTGTCTTTGAGATCAAAAATGTTAAACAACAATCATGTGATTAAAGGTTATTGTTAAAGTATTTGTCTCTTATATAGTATTTATTTTATTATCTTAAACCAATTTATAACAAACGAAAATGTTAGAAAAATGAACTAGAGTTAATATTTGTCTTTATTTGAGGTAATTATTGTTAAAAGAAATAAAAAACGTATCCTACACCTAAGCACTATTTCAGACTAGAAAAGAGTTAGTAATATGCTATATATAATTATTTATTAATTATTTAATATTATTTATTATTTAAATTGAAATAGAAATAATATGCTATATATCTTATTATATTAATTGAAATACAAAATAGTATAATAATTATAGAAAATAATAGTGAATTAATCGAACAATAACATTTACTTCTGAGGAAAGGATGAATGTATACAAAAAAACCTAATATGAATACATTATAAATATAATTCAAGAAGTAAACCATATGAATTCAATAATGAGTTATAATTAAATCTCTGAAGACTTCTATTTTTATTCTAAAGAGTTGAACGTTTGTACGTTTTGTAATTTCTTATAATATTTCCTTAATATTTGTAAGGACTTCAGTCTAAAATTGTATATATTATATAAATAAATATATATTGGTTTTATATTTCCCTATTTTAAGCCAGAAACCTAACCCAAAGACCATCCTTTGTTCTCTTTCTCGTAGACCATCGTATGTTAATTTGAGGAGTATTATTCGTTTAGAAAATAACTTTATTTTCCCCTAATTTTTACTTAGATACCTATATTAATATATAAGTAAAACCCTAACCCAATCACAGCTCTCTAAGCCAAAGAGCATTCACTGTTCAGTCGGCCCCAAATATCAGCACCTTCTGTTGTTGCTTTTTTCCCGTGCTCTTTGGCCTCTTCCCTTCCTGCCATTGTGGCACAGACAATGATGGAGCTTCACTTGGATGTTGGAGGTGGAGCCCTGTGCTGGCAGTGGCACAGGCACAGGCACAGGCACCGGCTCTGTGGAGTGGGTTGGAGTGACGATAGCGATCTGCTTTCGCTGCCCCTTAATCAGGCAGTCAGCGAACGAGCAAG
The DNA here is from genome assembly GCA_018153105.1 of Drosophila rufa. NCBI lineage: Eukaryota > Metazoa > Arthropoda > Insecta > Diptera > Drosophilidae > Drosophila > Drosophila rufa. The sequence continues at coordinate 7,282,410 of JAECXS010000085.1, forward strand.
CTCACCCGGTAGTTGGTAGTTGCCAAGTTGCTTGGGCTTATTTCGCCTTTGTTTGCTTTACTTTTGTGCTCAGAGTTTATTTTTTATCTCAGTTTTCAGTTTCAGCTTCAAGTTGCGTTTTGCGTTTGATTGATGCGAGAACAAGGTTTGTCGCTTAGCTCTTTTGTCCACGACGGCGGCAGCTACCGGATGTGTTCTAATAAAGATCGAGGCGTTGCCCAGCCAAGGCCTCCAAGGCTGATATCTTTGAGCAGCACGCTTTTAATCGTAAAAAAAATATATAACAAATATTCGCATGGGATTTCTTAAAAAATATACATAACTGCAGCCTTCGAACTGGCGTTAGGTTTCCTCTAGATAAACATAGAAGCTACTGGAGCCATTGGTGCTGCAGCAGCTGGATGAGGAAGCGCTGGCCAGGGATTTCTCGGACTTCTTGAGGTTGCTTCTTCGGCCTCGCCATCTCTGCCAGAGGCGCTTGAAGATGGCCTTGGATCGTTTTTTCTGGGCCTCACTTCTTGGGTATTCAGATGGGCAAGAGGAGGCCATCTCCGAGGGCTCCTTGATGGGTTCTGGTAACCTTAGGGGTGCAATCTCTAAAGGTGGATTCTGCAGGCCCTTTAGCACTAACTGAAGGTTCCGCCTTAAAAGCTGGTACTTCTCCTGGTCGTTTTGTGAGCTGCCAAAGGGGTTTTTATGGATGGTGTAGGTCTCGGGAGTAATTAATCTCCTGGGAGGAGTTGGAGGAATACAAGCGGCTGAAGACTTTATGGCAAGACATCGACGCACGCGTGGTGGTGGCTTTGGAGGAGCTGGAGGCAGCGGCGGCGCTGGACGCTTCACGGGTCTTGTGTCCAGCCCTAGACGCTCCGCATTGCTCTTGGTGCTGCAATGGAGACGCCACCTAAGGGAGATCCCTCTGCAAATCATCTTATTAATATGCCTGATCGGAGTACTCACCCCACCAGGATGAGCACTGCATTGTATATGGGCAAAGCCACTAGTCCCAGAATCAATAGCCTAACCAGCGGGCACCAGGATTGCTGCAGCTGCAACAGCCATTCCGAGGAGCAGCAGCCAGGAGTAGTCTCCTTATTTTCGATAAACACACTTAGGGCAGTCGTCTCCCACAGCCTGGGGCTTTGAGCGATGGGCAGGATCATGGTCATGGAGAAACCAAGCCAAGCTCTCAATGGAAGATTCATTTTATGTGAATTCTTGTATTTGTTTGTGCTTTAATAAAGTGTACACCCTACTGACTTTTGGTGCTAGGAAGTGTTATTAACATTTGTATTATATTTTGTATTTAGCTTACATTTTCTGCTTAAATTTAGATTTACATTTAATTGATTAAGAATAGAATTTAATGGGGAAAATAGGTAAGAATATTCAAGGAATATTAACAGCAACTTTAACTTGATTTTGAGATGCTTTAAATTATTCCTTTGATTCCCAATGATTTTTAGTTTATTTTTATTTTACGAAATTATGTATTACCTACTAAAAGAACAATTAAAACTAAACTTAACTTAAGGAAACATTTTGTTACTACATTTTTCTTCGCTCCTATATAATATTTTTTAATTATCATATTTTCCCTCTTAAAATTATTACAATTTTCGAGTATTATTTATATTAATAGCGATATCTTTGCCTTACTCCCTCTTGATCCTCGTAATAGACGTTCCTGGCTTCCAGTTGGTCGACATTCGTCTCCGGCGCCACCGGCAGGTACTTGTAGCAGTAGCACTGCGGCAACTCCATGGGCAGCATGCTGGCGGCCACGAAGTTCTCCTCGCCCAGGGAGACCAGCGACTCCTGCGAGTGATTCCTTAATCCACGCAAGCGACAACGCAGATAATGCGAGCAGCACATGGCGGGCAGGAGCATCAAGGCGAAGAGCAGGAGCCAGAACCACAGGGCGTTCTGGAAAATAAAGGAGACTTCATATATAATTCAAAGGTATTTCCCACTCACCATTGGCTTGGCAAACCTCTCACAAAGATCATTATATTCCCTCATGGGCAGACTCTCCTGGCGAGTCGGTGGAACATGGCCCTCCATTGCCGCCTCGGTGCTATTGTCCACCATGCGAAAGTATTTATCCAGATCGGACTCCACAGACTCACTGATATTTCCCGTCACCTGCTTGGCATGGCTTAGGAACTCATCGGCCTGCTTGATCTTGGCCAGCAGGAAGCTCATGTACCTGGCAAAGCTTCTGTAACCACCGGAGAGCAAGGCATCCAGCTGCCGCAGCTTGTCCAGCAGCCGCTGGACGAACACGGCCAGGGGTGGCCCCAGTTGCCTGTTGACGGCGCGCAGGAGGGTGATCTGGTTGACCAGAAGAGGTGGCCTGCCCACGCGCCTGGTCAGGGTTTCCAGCCTACTGATCAGCTTCGACAGCGGACCGGGCTTGGGTTCCGGCACTTGCTGCCGGCACATGTGCCTGGTGAAGTCGGAGCCTTTGTGGGTGGAGAGTTGACCCCGCAACAGCACCTGGGCCGCAGCCTCTGCCTGGGGATGAATGGATCTCAGATTGCTTGGTAGTGGGGCGCTCTTCATCTTCTCCAGAGATTCCCGGACATCCTTCTTCACATTGTCGCTCAGAGCTTTCAGGTCATGGATACGCAAGTCTCTCTGCTGCGGGACATCTCCCTCCTTCTTCGCCAGATCGATCGTCTTGTTGGACACCTGCTGGGGGTGCTGGCTGCAAGAGGATTCAGGGGTCGAGATAGGAGCTACTAGGCTGACCTCCAGTATCTTACCCAGAGCAAAAGGCTTGGTAGGTCAAGGCTCCGTGAACCAGAAAGAACAGCACCAGCACGAGGACCAGCGAGAAGAGCAGAAAGAGGGCGATGAGGACACCACAGAGCAGCCAGCTGGCCACATTCGGACTGGACAAAGCCACCAGAAGACCAACGAGCAGGAGGATGGGCACCAGCAGGAAAAACACTATCATGCCCAGGGTGAAGTCAAACCACGAACGTCCCAGCTTACGACGCAAAGCAGCTGCGGGAGCTGGAGTCGACTTGGTCTCGATTGAAGGCGCCTTCTCTTCCGCTTCCTCTACCTCTTCCAGGGTTACGTTCTGGAGCTGCTTGACTGTGAGATGAATATGGGATATTTTTAAGGATATTTTAATAGTATCTGGAGCTAACCGCCTTTTTTGAGATCATTTTTAATTGTGTCCAGCAGGTTTCTTTTATCCTTGATTGCCTTGGACATCTGCCGGAGCTGCTGGGCAGCCTGTCGCGGATAGATGATAAAGTTGCTGTCCAGGACTTTTTTAATTGATTTGATGAAGTCCTCTGTTTCAGGAAGCTTTAATTTTGTTTAGAATAAAATTAACTTAAATAAAATAACTAAAAAATAACCACAAGATACTTTGAACAAATACCCTAAACCATACTTACTTTTTCATATTGCAAACATCCCTTATCCAACATTTCAATCTTATTATCCTCATAGAAATATTGGCACTCCTCTCGGGTGCATTGCGAGGTGAGGAACACCACGAGATTCCTTTTGACGCCACTCAACACTATCGCGAATGGTTTCTCATAATCTTAGACCTTCGAAGGAAAAGAGCAACTCCTCACCTTCCCGAAACTTGAGGGCCAACCGCCTAACTCTGGGCAGCTCGACCCTGAGCTCCCCCAAAAGCGGCTTCACCTGCTGCATATTCTGGAGCACCTTACCCATCTGTTCAATGGCCCTGACATGGTCCTCTCCCTTGGTAGAGGACTGTGTGGCATTGGGCTCGCTCTCGAGCCTGTGCAGCATCTGGTTATAGATGGTCACATACTGACGACGCAAGCCCTCGGAGATGGAGTTGGACTTTGGTTCGCTGGGGCTCTGCTGGAACTGACAGTGCCCAGTCTTCTTCAGGCTCTTGTTCAACTGAGTGGCCGCCAGTATGGCAAAAATGAGAAATAAACTAAGGTTCAATCAGCTGTAGTTCCGAATCCCCCACAGACTTACAGCATAAGGAAGGCCAAAATCGCCAAGAAGATGCCGCAGCAGTAGCGCACTTCCTTGCTGGATCTCCTGGACTTCTTGCAGCGCCCACAAAAGCACCCATAAAGGAGTCTAGTAGGGGAAGGCTGACCCTGGAATGTATTATGAATAATAATCCCTGCAAAAACTCACCCTAGGATGGGCACCGCCAGAAAGAGAAGCAACAGCAGGAGGATCAGTACCTTCAGACCATTCTGAGAGGCCAGGTACTCCCGCCAATCATCGTTCTCCGCCTTGGATCCTATATCGTTGCCATCTGGGGAGATGTAGCCCTTGGGCACTTTTTTGGGGTCGGAAACCAAGGAGTCCGTGACAGCATGCGGTAGAAAGAAGATAGCACCGTAGTTCAGTTGGTTCTCCGGCTCAAGTTCTTTGTTGGAGGTTAGAGGAGGGTTTGACTGGCCCTTAATCAAGGGTAGTCCTAAGCTGAGGATTATAAGCCAGGTGAGTGGGTTGTAAGGATTCCATGATCTCCCTTTGGATACTGGTTTCATTCAATTGAAATATTTTTACTAACGAATTTGGTTTAGAAAGCAGAGATTACTTTGGTGTTTATTTAAAAAAAAAAGTAAGTTTTTAGAGCAATCGTTTTGTTAGTTATTAGGCAACTTTTGACCAAAATAAAAAATATTTTTAAATCATACTTTTGGGGTTTGTTATTTATTCCTATGAAAATAACGACGCATCTTTTATGCTGAAGCAATGAGCAACAGGGAAATAGAAAAAAGCCAGTGCATACTTTTGTGCCTCCTCATCATCGCCCCACAAATTATTTCCTTTTGATTTTTGGGTAACAGGCGAACAGCAAGCAGTAAAGCAACGATGCGCTGATATGTACGATGACGTCATTGGTATAGCGGGTGGTGGGAGAGTGGAAAAGAAATACGAGAACTGTTATAATATGTTAGCAGATCTCAAATCTGCCTGCTACTGCCTTCTGTGCGCCTGGTACATGAAATCATGCAATTAATGAATTTGTACTGCGGAAACTTGAGATTGCATGGTTGATTTTGCCTACAACAACAACAATAAAAACAACAAGAACAACAACAACATTTCCCACTCCTAATTTATCGACTTTGCCGTACAAATAGTTCGCTCTTTTCATTTCAAGTAACAGGCGAACAGAGAGCAGGAGAGCGACGATGAGCCGATCTGTACGCTGACGTCATTGGTATAGCGGGTGGTGGGAGAGTGGGAAAGAGATACGAGAACTGTTATAAAATATGTTCGCATAGAGTTATTCGCCCTTCTGCTGCCTTCTGTGCGCCTGGTACATGAAATCATGCAATTGATGAATTTGTACTGCGGAGACTTGAGATTGCATGGTTGATTTTGCCTACAACAACAAGGGAGAGTGGGAAAGAGGTACGAGAACTGTTATAAACTGTTATAAAGTATGTAAGCAGAGAGTTTAAATATTTAAAAATTTAGAAAAAAAAATGAATTGATTTTTCAAAATTTTATAAATTCATTATTAAAATTGTCAAAAATTGACAACAACAAAAATGTTATTGTAGCTTCTTAAGTAATTTGCAGATTAAATAATCAATTAAAAACTAACAAAAAAAAAAAACAGTCAAAATTGAAATTAAGGCAATTTTTGCTTAGATATAATTAGTTTTAGCTTTGATTTGTCTAGAAAAATTTTGATTCTCTGGAAGTAATGGTCTCTAGACCTCTAGAATGTTGGGAAATCTCTATTAACAAAAGCTTGCATCTAAATAAAGTAATTCAATTTCTTCTGAGCAACTTGTAAACACAATTATTAAAGAAATAATCAAACTATTAAGCAGTATTCCTCTTAAATCCTTTCCATAATAATTTCGCAGAGATTTGAAAAGAGATTTGAGACTTACATAAAACCATTGAAGTTTATTGACAAAAATGTTTGCAAACGACAGAGACAACCATCAACGGAGCTCGATGATTGACTGGCAACTGTTTTGGGTTTTGTGTGTGTTTTCCTTCTTGGGGATCTTATATGATAATTTCTTTACTTGCTCGGGGCAATATATTGATACATTGGTTAGTTGACTTTTTCCTTTGTTTTTACTTAAGCGGAAATCATTTAATGTACGTCAAATGTAAAATACAACATACACTCTTAATTGTAATAATAATAATACTAAAAATTATGTAATTCTTGTGTAATCCGTACAATATGCTCGTGTGTATGTGGTTTATGGTGTTTAATTGGTATTTTTTTATGGAAACTTACAGCTTGCCGCTTAGGTCCTAGACAATACAATTGGGAAACGTTTAAATGCTTTACGGGGTTTGTTTTTTGGGTTTTTTTAAAGGTTTTTTCTTCTCATGCTTTTGGTTTTCACTTACTAAACTATGACAACGTGTTATTATTATTTTCCGGTTTATTGATTTGAATTTTGGATTGTGTAGCAGTGTCGTCGTGTTGGTTTTTATTTTGTTTTGAATTTTTCTTTCTAAAATAAATACATTAAATGCATTGAATAACTCTCAACTCCGCTGTACTGCGCTCTTTTCTAAATTAAAATGGCAGTTTCTGGTATTGATCATATATTTCTGGTTTTCTTATGTTTTTTTTTCTCGATTTTTGATTTGCTGGAAGTTTTACAGATTCCATAAAGTGTTTGCTTGTTTGATCGGTTATTTATGTAGTTTGCTTGCTTGCTAGATATTGTTTTTGCGTCGTCCTTTCCATCCCTTCCATCTCTCTGTGCATAATAAAATTATGAGATTCCTTAAAGCTTCAGCGGCCGTGCGGCCCGGCGAATGCCCAACTTCTTCAAGGTTGACTCATCAGATCCGACGCTGGTGCCGCCCGACCTTCTCCATACAGATGATCGTCCACAGAACCACAGTGTTCCCCATCATTAAATGCGTCCATCGTTTTTCTATCAATTTTTTAGTCCTCATCGTCGATCGTCTTTTGGCAACATTTTCAAAGTACATACATAATTGTGAAATGATATTTGAGAATTTCCGATTTATCGCACTTATCATTAACTGTAGGTCAATGGCAGATATATATATATATAACACATGTGTGATGCTACAGGTCTACTTAATTAAATTATATAATTTCAGTTATGCTTCTTTAACTAAAAGTACAGTCTCAGTGTGAGGGGGATAGGTGAGGGTTTGGGTTCAAATCAAAATCATCATCCATGTTGCCACCTCCCAACTCCTTGAAGGCTCTTCCGTCCTTCCTCTAATCCTGCTCGGAGGCCCCGGGGTAATAGTAGGGCGGCGGACGCTCGTACTCCGAGGATGGCGGCGCTGCTGGCGGATTGTGGTAGCGCGGCGGCTCGTGGTCCCAGTGCCTGTAGAAGCCACAAATTAAATTAATTAAATATTAAAAAGGCGACGACCACGCCACACGCACAACACAGAAACTGGTTAATCATAAAGCTTCAGTTTGGTTTAGTTTTTGGGTCAACAGCTGGGCTCACACAGGAAACAAACAAAGATGATTAGAGGATCGCTGCCAGTGAGTGTCTGTGACTTTGGAGCATCAGAAACATCATCTCCCAAGAGAAACAAGAACTCAAAACACAAAACACAGTCATTAGACTGAATATTTAAAGCAAAAGGAAACATTTTTCAGGTTTAAAATTGGGGAAAAAAGCATTGAAAAATAATATATAAAAGGTACACCACATTTTCTTCTTTGAACTGCTGCTGGTGTCTCGAATTTCCGATTTTTGTACGGAATTTAAAATTAACTTTTAGGGAAACTATAGCAACGAAATAAATGGCAAATAGAGTTACAAGGGGAGCCACAATCGGAAGAATGCACAGCCTCGAATCGAGGCCGTGTCTGGGGTAAGCACACCGATAGAATCTTTGAGCTCTTTGAGTGCCACACATTACCGCACGGAGGGAGGGGCCACATGCCTAAAAGAAACCATCTGCCGCCAATGCCTTTGGCCGTGTGCCGCCGCCATTGGAGGCCACACCTTTAGCGCTAAATTAAACAAAATTATAAATTAGCGTTTTTTAGCGACTAGCGATTTGTTGGCAGCAACGTTTAGAGAGTGAAACTGAATGCGGTCGTGGCGAATCATGGGTCAGTGTTACGCGGCTAAGATGCATGTACTAAGGTTAATTTGTTTAAAGCCCACTAAATATATAGGAGACTGTCATAACTAGTAATCATTACTGGCTTCAATATTTAACAGCTTTGTTCATTTACATCGGAGTTGGGCACGAAATTATAAAATTTCACTGATCGCTGAGCGCGAGCCTGGACCGAAAAACATAACGGAAAGAGCACTGGGAGAAGCAAAGAGCAAAGGCGCGCCTTTCCCTGATTAACATGATTATCTAAGGGGTTTTGTTAATGTTTTTAACTTGGAAATATGAAGCTTTTTAAGGAAAAAGTGGTCGCGTTCACCAGAAGAACATGATTACTGATTAGTGATAGATGGATTATATTCCCTTTGTTATCGATATTTCAACCACCGATATATGCCAGCAGCAATCCATCAGTATCGTATAAAGGTAGGGAAAAATGTTTCCATCATGATTAGTAATCATGCTCGTTCAGCAACTATCGTATGAAATCCATCAGTGATCAGTTATCATGTTGTTCTGGTGAACGCAACCAGTGTTTGTCTCCTGAATTATCTATATCTAAGCAGTAGGGGACTTTTAAAATGTAATTCAAGTCTTAATTAATCTATTTTGTTAGTTTCATTTGACAAGTTGTGTTCTTTATAGCGTTTTTCAATAAACTTATATTTTTATTTAATAATATTCACTTTGAAATATTGAGAGTTATTAAGAAAAACTTGTCTGACTCCTGAATCAGCTATATCCATCTATAATATGACAATTTGTGTTCCTTATAGCGTTTTTCTATAAAATACTTAATATATTTTGTATTCTCCTACTTCTTTTCTAGAAAATCCATAAGATCTACAAGTTATGACAGTTCTAAGCTCAAGGAAAAAGCCATGCTGGGTTTGGAGGAATACTTACGTGGGCGCCATGTCGTTGTAGCGCATGCTGCTGCTGCCCGGAGCGCCATCGCCGCCACCACCTCCGCGGCGATCTTCGCCAGAGCGATTGCCCCGCGACACACTGGGCGAGGCGTCCTCATAGTAGTCCTGCTGCTCCCGATGCCGTCGCTCATAGGCCTTGCGTCGCTTCTTGGGCACACTGCAGGGCGAAGGGAGTAGGTGAAAGGTAGAAGGGAACGAGAGCATTAGAGGAGCTGCTGCTACACCAAAGGGCTGTGGATGCAGGGTAATGATTCGCTTACTTAGCCAATGGAACGTGTTCGCGCTCGCGCTCACTATAAGCGTCGTATAGATAGTCGCTGCTGCATGGATGCAGTGGATGCAGCGGATGCAGCGGATGCAGTGGATGAAGTGGAGGATTGGTTGGTTAGCGGTGAAATGAGAAGAATGGACACACACAGCTTTTAGTTATGGTTTCTTTTTTTCTGCTTTTTATGGTGTGCAAAACGCTGACAATTTTTTGGAATCTTTTGGTGAAATTGGTAAAAATACACAAAATGCTACAGTTAAGTGCGTAAAATGGGAACGGGGGCGAGGGCTAGGTATTAGTCCTGCTTGTGCTTGCTAGCCGTGGAAGCGGACTCCTCGTACTGCGAGGTGATCTCGGCCTCGTCCACGTCCGCATCCAAGCCTTCGCCTTCGCCTTCGTCTTCGTGCTTGACCTCTACCTCAGCATCAAAGTCAATGTTTAGGCCACCGCCACCGCCACGAGTGGGCTGTCCGTCGGGGCACTCGCATAAGGCCTGCTGGCCGCCAGAGCAAACGGTCACCGGCCCCGGCGGCTGCTCGACATAGGCATCACCCATGCAAATGGGACAGCTTAGGGTTTAGGTTTAGGGGTTGGTGCTGAAAGCGGTTTTTGGGGCTATAAAGTGAGCAACTTACCCGCCCTCGACCACGCCAGCAGCTCCCACGGTGGCCAGATACGGGTAAATCTTCTTGTACAGGCACATCAGGCGATGGGCCACAAACAGGATGGGCAAAAAGAGCAGGGCGCAGAGCAGGAGGCCCACCCAATAGCCATTCTGTGGGAGGAAATATTACAAATAACATTGGAAATAACCCAAACTTGACTTTAAAGTGTACAAAATCCTTGATTAATCATTGAAAGCAACTCAATTATTAATAAAAACAAGTGGAAAGTGGGAAAGTCGAGTGTGATCGACTGTGAGATACCCGGTACCCAAAGCATTGTGGATGAAATTAAGCACATGAACATGGAAAAGAGAAAATGTTGAGAAATGAAGACAAAAGTTGCTAGAAACATGTTGAGCAACACCCAAAAAAAAACAAATGTTGCTAGGGACATGTTGCGCAACACGCAGACACTCTCTCTCAAAAGCTATGTGCTCAGACACCCGGAAAGTATTCCTGAGCAGTGCGATAGGTGTTGTTTTGAACATTGCTTCGAAACACTTTTCGCGTGTCTGAGTACTTAGCTTTTGAGAGAGAGGGAGAGATATGATATGATAGCGCATGTAGCTTCAAGAAGAAGAAGAAGCATAAACAGAAACTTTATTGTTTAATAACTTCCATGTTTACCATCCAATTTTACTCAAATCTTTAGAACACGTCCGCGAATGCCTACTTATTTCTTATATCCATTTACTTTAAGCCGGAAATCACGACTATAGCTTATATACAGTTTTTTATGATTCTCGGGGGCGGAAGTGGGCGTGGCCAAATTTTAAAACAAACTTTATCTGCGTGCAACAGATTCCAATGTTGTCACCAAATTTGGTAGCTCTAGCTCTTATAGTCTCTGAGATCTGTTGTTTCACACGGACAGACGGACATGACTAAATCGACTCGGCTGGTGATGTTGGTGACGATCAAGAATATATATCCTTTATAGGGTCGGAGACTTCTTCTTCTGCCTGTTACATACACTCTCGGTTCGAACTAACTTATAATACCCTTGTACCCTATGGGTACCGGGTATTAAAATAAAGAAATCCCCATAAACTCACAATTGGATCCACTATACGATGACAGACCAGGTCAACGCCACGATCGTAAATGTAGGCCAGGGGTGCACAGTGGCCCACGTTCTGGTTGGCCTCCCGCCTGATCATGTCCACGTACTCGTCGAGCATCTCCTGGATGGTCATCGTCAGATTGCTGCCGAGGGTATTGATGTAGTCCTTGCCGCGCGTCTGAATGAACTTCTCCGAGTTGACGGCCGTTTCAGTGAGTATCTTGATGGTGGTGGTAAAGTCGTTATTCTCGTACGTAATCAGATCGTCGATCGTCCGCAAATTGGCCCGCATCTTCTCCACGAGACTGGTCAGCTTCGGCACAAAGTTGCGGTGGAAGGCCTTGGCGTTGAGGCCCTCGTTCCAGAAGGAGACCTTCGCCCAGCCATAGGCGGGATATTCCAGGTCGTTGGAGAGCTTGTAGAGCTGCTCGGAGAGGGCGTTGAGATTCATCGGCGTGAACTTGGTGCACAAGACATCCAGGTACAGGGAACCATGGTAATTGGCCAGTTTATTGTCACGCATCTTGGTCAGCTCGTCGCGCTCCTCCGGTGTGAGCAGTTCGACATCGGACAGATCCTCGTCAAAGATGTTCGCGGGGGTGTCGTGTGTCAGCACCTTGATGCGCTCCAAGTCGTCAATGTCGTAGATATTATGCGTACGCATCATCTCGAACACAGTCTTGTTTGCGTGGCACGACCTAATCGCATTCGACATCTTCAGCGGCGCCACAACATCTCCATTTCCATTCGCCTTTTGCGGCAGATAGCGATTCAGGTCAATGGAGGAGTCCAGCTGCCGGAAAATGGCGTTGTTCTCCTTATCCCGCAGCGGAGCACAGGCGCCCTGATAGGTCACCATGCCGATAACAAAGTAAAACAGGCCAACGAGGGCGATGAACGAGAAAATGCAGAAAATCAACAAGATGGCCCTGGAAGGGATGAGAAAGGAGTGTTATTGAGGGACTTGGTGTGCCTAGAGAAGCACTCACAGTAGCAGGCAGGTGGCGCCGGTGGACTTGCTGCAACACTCGTCGCCGTAGCCACTGCGCCTTCGTCCAAAGCAGCCGCACAACAGGGCCAGGACCAGTATGAACAGAACCTTAAGGAGGGACGTTAGTTAGTTGGGGAAAAGCAAGCAAAAGCCAATCCTTACGAGCAAAATGAGCACCCATATAACCAGGCTAATGAGGCTGCGATCCCTGCCAAATTTCGTGTACACATCGTCAAAGGACTTGGTCGATTGCATGGTCTTGAGGTATATGTCACTCAGCACGGCCTCAACCACGTTGCGCACAGTGGTGGCCTGCTCCCGAAAGATGCCCTTGCCCGTGTTCAGATCCCGCAACATGGGCGGCACCACTAACGACAGCTGCGCCCTGATCTTATCGCCCACCTTGGCCAGACGCATGAGGCCACGCTCGGGTATCAATACATATTGCGAGTCAATGATCTCCTGCATGCCCTCGATATAGATGCCGGTGTCGGGGAGCTACAGGATACCCAAATTAATTAATTAGATAATCCATTAGATAATCGGTGTTAATTACATTGTCATAGTGCAGGCACTGCGAGGTGTCAATTAGCTCGATATTGCTGCTGATGAGGAACTTCTGGCACATCTGCACCTGACAGAGATTGGCCACGGCAAAGTTAACATCCCGCTTGATGCCGCGCACGCCTAAAGTTTAGAGAAATTAGCAATAGAACCCATGAGAATCGATAGAATCTCCTACCATCTCTCAACTGTGCCGCGTAGAAGATCAGGTCCTTCTGCATCTTCTCCACTTGCTTCATCAGCTCCAAGGCCCTCGGCATGTTCTCCAGCACCCGCTCCAGCTCGGCCAACGAGTTACTCCCCGATGTGTCGGATAAATCCAAAAACATGTGCTTGTCGGCATCTGAGCGGGGAAGGGTATAGTTATATGTTAGCTACGCACCAAGGATATACGTGTTAGGATTATTACGTGTTAGCTGATCGGTCACGTGTGTCTCCAGCTCCTCGTAGTTGTACACCATCAAGTGGTAGACATGATCGGCCACATCCTTCATGAAGGTGCAGGTGTCCTTGCTGCCGCGCTTCATGGTCTCGGTGGTCTCCGCGAAGCCGCCCTCCAGCATTTTGTTGGTCACGAAGGCGATGATGATGCCAAAGCTAACGAGGAGAGATTACTATTATTTGTTTCTAGGGTTAGGTTGGCTCTACCCACATCAGTCCAATGATGAGGATGAGGAGACAGATGCCGCAGCAGAAGCGCCGCTGGGCATCCTGTTTGCTGGTGCACGGCGGACAGCCCTGGCGACAGCGCCGGCAACAACAGAAACAGCAATAGCAAACGCTGGGGGGTTAGGGGATTGTCGATAATTAAATATTAATTGTTCAATGAGTAATGAGTAATCGATAAGGAACACTCACGCAATAAACGGAACGACAATAATTAGGATCACGAGTAGAATAATCCAAATGAAAGCCAACCAATAATGGGCCAACAGATCCCGCCAATCATTCTGCTCCGCCTTCGGTCCCAGCATCAGTGATTCGTTGTTCTTTACGATAATATATCCTGCAGAAGGAAAATATATCCGGCGATCAAATCGGTATTTACAACATAAAGCTGATAGTTCATCGCACACTCACCCGGTGGAATGGGTTCGTCAGAGTACAGAACCTTGTCGTACAGAAAGTGGGTAAAGTTATAGATGGGGTTCATCGCCGATGTGGGCGGTGGCGGCTCCTTGGTGTAGTTCGTTGTCGGCCGATACACCGTGTACTCTACAGGCGGCCAATGGGGCTGGCCGAGCTGTTCGTGGGTTGTGCCATTGCCCACGTAACCATTGCGCCACGGCGTTTGGGGACCTGGTCCCGCTGGAGCATCGGCTTGATTACCGGCGGCACCACCGCCATCTCCACCACCGCCATCTCCACCACCGCCATCTCCACCACCGCCATCTCCACCACCGCCATCTCCACCACCGCCATCTCCAACACCGCCAACACCGCCACCTCCTCCAAGCGGGTCATCCTGGGCGGCAGCTGGCCTAATGAGCGTGGCCAGGGCAAAGGCAAATATCGCCACGCTGAGACCGCATATGACAAAGTAGGCAATCTGTCGTCTCCGCCGCTGTCGCCGCTTTCTGGAACGCATCGGCTTGGTGCTCGGCACCTCCATTGTGGAATGCTCCGCTAAACTCATCTTGGGAGGGGGTAATGGGGAGGAGGAATCTCCGGTCGGCGAGAATCTCCTCTGCAAGCTGACTAACACACGAAGCTGCTGCTGATGGTGGTGGTGCTACTGGTGCTACTGGTGATATTGATCCTTTCGATGTAGGAGTCCACACCCATTTCACACTATCGTAACCTAATAATCGATCAATAAAACACGTTGTTTATATGTTGAAGTAGTCAGGAAAGAAAAGGTAAATGATAGTTCCATCGAAATAGATTAAAAAGAACTCTTGTAAAACCATATAAATTTCATATAATCCATGTTATTATATCAACTTATTTCTTTTTAGGTTTCTTTTTTTATAAATTTCACTTTAAAAGCTACAACTTCTCTGACTTGCGGCCATAACCCTAGGACTTACACTCAAATTGTTCTAGAAATAGTTATCTTTGGGGAACTTGGCATTTTATAGGCAATTATCATATTAATCTTTGATCTTTCCTTCCTGCTTTCTGTTGGAATTAAGAACAGGAATGATTCAGGAGCATTCGAGGACTGAGCAGAGCTCACACCCTTAATGTGGCCGTGGCATGTCCTATGCCAATAATAAATGCGTGGCAGGGGCAATCAAGAATATTATTATTCACTTCTTGGTGTGGTTCGTCCAGGCAAATGGGGTAGTAGATATAGGATTGGTTCTCGAGCGAACACCACTCCCTCCTAGTCCTCCCTCACGGAGCACTCACATCCACTTGACATCAATTAAGGTCAATAAAAAGATGACAATGGGCTGGGGCATTAGCTAGCTTCAGTCCGAATGCAATAGCACAAAGGACTGGCTGTCCGCCTGCAGTTCGAGAGGGGAAGAGCTAAGCCTTGCCGTTGGCACATTGCCCATATTGGCAGGTGTTATCCCTGGTCTCTGTTTAGGAGGTGAAAAATCCCTTTGCCTTCGACTTCGGTTGAATGCACTCGCCGTGTATCATGAGTCACCCAACAAGCATTGCGTGCTTGCAATGCCGCACTTGCATAATTACCCGAATATTCAATAACTAGAAGAGTTTGGTATTCAAAATAGCAAGGAAAAATGCGCTTTAAATAATAAGAGAAGGAACAACAAAATAGAAATAAAAAAGTGTACATGCCCCGGGTGAGGCTCGAACTCACGACCTTAAGATTATGAGACTTACGCGCTGCCAACTGCGCCACCGAGGCGATGAACACAGCGCCGGCAGAAACGAGCCTCGTTTTGTGAAATTTGTTAAACGTTCTAATGCGAAAATGCAACAAACAAAAAAGCGGTTTGTATGCGTATCATGCGGCATTATTTGTTTGTTTTAATTATCATTGAACTTTTTATCCGTTATTGCGTCACAGCAGATCACTTTCTATTGGGGGCACTGAACGGTGAAGATCACTTCAGGCACACACAACTTAATTTTCCAAGTTCATGTTTTGTTATTAAATATGTCAACAAAGCTACTGCCTTTTCAAGTACTCATTAAACACTTCTCGGTTATATTTTATTTGTTCTCATAGGGGATCAGTTTCTTATAAAAGAACCTATTGGAAAAGATTACTTTTCTTGACACTAATTGTTTAGTAAATAAATAAAGTCTTAGATATGTCTTATAAATATGTCTTGTTAAACAATAAAATTATAAGCTTTTTCAGCAATCAGATTGCTTTATTTTTCAGAGAAATAAGGAAAGATCACTTTTAATATAAAAGCCTATCTAAAAAAGATATATTAATTGCTAAATTATCAGATTATTAAAAATCTTGGACCGCCAGCTATTTACACAAAGTTTAAAAGGTTGTGTATTTGGTTTACTAAAGGGGTGTTTTAAAAATTTTAAAACTGCCCTACACCCAAAAAAAATCATCATAGAACCTATACGATTGTTAAATGAATTCTATACTCTTGAGTATGAAAAATTTCTTAAGATGCTTATCAATTTAATACTACGAAAGTATACATTTTATACTCATTTGCACCAATATTTCATAATAATCACTAACGCGACAAACAGAAAAGCACTAAATTCCAGCTAACGCGATATGTTATCGAATTTTCGATGTAGGTTCGCATAAAAATAATACTCAAAAATACACAATTGAAACTATAGAGTATAAAAACTTAACTTTGGAGTATACATTTGATATTTTTAAGAATAAAATCTACACTTAACTCGTTATACTGCTTGAGTATACTTTTAAGACAACGCGTAGAAAGGTTCTCTTGTTTTTTTTTTTGTGTAGTGAAGAGACCTAAGATATCATATTTTCTATTATTATATAAATGTTGTTGAATTATCATATCACACATAAGTTTTAATGAAACAACTATAAGAAAGATCACTTTTAATATAAAAACCTAGCTTTAAATTTATTGCTTCCTTTTTTGTTCAAATTTAAATAATCTATTCAAAATGTTCTCAAGATCAGTCTGCAAATACTCTATAACTAGCAATATAAGAGCCAAAGAGCTTAATTAAAGCAGCTCTATATATATAAACTTTGCTGACAAACTCCGGGTTTTTCACACACATATTTCTCAGAATGCAACTCAAAGCCCAGACAGTTCTTTGCTTATATTTATATATTCCGGCAGAGCCAGTGCCAGTACCAGAAACCCGTACCAGTCTTATTTATCGCGATCAAGACAATGAGTGTGCTCATTTGATACTCTGCTCAGCTCGAAACTGTAAATTTATGGGCATCGGGGCGAGCAACAAGCCGCAGCAGCAGTTACACTCATCGACTGTCTTTTCAAAAGGCATACATAAACATAGACAAAGAAATCGAAAGGTTTAATGAACCCTGGGGGGAAAACTGAACCGAACTGGACACGGGGTAGGGCCACGAAGGGCCAAGCTCAACGGCTTTCCATGTCCGTGGCTTTATTTCACTTTATGCTTTATAGCCTTAGCCCCCGTTTGCCTCGGCCCCCAAACACTGTGTAGAATGTGTCGCAACAGCGACCAACAAACAGCCAACAGTAGCAAACATCAATGACAGGGACAGCGACAGCGACAGCAAAGCATACAGCTCGGTTCAAAATAATAATAATTAAGATATTCTCAAGGAAAGTGCATCGAAAAAACTTTAAATATTCGCCTAAAGAATAAAGGAGAAGATTCTAAAACGATTTCAATATGTATAAAGAACTTTTAAATTGGAATACCTTAAATTGAAGAAGCTTTTAAGGTTTAAAGATATTTTATTTGAGAGAAAAATAAATCAGAAACTATAGTTTTATGGGCCACATTTATTTGTATCCTATGTCTTAATTTATTTTCTATTTTAATTCAACTAGACGGTTGAAGTTTCTTCAAGATTAAATATATTTAACGTACATTTTCTATGCCGCAGGTAAACTTGCACAAATTTAACTAAGTATTAAAAATATCCCTTCAAAAATCTCTCTTTATAAAGAGCCCCATGTTTTAGGAATTTATAAACGTTTGTAGCAAGAAATTTGCTTTCTTTTCTTGCCAATATTATTATATATTAATACTGTTCCTTTTCTTCACCGATTTACATATAATCACTGCTATAATTCTGAACACAAATGTATGTAAAGTATACATTTGGAGCACTGCACTTGCCGCCGCGCTTATCTCGGGCACCCCGAGGCCCGTTTTTTCCAATGCTTACTTTCCGGAAAGAGCTGGATTACAGGGCGGTGATGATGGCGTTGATATGTGGTGTAAAAATAGACGCCTTTGCTGGGCCCAGCACCTGCTAACAGGGCATTAATGGATGGCCAAACACACACTCCCGAGGATTTGTTTGGAGTGCCTTGCCTTGTGCTGTGTCGGTTGCGTATACGCAGCGTTGTCTGCGGCCGAGAGCAAACTAAACTGAAAGCTGGAAGCGAGAACGGAGAAACGAGAAAATCGAGGCGCGTTGCTCCCGCTGTACTGCTACTGCTGCTGCTGTGCAGAAAATTCTGTATTCGCCGGAGTGGACCAGCCTTTGAACGGCCTTGACACGCGGCGTTCAGGACTCGTGTCCTGCTGCGAGGAGTTCCCATTTTTCGTGCCCACGAGAAGTCAAAGCATTTGCCCATGCAAATGAACAAACAATCGCGAATGGCTGAATAAAGCCAAGGCGGCGTCGGTGTTCACCATAGCCAGAGGTCGTCTCCTCAGCAATTCCGAGGAAAACAAAACAATTTGCAGCCTCGGCTTTGGGAGGCTGAG
Organism: Drosophila rufa; assembly: GCA_018153105.1. NCBI lineage: Eukaryota > Metazoa > Arthropoda > Insecta > Diptera > Drosophilidae > Drosophila > Drosophila rufa. The sequence goes on from JAECXS010000085.1 coordinate 7,300,786, forward strand.
TCCAACGCATGCGCCGTGGTTAGCTGCAGGGAGCAAGGACCAAGGACCACAGGAGCAGCAATCATCGCCCTCTGATGCTGCACTCGCTCGAACAGTGGGCGGGACAGGCAATCGCCCGGCAAGGCCACACGCAATATGCCCTTAATTCAGGCTAGAGTTCAGCCACGAACAGTGGAAAATGTGTCTCTTAAGTCATTTATAAAGCAGTCTTTAAATGTTTTTTAAAAGCACAAGGCAATTGGTTAAAAAGCTATTAATTAATATATATAGAAAATTAAATAACATACTTATACATGCATTTAATTAAACATAATAAATATTATTGGAAACTGGCGGCCATTATTATTTTATAAACATATTCAAGGGACAATTTAACAATTATTTAGACCCCTTCAAGAGATGTTTTCCCTCAGTAAATGTATATACATACATATGTTTTAAAATATTCCCAATTCATTAAGTAGAAACCCCCAATTTTCCAAAAATTCCCTGCACACGTTGTAAACAACTGAAGTAAATACTTGGCATATCTTCTAATAAAAATTCTTATTTATATTTATGCAAATTCCACCCAAACGCAAGAATAACACAAAGTAATAATCATAAACAGGTAATAAACTATACACACAATTCCCGGTACCAGGAATTCTTTGGTTAATTTGCAGCAGCAAAAAAAAAGAGGCCAGGGCGTAATTGTAAAATTGCTATAATGATTCAAATAATCCATGTGGACTCAAATTCCGAGCCAAGTGCCTTTAACAAGCTGTGTTACATGCCGGCACTCGAATACAATATACCCTTTGTGTCTGGGGTAGCGTAATAAAGTTTCCCTTTTCGGGTAATGTGAGTCAAAGTCCCCTCCTAACAAAGGCATCAATCCATTTCTTGAAATTCAATGGGTTGCGCCTGTATTCCCATCCACCTAATTGACTTGGGCAGTTTTTTTTTCTTCTTATTTTTTTCGCCAACAAGAGAAAGTTGACAAAGTTAAACAAAACTTATCTAGAGATGCAGATACCCGTAGTGGGTCACCGGCACGGAGTAATCACTGTATCTGCGGAAACGCCAAGTGCAAGGTGCTCGTAGCTAAATCAGCGAAAAAGCAGAATAACAATAACACAACTTAATGACGGCTTTTGCTTGATTGTATAAACAAAAGAATTAAATGCAAAAGCGAAGGTTGAATTAATAATAAAACAATTTCCCCCGCCACATCTATAGCGAGTCAGTCGCAATCAATGCCGATTCCGAAAGCAGCTGACTGCTAAATAAATATTTAGAAGCATTCGCATGAATTTTTGAAATGTCAAGCCAACCTTTGGCTTTCAAGTACTTATTAAAATGAATAGCCCAACAAAATCTGCGATAACTAAAACAATGACAAGGCTAGCATTGAAACGTGGTGACTTTATTAGTTATGAGAAATAAATATGATTTAGGATGACTATTAAAGCGTAACTATTAAAAAAGATGACACTTTTTTGCAGAATTACAAAATATAAACGTTTAGCTAATAAAAATCATTAATAGTATGTATTAAATAACTTTTAATTGGTATTCTATGTAGCTCTGTTATTTTCAAGTAAATATGTTAGGACTCCCAGTGGTAAGAAACGAAATTTCGTGAAGATAGAGGCCACCATGACCTCTTGGTTATAATACTTTAGACAACATTTGTGTTTAAATATATATGATTGATCAGTGGTCCATTATCTCTATTATTGAAGTATTACATTCAATTTTAGAAATAATGATTAGGGGATGTAGAACTCAATTCAAATGATAACAATAATAAGAGATACTACTATGACAGACAGCAAGCTAATCGATGAGAAGATGTAGTATTTAATAAATAATTTTAGGTTAATTTAGAGCCTCAGTCAATGAGAATAATTCCCGTTTTATGATAAATAAATAAATCCTTTTTACAGAAATCATTTATATGAAAATAGAATGCTTTTATAATTCCCAAGCTGTTATTCTGGGCAAACATTGATGAAAGAACTCACCATTGAAAGTACATTTAAACGAATTTAAATACCCATACAGCAAACTTTCAACAACCTCGATTGTGATTAATAATCTCAACATAAAATATCTCAAGCAGACACAATTTCTGGGTAATTTTAGCTCCTAGTGGTCGAGTGTGAATAAAATCTTCTTTTAAAGTAAACTGGCACTCGTTTAGCCAACTAATTCCCCGACTTATTTAATTGAGAACGCACACACTTCGCAGCATTGTCGCATCCAATCTCTCTACGCCTCCGCCTCCAACCCGAGCGACATCAAATTTGGAACAGCCGCCAGTGGTTCGCATCCACATCCACGACGACGTCCATGGACGCGGCGTGTGGTTCGAGGCGAAAGATACAAGTAATATTGCAAGAGAGCAGAACAGGTTGCCCCGTCTCGAAGATGGAGTGGAGTGAAGTCGTGTCGTGTTGTGCCAAGGCGAGAAACTCGTTTCGCCGGCCGCCGCGGCCGTGTGACTCACTCCCCGATATATAAAACCGCAGAAATGGGCTAATCACACAACACAGATACAACGTAAACTTCTTTAGATGAAAACCGAGCGAGCGAGAAGCGAGTCCAAACAAAGGAAGTCGGGCAATCCAATGATGGAGATGGAGACGGAGAAAAGGCCTTTCGAAGGGCGGAAATGAGCAGCAGCGAAGGGTGGGGACGATCGAGTAGAAGTAGCTACTCTCTGATGAACGGAAGACACGGAAGCCATGCTACACTGGCAGAAACTCAGATACGTGACCCCCGAGGGACTATATCTATATATCACCTTGCATCTGATATCACATGAATCTCTGCTGTCGTCATATAAAGTAACTCCACTCCACCGTTGAGTCAGAGTGTTTGCTTGGATGAAAACTAATCTCTCCCAGTTTGCAGTATCTCTCCCTCGGGCGAGTATTATACAATTGTTTGTGTCTGGACTTATCATATTGCAAACCTTAGATAAACTTGAATCTATTTCGGGGTTTATCTAGGGATTAAAGGGGCCTGGTATACTCGTATTTGGTTAATAAGTCTGCGCGTCATACATTGTGTAGTCTAGAAATTCAGTCTATAATAGATTTACTTAAGCACTATGTTTTTTCTTAGTTTTTTCAATATTTATTTAATGAATCTGCTTATTGGGGCCTGCAATCTCTAGCCTTGTCGTCCCATAGCATATAGACATCTAAGCTTATCAAGTTCTCCTCATTCTTGGCCATAAACCAGTGTTTGTTTGAGGTTTATAAAGGAAACTCATAACATACACTCAACCGGTTGCAAATTCTTAAATTTTGTAGCTTATTTATTCAAGTGGTTTTCTTATTTATTTGCTTGCTAAACCTGTTTCTAAATTGGAAAGTTGGAACCTAGTAATTAGCTAGTAATTATCCATTTCTTTTTGAGAATATTTCCCTAATGAATCTGAGCTCTGTTACCCAATAGGTATTATACATAACAAAGGGTGCTGGTGGATTCTTATTTAACCCGTTTCTACTTTTTGTGTTTATTTGCGGTTTATGGATTTGCTTAATCAGCTGGAATATTATATGCTGTCCATTTTTTTGGAGCCGCTTCCGAGTTCCCTGAAGTGTGTGCGGCTGGGAATTGGTCGCTGTGCCTCTGTAAACTCTATAAATACATGCATTTTAAACATACTCGACTCGGCTGGGTGTCGTTTTGAACCACACACGCACATGTACTTGCAGTGCCAGTGGCAGTCGCACTCGCATCTGTATCTCAACGCCACGCAGGTCAGGGATGTATCCGTATCTGCGGTGGTGTAGTGTGTGTATCTGTGGTTGAGCTACTTTGTGTCTAGCTGCACGCAAAAATTATAAAACCACTCGTGGTTGATTTTCATGAAAATAATTCTTATTAAATGTAATATTTTTGCACAATTAATGAGTAATCTTTACCAATTTGATGGTAAATGTTATGCATTATTAGTAGAAACCCAGTAATATTTCTGCTTTGTATCTCTATTTATTTCTATTCTATATCTCTGTTGATTATCTGAATATATATTATTTTATTCTATTTTGAATAAAACCTACGGAAATCAATACTTTTTATGCTCAATGCGTATGAAATTCCCAAACCTTTAATTCCATTAACCTTTAGTTAATGTCCTATAATGCTCTTTAGCTTTTTAATTATAATTCGACCTTTTTATGTGCAAACCTTATATAGAAAATATGTAACATACAAAAAAAGAACAAGGGAGAATTTAAATAAAATAAAATCAATACTTTTTATGCTCAATGTATCTAAAATTCCCAAACCTTTAATTCCATTAACCTTTAGTTAATGTCCTATAATGCTCTTTAGCTTTTTAATTATAATTCGACCTTTTTATGTGCAAACCTTATATAGAAAATATGTAACATACAAAAAAAGAACAAGGGAGAATTTAAATAAAATAAAATCAATACTTTTTATGCTTAATGTATCTTAAATTCGCAAACCTTTAATTCCATTAACCTTTAGTTACATGTCCTATAATGTTCTTTAGCTTTTAAATTATAATTCGACTTTTTTATGTGCAAACCTCATATAGAAAATACGTACCATACAAAAAAAGGACAAAGGAGAATTTAAATAAAATAAAATCAATACTTTTTATGCTCAATGCGTCTAAAATTCCCAAACCTTTAATTCCATTAACCATATAATGCTCTTTAGCTTTTAAATTATAATTAGACTTTTTTATGTAAAAAAAAAGAACAAAGGAGAATTTAAATAAAAGATTTGTTTAATGCAAAACAACGTTTCTTTGTCTGTAGCCCAGAGTACCGAGTGCAGTGCACGAGATTAATTATGCATGCCGTCTCTCAGGTGAGGATTGTAGGTGATATGTGGATATATGGATACACATACAGTTTTCAAGAGACACAGGAAGGGCGGATAAAGTTACTAATTCGACACCGACAATTGAATAACTCGGTAAATTGAAATAAACAATCTAAATGAGCTGGCACTCTGGATCACCGCTTATATATCATCGTATATCTCTTTATGTACACACTCACCAACGTTGACAGCGAGTTCCTACAACAACCGCCGCCTAAGCCAATTAAGCTGGCTTGGGTTCGGGTGCTGCTCCTCCTCCTACTCGGGTTCTTCTGCTTCTGGATCCCTTCTGGAGATGGTGCAGTCCCCCAAATCCAATTAGCCGAGCGATTCCACAACAGTTACAGATGGCGCTGCAAGGGGAGCAATATCTTCAGTTTCAGTATCTGTGTCCAAGATCGTTGCAATCGAAACAACTAATTTTTGGTGGCCAACAATATAAATTTGTAAATTTGGTCAAGCAACTTATAAAAAATGCAAACCGGGGGCGGCTGTTAAATGTTAAAAACAAATTGGGTATCTTGGGGGTATATTCCTGTGTTTTCGTGTAAAATTCCGGTCGAATTTTGACGTAACAAACCGGACAAAATTGATATTAACAGATAAATCAAAACATGGGAATATGGAAAGAATATCGAAAATCAGGTCACAGCGAGTTATTCACACAAAGTTCACACACAGCTTCCAGTGGCCCTTCGCTGGCCTAATTGCAGTTTTTCTTTTGCAACATTTTCCACATTTTCTTATATTGAGAAACCCCGCAAAGTAACGGTATTTATTTACTCGCTTTTTAATCGAACAAACTCACACACACACGCACAGCTATGTATTTTATGTTGTTTGCAAACGATTATTTGTATGTATTCACTCTCTGCACTCTCCGCCCTTTCGAAACATTCTTGGCTCTTTGTGTTTGACTTTGCATTTGCTGGTACTTCCACGAGTTTTACACTTTTTTCCGGGCTATAGTAGGCGTGTCGAATCGAATTTCTGTCACGCGAAGGCACATTTCATTCAGCCCCGGATATTCACCTTTTTTTTTTTGTTTCCACCAGATTTTATCCGACCGAAAATTTCACATTTCAAAGAGTTCTCTGCAGTGTGACCGTAGGCTGGCAGTTGAAATATGCCACCGCTATCGATGACACTTGATATTATATCGATATTTCTGAGACGATAGGCGATAGTCCAGAATGACATTTTGAAAGTTTCTTCAAATTGATAAGCTTTGTTTTTGTAACATAAATGGGAGAAAAAGCTAAGATGAGACACAAACCTCTGCGTAAATTTAGAGCTAGTTACATTTTTCGTAATTTATAAATAGATTCTTTGCACATAAAATTTATATTTAATTTAATATAGCAATATTCGGATTATTATTGGAACGATTTTCCTCATTTTTATTTTTGACATTTTGAGATAAATTTTGGGCCTAAGGGTCCAATTCAGTTAAAGGAAACCCATAAATTATATAAAAATATAAAAAGACAATTGAAATTATAAATTCATGTACTGAAATATAACTTGAATCTTTACTTAAATATTTCAAGCACCTTTGAAGTGTGAATCACGAATTCAAAAGGTAATTGTACTGACGATCCATTTCACAATGTATTTTATTATTGTTGCTTTTTAGTCTTCACTAAAAAAATAAATTAAATGATAAATCAAGAATAAATTAAAGCCGTTAGTTATATGATAACCAGCACAACATTCACTTGCAACATTCCGAAACATCATAGAAGTCGGAACGTTAAATACTTACGCCTCGGGACCACCTTTATTCAAGAAGACATTGTACTTCATTGTACTAGCGTTTCATTAAACAATGTTGTTTTATTTTGGTTTCGTTTAAAACACTAAATTACACGTTAAATAATTTACAATCGAAATTTGGGTTCAGTTTTCTTGTTGTATACTGTCTCATCATCGCGCCCCGATATTATTTGTTGGGGCCGTACTCTAACTCCGACTTCAACTGCAACTCCTCCACACGAGTCTGCTCCTGATCCTGCTCATCTCTCTCGCACGGATGTGCGATGTGTATGCCCGGCTACGTACGTAAGTCTGCGAGTCGGGGGAAACTACTTTACACGGTTGTTAGTTAGCAACTTCGAAAAATATAACATTTGATTCCCGCAGCACGGCCATACACATACGCACGGTTGCGCCTCTATATGTCCCTATATATATGTACGTTCAAGCATTGACTTTTTGTGAGAAAGGCTATGCATTAATTACTTACTTCCTGGCTTCTTTCTTTTTCTTGTTTATCAAAATAAAAAACTACAGCGTTGCACACACATGCTGATGATCGGGAGGAGGCGCTATAATAGCATTTAGCTAAATAAAAACATTACGATTTGTGTGCCATTCATACATACATATATCTCTATATATATACATATATCTTGTGTGGTTTTCTTGGTTTTTAATTGAAGTCGCCTAGCAGACTCTCGTCGATTCAGTGTAAGTTTTTAGACTTTAAATCACTACAATTTTCAAAGTAAAGCTTAGTATTCAGTTTATTTAGATTCCTTTTTATCTCTTCTTCTAACTAAAACGGTGGCGGAACGGAAAGATACGGCGCGGCGATAACGCGTGGTGATAGGCCCAACTGGAAATGTACTCGAAAAACTGCTGCCGCTGAAGATTACGAATTACAATTACGAATTTAGTTGCTTGTTTGTTGGTTTTTTTGGCAGTTATTTTGTTGTTGTCGCAAAAAGCTCTCTGCTGTGATGTGTAATCCCCAGCCCCGAAGAGAACGAAGAGAGCGGGCAAGCACAGGGCCAATAATATATCCAATAAGTGACTATGTTGCTGTTACGTTACTTAGGCGATAATAAATATAAATTACGAAATCTATATCTATGTATATGCTTGGGCTGAGGTGGTGGCGTGGTGTGGTGTGGCGCAGAAACTAAAGTTAAACCGAAGATCTAACGCAAACAATAACATCTCTTCGCGCATCTACTATAATTAATGCACCTACAATCGATGTTGGACTCGGGCAAACTAAAGCCAAACTAGTTACAGCATTTGTTTACAGTTTACAAAAGAATCTTAGCTCCTTAAACACTGCTTAAACGTATCTCTATAGCCACCAGGTGTTGCGGTTTACGGATTACGGGTACGGGTTACGGTTATGTGGTCGGGATCCCACTACAGCTGCGCCAGCGAGTCGGAGCGAATGAGCGGCGCCAGAGAGCTGGGCGCCTTGTGGCCCGTCTCAATCTCGTACTGCACGTCGAGCGAGGCACCTGCGAAGGATCAAATAAACAATAGAGTCATCATAAGGCACAAGGAAGGTGTTTTTTTAATCATGATCACGCCACAACCGCCGCATCTCTCGCTGGGATTATAGGATGAGTTAATGGTGAAATGGTTAATGGAAATGGCTTACGTTTCTTCTCCAACTGGCTCGTCTGCCCCTCCGGAATGAACGCCGCCACAATTATGGCACAAAAGACGCACAGGGCGCCAAAGACGAAGGGGGGACCTGGCACATGCTGCGATATCTTCTCCACATTCGTCGCCTTGCTGCCGCTGCTCTTGGCATGCGCATCGTGGTCATCGTTCAGGTCCACGTTGAACAGGTAAAAGATGACGCCAAACACGGCCGGTCCCAGGCCATTGCACAGGCCCCTCATGCCCGTGATCATGCCCTGGACAGCGCCTGCGCAGGACAACCATTTTTAATTAAATATTTTACTCAATAGAGGAAAGATTCCAAGCCCACCTTGACTCTCGGGAGCCGCGTAGAGCGACACAAAGGCGCTGATGGCCGGATACGTGAGGGAGCCCAGGGCAGCCACCACGCCAGCCGACCACATCATCCTGAAAGAAGAAGGAAGGACTAAGTAGGGGCGGAAGGAGAGAGCTGGAAATCCACCACTCACCACTTTTGACTGCCAAAGCCGTACCACAGCAGCTGCACAATTTCCAGGGCTAGGCCCACAATGATCGTGCGCTTCGCTCCAAACACTCTGTCGAAAGATACAAAGCATTAGAACCAGATTCAGCGCAAGGGGGACTTCTAAATTAACTTACTGCATGAAGGAGCCGAGGGTCACTTGCACCGTTATGCTGAGGATGCCAACAATGGCTATGAAGACGGACACCTCCACATAGTTGAAGCCCATCTTAAGCTTGAGATAGACAAACATGCAGGAGTACTCGCCGGCCTCGGGCAGATACGAGAGCAGCACGGTTAGGCAGAGCATCAGTACGGTCTTGTCGGTGCCCACTTTCCTCAGAGCCTGTTCATTCCTTATATAAATAACACTCTTCAACCCCATCCAAGAGCATATACTCACCAGGAAGGGATCCGCTTGCTCCCAGCTGATGGGCGCCCCCCAGGTGGCCGGTCGCATCTTCTCCGATAGACTCTCCGGCACGGCAACGAGTATGAAGAACACATCGAGCAGCGCGATGGCCGTGGAGAGGGCCACGACCAGCGTGTCGCCGTACATCTCCATCAAGGCGTTGCCCAATGCCGGCGATATGACCAGGCTGGCGGCAAATGTTGCCGAGGCCAGGCCATAGGCTTTGGATCGCTCCTCCGGCGTGGTCACATCCGCCACATAGGCGAAGACCACCGAGAAGGTGACGGCGAAGGCGCCGCTTATTGAGATCATGGCAAAGAACCACCACGTATTGATGGACATCAGCGGTATGGGCAGGCAGGTGAAGAATACTGTGACTAATAGGAAAAACTTTCGGCCCCAAATGTCCGAGAGAGCGCCGATCAGCGGCGCCGAAAGGAACGATAGGATGCCCTTGATGCCCATGACCAGGCCGTTCATCAGGAATGTGTGATCCGGGAACGTCTGGTTGAGGGTCTATTGTGGGGATATGAAAAGGATTTAGGGGTGCACTTCATCTAATATGGTTTCCCCCCTTTTGCTTGCTACACTCACCGATATTATGGGCATCGTCAGCAGACCCCAGGCGAAGAACTCTAGAAATATCACAACCAGCGCATGATGAACACTCGGCTCTCCGATTCCGGAACTCTGTGGATAAATTAGGGAGCGAATTAGTAATGACAAGCGGATTAGATATCAAACTAAGTAAAGAGCAATGCCATTGGCTTGGCTGTCCCGCTGCCAATTGGAATAATTGCAGGATGCACTGGAGGGAACCTAGTGGGGAGGAGACGCACCCAAGCGGGAGTGCGTCATCGTTTGCAATAACCATTTGGATAAGGCGCAAGCTACTGTGCCACATTAACCCTTCAGTTGCCGCCTGGGCTCCGCTTTATTTGTAAACATTTGAGTCGCGGACTCAGCTAAAAATAAATTGTACTAAATGCGAAATTGTTTGAGCTCGTTAACTGCCCCAATGTCACTCGAGGAGCCGGCGGCGACGGACGGGCAATGGGTTTCGGAATGCCGTCAACTGATTTGTTTTTTGTCGCGCATCAATAAATAAAAAAAGGAAAACCGAATGATCTCAGCTGGGGGACTTAATTTAAACAAATCAGAGAGCTTTCATAGCTGACATTGAAGATCAAATGGATAAGTCAAGCTGAAGTGAAGATTTGTAAATAAATGAGAATTATACTTGTTAATGGTAACTGATAACAAAATTTAATAGGTTATAGTTAAATAGCAATGTTATCCCTCAAGAACTTTAGTAGATAACCTACTTAATTGGTTGAAATATTGTTTTCTTTAGAAAAACAATACACCTTTAGAAAACAATATTTAAAACAATAACAACAATTTATAATTCACCAATTCACCAATTATGTTATTGCAAAGTTATACTACAACCTAGAACCTATTCTTTGGTTGTAAATATTGTTTACTTTTAAAAAAATATTATTTTTATTGATTATGTTCTCCAGTGTTTGATTTATTCCAACCACTTGTGATTCAAGTTCACCATTACACCAATTCACCAATACTCCAATTTATCAATAACCTATTGTATGGGTTTTAACCTCACATATAATAATATTTTTTATGATTATATTCTCACAAAATTGTTAATATTTCAACAACAAATAGTTAATAATAATGAAAGTTCACCAATTCACCAATAATGTTATTGGAAACCTATTCTTTAACCTAGAACCTATTATCAGGATTAAAATATTGTATTCTTAAGAGCAAATAATAACTTTGATGATTATATTCTCAGAATATTTGTGATGTGTGATTCCAGTTCTCGAACTCACCAATTGGTTCCTTTCTTTATATGGTAAATCATTAAATTTATTTTCACATTTCAATTGACTGGCAACCATTCCGTTCATTCACTCAATTTAAATTCAAATTTCGCTGAATTGCAGTTAATAAAATTCAATTCACTTAAAAACTACAATGACTTCGTTTAAATACAAAGAAAGGCGCAATGTCTAGATAATAAATAAAATTTGTCAACCATATTTCAAGTTTATGTGGAAAGTTACTCTTTGCTGGAAAGCGTTTTCTGGTTTTTAAAGCGGAAAATATCACTATTTATAGGTAGAAAAGGATAAAAAATATTTAGGAATGCCACAGAAATCGCTATAGATTTGAAATCAATTAAAAAGGCGCCCAAATGTATGCAATGAAATATGGTTAAGTTATAACCGATTGTAACATACTTTCCGACTGAATATCCATTGATTTCAAAACCTTACTGATCCCTATGGCAACCCTGATCCCACTGGAAAAACCAACCTTGCAGCAACAGATCTTGCAGACGACGCGGAGCCACTCGAAGAAGCGATTCCGCTTGGGTCGCTCCGGGGGTGGCTCCGAACCGCCCTGCGACCTCATCGAGATGTAGGAGGCGGCCGAGTGTGTGCGCCTGTGGGCAGCTCCCCCGGTTCCAGAGCAAGAGGTGGCCGCCGTTTCTGCGAAGGCAGCGCTAGGATGTGCCGCTCCAGCCGCGTAGCGCGACGTCTGCGGGGTCGTGGAAGAGGAGGAGGCATTAGGTGAGGAGCCCGGTCGCAGATCGCACCCACTTACCGTGGGCCCATCCTGGTCCTCCTGGTAGGGCTGCTGGCTCGAGCTGGAGCTGGAGCTGGAACTGCTGCTTTTGTTGTCCGCCTCCTGGAGCTGCTGCTCCTTGTCCTTCAGCGGCGAGTGGCGCTTCACCAGCTGGCTGCCACCAAAGGCCGGCGGCGAAAGGGGCAGCGAGCTAATGGTCTCCACATCGGCCACGTCCGCCGTGGTGGGCGTGGTGGAGCTGCTGCTGTGCGTGCTCAGCGTGTCCGACGACTGGCGGCGCTCCTCCTCCTCCTCGCGATCCTCCTGCTCACCGCGCTCCTGCTTGGCATCGTCGTGGTCCTCCAGCTCGAAGCTGCTGCTCTCCAGCGTCTCGCTCTGCCGCTGGACATAGTTCCGACCGCTGCGCATGGTCTCCTTAGCTCCTCTAATCTCCTCTGGCTGATGCTCCTCTAATTGATGCTGCTATCCTTGGCTCCTTGGCTGACTCTACACTAATTTCCATGGCCACGAATCCACGGACATGGGCTGAATGTGACGGGGGGGAGTGCAATTTCTGTTCTTTTGCGCCGGAAACGGGATGGTGCTTCTTTCCTTTCCTCGCTGCGATCGAAGTCGAGTTTATCTTATCATTTGTTTGGCTTAAACACGATGCTTCCGCTGCTGCTGGTGCTGCTGCTGCAGTTTTCAGGCACTTTTCTGGCTGTAATTAAAGTTGGCACACCGTTTGCCGTCGTTTACTCATTGGTTTTTCACTCGAAACTCGCGCGATTTGCCTTTGCTATCAGCTGTCCACAGGGAAGCTTCTTTAAGGGGGAACTAATAATTAAAAAACCTATAAAGCTGAATTTATTACCAAGTTACAGACATCTCTGTAAAGTCTCAATAATTAATAACCGGAATCTAGTAATTAGAAAGCAGTTGTTAAACAGCTGATCACATAATATTAAGCCAACCATGTTAATTGTAATAATATTCTGGTTTTAGGATGCTTTATGGCTTGTTTTATTTAATTTATTTTTATTTCAATAATTATACAGCCAGCTTTATGGGAGGTACTAAAGAGAACACATTACCAATTCAAGAACTTAGTTAACAAATTTATGGTTTAATTTATTTTTATTTCACTTTATAGAAGATACTGTACTCTTTCAGGAATTCAGAAACTTAGCTAACAAATTTAATTGTAATAATATTCTCTTTCTTTGTAGCTTAATTTATTTTTATTTAAATTAATATATATCGAGCTTTATGGGAGATACTAAAGAAAACAAATTATTACTTCGAGAACTTGGTTTAAAAAATGATTAAATATTCAAAATAATTTCTTATTCTTTTCTTAACTGTCAGCCTTTGAAACTTGATACATTTTCAGCTCAATAAGTTCAACTGCAACTTCACACTCTTGTTATATACACATTTTAGATTAATCTTTAATTTTCCGCTGTTGAAACTCCACAAAATGACTCAGAAAATCTGTAATTTTAATTAGATTTCCCTAGAGAGAAAAAGACTCCAAAAAGTATGCCATGGATTTCAGTTTGAATCTTTTAAACATTATTTGCTTGGCCCAGAAAAAGGTAAAGATCGCGCTAAAAGCCAATTTAACCCCGCACTTAATGCCATTCGCTTTGTGTCGATTTTAACAACGCGCTGCTAATTGAAGCCACAAGTATTGTGAGGGGCTTCAAAATAGATCGATCAACATTAACAGCCAGCAACTAGCAAGCGAAGCGAGTTAAATCGACGCACAGCCAAGTGAAATATGTAATAAAAATGTAGTTAAAAAATCCGGGCTGCCTAGAGATGTTCAGCAATTCGAGAGGATTTGCTGGCGAATGACGGGTTTGTATAGGCTGGAAATTATAGCACTCACTCCGGACTCACGTCAATTCACTGCACTTAACACTCCTCCTCGCGCCGTATCGATTGTCCAAATTTTTAATTAAATCAACACACGAAAAAGAGTCACCTAGAATTTTGACAAACATGTGAATTAAACACATCTCCGAACATCTGACGCTCTCGTTTGATACTCGGCGTCGTATCTCGAACTCGGGGGAAAAACCAAAAAGCCCAAGCGATGTTCTGTTGCCTTCCGGCGAGCGCGACTCACTGACAAAATGTGTAGCCGGATGGGAATGGGTTCGGATCGGTGGAGCGAGCGCACTCGGTTCGGTTCTCCAGCGCGAGCGGAAGCTCGGAAGAGAGCGACAACGCACATGTCCACCTGACGTGCTGGGGAGCTTGCTTAGGAAGAGCCAAGCGAAAGAGGCAGCTCTACAGTTTACAGGGAAAAAGAGAGGGAACTTGAGAGTGCATTTTGTAGGAAACAACGACCAGAAAATTACCCATCACTTTTTTTCACAAAAAAATTGCATTTTAAGTCATAAATAACACTTATTTTATGAGGATGTTATTGTCAGTGGGATCTATGTTAAAGTTCTTTCACTATAATTAGTTTTTCTAAAGGTTTTTCACTAGAAATACTTTTTTAAAAGGTTTTGTGTTTTTAATTCTGATTTGTTTCAATGCTTACGTTGCTTGTTATGCCTTTTTCTTGTTTTGTGTGGGCAATGGGAGGCGTGGCCAAACTTAAAATAAAATTTAGCTGCCATTAACCTAAAAGAATGTTGCCACCAAATTTGGTAGCTCTAGCTCTTATAGTCTCTGAGATTTAGGTGTTTATTTAAACTGACTGTTACCCTTCACTATATTCTCTTGTTCCCTACAGTTAATACAAGGTATAAACACAATAATTACCTCTTTTTATAAGACCAACTAATTTCGAAAGCTAGGGTACTAAGCCGTCAATATAAATTCATTGCCTCTCCCCCATTAAATGGCTATTATTTGGCGATTGAAAAAGTTACAGCACTTTCGGATGTTTTCAGCGGGGGAACATTGACAATTCTATTAACCGCCAGAGCACAGCATACCTCTCACTTTAACGACTACATGGTGCTCCACGCCGCTCGGTGCTGGGAAGCAATAAAAAAAAGCCCAAAAGTAATTGTCGCACATATCAAATAGATGAGCCTGACAACGACTGCGATGATGAAAGTTTTCTCGCTAAAAGTAAGTAAATGAGCAGCCGGCGGTCGGTCTCTGGTACAATGGAAACGTTTTTAGCGGGCCATTCAGTCGGAGCGGAATGGAGAATTGATTGTTATCTTGCCGGAGACAATTATGCTGTGAATACATACTACTTGTGTTGGCTCAACAAATATCCAGATGACGAGGCCAAAAAAATGAAATAACGATGAGTTAAGTTTGTTCTAGAGATACATGCCATAAAGCAGGTACGATGGAGTAACAGAAAGAGTTTATTTTGGGGATTTTATTTGGGTTTTTTTCCAATTTAAATTAAATCCTACACAGATTTATGTTTTAACTTTAGGTAACTTGAAAATAAATGCATATCTTAGTGCTGGTATTTTATTTATAAGAGAAACAAACTTCGCAAACTTATAATTTGTTTTTCACAGTTCCTGCTTTATCTCCTAAAAGTTTCTGTTTCTAATAACGATAACCTTTGTTTTATTTTCTATACAATATATCACACAAAAAAGAGGCTCAGTAAAAGAATTAAGCCTAAAAAAGGCCGCAGATTGTGACCCCTTATATTATGTGTTTTTTTTTCGCCAAACTTGACCCGCATAAACCTCCCCGGCCTGAGTCGACCGCTGTGCGTGGAATTAGTTAGATAAAACCCATTTAAACCGACCCGGACTTGGTGCATAAATCATGAGCAGGCAGGCCAGTCTGTCGTGTGAAGCCGCAATCGGGTCAAGTGCAGGCCAAAAAATGTAATTTCCCCCGAAGTCTTGCCAAGGGACAGAGCGTGGAGACCGAAACCCAATCCTGTTGCAGCCGGTTACAGCCTGTTGGTGTTTTTTTAGCAGGAAACACTGGCTGCCAAGCCAATCATCGGGACAAAAGGCATCAGAATGGAGGAGCAGGAGCAGGAGCAGGCGCAACCCACGGATGCGGATGGATCCACATGCATGTGTCGCATCAAAAGGCATTAGAAGCGACCTTGACAGAAGCGGCTGAAAGGCAAAGGGAAAAAACCCAACGGAAAAAGGAAAACAACCGGACGGACAGGCGCATCCGTTTTCGGGGGCAACGCTTAGCTACATATAAATGGAGAACAGAAATGGAAAATATAACAGACAACAAGTCCACGATGGCGTAACGATTTGGCAAGAGGCAAGAGACAAGCTGGAAAATACATTTCCATGTTTTCCTTTCATTAATGTCACACACAGCGAGCACGGGGAGACCAGTTGATGGGCCAATGGGCAGTGGGCACTGAGCAATGGGCAATGGGCTGGGCAATGTCAAATTGAAAACCCGGCTAAAAATGGGATCTGAGCTAACGTCTAAAGGGGACAACATTACGTGTGCCCTCAAAATGGATTTTGTGGCGAATTTTGTGCTTTTTAATCTTCATGGGTTTTTGCGGTAGCTCACACAGGACACGCAAAATTTAAATATATATAGAGAAAAGCCTGCCTGTGCAAGGTCAAGTTGGGGGCCAGTCGGCGGGCCTGGCGGTGGCCTGATCAAATATTCCGGAGCCAACTAAATTCCGTGACCCAGTCCAAAAAACTCCAGTGGAGTGCAAGTTGAAATGCACTTAAGTTCACTGAGAGAAATAGTTTAGAAATTGCAGACTTTCTCGAGTAGAAAATAATGTTAAATCGTTGTTTTAAAAAAAAGTTGAATAATAAGGAAAGTAGGTTTTAAAATATCAAAAATAAATCCAGCTATAAATGAAAATAAAGTAAACAAGTAAGAAAGCTACACACAATTTTGTGCGCCTTAGCCGGGACTCAAACCCACGATGAGTGCGAGAGCGAGCAAGATATAAAAAAGGTTAAACCTTTAACTTCTAATAACTCCTATGCATATCATCCAATCGTACTTAAATTTATAGAAAACTTTCACGCAACTAGTATATCTTTTTATTAAAAACCATTTCTAACAAATAGGAACCAAAAACCTTCAATAACATTTTACTGTGTAAAAATTTAGTACACAAATTTGAATAGGATTCGAGTTAAAAATGAAAGTAACGAAATTTATTCAAATTTTTTCAATTGAATTTTTCTTCTTGTTTTTGCTCAGAGGAACGGAGGTGCCCTTTCCCATTTGTGGGAGTTTAGAGCAAGTGGCACGTGGCGTCGCTCTTGATTTCGATTTGGATTTCGCAATAATGCCACGACCACGACTACGACCACCAGACAATGGCCAATAACTGGCAGAAACTCCATTGTTGTGGCTTATTGAAAAGTAGGCCAAAGCCCAAGGCACCAAGGACGCGAACCCATTGGCGAACAGAACTTGCACCTCCTTCTGCTGCTTTTTTCCTTCGCCTGCTCCGGCTCCTGCCTGCTTCTGTTCCTTCTCCATCGCCTGTTTCTTTTCCTGCTCCTGCTCCTCCATCTGCTCATTCTCCCAAGTCAAAGATTATCGCGCGTGGGGCGACTCGCAGGTGGTTGGCTGATATCTTAAGAAGGCGGCTCTACCTTGTCGAAAGACTGTCGCAATTTTAATTAAAAATACTCTCTGGCCAAGCTGACGGGGCACACAAATCAATCAGCGACACATTCCGGAGGCGGGGTAAGCACTCCTGGGAGCTGCTCGCAAAATTAAAGTGAAACAATAAACCCATGGAATTCCGTAAAAGTTCCTCTACACCTTTCTTTCCATCCTGTGGGCTCTGGGGGTTTGAAATTTGAGCGATGCTGGTATTAAATACACATAAAAATAATTACTTTTCCAAATCAAGCAATTAGGGATAAGCTTTCTTTGGGAAAGAAACGTGGGAAAGGTACCGACAGCTGGCTGGGTTTAAATTGTTAATTAAGACATTGCAAATATTTCAAGATTGCCCGTAGGAGTTCGTCTCTGAGTTGTTAAGAATAATTCTAGATAATTATTTATAATGCAAAATGTAAAGGATTAGACCTGTGATTTGATATATATTGTTCTTTAGAATTACAGTATATATAGACAAATAGCTTTATGTATGTTTAGCAAATATATATCATAGCTACTAAACATTTTTTGCCATTTAGTAAGCAGTAAAATCTATAAATAAAACCCTACAAAATTTAATAATTCTCTAAACTTTATGGTAAAATGTGTGCCAGAGAACAGGGCTCAAGTTATTGCAGCTATCGAGTGAAATGAGAAACTGGCATGTGTTTGTGTACGACCATCGACCAACGATGGATGCTAAGCCTGATGTGCCAAATGTCAGGCCGCCATGAAAAATGGACCTTCTGACGACTGCTCGGAACTGGGAACTCGGTGGCTAATGGAGAGCATTCCCTCGCACAAGATGACAACAAGAACCAAGGTCATGTGAGTGCAAGAGCAGAGGCAAAAGAAAAAAAATAGAGGAAGGAGAAAGGCAACGGCGAAGCGGAGGGATGATGCTGCAGCGCGTGCAACGCTGCGGCTACGTATTTCTACATTACGTATACGTAATGTGCTCTCGCGCTCGCAACAAACACAAACTCACACACAGCTGCCGCCTTTCAATATTAAAAATAGTTTGTCAACAACGTTTGGCCAGAAAGTGTCAAGCTGCGACGGCTGCAGCGACAAAATTGGTTTGGATTGCTTTGGACTTTGGGCCAAGCCAGCGCACAGAAGGCCCTAGGAATTTGGGGAGAAATGAGAAATGATTTAGGGCCCACAGCCAGCTTACTCCCCGAGGGTTTGGGACATGCCCCACTGTTCTTAATCGATTCATCGATTTTTTGGTCACAAATCTATTAGGGAACATTTTCGTTACTTCTGAGTAAATAAGTTTTTAATCTGATATATTAATAAACCTTTTTTTTTATTAATTTATTCCGGCTCTTTGTTATATGAACTTTCTATTAATTTAAAGGAAAGCCTATTCAGCAAACTATTACTTTTTATGGCCTTCCCTGTTCCCTTTTTCCTAGTTAAATCTTTCCCCCACACATTCACCTAGTTAAGGCCGCTAAATCAGGATATATCAAAGGCACACAGGACACCAAAGCCTGACCAGAGCACAGACTGCCTGCCGCATGATTTATATGTGTACCCTTTATTGATTTTTAAGGGCTCTCCCCCTCGATTATTCCGGACATGTGAGATAATGGAAACTGCAGAGTAAACCAAAAACCAAAGCCCAACGCTGGCAATGGTTTCGGATGAATAAAAAAAGGAGCCAGCAGCATGACCTATTGATTAGCTGCAATGGTGATGATGCACCCAAATCCTCACGAAAGGCTAACCCGAACCGTCTGCTAAATTCGATTCCGAGCACCCAACTGACCTTGCCGGGCGCCGCACCAAGCACCAGGCCCAGACACGGCAAACACGGAAGGCCTGAACTGCAAACACGGGCAATTTTAATAAATTTATGATTCTTGAACGGTTGCCCAAAAAGTGTTGACACAAAAGAAGCAACAACCGCACCAGGAGCAGGATACGGAACACGGCAGGACTGCATCATCGGCGGAAGTCGTGCAGTTAATTTGCATAAAAGAGACAACGGAAATGCCTGATTGGAAGCCTGGCTGCCGGCCAAAAAAAAAGTGCCTTAAGCGAATGGGATTCTAAGCATTTTGTTGCTTAGATTATATCCCTTTGCTGTGTTTTGAATTTCTAGAAAATATTTATATATTATAAGGGGTTGATTTAGGAATGTCAAATTTAAATATTTGATCTGAGAGCATGCTTTTGTATGATTTTTCTTCCGTTTTTCGTTGGTTTCTGTTTCTTTTGGGAGCTAAACAAGCTTAGAATCACTAATAATTCAGCCCGAAATATGATATAACAGAAGCCTTTGTCAAAGCTTAACTTTTAATGTTTAAAGAAAACAGGAATAGAGCTTTGTTTGCTAGATAAATAATATCTTTATTTATTTTTCTCTGAAATAAATTAGATAAATGGATCCTATATTTATTATAGGACCCAAACAGCCTTAAAATTCTTTTGATTCAGCCTTAGATATGATTTTACAGAAGCCTTTGTAAGGTTAAAACGTAGAAATTGAAGGAAAATGGAATAGGGCTTTATTTTCTAGATAAATATTATACTTCTTTAATGCTTTCTAGAAGAAATTCCATGTCTATAAATATTTAAAAAAGTATCAGCTAATATAATGTCTGAATAAGTAAATAAAATTATAGAAACATTGGAAAATTATCATGTTTTAAGCAGCTCATGTGTCAAAAGTTTTTAATGTATTCTTCCTTAAATCCTTGGCCCAACTTTAAACTGTTTGTGGTTAAACTTTCCTGAGTGTGTCTTTCTATAATTTGTTGAAAAGTCTTTTTAGATAATTATTTTCCCAGCCAACTCTTGTGAGAGAAACTTGTAATTTATTCTGGGTTAAGTTTTGACTACTCTGTAAAGTTTAAGGTATCATACCTTTGTATATACTCGGATATTATAAACTTGTCTACGAACTTTTGTCTAGAATACGTTTTAGATTGTGTGTTGCTGCAGTTGACACTATATACCCACTGCGGTATATCCCTACTCCCTTCTCCGTGGGACAATGGCAGCCACTCCAACAATGTCTGGTCCTCCAAAACAAAGCCAAGGGAATGACTGAATAATTTATGGATATGGCAGCAGTGTGTTATCTAACGGCGTTTCATAAGAACGATGTCTCCGCACTTGAGCGAAGTTCAGGCCATAATTGATTGGTTTTAGCTAAAGGACTCAATCTAAGCCGGATTCCGGGGCTCCTAAGCGAGTGGATGGGGCAAGAAAATTTATGCGTGGCAGACTTTTTCCTTCTCGCCGAAAGTGCTATGGAAATTTTCCTACGCCAGCGAAAGTTTGTTGAACTCTGTGTGTGTGGCAAAAGAATTTGCTTAGACAAATAAACGTGGGCTGTCCCTGGCTGAGAAATGAGATGTTTCCCCTTCGGATAGATGGATAAGCAAATTATGCAAGGCTCTCTGATAGATTAAGACTGCAAATCTGATTGTTGCATGGCGCTGCCACCCGCTGGGCGAGTTATTTGATGGCTTTTGGCATTAAAACGAGAAGCCCATCATCGGTAGTCATAAAAAAACGCATTTTCCGAGCGCTAAATACGAACGAAATTATGCGAAATTCTCAGAACATTAAACAGGAATACGAATACGAAGAGTACTGGTCAAGTGAAATTAAGGGGGGAGGCGGCCATAAGGATCGACGAAAGGACGTCGTGACCTTCTTCAAGGAAAGCAGTGGGGGAAAAGCCCCTCTCGTTTTCGTTTTCATTTCCATTTTTCCTTCTTTTTTTTTTTTGTGCTGTGCGTCAGGCTGCCAAAGAAGAACAAAGAAAATCAGTAACACGAGAGGCTGCTGTCTGTTTTTTGGGGGGGGAAATATTCCTACCTACACTCTTCGGGAACAAACTAGAGATACATATTGTCTGATCTCATGGAAAAACAGATTAACCAAGGCAAGATATATAAACAAGAGTGTGGGTACAGTTATTCATTACAGTTTTTGCGTAACGGCAGGACAGTTTTCCGTTTCCCGTGGGCGGAAAGCCTGTAAAAGCAAAAGACTGACAAACTGAAAGCAAAAGCGAATCGAGAAGCATTTCAAGTTCAGTATTATGTTTTCCGCGCTTGATTTACATTTCTGTTTCACTCACAACACACACACTCGCACACTTTTCACGGAATTTAACTCGGAAAACGCTCTGTTTTTTCTCTTTTTTGTATTTGTTTATACAAGGCGCGATTTAATTGCACATGTTGGGTCGGCTGGCGTTAATTAACAACAGAAATCGACACGAAAACGAATGGAAAACGCGTGAAAATTGTTTAGGCTTTTCTTTTTCGTACACAGCGCGACAAAATGTGCGCAACGTTGTGCGCTTTTCCACATGCTGCGCCGTACTCAGCTGGAAAAGCGTCGTTGTGTGTTTTTCACTCGCCACCCAGGCATTTTCTTTTGCATGCAGTTTTTCCTTCGCGAAGCTTTGAAAGCTTTCTTTTCGCGAGCTCTCTCTTCGTGAGAGCTCATCTATTATTGCAAGGGAAAGTACTTACAAATTTTAATAAATAATTTCAGTAATAGGTTAACAAAGAGTAAACATTTAATAGTTGTTTTATTCTTAAGAGTCATTTATACAAATCATATATTAAAGGGAAGCCCCTTCACTCTCTACCAAAGGATTAGGTTTCACCCCTCTTCCCCCATTTACTTTCGATTATTTCACTTTCCTTGCCAATTTGCTCCACAAACCTGCTTTCTCCACCAGAAAATTTCCCACAACAATTACCAGCATGGACATTTTTCGCCATTGTCTTTTTCTGTTGCTGTTTTTCCCGGCAAACACATTTCCCGAGAGAGCGAGAGCCAGAGCTTTTGCTCGCTGGGATTTTCCTCGCTCTTTTAGCGCCTCGATTCATTAGGTGACTTGACTTTTTTCGCTACTTTGGCACCTGTTCGCTTCTGCGCCTTATTGCTGGGTTTTATGAATGAAAATAGCTTTTACCGTTCGATTCACTAAGAAAAGCTCGTTGGCGGGGGAACATTTCCCGAAAAGGTACTTTATCGAAACGTCCCAAAGAAAAGCGAAAAAGCTAGCCTTTTTTGTTGGGGAAAATATCTAATGGCTGGGCCACAGTAATAAGTGCACTGCAAAAGAAATGGTGCCAAGTCCTTTGGGAGAAACTTGACCAGCATATAAAGCGAAATTTGAAATAAATAACCATAGTATTTGTGGAATATATAAAACAGAATTTTTGGCGGGAAATTCCGGGGATATTATTGGTTTCTTATAAATATTTAAGAAGTTATAGGTAGAGTTAAAAAGCCATCGATGTTAATCGATTTAAAATCGAATATTTCACATAAGATATCGAAGACATCGACTTTAAATCGATTTTGGCTATAACAAGTTCGATAACCTCCACTTAAAATCGATATTTCATGATCGTAAGACTACAATTCGACCAATTTAACCAATTCTTTAAAAAGAAGACAAACTTTTAATATTTTCATATTTAATGTGTTTATAAAGCATAATAATGCGTATGTTTTGTGGAATTATATCTTAAATTTTGGTGTTATTTATTCGATTTTGTTATGTACAGGTTTTAACTTTACAAGAAATCTTAATCTTAACTTAAATGTAATTTTGCAACAACAAATTGAGGCTTTTATTGGAGGCCCTTGTGTTAAAACCTTATACTCAAGAATTTTTTCATATAAAATTTCCCTTAAATTATGATAGCAACTCTAAATTAAATAAAAATTCCAAGAAAGCAAAGAAAACGTGAAAACTTTGCCAACTAAAGTCTCCTGGGCGACATATCGTGTAATGGCTGGCTTGTGCAGTATAATTAGCGGCTAGCCGAGGTCACAGCAGAACTTCAAATATGTAATTCTCGCGACGAGACCCTTAATTAAGCTCCTGCAGTTAATGGAAAAAATTAAGGGAAAATACTCAGATTAAAAATGAGAGTGAGAGCAAGGCGCAGGCGTCTAGGGCTTTCCACGAAAGACGAAACTGTTGCATACAAATCGGGGCTGCTTGACGGCGGCAGGCAGTCTAGAAACTCCTTTTCCACTTTTCTTTTTCTTTGCCGACTAATTATCATTGCCTTAAATATGCATGACCGAGTTGAATTGGGGTTGGATATGGGAATGCGTGTGGGAGCTCCCTTTCGCCCTCACCTGTGTCTGCTCCTAATTTCACAGGTGAAACTACTCGCATTACAATGCCACAAGGAGGGATGAAGGTGTAACTATAGTCTAGTAATTGTGACTAATGTAATATTTACACGCGCAGCCAACAACACACTCTGATTTGCCGTACAGATGGGCGATCATTAGTGGGGCAATAACGAAAGGCGGCAGCATAGGTAAACACAAAAGGCCAGTTCAATGCTCCCGTCCAAAAATAAAACAAGAAACCCGAGAGACTGGAGAAAAAACACTCGAAAGCCGAAGAACCAGAAGCCAGAGAACCCACAGAACAGCTTCTCCACGAAATCGAAAGTCTGCTGCCTTCGCCTTCGTTCAAGTGGTGTTCATCTGGAGGTCAGCGGCGATGTTGAATTGATTACGACATAGCCAGTGACACACTTATGGGCAGGGCAGGGGACCTCAAAGTGGAACTGGAGAGCTGTGGTGGAGCCGCCATCACTTTCCCTCTTATCAGGCGGGCTTTTATGCCTTTACTGCACTTCGATTTCGGTGCAGAGCTTTAAAGCAATATCTTGGGGAAAACCTTGCTATATTATGATATTTTGATATGGTTAGGTTTTTCCAAAAAAGAAAAAACCTGGCCATTGCTTAGAACTATATATCGTGATTTTATCGCTGATAAGGAGAACTCGCCTAATGGTTCTACCTTCTTCCCCGGATAACAGCTTTATGAGCGCGGTTAGTCATTAGCCATGGGAAGGTACCACACATTTTTTGTTACCCATTTGGGGTTCATAAACTGCCAAGTACACAGAAACCAAATGGGGTTATATTTTAATAAAAATGGACCTGAAAATCCTATGTACCAGGAGTAATACAAAACAATATTGTAAAATGTTCAACATGTACAATTTTTTATCAGACCAATAAACATGTATTTTTTTTAAAACGAAACCTTTAAATAGTAATCTCTAGGTTTTATGTATTTATTTAAATCAGTCATTATTTAATTTCAATAAATTGTATCCCATTATAGAGTACATTTGCCCACAGAAATGCCAAGCAAAGAACTTAAGTACCTAAATAGCAAATTAGGTACAATTTATAATATAAATAATATTATTCCTTTTCAGTAAAAATATATTGAATGATGTATAGAAAATCATAAAGATATCCTTACTTAAGTCCTAGAAAATGCATACATTAAGAAAATTTCATGTAAATACCATATATTAGGTACAAGTTATTTAAAAAATGCTCTTCCAACTTCTATTCTAGCAAAGGGACCTCTTTATCAGTACCCCAAATAAGTGTTACAGATATAAATTCTTTAAGGAATAAAAATAATAATTCAAAAATCGCTAATTTTTCCGTCCCAACGGATCTATAATAATCGAAGTAGCTTAGAAAACAACTTTAGAATACTTGAAATCCCTGGGGGAAAAACCCAATGCCAACTGTATAAATAAATAAATGCACACAGAGTATCGTATCGTGGTGGCGTACGTAGTCGCTATCGTGACCCAAACGTTCCCCAAATCGTCTGATGGACGTCGATTACGCCTAAAACTAATGCCCAATCGCAGTTGGAGCACTCGGAGCACACGCCGCCGCCGCTCGTTCGCTGAATCACCCCAAGATAAGCGATATCGCATGGTGCGGCGCTTGGAATCGGGTCCGCGCTGCGTCCGTGAAGTACTCACCGTGAAGATACTGCTCTTCTTGTGGGCTCGATTCCGTATGACCAGGCCAGCCAGGGGCTTCTTCACATGGATTTTGGGCATCTTGGCGGCTGTGGTGGCGGTGACGGTGGTGGAAACGTTGCGGCTACGTGGCTTTAGCTTTCCGTATAGTGTTTGTTTTGGGAATGGAAACACGCCGGAGAGCGTTGCTTTCCGTTCTTTGGGCTACGGCTACCGTTCGCTCGCTATTTCTTTCAGTGTCCGTCGTCAGCAGATTGTCTGCATCACCCGGGTGTTTTTTTACGGTGCTGTTGCCCCGGTAGAAATTAAGGCGCACACACGGATTATTCGCTGCTGTAATTTTGCTCGGCGCGCGCTTTAATGATGATTATTAGTTTACTATTTCGGTGGCAGCGATGCGAAGGCGAAGGCGATATCGAAAACACAACAACATCGACGGCGGCTCTACGGATGGCTGGTGGAGAAGCGGCGGTTTCTTTTTAGGCGGCTCGCATGCCTATGGCTGGATAAGAATAGTCGGCCACATGTGGGTGGAGCACTTGGAGCACCTGCTGCTGCACTACCGAAATTCTGGATGGGATTCTGCAGTTCCACGAAAATTTAATGCGTTCGTTGCAAACACGAAAGTTGGTTTGGGGCTAAAAAACGCCAAAAGCGGGCGCTGTCAACATGTGTTCTAGGGTTGCCAGCTGCGCGCGCGTCTTCTAGGGTTGCCAGACGGAGGATGGGCTCGCCAGGGCTGTCGCGGCTCGCAGGCAAGTGTTATTAAGTGGTTAACTTAATTAACTTAAAAAATAATTATAATTAAGACTAAGAGGAAGAGTTATTTTAGCGAGAAGACTCTTTTCTAAAATGTTCTAAAAATAAATATTTTGCCAAGTTTGAATCTCAAAACGTATATTATATCGATTTAATTATATGTATTTAATTTACATTTCACTTAATTGTATTTTCATCGTAGATGTCCATTAATTAATCACAAATAATGTTAAAAAGAACCTAAATTTAAAATATAACGGAAGAATAGAATTGCCATGTTGAATTCTTAAATTTTTTAGCCCGCGACGGTCACACTTTCGCCGAATCAGCTGAAGAATAAAAATATTTAAAAGTTATTTAAAATAAGAACCTTAAAATAATGCAAATATCCTGATAAACGGATACACCAAAGGGTTGTGCCCAGTTCCTGTATTATTTTACCAAAATTCCCATACTATAGATATCGATCTTAGCCATGGTTCGCATACTGTTCCTTCATCCGGACTTGGGAATCGGAGGAGCCGAGCGCTTGGTTGTGGATGCCGCCTTGGCGCTCAAGGAGCGTGGTCACCAGATCAGCTTCCTGACCAATCACCATGACAGCACGCACTGCTTCAAGGAGACGGCGGACGGGAGCTTTCCCGTCCACGTTGTGGGCGACTGGCTGCCACGCAGGCTCTTCGGGAGATTCTACGCGATTTGCGCCTACCTGAGGATGCTCTATGCCGCCTTCTACGCCAGCTTCTTCATGCCACAGCGGGAGCAGGTGGATGTGGTGGTCTGCGACCTCATCTCCGTGTGCATTCCCATTCTGCGGCTGGCACGTCATCGTCCGCGGGTTCTGTTCTACTGCCACTTTCCGGATCAGCTGCTCAGCTCCAGGGAGGGCATGCTGAAGCGCCTGTACCGGCTGCCCATCAACTGGCTGGAGGAGCACACCATCGGGCTGGCGGACAAGGTGCTGGTAAACTCAAAATTCACGCTGCGCGTCTTCCAAGACACCTTCCGTCGGCTGAGCACCGTGCCGGACGTGCTGTATCCCTCGCTACACACGCAGTACTTCGACCAGATGCAGCAGAAGCTGGAGCAGCGGGCCGTCCAGCTGGACGAGCAGCAGCCGGTGCATCCGCGGGTGCCGCGCAACGCCTTCATCTACCTGGACATCAATAGGTACGAGCGGAAGAAGAACCATGCCCTGGCCTTGCATTCGCTGAGACTCCTGGGTGACATGTTGCCCGCGTCGGATTTCAAGCGCTGCCGCCTGATCATAGCCGGTGGCTATGACACCCGCTGCCTGGAGAATGTCGAGCACTTTGCGGAGCTGGAACAGCTTACCGAGAAACTGCAGTTGCAGGATCATGTGGTCCTGCTGCGATCCCCCACGGACGAGGAGAAGTGCCGCCTGCTCTTTGCCGCCCACTGTCTGCTATATACGCCCGAGAACGAGCACTTTGGCATCGTGCCGCTGGAGGGCATGTACTGCTCGAAGCCAGTGGTGGCTCTAAATAGTGGCGGACCCACTGAGACCGTGGTGCACACCTCGACGGGCTTCCTGTGCGAGAAGCAGGAGAAGAGCTTCGGCAACGCCATGTTGCAACTCTTCCGCGACGAACCGCTGCGCTTGAAGATGGGCGACCAGGGTCACAAGCGCGTGCAGCAGAAGTTCTCTTTCCAAGCTTTTGCTGATCGGCTTAACGCCATTGTCCAGGAGCTGGTTGCCATTCCAAGGCAGTCGAGTGCCGCCAAGAAACGTGAATAAAGTTACACTGGATATAGCTGATGTTGTCTTTTTACTTGTTCTGCTTTGGTTATGGGGCTCCTAGCTTGACTTCCGGTGCCCAACCCTGCTTTGTAGTTGTATGGACTTCACTTTTAGCTGGATCTAAATGTGATTCATTTTAGATCGCTTGTGAATTACTCATCAGAGGAGAATCTATTGCATGCAAACATGAATCATTACATTAATCCCAGGGTTTCAGTTCAGCATGAATACCCTTAATTCATCACATTATTTCATGAAAAAAGATATAGATCAAAGTCAAAAGCATCCACTTTTTATATCGGCTTAAAAAACGTTCTCTATCAACCTTATATTCTAGACAAACTCATCATTTCACCTGTAATTCCCTTAAAAACAAAAACTCAGTGTAGCACAATATATTTGTAGTTTATTTTCTTAATTTCCATTCTTTTAAGGGGCGCATAATATTAGGTTCTGGGGGCGGGGCTGGCGTATTTGGGTTTGGCCTGAGATCGGGCGGCTGGCGGCAGCGGCTACTCATCGCGCATGTAGAGATACAGGTAGCCGAGATCCTTGGGCGGGTTCTGTGACTTGGCCACCTTGCTGTCGTTGTAGATGACCCACTCGCCCTGCTTGCGGATGTGGCAGACGTAGTGGCCCACCTGGGCGGAGGTGCCCATGTGCGAGATGAAGGCCACCAGGCGATACTTGCCGCCGCCATCGCGATAGTTGTCCTTGTTGGGACCCGAACTGGCCGCAGTCCCAGCCGCCCCAGTGGCAGCGGTGGGAGCCGAAACGGGTGGCGGAACATCCTCGAAGCCGATGGAGTCGGCGTGCGAGAAGATCCAGTCGGTGGCGCGCTCCACGTTGCCATCGGTGGCCTTCAAGGCGGCCACAGCCTGGCGCTCGCCAAAGCCCATGCTCATCAGCATGGCCAGGCTCTCGGGA
Source organism: Drosophila rufa (assembly GCA_018153105.1). NCBI lineage: Eukaryota > Metazoa > Arthropoda > Insecta > Diptera > Drosophilidae > Drosophila > Drosophila rufa. The sequence goes on from JAECXS010000085.1 coordinate 7,329,396, forward strand.
TTGGCCACAAACTGCTCGGCGGCACAGTCCCCGATGCGATTGTTGGGCACCACGAAGGGCTCCGAGATGTCCTCGTCGGCAATGTGCTCCATCAGCCAGTTGGAGGCGGCCTCCAGGCCGCTGTTCTTTGTGTGGAAGCAAGCGCGCTTGCAGGCCTCTTGGGGGAAGCCCATGGTGAGCAGCTCGGACATGACGGCCTCGTCGAAGGCAAACTTCACCTCCTCGACGGCCGCCTCCGGCAGAGCCTCTTCGCCCGCCTGCAAGCCGCCGGCCGAGCGCCAATTGCTCAGATCCAGCTCATCGGGCATGTCCACGGATACGTCCAGCTTCTTGGGCACCCAGTCGTCGCCCAGCGTGAACTTGCCCAGGTGAATCATCAGGCAGTCGGGCATGGTAGCGAGACGCGTTTGCTTCTTGGCATTGGTCTTGCCCTCGATGGCCGTGGAGTAGAACTGCTCGATCAGCTCCGGGCCGAAGAAGCGTTCCAGGCAGGCCTGCAGCGGCACCTTGTGCCTGACAATGTCCCGCTCCACCAGCCGCTGGCCAGTCTCGCGGGCCGCCTTCTCTCGCTCCTGGTACTCGCGCACCTCATCCAAGTTTGTGGCCTTCTCCAGGGGAATGGGCAGCCGGAAGCTGTACTCCTCGCGGGTCTTGTACTTGACCTTGCGACTGGCCAGGCACTCGACGCGATCCTCCAGCAGGAACTTGAGCGCATCCGCCGGGTTGGTTTGGTTGCGCGAATTCCTGTCCAGCAGGGTGAGCAAATGCAGATAGAAGTCGTTGGCATCCTGCTGCTGCTTGGTACTGAAATCCGGATGGTTCTTGCCCACAATGTTCTTGAACATGGCCGGCGAAATGCCCGTGGAGTGATCGGTGTCCAGCGTGTTCTCCGCCACGCTGCTGTACTTGCCGGACTGCAGGCCGCTGCCCAGCTTGGCCATTTGGATGTTAAAGTCATTGGCCGGATCGCTGGGGAACTCGCTGAAGTAGCGTTCGGCTCCGGTGCCCACGAATCGCTGCTGGAAATCGGGGATGACGAAGAGCACCTGCATCACGCTGTTGATGTAGCACGAGTTGCCCAGGTTCCGCATGCCCGTGTATCCCGGTCCGGCCAGCGGCTGCAGCTCGCTCTCGCTCTCCGTCAACGCCGACCACTCGCCGATGCGCTGATTAATGTCCAGCTCCAGCTCCACCATCGACTTTTCGCTCTTCTTCATCGCGGCCATGTTGATGCCAAAGTGCGACAGATGGCGCTCCAAGTGCGGATCGAGCACCATGTCGTCCTCGGGGTACGAGAACACATCCGACTTGCCATCGGCCGTGATGGTGCCCAGCTTAACGGCCAGCGGATAGCCTGTCACGCGATAGTGCTCCACGGCATGGTCGTTGCCACCGCTGCCATCGAAGAACTTGCGCCCGCACATGATGGAGCCATCGGTCAGATTCAGCCAGAGGTTGTTGGTCAGATCACACTTCTCGCACTGCCAGCCGGCGGGCGGTATCTTCTTGCCATTGTCCAGCTGCTGCAGGTTCTCGGCGTACTTCGATGCCTGACGCACTTCGCCATCCCAGGTGCCTGTGAAGAAGGAAGGGAAATATAAGGAGACATGAGGAAAAACCAATAAACTTGGGAGTTTTAGTAGATTTTTAGATAAATACGTTGTTAGCTGCTATAAATATTATTTATGATTAAGTTTGCATATTCATTTCATAATTTATTGTAATATTTATGCATTTCTCCCCTCAATGACTTGACATTTTTCATAAACCAAAGATGTATGAACTTTTCTTTGTTTTCTGATTTTCTTCAGGAACATTTGTGCTTTTCCATACAATTACATATACATTTGCTTATAAAAAGCCCCAAGACACTACTCACCCATCAGAGTGGCCTTCTCCAGCTTGGCAATGGCCGAGTCTGCGGCCAGAATCGCCTCCACCGCCTGGGTGACGCGCATGGGCAGCTCGGGATCTGGATAGGGCAGCTTTTTGTCCAGCTCCGGCGCTACAACGATGCTGTACGTGTCCTTGATCTCGTATTTCTTGGCCATGTCCGACTCATTGTAGCCACCCTCAACGCCAATGGCCAGCCGGGTGATCTTTCGCTCCGGCCCGGCCTCCTCCTCCGGATTGCACTCTGCATCGACGTCCTCTCCCTCCTTGGGAGTCTTCACACGGCGGATGTGGAGAAAGACCTGGTGGCCGGTTTTGCTGGCGTACTCACGCACATAGGCCTCGCCAAAGCCTAGGAAGCTGTGCAGGCACACGTACAGGCCGGTGGGCGTCTCTGGATTATCGTACGAGTAGACGCACTCGTCCTTGTAGATCGGAGGACTGCCCGACCCAGAATTGCAGGGCACGTTCACCGAGGATAAATGCTTGCGTAGTTCTTCCATGACGCTGTTTGAAATGCTGATTGTTTAAAAAAATTTCGGTGTTTTGTTTCCTATAGCTAGTGGAAAATGTAGTGTGCCCAGCGTTATTCCAGTTGATTTTACTTGAACGCTACGAAAAGTGGCCGGTCCAGCAGTGCTGCCAGATGGTGGTCGGAAAGCTGACAGGGTTTTAGATATTTCTTGATTTGTTCAGTTTTTCGTAGCAAACACGCCCTTCAAACTTGGATCCCTTTTCACCTATGATTTACTTAAGAAAATGCGAAGAGAGGAAAAGCCTCAATAGTGAAATTCGAAACCTCGGCCGCCAGAGTTGCCGTCTAGACGTATTTTTCAAACTATCGATATTCTTTCAATATCAACATGGTAATTCTTTTCAGTATATTCCAGGGCTTAAATTCTCAACAATTGTTTTATTAAAATTAATATAGAAATCAAACACAAAGCATGGTTTATTTTAAAAATAATTATTTAAATATTTGTTTATTTTTAGTATCTATGCGCGCCGTATGGTACTTTTGGTCTTCCGCGCTTCGGTCACACTGCTGTCCAGAGTAATAGAAGAATAAAGAAGTAAAACGTAAGAATTTTCAACTACATTTTTCGCCAACAAATAACGAGGGAAATGATGTAAAAAGTGGAAAAACATTTAGCGCAACCGATCCGGTAGCCAAGTGAATTAAAATTAAGTCCAGGCGCCTGCTTTTTCGTGTTGTTTTCCGCCCGAATGTTTCGAAAGGCGCGCGCCATTTTGTTTTTCTCTGTTTTCTTTCTGCAAAAAAAAAAATGCAACAGCAAAAACCTACCACAAAAAAATAGTTAAACTTTTTGGCCATAAACAAGACTAGCGCAGAGGGAAAAGCGAGTGAAAGAAAAACATGTGGCGGAGCGCCAGTTTGTGTATCAGTTTAATGCCTATACCTATACGAAAATAACGCGCGACATCACATAAATAAATGCCACTGAAAATATCGATACGATGAATAAACGAAGCAGCGATTAGTACGTCGGCCTGCTGTCGTCGTCTGTGTGGGTGAGAGAGTGAGAGAGAGAGGCTCGTGGAGGGGCGGCGGAGTGGAGTGAGAAGGAGAGGAGAGTGGGGGCGGGTTGGGGGCCAGGCGCGGACGCGATAATTACGTCATAAGAATCAAAGAAAATTCAAGGTCTAAAGCGCTACAGCGCTAATACACAAAGCTATTCGGTTTCGTTACGTTCTCGGTTTTATCAAAAATAAAACTTTGGCCAGAGCCAGCACATCAGCAACAGCAGCAGCAACAACAACAAGTACGTGAGTTTCGTTTTCGCGACTGTATAATTACATACACACGCAGCGTTGTTGTTGCTGCTCCCGCTGTTGTTGTTTGTGGTTTTTGTAAGCAGCGCGCAGCTGTGATACAGAAGAAACGGTGAAAACGAAGAAAGCGGGAGTGCGAGAGAGGGAGCAGGAGTAGCTAAGGGAGCGGGAGCGGGAGCGAGGGAGATCACAACAAAGTGATTTCTGTAACCATTGAGCACATTTCGATAATTGTTTGATTTATTTTCGCCTCGCCATCCATTTTTTTGCAGTGGCTCGCGATGCGTGCGGCATAGAAGTCGTCACCCTTCCCCTTTGGAACCCCAAACCCCCTGACAATACACCAACACACACACACCTACGAAGGCGCCCCCGAAGAAGAATACTGCTCATAAATATTAATTAAGCCAACAAACACACGAGGAAAGCAACAAGAAAAAATCAAAAACAAAAGCCGTGGAAGAAGACACAGGAAAAAAACAAAAATTAATATAAAAAAGAAATCAATAGAGCGACGACGGACGACGGGAGGCGATAAAAAGTGTTATCAGTGTGAATTAAATTGCTGTCCCGCCAGATAGAGGAAGCCGAGGAAAGGGAGGAGGAGGAGGTGGCGTCGCTGTCGACGTCGGCGTCAGCCGCCAGCGACGCAGATTGAGTTCGGGATCAGGAGCGGCAGAGGAATCTAGGAAGCACCCGGCATCATCATGTCCGTGCAGCAGTTCTGCCTGCGCTGGAACAACCACCAGCCGAACTTCATCTCGGTGTGCTCCTCCCTGCTGCACAATGGCACCCTGGTGGACGTTACGCTGGCCGCCGAGGGACGCCAGCTGCAGGCGCACAAGATCGTGCTGTCCGCGTGCAGCTCGTACTTTCAGGTGAGCTTGGAATGGAGGAGGAGATACCCCTAATAATACTAATTCCCTTGCTTTCCCTCCGCAGGCTTTGTTTACCACAAATCCGTGCCAACATCCCATTGTTATCCTCAAGGACGTGCAGTACGATGACTTGAAGACAATGGTCGACTTTATGTACTATGGCGAGGTCAATGTGTCGCAGGAGCAGCTGCCGCACATCCTGAAGACAGCCGAAATGCTGAAGATCAAGGGTTTGGCGGAGATGCCCACGGATCCCGCCAATCTAACCAAATCCGATAGCAAGTCCTCCAACGACGGCACTGAATTGGTGGGCGGCGGCGGCGGAGGAGTGGGAACTGGTACTGGCAACTCGGCCGGCAGCTTGGGAGCCGCCAGTGGCAGTAGCGGCGTCGGTGATTCGCTGTGGAGCAGCAGCGAGGCGCAGCAGTTCCAGCAGCAGCAACAGCAGGCGCAGCAGCAGCACCATCACCACCAGCAACAACAACAGCAGCTGCAGCAGCAGGCGCAACAGCAGGCGGCGCAGCAGCAGGCCCAGCAGCAGGCGGCTCAGCAGCAGGCGGCGCAACAACAGGCGCAGGCGCAGCAGCACCATCACCACCACCACCATCAGCAGCAGCAGGGACAGGCGCAGGCGGCGCAGACGCATCACCATCAGATGCGACGCACTCCGTCGCCGTTGAGCGCCGGCACCTCGCCGGCCACCAGGCGCAAGCGGTTGCGCAAATCCTCGAATAACGGTGAGTTGGAGTTGGGTAAAGCATCGTCGTCGATAGTTTCTCTCCCCCTGCCCAGAGATCCAGCCTTGAGTGACGCCTTGTTCATTCCTTACAGGCTCTGGCGAACGCAACAATGCGGAGGAGCAGCACCACAACAGCTCCCTGGACGCGGGCAGTGGCACCGGCAATGCCGGCCTCAGTCTCGCCCAGATGAGCCAGATGTCATTCGGCGCTGGCGGCGGCCTGGCCGGTCACTCGCTGCACGCGGCCAAGCTGCTAAAGGAGTCGGCGAGCGCCGAGCTGGAGCAGCAGCCGCAGGACTCGGATCTGGATGACGGCCACGGACACATACATATGCAAATTGTAATGAAATTGGTCACGTTAACCTCGCACTTTTGTCCCTATGGAACAATGAAAACTAATTGTTTTCCCCTTCTTAACTGCAGAAGCCCGAAGTGGACATTGGCGGCGTGAATCAAACGATGCCCCTGGACATCTCTGGCGCCACCACGCCCTCCGAGCACGATGCCCCCAACTCTCAGTCGTCGCACTCGGGTAAGTCGAGAATTAAGAGCTAGATTTCCGGTGCCCGCACACGCCCACACTGTATTTCATCTCAAATATCTCATCGCTCATCTGTGGTAGGGAGAACTCATTAGGTTAGGGTTTGTAACTTGCTCTTTTATTGTTGTTTTCATTATGTTTTTGTCATTTTTATTTCGAAAACACACAAGCACACGGAGAAAAGTTTAGAAAAGGTAATGCACTTTTAAGTAGATTTTTGCTCTTGAAAGTCTGTGTTCAACTTTGAAAGGGAGCTAAAGAGTAGACAAGGGGCCTCCTAGCATACCCAAACGTTGAGTTCGGTCGATACTTGCTCGTTTTTGGGATATAGTCTTTACCCTCTACCTCTTTCTGTAATTTTAACTTGAAATATTGAACAAATCACCGCAGAATCGCATTGATTAGGTATAAAGCTTTGAAGAGAACAAGAGAGCTGAGTGACTGAGATCATGGCTACCAATTTTACTACGTTTTTCATCATTAAAATGACGCTCAGGCTCTATTTAACATGGAAAAGCACTCACCTTCACCTGGGGTCACCTCTCAAACTATCAGATTCAGCTTCAATCGAACTCATACTTCATCCGCATATCACAAATGTCTCAAAAACACAAAAGGTGCCATTTCGAAACCAATTTCAGTACACAGCGCTTGGAGAAATGAATGCTAAAGCTAAATATATATGATATGAGAACCTGGCATTAAAACCGAATATTATTACCGATCTTACCGATTCTCTACCGACTAAGTGCAACGAAATGTGCCAAATGATTGTAAAAGTGCCGATTTTCTATGTTTAACAACTGTTTATTGTGTATTGTATTCCAAAATCTACCGAAAAAACCGAAAAACCTGCCTGAACTTGGGAATGGGAGAGAGCTAGCACAGAGTCCAGAAACAAAGAAACAATAACTTTCGAAAAAACCTAAAGCCTATGATTTGATTTTAAGTTTTTCTTGTTTTTATTTTCATGTTTTTTTCTGTTTTTTTTTTCTAATAATTTGTGGGAACTTTCGAGGAACAGCGGTTTCCAATGATAATGATTTAGCCTTAGCAATCTTTCCTCTACTACTTACCACCTGTCCATGTACCTATCTATTGAACTGCGTTACTGTAGAGCTGTCCCTTAAGGACAGGCGGACGACAGAGACCCCCGACTAAGACCCAGACCCAGACTAGAGCTAGGAGAGCGATCTCTCAATCTGAATTTCGATCGAACTCTATCGAACCAATCTTTCATACGCTGTCTCTCTCTCTCTCTCCCCTTCCCAGGTCTGCAATGGACAGTTGTCGATTCCAATTATCCGCGCTTCTCCCTGCCCGCCTGCCAGTCTGCCAACTTGCTGGGCAATGGCGGCGGTGGCAGTGGCGGCAGCGGTGGCGCCGGCAGCCAGAGCAGCGGTGCTAATAGTGCCGGCGGCGGCGGTAATAGCGATCAGCAGCGCCAGCAGCAGCAGCACGAGGCCCAGCAGCAGCAGCAGCAGGTGGCCACACAGCAGCAGCAGCATTTGCAGCAGCTGCACTACCAGCAACAGCAGCAGGAGCAGGCCGCAGCCGCCGCCGCAGCCGCTGCCGCAGCGGCCGCCTCCGGACAGGCCTACTCGTCGCAGATCATCACCGTGAACAACCTAGTCAGCGGCTATGCGACGGCAGCCCAGAACCTGTCCCCCACCTCGCCCAACGAATCGAACATGGTGCAATCGGTGTATAGCCAAGGACCCACACCTACACAATCCCCAGTGCATGCGGCGGGTGGAGCGAGTGCGAGTGGGAATGCGGGCAATGCTGGCAACGGCAACGCCACGGGCGGAGCGGGGGCCAATCAGGTGGTGAAGCGCAAGAGATCGGTGAATCCGCAGGGCGACGAGAACTTTATCCGCGCCCTGGAGGCGGTGCGAACGGGGGGCATTGGCTTCTGCAAGGCTGCCCGGCTGTACGGCGTGAACAATCGCACCCTGTGGCTGGAGTACAAGAAGCGGGGCTACCCAGTGTCGCGGCCGAGCATCAAGGCACGCGTGGTCAAGCAGGAGCCGAATCTGTCGCCGTCGCCCACGCCATCGACGAATCCCGGCGACGATACCACCGAAACGCTCGGCATGCAGATACCACCGCAGGCGGATACACCGACGCCTTCGTCGCTCATGTGCACGCCGCATCACGCGGGCATCGGCGGCGGCGGCGGCAGTGGTGGAGCTGGAAGTCTGCCCGGTGCAGGCAACTCGCATCCGGCCATTGGGGTAATGAGCCTCTTCGATCCGCGATACATGGACTCACCGGGCAACGTGCACTCAATGTCGCGGCAGCGGTACATCGACGCCACCGGCGGCGGCGGGGCGGGAGCTGGTGCGGGAACGGGCACGGGTGCCGGCACCATCAACGTCAATCCGACCACCGCCATGAATCTACAGAGTATTAACTTCAACTCGATATAGAATACGATGATGTCGAGCCAGGCGGCGGGAACGGCCACTCTGCTGCAGGCAGCCGCCGTGATGGCCGCCAGCGAGCCGGCGACCACGGAACCCCTCAGCATATCAGCCATGCCCGTCTCCATGCCCATGGGCATGGCCCACAGCTTTCTCATCAACAACTTTGTGACAGTGGCTGCCCCGCCACCACCAGCGACAACGATGAGTAGCGGCCAGTACTTGGACAAGTCGTAAGCTCCGGCTCCGGCTCCGGCACTGGCACTGGCACCCCCAAATCGATCGATACAGGTATTAGAGCAAACGGCAGCAAATCTAGTGTACATAGCGGACCGCTTTTACCGAGTGGCAGAGTGGCAATAGGATAAATGCGCGGCGGATCCGGATCGGAGATGGGATATAGATGGGAGTCCTGCGCTGAGCTGAGCTGAGCTAAGCGGAGCAGGATCACAGGACGCGGCATAGAAGGCATAGAAGGGAGAGCAGGCGAGCCGGCCGCACTTGTAATAATTTTCTTAGAACTTAATTCCTTTTAAGCTTAAAGTTTTTGAACCCTACATTTTTACGATTGTTAACTAAGCAAAATCGGTAGTACAGATCTTCGATATATATATATATATATATTATATGGATATATATTTAGCTATATTATGTGTAAAAGATTATTGTAATTGTACATAAATTATACAATTTTATATTAGTGTTAATCCGAGACGTGAAACATGATAATTTGTAAACCGAACTGCAGCCAAAACGTGGTGCTGTGTGCGTGCCAGCAGCCGGAATCAAACCTAGCGGAATATATCTGTTCCATAATCCAATCCACCAACCACCAAGCAATGGACGAAACCAAAAATTCTATCTGTAATTTGAATAATGATAAATGTACTCTACTATATTTCGTGATTCGTGATTCGTGATGATTTCCCCGCACCTCCGTGGGTTTGCTCTGGCTGTGGCGCCTCAGAAATAAGTTGCTCCCTCTTCCTTTCTGCACTTGTGTTACAATAGCACATATATCAGTATCCAGGAGGTGCTCCTATAGCTTCTTCTCAACATATTTGTGTGTGTAAGGAAACAAAGCATTCTTCTCTGTACAGTGGAGCGATGAATCCATCTTATTTCCAAGCGTAATCGTTAGTCAGGACACACTAGTGGTGGAGAAACATCGATGTTTTTCGATGTTTACAAAAAAACATCGATGAAAAACAAGAATATCAAAGTTTTTCGATGTTTTTCAGAAATTAGAAAAACAAATTTTGCTCTAAAATAAAATAAAATGTTCTTCCCTTTAGTAATGGGACAAACATTGTTCCCAAACATTTTAAAAACATCGATGAAAAAGAAAATATCGAAGTTTTACGATATTTTCCAGAAAAAAGAAAAATAATCTGCTCTAAAATAAATTTAAAAATTTCTATACCCTTTAGTGATGTGACAAAAACATTGATCTTTTCCCAAACATTTTAAAAACATCGATGCATCGATGTTTCTCCACCTCCAGGACCCACCACATCGAGTAATCATGAACAGGATCGTACAATAGACTAAGATCGGGGGAGCTGTGTATGATATATATGTATGCACCAATCCCATATACAATGTACATATATTTATATATTTGTGAATGTACACAAAATTCCACTAATTTCTTTAATTTATTCACTGAGTTTCTTCAACTGGTTCTTGGTTTTCGAAGTTATTTCCGAAATTAAAACATATCTTAGGGGAGGTGATTTTGGCACTTTTATTTGTTTTCATTTTCTTTGTACATATGTTAGCCATGTACATATATAGAGGAGGCGCGATCGGATTACAGAAGATACAGAAACGAAACTTAAAGATAACAACACTCGTAACCACCCAAAAATCCTAAACGGAGACTGCAGCTAAAGGCAACAAAACAGAAACAGAAGAAACCAAAACAGAAACGAAAACAAAAGCAAAAGCGTTAACGATAACGATAACGATTACGAGTACGAATAGAGTGTGTGTCTGTGCGTGTGTGTGTTTTTAATACAAATCCATATACAATATTGTAACTAAATAGAGAACTTTTTATATATATTGTGTCAAGGCATACTAAGAACTAAGCGTGATTTGTTAGAAGTCATAGAGTAACGTAAACTTTGATAATGGACTTTTAATACACACACCCACTACCCACTCGGCCCCACAAGCAACACACACAACAACGGTACCACGGAGAACGATGACATGACCAGGTCCCACTACGGGTCCACAGATCACACAGAAACCAATATACGACAGACATAGCGAAGAAAACAAAAAATACAAAAAACAATAAGCAAATATTAACTAACTCTGTTTCCTACAATTGCAAAAAGTACCAATAACTACGCTAGAGTTATGTGTGTTAAATATATATATAAATTATTTAAAATCAGCAGCGCAAGTGCATATAAAAAAGGAACCGATTGTAATATAAGTTGCATGTAAAATACCAACTAAAACTAAAACCTAAAAAACCGTAATGCGTAATGCGAGCCCCAAACGAATATCGTCGAGATGGAACGAACATTCTAGACTGTAGTTCGATGTGCAAACGAAACGAATAAACTTTCAAAACTACAACGTAACCCAACCACCTTTTGCCCTCTCTTGACTTCATTTTCACTCTTTCGCCCCAAAAGAAAAACTGTTAAAAGCACGGTTATTACTTGAGAGAAGAAAAACCTAAACGGAAAATAGGGAAAACTATTTTCAGGATTAAGATAAAATTCAGTACTTTATTTATAAATTTAAAAGATATAATTAATCAATTACAGGTAGAGAAATATCAAATGTATAGGGAAAACCACTAAAGTTTAAAACTAAGAAGACTTACGAAAGGGTTTAGATGAAATTCGATAATTAAAGTATAATTGTAAAGCTATAATTAATAAATTACAGTTAGAGATAGATCAATTACTAGTCCAAAGCATATTATTGAGGGCTTTTAAAGTATTTAAAACATTTATAACTCCATTTTATAGCTCATCTATTAATTTAAAACATAACGGAAAAAGCATTTGGAGCTACGCTACCAACCAGGTTTTTTAAAAAGATAAAACATAATCAGGAACATTACATTTTAAAGGAAATTAAATATTTCTTTATGTATTTAAATAAACTAAAAAGTATGGAGCTATTTATATTTTTTAAGAGATTATTAAGGGCAGAAATCCTTAAATTATGGAAATACCCTCCTTAAAGCTAATATTCTTTTGAAATCCTTTCTAACACCAAGTAACAACCGTGGCTAGGAGTTCCTTTTTTAAGAATCCATCTCTAATTATATACTCCAATCCCAATCTCTTGCAGAACCGAGTCCGGCGCACGCACCCCATCCGTCTCATCCGCCCTTGGCGGCTGCCACCAGCAGCAGCAGTGGGGGCAGCGGCAGCTTTGAGCGTTCCTTCAGCATCGGAGGCGTGGGCAGCGGCGACAACTGCGACCCCGATGCCACGCCCAGCTCACCGGTGGTGATGGGCACGAAGCGCAACCGGGTGCTAACCCGCCAGCCGCGGGTGAAGCGGGACAGCGACAGCATCTCGTCCACGAATCAGATATCCCCGGACACGGCCGCCACCACGCTGGACTTTGATCCGTTTAATGCGGCGGGTGCTGCCACCAGTGTGACGGCCAGGGATTACTCCACCACGGGCTCGCACCATCTGCACCACCAGGCGCCGCAGCAGCAGCACCATCACCATCAGCATCAGCACCCGCATCTGTTGACGGTGCCGCCGCGGATCGAGCGACACGCCTCGGAGCCGGCGCCCAGCTTGGGCTCGTCCACGCCCCACCTGCTCAGCGTGCCGTCCAGCACTCCCTATCTCATCAAGCAGCACTCGGATCCGCTGCTGCCCCGCCAGTCCGCCCTGCACATGGCCGGCTCCAGTTCTGGGATCACCGGCAGCAATCCGTTCGCTCCGCTGCACCGCCAATACTCGCATCCGCTGTCGGGGAGCAGTGCCAGCTACGTACCGCCGGCGCCGCTCCACCATCCGCACCACATCTCGCTGCCCGAGTCCATCTACGCCTCGGGATCCCCGCCGCCGGCCGGCTCCTCGCAGTACCTGGTACCCACGAGAGTTGTGGCCTGTCCGGCGGTGTCCAGCGAAACGGCGGCCACACCAACGAACGCCAGTCCCGGCTCCTCGTCGGCAGTGACAGCAGCTGTATCCGTGGTTACCTCGCCAACTTCTGGACTCCATAACAGCGGGAGCGGCGGCGGCGGGAGTCGGCACTCGTTCTCCCCTACCTACGCTGGTGGCTCGGAGGGTGGAGCGCCCGAGCGGAGATCCCCGCACTCGCCCACCATCACGCGGACACAGATTGTGGAGCGGAGTAAGGGACAGGGAGAGGCTGCCAATGGCGGTGGCGGCGGTGGATCGAGGCTGCGCAATTCCAAATCCGCCTCGGGCTCCATGAGTGGCAGTCACCTGCATCCTGGCCAGGCCACGATGAGCAGTTCATTCGAGCATTTGCCCACGCTGCGCGTCAAGAACGAGGAGCTGCAGCGATCGGTGTCATCTCCGCAGGTGAGTTACCTCCACTTGTCCTGGATCTCCACATGTATCTATAAGCCCACCTCCCTTGCAGACCCAACGGGAGATCATTACCCTCGAGAATCCGCGTTCTAGTCATTGCCCCGTCATCCGGCCGGGTCCGGCGCTGGGCTGCAACTTCTGCTGGAATACCATCGACGGGCATGGCCGAATTTTGCGCCGCAAAACGAAATACCATTGCCCCGAGTGCCAGACGAATTTATGCATTGTGCCGTGCTTCCAGGAGTACCATGCGCGGCTCGACAACGAGACGGCCGCCGCCGCCGCAAGCTCGAGCGGAGCGGCGGGATCAGGCGAGAATCAGTTGCTGAGCAGCAGCACGGGATCGGGATCGGCCAGCAGTAGCAGTGGCAAGGCATCGCCGTACGTTTCCGCCGGCGGCGGTGGCAGCGGCAGCAGCAGCAGTGGAGCGGGCTCCGCTCGGCATTACACCAAGACGGAATCGATATAATCATCATCAGGAGCAACGCCCGCACATTTGTATTTGTGGCACGACGGCCGCCTAGGGGATAACGCGCCAGGATCACCCGGATAAGCGGTCACCTCTGAGAGGTCGGCCGTCTGTCGAATTTGTTTGTTTGTCAGCAGGATGCACGATCGATGTATCGATCGATTGATATCGATATAGATCGATTGGTCGGCGATTGTGCTTTTCACAACCTGCACCGAAATTTTCATTTGTTGTCCAGTCTGTGCCTCCGTCTAGGAGCACTCAAGGACTGGCCAGGGCGCAACGATGCGGCGCCGGAGATTTGTTTTTGAAGCCGTGCCCCCGAGCACGCAGCAGCCGTTGTAAAGTAACGAAAAAAAAAAATGAAAAATGAAACCTTTTAAGGCACTCCGCGGAGTAGCTCGATTTTTTTGTAGAATCGCTAAATGTAATACTATGTTTATGTGTATATGTACCTATATGTATATGTGTATGTTCTTGTACAAAAACCAAACAAAGCAAACTAAGAAATTCAAAAATTCAAACAAAAACACAATTAACAGAATAAAAGAGAGGACAACGGTGCAGCAGCCAAGCGGTGTGTCAGTCAGACTTCTGAAGCTCGAATTACGATTAGGTTTTCACCAAGTACAACTACGACTACAACAACAACTACTACTCCTCACCCCGATCCCCGATCCGACCCGACCTCGGCTCGGTCTATACTTAAGTACGTACCAGCACCTGACCATTTGCCGGGCACCGCTGCGCAGGCGCACGAATTGTCAAGAGGCCCACGAGAGATACTACGATTGTTTTACTAAATGTTTTATATATAACGATATATGCACACACACACACACGTAGGGATCGATGCTCCGATCCCGGGAAGGAGTCGGGTTCGGGACTTGTTTAACTCTGAGTGTAAAGTACTATATATTGTAAACGATAACGAAATAAAATAAATACTTGTGACGACGAACGACCCTGTTTGAAGCAATCCCAATTGGTGCTGGCAAAACATCACGGCATTATCGATACTATCGATTTTTTTAAAACTTTTTTGAAAACCATCGATGGTTTTTCGTACTATCGATGTTTTGAGTATTCAGGCGTTGCCATTTTAAAAAAGAAATATGTTGTTAAAAAAGTATATAACTGACAGATTAGACTCAATTTTAAGCCTTTGAAATTCGATACTACCTCGAATAGTGAAAGGGAAATGTTTGGTTATAGTTCTGCTTTAGTTCTGATTTATCTTCTATTGCAGATCATGAATGGAAATGAATCCCTTAAAAGCGGAATCGTTTTAAGTGAGAAAATGGCATCACTCAAGGCTTCAACTGCCGATAATATAATTTTTATAAGCAAAAATTGGATGGCAATAGTATTGATGTTTCACTAGTAAAACATCGAACATATCGATAGTGCAAAACTTCGATTTTTTGCCAGCTCTAATCCCAATTGATTTAATGGAAGAAATATCATATTTTCTTAGAGTTATTAAATTGAGAGAATGAATGGTTAAGTTGTTTAAATAATGCCAGCAAACGGAACTAATTTTGAATAGTTACAGTCCTTAAATCTTATTACTTTGCTTATATGAAAAATAATTGTTAAAAGTAGACGAGTTGCCTCGATTCCTTCTATTAATATATTAATATTTGAATCTCTTAAATTATTACTTGCATAATTTCGTCTCACTTAATGTTCGGTTAAAACTAACTCGCGATGATATTATTTGTTGTAGTTTCAGACTCAGAGGCACTAACCTCCTTTTATAATGTCAGGTTAAGGCTAACTCGCACTATAAATTCAACAAAAGTTGCCAGTTTATCGATTCGACAAATTTTAACTCTACTCTTTGGGAAATGGAACAGTTCTCTCTCCCAAGTGCTGCCTTCGATACATTTTGTTGTTTTAATTCTATTATTAAAAAGTCTGTATTGAATAAATTAAACCTGAAACTCTTTAAAATTCCGAAAGTATACAGTTTTCCTCCCCTAAAAAGTACAAAACATTAAAATAAACCTTAACCCGTAATCTCTGTCCCCGTGTATCATTAATATTAATGTTAATGTGATTTATAAAAATGGAAATTGAGCTTAATAAACATTAAAAAAAACCGTCTCTACTAAAACCGACTAAAAGATCAATAAATACTCTTTTTTGGACATAACATATCTCGTATCTCAATGATCTCCTTTTATTGATCTAATTACCAGTTAACAAACCATCGGTGACTTCGTCGGTATTACTTCTTCGCCGGAGCCGGCTGTTGGGGCACCACCTCGGATGGGGGATTGGCGTTGCGGAAGTTGGGGAACTGCTCCCACGGCGCCGACAAGTCAAACTTCCTGAACTCCTGGGCCAACTCAAGCGGCTCGCAGACAACACGTTTCTTCTCATCATCGTAGCGCAGCTCCACGTAGCCGGAAAGGGGGAAGTCGCGCCGCTGGGGATGGCCCTCGAAGCCATAATCGGTGAGGATGCGACGCAAGTCGGGATGGTTGGCAAAGAACACGCCGTACATGTCCCAGATCTCGCGTTCGTACCAGTTGGCCGCCTTGTGCACATCGCAGGCAGAGTCCAGCGGTGTCAGCTCGTCGGTGTAGGTCTTGACGCGGATGCGCGAGTTGTAGCGCAGCGAGAGCAGATTGTAGATCACCTCGAAGCGGTTCTTGCGGCAGGGCACGTCCATGCCGGCAATATCAACCAGGTTGGTGAACTGTGCCTGATGGTGGTCCTTGAGGAACTGCAGCACCGGCACCACGCCGTCCGGAGCGATCAGCACCTCCAGCTCATCGCCGGCGGTCAGCTGCACCTTCTGCACGTACTTGGGCAGGCACTCGGCCACATAGCGCCCGAAATCCGAGAGATGAATGCGGGCGGCTTCATCTGGCTTGCGGACAGTGGCTGTTTGGGGGCGAAATCAAGGATGTAGTAAGCTCCAGGACGCCATCATAACCATTACTTACGCTTATCCGCCTTCTTGGTATCCACGGGCGCCGTGCTGGCCATACGGAGCGCAGCTGAGCCTGCAGCGGGCACCACTAAATTTGGAGGGGTTAGGAAAAAATCAGTTGTAGCTAACGATCCGCGACGTTTACCCACCATGTTTGGCCGTCAGAGCGGCGACAGCGGCCCGGGCACCCAGATTCCTGATTAAGGCCGCCATTCGTACGAATTGTTCAATAGAAATTCAACAATTTGCACCTAGTTTTTGACAATTTATGTAATGCCAAAATGTCAATATAGTTGTTGTAGTCCCTGCCAGGGTTGCCGAGATCCATCCTGCAGCCCTGGTTAGGATTTCATTCGTACCGCAAGTGATGAATAATATACCAAAAAAATACTTTAATAAGAAGGAACATTTTTAATTATTAAGAAAAACTTTTTAAAAATAATCAAAGTTTATTTTAAAATTTATAGTTTATTATAGTTATTTGTTTAAATTTTTCTTTGAAAAATATTTATTTTTATTTGAACACCATTTCTAAAGTGATATTAATATTGATTGATATTGATATGTTTATAAAATAATTTGTTGCTATTTTGTTTATTATTTTCTGAAAGCAAGTCTATTAATTTTTAAAATAAAAATTAAATGTAATTTTAAATCAAATATTCATAGTATTTTTTTGAAGCCAAAATACCAAAACAAATCTAGCACTCGGCAACCCTGGGGTTCACTGTTTTTCTCGCTTCGCGTCGCGTTTGGAATTGCGTGAATTGAACTTTAAGAGAACTGTGGAAATCAATTGGAAATCAAAACACAACAAAATGGTAAGTGGAACGCGCACTTGTTTTCCTCGCAATCAGATGCATTTAACGCCTTGCAAACGCTTGCAGAATCACCTGAAGTGGATGGGCCACTCGACCACGGTTATGGAGATTCAGCGCTCGCTGCGCGACGACAGCCAGACGTGTGAGGTGGTCCTGGCCTCCAGAGACGGCACCCGGGTGCGCGCCCACCTCTTCGTGCTGAGCACCTGCAGCGACTTGATGAAAAACATCCTTGTGGACGTACCACCCGGCCAGGAGGCCACCATAATCCTGCCCGACATCCGCGGCGAGCTGCTCGAGAGCATGATGTCGTTCATCTACATGGGCGAGACGAGCCTGTCCTCCGCCTCGCTGTCCGAGTTCCTCGAGGCCATCAACCTGCTGGGCATTAAGTCGGCCATAAGTTTCGAGTGCAACCCAACGGTCACCTCGCCCAGCGCTGACCCAGACAACGGAACGCTGGCCGTGGAGACGGCCAAGTCGATAACTGGCCTGCAGATCGCCCAGGCCGAGCTGCTTGACGAGGAGGAGGAGGCAGAGGCCGAGCAGCCGTCGAGTTCCGTGCCGGCCACCGTTCTGGCCGAGCCCAGCCGGCCGCTGGAGTACCTGGAGGTGTACGATGCGCCGAAGATCACCTACTCCATCGAGCATATGGACGGCAACGCGAACGGCAGCCAGTTCATTCTCACCGAGAACACGGGCACCTTCACCATCACTCAGTCTGCGTCCAGCTTGACAAAGATGGAGTCCCAGGAGAACGCGCAGGAGAGTGTGGAGCTGGTGGACGAGGATGTGGATGACGACATACCGGACGAGCCTGAAGAGCCAGATACACAGATAATGGAGGAGGAGGATTATGTGCCATCCGATCCGCTGATTGAGCTAAACGCTGCTGCCGAAATGGACGACGACGACAACTTGCACGAGGACCTGGTGGACGAGGAGCAGATCCTAGACATAAAGCCACGCAAGCTGGGTGGCGGGGGAAGGCCGCGCGGACGCCGTCCGCTTAATCCGAAGGCCGTCAAGCGCTTGCCCGTGAAGCCCCATCGACACGAACCGTATGGCTCGCTGAAGCGCGAGATGAAGGATGATATCAACGATGCTTTGGATCTCGCAGCCGACGCAGTGATCCTCGAGGGACTGAGCCTGCAGAAGGCCGCCGACCGCTTCGACATCTCCAAGACGGTCCTGTGGCGTCGCGTGCGCACCAATCCCGCCTACATGCGCAGCAACCGCGAACGTCCGTCGCTTTTGGAGGCTTACGAGCGCCTGAAGACCGGCGACTCGCTGAAGAACATAAGCCAGGATCTCCGCATACCCATGTCCACGCTCCACCGTCACAAGGTTCGTCTGTCGGCCCAGGGCCGCCTGCCCAACTTTGTTTCCTGCCGCCGCCGGGACACGACACCGAAGGACGAGCTGCGCGACAAGCTGGCCAAGGCGGTTCATGCCTGCGTCAACGAGGGCATGTCGCAGAACCACGCAGCCAACCTGTTCGAGATCCCCAAGAGCACGCTCTGGCGCCACCTGCAGCGACGAATGTTGACCGAGGATCGCAAGGTTAAGAAGGAGCAGCAGGACGACTACGATGACGATATGCTAAACTAGGAGAAGGCCGCCACCGCCACCGATTCTCTCATAAGATACACCCATAAGGAGCTATAGGTTAAGCGTTTAAGTGTGTGAGCGTTCTCCCCTCAATGTTCGTCGTCCCTTCACGAATAGTTCGTTAGTTTCACCTTCAACTATACCAATATTACATTAATACTACGATAGAGGTAGTTATTTAGATCTAGCTCTACTTGTAGATACCAGTAGCATCATGATACATTAGGCGATGTAATGCAAGTCCTCTCATTATTGTTCACACCTTCATAATTTGAGAATTATGAATAAATAAATAAAACCAAAAACTACAACGAACTTTTAGCATTAAGTGGGGATTTTACAGTTTTTTCTACCAATAAATAGGCCTAATAAATTAGATTGAATGTTCGCCAGAATTACAAAGATCGTTAAAGATTTAAATTATTTAAAATAGCTAGAAAATAGCTTCTTACGTCAAAGGATTACGCTTTTCGTCACTTTACGTTGTTTGATTAGAATAACTTTGAGCCTCGTGAGTATTTAGTGTGACCAGTGGCCGTGGAGTGGGAAATCCGCTTTCCGATGTTTAAATATTAGCATTAAATTTAAATAGTAAACATTGATGTTTCTGGAGCTCCAGTGGTCCAGCTATGTCCAGGATTCAGCCTGCTGACCGATCTCTGCTGAGCCGGTGCGAGATAGTCGTCTACTTTGGCGTCTACATCGCCTACATAGTGATTGGGCTGTGCAAGATCTACGGTCTGAGGGATCACATATCTACGGAGGCCAAGTTCCAGTTTGCGGAGGGCTGGAGCCTCTATCCTTTCGCCCAGCGCCGGCGAGATGACAGCAACGACGAGCTGGAGAACTTTGGAGACTTCATTGCGAGGTTCTGGCCCTTCTACCTGCTCCATGCGGCCGTCCAAGGAGTTATCCGCTGGAAGTGGCCCAGGTTTCAATGCCAGGGATTCGCCTGTGTGTGTGCCTTGGCCTTGGGCTTTAATGTGGACTGGACATCGGGAATGGTACTAGCAGTACTCATAGCTAGCTACTATCTGGTGTCGCTGGGCAGCTCCAAACTCATGGTGTGGCTCTTGTCAGCCGGCTGGATATTGTGCATCAATGTGATGCAGAAGAACGCCTGGTGGACGGATCGTGTGGGTTACACAGAGTACGTTCTGGTCATAGTCACCATGTCGTGGAGCTTGCTGCGCGGCTGCAGCTATTCGCTCTCCAAGATGGGGGCCAGGAAGGAGGAGCTGGAGCGGTACAGCCTCGTCCAGTACCTGGGCTACGCCATGTACTTTCCCTGCCTGACCTACGGACCGATCATCAGTTACCAGAGATTCGCGGTCAGGCGACAGGAGGAGCAGCAAGACTGGCTGGGATTCGCTGGCGGGGTGCTGCGCAGTGCCGTTTGGTGGCTGGTGATGCAGTGCGCCCTCCACTACTTCTACATACACTATATGTCGCGGGATGTCCGCATGGTGGAGCTGATGGACTCGGTGTTCTGGCAGCACTCCGCCGGCTACTTTATCGGCCAGTTCTTCTTCCTCTACTACGTGATCACCTACGGCCTGGGGATCGCCTTTGCGCTGCAGGACGGGATCCCGGCTCCGAAGAGGCCGCGCTGCATCGGACGCATCCACTTCTACTCGGACATGTGGAAGTACTTTGACGAGGGTCTCTACGAATTCCTCTTCCAGCACATCTACGCCGAGATGTGCGGCAAGCGTTCCTCGCCAGCGGCCAAGTTCGGAGCCACCGCCCTGACCTTTGCCTTTGTGTTCGTCTGGCATGGCTGCTACACCTACGTGCTCATCTGGAGCATCCTGAACTTCCTTTGCCTGGCGGCGGAGAAGCTCTTCAAGGCGCTGACATCCATGCCGGAGTATCAGCGGTGGACGCAGCACTATTTGGGTCCCGTCGGGGCCCAGCGACTCTACGCCATGTTGGCCACGCAGCTCTTCATTCCGGCCGCCTTCTCCAATGTCTACTTCATTGGGGGACAGGAGATCGGTGACTTTCTGATGCGCGGCGCCTACCTCAGCGGCGTGGGCAATTACATGGCGCTGTGCTTCTGCAGCTACTGCTTCTTCCAATGCTCCGAGCTACTCCTGACCAAGTCGGTGGAGGCTCGCACCAAGACAAAAACCAACTAACCTCGCTGCCAAGTCTGTGACTTTGTGACTTATCTTTACAAATCTTTGTATTACGAGAACTTTTGTATTATCAATGGCTTTATAACGATTGCCTTGTGATTATTATAAGGCAAATGTGAACTTATTTTTCTATTTTCATAAATAAATCTGACAACAAATCAGTTTTAACTGAAACTTTTAAGGGACTCTAACTCCCTTCCTCTCCATTCTCCTGCCAATCCAGCCACTTGGTTTGCGTGTACGTCGACTGAAAGTTCTCCAGGAACTCCAGTTCATCCAGCATCTCGTCGCAGGTCTGCGTATGCTGCGTATTGTACAGACCATCCGGCCAATGGGTTTGGGTTTGAATGTGCGACAGGCCCAGCTCCTCGAAGAGCTCATCGCAAGTCTGGGTATACATGTGGGCGGATGTCTGGAGGCCAAACAGGGGCTCGTTCTCGGTGTAAGCGGGAAAACTGCTCTCAACTGGCACAGAGTGCTGCTGCTGCTGCTGCTGATGCTGATGCTGTTGATCCTCTACAGGCTGAAGATCGTCGGGGAAATCGTCGGTCATCGTTCCAATATCGCCGCAGGTGGCGGGTGTTTGGGTTTGAATATCTCGGAGCAGTGGCGCCAGTACCTCGTTCTTGATTTCCTCTAGATCATCGTGAATCTCCTCAGTTTGCGTCTCCATGTCCAGTTTCTGGGACTGCAGCTGCATATCGGAGTACTCAACGTCCACGATGGGCAGGAAACAGAGAATATGCTCCTCTGCCTCCTCTAGAGGTGGCTCACTGTGGACTTCTGTACTCGAGACCATTTCTATGATAGGAATCGGTTCAGGCTGCGGATTCAACTTCTTCCATGTGGCCAGCGAGGGTATAGCCACCTTGTCGGACTCCTCCTCCTCCACAAAGTGGTTCTTGCGCCGCATATGCGTCCTCAGTCCCGCCTTGCTGTTGTACGTTAGCTCGCACACGGGGCACTTGTGCTCGGAGCACTGGTGCTTTTCCAAATGCCGATGCAGCAGGAACTTTTCGCCGCACTGCTGGCACGTGTACTTCTTGTCCAGGTGGCTCTTCTGATAGTGCTGTCGCAGTAGGCGCAGGCTGCTGAAGCTTCGGACCCCCTTAGTATCCACATGGTAGATGCACTTGTCCACGGGACAGTGAAATTCTGTTACTTTTCCATTTTGCTCAGGCGCTATGACCACCTTGTGGCGCTGGCGCAGGTGCAGCTGGTAGTGGCTTTGGTTGCCAAACACCAGGTTGGGGCATCTATCACATCTATGCTCCCGAACGGGCAGCAATTCCCAAATTTCCGGCGTATATTTTGTTTTGCATTTTGAGCTGCTATTAGGGATGGCCATTTTTATTGAGTGCTTTCGATAACGATAATTGATGCAAAATTAAAATTCCGATCGTACTGTTAGGTATTTTTTTTTGTCCCTTTCGCGGTCCCACTGATATGCCTGTATTTTCTATCAATCTCAGCACTGTCACACTATAAGTTATTATATTATTATTATAACGTCTCGCTCTCGCTTAAAATATTCGAGGTAACGATCCCGCTTTCGAAAGAATTTCTGTGCGCAGGTGTATCAAGGCCGTAAAAACGGCTAAATAAGGGCAGCTAAAAAAATCGACGGTCTTGCCCAGATAAATCTTATTATCTCTTCCAACGATAAAATACCTGTGGATGTGGTAGTTTGTACAAGTGTGTGTGTGCGGTTGCGAACAAAAATATCCATTAAAATTAGCGCAAATTAAATTGGCTGCTGGCGTCACGGTTCGGCTTGCGTGTGTGTGAGTGATTGGTGTCCTTTTAACTGTAAAGTGAACCAAAAAGTGCAAGGATTTCATTACGAAAGCAACAATTGCGACACGAGGCAGCCTCATCTGGTCTGACACAGACACACACACCTGTAAACAGCCATCACACCTCTGCTCTTGTTTTTCCCCCCCATCCGCCCCCGCCAGCGTCCTTCCCGCCCACGAGCGCGTCTATTTTTGGCGCGACTACGTCATCTGTGGCATCGGCCAAAAAACATCTGGTGTGAAGATATTACACACACAAACAAACACGCGAGTACACATCATTGGAAAACATCATCATCACCGTTATGAGAGAAGTGGAGGGGGGGCAGGTTCTGTTTCAGAAGCGGTTAAAAAGGGGCGGCTCCAAGGTCGCTAAGGGATATAGCTAAAAAAAACCACAACCTGTGACCTTTTTCACAAATTTAACATAACATTTTAGTAGTTCAAAAGTGCACCAGTTCCTAGTACCTAATTTCCTTTATAAAACGTGTTTTTCAATGTACAACTTGGAATTATTTCGCGATTAAAGGCGATTTTTGCGTTGTTTCGTATTGTTTTTGTAAATAGTACATTTTGATTTGAAAGATCAGAGGTCAGATGAGCTTTACGAACGAAAACAAGCACTTTACAAACATTCATTGCAAATTCCAGTAATTGTGAGCAATTTCCAACCAATTTCCATTACATTTTCATTCAATTTGCCACGGAATGTCTTCAATTATTCTCCTTTCTGGCTTATCTAATTGTATTTACGCCAATTTGGGTACATAAGTAACCCCCTCCGGGCATAAAACTCGATTCACATGGCATTTACATATTCCCATTTGCTGTTTGTGGAAATTAACACAAAGGCTAAAATTAAATACATATTAAGGCGCTTTTTATTTTTTTTTGCTTCAAATCTCTTCTGATTGAAAGAAGCTTTGAACGGGGCAGGCAAGGAGACCTTGTACGCTACGCACAGAGACATACACAGCTGAATTCTAATTCATTATACCCTCTCCGGAGGGTAATAATATTTTGGCCATATGCATACAACGCGGTGAAGTGAGCGGTCTAAAAAGATATAAACATATTATAAACCACTCCAAATAGTCAAGGAGCATTTAATGAATGAATTATTGCGAGTTCCAGAATTAATTTGTTTAAGTTTATAGCATTTATAAACCAAAATAGATACCTCTACTTAACTCCGATAAGATAAGGTATTTTTGCAGTTGTTTACATTTTCCGAAGCTTTTCCAAAACAAATCTCGGTACGTCCCCAAGCTTAATATACCCCAAAACCAGATAAGATAATCTGACTAAAGTCAAAAATGCAAACAAAATAAAGTCTCAGAACGCACAAAAATATATATTAAAATCTTAGCTACCTAAGTGAGTTAGTCGATGTTGTCGTCGTGGAAAGCTTTATGATTTAAATGCTACAGCTAGACGAGGCTATCGCATTTCCTAAGCTAAGATTCAGATTTCCAAGCTCCGAGATGTAATGAAGGCGCGGACGACAGAGTCTTTTCGTCTGACGTAAGCTCTGCGGTTGCACATAGGACGGATGCGATGAGTGATATGTGAGGCGGCTGCCTCAGCGTCGCTGTTTATCTTTACTAATATATTACGACTAAAATTAGTCTGTCAAGTGTTGGAAATTAAGAAAAATTTCGCTCGGATGCTAATTCCATTAGCGCTATCGCTTTGAACGAGTATAAACCGAATCGAAGTTGATTCATGGGAGCTCTCGATCGATCGATGCATGCATGTCGCCCACTTGGCATCTCGTATCTGTAGTGATCTATCTGTAGTTATTTCCGCCAAGTGCAGCTGCCTTTCAGCCGCTTGCTGTTGGCGTTCTGGCCAAGTCGAGACCAGCATCTGGTTCTCCACACTTCCGCCTGCAACTGTGTGCTTAAATATGGATATCGGCACACACGGAGCAGTATGTTGTATGCAAGCAATCATCGCCTCCCTGAACGCATGAATGGTGAAAGTTGGCGCAGTTTGGATGAGGGGCAGGTCATTGTCCACCGCACCAGCTTGTCACCAGTCAATGGAAGCCCCTCGTCTGGCTAAAATATGTTAAAGTTGAAACCACTTCCACATATCTTATCGGAGAAGCTTCCGCCGAAATGCCAGTGACAAACTCCGATTGTTGCTCCCAATTGGTTAGATGGATGTACTTCGTACTCCACTCCCTCGGTGGAATTTCAATTGCTAATTGCCATGTGACCGCCATCGCATTATTGAGCTCTGCCCCTATTTATACGGCAATACACTGGGGGAAACTTGAGATTTATAGATGAGAAGGGCATAGAATATGTTAATTTGAACAAAGTGGTCTTTTTATGGAGGGTAGACCTTTACCGTATTAGTAAATCTTTTTTAAAAAGGTCACCAAGTTTAATATTAACATTATCGTGCCTAGAAAAAAAGTGTACTTCATATTTCAAGAAAATGTTAAGAACATTCATAAATTACACTTATTTGGATAATACGAATATTTAAAATAAAATAACAAATTTGAATGTTTAACTTTCATCCTAAAAAGGGATCTTATTTGTTTACAAATGGTCTAAAATTTCCTTCAAGTGTATTGTCTGGGTGTATCTATGTGGAGCATGTTTTGATGCCTCTTTAGAGAATCGCAATCGTGCTCCGTTCTCTGAAAGATTCGGATCCGTGCCAAAAAAGAGTGTACAGTGACTCATGGCGGCGCCGTGGACGCTGGCCAATGGGCTCTGGTGCTATTTTCAGCCAACGTTTTTTAAATCAAACCAACTCGTTGTCTGGTTGTTTACCTTTCTGAACTGATTTATCTGTACATATCGACCCTATTCTTTGAGTTCAACGGGTCTAAACGCTTAGAATTCGAACTCAAAATTGAGGAGAAGCATTTAATTCAAAGAATGCAGAGTTGATATAAATTGTAGCAGATTCTTCTCCATATTTTTGTAATAAAAATTATACAATTTATGTATTTATGTATTCTCATGCTCATTCATTTATATTTTCCAAATGCGGTGTATTTTTCCAGTCGGGGAATTCCCATTGAACTTAATTATTTGTGCTGACAATAAAGCTCACATGATTGAACCAGATGGAAGCAATAATTTCGTCTAATAACTGGCAAGAAATAGTGCTTCAAGCTTATATTCTAAAATATTTTGTATTCATTTTTTTTGTAAGAGAAAACTAATTTTAAATATTGTTTTCGATTTGAAGCTGAGATTTCAAATTATAAAATAACTAGAAAAAGGATTTTTATCTAGTAACTGATATTTGTTTTAATAATGTACTGTCTTTTGTAAATAAAGTCGAGATCATGGGGGGGCACCGAACTTCATGGTGGGAGCCTGAATATGCGAGCAAAGCAACACAAAGTGAAAGTTTTCGGCAAAGGCAGGATATGTTTTCTTTTTGTAGTCTTAAGCGCGCGATGTGTATGTTTTGTTTTTATATCTCTAAGTGCGTGGTATTTCTCTTGAAAGACTTTGTTAAAAAGAACCCTTCAATTTTTTTATTTCCAGCTTTAATTTAAACGCCAAGTGCATTTATCAGACGCCAGCATAATGAGTAAACCGGGCAGTGCTCCGCCGCAGTTCACCTATGTACCGCCACCGTCGGCGCCGCCATCCTACCAGGAGGCGGTAGGCGGCGTGAAGCCCGTGGGCCCATACACGCCCGTTGTGGCGCCCGCAACCACCAACACCACAATTGTGACCACGTTGGTTCCCATTAGCCGCTCCTCGACACACATGATCTGTCCGTCGTGTCACGCCGAGATTGAGACGACCACGCGCACCGAGCCCGGAATGATTGCCTATTTGTCTGGATTTTTGATCGCCCTGTTCGGCTGCTGGCTGGGATGCTGCCTGATACCTTGATTGATTGATGACTGCATGGACGTGCATCACTCGTGCCCCAACTGCCGGGCGTATTTGGGGCGCTCCCGGCGATATGGTCTGGCGGAGGATCCTGCTCGGTTCGATGGCAGTTCCGTGGTGTAATTACTTTAAGCAAGCGTTTTGCCTTTATTTATTTAATTGTAGTAATGTCATTTGGATTCCACACAGCGGAAGCAGGTGGATAGAGCCAAGGCTTCCCGTTAATCTAACGCTAACTTGCTAAATTTGCTCATTGCGTCCTTTTACCCTTCGCTGCCGGTGTTTATTTTTTATTTCGGTTCGCCCCCCAACCCACTTTTTTAACTGTTATATTTGTACGTTTCTGCCACGCTAAAGATAGTTATATATGTGTACATTAAACGATCCAGGACAACTACGACGACGAATATTAAATAATAAAACGGCTTTTGTACGTAGTACTCATACAGATATGTACTAGCACCTGCTGGGTCCATTTTGAAGCAGGAGGAGGCCCTTGGTTACTTGCACAAATTGTAAATCGATTAAAGTTTAGCCCAAGATTTCTTCGCGCACATCGATTGATATATCTAGAATAATTATATATATCTTAATGGTATAAATATAATGTGTGGTCGTTTGAACAAAAAGACACAAGATACAACATATTTTTGGAACAATTTGTAAAAGTCTTCTTCGGCGAATGTGCATAGTTTGAATGCTATAAAAGCTAATCTGTGTAATGATTAATCACCAAAACTATATAATTGACTTTATATTATTAAATAAAACATAAAATGTGACTAAAATTGTGAATTTACTTAATCTTGGGACCTTAAATTAATTAAAGTTGTGGTTTGTCGAGATTTTCATTTTAAAGGTAAAACAAAACATTTTAAAAGTATTTATTGTTATATTTATAAATATTTTTAGGGATTGCTAGTGCATAAAAAATTGGCCAAAGGATTCAGTTCTCATTCCTTTTTGTCCATACATTAAATAAAATTAAATTTATAGAAACGTATTTTTTTGCTATAATTTCAAAGTAGATTTATATTTTTCTGGTATTTTTGCGTGACCTAGTTAGTATATTTTAACGGTCGGTAGGTGGTCACACTGTTTTCACTGCGTTTGTTTGGCTTTTACGAATCTTGTGGATATATCCAATAATTTGGAAACTTTTTGAGGTATATTTAAAGATTGATTGCAATTTAGGGCATCTCCAAGGTATCCACTTATGCCTGGGTAGCTCCAAGTCATCGCCACATCCCTTTCTATTGGTGAAAAACCCTAAAATTTCGGACAATCAAAGGCGCACGTGTTTGGATTTTTATGGTGTCCCAAGTGAAGGTACCAGGAATAACGATTATAGCCACTCGTTTACGTCACTACTTTCGGAATATGGACTGCCAGGATCTGCAGCCACCCGCCGCGGTTCGCGGCATGCAAGAGCTGCAGCGGGAGCGCTTCCGAAAGAGTGTCCAAGTGCCAAGATTACGGCTGCCCGAGTCGCAAGTGCAGCGTGTGATGCCGCTGGTGAAGAAGCTGTTGCTCAAAATGGAGCACCTGCACCCGGTCCGAGCGGTAGATCAGTCTCGAGAGATCCTGCTGCATCCCACGCCCGTTAAGGACTGGGAATCCCTGCCCACAGAAGAGCTCCAAAAGCAGGAAGTGACACAGGAGCACTTCTCCTTTGCAGAACTCGAGCTGGGCTACGAGAACTGGAGCGCCAGCGAGATCCTGAAGAGTGTGCTGCCTGCGGAGGAGGAGGGTCTTACCTCCTACTCCCGCATCGGCCACATTGCGCACCTGAACCTCCGGGATCACCTGCTGCCGTACAAGCAGCTCATCGGCCAGGTGCTGCGCGACAAGCTGCCCAACTGCCGGACGGTGGTCAACAAGGCGGCGAGCATTGACAACACCTACCGCAACTTCCAGCTGGAGCTGATCTGCGGCGAGGCGGAGTACCAGGTGGAGACCAAGGAGAACGGCGTGCCCTTCGAGTTTGACTTCTCCAAGGTGTACTGGAATCCGCGTCTCTCCACGGAGCACGAGCGGATCGTTAAGCTGCTGAGCACCGGCGACGTTCTATACGATGTCTTCGCCGGCGTGGGTCCGTTTAGTGTTCCGGCGGCCAAGAAGCGCTGCCATGTCCTGGCCAACGACCTGAATCCCGAGAGCTTCCACTGGCTGCAGCACAATGCGAAGAGGAACAAGTGCCTGGCGCAGATCAAGATGTTCAACAAGGATGGCAGGCAGTTCATCGTGGACGAGTTGCGGGAGGATCTCCTAAAGCGGCTGCTCACGACAGACACTTCCTCCTACGCCATCCACATCACAATGAATCTGCCCGTCTTGGCTGTGGAGTTCCTGGACGCCTTCCGTGGCCTCTACGCGGTAGAGGAACTGTCTGAGTTGCCAGGGAATGCTGTCTATCCCACCGTTCATGTTTACTCCTTTGCCAAGGGCGAGAACACCAAGGCTTTGGTGCAGGAGCTCGCGGAGCGGCATCTGGGAGCCACTCTAGATGAGAGTCTCCTCCAGGGCATTAGCTTTGTGAGGAATGTGGCGCCGAACAAGGACATGTACAGGGTTTCCTTTCGATTATCTCACCAGCTGCTGACGACGCCCAAAGGGGAGTTGCTCTCAAGGAAGCGTTGTGCCTCAAAGGAGGAGGAACTCGGGGCCAGCAAAGTGAAATGTGTTTGATTTTTGATTTAAAAATAAAGTTATAGCTTCCAAGCAAGTGAAATGTGTCTCTCTTTGCACCTACTTGCAGATGGGTCGCAACAAGGCAAACAACAAGAAGGTGGCTCCGGGCGCCAGCAAGCCCAAGACCCCGCTGAACAAGTCCAAGAAGGCCAAGAATGTTTTCAAGGTGGCCAGCACTAGCAAGGGCAAGGGCAAGAAGCCCAAGGAAGTGCAGGGCAAGCTCAAGCAGGTGAGTGTGGCCCGGACCTTCTTCTAGAAGGGATCCCCTCTGACTATTGGAATTGCAGATCAAGGAGTCCGTCAAGGACAAGCAGGAGAAGCTGGATGCCAGCCTGAAGACGCTGCACAAGGATATGGTGGTGAAGAAGCCCAAAGCTGCTGTGGCGCCCATCAAGGACAGCAGGAAGAAGCCGGCCAATGCCAAAAAAGTCTCTGAAACGCTGGGCAAACTCAAGTTTTAAGCGACTTTTCCCCGAATGCGATGCAGTCCATCGTCTAAAGTAGATGTAGTTAGTGCCCATTTGTTTGTTAAAGACTTCGGTCTTAAGTAAAGTTCATCCAAATATACGATATAGCTATATTGACAGTGATGGGAAGATATTAATCCATAACTACCCGAGAAAGTGTGTAGTTCATTCCGTTTATAAGTCACATTTTGCCAAGTTAATACTGATTTTATTGATAACTATAATGGCAACAAGAAATAGGCTTGCGAATTGTTAAAACACAGTCTTTATATCGTTTAAGATTTAGTTATTAATTTAAAGAAGAAACGAAAGCAAGTACGAGAAGTCACCACAGATCGTGGTATCTCAACCTACTCTGATTCTTCTGCTTGACCTTCTAGTAGAGATTTTAATACAGAAATTTATCATTGAACTTTAAAAACAAGTTCACTTTCTGCCTTAATCAAAAAATAAGCATTTTTTAAGTTATTGCATCTTGAATTCACACATTTTTTAATTTAAAGAAGAAAAGAAAGCTAGAACACAGAACTTACCACAAATCATGGTGTGTTCTTGGTATTCACCTCTCAAGGTACTTTGATTCTAAAGCTTGTCCGTGCTTGTCTCTATTACCATGACTTTAATACAAAAATGTATCATTGAACTTTAAAACCAAGGTAACTTTCTACCTTAATCAATAACTAAGCTTTTTTTAAGTTATTGATTATTGAATTCACAAATTGAGGCTCTTACATTAGCCATGTTTTTATTTTCGTATATCGAATAATCCCCCGCCTAGGTACAAATCAAATGCTTCCCATCACTGCTCGATATTGGCCACCTAGACAACCACCACAGGATTAGCATTGACCGGAGGCAACACTGCTCCCGGAATGATAGTGGGAGCCACGGGAGTTGCAGGGGCAACAGTTGTGGTTGCATTCACCACATTCCAGCCGAAGAGCTCGCGAATGATGGCATCCAACAGAACCGTGTCGATGCCCGCCGTCTGGAGTTCGGCCAGCACCTGGGAGGTCTCCACCAAGGCCAACCAGCGTTCGTAGACCACCTGGAGGCCCTGAATTCGCGTCCACAGCTGAGCAAAGATGCCCTGCTGCAGCACCTTGGCGTCGATGTGGGCTCGGATGGCGTACAGCGGGAAGTAGAGCTGAGCCTCGTTGAGGAATCCCTGCCAGCCGAAGACGGTGCCGGACCAGTAGGGAAACTGGTTCAAAAGGCTCACCTTCAGCCTCTGTTCCTCCCATTCGAAGCCGCCGCCCGAGGCCAGGAGCTGCTGGTCGACCCACTGCAGGAATAGCACGATCTCCGGCTGGGAACGCAGACGATAGCGGGCCGTGAAAGCGGCATTGCTGTTGATGATCCGCACAAAGGCCTGGAACTGGGCATCGTTGATCAGGTAACGCACCGCCAGTTGATTCAGGGGCTTGATCTGAATCAAACGTAGGACTTCGTCCAGATCCTGGGACAAGGTGGGTGGTGGAGCCAAGGTGGCAAGCGGCGGCGGCTGAGGGATGAGACCTCCTCCAGGCGCTACAGCAGGCTGCGGAGGCTGCGCCCACAGTGCCAGCGATGATCCTATGGCCAGGGTGATCACGAAGAGCCAGCCCAGAGCGGAAGCCATGACGGGAGAAGATGATGGGCAACCACAACGGGCAGAGGCTTTTATAGCTCCCTCTAGATTTTTATCTTCTGGCATTTGGCGCAGCATCTCTTGTTGACAATTGTCGTCATCCCGATAAGCGGACTTCTGCTTCGATCTGTTTATGGCTTTCCCTCTCGCGGAAGTCTCTAGCGGATGAGCAAACACAGAGGCCAAGATCTTGGCCAAAGAAAGCACTCACAACATATACGAATTTATAACACGCTAAGCCTTTTATTTTCAAAGTGAATCACCAACAATCCGGATGATCCGCGCAAACGAACACTTCATAACACGAGGATTTCACATAGCTCCAGCTCCACATACATACACAAAGCGAAATAAAATGTGGGGGCGGGATAAAGGATCTTACTTTCAAGGGTCCTTGAGAAATTAACTTAAAAAATCGCAGTGATTAATTTCGAAAAAGGGTAAGTGTTAAGCAAGCAAGAGGTAATAATTAAATGGATAATTTTAAGATAATGATTAATGTTAATATATATATTTTTGGATAACTTTCTTAGTGGTCCTTGTTCCGGCTAAATTTTAAAGAGAGCTCTCCACAGCTCATTTATGATTTTATATTTTAAATTATAGTGAAAATAGTTTATTTAAATATTCTGAAAAGTAATATGAATCTCTTATTTTATTTCCAAGAGTCTTTTAAAGATTTAAAAGAAATTTATCTTCAGATTAAAGCGAAATTGACCAGGAGAGCCACAGAAAAAGTGAGATTTTAACTTAATTGAACAGCTGTCCAAAAGTATGCAATACAATAATTATACGGGGATGCCACAGAAATCCCTAGGGGTTTGAAATCACCTCAAACTGTGTCTAAAAGTGTGCAATAAATGGTTCGAGGTTTTAACTTCAGTGAAGATTTGTTTATTTTGACGATGACATATTTTTTAGCATACTTTTTGACATATTTTTAAGTGTTTTTAAAGCGCCAGGAATTTCTGAAGCACCCCCGAAAATCCCGATTTTGTTGGGGTAACGTCTTAAAGTATACTTTTGGAGAGTTTTTGAGTTGATTTCAAATTCACAGCGCTTTCTGAGGCACCCCTGCAAATCCAAGACACTTCAAATATCTATATCAATTTCAAAATAAATGAAAACCTTTAGCTCAAAACCTGAATTTAAGCACATATTCAATACAAAAACAAATACTAAAAATATAAACCAATTCAACACATTTAAATTCAATTAAAAATATGGTGCCAAAATAAACCGAGAAACAAGCCTAAGAAATAATGCGGAAACAAGGACCTGGCCATGAATTTACGTATACAGATTTCAGGGGTACGATGTACTCGCGGGGGATGAGGGATATGGAGGATGGGGATTTGGAGGATGGGGATTTGGAGGTTGGGGATATGGAGGATGGGGATGCCTTCAACTTTACTTACTTAAGACGTATAAATAAGTCGTATGTAATAAAAACTAACTTAACCGATAAACGCATGTGAGTATTGAGCAAGGGGACGGGCGGTATTCTGGTCTAATTGTCTCTAGCTGCCCTCGTTCCCGTTGAGCCGGCGACGCAGCCAGTTGGGCAGGCAACCGCGTAGGGCAGCGCCCACCTGGCGGTAGATGATCAGGCCCAGGATGGGCAGCACCAAACGGGCGTCCTTGAATAAGTACACATAGCAGGCGACCAGGAAGAGCACCAGATCCGTGGCGTAGCTCAGCGCCGAGCGGACCTTCTCGTGGGCCTGCTCCTCCGACTGGAGAATGGCCAGAGCGGCAGTCTTCTCCAGCAGCTCCCTGTCGGCCGGGGAGAGAGCCAGGGCCGATGACTCCGCTCCAGGGGGAAGCGGCGGTGGTCGGCTTAGCGAGGTGTCACGCGATCGTGTGCTGGACGGAACGCGCCGCCTTATCACCCGCTTCACCTTCACGAGGCGAGTCCGGCCCCTGGCATCCGGACGGGCCTCCACCATCTCGCTCATGACGCTCTCAGTCTCCGATTCGCTCTTGTTCTTCGATTTGGGCGGCGGCACCACCAGCACAGTGGGGTATTCCGGCTCCTCATCCTGCTCGAATGCCTCGTGCTGCTGCAGCACGTACTGCTCCTGCTCCTGATCCGTCTCTGCCTTGTCGGGGGATCGGTGAATGGCCAGATTGCTGGCCGCATCACGGACATGGACCAGCTGCTCGCGTTCCGAGATGGAGAGGCGGCGCTCTCGCACCACTGGTGGGGCCAGGAACATGTCGTCACCGGCGCTGCCACCGCTGGCGAGGCGCTTCTTCAGCTCCTCCGTGTGCGAGAGCATGTCCTCCTCGTCGGTCTCCGCCGCCGCCTTGGCTGCCGCCCGCTTCAGTTCGTCGCGGTCCAGGTAGAGCGGCGTGTGATACCTGTGCGAGCTGCCCACCTCGCGCACCAGATCGCTGTAGTGATCGACGGCGGCGTGGGCCTCCTCCTGCATGAGGCGCTCCTCCTCCTTGCGGCGCAGCTCCTCCTCCTCCTTGGCCCGGCGCTTGGCCTCCAAATCCGCAGCAATGGCAGCGGCATTGGTCTTCTCCAGTGGATTGGATATCTCCTCGTTGGCCTCCGTGTTCTTCTCGGTGGTCGAGCGCTTGTCCCGGCTGAAGAACGACTTGATGCCCTTGGCCAGGTCCATTTTGAGGGTGCTCGGATGGGCAACGGCAGGAGCAGCAGCACTTGGTGGCGGCACTATAGCAGCTCCTATGGGTTCGCTTCCATTCCCAGCCACCGGCACGGGGCTCACCGCTGACTGTTCCACGTGCTCGTTGGAGGAGCGCTTCAGGATCGGTTTGGGCACAAAATCGGGACTGGGCAGCGGCACTGGACGGTTGAGCACCACGGCAGCCTGCTCCGGAGTGGGGGCCCTGTAGGGCGTGAAGGTTCCAGCGCCCATGGTGCGCGGATGATAGGTCTCCAGGTCCCGGGGGCTGGGCGAGCGTGTGCGGGCCAGCAGCTCCATCTTGAACTTCTCAATGGAGTCCTGCTCCGAGGAGGCAGTGCTCTCCGTGTAGTCCGATCCGAGGTCGTTGCTGGACTGCGGCTGCAGCTGCATCTGCTGGTGCTGCTGTTGCTTCTGTTTCTGCGGCGGATACTCCAAGTCCGCATCCGCATCGTCCTCGTCAAAGTCTAGATCCATATCCTCGCTGTCGTCGGCAGTGCTCTCCGTTAGGTGCTCCTCCTCCAGTTCCTCCTGGTCCTCTGACTCCCTAAGATCCCGTCGCGCCTCCAAGGACTGCTGACCAGAGCGCGAATCGTTGACATTCTCCCTGGAGTCCCATTTGCGCGCAATGGACGCCATGTCCGCCGACTGGCGACGCAGCTCGCTTCGCCGCTCGAAGGACACACGCTCCGCCTCCGACATAGAGCCCAGACGCTTGCGCAGATTGGCCGGCGGTTCGCGGGGCGGAGCTGGAGTGGCCGCCAGCTTGTCCTGCGATGCCTTGCGCGACTTGGAAGCCTGCTCCAGCTCCACGGCCTCGTAGAAGCGGGCCATGGCCCGCTCGTACAGCAGCTCCGTGGAGCTGACGGAGCGGCGCAGCGGAAAGGTGGTGTGCAAGTTGGTGAACTCCAGAAAGGCCAGATCCGGGGCGGAAATCGATATAGGCGGCGGCTGGATGGCGTCCTCCAGGTCCAGCTCAAAGGAATCTTGTTCTGGCGGGTCAAGAAAGGGAGAAAGGGTTTAATATTGAGATAAAAATGAAGCTTAAAGGGCAGAAGCAGGCGGATAGATAGGATAGGATAGATACTCACTGTCCTTGTCCTTGAGATTGCTGTTCTTGTCGAACACGACGAGCATGAACTCATTGCTGGTATGGACATCGTCGTGCTTGTCCGCCGACCGGGAAGAGCGTCTTGAAACTGGCTGGGACATCATCGAAGTTGGCACGGGAGATGGAGCTGCCTCCGTCTCCATGGCAGCCGGCTCCTCCTCCTGCGGCGTGGGGGGAGCACTAATCTCAATGGTTGGCAGCTTCTCCCCAATCACCGCAGTTACCCCGGAGGCCACAGCCAGCGCCAGAGTGGGCACATTCCTAGCCGGACTCAGTGTCTGTCCGGAGAAGCGTCTCACGTTCTGATTGACTCCGAGGTTGACGGGCTCAGCGCTCCTTAGCAGGGCTGCCGTTGATTTCATGGGCTCGGGTGGCGTGGGACTCTTGCGAAGCGGCACCGGTTGCCTCTTGTTGGGGGGACTCAAGCTCCTCTTGCGATTGGGCGACGCCTTCTCCGGCTTATCCTTGGGGGGAGTGGGCAGCGGTTGCGGTTGTCGCGGCGGCACTGGTGACTTGGCCTTCGGCTTTGGACTATCCTTGGCCACTCCCGATGGCTTGATGTTGAATAGCTTCAAGGGCGGCGATGTTGGAGACTTTGGCGACCGCGGCTGTGCCTCCGATTTCTCCAACGGAGCCAGCGTGGTGGTGACCAGCGTCAGGTTGAGCTTGGGATTGGAGCCAACTGCTGTGGACTTGGTGGTCAGGTCGGCACTGCTCTGCGAGGGACTCTTGCGCACGTCCATCTTCAGGGCCTGGTCGGAGGTGCCGTAGGACATCTCGTGGTGCAGCTGCTCGTTGTCAATGAGCTGCGGCTTGGGCTTCCGCTTCACGCTGGGCGACTGCTTCGGCGACATGCCCGTGGAGGCATCCGCTTGGGGTCTCGGCGGCGAGAGAGTCTTCCGGCGGGGCGGAACCTGCACGGAACCTCCTCCGGCTCCCGCTTCACCCTTCTGCTTGTCCTTCTCTTCTCCCGCTATCTTGGTAGCCGACTTGGGCTTGGTTATGCCCCTCTTGGGATCCGGTATGAAGAGCAGCTCCGACTCCCCCGAGGGCTCACTCAGTCCATAGGGATTCTCCGCCTTGACCCGGAACTTGTACTCGGATCCCTCGATCAGATCGTGCAGCGTCGTTGTCAGTGCCCTGGTGGTGGCCGCCTTGAGCCACACGTTCCAGCCCACGCGGAAGTACTCGACGATGTAGTTGCCGATCTTGCAGCCGCCATCGTCGAGGGGAGCCGTCCAGGAGAGGGTCGCCGACTTGCCAAAGGACATGTTCAGCTTGGGCGCTCCCGGCGGATTGGGTCTGGCCGTCACCGTGACCAGAAAGGAGGTGCTGTCCTCGCCCAAACGGTTCCAGGCCCGCACCATGTACTCGCCGCGATCCTCGCGCAGCACATTGTCGATCTTGAGCAGCGAGTTCTTCTCCGTGTTGGTGATCTGCAAAGGGGAAGGAGCGGGTTTCTGTAGGTTTCTGAGCCAAGCTAGGACTAGGACCTGAACCCACCTCGAAGCGTCCACCTGGGGCGATGATCTCGCCCTCATGGAGCCACGTTATAGCCGGCGGCGGCTGCCCGGCCACGCCCACCTTGAGGCGCAGCACCTCGTCGGCCTCCACGATCAGCCCGTCCTCGTAGGTGCGCGGCAGCCGGATCTTGGGCGGAGCCTGCACCATTAGACGGGCCTTGGTCACCACATGACCCGCTCGGTTGGTGGCCGTGCACTTGATCTCGCCCTCATCCGTCAGGGCCACCTGGTGGATCACCAGGATGCTGACCTCGTTGTCGTTAACGATCTTGGTCCGCCGACTGCTGAAGATCTCGTAGCCGTCCTTGAACCAATTGATCTCCGGCGGCGGTTCGCCCAGGATGCGTACCCGGAACTCGATGCGCTCGTCCTCCACGGCATCCGTGTCCACCAGCTCGTCAATGAAGCGCGGCACGGTGATCGCATTCCGCTGCAGCGTCACTGTCAGTGGATCCGACAGCTCGCTGGCATCGGAGCGACCCACAACGTTCTCGGCGAAGCAGCGGAACTGGTAGCGCCATCCCGGCTCCAAGCCGCTGATGCAGACATCGCAGCCCGTCACGGGAATGGGCGTGGCCCGCACCCAATGCGGTGAGCCCATGCGACGGTGCTCCACCGTGTAGCCGGTGATGGGGGAGCCGCCATCGTGAAGCGGCCGATCCCAGCGCAGATTGACCACGTCCGGCTGCTGCTCTGGCTGAGCCAGCGGCGTCAGGATGGGCCGACCGGGTGGCGAGGGTCGCTCTGAAAGCAATATTTTATTACAGGGTATTAAAAAATAAGGAGTATCTGTGGAAAGCTAAAAAACTGTAGGGGTAATCCTAGATATTTTTACTTGAAAAGTAATTACAAATTAATTTAAAACTCTAAACATTATAGTTCTAAGCTTTATTCCAAGTTACAAGCTTCCTATTAACATTTTTTGCATAAGTTTTGAGAAATCAGATAATTTTAAGAACATTAGAGAAGCTAAATTTTTGTTTATATTCTATGAATTTCATCTTCACTATATTTCTTCCTAAAAATATATTGTTTCAACATTATCAACATTATAGCTTAAAATATAATAAGTCCCCAGAACTCCCCAGCTTTTCATGAATATTTAAAACGTTCTTTAAAATCTGAGAATTCTAAGAACTCAAGTAAAAAAATTAAATAATTAAACTTATCATTTAAAACCTCTGTATTTTACAGTCAAAAGTTGTAATCACAATAATCAGATATAAATTTAAAATCTCGTGTTAAAAATATCATATTATTTTAGATTTCGAAAATACTTACAGAAAAAGGGGGTTTCAAAAAAGCTTACGAAAGACTATCGGTTATCGATGTCCTTTTGAAAAACCCATAGGCACTACCTCTAATGGCTCCTATCCCTACAAGAAGATGCACTCGAAAGCCTTTATTCGTATTTGATCTCAAACATAATGAATGGTTCTTCCGATTCGGACGACAACATTACTTTGACGTAGTGAGTTTTATTTTTTTGGGGCCAAACAGACGGAGACAAGACGGCAACCACTGAGTGTGTGCGAGTGGCTATAAATAGACGCATTTCTAGCGCTCCCACCAGCTATGTGGGCCTGTGTCCGTTCTCTGCCCCCTTCGGAATCCGCCAGATACGACGGGGGAGCATATGGGCTAGGACTTGGACCTGGAGTTTCTACTTGCCTGCAGATTTCCAGTGAACGGCCTTCTTGGGACGACTGCTCTGCGGATGCGTGTGCAGCTTTCCCGGCTGATTTCCCATTCCGAGACGTTAGATATTTAACCTATTTGCAATATTGTGCTTGCCTATACAGAGGATCTATATATAGACAGTCGAAAATTAAGTCGGGACACACGGGCACCCGTCGTCGTTTTTGTATCGCCAATTGGAAACAAACAACACTTTTACACTCGATTTATTCAAAACTTCACGCGGATACTTCCTAATAATGTAACTTTCGTGGCGTTTGGGCTTTGTTTGCGAGCGTTGCCATTTTTGCGGCGCGTTGAATAATCCGTTCGTCAGCCCAGCATCCTCCTCCGATCCACGACACGAGCGAGCCAAGCGCTTCTCTTTTCGAAAGCTTTCTGACTGTCACTTTCGAAAATTAAATTCCAACGAATTCGGTTGCATTTGAATGCGTATGTTATCGATATCAGTATCGGCGACAGTTGTAGAGCACTGGCTATTTGTAGCTAATTCTAGCTATAATAATGAATGAATGAATTTATTTAAGAAGAACCAATTTCGTTTTTTTCTTAATTTTAATAAGGTAGGCTTTAACTATTTTATTTTTAAATAAATTAATGAATTCGTTATTGTTTTAGCTAGCTAAAAGCTAGTAGTTACATCGATTTAGCTACTTTCGAGTTTGTCCGATGTAATCGATAGTTGTTCAGTTACGTCGTAAATCTTCATTTTTGTTCACTTACGTTGTAGATCGTTACGTTTTTGTTCTCTTTATTGCTGAAATTCCACTTGGCGCGAACAAACGTTAATTTAAATTAAGTTATAAAGTGATTAAATTAAGTGATTAAAACCAGTGGCCTTTGGCAGTCTGAGTAAAAAAACAACCATGAATTCGACTGAGTGAGTTAATTAATTTTGATTAATACTAATTATATTATATTTTATTAATATAAACTTGATGTATAATATATATACTAAATATTTATTAAAAAACAACAACAAAATTCATACCAAAAATTTTTGAATTTACCGTGTTATTTGTGTTATTGAATTTATTAGTTAATAAATCCTAGTGAGAAATAAAGATGAAAAGAAAAGAAATCACGTGTTGAGTGCAACATGCAAATTAGATTCAATGACAAATTGGCAACGAAAAGGAGTTTAAAGAGGAACCTTGAACGCTCGTTTGTTTGTGTTTGTGAAGTGAAGACAATTGCAACTGTCAACATTATTACATTTTTAATATACATTTGTTTTGTAAATCCAATTAAAAATTGAATAAATAATTCCAAGACCTATTTCGTTTTAGCATAAATATATTTGTAAATAGCAATTAGTACAAAATAAATAAATTAAATAAATCCAATTTATTGAGTTTTGATTTCATTCACATATTTTTAAATTTAGGGGGAAGACTGGATTTTTTAGGAGGAAATAATGACTATTTGAGATTTTTTAGGGGAAAAGCAACATTTTCATCTGGCAACACTGATTATGCTTAACTTTTCCAGCAGTCTTCCCAAAAGTGATTTTCGCTATTTTTTGTAGCCGCTTTTAGTGCTTGTAGTTAACGTATTTATTAAACCCATTCCGAAAAGTGCTGTCCCGCCGTTCCTAGTGTATATTTAACTGTGATTGTCCGTATGTGCGTTACTGGTGGCTCGGGAAATGCCCCGTCCTTGGCATGACTATTGGGAGGCTGCGGGACATTTGTTGGGAAAATAAAAAACTAGACGCAGCAGCAGTGTGCGATTCGGAAAAGCCGCAGTGCACCAGCTGCCACATTGTGACAGGTGCAGCAGCAGCAGCAGCAGGCACACACCACCAGGACCTACATATTCCGTCCATCTCACCGAAACAACAACAACAATGGCTGGCACGGCAACGGCGACGCCAATGGAAATTGACGAATTCATAAATGGAGCACTCGTTTCTTGGGTGAGTTGTTGTCCCATGGATAAGCATGCTCGATATTTGCATCGCAAGTGGGTCTATGTGCTTGGCATAAATAATTCGAGTGTTCGATTCCCATGCCTCACATATGGAAAGACAAAAGCGAAAAAAAACAAAAAACATTCAAAGCGACAACAACAACAACAGCCATGAGAACAACCTGCTCACATACTCGCACACGACACACACACACAGACACAGCTGAGGTCAACATAATGAGAACAGGTGTCGCCGTACACAAAATCGATTTGGGCATGGAAATTATCGTTGGTTCTTGGTTATTATTATCGCCCTTAAAATCGATCATGTTTGCGCATGCATAATTATCTTTGAATTCAATTTTAAAATTTAATGTAAGGTTTATAAATATCAGATTATGCTCTAAATCGATATGGGCATAGCAATTATCGCCCTCATGTTTTTGCAGGACTTTTAATGAATGAAACATTTCATAATTATCTTTGAATTTAATTTTAAAATTTAATGTAAAGTCTATAAATATCAGATTATTTTAGTATAGATTTTTACTAACCTCTCTTAAAATAATTTTTTCTTTAATAATAATATCCATTTTTCTTTAAGAGTTCAAAATGCAATCTTATACCTTTAAATTAATAAATAATTTATTTTTGACAACTTCCTTCCCTTTTCAAAGAGCTTAACCCCTAAACTCCACTTCCCGTCGCTATTTCCTTGACCTCAGCTGTTTGTAGTTATGTGGCTTTCCGCCAGAGTCGCAAGAACCAAGGTCATTGTAACTTGCTCAAGACGGCGGCTTATGGCTTACGGTACCCACGGGTACACGGGCGCAGGAGGAGCAGTGTAATGGTCTTCATTTGTGTGCTGGGCTCTTGTCCAGCGAAATCTACATATTCACGCCCGCTCAACCCGCTCTTTGTGAAATTCTGCGCGTTCTAAACTGGTAATCTCTTCCGTTACAGCTGGAGTCATGCCTGCCGCGAGCGGAGCTGCTCGCGGGCTATACATCCCTGCTCGATGGCCACATAATCCACAGCGTTTGGCTGCAGATCGACCCGGAGCCGCAGAACAATCCCAGCGAGCTGAACGATCTCAGTGGGAAGTCGCTGAGCGTGGCGCGGGCCAAGAACTTTGACTGCATCGTGCGGAATTTGAAGGCTCTGTTCGAGGAGGAGCTGGGCCAGACCATACTGGTCCTGCCCGATGCCTTTACCCTGGGCCACCATCCGGAGAGCAGGAGCGGGCTGGACCAGATGAGGACGCTGCTCACCCTGCTGCTCGGCGCCGCCGTTCAGTGTCCGAACAAGGAGCTGTTCATTGCCCGCATCAAGGAGCTGGATCTGGAGACGCAGCATGCCATTGTGGCGCTGATCAAGCAGGTGACGGATAGCCACAGCCTGGTGCTCACCGAGGACTCTGTGGAACGACTGACGCCGCAGAGCATGTACACGCACATCCTGCGCCTCACCAAGGAGCGGGATCACATGTATCTCAAGTGGATCGATCTGGCGTGCGTGGAGCCCGAAATGGCTGCTGGCGACAATCTCGTGGAATGCGGCCAGGGCGTGAGTGTGCCGCGTTCCCCCTCCAACGGAACGCCCACCTCAACGCCCTCGTCCTCCTCCAACTCGGAGAGCAATCACCTGGCCGTGGAGTGTGCGGATCTGAGGTCCAAGAACCGCAAGCTGCGGCAGGAGCTGTAAGTTGTCTTCGATGGGATATTGTTGCAGTAAGATTAATGCCCATTTTCAGTGAGGAAAAATCAGAGAATCTCTTGGAGCTGCGCGAGGAGCTCGATGACAAGAAGGCGCGCTTCGACAAGCTGCGCCAGGAGAGCCAGGAATGGTTTACGGAGGCCAAGCGTGCCTCTGCCTACCGCGACGAGGTGGACATCCTCAGGGAGCGGGCGGAGCGAGCCGATCGCCTGGAGGTGGAGGTCCAGAAGTATCGCGAGAAGCTCGGCGACTCGGACTTTTACAAGTCGCGCGTGGAGGAGCTGCGCGAGGATAACCGCGTGCTGCTGGAATCAAAGTATGAGCTCCTAATAGCCTTCAAAGGATATTGATAATTATGCTTTCTTTTTATCTTTAAGGGAAATGCTGGAGGAGCAGCTGCAGCGCTATCGCAAGCGTTCCGAGCACGCCATCTCCCTGGAGTCCGAGATCATCAAGTACAAGCAGAAGCTCAACGATATGGCGCTCGAGAGGGACGTGGATCGATCCAAGCTGGAGGAGCTGCTGGAGGAGAATGCCCAGCTGCAGCTGGTGGCCAAGAATCTCAATACGACGCAGGAGCTGGACAAGTCCTTCTCCGACAACGAAGACGACTGCAACTCGGGCGACAACAGCCTGTCCGAGCAGCTCACAAACAATG
Organism: Drosophila rufa; assembly: GCA_018153105.1. Lineage (NCBI taxonomy): Eukaryota > Metazoa > Arthropoda > Insecta > Diptera > Drosophilidae > Drosophila > Drosophila rufa. The sequence continues at coordinate 7,371,942 of JAECXS010000085.1, forward strand.
CCCAGACGCGTGCCCTCAAACTGGAGCTGGAGAATCGTCGCCTGACGGCCGCCTTGGAGCAGCTGAAGGAGAGCAGCTTCCACGAGACCTCCGGCAAGATGCTGGAGCTGGAGAAGGAGAAGAAGAAGCTCTCGCTGAAGATCGAACAGATGCAGGAGAACGTCCAGCGGCTAACGCAGCAGAATGTCGAGCTGGAGGGCGTGTTCAAGAACGCTCTGGAGGAGAACAAGAAGCTGCAGGACGCTGTGGACAGTCGCCAGAAGAGCTACGATCGCCAGAGTCTCGAGCGGGAGACGGATCGCCAGAAGCTGGCGGATGCCGAGCAGCATGTGGAGACGCTCAACAAGGAGAAGCAGCGCATACAGACCCTCAACGAAAGCATTCAGCGCAGAGCCGACGATCTGGAACGCCTCGCCGAGAGCAAGGCCAAGGAACTGGAGCAATACTCGGAGAAGTCCAAGCAATACGAGCAGACGCGCCAAAAGCTGTACGAGATCGAGGCCCAGGTGTCGACCTACGAGCGTGAGAACGCCAGCCTGGTCAAGGAGGTGTCCAAGCTGAAGGAGGGCAGCGAGCAGAAGTCCGTGCAGCTGGACGAGAGCGTCAACCGGCTGGACTCGCAGGCCAAGGAGCTGCTGCGGCTGGCCAGGTCCCTCGAGGAGGCCGAGCAGGTGCAGCTGAAGCTCGGGGAGCTGGAGAAGCAGAACCAGGAGCTGGTCTCGCAGCGCAACATCGACCAGGAGATGATAAGCACACTCCGCAATGACCTGGTCACCGGCACGCTCGTCACGAAGAAGGTGCGGCACAACCTGGAGAAGCTCGGCCTCGCCGACGAGGAGCCCGGCGAACTGAACGTGGAGCATGTGGTGGAGAAGCTGGTGCGCAACCCAGAGACCTTCAAGACGGTGCGTGAGATCATGCTGAATGTGACGCGCGAGCAGCAGCAGGAGGAGGAGGTGGATGCCGGCGGCGGCGGCGGCGTCAAGTCGGACATGTGTGTGCTGTGCCACCGCCAGGAGATCTTCACCGTGGAAAAGAACATCGAGCTGGCCGCGGCGGCTGCTCCTGCAGCTCCTCCCTCCTCCCAGGAGCTGCGCTTCGAGCACAAGGTGCGACTCAGCCCGGCACGCGAGTCCGCAGAGCTGATCCGCATCAAGGACTCCAACACGCAGCTGCAGACGGAGAATGCCCGGCTCAGCGTGGATGTGGCCGCTCTGGGCTCGCAGATCACGTCGCTGAACACCCAGCACGTGGCCTTGCAGCTCGCCAACTCACAGCTGGCGGCCGAGAAGGATACCCTGCTGAAGGACATCGATTCGCTGCAGCAGGAGCACAAGCATGCGCTGCAGGATCAGGTGACGTTGCAGTGCCTGCACGACCAGCTCTCCGCCGAATACGAGTCCCTGAACAAGGACAAGGAGCAGCTAAAGGCGGCCGTAAGGGATCTGCGGCAAGAGATGCGCGACACCCGCGAACAGCAGACCGAGCTGGAGCAGCGCATCGAGGAGTTGACGGCACAGAACAGCAGCATGAAGACCTGCAGCGAGGACCTGTCGATTCTGCGCACCGAGCACTCCAAGCTCACCGACGACTTCCGCAATCTGTTCGCCACCAGCGATCGCTTCAAGAACGAGTACAAGAACATCCAGGAGCAGTACAAGATGATACGCATGGAGCACTCGAGCCTCAAGCTGCACAACACGGAGCTAAGCGGCGAGCTGAACACGAAGAGCGACCAGGTGCGGCATCTGCAGGTGGAGTACACCAAGGTTCAGCAGCGCTGCGAGGTGGGTTTCGTGTCCTTTCTTTCTTTTAAGTATTCCTGATTCAAGCTCCTTGCAGATGCTGATCCAGAACAATGCCGATCTGGACTCTGAGCGCAAGGCCCTGATGGACAATGTGTCGCAGCTGCTCTCCCAGTACCAAGAGCTCCTGGCCATTTCCCTGGAGGACAAGAAGCACTTCCACGAGGAGGAGAAGAACTACACCGAGCGGGTGCACAGTCTCAAGCGGCAAAAGGAGAAGCTGGAGGAGAAGATCATGGAGCACTACAAGAAGACCGAGGTCACAGTGCACAAGAAGTGAGGGGCCTCAAGCTTAAAAGAGCTTACAAATGGTTACCACGGATTCTTTTATTCCAGAAAACCCTTTGCCATTGGTCTGGTTAGGAGAGTAAAGAAGGCCAGCTCGGACCTGATGAACAAAGTGCCCAGTCGAGTACTAAGACCCTGAAACCTGGCCCAGATAGAGTCCTAATTAATCTCCTCTATTCCCCTACTCTAGAACCGTCGCTCCTGGGTGGATGATGCCCGCACTAATTCACAGTTTGTGATCGGCTCCGAGTCGGGGGGCAATGAATCGGACAACAGCAACGAGGAGCCCATGTCCATTGCCTCCGACACGCACCTGCTGCAGCGGAACATGCCCCTGCGCCAGAGCCTGCAGCGGTAAGCGATCGAAACTAGGGTTGTTCTTGGTTCTTGGTTTTATGGTTCTCTGTTTTACTTACATGTATCATACACAACTCGCACCAAAAACACAAACACTGAACAATAGGGATTTGCTGGATAACTCGTTGCAACGCGGCGGTGCCGTGCGCAGTAGCCTGCAGGCACAGAAACGTACGGATTTGAGTAACTCACGTAGAAATAGCGTGCACGGGTAATGCGCTTTACATGTGTAACAATCATTCCACTAAAACTGGCTCCCACTTCCCACTTGCCCCTCTTCCCTCTGCACCATTCCCTTGTTGTTGTTCCTCGTCTCGTAAAACATTTATAACTTTTTCCCAAAAAGATACTTAAACTTTGTTGGCCTTTGTAGCAGCCTTGAAGCGCCAGACGTGACGGGCAGCAGCCTGACGCTGGGCACAGCCGGTTCCCGACGCACCGTCTATCTAATCGACGAGCACCAGAAGTTGCCCGATGGCTCCAGTCCCAGCTCTGCCCAGCAGCAGCAGCAGCAGCAATCTTCCCCAGCGACCACGCCAGCCCCAGAGCCGCCTCAGACGCCGCAGAAGACGAGTGGCGATGCCAGCAGTGGCCCAGCCACGTTCCTCATGTACAACCGGATAAACACCACGATTGGCGGTGCCTCGACCAGTGGCGACCAGAGCCCCTTGCTGCAGGCCGCCAGCGGCAGCGTGCAGGATGACAAGGCGGCGCGAAAGCGTACGGAGGACAAGAGCAATAGCATCTGGTATGAATACGGTTGCGTCTAGGGATTAAATACGTCCACAACCCTGAAATTAAACTCGAATATTAATGCATTTGCGCTGACGAAGTATTATTTCGTTTTAGAAATTAACGAATTTATTTTTTAGAACGCATTTAGAACATCGATGTTGCCTTAAGCCTAAGTAACTAAGTAACACAGTGTAATAAGTGTAAGAGTGCTGCTTAAACTGCTATGATTTGCCTTAAGACTATATGTACTATAGTTTGTACTTTTGTACCTTTATTTATGCAATTTGAAAAGAAACTCCAGAAGAAGACTAAGCGCCAACTAGGCCAACTCATAACTATCCAGTATACACAACAAACTATTAAACGTGTTAACCCATTAGCTATACCGATGCCTCAATGTTACGTCCGAAATGTATCTATCTATGTATTCCTATGTATATCGCATACCGTACATCGTATATCGTATCTCTGCTAATAGCTTATAGCTAACAAACGCGCCTTCAATTTGTGAATATATATATGTATTTTTTTATAAATTACCTGTGTAGCCTTGTACTATTTATTGACGCAAAGAGCCTTAGCACCGCAATAAAAGTAAGCAAACATAACTCAACTATATCTTATTTTTTGTGGGCCAGTCTCCAGAGATAACTAAAGGTGATATATATATAAGCTGAAACGTTCCTTCCCAGTATTTTAGAATGATTTCCGACGCAAGACCAAAAAGATGTGGCTGAAGGCGCTGTTAATAGTAATTCCACTGGTAACTAAATCACAGAACTGAAAGCAAACTTCCCGATTCACATGCGTGTTTTTGTTAACAAAATCAAGCTCCTGGCGGGATATGCAAGGGCAGCCTGCAATGAGTGTCAAAGTGAAAGCAATGTGGCCTGTCACAATGAGACGAGCTTCTCCGTTTGCTACAATGGTGAGTGATCGCAAAAAGCGAGTGATCTAAAATATAAAATGTCTTTGGAGCTCGGGAGCACAAACTCAAGACCCTAAAGATCGTTGGGGAAAAACAGAGCACATTAAAGATTTTAAAAACAAACCACACACACAAGCCCATAAGGATTTCGCTTCATTTATGACTTTAAGAGACTCAAAAGAGACTTTTCTCCGGTTCCCAGCTTGACATTCAATGCCCAACCCTGTAAATTACACAAAAAAACAAGAGTTTAACCTTTCTACTCAAGTTTAGTATACACAGATTTAATACATCAAAATTTTAAATGTATACTTAATAGTATAGTTTTTATACTCTATAGTTTCAATTGTATATTTTCGAGTATTATTTTTATACAAACCTACATCGAAAATTCAATAACATATCGCGTTACCTGGAATTTTAGAGCTTTTCTCTGTGTCGCGATAGTGATTTTCCTCAACTCTTGGTGCTGATTAGTATAATTTTTATACTTTCGTAGTATCTAAATAATAAGCATCTTATTAAGAAATTTTTCAAGAGTATAGAATTTAATAAGGTTTTTTTTTGTGTACCATTTACTGTTCCCATTTCCAGGAGTGCCCTCGAATAAATTCCTGCCGTGTCCGAATGGTTTCTATTGCACCGATGGCTTTTACACTTGCTATCAAGATGCAATCCCAGTCTGTGAATCCACCACTACAACCACTGAAGCCCCATGGAACCCCGAGGACTTGTGCGATGCAGCCACGAAGAGTACATTTTTTGAGAACAAAGACGATCCCACCTGCACTTCGTAAATAGATTGGCCAAAACCCACTTAGTTCTACCAAACAGAACCATTACTCTCTCTTCAGCTACATATCCTGTTCGGTGAGCAATACCGGCGTCCATTCGATGAAGCTCACAGCGTGTAAGGCGAACACCTACTATGACGTAAGCTTGAAGATTTGCACAACCACAAGACCAGATGGATGCGTTGAGGCGACCACAGAGCCAGTGACAACCACAACCACTACAACGACTACAACCACAACGACCACAACAGCAGCTCCATGGAGCGCGGAGGCAACATGCGCGGATGTGACCAAAACCACTTTGTTTACCAATGAAGACGATCCCACCTGCACTAGGTGAGAGGCAGACTCAAACTAACTAACTAGTAACTAATACACTATATTCCTGCAGTTTCTTATATTGTTACTATACCAATGGAGCAGTCAAGGCATTGATAAAGAATTGCAAGACGGACAACTATTTTGACTCGTCTACAAAAGTCTGCGGCAGCAATAAACCAGATTATTGTACATAAAACAGAAATACTGATGGTTTTCTAAAATATCATTAACACTTTAATTGGTTGCCAATAAAATACTAATATTAAAAAGCACAATCTTTTATTGTTTTTCCATACAAGTTCAAAGATATCGCTTATCGTTAGAGAGCAGTTCCTCCGGGTATAAAAGAGCCTCTTGGGTTCCTTTCGCTTTCAGAAAGAAAAAGGGAAAGCCAGAGCTAAGCTAACAATGCTATCGAAACTGATTTTATTAATGGTAGGAGTTTTTAGAGAGTATATTTAGAAAGAATTACAATTAATCCCTCTCTATTTAGATGCTTGTCAATTTGCTGACAGCACTACCAGCCCCGGAATCAGGTAATCAGAGTTCGGAGGCTTGGACTGCAGAAAAAGCGTGCGCGGATGTTTCAAGAACGACCTTGCTTAGCAATGAAGACGATCCCACCTGCACTTCGTAAATAGATTGGCCAAAACCCACTTAGTTCTACCAAACAGAACCATTACTCTCTCTTCAGCTACATATTCTGTTCGGTGAGCAATACCGGCGTCCATTCGATGAAGCTCACAACGTGTAAGGCGAACACCTACTATGACGCAAGCCTGAAGATTTGCGGAACCACAAGACCAGATGGATGCGTTGAGGCGACCACAGAGCCAGTGACAACCACAACCACTACAACGACTACAACCACAACGACCACAACAGCAGCTCCATGGAGCGCGGAGGCAACTTGCGCGGATGTGACCAAAACCACTTTGTTTACCAATGAAGACGATCCCACCTGCACTAGGTGAGAGGCGGACTCAAACTAACTAATAACTAGTAACTAATACACTATATTCCTGCAGTTTCTTATATTGTTACTATACCAATGGAGCAGTCAAGGCATTGATAAAGAATTGCAAGACGGACAACTATTTTAACTCGTCTACAAAAGTCTGCGGCAGCAATAAACCAGATTATTGTACATAAAACAGAAATACTGATGGTTTTCTAAAATATCATTAACACTTTAATTGGTTGCCAATAAAATACTAATATTAAAAACCACAATCTTTTATTGGTTTTCCATATAAGTTCAAAGATATCGCTTATCGTTAGAGAGCAGTTCCTCTGGGTATAAAAGAGCCTCTTGGGTTCCTTTCGCTTTCAGAAAGCAAAAGGTGAAGACAGAGCTAAGCTAACAATGCTATCGAAACTGATTTTATTAATGGTATGAGATTTTAGAGAGTGTGTTTAAAAATAACTACATTTACTCCCCCTCTATTTAGTTGCTTGTCAATTTGCTGACAGCACTGCCAGCCCCGGAATCGGGTAATCCTAGCTCTGCAGAAAAAGCGTGCGCGGATGTTTCAAGAACGAGCTTGCTTAGCAATGAAGATGATCCCACTTGCAGCACGTAAGCTAAGCAATTAGGTTTTAGTATACGAAAACTTACCAACAATTACTTTTCCAGCTACATTTATTGTTATTTCGCCAATGGATCAGTTTACGGCTTAACCCATAGTTGCAAGCAGGGTACATATTTTGATGACAGCTCAAAAGTCTGCACCGCCATCAAACCGGATATTTGTACATAAACACCAACTTTCGCAGAATTTCAAGTTTATCAAAAAACACTGTTATCGCTTGAACAATAAAAAACTACAGGTAGAACAGTAAGGAGAAATCTTAATGACTTTAGTGAGTAAGATTAAACTGAGAAAAGTGTTCCAAAGTGTTGAACTAATTTCCTAGCAACTTAAGTAGTTCCTTTTGCACATAGATGGTACTTTTAGTTACTAAGTTACTTAATTAATAATTAAAAATGAATAATAGTAAGTATGGAGAACGATTCGATGCGTCATTTGTCCAAAAACCAGGGTTATTGCTCTTGATTCTGATGCACACTCCCAGTTTTTGCGCATATCTAAGAAGTCGGTAAATATGGGGACATACATACATTTATAACCAACAAAACAGATCAAGTTAAGGTACACGCCGTAAACATTAATTACATTAACAAAGAGAACACAGATAAACGATGCTTCTTAGATTAAATCCTCTCGCTACCTACCCGCTACTTAAAGGCCCCACAAATGATTCAAGGTTTCAGTGTGCAAAGTGGACGCAAGGTTAAACCGACAACATGTGGCCGAGACTGATTTTATCCCTGGTAACTGCTAGAAAAGGATTCCTGCTGAGTTTCCCTGTCACTTACCATTTATATGTATATGTAGTTGATGGTCCAGTGCCTGGCTGCATCACCAGCTCCCGCTACCGGAGTTAATCGCGCCACTTGGAGTGCAGAAGAGGCTTGTGCTGATAAGCCCACATCGGTGATGATTAAGAACCAAAACGATTCCACCTGCGTCAGGTAATTATCAGAGTTCCAGGTAAAGCCGATAATAAAGTCGCTCATCAAGTGGAAACTTTCTTGCAGCTTCGTCCTTTGTCATGTGGCCAATGATGGCTCCTCCCTAGTTGTGATCAAAAACTGCAGAAGCGGGCAATATTTTAATTCATCCTTGGGATACTGCACTGTCACCAAGCCCGACGGTTGTGCATAATAATGTGTAAAATATATTTATAGTAGCAATAGTGATGTATATTTAATATATTAAGTACTGAAAATAAACAATTAATTCTAATTCTGTAAGAGTTTTGAATTTTTATCTAACCTAAACCCAGCCGAATCCCATTTCAGCTTGGGACTGTTGCTAGGCAGAGGTAGGGTTGTCGAAAATATATCAAAATATCAAAATATCGATATATTTGAAAAAAAAAAAAATATTTTTATCACGATATTTTTAAGCTGTAATATCGATATATAATTTTTTTTTTTTTATATTTTCTGATATTTTGTTTTCGGTCAGCCCCTACGAAAACGAATTCCACTTATATATTTCTTTGCCAAATAGTAATTGGGAAGCTGACCCAATACAGTATTGAACTTCGCAACAGCAGACCATGCAACATTTGTCTAAGTAAGCACTACACTATCTGATAATACCAGGTAGCTCGGTATCTTCAGAAAGGATGGCTTCGGCAATTAAATGTGTAGTGTGCGACTCACGCAGCCGTATGACTGATCGGCACGTAACAAATCGTGTATTTTTAAAGTCACTGGCGAAACAATATTGGAAATAACTTTAACTTTAACTTACAGTATTTTCCATTGCTTTAAGTAATAAAAGCTTAATATTTGTATTTGTGTTGTTAGTTTTGTTTGAATGAATTCATGTGGATCATTAGGATCAATAGAGAGGTAATGTATACGAATAATGAGATAGAGAGAAAGAGATTCCTAAAGGCTTTCTGATCCTAAAAATAAAAAAAAAATTAAATATCATATATACTCGATATATCGATATTTTTTCTTGATATTTAAAACAATCATTTTGATATTTTTCAAAAATGACAATATCATTGATACGATATTTTTTAAATATCATGCAACCCTAGGCAGAGGATTAGTAAGAAAGCTCTTAGTTGGCACATTTTGATGACAATATATTTTTTGGAGAGTAATTATTTATTTTTATTAGGCGACGGATATCTCCGAAAAGTTATCCTCCAAAAATGGTACGTGAATAATGTGTATTTTATTGATTATAAACTCCCAAAACTTTAGCAGTTTGATGGCCGTTCGGATTGACAGGACCCTGTCTCCGAGTTGTAGTACTTATTCGTGTCGCAGTAATAAAGCCAACCAAGGTAATCTTGAGACAACTTGTAGCAGTACACATACCTTAAATATAAGTTTATTAATAAAATTTGTTTAAAGAAAAAAAAAAAGAACAAAATGCTTACTTTTGGCACGTTGTATCAGTCTCAACTCGAAAGTATCCTTTGGTCCTTAACTGTGAGCAGTATTGGTCTGCGTCTATTTCTAATGCTACTGTTGTAGTGCTCAGTGGAGTTCCAGTAGAAGAATCTGATGGACATCATATAAATCAAAATAAATTAAAAATTCTTATATATCTATATCTTCACTTTACGAACCAGTTGAACTCTCCGTTGTCATGGCGGTAGATTCAATCGTTACCAAAGTAGAGGACTCTGGCGGGTTAAAATAAATAAATAAATCGGAATTCAGTAAAAATTATTATTAGAGACCTGTCGTAACATCCGATGTGGTCGTAGAATCTGTGGTCAACGGAGTTGTCGACGTTTCAGGATTTGATGTTTGCCATGTACTCGAAACCGTCGATATCTCTGCCATTATAAAATAATATAAATCAAAGCAATAGCTCATTGGTACTATCAAAGATATAAGAACTTCAAGATGAGTAACGCCATATGATTTTCTTGCACTGAAATTTTTTGTCAGGCTCTCTTTTGAAATTTTGTTTAAAAAAATAGCTGGCTACTGCAATTCAACTGTATGGCCGTTCTGCATCTAAGTGATTATATTTATCTTTGGTTCTATATTATGTCTAACCTGTAGTGATATCCGATGTGGTGGTAGCAACTGTACTCGAATCAGTAGACGAATCTTGCGGTTTAAAATAAAAATAAATAAATTGGGGTTGAATAAAATAGATTATTAGAGACCTGTAGTAACATCCGACGTGGTCGATGGAATTGTCGACGGTTCAGGCGTTGATGTTTGCAGCGTACTCGAATCAGTCGATATCTCTGATATTATAACACAGTATAAATCAAATCTAAAGCTCATTGTTCCTATATTATATCTAACCTGTAGTAACATCCGATGTGGTGCTTGCAACTGTACTCGAATCGGTGGAGGAATCTGGCGGTTTAAAAAAAATATAATCTAAATAAACCAGGACTCAATAAAACTGATTATAAGAGACCTGTAGTAATATCCGTTGTGGTCGATGGAATTGTCGATGTTTCCAATGTACTCGAATGAGTCGAAATCTCTGCCATTATAAAATAGTATTAATCAAAGGGAAAGCTATAACTCAGTGGTGCTATATTATATCTTACCTGTAGTAAAATCCGTTGTGGTTGTTTCCACTGTACTCGTGTCAGCCGATGAATCTGTCAGTTTAAAATTAAAGAAATCGGACCGGATGCCATAACCCACTTATTTTCCGCCAAAATGTATTATTCGCAATATTTACGAACCTGTGGTAATCTCCGTTGTTGTAGCAACAGTACTCGAATCAGTGGAGGAATCTAACAGTTTAAAATAAGATAAATATATTTGGACAACAAAAAATTGTATTAGAGACCTGTAGTAACATCTGAAGTGGTCGATGGAATTGTCGACGTTTCAGGCGTTGATGTTTGCAACGTACTCGAATCAGTCGATATCTCTGCCGTTATAACAAAGTATAAATCAAAGCTAAAGGTCATTGGTACTATATTATATCTAACCTGTAGTAACATCCGATGTGGTGGTTTCCACTGTACTCGTATCCGTGGAGGAATCTGGCGGATTATAATAGGATAAATAAATCTGGACCCAATAAAAAAAGGTAATTAGAGACCTGTAGTAACATCCGTTGGTGTCGTAAAATCTGTGGTCAATAAAGTTGTCGAAGTCTCAAGCGTTGATGTTTCCAGTGTACTCGAATCAGTTGATATCTCTGCCATTATAAAATAGTCAAAATCCAAACCGAATGCCATAAACTCATTGGGACTATATTATATCTAACCTGTAGTAATATCCGTTGTAGTGGTAGCAACTGTACTGGAATCAGTTGACGAATCTGGCGGTTTAAATTAAGAATATAGGTAAATCAGGACACAATAAAACAGATTATTAGAGACCTGTAGTAACATCTGAGGTGGTAGAGGGAATTGTCGACGTTTCAGGCGTTGATGTTTGCAATGTACTCGAATCAGTTGATATCTCTGCCGATATAAAATAGTATAAATCAAAACGAAAGCCGTAAACTAATTGGTTCTATATTAGGTTAGGTTAGGTTAGGGCGGCGGCTGACACAAGGTCAGCCCACTTAGGCCATCACTGGCCCATTGTGATACCGCATGGATCTTTTATACCCTCTCACCACAAAGTTAGAAAGACTCCCAGCCCGTTTCTCTTATGAAACCTGCTATTTTCTTCGGGGGGATAGCTGCTAATTCAGCTAGGTTGTTGAGAAAGTATTCACCTATATACTTTTTCCTGCGCCTGATTAGGGCCACACAGGAGCAGAAGAAGTGCTCTACTGATTCTACTTCTTCCTCGTTTTGGCAACTTCTACAGAAGTCGTTGTTGGGGACGTTTAGTCGGGATGCGTGGACTCCTACGAGCCAGTGGCCTGTGATTGCTCTAATCACAGCTGAGCACTGTGTGCGGTGAAGACTAAAAAGCATTTTTGTGCGTTTGGCGTCAACGTTAGGCCATGTTTGGCGACTGATGTTGCAGTGTGTGGTATTGTTCCACATTTCTTGTTCAAGGGATCTAAAAACTTCCCTTGTCCTGAGCTTAAAAGTGGCTAGGGGCATACGGAAGTCCTCCTTGTCTGGAAGGAGAACTGTGGTGGTGCCACGTCTGGCCAGTTCATCGGCTATTTCGTTTCCCTCAATATTTTGGTGTCCTGGCACCCAGACTAGGGAGATAACGAACTGCTGTGCCATCTCTTGAAGAGATTTGCGGCAGTTGTTCACTATCGTCGAATTTGAAGATAGCGCTCGAAGTGATTTTATTGCTGCCTGACTGTCTGAGTAAATGTTTATTACTCCGTTTATAAGGCTAGAGTGGCGTAGGCAACTAAGAGCCTCGCTTATGGCGAGAATCTCTGCCTGGAAAACGCTGCAGTGGTCCGGGAGACGGAAATGTGTTCTAATACTAAGCTGCTCACAGAAGACTCCTCCTCCAACTCGATTATCGAGTTTGGAGCCGTCTGTGAAGAAATTTATGCAGTCATTTTGTCCAAAGGGACTTGCCGCCCAGGCCTCCCTGGAGGGAAGGACTGTGTTAAACGTTGTAGAAGTGTGTTCTACGGGTATGCAATAATCTGTTAATTGCTTGTTTGCGCCCATTGATAGAATGGATGAGTGCCCATATTGATGGACTGTCCAGCCGTTTGCGTCTCTCAGACGTCGTGCTGTGATGGTGGCGGTTTCTTTTGCCACAAGTAGAATTGGGGATATGCTAGTGATAGCGCTGAGCGCTTCACTAGAGGTTGTTCTAAGAGCTCCTGTCATGCATAGTTGAGCTACTCTTTGTACCTTGTTGAGCGCCTTGAGTTTAGAACTATACAGCAGCGCTGGCCACCAAATGGATACCCCATACAGGAGAATGGGTCTAACAATGGCGCTGTATAGCCAGCTAACAACAGGCGGGGACATCCCCCATTTGAGGCCTACTGCCTTTTTACAAGTGAAGAGTGCAATGTTGGCTTTTCGCACTCTATCCGCTATAGTGAGATTCCAGTTCAGTTTCTTGTCTAGTACAAGCCCCAAGTATTTTGCACTGTCGCTAAACTCTAGAACGGAACCGTTTAATTTTGGGGCAGATAGCTTTGGGATCTTGGTCCTCCTGGTTCTATATTATATCTAACCTGTAGTAACATCCGATGTGGTGGTTTCCACTATACTCGTATCCGTGGAGGAATCTGGCGGATTACAATAGGATAAATAATTCAGGACCCAATAAAAAAAAAAGGTAATTAGAGACCTGTAGTAACATCAGTTGGTGTTGTAAAATCTGTGGTCAATAAAGTTGTCGAAGTCTCAAGCGTTGATGTTTCCAGTGTACTCGAATCAGTTGATATCTCTGCCATTATAAAATAGTAAAAATCCAAACCGAATGCCATAAACTCATTGGGACTATATTATATCTAACCTGTAGTAACATCCGATGTGGTGGTGGCAACTGTACTCGAATCTGTGGAGGAATCTGGTGGTTTAAATTAAGATAATATAAATAAAACAGGACTCAATAAAACAGATTATTAGAGACCTGTAGTAATATCCGTTGTGGTGGATTCCACCGTACTCGAGTCGGTCGATGAATCTGTCAGTTTGAAGCAAGAGAAATCGGAGCGGAAGCCATTAACCCACTTATTTTTTATATTTATTATTTGCTTGCTATATTTACGAACCTGTGGTAATATCCGTTGTGGTGGTAGAATCTTCTGGCACACATGCCGGCTGTGGGAAAGTAGATGTCAAGAGAAGTGTGAAACTAGGCAACAATCTTATCTTGTCGCATTAATCGCAATCTTACTTCCGCTGACTCCATGGGTGCGCAGATTCTCTCCAGGACGCAGTAGAAGCCCTCCTCGCAGCTTTGAACAGTATCTTCGTCCACGGTTTCCTGGTCGAAGCAAAATCCATAGGTAGTCTCACTGATACAGGCATATTGTCTATTGGTCGACTCGCACTTGGAGCAAACTGACTGGCCGTGAGTCCGTCCGGATAAAATCCAGACGAGCAGCCAAATCTAGAAGGTCCAACGGGTTACAATCTCTGAGATTACTTGGAAATTGACTCACCTTAAGAGTGATATGTGCGAGCATGGCGCTTGTCTGTTTACCGGGAAGAGCAACTACCTTGTGATGGCTGGCAGAAGCGGTGCCAATTCTCTTTATAGGAGGCTAAGCCGGCCCACACCCTCAGTTTCTGTTTCAGTTTGTTTAGTGTCCGTCCATAAAGATAACATTTGCTATTCTCAAAGCTCAAGGCTCCGAAATTTTACGATGCCATAGAACAAATTCGGCACCTCTACGAAAAAGTAGAAAAAATAGCACCGTCTGCGGTCTCAGATCATTCGCAACAGACTCGTAAAGTAGTGAAGATGTACAAGTTACTGGGCTTGGTGAGTGCTGGATAATATTTCTAACTATCCTCTCAAGTATCCCAATTAAGGAGCATACATTTTCAATGGATCATTTTAAGTACAATTCAATTTGGTATAATATAATATTTTGTTGCATCAATAAAGAAAAGCATAAAGACTTGTGTGAAAGTAATTAAAGAAGATATTATTGTGTGTTTTTCGGATATAAAATTAAAACGGAACAAAGTCCAAGGCAACCAAGGAGCATAAGAAGATGTTTATAGATTTTGTATAAAGAAAGCTGTTTGTTCTAGCCTGATGCTATCCTTAACAATATATTTATGGATTTATTGTCACAAAATCGAGATCTGGTAAACTTCCTCATAAAATGTTTTCTTCTTCTTTAGGTTATTTTAGTGGCAGTATCGATTGCTTGGATCCAGGCTGACTGCGATGTTTGCCAGTCGAATGGAGCAGCTTGCATCAATCAGACCGCTTACCATTTGTGCTTCGGTGGCCAATCGCCGGATGTTAATCAGACCTTTGTATGCACCGATGGCCTTGTCTGCACGGATCAGTTGGTTATCTGCTTCCAGCGTAGCGAGACTCCCGCCAGTTGTGGCGACACGGACAGCTGCGGCCAATGTGCTCCCAATTACACCTTTGCCTGCACCTCCCGGTCCACGTTCGCATTTTGCTTTGGAGCCTTGACGCGGACCAATGTCACCGGCAGTTGTCCCGATGGCTACTTTTGTGATGCTTCCACCCAGGAGATTTGCGTGACCAAGACCACAGATGACTCCATAATTTGTCACTTGAGTTGAAACACTAGGCTTTAATATTTTTTAACGTAATAATATCTTTAATTAATATTAAAATTGAATACTACTTTCCTACCTTACCTTACTTACTTGTAGAGTGAGGCTCTGGCATACCTGCTAATGCATATAGGCCAA
The DNA here is from genome assembly GCA_018153105.1 of Drosophila rufa. Lineage (NCBI taxonomy): Eukaryota > Metazoa > Arthropoda > Insecta > Diptera > Drosophilidae > Drosophila > Drosophila rufa. Next base: position 7,386,989 of record JAECXS010000085.1, read on the forward strand.
AGCCTTTGATTATTGGTATTAGCTACATTCTACATTCTCTACAATACTAGTGTTAGCACCGATGCAGTCTGCCTTCATTTTCAAATAGTTACCGGTCGATAACATATCGAACCATGGATAAGCCGATTAGTAGTTGCGATAGCACGAGATCGCGATAGAATGTAGAATGTAGAAACAACAGGATGCCACCACAAACTAGCAAGTCAAAGCTAAAAGTACATAACAAAACAAGAATACAAGCCGGGAGATAAAAGCTCTTCCTAAACTTTAAAATTACGTTGAAAATCAATAAAGAATACAATTAACGTTTATTTCCTGTAACTTAAACTTATTACAATAAATGTGAGTCTCGCTTAACAGAGTTCAGGTATCGTGGCCATACCTTGCATTGGTTATTGCATTGTGGATTGTGGAAGACGAAGAACCGGCCAGAGTGCCAGTTCTGAAGCCCACATTTGAATTCGCCCGCCGTTCCCTGCCGACCGCCTACCAACACAGCCCCGCCCGACCGAACGGAAACGTTTTCCAGCCCTGGCCATGCGCCAAGCGTCGTGAACATTCCTAGCCAGTATAAATTAGTTAAATTTACCCAATTTATCTTCACAGACGGCTCAAGCAAACGACACAATCCTCCCACACTCCCCTCCCCAATCAAAATCTATCCCAATTCAACCAATTCTTCTACTCACTTGAGAACTCCCTTCAAAACCCAGGCAAATACGCTATTTGCTCAGACTCTGTATCCTCCATAAAATCCATAATAAACTCCAACAACGAAACACTTTCCAAAAATCAAGTTGATCTGGATCCTGAGCCACATCGGGATAAAAGGCAATGCAGCTAGAGAAACCCACAAGTATCCACTTACATACACAGCAAACTACAACACCAAAGACATCACAAAACACCTTAAACAAAATGAGCTACAAATTTCCCACTGGTACAAACAACCCGGAAAACTTCACACTTAAAAACGCAAATCTCAACGTACAACAACAAATAATAATTAACAGGCTACGGCTAGGTCACACTCTACTCACAAACGCCCACTACATCGATACATCTCTCCAAAGTACTGCCCCCTCGCCAATAATGCTACAATAGACATTGAAACTCATCCTAATAAACTGCACTACCCTTTCCCAACCCACAACCCTAACCTTTTCCCACGAAAACCCAATCCAACCCCTAGATAACCCATCAACAGAAAATGCAATCATAATCCTCTCTTTCTCCACGAAGCCAAACTTATACATAAATTTATAAAAATCAAAACGAAAAACAAATAGAAATGTAAACATGTAAATAAATCCAGGCGAGCGTTAGGCCGCAGCAGCTAATGCCTAATTTTAAGTTAACTTTTATTATAGACTTAGATAATAATAAATATTATTGTATATTTTCCTATTAAAACAATGTAAAAAAAATTTTTTGTAGATAAAAATACGGTTTTAGCTAATTATTTTTTCGTCCAAAATCTCACAAAAAGTAATTTTTCAATTTCCCATGGTTATACCTGCAAATATATGTTATATGTACACACCTGATCATATTAATAGGTACACACATCAACTTAGACTTTGAGGTAACAGAAAAACTTTTCATTATTTTAAACTTTAAATTTTATCTCATTGGTTCTTTAACTATTTGTTTTTAATAAAATAAACTTCATTGTATTATAGAATAATAATATAACAGAAAGGAGATAATTTTTTGTCTTAGATACGTTTCTACGCGTTGTTTTAAAAGTATACTCAAGCAGTATAACGAGTTTAGTATACATTTTATACTTCAAACAATCAAATGTACTCCAAAGTTTAGTTTTTATACTCCAAAGTATCAATTGTGTATTTTTGAGTATTATTTTTATACGAACCTACATCGAAAATTCGATAACATATCGCGTTAGCGGGAATTTAGTGCTTTTCTGTTTGTCGCGTTAGTTATTATTATGAAATATTGGTGCAGATGAGTATAAAATTTATACTTTCGTAGTATTAAATTGATAAGCATCTTATTAAGAAATTTTTCATATTCAAGAGTATAGAATTCATGTAACAATCGTATAGGTTCTATGACGATTTTTTTTTGGGTGTAGCTTAAAAGTATAGTAAAGTAAGGGGGAGTTGGAGGAAGTAAAAAGAGAAAAGACTCACCCATGAGCAGCAGTTACTCCGAGGCGGCTCGTTCGTCCTTCGCCAGCAGCGCCCGATGGCCTCTTCATCACTGCACAACCCATATTCGCTGCTTTTCTTTATCGCTTTACAATTTCCAATCCGTTGCAGCAACTCTTGGCAACAGGCACTCGCTCTTCCGGAGACTCCCGCACTTTTCACTCGCTTTTCCGGCGACTCCCGCACTTTCCATTCGCTTTTCCACCGACTTCGCACTTTTCCCTCGCTTTTTCGGCGAATCCCGCACTTTTCACTCGCTTTTCCGCCGACTTCGCACTTTTCACTCGCTTTTCCGGCGACTCCGCACTTTTCACTCGCTTTTCCGGCGACTCCCGCACTTTTCATTCGCATTTAGCAAGATATGTCTTCATCATCTACACGTCCGCAGCTTGAGTGGAAAACGGTGAAACAAAACTATTCTTTCAACTAATTTTGCAGATGATTTTGTTAGACCTAAAACTTTCTACGGAAGAACGCAAGAATAAATAAAACCAAAGTATTTCAGAATTTTGTTTATCGATCTTTTGATTTTTGATTTTTACCCCTGATCAAAACTAAGAGCTCCGGGAGCAAACTCTGAAACCACTGTGCCGCCGTACAGATTCTAGAGCGTTAATCTTTGTATTTATTAATTTTTGTAACAAGTAAACTTAATATTTCAAATCTCTCAGTTATGAAGGTAATGTATCAAAATCATCGCCAACTGAAACTATTGGCAGTCCATGGAGCCAATAAGAGTTATTTCTTTTTATTCTCTTTCCACGTCATCCAAGGGGTAGAGAAATTGAGGCGTTCTTTTTAATGCGGTGCGGTGCGGTGCGGCCTACTGGGGAGGCCTAGTCCACAGCACCACGTCACAAATTATGAATAATTAGTTATGCAAATTATTAATTGGTGGACCCTTAAATTCGAAAACTGCCCAAATCGAGAGCAGGCGGGGGTAAACCATTTCCATATCTTCTTCAAATGCCTTTCCGTTCCATGTTCCATTTTTCTTTTCATCGTCTATGAACATACTCATCGCTTTCTTCCACCTTCGCCCTACGTTCTCTAAATGGTCCTTAGTGCAGAATTGTAATTGAAACGTATTGGCACTCGAGTCAATACGGAAAAACTGCTCCACAACAGAATGTAGCATTTTAATCTCTTTTTCACATTCATAACTGTAAGCTTCTACAGGGTAAGTGGAATTTTTATCAAGTGCGACTTCGAACACACCATCGTAAGATGTTCTCCTGAACCTTTTAGAGTACAGAGTCTGCAACTCCTCGTTGTGGCTCAGTTGATGAACACCCATGAAATGCTTAAGATCCCATATGGCGTTAATGTTGGTGCCTGGAATCTTATGATTGATAGCATTCCTATCCGATACTACTGCCAATAAAAATTGCAGTTTTTCATTATCCCTCAAGAAGTCAACAATACATTTGAAAATTTCATCAAGTCTTTCGCAAGCCTGCGACCACCTAAAGTCCATATAAAGAATCTGGAAGAACTCACCATTGTGAGAACGCAAGGCGAAGGTGGCGCACTTGTACGTTTTGCTAGACTCCATCTGCAAGTAAAATAAAAAAAAGAAAATGGGAATGACTTCGAAATGACTATAAATTTAAAAATGTGACAATATGTGATCGAAAGGTGACTTTAACTTACCTGAGGCATAAAAAGCTCATCAAAATATATATAAAATGGTGTGAGCAACCTTTGTGGATTCACTGTGTGCAGCAGATTACATGCGCCATTATCCAGAGCATCTATTTTCACCTCGCTTGCCGTCAAAACTCGAAGGATGTCCTTTGCTTTAACGATCGCGTCCTCTCTCGACATTCGATAATGGTTCACAAGTTCAGTTTCCTTAAACAGTTTCGACAAAGTATATAGATGCATTTTATTTTATGCTAATTTTGCAACCTCGCACAAATGAACGCTCAAGAAGTAATGGCAGTTTCCTCGATATGCAAGCTCTGCAAAATGTTATCGATAACTTGCATCCCTAACCGTTATTCGCTGATATAAAACGACAAAACATGTGATCTTCGAAATATACAAATCTTTGAAATGAGCGATACGAAAAGCGAAGGTGGGATGTCCGCCGGGACGACTCAAAAAGTCCTGGACATTCTGAAGCTGACCCTGGAGCTGGAAAAGGAACGCCAAGAGCAGAGGAAGGAGGGAAAGGTAAATACATTTATAAATGCTATTCTATTGTATATGCTATTCAATTCTATTCGCTTTCAGAATCAATTCTATTCGGTGGCGGATTCGCCGGCACCGCAGAACGAGCCGAAGCAGATCTCCCTTCTGCGGCGGCGATCTTCGCCGGCACCGCAAAAGGAGCCGAAGCAGATATCCCTTCTGCGGCGGCGATCTTCGCCGGCACCTCAGAAGGAGCCGAAGCAGATCTCCCTTCTGCGGCCACGATCTCCACCGGCGGAGAACTTCCCGTCCTTCTCATCAGTGTTGACGTCAACCCCAAAGCGGGTTTGTCACCGGCCAGGCGGGCTAGTTGGGGTAGGCAAAGTGAATACGATGCTCAAATGTTCCCTTCTAACTGATATCTATTTATCCCCCGCAGCTGTCGTTGAACTGCCAGGAGCAGCACCAGAAAACACCGCCAGCGAGCACGTTGGACTCGCCAGCGAGTGCCGACGACTCGCTGTTGACACTGCTTTCCCTGGTGGAGGATGGCCCAGTGTCGATCCCAAGAGGCGACGAGAGTGTGGCCTTCCTATGTGGCCTCTTGGAGGAGAACGAGGCAGTTGGCTCCTCGGGCAGTGGCCTCTTGGGCAGGGGACTCTTGGGCAGAGGCTCCTTGGGCAGTGGCCTCTTGGGCAGGGGCCTCTTGGGCAGGGGCCTCTTGGGCAGGGGCCTCTTGGGCAGAGGCTCCTTGGGCAGTGGCTCCTCGGGCAGTGGCTCCTCGGGCAGAGGCTCCTTGGGCAGTGCCTCTTTGGGCAGTGGCTCCTCGGGCAGTGGCTCCTTGGGCAGTGGCACCCAGAAACCAAAGGGTGAGTTTTCAGTTTCTAACTAGTAGTACAGTAGCTACAATAAACACCTTTTTCAGCCCGCCCATCGTCGCTTAATTGGTTGGAGTTGGACAGTGACACCTCGGGCAGTGGCTCCTTGGGCAGTGGCTCCTTGGGCAGTGGCACCCAGAAACCAAAGGGTGAGTTTTCAGTTACTAACTAGTAGTACAGTAGCTACAATAAACACCTTTTTCAGCCCGCCCATCGTCGCTTAATTGGTTGGAGTTGGACAGTGACACCTCGGGCAGTGACTCCTTGGACAGTGACACCTCGGGCAGTGGCACCCAGAGACCAAAGGGTGAGTTTTCAAGTACTAACTAGTAGTACAGTAGCTACAATAAACACCTTTTTCAGCCCGCCCATCGTCGCTTAATTGGTTGGAGTTGGACAGTGACACCTCGGGCAGTGACTCCTTGGACAGTGACACCTCGGGCAGTGGCACCCAGAGACCAAAGGGTGAGTTTTCAAGTACTAACTAGTAGTACAGTAGCTACAATAAACACCTTTTTCAGCCCGCCCATCGTCGCTTAATTGGTTGGAGTTGGACAGTGACACCTCGGGCAGTGACTCCTTGGACAGTGACACCTCGGGCAGTGGCACCCAGAGACCAAAGGGTGAGTTTTCAAGTACTAACTAGTAGTACAGTAGCTACAATAAACACCTTTTTCAGCCCGCCCATCGTCGCTTAATTGGTTGGAGTTGGACAGTGACACCTCGGGCAGTGACTCCATGGGCAGTGGCTCCTTGGGCAGTGGCACCCAGAAACCAAAGGGTGAGTTTTCAGTTACTAACTAGTATTACAGTAGCTACAATAAACACCTTTTTCAGGCCGCCCATCGTCGATGAAATGCTTCCTTTATACCAGGTGCAAGCGCACCTTCTGCTCAAGATCCGGAGTTGTGAGCCACCTTAGAATGGTCCACAACATCACGGGGCACCTCTTACTGCGAGCAGAGGTGCGTTACCTGCGCTATCAGAAGACAGGAGTCGACATCCACTGGGTGAACGAGGCCTGTCGGAACTGCCGCACCAAGATGGGCCCAAAGGAGTTCGTGGAGCACAGTTGCCTCCCAGTGGGAAGCACCTCAGGGGCCCTGATGCGCCACATTCGCAGTAAGCATCGAGAGAACGACGCCAAGTACGGCTTCTCGAAAGGATTGTGGAAGACGGAGAACCGGCCAGAGTGCCAGTTCTGAAGCCCACATTTGAATTCGCCCGCCGTTCCCTTTCCCAACACTCCGTTCCCTTTCCCAACACTCCGTTCCCTGCCGACTGCCTGCCAACACTGCCCCGCCCGACCGAACGGAAACGTTTTCCAGCCCTGGCCACGCTTCAAACGTCCAGAACATTCCCAGCCAGGTCGTCAATCGTATAAATTCGAGTTTTCACCCGAAAATTTTCATTATTCAAGGAATTTTCATACTGTGAACATCGTCAGAGTTCGTGTGCTTGCGGAGCGAAATAAGCTTGTGAATTTGCCATTCTTGCACAAAGAAAGTGAAAATTTGTACATTTTTACCTTTATTCTGTGAATAGAAAGAAGAACGTACAAGGTGAGTAATTAATTAAACGCAATTTTATGAAACGCAAAGAAAATTTGCAAGAAAACGCACGCGTCTCTGAATGCTCTTGACCCATTTGCCGAATATTGATTTTAAAAGTCTAGAAGCCAATAATGCAATATGTAATCGGGCATTTAATTAAGTATTCTCTCGTTTTTATTGCATAAAACTGGTTTTGCGGCGTCTTAAGGGTGATTCAACGCACACACACACACACACGCATACATTCGCGAAAATGCCGGCTTTTCGGCTAGATAGCCTTCTGGAAACTTCTTTTCCACGAATCATGAATTAAACGACATGCAAATTAGGCCGATTAATTAGAAAACGCTCTTTTTCTTTGCCCCACACACGTGTTCTTGCATTTGCATTTACAAACACATTTAAACGCACTCTGTACATGTCTCACACACACAGACGCATACGCATGGAAGCCAATGAGCAATGCGGGCAAAAATGGCGTCAGCCGGTGAAAAAGCTTGGCAACATTTATATTTACCCTTAATTTGGTTTTCTTTTATTAATATGTTATGTTGCCAAGGAGATGCGTCTGTCTCCGCTTTCTAGATGTTTCCAATTACAAACTTGGTTATGTACGAACAATTTTCAATGTGCAGTTCACATATACATACATACACATGCGTGTATACAGTGGTGGTCAGAAAAAGAGGGCTGAAGAGAGTTACACTTTAAAATAAACCCATTATGCAATTTTAATGTAAGCATAGAATCTAGTCTTAAGTAAATCAAATTATTTAAATGCATGATGTAGAAATAATGCAAAGGGTATAGTACAATGTGCTTGCTATTGTTTCGACCGCTAGTGTATTTGCGTAGATGCGCATGTGGTGGTGAAAAAAAAAAGAGCAGAGAGAAAGAAGCCAACAAGCAGCTGTTCGTTCAGTTTTCCAAATCCGAATTTTACTAATCGCGTCTAAACGTAATCCCTTGCAGATGCCTGAGGAAGCAGAGACCTTCGCCTTCCAGGCTGAGATCGCTCAGCTGATGTCGCTGATCATCAACACATTCTACTCGAACAAGGAGATCTTCCTGCGCGAGTTGATCTCGAACGCCTCCGATGCTCTGGACAAGATCCGCTACGAGTCGCTGACTGACCCCAGCAAGCTGGACTCTGGCAAGGAGCTGTACATCAAGCTCATTCCCAACAAGACGGCCGGCACGCTGACCATCATCGATACCGGTATCGGCATGACCAAGTCCGATTTGGTCAACAACCTGGGAACCATCGCCAAGTCTGGCACCAAGGCGTTCATGGAGGCTCTGCAGGCCGGCGCCGACATTTCCATGATCGGTCAGTTCGGTGTGGGTTTCTACTCCGCCTACTTGGTTGCCGACAAGGTGACCGTCACCTCGAAGAACAACGACGACGAGCAGTACATCTGGGAGTCGTCCGCCGGCGGTTCCTTCACCGTGCGTGCTGACAACTCTGAGCCTCTGGGCCGCGGCACCAAGATCGTGCTGTACATCAAGGAGGATCAGACTGATTACCTTGAGGAGAGCAAGATCAAGGAGATCGTGAACAAGCACTCGCAGTTCATCGGCTATCCGATCAAGCTGCTCGTCGAGAAGGAGCGCGAGAAGGAGGTGAGCGACGATGAGGCTGATGATGAGAAGAAGGAGGACGAGAAGAAGGAGATGGACACCGATGAGCCCAAGATCGAGGATGTTGGCGAGGATGAGGATGCCGACAAGAAGGACAAGGATGCCAAGAAGAAGAAGACCATCAAGGAGAAGTACACCGAGGATGAGGAGCTGAACAAGACCAAGCCCATCTGGACTCGCAACCCCGATGATATCTCCCAGGAGGAGTACGGCGAGTTCTACAAGTCGCTGACCAACGACTGGGAGGACCATTTGGCCGTGAAGCACTTCTCGGTGGAGGGACAGCTGGAGTTCCGCGCCCTGCTCTTCATCCCCCGTCGCACCCCCTTCGATCTGTTCGAGAACCAGAAGAAGCGCAACAACATCAAGCTCTACGTGCGCCGCGTGTTCATCATGGACAACTGCGAGGATCTCATCCCCGAGTACTTGAACTTCATCAAGGGCGTGGTCGACTCTGAGGATCTGCCACTGAACATCTCCCGTGAGATGTTGCAGCAGAACAAGGTGCTGAAGGTGATCCGCAAGAACCTGGTCAAGAAGACCATGGAGCTGATCGAGGAGCTGACCGAGGACAAGGAGAACTACAAGAAGTTCTACGACCAGTTCAGCAAGAACCTTAAGCTGGGCGTGCACGAGGACAGCAACAACCGCGCCAAGCTGGCCGATTTCTTGCGCTTCCACACCTCCGCCTCTGGCGACGACTTCTGCTCCCTGTCCGACTACGTGTCGCGCATGAAGGAGAACCAGAAGCACGTCTACTTCATCACTGGCGAGTCCAAGGACCAGGTCAGCAACTCTGCATTCGTGGAGCGCGTCAAGGCCCGCGGCTTCGAGGTCGTCTACATGACCGAGCCCATCGATGAGTACGTCATCCAGCATCTGAAGGAGTACAAGGGCAAGCAGCTGGTGTCCGTCACCAAGGAGGGTCTGGAGCTGCCCGAGGACGATGCCGAGAAGAAGAAGCGCGAGGAGGACAAGGCCAAGTTCGAGAGCCTGTGCAAGCTGATGAAGTCCATTCTGGACAACAAGGTTGAGAAGGTCGTGGTCTCGAACCGCCTGGTCGACTCGCCCTGCTGCATTGTCACCTCGCAGTTCGGCTGGTCCGCCAACATGGAGCGCATCATGAAGGCCCAGGCTCTTCGCGACACCGCCACCATGGGCTACATGGCCGGCAAGAAGCAGCTTGAGATCAACCCCGATCACCCCATTGTGGAGACTCTGCGCCAGAAGGCCGATGCCGATAAGAACGATAAGGCCGTCAAGGATCTGGTCATTCTGCTGTTTGAGACCTCGCTGCTCTCATCGGGCTTCTCTCTGGACAGCCCCCAGGTGCATGCCAGCCGCATCTATCGCATGATCAAGCTGGGTCTGGGCATCGACGAGGACGAGCCGATGACCACCGAGGATGCCCAGAGCGCCGGCGATGCCCCCTCGCTGGTTGAGGACACCGAGGACGCTTCCCACATGGAGGAGGTCGATTAAGCGCGCACACCCAATCATCCCAAGCAACCAAAATTCATCCAGTCACTCACATGCAGAGATACACAATTTACTTTCGTACTAAGTTGACATCAGAGTTAATTTTGTATGGCCATTTCCTACTTTTTGCCGCGTTATAGGCGACAAAAACATACGCTTACACTCATCTAAACAAACAAACATCAACAAAAAACACTCGTAACAAACATTCAAAAGCAGGCGCAGTTGTCGTTTTAAGGAACTTCTAATTTAGAATCCAAGTAATTTATGTAAAAACTAAAGACTACATACATACGCGATAGTTGGTAACTACAATATAAAGAATGGAGTAAATGTATAATTAAGGTTTGATGACCCGATCGATGAACAGAAAAAAAAACCAAATAATAAACAAGCAAATGTGTTTTAAAAATCAAATTCTCAATGAATGTTTATTGCTGGCTGGGAAAGGGAGAAAGGGGAAAAAGTCAATCGTCTACGATTCAGATTCTTTGCGCAGCAGCTGCTCAATGTCCTCCACGGTGCTAGCTCCCTTGCTGATGAGTATTATCTTGTTGCGGGATCGAGATCCCTTGTCCAACGATACGTCGCTCTTGCGCAGACCGAGAACTTTGGACAGGAACTTTACCAGCTCCGCGTTTGCCTCGCCCTCGCTGGGCGGAGCGGCTATTTGAACGCCCACGCCCTCCAGTCCTATTCCGGTTATGCCATTCTGCTTGGCGCCCGGCTTGGCCAGGATTTGTATGCATATATTCCCCGTTTTGTCCAGTGTAATTGGCCCGGTATCCTCCTTGGCCGGCGTCGATTTTGTTGCCGCGGCGCCTGCCTTTGCTTTTCCTTTGTTCTTTGACATTACTTGGACGTTGACCGATGTAAACAGGCGACGCATGAACTTTTCGGTACGTGTACTATTTAATATTTACAGTTAAATGCATTTTAATCGGCAATTTTGGGAGAATTTCGCGTTTAATGTTTTTTTTCTAGGCGTCAATCAGCTGTAAGGTAGGTAAATTCAGGGCTGCACAGAAGGTAGGGATGTGACTTCGTTCGTGCGTGAGCACGAGATTTGGAAATAGCCATTTTCCACACTATCCCAAAATTGCCTTTGTAAATATTAATGGAATTATAATTCAATGTTCAACCCAAATAGAAACCACTGTTTATAGGTAAAAAAATTATCATATATTATTTCTCATTGTTATGTACTCATAGTTTTCTTCTCTACTCGTATTTTGCATTAGAAAACAACGCTTAAACACATTTTTTTTTTGCACTATTCAAAGAACTCGAGCAACGAGAAGCATCTTAAAAATGCATTACATAAATCGCCTTTAAACACGATCCTAGATACAGTTCAGTTATTTCTGTGAGTATAGGAGACATTTTTTAGCAGGAATGCACATAACGTTCAGTTGTCTGCGGAGCTTACAATTATTACAATTAATTAATGCAAATCGCGTTAAATGAACTTAAAGTTTGTATGTTTTGTGATTAGAAAATACATATTGCAGACACGAAAATTAACTGGAAAGCCAAGTTATTTTTTTTAGGCATTTGCACATGTTGCCGGGGATTTCGGGATTCAAAATTCAGCTACGAAAGGCGTTCGGTTCGGTTCTGTGTGTGTGTGTGTTGGGAAGGCTATAGGAAAGTTGCGAAAGGTGTCCCATCCTCGCTAGAAGTGGCGGCTGGTGACTGTTGTGCGGAGCGGAACTGGGCGAAGAGCTCTCCTTACGCGGCACGAATCGACTGAATGATCTGGAAAATGGCCGAGCCGCAGACCACGAAGATGAACAGCGCCAGGAGCCAGGGACCCACGGGATACTGGCCCTCTTTCGTCTTCTGCAATGGGAAATATGTAGAGATTAGCTGTGACATGCAATTGATTGGAATTAGTGAAACGAGCGGCGATGGCGAACATCTAATCATATTTCCAGAAGAGCCGATAACACTCTCACACAAGCATCAGCTTCGCTTCCCCCGCCCTCCTCACACACACTAACACAGAAGCGCACGCATCAGCAATAATAAAATCAATGACGGCGTGGCACTTTTCGCGATTGATTATCGCCTCCTTCTAATGGATTTTCCTTCTATATATTTCGCCATGCACTTTCCGGAGCCCGTTTAAACCGAACTTGAAAGGCTAAACTCACCGAGGACTTGGGGACATTGCCACGCATCGTCACATATTTGCTGGCCTTCTCGTTGGCGACGCGCATTCTCTGTGGTGGAGCCATTTTCTTGTGTTGTTTTTGTTGGGATGCACACGTCGCACACTGTAATAAGCACAAAGGAAGGCCGCTCCAGTTAATTGCCAAGTTTGCGTGTGGATTTGTCCGATTTAAGCTCGAAAAGCTGTGATTTTAAATCTTACCTGCCGAAATAACAAAACGAAAGACTACGTGTCAGTCAGTGTTGCCGTTGATGTGTGTAGGAAAAACACCTAAATAAAGCCAGTAACCATTTTCAAGAAATATGGATTGTTTGATAAAATTGTGCTGGCCACACTGCGGATCAAAAACGATTTCAAACTACGCAAGTGAATAAAAGCAAAATCTTACGACGTAAGGAAAATATCAATAGTTAGTGAACCAAAATAAATACAGTTTAAAAATAGAAGTAAAGGAAAAATTTTAAATTTTGTAATAAAGATAGCCATAAAATCATCGATAAATTGCTGTATTTGTTGTTGGTTTATATAAAAGTACCTACAGGACTCACAGGCTAAGTCATGTAGAAGGTATCTAAAACAACAACAAAATTTAAAGACTGTATGACTTATTGTATTACAATTCCATTAAATAACACTTAATATTAAATTAAGCTTAAAATAAAATGTGCATGTAATTCGTATATCTTCATTGGTCTTTTTCTTGATCCTCTTGGACACACTTTTAGCTTATTTATTTATAATGAGCAGCGGTAGTTGGTTCTTAAACATTTCTGCGTCTTCTTGGGTGGATTAAGAGCTGGGCTGCCTCTCTTTCTAGACGCTCCCTTCTCAGACTCTCTATTGACCAAACAGGATCTTATTATTGGAGACGTAAGCGAAGGCATATACCCAAGTATACAAAGCTAATGTTTCTGTTCTGCTTTTATTTCAGGACTTCATAAATATAACTTAAAAACAATTAAGGCTCAGCACTTCCTCACATCCGGGACGATTCCGCACTCGGCATACGGGTCAGCGGACTTGGCCTCCTTTTTGGCGCACGGCGGACACTCCACGCAGCAGAGATCATCCTTGGCAGTGGCCTTCAGCAGTCCGTCGATGTTCTCGCCCTTCACGGGCTTCAGGTTCGTGCCGGAATTCACGCGAGCGGGAACATCGCTCAGCTTGGTCTTGGATGAGGGCTTGGGCTGCGAGTATCTGGGCGCGTCCGGTGGATTGGGTCTGCCCCAGAAGTCACGCGGGACATCCCAGATGATCAGCGATCCGTCTGTGCTCCCGGTAACGAACATGGTCATACAGGGACTGTAGGCACAACTGATCACCGAGGAGGCGTGCTCGGAACCCAATCCCACCACGGCACCGCTGTTGTAATCCCAAAGCTTCACCTGCAGATCGCTGCCCACGCTGATGAAGTAGTCGCCGGTCTCGTTGATGGCCAAGCAATTTACGGACGACTTCTTGGAGGCAGTCAGTTCCCGGATGAGGGCTCCATTGTACACGCTCCAGTAGATGATGCGGCCGTCCGAGCCGCAGGTAATGACCTGGACTCCAGTGGGGAAATACGAGGCGGACATGAACTGAGTGTTCGAGGTCACCACCTGCTTGCGAGTCATGCGTCTGCCAGGGATCGGGATTTAGCATTAAGTTCACATATAAAAGATATAATTCCCATCCTACTTGATATCCCAGATCACACAGGAGCCATCAGTGCAAGCGGAGATCACCTCCGTGTCCAAGTAGTTAATATCCAGAGACGTTATGGGCCCCGAGTGATCCTTCAGCACGCCCAAGAGGTCCTGACGATACGGATCGATCTTCCAGACCCTAACTTGTCCCTCGATTCCTCCAGTGACGATTAAGCGACCAGTGGAGGCCACGGCCAGGGCACTGCAGCCTTGGATGGAGTAGGAGATCAGTTTAAATAAACTAATTGGATAAATGGTCTTTGAGATCTTTACCCTTGTTGTGAGCATTCGGAATGGCATAGATGAGTCTTCCGGTGATCGGAGTAAAGGCCCGAATTATTCCATCGTTCCAGACGGAGACGATGCTGGTGCCGTCGTGGGTGAAGCGTGCGGCGGCGCAGTTAAAGTTGTGGACCATGATGCGCAGCAGTTCCTGCTTGCGTCCGGAGGACCAAATGCGAATGCACTCCTTGCCCGAGGTGGCAAAAACGGCGGAGTAGTTTCTGGAAAAGGTAATGGGCATGATTGCAGCTGGTCTATAGCCCAATTAGAAACTCACTTGGGGAAGGTGATGCAGTAAACGGACTTCGTGTGACATGTGCGGAGTAGTTTCAGGACCCAGGTCTTGATATTCAGTCCGTAGATCTCGTTGGTGTCGGTGCAAATGTAAAAGAGCTCCGGCTTGGAGCGAACAAACGACGAAATCCTTCCGGAAACATGGGTCTTCTTCAGGGTGCGCAGAAACGGCCAGGTGGGCCCCGGATAATCCCGGAAACTGATCAGCGGCACATCGGTACGCTCCTCCACCAATTCCACATCGCCATTGCCACCTCCGATCAGCAGGCGTCCCTCTTCCAGGATATACAAGGCGCGAACCCCGTTAACATAACGATCGCAATCGCGACCCGTTGGCTTTCGGGGATTGTGGGTACCGAAGGCTCCCAGGATGCAGCTGGCGGATCCCTGCTTGCTCACGTGATCGCGATCGCAGCAGTTGAGGGCGATCTTCACGATATCACCGGTTCCAGTGCCCAGATAGGCGAACTCATCCGTCTTATTGATGCGGGCGCAGTAGAAGACCCGAGTCTTGCTGGCCATCAGGACATCCTGGACGTACAGCTTCTTCTGATCGCGCAGGATGCTCCACATGCGCAAATGCCGATCGCCGGAGGTCAAAAAGAAGTACGGATTATTGTGCAGTGGCCGGATGCTCAAGGCATGCCCGGAAATGGCCCGAGATGCCGGAGTCTGGCAAATCGGAGAGCTGCGGGTTGGAGGATTAGCTGTTAGCTCAGACCTTTCTCCCATGTGACTATAAAGTAACCTACAATGACTCCATGTCGAATACAATGACGGTTCCATCATCGACCCCGCCAATGGACACCACACAACGGTCCTCGGCTGTGAAGCAGATGGCCTGCACGGATACCTTGTGCAGATCGTGACGGGCAATCTCCTTGCGCTGGGCGTAGTCCCAGACGATCACGTAGCCCCGGAATCCCATGTGGTTGATCTGGCCCGAGGCCATGTACTTTCCGCTCTTGCTCACATCCAGACACGATATGGTATTCGTGTGCCCCGCCACAAACTCCTGGGTGTTCTTCTTGTAGTCGGCGATCCCGATCTTGTTACCCAGCGCAAAGATAATGGATTCGGTGACCGGGTGCTGGCGCACTCCATTGTCCACCTTTCCGTTGATTCCGAAGATGGCGCGCGGCAGGAGCTGCCGGCAGGCGTCCTCGTCATGGGCCATTGTTACAGGGATTATATTAATAAAATATATATATCTAATTCCGAATGTAACTTATGATGTTGTGTCGATTCTTTTTTTTATGTTTTGAAGCTTCAACGAGGCCGGCTTGTTTTCGGTTTGAAAACAAGGCTTTTCAAACGTTGCTTGGTTGCCGTTGCTAGCAAACCTGAACTTGGGATTCAAATCCTAACGGGCAAAAACAACAGTTTAAACTTAAAAGCTCAGCCAGCTGTCTCGCTCTAGCACAAACAGCTGATTCCAGCGGCAGTTGGCAACGCGGTGTTTACATTCTGCTTAGTTTTCGCAATTATCGCGGTTTTCCTTCGCCGGCGAGAAAAAGCAGGCGAAGAGAACTGAATAATCGGGGTAAGTACGACGACATATATAACGGTGCCTATATATATAGCTCACACCACTCTTCTTCGATTGCTATTTACAGTTGAGCGGCGAAAGGCGAACGGCTTGCCAGCTAATCAAGCAACTCAAATAACTCAATAATACTTCCACTTGACCGAAGCAAACAAAGGAAACAAATAAAATGCCTTCTATTGGGGGCGTTTTGCGACCCCTGGGACTAACCCTACTCCTCCTGGGGCTGATAATGCCCGCTCACAGCGTGAGATTCCGTCGAGGTCGACTAGGTTCTGGCTTCCTTGGTGATCCCAGCCAGACGGCCACGCTTCAGCGCTCCCTGCCAACCGAGGATCTGTGGTTCGAGCAGCGATTGGATCACTTCAATCGCCAGGACGCCCGCACCTGGCAGCAGCGATACTTTGTGAACGCCGACCACTATAGGAACGACAGCTCCGCCCCCATTTTCCTGATGATTGGCGGCGAGGGCGAGGCCTCGGCCAAGTGGATGCGCGAAGGCGCCTGGGTGCACTACGCCGAGCACTTCGGAGCCCTGTGCCTGCAGCTGGAGCACCGCTTCTACGGCAAGAGCCATCCCACCGAGGACCTGTCCACCGCCAATCTGGCCTATCTGAGCTCCGAACAGGCGCTGGAGGATCTGGCCAGCTTTGTGGTTGCCATGAAGGCAAAGTTCAATCTGGGCGACGGCCAGAAGTGGGTCGCCTTCGGTGGCTCCTATCCGGGTTCGCTGGCTGCCTGGGCCAGGGAGAAGTATCCGCACCTCATCTACGGATCCATCAGCTCCAGTGGACCCCTGCTGGCCGAGGTGGACTTCAAGGAGTACTTCGAGGTGGTCAAGGCCTCGCTGGCCGCCTACAAGCCCGAGTGCGTGGAGGCGGTGGCGCGCAGCTTTGCCCAAGTGGAGATCCTGATGAGGCACATGATCGGTCAGCGCAGTCTGGACGAGAAGTTCAAGTGAGTGCTGTTCTGGGGTATATAATTATAAATTCTTGGTTTCGAGGATTTCTTCTTGAGAAACTTGCATATTTCTTGGATTTCTGGATATCAGTAAGCTGCCTTTTTCTTAGGAACATTATAGTAATGAGATTCTGACTGTATTATTGATTATCTAGAAGAGATCTTTAATATAAAAAATGTATCTACCCATTTTCTTCTAGAACCTGCACTCCCATCAAGGACTCAATTGATAACCAACTGGACATAGCCAGTTTCTTTGAGAATCTGGCTGGCAACTTTGCTGGCGTTGTTCAGTACAACAAGGACAACAGTCCACATGCCAAAATAACCATAGACGATGTAAGCTCTGCCCCTTAAACATATAATTCTCAAAGGAATATACAAATTATATCCTAGATCTGCGATGTGATGCTAAACACCACCGCTGGTCCGCCTGTGACTCGTCTGGGCTTGGTGAATACCATGTTGCTGAAGGAATCGAATACCACATGCCTTGACTACAAGTATGTGAAGATGGTGGCGGATATGAAGAACGTGTCCTGGGACTCTGAGACTGCCCAGGGAATGCGCCAGTGGACCTATCAGACCTGCAGCGAGTTCGGCTTCTATCAGACGTCGGAGGATAAGACGGATATCTTTGGAGGCCGCTTCGGAGTGGACTTCTTCATACGCCAGTGCATGGACGTGTTCTCCGACAACATGGATGCCAAGTACTTGGAGCAGGTTGTGTCGCAGACCAACAAGCATTATGGGGCCCTACATCCGCAGACGACCAATGTGCTGTATGTGCACGGCTCCATTGATCCCTGGCATGCTCTGGGACTGGTCAAGTCCACGGACACTGCAACTCCAACGATTTACATAGAAGGTAATACTCGCACACTTAAATAAATACAAAATCTACTGTAAATTTTCATTTTCCCCTTTTAGGAACTGCTCACTGTGCCAATATGTACGAGCCGGTGAAAACCGATCCGCCCCAGCTGGTGGCCGCACGTAACAAGATCATCAAATACTTGGCCAAACTGCTGGCGGGCTACACCGCAATCCCCAACTGAAACCCGAGGCATTCCCATTCGTCAGCATTTTACCTTTATTTTGTTTAGTTTTGCATGCGTTCGTACATTAAATATACTCCGCCTTGGGTGTGGGCTAATCCTTCTTGGCCTGATCCATTTTCTCGTGGAATCGCTTCCAGTAATGCTGCACCTTTTCGTTCCGAACGATGTTCTGATCGATGAAGTGCAGCATCCAGGTGCCGGTAAGGTAGGCCAGGTCGTAAATGAAGGCCACCACGCGAAAGAAGTACTTCTCCGTCTGCTGCTTGCTGGGCAGATTGGCCACGATATCCTGCAACTTCTTGGCGGCAGCTTCCTGGGCCTCCCTGGCCTTATCCTGGGGATCTGTCTTCTTGGCCTGCTTCTCCGTGGAAGACACCACCTCATCCGAGTCGCGTTTGCAGTTCGCGGTGGTCTCCACGGGCTCGATTTTCCCCAGCTTGCCCACAAATGTCATCGGTGGGACGGCATGCACCTCCGATGTGGCCTTGCCCTTCTGCGACTGGCTGTGATCATCCATGCCAATCGGCCCAGCAGCCATGAAACCGGCCGGCTTGCTGGCACCCGATCTGGCCGCAGAGTACAAGCGATAGGGATTCAACACCACCACCGCCTTCTTACCACTCATCAGCTTTAAAGTGGAGGAGCCATCTTCAAGAAACGGGGAGAATGATTTCATTTATCAGATTCAAGGCTTCCGGCTATACCACGTGCGCTCTACTTACCCCAGAAGGGGACCGGGTAAACCGCCACAAATGGATTGCTTTTCAATTGGTTTCTGGCAAACAGCGTTGCGCGAATCATAGTGCAAGACTTTTTTTTGTCGACGAATGCAGAATTTCAACAATTTTTTCCAAAAGGCCCGACAACGTTGACAAGCCGACAATGAAAAGGCCAACTGGCTTGCCTGGTAGCCAGAGTTGCCGCCTTTTCGAAGGGAATGGAATACCGGAAAAGAACAAGGCGCAAAAAAGGCTATTGGCAACTATACGATTTTCAGTGAAGTGAAGGCTATATTCTTGCTTTTCAAGTCTTGAATATTCTCAAAATTGTAAAGGATTCTGAAATCATTTAATTAATTTTAGATAGAACTATACTTTTCTACTTAGCACACAAGCCAATAAATTGGTTTTGCAAAGCATTACAAAAATTTTTTTTCCAACTAAATTCATAAAAGGGTTTGTAATATAATAAATACAATCAGAAATTTAATTCTCCCTTAAAAATAACAAAAAAAATATATCCAGATATGGAATTTAAGATTTTGTGTGACGAAAGCTTTCCTAGACAAGGAATGGCAGCCCTCTGACCCTTTAACCCAGTCTGGCAACATTAGCAGAAAAAACGTGTTCAACTTTGTTTTGTTTTATAAATTGTCTTTTTATTTATGCTATTACTAAACATATTAGTAAGTTTACTAGTTACATTTAAGGCTTATAAGCGATCGCATACAACTCCAGGCCTAAGTTTACATTATTTCAACGCTGTCTAGATCTTGGCAAAAAATAAAACGCGTGACAGCGCCAGGGCTGCAAGACGCCGGACAAATGGCATGGCCGAAAAGGGGCTGCTCTGCACGACGGGATGCCCCCCTTTTCGACTGCGCCATTAGATAGCGAAAATTCTTAACTAAGTTCCAAAAGAAAACCGATCGAGCTCAGGGTGGTGGTTACTAGGATATACAGAAACCCATCGGATGTCCTTTGCGTTACATTTACACTTGTTAGAGGCTACTGTTTTACGTTTTAAATTAGTTAACTTATGGGGGGTGTGCAATTTTAACGTACACGGTTAACTAAATTGCAGTTGGTTAATTTGTTCCGCGACTACTGGCAACCAAATCGGTTATTAAACATAGGTGTGTCAAGCATGTAAAGCATTTTAAAACATATATGTATATATGGAGGATACAGTAAATGTATCGAGTTCCTTCCTTAACTTGTAATGGAAATGTGTTGATGCGCGTTTTCCTTTAATACTACATGCGACGCAAGCTAAATAATGATGATGGCTTGCCGCCCCCTTAGAATAAGCCAATTTGTTTCAGATTGTTCTTGATGATCACATCGGTGACGGCATCGAAGACGAACTTGACGTTATTCGTGTCCGTGGCGCAGGTGAGATGTGTGTAGATCTCCTTTTGGTCTTTCCGCTTGTTGAGATTTTCAAACTTCATGCGAATGTAGTTGGCCGCCTCCTCGAAGGTGTTGGTACCTATTAAAAATAGGCTTAGATTCATGTTTTGATGCCACTTCCTGGCCTCTTACCTGTGTACTCTGGGAAGCATATCGTCAGGGGAGATCGCTTGATCTTCTCCTCAAACAGATCCTTCTTGTTGAGGAAAAGTATTATGGAGGTTTCCACAAACCACTTGGAGTTGCAGATGGAATCGAACAGCTTCAGGGACTCGATCATGCGATTCATCTCCTCATCCTCGGCCAAGACCAAATCGTAGCCTTAAAAATAGAGGGGTGAGTTTATTAATAAAACGTGTAAAATAAAGCTACTAGAATCTAAAATTAATAAAATACGAAAATAAAACATACCAGATAGCGCTACGCAAAATATGATGGCTGTGACTCCCTCAAAGCAATGGATCCACTTCTTCCGCTCCGATCTCTGGCCGCCCACGTCAAAGAGTCTATAAAAAAAAATGAATCCATTAGAATCACATCAAGATAGTAATTACAAATATAATCCCAACTCACTTGAAGTGCAGCTGCTTGCAGGAGAAGTGCGTCTCGATAATGCCAGTGGTCTTGACTCGGGTCCGGAGCACATCCTGCTGGGTGGGAATGTAGTTCGGCTGCGCGATGCGGTCCAGCGAGTTGAGGTAGTAGCCCGCCGAGTCATTCAGCTGATATTCGCGTGAGCGGGCGAAACTCTGCTGTACACCGCCATCTGCCCAGAGTTTCTTCATCAGCAGAACAATCTCTGGCAGCAGGATTCCCTCGTCGGCGGCAGAGGCATGTGTGAAGAACTGGCGGGCAATGTCGGTCCTGCCGGGATCGGCAAACTCGATCTTTAGACGGCCCATGGCCCGAATGATCACCATCAGGCTCTGCACCGTGTTGCTGTATACCACGCGACGGTACTCCTCGCACTCCTCCTGCGAGTAGCCAGTCTCGTGGATGATCTTCATCTGCTTCACTATCGTCGATTTGCCCGATTCGCCGGCTCCTAAAAGATGTAATATTTAAGTAGCTGTATTAGTAAGGTGAAGAGGCAAATAGAAGGGAAACGTATGGGAAGTTAAAATAGATTAGTTGGGTATTTCCTAAAGAGGTTTAACTTTAAAAGGAAATCTAAGCTTGGCCTTGACTTCGATTTAGTTTGCGAATCATGAATGGCTTGCATCAAACATATTTTTAGATAGCAAATACTGTGATTTCCTCATAACAAATGATAGAGTTTTTAAATGGAAACAGACTCTGAAAGTCACCAATAAAAACTTATGATACCAGATGTTGCATTATATTTGTAACTTCGCTTTCAGACTGTGTTCTAGATGGGGATTCAACGGAATATAATCGAATTCGAAAGGAATATTAAATTTAAATTATAAATAATACAAAGAGTTAAGAAAGGAAGCTGAAAAGCATTCAATTTGCTTCCACAGAAGGGGTGTGAGCTCATTCATACAAAATGTTTCTCCCCGGTGGGCGTGACCTGTCCATAAGTAATCGAAATACCACGTTCTGAGCACAAAAGTTGAATGAATCGATGAGTGTACGGTCGTAGGAATGGAATGGAAAGGGGCTGGAGATGATTTGAAGCTGGGGAACGAGAGGAGGAATTTATGAATGAACGCAACGGTGCCAGAAAAGTTACTCAATTGGCGAGATCAAGAGGCCAAAAAGCTGCCGGTTTACGCTTAATTGCGCTGGTCATATTGGAATGAATGAATGAATCTTGGGAATGAGTAAGATACATCTATGAAAATGTGTAACGTATTAATAAACAGTCGAAATTGGCTTTTTCGTACACTTCAGCAATCTTTGCTGCATTTTTGTTGCCATGAACTGAGTTCCAATGCCTTTTTAAATTACTTGTATAATCGCCAAGCCCTCAAGTTCATTGAACCTCCCGGTGGCCGGCTCTCGGCGATTCTCAACGGCTATCAAAACCCCGGGAAACTAAAGTCGACTCAATAATATTTGTATGCTTTAAAACTTTCAATTGTAAAATGAGACCTGACCGCGGCGAGCTTAAATAAACAAACACATTCGTCTGTCTGGCTGACCACCACACGAGTTTAATTTCTGTTTCGAATGATAAAAACATAATCACATTACGTGTTTACCAGTTTCCCCTTTCGATGAAGACAGCTCAGCAATATAATAGAGGAAAAAATGGCAGAAACAAAAACAAATAAAAAAATTGGCAACTCTTGTCGCTGAGCTACAGCTACCGGTCTAAGTTTTATTTCAGTTATCAAGCGTTATACGGGATATTGCAACAATGGCGCATTAAGCCGCCTTTTTGCTGCAGTTGGGTCCATTCCCAGAGCCCATACTTTCGGTCCCAAACCCAGTCGCAGCCCCCGGATGATTAGGTAATTGCTAGAGCTCTACTACAACAGCATTACTTTCACTTTTGTCTCTCCTTTGAGGGCTTGATGGTACTTGCACTAAAACCATGATTGTTTTTAGGTTTTTTGGAAGTAAATCATATACGTTTGTTTTAAAGCTCCCTTGGAGCGGTTCATTATGGTCCTTATCTTAATGGGTTTTACATAGGTCCCCCTTGGTCTAGCTTCGGGCCTACACATTCTCATAAATTTAGTATGTTGTATTAAAATATATTCCCAAGAACCTTATTATTAATTTTAATTATCTGTTTAACATTGAGTTTCTGTTAATAGAAATACAAAGTTTTGCGTTAAATTCAAGGAATTTTTAATTTTATTTATATTCTTGGTAAAGTAATTGTTTAAATTTTGTGAAAATTTCATTGATAAAGTTTATATTCCTTGGAAATGTATAAAAATGTTTTTGTTTAATAATAATATTCATATACATATAACATATATTACTTGACTTACCCCTGCATTACCATTATTATAGGCATATTTATTTATTTTTATAGTTATTTATATTTATAGTTATTTTTAATTTTAACCAAATCACAACAATGCGTACTAATTTTGCAATAAACTAAATGTCGTAAAGCGAGAAAAAGAGGCAAAGATAATGACTGAAAAACACGGTCGTCGTCGTCACATAATGATGGAAATGACAGATCTGAATACGAATATGGACATTAGGCGACGTTCAAACCTGCCACTGCCACTGCCACCGTATGGAAAAAACGAACAACGAAATCCACAAATGAACGGCAGAAAAAAGGTCAATTTAATAATAATAATAATAGCAACAAATTGAATGCGTCCACGTGTGTGTGAGTGTGTCTGGGTATTCATTTATCAATGCACCGTTAGCTGTGTGCCATAACAAGGGGGAAAGACAGCGAGAGGGGCAGGCAGAGAGGGCTAGAACAACGGCGGTACGCACACAAAGCGATCTTAAGCCGCGCTTACAAGCCCATTATCATCGCGATCGTGTTGATCGTGCCCCTTGCCCAAACGGTATTATAATTAACATCATTATGCAGTGGAGATCGCGCGAAGAGCGAAGAAGCTCTGGAGGTCTAGACTCGCAGAAAGTGAGGTCTCTGCAAGCAATGGTATTCTTCCCAAGACCAATAGGCGAGCCTAAGGGATCGCAATTTATTTTTATTGGGCATTAGAAAAAATAACTGGAAGAGGTATAATTGGATATATTTTTAGCAGCTTATTTTTGTATTTTTTGTTTGCTTTTAATTTCAAGTCATGGTTCTTTAGTATTTGGGTAAACTACACCGTATATAAAGTTCCTTTTGTAAACTCTTAAATAAAGGAAGAAAAATATTGAAACCCTGAAAACGTCAAATTTAACCAGTTCCTACTGTATTACCCTCCGGGGCGGGGACTTTCCGGGCGTGTGTGCAAGCCCAGTGCAGGGCAGTAATTGGCCGGGTGTTGATTGAAGTCTGTGTAGAATCATCATTAGAAGCGGTGACTAAGGCCCCAGTCAGAGACCCAATACCGAAACAATAGCCGAAGACAGCCAGAGGAGAATCGTATACTCTTTCGCGTTGAGGAAAGTGCTTGCGCCATGAGTAATCGCGTTAAATGGCGCCTGGAAGTCAGCTATCGAAGTGGGAAATGTGTTAATCAGCGGCGCCGACTGTGAAATTGTGCGGACCCACTAAAAAAGTAAACAATTAAATCAGATGAAATAGGGCCGTAAAGCGGAAACCCCCGCCCTTGCCCTATGATGAACCCAATGATGACTTTCACGCAAAATCTTACTTATCACCCAATTTCCCCCCACTTTCTTATATAAGTTATTACGGTTCCAGCAATTATTTAACTGTTTATATGGTTCGAAATTGACGTATAAGGTCGTTTAGCGATAATTTTGATAAGCGAAATGATACTTTCAGGGTTTGAGCGCGTGCGAGTGTGTGTCTGTTTGTAAGGGAACTCTTAACAATATATATATTTTTTGTAGATTAAGTCGCTGTGTTGACAGTCTGGTGGTGCTTCGATTTTGATATTGGTGCGCCCGAAGCATGACATTTGTTTTGTTTATATAGTATATTACTTTTTCTTTACAGATATACGACCAGAAGCTTACTCATGCCCCAAATACGGCTTAAGTATTCTGTCGTTTTCCTCTCTCACTCTCTCGATGCAAATAACATTAATTCGCATTCTTTTCCCTTGAACACGAAGAAATGTTATCGGCTTGTAGACTTGCGGAGTGGAAAAAAAGAAATTCAACTGAAAGTTGTAGTTTTTCAATTGAATGGCGTGTGCGGAAAGGGAAAAGAGAGAGGCCAGGGACCAGGGCAGGGCGAGTTTAATATAAATTGAGTGTCAGCGGAGGAGCTTTTTATTAAATCTACACAATAAGCCCAGCCAGCAACGTTGGGGGCTGTCAATTCCGAATCCAATTTGAGAAGCAGTCGCTGTTGGGACACTGAGAAAAATAATGTATTTTCTGGGCTTTATTTATTTAATTTTTTACTTAACCGGATCTTAAAAAGTACCACGAATCTATGCTAAACTGAAGATTGGCGAAGAGTTCAAGCTAAGATGATTTCAAAATATTGATGATTAAAATTAAGACTTTTTTGAATTTGGGAGTTTATAAAAATCCTATGATTATTCTTTTATAACAAAGAATATTCTTCTTCTCTTCTTATCTTTGCTGATAAAATAATTTAGGGAAGTCCCCTTTTTTTACCGTGTCGCAATAGCAGCTGCATTTGGTGGCGGGGCCATTTATTTGCGCTAATATCGTTCACCCCACTTGAAATGTCAGCGAACAAATAACAAAGCAACAATGACAACATTAACAACAGCAACAACAACGAGTGGCCAATTACTCAGCTTTGAGAGTGGGAGAGTCAGCCACACAGAGATACAGAGAGAGAAAAAGAGAGCGCAGGCGCAGCGGCAGCAGCAGCAAAAGTAAAAAACAAATACCGCCGAGATCAGAGAGCAGTTTTCGTTATAAAATAAGAGACACGCACACACACCCAAACAATATCAACAATTAAACCAAGTGCAGCGGCAGCGGAAAAATGTTAGCCTGAAATGCAACTAGTGCAAGGTGTTTTCTGGCCTCCGCCGCCAACCTGCATCAACTTACACTGGCCAACCTGGCTTCTTTTCAGCTGGAAAAACAACTGGGAAAATGTGCGATAAAAGTGAATAAAACAAAGTAAACAATGCAGGGGATGAAACGGAAAAACTCTTAGTTCTAGACCTTGTCATTGCATCTCTTCTGGCACTCTCAAAACCGGTTTCCAGTGACTTCTTTATGTCTCTGGATATTAAGGGTCAGTTTCTTATTTAAGAGTGCCATATAGTATTAGAAATAACTTTTTATTACATTTTCAGACTGGCGTATATCTAATTAGGCGTTCTAACTGTTGTTCCCTGGGCAAAAAAAATGCTAAACAAATCGGTTGGCAATAAAATTAGTTAAA
The DNA here is from genome assembly GCA_018153105.1 of Drosophila rufa. Classification (NCBI taxonomy): domain Eukaryota; kingdom Metazoa; phylum Arthropoda; class Insecta; order Diptera; family Drosophilidae; genus Drosophila; species Drosophila rufa. The sequence goes on from JAECXS010000085.1 coordinate 7,412,891, forward strand.
ATCAGTTAACAAGGCTAGTTTATGATTTCTCTACAAATGTTTCAGAAAAAACTACAAAATAAGTGCCTTATTGGCTATTACAAGTAAAATTTATAGTAAAAACTCAAACAGAAGTGATACTGTAACCAGTTGTGCTTTTAACCAATGCCCACTGTACCATTTCGCCTGCCTCTGGATGATGCCTTAGTCATCGCGGGTCGCTTCATTAGCAAATCAGCAGCGGTGCAACACAATATCGCAGAAAAAGCTGGAGAAAAGCCTCAGCTGCATTGTTTTCGAAAATGAATGGCAATGAAAATGAAAAGTACACAAGCACTATCGTCGTTCCCATATCGTGTGTGTCTGTCTGCCTATATAGCAGATATTGCTATCTACATAGGTGTGTGGAAAATTTAATTGCAGAAGGTTAGGTCGCGCCGCAGCATTTCATTTCGTTTCGCTGCCTTTGCCGCAGAGGTCGGGTCACCAATGCGATATGATGGCGCCTCGACGCTTCAATGGGTTTTTCCCTCTCCACCCGTAAGAAGAAACCACTGCAACCAGAGCTAGAACCACCATCGATATCAGCTCCACCGAGCCAGCCTCGTATCAAAGCGCCACAAACATGAGGCGCCCCACTTGTTGTTGGCGGCGAGACGATCCAATCCAAAGATCTGAACAGTGCGTGCCAGAAGACCAGAATCGAGAACGGAGAACGGAGACCCAAGACATTTGGTTTCAATTTACGTTCAATTCCCTTATCGCCAACGAATTATTGGACACAGACATTGCATAATGCGCACTCGACCAACAGTTGGATCTTGTTTAAGTCGGAACGCACTAAAAAGATTTATTTACAGAGATTTGTGTTTCTAGGGTTTTTTAAAATGAAAACAGTCATATGAAAAATGTCTTAAGATTAGAAGAATCCTATAAAATTAATACTGAGACTTTAGAAATATATTTAAAAGTACAAATATAAATTATTTTAATTTTACTATATAAAAATGTTTTAAAATCGATTTTTAAAAATTGTTTATGGTAGAATTTTTAGCACAAGCTGAAGTTTTAAGTAACTAAGAGGTTTAATATATTGCAAAAATTATATGGGTCTTCTTAAAGTGTTAGTAAATTAATTTCAGGGCCAAAACCCATTTAAATTTAAAATCTTTGCAATAAAAACCAAAGATTCTTTCTAGGCAAGTTCCACTGTACCACTCCAACAGACCTAACTGTTGTTTGCCAGGCGCTGGAAGGAGGGGGTTTTCCCTAGGGGATTGCCGGCAAAAATCCTGCGCCAAACTCACCACAGTCGCCGAAAAAACCGAACCTAACCGAAACCCACCCCGCCCTGGCGAACAAAAAACGAGGTCAGCCAAGCGAATTTCGCAAAGAATACGGGATTCAAGAGATTCAAAAGTAGCGTTAAAAGTAAAAGGAGAATAAAGGAAGGGGAGTAGGAGGAAGTAAAAAGAGGAAAGACGCACCCAAGAGCAGCAGTTTCACCTCCGAGGCGGCTCGCTCGCCCTCTGCCCGCAGCGCCCGATCGATGTTCTTCGAGCGTTCGATGGCCTCTTTATCGCGTGCTGTACTCACGGCACAACCCATATTCGCTGCTTGTCTTTATCGCTTTTCAATTTCCAATCCACTGGAGCTTGGCAACAGGCACTCGCTTTTCCGGCGACTCCCGCACTTTTCACTCGCGTTTTCCGCAGTTTTCGGCAATTTTCCAGATGCGTCTGCGCGTCGTCGGCTGTACGCTTTTTTTCGTTTCGTTTTTTTCTTTTCCTTTTCGGCGTGTTTCCACCTCTCCGCCGATCACACAAGTACACCACACATGCGCTCCTGTATTCACAGTTGCTTGAGTAAATCGCTGCTTCGTCACAAATTAACCGTTTATTTATTTAATAGCTTTTATTTTAAATCTTTTGTCGCTAATTCCGCTTATCCGCCGATTTTTACTTTGTGAATCATTTGATCGTTTAGACAGGCCAGGTTAGACTTTAGAAAAGAGGCATTTAAAATGCCGCTGGATCGTCAGAAAAAATGGTGTTTTTGTCCTCAGTGGCAGCTGGTCACACTGCGTTGAACAAGAACGTAATCAAACTACGTGAAGTGATCAAAAACGTGATATTTTGACATAAGGAAAACTGCGCCTGCTCTAAGAATATTCTTATTTGTCATTTCCTTTTCCTATATTTACCAAAAAATTGTATTAAAAGAAAAAAATCTATTGTCGCTAAAAGTGTTATAAACAAGGTGGGGAAAATAGATCAAACGGTTGGAAGCCATGCTGTACAAAATCAAGAATAGTAAAGATCGGTTAAAATATTCCCTGCCAACTCGATTTCTGATTTCTGAAAACGGTCTCGCACCAATTAATTTAATATTTGATTTAATATTTGGTTCACTGTTACTAAAGTAAAGTAAGCGAATCTCCTAAATCACTAAAAATTTAACATGTACTTGCTTAGTTATAATAAAAAAAAAGTGAATATTTATGAAGCTTCGGGGGAATATGATCTTTAATTTGGAATATCCTGATTATTCGATTCGTCTGGTCAAACATCATGATCATTATGTTTGCAATCTCATTATTCTCATCAACTTGCCCTTTCGGCTGGCTTTTTGTTTGTTGTTATAACGCTTTGAGTATAAATAAACCTTACCGAAAATATGTTGTTGTTGTTGTTCTTCGGATATGCAGGCGGTCGGCGTCCGCCCCCTTCCCGTTTCGCAGCCTTTCTCTTCTCAATGTGCACGCAAGCCGGAGGAAAAAGTTCTCAGGGCCCTGGAATAAATAATATTTGCCTTTTTGGGACAATACAATTTTGAATTTCTGAATTGGATTCCAAATGTGTGCAGTTGCATTTGCGGGTGCTACAGAGGAACGTCCCTATATAAAACGAATAACTAATTGAGGAACAATCAAGGAACCGATTCTTAAATATTGGAGCTCCCCTGTATTCCCATATCGATGATATTAAAAGAATAATTTCTAGATTGGAGGGCGCGCACGGCTTTCCGCAGCTAATTTATCTAAACAAAAATAAGATCCAAAGACGAGGATGATGACGAGGGAAAGGAGCAATAATAAGGGGTCGCAGTGCAAAAGTTTTGCTGCTCCCTCCCCCGCACGCCCATAGGTGGAGGCCATCAACACACGGGTCATGATTTACACATGTTTACACGAAATGCCTGGCAGTTTGGAGGGGAAACGGGATCGCGATCTCGCTGCCGTATGAATGAATGATAGCTTCGCCTCCTTGCAGCTCCCTGCATCTGCATTGGTGTTGTAATTTATCGTAAAAAGCGCAGGCTAGAGAAATATGGATTTCTGCGGTTATTCCCAGCGGTGTGTATGCATGTGTGGCTGTGTGCGTCGTGGGAGTAGGAGGAAGGGGGTGCTGCGCTTTGGGTGGTCTCGCTGCCCGTCTCTTTTGCACTTGTGGTGTGCCGATGAGGCGCATGCTGCCCGCATTGTTATTGCTCTCGTTGCCTGCTGTCGTTGTTGTTGTAGCTGGAATCCCAAACTGTTTGCTGATGCCAACAAATTTGACGAACGTCGTCGTAGTCGTCGGCATCTCATCCAAAAACTTCAATCGGCGTGCGCACAAAAAACACACATGAGATGGAAGGGTATGGGAGGAGGCTGCAGCAAAAAGCAAAAACAACAAGCTGCCATGCAAGCAGCCGCTAGAAGAAGTAGAGAAGTAGGAGCAATTACAAGGATGGAAAAGGCCTTGAAATAGATATACCGTTAGATCACCCACACACGAACATGGGAGCAGAGAGAGAAAATCTATAAAGAATTAATAAAGGTAACAATTTGAAAATTAATATTATTCAAATAAATTTATTATATATAATATATATCAAATATATACAGCATCGCATAACTATTGTTGATAACAGTCCAATATCAGTCAATATCATATAAAATTCCGAGAAACCTTTTATGGTTATTTTAATGGTAATTAAGACCAAAATAATGTAATATAAATTATATATATATTAATCAGGTAAAATATTATTCAAGATTATATAAAATCAATACTAAAATCTAACATTTAAAATATATATTTTTCTCTGTGCAGAGAGTTTGGCACATGTGTTAGATGGCACTGGGCAAACTCACGATTGAAAAAGATTAATTTCCCCGTTAGTTCGGGAAGCGGAAAATTCAGTTTTCGTATGAAAACTTTTGCCGCCCCGTTGAAAGGTGGAACAGACAGGCGATAATACCCCCGAATCACCCCTCGAGAATCACCCATTTACACACCACACTCATCCGCAAGTGAAGTTGCAGACGTTTAAGAGTACTGATGGATTCTTCGGGGCGTCGATCGTCGATCGTCGGGTGATCCGATTGATTTTCGGCACTTTTTCAAAAGCCGTCAAGAGGCCGACAAGTAGAGAAAATAAATCGGTGGAGGGAATAATGGGTGTAGGGAGGTGTGCAGGAAGGGCGAGTGGGTAATTGGGTGTATGATGTAAAGATATAGCTTCACCCAAAAAAAAAAAAACAAGAGTTTAACCTTTCTACGCGTTGTCTTAAAAGTATACTCAAGTAGTATAACGGGTTTAGTATAAATTTTATACATCAAAATATCAAATATATACTACAAAGTATAATTTTTATACTCCAAAGTTTCAATTGTGTATTTTCGAGTATTATTTTTATACGAACCTACATCGAAAATTCGATAACATATCGCGTTAGCTGGAATTTAGTGCTTTTCTGTTTGTCGCGTTAGTGATTATTCTGAAGTCTTGGTGCAGATGAGTATAAAATGTATACTTTCGTAGTATCAAATTAATAGGCATCTTATTAAGAAATTTTTAATACTCAAGAGTTTAGAATTCATGTAACAATAGTAAAGTTTCTATGACGATTTTTTTTTGGGTGTTATAGTTACTATAGCATAAGACCAACCTTCTGTATTTGCAATTACATTATGTTTTTAAAAATCCGAAGATAAAACTTAATGTCAGGTTTATTTCCGCTTTCATTTCCATTTCCTAAATCTTGTATAAGATCTGCGAGGAATCGTATCAAGAGATGTATTCCCCAAACCATCTTTTAAGACACCCCCGACCCCAGCTAACCCCATTGATCCAATAAATTCCAACGATTCGCCAAAGAAATGGGGCCGCAGAATCATAAAATCAGAGCGAATAATCTCTTCAACTAAAATTAGCCGCTTCGAATTGTTTACGCGCTGCAATAAAGTAATAATTACCCCCAAAAAAACGGCTGACGAACGAGTTCCACATATATTACACCGATCTCCGATCAATCGCGCCCCAAGGCAACGTAGAAAGTGTAAAAATAAAGCAAAAGAATCGAGCTGGTAAAAAGTATTTCAACTATATTGGCTGCCTAGGGCCGACAAGTGTGACGCTGGTGGAAGGGGGTTCCTTATTTTTTTCCTTCCCGATTGTTTACATCGACCGAAGGAGGAAACCCAAAAATATAGATCTTACATGGCCATACGGTTGCAACCTGCCCCCGAAGAGAATACGGAGATCGGTTGGTAGCAGGAAGCAAGAACCGCTGGCGATGCAATTGAATTGCCATTAAAATGGAAAGAACCCAGAATGCATTTGGTAGTGCCCACCACCCACTCTCGGATGCGGAATTTATTGGATCTACAAGGTTCCAAGTCGGTGTCGTGCATCTGGAACTGGACAGAGCTCCCATATGGTGGTGGTATCGGGGATCAGGTAATGGGTTTTAAGCGAGGTATTGAGCTTCCTAATTATTGGTCTTTCCTTCATGTCGATGGTCTTGATTATGCCCCGTCTAATTCGCTGCGAGGATGACATCCTTCGGGCTATGAGAAGCAAGTGCAACTTTCTGAGCAAATTGAAGGAGTCCGACGACAGCTAAATCCATTATCAGATCCCGTAAATCTCTGCTGGCTCTTCTGCGGAGTCACGGTGATGGGCACCCTGTTCTTCCAGCGACGGGAGGATCCTATGCAGCGCACCCTGCTGGTCTTCTACGTGGGAGCTCTTAAGCACCCGTCAGCTGATACAGTGCAGTTTTTCTACCAAATACAGCGCCATAATACTGCTCATAATTCTTCCAAAAACGATTGCTTCTAATTCTCACTTGCTGTTGCTTATAATTTTGATACTTGCCTCTCTGGTCAATCTGGCCTTTCTTCACGTCCATAGCCAGGAGGGTTAGACATCGTAAACCCCGCCCTGGAGATGCTGTTATATCACTTGTCTGGGTCTGGGTCTGGGGGTCTGTGCACTGCCGCCTGGTCTTCTTCTCGAGCTATTTTCGCCAGATTTTAGTTGATGCTTTATGGCTTTATAATGTCTGTGCGCGTTCCGTTTTATGATCTGCCCGTAAAACGGACGCCGATTCATGTTGGGCCCCCGGCAACAATATGGTAATTTGTTGGCCATTATATGATCCGATTCGGAACGTGGTAGTTTCTGGCTTCTAGGGTTGGGTCTGTGAAGCAGAGAGGGAAGGAGTTGATTGATAATAGAACTGTACTGGATTTTAGGTATATATTTAATTTTAATCGCTGCACAGTGGTTTGCTTGCTTCATAAAGTGAGAAATTCAGCTAAAAGCTCAAGATAGTTGAGACGTTACTCACCTATGACCTCTTTGATTCCTCTTTCTCGGTGACCTCAGGCTTATTATCGTTACGGAAATAACGACACTTATCGAGGAGCTTGCTGAAGATTCCCATCTCGTTTTTCACCGCCGTGTGTTGGCTAAGAATCACCAAAGTTCGGCGACACTGCACAAAAACCCCCGACATTTTGTTTTGTTTTGTGAACTGTTCACCGGATCGACGTGTTGGCAACTGAAAATTTTAATTTGGACTCGAAACAATTTGAAGTTTTCTCCAAGGCATACTTGCTCTTCGCTTAAATTTTGAAATAATTTGCTTTTGTTTTAGGAACTTGTTACTTGGATTTTCCTTCGCCCGGCTTATTTTTGCAGCGTGGTTTGGTGGGTATTACCTCTTTATGAATGGTTAAACTAAATTCCATATTAAATTGATAACAACTTACCCTTTCCACAGATATCCTTCTTTTTCTCCTTCGCGCTTTCCTTCTTTTTCTTTGATCCATCGCCTTTGGAATCTTTCTTGGAATCGCATTTATCTAAGGATCCGGACAATAGGCGAGGACTCATCAGCCCAGCGCTCAACTTCAATAAGACAACGTTCCTGAACGAAATCATCGTTACACTTATATATAGTAGACCAAAATCAAGAAAATTACTATACTAAGAAGAGGAAAATCACACTTAAATTTTTGTTAAGATGAGAATGTGAATACCCGGGAGCCAAAGCCACAACTAAATTTTGTTTAAGTTTAATTCAAAAGCTGCTTTGATTATATTTTTTTGTCATCTTTCTACGGATACTACTTCATTCCAGAAAAGATTAGAACCTCAAAAACCAGTTCTTAAGAAGCGTATATTATCGATATAAAATTTATCGATCTTTCTTATAGCAATACACGAATAGAATATTTCCATCCGATTTTGAGCGAATATATTTGAAGTCCTCAAAGGTTTTTGAATTTCCCCCAGACTATGATAGTTCTCCGTTTCCAACACATTTAAACTATTTTCTTAAATATGTTACATATCTTAAGATTCATAAATATTGTCTCGTTTTAGGCAATTAAATATTACTTCAACTCTTTATTAAAGAAAAGCTATTACTTTTCTGCAAGTGACCGAATTATGTATTTAAAATTTATATTGAACATATGTTATGATTCAATTTATTTGAATGCAGGAGGTTCTATTCCAGACTTTTGTCAAGGTTGCCGGACTCAGAAAAACCAACCCTTCTTTTTCTTGCAAGGATCTGGGCATTTTGGTGGGCATGGTGGTGGGCACGGTGGTGGGCATGGTGGTGGACATGGTGGTGGGCATGGTGGTGGGCAAGGCTTCTTCTTGCAAGGATCTGGACAACAGGGTTTCTTCTTCTTGCAGGGATCCGGGCAGGGATCCTTCTTACACGGATCCTTTTTACACGGATCCTTTTTAGACGGATCCTTTTTAGACGGATCCTTTTTACACGGATCCTTTTTGCAGGTTTCCTGGAGGCAGCAATCCTGTTCACAGGTCTGCATTGAGAAACTGCGCTGCCAAAAGGTGCTCTGCCCAGATAAGTTCTTCTGGCCGGAGTCCTGGCACTGCTCCTTCCTTGACCTGGTCATCAGGGCATCGCTCATCTTCATGAACGTCGCGGTGGTGATTCGATTCATCCCGGTTTCTGGTTTGCCAAAAGTCTGTTTGCCAAAGAAAATCAAAAGGGAATTGTTAACTTGAATTTCGAGCTCTGTTTTGTGGTAGTTCCACAGTGACTGCCGTAAGTAAAGTGTCGTGTGTGGGTTGAGTCCCTTCTCAATAGCTGCTTTGTTTGCCTTTTTCTGGTTTTGGGTTTGGAGTTCGGATTGTTCGGTTTCAATTACAACTACAAGCGGCTTTGGCAGTTCCCCGTTCCCCGTGGCTACTGCTTCTAGAATCGATCTCAAGTGCCGACCACACATTATCCTTGGACCGCGTGCATCCTTCGGGGCAAACGGCTGGGCGGCGCCACGTCAAAATATTTGTCGTCAGCGCCTCAATTGGTTCGATTTACGATCTTGGTGTGGATAATTAGGCGACTCCTGCGACGGGATGTCGCCGTCGATTAAACCAAGAAATCTAGATTTATTTTTGGTTTGCTCTCCCCTGAAAACCACTTGAACATGATATTGGTTTTGATCTCTGGATCTTGACTTTTTCACTAATGATCTGGTGTTGATGGCTTGTCACAGGGATTAGGGGGTTCGAGTTGGTTTTTGGGGTTACAAATGTTTTTAAATTGGGAATATAATGATAAATCTTGGTTTTGAAATGTTTTTACATTTTATTTAGGAACTGTTTTGAAGTATATTCATAGAAATAACATTTTAGAAAATATATTTCTATGAATATCATTACCTAAATAATTATTTAAATGAATAAAAGAGCAGCCTTAGTGAACATGTATCTTAATAATTATAAATATAAAGTAAGGCGTATATCTTTGGGGTTTTTACTTAGTATTCTAAGCATTTATATCCAAAATATTATCAGCTTATACAGTTCAAGGTATTTTATTCCAAAATAAACCATATCCTTTTACGAAAATCAATATATTTAAATGCCAAGAAATGACTTTTTAGGATTAGGGTTCGAGTTGGTTTTTGGGGTTACAAATGTTTTTCAATTGGGAATATAATGATAAATCTGGGTCTAAAAATGTTTTTAAATTTTATTAAGGAACCTTAATACATGTTAGACGATATATTTCTATAAATATTATTAACTGAATATTTTAAATATATTAGCAAGAAGGTTTTATGAAGATTTACCTTAAAAATATCAATACAAATATAAGCTTATTTCTTTTGGGGTTTTTAATTAGTATTTTAAGCATTTATATGTAAATTCGAGCAGTTTCTACAGTTCAAGGAATTTTCTTGCAAAATAAACCATATCTTTTTAGAAAAATCAAGATATTTAAATGCCAAGAAATTTATTTTTCCTTACTGGGCGATATATCCTTGAGATTTGTGAAACATTTAGGCTAATTGGTCCAGCATTCAACTGTCAAGTTGCAAAACACACCATAATCCATGACATTTCAATGTTGGCCAAGCATCTACCGGATCGCTTTTTGTATCTTGCGGATATTTTTAGGCCTCACAGGTGCGTCGCTGCTCCCGAAGGCCAAGACGCGTAAAAAACGATCATGAAACGGGGAGGAGACGCGACTACAAAAGCCCGGGAAGAACAAAGCGAACCAACGACACGGAAGAGTTCCGTGGAAGAGGGGCGATCTTGGAGTCGGGGGATGCCCCGACCAATGACGACAATGAGCGTCAATTGAAACGAAACAGATGCCATCCCCAATAAAGGCTATCTGGGGGGATGCGAGATCACAGATTGCAGGAGAAAGACCGAGCCGTAAGATCGAGAGAGCGGAGGCTGTAGCTCGTTAAGTGTGTGATCAGCCATTTTGGCAAAAGTGCTTAAGCCGAGAGATTAATTACTGCCAGCGTTGCGGAATCGATCAGATGTTCCTCCAGCCTCTCGCTCTGTTTCCTGTGAGTCAACGCATTTTTAAGTACCGGCTATTAAGCTAAAAGCTAAACAACAAAGCGGCCCAAGTGGATCGTAGGATCATTGCCTTCGCCGCCGAGTCGGAACCGAAAAGTGCCCCGTATTTTGTAGATCGTTTTTCTTTCTTCTCTCTTGGTTTCGTTCTTTTTTTTTCTCTTAATTTTTGTACATTTGGCGCAATTATTGCGCACCAAATGGATCGCAAGTCTATAAATTGTTCGATTTTATTGCGCCAGCTTCGACAGTTGAATGGCGCAAAGCGCCAGCAGGGCGGTCGGCGAGGAGGAGGCTTCGGCAGTTTGCATAGTTTGGCAATGGCATCTTCTTGGCCATCTTGCGCAAGGCGGCCATCTTGATTTCGATACTCACACAGCCGCGCACATTTCACACAGCGGCAAAGGTGTTTATGGCCACCACGTGAAAAGCCAAGTGCCAAAGTGTGGCAATCCGGTCCAATCGCCGGTCACCACGGGCGGCATAGTCCGAAAAATGCCATTAACGGGAAATATATGGCACAATCTGGGGGGAAATCAAAGGGAAACTTATATTTACTAAACCTAATTGATGGTTTATATAAGTAAATAGGCTTGGGTAGATGTTTTATGGATGTTTTGTGAATTTAAAAGACTTTTCTTCTTCCATTTTAATATATTTTAACTAAATATAAAGCTACTGTTGGTTTAACAATTCCCTACTAAGTTAAAATTCTTTTTTAAATATTTATTTCTAGCTGCCACCAATCCCTTTTCCATATCCTGTTTTTTATAAATATAAAGATTTTTCATATCCGCCTCACTACAAAGCATATTTTCCACATATTTTGGCTTATATCATGTAGCATTTTCATTATGTTTAAAATGTTGCTAGAAAATCTCCACTCTCTCCCCAATTTATATACCTTTTTAACCATAAATAAATCCCTGTTTATGCCACTCAAGTTTGTCAACCGCCGTTTGGCCCAAACAAGATCGAATCCACTTAGCCAGAAACGAGCGCATTTAATGGGAAATTAAGCGCGGAGATTCATAAATATTTACAAACACACCCACATAATCACAGTCGTGGGAAAAAACAATAACAACTTAAAAACGTGGCTGGTTAAAAAACAAAAGAAACCGAATTCATATTGTGTTTGTGTGGATTTGATTTTGATGTTTTTGCGGCCACAAGGCAACACGTGATCGCCTAATCAAGACACTGGGTGATAAACAATATGGATTCGAGATCGGGAATATGGATCGAGAGATCTCTGGGCAGTACCCACCGGACCGGAATTTGTAAATATTTAAACAAAGCCTTTGGCCGGCCAAGAAGTTCTAACTAGACGGCATAATTTTCGGTTGGAGAACTCTATGTAAATATTTTGAAATTTCCCCGATATCTCTCTGCTCTGCTCCGATTTGATTATTTATTGTCTGCGGCTGGTTTAATAAGCGGGGGCGTGGCAGGCGGCGGTATTAGGTGCAATTGTTTGCTTTTACCAGTTGTTGTAGGTCAGTGTGCAAAAACAAATCCGAATGCGGCTTCTTCTTGTATACAAAAGGTCGCCGGTGGTTGATCATGATCATCGTGTGTTTAGAGTACAGCGTTTAATTGTTAAATGTTTATTAAAACTACAGTTTAAACAATGGCCAATGCCCTGCCTCGCCTGCTCTCCAGGATCACGCCGCCATCAATGGGATTGGATGGGATCTGGGATGGAATCGGGAGATGGAGAATGGAGAGATCAGCCGGCTCAACGCGTCGTATACATAATTTTGTTTACAAACATGCATAGAGAGTAGTAAACAATTTTCGGCCATTTAATAACATTAACATTAAAATTAAAAGCAAAACACGAAGCGCCCCATCCCGCTCCGTCCCTGTCTCGGTCTCTATGCCAACTTATCTTTATTATGATTATCTGAACTTGAAAGCGATGACGGCTTTTGTTTGGGAATTCCCTGGGCTATGTTTATAATGGACCACGGATCTCCTCAGTCTAGCCAAAGATTTCTGCATAAATAGGTTATGGATCGTAGATTTCAATCCAAAAAAGCCGGAACTCTTGACCCAGTTAGGGATGACTCACATAATCTATGTGTGTGGCCACTGGCCAGTGCATTTTCTTTGCTCGGACATCGTCTATAAATAATCCTGCTATAAAGACAAGATGTCGTACCGGGAAATGCAAAAATTATAAATTCTATCTTCTGCCAAACGAAGGGAAATCGGATGGGAAATTTTCTTGGCAAACATATCTGGTGAAACGGAAACTGTCAAAATATCGAAACTGCTTGGATCTTTGATCAGTTTTCCAGTAAATATTCCGTCTACAGTTTACTATAGTGTAACCCTACATAAATCAACTTGTGGCCAGGAAATGTTGATTGATTTTGTGGCTAATTTTTACGATTTTACGTTCTATTTAGCCTTGGTTCTGTTTTCTATAGGAAATATACAGCTTGGAAATTTCGAAAAATACTTCCAGTGACTATTTCTTATAATTTAAACTATGTCAACATGATTTTAAGGGAGCACATTTATAAGAAACTCATGAATACATTAAATAAAGGAAAGGTTTATTAACATTTAGAGCCATTTTTACCATTTATAACCTTGTTTATTATCCAATAAAGAACCCAAAGTAGGTAAGAAACATCCTTATTTATGATTTAAGTAATATTATCATATGATTAACCTTTCCCAAATAACTTTTGATTAATAAACCGCATGCTTTTAAGCCACATATATTCCCATAATAAATCACAGTAAGGCCTAAATGTACATAATTTTCTCAAATTCGATTTCTCAGAAATCCATAGCAGAACAGAACAATTAATAAATTTTCCCGCCATTTCAGGGTCTGTGAGCTATTGTTGGGGCCTGTTTAATTTATTCCTCACTCGCTGCGAAAATTCCTGAAAACAAAAGCAGCAGGGAAATCGAATATAAAAAAAAAGAAAAGAAAAACGAAACGAATAAGGAGAAGTAATAATAATCAAAAGAAAAATTAATTTATGGCCTCCAAACCGCAGAAGCCGCAAGAAAAATGGCCAAAAGTGAAAAATATCTGTATGGCAAATCGAAAATTACTAAAGACCGTGGAATGCTGCGGGAAATTTGGAAAACCCGAACCCCCGGAATGGAAATGGTTCTGGGAAATTCGCAGAAAATGGCGAGTGCCTTGATATATGGCGGATGAAATTAAAATATCTTTCAAGACAGCCAGAAAATGGGAAAATAACAAAATAAAAGTGTAGCCGGCGAGCGGAACGGAATTTTCTCCGCTTTCCCGCTCCAGTCCCTCCGTGCTCCCCCCTTTGATTTTCTCAATCAGTGCCCGCCGCCGTCGACAAATAGAATTTCGTGAAATGTAAACAAAACTCCGCCCCCGTGTGTCCCTCCCACAAAATGTATCTCTGTATCTCTGTGCGCGTCCCTGTGTATTGTGTATCTCGTCTTTTTTCGTTTCTCGTTCCGCGTTTCGTTTTCGGATCCCCAAATCGAATTGAAACGTTGCCCCGACCAGAGAGAGAAAGAGAAAGAGAGTAAGAAAGAGAAAGGGAGAAAGCGACTGCTAGAGCCAGAGGGAGCAACACAGAGCGACGTCGCCATCGTCTCAGTACAGGGGCGTAGAAGGGGTGCTTTTTCTGTAAAGCAGGTTTTAAATAGTAATTTGTATTAGGGGAATTTTTATATATAAATTATTTAATAGGTATTATATTTATTAGATTCATCTTGAAGCTTTTAATTTAAAAAAGTCCATTCTTGTACCTTATCTAAACTAGAATTCCCAACAGGTCGATTGGCAAAAGATGTTGATGAATAAAGTGGTGGTTTTCTTGTATCAAGAATATCCTTTATGATTGTGGCGTCAAAATTTGATTAAGTTTTTTGCTTTAAATCAAACTGCAAAAGTCTAAAATCAAAGTCTAGTAGAAGTTTTTCTAGTAAAATATAATTTCCTTTAAGAAAGTAAAGTAAAAGTCTAGATGAACTTTTTTAGTAAAGTATAATTTCCTTTAAAAAAGTAAAGTAAAAGTAGAGAAAACCTTAGTCATCGCCTTTACTGCACACTTCCAATTACTATTGTTAATACAAACACTTTCTATACCTTTTAATAATGTATTTAAATATATTTAATATTTATTACACCTTTTTTATTTTTTACCACCCCCCTTCACTACGCCGCCCTTGTTTCCTTCACCGTCACGGTCGCCTTGCTGCCCCCGAGTCGACGTAGTGCTGACAGCAATGGCGGCACTCAGGGTGCCGCGGCCTCTGCTCTCCGGCCGTATTCCGCTCCAGCTCCCCTTACAGCTCCCTGTACCTCTCCCTATCCCGATCTCCGTCCGGATCCGTGCCAGGCAACGACTAAATCAATTAACAGCTCGTTTCGAAATCCGAACGCCGCCTCCAGCAACGGCAGCTTCCTTTTTTCTCTTCTTTTCCACCGAAACGCTAATTCATTGCGGCTAATTGCGGGTTCGCCTTCCGAGGATCTCGCTCTGCTTTTGACTATTTATTAACTGTTGACTGGCCAGGGGCGCAACGCTGTCCCAGCGGGGGATGTGGGTTCTGCTCGGAAATAACAACCATAATGAGTCAGTAATGAGTGGGTTCCGATCCGAGTTCTTTGGGGTCAAGGAGGCGGAAATGGGGGGAATGATTTAAGTACTCCCCGAAATTTGAACCAAATATTGCACTTTTGGGTTGGCAAATATTTACAAATAAAAGTTTTGAATATGCCAAAATTCGCTTTGAAGCTGGCTACTTTATTTACTAATTGGAAAATAATATAAATTTAATATTTACAAATGCTTACAAGTGGGGAAAACCATGTTATTGCGATGTTATCATTTGTAAGTGGAAAGATTTTGAACTTTTGGGTAAAAAGGGGTTTAATCCACTTAGTTGATTTAAAATAATATTATTCTTAAATATAATAATTAAATTATAAATAATTCAACAATATTTTTAATAAAAATATACATAAAGGCTTTTTAGTAATAAAATATAGTTAAATCAATAATGTATCTCTAAATAAAAACCAACCTTTGAAAGCCCCTTAACTTTAATTTTTAAATTAAAAATTATACTTGCGTATTCATTAATTTAAATGCATATTCCATTGAAATCCTTTTACGTCACCGTATCTTTGATCTTATTAACCAGCCAATGTAATTTCCTATTGGAT
Organism: Drosophila rufa; assembly: GCA_018153105.1. Lineage (NCBI taxonomy): Eukaryota > Metazoa > Arthropoda > Insecta > Diptera > Drosophilidae > Drosophila > Drosophila rufa. The sequence continues at coordinate 7,428,192 of JAECXS010000085.1, forward strand.
TGGAATTTATTGGTTTAGGTATTCTCTGGCGTCTCCCTTAGAAATAGTAATCCTCCCAGAGCTCGACTTTCCAAAGATTCCCCTATAGGCACCCTAGATTCCTAACATACCTGGCGGCACTCCAATAACCGCAGTCCAAGAATTCCATATCATTTGCATTTTCTCGGAGAGGAAAACCTTTGAAACGCGCCAATTGGCAGCGAGAAAAACGAGAGCGAACCTCTCGAAGTCCCCGATATATAAATATATATATCTGTACATATGGGGAAACGGCGGAGAGAGCGCCGATCGTAGGCGAACTAAAAAAAGAATTCCCAGCCGATGGCAACTCAAGTGGATCGCATCGGCTGGGATCGTGGTGGCGGCCCTTGCTCCAGGAGCGATCAGCGTTCAGTCGAGCGAGAATAGCCAAGCGGTGTGGTCCTCCAGTGGTTACCAAAGAAAAAACAAACCAATCTCCGCCGGTTAAGTTGCGCGTAAAGAAAATAATTATATATCATTAAGGAATTGGAAGAGGATATTTAAAACGGTTTATTAAGTTACCAGTTACGGAAATTTATGTTTAAAAAATTGAGAAAACAAAAGAAAGTGATTTAAATTAAAAGAAAATACTGAAAACAATTTAAAGAGATTTAAAAGATATTAAAAAAATATTTAAAATATTTAATGAAGCTGTGTTAGAAAACCAAAGTGCTGTAAATATTCACACAAACCTTTAAACGCAAGAAACAAATGTTAAAAATATTAATAATATATTTTGAGAATTTTTAAAATATTTTTGAAAGTTTTAATTAATTTATAAACATATTAAGTGCAAATAAATCAACAAACAAATATCGAAAACTTCTTAAGGAGTTTTTGTAGAGATATTTAAAATATTTCTCAAAGTTTGTGGCACCAAAACGAAGCTCCAGTGAAGATGATCAAGAGTGAGGAGGTGTCGGAACGCTCGCTCATGTCGGTGGATCAGTTGGGCGGCTCTGGCGGCGGCGGCGGCTACTACCACCCCCACTTTGGGCACCCCCATCCGCACCCGCATCCACATGGCCTTCCCCATGGACATCCACACTCCCATCCGCACAGTGGGCACTTGTATCGGGCGGGGAATGGGCTGCTGGCCGGTGGCAATTACCAGACAATGGGGGGCAGTGAGTCGCCCACGGAGCTGGTGGACGAGAAGCCGAACATCGCGTACATGGAGCTGAAGCACTACATGGATGTCACGCCCACGGCCACGCCCGTCTCGGCGGCCCAGCACTATAGTCTGAGTGCGCTGCACAGCATGGGCACTCCGCCGGCCTCCTCGAGTCCCATTCCGCCCTACGGATCCGTCTCGCCGCAGTCCAGCTCCAAGACGCCCACGACACAGGATCTGCAGCCGCAGGATCTGCAGTACGTGACCTCCAGCTCTGTGTCGGGAGCAGTCTCCTCCAAGGTGCAGCCACTGCAGGTGCAACTCCAGCCCATGAACCACCAGTACGCGTCCACCATAAAGTACTGTTCGAACAACACCATTCTCAGTGCCAATGACTACCAGCTGCTGACCAGCCACGAGGCTCAGGTGGAGCAGCATCAGCAGGCGCCTTCACAGCAGCAGCAGCAGCAGCAGCAGCAGGTGCCGCTCCAGCACTCACCGGGGGGAGGAGTGGCCTACCTGCCGCGCATCTCCGCCTCGCCCAGCCAGGTGATCAGCAACGCCCACGGGATGTCCACCCACGGCATCAACTACTCCAGTTCCAGCTCCTCGCCCGCCAAGTCGCTCAATGGCTCCGATTCCTCGCCGCCCAGCCAGAATCAGCAGGGGAGCAAGGCGGGGACTGGCAGCGGATCGGGGTCTGGCACCCAGGATGCGAATAGTACGCCGGACACCACCAAGAAGTCCGGCACTCGGCGACCCGAAAAGCCCGCCCTCAGCTACATCAATATGATTGGACATGCGATCAAGGAGTCGCCCACCGGCAAGCTGACGCTCTCCGAGATCTACGCCTATTTGCAGAAGAGGTAATTGGGATAGTAACCAGTTGGAATCTCTTAAGGGATACCAAATGGGACTATTAAGGAGTATTTGTTTAATTAGCGAAGTATTTAAGTTTAAAAATTTACTTAAGGAAGGTTTTGTCCTAATTAAAATTATACAGGATTGCCACAGAAATTTGCTGTGGATTTTAAATCAATTTAAATTGGGTTGATAAGTAGGCTACAAAATATTAAAGAAAGGATTTGGGTCCTTCACTATTTCCTGGCATACTTTAAGACACATTTTTAATGGATTTGAAATCATTTGGAGATTCTCGATGCATAAATGAAGATTAGACGACGATTCATTCAATGCTTTATTATTAGGATTTGCAACTAATGTCTAAAAATTCTCTGAAAATATATTGTTAATACATTTTTGAAGATCAATTTTATAGTGAAATTTAAAATATAAAGGAATTCTGCCGGAACTTTTAATAATAATCTTAATTACCTAGGGGAATTATCTTATTGGACAGTTAAAGTAAGGTTTATCTAGTTTTGCTATCTTATAAATTTACTATGTCTTTGAGGCAAGTTTATTATAAAAATCTAATGTCACTTGATAGTTTTAATCGCACAAACTTTGTTTGCTTTTCAAGAAGATCTCGCATAGGTTATGCAGGTTAATAGAGTTTATTAGTTCGGTAATTATTTATAATGTTGATAATTATCAATAAATATAAATACCTCAAATATTTGATTATAATCCGTGCCAAACCCCCCTCCTCAAACAATTTGATCTAAGCAATAGAGGCGGCATCTCGTATGTGGCAGGCGGAGCCACTTGGCGACGTCGACACCCGGACCTAACCACTGATCCATATACAGATCCGTAGTGCCGCAGCCGGCGTCGTGCGATCAATGTCAGGCTATAACAAAAACGTGTCGCTGCGGCTTTTATTTACTTTCATCCGATTTTATTTAGCCAACACGAAACTCCGAAACGCAGGCGCATCCTTCAGATAGCTCATATTTCGCGTCGATTGTTTGGATTTCGATTTCGGCGACGAGACGGGGATCCACTTGAGCTTTAGCCAAGGGGGGAGAAGTGGCGAATGGTGGTGACCATGCGTGAGAGGCTTTTAAGCTGACATCGTTGGATTGTTGTCGCCGGTCTCCGATCGCCCGCCCCCCAAAAAAAAGTTTTAATTGAGTTTCGCCAGAGCAGCCAAATAAATAATCCGCTCGATTATCAGTTTTCGTCTTCAGGGAGAAGGGCTTTGGCAACACAGAGAAAGAAATTATAGTATTTTAAATCATATTAGTAATTATGGGAGTTATTAGTGTTAATATTAATTAAGATGTTAATATTAATGTAGAAATCCTTGAATCTTCAACTAATTTTACTCCCTTTTTTCTATCTGCAGCTACGAATTCTTCCGCGGACCTTATGTGGGCTGGAAGAACTCCGTGCGCCACAATCTCAGCCTGAACGAATGCTTCAAGAAGCTGCCCAAGGGAATGGGTGTGGGCAAGCCTGGCAAAGGGAACTACTGGACCATCGACGAGAACTCGGCGCATCTCTTCGAGGACGAGGGCAGCCTGAGGCGCCGGCCCAGGGGCTATCGCTCCAAGATCAAGGTCAAGGCGTATGCGGGTCATGCCAATGGATATTTTGCTGGCAGCTACGGGGATGCGGGAATGGTATGTCTTATTAAGATTTCTCTTAAATGTCTCTTTAATAATATTTATTTATCCTTTATTCCCTTCAGGACAATGCCAACTTCTATGCCTCGCCCGCCTACGGCAGCTATGACTACAGCTCGGCCGGGGTCAGTGGCGTCTCCCCGGGCGGCGTCCAGGGCTTTGGAGATGCCTGGAATGGCCATGTCGCCCACAGTGGCTCCCCATCGATGGGTGTGGTTGGCTCTCTGCCTCAGTACTCCAACATATCCTGCCTGACCGCTGGTGGCAACCTGAATGGCTCCTCGGCCACGCCTCCGCTGGCCCACTCCTCCCTGGGGATGCCGCCTTCGGTGGGAGGCTCCTCCAGCTCTCCGCTGGGATCGGCGGCGCTTCAAAGCGACTATGCGCCAACCGCCAGTCTCGTGGCCGCGGGCTACTCCTACGCAACAAGTGCCGGCAGCCTGGACAACGGTAAGTTGTTACTTGAGCGGCGCGTTAAACGGCTCCAGAAAGGGATGAGGGTCGAGATGCACTGGGAGAAATAGAGGGTAGACGAACAGCTATTATCACAATGAGAATTTGGGTTATTTATTAGAGACAAAAGAGATCATTAAATAGGGAAATAAAAGAAAAAGTAATATAGAGAAAAGAACCAGCTTAAGACTGAAGTTTTTTCTTTAAAAACTTAAATTAGCTTGAGAATTGTATGCCAAGTTTACCTCACATAATTTACCTCAAAAGTTAAGTTAATAAGTTTACTAAAATACATTTTAATAAGCCTATATTTTTTCTGTGTAGCCACTTGAGAGGATTAGGGCATTTTCTTCGTCAGAGAAAGAGGGAATCGTAATGTTCCTGGGTGTTCGCGTCAATCAGGGTAATTTAATTGCTGACGGTTCACATCTCCGATTACGGAGTCGAGGGCCTGGAGAATGGGGGGTGGGGGGAAACAACATATGGTAATCTATGCCGCACTCGATCCTCCCTTTTTTATAGATGCCGCCGCCGCCGTCGCGGCGCAGTGTGAATTTTAGCGCTTGTCCATAAAACGAGAACTGCGAGTTTAATCTTTTTTACTTATTTTTGCTCTACCCCTGCCAGGTCTCCGCTCGATCTCGCTGCAGCAGCTGCCCGGACTGTCCAGCATCCAGCAGCATCATCACCACCAGCACCACCAGCAGCAGCACCAGCATCAGCAGCAGCAGCACCATGGGTCGCTCCACCAGAGCCACGGCTCCATGACGCCGCCGCCATCGCAGTCCGGCGGCAACCATGTCATCGATCATTCGCACTCGCACTCGCCCATTGACCGGAAACCGGTTTACCTGCCGCCCATCACACCGCCGCCCACCTCGGTGGCCTTGAATGGAGGCGGCGGCGGCGGAGGGGGATACTACGAGGGCCTCAAGTACTAGGTGTCCTCCTTGATCCGCCGCCCTATAATGTTTCATTACCTCAAAGGACACACACATAATCGCGTTTAATTAGGATCTAAGTAGCGCCTAGTGCTTGGTAGGGGAAATCCACTGTGCGCGTAGCAATAAAAACAAACTATTTATAAACAAGACATGCCTCGCAGCGAAGTTTCAAGTAAATTAATATATACAATATAATCATTAAATTAATTATAACTTGACTTTTGTTTAATTTCTTAATGGGATTTATGGGAAAAAATATTGGCATGAAATAAGGGGTATATTTGATAGTATTTTATATTGAAATAAAGCTAAAATAAAATAAATAAAACACTAATTTAATATTATTAAATTATTTCCATTTATTATTTCGTCTAAATTGATTTTCTTTAAAATTATATAAAGGATGTTTAGTGGATGTCAAAATCCAGATTAAAATCCATGCAATACTTGTATCTTTGAAAGATTTATTACTTGGTAATAGCTTAAATATGTATATCAACAAAATTGGATTGCATTGAAAATTGAAGTAAAAGAAACTGCTAGTAAAAAAAGTAATAATTAAGTTCTCAAATAAAAATTCCCAAGTTTTCTTATAGTGTAGCCACTTAGTTTCATCCAGCAATTACCAGGTGGCGCTTTCTAATGAGCAAGTGGTGTTGTATAGTTGGCAACACTAGCCATTAATACAACATTTTGTGGCAGCACTGTTCGATGGCAGAGATTTTACTGGCAGCACTGACTTATTTACATGTAAGATTACGCAGCTCAGTGGCGCCACTCGACCAATTTTGGGACTTGGGTATGCTTGCACTGCTTGCTACAAAGCAGTGCGGGCGTGTTCTGAGCAAAGACACCCACAATATTTATTCGAAGTTTTCAACCTTTTCACAAATATTAGATCACGTATACGCACCGTAAGCTGAATGTCCTTGTCTCTATACCGTCTATCTTTAGGTTTTCCACAATTTGTAATAAAGCGCTAACTTTGTAATAATAATAATAATTATAATTTAAATATACACATGCACTACGCAAAAGTGTGATATTATAAAAATAACACTTGTTCGATTTTTGTCGACCTGAGTAATTATTTTGGGCGGAAAATCAAACAGAAAACCTGTTCACCTGAAAAACGTGAGTGAAAACAATTCCTAACCCCTTTTCATGAGCTAGAAGGGTCCTTTCAAGCCATTTACTTAGCTCGAAAGAAGCGTAAAACAATTGCCAATAGGGCAAACTGTTCACACATATTTCAGGAAACATAACCTGGCCTGCAGTCCAAAAAAAACCCTTGGTGCACTCCCGATTTTTCTACTGTGAATCTTCCAGTGGAGTCCTGGAGATACATTTCCCAAAAATGATGACAAGAAAACAAAGAAAACCCAAGACAAATGATTCTTTACTTAAAAAAAAAGAGTTTTTAATTATTTTCTAAGAAGGATTTTCAACACATTTTTCTAATTTAGTTTTTAAGTTCTGTCTATGACTTATCAGACACAGTTTGCTCTGACACAAAATGTGATATATAAAGGACAAAACATATTCTTTCTGTTAGGAATATTCTTGTATAAAGTTTAAGCTTGCAATATAAATTTATGCAAAATAAATATGAGAAAGCATTTATTATTATCTAATAAACCTCTCTTGAGGAAATCAAACTATTCGATATTATTATTATTAAAGATATTAATTCAATGCTTCATAAATACAATTGGGTATTGAAGATGTATCTCTGATCAATATTACACCGAAATAGTTCCCATTTGTGTGGATATCAACAAGGTAAAGGTATTATTTCCTTCCAAACAATCCAATAAAATAGAAACCACAGATAACGACAAGTTAATTGAGCCACAAAAATGGACAACAAACCAGCGCCCTTTGAGGAGCTAATCAGCTTAAGAGATGACCGACCGAACGACCGACCGCATTGTCCTCCAGATGAACAATCCAATTATTCTGTTAATTGTCTCACCTTTATGGGCAAATTAAAATCCTGCCCAGAGTCAAATCGAGGAGAGGTAAGATTCTCCAGCGACTCGACTCGCAGCCATTGTCCTGCGAGGCGAAAAGGCAGCAGCAATCGCATCAAGAAGTCGTCGCCGCCTGATCATTATCTCTCTCGCAGGACGCAGACGCTGGACAATCCCGGGATTGGCAGGGACAAAGCTGCAAGGGAGAGAAAAAAAAGGGATTCAAGGATTGGAAGTCGACGGAGTCTCAGCCGAAAAGCCAAAGACAAACACAAGGCTGGCTGGCAAGCAAGCAAAGTTTTTGAGTGAAAAATTTCACAGTCAAAGGATAATCGGGATTAAATCTTCTTGAAAAGTTAATGTTTACACACGCACCTACCGTTGGCGATGATGTTGGCGGAAAAAAGATGCAAAAATTATGAAAATATTGTCACAAGTGCACAGCGGCAGCCAGCAGGACGAGGCCCAGGCCAGGCAGGACCAGAGGACCGAGGCTGGACCGGAGCGAACAGGACAATTGCAGGCGGCAATCAAAACATGCAATTGTCCGTTTCGTTCCGCCTCGAATCGAACTGCAAAGCGAAACCGACCGAAAAACCAGAAAAAGGACCCAGGACCCAGGACGAGGGACACTGGACGGCGTACCGTCGTAAGAGGATTTGCGCGTCAAGTAAACACACGATTGGTAGGAGCCTGAATCCCAACGAGGACATGCCATGCGATGGGAGAGAGCCTGCAGGACTCGAAACGAAACGAAACGAAAAACCAAATCGAAGATGCACAGCCTGCATAAATAAATAAATAAATAAAATGATTTGAACATTTTTATTTTTGCGCAGAGCAACAACGTATATTCACAGAGAACGAAACATTTTTCTTTGCGTTAAAATAAACAAAACATTTTTTAAAAACCGTTTGTTGCACTTTTATTTACTTTAAATTTATGCGAAAATTAAAAACGTTTTTCGCAAGGATTTCCAGTAGTAGCAACAGCAGCAGCTGCCGATTGTTTTCATAGACGAAACAACTGCCATGCCGAATTGCTCGGACGCAAAAACATATAGATTTCCCCCAAATTCAAAGAGATTTCCCATTGCGAATTTTCTCCCACTATTAAAAGTCGAAGCTACGCCCCCTTTTTCGGGATCCCCTACGTACGAGTATATCGACGACGTCTCGAGTATGTCGCGCGTATTTCTCATATAAATAAACAAAAGTCTTGTTGCAATAACATGGCAGGGAATATTTATTAAATAAACATTAGACCAGCAGCAGCAGCAGCAGCCGGAGCAACAGATACGCGCTGCGAGTTACAACTCTCAATGGCCAAGGCGCTGGAGACCGGATCGGGTTCGGGATTGGGAATGGGACTGGGACTGGCACTGGATTGGGATTGAGTTCGGAAAGGTGTTTTATGAATGAGTTTAACCGCGGCTGCCGTGTGTTATGGCCTCGCCGCAAGGTTGCCCAGGTAACGCGGCGTAAGGTGGGCTGAGATTTTTAAAGCGGAATAGTGGAGGGAAGTTGTGGGTGTACGGAACAGATATATCAGTGATTTAAATATGTCTTTGCCTAAACAAAGATTTTTGGGGCTTATAAAACTTGGGTATTTAAAATTAAATTTTATTTAAGTTCCCAAGATTGGTCTTAAAACACCTTGATATATTTATTTTAATTATAATTTAATCATAAATTATAAATTCAGATATTAAAATAAATGAACTTGATCTATTTACACCCCGAAGCCACCTAATGACACCAATATTGCACCTAGTATCCCATCCCAATATCGCCCCTTGAAGGTGTCCTTCATTAGCTTTCCCGACAGGTCACTTCCCGGAAACCCAGCGGCAGCTCATCACTTAGCCAAAAGATCCACACCTCGGCCACGCTCCCAGCTCTCCCTACCTTACTTAACATCCCTCACAGTCACTGCCATCCATCCCAAACCCATCCAGAACCCAGCGGCAGTGGCAGTCCTGGAACTCCCACTTCCCAGCGGGTTGTAAGCCATAAAAATGCCAAACTATAAACCGCAAATAAGCCACAAAAACCGCAGGACACGCGTGTGGAATCATCATCATAATCATCATTACGGAAAAGGGGGGGAAAAATCTAAAGACCGGACACATTGAGCAGTAGCAGTAGCAGCGGCATCGGTCAGGTAAAACATCGCCCGCAAAGGTTCAATCCTAAATCTCGAGCATCTGGGGGAAAACCGGAGATTTCATTAAGAATTCCCGCGGCGCGCATTAAAGTCTAAACATGCCTAAAAAGTTTTTCCCGCTAAGCGTCGATGATTAGCATCCGGTTAGGTAGGAATCCGGATTCCCGATTCTCGATTCCGGACTTAGCGCCGTCTCCAGAATTTCCGCTGCTTATGACCGGAAGATTTTCGCCATGATTACGATTACGATTAAGCTAATGGCGGTTATTTCCCAACCCCAAACGAAGAACAGCACTTGGATCATATGAAATCGTTGTTAGATTGACATTTATTGAGGTTAAGATTAAATTTGTCTGAAATAAAGAAATATAGTTGTGATAATTTATTAGAGAGCTCCTGTATTGACTTAAACATTTGAAACTTGTATTTCAATTATAAACTTGAATAATAATAATTATATGAATCAATATTAAAGATACTTTTTATTATCAAATAATTTAAATTAAAAAAGGAAATGCATGAACCATTGATATATAACAAAAATATTGTAGACTCTGTTTAATTACCAGAAAAGTATTTTGAATAAGAACATATTCTTCCAAAAAATAAAAAAATGAACTAAGAATTATAAGAAAGCGAAAGAAATAGTGTCCTCTTCGTATTTTATTATTTCAGTATAAATAAATTTAATAAATATTTTTACCAATTATTAAGCATATTTTTTTTATTTAGAACAAAAATAAAACTTGTTTAAAAATAAAGTTTATGGGCAAAACATATATTTCAAATAATTTACAAATAGTAGAAATTATTTATATGCATTTATATGCACTGTTTTTATATTGATTAATAACTTATAAAATATTTTGAATATTAAATCAGGCATATAAATAATTTTAACGATGTATTCCCGTATTTATGATAATAAAAACGTAACTTGAAACCGTAAAACTGACTCGTTAAGCTGAATATTATATGTTGTTATTGAAATATAATTAATTTACAAGTTCTACAAGTAAATTCCCTTAATTTATTTTGCCCAGTGCATGGGACATGTTTGTCTACTAACTAATCTGGTAAATTGTCTGGGCAAAAAGGAGCAGGAGAATAAAGATATATGTATGCATAATAAGCCCAGAACCGTATACAAATCATAAATTTTAATGAGTGGCCAATATAGTCGCACCCGCAACCTCATTCACACCCTCCGCCTTACCCGCACCCACACCCTTAATTTTGCAGCCATAACTCCGATGAGCGAAAACACCCCGAAAAACCAGCAAAAGTTTTTGGATGGGGAAATGTATCTACGTATCTACGTATCTACGTAGCTGAGGGATACGCTCGTTCGCACGAAACAGGAAAGTGCAGTGTGCGAGCGAGAGGTCGCCATGCAGGCAGCCATAGCTGCATCTCGTTCACCCCGCTGCTGGCCACGCCCCCTTCTCAGTGCTGCGCAGTCGTTTTACGCGAGTGTGTGTGTGGGAACCCCTCTCACATTGGCAGAGAACCGTTGCATATTCATGAGAGCTCTCTAGAGAGCGCTCGCTGCGGCTGTGTTTGTGCTGTATCTGCCGGATACCCAGTATCTGTGTGTGAGTGTGTATGCGTTTGTGGTGTTTTTGAAAAAGATTGAAACCGCTTTATCAGCATTTTTAGGAGCCGTTTCCTTCCTTATTTTTTCCTGAAAAACCGTATTTTTGTTGCCTCTCAAATCCTTGGTTCAAGTGTCTGATTAGGTGCACTCCCCCCTGCACTTTAAAATCAATATTATTCTTAGATTACAGCCCCGAAAAAAGGCCAGAGCCGAGCGGAATTGCTAAAATTTAATAATGGCCACATGTTCGGGGACTCAGCCATGGCCCTTTCCAAAGCAGACTTCCCCATTTCCCCGATGTCAACGCTGTTCCGCTGACTGCATCTAATTGAGCGTGGCTAATGGGCGAGACATAGCGGTGCTGCTGCTCCCCGAATTCCCAACTCCCTGGCTCATCCACAGTTCCCCCAAAAATAATTGCACGGTTGTCATTTGGATCTGGCGAATATGTTTGCCAAATTGACATTTTGCTCGTATGTGCGGCGAAAGCGTGTCTGAAATGAGGGTTCTACCAAGGTCTCAAGTTCAAAGAACTCTTAAAATTATTATTTTAATATTGTTTAATATTCTTTCATTGGTAAATTATTAGTATAGTATAATTGGTATTTTAACCACTCAGAAAGCGCGTTTATTAAGTCAATTTATAAGCTTTATTTATTTATTGTATGTTTTAGTTAAAGATAGGATTTTAAGTATTTTCTAAAAACGAATTGGTATTCAAAGAACTTATTTTAGGAGGCTTAAGGAAACTGAAATTCAATGAGGATTATTTTAAAAATGTTAGATAATCAAATCAATGTTTTTCAAGCTGTAGTTATGAGTAATTTTAGAGGAAATTATTAACATTATTACAATTGTAGATAAATCCTTTGAAGATATATCAAAGAGAGCTGTATCTTTAACCGAAAAAGCCAACTTATTACCCCATAAGGTTCATCAACGTTTGTAATAATTCAGGTTTAACAACTCTTTTATAAAACAACAAAAATAAATATATAAATATAAATAATATAAATATATAAATATAAATATTAAGATTTCAACGACTTAATCATAGTTGCCAGCTTTGTCTTAATAGGATGCACATTAAATAAGACCCTCTCTAAAATATATGGCTACTAAGCAAACCAGCTTTCGACTTTCCCTGCATTTGGCCAGCAAAAATGTTAAGTTGCAGTTTTTGGGAAACTAAAACAATATTTGGATAGGTCAAATGCAGTGGGAAGGCATCAGAGATATGGATACAGATCTCAGGACCACTGCGGATGGCGACAGCTGTGTGGGCTGGGATGGATTGGTCAGGAATGTAAGGGAATGGTATATCGGATATGGCCTGGACTCTGGACTGGGGTAAATCGAGAAATCGGGATTGGTGACGGGACAGACAGGCAATGGCAACTACGTAAGAATAACATGAACTGTGCAAAAATGAACGCAGACGTACTCAGACAGTTGGCCGGCCACAAAAAACCGTTCACACCCACACAAAACACGCACACACAGTCACAATCACGGCGCCGATGTCGAAGACAGAAATTTGTTAAATCAGCAGCGATATCCTGAAATACTTACAAGACAATACGAATTTCAGATACTCTGGGAGTTGTAATACAAATTTTATCGATTTTACCTTTGGGAGGTTACTAGATAGGAACTCAAAGGATTTTCCTAGGGAATTAACTCTAAATATATCATATATCATATAGTTTCCTTTAGATAGCTTTTAAACCGAGAAAGAAACTCCCTTAGGAACATTTCTGACGGACAAGCGGACAAACGGACAAAAGACAGACGGACAGAGAGTTAGTTGTCCGATCTGACCCATTTTTTTTTAATATGTTTTAATTAAAATATATATAAACAACGCAAAGAGAATATTTAATTTGTAAGTTGCAAAACTTCCTAAAAAAGTTAAAATACCCCAGAAAAGAGCCAGAAAAAAATTGGGCAAGACATAGGAACGTATTCAGAAGAGAGACCAATCAAATGAAATGCGTAAAATGGAGCAGCTGGAGCTGGGGACTCGCCTCATTCGAATTTCAAATGCAGGACGACTCTCGGCTCACATCCTGCCAAGGACATGGATAACTGGACACACACATGGCGCTCTGCTGCGGTGATTCATCTCTGGCATTTCGCATTTCGCATTTACCATTTCCCTCGACAGATCGCATGCGAAAAATTATGTTAAGACAATACAAATATTTGTCAAAATAATGCGATTGCGTTAATAGAGCCAAATATTATTCTTGTATCAATTACCCAGACACGAGAGTGTGCGAGGGAGCGGGATAACGAGCGAGTGAGAGGGCCAGCAAATGCATGCAAAGCGTCCGCCTTTTTTTTTGCCATCCTTCAAAGGGCGAGTGATAGTAAAAAATAGTCAGCATACTTTTAAATTAAACAAATATCGAGTATACACTCGTGTTTGTTTTTAATGCGTCTAATAACCAGACAAACACGCAGACTATCTCGTTCTGCCGCCCGCTCTACGCACTCGCTCACGCACACACACTCTGGCCCTTGCCCAAATAAACATATAAAATTTACTTTAAAGCTGACAAAGTCAATAAAAAATATTGTTTCAATAAGCAAAAAACGAGCAATGAGAAGAAAAAAGAAATAAAGTCGGCAAAAAAAGAGCGGAATGCAAGAATAACAGGGAAAGGGGAATCCAGGCAAAGGACTTTTTATGCGCGGATATATCTTTATTTGTTTGTTATGGGTTAGCCCTGGAACTCATCGGGCTTATGGGAGTGTGAATGAATGGGTTGCCAGGGAATAAGGGGAGGAGTTTGTTTAAGATACAAATTATATTTTTTTAAATATTTACACAAGAAGATGAATATTAAATAAATAAAAATGGGTTATGGGAATTGCTTTCATCAAGACCCTTGTAAAAAAATGTAATTTCAATTAAATACTAATAGGTTTTTCATTGTTACAAATATGTTTTAAACAAATAAAATGGATTTAATATTTTTGTACTGAAAATTTACGTTTAATATTAATATAAATAATAAAAATAAATTTCTTCCTTAAATGTCCCCATTAATTCATAATTTATTCATTAATATTCATTATCTATTGGCTGGTAACTTTTAAAAAGAATCCATGCCTTATATTTTAACTTTATGTTATTGATATTATATTTCTTATAAAGAAATAACTTGGGAAATTCAAATTCAACTAAAGATATATTTATTCTTATTTAAAGTCAAGAAAACTGAAAAGTGAAGGATGGAAAATATTAACAAAAGGTACGTGAATTTAATAAAAGAATAATTAAATTAAATTCCCGTACCCTTTCATTAATTTGTTCCTCAACTTCAAGTTCTTTAAACTCCCAACTTAAACCTCTATAAACTCTCTCTCTTTTCTTTTAAAATACTTAATGCCTTTTGCCTTGGCAAGGAAAACAACCTTCGAACGTGCGCCCTTAACTTGGCCAAAAACTTGGCATAAAACCCATCAAACTGCAAATTAGCAGGCAACTTTTTCTACTTTTTTCTTGGCAACGGGGAAGCGAAGAGCTCCCCACAAACTTTAAGCTGGAATTGAAAAAAGCTTTGAGCACTAATTTATGCCAGGGTAGGTTTTTGGCAGCCCCCCACTGGCCACCCACATGAACGGTTGGCTTTTTCCCAGGTGCCTCTGCTATGTGCCTCTCGCTCGGCACTCGCCTGTTTTCGAGAAGAAAGAACGAGAGGGAGAGCGTGTGCCTAGGCCGTATTTTAAGCATTAGTTTGAACAACAAAAACACACGGGGAAAGGACAACTATTTGGGCAGAGCAGAGAGCAGGAGCAGGAGGAGAAATCATGAATGGCGGCTTCTCAGTATCTCTCCAGTGTGTGCCGTTGTATCTGTGAGAGTGCGCGGCGTTTCACTTACTGACTGCGAGTGCCAGCCCTCGTTGGTTGGCCGCAGATACAGATACAGGCGAGCTGCACACACAGATACAGATACAAGGCCTGGCAGCAGCACCGGCAGCAGATACTTTTCGCTGCCCACAAAGGCAGCGCTGCCCGGCGTCGCTTCCCAGCGAGCTGTGTGTTATTTCAGTTACACAGATTCAGTATCAGACGTGTTACTACTCCGGACGGTTCTGCGCTCGCTCTGCGCTGTGATCTATAGCCCCTCCGAAATCCAAAAACAAATACCTATAGATATAGATATATATGTATCGTACAGTATCCCGCCGTACTTATGTGCCCGACTTGTTTAAGCAAATATTATCAGAAGCAATAGTAGTTGAGCTTCGCTGAAAAGTGTGTTTCCCGAACCTAGAAAAAGTTAAATAAAAGCAGAGGTTCCGCCGGAACCGGAGGAGGCGCATCCCAGTCGCATCACCAGCCATCATGCACACGCTGTTCAGTGACCAGAACTCCTTCACCCGCCACTATGCCCAGACAGCCGCCGGCTACGGTTCCGCCTCGGCTGTGGCGGCGGCCAGCAGCGCCTCGGCAGCGGCGGCGGCACATTACGCATACGACCAGTACTCCCGGTACCCGTACTCGGCCAGTGCCTACGGGCTGGGCGCTCCGCACCAGAACAAGGAGATCGTGAAGCCGCCGTACTCGTACATCGCCCTCATCGCGATGGCCATCCAGAATGCGGCGGACAAGAAGGTGACGCTGAACGGGATCTACCAGTACATCATGGAGCGGTTCCCGTACTATCGCGACAACAAGCAGGGCTGGCAGAACTCCATCCGGCACAATCTCTCGCTCAACGAGTGCTTCGTGAAGGTGGCGCGGGACGACAAGAAGCCCGGCAAGGGCTCCTACTGGACCCTGGACCCGGACTCGTACAACATGTTCGACAACGGCTCCTTCCTGCGGCGGCGGCGTCGCTTCAAGAAGAAGGACGTGATGCGGGAGAAGGAGGAGGCCATCAAGCGGCAGGCCATGATGAACGAGAAGCTGGCCGAGATGAAGCCGCTCAAGCTGATGACCAATGGCATTCTCGAGGCCAAGCACATGGCCGCCCATGCCGCCCACTTCAAGAAGGAGCCTCTGATGGATTTGGGGTGTCTGAGCAGCAAGGATGTGTCGCATGCCGCCATGCTGAACTCCTGCCACGACAGCCTGGCCCAGATGAACCATCTGGCCGCCGGCGGTGGCGTGGAGCATGCCGGCTTCACGGTGGACTCCCTGATGAACGTGTACAACCCGCGGATCCACCACAGCGCCTATCCCTACCACTTGAACGACGATAATTTGGCCACCAGCCAGATGCATCACGCCCACCACGCCGCCGCCGCCCATCATGCCCAGCAGCTGCAGCGCCATGTGGCGCACGTCTCGCATCCCCTCACCCCCGGCGGCCATGGAGGCGGCGGTGGCCTCCAGTCGTCGGGTCACTCGCCCACCACCATCGCCACGCCCCATGGACCCGCGCACGGGGGCTGGTACACCCCGGAGACCCCGCCCTCGGAGCCCATTCCCAACAACAGCAACCAGCAGGGAACGCCCACTCACCCAGGACACGGGAATAACAACAACAACAACAACAGCAACAGTGTCCTCAACAACAACGGAGGAGGAGGCGGAGGAGGAGGAGGTGGCAACTCCCAGCTCACCAGCAGTCCCACCTCGGCGCTGGGCTTTCGCGACATGATCTTCGAGCAGAATCAATCCTGCCAGCTGGACCAGGGCAGTCCCACGGGCAGCCTTCAGTCCGCCAGTCCACCGGCTCCGGCCAGCGTGGCGGCAGCATCCGCGGCAGCCGCCGCAGCGGTGATCAGTAGCCACCACCATCATCACCATCACCATGCGGCGCTGAGCGGGAACCTGGGGCAGCTCGGGCAGCTGAGCAACCTGAGCCACTACCGGCCGCACGTCGGCCACTACCAGGAGTACGGCATCAAGTACGGGGTCTAGGAGGGATTCAACGAGGAGTCGCCCCCGGGGGGATTCCCATTGGCCCATCACCATCACCACCACAGCCACCAGCTGGGCTCTCTTGTATATTCGTGTAAATATATTCCCAAGAACGAACCACAGCTCTAGATTGTAGATGTATCTTGTATCTCAGAACGAATTTATGCTGCTTTTCTGTTGTCCCAAAAACTGTTTCCAGCCAAGGGGGAAGAGAGTTACTAACAGGGCTAAGACTCTGCAGATTAAGGGAACCTATAAGAAACCTATAAGGAGCTTCTATGCCAGAAAAAAGATTGTTTTGAGGTCATCATCTCTATATCTGTAAAATCTTCCCTTAACTAGTAGCCCTACTCCCCCTGGCTTTATTATCGTATACGAGGCAAGTTTTAGTTGTTAAGAACCGCATAATTGTATTAACTGTATCTGTAATTGTAGCTCGTAATTGTTATCGAGTTTAGGCTTAGTCCCAATTGTCTGCTATGCAATTTGTGATGAGGTTTTGCTATACGGAATATATTAATATATATTTAAACTTAAACTAGCGCATTTTGTCAATAACTAAACTATTGCAACTACACTAGCCTAGCCCACGTAAGCAATAATAAATTATACAACTAAATCGTAGCTATAATATAATTATCAAAACTAGCATCGTACACAGAAAACAACCCATTTGAGCCGAACAAAAAAGTGTATTGAAAATATGTTAAAATATCTCAAATCGTGTGTTTTATTTTTTGCTAATTTTTATGCCAATTTCTGAGGGAGTCGGGCGAGTCGGGAATCGGAAGTTGTGGCCATTCCATCTGGCCATTGAACGCTGACAAAACAGACTTCTTACCCCGAATCGCAGAATTCCTAGATAAACATTAATAACTATTCAGGCCGTGTCCATTTCGAGCTCTGAATGGGCGGCTGAGTCAGCGCTCGATTGACAAGTTGTCATCGGAAGATGGCTTTCTCGGTAACACGGTATCATATCAGGTGGCTGCAGTTCTGATGGATTTATGGAAAACGGAGGAATATCAATGGAGCTATCGGTTGTGGTACTGATTCCTGGAAAATGTAGCTATGAGTCGCTTGGGCTATAAGAGCCTTACGATTCTGAGCTGAAAGTTTCTGAATCTTAAGAAAAATGTAATGAAAAGCTGCTTTAAAAAAGTAAGTAATCAAACTATGATCATAAATTAAATTAAAGAAATCATTCCAGAAAACTAGAATTCTTTTGAATTTATTTTTTTATTTCTCAAAATTATTCATTCATCATTTTCTAATTCATTTGCAATATAAACATTTTTGCGAATAGTTCCAAATACATTTTTTGATCAAGAATATGTCTCATGCTCTAATAATATTAATTTATTCGAAGATTGTATATTTGTTTTCTGTTAAAGAAATATTATTACATATATTATTTTATATTTAAAAGAAGTAAAAATAAACTCTACTCTAAATTATTTCATTTAAATATTTAATATTGGTTATATGATAAGAACAAAACTATAGCTTATCAACTTAAAAAAAATTGAATATGTTGAATTATGTATGTTTGGAATATAATTTAATCCGTTTCTTAAATAAAGTTCCAGCCTTGTAAGCGAATTAAACTGTAATCATTTGTATTCATTAAATATTTTAAATATTATATTTATTTGATATTCCGTGTTTTCAATTGAGACCAACTTAGTAACCTAAAAATCTCAAAACAAATTCTTGAATCCCTTAGTTTCATTTAATTGATCAGACATAAATACCAATAAATTCGATCAATTGGCTATTTATGAAAGAAAATGTTAGCTTTCACTCAAATAACAATGCTTTGCAAACTATAAATCTTTAGTTAAGAAAACTGAGACATTTCCTTAGCTCCTAATTGCCCAACAATTGCTGCAAATTGGTAGAAAGTAAAACACCCAAGCTCTGGGGTCAGTTCAACCTGCGCAACATTAATAATGAGTGCGAGAAAAAAGATATATATTTATAGGAAGCTTATTAGTCCGCGAACCAGTTACCCAATCGATCCGAAAAAAGACCAGATACCGATAGATGGATCGCGACTGATTGATTGCCGAAAATGCTGCTGATTTGCTTGAGGTGCGATGATTATTTTTGGCGCTGCGAAGCTTGTCACGGTCTCGTCTTGAGTCCCCGGCTTTAACAGAGGCTGTCATGTCCAGTAGAGGAAAAAAAGACGCCATTGTCACTTGAGCTTCGCTTGGCGCCACCGCGGCATTGAGATCGCACTCAGAAAAATCGGAAAAAATCTCCAACTCTCGATTTGTGGGCTAAAGTCCGCTCAGGTGTTTCGGGCCTCGGAGGAGGGGCAGGCCGGTGTGGCTTTCAATGGCGGACACGGCTTGAAAGCCAGTCAA
This sequence comes from Drosophila rufa, assembly GCA_018153105.1. NCBI lineage: Eukaryota > Metazoa > Arthropoda > Insecta > Diptera > Drosophilidae > Drosophila > Drosophila rufa. The sequence goes on from JAECXS010000085.1 coordinate 7,447,247, forward strand.
TTGGTATACATTTCTGGCCGTGGCTATAACAAAGAAATACCTGGCTGGGTGGCATGTGAATGGGGCTCGAGTGCCGGCGAAAAGTGTGCCAAAGACTGTAGGCCTGAAAGCGAGCTCCAAAAGTGGGCCTACACTGGCCAACAGCAAAGGTTTGTTTGGTGATTTATCATACAAATTAAGGTAAGTTATTGGTTTTACTTATTTTTTGTGCCTTTTTGGGGTCTTTTGATTTATTTACTAGTTTAAATTATAACAAAATGAGCTTGGGAAGTCTCATTAAATGAAATAACCGATAAATTAAATATCACATTTCATTTCTCGAAGTTCAGAGACATAAAATAATATTAAAGAATTCTAATAACCAATACAATATTAAGGTATAAGGTGGAATTAAAGTAATTTAAAATATTACAAACATTCTGTGAGGTTTCAATCTAGATTTCTTCTTTTAAACTAAGCCAAATATCCCCAATGATTTTATTAACATTAAATTCCTTTGTTTAAGATCTGATTATTCATAATTACCCAATATATTCTCTTCTAAATTGGATATTTTAATAGGACATAATAAAGATCAAAACGTTTTTGCGGCAAAGAACATGTAACACTTCATAAAATTCGAAAATTATTCCCTAGAATTATAATAAGCCGCTAAGTCTCATAAAAAAGTAATTCCACAAAGCTTATATTTTGCCAGTCTCAAATTTCGGGTTGATTAAATCAGAATCAAAATTTAGGAGCTGACTGTGTCCAGTGTCCCCTGTCCCAGAGTGTTTGCTATGCAAATTCAGCACATTCGGCACCCAAAAATGTTCGGCTGCTGCGTTGACAACAAAAATGCCAGGCCATCCCGACTCCATTCGGTGTCAAAAGCAACAAAATTAAATGCGAAAACAACAAGAGAGCTGGGTCTGTGTGCTGTGTGTTTGCTTCGCTGCGAGTGCAGCCGTCGCGCCGCCGATTGCGCGGGTGGTCCAGATCCGGAATTTACAATCCGGAATCGCAGAGTCCAGCGTCCAGAATCCTCGCTTTCACAAGCGGAGGACAAGAAAAACAAATGCGATGGCGACAAAATGTTGCACTGTTTGCTTAGCGATAAGGACGCGCCCACACACACAGATACTCACTGATACAGACAAAAACGTGCGCATCCAGGACAACAATGCCAAATGTCCAATAATCAAATCGAGTGAAAGGATGGCGAGAAGGAGAAAGGGAAGAGGGGTGTGCAGAGAGAAGAATTTTAGCTAAATAAATAGTTAAGATTAAGACCTTTAAAATGTATGTCTCAACCTTAAAATTTTTTTTTTTTTATTTTATAAAACTTGGCTAGAATTTATTTATTGGCTAAGAAGTTATTAATATATTTTAACAAAAAAGGCTTAGAAAATATTGTATTATTGTTAAGCAATTGAATATAAAAGGAATTGTTCCGTAAACCTAAGAAATACATTTATAAATCAGGAGGTTTTTATTAGAAAAACAATTGTTTTGGTAATTTGTTTTTTATTCAGTGTGTGATGTCCCTCGACTTTACTGGGAATTAATTGTGTTCTACAAAGTATTACTTAAGAATTTTTTAAAAATTATTCAATTAGAATTTTTAAATCCAAATGTAATAAAGTATTTTATTGTTAGAAATAATTAAAGTGCTTATAATTGAAAATTATAAGAATATTCTAGAAACTGTAATAGGGTTTTGCTTTCTCTCAAAAATATTCATTTTATTTTCTGTTTTTTTTTTTTTAGTTTATAAATCAAATATTTAGTATATTTATAATTTCTATCCCTATAAAAGTAGGTACAAGTTCTGTGATAAGACTTTATGACGATTTTCTCTTTAATCTCATCATCATAGCTTGGTATACATTTTAAGGAAACACTAAAGGGTTCTCGATTTTAAAGTATTTTCCTTGTAAATAGTATCAGTTTGCATTGCATATTAAATATAACATAGTGTTCTTCAAAACTTCCTATACTTTTCTCTCCCTGCACCGCTCACAAATATTGACAGCTGTCTTTGTGGCTCATCGCGCAACCAGCCCGATTTACATAAATATTATTGCAAGCCTAATTAAATGCAAGTATTAGCTGGGCCAGCTGCCAAACGCTGGCACAAGGATTCTCCGGCCGCGGAACACACATTGTGTCCTGTATACTATATCCTGTAGTATCTGTGACTGCGCCTTGGCCCGCGGGAGATCCTTTGTAATTAACGCTGCTTATTTTTCGCGCTTTTCACGGGGGGGTCTGGCGCTGGCCCCCCAATTACCGACCGCCGCCCACTGCCACCTGATATTTATTTACCTGGCCAGTTGTGTTGATGACCTGTTATCATTGCCCCGTTATAACAATAAATTCCGAGCGGCCAGCGTTCAACGTTCAGCGGCGGTGACAACAACACTGGGAGCTCGCTCGCGTTGTTGTTCTTGCACGGTTTGCCGTTGTTTTGGCAGCTGTCGTTGCAATTAACCAGGCCATAATAGACAATGGCTCTAAAGTAAATTCATAGCCAACATACATGCACTCGTACATACAGAGTTTGCATCGGGATCGGGATGACATTTGTGAATTGGTGTGGGAAAAAATTGCTGGTAAATTAATGTTCTCCAAACTTTGTTCGCTTTTAAAACAAAATTGTTTGTGAGGAAAAAGCTGAAATCACAATGGGAAAAATATGACTACGACAAATAAGAAATTAGGGAAAGGGGAGAGAAAATGTCAAACAAGGTGGGCATAGATAAAGAAAAGCCATGGAAAAGTTTAAAATTAACTGGGAATATTTCAATATTAATTTTTGGGAAAGAAGTAGAAATCCATAAATTCTAATAAAGACAAAGATTCCAAAATACATTTTTTTTTAACATAATGGCTTTGTTAAAAATAAACTTAAGTGTTTAAAAAATGCCAATGATATTTATCCAGGAAAATCATACAAATTTAATGAAATGTTAACAAAATGTAAAGGCTTAAAAATCAAAAATCCATCCAAGGGAAATGGTAAAATCTTGATGACTCTTCTGGTTTCTTTTCTGGGAAATCCAATGCCATATTTGACGATCAACTTCAGATTGATTGTTTTTCCTCCCACCCTCCGCCGTATCGGAATCAATTTGACTTTGTAGAGGCTCCTTTTACTCCTCCGTAGAGTAAACTTCCGCTTTCCTGGATTTTCCCTTACCCGGAGGAGTTCCATAAAGGCCATAAAGCTATGGCCGGCATTTTTAGTGCTCGACCGATGTCTGCTAATACACAATAACAGCGACAAGAACAACAAGAAAGGCGAACTGCATTTTTATGGCATTAAACAAACTTTGAGAGCGTATGTTTTCGAACACTTTTGAAGTTTTATTGAGTTATAAATACGCAGAAATGACTTTGGAGTTGGCCTTTGGGCCGCCGCCTTCGGGCAGCGATTTTCAAATTAAATTTATGATCGATTTATGCAAAGGCAAAAGGCAAAAGGCCCAATAGGCCGAAACAAAAATCGCAAAAAAGCCAGCGCCAGGCGTCGACATTTGAGTAAATTATCTAAAGCGAAAGGGGGATGGAAAATCTAGGAAAATCTGGGAGTTGCGAGGTGGAGAGTGCTGGATTTATTGGCCCTGTATGGAGTGAAAACTGGGGAAAACTAAGGGGAAACTTTGATTGACTGCTGCGCTTGAAGCGCTTTGATGTGTGATCTCCGATTTGCGATTTGCGATCTCCGATGGGTGGAATCAATGGATCAGTCATCCTGCATGGCGACGTCAAGAGATGGCGCTCGGCTAGCGATTAAAGTGTGACCGTTTTTTAAGAAGGAAGAAGAAGTAAGTAAATATTCAAAATATTAATTTTGTAATAAATGTATTAACAAATATATGTAGATCATTTTTGTAATTTAACAACAATAACTTCCTCAAATAAAAGTAAAGTAAAGATGGCTACCGAACTCTATCAGATTTTTATCAAAATCTATCTGATTTCTATCGAAACCTATTAGATTTGTCAAGAATAGGATCAAGAATTATATTATCCAATATTTTATTGTCATTTAAAAAATTACAAAAATATTAGCAAAAATATTTAAGCTTTCCCTTTCACAATAATAATTTCCGCAAATAAAAGTAAAGTAAAGATTTCTATCAAATTATATTAGATTTTCATCGAAACGTATTAGTTTTAATCAAAACAGATCAGATTTCCATCAAAACCTATCAGATATCTCTAGAAAAGATACAAACAATTTTATTTTCCTATATTTTGATGTAACTTTAATGCAGTAAATGATTTTATAATATAAATAAAGGAATCGTTTAATATATAAAGTCTAAATTAATTCTCATATTTCTCACAAATATCTCAATAAACTTTTAATAAATATTTTTCCTCTCTGAGCTATAAATCGGCTAAAAAACAAGTCAAAATGCCATCTCTAGCGAGGATCCTTTTTCTCCCCCAAGCAAATGGAGCTATCGCCTGGCAGCTATGATTATCTATGCTGATGCTTGGTTTATTTGGCTTATCAGGCTTTTGGGGCTTTGATGTCACTTCGGCTACATCATCATCATCATCGTGATCGGCAGTCAGTCATATTCCTATATTCCGATTCCGAATCCGATTGGGGGCAATGTTTATGCGTCAGTGTCTCTGGCTTTGAATGTTCCTCTTTTTTTATGATTTGTGCCCCTTTTTTTGGGCCATTTGATGCTGCCGCCGAAGTTGCCAACCAGTTGACGCGACATAAGCAAATAAATAAATGGGGAATCGGGGAATTACGGATAACGAATGGGGAATTACGGATCCCCGAAGCAATCGTTAAACAATCGAAGACTGGAAGAGGTGTATTGTTTAAACAATTAACAATAACATAAATGCATGCATAATTACCGCCCGATATCGTGTGTAATTTCAAGAGCTTTCGGCGGAAGCCCGCTCCCCACGACAGCCGCCAGAGCGTCGTCGCTAAAGCCAAATCCCATCGATCGCTGGACAGGATTGGAGATGCCCAAAATAGGTAAATAAAATTGGAAAATCAATATTTGATTATTAAAAATAGCTGGAAATATTTTTAATTATTTTTAATATATTGAGAAATTAATTTAAAAATTCTTTATTTCATTTCTTAAGGCCTCAAGCCTAGAAAAATCAAAAATATATTTTAAATATTTATATTATAAATACATAATACTTCTTGCTCTCTACAAAAGATTTTAAAAAATTTTCCCTATTATTTTATAAAGAATATTACATTTAAATATAAAATTCTTATAATTAAAATGGGAATGTATTATTACTTGCTCTATAAACTTTCAAAATATTAGTGAAAAATATTAATGTTCGATATAATCGTATTTCCGTTTAAAATTTCAAAAAAAAAATTAATATAAATGAGGTATTTCTATAAATATATTCATATATTTCTTTATCAATATCTTTTATTATTGGTATTTTCCTCAAACATGTTCTTATATTTCTTTATAGATATCTTTAATTTTTTTCTATTTTTCCCCCTGAAAAATCTCCCAATTAATCCCTTTAAAAAGCTAAACTGATCACCTCTGATCTGCATGAACTGATAAACCCTGCAATGGCATTCGAAATTGGGCAACAGGTGTGTATATAGTACAGGTATATCCACACCTATCAGCTGGGCCACTTGACCAGCTGAAAGGCTTAATGGGGGCGTAGTCTCAAGTGCTGCGTGTGCCCTGAAACATTGTCAAATGGCTTCCAACCAGGACTTGGGTCTCAACTGGGCCATGCCCAATCCTCGTGCTATTTTCCTCTGGCGCCAAGGTGTTTATCGTCGCCAGCAAGCTAAACAAACCGCAGCAAATGGAATCGCCCGAGGAGGAGTAGGAGGAGGAGCAGGAGGAGTGGCAGCGGGAGTGGGAGTGGGAGGATAGGGAGTGGAGTTTTCGAGTTCATTGCGCCACGGGCGCACTGCAGATTTATCGCCCACGGAGGTGGTAAATGCTCGGAACAACGGAGATCTTGGGCTATAAAACAGACACCCGAACTGGACTGCCTAGCGCCAGCTCGTGCTGCGACCGCAGACGGGCAAGGGTACGGGTCGGAGTCCCGGGCACGGAGCACGTCTAATCCGTAATCCCTCACACATGGCAAGCAGGGAATCTAGTATTTCTTTTTACTAAGAGAAGCAAGGGGCGTGTCAGGGACTGACCAACAACTAAAACCAGTTGGTCCAAGAATATATTGGATTGATTATGGCTTCTAAAAATCTTGGTTATTATTTTTAAAAACCATATTTTAATTCCACTTTTAAATGTCAGTTTCAAAAACTCTTCAATGCCAAAATAACCCCAATCAATGTTTTATTTTTTCTAATATTTCCCCAATAAATGCACCCTGGAGTTAGGAATCGCTGATAGCTCCAATCAACACTGTAATACTCCCAGATAAAGTACCCAATCGATCATCAATCAAGGGCATGTCGATCCTCTGTTTACGGAAGCCATCGAAATCCATTGTAAATATAACGAAATAATAATTCCAAGTGGAGAAGAGTACCGGCAACTCATTTAGAAGCATTTAGAATTCGCAGATAAATCTCTCCGGGGCTGCAGAATGCAGTTTACATGGAAACCATATGGTGGAGTCCCAAGGAGGTGCTAATTTATGGTTACGACAGCTTTTTGGCGTTCCAATGTCTGGCCGATCCAATGCAATGGTAAACAAACAAGCCCAGAGTGGGAGTGCCAGGCAGTGGAACGGAAGATGGAAGAGAGGCCCTCGCTAAAATGCCAAAACCACCTAGAAGAGATCGGTAAATGATCCAGCAGCCGCTCATGGCCAATTCTGCATCGCTCATTCGCCGAATACTATATTTATTGCTCTGTTTGTGTAACCCAAATTATAAAAACAGAAGCCTTAGGTGTGCACGGGGAGAATTAAAGATTTTAAATTGTAAGGAATAGAGAAATAATTCAATTTATTAATTAGCCAATCAAAAAGTATAAATTTGCTATAAATATTATAATAAAGAATGTATTAAAAAAAGGCCCAGTATCTTAGCAATAAAAGGATTTATTTTCCTATGATAAAATATAGAAGAAATGTATGTAACACCGCAAATATTTAAGATCAATTAAAGAGAATGCATATAAACATAAAGGTTAAATATTCAAATTCAAGTTCATAGAGAATAAATTTGATACATAAAATAAGCAAAGTAAAGTGTATCAATTTGCTATAAATATTATAATATAGAATGTATAAAAAAAAGGTCCAGTATCTTAGCAATAAAAGGATTTATTTTCCTTTGCTAAAATATAGGAGAAATGTATGTAACACCCCAAAGATCTAAGATCAATTAAAGAATGCATATAAACATAAAGGTTAAATATTCAAATTCAATTAGTTTTCTTTCTATAAAGTGGAAATAAACTTGCAAAATTAACCAAAAAGATGGACTAAATTTTTTGCAAGTGTTCCTGATCATTGATCATTTGCTGGAGGGGGCGACTCTAGGCATTCGGGCAGTTTCAGATCGATTGTTATTAATTTGTTTGCAAACATATTTCATGCGCTTTGCCCAATTTCATTCAGCGGGGCATCGCCGCCGCAGCCTCCAGCATGCCCCCTCGCCTCGCATCCCAAAGATATGTGCCAGCCAAGCAGATGTATCTGTATCTGCGTCTGTTGCACTCATGCTGCGCGTCGAAAAGTCTACGATTTCCGTTCCTCGTATAAATCAACTGGAGAAAAGCAAAAAAAAAGAGTCGAAACCAAAGCAACAACAGATTTTTCTTCATTTTTATCTATTTGGGGGAAAATTGCTGCCGCTTCTAGTATTTATTTGTGCATAATAAGTTTTTTGAATGCTGCCAGAGGAGGTGCGAAAAAGGGCCGCCAAGGGGTTGAGTTCTATAGAACGGTTTAAATAATTAACAAGATCCCCCTCTGCCAACGCCACTGCTAGTTTGGCGTTTGGGCTTGCTGGAGTCTGTGGATATCAAAATACCATACAAATCGTCAGCTCGTCATTTTTTAGACAGTTTTCTCTTCGATTTATTATGGGGTTTGCTGGTGTGTGAGGAAGTAAGAGTCAAACAGTGACTCTGGAAATTAGGACAACATTTTTAGGGGATTTTTTTCGGGAACAATTTAAAAAGAATTGATAAATAAATATGGCTAGATCCTTAATAGAAAAGGTTCCCACAGAAAAGAATACTTCTTTTATCTATAAAAACTTTTCGCACCCTTTCTGACAATCGCTTTCAAGTGCCTTGACTTACATTATTAAAATATAAATATATATATGGGTATTGTTACATTTCTGAAGTAAAATATCCAAACATCTGATTTTTTGTACAAAAGAAGTTCCCCCTAAAACCTTAAGATACATAACTTTAATATATTTTAATTGAAACAATGCTTAGCAGCTAAATATTATTTTTGTCATAATCAAACCAGTCTAAAAATAAGGTATACAAATTTGTATAAATTACCATTTCCTTATCCAAAAACTTACAGAAAGCACTGTATATCCAGAGACTTGGAGGCGCGCATTTGGGATTGGGTAGTGGGGTATCGGGGATTGGGGATTGGGGGATTGCTTATTTATGTACATGGCTGTTGGGCTGGTTGTGCGTGGTGTACGTGTACGTGTGTTTGAGAAGCCATTCATTAATGAATTCTAAAATGTTGCTAATCGATCGTTTGCGCCACAATTAATGTCAGCCCGTGGCAATTGGAATGTGTTATGTGAAATTCCAGCCGCGGATACTTGATTCATTTTGTGTGCTTTCCCTGGAAAAGATAAAATAAAATAGGTTAGAAGAATTGGATAGATAGAAACTGGACAGAGATAAAGTTCTGCTCTCCAGATCCTCAAGAACACAATGCAAATTGGCTTAAAGTAGAGCACACACCCAGATAATATTTTTCCATTGTTCCCTGCATTCGTTTCTATTCCATCCTCGCATTTCGGGGTTTATTCTTTTCTTTCTTTTTTTTTTTGCTCATGGGATGTGAAACACTTGGTGCCGCGCTGTCTGCACGAGCTGTTCTGGCAATTATAACAACAAAAATTACAACAAAAATAATGAAAACAACAATTGCCTTTGGCCACCATAATTATAGGAACAACAAAGCACAGGGCCCCAGCCAGTGCATTTCTGCTGCCTATTTCGAGCCCAATGGCCAGCTGGCAATGGCAAAAATGAATCTAAATAAAAATATTAGTCTAAATAAAGACAAAAATTAAATCAAGTCCAAAGAAAATGAAAAACCACTAAAAACAAGATAAAATAAAAGGAAAACTAAACCTATTTGCTGTTTTTCCACGCCCGGCGGCAGAAAGTATTGAGAAAATTAATAAAACAAATGCCCAAAGTCAGCGCGCTCGCAGACACACGAGACGTGAATTGTTGTAATTTTTAACCAGTTTGCCGAGCAAATATTTTATCAACATATTTTCAGAGACAACACACCGATGTTTGTCTTGAAAATATTTAAATATTTACATTGGGAAAACAACTGCAGCGAGGCGAGCAACGAGAACGTGGAGTCTACCACGTCGAAGACGTTGACAAATTACGCATATGGAGAGCAGGGCGGCCAAAGGGGGTTGGTTGGTTGTTTTCCACCCAAAAGGGGGTGGCATTTTCCACCGGCAAGGGCGTGGCTTCTTGGCAACAAGAGGCATTTGAAAAGGGTTAAAGGGATTTAAGGTGGCTTTAGAGAGAAAATGAGGAAGGAAGTTAACTAGAGAAACTAAAGTTGTCAGTTTAATTAAGGGATTTTTAAAGGGATAAATCAAAGCTAAATACATTTTTTTTTTATGTTTAGCATTATACATTTATTATAAATATATCTTAACAATGTCATTTGAGTGAAAAAATTCATTAATTAATATATACTCACTTCCTTAAACAGCTATTGATACGATAGAGTATTTCCTCCAATAAATAAATATCATTAATCAAATTACCATCTAAGAAAACCCTAAGAAATTATAATTTCATTCCTCACCCAAAAGTATCTACCACTTAAGAGCGAGACACATCCACAAGTAGCCGTCAGCGAGATTATTAAAAACCTATCTGTCAGATACTCGTGTTGGCCATTAATTATGCAGCTGATAAGCAACGAAAACACATTCGAAAATAACCAAATTAGACGTATCTGCGGCTGGTATCTGTATCTCTGCATCTGTAACTGAATTGGAAAATGTATCTGCAGCAGCAGCAGCAGATTAACGAAACCCCGGCAGCTGGGCAAGAGGCAAAGAAACGTGTCGTCAATGGCGCGCGGCTAAGCAAACAAGGCCCAAAAAAGAAGCTATATAGCTATATGGCATGGTAAAAAAATCGGAGCCCAAAGAAGCAGTCAAGGCTGATCGGAGGAAGGCGAAGGAGACAGATATCAGATATATATGGGAGATACAGAGAAGAGTCCCCCCAAGGCGAGCACATGTCAACAGTGCCGCCGAAGATGAAGATTTCGCAGTCAATTTGACGAGTAACGCCCATGAAAATGATGATTACTGTGCGGGTGCGAGGGCACGCCGTCTACCCTGTTTTCCAGCCGAGGCATATTAATTGGTAAACCATTTTGCCGACCCAGGCCTCGTTCCGTTCCTAACAAGGTACGCAGACGTATAGCCCTCAGAGCGCCCTGCAATGAGCAATTTCCTGCCGCTGCCTACACTCACCGTCACCGTCACCGTCACCGTCGAGCCAAGACAATTTGTCCTAAATAAACATTTCATCTCTCTTCAGCAGCCAGAGCCACCAAAGCAACCACAGCAACCGCAGCAGCAACAGCGACAGCAGCAACATTTTATGAAAGTGGCAGCGGCCAACCAGACTGCTGCACTGTGAGAAAAAAGGGTATAGGTAACTCTTACCTTGCTGTACTTATATTTTATTGCCAGTCAAAGAATCTTTTCTTAGCGGACATTGTTGCCCAAAAGTGTTGCATTTAAAAAAGAAAAACAAGTCGATAGGTTCAAGGATACAAGCAGGGGATCTATATATACTAGCGAAAAGAGTTACAGATTTATATGTATAGAACCTATACTATAGATTATTAAAAGATTAATTTTGTGGACTCTAAAGGCATCAATTAATAATAATTTGTGTCCCTAATTGGTCTTCAAAATAAATGTAGAGCCAAAAATATATACAAAATAAAAGTTTTATGACTTTATTTCTGGATAAAATAAAAGTACTATAAAAACTCGCCTTCTAATTTAGAAAGTAAAGTTATCTTTTATTTTAATGACAAAAACAATTATTTGCATTGATATATCATATTTTTAATTATTTGTCATGCAGTTTTCTTATTGAATATTAATAATATTTAAGGTTTAAAATAAACTAATAGAAAATGTCCAAGATACAATTTCTCTATAAATGTATTTAACAGAGTCGCAATTGGTTGATAATCTTCACAAAATGTAGTTTTAATATAGCCTAAATAATTCTACATAATTATTAAATATTTTTCTGTAAGAAATAACCAAAATATTTGTCATAAACTTTTGGAGTCACAAATATGTTTGTAATCTTATTAAAAAATTAAACAAAATTGCCAAATTAATCCTAATTAATTATTTAATAATTTTCTTTCTAAAATACCCAAATTATAGATGATATTTTCTCATAGTGTCCCTGTGCTGATGGCATTGGTGATGGGTCGAGTAAATTGTCTGCCTGAAATGTACCACCGTTTAAAGGCAGACGACGCAGAGCACTCGCCCTGCATCCCAGAAGGGCCTGACTCCTGCTCCAGCTCCTTCTCTTCCTCCTGCTTCAGTTCCCTCTCTCACTTCCGCAGCAGCATCTATGGCCCTGGCCAGTACTTCCCCGATCCGGATCCGCGCTGCCATCCCATCCCTTTCCATTGGTTTCCAGTCCCAGTCGAGCGTCGCTCATTCGCCCCGTCGCTATATGCTAAATAAACATTTGGGCACGTCATGGCTTATTGAATTGTCACTTATGCCCGAATTCGAAATTCGAGTTTCGGTTCGAGTTTTTGTTGCCATTCCGAGTCTTACCCTCGTTTCCATCCGCTTTTTGGCTGCGTTTTGTCGCCTTCTCGATTGGCATTCGTAATGGCGACTATCTGCCATATCCATCTCCTTCCCATCCTCGTCCTCTTCCTGCGGCCACTGTGGCCACTAAAGTGCTTCCATTTAATTAGTTTTACTCCCTGGAAATTCAATTTCAGCCGCTTGCCGCCTCTTTAAATGCATTCCGAAAAGTGCAGAGAGGATCGCTTCAAATAATCAATAATCGATTTATGGTGTTTACTCTACAGAGCAGAGGCAGCGGGAACTTGAATAAAGGATGATATGAGCAAGGCATGTGTGTGGAGTCTGGGATTGGGAAAAATACTGAAAAGAAGTCAGGAGACTTTGCACTTAAGGGTTTGATGTGGGAATATTTGTTATGAACTTGTTCTTTGCAACATGAAATCTTTATTAAAAATGTACCCTTTAAAACTCTTCAGAAATTAGAAATGCATTTACGAATTCCAGGGATACACAGGCTTAGTGATAGCTAAATCCTGTGTTAAATTTAATCTGAAGATTTATATAATATAAAATATACTCGTATAATATTATAATATATGGAATTATTTTTATAACATTTTATTAAAGAAGGGAATATATTTTATTATTAAAGTGAACTATCATGTTAAATTGTCAACTTATTATACAAATGAATTGTAATTTAAAGGTTTTTATGAAAAAATTGTATTAAAAGTCCCAAACCAACCAGGGGCCTTCTTCTTGCGTTGAACTTTAATTTCCAACAGGATTCAGTCGCAACTTGGTGACATTTACGGTGAATATTGAGTAACACGTCGCTTAATAACTAAAATAATTTATAATAATAACTCAAAATAAATTCAGTATTACAGAGATATATATTTAAATATAATTTTATGAAAGAGACATATATTTTAAGTAAACTAAAACTAAAATAAAGACAAAAAGATGTATCCCTCTCCTATGCATTAATTTTTTTCCCCCAATAAAGCCATCATTAATTAATGTATAAACAGCAAATTAACTATTTGCAAGCTGCATTAATCCCAGCAAATCGCATAAGCCACAGCCAACTGCATCTTGATTTCCAAACCCCATATTTTGCTATCAAATTAGCAGGCAAACACAAAGCCAGACTAGAAAAAAGAGTGAAATCCATCTATCCAAACATTTTCATTTCATAAAAGTTAATTAACCTGAGAGCCACACACCGTCCATTGACTATTTAATTGAAATATTACACAAATCTTTGCATCATAAAATTTTAGAACAAATCATTCAATAACAAACAAATCCGCAAAGCACTGAAAATGAAAATGGAAATGTAAATGGAAATTCAAATGGAAATTGAAATGTTTCAGGCTTCATTAAAAAATATCGCAATGCAGGCGCATGAGCATGTGCTGGTGCTGTTGCTGGTGTTGTGTGCACAATTTATCCGCCGGATACATTTCAAATAAATAACAACAATAGACGGTGCGAAAACAATAATACCAAATTGGTAAATTACAATCGAAATTACAATTCGAATTTCCAATTTCAATTTCATGACTTCCGTTTAATAACAAATAAATCGCATAATCCGTAGCATAATATTTTCACAATTAAAATTTGCAAATAAATTTCTAGCCAAAGCGGACAAAAATCAAAGCAATTACAAAGCACACACAGATATGTATATATCTATATAGATGTATAGATATAGATGGATATTCAGTGCAATAAAATAAATTAGCACAATTGTGCGGGGCGAAAAAATAAATAGAAAAAGGCGCGAGGGAAAAACTCGCTTGCTCGCTCGCTCGTTTATTGACACAAACACAAAGGCAAATCGATTGCGAAAATAAACAAATGAAAATTAGCAAAATTATGCAAAATAGATAAATTCGAGCGAGGCGAAGACAAGACAACCTGACCAGGTTGTTGTGGCTTGTAAAAAATCAGAAATCGCTAAGCAAATAAATACAAGGCGGGGGCATCAAATGAAATTGTTGCCCAGCGCCGCCGCCAAAATTTCCCTCGTTTCGGCCATTTTTGAATATCCCACGTTTTATGGCCATTGTCTCGGGTTCGCCTTATTTAAAGGTGGCTTCGAAAACTTTTTCATAATCTGCCAGCGGAAAATACTGCATGTGGTAGCGCCATCCCGCTCGTTCACACCTTGGCGCAAAAACCTTAGCGAAAAGTATCTAAAGTTTATAAATATTTATGTATCTAACTGGGGCGTGCCACAACCACACACCAAATTCAAATCGGGGACGGCGACGACGGTGGCAAGTATTTTGGCGAAATTCGTGCGAGTTTAGGCCACGCCCTCAGCGCTAACTGCGCAGCAGATACAAAAGTATCTCACAGATACTTTGCGAGAGAGCCGTCGCCGCTGTCGGCTGCGACAGAGCAGCAGCAGAGGCAGAGCGGCAGCGGGTCTAGCAAGAGGGGTGAGTCAGGGGGGTCGTCCTACAACAATTGGCAATTGAACAATCCACAACTCGTTCGGGCCGCGCAGTCTGCCTCCGCGCTTCACTCCAGATCGTCTCCTGCACACTCATCCCATACGTATCTGTATCTTAACCATACCCCAGCTCCGCATCCCCGAGTCCCCTCATCCCGGGGAACTTGTTTTGACCAGTCGGTCAACGGTGTGGCCATTTGCCTCACCTCCACGCACACAGAGAGCCAAGAGCCGACAGCCAAGAGCCATCGATGGCCGCACACATAAATTACTGGCAACAAGCGAGCTTCCACCTTTCCCGCCTTCGCCTCACTCCTCTCTCTACCGCGGCGACCTGTCCATCTTGGTTGGTTTTACCTGTCGACACACATAGATACGATTGTGTGTGACTGTGTGTCGCTGTGTGTGTGTGCGAGGCCTGAGGCTGTGCGTGTGTTGGCGTAGCGAGAGCAGTGCATCTTTGAGGCACATTTTGCCGTCGCTATTCCGAAAATGTTGCGGTGAGTTGCGAGGTTATAATAAGTATATACAAACTTAAAAAAATATTTTTTAAATCATTATTATAACTAAAAATATTTTAAAATATTAACAAATATTTAACTAGTTTTAAGTGATTGTATATTAAATTATTAAAAACATTTTAAAAGACGCTTTCATGTTGACAAATTTTTAACTTCGTATATGGCCTTAATTCTCAAAGAAGAATCTTTACAAAATATCTAAAAAATAACTAAAAAGATCTGGTGAATTACAATACAAATATGTATTAAATATCTTTAAAAATATATAATAGCAAAGAAAAATTAAATGTTGAAATTTCTGGCGTTAAATAATGTTCTATACTTCCTTTTATAATCATTAAACCAATTAAATTTGGCTAAAGAAACTTAAAAACTTACTAAAAAAGCAAATTTAAATATTAAACTATATAATCCGCAATCTTAACTCATCTCCAGCTCATAAATAAATATCAATCTCCAACTAAAACATACTTGAATCGATTAAATGGATTTGCTATCAACAAAAATAAACTCGATAGTCATTACAGAATTTACATTCCTTGACTAACCAAATATATGAATTTAGACAGCCCAATATTTCTGCTCTAATTAGTTTACTTAACACATATATTTCCCTATAGAAAGCAGTCTTATTTAAGAGCTTCTAATGAGCAGTCAGAGAATTAATTAATTAGGCCTAATCAATTTAAGGGATTTGCGAATCCAACTCCCAAAAACAGTCGAGGTAAGGCAGAGAGATATTTTCCTTAATACTGAGCCTGCAATTAGGTAAGCAAAACAACCGAGAAAATCGAATAAAATTGATGGGTAGCCACTTGAGCAGACATAGTTTCCCTCCTCATGATCCAGGATGACTTACCTTACCCCCACTCGCCAAATGTATCTCTCTCCGTCCGCTTTCCATATGCAAATCGAAAGTCCGGCGAACGAACAACTGTGGCCCATTAAACCTCAGACGACTGCGGGCTAAATGGCAGCAGGAGCTGCATTTTCATAGCATTGGAAATTTTAAACCAATTAAAACAGCTGCTGTCAACGTTGCGGATGCGTAATGAAAAGAAAATATTAATAAATCATACGTGACCAATCAATTGCATGCGTTTAAAAAGAAAACCCTCGAATACAAGTAAAAATGTGCAATGTGACATGGTGCAAGGGAAAATGGTATAAAACGAGAGCTGGTCGCACGCACAGAATCAATATTTAATTTATAATTAACTTTACAACATGAAAAACAAGCGGGGGCAAACAACAAGGAGTCGCCGGATCAGTTCGCCATATCTTTTGCGCACACACAGAAGGCGAGTGAGGAAATTCCGGAAGGTAAATGGTAAACGCTAGATGGTAAAAAGGGCAGGAACACCCGGGAGAGAGGGAAGCCACCGAGCACGTGGCGAGGGGCGACATGACATTTCGTCGGCGGGGATTTGCGGCGGCTTTAAACGCTCGCCACTATGGGCAATTAACGCGGCCATACGCAAACAGAGGCCTGATCCTTTAGACAAACACTCCCGTTCCCGTCCGTTCTAGTAAAAAAAAAAGACAGGGGCGATCCACACTGACAAAAAAAGGCAGCTCTATTTTATGGGCCCAGGGATTTTTAGCATGTTTAAATATTTGTGAAGCTGGGAATTATTTAGTTAGATCAATAGATATTTCATTAAAAAACTGCTTTAAATTTCCTTATAAAATTTAAGAAATTACAAACAACTTTTCCTTATGGTCCATAAAATATGGAAGACTATCTTCTATTTACCATTCAAAAAAATTTAGCAAAGATAATAGTATTAAGAGCTCCCTTTTTTCTATAATTAAATATTAGAAACTCAATTACAATTCGAGCCTCAAAGTTTTGTCCACTAAAAACGTTTAAACTCATGTTAATATTCAATAATATTTCTTTATAGTCTGATATAGTAATTTTTGTGGACTTTTACCAATGGATTTCATTCATAAATGTAACATTAAGCCTATTAAATTATTTTTTCATTAAAATCCTTATAAATAACCTTCTAACAAATGATTTATATCACCAGATCTGCATTTAATTTTCAAATATTAATTTTTCTCTGTGCAAAACGAGAGAGATTTGAAGGCAGCTTCCGTTGGGGGTAAGTTTTCCTCCGTCGCAGCCGCAAAAAGGGGCGGCTAAAAGGCAGAAAGAGAGAGAGAGAGACAACTTTTCGGGGTGCTAATTGAAAAACCCAATATTTGTCTAGTCTGTGCTCTCGGGGTGGCTCCGTACAACGTACTTCTGCTCCGATGGTGGTTACTCTCGTGGCGGCCATTTTGCCCCGGCGATCGCTGGGAAAACTTGTTCGGGAAAGGTGGCCAAAAAGAGGAAAGAAATCAGTTAAGCAAACAGGAAACGCCCCGGAGTACTGGGAGACTGGAACTGGGAGAAAGGTAAAAGGCAAATGTCAAGGGCACTTTCTACGACAGCCGACGAAAGAGAGGCAAGTAAATTGCATTTCCAGAGTACTGGAGTTTAGCTGAAATTGTTTAACTTTTTATTGTATTCAAGAAACAGAAAAATATGTATTAAATTAAGTAAGAATGATACAGCCGAGTGTCCTCGATTGAGAGTTAACCGGAACCCAAATCCGTGTGCATTAAGTTAAAAGAAATGCATTTTCCGGCGGGCTTCGGAGATACCATTCATTTTAGCTGAATATAATTTGAATGTAGCAATCGCAAAATACATACTACGATACTTTTAAAATAATTTGAAATTTATTAGTTTGTATGGTATCTTAATTTTTTCCACCATCCGTTTTTCAAATCCGTATCAAATAAATGTTCAAATTTTCATTAGTGCATAATATTTTTAAACTGTGTAAATTTCTTAAGACGAATCGCCATAGTTTCCAAGAAAAGCTTCACAATTTTAAGATATATTGTCCTAAAGCTCTTATAATATTTTAAATACTTTAATTTTGTTTTAGGCCGGGTAAAACAATGGTATATAAACATTAGGAAATTATGATAATATACATTTTTCATTAACAAAGCCAAAATCAAGAGAAACATTAATCGTAATCACAACTTTATATGGATTAAGTATAAAAGCAATCTGAGCCGTTTTAGTTATAATAAATTATGTGTAGTTAACAATTTCCTTGTTATTTCGGCATTAAAATCTATATACATTTTTGACCAGTTCAGAAATAGTATATTTTTCACTAGGAGTACAAGGTTTTCTGGAGCAGGATGTGTGCGAGCTCCGAAAAGAAGATCTCGAGGCCCACAAAATTTATCCAGTGACCTGGCTCGAGAGGGTACCCTTATAGCCTGGTCCAATGGCCAGACAGCTCCCTATTTTAACTGGGCTCCTGGTGAACCCAATATTGGTAAAAACAATCAGCAAAAAAAATACGCTATGAACGATGATCACTATACGTTTTAAGAGCAACCACAATTGTCTCCGTTGACTAACGACACAGACACAACTCCCTCCAGTTGGCACCGCGATGCGTGTATGTAAATCTGGGCTATATATCTGAACGATGTGGCCATAAACATCAACAGTTCTGCACCTTTTTTAATGGGCATTGCCATTATGCGCTCGCCTGCTTTTTATGGACTTGCCGCTCCTGCTGCTGCTTGCTGCACCGTAGACGTTGCGTCGACAGTTTTTTCCCAGAAAAAAACACAATTGGAGTCATGTGCCCAACCGGATTCCGGACCTGAGGTCCCATCCCCCACAGCCCCATCATCCTCCGGCACTCAGCACTTATTACAGATTTGATATACAGTCCCGGAGGACGGAGGACGGTGGACGGAGGAAGCCCTACGACAACGGGGTTTCGGAATGGCAGGGCCCTAAATGTTTGTATTATTGTTGGAAATAAACTCTGACTTTATATTGTCGGGGATTAATGATATTGTTTCCCCTAAATTTGTTAATTACTAGCAAACAAATTTGTGTATACAAACCGTGCTTGAGTTTTAATGCATTTTCTATAGAATTTTTGAGTGATTGCATCGGATGAACGAGACTGGGGCATGTGGATGCTGGGACTGGAATAGTTAGCTTCGAAGGAGTCGGTGGAATTATATATTTAAATGTCAATGAAGGGGAGAAAAAATATTTATTAAAATGTATATTATATATTCCTTAACTATAATCAGTTGAATATGCAATAGGTAAGACATTGTTTATAAAACCTATTTCCTCCCCAAAATAAAATACTGCAAATTGAGATGTGGTTTTATTTATATAAAATAAAAGGGAATATAGTAATAAACTGTCCCTCTTATTTACATGGATTTTGCCCCCATTAATCTCTCAAATCCCTTGAAACCCACACCTTTCCCAACTCAGCCCTCTTTTAATTGCTTTCCAATATCCAACCAATTAAGAATTTCCCCCACTTCCCTCTGGCATATGGAAAACCGCAGCGGATCGGAGCTCGCATGTACAACTCCGACAATCGCAGAGCGAAGCATCAGCATTAGTTTAAAAACAATACAAAGTAAACAAACATTAGCATGCAAAACATCTGTTTAGTTGGGGATCCGGGGAGCCGAGTGGGAGTGATCTCCGTGGAAGCGCCTGCAGCCAATATATCAATTACATGTCGATCTCGAACATAATGCAACATGGCAAATGGATACCGGAAGATCCAGAGACTGCCATTGCAACTCGCCTGTCAGCCCAAGTCAATCAAAATCGAATCCCGCGCTGAAAAGCTACAAATGCCTTATTGTCAAAACAATTAGTTTACCAAATTACATGAAAATATTTCTTAAATGCTCCACAAACATTTAACGCGCTGATTTGACACATGTCCCGGTCGCGAGTCTCTCTGGGACTCTGGGGTCGTCTGCTGTCACAATCTATCAGGGATATGGATGGGGCTGAGATGGATACGATGGATAGGATGGATCTGGTGAATCCGAATCGGGGAGGTGCTGGGCTGGCCCAAGGGGGAGTCCACAGTCCATTTGTGGCATGTCGCTGGCATCTGTGGATGCTGGGGATCTTGAGATCTTACATGATTCCGAATGGATGTGGTTACAGTGGCGGAATAAGGGGATTTTAAAGGAACTCTGCATTGCAAAATTGGCAATATATTCAAGTTCTTAAAACAGGGATAGAGTGAAAAGAGGTTCTTGCACTTGAATAAAGATTTGTTCCCACTAGAGTTTGAGTTTTAGAAGCTTTAAAAGACCCATTAATCCGGTTTTAAGATCCCCTTAATCAATAGTGGTATTCATGGATGTTTTCCCCTTCTAACCACCGTCCCTGGTCACTTTGGGCCCCCTTTAGCCCCGCCCCATTCGGACTTGCAGTGTGTTTTATTTCAAATTCACACGAACGCCAAGCCTGCTCCGATCCCATCGCTTTGTATACACAAAACACGGACCAAATAGAAGCGATGGAACCATGGGGAGTATATCTCGTAAATTAACGGCGTTCCATTCCGCTGTTAGTTTCCATACTCTCAGTATTTTCCAGCTCGTTTTCGTTTTGGCCATAAAATGAAGTTTCGAGAAGCGTATAAAATTTATAGCGATCCGGTTTTTGGTAGAAAATCTGACAGCGAACACCTTACGCTCACTCCTCGTCTTCTGTGTTTTCTGCCCCCTAAAAGATCTGTTTTGATTGACAGGACTGCCGGGGAGCCTCTATATATATTGTCTATATCTGCTACTGTGTCCCGGGACTAATGCAATTCGCATTTCTGTGCAATTTCACAGGCGATTGCAATTGCAACAAAGAACTAAGCAGCTCAGCCGGCAAACGATCCTCTCTCGCCCCTTACTCACGCACGATTAGGTTCCTGGGAGATTGGCGGAATTATCACAATTGCCCGATATTTGTGCACTGGGAAAAAATAAGATGAAAGTCTTTGAAACATGTATTTTTATTAAGAAAGAGGAGTTACGTCTAAGATTTACAAAATTAACATTTCTGTCTGGAGTATAAATAGTTTATATTTCTCTTGTATACTTTCATTTTAAATTTTACCCTAATAAAACCAAAAATATGATTAGCAAAAACATTTAATCTTTCTTTCTTTCATAAAAAAGATATGCCCAAGTGATGTGTTGATTATTTAAGACAAGGAAATTAATAAACAGTTGCTTTTACATCAACTCCACTATAATTCCCAAGTACTAATTCTCAGTAAAAAAAATATTACTTTTATTCAAGCAATGTAATTAAAAAATTAATTCATAACAGTTGATCACCTTTGTTTGATTATTTTAGGTGAGGATAATAATAATTTATTAGTAATAAATATCTGTTTTTACCTTATCTTTACTGTAATTCCCAAGTACTTATTCTCGGAACTTAAAATATCCCACTTTGTTTTAAAACCTTTATATGTTCCCGACTTTCAAAAAAGCTTTTCAGTTCTAGAATAAATTTATATTCTCCTTTTTTAAGCCGAAAATTCCTACAGTGTACCTCCCTGAGAAAGGCAGGTTTTTAGGGGCGCTACGGCCTCGATATTTAAGGTGCTTACATGGGTTGCTCTTTTTTTCCATTATTCGCTGCCGCTGTCTTTGGCAAATTCCGGGGAATACATTTGTGCAACAATTTGGTTTGGTGGTGAGCTCATCCCCTGCGGCCCCTGCAGGCTGGCAAAAATTTTTGTTAGCGGATTCCCACTCGAACCCCGGTGGTCCCGTCCATTTCCACCGGCTCTCGAAGCTGGCAACTGGAACTGGCAACCCCTTTCCCAGCTCGCAGCTCGCAGCTCGCAGCTCGCAGAGCAAACTTTAGCATAACAATGGCGTTGCGACTTCTTCGTCTCGGGAAAAGTTGGGGGGTTTATGGAAATTAGCCCGGTACACAATGCCTGCAGCCTGCTGCCTGGAACGGACCAGGGACCAGGGACCAGGGATGCCAGCCTGCTGATACGGAGGACAGAACAGGACAGGACAAAGGCCGGGAGCAGCCAGGATGCGTTGGCAGAAAATTAATTCATTTATATGCAGAAAATTCAATGTTACAATGTTATCAATTCTGGCCCAGCGGCAATTCGGCCGAAGAGCTGACGTACTCAGAAGTCTGGCCCAAAAGGGTGGGCTTAAAGGTGAGAGCCCAGTTGGACTTGGAGTTGGTGAGGGATAAGGTTGTCAAGGGGATGATGAGTTAATTGATTGTGGAAAGGTTTGACTCCCAGCATACGGCCGCAGATTAGAGTCCTTGAATTTTAATATTTATTTCCACTGCCGTGGAGGATTACCTGGGGAAACTAAGCTTAACTTTCCTATAAGAAATCTAACTCTAAAAATATTAAAGAAGGAATATAGATAACCCCTTTATGCGGTGCATCCTCAATTAGTTTACACACCAACCCAAATTAGTAATGAACGGAAAAGCAATCTTAAGAGCCAACGCCCACTTCCCCTCTCTGGAGTCGGACCCAAAACAAATATACCCGAATGACCCATTCAAATCCGATATCACCGCCTCCAAGTACGGTCATTTCCGACCGGAATAAGTGTCAAGTCGAACGCGACAAATAATTTCCATGCAATTTCAAGTGCATATTCAAATTACACTCGATATTTTACGAACTCTTGCCTTCGATTGGGCATCGCCCGTGGCCCGTTAATGAAATGTGACACGTATTTCCCCTGGCCCAGCACGGGATCGGGATATACTTCTATATATACATACGAGTGTAGTATGGACATGGTTATGAATGTGGATGACTCTGCCGGCCGTCCGCTGTGTAATAAATATGAAACTCATTAAGAAAACCATAAATAAATGCAGCGTCAGTGCATGACCAACAATTAAGTGCGAGGAGCAGGCCCAAGATCATCCAATCTGGTCTCTCCAGCTCGACCGATAAAAGAAGCGACCAGGAGGCAGTTCAGGAACAGTGGTTGCAGGTCGGGAATAAATAAAAATCTTTAAAATATGAAGGCTTTTTTGGAAGAGTTGAACGAAAAATTCAGAAGTCCTTACTAGATAATTCATATAATTTTAATCTATATTTCTAATAGGAACTCTATTATATTTACAATAATTTGTTATATGAAATGGTGATCCAATCGCTGGTACGCAGTAAAATTCGTTAGAAGTCATAACTACACCCCAAAAAAAAAAACAAGAGTTTAACCTTTCTACGCGTTGTCTTAAAAGTATACTCAAGCAGTATAACGGGTTTAGTATAAATTTTATACTTAAAAATATCAAATGTATACTCCAAAGTTTAGTTTTTATACTCTATAGTTTCAATTGTGTATTTTTGAGTATTATTTTTATACGAACCTACATCGAAAATTCGATAACATATCGCGTTAGCTGGAATTTAGTGCTTTTCTGTTTGTCGCGTTAGTGATTATTATGAAATAATGGTGCAAATGAGTATAAAATGTATACTTTCGTAGTATCAAATTAATAAGCATCTTATTAAGAAATTTTTAATACTCGAGAGTATAGAATTCATGTAACAATCGTATAGGTTCTATGATGGTTTTTTTTTTGGTGTAGTTTTTGGGTAGAACAGATTATAATCAGTAAGTTCGATACACAGTAGATGCTAAAGTAGATGCTTTCCTAAACAATTTTATATTAAAAACTGCTTTCTCCTCCTCCTTTTAGAGTTTAAGATTTAATTCATTTTTAAGAATTCTAAATAAATTTCTTTCTCCATAGAAATCCTAGTTTCCGACACATCTGAAACCACTGTTCCCTTGGCCCCCGACTATGTTAGGGCCTGGGCCTCTCGGGCAGATCGGGCTGCCGGAGATGTAACATGAGCAAATAGTTTGACGAGGGCTGCCAGGGCAGGGCATGACGTCCACAAAAGTGTCGCCCGGCAGTCTGGCCCGACGACTGGGGTTGGGTTTTTTTTTCTCGTTTCGACTCTAAAACGGACTTGCAACTGGGTTTTGGTCGGGAACCCGGTCTGGTGGCCACTTGAGCCAGCTCGGTGACAAATTTTTGGTGTGTGCGTGTGCATGTTTGCCCAAAAATAGCATGACACTTGAATTCGATTCAAATGGGGTTCCTAAGTTCCTAAGACTGGGACAGGTTTTATGGTTACACGCATTGTGTTTGCTGTAATTTACGGTATGCAGATGGGGGAAAATGCAGATGGGAATGCCCTGGCCGAAATTACCCAGAATTTCCATTGAAATTCCAAGGACTCGCTCGGCTTGTGAACTCCGGCACCTGTGCGCAGTAGATACAGAGAGAGATGCGATGTATGCCGAACGGGAGTCTATTATAAATTGGGGCCTCGGGCTTGTTATGGATAAAAAACAATCAGGATATACGCACACACACACGCACACGCTGGCGCCCACTCCTGATTTCTTCTTTGATTTAACATATGGCCGAGCTCCACACACAGTGCCAAACCCAATACCAAGCCCCCAAGTTTTTTCTTGGCTCTCCCGCTCTCGATGGCGGCCCCCCAATCGATTGCACAATTTTTCGCATTGTCGCCCTTTCTGGCCAAGCAACCGGCGGCTACTTGGCCGCGCCCATTTCGTGTCCGAGCTGCGCCCACGGCTTGCATGCGAAATGATGATGATGTGCGACACACACACACGACCCAGAACCAATCCCTCCCTGAAATCACCAGAGACAAACTCCCGCCGGAACCCGAAAACGCCCCGGCAATATTTACTCTGAAAATATTATTCGCGCATATGGACTTGAGGACGTAATCCATAATTGGTTTGACCGTTCCGAGCGAGCGTTCATTCGCCATTTCACTCAATAAGTGGAAAATATATTCCAAGGATTGGGGCGGCACACAAATTCGATTAATCAGATGGTCGGGATTTCTTTTTTTTCGGTGATGGAGAGGAAAAGCAATACTGATTTTGGGGTATGTATGAAATGTATGTATATTTGTGAGTATTTATCAATATTCGTTGGGTGACATCATGAAATGGTGAAGGAATCTTAATTTAAATAGTTCTGTGGGGCTGTTGAGGAACTAAAATAATAATTTAGAATATTTAGAGCAAAGTCTTCTACTTGAAATTACCTAAAAGTGTGGAGAAAATCAAGGACATACTTGGGAACAATATTTATAAAACCGAAACACATGGGACTTATATTACATTGATATTAAGACAATTATCTAAGGTAATTATAGTGCTTAAAGAGGGTTTTGCAGTCTTAAAAGTGGAAATATATTATATAACTGGATTTTTAATTAACATATTATAGAAAACTTAATACAAAATTTAAGTCTATGTAATAAGGAAAGGTCCCAGATATTTACAAATTTAAAAAGCCCTAAATATCGCTTTGTAGATCATGAAATCTATAAAGGATATATATTATCTGGGAAGCTATTGATCTTATTAAACAATATTAATATTTCAATATCCTTAAAATGAATCATAAATCATTTATCTCTCCCTTATTAATTAATAAATCAATTAGCTCGCATAAATTACCCCAAATCACGCCCAGCCAAGTGCCATCCATCCATATTATTGATTGAAGTCCAACTAGCCGCAAGTCGAAGCCCTAAATCACTTGGTCTAATGCTCTTCAAATTAGTCTGCCATTTGTCAGATCAGTGGCCCCATCTCTCCTTTGGAATATGAATCATTCCGCCTAATGAATGTGTCTGTCACTGGCTGTCAACACGTTGCTAAGGCAGAGGCAGTGGCAAAGCCAAAGTTCCCCCAGAACCGGCGATCTTCCGACACCGATCCCACATAGCTATATGGACTCGGGGGCCCTTACTCCCAAAATATGAAATGGAGCAGGAGGTATGAGAAGGCGCTGGAGGCTATATTTAATGCAGAGTGACATTAATGTCAGGCACAATTAGTCGGGGTGGCAGGAAAAACGCCAGCGGAAAAGCGAAAAGGCGAAAAGGAAGAAAAACAGAGGAAAAAGAAACAATCAAAAAACGATAAACGAGGCGAGCGGAATGGGCAACCCAGAAATAATTTGACAGCCATTCGGGGGCTATTCGGGGAGTATTAAGATGTTCCCGGGCCTGATCAGCCGATGATGATCGTTGATCACTTTGTTATTGCAGCTTCTCGATCGCCTGGAATGGTTTTGATTGATTCATTTTTTTGGTACGTGTGCGAACCCGCTGAACTCCGGCCATGGCCTTTTGTCTGTCGATTTTTTGTTGCCAATTCGTAAACAAACAATTACCCAACAAAAGCATCGGCAAAAAATAGATACTCCGTCCAGGACTCGCATTATATCACCTTGCCGAAGAATAGAGCGAAGGGAGAAGAATGGAAAACTCGAGCACGGTGGCATCCATATCCCATCCCAACCGTGCTATATCCATCCATTGTCCGACCGACTTTAATCCCCGCCTGCGGCTTTTGGATATCTCAATGCGCCACCGTTACAGTTGCGATTCGGATGCGCTCGGCTTGATCCCCCGATCTCTTTGTAGTCGTAATCCCGCCCGGGGAGCGATCCCCTCCTCTGTCTGCTAATTTATAAAAAACAGCCTCCTCGCGAATTTGTTCTTTTTTGCTATATCCCATTGCTGTGTTGACGCTTTTCTCACACAGTTCGACAGGCGGCGGAGGCGGCAAAGGCGCGTGGTATATGTGTATAAAGCGAATCAGATAAAAGATATAGCTGCGGATCGTGTTTATATTGAGAGAAGAGCAGAGCAGGCAAGATGTTACAGTGGGTGACTTGAAATAGTCAATGATTGACTACGAATTTGCGAATTTATTAGATTTTTCTAAATTTTATTATAAAGGATATTCTAATTTGTATGATACAAACCTATAATATCTATGAAAGAAATACATTTTAAAATTTGCTTTGGAAATAAACCAAAACATTATTAATAGGAAAGTTCCATTTGATATTGATGATAAAAAGCCTTTCATAATTTATTTTTCAATGTAATTATCATTTAACTAAAAGTTTTAAAATGCCATAGAAATCTTGCTCCAAAATTTTACTGAATAAGTTACAGCTCCTGTAAGAGGTTAGGGAAAATGTTTGAAAACTATTATTGTAAAGATAAACAGAAATTATTATTGCAGTTCAACTTAGTCTTTATCTATTAATATGCCCAATACTTTTATGAATAACAATAAGCCTTAAATTTAGCTATAAGATCTTATATAGCTAAATGTAAGACTTATTGCTGTTCCTAAAAGTTTATTTGAGCTATAATCTTTATGTTTATTCCATAAAATCAAGTACCTATCTTTATAGTACCCATTTACACACATAATAATATTCCAGATACCAGAAGCTCTTCATAAACTTTTATCGGAATAAAAACATAAAGTCAAGTACTTATCTTTATTGGTATATTGATGTCCCATAAAAATGTATGATATCTAGGAAACTCCTATACCTGTTCTCTCAATTGAGACACACACCCACTGTGCCTGCAGCAGGCTCCACTGTGCTGCCACAGTGGCAACCACATAAACGGGCACCGGCGGCGGCGTCTGCCGTTTGGGGCGGCGAAGATCAAAGGCCAGCGATCGGTGCCTGCAAAACGGTTAAATCTTTTGAAATGTGCGCACTTTTTGACACCCAATTTGTTTAGAAGTGTGCGCAGCCAGCTGGACCAAAGGGGGGGCAAAAGAGGGCTAAAGGGGGCTTAAGGGGCGGCTGATGGGGGAGGCTGTACGAGCAGTTCATAAAATCGCAGCTACACGGGGAAAAATCATCAGTATCTATCTTTAATCCCTTCAAATCTTAATAAATTGTAAATAATGAAATCCGTGTTGCACTAAAGATATTATCAAAAGATTAATT
The DNA here is from genome assembly GCA_018153105.1 of Drosophila rufa. Lineage (NCBI taxonomy): Eukaryota > Metazoa > Arthropoda > Insecta > Diptera > Drosophilidae > Drosophila > Drosophila rufa. Next base: position 7,474,927 of record JAECXS010000085.1, read on the forward strand.
AATTATTATTCTTTCCATTATTTTTATTAATAATTATTACATGTTACATGTTAACATGTTGGCCAAATTCTTTAAAATAAAGTCAAGTTTTAAAACAAATTTTTTTCGACTATTAGGGACAATGTTAAAGCAAGTATTCGTTTTATGATAGATGTTTAATGAATTATACCTTTGTGAAAATTCGAATAAAATTAAAACACCTTACAAAATCACTTCTATATTTAATCCTTATTATAATTTATCTCTCTGTATTAAGGAAATCTGTGTGAGGGGGATGCAGCACATCAGTGGGCAACTTTTTCTGCGAATTTCATTAATAAAACTGTCGAAAGTGTTGGGCATCAAGTGCTTGGCCCCCCGATCCCTAAACCGCCCCTCCCCCGACAGGTAATACGGAACAATCAAACGAAACTTTTTGTTTTTAATAAAAATTCAAAAGATTTACACAGCTCTGCTTGCTGCTAGCCAAGTAATTCCACTTAAAATTCTGTAAAAGCAAAAGAAATCACTGAAGGGGCTAGGCGGCGGCGAGCGCGTGGGCAAACATATTCCACTTCATTCATAAAAACGAGGAGAGAGAGCGAGGCGAACGCTTAATTAAGAATTTTTCCAAATAAAAATGCACGCGGACTTGGTGGAAATGGGATAATAATAAGTTTATTGATTTGGGAAATGCCACAAACCGGATGTTTATACGCTGCACACATCATCATCATCGTTATAGAAGGGATCTTAAGCAACGTGTGAAATGTGACGGGATTAACAGCGCTCAACCTTTACAGCCGGAAGAAACCCGGTATCCCAACAGTATTTCCCATTTTCCCATTGGCCAAATCCTGGCCAGCAAGTTGGTAAGTCAATCCGACGCTTAGCCAGTTACGGAATTTCCCTGGCCAAAGTCAAAACATGCCGTTCAAGTTGGGAAAAGACCCGAGGAGCACAGGAGGTCGTCGGAGGCTGGATTTATTTGGACAAAATGACTTTGCAAATGAGATTCGACCCGACCAGACTGACCACCGAAGATGTCAATATTATCATGGGATGTGGGATGTGCAAACAGCAGCAGCAGCCAGGACTACCTGCTGTGTCTGGTCCGGAGGTGTGCATAGTTTCTGTTAATTTCCAACACCTCCTCCGACACTCGACTCGCGCAACGTGACCTGTGGCCCCGGGGCTGGATTTGAACTCGGATTGGGCTTGGGATTTGGTTGTGTCCTCGACTGAATGGGTGTCCGAGCTGCCAAGTGCCGCATGTAGCCGTAATCGATGTGATTAGGCCGTGCCGTGTGTGGAACACTCGGGGCCTAGCCTAACCCTTGGCCCCCATGGACGAGCAATCAATAATTCCCAATCGGCCGGGCCGGGCAACTCGGTGACGTATTTGGACAGCCACTGACAGCCAAGCAGGCCCAAAAGAAACAACCAAGATGCTTGGGAAATTGTCCAGACGAGGCTTAGATACTCTTCATGCTCAGATTAATTAAAAATATAAAATTCTATGGGTTTAGTATTGATAATAAAATAATATAAATTTAAAAGCGGTCTTCGGAAATTTTTAAAGAATTTTAAAGTAGATTTAAAGGAACATCTTTAAAGAACTTTTAATCAACTAAACTGCTCAGGAAGGAGACTGGCTCTCTTTCGAAATAAATTCCTATTCAAGCTGGTTCCTCTATCTTATTTATTAAAGTTTAAACCTAATCAATTTATATCTAAATTAGTTACAGACAATTCAAAGGAATCTTATAGGAAAGCCTTTCATTTAATAAGGATTTTATTAAGACCATATTTTAGGTGTAACAATTTTCTTTAAGCAAAAATATAGTTCATAATTTTAGGACACTTTTTATTGACTTAAAAATGAGCGAAACCAATTAATTAAGATTCCTCAAAGTACCAAGACCCAACTGGAACCTTATTTATCTCAACTATAACAATAAATACATAACCAATGGATGATCCAATATACCCTTCTTCCCAAACAGAGCAGCGACTCGTCTTGGGCCAGAAATAACTGGATGACTCGGCGGGAAATGATTGTTGGCGAGGCCCCCGGGGCGAGTTGGGAGAAGGAAATGAGCTGCACTTAAATGCATGCGAGGAAACCACTCGATGCCAACAAGTGGATAAGAAGCCACCACACAAATGATGCCCAAACGAACTATCAATGTCAGTGAATTGGCAAAAAATTTAAACTCAATTTGTATGCAGGCCAGCGGAGTGCCGAGAGGCTCGAGTCCGGTCGAGCGGGAGAGCGAGGAAACCCTTTAGCTTGACACACCTCAACGACCAACGACCGACTGCAGCTGAAGTGGGTCCACCGCATCCCCAGGTCTGCTGCGGCATTAATGTACCAGTGTCGAACACCCAGTCGGATCGGGATCGCTCCTAAGCCGCTAAAGCATGCGTAACAATGGCCAACACGAAATCTTAATGATCGCTGAGCCGAGCTGAGCCAAGCCAAGGAGGAGTCGATGACCAGGCACATTTTCGAATGCCCAAAAGAGCTGGCTGCGCGAGTGTTCCATTCATTGATTCATTCAGGTCGTCGCCGGGGCCCTAAATGAAGTGCTCCAAGTGTAGGATCGCTGCTATATCGGTTTTCTCGTGTTTATTATTTCATTTTTCGTACATGGATTGTATGCATCTTCCTCTCTGCCTCTTCTTAAGTCTAAATACTATATATGAAGCGCTGGCGAATGAGTTTCGGAACATAATGTTAGAATTTGCGGCCAACACGGTTGTTAAACAATATATCAATATACAGGGTGCGTAATAATAGTAGTACATACAATATAAAAGATAAGATAATATAATTTTAAAGCGAATATAACGTATATGCACTTGATCGGTGAATACTCCTTGCCTTTGCCTTAGTTACCGAGTTGCTCGATTTTTTAGCCAAGTAGTGGAAGTTGGGGTTTAAGGTTTTGAAGCCACAAATGCGCCTAAGGTCCAGGGATTGGGTGGGGTTAGGGGCCTGCATGCGGCAACTCTTGTCTTTTCACAACAATATTTACTAGTTTTGGTTTGAATGATTCGGATTTAGCTTAGTTCTTGAACTGAAAGACGAGTATCAAGACGATGACCAGCAGCACGGCGGCCAGGATGCCCACCAGGATCAGCTTCTTCTTGCGCACCTTGTTCTGGAAGGTCGAAAAAATATTTAAATCGATTCCTAGCACCAAGGATGCTATTGACCTACCCTGTAGGAGCTCGCCTTGCGTAGGTTCTCGGTGCCTTGTGAGACGAAAATGCTTGTCTGCTCCACCTGCGACTCAATGGAATCCACCGTCAGTCCCTGCTCATAGACCAGGGCGCCCAGCTTCTTGTAGATCTCATTGACGCCCACAATATTGCTCTCTAGCTCCCGGATCACCTGCTCCTGCTCCTCCAGCGCCTGCAGGTCCGCCTGCTCCTGCATCTGCGACTGCTGCTGCTGCTGCTGCTGTTGGTTGTTTGATTTGCGATTGAAGAAGTTGTCCTCGAAGAAGGAGTTGTTGTCCTGCTGGCTGGCGCTGCTGTTGGAGCTGCCCGTTCGCGAGGAGCCCGGCGGCCGGGCTATATTGTAGCTGTCGCCCCGCGCCTGCCGCAGCGCGCTCTTCTCTATGTCCGCAGTCTTGCGCTGGACGGCCTAAAAATACCAAATCGATAAACATTTGGACATGACTCACAAAGGCGCTTTGCTTATCTCGGCGCAAAGGGAAAGAAAGAAAAACAAACCTGGAAGGCGGTCAGTGCCGCCGTGAACTCATCGACCAGTCGATCCCGCTGGATCTTCAGGTGGCGCTCCTTGCACTTGTCCACCTCGTTGATTTGATTGTTTGTGTCGGTCACCAGCTGGTTGGTGTAGGTCATTATTTGATGGCTAGTCGAGGGAGAGGATTGAGAGAATTGTTTACAATATTCGTTACTAGGTTTTGAGGAATGAATCACACAGAAATGTTCTAGTTTTTAAGTCAGAGTGAATGGGATTTGCATAAATTATAAACATCTGTGGGTTCTGAATTAAATTTAACTACTTAGGCATTCGATTTAAATAGATTTCTTAATGAATTTACAAAATATATGCATATAAATGTAATTAGTCGCTTACAGTTGCTTCTTCAGTTCCGGGGAATCCTGGGGCGTGTTCAGTTGATTGACCATGCGCTGCATGGTCGAAACTGTAAGCAAAAGTTGGATTAGTCATAGGGGAAAGTTGTACAAGGAACAGTTTTTGAGGAAATCTCACCATTCTGCTGCACTTTCTGAATGCTGGTGGCGATGATCTGCGCCAGCCTTTGGAAGTCTATTTCACTGAGGCCTCCACCGCCTCCACCTCCTCCTCCGCCCCCGCCACTGAGGCCATTCTCCATATGCTGCAAGTCCATGCTTTCGTAGGCAGACACCTTGCTGACCTTCGGCTTTTCCCTGGCGCAACAAGCAGCGTTCACGCAGTGCTCGCTTTCCTGGACAAGTAACCGCTGTTGCAGCTGTTAGGGCTGGCAATTAAATTAGCAGCTGGCCTTTCAACTTATATCACTTTCTGCGTCTCAGCCAGGTTCTGTTTGTTTGTCGAGATGTTTGACGGTGTGTGTGCGTGCGCGAGATGTTTGTCTTTGCTCGGGTGATTCGCCTCTTTGTTTGCTGCCACCCACCCACCTTTGTGGTTGCCTGCTGCTATCTGTTTGGTGACCTTCGTCGATTGCCCGTCGACCTTGCGCCCTTTAGTTGCACATTTCCGAAAGTATAGCCTGCAATTTGTTGATTTACAGCCGATAAAACTATGCCAAATTGCAATTTTTTGTTCTTTTACAAAGTGCAGTGTGCCCGCCTGTCTAAATTTCTAAGATACAGATGGCCACTTTTAAATCGCGTTGCCAGATTGGTAGGAACATGGTAAGAAACGTTGATAAAAAAAAGGTTTAAAACTTAGCTGTGAAAAACGTATTACGTATATGTATGGCGCGTGTTTTAAAATAGTCGAATACAAAGTAAGTGAAATATTTAAAGAACCTTAATAAACTAGTTAGTTACATTTTAATATTTGCTTGTTTTTTAAATTAGAAAACTTCACATCCCCAACATAGTTTATATTCTAATATTTAAAAAAGATAAATTTATAATATATTTATAATATTAAATATTAATAATCGAATATAAAACAATGTAACACAATTAAATCCTTATTATATTTACAATTTAGATTGTGATCCATCCATCCAATTAACTTATATTTATTATGACAAATAGAGCTAACAACCACGAATTAACATTTATCTATAACAAAATGTTAATTACTCTTTATTTAAAAAATTTAATTCATAATTTAAAAAAAGGCCATTGAATAACGGTAAACGCAAAGTATTGCTTATCAACGCGTCAAACAATAAATTAAATCCCTAAAACTGCCTAATAAATAGCTATAATTAATAAATAGCTATATCAACAAATTCAATTAATACATCAAATAATTTCCAGTCAGAATGCAATTACAAAAACCAGTAAATTCCGGAGCCTTAGAACTGGTAGACAAATTAATATCAATCCGTTTGCTTTTTGTTAAAAACAAAAGAATGGGACTTTGGCCGTTATATTTTTTGTACAGGTAAATATACAATATTATTCAAAATGCAACCAGTATCCGGTGTTAGAATCTCGTTAGAGGTTAATGAACTCATTTGTCCCAATCATTTCGATGCACATATTAAATGAGACAAACGAAGTTAGAACATTATATTAGCCCTGGATCTTTACTAATTACATCATCTGCCGCCACGATTAACCTTTATGCAAATGACGAATGCAACACAAACCTGATTTGGGAAGAACGAACGGGTAATCAGGCTAACATATGCATCCGAAATTTAAATAAGGGCAGCCGAAAAGTTCATTTAGAAGCTTTCTAATGCTGGGGCGGTCATTAATTTATTAACTGAGGAGCGCTTTGGTAATTTGTCTCGCATTTCGGGGGCCGTATAAATAAGCATCCCGTGCCGAAATGCGGCTTAGTCGGTCCGTAGACCTGGTAACGGTTGGAGTTGGCCTCCACCTCGCTGAAAGTTGACTTGATCGAAATTCCGTCCGCCGACGACGATGTACTATCTGCGGTTCTGGCTGCCACTTGCTCTCCAGCTCACGGCGTGTACCTGTCAATATAGATATGGGCCAGGTGCGTGACGACACCATCATCGAGACCAAGATCGGGCCCGAAGAGTGAGAGTGCGCGGCCGAAAGCAAACACAAAACATATGCAGAATTGATTAATCAAGTGCTAAGCGGAATATAAAAGGCGTCAGCGAAATAAATTAAATTAAATATTTGAAACCGCGCACCGCCAACAGTGCTGCCAAACACCAAACTCGAAAAGGGGCACAATTTAAGAAGTTTAAAAAAAAAGGGATAAACGGACATTAAAGTGATGAATATTTATAAAAATTAATGAGGAATTTTTGCCAAACCATCTCTAAAATATTTTATATTATTATTTAATATATTATTTTCCCATAAGAGACTTAAAACTCCAAATTATTTTCACTTGTCATTAGGCAATTATTTTTTCCCCGTATACAATTTCACTTTTAAACAATTGATTCGAAAGCGGAGTTCAAAACAAAGCTGTTGCTGTGCTCAGGTATTTTGTAAACAACAAAGAAACATATGTGAACAGAATTTTAAAATTCTCCCAGTTTGTACTTGAACTCATTTGCATATTAGCTTTTACAGTAAATAGACTTTATTTTAATAACAACTTCCGAACGCATATAATGGTTAAAAAAAATAATAGGATCAAGTTCCGAAAGGGAAACCTCTATTAAGAAAGACTGTTCCTAACTTTCAGAGCGTTCGTGGGATCTCCGGTCCACCGCCGAGCTGAAAAGCAAGGATTTTTGGTTCCACGATGCCCAGCGCACCCTTTACGAGAAGCTATCGACGCCCCCGAACCAATATCTGGCCAAAAATGTGATTTTCTTATTGGGCGATGGAATGTCCGTGCCCACGGTGACCGCTGGACGCATCTTTGATGGACAACTCCGAGGAGTGGTGGGCGAACGCAACCAACTGGAGTTCGAAAAGTTTAATTATGTGGGACTCTCCAAGGTAGGTGTGTCTCCGGGCTCAGACCTGATTTAAATTAAAGGCACTAAGATAAATACATGTTGTTAAGAAAGGCTATAAAATAATAGAACGTTAAGATTTATGGGACCAAATGAAAACTGTAGTGTAAGATATAACTGGCACTTAACTCATCTTTACTATGGTTTTAATTATTACTTTTGCGATCCAATACATTGGCTTAAAATATTAAGATTTTCCTTATATCTAGCTTGGCAATTATTTTATTTTATTTTAAATCGTTAAAGATCTAAGAGCTCTCTTTGAGCATCTCTGTAGAAAGTGTCACCAAATCTACGAAATTATGTGTTAACTTAATTAATTGCTAATTAATTTAGGAAAATTATCAAGCAGAAGTGCTAAAACTACTTTTATTATTATAACCTCTTTTCCCCATTCTAGACTTACTGCGTCAACAAGCAGGTGGCCGACTCTGCCTGCACTGCCTCTGCCTATCTGTCCGGGATCAAGGCCAATTACCTGACCATCGGCGTCACAGCCGACGTGGAGTTGAATGACTGTCCCGCCGGCCGGAAGCCACAGAATCGGCTCTCCTCAATCGCAGAATGGGCGCTCAAGGGGGGAAAATCCGCTGGCTTGGTGACCACCACCAGGGTGACCCATGCCAGTCCAGCTGGGGTTTATGCGCACACCTCGAACCGCGACTTCGAGAGCGACTACGACGTGGTCAATCTGGGCCAGAATCCGGGAAGTTGTCCGGACATTGCTCAGCAACTGATTGACGGCGGAGTGGGCCAGCGACTGCGGGTGGTGATGGGTGGCGGCACTATCAAGTTTCTGCCCAACTCCACCACAGATGTGTATGGCAACACGGGCCAGAGGCTGGACGGAAGGAACCTCATCGAGGAGTGGCAGCAGAGCAAGCCCGGCAACGCCCGGGTACTGTTCAATAGGACCGATCTCCTGAATGCCGATCCGCAGAACACGGACTTCATGCTGGGCCTTTTCAACTCCTCCCACCTGGCCTATCACCTGGACGACAGCGTGGACACGCCCACCTTGGCGGAGATGACGGCGTCAGCTATTAAAGTGCTCTCCCGCGACACCGGCGGCTACTTCCTGTTTGTGGAGGGCGGGCGCATCGACCATGCCCACCATGAGACCAAGGCCCGAAAGGCTCTGGACGAGACAGTCCAGTTCTCGGAGGCGGTCCGCAAGGCCCGGCAGCTCACGAATCCCTGGGACACGCTCATAGTGGTGAGTGCGGATCACGGGCACACGGTCACGATCAGCGGCTATCCAGACGTGAACAACAGCATCGTGGGACTTAACTCTGAGTTGAGCAATGTCGACCAGTTGCCCTACACCGCCATCTCCTATGCCAACGGTCCGGACTACGAGAGGTTCTATAAATCCTCGGACGGAAAGGTGGAACGTGTTGATCTCCGTACCCTGGATTTTTCGGGTCGGGATGCCATCTATCCGCACGGAGTGCCCATGGACGAGGAGACTCATGGAGGTGGCGACGTAGCGGTCTATGCCCACGGTTAGATTCATTTCTTTACAAAACTCCTGGTAATATTTAAATTGTACAATTTTCTTTCCTCTACAGGACCTTGGTCGCATCTCTTTACTGGCGTATACGAGCAGAGCACTCTACCATATATGATGGGCTTTGCCTCCTGCCTTGGGCCAGGAATTACTTATTGCGATCTTAAGCCTAAGCCGAAGTACAACCCGTAGCTAATTTATTTATATTAGACAAAATAAAAGAATACAAACAAATATTTTAAGGATCATTTTAAATGGGTTCGAAAAAATTGGTTAAGTGATATTTGCTGATGAAAAATTTCGGATAAAAATCGACTAGTGTGATAAATAATGCAGTTATTTTAAAGGAATAAATAAATGTCTTTCTATTTTTTATATTCTATTGCAATGCTATTGCTGCACTGTAAAAATAAAAATTTATTTAAATCGGGCGCCACTTTAGTCAGATCTGTCTAGAAAATAGCTATATCACTCATCGTTACGTTTTTGCTCACCTTACGTGGTTTGACTACGTCCTTGTTCGCTTAGTGTGACCAGTTTCCGTTGCAGAGAAAATCCGCTCTCTTTCTGACGAATTTCAGGATAATGAACGGAAAACATGGCGGGCACACTGTTCCCCCCTAGTGTTGCAAACAATTGGTAAAGCGAGCAGGCCAACAAAAATAGCTAGATTTTTAAAGAAATATAAACGTAAACGAGTCGTTACATTTTAAGAGCAAATATTTGAACTGTTTTATGGTACCAATCTGTCGAAACTACTAATCTGAAAAGTCTCAATCGAAAAATAATATAAATAATATTTTGGAAGTTTGACTTTACCAGGTTCACCTCGATTTTTCGTATATGGGTATTTCCAGGAGAAAATCTGCCAAGACCGAAACTAAAATCTTCATAAACATTTAGCTAGTTTTTAACAGTACCGTTTTAAAATAAAAAAAATAAGCTTGGAATATAAATGAAAAATAGTTATAAATTAATATAACTTCTTTAAATGAAATACTTCTTTATTGTTATTCCCCACATATCGCAGGCTTTTGCAAAAGTCAATCAATCGTTCGCAAATCGAGATGTCACCAAAACTTGGCTGTTAAAATACAAATAGTACAGGTAAAATGCATTGATCGTGGTAAAATCTTCTCAGAAAATGTTAATTTTTGGAAATTTCCATATGGCATTTGACCATAGTAAGTTCGGGAAAAATACCCAAATAAAGTACCGTTTGACAAATTCAATTAATTGCAAAGATATAATTTAAATAAATTGTTAGAGCCCTTAGTAAAAAATAGCTACAAAATAGCTATTTATTTTTATGAAACATCAAAAACAATAGGGTCACGCAAAAAGGGCCAAAAAATAGCCAAGTCGCCAACACAGCACACCACTCCGCCATTTTAGCTGAAAACTTTTGCAATATTCGGAAAAGAGCTGTTGGTGCACGCGAATAATGTAAATATTTGTGAATGTATATACGGACAACCGCGAGCAACGGCCAGTGACTAGTTAATTGCACCGAGGCTGATCCTTGGGAAAGTGTGAGAGCAGCGCGCCCGCCGGTTTCGATTCCGGCTCCGGCTTGCTCAGCAACTGTACGAGGCGCGTGGGAGTGCGACAGAGACGGACAGTCGTGTGTGTGTGTGTGTGTACAAGCGTGCAAAAGTGAAAAATAGTATTTACGCCAAGAAAGTGGACTTTTCCCGGCTCAGGATGGCCGACGTGGTCTTGGACTTGTACGCCGAGGACCTGGACAAGGACTTTGCCGGGCAGGCTCAGGTAAGCGAGTCGCTGGAGTCGAAAAGAAAAGTCGCGCCGCCTTGCGTGTGTGTATGTATACAGTAGGGTGGGTCGATAAGTGCGGCGGCGAAAAAAGTAGGGGTGAAATCCGGTGATCTAAGGAGTTTGAGTTTTTGTGAAAACTTGAGCTCCAGTTTGTGATATTCCAAAAACCGAGATTGCCATTCCAAAAATTGATCCACCGTGCTCTACGATAAATGGATCGCCTGACTGATGCCTTTAATTATTACGATTCTTGCGAACAGGACGAGTTTGGCGGCGATGGTGTCGACCTGTACGATGACATTGGCGGCCCAACAGAGGCAGCCGCCTCGGGTGGCGGCGGCGGCGGTACGCCCTCAGCGGACGGAGCCGCCGGACCCGGCTCCGGGGAGTCTGCATCGATCGGCGCTGGCGGTCCCAATGGAGTTTACCACCAGGGCGGTGGTAGCCTCACTCCGACCATGAACCGCCGTTACCAGCTGTACGTGGGAAATCTCACCTGGTGGACCACCGACCAGGATATTGCAAATGCACTCCGCGACATTGGCGTCGGCGATTTGCAGGAGGTAAAGTTCTTCGAGAATCGGGCCAACGGTCAGTCGAAGGGCTTCAGCGTCATCTCGCTGGGCTCGGAATCGAGCCTGCGAGCCACGCTGGATCAGCTGCCCAAGAAGGAGATGCACGGCCAGGCGCCGGTGGTGACGTATCCCAGCAAGCAGGCGCTCACCCAGTTCGAGAGTCTGCAGAAGACCCGTCCAGTGCCGCCGCCTCAGCAGCAAAACGGCCCGCCGAGGGGTCCGTCGCTGCCCAATATGGGTAGTGGTCCCATGCCATCGCATCCTGGCGGACCCGGGCAGGGTGGTGGGCCTCCGGGTCATCCGCCGCGCGGAATGAACAGCATCATGCAGCCGGGCGGACAGTACCGGCCGCAGCACATGTCGCAGGTGCCCCAGGTGGGCGGGCCAAACTCCGGACCTCCGCGAATGCAGGTGTGTTGCCACTCCATTAGCCCCCGCATCCGTTCCCCTAAGTCTCATTCGATAGTATTTGTCCCGCTCCCGAGTCCCCAGTCTCTTTGGTTCTTATTCCCACATATATTATCTTCCATTTTATTATCTTCCTTTTTATTTCCATTAAAATTGTTCTGAATGCAAAATTTTGATATATTGATTTTGTACAGGCCCAGGTTCTATTTGATCCGGCCTTAAGTAACTTTAGAACACCTAGCTATTACGACTTGAATATGAAGTTTATGCGAAAGTGCTCCCCACTTAAAGTAACTTTCATCATAAGTTTAGATTAGTTTTTGCAGCCAAGCTGTGGATCTTGTTCGGACGTAAGCAGAGCTCGTAAACAACTATCTATAAATTGATATTGGAAGATCCAAAATAAATAAATTCGCAGAAAGTATGGTCAACTGCCAGTTTACGAGCTCTGGTCGTGAGCCATCGCACAAACCAAGTGGCTAAGGTTGTAGTTTTGTTTATGATTTTAAGTACTATACGTAATATGTTGTTTTGGTTTAATTACAAGTAAAGTTTCAGAGCAATTTTGTTGTAGCACTCCTCTCAGCCTAAGACATTCTGTATTCTCTTTATTTCCTGTACTCACTAAGCCTTAGATCTCAAGAAAAGAAAGAAAAGAAAAAAAAAACTGTAAAAGAAATGTTTGTATATTGTATGCGCTAGATCGAGTATTTCTTAATGTAATGATCCCCAATGTTGTCTATATAAAATGTTTATGTATTACGCTTTATATATTTATGTTCTATTCCATGTCTTTGACAACGCTTACGCACACTTCTACCCCACAACAACAACAACAACCAACCAACCAACTACTACTCCAACATAAACGTAATTCGTATTAATATATAGCCGCCGATGCATCCGCAAGGCGGGCTCATGGGCAACCAACAGCCGCCACCACGGTACCCATCAGCGCAGGGCCAATGGCCGGGTCAGCAGCGGCCAGGCGGACCACGGCCGGGTCCACCGAACGGACCGCCGCAGCAGCGACCAATGGTAACAATCCCCCAAAGCACTGAGTCCACTCAAAATCAATACAATATACTCTAACGAAGCAAGAGAGCGAAGAATAGAGACGAAGACTAACCAAACCCCGAACTTAAGTTAACCGTAGTTAACTTAGTCTTAAGCGATGTGTATTCAGAACATTTAAAATAATGCCATGCCACAGATATCAGCCCCATGCAACACCTTCTCATTCCTCAGCCTAGACCTTGAGTTTACGCCATTGAAGAGCATGCCACTAATCCCTGTATTTTGCTTCCAGTTCCAAGGAGGACCCATGGGCATGCCGGTAAGGGGTCCGCCGGGTCCCGATTGGCGTCGTCCGCCCATGCACGGCGGCTTCCCGCCCCAGGGACCGCCGCGTGGCCTCCCGCCGGCGCCAGGTCCGGGCGGACCACACGGCGCACCCGCTCCCCACGTAAATCCGGCGTTCTTCAACCAGCCCGGCGGCCCGGCCCAACATCCGGGCATGGGCGGTCCGCCGCACGGTGCCCCTGGTCCGCAGCCCGGCATGAATATGCCGCCACAGCAGGGCATGAATATGCCGCCGCAGCACGGACCGCCGCCCCAGTTTGCGCAACATGGTCCACGGGGTCCGTGGCCGCCACAGCAGGGTAAGCCACCGGGGCCCTTCCCCGATCCCCAGCAGATGGGGCCACAGCTCACCGAGGTGGAGTTCGAGGAGGTGATGAGCCGGAATCGAACCGTCAGCAGTTCAGCGATTGCCAGGTGAGTGGGGAGTTTATTTAGTTCAAATTTAAATTCGAAAAACGGAGATTAGAAATACCATTCATTTGTCAATGATTTACCTTCATTAACTCTACTCCTACGTTGGAATTCTTTGTATAAATAGGGAATTGTTTACGCTTCTGAGCCTCATTAGTTATGCGCATTTACTTATTCGCCTTCTTCGATTTTTCAGAGCTGTGTCCGATGCGGCAGCTGGTGAATATTCGAGCGCCATCGAGACGCTGGTCACGGCTATTTCCCTGATCAAACAGTCCAAGGTGGCGCACGACGAGCGCTGCAAAATCCTGATCAGCTCGCTGCAGGACACGTTACACGGCATCGAGGCCAAGAGCTATAATCGACGGGAGAGGTCGCGTTCCAGGGAGCGATCCCACCGCAGCCGCCAGAGACGCGAGCGTTCCACGTCCAGATACCGCGAGCGATCACGAGAGCGGGAACGCGATCGGGATAGGGAGCGTGAGCGGGATGCAGGGTAAGGAATAGATAATAACATAAATTCTTTACTAATGTGTACTTATTAATTTTTTACCTTGGTATTCCCGGCAGCTATCGTGAGCGGTCTCGCAGCAGAGAGCGGGAACGTCCGGCTCCAGATCACTACAGGGATGACAGGTATGATTAGTTAATGTAAAGATAACAGCAAGCCGTTGCTAAGTCCTTATTCCTTCAATCGCAGCCGCTCGGCACGTCCCCGAAAATCACCAGAGCCCGTAGTGGCCGAGGCAGCAGAGGCACCGTCTTCGAAGCGCTACTACGAGGACCGCGAGCGGTATCGCTCCTCGGACCGGGAGCGGCGTGATCGCGATCGGGACCGTGACCGCGAGCGTGAGCGCGACCGTGACAGGCGTGAGGAGCACCGCTCCCGGCATTGACTGCCGGAGATGCTGGAGATGCTGGAGCTGGAGGAGGAGCTTCAGCAGCAGCAGCAGCAGGAGCGCCTTTGGCAATGGATACGAGAGTAAAGATGCATATACTAAACACACACTCTATTAACAAATAACAAGCAAAGCAAGCAGCCACAGCTCGGTGGGATGACAAGCTAGCCGCCACAATTAAAGATTTTCGATTTGTATCTAACATTACCAGTACGTAGGATATGAATATAATGGCATACAGCATAAATAGTTCCCCCTAGACATACTTTAATAAGCCGAAATGCTGACAAGTCTCCACCAACGACGCATCATCCTGAATTCTCAACTCGGCCTCGAGCAGCACCAGCAGCGAAGGAGGATCAGGGGCAGTCAGCGTGGGACTCTTTGGACACAGATGAGCACTGGATCATCGAACTACGAACAACAAGAACTACTAGCAATCCTGCACCGCCATCTTCGCAGCAGAAATTCAATTTTATTGTACTCTAAATATTTCGGTTTATTTAATAAAAACATAAACTTATACAAAAAAAATTGTTCGAAAAAAATAGAAGGAAAAAAACGCAACCTTTACCAAAACTGTCTTGCATTGTGTGTGTCTCTCTCTCTCTCTCTCTCTTTTTGTACTCTTATTATAAAAACCAAATACCTAATCTTATTAGTTAACGAATTTATATAATTGTACAACCACAAAATTGTATGTAAAAATGCAACAAACATCGATATTGAAATTGTTATATTAACAAAAATCATTTCGTCGCCGACTGAGGCCGAAACGAAAGTCGTTAGCCCTAATGTATTTTCAAAGATTACGAGGCTCTTTTGTTGTAAACATTCCTCACATATGCCTTTGTTTTTAAACTGTTGTTTTTATTTATTACCATAAACTATACTTAAGTCGGTGTGCCTGAGACTGAGCGTGAGTGAGTGCAATTGTAGCATTTAAAAATGTCGACTGGGGAAAACTCTAGTGAAAAATGTTTATATAGAATAAGTCGAATGTGTGTGCGTGTGTGTCCTCTGCTAAATTACTCTTATAAAGTACAAGTCATAACCGCATTTAGCGTAGCATACTCTACTAACGCTCGAATTTTATGTAGTTCCTAACATAGGTTCCAAGATATATATGAACAAAGTAATCGCGGCTCATTTGACGCAACCTAGCAGCACTCCTATTGTATCATCTACATTTTACGTTTCTTAAATTTTAGCTTTACTCTTTATTTGTACATACACTCTGTAAACGATACTCAGATACTAAGATCATGCCGCACTAACGCCCCAATTACAATTACGCCTTTCTGTAAACGCAACGTATATTCGGAAACGTTTCGAAAGTACCTGTAACTCTCCGCTGAGCGAGAGGCTAGGCCCTAGGTTGTTTACGAGCTTAACGATGTCTTGTACAATTTAAACTGTGATTTGTCATCTTGATGATACGAAACTACCAATGAAATTATACAAACGAAAACAGTCTGTTAAGTCCATGCCAAAACAGGTAACGTTATAGATTTAGTTTGTAACCCTAAATGAGTTCTCTCTTATCTTGTCACAGACTCTTAAGACAATCGAATCCCGGCCAAATATATAAAACTGGAGTATGTTTTTTGAGAAAATAATGTCCATTGACTGGTTTGGTTTTATGGCGCTAAAGGCCCCTCTAAATAAAAATCAATATTTCAGACCTTTAAGACTCGTTACTTTTCAAAACGAAGCAGGCAGCGCGCGCAAGGTACGCGTAAACATCTGGAAGGTTCTGAAGCGTTAGCCAACACTGAGCAGGTGTGAGCAAGCCAAAACATTGGCTTATCACCAGTGATGCCAGTATACTTAAAAAAAGCTAGTTTTAATACATTTACAGGTACAAAATAGGTAAGGCCTTTGTAGCAGTGAATTAATCACTTAACATTTACTTAATGTAAACTTATTAAATGTAAATGTTCTCAATATTGCAAACTATGCCAATTAAGATTAAGACACTCAAGGTGCAACAAGTGTACACCAGTAGAACTTACAAAAATGAGTTTTTAGTTTGTGTACTACTTGTAATCTTTTAATGATACCTAAATTATATATTTATTTTAAATAAATTACATAATTCTTTTAATCTAAGAAATCTAGATATAACGGAAAAAAGATAAACAACCAGCTCTTGGTAAAGTGCCCCATCGCAACGCTACCCAACACTGAACCCTGATAAAGGCGAAGAAAATTTGGTGAAATACAGAAACAGAAACGAAAATAAGCAGGCGCTGGTGGAGTAAACAGTCAGTTCCAAGTTTCGTCAAACAGCACCAGTTCACTTTCACTCCTCCGTTTGATCGACAACCTGAATTAGAACCGATAAAGAGTCGGCAAGTGTGTAAAAAAAGAAAGACCAAAAATGGCAGATACTGCGAGCCATCTTCACGAACGATTCCAGACGTTTATGAACGGACTGGGTGACCGTTAGTAAGTACTCCAAGTCGAAGTTCGAGTCCGCAGTCCAAATGCGTCATATTACATGACGTGTTGATTTGCCATCGGACCACATCAACAGTTGGTCGCCCGCGGATCGATTGTCCTTGAAACTAATGCCTCCTCCTCTTGCCCCACAGTGAGCCGTACGTGCGCGAGCACCTGTCCAAGGTATACATGGTCCTGGGCAGCACTGCCGCCGCCACGGCCATGGGCGCCCTGCTCCAGATGCGCGACTTCCTCGATCTGGGCGTGCTGGCGGCGGTGGCCACACTAGTCCTGGTCCTGGGCCTGCACTTCTACAAGGACGACGGCAAGAACTACTACACACGTTTGAGCATGCTATACGCCTTCGGCTTCTGCTCCGGCCAGACGCTGGGACCGCTCCTTGGGTACATTTGCAGCATCAATCCGGCCATCATACTCTCGGCCCTCACCGGCACTTTCGTCACCTTTGTCACCCTCTCCCTGGCCGCTCTGCTGGCCGAGCAGGGCAAGTACCTCTATCTAGGCGGGATGCTGGTCAGCGTCATCAACACTATGGCCCTGCTGAGTCTCTTCAACATGATGTTCAAGTCGTACTTCGTGCAAGTGGTAAGCTGGCGGAAGCCAAAACATATTAATTTGTATATGGTTGATTATACTTGGCTATCTAGGCTAAATCCGTCAAGGTCTTTGTTTTGTTTTATCTTTTGAAGCAGTTTCCAGTACAGTACAGTACAGTAACTTATTGAACTCTGTTTTATATCTATAAATACAGATACACAAAACCCCATAGATTTATTTGTTTATAGGTTCATAAATAGATCTTATATTAATCGATCACTATCCCTTTAAAAATTAAACAATGTGCTTACTTAAAGCAGGTTATTTATATAATTATTATTAGTAATTTTGTTATTATTTAATCTGATAGCTAAAAGCTTACCCCTTACCATGTCTTTACTGTACTTATACCACTAAATACAATCTAATCATTCGCTTCCATTTAATCCCTAGACTCAACTCTACGTGGGGGTGTTCGTGATGGCCGCCTTCATCGTCTATGACACCCAGAATATTGTGGTGAAGTGCCGGAACGGCAACCGGGATGTGGTGCAGCACGCTCTGGATCTGTTCTTCGATGTGCTGAGCATGTTCCGCCGTTTGCTGATTATCCTGACGCAGAAGGTAGGTTCCTCTTCTCCTTCCACCCGCCATCGATCAGTTTCTATAGCCGCCTCACACAGCTCAAGACCTTCATGGTTTAAGGCGATTCGTGGCCATAGCTCCATATCAGATAATCTCCGACCAGGGTCGCTGAACACTTTGCAAAATCAAAATCAAAATCAAAAGTCTCGCTATGAAAAACCCTTTCTCTCAAACGGTATTTCGTGCAGCCAAAGGCAATAAGTATACTTTCACAAAGTCAGGCTAGGATCTCTGTATTTTTCTCTCCTCCAAACCTCTTTTTTGGGAAGTATATTTATTTCGTTTTGCAAAGTTTTCCGTTTGCTTTTGTGAAACTATAGTTATGCGACCTTTGCTTTGGGATTCCGATGGCAAGGCAATTTACTAATTGTCCTTATTCCAATTGCAGGAGGAGCGAAAACAGTCTGAACGCCGCAAGAGGAACTAAACCCAGGGAACCACTAGAAGATCTTCAGGGTGTAGGCTGTTTTCTCTTTTTAAAAATTCTATTTGCATGCAAAATAAAGAGGCCGCATAATATTTGGCTTTAAATACAAACGTTTAATGTAACAAAACAAACTCAAAACAAACCCCATACAAATTCCCTATTTAATAAAAAGCACTAAGCCACCACCTCATCCGCATTACGGTTCAATCAATGGAGTAGTAGATGGGCCATGTTGATAGTATCGATATTCCGATGGAATTTAATTAGGCTAAGTGCAAGCTGCAGGTAATGGCGAAGCGAGTCTGACCCCAGTTGGTCATTCGAAGTTTTGGGTTTAAACGGACAGGACATGGCGCAGCAGCAACAGTCGGAGCAGGGAGCAGTTCAACCCCTGCTGGAGCAGTTCCAGCAGCTCTTCTTCATATCCAAGATAGTGGGCATTCTGCCGCAGGATCTGGAGAAGTTTCGCTCGAGGAATGTGCTGGAGAAATCCCGTAATGGCATGGTCTACATGCTCATTACTCTGGTGGTGTACGTGCTGCTCTACAATGTGCTCATCTACTCCTTCGGGGAGGAGGACCGCACGCTCAAGGCCTCGCAAAGTCAGTGGAGCTTGAACTTGGGAGTGGGTGACCTTTATTATTTGCTTTCTCTCCCTCCCAGGCACCTTGACCTTCGTGATTGGCCTGTTCCTCACCTACATTGGCCTCATCATGATGGGCACCGACCAGTTAAGCGCCCTACGGAACCAGGGCAGTATTGGTGAGCTCTATGAGCGCATCCGTCAGGTGGACGAGCGCCTGTACCAGGAGAAGTGTGTGCTGGACAATAGTACAATCGGAAGGCGCATCCGCATCATGCTCGCCATGACTGTGATCTTTGAGCTCTCCATTCTGCTGGCCACCTACATCAAGCTGGTGGACTACACCCAGTGGATGTCGCTGCTGTGGCTGGTGTCCGCCATTCCCACGTTCATCAACACGCTGGACAAGATCTGGTTTGCCGTTTCGCTATATGCGCTGAAGGAGCGCTTCGAGGCCATCAATGCCACACTGGAGGAACTCGTGGCCACCCACGAGAAGTTCAAGCTCTGGCTGCGAGGGGATCAGGAAGCGGCGGCGGCGGCGCCTCCCTTGGACAGCTCCCAGCCGCCCCAGTACGACAGCAACCTAGAGTATCTGTACAAGGAGCTCGGGGGACTGGACATGGGTTCCATAGGCAAGGGTTCGGGGAAGAACAAGGTGACTCCGGTGGCCCACTCCATGAACTCCTTCGGCGAACCCATCGAGCCGGCCTCGGATAAGGCTGGCGGCAACCGGAATCCAATGGCATCGAACATGGTGCACGAGAGCGAGCTGGGCAATGCCGCCAAGGTGGAGGAGAAGCTGAACAACCTGTGCCAGGTGCACGACGAGATCTGCGAGATCGGCAAGGCGATGAACGAGCTGTGGAGCTATCCCATTTTGTCCCTGATGGCCTACGGCTTCCTCATATTCACGGCCCAGCTGTATTTCCTCTACTGCGCCACCCAGTTCCAGTCGATTCCGTCGCTTTTCCGCTCCGCCAAGAACCCGGTGATCACGGTCATCGCCCTGAGCTATACGTCCGGAAAGTGTGTGTACCTCATCTACCTGAGTTGGAAGACCTCGCTGGCCTCCAAGCGCACCGGGATCAGTCTGCACAAGTGCGGTGTGGTGGCCGATGACAATCTGCTGTACGAGATCGTCAATCACCTGTCGCTGAAGCTGCTCAACCATTCGGTGGACTTCTCCGCCTGTGGCTTCTTCACCCTGGACATGGAGACCCTGTATGGCGTGAGTGGCGGGATAACCAGCTACCTGATCATCTTGATTCAATTCAACTTGGCCGCCCAGCAGGCCAAGGAGGCCATACAGACGTTCAGCTCTCTGAACGATACCGCCGGCCTTGTGGGCGCCGCCACCGATATGTACAATGGCAGCTCCACGCTGCATGACCTGGTGACCACGACCATGCTCACGCCGACTGGCTAAGTGCCAGAGCGACTTTCACAGGCTTCTTCGATGTTTCTAGCACCTCCTGGCACCTTTATTTTTGTCTTTGAATAATCACAGAATAAACAGATCACGTAACAGCAGTCAGCCGTTTGTATTCGTCACGGGCATCCTCTAATTCCTTTAAAAGATCACTGTATACCTCCTGGGCTCCATCATAATCCAGAATGGCCACGCAGGAGATCTGTGCCCGCTTCTGGAGGGCATAGGAAAGCTCCCTTCTGACCAGAGGGAAGCCGTAGGGCACCCTCTGCTGCTGGCAAAGGGTTTTAAGGCCCTCTATCGTCTCATCCAGGCCACTTTCACCGGGACAGACTTCGCAATCGGTGGCCATAAGTAGCAGCCTCACCTTGCGGATCCTCACCCTGGCCAAGGCCTCGCGGATTCCTAGGACTAGACGGGGGTGTGCCCGCGCCTTGATCTCGTTCTTGGCAAAGGCTCGCTTCTGGAAGCGGTCGAGATCCTTGAGCAGCTGGATGGTCAACTGCTTGAGGCGAGGCCGGGTGCAGTTGTCGCAATAGCTGGGCGAGATGGGGAATATTAGAGGATTGGGATGGGAATAGGGGTAATAGCAAACCTTCTGAAACGCCGGGAATGTATAGAGTGCACCTCCTTCGTCTCTCCTGAATCTATTTTTGGGATTTCTTCTAGGGATAGCTGCTGCACTTGTACCTCCAACGAGGAGGACTTCTCGGAAAGCTCATCCTGATCTTCAAGGATCTCTTCAGCCTTCTTCAAGCTGCGATAGCTGCGTATGGACTTCTTCAGTCTTGTTACCTTCTTCTTGGGCACCAGTCGCGTCTTGCCCTTGGCCTTGGGTGCAACATAGGAACACTTCGTTATGGTCAGATGTGGCCTCTTCCTCAGCTTCCGGGCCTTGATTTGCTTTTGCGTCTGTCGAGGCTTAACCATAAAGTCCAAAAGCGTCGGCTGCTGCTCCGCTTTTCTGTGCTGGTTCTTGTACTTGGAGCTGCGCGGAGTTCTCTTGGTTGTGGGTCCATCATCCTTAAGCTGGATTTTTTTGTAGGTGCTCTCATCTATGATGGCAATTTTATCCGAATTTCGGGACATTTTTGCAGCAGTGTTGGTAAACGGGTGCTTATGCTAACAATTTAACAGTGCTGTTAACAGAACAACAGCTTAAAAGGGATAAGTTCGGAATGCTAGCTGCAGAGTAGGAATTTATTTATAATTTTGATGTTTAATGTTTGATTATCAAACTAGTTCCTATCGAAACTGCAGACTGATCGTCCGTGTGAAAGTTGAGGAGACTACCTTATATTATTGTATCATGGAGCGTAGTATCGATGGAAGGAAATATCGATATGTGGCGCCATAACGCTGTTTTTACATCTCTAGTGTGGCTAATATCCGCCTGGATGGCCATAAAAAGGGGAAAACCGATCATTGGTTCTCTAGAGCTTGCAGTGTACAGATCAGCATTTGATTTTCCGCTTAAACATGAGCTTCGCTGGAAATTTACAACGGGTTTTGGAGAAATTGCTCATTTCTGATAAAGATCGCGCGGTTTATACCAAAGATGCCGAGGAAATACAGAATTTTGTGATTGAGGAACTCAAAGAAGTTGATGAGACATTTCGTGAAGTTTTCGACGGGCTTAGCTTGGGTGGTAAGTTATTAAAAACTAAACGGTATTTATTTAATGCGAAATTCTACACAAAAAATCAATGGATTTTTAAATTATAAAGTAAATTAATATTTAAATAAAATATATTTTTCGTTTAAAGTGTAAAAGATTGAATGTGAATCTAATTCGATTTAATTAAATTTTGATTTAATTATGGCCAATTTTTTTTATATAGTTATTTGAACAGTTGTAACAATTGACTCATTTTTGCAGCCAAGTTTAAGAATCTTATCTGTTACAACTTGTAATTTGTAACTTAAGAGCCATAAATGATCAATTTCCGGTTAAATACACTGTCAAAAAGATTGGTCATCGCATATTTATTGAATTTTAAAACCGAGCCAAAATAATCATGTTTTAGAATATAATAAAAACAGATCTTACGTAAAAATATAGTCAAAAATATATACAAACATAACATAACACAATTTATTTTGTGTTATTTTAGGAAGTTACTTGGATCGCGTCAAGCTAAACACTCCCGATGAATTTGATATGCACATGAAACTGAAGTTCCCACTGGATATCAGCCCGGAACGTGACCAATCAGCGTTTATCTTTCTGAATGCCCCCTTTATAGTGGCCTCCTGCGGCCGCGTTCATCGGATGAAGCTCCAGAGTTGGCTACGCGACGCCTTCCACAAGGTGTTCCATCCGGTTCAGAAGCTTATCACCACCAGCCAGCAGAACTACACGTTGAGCTATACTATGGAGGGGTACGGGTGTGCCCATACCATTGAGGCCGTAAGTGCTGGTCGCACCATCAAGTTCGATCTGGTGCCGGCATTCGAATTTACCGGAGCCCAATGGCCGTTGTCCGATCCGCCGGTTACTGACAAGATCCGCAAGAACTGGCCATGGTTCGCAGTGCCGCAGGCCAAGCCGAAGTCGAAGAGAACGACCACATTCATGGCCATTGCTCCACACTGGGAGCGGGAGATGATGAAGGAGTCGGACAATTTGAAGAATGTTCTGCGCCTGATGAAGGGCCTGAGGGATGCTCATGTCACGAAGTTGCCCCACCTCTCCAGTTACATGCTAAAGACGGTGCTGCTCCATCAGCTCCAGAAGGTGGACTGGCAGCGGGACTTGGGCACTCTTCTGCTGGAGATGTGGTCCCATTTGGTGGATCACCTTCAGAGCAGCAAACTACCATACTATTTGGCAGCTGAACACAACGTCCTAAACCGCATGAATGAGGGAGAATTGAAGAAATGCCGAGCTACATCTCTGGATCTTCTTCGTAAACTTCAATTCCTAAAGGCGGCCAATTCCAGCTATCTTGAGTGCAGCATTTTGTTTAACGTAAACTAATAATATTCATTAATTCCCAGCAGCAGAAAACATTTGAGTTTTGGATTCATATACATACATACATCGTGAAGAAATGTATCTCTTTGTTTATTTCTTTTAATAACTGGCTCCTCAGAGCTCAATTTCGCATCTACAGATAAGAAATGAAGCTACGCAAGCAAAAATGTTCGACTTCCAGAAAGTTCTTGGCGTCAAATAATTACATAAACAAAAGTTTGAAAAGAGAGACGGAAAAATGCCATTATCCCGATGACTGTATTCTTTACTCCTTGAAACAATGATAGAACGAATGTTGAATTCACTTGAACTTTATATGTATTCCCTTATTAAACTTGAATAAAGTCTCAGACGTATTACGAATAAATTAATGGTCTTGGGTTTTTATAAAAATTAAGCCAGAACAATTTATATACAGATATATGTACATACATAAAAACAGGGATCGCAAATAACAGTTGAGATAAATAAAAAAAATAACCCAAAAAAATGACTGCGACGATAGGAAAATTATGCATACCTTATTTTTGGAAGGACTTGCAATAACAGGATAAATTTTTATACGAAATAAATTTGTTTATTAATCTTTTTAACTTTTTTATTCTTTTGTTTTTAATTTTTAAAATAATAATTGATAAATACATAAAAATTTTCAAATATAAATTGATAAACAAAATGTTCTTTTCGATTTTTCAAAATAAAAATTACAAATAACAGTTATTATTACACTTTTATATAAAAGTTGAAAAATATGAATTATTTTTAAATTTTTTATTACAAATTAAAAATAACAGTTAATTTGTAATTTTTTTTAAATCAAAAATAACTCGTATTTAACAATTTTTATTTTAAAAATTATAACTGTTACGATCCCTGCATAAAACAAACCTGGGAAAAAATTCGGGAACTTTTTCTATATTGTTGTCAGTTTCTCTTGTCGGGCTCCGATCTTACAATACGGTGCCCATCCAAGATTTAATTTATTAACTATTTTTAGCTACAGCTAGGAGTGTTAAATACCTTAACAAGAGACAACTTGGGACTTACTAGCTACACGTGAGGAGCGGGCAGGCAGCGCTGCGTTGCCCTGGAATAAATATCAGCTCTAAGTACAGGCTAGGGGGCCAGATCGGTGGGATATCGCTATAACCGTATGCTGCTCTCGATGGCCATGTGCAGCTGGTTGAACTCCTTCAGGTGGGAGAGGATGGCGTCCCGCTCCCGCTCGTAAATCTCCCAATACTTGAGGTACTGGCTCACATGCTGCAGCACCAGGTTGCGGGCAAAGTCCAGGCAGCTCCGCACATTCCGTGTCCGCCGCCGGCAGCTGACCAGGACCGAGCGCAGCTGCTGCTCCGGCTCCAGTTGGGCTATGACGAATGCAAAGACGCTTTGCACATCGATTCGCACGTCGGTGGGGAACACCACGGATTCGGTGGGGTTCGATTGTGGAAACACGATCAGCGAGGGGGAGATCGGCATGGCCAGT
The DNA here is from genome assembly GCA_018153105.1 of Drosophila rufa. Classification (NCBI taxonomy): domain Eukaryota; kingdom Metazoa; phylum Arthropoda; class Insecta; order Diptera; family Drosophilidae; genus Drosophila; species Drosophila rufa. The sequence goes on from JAECXS010000085.1 coordinate 7,499,524, forward strand.
TCCCAGGGCAGATCGTTGTTCTGGCTGTCGAAGCGGACGAAGTGCACCTCGGGGCTGCTGAGAAGGGCCGAGACCTGCAGGAAGGCCTGCGATAACACGGCGGATAGGGCGCAGTCCGGACGATACATGAAGACCACGTTGGTGGCGTTCGGCAGCTGGAGCGCATGCAACAGCATTTGCCTGTTGTAGCTCCGGCTGAACTCGGAGTCCATCGAAGGCATCGCGTTCTTGTGAATCCTTGGCAACGTGCGGGCATAGAACTGCCGGATAAAGTCCTTGAGCGCCACATACGAGAAGGAGGGATGCTGCTGCTGCTGCGGCATCAAGTACAGCGACTCCTCCGCCGCGTCCACGATGAAGACTTGGACGTGGTGGTGCTGCTGCTGAATGCCCAGCTGCTGCAGGTAGTCCCTATACCTCACCGAGTCAAAGATCACCACGCCCAGCGAGCGATTGTGGGCTGCATGCTCCGCCGAG